>OU026145.1:45294636-48111970 GCA_907269125.1 Eristalis pertinax | reverse complement strand
TTTTGCCATAAATGCCAGCGAATCCATTTATTTAGATCCACCCGCTGGGCACACACAAATGCCCATACATTCGAAGCTATATGTGTGTCAATCAAATTCCACCTAACCGGTAGATTGAGGCCATTAATTGTCAAAAAACACCAAACATTGCCGCTGACAGGCTTCTTTGGGACCCCCGCCAATTAATAGTACGAGTCTGTGTATAAAGCTATAGACAATTAATGCAAATTGCACAATTAAGAATTCAATTGGTTAAATATAGATGAAAAATCGTTTAAATTTACCCAAACACGTTGACCAAGTTCAGCGTGTCTTTGTTCACTGGCCAGCCCGCACTGTTATTGCCCATGTTCTTCGCTTCACTACGTGCCTACACGCAGCAGGGACCATCGGACTTGACTAATCACCAGTGCAATCATAACCAAGTGGCTGTTAAGTACATAAACCCTAAGCGATGCCAATTAAACCTGGTATTACATCATGGCAGTGCGGACCTCCGACTCAGTCCCTTTCGGTGGCCAAGTGGAAAAGCGTACTCCGACCACTGGGCCGTGGATTTAACGAGCAGTTTTATGTGGCGAAGACGTGAGATCTGCCAAACGCCGAGCCGCCTCACGAGGGAGCCCACCCAAAGCAGTTGACCTCCGGAATCTAGAATCTCGCGTCACATCATAATCATGTTGTTAAACATTTATGACGACGGTGCGCGAATTTATGCAAATTGCAACAAGTTGCCTGTCCGCGCCGATACTGATCGGCCGAGGATTTTATTAGTTTTGAACTTGTATCGATCAAGTTCTAGATTCAGGGTAACTCATGGCTGTTTGGCGTTCGGCTCCTGCGACCGGCTTCTGGGAGATGTTATGGCGGTTTTCGGGTAGAATAGGAATGATACTGACGTTCGCCGGCAATTCGGTGGAAAGGTGCAAATATTTGGGGGCTGCGTTCGTAAATTGTTGCTAATTTGTTGTGCAGCCCAAGTGGCCTTGACTTTTGTTATTAAGGCATTATCATTTAGCGTATGCATTTGAACAAGTTTCTTGGAAGCAAAAACGAAATTTAAAAGATACTTTGAATATGTAAACATTTGACGCGATTAATCAGAATTGGCAGGGGTCTGTGGGCGCTCTGTAATGGTTTAACACTTTAATTGTCACTGATTTCCATCGCCATTAAAACGATCATTAATCTGGTTCGGACTGTATCTGGATGGTGGTGACTGAATAGAAGTGCCTACAGTGCCTACGCGCATAAGTTCTTCTGAATGAAAATGAAAATGTGTGGAACGACTTCCTGTTATTGCGTAGACCCTTATTTGCGAATTTATGTGTATTGAAGGTGATACGTTAATGGGGACACAACTTGACTGTCTTATCGAATTGATGACATAATTGCGAAAGTCCTTGTGGAAGTCGGTTTGATGATTGTTTGTAATTTTTGCCGAATGTTACGAGGTGAATGGATGTGGACACCGTAGTGCAGAGGGACACTGGAAGCTTTGGGTTCAATCCCCGACATAGTCAGCCTTCGTCAATCACAGTTCTTAAACTTCGCAGCTTAGAGTCACCATCAAACTTTAGGTGCCCTCCACTCGCAAGTGATCAATAGTACGAACAACACTTTTTTGTTTCTGTTGAAGCTTGTTGAAGCAGGTGCGCATTGAACTGTACCGGCCGTTCTATTACTATAGAATGGACGAACGTTAAATGAGTGACAATGGCCATACAGAGTGAATTAGTGCCATGAAGAGGCATAAAGAGTGAAACTGAATTGAAAGCCTTTTGAGAAATAATCACAATAGCTAGAGACAGGCCCGAGATCTGAGAAATCCAAATCTCCAACGTACAGCTTAGTATGCATGCAATCTTTCATTAAGATAAATACATAGCTGATCGATCACTGGGATAGAACCATCTAGTTTCCAACCTTTTCCAAGTTCTCCAACTCTGTCATGAATTTTTGGTTTGGTTTATGAAGACCTCCTTCGGTAATCACGTTCGTCCACGTTAGGTCAGTGGCTTCCTGTTCCATCCGTTCCGTGTACGTATACAGAAGACTGCCTAATTTTGCTTTAAAGCGACTTAAGAGGTAACAATATAGCCCAGGATGTCGTATTTGATGTAGTATTTGATGTCGTATTTGATGTCGTCTATCTCGTCTCATTAGCACCCATTTCAGTTTTTCTTTCCATAAATGATTCTACGTTCGCGCCATCGAATGTTAATCCTTCATTCCTACCGACGTAAACGATATTTGAATTCAAGTGAGCTCGGATGGTTATACAAACCTCCTTCGGCACGTACATGTCCTGATTTAGTCGGTAGGTAAGGATATATTCAGGTGGCTGGGTGCTGTGGGAATCGGGTAGGCACTGACTGGCGTCAACCTGGCGATGCCCAGTGTTGTAACTTTTTCTACACACCAATTGTGCTTATTTTACCTCCAAGTGGTAGCCATCGGGTACTGGTTGTGGTTCACCCGAGCTCAACTTGCCAAACTTATAAGTGCGACCTCTTGTCCTAGGGGTTACAAAAAAGGAACTGGCCCTCCAGGTTGGGGGTTGTGCCGTCGGGGTAACTGCCCGGCCACACAAAAAATTGCTAGTTACGAAGCAACAACAAACCTCGGAAACGGATGATTTTACTGATGACGACCCCTGCAAACGATATACGGACAACGATCTTCGGATTTGTACGTGGAATGTAAGGTCCCTTTATAGGCCACGTGCAGCCGAACAACTAGCGGAAGCCCTAGACTGCTGCAAAGCAGATATAACCGCCATCCAAGAAGTGCGATGGGATGGACCGGGCAAAAGAAGGATGAAAAACTGTGATATATACTACGGTGATTGCTACAAACAACAAAAACAGCGCCTATTTGGATGTGGATTTGTCGTTAGAGGCAGACTTAGGCAAGAAGTCCTATCGTTCAGGTCCGTGAACGAGCGCCTCACGACAATTCGCATCCAGGCTAAATTTGCCAACATAAGCCTTATATGCGCACATGCCCCCACAGAGGAGAAAGATGATGACACCAAAGACAGGTTCTATGAGCTCCTGAACAAAACGTATGAGCAATGCCCTAGCTACGACATTAAAATTGTCCTTGGCGATTTTAACGCAAAGCTAGGAAGAGAGAACATCTTTGGTAGTACGGTCGGAAAGCACAGCCTACACGACACCACATCCGATAACGGATTTAGGCTGATCGATTTTGCTGCGGGGCGAAATGTTGTAGTAGCTAGTACAAGATTCCCACATCTCGATATTCACAAAGGAACATGGCGATCTCCTGATCAATCAACCGTCAATCAGATTGACCATATTGCGATAGACGCAAGGCACTCCTCCAGTATCATAGATGTCCAAACGTTCCGAGGCGCCAACATTGATTCGGACCACCACCTTGTTGTAGCCAAGGTAAGGTTGCGGATATGCCGAACACCGCCAAGACAAAGAAATGCTGTGAGGAAGTTCAACGTCAGCCGGCTACAATCGCAAGAGATAGCCAAATCCTTTTCCGACCGTGTCTCCCTTAACCTCTTAAGAAATCCTACGCCGCCAACATCAAGTATTGAAGACCAGTGGCAGCATTGCCAAAAAGCCATCAGAGATGCCGCCTCTGATGTGCTGGGTTTCAATCCGCCACCACAACGAAACCCCTGGTTTGACAACGAATGTCGGCAGGCGAATGCAGCCAAGCAAGAAGCATACAAAGCGGCACTGCAAAGAAGGACAAGAGCTGCTCGGGAGCTCTACGAGCAGAAGAGGAGAGACGAACACCGGCTTCTCAGGAGAAAAAAGAAGGAGCATGAGAAGCGCGCGATCGGCAGAATAGAGGGATATTACTGCAGGAATGAGGTGAGGAAGTTTTACCAAAGGGTAAAGTTAACCAGTCAAGGTTATAAAGTCCGAACCGAAGCCTGTAAGGATGATCAAGGGAACATCGTAGTAGAGTCACAGTCGATGCTGAGGATATGGAAAAACCATTTCTGCAGACTGTATAACGGCGACGTGGAACCAAATCCCGCTGTCAGGCAGAACGAACCATTCAACCCCAATGAAAGGGACGACGAAGATCAACAATTCCGTCCACCCGACCCGGATGAAGTGAGGATTGCCATATCTAAACTGAAATCCAACAAGGCTGCGGGAGCTGACGGCCTACCCGCCGAGCTTTTTAAAGCCGCAGGCGATGATTTGGTAAGGCGCATGCACCAACTCATCTGTAAAATATGGTCGGAGGAAAACATGCCCGATGAATGGAACCTCAGCATTGTTTGCCCGATCCATAAAAAAGGAGACCCTTTGAACTGCGCCAACTACAGAGGCATCAGTCTCCTAAGTATCGCATATAAAATCTTATCTGCCATACTGTGTGAACGCCTAAAGCCATTCGTCAACAACCTGGTCGGTCCATACCAGTGTGGTTTTAGGACAGGAAAATCCACCATCGACCAAATATTCACACTACGGCAGATTTTGGAGAAAACCCAGGAGCAACAAATCGATACCCACCACCTTTTCATCGATTTTAAGGCCGCGTATGATAGCATCTATAGAGACGAGCTATACAGAGCAATGTCTAGTTTTGGCATCCCTACCAAACTCGTCCGTTTGTGTAGGATGACGATGGAGAATGCACGCTGCTCCATCAAGGTCGGTAAAGACCTAACCGAGACCTTTGATGTCAAAAAAGGATTCAGACAAGGCGACGCGCTGTCATGCGACTTTTTCAACATCGTTCTTGAAAGAGTTGTTCAAAACTCGAACGCCAACACCAGAGGAACAATCTTTCAGAAGTCCGTCCAACTACTCGCATATGCCGACGATATTGACATTATTGGAAGAACGCAGCGTGATGTCAATGGCGCTTTTGTGGGTATTGCAACGGAGGCCGCGAAGATGGGTTTAGCGGTAAACGAGGGTAAGACCAAGTATATGCTGTCAACGAGAAAGGACACCCAACACCGACGTCTCGGTCAGAACGTCACAGCAGACAGATATAACTTTGAGGTAGTCAAAAACTTTGTCTACCTAGGCACCGCTATAAACTCAGACAATGACACCAGCGCTGAAATCAAACGAAGAATAACCCTTGCCAATCGCTGCTTCTTTGGGCTAAGAAAGCAACTGGTAAACAAAGCCCTCTCTCGAACAACCAAGATAACGCTCTACAAGACCTTAATCGTCCCAGTCCTGCTATATGGCGCGGAGGCATGGACTTTGTCAAAAGCGGATGAAGCTGCCCTTGGTTGCTTCGAGAGGAAAATTCTTCGTGTGATTTTCGGTCCCGTCTGCATAGACGGTGAGTGGAGGAGGAGATATAATGACGAACTATACGGGCTGTTCAGCGACATCGACTTAGCCAGAAGAGTGAAGATCCAAAGACTGAGATGGCTAGGTCATGTAGAGCGGATGGAAACCAATACTCCGGCCCGAAAAGTCTTCGAATCCACCCCCGAGGGACGGCGCAGTAGAGGAAGACCGCGACTCAGGTGGCGCACGCAAGTGGAAAGGGACCTCAACCAACTATGCGTGCGAAACTGGAGACAGCTAGCTAAAGATCGAGCTGGCTGGAGACGCTTGTTGGTTGAGGCCCAGGTCCACCCCGGACTGTAGCGCCACCTAAAGTAAAGTAAGGATATATTCAGCTACTAAGTTTTCTTTTAAGCATTCGAAAAGCAAAGTCAGTGACTTTCAAAAAAGTTAGTTCTTCTGCCAAACCACAATCTTACAATACAATGCTGTGCATATCCTCTAATATCTTGGCATAGACATCGGTCTCCAGTATAAAAGCGGCTTTTCTTTCATCCATCAAAATTCTTGAATTTTTAGGACAAAAATTAAGCAATTCGTATTTCAAATTGCGCGCTTATTGGTCCTTATTGAAGTGTTTAGAGCAAATGAAAGCAGCTTGCACCGTTCTTAGATCTTTTCTGAAACGAAAAAGTCTCACTTCACTGTAATAAGGGATGGGAATCAGTTACCTTGTATTCTGTGTATCATAGCTTCAACATCACATTTCTTGCTCTGGTGCGTGATTATACATATTGGTCAGTGTGACATATTTCTTGTGGTGTGGTGTGCTGGCAGGTGGCGTTGTGGGTATGTGCCTCGACGCCTGCGCACTTGGATCTACGTGTCTAGGTCCGATTCTTGGTACGACAAGAAATACTTTTCACGGCCCCACCTCTTTCGAGTCACTGACAAAGCTCAAAGAGTATAACTGTCTAGAAAAAGCTTCTCAAATTTGGCCGTTCGGAGTCGGCATAAAACTGTAGGTCCCTTCCACTCGTGATAGAACAATAGCACGCACAACACGAGTGGTTGCTGAGAAGCTAGGTTCTGGTATTCTACGGGTTGTAGCGAGACCCATATTATTATTATTATGACATATTTCTTCAGCTGCTTTCACGTATTTTTAAAAATCGTCTGTTTAGGACTTAACAAATGATTCCAATGATTCTAATGAACACATTACAGATTCATCGCAATTTTGAAGTTCTGTGGAACGTTCTCTAGTTCAATGTTCGATCATTTCTTCATTTGTTATGCGGCCAGTCCAAAGACCAATGTCATTTTTGAGACCACAAAGTTCTCCTTGACTCAAAATAATCAGTTTTACAAAATTGTGTCGTGTCGCCTAATGAAACGCCTCCATCTACTGTGGGATCTCCTGAAGTTTTTCTTAGCATTTTGGGGGGGTTCTTATTTATTCGAAAGCTTGCAATTTAATCCTATGGGAGGTACTGGCAAAAACTCGAGGAGTTTTGTGATCATCACTCATGATCCAAAAAATGTTAAGATTTAAGAAGAAAGAAAGCAAAGAATAATAGATGCATTCGACTTACCCACAATATATTGAAGATTGCAATATAAAAGGGAGGTTAAATTTTAAGGGCCGATGTTGATTTTGAATAAAGTACAAATTATTTAGGAAATTATTGTAATTTCTTTTTATTATGATAAATTTGGTATGGTTCAATTATGTATGGAACGGCCAAACGACAGCCGCGACCTCGGCGGCACACCTCCATCCGATGGTCCAAATTTTCGATGACGCTGAAGCATAATTGAGGTTCTATGCCGTAATGTGCCGAATTATCTCATCCTTTAGCTCTTGAATTGTTGCTGGCTTATCGACGTACACCTTTTCTTTCAAATAACCCCAAATAAAAAAATCCAACGGTGTCAAATCACATGATCTTGGCGGCCAATTGACATCGCCACCACGTGAGATAACACACGGCCATTGAATTTGTCGCGCAAAAGAGCCATTGTTTCGTTAGCTGTGTGGCAAGTGGCACCGTCCTGTAGAAACCACATATCGCCTACATTCATATCTTCCAATTCGGGCCATAAACAGTTCGTTATCATTTCACGATAGCGAACACCATTCACAGTAACTGCCTGACCGGCCTGATTTTGGAAAAAATACGGCACGATGAAACCGCACCAAACAGTCACTCTTTGTGGCTGCATTGGTTTTTCTACAATCACTCTTGGATTATCATTCGCCCAAATGCGGCAATTTTGCTTATTGACGAATCCACTGAGCCGAAAATGTGCATCATCACTGAAGATGATTTTCTTCGAAAATTTATCATCCACTGTTGCCATTTCTTGCCACCATTCTGACCATTGACGACGCTTGAAATGGTCAAGAGGCTTTAGTTCTTGAGTCAATTGCACCTTGTAAGCGTGTAAATGCAAGTCTTTATGCATAATGTTCATCAACGACGAGTTGTTGGGCACGACGACGAGTTGAGGTGAACGGCTCTTCAGCCACACTATCGCGAACGAGCATGCACTGGTGTTTTCACATCTCCTACAGACCCGGTTTGCTCAAATTTTTACACGATTTTCCCGTTTGTACGCACATTTGGACGATTAAATTGATCGAAAAAATCACGAAGTGCACGATATGCATTTTGATTTGAACGCCCATTTTCATAATAAGCCTGAATAACTTTAACGCGTTGCTCGATTGTGTATCTTTCCATGGTTCAAATAGAGTTAGTCTGAAATTGAGAAATGTCAAATGAAATGCAGAAAAAATCTTGACGATTAGGTGTGGTTCGCATTCAACATCGGCCCTTAAAGTTTAACCACCCTTTAGAAATAAAACATATGTCCACACAAATTCGAAAGGATTTAAATTGTTGCACAATGTCCGTAACTTTTGAGATGTACGTGGATTATTTAAAAACTTTCATGAAAAGAGCATATATTTTCCAAAAAATTAAAGACAAAAACAGGAAAAAGGGAGAAACTTACACGTACACACACTTGAAATGTGCTTCTTGCGCCTCAGAGACTTACCGCTATTTGAGACAGAGAATATTGAAGTTTAAGTTCGGAGATGATGAATATGATGTTCATCGTCATCGGTCCTGTGTTTGATGATGGCTCCTTGGCTCTTATTTTTTGTGTGGTGTTTACTCCTTTTTTGATGTCTATTGTGGGAGCTTTTATTTTGTCTAGACACGGGACTGCAGCCCCAGCTGTCCTTTCCTAAATCCGGCATTGGCTAAAAAATCCTCTTGCTTGTCGCCAACGCTACATTTGAACTGCTTTAGCGCTCCCTATGAACTCGTGAAGTGTACAAATCACTACCATTTGAAAGACAATTGTACTTGAGAGTATATTTTGGGACAAGATCGAAAGGAAACCTTTGGAATTCTCTTTGTCAAATAACAGATGAGATCATCACAAAATATTTCCTTCTAGACACTGTCACATTCGCGTCCAAATGTTCTGTGAGTAAAAAAAAAGAATCCAAAATGACATAATTGCAGGCAATGTCACATGATCGACAAATTGTCTCAAATTAAAACAAAATACCTTTCGTCCGGACCAGACGACGATCAATCTGGACACACCAGTTCTAAGAATTTATACGACTCATCTCTGCGATGTGATCGTCCACTCATTTTGTGAGTGCGGCACAATCTCAGCTAATTGCAAACGTCAATTGTGTGAAGTGGCGAGACAGGTATACATCGTGAATTGGGAAAGGGTTCTGTATTCAAAATTACCTAAATGACAGACATCAAATAAGTTGCATAAATAACACGGTGACATCGTCTGGGGTACGCGAACAATCAATTAATCGATAGTCAGTCGATAATCGAAGAGAGATTTGTATTTGTGTATTTACCATCTGCCAGGCTCAGGCATTAACAATGTAGGCGAGAGCGTCGGCACATAAATCAAACAATTTCTAATTCAATGGCTTCTTTCTTCAAGCCCCGGCTGTCTTGAATATTTCTCCATAACATTATAGCGCTGGAAAAAAAAATGTAAACATATGAAACTAGTTTCGGTCTATGGATGAGTCAAAATACCAATCAATAGGTCAATGATTTCGATATTTGTCCGCATGCCTTCGATGGGCTTGAAGTGTGCTGTGCTCTGTTCTACATGATCCCTGGTGGCGTGGGCTGTGCTTGAACCAGGTCATGACTAGTAGATATGTGGTTTAGCGGAATGTGCGTTTTTGTTTCTATTCCTGCTGACGATTCTGGTGATGTTTCAGAGATATTTGAAACGTTTCTGCGTCTTTGCGACGCAATTGGTGGAAAAGTTGAGAAAATCAAGCAACAAATTTTGAAATAAGACTACGCATTCGAACTCAAATAAACTGAATTTATGCTGGATGGCGCAGTTGGTTGAGTGCCTGCCCCTGGTTAGAGGGTCCTCGGTTCGAATTACAGTGAAAGCAAAGTTAATACGCTTTATACGGCTTTCGAACCTGGTCCAGTCACCATTTGACGTAGGGATAAAATTAACCTTTCACTAGAGTTGTCGATCAGTGGGGGTAGTGTAACTGTGGGTAGATATCACAATGGAGCAAAGTGGTCTTAGTGTGCTGGCGATTTAGGTGGCATTCTTCGCCCTAGACTAAATGTATTTAGAGGACATTCAGACGGGCGGTAAATGGTTTCACTCTGGTAAGTTTGGTAGGCTTACAAGGTCCAACCCGCATAATCAAATGAGATTGATACTTCTGATATTTGCTTCTTGATCTGCTTGGATTGCCGTTCCCCTAGTGAGTGAACTAACAAATAGTATTCAGGGATGATGTTGGCTTTTGACTGAATTGCTTAATCAATACGAAAAAGTTCAGCATTTAGAGTTAACTAAATCCATACAAATAAACGAGGATTGCTTGATAAGTCTGTGACTTTTAGAATTTCTTGCGCAGGGACGTTAAATGCAACCCTGCTCCCATCAACTTTCATCTATTTAAATATTACTGATCCAAGAAAAATGCGCTCTTTTTACTGCATTTTTGCCTAGAGCTCGTCAATGGTCTAGGACTTAAGGTTTGGCCAGTCAATGTCGCCATTTTTTGACAGCACTCGCCAAGAAGAATTACATGATAGAAACGTCTTCTAAAGGATTAAGTTGATTTTATACAACACATTAAGAATTCCAGTCGTCCTGCGGTACGACACAGAGGCATCGACAATCTCAAAAGCAGTCTTTTCCAGAGTAAATTTCAATAAATGCACTTATTGGTACTTGGTTGGATGAATACTTGCCTTGGTGACCTCGGCTATTGTCTTTTTTGCCGCTTTCAGCTTGAGGTGCAAAATTGGCAAAAGAGGGAGAGAATGTTCAACTCGTTGCGAGTTGTTGTTGAGGATGTCATTGCCATGTTACTACAGTTTTTCATGCTATCTTTGGTCCTTTTGCGTTTATGAAATCTGGCAGATAAGATTCATCCACGAGCTGTACAGTGACATGAGCCTAGCCAAGCGTCTACATATCCAACGTTTAATGTGCTTGGACACATAGAGCTCATGTACAACATAGCTCCGTCTCGCAGAATCTTCGACTCCGAAAGTGTATGACAAGGCAACAGAGTATGGGCGGTTCTAGGATGACGCACGCCAATTTAATTCAATTCAATGATTTTTTTATTTTCAATCGAATAGAACATTGGTTATACGTTGCCGCGAAGCCTTCGGGGCTTTTCTGCAGAATGTTGTGCTTCTAACATTAATAATTGAGATTAAGTATAAAATTCAGAAAAATATTCAATTTAAGATCAATCAACATAAGATTGCTTGAATTTCGTATTTAAATTTATGTTTGGATTTAAAATTTTAACATTTGTTCTTAGATTTCTGATTCAATAGCTTTTTATGCTATTTTTCTTATTTCTTATTTTAAAATTTCTTTTGTTTCTAAGTTCTTGCGTAATTATGTTGAGAGCTTAAGGGATACTGCATTTCAGATGTTTTCTTCCATAGTTGTTGCAGAACCGGGGTTCTTGGAGCATACCTTGTGCACGTCTTCCTGTATTTATGTCATGGTTAATTGGTATGATGAATCGTGGGCCGTCGTAATATTCAAATATAAGCGTAATTTTTAAGATGTCTTCCACTTGAAAGACATTACAACTTTCTCGCTCGGCAACATTTCGACTGGAAAATACGTTTATTTGCTTCAGTGCAACATTTAGTAGTTTCCTTATATGTGTGACTGATGCATTACCCCAGGTTAGCATTCCATATCTTAGTTTGGATTCAACTAACGCAAAGTGCACATTCCTTGTTGGTGCATACTACTGCTGGTGTGTTAGTGCGTATAGTGCTCCTTCGTACATCAATGTGCATATCCCATAGATAGTTACTCTCGATTGTGACTCCTAGATACTTGCAGTTGTGAAAAACCACAATCGACTTGATGCGCGTAACTACAGGCAATTGGACTGTAACGCCACACTATTCATCTTCAACATTTTTTATAATCCTTAAATAAATCTTGGATGGATGTTTAAATATGCACATCAAGCAATTACCACTAAATGTAATCGATTGGGTGCAACAGTTTCCCGATTTCAGGTGTTACCCATGCCGATGACTAAATTGCATTTCGATGGCCGTGTTTCCGTTCCTATCAACACCAGCTTGTGGGACACTCAAATCAAGTATTTGGCTCATAATTGAGACTATCAGCATGCGAAGAATACACGTCGTTATCGTCTTCTTCGTCTGCACGGAAAATTCGTGAATATTTATCATCGAAATAATCGTGATCTGCAACAGTCAATATCCGGTTGGAATCTGCATTCAGCAGATGAGGAATGCAATCTATAAAATTGCATCTACATTTCGTGAGCAACACTTGTGTATTTTATACGAACAGAAGTCTCTTTGGTCATTCTGCACTTTATTTAATGATGCGTATGAATTCTTAGCTCGATAATCGGTATGTAGGTAGCTGAAGCAGTATGATTCGTTTGTAGGAAGATTTGAATTTGGAAGAGTTTCATCAGTCAGACCCCTAAATGATGAAGATGAGGCAACAGTAATTACTCCACGATAAGGATATGTGACCAGATATAGCTGGTTGAAGCTTGTTGGTTGAGGCCCATGTTCGTCCTGGACTGTTGCGCCACAAAAAGAAGAAGAATGTGTGGACTTGACAGACAACTCTGAGTGGCGAGTTGCATGATTTTGGGCTTTTGCAGAATTCGTCGCAAATATCAGACTAAAAAATTTAAATGGCTTTCCGATCCACATCATTATCACCATCTTCTGAACCGCAAGATCCACTGAAGAGGTCGCAGGGATAAAGAACGCACGAGAGATCTTCAGGCCACACGATGCTCCGCCATCGACTGTAACTCATCAAGAGTTATGCCCAGGTGCACTAAGCGAGTTTTGGACCTGGTCCAACCGAATCTGCCTGGGTCTGTGAAGCGGTCGCCTACCTGATGAAGATGCATTCAAGGCACGTCTCGGAAGTCGCGATGATTGGGACATTCGTGCCACGTGCCTAAAGTGCAGCCCTATCTGTTCGAAGAAGACGCTGCTCAACATTGAGTGTCCCGCGTACTGTCGTGTTTCTAACCATATCACGGCGAGCAACTCCCACCACAACACGAATAAATCTCAATTCGGCAGCTTGTATTCGCGCATTTCCAGTAGTATGTCAAGTGCATCTGACGGAGTACTTCTCAGCGCACAAACGACATGTCCAAACATCACGTTCTGCACAGATGACTTCGAAATATGGTGTAAAGGAGGGCTATATGCTATCCTAAACTGATGACTCAACTGAAGCTCCTAGACTACCCTGACGCTGTATGGTATTTTTTCGGAAGTTCTTAACTAAACTGGATCACTCAGGCTTAAAAAAAACTGTCATATTGTACTACCAGGCAGTAGGTTGCAGTAGGTTGCTGGAATTTCGTGATCTTTGTAGGAAGACAATCATCTGTGATGAGGGGCTGTGCTCTCAAGAGGACCGACCATCGATGGAAGTCCTAAGCCCGAGGAAGTGGGTAGTCCCAACGCAGGTTCGGGTCTTAAGAGTACTTCATCTAATCCTTGTCTAGCAAGTTGAACGGCGATCTTATTTTCCGTAACCTCGTGGGGGAACATCAAGATTACCGATCAAATTCAGAGAATTGCATTCCTGAACTATCCTGGCAGTGGTTAAAGGGTCCAGCAATGCCTGAAGCACAGCTTGGATGTAGCTACAAGCACAAATACTTGGCCTATCCCACCTGTTCTTGTACCACCGATTCGCTTTCGAATAGAACAATAAGCCCCCGTCAAACTTAAAAGAAGGACGGGATGGAAATCCGTCTTACAGACAAAAATCATCTGCTTTACAGTGGTATCAACTCCAGAGTCAGAGCATTTTCAGGACTTTGGAAGTACGAACTAAACTGGACGAAGAATCGCCAAAGCATTGGCAATTCAATATTTGGCGCTACAGCACAATTAGCCTGGATCCACCGGAAAGGAGAAAGCCATTATAAGATTCGGCGTTATTTCCGCTGGAAGTACATTTCCTCGCAACTGGTGCCGATTTCGAACATCGTTTTGCGAATGTCTCTAACAGGTGACTCTATGAATCATCTGCTATTCACATCTCCGCGGTTGAGTGCAATAACCCTTTAATTCTTCTAATACACCTCAAATTGAAATGTTCAGGGACATGCAAGACCCCAATTTAAGACAACCATTTAGACGGACTTTATCTTTTCGTTTTGTTGAGTTGAGAGCTCCTGACTAACACCAGTCGCCGGCTCATCTTAATTACACTAAGACTATAACTCAACTGAGCGATTAACTAAAAAGAACACTCGTCCGACGATCTACTATCTCCACTCTCCATCTTCGAATATCTAATTATACCTCCTGCCAAACAGGTCAACCTTTTTATTCCACTTCTGGAACTTGTTCTGCCAAAAATACCAGACTATATAACTTAAGAAACTGTCGCAGCTAATTCTGCATCGGCGGATGCTGTAATTGGGGGGCTTTTGATTTATTTTTGTTTGTTCCCACGCTAAATGACACCCAAAAGCCATAAAAGCCTCCCACAGGAATAGCGCGCATCAGGCCACGACTGAGATGGTCTTGCGGCTTATGACTCTCTGATGGTATTACTCAACGCTCAACTGCAAAACCGGAATGCATTGCACACAAGTCACACACTTGGCCTTCCTGCTCGCGCCCAATCAAGTCCCGACGCGACGCAATGCGATGAGGCACATTCTAAGCAACTGACATGCGGACAGACTGATCTGGTGATCGTGAAGTGCGCGGAACATCGCGATTGTGAAATCAGAGGTCATTTTCAATTTAGAATATGAATTGGAATCTACAGCGAGGCCATTGTGGTTATGTTCGTTGGCACACAATGATTCGATTTGAGCGTCTGCTTAGGTGGACAAAGTTTCAATTACGCGTCGGCTTGTCGCAAGCTTTGTAGTCAGCGTGATGCTGTAAAATGCAGGCATGTGTGTGTGTTTGATTGTGTGTTTATCCATGAGAGCGACTGTAGGCTGATGGAGGCGCTTGCGCTGGTTTGCTCCGAATGCTCTCGCATTGGCACTGGCGAACTTGCTTTGTACTGGACAAATATGAGGAAATCGAAAACGTTGCACGAAGTCAATTGAATTTAGAGCAGAGCTTGTTGCTGCTGATCCAATCGAATTGCCGATGAAGTGCAAGTCAGGAATTGACACAAGCCTATTAAACTTATGGGAGGCAAGTGTTCAATGGGAAACTGCAACTCTGACGTACTGCTTGATTTCCTGATTAACACTGGATATGCGGGGAGCAACAACGGGTAGAGTGTTTGCGTTGCATATTGCAGTTCTCTGAAGAACTATACGTAAGAGTTATCAAATCAGGCGAAGTTATGAAGAAGACTTCACCGAAATACATCACCAAGGCTTGAGGAAGAAGTTTCACGTATGCTGGGAACTTTTCTACATTTCTCCATTTTGACGGAAAGGATCGGAAAAGCGGTTTTCGTCCCGGCAGAGGTACTTCTCACTCTAAGAATGGTACTCGCGAAGGCGGGTGGGTATGCCAAATCGATCTACAGCTCTTTTGTAGATTTAGAGACTGCGGAAGACCGAGTTCCTCGAGGTAATCTCTAGAGTGTTCTGCCGGCGTATGGGATGGTCCCCTTTTGAGGGCCATTCAGTCTCCATGCCGGTGCTAAATGAATGCCTTTCACCGTGGTCGTTGGACTTCCCCAAGGGTGAGTCTTGTCACCTCGCCTTTTCATTATATATAAATATAAGTGGATTGGATGTTGGCATTGGAACGAAAGCAGCTAAAGTGGGTCTGGCGGTAAACGAGGGCAAAACAAAGTATATGCTGTCATCGAGAACATTGACGACTCGGCCAGAACGTCACCATCGCCAGCTACAACTGTGAGGTAGTGAAGGACTTCGGCTACCTCGTCTCTGCGGTAAACAGTAAACAAACAACATCAGTAGCGAGATCAAACGCAGAATAACTCTTGCCTACCGCTGGTTCTACGGGCTCTTGAGTAACACAGTCCTCTCTCGACAGACCAAGTTGACTCTGCATATGACCTTGACCATCCCCGTCTTGCTCTACGGCGCAGAGGCTGCACTATATCCAAAGTGGATGAAGAGGTTATTGGTCTGTGCATGTAGGTATTTTCCAGAGAGCCTGTTCAATTCCCTCTACACCTTAGCGGAGGCCCATTGGAGCAGGTGGAGAAGCTTAAGTATCTCGGGATCTTTTTCGCTAGTGATGGGATGGGTGAAGCTGAGCTTTCCTGTAGAATTGGGTAAGCCGAGTCCATTTTGAAACAGCTTGAATCTATAATTGGGAAGGATGAGCTAAGTTAGAGATTTTTGTTCAAACTCCCACCTATGGTCATAAAATGTCTTAAGGATTAATTATAAGAGTGAGCGCCTCACAACTATGCGGATCAACTCTAAATTGGCGAACATCGTCTGGAATTGCGGTCCCTGCGCCACAAGGGAGAGGGTGGATGACGATCTATACTTTAGCTTCGACACCAAGCTTGCTCGGAAGAGATTTTAACACTAACATGGTTGAGGACACATTTGCCAGTGGCATCGCAGAGCAAATCACGGGGTGCGGTCTCGTGATCAATCAACCGTCAAACATGTTGCGATCGGTGTCAGACCCTTACCGAGTGCACTTAATGTCCGAATCCTCTGAGGTGGCACCGCAGAATCGAATCATTTGCTGGTTGTAGCCAAGTTAAGAGTACGGATATCGAGAGTTCAACGGAGTCAAGGAAGAACACCACGGTTTTACATAGAAAACAGTCGCAACGGACTACCGATCGATTTTCAGAAAATCTCTGTAAATTCGAAGCCGCCTGCAGAAGAAATTAAAGAGTGTTGCACTGGGCAAAGAAAAACCAATGGTTGGAGTTCAGGGAGGCACACACAATGGAACAGACGCATACAAGGCTACAGTGAACTAGCAGAGCTGCATGTGAGCTATACGAACTGGAAAATAGCCGGCTTCTAAGGAAAGTGAAGACTTTCAGAAACGCGTGTGAAAGCAGGAATGATGTGCGAAAGTTTCATCAGACGGTTGATGGCATAAGAAGTTTGAAAGCAATGTCAATATCGGATATGGCGGCGTAAACTGACGTCTCTATAAACGCTGCCATATGCTATCCTGGAATCAACGAACATGCAGTGACCATCGTTCTGCATTTCTTGGGTATTTTCCAGGATCTGCCGAAGTGTGAAAATCTGGTATATTGTGGACTTCCCTGGCTACCCTGATTAAGACCGTTTCCCGCATTCACACCAAACGCCCGAATTGGTTCGCAATGTTAAGGGGACGCATCCTTCGAAAATAATTGACGCAGACAATGGGGTCATGATCACCTTTTCCCACGGATCCACATACTTCAACTTAGAACACGTTTCAACAGATGCTCACCCAGATCTATTATATTAGAGGAAGATCTTATCCTCCAAACACTCAAGAACACTCCTCATTGTTGTGCGCAACGTAGAACGAATACCTTCAATACAAATTGTCCGCCAACCGGAATATTGTGTTTTGCCGGAAGTTCAAAGCTTACGATCTGATGACCTGCAATCGGGACGTTATTATCTCGTTAAGTGGCACTATTCAACTATTCAGATCAGCCTATTCATGCCGATCAGTAGCTTTTCGCGAGCCGAAGTGGCAATCATGTGAAACTTTTTTGCACAACTGTGTCTACGTTTGTACTGCGATGTCCAGACCAGTTTGGCTGTGTGCGGGGTGGTCGAGTGCATTATGCTCCGCATGCACCTCGAACAGCATTGGACTTGACCGCAGTTGCGGAACTAACTGAGTCAGGGCACAAGCAGTTAGCTCCGTTTAGGTTTGCCATTAAAACGAGTTCAAAACCAAGGTTGACATTTAATAATAGCAACACACAGCACGGCACAAGTGCGACAGCGGGTCCGACCGTGTTTGAGTTTAATTCTCGAGTCGCATTGTTGTGTCATAACGTATATGGTACAGCAGTTGGGTGGGACGGCTCGCGGATAGCGGCTCTCGGCTGTCGGCTGTTGGCTGTTGGCTGCCGACGGCGGTCGATTGCGTGTTGCACCACAGCCCATGTACAATGTTACATGACTTTTCGATGCAAATAGCAATCAGTGTTTTCCTGTTTACGTTCGTAATTTACGCTAAACGGCAAAACTTGCTGAGCTGGGGCCGCACACACTACACACCGGTTGGTACCCCTGCGAAATGTGATAATGACTGGTGTTGGGGTTGCATTCATGTCACTTGGACACGGCTACCAACAGTTGGAGGGTGGACTAAGTGACGTCTTAATTAGCCGTGCCTGCATCGAGCTGCCGACGTGTGTGTTCACTTCCCCGTGCCGATTCAATGCCAAGCATATGTGAATAACCAGCGGCAGCCACTGAACGAGTTTTATGAAAATCAATTGATTTTTGATAATAATCGCAGCGCAGCGTGGCATAAAAACTGAATCAATTAAAAATGTACCAAAAAAAAAAAAAAACAGGTGAGTCCTTTCGGCGACGCGACTTCAGCAGATTGTTGATGCTTAGAGTTGACATCAAATGCAATTTCGGAGCGACCTTGGCTGATTCTAAGCGGGGGGGGGATCCAGACGTATTTTGGGCGGGACGTACGGATTAACCGGTATATGTTTGCACACGTCTGTATAGGCGAACAAGAGGATGTACTCGTGATTTTCGGTGGTGACGGCTGATTTGGGAGAGGCATTAAATCGAGAACGGATGTGACGCAAGTTTCGAAATAAATTGCAGCAGTCATTAAGGGGGACATTTTAATGAGAAGATGCTACTCGGATGCGGGTTACGAAATGTCACCAGACTTGCACATCTGGGTGGACTGAAAAAGGAAGGCATTAGATATTAGTACAGAGTACTAAAAATGTACCAGTTCCGTCTGGCACTGATCTGAGTAGATTTTGGCGATATGACTTTTAGCAGTACTTCTCAGAGAGAATGAGAAAAACGCGGAAAATATAATCAAAGGAGTTGACGAGGACAGACGGCGTACAAATTAGTGATATTTAATAAAGGAAGCTAATTGAGAAATTGAGAAATCCAGTCGTGATTTTTTACGCCTTCACATGTGATATTACTGAATCCTCGAAATTGAATAATCTTTGGCATATATATACATGCATTTGGTAGAGAGGAACAACTTAGTACTCAGTGCTAAAAATGTGTAGGATCAGTTTGAGATCAGTTTGAGGAGATTCTAAAGACACAGCCTTAATGTTTCTTTCTTTTAACATTGGACAATGTGGACAATGTCGACTCACTGTCAAGTTTGTCCAGAACTTCTTGGAGAAAAGGAAAATGGTCTTTCTTCGAGGTCAGTGACTGGAAAATTTCCACCATTCAAATTCATTTCATGCATTTTATTTGAAATTTAAAAAAGATCTGGTTTCTAATAATCCCCTAAGTAGAAAGGACACTTCTCAATTCCATAAAGTTCCTTGTGATGGTCGGGTTAGGTTCTAGTGTATGGCACCAGAGAACAGTCGCACATATCCCAGTGCATTGGATAACTCTTACTCCTGCTACGACACGACTTAGTTGGCTTATGACTTTGACTTGAATAATTTCCACCGCGACCTCGTGAGTCGTGACACTCCAGATTTATGAAACGCTCAGTGTTCCCCAGAAATCTCATTGAAACCAAACCCCTCACAATCGAAAGCAGTCTTCAATTCCATTCAATTTTAATTTTCCAGCAATCAGCGCACACTGTGTGTGCACTTGTACTACTCCCTCCCACAACGTCCAGCAATCAAACGAATTTTCCTAGAAACAAAATTATAACTCCCACTTTGCGATTCCAGTTGCGTGCGCTCAGCCGCAGTGGAGTATTCATGCCATCGCATACCTCTAGCCGTGGCATGCAGTTTCGCTAGCATACTACTAACTTGCTAACTTTTATAACTCCAAATAGACTCGATTATTTAATAGGACAGACGAGCTGAAAATCGTGTCTAGCATCGGTAAGTCGATGCGCACAAAGGCAACAAGAAACCGGCCACAAGTGCAACAGTGCTGCACACTGTCACCCCAAATCGCTAGCAAAATGGCATCCATGAGTCCCGCGAACGGACGGACGGCTTGTCATCACAGCCAGAGCCTATTTAGTAAAATATTTTGTGCGCGCTCTTAAAATTCAAGGTGGGTCACAACTTTCATGTGCCAGACACATACGAGTACCCTACAACTCGGCTCAGGTGGTGTTAGTGTCGAAAACGTCCACTTCAGCGGTGACCACGAAGAAAACAGATAATCAAGACGACCACTAAAATTGCACAGCTCACGACGACGACTAAGACGAGCGACGACTGACGACGACTATGCCGACGACGACCAAGACGATGATGATGATTATTGACCATGATGATGGCTGTGTGTCGTGTCAGTCTCTACCGCCTGCTCGCAGGCCACTAGGTATACATTTAAAGTGAAATTCGCTTGGCTCGGAAAAGTGTGTTGACTTTTCACTTTTCATTGCAGCCAATGTGCAGCTCGGCGGAGGGGGTGGCAAAATGGACATTAGATATTCCGAACGGGCAATGCTTGCAGCAGGAAAATGTGCGTGCAAAATACTAAATTGGCCTACAAATGGCATTCTTGCTTCACCAACCACTCCGCACGCTCGACGGTCGCTGCTGATGTGATGGAAAACCCCCTGTCACTCATAGAGCCGTGTGTGCGTTTCCTTATGGCATTGGCGTGGCCCAAGAAGTGAACGACGCTGCACATCGACCGACGCACGGTTCTACGCTTACACAGACACACTTCCCACTTTTCTTGCTGCAGCGGCGCGGCGGTGATGTCGGCGGAGGAAAAAAATTGAAACTAATTATAAATTAATTCAATGTCACATCTCAATTTATCTTTCAATTAGAATCTATCCATCTTGTGGGCTGAGAGGGGGGAGAGAGCGAGCGGGGCAATTGCAAACGACCAACGCTCGGCCCGGCCACTGTTGAGGTGTTCGCGCCATTGTCTTACATAATGCACGCACATTGGATACACCACCATTGCACTCAGAAGTCGTATTTCCTGATCACCAGTCTTGATGGATTCGAAATCACCATAAAGCTCACGCGACTGTCGCGATTGGAAGAAACCAGGGGCGGCTGCTGAGACGGCTGATAGAAGCCATAAACAAGCCGGTTTGTCGCACTATAACTGGCCTGGCGACCGGCCTCAATGCCAAACAATTCAGATGCAAATTTATCACCGGATAAACCAGATGCTGTGTGCGATGACAAATGGTGCAGCGGTTGTCGGGCGGTGTTTGCTGCGGCTGCAGACGGACGGGGGTGTACCCATAAATTGACAGACGGTGCGCGGTACGATGTGGGAGTTCGAGGGATCGAAATTTTCGATCAACCCATTGACGTGTGTTCTATTGGTAGTCTGTCTGGCTACGTGATCTGGCGGCGGGATGGTAATGAGACACGGTCAGCTTGATGTCTGAGTGGAATCTGCCTGCAATTTGGCGATTGGATATCAGAAAGTTCAGCCAATGGATGGATGCTACGCTGGATAAGTGCAACTGCGCAAACTGTTGCAAAGGGTGCACCTAATACAGTGCCCGTGACCACTGCTCCCCTTTCAAATGGCGTGAGTCAAGGACGAGTCCGACTCGCGCCGAACGTGCGCATCTGACTAAACCGAATGATAAGAAGAAAGGCGTTCCACGCAGAGCCATCAATTTCTGCATTAAGTTCTGAAATTTAAATCGCTTAACCTTTCCAATTCTGAACTATGCCATTATTTATTATAATAAATTGATATATATTGTTATGCAACACATCTACGCAACGGGATTTCTATTCCTATGAGACAATCGTCTGCACATTTCTAATGCGACAACTTCACGGATGTTGACATTTGCATGCTTCAAGGCCTAGAAACTAATTTATAGCATAATCTTTTGCAAAAAAGAAATTCACTGCGGTGGCCGGTTAATGGCGCAAAATATTAAAAATAGCGGCCGGTGGGCTGGTCGTCGAATAGACCCGCATTTTGATTCTGTTGACAAGGCCAGCTTCTTGTTCTCTTGTCTCTAAATGTCATTCACAGTAGTGCCTGCCTGTCTCACATCACTGAAAATGTGGTCCGGCAGGTGGAGGGATTTTTGTGAGGTCCAGGATGATGATTTTTTTCCCATTGACTGTGACTAGACTACTTACTAACAGATGCCAAAACAGTGAGTGTCCGCATGGAAGTAAAGTAGGGCTTGTGGCAAGGAAAATAAAGCTATACGAAACGCTTGTGAGGGTGCTTACAATTCACTTTCAAATGTAACATCGTAACAGCGCTACAGCGACAATAGTGAGAAGACGTCCTGAATGCCTGTAATTATTCGAATTCTCGTGCAACACGAAATGCAAGGAGGAGGGCGTTTTCCAGTTAAAATTGAATAAAATATGTTGTGTGTGTGATAACAACGAATTCTTCGATTGAATTGAAATGCCTATCAATGTCGTTATGTGTGGAGTACTTTATTTTGTTGTGGCGGGCTGGGTGGTGCAGACTCGAGACTCGGCGCATAAGCCGCGCTCAATTTTAGAGATAGCACATGTAATGTTAGGCTACCTACTACCCCCGATAAGAAATCCGTGTCATGATAGCGTGCGTGAGCAGAAGAAACGGGCAAATTGCGCTGCAACGAAAAACTAGAGCAGCGCAAGAGGAGGACCGGGCTAGAGGACTTGAGCAAAAGAAACTTCTACGCCTAATGAAAAGGTCTCTCGCAACCTCCCAGCTCAAAGGAGCTATCGAAGAATCTAGGGACAAGCAGAAAATACGAGCCTTTTATAAAAAAAAGTTTAAGGAAAGGTACCCAGCATCTTCAAAATTGTGAGGATAATCTAGTTACCGACCCGCACGAAATTGTGGATGTATTTAAGCGGCACTTGCAACACATGCTTAATGGTTTTGACCAGGAGAGATTGATAGGGAATCAGGCAAACCCAACCCTAGTCGATGTCAAATGTTGAATAAGAACAAAACCCCAGGCTCAGATGGCTTACCATCAGAGCTCTTTAAGGTCGGTGGCGATGTTCTGGTAGGGAGCATGCACCAGACCATCTGGAGAATTTGGGCAGCCGAAAGGATACCCGACGACTGGAATATCACACAAGAAAAGGCAATCATACCTCTTGGAACAACTACGGAGGTATATCCCTGCTCAACGTCGCCTTAAAGATTCAGTCCAGTGTACTGTGTGAACGTCTAAACAGCACTTACCAGTGGCCAGGCAGAGCAAATCGACTATAAGCTAAGCTGTTCACAATAAGGTAAATCCTGGAGAAGACCAGTATGTATCACACCACCACAAAACATAACAAGCGACAGCTACAATTATGAGGTAGTGAAGGAGTTTGCCTACCTCGGGACAAACGTTAAATCCACAAACGACATTTCAGTGAAGATCCGACGAAGAATCGCCCTTGGCAACCGATGCCACTTGGGTTTGTCGAAACAACTTCTGACTTGAAGGACCAAATCATGCTCTACTATTCACTTAGTGTGCCAGTCCTGCTATGTGGAGCCGACGGTTGAACAATAAGCTTTGTGCATTCTTAATGCATTCGAAAGAAACATTCTACGTGAATGAAAGAAATGACATAACCGCAAATACTACGAGCTGTATCAGAATGTGGTTGTAGTCTGGAAGGCAAAAATCAAAATGCAACATCTTTTGTTTGATTCTGGAAGAATCTCAACTTTTCTAGGGATCCCCGAGAATATGCGGTTCTTAGGTACCTAAACAAATGTCTCGCAGCTTTTAAAGGATCACAGTTAGTATTTGTGCTGAACTGTGCGAGCGGTGGTCTGATGTTGTACAGCTCCTATAGTCGGTCATTCCAAAAGCAGCCAGAAGATTCAGGATTGTTTGGTTTTCTGGTATACGTATTCCACCGCGTCTTCTTGTGATTCCCCTAACGAATACCTTAAATTTCTCACTGACTTTTGCTTGATTTTGCTTAAACATTTGAAATTGCATACGAATCAGCGTCCAGGGCTACCAAATTGGCTTCACCGGGCCTCCTCACACTCATCTCCGTTGAAAATCTGGCCTTTAACTTTACCACCAGGCAAATTGGGTCCACTCCTTTCGAATGCGATACGAAGCAGTGTGAATCTTTCACATCGACTTTTTGTATTGATTTATCCTGAAGGCGAGTGATTGACTGAACCGAATAAAGATGTAAGTCACCATCATTTTAGATCGATTGTATATTTCCCCGTTCATAAATATCATTCTAGCCTTCAACTCGTTGGTACTTCACTGTCGGCTAGACGCTATAATTTCCCATTTAGTTTTTATTTATGACCATCTCGTCTCGCATTCGATTAGCCGGTAGTAAATGGTAAAGATCAAAAACTGCCTAAACTCGCGGAAATGAATTACTATGCGTGCCTCACAGGATTCTGCGAGCGCCCATCCTGTTTTTAATTTATAATTTTTTCCCATCACGCCTATTAAAGGGGGGAGAAATCAAAATCAATGCATTCGCAGCCGAAGCCGTCATTTCGCATTCTAACACAAATTATTTAAATCTATTGCGAATGCTAATAGTTATTCAGAGAATTTGCGAAGGTGGCTGAGGCAATCCAGTTGAGTCGGACTCAATAATTCATCGCATTCTGATTACTGATGGGTAGGCATTATTTGGGTTGCATTTTAAAAATAATGTGTTTTGAAGGAGTATTTACTTTGTAGTGGAACCATGTCGGAAAAATAATTATTAAAGTATGATTCGCATCGTGTTTCATATGTAAAGCGGTATTTAAGGATCAAATTTCACGCTGCAGTTAAGCCCATTTCATTTAGCAAACCTTGTTTTCTGTGACAGATCATGAGTTGTTTACAGATTACTTCGGCTTGGCAATTCATCATGAATAGATTTATGCCGGGGCAACGTTCACAACGATCGAGGAACTGAAACTAGTGACACCTTTACATCCGGAGAGGGTCACAGTTCAGTTACACTCAATGATTAGCGGTGCAGAGACATCATTACTAGCTTTTTCGTGCAACCGGACCCACAGATTAAGCCATGTACGCACCAGGCGAGGCGGTTAGATGTTCAAAATCGTATTTAAACATTAATGCCATAAAAAGATTTGTCAAATAAGTTCAATGTCATGGATGTCATGAGTTTTTTTTTTGTGTTTACACAACTTTAAGGCTCATCGCCTCTAAAAAAAAAACACCCATAACTTTGGTATTGTCGATCTCCAATGGTCTGTTGAGAACTAAGTTACAACATGGATTACACTGAGTTTTAATGTTCTGCTGCCAAGTTCCACGTCCGACTTTTGGCCTGGTTTTGATGGCAATTGCTATTGCATGCACTGTACAGGCCATGAGTCTACCCAAGCGTCTAATGATCCAAAAGTCTTAAATGGCTGGCATATGTGTGTCAAATGAACTGACTCCACGTCAATGAGAATCTCTATCAAATTGGTGCGTGAAGCTGGAAGTAAAGTTTAGTTTAGGAAAAGATTTGCTGCAAAAAGCGTCGTAAGGATCAACCAATCCAGGGGCTGGCTGCCAAGCTCTACTGGTCATGCAAGTAGTACACTGGATGGATTGTAAATCGAGTCGAAGGCGACAGCACTTCTCCGTTCCTCGACTTCGAAATTACTTAACCTTCGGGTACTATTTGCTAATCAGGGATGAGTGGACAGGCAATGAACGCATCAGCAATTCGACCTTCAACGTTTAAGCAGACGGATCGACGACGTTGAAAGGCATACGCGCTGGCATTTTCTCCGAATTGGTAAACATATGCTGCTCCATTAGAACTCCTGACACTGCCATGTTTGCAAAGAGAGGTCCTGACAGTCAATGAGGCGCTCAGAATGAGGTCAATGCTGGAAATACCACCGGCTGATATTATCATTCTAATTGACAATCAGGCCGCCGTCAAAGCAATTTTGGCAATAGAAATATAGGCCAAGCTGGTCGCATGCTTCAGCTGCATGTTCTCAGCACGCAGCCCTCGATTACATAACCGGCAATGGAGCAGCGGATCAGCTTGCCAAGAGCGTGGATCACACCATCTCTTGTGGATGTCAAGAAAAAGGTGAATAAAACAATCAAAGAGATGAGATCCCTAACCACCTGTGAGACCAATTGGATGCTTTGACCCAGTTGAACAGTGGAAAAACCGACAGACTAGCCATGTTAGTTGGACCACAAACAGGCCATAATCATCTGAAGTACCACGAATTGAAAACGGGAATGAGGAAAAAGAGGATACTCCTCACTACTTTTGCCATTGCATATCTGCCTGCCTGTGCTATCTGCTGAGAACTATTATTTAAAGGCCACCACTGACTGTAGCGCAATACGAAGAAAATTAAACATCAATACTAAGCATTGATGTCAACTAGACGATTTGTCCGCATGCACATTCCGTGGATATTAGAGCACATGGCGAGGTCCCACAATTCCGATTTCTTGCGGCGTACAACGATTAGGGAAGTCAGTGTTTTTTTTTAAGTCATTGCAAATATTCCAATTGCCGACGCAGGAAAGTATATTTGCATATACACACATTTATATTTTTGATCTACGCAGTACATTACGGTAGGTAGATGGTAAACGTTACAGCCACTGATGAAAGTCATGTCACACATCGTAGTGAAGCATAGTTTTTTAATCTACCTCGTCCTACACGATTCGATGCACTTACTATTCTCTTACTGGTCGAGTGCCTATAAAGCAGTATAATGTTTATAATTTTGCTGTTGAATTCACAGTTTTGGTAGTCTTCTGACTTAATACCGGCTGTCAAAAGTGAGTCCCTGTTAATGGCATTCTCGCTCCCATTATATTTAGTTGATACGTCTGCTCTTTCATTGCCCGGAATACCCTTATAACCAAGACCATATTTTTTATTACCGACATCCCCTGTATATCTCCGGGTTCTGTCAGTGTTTAAACGCGAAGGCTTTAGAAAATGACAAAAAAAACTACACAATTGTGGTCTCTTTATATATATAACAATAATATGGATGGCCTTGCCTAGCTTCTACAGCAACCACTCGTGTTGTGTGTGCTATTTTTCTCTCATGAGTGGAAGGAGCCCAACAGTTTTATGCCGACTTCGAACGGAAAAGTTTGAGAAGCTTTTTCTAAACAGGAATACTCTTTGAGCATTGTCAGTGACTCGAAAGAGGTGGATTTGTGAACATTATTCTTTGTCGTACCAGGAATCGAACCTAGACACAGTAGGTTCAAGTGCGTAGGAGTCGACGCGCAAACTCACAACGCGACTAGCCACCACCTGAAGTCGTACGAAATATTGTGGAAGCTGCTTGGGAAACTGTGGTTTTATCCAAATTGAGTGTGATATTGATTCTACAGTGGTTCGCAATCGTTCAAAAAAGAAGTTAGGCGGATAAGACCTCCCCAAGTAAAAGCATTCCCCAAGTATATGCAGCGCCAATATAATCTGATGGTAATATGTGCTCACTCTGAACACTGAACGGGCGCTACAGACCTATTTTGACGTTTACATGAAGTTGTGGATATGGAACTCATGTGGATTCGACAACATCAAGTTTCTAGTCATTTCTTGGAGCAGTCATTCTACGTTTAGCTGATGTGAGCTGGTCACTGTAAATTACTTGGATTTCGTGTTACCACGTGCTGTCCGCCTCGCCATATCTATTCAAGTGTCGTCATCGAGGTTGTGATATGGTGTACATACACTGTACACTGCAATCACCAAGATCAAGTGATTTGTCCCGGTTGGAAACATTTTTGTAGGCTGTGTAAATTATGGTGTTCGTGAACACAATCCGCAAACTCTTGACGCTTTGAAAGCGAAGTCAAGTTTTGACCGAGTTATTGTCCGATAAGTGTAGAAAAGTCATCCAAAATTACATCATCGGACTCATTGACAGTAACTACAGTGGTTAGGCAGTCGAAGGAATAGGCAATCCATCTTGGGTCGTTTGTTCTAGGCAGTCTACCTGAGGCATTAGTAGCTTCTCTTATGCCAATGGATGCAAATTGGAAACAGCTATCTTGACACATAAACACGCATATCCTTGAACTTAGATTATCTTCTCTCCTTTCATTTTCAGCTGTGGCCACCAATCAGGGACCACGTCAGTTTTGTGTCAGACGAACAAATACCGTGTACCGCTTTTGGTTGGGCTAACTATCTTGCGCTTTTCTGAATGTTGCTGCACCGCTCTTCTTTATAATGGCCACCGAGCAAGGAGTCAGTTAAAAACGGTGTTCCTCACAGTTTCCTGCTTAATTCATCGTCTAAGTATCAGTCGCCTAACACTCTGAGTTCTCGGTTCCCTAGCTTGGGCAGATTGATTGTCGGAGGATGTGGCTATTCAGGTCTGCAAGCTCCCTCTTCAATGGGTTAACATCCAACCCGACGTTACGCGTCCATTTTCCTCGCCTATTTACAGTTGACTCCATGACTTCCTCGACGATCTGTGGGAGCCTGCACGTTAGCTACAGCCTAGGCGCTGCATTCACTTGGCTTTCATTCTCTGAATTGCCTCCAAAGTCAAATGAGCCGCCAATTTGTGAGCAAATCGGTAAGTGTGTGTGGTTCTTCTTGAAAGGGGACACCACCATTTGTGACCATCGACATCACGTGTTTTACACTTGTGCAAAAATAACTTACATCTAACAGGTTGCGCACGTCCAATCCAAATACCAAATGTCACACGAAATCACGTCACTGAATTACCATACGGCTATGTTGCACTGGCGCGCAATCGTACAACAAATCATAGAAGATCGCCCCAAGGACAAGAGAATACCCTGGGAAAGGTCAGGCCGCAAGTCTGAGATTTCCTACCGCTACCGCTAAATGCCGCCGTTATTGCAGCCGCTGCCGCTGGCCGCTGCCGCCACGGCCGCTCCGCGAGCCCACACAACCATATCAACGCTGCAATTGACGATACAACTGCGATTAATGCAAATCTTAATAGGTTCCCATTAGTACCGCGCTGGCCGTGCGGACGTGTTTGACAGTGCGCCACTGCGGGTGTGTGTGTATGTGTGTATGTTTGCTAACGATTAACAAATTAAAGCGCCAATATCAGGAGGTCATAAATCAGAGCCGAGCGCCTTCCTATAATTGCCCACCCACCCCCTCGTGGATGTGGCGCGCGATGGGAAGTGGATGAAAATGGCATTTTGCACTCGATCGCCTGCGCACGTCGATTAACATCGCGCCACAGTAATTATAGCCTAACCGCACTCACCCAGTCGGGCAACTTCTAATCCAGCGGAGGGAGACGCGGTGGCTTGCTCTTGCTCTTGCTAGTTGCCGTCGTCGTCTGCCGTATTGGCCGCGACCGCCCGCTGCTTCACGCCTATCTAAGTGACCATTGAGGTCCATATCAAATCAACCCCCACCATGTACATGTGTACGTACATACGAGCGTCTATACTTCGCACTCAACCTCCGCCACCACCAGTGGAGCTAGCATCAGCGGCGGCCGCATGCGAAAGGAAGCAACTAGTCTCTGGCGCTGCTAACTTGAGTCACAGGCCATAGCTGTCACTCTTTGTGACCGGATAACCTTCGCTGTCTTCCGACTGCATGCCACCACCAGCCGAAGGGGTCAGTCTGCCGCTGCAGTGGGTCTCTGCTGGGGAATGCGTACGTCGCCACCGCGCCGCTGCACTGCTGCACTCGTAATCAGTTGTTTGGGATAAATTATCTGTGCAGCCGTGATAAGACCGTCGACTTTGTGTTAGTGTCTGATCGCATTTACATTAGCCACCGGGGTTCTTGTTCTCGTCACCTGACACGGTGACTTCAGAGCGGGGGGAAGGACTGTTGCGTGATGTCTATGTTAGGCGGAATTGTTGCCTTGGTGCGGGAAAAACTGAACAAAGACAACATCACGCATTCAATCACTGACTAACTGGCTGTCGTCGGGTCTTCGCACGAAGGTGATCGACACGATATCTCTTTCCGATTAGGGAGAGCCGATGGTTACGCGGTGGCGACAATGTTAGCTTGACTGACTGGCGCTGATAGAAGTAGTGTTTAGCCCAAGACGGGTGCCAACGGACATGACAATGCACATGACCTTATGTGGATATTTTTGCTAATTAAAATGAAGCCATTTTTATTTGTCTTAATTCTGAATTATTATGGCTCCCCATTTGGTCACACAAAGAGCAGACTCCACAGAGGTGGGCCCTAAGGAGGAGTTCTCTTGTTTGTGAAGATGGTCCTAGTTTATGCAAAGATCCTTGTGACTCTGAGCAACAGCCCTTTCGCAGTGTAGTCGCTTGTCCACTGTACGGGGATACATCTTACCAAATCCTGGGTTATGTAGGTAGGTATATGAGTGCCTTGGCGACATGATAGGAGTTCTTCCAGTGCACCACCGCAGCTCTGCGAAGAATTGCTTCCCTATGAACTGGTTTCTTTTCTTTGCTATGGCAGGGCAATCGCTGAGCAGATGTTTGATAGATTATATTTCTTCTTCATCCCTGCAGCTTCTACGAAAGTCGTTGGGCGGTAGGTAGGTTCAAGTAGCATGTGCACCTATGGCACAGTGTCCGGTATGGACTCCCACTAGCATGCGTACATCGTACATCCTTGTGACTAAAGCCGATCAATGATAATGATCTCTTTTTGCTCAGCGTTGACCATATAACCCTTGTTGTTTTTAAATACCCAGACCAATCAATAGAGTTCTGGCTCTATCCAGAGCTTCGTCTTCCAGTTATTTCCCTTATGGAGTTGACCGGCGTATTTGCACACGGGATTGCCAGAGATTCTCCAAGATCCGTCTTCTTTTTCGTGACACTGTCCGCTTTTTTGTTTACTTGGATGGGAGTATGTCCCGCTACACAGCAAAGGGTCGCCGATTCACCCGGGATATCTCACTGACCCTTTTTCGGGATAACCTCATATGCATAATCAGTTTTCGTGCTATGCTATGCTATGCCTTCTATTGCCGCTTGGCTATAAGCAAAATTGGTGATCGACTTGTTGTCTCTCAATGCAAGTGCTGCCTCGTGTATCGCTGTCACTACGGCTTGAAAAACAAGCCACGCTGTCAAGTGTAGTCCATCATCGGTTACCAAAGATGTTATTGACGAACAAAATATAAACAAATTATAGAATCGGCAGAAGCACGGTCAGTGCAATCATTTAATCATTAGCTTTGCAGTACCTACAGGCTACAATGGGTGCTTAAGGCTATGTTACGTTAAAGGAGAGTGACAAGAGGTGTCCGTCCAAGCTACCGTCCAAAACAGAAGCATCATCATCATTTCGTACTTTTTGCCAAAAATCCTGGAGGAAGTATGTGACACAACATGTGTATAAATTAAGGACTTCATCTTTTTATTTTCGCTCTATGGGATTTTATTTATTTTGATTCATTTTATTTATTTTGATTCAAATGCTGAAGTTCCTCAGCCCGAAGTTACCTTAAAACTAAACTACTCTACTTATTTTAATCGCTCGATATCGTTGAGCGATGGCCTTGATGTCGTTCGGTTCCACGGTGGATGATTGGCGACGCTCCCACGGCGGTGTCGGAGTCAATCGCTGTGTCTGGCTTGCTCGGCTGAAAACGCTGAGCTAGCGTTTGGCTGTTCGCACACTTTGGAACTTTGAGAGCGTGTTAACTTATATTGAGACTAGATTAATGCGCAGTACTAGAGTGTATGACACCAGGTGAAGATTACCGCCATGGCATAGTGGCACCTAGTCACTCCACTCCTACGCTGGTGGTTCGGGGTTCAATCCCCGAATCGAGCAACATTCATAATTCACGGTTCCACTTCAGTCGAGTCACCGACACAATGCTCAAAGAGCACTCATGCCGAGAAAAAGTTTTTCAAAATTCGTCAGTGGTCGGTGCCTGTAGGTATGAATCTAAACGAAAGAATGAATCAATCATTGTTAGATGTAGTGCCATTCACAATTGCAGTGCCCTGAATCTAATCACTAATCTGGGTAGAACTTCTTCTTTAGCAGGCGCTACAGTCCGGAGTGGACCTGGGCCACAGTCAACATGTCTGTCCAACTAGCACGGTCTTGGGATAGGCGTCTGTCGCTTCGCACATCCATCTGATTGGGGTCTGTTTCCAGCTGGGAACGCCATCAGCGGCGATGTCTTCCACTACCAATTTGTCCCTCGTTGGAGTCCCTGGTTGGACTCGAAGATAGTTCCATTCGCTTTACATGACCTAGCCATCTCAGTAGAGATATTAGAATTTATCTGTCGATGTCGTTGTACAGCTTTTAGAGTTCGTTGTTTAATCTTCTTCTCCTTCTAGGGATTTTCCTCTCAAAGCGACCAAGAATCTAGGACTATAAAGGTCTTGTATAGAGATAGCTTGGTTCTTCGAGAGACTCTTCAGTTGCCGTCGAAGCCCAGAGACACAGCAATTGGCCAGAGTTATCCTTCCTTTTATGACCGCTGCGATGCCATTTCGGGAGTACATAGCGCAGCCTAGGCAGACAAAGTTCTTTAATACGTCGAAATTATATGGGCGGTACATGTTTGCCAATTATGTCTAAGTATTATGTTCAGAGCTGAGTTTATATGTAAGCAGACCATCCCTTACTCTCCTGACTACTGATACGAAAAGCCAGCGCACCATGCGAGTATGTTAGTCCCTAGAATGTATAAAATGTACACAACAAAGAGTGTGGCATATTCTTGGTTAAGGATCGCTTGCTATAACGGATGAAACAAAATTGTTCAGCCCTGACAAAGATTCAAAAGTCACCTCGCCAAGTGTTGTTGTATCACTGACATTGGCACTCAAGGAGTTATTATTCCGCACATCCCTTGACATCTTCTCTAGCATCAGAGCGGTAATAAGGCCCTGAGTGTTCCAGTGTAGTGTTCAAAAACCTCCGACAAAAAAAGGCCCAGAAAGTAAACGTTTAGAATGGACAGCATCACATATGAACAAGAAGTCACCCTGTCTGTCACTAAACCTATCCTCAGCGAAGAAGTTCTTCAAAGAAGTTACCCGCATTCCGGACATGAATGGCCGGAGCAGATAGGACTGTAGGCTGACGAGATCTGCGACCACTTCGAAAAATCCTTTTCCCTACACGAGTACTCCAGTTTTTGCAAGCGGAAGTGGCAGGCGAAAAGTGAAGCTAAACTAAAGAAAATCTCATCCCCCGACCGACCGAGAAAGTGAAGCAATCCCCGAGCAACATGCTCTGTTGTGACGGATTGGAACCCACTAAACTTAGGAAAATCCCCGTTGGTGCTTTTTTCGCCATCTGCTCTGAGATCACTTACTTGTCAGGCCTGCGACCAATGGAGGGTTTTAGCTTGAGCTTAGCTGCTTCCAGTCTTCAAGCCCAATGTGTCTGGGGTTCGCGATGACTTGGCCTTTATTCGGGAGATTCGGCCTTTCTCTCCTTTTTGAAGCAAGAGACTCGGCTTCGGCAACCCTCTTAGTTGAGCATTGGTCTTCAATGTCCACACCCTTGATGTGGCCGAGCCAGTGTAGTCGTTGGACTATATCCAACCCGTAGAGCAACTCGTAGAGGTTATGTCTACTTCCCCAAAACTTTTTTGAAGAGCTAAATGGTATGCGTAGGATTAAGCTAAAAACCTCCCAGATGCATAGTATTAAATGTCGAATCAAGGGCACATCTGGGCCAAATTGTTAATTGATCAATGCCGGTACGCAACATTTTAATATTTCGTCCAGCAATGATGTCCATCTCGAATCGGAAGCAATAAGCATTCATTGACCCACTCTTCGATCGCCGGAAGTGAATTAATTCCGGAAGTGCATCATGATTTATCTCCACAACCCACCCGTCGTCGTCGTCTCCGTCCGCCAAGCAGAATTACGTCAACAAAATGATTGATCTAACAGCCAATGTAAATTATCACATTATCCTCCGGTTCACACAGACTCCGGTACAGGCTTTGCCTTTGGTTGGCTGGCTAATTATTCACTTGCCGTTCTGCCCATTGTCTGACACGTCTGGTCCACCTACGATCGGCGTCGTTCAGTTGATCGGCCAACAACCACGATAGTGTTTGCGCGTCAGTGAGTTGTCATGAGAAATGACTTTCAAAGTGACAATCACTATTGGTTGGTCATTAATCATATAATGCCGGCATTAGCGCCCATAATGCCGCAGCGATCTCTTAACAGCGAATAATTGATATGTATCAGCCGATTAATTGTCACACAGCCCCACTCCCCCAGTGGCCTAGCCAGTAGCCACCCAGAACTCTGAGACCGAGTGCCCAGAACCAGACTAATTATTAATCACCCTCCCTCCCATCCGCCACCCCACCCCACCAGCAACTGCCGCAGACTCGAACAGCCCGTGCACCCCATCCCGTGCGGATAATTGAAGTGGAGTGCTATGTGTTTTTACCGAGCAACAGGTACATACGGGTAGGTCGCAAATTATCCGCCGCTAATTCGCAGTGACAAAGTGTCGAGCGCGTTAGCTACCTTATACGACCGAACCGTTAGAAGGGGAGGGGGGAGGAGGAGATTGTATAGAAGAGCATACAACGTCTCGCCCACGTCGATGTTAACGACAACGATGATGACGGCCACAACAACAGTCAAGTGTCAGTTATGCGCACCGACATGAGTACGCTTGGGATGCCAATCTAATCGCTCCCAGAAACGACAATTGCTGATCGCTCTCTCACTCTCTGATCGTTGATAGTTGATCGTTGCTCGCTGATCGCCGCCGATCAACAATGCCGTCAATTGGCATCCGATCAGACAGATGGACGACGTCTACTACGAAAATGTGTGTGATTCCCCTCACTTCTCAATTTCGCATCGGTCGGTGGCGGCCGATTGAACACGCCAATGGCCACCAACCGGTAAAGGAGCCAGTTCAGCTGAGTCAACAAAGGAATTCCACACCAGATTTACATACGTTTATCTCATTCTTTGCGCGAATAATTACCGCATTAACATTTATTTATTGGCCCCAGTAGTCGGGCCACTGAATGGTTTCATTGAGATAGTCTAGTGGATTTCATTTAATTACGCTCAGGTATTTGTTTTATTGTCTGCTCGGAGATTAATTGACAATTGGCATCGGTTTGATACTTGAATTGTTCGGTAGCTAAAAGCGTACAGTACACATTTATACGCAAATTCATGCGGTCAATGGGCTGTCGCGCTCTATCGAGGATATGAATAGAATTAGTCGAGCAGCGATGACGTAGTATGGTTGGGAATTCCAGGATGTCTGTCGCTTGCTAACATCCTGCACGACGTGACAGCGACTTCTGGGAATATCACAAGTGGGCTGAAATGCCGAGGTTAACTGCTCGTTAGTTTTTGCTTGGAATTTTCGCAATTAAAAGGCGACTTGTCTGGCAGAGACTATGATTGCGCGTTAAAATGTTAAATTATGCTTCTAAATGTATGCGATTTCCATCAATAGATTCTTGTGATTAAGTGGAATTAAGTATTTTATGTGTATAGTGCATAGCGCATAGTGAGTGGTGCTAGAAGCAATCAGTTTAAGGGACTGTGGAAATGAATGAGATATCAGGTTATGAGTGTTACGTTAACGCTGGATAAGTGTCAACAAAATATTGTTCTGCCAAAAGATGTATTGGGATGACTGAGGGGACGTCTTCTGGTATTTCTAGACAGTATTCTGCTTTCGCAGCGTTAAGTGTGGAGCTCGTGTTGAGTTGATCAGATAATAAGGATGGAAAGTTTTTCGGTTTCATCGATACAAGCGCCATTCGTGAATAATGGCGGTTGTTAAGGGTTCGCTGAAGTGACAGCTGACAGCGTTGAGTTTTGGATTCGCAGTTGATTAGTCTGTCAAGATCGGAATTTAATGTGCGTCGAATCGCAGGGTCGTAAGTGTTGTAACTGAGAATACTGTCAAGTGAAGGAGTGGCTTTGATTAGAAGTAGCAGACAGGAGATAATTTACGAAGATTAGAAAAGGTGTGGGAGACAAAGCTTAGCCTTGGGGAATGGGTGGATACCAGTTTCGAACCCATCCAAAACAACTTGAGTCGAATGGTTCGAAGATAATTTCCGGTTCCATAGGCACACATTTTCGACAAAAGAGCTTGATGCCAACATCTGTCAAATGTCTTAGAGCTGTCAAGTGGAACGATATTGCTTTCGTCTACATTCTGCATTGACTGTTCCACTTTGATATGGCATCAAATATCCAGTGGACATATAGCGGGCGAAATCATACTACCTGACACACACCCAGTGACCTACTTTTTTAACAACATCAATCGAATTGTCGAACTGCACGGTCCATCGAGCCGAACTGTCAATATATGCCATCTATACCACTTTGTCACAAGCACCAACTGGTTTAGGAGCAGTCAATCCGCGTGGTATCACACTGGGGTTACGCTGGCCGAAGTGTGACTGCTATCTGCATCTTATTTATCAAGACATTACATTTATTAGGAATAGAAGAAGGGAGCAATCCAAAAAAAAAAAATCAGAACCATTTCTCTGGCATCTCACATTACCTTCCAAAACTGCTGGTTAATTTTTATTGTGAATTCTCGGGGATAATTTTGAGACTTTTGTGGGGTAAATCATGCGCTGAGCAAGTCAATCACTAGTCGGCTGTATTGATAAAAGGAGTAGTCGCGGGCGAGCTTTCGTATGAACAAGATGCATCAATTGGATCTAATCGATGGTGCTACCAAAAAAGTTAGAAAATTTCGAAAGAAAATCTTCCTTATTGAATAATGTTGACAAATTGTTACTGTTTCTATCAGAGGGTGATTATAGGTAAATGCTTACATCCGCAATCCAACCATAATATTTATCTTTAAGGACTATGTTCCAAATGAACATGTAGTAGTTATTCGATATAATAATAATAATATGGGTGGGCCTAGCTTCTCACGATTGGAGTGGCCAAGTTTGAGAAGCTTTTCCTAGACAGTTTTACTCTCTGAGCACTGTTAGTGACTTAATCGATTAAGTGCGTAGGAGTTGAAGCACAGACGCACATCGCCACGTAGCTATTCGTATTCTCGATTTCGGCAAGGAGATGCGCTGTCATGTGATTTCTTCAATTTGTAATTGGAGAAGATAGTAAGACGGCTGCTGTAAGTATGGCAGGCACTATCTTCTACAAGTCACTCCAACTGTTGGGCTACGCAGATGACATCGGCTTTTACGGCGATTGAAGAATAGGCAAAACGAGCTGGTCTTAAGGTCAATGAGGAAAAGACGAAGTACATCCTGTCGAGCATCATCATCGAAATCTCATCTCGATCGATAGATACAATTTTGAGGCGGTGTTGGTGTAGGAATTCGTCCACCTCGAGGCAAATGTGAAATCCACAAGCGACATCACTGTGGATATTCGAAGTAGAATCGCCCTTGGCAACCGATGCTACTTCGGTTTTTTCAAAATAACTTTGCTTAAAGCTCCTCAAACTCGAAGGACCAAGATCATGATCTTATTTTGCCAGTCCTGATATATGCAGCCGCCAGTTGGACTATAAGCAAAACAGCAGAGCTGATTCTTGGTAAATGCGAGAGAAAACTTCTGAAGGAGACGTGAACTCTCCGAGGTGATGTGAATGTAGTTCGGAAGCCAAAAACCCGTCCATTGCACTGGCTTGGCCACTTCGAGCGTATGGACACCAATTCTCCAGCTAAGAGGGTCTTCGAATCCGAGCCCCCTGGTTCGAGAAGGCTAGGAGGACCGAGCCTTCGGTACAAAGACTAAGTCATCGCGGACAGCTTGGTCCGGATGACTGGAAGTAGCGTGCTCAGGACAGAAGGCAACTATTGCTCGGGCTCAGAACCTCCATGGGTGGTCGGCCTGAGATGCAAGTAAGTCTTCGATATTTTTAAGAAAAATTTGCTAAACCCTAGAAATTGGAACATCCTCAATGTGATAAACTAGTACCTACTCAATTATTTAATTTTTGGGATACCCACTACACACTCCGACAAGAACTTTTGTTACCAACCCTTGTTCTTGCGCCACACCCTAAGGTAGCTACATGACTGCTTTGCATACTCAATATCAGGGGCTATGTGTGGAAAGATCAAAATATTTAAAATTTAAAAGTAGTATGCCATTTAAAGGTGATTAACAGGAAACATCGACCTGCAACGTAAAGAGCTCCTTGTGTGATATAGATTTGCGTGTTGCATATAACAGTACGATAAAATTATTCACAAAATCCAAAAGCAAATGCTACAGTCACCTGTTTACGACCCATAGAGTGAAGCCTTAAAAAGGAATTGATGTTTGCAAGAGCGATTTAGCGTTAATGACTAAATATACAACATCGATTTGTAACGAAAAACATTCCTAATCGATTTCGCATTGTCGGCGTGAAGCGTCAAGCGATAAAGATTCGCCAATAAATAGACATATTTCTAATTAAATTCGCTTGACACACCGAGTAATGGTGTTTGAGCTTGCATTTATTTGGAATAAGTCAACAAAGTGAAACAAACCCGATAATGCTTAACGAAACGAGTTAACAAATTAACCGAAACAGGATGCCATAAAATTCGATGATCTGTCCCATGGGGTTCTTGGCGGTTTAAATTATACAATCATACAGAAAGTCGAGAATGGCTTAGGCAGACTATTTATTAATGTTTATGGAGCAGTTGTTTTCTGTTTATCGAGGTTCAATTGTTTATGATATGAGTTTTAGGTGAATTTAATAGGGCCTTTGATGTTGTTTTCTTCATGCTCTTAATTCTTATTCAACCATAAAACATCATCCATCGCACATGTCCCCCCTTCACGGCCGGTTACTTGAAAACCCCCTCAATGTGTGCACAACACATCTCATCGTAGTTGAACCTTGTAGCGTTACCTTATAAGTTCCAAGTCGTGTTGTGTAGAAGCTGATACTTTATATCCTGTCTACGATGGAAGTGAATGGTGGACTCTCTCAGCTGTACAGTGCTGTGGATGTGTGAGGTGGTGGTTCTTTGAGAACCCAATTAGCACTGGGTGGTGTTTTGAAACCACAGCTCTGAAAGTTGAGTTTTGATGTGCATTTAGGACCATCGTGCAGCATTCAGGAACATTATCAATTTGCTGATGTTCATTCTGGGAATTTCGCGGACTGGCTCAAGGAAGGGTTTGCCTAGGCAAGCGCTGGACAAGACCACGCGATTTGAGTCAAGGCTTCTGGTTCTATCGTGTTAATTCAACTACGGCAAAGTGTGTAAATAGGAACTTGTAGTCTAACTGCATGATCCCCTATTGGCCAGTGGCCCGTACTTATCTCTGAAATGTTAGCAATATCAGTGCTAGATCGATCGTTGGTTCCTGATTTTTTGTACTCTGGCCATATCTTCCTAGATATTGCACAGTTAGTTTGACGAGACCATCGAAGGTCTGCCAATTTCAAGAAATGTGATGAACTAGCCCAGGTGGAATGTGTTCTTCCATAGCAGACGAGCTATGGTCGGGAGATGTTTATTTAGTCAGTTCATCGGGCTTTTCGTTACCGGAAACGTTAATATGCCCATAGTATGGGTTATACTATGGTTATATTGAACTTTTCGGCATTCATGACCTAACTTTGAGTTTATGAAGTTTGATTAAACTGCCTTGATTGCAGATTGACTGTCAACGATGTAAGCTTTTCTATGGATTGGTGCTATGTATGATCTTGCTTGTAATTGCTTACGGCGGAATAGGAAGTTATAGGTGCCCTCTGTGAGATCGTAACCAAGTTGACTGTGTCCGTCACTGTATTGAACCTTCGTTATGTCCTTCTTTGAATTGAGTTGAATTGAAGGGGTCGGGTTGTGTGACAAAAGACACTAGTATTGCGACCACAAGGATTTGTTTTGCTAGGATTTGAGTGCTGCCTTCAGAAAATTGACAACTACTCTGGATGGGATTTCTTGAAAGGTTTCCCTGTTACTTATGTGCTGTTTATTGTTTTGAATCTTTCTCCGGCAAGGCTTGGGCAGTCGACTAATATATTATGTTCCATAGTTTGCTTAGCCTGGCCACAGTGCCTGTAGATTTCTGTATTGGTGATACCCATTTTATGGTGGTGGTAATTGCAGGCTCCTTGTACTGCTAGTGCTCCACATAGCACTCTTAGGTCAGCCATTTTAAGTTCTAGAGCTTTTTTGGCTCGCTTCGGATTTTAGTTTTGTTCCATAACATCCTTGCGTTGCAAAACCTGTTCCTCGTTTAGTTAGAGTTATTCACCCATTGGTAAAACGAGGATTATCTGAGCACCTGCCTTGGCTTGTATATCAACATTTTCATTTCCTTTATGGTTTTCATGTTCTGGCACCCAAATCAGATTTACTCTGTTATTTTCTGCCAGTGTGCTATTCTCAGGCAGACTTAGGATCTTAAGAACCGCTGGGTTGTCTCAGAAGATGTTATTGGGTTTTCAGTCACTAAAAAGGGTGGTTTTAAATTGACATGCAATTACTTTATTCGAAAGATAATCTTATGGCATTATAATTTAAATATGATTTCTGGCATATAACCGCCACGGCTGGCTCGAACGCATACTAATATTTATTAGGTCCAATTTTCGATGACTTTTTCCAACATTTGTGATCGTATATCGAATATAACGCGGCGAATGTTGTCCTCCAAGTGTTCAATCGTTTCGGGCTTATCGGCGTAGAAAATAGAAAATAGTCAAGCGGCGTTAAATCGCACGATCTTGGAGGCCATTCCGTAACGTGAAACTATGCGGTAACCAAACGTTTCCTTCAATAAATCAATTGTGACACGAGCTGTGTGACATGTTGCGCCCTCTTGTTGAAACCACAGCTCCTGCACTTCATGGTTGTTCAATTGACGAACGACAAAGTCAGTAATCATGGCTCTATAGCTGTTACGTTCTAGGCAGCTTCGTTTTTAAAGAAGTACTGACCAATTATTCCACCAACCCACAAAGCACACCAACCAGTCAGTTGGCGTGGATGTGGATGTAACGGTATCTCAACATACGCTTGAGGATTATCATCACTCCAAATACGGCAGTTTTGTCCATTGACGTATCCATTCAACCAAAAGTGAGCATGGTGAAAATGGACGTAGTGCGCGATACGTGTTTCAAATCTAATCGAAAAAACTAAAAATAAAAATAGATCACTTGACAGCTGACAAAATGGCCGCCAGTTAAAATAGTGTTGTCAACTTAGAGTTCTATACCTCTAAACAAGCACAATTTACTATGTGCACCTACGTTGATTGGAAACAATTTAGCTTGAAATATTGTTGTTTCCTTGGAAAGAGCTGCATCTGGGGTCCGATGTCTACCCCTGCAGCCCTTACTTTGTTTTCAGATTTGGACCCATCTGCATACCATTTGTGTGCTCCATCTTTCCTCCGGTTGGGGTTGTTGTTTCATTCTTCTATACTTGATATGAGTACTGAACATTATTTTGCATAACCTTGTAACTTGAATTCAACTCAAATGTCTCGTCTCTAAACTTATGCATCTTCGTGTGGCATCTAAAAGTATTTAAACAAAAACTACAATAATTCCACCAAAAGGTTGCCGCTGCAAAACACATGCCTACGCCTCCAACATTCCACGCGTTGTGTATTCATCGTACAATTATATTCATCCTCTACGTTTGTTTTTTTTTTCCTGTTTTTTGCTCACCGCAAAATGAAAATAACCGCATAATTTTATACCCAGAACCGGCGAACCAAAACGCAAACATTTATCTGACACTATTCGTGATTTGATCGCGTTTCCATTTCTATTTCTCGGGATAGTTGCATGCGAAGGCACTCCGGCCGCATAGAGTATAGACACATCCTGAATCGATTTAATTTCGATCGAAAAGCGATTCCATTCGCAAGACGTATACTTATGCGATTAAGTTTCCGAAATATCCCATAATAGCAATGCGGGCGGATTGGTCATTTTGTTTATAATGACGGGTTCGGTCACAGTTTGACCGGTGTTTTGCAGATGTTTTCATCGTTTTTATCGAATTTCTAAACTTGTAGCCGATTCTAATTAATTGTGTGCGCGGGAGCAACGAACATCGGGCAGCACCTTCTTTTGTTTGGTACGAGTTCAAGGATAAATCTAAACTGCCGGAAATGTCTTGAGAGTGCTGTCATAAGTGACGTGAAGTGCGACACAGAAATAGGGGGGCGGTACCCGTTTGGAAAGGGTTGTGACGTGGGCAGATGTCAATCCGTCGATGGCTTGTCAATAGAAATCACGACACGGCAAGGGTAAAAAGTGAAAGGTTATTATAGCACGTGCACGGTACAGATGGCACCGCGGCACATTATCCTGACGTGAGGTTGTGAAGTAATAGTCAATCGAAGCATTTGCCGGTGGACACCGTGGAGGGGCGTGTCAAGACGAACTCAAAGGGTTTGCCCATTATTCGAGCGTCGAGGGTGGGTATCAGTTTTCATGTGAATGTGGCTTTCTCAATTTCATTTCGTTCTTATGAGGCTATGGCAGCAGCCTCACCTGAAGCCTGAGGGGTTGTTTGTGTTTCACAATCGAGAGTACTGCTCATTGTATTGTATGTCGGAAGTGATTTGTTGACCCCATTTGTTGAAGTGCCCACAGCTAGTTGTGTGAGCCCCTCTCAATGGTTGTCAATAGGTGACATTTCTGTAGGCAGTTACTAATGGACGAATTTTCGATTGTTTTTCGCTCAGTTTCTTGAGTAAGCTACTCTTGCACTACGACGATAAGACATGGACATGTTATTCAGTCCTTTTCGCGCTGATGGCATCTGGAAGAGGAGATTTAACTCCAAACTGTACGAGATCTACCGCGACTAGTTAGGCGTCTACGAATCCAACTAAAGCCAGAATGGGACTACGGTCCGAAGAATCTTCGACTTCGAGTTTATGGTGAAACATAACAAAGGATGCTCGCCAAACGCTCGACCACAACCAAAACGTTCCAGAGGAACCATCTAAAAACAATAGGAAAATAAATTTAAATAAAACAACAGTGGTGGGAGATATAAAATTGATTGTGGCCTTATTTTGAAGCTACATTCATGCCATTATGTATGGAATAGCACATCATTTGGAAAACCATCTTGGCTGAGTTGACAGTGCTTCAATCGGTCGGTCTCTATGTGCGGCGTTTTTCCGGCGATAGTGTCTCGAATGTTGGCCTTCGATCTCGTACAAAGGGCTTGGCTTGTTAGCCTAGACAAAGAACTTATGTAAGCCACATCTCACATCTCACAAGTCCTGTCGGACCCATTGTGATGCGGACGAAGGACTTAGAGTGGCGCCAGAAAAAATAATCGAGTGCAATATTCCCCCTGCACAACTTCGAGCATTGTGTCGCTTGGCATGTTCGTCTTATTGTAACTATAGCTCGGAAACATCGATTCTGTCGAGCTCTGGCCACAGAAAGTCGGTGGGCGTCTATGTTTTTTTCATGTCGCACTAATCTCAGCCATTTTTTTAACAATTTCCAAATATTCGGCAAGGGTGACACGATGACAAACCTGAATGTTACTTTCAACTTTGGCAGCTGCTGAAACATAACAAATGGAAAAACTATGATTGTTATTTTCCTTAGTTGTTTAAGGTGGCGCTACAGTCCAGGGTGGATCTGTGCTCGGTTATTAGCTAACTGCCCTCGCATGGTTGCCCATTTGTTGAGGTCCCTATCCACTTGTGTGTGCCACCTGAATCATGAACTTTTTCTAATGCGTCGGTGGACTCGGAGATTTTCTTGGCCGGACCATTGGTTTGCATTCGCTCTTCTGGCTAAGTCAATGCCGCTGAACAGCTCGTACAGTTCGTTGTTATATCTTCTCCTCCACTTACCATCTATGCAGACGGGACCGAAAATCACCCGAAGAATTAGGCTCTGAAAAGAGCCGAGGGCAATCTCATCCGCTTTTAATAAAGTTCATGCCTCTGCGCCATATAGCAGGACTGGGATGATTATATTAAGTCTTATAGGGGGTCACTTTGGTTGTTCATTGCTATCTGGTCGCTGTGTTGCTAACCAACTTTATGTAGCAAAAAAGTGATTGCGCGTTTCTATGCTTCGAGTATAGGAAGAACTCACAGCCGTCCCGAAGAGTGTTTGTCTCCAATGCTGCAACAGAGGAGGAGCATGCTTATAGTCACGCACATAAGTGGCGGGGGATCTAAGTCAATTTGGCATGCGTAAGTGATGGCAGGTAGCTGGTATAGACTCTTCTCAGGCTCTAACACCATCCACTGATGAAACGGAAATCCGGTGACCTTGGCATCTTCAATTAATACACCACTGCCATCGAAACCAAATATTCTTAAAATGTCGGTGATTATGTTACGATAGGAATGTGCCTAAACAACAGTGCGCCTATCCCGCCTTCTTCAAATGCCATCGAATGCCAAGCTCAAGCTTAGAAACTTCTTCATTTCGCAGCACTTTAGAGCGTTGTGAAAAGGAACAAAAGCATAAGACAGAACAAAAAACTGTGTAAAAATCCAAACCACCTTCATCCGTGTAGATCGTCACTTCCGCTTAGACTTCCCCTTGACGTGCTTTCGAGTGCAAGTCATCGGCGACTGTGATAATCCATTTCTAACTCTGCACGACTTCTTTTCCTGTTTTTCAGGTTCTCTGTGAACATGCAATAAAACCGCAAACACCGCACAACTTCAGCGTTAGACTAGAGCAGGATGTAATATCTTCAGATTACACTGGGTATCCGTATTCAGTGCACTTGAGATGCTATGTGCATGGAGATCACTATCTGGGAGTAAATATCGTAAAAAGATGTAATTTAAATACTCTCAACAATACCATCAACAAATTGTTGTTAATCCGAGGGAATTAAGTTAGTCAGCAAACCTCAAAAGAAGTGGGACTGGTTCCTTAAGGAAGGCGGAACCAAGTCGACTGGCGAAAGCTGATTCGATTTACCTGCGGTCGGGTCGAACGTTTCCCTGAGACTAAGCGATAATTCCATGATGTACGGGGTTCTCCAAGTCGTTGGGTCTCTATTTCGTCTTGGACTTGACATCCTGACGGAATTGGAAGCGTGATTGAGTTCAAAAGTTGACCTGGGAAGATGATGAATGCCATCGCCATAAAAACTTTGCGGTTTTGGGGCACGTAAGACGTAATTTACGACTGCAAACAAGAGAGGGGAGAGAGTGAGTCTGTACGGAGGTTCTTTAGAGGAGCTACCTGCTGCGTTCTCCTTTTTGAGCTACATATTCGGAGCTCAGGTCTAATAGATCAGGTCTTGGAGTTAGGTTGACGGCGGACGAGGTCTAAGTATTAGATTAAACGGCAGCGCTCACAGCCGGATGCATCCGAACCTTCCTCCGAGGGTTACAGAAATGATCGTGGCCTTCCAGTTGGGGGCTGTGCTTAGGGTTAACTCCCTCACCACCTAAATAAGATTCGGTTCAAAGACAACCAACAGCCCCGGATACGGAGGAATTTTCTGCTGACAATCCCAACGATTTTGGGTTCCACACGTGGAATGTGAGATATTAACTAACGGAGGCCCTGGACTGCTATAACTCTGACATCGCCGCAATCCAGAAAATGGGGTTGAACGGGCCGGACAAAACGAGGATGAAGAACTGCGACATCTAAAGGGTGTTCCATAATTCACGCAAAGTTTGAATTTTACGCCACTTAATAGTACAGTGATGCCCACGCAAACGGTATAAAGACCAAGTAATCGCGGATGCAAAACAGCTTGGTCTTGATGACTGGAAGCAGCGTGCCCAGGAACGTTAACGATTGAAGGCAGCAATTGCTCAGGCTCGGACCCTCCGTGGGTCGCCGGCCTGATAAGTAAGTAAGATGCCCACGCAATGTAACAATGTGACACCTGACATTTCGGGGTTAGTAAAAATGGAGCGCCATACACTAAAAGAGTTCGTTGAATGGATTTTGGAACAACAACAAGTGGATGCTGATTTTTAGATATCAGCAGTGATGATATCAGTGATGAAGCTCGATTTCATCTGGATGGTTTCGCTAATCGTCAAAATTGTCACATTTGGGGTTCCCAACCATGAGTGATTGTTGAGAAGCAATTGCATCCACAACGGCTGACTTTTTGGTTCGGATTTTGGGCTGGAGGCATTATCGGACCATCCTTATTTGAAACGCGGCTGGTTAGGTGACATTGGTTTATCATGTTTTTAGTTCCTTAAATTGCAAAATATGGATGTGACCAAGATGTAGTTTCAACAAGACGCTGCCACATGCCATACCGCCAGAGAAACAATTAAATTACGGCATGAGTAATTTCCTAATCATGAAATCGACCGTTTTTGCGATCATAATTGGCCATCCAGGTCTTTCGATTTAAAGCCATTGGATTTTTTTCTTTGGGATAGGTGGAAGTCAAAGGTTTATGCAAACAAGCCCACGATCACCAATGCCTTCATCATCATCATCTGCTGACCCACATGATCCACTACAGGGGTCGCGGGGGTAATGCACGCACGAGGGATCACTAGGCCACTCGATCCTCCGCCATCGACTATAACTCATCATGCGTTATGCCCAAGTGCAACCAGGCGAGTTTTTGGACTTGGTCCACCCACCTCGTACTGGGTCTGCCAAGCGGTCATTCCTACCTGATAGAAACGCATTCAGGGCACGCCTCGGCAGTCGTGATGATTCGTGCCACGTGACCAAACCATCGAACCACAGCCCTTTCCGTTCGAAGAAGCAGCTTCTCTACATTGAGTGCTGTTGTGGGAGTTACTCGATGGGATAGGGTGAGAAACACGGCAATACGCGAGGAATTCATCAATGCCTTGATTGTATTAATCAAATTCAGCCACATTTACGCGAAGCCGTCATATAGAAAATTTCAATGAAGGAGTACGTACTTACCAGCAAAACCGAGGATAGTGGCAGCCATTTACCCAATGTGCTATTCAATACATAACTCCAATCTGTTCAATCTATGAACCATTGAAAAATGCAAGCTTTCTTATTAAGTTATGGGACACCCTTTAGTACGGTGATTGCAGCAGAGACAGCTGCGCTCATTTGGGTGGGGATTTGTTTTTCGAGGCAGACGTAGATGAAAAGTGTGAAAAGTTTCGAAAAGTTGAAGTCACGGGAAAGTGTCCACAAACTAGTTGCGGTTTAGGAGAAGGTGTCACACAGCAGTGCGCGAGGAACTCAATGTTGTGTGCCTCGAATGCGACTCCATCAGGTAGGTGACCGCTTGGTAGTCCCAGAACGAGATGGTTGGACCAAGTTCGACAAACTCTCTTGGTGTTGCTAGAGCATTGCTCCTGATGAGGTAGTGTCGATGACGACGGATCGAGTGGCTTGGAGACCTCTTGTGCTCGATTTCTCCCCGAAACCCCTTTAGTGAAACATACTGTTCAGAAATACGCATGTGTGCACGACTTAAACAAAAAATAAAAATGCGAAGAATAGTGGTTCGACTCCTGCACCGAGATTCCGAAGATCAAATCCTGATCAACATCATCTCGCACTGCTCAGAGCGTATAAAGTGCTGTTGAAGACGGATTTGCTGTAGGTGTTACTGTAGGTTCCCTTAACTCCTGAGAGAACAACAGGAAGCCAATCATGAGGAGTTCTTGCGAAAAACTGGGCAAAAGTTTACCTTTGCACTCATAAAAGAGGCTGACAATCAAGTTAATTTCTTGTAGGTAAGAACAAGCGAGGACACTTGAATCACATAGGGCGCAGTGTGACAAAACGCGGTTTCAAGCGAGCAAGATTATTGCCTATTTTGCATTCAAGCCTTCTTCGTTTTTCGACAACAAGTCAGAAGTCAGTGCCAGCGAAGAGGAATCTGAAAGCCTCCTAGATCTCACTGACAACTTGCACTTCTCCAAGCCACATCAAGCGCGCTTTCTATACTACGTCCCTGGACACTGTGGTATACAAGGGAATAAAATAGCTAACGACCACCTCAACGACAGAGCCAACAGGTAACATTCCACTACCAACTAAGCACCATTTCTCCGAAATCGAATCGCAACTACACATGCTTTCAATTGTTAACATTGATATTTTTTACTAAGAATCATTTGGGTTGACGCAATCGAAAATAATGATGCGTATTGAATAGAAACTGCTTATCGTCGTACACATCAGCAGTCACAAGTCAGAACAGTCATGCATTCTCTTTGGATCGTGTCAACTGCGATCGTTAGTGGCTGGCTTTGATTTATTGTCACTTGAATCACCCACAACTCCACCCAGATGATTGCACCCTCACATTGGTGCATGGGATCAGTGCAAGAGAATGCCCTCCAAGGTCATGGTTAGTTAGTTTCTTGAAAGCTTTTCCATACCAATGTCCATCAATCTTCCAGCTACAATGTATGTTATAAGCCGAATGCTAATTTACCAGCTCAGCCGTGCATACCTTATAAAGTGATCGGCAAGCTTCCATCGGAACCGCGTCGACTCCGAAAACATGCTGATAATGGTTCTTTCTGGATTTACAAGCCGGTGACTGGTCGCACAGCGAGAAATGTCGCTTCGCATTAATGCAACGATACTAGACTCTCGCTCTCTATCTCTCTGCACCCTTGGCCATGACTTCCATGGACACAGCTCGATTACGCCAACCCACTTAGAAGTCTATGCGCAAAAGGAAAAAAAAAAGTAAGAAAAAAGACACATGAGCGAGGGGAAAAAAAAGAGAAAACGAATCTCAATTAATTTAATGAACGCACAATTGCATATTAATTCCACGACTCTCTGCAACAAATCGTTGACAAATCATAGGCATCCCCCCTCGGCTGGAGGGGGTGCACACTGCACACACACATACACACTATGCATCGCAAGGAATCGAGAATTAAGAATTGAGAGTCGAGAGACGAGAATCGAGAATCAAGAATCCAATTGCAAGTAGAATTCCTCGCGGTGTGTTAAATAGTTTGACATTATTCCCGCGATATGCTGCGCCAGAGCAGAGCCGCAGAGCAGAGCGGCGGCGCGGCGGCTGTCGCCACTCTCAGTGGTCGTCGTCTGAAACTGCAAATGGGTGTTCTATGATTTAATTACATATATTATTAATTTAAGACCTTGGATGTTGCAAAACAAGGCGGATATCATGCCAGCCGCTCTGTTCGTCAGACGGTCTTGTCGCAGTGATCGGCTTTTGCCGCCCGCTCCAACGGCTCGAGTGCGCGGTCGTCTTAGTTGGCTTGTCCAGTTTATTAAAAATCTTTGATTTATCTGTCTCTTTGAGTTCTGGACCCTGCTGGCGTAGTAGCGTGGTGCTTGTCGATGCTATTAGATCATTTAACGCAGCGATAGCGATGATCCGACATGACAGATGACTTTTAAGTGATTCGTGATAGTTGTCGGCAACTGCGGTTTCAAGTTTAAAATATTAGATGCAATTGAAAGGTCAGTCTGCAGCAAATGACTTCTTGTGTCATGTTTTCTTCTTTCTATTGTTGTCACTATTGATGTAGTGTTAGCTGCAATCACTTGTGGATCTTCAGCAGATGTGTCATGAGTAATTAAGCATGATTCGAGGAAGATTGGAAGGTTAACTTGGACGTACGACATCGATGGCTTGGACAGAGCATCACAAGGGGAAGGTGTAACATCGCGATAGTCAGGGACGTTGTCTTCTTCGACTCCGCACTCCGCGGTGAACAGTTCGAACAGCGTGATGAAATCCACAATAACCCTTGCCAACCACTGTTCCTTTGGATTCGTGGCGGTACTGAGCCCCTTTCGAAGGATCAGGTTGACCTTATACAAGGCATTGGTCATCTCCGTCCTGTTAGGAAGTGAATGAAGAATCACTTGGCCTGTTCATGAGGAAAGTTCTGCGGTGATGGCATCTTGAAAAGAAGATTCGAGCCGAGCTATATATGCCGTACAGCAGCACGATTTCAGCTACGGATCCAACGCATATGATGGATGGGCCATGTACAGCGTATGACAACGTAACGACAACTTGGCCGCCAGCTAGAAGGCTCCAAACCCGTGGGACAACGCAACAAAGGACGCCCGCATTTAAAGTGGCTCACACAAGTCGGGAACAACCACAATCCTGAAGCAGCCAGCCAGATATCTTTCAAGCTGGAGAGGATTTCAGCTGAAGACAACGTCGTAGTGTACTGGACTGTAGCGTCACACGAAGAAGGAGAAGAAGCTGAGACGTGAGTCAGAATAAATTGAAGATTCCGTCACAGGGAGGTCTAGAGACAGCGAAAGTCAACACTACCCAATCTGACATAAGCGACAATATAGTCAATAGATTCGATCACTTCTTCCTCGAGAACGATTGTAAATTCAAGCTGAACTTTATGGAACGGGTGGCTGGCGTATGTATCGGAGTTAAGGACAAGTCAACCCTCCCTCAGCTTTGAACAGAGAGGTAGAGGCTAGTACAGAGATCAGTACTTCTTTCTGGACACTCTACTATCCTTGCAAGATTCAGATCAATACCTAGAGATACCGATCTCGTGACATCTGAGATTCTCTTCGAGAAGATCTTCTCAACCAGCATGCCCACCAGATCATACTTGAAGTCTGACCACCAGACGCTGATGACACAGATGAATGGAAGATGTTTGAAGGTGTGTGAGCGCAAAAACTATAGCAGTCAAGGAAGTCTCTTCCTGACTAGGACTAAGACTTACTCATGGGTTGCACTGTTAAGACCATCTTCCGCTTAAAAAGATGTGGTCTTTGGTACAACTCGCACTGGAGTTTGGATGACCTTGCGCATGGACACCAGTAATCCAGCTGCGACGTACATACAAAGTCGATTTCCCTATACTCAAGACTGACTCTGGCCGGAATTGGACTCAGGAAAGGACTGTTGTCAAATCTTAAGGATTGCTCTAAGACCAAGGAAGGGTCTCGTGATGGTGCCTTTTTGAAGGGGGACTGATTAGGCAAATTTGGGTCGGTTTTCCAAGCGATCCTAATGGCAAGGAACTATATGAAGAACAGGGGGAAGGGGCGGAGTATTTGTGTCTGTAGCAACAGCCAAGTTGCGTTTAAGGGCCTACTCAATCCTTCCATGATAGTCCAGTAATGCAAGTCCACTGACAGTCTAAATTCGGAATGACTTGTCTGGCCTGGGTTCCGGGCCACCACGTGAAATGAGATCGCCGATCCACTTCCTAGGCAAGGTTCAGAGGGGGACTCTTAGGACCCGAACCTGCGCTGGAACTGCCTGCGTCCTTAGTTAGGTCCATCAGAGAGCACAACCGGAGGTGGCATAATTTTCCAGGATGTAAACAAATCCAGTCCCCTGCTCCCCATCTGCCGAATTCTGGTTATCTCTTGACAGAAAATACTGCAGACGACTTACCGGCGTATTTAACGGGCCACTACATCTTCGCCAACCATCTAAATGTGCTTGGCCTAAGCAATGAAACTCTCTGCCACGCCTGAGGAGAAGAAGCCGACACTTCAGAGCACTTCCTCTGGCACTGTCCCGCCTTTGTTTGGATCAGGTGGCAGCTATTCGGTGTTGATGAGGTGAGAGCTGACGATGTAGGCTTCTCATCGCAGAAGCGCCTTCTGGTATTCCTCCGGAGGACCATGAAATTTCAGCAAATGGAGATTTGCCTTTTGTGAATCCAGTGCAGTGTTAAAAACATCCGAACATCATCATGGCCGACTATTTCTACTAGATAGGGCACTAATTCGGTACTCTTTCCTGGTAGAGATCTGCCAGACAAATCGAATTATGGTATATTTTCAAGCGACAGTCACACAACCTGATCAAAATTATCCGACCGACTCATTTGACATTGAAACTCACGCCCGATCTGTCCTACAGCGACTTTCACAGACGTAGCAGAGACAAGAAAGAGGAGGAAAGCATTGCCCGCCGTCTTGCAATTGCAGCGCGCTCGACACGAATGAGAACTTATCAGGGGCCTCCTTCTTCAATAACCTGAGCGAACTAGGCAGTATATGTGCAACTGGTTTACGGAATAGGATCGACTAGATCGGAGTAGTTACACAAAGGTCCTACACATTGTTATGCTGGTCAGTCAGTCAGCCGCTATAAGTTGACCTATGCTAAGCGAAATGATGTTACATTCGCGTTTAAAAAAGCAACTTGGTTATGAGACTTAGACAGAGTAAAGACATCGGCACCAGAGTCAGGACTAAGACGGAAAACTTCGACAGATGACGACGCAGCTCGTGTTGCAGGGAATGATTGGCGAAAGACGAAGTTAGCGTTTGATGCATCATCCATAAGCAGCTTGGTTTTTTTTTTTACCGAGAACTACTCAGTCTAGTCTGCAAATCAGATCATTTAAGACCGTCACTACATTCCAATACGAAAAAGCAAATCATACGAGACCAACCTCAATCGAGACTTGTCTGTCGCCATGCATGCCAATCAAAAGATCAAACGCATCAAAGCGTCCACTGTTCCCCAAATTCGAACCAGCCACTGTGTATCTACCAGTTTCGCATTCCTTCATATCATTGTTCCCATCGATACAAAACCAACAATGCACCATAAACCGCGACACATCAATAATCCGGCAAAGGACAAAAACCGTACCGAAAAATCCCAAAAAGCACAAAAAGAAAAGAGAACAAAAAAAAAAACAACGAGGAAACGCGGGCGGCATTAACGTGTGCCATAGACAGGCAGCGATCAAGCGATTGCCTTCAGATATCCTTCAGTCAGCGTGATTTGCCGAAAAAATCATGATGACGACAAGAGCAACGATGGATGGCAAAAAAAAAATCATCGCGCAGCAACATTGACATTATGCGTCGCTGGACAATGGTCTGACAGGTTTAGTCTTTTTCTATAGTTTTTTGCTCACTCAACTGGAGGAGGTTAGAAGAAAAACCTAAAATTAAATCAATCCCCATGAGCAGCAGCAGCGAAATTCAAAGAATGCCTCGATCGCGTGCTCTATAAGGAATTAGAGGAGTTTTTGTGGCAGAAAACTCCCTAAATTGCCTCACGTAGCACGTAAAAATGTTCGGATCTGATTAAATGGCGTGTTCCGTCGGTGTAGAGAATGTGCGCACCTTCGATCGATCGGGTCGTAAGAATTCAGAGACCGAGATGCGTAAGGCATCGTCTACTAAGCCGCAGTCAGGACTCGGATTCCACAGTGAGAACCATGAAATTGCACAAAGGATGCTGTCTTTGTGGTGTCCATGGACTCTCTTCAAAAGGATTACAATAAATTATGCAGATGCAGGGGGTTATCAGTTTTCATATTTCACCCTCACCTCACATTATGGTTTTGTGTGCAAATATCCTTTTTCTTTCGCAAACAAAAGCATACAGTTTTCATTGGAACACAGCAAATTATTAGACCTCCCGATGGGATGGATGGATTTTCAGTTTCATATCCCATCCTGTTTTCTGGCGAAAAACATCCCGTGGATGACAGGTTTTATGATAAACAAACACTATTTGTCCTTAATGACCTGCAACAATGAAGAAGGATAACTATTCTGGGCCGAGGCGGAGAGTAATAATTTTTAATGACTGCATGCAGTTCGAGGGGCGAACAGCTGAAAATGAAAGGCGCTAAGAATATCGGTCTGGAAACAGCATCATGCGGCGCGGTGTCATACGCAACCACGAGCATAATTCTGGGTGGCTCCAGCGTGAAAGTGGTGGTGTACCGCAATCTCGGCGCAGGTACATATCTTGAAATATTAAATCGCCAGAAAAGTGTCCATCTTCATTGAGACGCAAGAGTTCACTCTCAATTGCGATTACATGACAGTGAATGGGAAACATGCTCTTTAGACACACACTTCATAGCTAACCAACACAAATTCGGCGCGTTTACATTTTTTCAATCAAGTCGGGCGTGCAACGGGCCGGCTTAGCTGCTGTCCCTCGGATATTGATTGATTCAAGAGTTGAACATCAATTAGGCTTCTCTAGCGAGTGACTGTCGATGTTTCAATCATTTGTGGGAAGCGACTAACGTTAGCGACAAATCCCCACTGTTTTTTATGAGAACATTATCGTACACATCGTTTATGAGTTCTGGTTGGCTTACAAATGAGGCTTTAATTTTTATTGGATCGTTCGATGAGGGATTCAGTATTCAATAAATTAGCGTTGATTTATTCATTTCAATGTACTTTTGGGCATGGGCCTCAACTAACGCGCCGCCCGAGCTGGCTGCCTTCGGTTACGAGCATCAAGTTGGTTGAGGTCCTTATCCACTTGTGTGCATCGAATAAGACGCAGGATGTCTCTGTGCCTTTGTCTCACAGAGCCGAAATCAGAAACTTCGAGACAGAGATAAGTTGACCATGGCGTACCCACCACCCAAGCGTTAGATCCGTAAACGCCTGGCTAGACTCATGCCTCTGTGCAACTAGTATTATCTAGTGGTTATTAATTTCGCACGCAGAACTTTTCTCTCGAATTAACTAAGGACTTCTCCATCCGATTTTGAAATTGTCCATGCCTCGTATAAATATTTTGTTATTGTTGTTTTTTTGTTGATATATATGAAACGAGAATCAGGACCAATAGGAAAATTGAACCTCTCCTTCATTTGAAAATACCTACCGACAGTCAGTCACGAAAGTAAGTAACCACCATAAAGTTTGCTGTGGTATCGATAAAAATCGAATTCGAATTTGACTGAAAGGAAACCTGTATGCAATTCTTTTACAATTTGCTATATATTTAAAACAACAAAATACATAATTACATTCCAAGGCCTATAGGGGTGCATACGGCGGATCATAAACCAAAAAATGGACAGAAATTCATGTCACAAAATTAACTATGTACACATGTGAAATGCCTAGTGTGGCCATTTTATTTATTATTAGTGCCTTGCACTTGCAAATTTCTAAGATCTCTGTCAAAGCTTGGGCCAGCAAAGCTCTGATGTGTATTGCCCTTATGTCCTCGCGATTGCAGGGGACATCCTGTGATCTTCCAAGTGACAACATGAAAGATTAGAGAATATCCTTGCTGTCCTGTATTAAGCACGTCTAGTAGGTTAGGTTAGGTTAGATTGTAGTGGCTGACTGCTAAGGGCAGTAACACTTAGGCCAGAGTTGGCCCATTGCGATACCGCGCGGATTGTCTTCTCCTAACATCGGAACCGGTTGGTGCTTGTAGTGAAGCGATTTAGCTGGCCTATGCTGGCGCTGTTTAGCTCATTGAGGTTATCGAAATAGTAGGCCCCTAGGTGTAGGAACCTTGGACTAGCCAGAGCGCTGCACGAGCAGAGTAGGTGATGAGTCTAGTAGAGTTGGAGATCCATTGATAGTTTATGCATAGCTTGTGTAAAACTATCGATAAATGTTTCGAATTTGATAGTTTCTTTTGATTAAGAAATGTACGTAATTTCTGGGGAAAAAATAAGAAAAAATGCATTTGAAAGTTTCTGGTTGTTATTTACACTGAAAGTCCTCTCAGTCTGAAGATGCTGGTATAGTGAAAAACTTTTTCGGGCACAATTTGCACTCATTGACCTAGAAACGAAAAACACATTAACATTTGAATTGCCCTCCAAAATTGTGAAGAGTCCGTTGCGTTGGACTTGTTTGTTTGTTCTAAATATTGCCTTTTTATCACGAAGATGTCAATTATTGGAGACTTAACCTTCCCTTCCATTCGTTCTTCTAAGAATTGGAAAAGATGGGGAAAAAAAGACACTACCACATATTGACTGCAAGTAGAACCAGCAACCCAGGTTCAGGTCCTAAGAGTACCTTCTCTGATCCGTGTCTACGAATTTCATCGGCAATCTCATTTCCCGTGATCCCTTGGTGGCCCGGGAATTGGAGAACTGAAACTGCCGATCCAATTGAGAGAAGATTTGCATTCCTCGACTATCCTGGAAGTGGTTAAACTGACTTGTGTTCATGGTGTGTTTTTTTTCAGAGATTTTCTATCTATCTAAGATAACAACCTGATGTCGACACTTTTTAGTACTAGTTGAGTCAGGCCAGTCAAATTCCACCTCCCCGTGAAGAAAATAACCATTTAAGTGGATTAATTGAAAGCCCATTTCTAGTACACCAATCGTCGATCAAGTTTAGAGCCGCCTGCGCTTTTGAACACACAGCCGCTATGCACGATCCAACAAACGATACAACTACATCAACCGCGTATGACTGGGTGCAGACGTTCGAGGAAAGATTTAAACAGCATGCACCATAGCAAAGGAGACAAGACACTGCCCTACGAACATCCTCTATTTACCCCCGACATTACATACTGGCATCCGCATCCGCAACTATAGTTCTATTCATTAGCTCTCATGGTGCTCAATATTGCGGTCGAACACTCTCGAGTAATCTCATTTATTTCATCCATAATCCAATCGCCATCCATTGGAGAATGCGACAAATGTTATATTGTGTGTGACCATAATAGACGCGCAATAGCATTGTTGCCGCTCCCTAAGGTGATGAGCAATTTCGAACAATCTCATTTTGTGTATCTACAACCACACGCCAAGACCGGTCAAATTATGGGCACGTAACAGATTGCCATAAGCCTGACATCAAGTTGGCTGCTGTGACAACATATCACCCCCTTGCGGCAGCAAAAGTCTTTATAGCTTTCGCCCGGCCAACATCTGGTGAAACACCAGTATTATTTGCATTGATTCAGCCACATGCCTATACTACACTTAATAGACTTTTCGCAGAGGCGTTTAGTCACCCCCCTTCGACACTCGAATCTAATCTGTACGCTATTATTATCTTCGGTATACGCTAAGAGTTGCGGCAAGGATCCTATAAAACATCTCCACCATGTCAACGAATGTGGTAGAAATTAAATAAGTTGCCACTTTTCACAAGGAACTGACTATACATTTCTGAAGCAGTTAGAAGTCGATCCAGATTTCAGCCAGAAGAATCAACTTCAGCAACAAGGCCCATTTTTGAGAGAATGAGTGCGTCAACAGCGAAAATTGTCAGATGCCAGTTCACACGAAGTGTATTTTGTATGTATTTCCCTAAAAAGGACAGAAATAGAGAAGTCTAGCGATAGCCACTTTCTTTTGGCCCGAATTGAATGCTTGATGATGCGACGGCGCTATATGCTCTACAGCTGATACGGTCCTGGCTATCTTACCTCTTGCAACAACTATAGAGGTATATCCCTGCTCAATGTCGCCTACAAGATCCTGTCCAGCGTACTGTGTGAACGTCTAAAGCCATCGGCACGTACCAGTGCGTCTTCGGGCCCGACAAGTCGACTATAGACCAAATCTTCACACTAAGACAAATCCTGGCGAAGACCAGTGAGTTTCAAATCGATACGCACCACCGTTTCATTGATTTCAAAGCCGCATACGACAGCATTCATCGCAAGGAGTTATTCGATGAGATGGCCGAATTCGGGATACCGGGGAAACTGATCCGGTTGTGTCGCACCACGCTAATACATACGCGATGCACCGTGCAGTTCGGCTCCAGGATTTCTGAGCCGTTTGAAACTTGCACTGGATTTCGGCAAGGAGATGAACTGTGTGATTTCTTCAAGCTGGTACTGGAGAAGATAGTGCGGAGGGCAACTGTGAACACGGAAGGCACTATCTTCTACAAGTCGGTCCAACTGTTGGGGGTACGCAGATGACATCGACATCGTCGCGCGTTCTCAACGCGCCGTAGTGGAGGCTTTTACGGCGATTGACGAACAGGCGAAACGAACTGGTCTCAATGTCAATGAGGACAAAACGAAATATATGCTGTCGACCAAAAAACGATCCGTCGCACACCACCTTGGACAAAACCTCTCGATCGACAGCTACAATTTCGAGGTAGTAAAGGAGTTTGTCTACATCGCGGCAAAACGTGAACTCCACAAACGACATCAAAGCGGAGATCCGTCGTAGAATCGCCCTTGGCCACAGGTGCTACTTCGGTTTGTCAAAACAACTGGGCTCAAAACTGCTGACTCGAAGTACCAAAATGGTGCAAACAAAACTCTTATTTTGCCAGTCCTGCTCTATGGAGCCGAAAGCTGGACGCTAAGTAAAACTGCAGAGTTGATTCTTGGTACCTTCGAAAGAAAAGTTCTACGACGGATATATGGTATATATGGTCCCGTCTGCCAGGAAGGCGAATGGAGGAAAAGACATAACCGCGAACTCTACAAGCTGTACCAGGATGTGGATGTAGTCCGGAAGGCAATAATCCGTCGACTGCACTGGCTCGGCCATATCGATCGCATGTACAACAATGCTTCCGCAAAGAATACGAGCCTACTGGTTCGAGAAGGAGAAAAAGACCGAATCTCCGGTAATCGCGGATGCAAGACAGCTTGGTCTTGATGACTGGAAGCAGCGTGCCCAGGAGCGTCAACGATGGAAGGCAGCAATTGCTCAGGCTCGGACCCTCCATGCGTCGCCGGCCTGTTATGTAAGTAAGTGAGTAAAGAGGTCAAGTATTTTGGCGTTAACTTCACGGAAAGGTTGTAGTTCAGCATCCACTCGAAACGGACCCTTAAGAAGGCCAACCTAGGCTTCAATCGCATCTATACTTTGAGCCAGCGGACAAAGCTGCTGCTCCACAAGCAGCTAATACGGCCGATCTTAACGTAGGGCCTCCCAATACGGCACACCATTTCTACGACCAGCATGGAGAAGCTGTCAATTCTCACTTTCGGCATGGACCGTCAAAAGCACCAAATCAACAAGAAGCTTTACGACGAAGCACCCATCATCTCCTTGTCACAGTACATATTACATAGTGACGCTGTTCAGGAGTTAGCCTTTAGACATCAGCAACCATACTAACGAGGCAATCAGGAACCTAAGAATACTAACAAAGCGCGCTGAACGGCCCAACGACTTTTAACAACGAGCTGCATGGCTTCTACGAGAGCAGCGATAGCAGTCATCAGCTAAGCTACCACAGCATCACCTGTTCACAAAAAGACCAACATGATGCATTGTAGGATATAATATAAATGTCCGTACCAGCATACTAAGCGCCATCGCTCGGATTCAGCCCGATCTATGCGCCAATCATTCAAAATGGGAACATCAATGAAACCCGGTTGGGAGGCTCCTTATTCAAACAACTAACATTGACTCGGATCATATCGTATCCATGTGCCACAAATTACTTTCCGTACTCCTGGAAGTCTTCTCTAAATAGGCCTCAAGTGTCCGAGCTGAGCTCGTTTCGTTCAGATGTCACGTCCAGTCCAAAATGCTTGTCTGGGGAGAAAGAGTGATTCCCCACTGACATCGAAAGAACTTTGAACTCTCCTTCAAATAATATGGCGAAGCATGACGCACAACTCACAGCTCACTCGCCCCTCCAGTCGCCACCAGGAAACCAAGAATAAATAACAAGGGATATTAAAATACGATTAATAAACGGGCAATCTGATACCGTTCGACAGTGGCCGGTCCAGGCCAGGCCAGGCATCGGCCCCGTCTACACTACATTGGCCGGCCGGCGCGGTCCATTCCGATTGCGATTTCAATTCAGAGGTCCGGCCAGGTCTGATGCTAAATTTAAATTCCACTTCCAGCGAATGTATAAAAATAAACACTGAACTGCGGCCAAGGTGTAAGCTTCTCCAGCACCCACCGAGCCGCTGAGAAAGTTATAAATTTAAAAGTCAATCCGTCTGCTGTGCATGCTCGTTTCAGAGACACTCGTCCACCGCCGCCGCCGCCGTCGACGCTCTGGGCCAAGTGCCAAGTTGCTGTCGTTTCGTCGGGTAGTTGGCAACTGAGACGAGCAAATGTTCAGCGATCCACCCGCTCCCTGTTGAATGAAGAGCACCGTGTCGTTGCAGTCGGTAGGTATCGACCGTTGCCGACGCGCCATCGCAGCGTAAGCCGTAATGACGTGATGACTACCCGAGTAATTAATCCAAATGAATTTATTAATTGCTAATTGTGTTGTAAATGATTGCAGCGCCTCGAGGGGTCTGACCGAGAGTGAAAGTGGCGAGCGCACCTCGCGGGGGTGGCCAGTGCCACTGGCCACTCAGTCCGTCTAGGTGGGGCGAGAGCCCGGTAATGGAACACCACGCTGCGATAAGATATATGGTATCTGCGTTCATAAACCAGCCCGCAAATGTCACAGGCTACTGCTGTGCAAATTAGATACTTTGTTGCAAACACGGGAGCAACTCGGTTCTGTCGGGGAGTTTTGCCAACCGACTGTAACCGAGCGAAAGCTCAGTTTGTGTGGCTTAGGTTGGCGCAATTCGTCGGAAGACCTCGTCTACATCTTCTATCGGGAACTATAAATCAAATTAACACCTTGAGACGTAAACACATTTTAATGGGCTCTGCCCAACCGGCTTTGATATGACGTCTAAGTACTTCCAATTTGAGCACACTGAGCATGAAGCAGCGACACAAACCATCGTGTGGACATCTGACGGCGAGTGGATGTGACGCTGATCACGTACACAAACCATCCGACCAAATGGGGTTTGGTATAAGTTCGCGTTATGCACTGCGGGTTGGTGTACTGAATGGGAATAAGTACAGGGTAGCGCCAAATTCGCTGCAGCTGGAGTCGGTTGAAGGTCACAGAGGGACGGAGACACGGCTATTCTGCAGCAAATTGAGACTCATAGTGACTACCGACGGATATGTCATTGTTACTCGCTTGGGGAATGCACAACGGTAAGCAAATCCATAGAGATGAGTCCGCAATCATGAGTCCGGACAACAAACCATCGACATCCGGGCAATCGGTCAATCGTATCGCCTGACTGACGGCAAGACAATCAACAAATATCCTAGACGAGGAACATTTAGGCCCTAATACAACCTCTGACTCGGTTCTGATTCATTGAATGACGTAGTTTCTCCGACCCCTGACGCACCATGATTTCAGATGCGCCTTTTGAAAAAAAAAAGAAGAAAAATGCATGAAGATTCCTAATTTGACCATACGTCCCGCTTTCGAGTTTTTTGTCCCGCTGTCCCCCAAGAACGTAAAATGTCACTCTTTGGAAAAATGAATTCTGTCATGCCACTGACACAGAATATAGGAAACTTCTGGGCTATAGTAAAACTGGATGGCTTGCGTTGATGTCGGCTCTGGAAAGAGTATTGCAAATCCTTCAGCCTTTTAAAATGTATCGTCTGAGCATTTATAAGTGCCCAATTATTTTAAAAGACGAGTAAGACGAGTAATTTGGAGCTGTGGTGTCAATTTAATTCTGATGTTGCAATGTATGATTGGGCGAACCTAACGAGATTCCCTTATTTTCCGCGGAGGTAATGCACGCACGAGATATACCCAGTGCACTCGATCCTTCGCCATCGACTCTAACTCATCATGCGTTATGCCCAAGCGCAACCAGGCGAGTTTTGGACTTGGTCTAACCACCTCGTCCTGAGCCTGACAAGCCGTCGCCTACCTGATAGAAACGCATTCAAGGCACGCCTCGGAAGTCGTGATGATGGGGGCATTCGTGCCACGTGACCAATCCATCGAAGCATAGCCCTTTTGTTCGAAGAAGCAGCTGCTCTTCATTGAGTTCCTTGCGTACTGCCGTGTTTCGCACCATATCCCGCCGAGTAACTCCAACAACAGCACGAAGAAATCTCATATAGGCAGCTTGTATTTTCGATCTTATTCTTTCGGTTATTACCCAAATTTCATGACCATAGGTGAGAGTTGGAACAAATACTGAGTTGAAAACCTCAAACTTGGCCTCGGCCTTCCTGATTACAGTCTGTTTCAAACTGTTTCAAAATTGAGGCAGCTTGGCCAATCCTATGAAAGTTCAGCGTTACTCCTCCCATCACTCGTGAAAAGACCCCGAGATACTTGAAATTCTCCACATGCTTCAATGGAGCTTCACTAACATGTAGAGTGCATTGAACAGGCGTTCTGGAAATGAATAATTTACTTTAAAAAATAAAATAATAAAGAAAAAAAATATATGTATGTTTAGGTGTCCCGCTTTGAGACGAAAAAAATATGGTCACTTTACCTATGTCATCTACAAACACATCTGCTTTTGCATTTGCGAAACCGCTTATTGTTTCGTTGAGTCGGCTAGCACCAGAGATGCCAATCGAACAAAATCTGCTGCAAATTCTTGAAGCAACTCATCGTTTCGTTGTTTTGGGCCCTTCAACTCGATGAAGACTTCAATATTTGCGTTGTAGCAAGCTCATCATTGCATTGTAGTCCATTTGGAGCACATTGCGGCACCAGTACGCGTTATCCGGTTTTCAAATCTGGTCCAGTCACCTTTTCCGTTGGGTTTACATTCAATCACATTCTCCTTCTACTGGCGATACAATCCGGGGTGAACCTGGATAGACAACAGGCCTCTAGCTGCCACGATATTTAGCCAGCTGCCTCCCCGAGTTAGAAGAGGTCCTTCTCCACTTGTGTGCGTCATCGGTTTCGTGGGCGTCTTCTATTGCTTTATCCCATTGATTTGGAGTGAAAAACTCTTCGGACTAGGGCAGTGTTGTCCATACGTTGAATCCGTTGACCCCTGAGCAACATGAGTCTCTGTACAGCCCGTACAGTTCGTGGTTGAATCTTCTTCAACTGCCATCATCACGAACAGGACCAAAGAGTGATGAATGGGGTTTCTTTGACTGCTCTTGAGATTGTACATGTTCCGCGACATAGAGCAGGTCAACGAGAGAGGGTTCTACTACTCAGTTGTCTCTTGAGCTCATAGAAATAGTGATTGACAAGAGTTATTCGGCGCTTAATCTCGACACTGGTTGTATTCCTGGAAGTCGCTGTAGAAGATGTCCTTAGCTCCCTCGAAAGTGACATCGTTGATGGTGTGTGTCCCTCCTTGCAGACAGCTTATACTTCGTTTTGTCAGCATTCACTAGTGACTCCATTTTGGCGGAGTCCGATACAATGTTTAATATTCGACCAATCTAGCAATTGTACGGTCTTTTGGAAGGTCGTGCCTCTTGTGTTGGTGAGGGAGTTCTGCACGAGCTTCTCAATAATGATGTTCAAATAATCACATGATAATAATATTGGTGGCGCTACAGCCCGTAGAGGGCCAGGGCCTAGCTTCTCAGCAACCACTCGTGTTGTGCGTGCTATTGTTCTATCAAGAGTGGAAGGGACCTACAGTTTTATGCCGACTCCGAACGGCCTATTTTTGAGAAGCTTTTTCTAGACTCTTTGAGCATTGTCAGTGACTCTAAAGAGGTGGGACCGTGAAAAGTATTTCTTGTCGTACCAGGAATCGAACCCAGACAGGTAGGTCCAAGTGCGTAGGAGTCGACGGACATACCCACAACGCCACGGACCACCACGGGTTCAACTGATGTACTTTGTTTAATTCAACATTTGGTATTTCACAGTTTAGTGTTTATTTTTTACATTCTACAACGTCCAGTGCTTACATCGAGTTGTTCACATTCGCATGTCCATGTTGGTCCTTTTGGTATTGGGTGGTGTGTGTGTGTTAGCCGATCTAGCCTCGATGATGATTGCTATCGCTGCTCTGGTAGAAGCCATGCAGCTCGTTGTTAGAAGCCGTTGGGACGTTCAGTGCGTTGAAGTAGCGTTGTCCAGGGATTAGTTATCTTAGGTTCCTGATTGCCTCCTTATTACCTCCTAAACAGTGTCACATTATGAAATATGTACTGTGACAAGGGGATGATGCGTGCTTCGTCGTAAAGTTTCTTGTTGATGTGGTGCTTTCGACGGTCCATGTCGAAAGTGAGAATTGCCAGCTTCTCAATGCTGGTCGTAGAAATGGTGAGCCGAATTTGGAGGCCCTACGTTAAGATCGGCTGTATTAGTTGCTTGTAGAGCAGCAGCTTAGTTCTCTGGCTTAATCCATTTTGTTTACGCATCAAATGATAGGTGCGATGGAAGTCTAGGTTGGTCTTCTTAAGGGTCAGTTTCGAGTGGCTGTTGTTCAGCCTTTTCCTGAAGTCAACGCCAAAGTACTTGACCTTCATGTCTGTTGTTATTTCCGTGCCGTTAGGGTGCACTATCTTAATGCTCCGACATTTAGCTGCTGATATGCATCCACCTTTGGATGGTCTCCTTAAGCAGTAGGCAAATTTTGTTCGCTGTCTTGATTTCGACACTTCGCATGTTAATCAGTCGTGACTTCGAGCTGGCATAAGTCAGTGAGTCATTTGCGAAAACACAACAGTTCACTGCGTTGGTTGACCCTTGCGCAACTCCCGCCTTGGTGGTTTGTTCAGGACAGCGTGGTGGAACTTCATTAAAAAATGTAACGTCGAATAGTTTTCTCGGAATCCAAACTGCGTATCGAGGATGGTGTTCAGGTCGGTGGATCATCGCTTTGGTTCCTGCGCTACCAGTTTCTCCAGGATCTTCATTATATTGCTAAAGACCGATATATGCCTGCATCCTGCGTTGGACTTTTTTGGTATTGCTACTTTCCAATGGGTGGGAAGCATCATCACAACTGGTGGCATTCGCTTCAGGACGAAATTGGAGATTTTGTCGGCTCTGGCTGCCTTCCTTGTTGTGCTACGTTGAATAATTCCCCAGATTTTTTCGGCCGTTGTGAGGTCTTCGTTTCCTACCGGATCGTCCGCGTGGTTAGTTTCGTTGCCGATGGATTTTCAATTGCATTGACGTGAGTGTTGACTTCTGTGACAAATTCTGTCTCATTAGGCGGTGATGGTTGGAGTTTGCCTTCGAAGTAGGGTGAAAACGCTTCTGCTTCCTCCGCTGGTGTGTTTGCGTCTCCTTCGCTTGTTGTCAGTGTTTGTGGCAGCTTTTTCCTCTTACCGATGATCAATAATGAGCCGCACGCTGCTCGCACATACATAGTTATGCTGAAAAGACAAACTCAACGATTGTGGTGAAGCCTGTTGTTCGAGTGAAAATACAAAAGCCATCAATTGCAGCTGGAACGTAAAGTGCAGCTTTAAATTTTAATTGAGGAGTGCTTCAAGTAGTTATGAGAAGGAAAATAACAATTTGAGAAAGGAAGGGAAAGGCGTCAGACACTTTCCATTAGGAAACTTTGTAAATGTGAGAAACTGCATGCACAGAGAACACACTTAAGAGCACTACAGCATTCTGATGGGAAAAGTGAAACTTTACTTCTCCTAGATGAAGGCGCCGTTTGTGACGACTGCTGACTTACACATGCACCCAATGTAGTCAATTTTCTGTAATTTCGTCGCCTTTGATGGATCACGAGAAGAGCATGCTAGCAGCAATTTGATTTGCTCCAATTTCTCTTGGGATTATAACTCTTTCTTTACAGCTTTTAAGAACCTTTCGGTGAGGTACACAAGAGGAGCCGAAACTTTTGAGTACTGAGTCCTGTCTGCTTCCATATACGTCGAGCCACATGACATGCTGTTCATTTGTACGTCATAGGTCCTGATTTAAGGTATATTTCGGTCACAAAGTGTGTTTGTACAGTGGCTGCTGTCAAGTACTCAGTTGGTTGCACACACGCTGCAGTCATTGCGAAGATGATTGGTTAAATATGCAGACCTTTAGAGCAGCATGCAGACTTGCATTCAAACATTCAGGTTGCATTTAATTGTTTTTGCGGAATGAAGTGCTGCTGCAGTAACGTTGAGAATGATGCAGAAAGTCTCATGTGACCGGGCTATGTCACAAGTGTTGCAAACAATTCAAAGAAGACAGAGGAAGCATTGAGGACATGGACAGCCATCAACATCAACTAATGTCTATCGTCGATTGACAATTAGAGTCTTTGCCGATCGGGTTAACATTTCACTTGAAGCAGACAACTCTAGCTTTTTTCATCTCAAAATGTGGTGGTACCTCCAGACATTTTTGCCCAAAATTCAACTCAACAGCCACAGTTCTCGCTTATTTAGCACCGTGTGAATTCTAGCCGTTTGAGATCGACGTTTTGGGGAAGGGGACGCCGCGCCGCATAGTGGACAAGCACGGAAAAGGTCTAGATTTGTTTGTCTTATTTTGTTTATGTTTCTGATTGTTTTCATAATTTGTTAAAAGAAACAGTTCCGGTTCTTTTTTTTCCATTTTATGCTACGTTAGTGGCACTGGGAGGCTCAGGAAGTTGGAACTTTGTGTTCCGACGTTCGTTCGTTCATTTTGATGCATGAAAGAGATCTTACCGCATTTTGGTCATTCTGCCCACTATGCGCCATTTCGCAACGATTGAGGATATAAATGCGAAATCGCTTTCGGTTGGCAATTATTGTTCTGCGTTTGATGTCCGTATGTTTGGTGTTCGAACTGGTGACTACGGAGCCGAGGTAGACGAGGTCTCTGACTACCTCGAAGTAATAGCTGCAAATTGTTCAACTCTGGCAGAGTTAAAGACTGGCAGACCCATTTCAGCCACTTCCATTTCAATGTCAGCAAACGCCATGTTCTGCCAATCACGTCCAAGTCATCCGTGTATGTTAACAGCTGCACGGACTTCTGCACGATCGTCCCTCAAGTGTTGACGTGTGAGTTGTACACCTTATATTTGCAAAGGAATCATTTTGATTTTATATGAACGGCTGCACTATGCATCCATATCGATTTACGAGTAAGGTCCATCATCCGTGGAGGACACTCATTATCCAAATATTCTCCATGAACACTAATCAGCAACAAGTACAAATACCAGCAAAATGCTGGGATTTAAAGTAGAATAATATAACAAGAAATATTGTCTGCCATACAACTGAACAATATGGGTGGTGCTGCAGCCAGTAGAGGGCCAGGGCCTAGCTTCTCAGAGACCACTTGTGTTGTGCGTGCTCTTGTTCTATAATGAGTGGAAGGGACCTACAGTTTTATGCCGACTCCGAACGGCCAAGTTTGAGAAGTTTTTTCTAGACAATTATACTCCTTGAGCACTGTCTGTGACTCGAAAGAGGTGGGGCCGTGAAAAATATTGTGTCGTGCTGGGATACAGTCGTACAACTGAACAATACATTTAATTAATGTGCTTATGCTGGAATCAAAGTTAACGTAGAGAAATCCAGGGGTTATGTTTATTTCCAAAATTTCTGTTCAAGCCCCTTTACATTCTTGTGATGGGAGGAGTATTGCTGAACTTTCCTGTAGGATTCGCCACGCTTAGTCAGTTTTGAAAGAACAACAACAAGTTAGTGGTTTTTAACACAGTACAATATTATTCAAGCAATCCGTGAGCTATAGCCCGAACCATCAATAAGGTCTTGGAAAATTAGGGTGACAGACAGCGCTATTGCGAAGCCAGCCATGGCAACCACTTGAATAGTTAGTGGGAATGCTTGTTCTTACTAATGAAGCCATAATAAAGAGTGCTTTTTTAGCTATTATCCTTTTGGCAACACTGGTTTAAACAGCTGACGCACGTTTCGTGTTTTGTTTCACTGTCAAACATCTTCAGTTTGGTCTATAATTTAACCATGAATCGTCTTACAAACGAACAAAGCTACCTACCGCAACGTAAATTTTTTGGTGAATGTGCTCTTGGAAAGTTAGGCGAAGATCCACTTCTTTACCGAAGATTTGTGTTCAGCGACGAAGCTCATTTTTGGCTCAATGGGTACGTAAATAAGCAGAATTGTCGATTTTGGAGTGAATATCAGCCAGAAGCATTGCAAGAGCTACCAATGTATCCAGGAAAAGTCACAGTTTGGTGCGGTTTATGGGCTGGTGGCATCATTGGACCGTACTTCTTCAAAGATGATGCGAATCGTAACGTAACTGTGAATGGTGAGATGATATCCAACTTTTTTTTTGCCCAAAATGCAAGAGCTTAACTTGCATGACATGTGGTTTCAACAAGACGGTGCCACATGCCACACAGCACGCGCAACAATGGACTTATTGAGGGACGAGTTCGGTGAACATTTTATTTCACGTTCGGGACCGGTCAATTGGCCGCCTAGATCGTGCGATTTAACGCCTTTAGACTATTTTTTGTGGGGCTATGTTAAAGCTCATGTCTATACAGACAAGCCCGCTTCAGTTGACGCATTGGCCGAAATGTTGGAAAGAGTATGCCAAAATTGGACTAAGCGGATGGACCATTTGAGGCGCGTCAAGGTCAACATTTGCATGAAATAATCTTCAAACATTAAATTATATGGACCGTACTATCGATTCAAATAAAGATTTCATGCATTTTTCTGAATTTTATGTGTTTCTTTTTGAAAAACTTTCCTATAGCTTTTAAAAAATCACCCTTTATTTGGCCCACCCCTATTTGTTCTGAATTTTGACGGCAAGAAAAAGATCAGGAGTACAAGCTACTGAGATTAAGGCGAGAAACTAAATTTAGAGCAGCGATTCCTTCGAACGGACAGGGCAATGATTCGATGGTTTGGTCATTATCATGACTTCCGAGGCGAGCCTTGAAAGCGATTCCATCAAGTAGACGACCGCTTGGCATATCCAGGTCGAGATTATTGGATTAAGTCTGCCAACTCTCTTGGTGTCGCATTGCTCCTGATGAGTTACAGTCGATGGCTTAGGATGGAGCGTGTCCTGGACTTCTTTCCTGCGTTCTTTACGCTCCGCGACCCTTAGGGGATCATGATGATATGTTTTTTTGTTGCTCATTGGTGAGTGAACAAACTTTCGCCAAAGGAGATAGCAAAGGGACTGTCGGCTGATGTGAGGGGTAGGCTGTCGGCCAGGTGCCAACAACATAAGGCACCCTCTCGTTCTTTACGAATCTAGATCGCCAAATGAAGCTGGAAGGGCGTTGTCCTTGTAGTAGGGTAGGGCTGAGCTAGGTAGCTTTAAATGCTGAGGTTAGGTAGCTATAAGTTATGTACGTTAGTTTAGACCAAGCTTAGGATATATAGCATAGCGCCGCGAGCCCTCTTCCGGTATCTTTTTTGTGTTGAAGGCATCGATTTTGAATACCTTTCCTTTTCATTTTTCCTGTCTCTTCTTCTCTTTTATTTCCCATTTAGTTGCCCGTCCGTGATCTGCATTTATCGTATTACGCATTCTATCTCTCTCTATCATTTCCTTTCTCTTCTATGTTAGCTAGCTAAAGGCACGAGATCGTTTTTGTTTGCAAATGGGTTGTGTACCAGGGAGGGGAAGAGAAACACCACGCCGACGAACTAAGCCGTGTAACCGTAAGCGTGCCGCGGTCATGCTCCCCGACACCCGCTTAGTCTGATGCAACAAAATGACCGTTCAAGCGTGATTCGTAGCAAGTGTAAAAATCAAACATGATCAGTTGACATTTCATTAGAGAAGGTCTTAAAGCCGAACAACTATTACAAATTGTTGAATTAATTAATAAGCGAATACGAAAGCTGGAGTAAGCTGGGATACCCCAAATTGTACTTGTGATGCCAATTTGGAGGACCACTTGTTTTTTCGTTTTAAACACTACACTGGAGCACTCAGACTTAAAACTGGTCCATTGTACTACGAGGCAGCTCCCTACCTTTGCTGAAATTGCATGGTCCTCCGAGAGAATACCAGAAGGCGCTTCTGTGATGAGGAGGCTACATCATCAGCTCGCACCTCATCAATACCAAATAGCTGCCACATGATCCGAGCAAAGGCAGGACAATAACATAAGAAGTGCTCTGCAGTGTTGTCGTCTTCTCCACAGGCGTCGCAGAGGGCTTCAGCCTTTCATCGCTTATACCAAGTAGGTTTTTTTAGGTGGTTGGGGAAGGTGTAGTGGCCCTTTAGTCCGCCGGTAAGCTGTCTGCAGTCTTTTCTGTCATGAGATAACACGAATGCCGCGGATTTCTTCTAAACGTTAGGGAGCATGCGCTTGGATTGTCAACATCCTGGAGAGACATGCCACCTTCGGTTGTGCTCTCGTGAAGTCCAACCATCGACGGAAGCCCTAACCAAGAACGCGGATAGTCCCAACGCAGGTTCGGGTCGTAAGAGTACCTCCACGGAAGTGCATCGGCGATCTCATTTCCTGTGATCCCGAGGTGGCCCGGAACCCAGACAAGACTTAGCGAATTTAGACTGACGATCTAATTTAGAGAAGACATGCATTTCTGGACCACTTAAAACGTAGTTACAATCTTTGAAATTCAAATGGCAAGCATTGATTGATTTATCAATTCAAATACAATTTGCATACATTTGTGCAATTTCCATGTGTCCTTTTTTGAAATTAAAAACCAAACACTCAAAGAATCACCCTTACTAGAAATTTAACCCTTGCCTTCAGGTCTGCTGACAGAAAATACGTTATAAGCGATGACAAGGTGCTATGCCCTATTTTCCTAGAGTCGCTGTGTTCCAGTTGACTTTCATAACCTGGAAGCGCAATCATAACAACCTAACAACTGTACTTCAGGCGGGGGCCAATTTAAGTGAACAAAGTGAGTGGAATGTTAAGGAACTCTGCCTCAGTCGGAGTCCTTGTTTTCCCGTTCACTCCAATGAACTCTGACTCAATGAAAAAATATGAATATGTTCGTCATCGGCCTTGAAAGAAAACAAAACACTCAAAATGCGCGTAAAAATAATTTATTAATTCTATTTCATTCGACATTACATCTAAGATTTTTGGATTCAAATTGTATTCAACAGTTCTCTTCATAAATAAATAAATAAATACCTACACATCGTACGTCACGGGTTCGTCGGTAAAAAAGCTGCCAAGCCAAAGTCTTGGCTCCGTGCAAGTGTCAGAAGGGTTCAAATTGAGAGAGCGAGAGAGAGAGGATGAGAGGAAATGGGACAGAGGAAGAAGAATAAATATTAAGTCATTGGTCATATCTCTATCATAAGGTCACTTCGCGTCAACACGTCCTCGCTTACGACGAGCCGTTGTAGCTCGACGATGATGAGGCACCGTTCGACGATGAACTGCTGGTTGAGCCAGCCGATGAGCTGTACGATGAGCTGCTTGGATAGTATGAGCTGTAGGCCAAGTTGTGGGACGAACCGGAACCGGTTGAGTCCCAACGAGAGTATGGACCGCCGCTCATTGGCTCCCAGCTAGCTGGGTCGTACGATGAGGCAGTTGTGCTGGAGATTGGGGCACCGTAGGCGGTCATTGGCTCTGGTGGTGGCATTGGCATCATTGGCATCATGTTCATCTTCATACCTCCCAATTTCTTGATCAAGTTGTAGATAAGGAATCCAAGAACCAGTTTAATGGCGATCTTCGACAAGATCAAAGCTTTGGTTGCCTTGAGGCCGATCAGCACAACAATGATTGGCATCAGCAATTTCATCTTCAACTTCAGGAGCAGAAGGATGGGCAACAGAAGCTTCTTCTTCAGCAGGAGTCCGCGAGCTAAACAAAAGAGAACCGTCAGAACAGCAGCGGAATCAAGGCGCGCCTCACAAACCATTATCAGCTGGCAGCTCCAGATCAAATCCACGGTCAGCTCGGTATGTCACAACGGAGTTGTCGAAGAAAGTCTGGGGCAATTGCAGACGGAACTGATTGGTGGTCAGGATCCTGCCCAGCCGGCTCACGATCACTTGTTCGATGTTATCCTCTGAGAAGGAGCGAGCCTGCTCCTCGTTAACTCCGGCAATGGTATCCAAAAATGTCAGCACTTTCTCCTTCATGCAGTGCATGGCGTCGGCGTGGAAGCAGTTCGCCATGATGTTCGAGAGCAGCTCCTCGCTGGAGCGGATCCTTGGCTGCACACCGTACACTGTGTTGTCAATGGCTGCGGCATTGGCAAACGCTAACAAACAACCGATCCCAATGAAGCAGGATAAACGAAACGCCATCGTGAAAGAAATCCGAAAACAGTACAATTGGTAGATAAGACTTGACTCGACTCGACTCGACAAGACCGCGCGCACTTTCTGTTAGCCGCTGAGCGTGGATAATGTGTGAATGATAATCATTGGTTGGGGAGGTCTTGATTTTATACTGCCGCTCCCAAAATACTCCGCGCAGTGCTATCACACCGAATTTCATTCACCGGCGGTGCCTCTTCTCTACACTTGCTATGGCCGCAGCCATTGTCACGGCGATGGCCAAAAAGCAAAAACACCCTCCACCATCTGAGCCATAAGCTCTTAATCAATCAAAGCTGCACTGCGGCACGCGCACTGTGCGAGATCGCGTACTTTTTCGTCGTCGCCTTCGTTATCCACTGAGCGCCGGAGAGCGAGCTATACACTGACCATCGTCGTCTCGGCCAGTCTCTGCCAGGCTAATCAGTATGCAAGGCCGACACACCGAACCTGGCCAGTGTGCACTGAAGCTCACCCAATTGCAAGACACCCGCAAATGTAATCGGTTTCCCTTCGGTCGGACCTAAGCGTAAGCGTATGTGCACGCACTTTGGGCCTGCCTTATGCGGATTCCCCACCAAGCCGTGCGCGTTCGTACGTCCAAAAGCGCTGTCAAATTTTTACTTCACATCCGTTACGATTTCGCTGGCCCTGCTATGGGAGCTCCACATACCTTGCTTTGTGCTGCGCCACTCATAAGCGTTGTGATTGAATTTTTGATTTCATTTTTCAACGCGCCCCACGGCATTCTTTTCGCCGATCGCCAATCGGTTACTTGAACTCGATTGGGGCGACTTCAAATCCAAAGGGTGTACATCTAAGGTGAACACGGTCATTGGGTTGCCGCTGACCATCTACGAAAAGTGCAAGTGAATTTCTCTATGCTGGCTTGGCATTTTTATTCGTGTATGCCCGCTGTGGACTGTGGGCTGGCTGCTCACGTAAATGTGCCAAGAATTTAGAACTGGTGGGTGGAAAGTGCGGCGTCGTTGACATTTCCGTGTTACATCACCCGCGGCTTGGTGGCGTCGCGGTCGTCTTATCAGCATTTCTTGGGTAATACATCGGCAATTTGTTTTGAAATGACCAAATTCGAATTTGGTTTCGATTTGCATTGGGTACGTGTATCCTACTTCTTCTTTCCTTTAGTACTTTGAAGTGAATTGTGTTGCCTCGCCTTCATTCTTGTTGTCATCATTAGTATATTTTTGAATAACTTGACGTAGGGCTTTATGAGGAGTCTGTGACTGAATGTTGTCATAAGATACATTCGCCCATTTAGTCTAGCAGCAGCCCAGCAGATTGATACATCATTTCTGACGTTACACGTCTGCTGAGTCTGTACTCTGGTTACATCCGGTTTTCTCTGCCAAATCTGTTAAGCTTCAGATCAAGTGATCTTAATTGTTTTTTTTTTAACTTACATGCCTTCTAGCTAGCTGCTTTCGTCCGCTTTACTGTTTACTTATTTACTAATTCGTACATGTACGCATTATTCCGATATCGATTGATGGATGTTGCTGTCAACTCACGTCTCTCACATCTCATGTAACTTGGCCTAAGGAACATACACTGCATAGCTCGACTTGAGAAAAAAAAACTAAAATGCGCACTAAAACTGAACCGTATGCCATAAGGGTGATTTGTTAAGCGTGTGGTTCCTAAGGAGTGTGTACAAATTTTGGCTGAGTTTATTAAGCATTGCTTGTCATGTATTGTCAAATATTGACCATGACTACGTTTCAGGTGGTCCATACGGCGAGTGTAATTTCGAGTCACTTTTTTGAGCACATTGGTTGGTATCTCGCTAATAACAGGTGTAATGTTGTATACCAAGTCAGACGGCCTTTGACGGGTTGCTCGCTCGGTCATCTTTGAAGAAATACCGGCAATTGATTCCGCCAGTCTATAAACTGCTCCAACCGCTGCCAGCATTGGCAGCTTTTGCATTGTCCGAGGTTGCCCATTGGACCAAATACTACAAACAGGTGGAACTCACTCTCTTACCTGAGATGTTAAAATTGTCCACTCTTGGCTGAATGCCATTCACAATCTGTGTATTATTATTGTTATTGTTGTTGAGGGTAAATTGCACCGCAACCTTTAGATCTATTGTGCCCCCTATTCAAGAAAGTATTCTTAAGAGCTCCCCTCCCGTGCAGCTGTTTTCAGAGTTTGAGTTGCTCTTATTGCGCAAAGGTGGAAGAGATTTATTCTAGAGTATTATCTCTAAGCCAGTCTGGTTCTAGTGACTTCAATTCTTCCTCTGATGTTAGGTGTTTGCCCAGATATCGGCTAACGCCGCACAAAATCCCAGTATATGTTCTGGAATTTCATTAGATTCTTCGCAGAATCTGCAGAGACCTTCTTCTGATACTCCTAGCTTCCTTAGGTGTTCCCTGAGTTGACAGTGCCCTGTTAGGAAGCCTGTTAGGATACGGAGGTTGTTTTTGATTATTCTGATACATGCTTCAAGCCTCTTGCGGTTATGTTCACCCAAGAGTTTCTTGGCCTGCTTCATACCATGAGCGTTGTTCCATGCATCTGCCCGGTTCCTTATATCTAGTTCCCTGAACTCTTCCCTGAGGACGTGATCTCCAATAGCGCAGAATGGTTCGGGGCCTACAAAATGTTCCGATGCTCCTTTTCTAGCCAGGGAGTTGGCCATTTTATTACCTTCTATCCCTGTATGGCCAGGTATCCAACTGAGTCTTATTCTTTTACACCTACTCAGCATCTTAAGCTTCTGTAGACATTCCCACACGAGTCTGAATTTGATCATATAGTAGTCTAGTGCCAGGATAGCGGCGCGACTGTCCGACATTATTGCTATGTGACTGTTGGCATAGTCCCTGTCAAGATTGATGCTGAGCTTAATGGTAAACTACTTTCGGAAATTGAATTCCCTAATCGCGTCATCCTTCGGAATGGCCAGCAGTGGTAATTTTTTGATTAGTGCATCGAATTGTCTCGATGTAATGAACCTGTCTTTTCCTCTCCCTTATTTTGTCATTCTCATAATTACTTAGAATCTATGTATAAACAAATCAATGTTTATTTCTTTTTCCTTTATAGACTCTTAAATGGTAAGAGATAGAGCACTGATGTCTTCGGCAACATTGTTCACAATTCTGTCAAAAAGGTTTTAATACATTTTTTCATTTTATTTCCATGAAAGACTTACTTTTTTTTATATGCGTGCCGGTTACAGCTAGTAGTATATATTATATTCCTGAAAACGGCTAGTCATGCATGGAAAGTGAACAATTCATGACATAAAAGAATAATACAAAATCTGCTGTACTGACTGTCATCATCATCGTCTGACCCGCATGATCCACTAAAGGGGTCGCGGGGGTAATGCACGGACGAGAGATCCCCAGGCCATTCGATCCTGCGTCATGGACAAGTGAGTGTTTGGATAAACGTGATCACCTGCCGTGAAGTCTTAATACCACGGGGTCCTCACATCCAGAGTCAGGGAAACGCCTACCAAGGCCTTGGGTTTGACCTCAAGTACCATTTGAGTTTGTATCTTAAGGGATACTGCCTCCCCTTTGGTAAGGGCGAGACCTATCTAACACCTCTGCTGACCCATAGGTCAGAGCGCCAGGTTGTAATGCAACTCCACACTGAGTAGGGTCATAATTCCATGCGCATCTAAGAGTCAAGCACGATAGTCGTTATTGCCTCTATGATGCGGTGGTATTTATTCCCACTCTCCCCGCGATTTGGGTCTAAATCACAGCCACCACGACGCTCCCACAAAGGGGCCAAACGCTCGGTCAGACTGAAACTAGGATTCAGGGTCTCCTGACCTCCCGTGGTACCAGAATAATATCCGGTTGGGCTTTGCAACCTATTGGTTAACACAGTTGGGCTCCTTAATGCCCGCGACTGATGGCCCATCACGTCTACCTATGAGAAATTATCCCTACTCTGCCTATGGTTCCCTATCCTATTCTACCTCGCATAGTTTCACCTATACAACTATTTGTCCTATCTAACCTGACCTACCTATCCTAGACAACCAATCTTCTTTGACGTCTGGTGAATATTTGCTTAGCAAATATACCGAGGCTGGTGGTGCATTCATGGGACTGTAGGATCTGGCTCACATCATACATATCGTAATACTGCGCCATGTTCAACTAAGTAATTGATTAACGTGATCATCTGACATAAGCCTTATATCACGAGTTATTTTACTCCTAGGACCATTTAACAACGCTGGACGCTTTCAGTAGGAATCTCAAGTTCCAAATTTAGAAATAAGCTTATGGACTTATTTCTCCACCTTGGTACGGTGGTGGGGCCTTCCCAAACCTCTGCTACTCTTTGAGTTGTAGCACAGTTGGTTTTTGCAACTCCATACAGATTTTGATCATATTCCTTTCACGTCTCGGAGTTACCTGCCTTCCTCAGGTTAACTCTCAGACCTGTAGGTATAATCTCCACATCTCCCCGCGACTTTTTGTTTTAAACCACAGCCACCAGGACGCTTCCTCCCGGGGGCCAACCTCAATTGGTCAGGCTGAAACCTATGCTGGTCTCAGGGCTTTCCTGATCTCCCATGGCACCAGACTATAGCCTCTGGTCAAGCTACCAGTAAGATGCCATAACATCTCCAGACTAGCCGCTAATATTCAAAAAAGCCGTAGATAGGGACGTATCCTAAACCAGTTGCTCTCAGCTCAAAGTAAGGCTGCATCGGCCGGGAACGTAACTCCAACGCAATGGACAATAACTCCCACACCAGCACGAGGAAATCTCCTCTCCGCAGCCTGTATAATAATAATAATATGGGTAGCGCTACTGCCCGTAGAGGGCCAGGATCTAGCATCTCAGCAACTACTCGTGTTGTGTGTGCTATTGTTCTCTCACAAGTGGAAGGGACCTACATTCTTATACCGTCTCTAGACAGTTACATATAGTCTTTGAGCTTTGTCATTGACTCGAAAGAGGTGGGAAAATTATTTTTCGAGAGTCGAACCTAGACACGGTACATTGAAATGCGTATGAGTCGACGCATGTACCCACAACGCTACGGCCACCTTGTTTTCAAAAATGATGATGTACAACGAGGAGTATGTGGAAGTTTGAGCTACAGATTACGCCCTGTACGCGCCTCTGTGGTCACATGCCCGAAATTAATCTCAAACATCATAAAATTAACTATTTAATCATTTTTCTGCGTGTTTAATAAAGATTTAAAGTTCCCCGCAAGAAGAAAAAAAAAAAAACACCCTTTACATTGCTACACTCATTATGGAGATTCTTCAGAACAAGCACACATTTAATCATTTTTAAGCGGCAAGTTCTCATCACTTTCAAAAGGTAAAAATCCATTTAGTCCAAATGTGAGTACCGAAGCTTAGGAAATGCAGGTTACGCCACGCGTTCGCGGACTCATTTAATTTTACAACCTTGTCTACGCAAGCATCATTCTACAAAAATTTTCATGATACAGCCAAGCATCATATAGATCGTAGAAATAGTGACGTCTCAGTTTTGATTTGTTTTCGACCGGTCCGAGTAGTAGTCCATTCGAATGGCTGCACGATGAAAAGAGGTTCTGTCTGCTGTTAAAAAATGTTGCGTATTTGCTTATGTCCATGATGAGTGGTGGTAGGTGGTGTTTTCTAAGTACAATACATTTTGTAACAGACTCCAATATCCCTGCGTTTTGCCTTGTCATAAATAGCCCACTGTTCATAGATTAGGACTAGTACAATCCCGAGCACCACAACCACCCTAGTACTGTGAACTGAAATGGCTGAAGTCCAACATTATGTCGACCTCTCAAGGTGAACAGCGTTATTGATCTTGACTTCCAAATTATTTGCGACCAGCCAGTGCGGAGCATTGAAATGTTGCCAAAAATGTAATTGTGTTCCCTCAGACAATCATTTTTTGCGTCATAACATAGGACACGGAAGTACGACAGCTTCACCTCAAAGGTGGGGGGCTATTTATGAATTCACGATATGAATCGCAGTCTTTGGCAACTCACTGGCAAGTTCAAAGAAATGTCCAAGTGTCTTTATGCGTGGCATGGCGCCAAATATACAAACGAAAGCCGATCGTTAAGGTTGCACAAAACCGGTTATGGATGTGCACAGTTCGCTATAGACTCCACGACTGGTAATTGCAATGAAAATCAAAGAAAAAATAACTTTCTACTCGATTAATAAATATCGACTGAACGAGCAGGGATTAAGTAACCAAACAAGATCGTGCAAAAATGTTATTCATCGAGTGGCTATTCAGTTGGAGTCAGAGCGCGGTATGTTTCTTTAAGGATGTGCAATTTCACAAATGATTTAAGTGATGAGCTGCCGTACCGGTACAGTACAAACAGAGCTGATTGGGTATGGTGAAGATGGGAAACAGCCTCCTCCAGCGGACAACGTAGTCATTTGCGGAGAAAACAGGTGGCAGTGTCCTGTGATGAGACCCCTCGCAGCCAAGTTTTTAACTCATGGGGGAGAGAAATCTTTTAAAGCGTTTTTGATGCAGTTTATGTCACACAATTTTAGAAGTGGACACAAGGTGTCAGGCACTCATCTGTTGTTTGCTATTGAGTTGCGATTCTCGGAGCAACATCTTCGCTCTCTGTTGGATACTGTGTAATCACATTTGCATGTGCTTTATGAACACAAACCACTAGTGAATTTTGGGACTAATTCATAGTTAACCGTCATTTTTACCGACATTTTCCACTTGTAAGAGAACAGATTGTATTTTATACAGATCAACGTAGGTTCAGTAATATCACGACGGCCTGACTAACCGTGAAAATACAAATAACATATCACATCTACTTGAGGACAGTACATAGTCTCTGCCTGAAACATGCCACCTGGGTCAGGGCGATAGGAGGAGAAGAGATAGCCCAATATTTATATCACTAGAGAGACACTACTGCAGACAACCTCCGCCCTCTTGGATCTGCCCGTCTAGATTAGATATATCTCCTGAAGGATATATGTATTACAGGTTTCGTTGTTGTACATATATCCAGCCTTTGCTCCCAGGCTGCTTGCTCTCTCGAGCTAGCACCGCCTGGTCGTTCGTTGCATACATTGGTTCACCTGACAACGACCGTTGTGGTGGCTATCCAGGGGTTGCCGCGAAGAGGCTGTATGTCAACTGGCATCTAGCCAAGATGGGAGCGATCTACAATGTTGCCCTGCGTGCGCAGGCACTGCCCAACCATGACTCTTAAAGCCTTCGAAAGCAAAGTTCTGCTTCGGATACACGGTGTCTTCTGCGAGGCAGGTGAATGGAGGAGAAGACACAACCGCGATCTATATCAAGAGGTGGATGTAGTCTGAAAGGCAAAAATCCGTCAACTGCACTAGTTTGGCCACATCGAGTGCATAGACACCAATGCTCCAGCTAAGAGGGTAGTTGGATCTGAGTTCGAGAAGGAGAGGAACCTCCGGTTTAAATACCAAGTAATTGCGGACTCAAGGCAGCTTGACCTCGATGACTGGAAGCGCCAGCGATGTGAGAGAGCACATTTAACTAAGGCTCAGACCCTCCATGGATCGCTGGACTAATAATAAGAATATATATTACTGCCCTCAAAATGTCTGTCATGAGGGAACTGCGGAGCGATTTGATTGGTGTTCTTGTTAAAGCCCCTATGACACTACATTTTTACACATTTTTAATGCACTGAAAATGAAATTAGAGTGGTACTAAAAATAATTGCTGTCTCTTTCCAAACAAAAAAACTTAGTACCTCTTTTCTGTCATGCTGCATTAAGAATGCGCACAAAAAAGGTTGTCTTATGTGCTTTACCCGTGAGTGAGAGTGACTGATCCGGCTCAGATGAGATCCATTAAAATGATTGCTTTAGATTGCAGACCAAATTTTTTTTAAGGTATGCGAGGACATTACCACGTGTACGCAGTGGACTCAAACATTTAACGCATATACACAAGCTTCACATTTCATTGCTTATTCTTGCTTAGCCATTCCACCACCTAAGCTGCAAATGTTGAATGGATTTTGTTTTATTACATCTACCACGTGAATGGAGTAACCGAAGAAATGCTATACTCACGCCCGGATTCAGGAACAGATCCAGATGATTGTGCAGCAAAACTTGATTCTGTTGATTGCCGAGGCAGAAGTTCTGTAAGAACTCGTGTGCCAGGCACATTAACTCCTTCATCAGTACATCATCCTTCTCATCGTACGGATTTTGTAAGAGATCTAGAACTACAGTATGGACGCTGACGTTTCGTAAAAGACGCTGTTCATGCTTTCGTGGCCTTACATTGGTGAAAGTGAAGGCACTCACCACTTGTAACACAGAATTTGTTCATTCGGATCAGGATATCCTTGACTTTTTGATACTTCATCAATTGATCTACACTAAGCCATGCCCTGTACTCGGAACTGAGATTGTTTTCCAAGGATTTGTCCACTGATCGATCAGCTGAAATGGCAGAGAATGCTTGAAAACAAAACGGAAACTTATTTGGAGTGTGGAAACCTACCAGGAACTATCATTGCGTTGTCCTCCATTGCTTTCGATTTGTATACCCAAAGTTCAGACTTCTCCACACTCTGCCTCAGTATGTCTAGATCAGATATGATTTGCTTGTACGATTCCACATCACTGTCCGAAACCAGGAGTTGCACCTACGGAAGAAGAAATATCTTTTTTATTTGCAAAGACTACATGATTGAAAAAGTCAAACCTCAAACAGGAACCACACTTGCTACAGATTGGTCCTCCGATCCCAGAAGGACGTCGGCACCCAGAATCAGCTATGCGGCTCTGATTATCGTGAGTTGTCTGATTCAATACAATGGGACTGAGCAAATAAGAATTTCGGGCCTCTGAGATAGGTGTTTAGATCAAAGTTATTAAAGCAATCTGAAGTAACAAGGTTGCCAAGCCCGATTTTGTGTTGGATTTTCACTATGATGTCAAGATCGTAAACTACCACAATATTGTAGTTCTCGATATTGATGTTTCTTGTCAGAGTGGTAACTTCATTCACAATAAGACCAGCTTGCTTAGGCTGTTCTTCAATCCCCGGCAATGCACGGATAAAGATTTTGTGATCAACGTCACACCAGATGGAATAAGACCGTGTCAGTACCATTTTTAGGGGTATTCCTGATATACCCTTGATTCAAGTCTGCGCCGAGTGGACATCCCACATTCTGTCTGCTATCCGATTGTTTCAAGGATTGTTTAGCCAGTTAATGATGTACTCTCTGCCGGCACAGAATTTTTGGGCTGAGAAGTAAATGTTGTTTCTCTGTTTAAAACGTGTTGCCCAAATTAGTAGGACCAAATGAAGTCCTCAAAGACTTCACTCCCTGCATTTAAAGAAAACAAAAAAAAACCAAACCAATACAAACAAAGGGCCAGTCCCTATTTTGTGCAAATGATACAAATGCGAATACCATCAAGACTCCAGCAGCTACGTACTGTCATATTTCCATCAATTCTATCCACGGACGGATACAGCATTGGAGAAGCATTATGTTACACAAGATGTATTGTTTATGCAGATAATGAACATTCTTTCGCGTACACGATCGGCAGACAGGTAATTTATTCTCTTGACGCTTGTTGCGAACGCAGCATTGGATCTTTTGCGTAAGCGATCATCTAATAAGTAACATATTACCGCACATATCTCTTAAACTGGTTGTTTTCAGTTTCAGACGATGATTGATTGTTTTTAAGAAAATAATATTTCTTTGGTTGCCCCTACATTCCTCGGTAGAACGAGGCCTCAGCCAATATGCCTCTCCTTCCAGCATGATCTTGTTCCATGTGGACGCCACCATTTTGCTGGATTCGCAGTCTTTCCGGCCTTTTGCACTGATGTCCATTCGCTCTACACGACTTCTCTGAGACGAGAGACTTGAACTTGTGGACCAAACTGATCTCGCTGTAGAGCTCATACACTTCGACGTTTAGTCTCCTCCTCCAAACACCGTCAGTTCATACGGACTCTGCTCGTCCGCTTTAGTTAGTGTCCATGTTTCTGCCCCATATAGCACAACTGGGACCCAGGTTTTATGTAGGGCTATCTTGCTTGCTGTTCCAACTGCCTTTCAAGGTGAAAGACACATCGATTGGCAAGGATGATACTTCATTTTACCTTCGGGGTGGTGTCATTGATTGCATTAACTTCAAAGTCGCTGACTGCATAAAAGTTAAATCTGTCTATATTGACACTTTGGCTAAGATGTCGGTATTGCAAACAGCATACCCTTTGTATTGCCATCATTCACCGCAAGTGCATTCCATTGTCAATCTGGAAAGACTGACGATATTTTCGCGAGTTCAGTTGTTAATAAAGAGAAAAACAAAATGTCGATGTCGGTAAATAACGAACTTGTACACACATTCAACAAATAGTTATTTGTAGAGCTTTTTGATACCCAAGCTCGGCACTGCATTTCAAGAACTTTTCTAATTGGTCCACTTATAGCCTGCATGCTTGCGTCCTTAACCTTAAGAAATTATAGGCAGGTTTTAGGTCAGTCTACTCAACTGTCGGCCACATCTTAGAATTAAGTAGTATAGCAGATGCATATGCACGACAATATAGAAAACCTTGCTAATTTTTGTAAATTTCCAGGCGCCCTTCGACTCTGTAAACCGAATTGCTTTACTTTGTAGATTGTATGGAATGGGCATGTCATTGAAACTTGGAAGAGTGTTTAAAAAAAACTCTAAGAATATGCTAAGACAGCTGTGTGGAATGAAGTGTCGTTATCCAATTTGTTCCGGGGGAAGTCAGATGTAAAGCAGGGATGCTCACTAGACCCAAACTTATTTGCACTGTTCATAGACGACATTGTGAACTTTCTACCTGCAGACGTGGAGTTCGCAGGTGGGATGCTGTTGCAAAACTCACCAGAATCACTGCAAATAACGATCAATTGACTAAATATATACTGCAACGTAAGAATCTTGATCGTTAATTTGGAGAAATTAAAGGTAATGATATTAAAAAAAGAGCAACTTTGCTTCCCTACAGCGAAAAATGGTCCTATAGCGTAGAAGTTGTATATAAGTATCAAGCAAGCAGCCTGAACATAAAAAAACAAATCAGCAAATAAAAGTCCAAAGCCGCCATTAATGTAGCCCGGAAAATTGCTTCACCAATCCAAATACTCAGCATAGTAGCAAAATTTAAGATATTCAAAGCTCCGAGCCAGTAATGCTGTAACCGGCACAAGTATGGCGGCATAAGCTTTATGAGGATGTCGAGAGACTGCAACGCGTTTATATTAAGACGATTTTAAGCTCCCTCCACGAACACAGAACTATGATACAAGTGATTACCTACTACATGTACGGGCAGTGACCGTAAAAACACCACGATAATAGACATGTGTGATCATGATCTAGAATCTAACGTGCATGGGTGTGTGAGTGAATACACAAACCTCCCATAAGAGCGATCACAGTGGCTTCGTTCAGTTTCGTTAAGTTTTGTTTGCTTTTGCTTAGGAAATAAATCAATCTCTACGTCCGTAAATGACTGTTGGTTTTGGAGTTTTGGGTATGTTCCCAGAAATAGTAATGGACACTTTGAGGATTTGACGATGCTTCGTTCAACTTATGACATACACTTAACTAAATTATAGGCGGACCTTAAGTAAGGAAGTTACTTCACTGTAGATAACGACAGAATTGAATATTGATTTTAATAAAAAAATCAAACCGATGAATAACTAAGAAAACCGAATGAAGCAAACTAAGAAAACCGAATGAAGCACTTAAAGTTTGCACAACACTTGCTAATTTTGGTGTGTTTTCCCGGCTCGGGGAGTAGCGGCTGTGCCGTAGCAGCTAAGGTTCGTCAGTGAGAGTATTCCTGGGTAGAATACCCTTCACAAGCTTCATCGCCGGAGTCGGTATACAATCGTATGTTTCCACCACTCGGGAGAGAAAAATTCGAACAACGCGAGTGGTTGCTATGGAAACTAGACACAGATCTGCCACGCAACAATCCGTTTCCCAGTTCATGCAAACCCACTTAATAGTGTTTCGAAGACATCTCTGCATCATCTTGTCCCCCACCGTTGGCACTTGCTGGAAGAAACTATTTCTCCAATTCCGATTTCCTTGAAGCACACATTTCCTGGGAGCACTTCCTTAGTACGCACCATTCTCGCACATCGTTCTTTAATTTCTGAAGGTATTCCCATCAATTAATCATTTATTTGAGAATTAAAACAAAATACCCCACTATTCATTGAAAACGCTTAAAGGTGGCTCAGTTTCAATCAAATCAAATCAGGTACGAATTTAATTATAAACCTGTCCACCTAATGAATGCAAATGGGCTCCTATTAAAGTATGCTCACCAGAAGCCAGCACTTTCTAAAGCGTGCCATCCCCTCGCACTCTTGGGAAATCGCAGTCCAAACATGGGTGTCCAAGACGACGCACTCAAATGAAAATGCCACTGTTTTTTTTTATTTCTATGCTTTCGCAGCATGAATACCAATGAGATGGCGACGGCCGATCGGAAGTCCAGACGGTTCTGAAAGATTTCTCAAATCCACTTTCACTTCAACTGTTCGGCTGTTCCGTGCTTCGGTCAGTGGAAATCTGTTCGAAAACACTGCGCCATCGATGGGGTTAAAATGGGTAAATAATCTGTCGAGAGTGCGAACGTGTCTGGCAATCGAAGTGGATTGAAATGCCGATGGGAGGGATGTAGGCATGATTGTACCCCCTTTCACCAAGGCCGTCGGTTGCTTTTCCAAATGAAAGACTCGAATTAACGTAAATTTGAACTTTATTGTTCCGCTTTTCTGTTTCATTTCTTTTCAATAAATAAATTAATTAATCTTAAGTGTCTATGCGTTTGTTTGCCTAAGTAAATACCATTTGGCTTGTAGGTTTGTGGTTGTATCTTTGGATTGAGTCCGTTGGTTGGATGCGTCAGTTCATGACCTAGGCGTAGGCGTTGTAGGCCAGGCTCTGGGCGGATTCGATTTGTTCACTTGGGACCACTGATCGGCCGTCCCATGGTCCGTGAGCGCTGATGTGTGGTGGCTGGTGGTCGGCGGAGAGCTTCTTGCAGAGTTGGAAAATGGCCAAACCCACAGAAACGATGAACGAAACGAAACCAAGGGCAAGGGCGTTGAAGGCCTTCAATTTCAAAATTCCGATGGCCATTGGGATGACGGTCATGGCCTTGAGGAGGATGAGAACCATGATTGGGACAGCGATCTTCCTGAGACGGTTCTTGCGACCTGGACAAGAGGGACAATTTCACAATTTCAGACAATGTATGGTAGTGGGGCGTGGGATTAGTGCTCACCCTTTCCTTCGACAGCGGCGCCGGGGAACTTGACATTCAAGTTCAATTCATCGTTGTTCAAGTTCCTTGAAGAGACGGTAACCTTGGCGTCGCCAACAGGCAAGTCGACGGTGACATCGTGTCCAGTGATGTAGTTTTCAATGGCGTCCAAGAAGTCACCCTGAGAGCGGGCATCCCGGGTGTTGGCTCCGTTCGACTTGATCTCAACGTCACTGACCTGAAAAGAAGCTCGGTTAGAAGTGCAAATGTGAATGGTTGGTTGCGAGTCAGCATACTTTGAAGTTGTCCTTGCTCATGACTGTGTCCAGGAAGCGCATCGCCCTCACTTTAACGCAGGCCAACGAGTCCTCACCGTTGTCGCATTTCACGTTCATCTCGCTGATGACCCTCTCCATGCTGGTTGGTCGGACTCCGGGATTGGCTGCTGCCAAACCGATCACGACTACAAGGACGATGAATTTAGATGCCATTTTCTTGCTCTTAATGCTGCGTTTGAGTGTGCTGACGATGTGTACCTGACCACTCGATCGAATGAAACGATTGCGAATAATATTAGATTCCCTGCTGTCATCGATTTTTATACTGCGCCACAATTAAATTCCAAAATGGAGAGACTATCGCGTTTCGGTGCTCTTGGAATTGTCAATTGGATTCACTCCGCCGGCAGTAAGTGCAATTCAATCATGCCCTCACTCTCGCTCTCTCTCTCTCTTCCGCTAGCATAGCAGTCAAACTTTACCTCTGTGTGGGTGATCGTAGAGTATCCGATGTCTAGCAGCTGGGTCTGTTGGGCAAAGATACGTGAAAAAGAAGTGGAAGAGCAACGGAAAATAAAAATTGGTTTCCCAATGCTGACGCGTTAGTATTGATGGCACGTCCTGCAGTTGAACTTCGCTTACCAACGCAATGAGATGCAGATAGATGCGGGTTGATACATTTTTTTTCGACAGATGTCCGTTTGATCAACGAAGAGACTCGCCTGGCTGCGGTGAAGGGAATGTATTTCTTCGTTCTAATTACGTAAGACGGGTTCTCGTAGTCATTCTCGCAAGTTGTGTAAGCAGCTTTGATTGAATTATTAGGCTAATTTTGAGCAAAAAGGGTCAGGAAAAAAACATTTGTTCTAGTTGATGTAATGATTTGTTACGAAATAGGTGCAGGCGTGGGGCCATGTGATTTAAAGGAAAATATTCTCATAATAAGCCTAGCTTCAGGCCAGGGAAGTCCGCATTAGACCAGATCTTCGCACTACGGCAGATCCTGGAATGGACCCGGAAGTGCAACCCATCACCTATTCGTCCATTTCAAGGACGCATATGACGTTCATAGAGATGAGCTATAAGCCGCCTTGTCTAATTTTTACACTCCTGCTAAACTCATCAGGTTGCGGAGGATGACGAAGGGGAACTCTCGCTATCTCGCCCATCAAGGTCGGTAACGAACTCACCGAGACCTTCAATGCCAAGTCGATGTGCCGTCATGTGACTTCTTCAACATCAACCTGGAGGAGATTTTGGAAGATTCACACGTCGACACCAGAGGGACGGTCTTCCAGAAGTCCACAAAACATTGACGAGACTGCCAGAACACAGCGACTCTTAAAGATAAGGCAGACACAAACGGCTACAATGAGTGCGATAGTGAATTGGGGAAAATCGAAGTATAAGCTGTCCTCAAGAAAGGACATACAATACCGACGTCTTGGGCAGAGCGTCACAATTGGCAGCTATAATTTCGAGGTAGTTAAGGACTTCAACTCAGATTCGCAAGGCACAGTACAATATCAGTCCCGAGAACAGACTCAGAATAATTCTTGTCACTAGCTGTTTGTTTGTGCTCAAGAGGCAATGGAGTAGTAGAGCCGACTCTCGAAGGATCATGCCAGACTTTATATAAGACACTGATTATCTCAGTCCTGCTGTACGGCACAGAGACATGCGCAATCTTAAGAGCGTGAGGAGGGAAACATTCAATCACTAACTGCGACCTGACTCTAGTTAAACGTATATTAATCCAACGTCTAAGGTTATTGGTCCATTTAGAATGTATGGACAACTTAGCTCTGGCCCGAAAAGTCTTCTGTTGAAGAACATAACAGAGGAAGCCTGCGACTCACGCAAGTGCTGAAGGATCTCAACCAAATTGGTGGTCGAGGCAGCTGCCTCTGTTAAGTCTTCTGTTGAAGAACATAAGCCTGCGACTCACGCAAGTGCTGAAGGATCTCAACCAAATAGGTGGGCGAGGCAGCTGCAACCCGGGTTGTGGCACCACACAAGGACAGAAGAAGAAGAATGTGTTATGTACCTACTTGGTACTGGTATTCATAATCGGCGAACACACAAGAGGACTTAAAGTAGCCTTCAATGAGCTCCTGTGCACCTGCCTAGTTCGTCTAAACAGAAGTTAACGACACTTAAAGGCCCTTGCCTTCTATGATTGCATAAGCGATCTGAAGGATACGCCCATAGATTGGCATTTTCAACTGGTTTCCTGACCGTAAATAGTTGGCGTGACTTCCGAATCATTACCCGTATGGCAGTACAATGCACCTTACCTTGTCTTTTGAAATGGTGTGCAATAAAATTAATCGGTGTAGTGAATACAACACAAGCATCAGCAGTAACAACAAGTTTAATATTTCTTCCGAGTGAAATTGTAAAACAGCGAGAGCGGTTTTAATTTTATATTTACAACCCCTAAGAGTAAGGTAGGTTTGAGAACTCTTCAATCATCCCAGTTCGGATATCAATTCATTTTTGTGGCTACATTGAATAATTTAATGATGAGGGTGCCTTGATGACCATGTGGCCGTGGCTCACATAGACTTAGAGGTGGTTTACTACAGTTGGAGTAGTTAGTCTAAAAACCATCCAGGTTCACTTATGAATCTTAGGAGGATTTTCAGTTCAACACCACTTAACACATCCAGCTCTGTGTAGAAGTACTTTCCTAGGAATTGACTCCAATTCCTTTCTATTGAAATATCCTGTTTCTTCGTCATATCTGCAGCTTCTGCAAAAGTCGTTGTGTTGTAGATTCATACGAATTGTGACCGGTTAGGACTTCTTCTAGCATACGTACTTCTTTGCGACTAAATCTGATCAACGATGATGATATCTTTTTGCTCAGCTTCGAATGTTGCTACAATACTAAGCCCAAGCCATTGAGTACTGGCTCTATTCAGAACTTCATCTTCTAGTTTTCTTTTGTTTAGATAAGCAATACATACGCTTCTCGCAGATCCGATCTATTTTTCGCGAGACTGTCCGTCTTTTCGTTTCCTTGGATTCCAATATGCACCGGTACCCAGCAGAGGGTCATCAAGTTCACCAAGGATATCTCAGTGACGGTCTGTCTGTATTAGCTGACCAGTTTGTCTGAAAAAATAGGATTTAGCAGTAAATATGAATGCAATTAATTTAGAAAAAACGAATTCTCAATTATTAACCCATTTCGTAAAATTCCTAGCATTTTCTTTTATGTTATAATTATTTTACTTATAGACGAGTTCAAATTCAATGCATTTTGCTTATTTTTTTTTTTTTTTGAGTCTTAAAAAATAAACCTAAAAGCTCTGTATACTTTTTTATTTAGTTAATACCGAGTGGGCATTTTCTTGGGCCGCATATGTGATAACTGGTTAAGAGTTAATCTTATTCTAATATTTTGTGTTTTCTTTTATTTTTACTTTGGAAGTGGTGGCACATTTTTAATAATGCTATACTCCTTCGTTTGTATGTTTTTGTCTATAGTTCTTCATTAATTTGTCATTTAAATAGTCAACAGTCAATGTGGTCTTTCAGTTCTAAGCTCTTACTTGTCTACTAACTATAATTAAAAACAAAAATAAATGTATTTGTATTCATCGACTGGGCTTGGCTGGGAGTGATTCAATATGAGCATTCAAATGGCAATTATATGAACATTGTTAATTTATAAATTAACCATTTTATTAATAAATGTTCAACAATTTAAAAATTCATTAATTTATCTAAAAAATCGCACGATTCACGCATATCACATCCTTTTTATATTAAACTGCTGTGCCGTTCGTGCCAATGTTTTCTTACGATATAGAGCTAAGAAAAAACACTTCTGATGATGAATGGATTAATTGTCGATTATCACGAGTCTGTATGAAGGATTATTTAATTTTCATACGCGATGGATCAATCATTCCCTCAGTATTTTCACCTTATTTCTCATTAAGCTGTAGTAAAAAAAACATGATCTTCGCAATAGTGAGTTATTTATTTTATATATTTTTAGAATAGGGCCACGACCTGAACTTGCATCAATTTTATATTAAACCGATCAAAATAGAAAACAAAAACTTCCTCTCTATTTCTCTTATTCACTTTAAAAAAGTGAAATTTTCCGTCACATGAGGCTCAATTGCGAACATTTTTCATAGAAAGTCCTTACTTGGTAGACCCATTGGACCCATAGAAACCATTAAGTGATATCCGCGGAAAGAGGGTTATTCGGCTCATTTCATGGGACCATGAGGGAATTTTTTTTCTTCTTGTACAACCCATGCCGTGAAGGCAACGACACCGCGACTAGGATCGATCTATTGTATCGGAGGGTTGGAGTTATCTCAGAAGACGTACTACTTCCCTCATGAAAGCTAGTAAGTCTTTAGTAGTGGAGTTTTTTTAAAATCATTCAAGTGAATATCTCCCTATGGAGGATACTTTTCCTTAACAAAATGTGCTTGGAAGTTTCATCCTCTTCGAGGCAGAGCCGACGGACCTTGTCTTGACACAGGTTTAAATTGTTAAGGTGGCAGTTCAGGCCACAATGGCCGGTAAGAAAGCTTGTTAGCAATCTTATGTTTACTTTATTAAGATTGAGGCCTGAATAAACGTTTGGATTGACCAAGACCATGCCCATGTGTCACTGTTTTCCCATTGGATATTCAGAGTTTTGCCTGTTGTTCAATTGACATTACAGTACGGTTCAGGACCGATGAATGCAGATTCTGAGCCAGCGCGAGCTCATCTTCCAACTGCCACAGCGGCCCAACTAGGCGTACCTACGACCTGTGTACACCTGTGGTTATGTGTTTCGATGTATATTATTGGAATCCAGAGACTGGAGTGCATCCGACGACATCGAATTTTTCACCTAAAAAAATCCACAGTGTATAGTAAGGATTTCTGAGCCTTTTCATGGCTCATCTTCAAACTGCCACAGCGGCCCAACTAGGCGTTCCTACGACTTTTCTGCAACTTTGAGTATGTTCTCTTGTGTCTAGCTATGCCGTTCTTGAAACCCCTTTCAAGTACGCCCAAGGTCCACCTATCCATCTAAAAACCAAAAAACCAACGAACCCTCTCCCCTACTGCAGTCCCCCCGTATGGAGGGATCCAGCCAAGTTTCACTTTGTTGTGTCTGGCAAGGAATTTTAGAACGTTTTAGCTACTTTTGACGGTTTTGGAGTCCAAAGACTAGACGAGAGTGCCTTGAGTGTTGCTTGACTGTCGAATATCAGTATATTAGCGCCCTTAATGCCTTTGTGGAGGCTTTGTCTGGCGCAGATCTCGATGGCGTGGATTTCTTCTTCAAACACTGTAGGATTCGACCCCATTTGTACGGAGATCCTTGTATTGGGTGTAAAGACTCCTCCTCCCACTCCAAATTCCATGTTTGATCCGTCAGTGTACCATAGCAGCCTTCTAGGATCTTGTGCCGAGATACCATGAGACTGGCTTGCGCTGTCCAATATTTCATCTTCGAAAAGCCTCCCTAAACAGTGTTGCCTAATCATAATATCCGGCATTGTACAAAACATGTATCTATGAGGGATTGAGTTGGGTATGCCGAGGTGACCTGTTAAGTTACCTTATTATTAATTCCACTCCAACTGCAGTTTGATCGAATATCTAGCAGCTATCTTCCTAATGAAGATTGATAAAACATGCGATATCTACTGTCAACAACTAATAAAATCTAATCGACCTTTGAATCAAGAAAAACGCCCCATCTGTCCACGCTTCTTTGTGCCATTTTATTCATTTCTATTAAGTCAGTGCTCGCGCACATGTTGCTATCCAAGAGAAAGATTATTTGGCAAACACTAGTGCTTCGATCGATGAAGCACGGACTTTCTGAACAGCACTTTCATTCTTGCTGAACAGTTGGCCTCAAAAGACCAGGTGTGGTATAGGCGCAGAATACAACAAATGCTAACAAGATTGGAAAACGTCACAACTAGCTACAGTCCATACTTAATGTTGTTTAAGTAAATGAGATTTAAAAAGCTCCGCAGGTATCCTTTTTCTCGGTGTCTTGATACAGTCCGGGATGAGCCTGAGCCTCAAACAATAAATCTCCCTATCTAGCGCGATATCTGCCTAGCTTCCAATTGCGTGCACCATGTAGCTTGAGGTAATTTTCAGTGCGCTAACTTAGCCAGTGGTCAAAGGCTCTTCGGCGCTCGTTGGATCCGTAGACGCCTGGCTGGACTCACATCTAATTCTTGGCTGAGTCTTCTCTTCTAGACGTGTTCAACGCAACCTGGACCAAGGAACACATATCACAGGTATTCATGAGCTAAGTATGCAAGAGGCGATGGGTCGCTAAGGCGATGCAAATAGAAAATTGGAGTTGTATAGAAGTCCATCATCGAACTCCTCCTCAAGAAAGGATATTACTTGATTTCGAAACGACGTACTTTCAATCCCCTCTGCGGTCCTTAACCAAACCATCACAAACGTTTCAAGAGCGCAACATATGCCAGCACAGCAGCACACGAGTAAACACAGAAGATTTACTCAAAGATGCATTTGCATTATTTAAATGCAGCCCCGGGATGAATACCAGACTTGCCGGTCGTGCCATTTACCTTGCAACAGCACTTGCCAATGATCGCCAATTTAACCTTGACCTAATGTGTCCACCGGCTGCGAGTTGAAAGACCCCGAAGTGTGGTCTCCTTTCACTTATTTTGGCATGAACTCATTTACCTGCTCGCCCCAACTCGAGCGCAGGTTTTGGTAAGCAAATCAAATTATTGCCAGTAAATGGCTGACCGTCAACAGCTGAGCACGACCAAGATTTGCAGATTGTACGATTTTTAGCCGCAATGCGAATTCCGTAGTTAGGGGTTGTCAAATGTTAATTTCAAAGTCATATTCGACTCATTGTCTTATCGAGCATTGCCCCACTCCCACTCCATCACGAGCACACGCCAAACAAATATAACCCACGAGGATCACCGGCACGACAGTGAAAAAGAAAGTGAAACGCGCATCGCTCAATATGCCTAAGCACCTCCGTGTTGCCATATCGAAAAGCGAAAGTGAAACACCGAGCGTATTGACAATCGATGCAAACCCTGCGATAATGGGCCCACCAGGTGCCGATCCTCAACAAATGTACGCAAGTTTCAAAATAACACCGTTCGATAAAACGCAATAAAAAGTTTTCACCTCAAAGCCATTGCCATGGACATGCAACGCGGCGATGAAGAAAAAAACAAAATCATTAATCCACGAACAGCACACTGGCTGTGCAGACACTGATTGCAAATTCAGAGGGCGTCTGTCAAAAGCCAAGCATACTTAGCCATTGGCTAAAAGTGCTAAAACCAAAGAAGGCAGCTCATCAAAACTCACACCGAAGAGTCTGAAGAAGAAAACGCAGAAGAAGAGAGCCAGCGCGGCATGGCCAAAAAGAAATCAATTTCGAAAATTTGTTCGAACAAAATCCCAAGCGAATGTAAAGTACGCACGTTCCGGATGGGTGGCAACCCGCATTGCTGCACGGACCACAGTGCCCAATTGCTTCGCTAATAAGACGGCGGCGGCGCGGTGCGGCTCTGCCCGGGCAAGTGGTTGAAATCGTGCCTCTATTCGAAACGCATCAATGAAATTCCGGCCCTAAGCAGCAGTAGCTGCATGTACACAAGAGTGTCTGTACACATGCCGTCCGTCGTCTGGCAGCTTTCACTAGCTCGAACGACGACTGGTCAGGATCCTATGCCACGCGTACTTCCTACGCATCGGTCAGAGTTCAGTGGGGGAGTGCACACCACTCGAAGGCGCTCTAAGTTCTCGTATTTCTTAATGAAGCAGTCAGCTACGCTCTTCAACCCTGCAACGGATTGTGGTCAATGAAAATTGAATCCTTTCCAGACAGAGTGGCTTGCCGACTACGTGCTCTGGTTGGGCAAATTGATGATGGCAAGCCATCGTGTCTGTGCATGGGGCTCGAAGAGGTGATATTAATCATTTTTATTGAGGACTTGCCGCAGACGGCCGTGAAGTTGAGGTAATGCTTCATCTGCGCTTGACAAAGGCCACACGGGACTTGTTGGTTTTTCAAAGTACTGAAACAGAGAGGAAGTCTTTCTTGTGATAAACGGTGCTAAGCGCAGGGGGACATTGGTAATTGGAGCGGTGGGTGAATTTAGACATTTTTAAAAGGGTGTAAAGGTAGGTGTGCTCTTTGTTGGAAATCGGTCTTGAGGGCCATTAAGTTTGTCTCAAAAATTGTGTCTTTTTCGATTTCAATTTTAAATGATGACATGCTCGATTCTATGGCGGAGACCTCAAAGACCGAATTGTTGAGTCTAGACGTCTCATAGGGGACATGGGTGGATGTGAAAGAAAAAATTGCTTGACGACATCCGTCGAGGTACTAAACATACTCCTCAACCCTCTGCCAATAGAGTTATTCGGCAAACAGGATGCGCCCAGCACGGCGATAAGATTGAAATCACTGCATATGTGGATGGAACTCCACTGAGGACACTCCACTATTCTTAATTATTATATGTCCTTCCCTGAAAATACCGAACTCCTAATGCCCAGACGACTCTTCAAGATCATCAGACGCTGGATGGTGGTCTGCGAATCTTCACAGATGGATTGAAGATGGGCGATGGTGTGGGAACGTGTGTATATTCTAAACATTCAATTGTCATTCCGACTACCAAACCACTGTAGCGTCTTTCAGGTAGACACCATAGCGATTAAAGAAGCCCTGTGGCTCTAGGTCTGTACTCTTTACAGATGGAGACATATTATCCATACATATCGCTACTGCAAAGTATCTACCACAGCTTGCAACGCTTACTCACATAAATCGTAGATGGTCTACTGGCACTAGACGTCTCATTATAAAACAGTTATGACATACAATCGATCCACAAGGCTCACGGAGTCGGATCAGATTCAGTAGACTTAACCTCAGAACCATTATCGGCGTAATAACCCGGCATTGTGCCATTAGAACACATGCCTCCAGATAAGGCCTCCTCTATAACGACTTCTGCAGAAGCTGCAGAGACGCAGAGGAGGAAGAAACTATTCTATGCAGTTCAGTGGCCTCTCCAACCGTAGAAAACGCCACCTAGACGCCCACTATTTCAACAACCTGACGGAACAAAGTTACATTAGTTAAGCAGTCTGCCAACAGAGGACCTGCATGGCAAGGACTCAATGCAGTAAGTCGCAGTTTGGATGAACATCATCGAGTTAGGCGTTTTAGTTACTTTTTCGGCAACATTGGCTGGTATCTTGCTAAAAACACATTTAATGTTGTCGTCTAAGGCCGCAATTGAGCCGTCAAATTTATCAGTCCAAAATGAGAGATAAATTGCCACTTATAAGATTTAAAGTTCGGATCCCCAGCAGTAGGTAGGTAGGTAGATGTGACTGGCAGACTTCCATAGGGAACTTGCCTCACATTGACCTTTAAGGTCCGTTGTACTGTCACTATTCAGCGTTTCCCGCTACTTCGTTGATCTACTAGACTCGTTCGTACTTTCCCTCTGTTTGTATTGATACCTATTACCACTTGGTGGTTTTTATGAACTTTTGATGTTAGCTCAATCTGTAAGACTATCAAGGAAATAGCTGTCCTTCTTGTCTCTGCAAAAGACGGGAAGGTGCCGAGGTAATGCAGCGCAGTCTCCTCTTTCTCCTCATCCATGCAGCTCCTGCTGAAGTCATTGGATAGGGTAGGGTGCTCCAACTCTGACTTTATTACCAATTAGGCAGTGGCCAGTAATTACGCCCACTACTTTACTAATGTTCCTCCTGTCCAATTCTAGGAAAGCTTTAGTTTTTGACGAATCTAGTGTGTCCACACGTGTCCAATTCCGCGCACAATTGGTTTTGCTTATGGCGTCTGAGAGAAGCATTGTTTTTAAGGCTTTCAATGGGGGATGAGGTGAGGTGGCTCCTGATTTTGTGCCAGTCGTAGACTCGCCCCTCTTCTTGCATATTCATCGGCCCGTTGAAGGCTCCCTTAAAGATAGGTGACAGAGTTTTACTACCTTAGAGGTAATCCATGGTGTTTCCCTCGAGGCATCGGTACCAATGTGTACCAATGGAACATTTCTAGGTTATTACGCTGATAATGGTTCTGAGGTTAAGTCGACTCAATCAGATCGGACTCCGTGAGCTTTTGCATCGATGGTAGGCCATAGCTTTTTTGCAATGAGCAACCTAGTGCCAGTAGACCATCTACGATATATGCGAGTATGGATGGTATGTCTCCATCCGGAAAGAGTACCCAAGTGGAGCCACTTCTAGCGAGTTCGTCCGCTTCACAATTCTCTGAGATGTCACAGTGTTCCGGCACCCGAGTCTAAGTTGGATTCTACAATACTTTGCCGATTGACTATCTATGTAAATACCAATAGCTCTTCCGTCTATCGGGGCCACTGATAGCCTGAGGGCTGCCTCTTGAATAGGCTCTTGAAGCACTCCAGTGGTTCGGGAGCCGTATGGTCAAATGCTTGCTCCGGCGAACTGGCGTATACACCAGACCCAGTGAAATTTCCGTGACAATGGAGTTGCACACCATTCTTTCATCTGATCCCACTCATTAACTTCAAATAGTGTACAACACTACTCTCTCCAGCTGTCATCTATTATTAGAGTTTCAAGTCTCTTGTAGTTTGTGTTTGAAGGACATTGAAATTTGAAATTGAACTGAAACCAATGAGATGGGACTGATTTAATGCTAGGGAGACTCTGCCCTATCGCTGTCAATGGTTAGGAAGTGGTTAATTGATTCCGATGTTGTCTATCGATCATAAGTAACGTCCAACATTGCGGTCTCCCAAAAGATGTCGTCACGCCACGAACCGTGTACATCGCATTTTCCACGAATATTTTGACATGAAAAGCTATACGCACTATGAGTACCACAATTGCTTACGCTCGATCATAAGCGTAACCGTGTGACCTCTGCAAATGAGTGGCATACGATACGAACTGGTTTAACACCTTTACGACTATTTCCTGCGTTCCAAACCTTATTTACCTTAATGGCTATTGGGAGTAGAGATTTGGGTTAAATGAAGATGTCATCAATCGAACAAATGCTTGTTTGGAAGCCCTTGAGGGACCTCTTATTTAGAGGGAATACAAATTTGAAAATCGTTAGAAAATGAATGAAAAATCTTCTACTTAGATGTCCCCTCTTAGATGTTAGCCACTTCAGAAGGCGTCAATATTCCTTGCAAAGCTCTGACAATATTGATCATATTTTTAGGAGACTTCAAATATGAGGTCATCTCAAGGATGGAACCAAAAGTTGAACGCAGTAAAGTTGTGGCACTGAGCAGAGCATAGATCTATTCTAACTCGCAGTATTGCAACATCCAGGAATTCGATTAACGACTGATCTGGCTGCGACTTATTGATTTGAAGTATCAGTTTGATTTTATCAATATCTGTTTGCAGGCAAACCTGGAGCTGACTGCACAAATGAAAAAAAACTGCGTTAAGACACAAAGCGGAAGCTCTGATATACCTTAAATTGAGTACGCACATGAAAGGTACTCAACAGCACGCGTAAATCGGCTATAACCATGCTGAGATTGGCTCAGCCAGCCACCTGCAGCAATACACTTGTCTGTAGTCACGTCTCATCAAAATGCCACAATTTCATGGCAACGCAATACGATCCACATCCGTCCGCAGTGAAAGTGGCCAGCCCACCAAAAATACGCCGCCAGAGAGACACAACGGTCTGTTTTCATTTTCATAAATAACGGATTCATTTATTCACAGAAAAAATAAATATGTTCGTTCAATAAATTAATTTCTTTTTTAATAAATAAGTGGACGTACAAGCAAATCTTTGGGATGACGTTTGTAAGCATCAGTGTTAGTTTCGAGTTCTTTAAGTCTAGGGTTTTTTTTGTGTGAGTGTTGTCGGAGTTTGGTCTCGTGTCGTCGTGGCGCTGGCCGTGCGTATCGTGCTTATAGTTGCTGCTGTTGTCCGGCATAGGCCATGTCTTGGGCGTCTTGAGCTTCGACGGATGACCTCGCCCATTGCGTATGCGCTGGTTCCCATCCCTGGGTGGGGTGTTCAATGTGCTCAACGTGCTCGATGTGATCGTAGTGCTGGGGAACGTAGTGATCTACGTGATGAGGAATTTGCTCCACATGATGTGGCACGATGTGCTCAACGTGTTGTGGCAGGTGTTCGATGTGGTCGACGTGATGTGGGTAGTGAACGATTTCGTAGTTGACAACCTGAAAGAGCAGACGAAGTGCTTAGGAATGGATGTCTTATTTGTGGACGTTTGATTTTGCTTACCTTTGGCTTGGCGATTTTGAAAATGACCAAAGCTCCGGACAGGACCAGTGAGAGGAGACCGAGAGTCATTGCCTTCCATGTCTTCAGAGCGATGAGGGCAAGGGCGAGCGGAACCAAAATAGTGGTCTTCAGCTTCAGTCCCAAGAGGAATGGAAGCATAACCTTCCTTACGAATCCACGGCCTAGAAAAGAGAGAGAGAGAGAGAGAGACGTTTAAAATATCGATCACTTAATTGCGGTAGGAGCAATGAACTTACCTTGTTCGGCAGGATTGCTGTCGGCGAGGGGAACCAAGGCACCTTTGGTCAATACGTTGTCACTGAGGAAGCTTGGGATCATTGAGCGAGCCTCCTCGGTCTCGAAGAATTCCGGTGCCTTGACACGCAGAGCGTGAGTGGCAAGAAAATTGTCGACTTTGTCGAACAAGGCCAATTGTGGATCACGTGCGCCTCTCGATTGGCTTACTTCAGGTACAACATCCTCGGCAGTGCGCACCACAGACATCTGATCGGTGATCCTAATCTCGTTCTCCATTAGGGCTTCGTTGAACCAGGCCATTGCCTTCGGTTTCACACACGCGACTGACAGGTCTTTCAGACATCCGTGATACATGTCGTATCCCAGGTCAGTGGCGGAAGCTGCTGCACTGCACGTCGCCACACCGGCTGCGGCCACCAGAAAAACAATTGCGAACTTATTCATGGTCACGGGGGAGCTGATCTAGACTACTGTGTATGTCCTGTTTTGATGATGCAAACACTCGGCGACTAATCGTGCGTACTCTCAGACAATCCACGCGGATGTGTATTGGCTTATCGGGCCGACCATGGTTTTTATACGACGCGTAGAATTGTCAATACCTCGGAGGTAAACAAAGACAAAGACAATCGCAGAAGAAGATTTTCACCTGGAAGTGATTGTCAAACGGTGTGCGACATTCCACGGCGGGCGCGGGGTGCACCGGCGAACGGGCTCTTATCTGAATTCAAAAACCAAACGACCATTTGTTGTCGAACATTTTTGGCCGCAGCGTAAATTGGGTGTCCCATGTTGGCTGCATGCTCACTATGTCGCCTGACCATGTTAAGAGTTTCAAATCATGTACTCCCGCTCCCGCTCTCGACTGCGGCTCGGTGTGCGATAGTGTGGGAGACGATGAAATAATCATCGACACTCGCTATGAATCGGAAAGAAATCAAACTTCCACACGGTCTGGGGGTATGAATCCAAATGCATACCACTACGCCGCCGCTTGCCACTCAGCGATGTAGCAGCGCTCGAAAGAGGGAAATCAGGTTGTAAGCGTGCCTTGAATGCGAAGATTGGGTCTTCGACGGCTTGTTGTTTTGGAACTTTTGTCGGCCATATGGTGCTTGGACATGACTCTGACAAGTAGTTGCATTCGACTTGTGGCTGTCGTTGGAAGTGTTTGTTGTGTCAGTTGTGTGTTGTTAGACGGGGAATTCTAGGGGTCCTTTAGTCTCGAGGGAGACTGACACGACAGCTGGTGTCAAAAGTGTGTGTTGAAAATTGATTGTTGCATTTGAATCGAAGTCGATGTGACTGAATGCGGGACTTCTTCTTCCCTTTGAGGAGCGTGTCGTTCAGTTGGTGTCAATGTGTAGAAATTCATACTGATTTTGTGAGTTACTTACTTCTCTTTCAGTTGTTAGTGCTTGTTCCTTATGGTCCTGGGCAATATTCACGGGGAGATGAAATCACGCTCGTAACAGTGCAACGATGTGACTGAATCTTAAGGGTGCTGAAAGAGAAGACTGCAGTATTCGTTTGGTGCATTCAATTTTGCACTCTGGTCGTTCCCCAAGCAAATGCTCTGTTTTCGATCCAATTTTATACTTGAACCAGAAGTCATTTTGCAAAGCACTACCTTGTGTTGAATTCGCAACGAAAATGTACATATAGTGGCAAAACATAACTGCACCGTTAAACGACCCAATCAATGCACACTTGTGTGCGCACTTTGGTGCACACATTGGTCCCACTTTTCGCCACAAAACGTCACACGAATTCGAACGTATTGGTTCTTCTATGAATAATGAGAGTGATAATCTCACGCTCGAGTATATAGGCATGAGTGAATAAACATAATCGAACTGTTACTTCACATGCATATGTACTTCGAAATTCGACTTAGGGACAGTCCACTGTATTTTAATTAAATTAAATTCCATGGTTTTTATTGTTATATTACTTAAATATTCTACTAAAGGGTGGTACAACAAAAAACGCATTTGTTGTAAATAAAACAACAAAAAATTTCATAGAATTTTCTTGATATATTTTTTTTATTATGTTAGAAGTTCTTCTATGAATATGCTCGCCACTGCTTCGGTGGCATACCTCTATCCGATGGTCCATATTTTCAATGACTCTGAGACATAATTGAGGTTCAATGTCTTAAATGTGCCGAATTATCTCGTCCTTTAGCTCGTGAATTGTTCTTGGCTTATTGACGTACACTTTTTCTTTTAAACATCCTCTAACAAAGAAGTCCAACGGTATCAAATTACAAGATAGTGGCGACCAATTAACATCCCCACGACATGAGATACCACGGACATTGAATTTTCCGCGCAAAAGAGTCATTGTTTCGTTGGCTGTGTGGCAAGCGGCACCATCTTGTTGGAAGTACATATCGTCCAGGTCCATATCTTCAATTTCTGGCCACAAGAAGTTCGTTATCATCGTGGCGCTACAGCCCGTAGAGGGCCAGGGCCTAGCTTCTCAGCAACCACTCGTGTTGTGCGTGCTATTGTTCTATCACGAGTGGAAGCGACCTACAGTTTTATGCCGACTCCGAACGGTAACTGCTTGGCCGACCTAATTTTCGAAGAAGTAGGCTCAGATGACGCAGAACGAACTCGGCGAGCATGCACAGTTGTGTTCACATTTCCCACAGACCCGGTTTGCTGACATTTGCGCACAATTCTACCGATTGTGGACACATTTGGTCGATTATGCTGACCAAACAAATCACGTAGGGCACGAAATGCATTTTGATTTGAACGCCCATTTTCGTAAAAGGCTTCAACAATCTTAACGCGCTGCTCAATTGTGTACCTCTCCATGGTTGAACTTGTCAAACACTGAAACAAAGAAATGTCAAATTAAGTTAGGCAAAAAAAACTTGACGTTAATGTGTGATTCACAATTAACATCGTGCATTATGGTTGGACCACCCTTTGTCTATAATTCTTAACGTGCCGAAATAATTCTTTAAATCTTTCTGTTTTGTGTAATGTAATTTTGAATTAAACTCTTTGTTTGCTTTGAAGTATAAACCGCCTTTTACTTATCCTTAACAGCATTCGATCGTTCTGTAAATCGCTCGTATTTAAAAGTTGGTGCCGAAACTAGGGAACTATTGATATTTAACGATTTAAAATAATTAGTGTAACAAGTTGTGGAAGGTTAGGTTAATTCACGCATATCCTAACTTAGCAAGTTGGACATCTTACCGTAGTCAAGTGACCAAACATAAAAAAAGCAACCGACTGTCTAAAATCCGGTGATTCAACAATTCTGACGAATGCAGATAATGTCGACGAAGCTTTAACGCATGAAAGTTTATGTAAGGCCAATGCTGATGTAGTCCCTATATTAAGAGGATCTGGATATGAGGACAAAGCGATTTGCAACAATTGTCAGCTTAAAACGTCGTCTCACAAAATTACGGCAGTGTCAATGTTCGCCTTCATTGCCGCGTTCTTCATCCAGTGCACTTAAGTTGCAAAAACTACAACCGAAAAGATTTTCTTGGGATTTTAAGGAGTCTTGGGGACAGTATCCTGTTGAAGTCCATGAAAACCATTCGCTTAGTACCATTGATAAATTTAATTACCTTGGAACAGTTTTGATTAGAAAGGCAGCTGAAACATTAGCCGGACTTACTCCCCACCGAAGCTAATTATACTGCAGCTATTGCCTTATTGAAAGAAGAGTACGGCAGTATTGAACATTTTTTGGATTATATCATGCAGGATAGGATAGGAAGGTGGGTAGACGACACATTACATTAATGACGGCCCCCTTCATGTCTAGAAACGCTTTTCAATCACACTAACCACTTCATGGAGTGTGGTTTCTACGCCTTTGCCATTCATATACGCATGCTGTGTACGGGAGATGGTGTTTTGCGTGAAACCGTTGCGAATGAATATGTTGAGGAGCTATTCGAACGTCTTCAAGACGAAGGAGGTGAGGATTATAGGTATATAGTCTTTCGCGGTGCAATGGCTAGTCTTGCCAGCTTTGGGGATGAAGACTACTTTAAGTTCTCTTCATGTAGCTGGAATATAAACATAAACTAAGCTGATGTGGAATTGTTTTTTTCAGCATGGGAATAATAATATCTTTTGTCTCTTGCAGTATGATGGGTCATACCCAAGCATGATGGGTATGATACCATCAAATCCCGGGAAATGTGTTTCCATAAGAAGACGCAATGTGTCACTCGATGACCGTGTCCAGTTACCTTCATTGTCTATGATATAGCCCGGAGTAGTTGGACTTTTCGACAAAAGTTGCCTTAGTCTAGCCATTTCATCATTCTGTACATAAAGATTGTCAGGAGTCTGGTCATTATGAATAGTTGTCTGCGCAACGTGTCTAGTTAATTATATAATATAAATAACGTGAATCTTCCCCAGTTTGTGCTGTTTTAGGGTTTCTAAATTAGCTGGGCCTTGGGTTTACAGTGTTCACCGTGAAGGCTGAAATTCTGTGATCTGAGAATGACGGAGATCCTGACACTTTCCAGCGGATAACTGAGAGTGTGTTGGATATATTATGCAACAATTGCTTTCAATTCATTCAGTAATTTCTAAAGCCGAAGTATTTACATTGAGACGATTGTACACGTGAGTATTACCTCCTACTCGCTCTCTTGCTGCATTAGGTATTCCATCCGCCAATTATGAGGGTCTGGGAAACCGCATGGGGTTTCTGGACACTGGCTAGAGTCCAGAAACTGGACAAGGCTAATGTTCATCACTAGTGTTGGGTAACTGTTCTGAAATGTCATTTCTGGAACTTCTCCCACTTGCCACGGATGCTATAGTTTCTTCATTCCCCACTTACCCGGTTAGTTTCTGAAGAGCGAAAAGAATGTACTCACCCTCCGACTTTTTCATGCTGCAACGAATTGCACACTGAAGACGATCGACTCCATCATGGAAAGCACGTTGCTTGCTTACAACTGAGCCGAACATATTTTTTAATACTTTCCACACGTTCAGAAATGGTTCGTCTTACTGAGTATATTGACAACTGGATGTCATTGGTAACTTTAGAAGCTGCTAAAACATACAAATTAGAAAAAAACTATCATTGCTGTCTGGTCACAACAGGAAGCCTTTATTTTGCAAGAAATTACTTGGAATCGCTTGAATCTCCATTGGTTGCCTTTTTTCCTAGTTGTCACCTGAAATATGCTCAACACGTTGACTGCCCACGTGCAAATCAGAAATCATTGCCTGAGTGCAACGTGTCTTTTTTGCCTTAAAGTCTGCTTTGTTTTGTGTGATAACTGCCTTATGTTTTTTTTACTAGAGGTATACCGTGTTTTAGAAAAATGTCCACTGGTGGGTCATGCGTCAGTCAACATGTTAAACCAAAGATTTAATTTAATTAATTTCGTGAATTCCATTTCATATCATTTGTTTTGATGAATTTTTTGAATTCATTATTCAAAGCAGAATTAATTATTTCTCCAGTTCTGCAAAATAGTCATTCCTTGCACCGTTTATAGCTGAGAGCACACTCGCCTGCACTGTTCACTTTTTGATTGTCCCTTCATTTCCGATGAGCCCCAAATCCTGTTTCGAATCTTCACCCAGATCCGTTTTTGGTCCACTGTCAGCAAATGTGGCACCTATCTTGCCCAAATGGTCATGCAGGGTATGAGAGTATCCTTTGAAATTGCTACAATCTCAACTATCTCACTAACCTTGAGCAGTAATCTTCGAACACAATGTCGTTCGTCCTGGGCGCTTAGCATATTTTGTTTTCGTATGATCTCAACGAAATTCAGTGAACCGCTGGTGCAACCGAGGGTGCATGGGAGCAGTCTGCATTTTCTCTATGGAATCCGAGGAGTTGGGCTTTGCATCAAAGTGCTTACTTATCGAACAGCCCTATTAAAGGGTGCAAACATAATCTGGAAAAACTAATTCAGGAGAACTAGGATTCCTTTCTAGAAAAATAGTCAAGTATCTGATACTTACTTACTTATCAGGTTGGCGACCCATGGAGGGTCCTATCCTGAGCAATTGCTGCCTTCCATCGTTGACGGTCCTGCTCACGCTGCTTCCAGTCATCAAGACAAAGCTGTCATGCATCCGCGATTACTTGGTCTTTATACCGGAGATTCGGTCTTCCTCTCCTTCTCGAACCAGTAGACTCGGATTCAAAGACCCTCTTTGCTGGAGCACTGTTGTCCATGCGCTCGATGTGGCCGAGCCAGTGCAGTCGACGGATTTTTGCCTTCCGGACTACATCCACATCCTGGTACAGCTTGTAGAATTCGCGGTTATGTCTTCTCCTCCTCCTCGCCTTCCTCGCAGAAGGGACCATATATCCGTCATAGAACTTTTCTTTTGAAGGTAAATCAACTCGGCAGTTTTACTTAGCGTCCAGCTTTCGGCTCCATAGAGCAGGACTGGCAAAATAAGAGTTTTGTTTGCACGATTTTGGTACTTCGAGTCAGTAGTTTTCAGCCCAGTTGTTTTGACAAACCGAAGTAGCACCTGTGGCCAAGGGCGATTCTACGACGGATCTCCGCTTTGATGTCGTTTGGGGAGTTCACGTTTGCCCCGAGGTAGACAAACTCCTTTACTACCTCGAAATTGTAGCTGTCGATCGAGAGGTTTTGTCCAAGGTGGTGTGCGACGGATCGTTTTTTGGTCGACAGCATATATTTCGTTTTGTCCTCACTGATCTTGATGGATCAAGTAATGGTTACCTAAGTAAAACAAAACACTAAATACCTGACACTCAGACACACGATTTCTTAAAAGTTCAATGCTGGAAAAAAAATATAATCGTTCATATTTTTTTCATTTCCTGCAGCAACATGTTCATTGAGTCATTTATCCACAAGCAGATACTAGTACTCCGTCTGTGGGTCTGGCAAGATGTTCATAAAAAAATTCTTTCAAACTGATATGGATAAGGTTTAAATTAAAAATTCTCCTTTGTTCCCCTTTTGTATAGTCTTACATGATAAATCAATGCACCAACATTGATTTTGTAAAATAAAAATAAAAATTACAGCTGCGTCGTAAGACATTAAAATCAACGACTCTCTGCACTTGTCCACCCACTTGACGAGAATATTGAATGAAGACATAAAACATTTGTCCACTGTCAAGCTTTGGCAACTCGTTTCGAATGAGACTCACTTTCATCTGAGAAACGATGCAGAGTAAGCACGGGTGTGGATGTGGAATTGTGAAAATCCACACGTGGTCGACCAGAATCCCAAGAGCGAAAGTTTGCTGCTGGCTGAGGGTGGAGTAGGTGTGTTTAGAGAGAATCTGACTACTTTGTGGCCAGAACTCAAGTCAGAATTTATGGGTTTCTAATGATTTCGTTTGTTAAATAGAGTTGTTTTGATGGTATTCAATAAACTAAATTTTCGTATATAAAGGGTGGTTAAATTTTAAGGGTCGATGATGATTTTGAATAATACACAAATTATTTAGGAAATTATTGTCATTTCTTTTTATTATAATAATATTGGTATGGTTCAATTATATATATACGGCGGCACACCTTCATCCGATGGTCCAAATTTTCGATGACGCTGAAGCATAATTGAGGTTCTATGCCGTTAATGTGCCGAATTATCTCATCCTTTAGCTCTTGAATTGTTGCTGGCTTATCGACACACACCTTTTCTTTCAAATAACCACAATAATCTTGACGGCCAATTGACATCGCCAGGACGTGAGATAACACGGCCATTGAATTTGTCGCGCAAAAGAGCCATTGTTTCGTTAGCTGTGTGGCAAGCGGCACCGTCCTGTTGAAACCACATATCGTCCACATTCATATCTTCCAATTCGGGCCATAAAAAGTTCGTTATCATTTCACGATAGCGAACACCACTCACAGTAACTGCCTGACCGGACACATTTTGGAAAAAATACGGCCCGATGATGCCGCCAGCCCATAAACCGCACCAAACAGTCACTCTTTGTGAGTGCATTGGTTTTTCGACAATCCCTCTTGGATTATCATTCGCCCAAATGCGGCAATTCTACTAATTGACGAATCCACTGAGGTCAAATGTGTCTCATCACTGAAGATGATTTTTGCCCATTTTCATAATAAGCCTGAATAACTTTAACGCGTTGCTCGATTGCGTATCTTTCCATGGTTCAAATTAAGTTAGTTTGAAATTGAGAAATGTCAAATGAAATGCAAAAAAAGACTTGACGTTTAGGTGTGGTTCACATTCAACACCACCCTTTACAACCCGTATTGAGTACAAATGCATTCAAATTAGTCTTAAGTTATGTAGTTGCCACAGCTCAGTTGCGTCAACACCAGATGACAAAACACTACGTCTGATTCTTTAAGAGACTGATTGTCATAGAAGGTTGATTATAATGAAGATTGATTGCCTCTCATGAAAAAAATCTTATACATCGCATAACATGAGCTGCAGCTTACGTAGGTTAGGTTAGGTTGGAGTGAATGTCACAGCTGAATCATGAATAGCAGCCAGCACAGCCTGAATAAAAAAACAGCCCGACTCTGGTCCGAACTCAATAACGGTCACTCTACTATTCTTAACGAACTCAACTTCCTCCGTGATAACATCGACCGTCTGCTAGACCAGGCTATCTAGGAGCAAACAAATTCTTCCTTCCAGATCGGATTGGATGTCTGACAATTTGGCGCTGGTTGGTAACCTGCGTATCTTCAGAGACGAAAACGAAGAATTGATTAAGGGGTGGGTGCCGGTGTCTTTTCCGAAGACCTCAATATTGGTATTTCTTTGAAGCTCAATGGTCACTGTAGCGTCTTTCAGACAGAGGCATTATCATGGCTTAAAAACAACGTGATATCTAAAAGGGACATCACCATCTGTTCGGACAGTCAGGCCGCAATCAAATCCCTGGACAATGTCATAACTCATAAACATCCCTTAATTGCAGACTCAACCTCTTCACTATCAATAGGAGGGGTACCGCCTTCCATACCGATCGCTACAGCCTACCATCTCCTGAAGATGCACACGATTAAAGCCACCAATAACAAATGGCTAGAAGGCACTACCTGCCATAAAACAAAAGAAATTGGCCATCACTTAACCTAAAACGGTTACTCAGTCTGCTTACGCTCAGCAGACCCTCATTAGGGACTCTCATAGGACAACCGAGCACTGTGCAATTGACACTCATGCTAGTAGGACGGGTGTCACATACAATGATTTCTGCAGAATCATGAAGAGGTGGTAGAAGCCACAGATCACCTACTCTGCTCGTGCAGCACTCTAGCTATTCATAAGTTCCTAAACGTAGGGGCCTACTATTTCAATAGTCTCAAGGAGTTAAATAGCGCCAGAATAGGCCAACTAAATCGCTTCACTACAAGCATCAACTGCTTCCGATGCTAGGAGGGCCTACTTTGGCCTAAGTGTGACTGCCCTCTGCTGACTGCAGACTGACACTCCAAACTAACCTTGCTCAAGTTTTATTCTTCTGTTATTTGCCAGTGGCAAGCCCACCCCTGTTCTAGCTAGCTTCTCGGTTCTTTCATTGTCTGGAATACCTTTATGCCCAGAAAGCCAGCCCCAGCTCAGTCGTCTCTATCTAGAAACAATGTCTTATACCCAAATTCGAAGTCTACAAAGGGTGCGATATAGACTGTGTGCTTCGGAATCCTCGCATTCTTGATTATTTCCATGTGTCCTAAGCTGTGAGTTCTGGTCCAGCAGATGGATTCTCTCAACTAATCGTTGCCTTAGTAGCTGCCAGCTTCCCGTCAATGTCCATGGGAATCAGCTGTAGCATGGTTTCCATGGCGTCTAAAGGCGTAGAATTAAGTGATCACGCCGATCTTTGGATCCAATCTACCTTTTCTAGATTTCCTTTCTTTCTGAATGTTGGCCACAACACAATGATGCCGTATGTTAGAATTGAAAAACTGCTCACGTATCTAAGCAGAGTTCTCAACGCATGCTAGAGTGTAAGCATGATTAAGTCTCAGTTGACTGTCATCACATCTGCGAGTGTTTTTATAGTCAGTCCAGTGAGTTGAAACCTAGAAAACAGACACCAGAAGCAAGCGTGCGCCGCAGAACTGATTTTCTTTATAGATTCCGACGATTAATACATATCGATTAGACTCCAGCTGACATTGCCTGTCAGTCGGTCATAAAGGCAATTTCGGCGAACATCAAGTCTGAACTCATTTCGTGTTGCCGGTGTTAACTCATTGGCACTCATCGAGAAAATCTCTGGTCACAGACAGAAATAAATGAGCAAGGATGTATTCAACTTCTACCACCTCTTGCTCCTAGACACCCCTTCAACTGGCACCGTTTTCTGTGTCCATGGATTTTGTAAAGTATGTGCGACGTACAAGGAAATGCCACTCCCCTCTCATTTTTCGTCATGGTCATGGACAAAGGTGTAATTCCGGCGAAAGTTCAATATCACCTCGCTCGTTTATTTTTCTGGTCACAGGGACAGGGATCGGCAATAGGGTTGCTGCTGAACTGGCCAGAAAAAGGTCGGCCACCAACTAATTTCAAACAAATTACTGGACCCAATCATCACCCTTTGACCTGAACCTGGAGAAATTCCAAAGCAAAAGCAAGCTGGACTATATGATCTCAGCTTTAGCCAGTGAAAGGTTGCCCTCTGAAATAATAGTGTTGAAACCTACATACTCCTTCAGTGCACGAAAAGGCTGCTAATGATGGTAATTGGATCACGTTGTAAAAATGAAAATTACGTAGCAGCAAGGAGCAAAGTTATGTTGGCGTTTTAAGGACAAAGAAGAAAAACAGAGAACTTTGAACAAGGTTTTTAATGAAAGGGGAAGGCATGACGAGACAACGTGTAGCAAGTCGACGTACGAAACGGGTGTAAAGGGATGAACTACCCGCTTTCAGCATAGCTCCACACGTCTACACACCCACCTACTCAATCAAACGTAAGCATGAGCTAATGTTAAGGTTTTTTTCCTTTATATAGTGCCTTCATTGAGATTTTACTATAAATACATTGCCTGGGTAACCTTCAGCATTCCTCCACTTTCTACGGAAAACAATAGCGTCTAATGTCTGATTATATTACATTATTGCTTCTGTTCATTGATTAATTGATGATTTTCATAAATGCAGGGTGGGTCAAGCACGAACGAAAGCAAATAAAGTGTAGTTCAGTCTTTAAATTTAAAAAAAAACAGAGTGTGTGAAATATTTTAAAGGCCTATCGCTCAAATATCTGACGCGGCTTCTCTGGGTGGCTAGCATCCGAAATGTTTTTTTTTTGCTCTGGTGCATAAATCAGGGTAAATTTGAAAGATGGCATGGATTATGTTGGCTTTGAGGACAGCTGTAGCTTGTGGCTTATTCGTAAGGACCTGCAACTTCAGAAAACCCCACAAGAGAAAGTCTAACGGGGTAAAATCGAACGATCTCGGTGACTGCTTCACATTCAATGCGTCCCCAGCGCACAGTGTGATATTTTCCACATCTAGCGGAACTTGAATCCTGTTGCGCTTGCGATAGCTAAACTATGGATTTTTCTATTCGGTGAAGGAAAAGAAGTAATTCTATCAAGTTTTTAAAACAAATAGCGACATGTGGTCACCGATAGGGGGCGTATAGCCCACGCCATCCTCCATAAACGTCATGAATGCAAGCGTCTCTAACTAAATACCACTGGACCGAGTTTATTAAAATCTTCACCAATGTCTTCAGAAAAGACATAAAAAAATGTTCTTTTACTCCAACCCTCAAATAAGTCCCAAGATATTTTGATGAAACTAACACATTATATGTCCATCATTCATCATTTGTAAGTAAACGGTAATTAAAAGATTAGATAATTTTTATAATTGTTTATTTGTTGTTTTAATTTATGATTTTCTCTTGACTTGAAGTTAGTCGCTCTCATAATCGTCTTCATCGATACTGCCACTAGGTGGTGCTACTCGTACTTGGGCAGCCTTTAACAGGGCAATACATTCTTGATGTAGTTGGTTCCTTTTTCTATGGGTTTGCTAAGACTCGAAAGACTTGGATCTGATGATATTAAAAACCTGCTAAATACATCTTTCTTCGTATTTTTTCTGAAGGACTTACGGCTAAAATGCTCTCGGAATCGTTTGTATCCCTCATTGCTCGCTTCTTGAACTTCCTCCGACAATTGACCAAGTGGCATTATAAAGGCTTGAACTATCTCTTTTCCGTGTATCAGCAGTTTATGTATGCTTGCAGCCATGTGGTACCATGCGTAGTGAGCTATATATGTGTTTTTTTTTGTTTCATTGGCATAGCTTTTAAACTTGTCTGCATCAATTTCATATTCACTCGAGTAAAATCCAGAAATGGTATTGCTTTGGCATGTCAACTACTGAATGTGGCTTTTCTTGTTCGCAACTAAACTTTTTCTTCTTGTGAACTTGCTTGACATTTCTTAATTAAATTGTAAGAAATGTAAAGGGTGGTTAAATTTTAAGGGCCGATGTAGATTTTGAATAAAACACAAATTACTTAGGAAATTATTGTCATTTCTTTTTATTATGATAATATTGGTATGGTTCAATTATGCATGCAACAAAATATCGGCCAAACGACAGCCGCGACCTCGGCGGCACACCTCCATCCGATGGTCCAAATTTTCGATGACGCTGAAGCATAATTGAGGTTCTATGCCGTAATGTGCCGAATTATCTCATCCTTTAGCTCTTGAATTGTTGCTGGCTTATCGAAGTACACCTTTTCTTTCAAATAACCCCAAAGAAAAAAAATCCAACGGTGTCAAATCACATGATCTTGGCGGCCAATTGACATCGCCACCACGTGAGATAACACGGCCATTGAATTTGTCGCGCAAAAGAGCCATTGTTTCGTTAGCTGTGTGGCAAGTGGCACCGTCCTGTTGAAACCACATATCGTCCACATTCATATCTTCCAATTCGGGCCATAAAAAGTTCGATATCATTTCAGGATAGCGAACACCACTCACAGTAACTGCCTGACCGGACACATTTTGGAAAAAATACGTCCCGATGATGCCGCCATCTCATAAACTGCACCAAACAGTCACTCTTGGATTATCATTCGCCCAAATGCGGCAATTCTGTTTATTGACGAATCCACTGAGGTGAAAATGTGCCTCATCACTGAAGATGATTTTCTTCGAAAATTTATCATCCACTGTTGCCACTTTTTGCCACCATTCTGACCATTGACGACGCTTGAAATGGTCAAGAGGCTTTAGTTCTTGAGTCAATTGCACCTTGTAATCGCGTAAATGCAAGTCTTTATGCATAATGTTCATCAACGACGAGCGTGAGAGGTGCAATTGTTGGGCACGACGACGAGTTGAGGTGGACGGCTCTACAACCACACTATCGCGAACAGCAGCAATATTTTCTGCAGTACGAGCTGTACGAGCATGCGCTGGTCTTTAAACATCTCCTACAGACCCGGTTTGCTCAATTTTTTCGATTGTACGCACATTTGGACGATTAAATTGAACGAAAAAATCACGAAGTGCACTATATGCATTTTGATTTGAACGCCCATTTTCATAATAAGCCTGAATAACTTTAACGCGTTGCTCAATTGTGTATCTTTCCATGGTTCAAATTGAGTTCTTCTGAAATTGAGAAATGGCAAATGAAATGCAGAAAAAAGTTTGACGTTTAAGTGTGGTTCACATTCAACATCGGCCCATAAAATTTAACCACCCTTTTTAATAGACATTCAAATGATCGAATCCAAGAATGCAAGGGAGAAATCCCAAAGTTGTACACTTTCCTTCTTTAGTGCAGCCGAGTTGTATTGGTGCATAGATAAATAATCGTTAATTACTTGAGCAATGTTCAATCACAACAAAAAATTATATGGCGTGCGCAGATGAGCGCAAAATGTCTCAACGGATTCTGGATACAGTCCGGAGAAGATAATAAATAACACCTCGAGGTGGCTACATGCGGATACATTTCGAAAACTCTGCCCAAAATTACAATATAAAAAACAAGGATAATTCTAAGGCCTTCAAGCAAATCGGTGATTACTACCATTTGCTGAGGTCGTACAAAGTTCAAACTAACCAAAAAGAATCTTTAAGTAACAGGCAAGAAATTAAAAAAATTAGAAAGATAGCTGTGCTACTTACTTCACACGGACACGATAAATTTGAGTCACATAATGCAACTAATGTTTTACATATCTCTTGCTCAAATACGTTTGCTATGTCACACGACGTTAATACCTGGGGTTGTACTCGTCGTCTGATACCAAACTTTTGTCATTCGGACGATGATTTTTGAATTAAGTTTCGCTAGATTCGCGATTCACAAAGATGACCATGCCCTCGAATCGGTCGTGCAGAATTTCCAATGTGGGGTGAGCACGTTTTGCCGTCTTGTTGGACCCACATGTCGTTGGTGTCCATATCATCCAATTTAGGCCATAAGAAGGTGGTAATCGTCAACTTATAACGCTCGCCAGGCCAACAAGACAGAACAAACAGATGGAAACTGCAATCATCACAGGAAGAAATATCGACCGTGGATTGAGAGCTCTTCAAGCTAGAAGTGACAATACGAAGGACCCAGATCAGGGTCTAAGTGGTTCTGTTCAACTAAGCGCGGTAGTCACCGCGGTAATCTTACCAAGGTAAGTAGGTAGATAATTTTATGCCACTGCGGCCTCATGGCCTTGGATCACTTAGACCAACGTGTTGGGTCCGTTATGCCTTTGTTTATGATGGTTTGCTACCCTGAGGCCTACTTTTAGTCTAAAAACCATCCAGAAGCCTGAAATCTAATGAAGCTTTTCAGTTCAATATCGCTTGAGTCCTCCAGATGTTCGAAAAAGTGCTTTCCCAGGAACTGTCTCCTTTTCTTTGCATGTGCTGGACATTACCCGAGCAGATGTTGGATAAATTCTGTCTCTTCGTCATCTATGCAGCTTCTGCAAATGTCGTTATGTTCAAACGCACTGCATGTGTACCTACTTCACAGTGCCCTATTGACATGCGTACATCCTTGCGACTAAAACCGATTAATGATGCTGATCTCTTTTTGCTCAGCGTCGGCCAGGGAGCCCTTGCTGTTGTTCCAATACTCATAGCAAGCCATCGAGTTCTGGCTTCATACAGCGCTTCGTCTTCTAGTTTTTTTCCTTATGGAGCTAAGCGGCGAGAGAGTCTGCTAGCTTCGATCCATCCGCCGTTTCGTTTCCTTGTATTTCTAACTGACGATCTGACTGCACAACCTAACTAGTTTCGATGTCAGAATCAGACGCTATGCCCTTTATTTCGCTTGACTGCCAGGAAAAATGTTGATGGATTTGTCGGTTACGTTGCGTGTCCCCCAACGCGAGTGCTGCCTCATGGATCACAGCGATTACGGCTTGAAAGACTCCGCAGTCGTATATAATCGTACCTAACCTAAGGCAATTGAAGTGTACCACAGCTCATGTGTTGCTCACTATTCCTGAGCAACAACTGGCGGCCCCCAAGTTTGACAAAGTAAAAAAAAAACTGGTCGCAATTCGATTGAAAAGAAACATGCATGCATATCTCTTACTAATTTTATTCATGTTTACTAATATAGTTTTACATTTAGACACGGTAAATAAATAAATTAAATTAAATTAAATTAAATCAATAAATTAACAAATTTGGTGTTTACAAACGACATGACTGAGTAAAATGTACAAATTTGATGCCTAAGCCTAAGGCACACAATCCATTTGCCATGAAAATAAATACCTACTTCTACGTCTACATACACTGGGGATAGTTCAATAAATAAATAAATAAATTAAATAAATACGTTTAAAGTCTATATTACAAATTCTACGTTCACTAAATCGCCTGGACTTCGAATAAAGTATTTACAATGCATCATGTCGTGCAGAAACGTTCCCTCCACGTCCGGTACTTGAGCAAATTTCAATTAGGAGAAAGACAGCGCTTAATGCTACTGGACGTCGAGATATCCCTCTGTGTCGCCAGTTAATTAATTAATTATAGTTCCGTATTGACGGTACACTGGGTATACAGACGCAGGCAATCACGTTGCTCCTGTCCATTACGTGCCGCATCCACCAGACGGTAGAATCGTATTACCGTGGGATTAGTTGAATCTGGCGTCCGTAATTCGCTTGTGTCCCTGAAAAGATAGGATTAAGAGTTAAATGCCACTTTACATAAAATACGACTAATTCCCCTTGAGTGGAGGACATAAAGAGCACTGGCTCTGGCTGGCTCCTCCTGTCTGGGTAGCTCCTGCTGAGGACATTAAATGATGATTTAAATCATATTTATGTACAAGTGCCTACATTCACATATTTCGTGATGGGGATGGATGCGTGTACACTGTACGTTCTATGTAAATTGGCCCCCTCTCAGTGGCTGGCGCGTAAATTACCGGAAAATTGCCGCTACTACATGGCACTTGATGCGCCCCTGAATGGCGCGGCTCCGCCGTTTATGGGATCCATGTGAATTCATCTTTGAATTAGTGTCATAAAGTTTGGGTGAATCGTCATCCATGCCCTACTGACATGCATACTTCATGTGAACAGTGACATAGTGTCGGTGCTTGCTTCTGTCACTTTAGATGTTCGTTCCGCATCTGAGTTACGTTGCATGCACACTTACACCAAAGCCATGAAGAACGTCATCAAGTCCGGAAGCTGTCGCTTGAGTGTCAATTTTTCTCTTGCGAGTTGATGTGACGCTAACCACGCAGGTGGGCTTGTGTTTATGTCATTTGGAGCGTGCAGTGCTGAGGTAGAATCAGATTGGAATACGGTAGTATACCCGCAGTGGGTGAGCAGATGACACGTTATTCTGCGATGAAAAGTACGCTTTTATTTGGTGTGAACATGATGCTATTACTCCAGACATGATGTGCAGTCCTCAGCAACAGCACAGATTAATAGCAGTGGAAGTGCACGTATTCTGGTCTGAATTTGGAATCGGCTCTTGAAAGAGGATTGTTTGCTTTGTTAATGGGATGTTCTTTGAATTAAGGGACTTGATAAAGAAACTCTATAAATAACTGCCTGGAAGAGATAATAGCGAACATGTGATTCAACGCAGTCAACGCGTCAATGAATTTAGGCAGTGACTAAGTGACGCGTTGCAGTTGAATTCATGAAACGCAGGCACTAAGAGATGACTGCAGCGTCTTCTAAGCGGAAGTGGCTGCGAACTCTATTCCTCGAGCCCTCTTTCTTTGATAAACGCATCGGTTTTGAACACTATTCCTTATCATCTTTCCTGTCTCCTCTTCTCTTCTCTGTCATGTCTTTAGTTGTCGGTCCTTGGTCTGCATTAGAGTATTAGGCTATCTTTAGCTAGCTATATTCACGAGATTTTTTGCCTGCAAATGGGTGGTGAGTGGTCTAGAACCGCCCCGTCCGACGAGTGGAGGCGTACAGCCACAACCGTGCCATCAGAGTTCCATCAAATCGATTACAATCTTTCCTGACAGCCCAGCGGAAATAATAGCCATAGCATTGTACATCTTGACGTTGAAACTAGTTAGGTTATGCAGACAGAGCGTCAGTGAAATATCCTTGGCAGACATGGTAACCTTATGCTAGGTACCAGGGCAGAGTGGAATCCAAGATAGAGACTAAAAAGCGGGCAGCCTTGCGAATAATGCATCTGAGCTGGGTGAATCTCAGGGAATCCATTACGCACTCGCACCGCTTAGCTGCGGATCTTGATCATTCCTGTCCTGGCTCTATAGCGTGGAAGTTTGGACAATCTCATAAGCAGCTGAAGAAGTCCTTGGTCTTTTTGACATAGAAGTTCGGCGTTCAATAGTTGGTCCTGTTTGCCTTGATGGTTTTTGGAGAAGAAAATTCAACCACGAACTGGCTTCTACGGCGTCAACGCCTAAGATAGTCAGGCCATGTAGAGCGCATGCGTAACGCTGCTCTGTCCCGAAGAGTCTTCGACTCTGAACGCAATAGAGAACGTCCACGGAACCGCTGGCTTACACAAGTGGAGACGGACCTCAACCAACTTGGCGTGCGAAATTGGAGGCAGCTGACTAAAGTTCATGCCAACTGAAGAGGCTTCTTGGCTGAGGCACAGGTCCACCCGGGATTGTAGCGCCATTAGAAGAAGAAGAAGAAGGTCAGTATAGACCGTTGTGGAAGCAGATTAAGCTCGTATTTATTCAGCAGAATTTTTGAAACCACTTGTTCCTCATTTCGCATCCATGCAATCGCAATGTGCCACTGCGAGAGTTCAACTACTACATATGTACATAGATTACTTATCTATGAGAAGTAGTTGCAACCATATTCTGAATAGACTGAAGACATCGTGCATCAGCCCCGTGCAGTGTGGAAAGTTTATCGAATTGTATTTTTTTACCTTAATTTCCAACATAATGCCGAAGAAGACAGGACTCTGTACCCTCAGATCTACTTCCACAAAAGGAAGATGGACCTACAGACTAATCCCGTTATCGAGAGATGGACATCGAGACCAATAGGAAACTTTAGTTACCACCGTCTACCTCACGCTCATGTTTGGACAAGAAATACCTTCACAAATGTGAACACGATAGATCGCCCGGAATGTACAAATGTGAAAGAAGACGCTGTCTTTCACTGCAGTCACTTTGCGTCAGAAAGTCAGTTAATCTGCCAATTGCAGAGAACCTGATCCACCAAATGACAAGGTCAGACACCAATTGGAACGAGATGAGCTCTGTACGTCCATGATGTGCATGAAGGAGGACGGAAGCAATTAGAAAGGTCCAGCAGGCGGCAGAATATAGCATAATTTGGTAACCAACCCCGCGAAATAATACCTAACGGCAGAGCCGCGGGGAGAGTGGTAGGGTGTGTGTCAGTACGTAAAATCGAGCGCCTGGGTTTGGGAATTGTGCATGCTAATGGAAGGGGATATTAGTATCTTTTGAAAAATAGCCACATTCTTGGACGCACCTAAAGAAAAAAAACTTCTAATTTCTGGGACCACATGTTCGTTGTATCCAAAAATTTTGATTAAATAAATTCCAGTAAAATCTGCATCCACATATTTGACGACGAAGTGCAGAATTGATTAAAAATCGGGTGAGGATTTCCGATAATAATCAACAACGTCACCGTCGTCATAGGAATAGCAAATGATTTACTTTCTCAGTGAACTCAAGTCAAAAAGTCTTTATCCAAATGCCCACGAACATCGAATTCGGATTGAATTACTCTTGAAAAACTCCCCTTGTGGGCGTCGTCGACGAGTAGTTGGTAAGTGAGTTGACTCCTACGCTCAGCTGGTCCACAAATTCAATCTTAATCAATTCGCTAACTTTTAATATCACCACTCCACTGCCATCAAGTCACTGGGAGGGTGGCACATTGACGTCGTCAGTCGCATAACAATTGGCCGCCCACGTCGAGTGGTTTGCTGTTGATGCTAGGCAATGGCTTTTCAAGGGCCATTATCCCACAAATAATGTTTCTTTCTGTTTCTGCTTGCGATACAGGAACAGGAGATAGAGACGATTCTTAAGGATTCATGCTGTGGAGCAGGACTCAATCGTGTACGTGTTGAGCTCATATATGCAGCTCTTCTACGTCCGAAACCAGCATTTTGCACTATTGTCGTGATTTAAGGCAAATGTAATTGAAATTGCTTTAGGCCACACTATGATCCTTGTTTTCAGTTGACACTGCGCATGCCATTATTTGTCGATGAGTTGGAATTAAACACGTTATCACCATTGAATCTATTCGTTCATGAATATTATTCAATTAAGGACGATAGACCACTTCCCCACAGACAAGACGCCGCCGGTCACACCCACTCCGTCTGCAGCTCTGGCAAATTGATTACGTAGGAATTTCTTCAGACGTGCTCTGGGTTTACACTTTCTAGGCCAGTGCTCACAATACTTGTTGGAATTTCATTTAAATCGCCATCCTTCCGACAGACGATGGACGCTGGAAAGGGTGTGGGCAAGAGCTTAAGATGCAAACAACCCGCACCATGAGACCCGCTCAGATCCAGGCGCACAATTACAATTCACCTCCGGTATCTTCACAGTCATGCTTAATGGATTCCTCCACTATCTTCGTCGCACAATGTACGCTGCTGAATTCAAAATGTACAAGCCGACACCACGCAGTCTCCATCCCCGCGCCGCATTCATTCACATAACAATCACTCTGCCCATGTTACGTATCTATAGCAACAGCCTCCTCACAGGGCTGGTGGCCATCACTTCACCGTTGACCTTGAACTTATGGCAACAACGACACGACTTCAGTCAACCGAGACAACGCGATTATCTAACAAGAAAACAACATCTGGCCAGAGATGGGTCAAGAGCAGTTGCCGCTGCCACTGGCGCATCACTTACCTACTCAACTCCGCCGACAGGAAATTACTGTGCGGACTGTAGCGCATTGGATTCTTGTACATGCTGCAGACTAGACGCTCCTTGCAGTATTCATCCACGAATCCCAGCGTTCCAAGGATTTTATCCACTTTATCCATGATTGGAGTGTAGAATGGATCGTAATTCTTTGGCATGATGGGCTGAAATTAAAGCGATTTTAGAGTTTAATTTCACAAATGAACTGCCTTTAACAGATGTTCAATCTAGTTACCGGTCCACCCTGAACGAACGGCTGCTTCTCGAGTATCTGCTGCTGCTGTGATATGAGACGTTTCTCGGCTTCGACGCGCAGGGCTTCCTTAACTTGTGCTGTCAATTCGGGCTGAAATTAAAACGAATACAAAATGTGTTCTGTGATAAGGCAGTGAATAGATCGGTGGATAAGTAATTCGAGTATTCATTCGAGTGTGCTTGGGCCGTGACGATTACAGTACGCTAGACAGATTTAATGGCGATGGGATGGTCGAGTGACTCTCCCTCATCTTGATAGTTTAATGATGTAAAATGTGAATGAACATCGTCGAGTAGTGAATGAAAATGAAGGGCGGGGGAACTTTCACATCAACATAGCCACGGTTGACGATGAATTTTCGAATTAAATGATTGATGGGATGGCAGTGTAGATTCTGCACTTAATAAAACGCTGCATTCACTAACTGCTAATTGGGTCAAGAGGCAGTGAAAAGGGTTCCTTTTAGACTGAAAATTAATAGTGTCGGGATTTTGTTGTTAAGAGTGGAGGGGGAGCTGTGATCCTTACGCGGTGTCATAGCTAGTATGATATATTTCAAACTATAGTCATACCATACACGCAGCGGCTTGTAACGGCTGATTCATTTAGACTTGCTTTTTTCGATAGGCTTTTTTGACGGTATTGTTTGGCAAATCATCATGGAAAATCTTCCATATCATCAACGTCTGTAAATAATTCAGCTGCATTACAAAAATCAGCATTCGGTGAACAAAAAAAGTGGTTTTCATGCACTTTGAGCAACATCTGATGTGCATAATCGACCTTCCGCAATCATCAGTAAATTTGTGTCTCAGTGCACGTTATTGGATGATAAGCGACCACATCCAGGCCACGAATCAGGTTCTAGAAGACAAATTAGTCTTGTAATTGGGTATCTCTGAAAGGAGTGATCCAGCCGAGTAGTCCTCCTAGCTTTGACGAAGTCGGAACAGCCATTAAAAGGCTAAAGAACAACAGAGCCGCAGGCTTTGGTGGCCTACCATCAGAGCTCTTCAAGGCCGGTGGGGAGCATGCACCAGATCATCTGTAAAATTTGGGAGGACGAAAGCATGCCCGACGCCTGGAATATCAGCTCCATATGCCCCATCCACAAAAAAGGTGTTCTTGCCTCTTGCAATAACTATAGAGGTATATCCCTGCTCAACGTCGCCTACAAGATCCTGTCCAGCGTACTGTGTGAACGTCTAAACCCGTTTTGCACCGCACTAATCGGCACGTACCAGTGCGGCTTCCGGCCCAGCAAATCGACTATAGACCAAATCTTCACACTAAGACAAATACTGGAGAAGACCAGTGACTTTCAAATCGATACGCATCACCGTTTCATTGATTTCAAAGCCGCATACGACAGCATTCATCGCAAGGAGCTATTCGATGCGATGGCCGAATTCGGGTGCAGTTCGGCTCCAGGATTTCTGAGCCGTTTGAAACTTGCACTGGATTTCGGCAAGCAGATGCGCTGTCGTGTGATTTCTTCAATCTGGAGAAGATAGTACGGCGGGCAACTGTGAACACGGAAGGCACTATCTTCTACAAGTCGGTCCAACTGTTGGGGGTACGCAGATGACATCGACATCGTCGCGCGTTCTCAACGCGCCGTAGTGGAGGCTTTTACGGCGATTGACGAACAGGCGAAACGAACTGGTCTCAATGTCAATGAGGACAAAACGAAATATATGCTGTCGACCAAAAAACGTTCAGTCACACACCATCTTGGACACAACTTCACTATCGACAGCTACAATTTCGAGGTAGTAAAGGAGTTTGTCTACATCGCGGCAAAACGTGAACTCCACAAACGACATCAAAGCGGAGATCCGTCGTAGAATCGCCCTTGGCCACAGGTGCTACTTCGGTTTGTCAAAACAACTGGGCTCAAAACTGCTGACTCGAAGTACCAAAATCGTGCAAACAAAACTCTTATTTTGCCAGTCCTGCTCTATGGAGCCGAAAGCTGGACGCTAAGTAAAACTGCAGAGTTGATTTACCTTCAAAAGAAAAGTTCTACGACGGATATATGGTCCCTTCTGCGAGGAAGGCGAGGAGGAGGAGAAGACATAACCGCGAACTCTACAAGCTGTACCAGGATGTGGATGTAGTCCGGAAGGCAAAAATCCGTCGACTGCACTGGCTCGGCCACATCGAGCGCATGGACAACAATGCTCCAGCAAAGAGGGTCTTTGAATCCAAGTCTACTGGTTCGAGAAGGAGAGGACGACTGAATCTCCGGTATAAAGACCAAGTAATCGCGGATGCAAGACAGCTTGGTCTCTAATGACTGGAAGCAGCGTGCGCAGGACCGTCAACGATGGAAGGCAGCAATTGCTCAGGCTCGGACCCATCATGGGTCGCCGACCTGATAAGTAAGTAAGTAAGTATGTGCAGCTGTTGAGATGAAGGTTAACGTAGACAAAACAGAGGCTATGGTAATTTCCAGAACGCCTGGTCAGTGCACTCTACACGTTAGTGGAGTCCCATTGAAGCAGGTGGAGAAGTCAAAGTACCTCGGGGTCTTTTTCACGAGTGATGAGAGGAGTAATGCTAAAATTTCCTGCAGGATTGACCAAGCTGGGTCAATTTAGAAACAGCTTGGAAGATCTGTCATCAGAAAGGCCGAATTCAGTATTTGTTCCAACTCTCACCTATGGTCATGAAATTTGGGTGTTGACCGAAAGATTAAGATCGCGAATCGAGGCGTGGTAGGCGATCGCCCTGCACGAAATGGTTGCTCCAAGTCGAAAAACTCGCCTGGTTTCGCTTGGGCATAATGCCTAGTGAGTTAGAGTCGATCGCGGAGGATCGAGTGGCCTGGAGGCATCCCTGAGCCGACAACATTATGTTTGACGAAACAATACTTTCTGTAATTTTTCGCCAAGGAAAATTTCGGGTATGACACGCATATATGCAAGTGTGAGCATATTTGAGTGTACGCAGATTTGAGTCTATGTCGATTGTCATCAGATCTGTAAGTGTTCAATCGAGAGTCAGTCGAGAGAGTAGAAACCTAGAATTAAGTCTTCAGAAGCGAGTGTGTGTCGCAGATTTTTTTTTATAGATTCCGACGATTAATTGTTTGCTTGCATATTATGACCATGTGACTATGTGGTGGCCTGTGGCGACTCCTACGCTCTTGGACAAATCTGTCTAGGTTCGATTCCTGGTACGACAAGAAATACTTTTCACGGCTCCACCTCTTTCGAGTCACTGACAGTGCTCAAAGAGTATAACTGTCTAGAAAAAGCTTCTCAAACTTGGCCCTTCGGAGTCGGCGTAAAACTGTAGGTCCCTTCCACTCGTGATAGAACAATAGCACGCACGAGTGGTTGCAGACAAGCTAGGCCCCGCTCAACGGGCTGTAGCGCCACCCTTATATATATATATTGCATATTATGACCACGATTGGATCTCTTAAATATCGTTTCCGACCGCTTTCACATGCATGGCCCTATGTCCTCACACAAATATGTAGGCTGCCACTGCGTCGATATTTGTTGGTGCATAGAATAGCGAAGTAGCACCAAAAAAGACCTCAACTACCTCGGCACCGCAGTAACAACATCAGTGCTTAAGAGCAAACGCAGAATAAGTTATGCCACGCTTGTTCTTTGAGTCTGTCACGAAGTAACAGAGTCCTCTCTCGAGGAACCAAGTTGACGTTATGTAAAACATAACCCAGTCCCAGTCCTGCTCTACGTCGCAGAAGCATGAATAATTTCAAAAGCGCCTAAGTCCTTCTTATTTTCGAGAGGAAAGTTGTGTGTGCGATCTTTGGTCCTTTCTGTGAGTTGATGGGATGTGGAAGAAGATTAAGTCAACAGACGGATTGTGCAGCGACATCAGCTTGACCAGGCGTCTACGGATTGTAGACTTCAAGCCTGTGAGGCAAAGCAGCAGGGGGCCGACTTCGTCAAAGGCACACAAGTGGTGAAGCTCGGTGCTAATAGCTCGTAGCACCTCGCGCGAAATCAAGAGAGGCTTCTTTGTTGATGTAATTTATTGACAACAGTACAGTAGAGCGTGGGCGGGTGGGAGGTACTCTTCGATATGTCATAAATCATAATACTCATGATATGCATCTTAGATTCTTAGCTAATAACTTTGTTGATTTGTTTGCATGTTCAATCTTGTTTCGGAGGAGTTGTGTTCTGACCACCGACCCAGGTCAAGCCCGGACTGTTATGCTACACGCTACACGTTTCATCGAATTTTTGCTTCAGAAAGTTTAATGGTTCGATGGCTATACGACACTCAGTGCCAATCTCCGACTCACATCAAAAGTAACAAAAAATTAACAGATGGCACCACCTGCAAAAAGTTGTTTTCGGAATGTGTAATCTCATGTGGGTAATTTTTGCTCCGAAGATTCGGGCGATTTTTTGCTTATTGCCAGCACATCGAGCCAAAAATGTGGTTCACCGACAAACACAATTTTTTGTTTGGAACAGCGGTTCCAATGACACTTGATTGCCTGTCCATTCAACACAATAAGCATGTGGGTTCAATTCTCGACTTCACGGAAATCCTGCAGTTCAACAGGCACTCGAAACTGACCCTTAAGAAGGCCAAACTAGGCTTCCATCGCCAGAGGACAAAGCTGCTACTCTACAAGCAATCAATACGACCGATCTTAACGTACGTCTTCCCAATATGACACACTATATCTAAGACCAGCATGGAGAAGCTCGCAATTTTCGAAAGGAAAGTACTGCGAATATGTATTGGTCTCGCTTTCGAAAGGGACTGACGAAAGCACCATAGCAACAAGAAGCTTTTCGACGAAGCACGCATCATCCCCTTACAACAATACTTTGTGAGACTGTTCAGAAAGCGGCTTCTGGACATCGACAATCATTCTAACGGGGGAATCAGGGAATCCTGAGAAACACCATCGCCGGACGACGCTACCTCAACGCCCTAAATCTGTTAAGCGAGCAGAACTTCCCAATGACATCTAACAACGAGCTGCATGGCTTCTACCAGAGCAGCGATAGCAGTCATCATTGAGGATAAATCGGCTACCACACCACCCACACGGATTTGAACAACCCGATGTAAGCACTGGACAATGTAAGATATAAAAAATAAACCCGAAACCGATATTGTTATACCAAATGTTGAATTAAACAATGTACATCAGTTGGGCCCCTATTGTTGAGCCAACACCCTAACCCTTAGTATTAAGCATAAGTAGTTGTAATCTCAAATTGCAAAAAAATTATTTTATTGTTCACAATCAATTTTTGAATCGCTTTTAAAACGTTCAATTCTAGCTCGTACTGTTCGAACGAAGATCTTGCTGTAAAATGGTTCCAAAGACACTTGTGAACGTTTGGTTCACCTTCTACAACAGCCTCCTTCAGCGATGTGATATTTTCTTCAGTGCGCACTCTACCTGTGAGTCTCGGTGTGACTTGATATTGCAAAGTAAATTACTCGGAAGCAAATTTCTACGACTGGCCACACACTGACAATTGGCTTGACAGACAGTACTGTCTGAAGATCAACAAATAAATACAAACACCCTTTTTATGCGTACAAATTATTTGGCACTAATTTCACCCCAAATTTGACATGACACCTTGGCCTGTGGTAAAAGTTCAGGTTATGTGGGTACATAGTTTCATATCTCATTTAGACTTCACGTGCATTCATAACACGCTTGAGCTGGTACCACATGTTGTCATGTCAAATTGAGGCCAAATGAGTGACAAAAAGTTTCCCCATGCACCGTCTTCTATTTGATTTTAAGGTTATTCCCGAATGCACATTCCGCACATCTTCTGCCATTCGAAAACTGTTTTATCAACTGCAGTACAGACACAGGATTGACAAACTTTGTGCCAGCTTTTTGTAATTGTTTTCCAGATGATAAAAACAAATTAAAAGTTCAATCTGGTTCTTAAAAAATGAAACACATCGAGGGGGGGGGGGGGGTGAAGGAATTGAGTGGATACCAATGTGTTTACATCCAAGTGTTATTAAGATTTGAAAGTTCTACGTCTCTAGCAGGGCAAACTTCATGTGCATGGCATAATTCATCGTGCAAAACTTCGTCGTCCGGAGAATGTTTGTGTTGCAACGATTGTCACAGAATTCATCGAGTAGCGAACGTGAAGACAGACACTGGGAACTTTATTGTAGTCTGCTGCATCCCAATCTTCAGGGCACAGATTTTTCAAAGCAAAACTTTTTAAGAAAAGCTGAATTAAAGTAGTACAGAGACAGCGTTGCCGATGTGTCACGATGGCACTTTTCGATTGAAATGGCACTATGACATTTTAACATTGAATATGACACTCTGGAAAATGAACATATTTTATAATTCGCTGCATCGCTTATATCTACCTTCTGAAAGAGTTGAACGCTCGTTAAGTTACGATGAATATGTGTAAATGGTACTTCATTCATTTAATCAATAAATGATAAAACTTAATCATTTAATGGATTTATGTTTGTTTCTATAACCTTCCTAAAATTGATTAAAATACATAAAAGCGTGTATTTTGGTATATTTCCGTTTGTGGCACCCATTGCCTCAAAATGATACTTTTTGGTAGCCCTGATGGCACTTTGATAAATATTTTTCCGGCAACACTGTATAGAGACAGCCGACTTCTAGATATCTTGCCACATCAAATTCAAGTAGTTTTCAATCGTTTTCTCAAACCCAACCGACCAATCAGAGAATGTCATTTACATTATTTCGTCATGTCATGTCATGTATAGTCCAAAATTCATGAATAACTGTCAAAAAGTCTCGGCCATCACTACAGTACCTGACTTCTGGTTAAAATGAAATATACGTCACAAAAGTTGAAGGAAATTTGAAAATTATTTGCGAAGGCATGCTGTTTGCTGATGGAGGTACTACACCACTGTCCCTCAGCACAAGTAAAGTGCCTGCTGAGTTGAAGCTGAATTGATAGAGATTAATGAAAGTCACTCAATTAACTGCTGATTAACCAGGAAGGAGGATCACTACTTGGAAGCATCTGAATCTAAACTAATCCATAGAAATGTTCATTGTACACATCTAATGACAATCAATTTCCATTCACTTCGAAGTCCTCTGTGACTGCATGAAATACAACCATTCAATGTATGAGCATTCGCAAAAAAGGTCCTGTTACAAGTGAGGATACGCATGACTGTGTGATTAGGGGCATATTTAGAAGAGTGCCTCATTTTCTTTGTTTCGGAGTAATTTCCAACATATTGATGTACATGGAAGTTAGCTATGGCCACTGTCGAGCCGGAATAGACCATACACCATCTCATCTCCTCGTACAGTGGCCTCACTATTCGTTCTAAAATTCACCGACAATTTGTGCGAGCTAAATAAAGTCAGGGTCAGATAACTTAATCGCTTTATTACATGCACTATTATGAGTAGGAGAAGGTCAATCTATGTGGACCGCCCTCCTCGGTAAGTGACTAGAACCTAATCTAAGGGTGACTTCTGAGTCCACCCCTTCGAATTGAGGTTAGAATATATGCGTGCTTATGACATGCTATGTCAAATAATATTCGAATGAAATGAATAAAACCAATGGAAATGCACTGTAATGTCAATTGCCATTTTGCCACCAATTAATTGCACATAATTGACACTTTTCAAAAAAAAAAAAGTTCAATGATAGATAAAATCTCGCGCCAGTCACCGCCGGTCATAATTACGTCAAAGATGGATATAAAATGTCCGATGAGACAATATTCGGCGACCAAAGAACAGCAGAGTTTGCCGAAGTTCAAGAGTCTCTAAGATGAAAAGACGAAACTAAATTCTAAGCTCGTTGTTATGGGACATCTCTGCAAAGAACTAAATAATCTAACGCTAGAACAACATAAGCTCAGACCGGGGAACTTAGTCGTGATATCGATTTAAGCCGGATGAGGAATGGAACTCGTACCAATCAAAACAAGGAGAATAGATGCAGTTAATTCGGATATCGAAAAGTGCCTCTTATAACACTCGGTGAGACCAGCAGACTGGTCAAAGTTCTTAAACATGGTAAAACCGGCCAGGCTGGAAGCACTCAGCAAACCAGTCGGTACCTATTCTGAGTCAACAACTGAAAACCCTAGTCTCATGCTTGAGACTCATTTTCCAGGAAACCCGGTCACAATCGGCTCACAAACGGCTCCTATCCCCGCAACTGGAGATGAGTTGATAAATATCACACGTCGAGGCTGGTCATGGTAACAGACGAGGCTATCAAATACGTAGTCACGTCCTTTGATGATTTCAAGTCGTCAGATATCGAGGCTTTGCTGCAAAAGGGACCAGTTACTACCGGTCAATGACAGGGACAGTTACTCACTCGCCAATGCAAATCCATCATCTGCCTCAGATGCAAAATGCTTATTAGGGGTAATATCCTACAAGACTTCACTACAAAATCTCGTTGGCAGAATTGAGTGTGCACTAGACATGAAAGAGTACGCGTTTTGCATTTTTGTAAGCACGTGTAGCTCGACCAGGGAAAGCATTTTTAGTGCTTAAGATCAATGCAATGCTAATGAATAGAACTATAACTGTGCGGATTGTGGCCGGTATGTAATGTAGGGCAGCGCGTGGTTCTGTCACCTTTGCTATGGTGCATGCTGACTGACTATCTGCTTGAAGCTCTCAATAGTTGTAACACTTACGCCCAAGCCTATGCGAATGATGTCATAAGATATTTAGTCTGATTTTACATCGAAGCACCACGATGACGATGACCATCCAAGTCCATCTGTAATTTTATTCCGTTTGCGTGACGTGGTGGGTGGTTGCATCGACTTCTACACCGTGTGTCTATGTTCGATTCCCGACACGCACAGCTTTTATAATTCACGATCCGAGCTCTCTGGAGTCACTGACTGTGCTCGTGATTGTACATTAATGGTAGGAGTCATACAACTTTAAGTCATGAGCGTACAAATCACGCATGAGACGAGTGTTTGCAGTGTAAGCTACGTCCAAGTTCACCTCAGGCTGTTGGGCCACCCAAATTATAATTATTAACATTTCCCTATTGTTTAGGGAACACCCACCCCCCAATTTCTTTCTTTCTATGATCCTAAATAGAATCATCAGACTCACTAAAATACAAAATAGATGAGGTCCCCGTTGTTCATTGGTCTACCGCACCTCACCAATAATTGACAACGTATGCTCCATACTGTGCAACCAGTCGCACATGCAATAGAACAGCAATAACACGCACAAGCCTATTGATTGATAAGGAAGCTAGGCAAAGGCTCTTCATAAACCGCCACGGAGAGGCTCTTCATAAACCACCCATTTAATGGTCTGTAAATAAGCAGTCCATGTTGGAGCAATTAGGCACCGGAATATCTTAACTGGACGCCGTCAATCGAATTGGCAGGCTAATAACCATGTCAAATTATTACTGTTGTGAACATTCAATCACGACCAGCCTAACCACTAAATACAGTCAGTTGCAATTATTGTAATAATAAGTCGTTTCATGCGGAATAATCTTGTTTTGATGGGCATTTCAAACGCACTCTCGATGCCAATGCCACCCATTTGCAAGCCCCTCTACATATCAATTAAAGTGAGACCGAAAGTTACATACTTGTGTGTTTATATCGAAAACACGAAAACACTAACTATCGTAAGGCAGGGTTAAAATCCTGAGTTTATTACTCATTAGATGTATTCAATCGTTCATATACCTGTCTGGGGAATATCACAGAAGAGAATTACTCTACCGTACCGTAAATTCAGCGAAAGTGTGTCAGTTGAGTGCGTGCAAGCTTCAATACGATGAGCTGTTCATCGAGATGAATGAAATAGATGCACAATGGAACAGAGAGCTGTGCAGCCGCAAAGCACACAATCTCTTAATGGTGAGCATTGCATGCAATCCGATCACACAGAACTCGAATGGAAAACGATTCCCGACCGCACATTGTTGCATTCCGAATTCACTGACACGAGTCGTCGCGTCGGCAGGTTGTTAAATCTCAAATTCACCAATTAAAAATGTCGTTTCTTAGCAATAACCGTGCTGCTCGCAATGAAGATGTTCCCACTTGTGTACCAACATTGTGACGATCAAGTGTGCGTGTGCGGCGATATGTCAGAAATAACGAAACCTGTTTTTGCAAATAAGTTGAGTCTTCAAGACCGATGTCACATTTAAAATAATTGTTAATTTAATAACAAAATCTGAGGAGTACAGATGACTTCTTTTAATTGCTGGCTAAAATATACGAAAACTTCACACCGAACCCTTGGGAGGACATTGCGACTTGAAAGATGGCACTGAGGTGTACAATACGACGCAACTTGTAAGGTTTCGAGGAAGCTTCTGAGGCCTGTTTCATTCATTAAATGCAATAAAATAAGCAAAATTGAAAGGATGACCAGAAGATGCCAAATGACCAGATAGCAATGACGTCCAATTGTTCTGTTTCCGCAGCTGTCAAAGCTATCTATGACATCCAGGTGTGGATAAATTCAGCAACGTTCAACGCTATTCAAATGTCCGGCTCAGTTGTAAACACGGAACGTGAATTTCGTCTTGAGGTCGGCCGTGATCACGGCTTCAGTTTGCAGGCATTTCCCCGCACCGTGGAAGAGCGTGAGTAGACTTTTTTGGATCTTAATCCACCAACCGGACAGAGAATGGTGCGAAATGAAAAAATCATAGTCGCCGTAGCGGCCAGTATCGAAGAATACCCTGATATGTCGATTCGACGATCAGCTTGTAATTGGGTCAACCCGGCTTATTTTGCGGTCGCACTTGAGCCCGTGGCGTTGTGGGTATGTGCGTCGACTCCTACGCACTTGGATCTACCTGTCTAGGTTCGATTCCTGGTGCGACAAGAAATACTTTTCACGGCCCCACCTCTTTCGAGTCACTGACAATGCTCAAAGAGTATAACTGTCTAGAAAAAGCTTCTCAAAATTGGCCGTTCGGAGTCGGCATAAAGCTTGTAGGTCCCTTCCACTCGTGATAGAACAATAGCACGCACAACACGAGTGGTTGCTAAGAAGCTAGGCCCTGGCCCTCTACGGGCTGTAGCGCCACCAATATTATATTATTATTTGAGCTCACTTCCGCATCTGGTTGTGGTAATGCAAAAATTGAACCCGACCGACTGTCGCCCGATGGTCCAAATGTTGGCCAAGCCATCCTCTCGGACGAGCTCTATTTTTTGCTCCTCGGCTGTGTCAACAATCAAAATTGTCAAGTGCTCGTCCAAGCATCAATGAATCTACAAAGATTGACTGCTTGTCGCTGTTCATGGCATGTCAGCATCTTTGGATTCGTTTCAAAATAAGGAAGAAGACAACGTTACCGCCATTGAACTCAAGTAACCGACTTTCTTTTGCCGGAGCTCGACTACATCCGGACAGAAGTTCCAACAAGACTGAGCTGCGCTACATGCCATACAAGCAACACAGCGCTGGATTATGTCACGGCGAGCGTCGATCTTGTGACTTAACACTACTTGAATATTTGTTCTGTCCTTAGTCTACGCAAACAGATCACACACTATGAAGACAATATTCGAGACGTTATTACCGAAATAACGCCGCACATCGGACCAAGACATTAAGAATGAAAGCTTGAAGTACTAACAGCGCAGTCGAGCCGAATGATGTGCTATTTCATACCTAATGGCATGGATGTACATTCAACATAAAGCCAGAATCAACTTTCTCCCACCGCTGGTGATTCACTTACATTGTTTTCCCTTCCATTTATGGTTACACAACTCACAGCAAAGGACATATGGAGGTACACCAAAACTCAAAAATCTTAAAGCAATCGGACTGTCTCACGCTTTCTGAGGATTTCGGAATAAATACAATAAGCCATCGAGAGAGGATTAGGGGCTGGGAGAAAGTCCGAAACCCGACTGCACTTACATAGACGGATCCAAATCGGATGAAGGCACAGGCTCCGGTATATATGGTAGTTCACAGAGATTTCTCTGGCTCTCCCTCTACCGAACTACTGAAGTGTATACCAGGCAGAAAGGAATAGAAGGAAGGATGAGACGTGTCAGGGTGGCTGTGAATTACAAAACCATGACGAGCACGGTGTAGGAGCTAAGAGATTACATCGTCCCATGGGTATAACCGAATCTACGTGAGACATGGCTCACGCCCGTCCATCCAAATAGCTAAACTAACATAACACCTGTTGAAAAGGCAGCCCTCCGACCATCCATGTGTGCGATAGGTATTGTACGTAGATAGGCTCTGGAAACATCATCAATCAACACCAAGATGATATAATTCTGACGTTTGTCTCTAAAGGAGATAGTGGACAGATGCAACCTTATCATATGCTGGGTCCCTGATCACAAGGGTATTCCGATGAATTACCAATGAAGGTGCGGGTCTGCCATTGGCAGAGTCAGGAAACTTCCCATCGCTTACTGAAAGCAAAAAAACGACACCAACCGTATATGGGCGAAAATAAATATTCAGGTCATCAAAAACGATGTGCCTTGAACTAAATCTGAACAAAACTAAAAATCCCTTAGTATCGGACACAATAGTAAACTGGTAGGAGTAATAACTGGACACTGCATCATAGGTAATCATTCCAGAAGACTCGGAGCGCTCTACAATGATGAGAAACTGTACTGCACCACCTCGGAAAGTGGCGAAATTCTTTTAGCGTCCTCGAAGATTTGACGAACACAAAATATATCAAAGATGTCCTAAGATATCTCAAACCATCACCAATGATTATAAAATCGTCAAAATAGACCAAACTGGGGAAATGCAATAAGAGCCCGGTTGCAAGGCCGGAAAGTGGCATCAGAATGGACGATGAATGTTGAAGCGCAGCATAATTTTGTACAAGAAATATGGAGCCATCCTACCTACACATGTTCGTAAGTGCATTTCCATTAGAACTGAGGTTCAACTAAGGAATGAGTTGATTTAACTATTTAACGTACAATTTTTGCCTCACCGATTTCCAATCTCAGTCCATTAACGACGGGAAATGCGCGTCGAAAATTTAATGAATCACAAATTGAGTGTTTATAACACAAACCGAAAACAAACACCTTGTAGTACAGTCATTTTCATTCCACTGTGTATGGATGCAATCTGATGAACAAAATATTTTGTGCGCAGTTTTTTGGAATTTCCCTTAACGCGTCCATCCCCTTAAAACCAGTCGACATCTTCAATATTACATCGATCAAAATCGACAATCGATAAATTACCCATGTGCTCACATCCATTCATTAACTTGTTCAAAAAGAGATTTCGCAATCATCTACTTAGCCGGCAATTCCATATACCCATCAAATCACAACAAGCAACGTTGCGCTGCCAAAAGTGGCATGGTGATGTTGAAGGCTTGCGCGTTTGCTTTGATCATTCATTTGGAACTCGGAGCTATCAACTCATTATCGTTTCTGTTTTGTGCGGGCTCCATGCGCCAGCACCGAAACCAAATAGAAATCGAAATCATCTTCTTGCCGGGGTTGAGACGCGTAACGATATCTTCTTTCCTTCCGGTTTGTGTATTTCATATAAAGGGTTTTCGGGCAAACTTTTTTTTTTGGAATTGCCTTACTTCTGGGTAATGGCGGTACATTATTTAATTTGCAGAATTTTCCATTGAAGGTAAATTGACCGGGGTTATTTTTGATTAGAGATACTATTTTTTTCTCTCCACCCTCATCGTTTGTTTCGCTTGTCGGTTGGAGATTTTGCACAGAAGCCGCTCATTTGTCTTCACGATAATTACTTGATGTTTCGCATTGAAAAGGGACAAGCATTTGTTACTGGTATTTATTTAAATTATTTTTAAATTTTTTCCTTTCGAATTTAGAACCAAATGGGGACATAGTTAATAAAAACTCGTTTTGGATGGGTACCTATGCGTGCCAGACGATGTTTCCTAGACGCAGTTTTAAAGTTGCGAGCTACTCTGTTTGGTTTTTGGTATGCAGGTAGGTAGGTAAGTAGTAGTGACGTGATAACTCGAGTTTATAAACCGGGTCAAACCGAGTTACATCCAAACCGAGTTGAACCAGGCTTAGTTTCTGTCAAATCGAGTTGCCGAAACTAAGACGAAATGAATGCAGCGTACTGTAAAAAGCCCAACTCGACGGCCGTCTACAAGAAGTACTTTGTCGTTTTGATAAGGCGGACATACGACTCGGAAGGGATAAATACTGTTTCGGGATGAAGGGCATATATTTTCTAAGTTTCAAACTAGACTCGATGAATATTAGGGCACAAACACATGTACACAATTATGATTATTACGAGAAAAATCATAGCACCTTGTATATATATAATAATTTGCCGCTGCATGCAATGAACACCGCTGACAGTAGTTGCCCGCGCATGTGTTTGAAAAAGTAGGCCGAGTTCATAAACGTCGAACTGCGGCAGCCCTGCATTGACTATTTTTCTTTTATTTAACAGACCACAATGTATGACCAAGTCCAAAGAGTATAAAGTATACGTACATAAAGAAGTAAATATAATAATATTGCGACAAAAGAAAGAAAGCATCACAAAAACACAACACACGACATGTGGTGAACGTGAACATAAAAGCCTAGAATATGTATATCAAATCGTAATACAAGTTTTTTTTTTTTGAGAAAAGGAAAAACTAAATTTTACATCAGTCAATATTGGGCGGTTCTTTCTTGTGTGCCGAATGTAGTTTGTAGAGATAGCTGATTGAGTTAGGCCAAGAGACGTCTGTCATTTAACCACTAGAAAATGAGTCCCAGCCGCTCCCCTTCGCTGGATGATGTTGTATGGGGTGAGGGTGAAATTTTAAAATTTAAAAATTAATAACAATTATTTTGATGGAGGGGGTGAGGGAAAAAATTCTTCAGTCAAGATTAGTTAATTCGCTTTCTTGGCGATTATTTGATCTATCGTGGATCCGGTAAGCTCTGGTCGGAGGGAGATTTTGCCAAGCTGTACGGACTTGTACTTGACGAAGCTAGGCGTCGGACGCATTCCTGGCGATTGATGCAATTTGCCGAGAAATGGGCTCGAGATGCTCAGCCGAGTAGCGGGAATAGAATTCCAGTTTTGGATTCCAAATAGACTCTAGTGGCGTTTTTTTGTGGATTTATCAGCTGCAGCGATAAGTACAACGAAGCGGCGGCGATTTCCGATGGTCGATAGCTGGTCATTGCGTACTCTACGGAGACCATTTCCAAGAAGTACTTGGACATTGCGTGGTGAGAATCCTCTGCACCAGCCGCCTTTGAGAAACGTCTCAAGAAATTAATGGGCAATGGGCGAGCCAAGTTGAAGTCAAGCGCCTTCATGATCTTCATTTCCATTTCTAGCATTTGGTTCTTCGTGCAGGTGTCGTCGGTGATGTAGACAAAATCACCGATTGCCGATGGGAATAGCTCTTCGTACTTGGAGGCAATGAAGAGCGATGTCACGCCCACCAATTGCAAGTGCTGACGCAGTGTGGTTCTGTCTGCTTGCAAGAACCTATCGATTATTGCCACGCAAAGGTGGAATGTTTCGGGCACTAAGTGGAACTGATGGTGGACTTGCGGCAGTATTTGTATTCATGAATGCATCGAGAACATATTCTGAGCAGTGCAGGGGCAACAATGTCGCAATTATGAACTTAACCGTAAGCAGCAACTTTTCGTTGATGTCCGGGTTGACGGATTTACACAGCTAAGGAAACTTCCAGGCGTGTATGTTGTTCCAGGCACGGGTCGAGTCTTCCGCTTTGGTTCAATGAATCTGTGAAGTGCGACAAATGCAAGGTTCTGGGATGAACGAACTTGGCAAAGTTTGAGATGACAAATTCGGGCTACTTTCCTGCCTTTGCCAATGGCTTCAATTTCACAGTCCAATTCTGAAAGTGTACGGTCCCAGGACGTGGTCAACATGCACTACTCTCGCACACATGTATGCATTTTTGTTAGCGTGTTTTTCGACTGGGCTATTTTCTTCTATAATGTCTCAAACCAAGTTTTTCAAAAAAAAAAAAAACACATAAAATTCAGAAAAATGCATGAAATCTTTATTTGAATCGATAGTACGGTCCATATAATTTAATGTTTGAAGATTATTTCATGCAAATGTTGACCTTGACTGCGCCTCAAATGGTCCATCCGCTTAGTCCAATTTTGGCACACTCTTTCCAACATTTCGGCCGGTATCTCACGAACAAATGCTTCAATGTTGTCTTCCAATGCGTCAATTGAAGCGGGCTTGTCTGTATAGACATGAGCTTTAACATAGCCCCACAAAAAATAGTCTGAAGGCGTTGAATCGGACGATCTAGGCGGCCAATTGACCGGTACCGAATGGAAATAAAATGTTCACCGAACTCGCCCCTCAATAAGTCCATTGTTGCGCGTGCTGTGTGGCATGTGGCACCGTCTTGTTGAAACCACATGTCATGCAAGTCAAGCTCTTGCATTTTGGGCAAAAAAAAGTTGGATATCATCTCACGGTAGCGCTCACCATTCACAGTTACGTTACGATTCGCTTTTCATCTTTGAAGAAGTACGGTCCAATGATGCCACCAGCCCATAAACCGCACCAAACTGTGATTTTTTCTGGGTGCATTGGTAGCTCTTGCAATGCTTCTTCGACAAATCTGCTTATTTCCGTACCCATTGAGCCAAAAATGAGCTGACCATAAATGAAATGAACTTTCTTAACAGAGCATTTTGATAATAAAATTCAATAATTTGCAAGCGTTGTTCGTTTGTAAGACGATTCATGGTTAAATTATAGACCAAACTGAAGATGTTTGACGGTGAAACAAAACACGAAACGTGCGTCAGCTGTTTAAACCAGGTGACGAAAAGAATGATATCCGAAAGTTTTACCAAAGAGTGGAACAGTTACCAATTGATAAAAAGTTCAGATAGAGGCCTAGCCAAATGGTAGTAGCGTCGCAGTCGAGACTAAGAATCTGAAAAGATCACTTCTGATGAAATTGTGATAAGGCCCCAAATATCGCTATGTGCTAGTCTAGTTTTGACAACTGGTTCGGTTGTGTAGAATGACGATGGAGAATTCTCACTTCTCCATCAAACTCTGTAACGAACTCATCAAGACCTGCAATGCCAAAAAAGGAATTAGACAAAGCGGCGCGCTGTTATGCGACTTCTTCAACATCATCCTGAAGAAGATCGAACAGGACTCACACTCCAATCCTACACAGGCACGATCATCCAAAAGTCCGTTCATTGCTAGCATACGCAGACGAATGCCATGAGGCGAAATCGTCTAAAATGGGTCTGGCGGCGAATGAGGTAAAACAAAGTACATGTTGCCCTCAAGAAAGAAGATACATCATCGACGTCTTGGACAGAGCGTAACAATGAGTATATCTGTCTTCGTGGTGGTTAAGGACTTCATCGACCTCGGCACCGCAGTAAACAGTACAAACAACATCAGTCACGAGATCAAACGCAGCGTAACTTTTGCCAACCGCTGGCTATTTGGGCTGAGTAATAGAGCACTGATCATCCCTGTCCTGCTGTACGGCGCCTAAGGTGGCTGGGCGCGTGGACAACTTAGCTCCTGTCCGAAGAGTCTTCAACTCCGAACCTGTGGGATAACGCACCACAGGACGCCCACTGCTAAGATCCATCCCGAGGGCGGAATCTAAATTCATTCAAAATAGCAGAAAATATATTCTACTCGACAGTTGTCTGTTCTCTCTTCTTCCAGTATTTAACAGATCCTCCTTGTCTTTTTTCCAGTATTTAACAGATGAACTGTTTCATGTCTTACAGATTAGCTGGTGCGTGTTTCAATCCAAGTACGCTATGTCGAATAATTGATATCGCACGGTATGCTCTTCTATCATCGTTCAAATTGAGTGGAACATTGGTAAATTGGTCATCATCGCAGTTTAACAGTCTCAGTAACGAATGCTACGCAACTGGATGGCGAGGTTGGTTGAGTGCCTGTCCCTGGTTAGAGGGGTCCCGGATAGAACGTTCGAGTCCCGGTGAAAGCAAAGTTAATACGCTTTTATCCGGTTTTCAAATCTGGTTCAGTCCATTTGCCGTTGGAATCAAATTAACGGCACTATCATTGGAGTTGTCTACGGGTATCAAAATGGACCAACACGGTCTAAGTCTAAACCCACTCTACCTAATCTAACGAATGCGGCTCTACTACCAGTTCGGCAGGATTGCTTCCAGTTTCGCCCCTTGGTAAAACTTGTGGACATCATTCCCGCCATAACGAACGCTCCTCAAGCTCTATCTTTCTCTCCTAAGGAAAATGATATTTCCCCGCTGCGCCGTTGCCTTTCGTACAGCTCACGAATGCAGCGTTCCTTTGGGCATTGAGTTCCCACCATCACCCTTAATTACCTCTATTTCGAGAGACTCGTGCATTTTTGAATTTCTATCAAATTCATTTCATTCCATTGTGCTCTTGGCATGAATTTAAAGTAAAAAGACAGCTGAAGCTTATTTAATATTCGACAATTACGATTAATTATCCAAATTGTGTGTACTATTCAACTAAGAAGAAGCTCCAACGCCACAGTATTTCTAAGCATGCCTCGAGACGGCAAACTGTCCGCGGCCATTGTGGCCACTGAGAAGAAGTAATACACTTTTGCCCTGAAAATATACCTTTGCCGCGAAAAGCGATCAAAGTAATCGCCACTCATTGCATAGACGAGCGGACATACTTGATGATGGAGACTTAAAAACTCCACCGAAAAATATTTGTATGACAACTAGGAAGTATGACCACCCTTGACTGTGCGTTTAATTAATTATCTTGAAAGGGGAAGCCAGGCAGCCTGCCATATGATCTATCATCTGAACTAATTACACAAGAAGTTATCAAATTGACTAAAAGCACACCTAAGTCTCAGCGGTTTACTGGTTATATCTAAACTTTCTCCCGACCAACTCACGGCTTTAACTTGATCGGCCTTTATTGACGCAGTAACGAAGTTGGCTTCTCAGACTGAACAACTAATGCGCGTGAAAGCAAGTCATAAATACGCCACTCCCGAAGATATTCTCAGTTCTTAATGGCAATGGTGGAGGAGATCGGAGAACCTTGACCGAACATGATTAAATCGAAACAGAAGCCATACATAATTAAGAGCGAATTAAAAGTTGTAGACACAGTTCCACGATGTATGTACGTGCCATTCAAACACACACGCCTTTGCGTGCTCCTATTAAAGTTCACTCTAGGGTGCCACCTACCAACCAGGCATCTGATCTGCCTTTTGCAGTCATCTTGCCAGAGTTCGGGGAAGTGAAACACTTGGCAGGAGTATGAAATGCAAATATACCCTGGGTCAAGTGTCTAAACCCTAGAGCAAGTTGCTGGTGGAAGATGCAAATGTGTCACCATCTAATGAATGCCCTGGTTCACGTTGGGTACATATTGACACGCATAATGGAATGCAGAGACAGAGGCGTTTGGCATGCAAATACGACAAGATTCAGTGAATGGGCTTTCTATGTTATCGAGGCCAGGCATTCCATGCGATGGTGCTAATTTGAGATGTTTTCAGTTCGGCCCATGTCATCTTTTCAGTTTGAATGCCTGTACTCGTATGGTGATCTGTTAAGCTAGAGTGTGATTATTTTCACTTACCGTGAGTTGTTTGTTTCGATTCGGATCGTATTGTGCGGCGATTTTAGCCGCCGTCTGTGGAGCAGTTTGCTGGTCAATCGATGCACTTCTCTGCGGAACGTAGACCGGACCCTGGTTGCGAAGTTTGTTTTGAATGAAACTGCAAATGGAGATTGAGTTAGATGAATGTTTTTGATTCAAGTGCGATGGATGGATGTACCTCTGTGGGTCGGACAAGAAGGGATGTGTATTGAAATTCTGACTTGGGGGTTGTGATGGTGGACGTGGCTGTTGTTGTGATGGTGGCTCGCTTGTTGTACCCAAGCCCCAGGCGTGTAATTCATGTGCATCCTCGGGACGTGGTTTGAAGTAGTTCCCTTCAACCTGGGCGCTACGATTTATGTCACTGATGTATCTGAAATGTGTACGTGTTAAATGTGGTATTGATCGGATTTTAATGGTTAAGTGAATAAATGTGTGTGAAATCGAGCCAATTTATTGTGATTGTAATTTTTAATGATGAATGCATAAAAAATGAAGATGAACTGAACGGTCCTCACATGGAAATTAACAATAATAATTTTTTTTTATATATTTTCTCAGGCTCTAACCCTCTATGGGCAGCCGTTGTATCTCAACTAAAAATGTGTCTGGCCAATTATGATGAACCTACACATTTTCGATGAAACTTAGTTAGTTTCAAAAAAACTTATATATTCAGGTTGGAAGCGAGAAGAACATTTCTTCTGTCATGGAATTATTGCAATCTAATCTATTTTAGTTTTTAGATTAGAATATCTGGGTAGTAACCAACGAACGAGTAGGTTAGGCTGGGTTATATCAACAGGGAAAAGTTTCAGACCATCTAGAGATGATTATGTTGCGTAACTACGGGCTTCGTCAGACTAACTAAGATTTGCGTTATGCGTCCATCATCATCATCATCTGACCTGCATGATCCACTACGGGGGGTCGAGGGGGCAAAGCAGATATCTCCAAGCCACTCGTTCTTGCATTATCGACTCTAATTCATAAGGAGATAAACTCAAGCGAGACTATGCGACTTTTTGAACATCGTCCAACCAACTCGTCATGGATCTGCCAAGGGATCGCCAAACTCACTGGCGTTTATCTGCCAACTGCCTGCAGAAAAAAATGTATTCGATTTGCAGGCAAAGAGTGTTTTCACAAACGCCAGCCTAAGAAAGAATTGCGTTAGCCATGTACATTAATGCAGATTTGGGATCGTACTAACTTAGATGAACTGCAGTACCTACTGTTCATAAACGTCAATAGCTCATCGATGTCGGGCTGATTGTGCAGTCTTTATTTTTTAATTGCCAAAAGGGTTATATTTTGTACCAAAGCAAACCTGCAGACATTCTGCGCTGTGTGTGTATTCAAAAACGCATGAGAAAAGAAATGCGGTACTGTGCTAGCGCAGATTTTCGACGTTTATGAAAACACCCAAAACGCAGGCATGCGGTCGGACTTTCGCATATGACTGCATTTAGGAATAAGCCCTATTACTAACCGGTATTAGGCATTCCTCATAGTACACGACAGTGCGTATAAGCTATTACGACACATATTTACCGCATCCCTGAGAGATTGAATGAAGTATTATTTACCAAACATCTTCTTTCTTCTTGCCAGTGGTGAACAGTTGCGAAGAATATGATTCGATGCTTCGATCCTTTCCGATGCTCTGAAGCTAGTGTACTGATAAAGTGTATTTATTAATAGTAGCTAATATGGCAGCAACGTGCGCCATCAGCTACCACCTACATTTATCGGGTCTGGATGGGAGCCTTCCTGTGCCTGCATTTAATGAATTATGTATGTCTGCTTCGTAACTGAATGCATGTGATTCCAACAACATGCTGGTAAATTCAACTTATTTCCTGCTAAGGCCCAACATTTTGGTGACCATTTGACCAACAAGGAAAATATATGTATGAAAACGTAAGTGAATACAAATACGAAATCTCCCACGAGACCGCATTCGCCATTTCATGACGAACATGGAGTAGCAAGACTTAAACTTTTCGAAGAGTGAAATGCACAACTTCGGACTAAGGTTGCTAGCATGAAAGCTATCTGCAACGAACAAAGGCTAGAGCTTAGTCAACTAATTACAGGAAATACAGAAAGCCAATAAGTCAAAATGCGAACACTGAGTGCTTACAAAATGCGAACACTGAGTGCTTCATGGAAGAAAAAGTACTCGATCGCTAAACTGATTGGTAAGCGATCAGGCAAAAAACTCCAGGCCTCCGCGATCAGGATCCTCACCAGAGGTTGTCGATAAGAAAGCAAATGAGCCCAAAAGGAATCCTAGCGCTATCAATGAGACTAAGCAACTTAAGGAACGACCACCGCGTTCCATTAACGTACTTGGAATTGCGGAATACAAAGAGCAGTGCACCATCTTAAATGCAACGTTACGATCCGAATATAAAGTAACATCGCGAAACAACAGTTCGTGGAAGATAAACGTAAGAGACTCTGACGGCTACAGACCACTTTCACAGAAACTAAATGCAGAAGACATTCCGTGGTATACACACCTACTCGAGTTGGAGGTTTTTGTTGGAAAATATTACACCATCATATAGAAAAAACAAATAAGGAACTGGATCATGAAGAGAACACTCCACACGACGCCAAAAATAAACCCTATGAATGATGGTAGTCGTATTTGTTCTGCGAAACAAAACATTGTTCACAGAAAATTGTAATCCAAGCCATGGGATCCAACTGATGGTATTACATCAGCAAGCTTCTATTGAATCCAAATAAAGCGGGTTAGTCAGCAGGCCCTAATGGAGGCGCAAATAAACATCCCAAGCAATCAACTAGCATCAAATTAATAGGAAATCAAATTAAGGAATGTCGACAATTACCACATCGCAGCAGCATTCAACCCCGTTTAATAAGATAGCAAGTAATAAGAGTAATAAATCCTTAAGTGAGTCTCCGCTTTAGTTTTGCTTCAGTTACGCTTAAGTGTTTATTTCTTTTCTGTAGGTTGTATTTTCGTTGGAAAGGAATAAAAGAATTTCCTACGCAAAAGTAGTAGCTGCAGCAGCTCGTGTTCAATTCCCAGGAATAATGAACTTTACAAACTACCATGCCTCTCGAGTTCTTCAGAAATGCTTTATTGAAAAGATCCCTGGTTAAACGACATCAGCATTCACAATAGAAGTCAATTATACAGTGATGCTCGGATTGCTCTTCCTTAAAGGAATGTAATTTGCGTTGCAAGCAACGGATTATGGGTGCTTTCGAGAACTCTCTTGGCTGCGCTGTGAAAGAAAGCAATTGCAGTTGAAAAACTGCAGTATCACCAGGGTAGCCAAAAAATACATCTGTAGGAAATATGCTGCTTAACGCATGCCTGCCTGCACATGTCTGAAAATATCAAATATTGAAGCTCCTAATACGAAGAACTGCTTGAATAATCCAATTCTTGATGTCAAATTTAACAGTAAAAAAAATGGCATGTACGATTTTCAAGTTACTGAAGCAATATACTGAATATTCTAGTTTCAGATCCTTAGTAAGCACTCACGAACAAATTTAACAAGTATTTCATAGTTTTACGCGGAAATAAGAAATTTCGTTTCTTTTTAGGGTGAAGAAAGAACTAAACGTGAAAGCTTGCAGTTTGGAGACAATCCGTGGTATAAGGAATACAAGGTGTGCTGGACAGTTCTATTCAAGCGACTTTTGGGCGGAAACAAGTGAACATCGTTTACACACACATTTAGGTTTGCAAGTCAATTATTTTACATCTTGCATCATAGTTAAGAAGCTCTTCAAAGGAATCGTGAAATTCTTTTGATCTCTTTCCAGTCTAAGTTCTTGCGTATCATATAAAGGGTGATTTTTTAGCTATTATCTTTTTGGCAACACTGGTTTAAACAGCTGACGCACGTTTCGTGTTTTGTTTCACTGTCAAACATCTTCAGTTTGGTCTATGATTTAACCATGAATCGTCTTACAACGCTTGTAAATTATTGAATTTTATTATCAAAATGCGTGCTTTGTTAAGAAAGTTCATCGCGCGCTTCTTCCATTTTATGGTCAGTTTAATCGACCCACTGACCTTGGCTCAATGGGTACGGAAATAAGCAGAATTGTCGATTTTGGAGTGAATATCAGCCAGAAGCATTGCAAGAGCTACCAATGCATCCAGAAAAAGTCACAGTTTGGTGCGGTTTATGGGCTGGTGGCATCATTGGACCGTTCTTCTTCAAAGATGATGCGAATCGTAACGTAACTGTGAATGGTGAGCGCTACCGTGAGATGATATCCAACTTTTTTTTGCCCAAAATGCAAGAGCTTGTCTTGCATGACATGTGGTTTCAACAAGACGGTACCATATGCCACACAGCACGCGCAATAATGTACTTATTGAGGGGCGAGTTCAGTGAACATTTTATTTCACGTTCGGGACCGGTCAATTGGCCGCCTAGATCGTGCCAATGTCATGTCAATACAGACAAGCCCGCTTCAATTGACGCATTGGAAGACAACATTGAAGCATTTATTCGTGAGATACCGGCCGAAATGTTGGAAAGAGTGTGCCAAAATTGGACTAAGCGGATGGACCATTTGAGGCGCAGTCAAGGTCAACATTTGCATGAAATAATCTTCAAACATTAAATTATATGGACCGTACTATCGATTCAAATAAAGATTTCATGCATTTTTCTGAATTTTATGTGTTTTTTTTTTGAAAAACTTCCCTATAGCTTTTAAAAAATCACCTTTTAATAATAATTTTAATATGGGTGGCGCTACAGCCCGCAGAGAGCCAGGGCCTAGCATCTCAGCAACCACTTGTGTTGTGCGTGCTATTGTTCTATCACGAGTGGAGGGGACCTTCAGTTTAATGCCGACTCCGAACGGCCAAGTTTGAGAAGCTTTTTCTAGACAGTTATACTCTTTGTCAGTGACTCGAACGAGATGGGGCCGTGAAAAGCATTTCTTGTTGTACCAGGAATCGAACCTAGACAGATAGGTCCAAGTAGGAGTCGACGGACATACCCACAACGCCACTGGCCACCACATATGATGAATCCAAAATGATGGATGAATATTCTAAGTACGGTCTAACTAATGAACTATCTATGGACTTTAGACTAGATATATCCCGATATAGAGGGAGTTTTTGACAATACGACTTTTGATGGCATGCATAGACCAGAGAACACGGTACAGGTTAATCTTTAGTGCTGTGGATCAAAGCAGCTGGAATTGTCAGTATGTAATGTCGGAGGTAAATAGAGGCTGTCCGCAGGGCGGCGTCTCCTCTACTATGCTGATTGATACTCGGATGATGTAGCTATACTGTCTGTCGGGTCGTACCTAGCTTCTGTGTGTTAAACAGCGCAGGCAACTCTAGACGTGATCGAAGACTGGTGTACTGGAAATGCGCTTTCAGTCAACCCTCTTAAAACGGAGGTTGTTCTCTTCACGAGGAGGAGGCAATTCACTGATCTGACTCCAATTATACTAAAATGTGTCACTATCCGCTTTTCCGATGTAGCTTAATGCCTAGATAGAAAATCTTCTCTCGAAAAAAAAACATCGAATCGAAAAATGCCAAGGCGTTGTCACTTTCATGGCAATGTAAGGGAATTTCGGCAAATCCTGGGGACTATCACCAAAAAGGTCAGCTCCGATCTACACGGCTATTATAATGCCTCTTCTCTCCTATATAAATAATAAGCCTTCGCGTAAATACGTAACTGCTGCTTTCACTAAGCTTCAAAGAAGGGTTTGTCTCGACTGTATAGATGCCTTCCCTAGTACGCCTGACTCTGCTCTTGATGCTCTTCTGAATCTCCTCAATATTCGCATCTCAAGGCCTCTTCCGCTTAAAAAGAAATGGTTTTTGGTACAACTCGCACTGGAGTTTTGATGACATTGCGCACCGTATTTCGTTTGATCCTATTCTCATGTATATGCCGCCTGAAGCCCTACACTCAGGACCTACTCTGGCCAAAATCTGAGCTAGGAAAGGAATGTAGTCGAATATCCAGGGATCTCTCCAAGATCATAGAAGGGTCTGGCTCTGACGCCTTCGTGGAGGCTGACAACTTTAGACTGCACACCTCGTTAGGTAAATTTGCGTCGGTCTTCCAAGCGGAAACCTATGCGATCTTAATGGCCGCGAACTATATGAAGAACAGGTGGAAGGGGCGAAGTATTTGTGTCTGTAGCGACAGCCAAGCTGTGCGTAAGGTCCTACTCAACTCTTTAACCACTTCCAGGATACACCGGGAATGCGAGTCTTCTCTGAGAAGCTAAGATTTGTCTGGGTTTCGAAATGAGATCGCCGAAGAACTTGCTAGACAAGGATCAGGGAAGGTACTCTTAGGACCCGTACCGGTGTTAGGACTACTCGTGTCGAGAGCACAACCGGAGGTGGCATGACTCTCCAGGATGTAGACAACCCAAGCACATGCTCCCAAACGTTTGTACGAAATCCGTGACATTCCTTTCATCTCTTAACAGAAAAGACTAAAGACGACTTATCGACGTACTAAGGGGCCACTAGACCTAAGCCAATCACCTAAATGTGCTAGCCCAAAGTTATGAAACCCTCTGCCGCGCCTGTAGAAAAGCCGATGACACTGCAGAGCACTTCATCTGCCATTGGTCTGCCTTTGCTCAGATCAGGTGCCAGCTATTCGGTCTTGGTAAGGTGGAAGCTGTAGGCTAATCATCACAGAAGCGCCTCCTGGTATTCCTCCGAAAGATTAAGAAATCCCAGCAAATCTAAGCTGCTGCCTGGTAGTACAATGGACTAGTTTTGAGTCTGAGTGCTCCAGTGTAGCGTTAAAAACCCCTAGCTCAGGATATTAGTCACCTTTTGCGACAGGCATGCCTTACGTACGTCTCGTATATTCTAACCCCGTACCTCTTCACTATCTGGGGTAGTTATGAACGACTTCCACTGTATTTATTGTATGTATAGTCAAACACGTCTGGCAGCATTTGTATAATAGATGTCTCTCAGCTTGGTAACTCTTGTGGTCGGTGTAACACCTCTACTGAGATAATAAATCAAGCAAAACCAATCTCGGTGCATGCTAGGAGAAGTAGTAATCAACTTCAGCAGTAGTCGTGACCAATTTCCATGCATATTGACCATTCCCAGTCGACCGAATATGTGGTAGACTATTCATTTACCTTGCCATGTCTTGGGATTTGACGAATTGCATCCGAAAATATATATATCTGTGAAATATATCGATTACCTACCGGTATGCATTTCTAAGCCAGAAGCCATAACCCCCAAATGCCACCTAAAGGCAGAGAATACATTACATCGAATGCCAGCCATAACCATCATCTGCCAAAACTCATAAATTGTTTTAAATGACACCAGGCTTGTTCATCAAGCCGACATGATTATACCCACTGCAGCCAAATGACACATCATGCATTTGTTACGAGAGCTCTTTGTAAGGACACCTACCCACATGATTGGGGGACATATAAACGTCGTCAGATATAAAAAATAGATTAGGACACGTGTTATGCGTACGTGACACTGCCGCTGGCTTAAGGAAAAAATAAGACCATCAGTTTGCATTCCTGTCACCTTCCCATGAGTAAACAAGTAATCCTTTCAGAACTAAGATGAAATGATTTCGCTTCTTGTGGGGTGATTGAAGGATGATTAAATAGATGTAGGCACGTATGAATGCATGTGTATCTCTTATTTTGCTAGTTGAAAGTTTATACTTACTCTGATCCCAGGCCCGGTCCGGAATTCACCCAATCGTTGCTTCCGTAGTCGTCACGTGTTGGACCTCCTTGCAAGAATGGCGAATGATGAACTTTGGGTGGGTCGCTATAAATTAATTCCACTCCGTGACCGGGTCCATGGCCGGGACCATGTGGTCCGGGTGGACCGTGTGGCGGTCCATGCGGTAAATGGGGTGGCCCCTCATTATGCCAGGCGGGAACAATCTTAAATGGAACGCAACAAATAAGAAAATCAGAAAATTGTACTTTAAGTGAATGTGGAAAAATGTGGATCTATTACGCTTTTAGAATTAGACAACCAGTTTTAGCGTCAGTCAATGATGCAAGTCGTTTTTATTCTATTTGTAATTTTTAGTAGTCTGACTGCCAAATCGCTGCCATTCGGGATATTGGGATTCGGATTCGGTCTGGTAAGTGACCGTCAGGCTGTAATCCCACAACATCAGCGTCAAATGTGCACACGCTCCTACCGACAATGAAGATTCACACTCTCACTCAAAGATGACTTCAATTGCCATATTGCAAGTGTACTGGATAGACTACAAGTTGAACTACACTGCCCGTTCAATAATTGTACCATCCACGTATATACAGATGGATCGGAGGTGCTAAAAATCACAGGCGCTGGCATTTTCTCCGAGTTGTTAAACGTGCACTGTTCCAGCAGCGCTTTTCAAGATTCAAATTGACAGTCAACCCGGTCATTACTGCAATTTCGTCATAGAGATCAAGTCAAAGCTTGTCGCATGCTGCCGCGAAGAGCTCAAGGTTCTCAGCACGCAGCACTCGATTACTCTATGTTGGCTTCTTGGTCACAGGGACATAGCCGGCAATGAGCCAGGCGATAGACTTTTGCAGGAAAGGGGCTAAAACCGGTCCATCCCAGGCAATTCTATGTATCAAACCACTTCTTGCAAACGTCAAGAAACAGATGGACGACATAATAGTTTGCAAATAAAACATGGAACTCTCTAACCAACTGTGAGAGCACTCGGAAGCTGTGCTCCTAGTTTAATAGTGCAAACGTAAAACAAACCGCTTTAATGCGACAAAAAGTTGCTGTCGATGTTAGTTAGCGCACTAACTGGTCATAATCATCTGAAGTATAATGAAATGAACCCATGACTCCATGAACTACCTTCGCCACTGCCCCAGTCTCTGCCAATTGAGATACAGAACACTCGGAGAAAACTGCTTCCAAGACTTCCAGGATCTAACAAAAATCGCTATAATCTCTATTTTCTGGTTTATTAGGATTTCAGAGTGGCTGGGCAACACACTGGCATGACGGATACGAGGAAATTGTTCAGAGGAAAAATTCCCCTTACGGGCATCACAATGGGTCCATCAGGACCAAGGTTAGTAGTGGCTTACGCGTCTGCCCACCTACCTAAGCTAACCTTTGCTATATTCTTATTGGTTTGAGCTATGTGTCAAATATCCTGGATCTGCGATGATTCGTTGGGAGGGGTCAAACGTCGACTGTGATCATTTTTTGATTCAGACAATCTCAGACTGCTGCCACTATGTCGAAATTATGACATTGGATGCATGAGGACACTGGAGATTGCCAGACCTTTGAATACCAACTAAATGAACACTCACCGGTATGCTTTCGTTACATCAGCCAGAGATAAAAACAAAAACTTTCACATTTTACTCTCATTTATTACTTGTCCTGTCGGACCGGCATCTCTCAAGCAACTGACTGGTTTCCGGATCGGGTCCCCATCAAAGGGATGCACACGCACATCCACGCACACACGATCGACGAGAAGGGACATGTTTACAAGCAGCACTTGCTTGGGAGCGACCAGGGAAGAGTGATAGGGAATGAAGAAATTACAAATCTAGTCAATGGATTAGTTCCGCCATCTGGCTTTGAAGAAGTGAACGCAGCAAATAAAAAGTTAGAGCTCTTCAAGGCCACTAGCATCATGTCATCTGAAGAATTTGGGAAGGCGAACGCATGGCTGGTATGCAAGCTCCATGTTCCCCATCTACAGCAATGCTTTTAGCCGCACTAATCGGCATATACTACCGCGGCTTGCGGCACTGCAGAATGCAGATCGACTTTACCCCAAATATAACACACTAAGGGATACACTGGAAGTGACTAGAGAGCTTTAGATCGATACACACGTAATGTCTTTATCGACTTTAAGGTCGTATACAAAATCATTCAAAAACAAGGAACTATCGGGTGCCATGGCCACACTAAACGCGATGCTTAGTGCAGTTCGGATTTCGGGATGGAAGTACGCTGGCTTATGATTTGTTCAATCTAGTGGTCGACAAGATAACGCAGCGGGCAGTTGTGAACACAGCACGCACTGTCTTTTACAAAACATTAAATTTTTTGGGTTACGCAGATGACATCGATATTAGACTTGTGCATTCAGTTCAGTCCCGAGAGCGCTCAGTTTATTTAAAATCTGTTTATTGAACTAATTCGATATTCTAGTTCATTTAGTTTAAGGTAGTTCACTGCTCAGGAAATTGAGTCTTGTGCTACGATTGGTCGTTAAAAGTACATACATTTGTCCACTTGCACTTTTAAAATTCGCTTCACATACACCACCCGCAACGCAACAATGTCCTTGTGTGGCACAATGCCCATGCACCCGAAGCATATCACTCAATTTAGTTCAGCTTTTCTTAATAAATTACATGTATGCAGAATAAAGAATACCTGAGTTTGTTAAAATACTGAAAAATAAAGTGACGTGAACTAGGCCACTTGTTAGAGCTTTTTTTTTAACTAGTTCGTTCGTAAACTGCACAAGCCTACGACGTCGTCGTGCGTTCATAACTTCCCGTAGTGGACGCTTTTACAGAACAGGCCCAACGAGCGAAACAATGAGGCGTGAGGACAATGAGAACAAAATGTGTGCTGTCGTCCAAGAATCGTTCCGATATTTTGGCAGTCCTGTCATATGGAGCCGAATGTTTGACGATAAGCAAAATAACAGAGCTTCTAAAGAAAAATTCAGCGTCGGATATATGGTCATACAGATACTGCGTAGTACGTACTCATGTTTTTTGATTGTACTTGTACTAAACTATGAGGCATCTAAGGAAACCATCCTGATTTCTGAGTATTGCACTAAAGTTTAATTCTTTCGTTTTAATCCGAGCACTCTGTGTACCTCCTTACGGGCTTCTTTACGAATAAAGGCAGCTACAAACGGAATCAACACAAAAACGATTACATTTTCTAACATACGAAAGTGCATAAGAAAAGGTAGATCTGCAGTCCTCAACTAAACAAATACACTTTGCTTACATTTCCACTTTGCCAGCGCATCCATACCGATTGCCTGACCTTGTGCACACAGTCAAGGTAATTTCGCTCTCAAACATCACGAACACTCGCACACGACTCATCTTCTGGCAGCCTTTGGACAGCTTTCACTGTGAAAACCGTTAAGTAAACCGAAGCAAAACAAACAAGCAAATAACTAAGGCCGTTCCGGCTAAGACGCATTCCGTCAAAGTGTCGATTGGGCGAATTAGCGTATCACCCTCTACGCGTTCTCCGCTGGAGACGGCATTTGAATCTAGAAGCGATGGCCTAGATGCAAGCCGCGCCGTGTACCCGGCCCGGTCGTGCGTAGTGCGTGAACCCCCACGATCACGAAGAGGTGCCAAACTGGTTTTGCACTCCCCATATGCGACGTCTGAAACTTTCATTTTCAAAAAGAACGACCAGAACTCACCGTATGATGATGATTGATGAGATGATGATGATGGTGGTACTTGGTCGAGTGGTACTCCTGCTGGTAGTACGAGCACAGCTTGAACAGATGGGTGAGCGCCGGGAAGAGGAAGAGCAGGAACTTGAGCAACAGTTTTTTGGCCGTGCCCACGCCCACTATCAGCGGTAATAGCCAAAATATTTTGATTTTAATGATCTTCAGAATGAGTATCAGCGCGAGGAAAGACAGCATCAGCTTGCTCTTGAAGAATTTCTCTGCAAAGAAAGAGAAGGGAAACGTGTGAAAATGAATGCGTGCGTATGCATGGCAAATACAATTAGTCAGTGTGTCTCGTGTGTGGACTGTGGACACATTCTTTGAAATCTGTCAGTCTGCTGTCAGATTTTGACAAAAGCTTGCCACTTTTACTTACCGGTTCTGGTCGTGACCATTAGGTGACATGTTGAATACGAAGATTAGGTGAAAGGCACGCGTGATGAGATTATCACGTTCCGCCGATGTTTGAGCTCAGATTAAGCAGAGACTATTAAGCGGCTGCGGCTCGGAGATTTATGCGGCTTACGTGAATAGAAATATTTGGGGTGACTTTAGAATGAAAAAGGTTTCGCGATTAGAAAGGAGTGCGGCAGTACGCACCTGAGATATCAATTGCAGGTAGTGAAACTTATGATTTCCCGAAGATTTATCTTACTTTACTTACTCGTTAAGCGAAATTACGCACGTCCCAAGGCTTCGGGCACCTGTACGATTTGAGAGGTTCGTTGCTGGCTGTTGGCGAAAGTTGGCCCGGAATTCTTTTGGATACGTGAGGCAAATATTGATCACTTTGCTGACCCTAAAGTTTGTTGGAATACTTTTGGAATTCCGCGACACACCTGAATGAGCGGGGCGACATTATTGGTGAAATGGATGCAAATCACCAGTGACACCATTGGCAGACTGATGTAGATCGGCAGATGAGATTATCTAACATCTAATGCTCTTTGCCATGATTACGTGCCGGGCAACGATCCGTCAGATGTAGGGGCTGGGCTTTGTAATTGAGGACACACTTCAATCACTTTGGGGGATTTGTGATGCCTTTGGAATACTAGTATTTTTTTGTAAAGGCAGAGCTGTTACAGCGGCGAACTGAAGAACGTCGCAAATATGCCCAATGTCCGATAATAAGTTTGACACTGACAGCTGTTTCCCACTCGTAATCTTGACAGAAAGTCAGTATCATACCTCCACGGAATGAAATGAGTCGTTTTAGCGTTGTTTTTGCTTGAGCAACTTTGGGAAATATTGAAAACTTATTTCCAAAGTGAGTGCTGTGGTTTGAAGAAGTTTTGGCCGAAATGAAGCACCCGCCACGAGTGCTGTACGCAAGTTTGTGCGAAAAGTTCCTGAGACTGGTATGCTAGTGGACAACACTCATGGTCGCCGACGTCGTACGTTGCGTACAGGCGTACAGATGAGAATGTGGCTGCTGTGGCCTTCTTCGAAAATGAGGCTGAAAACAAAATTTCGGTCAACGGTGGCGTTGCAGAGTAATGTGAACCGACTTTTTTTTATACTGAAATTGAAGACAAGAATTTGGACGACCTCTGGTTCATATAGGATGGCGCCCCAAGTCAAACAATCCGTGAGCTACAGCCGGAAATCATCAACAAGGTCTTGTAAAATTGGGGTGGCAGAATGCGCTACTGCGAAGCCAGACGAGGCAGCCACTGGAACGACGTTGTATTTCATAATTAATGCGCATGCTTGTTCTTATTAATAAAGCCATAATACGTGGAAAAAATGAACAGAACAAATACCACCAGTACCGCAGAATAACTCTTGTCAATCGCTGTTTCTTTGGGCTCAAGAGGCAATTGAATAGTAGAACCCTCTTTCGAAGGACCAAATTGAATGACAAATACCTTGATCATGATCTAAGTGGCTGGGATATGGACAATCTTAAGAGCAGATGGAGAAACTCTTGGTATTTTTGAGGGAAAAGTTCTGAATTCAATCTTTGCTCCTATTTGCGTGGATGGCATTTGGAGAAGAAGATTCAACAACGAACTGTACAGCGAAATGAGTCTATCCAGGAGTCTACAGATTCAACGCCTAATGTAGCTAGGCATATATTTAACATTAATCGATTTCACAAAAGCGCTTTACACGATCCTACACCAAGCAATATGGACAGCGCTGCGATGTAAGGGCATCCCTGACAAAATGATCAACTTAATCAAAAGTTTATACAGAGCGGCAAGGTGTCAGATTCTGCATGGGGGGTATAAGTATCGAAATTCTTGTAAGACTTGGTTGTGTACTTTTTCCCACGCACTTTAATAGATGTTATGAACCAAGCCATAAAGGATCGAAGGGGCATAACATGGGGTATACATGGTTCGCTGAATGACCTTGACTATGCAAATAACATATGTATGTCCACAAATAAAGTTATGCTTCAAAAGCTAGACGCACTATAAACACCGCAACACAAATAATCCTCGTACGCTCCAAGTGAATAACACCCCCTTGGAAGACGTCCAATCTTTTTGCTACCTTGGTTGTATAATTTCAAGCACTAGAGGTTATGACATAGATATCGAGAGCTCATCGAGCGTTCGGACATCTAATGAAAATTTAGAACATCCCTCTAACGCGGTACACAAATCAGAGTTTTTAACTCGAAGTCATGTCTGTCCTACTCTATGGCTGTGAGACATAAAATTCAGCACCACTTCTATGATGTTTGAGACGAATCCTAATGATTCACTGGCCAGAAACGATATACACACCGCTATGGTGTTTAACAAACCATTTGCCTATACGAGTATGTATTCTTAAACGATAATGCAGCCGGATCGGACATACGCTCAGAATATCTCCCAGTGGAATCACAAGACAGGCCATCGAGTGGAAGCGTCAAGGTAGTCGTAGAAGAGAACGACTGGCACATTCCTGTAGAAGACAACTTGACAAAGACCTGGAACATAGCATGATGACATTTAATGATGTAAAAACATGGGCGTTACATAGAAGGGGATTTAACGATTTTTTTGTGGCAATATGTTCCTCGTAGGAGGAATCTAGATATATGTAAGGTGCATGGACAACACTGCACTAACCCGAAGAGTCTTCGACTCCACACCCTAGCCAACTTGGTGTATTTAATTGGGGGGGGAGGCTGCCTAAATATCGTGAAAGCCGGAGAGCCATGTTGGTTGAGGCCCAGACTGTAGCGCCAGTGGTGTTTGAAAATGTCAGGGTATACTACGACTTGCCCTCAATTTGTACATCAAAACAAACTTTTAAGGAGCCTGTGTGAAAAGAAGAAGAGGCTCTGTTTGACTCTATCTCTCTTCTTGATCTCCGATGCTTATGTCATATTTTACTTTAATTTCTTTAGATGGGCGAAGATGCATTCTGCTTGTCGGCTTTATTGAACCTACCAAGTCCACAAGTCTTTGACTTCGAAGTCGCTTTCAGGCGCCAAAAAAATTCTCTGTAATTTCCGGCATTGGATAAGTAAATCTAGATGAACTAGCACGGATGGCTACAGCCAACTGGACAAACTACATCCATGGCTCATTGAACTAAATAGTTACCATGCCAAGTGGAAAACTCATCTGGAAAAGGCACACAGAAGAGATAACCAGAAAAGCGACGCGTGCTCTAATGATTGGTCTAGGCTTGGCGGATAAATTCTGAGGATGCAGTCCAAGCATCCTAGCTATTGTTCGACCCACAATTACCTACAGAGCCATAGCATGGACTAAGAGAATAATCAACCAGATCAGCGCACAGGAGGCACTTAACAAAGTTCAAACCTTGGCATGCCTCTGTATTACAGGGGCCATGAGAACTTGTCCAACTGCTGCCATGGAGGTGCCTTTGCATCTGGTGGACATTTGCCAAATTTCCAAACAAAACAATCTTGAGAATGGTAAAATAAGAATGGTGCACTACATCGAGACACTTCGATGCGCCAGTCAAAAAACGATCACACCTAGCCAGCCTCCGACAGATGACGCGATTAGGAAATTCATTTTTCAAAAGAAGTTCACCGTTAAGATCAGCACCAAAAAATACTGGAGCAATGAATCCATAGTCCGCAGACTAAGCAGCAAGACGGCACAATGGTATACAGACGTATCAAAAACCGATAAAGGAACTGCAGCAGGGGTATTTGGTCCACGAACAAAATACATACTTCAAATCCATGGGCAAACGCACCATCATCTATGCCATAGACAGATGCGTTCAAATCAATCTTGACAGAATCTACACCAATTGCGACATAGCAATAATGTCGGATAGTCGAGCTGCTGTCTTGGCATTAGACTATTACACCATCAAATCCAAGCTTGTGTGGGAATGCCTACAGAAACTCAAAGAACTGAGTAGGAGAAGAGAAGCAAAGTAAAACTCCGCTGGATACCTGGACACGCTGGGATAGAAGGCAATCAAATGGCTGACTCTCTGGCAAGAAAATAAATGAGTCCAAGTACACCACAGGCTGCATATACCTTTCTGTTAGTGCTCCACGACTGCTTTCGTTTGCTAGTTATTTTTGCTTTTAAATTATTATTCGCTTATAAAACCTTTTGTTGTATCATTATATTTCTTGTGAAAAAAATAAATAAAATAAAAAAAAGCATCAGAACCCTTAACAGGCCCCGAATCATTCTGCGCTGTAGGATATAATGTCCTCAGAGAAGTATTCGGGGATCTAGAAAGAAAGAACCGACTATAAGCCTGAAACAGGTCAAGAAAGTCTTGAGCCAGTATGACCGAACAAGGTTTGAGGCACGTATCAAAATGAGCAAACACATAACAGGCTTCCTAACAGGGCACTGCAGACTCAGGGAGCTCTGAAGGAAACCATGGGTATCAGAAGGAGGTCTCTGCTGATTCTGTAGAGAATCTAAAGAAATTCCAGAAAACGTTCTGGGTTTTTGTGCCGCACTTGCCCACAAAAGACAAATACATCTGGGCAAGTACCTACTTTCAAAGGAAGAAATGCATTCACTAAAACCATCTCTCATTCCCAGATTCATAAAGGAAACTGACTTAGAGAGGATATCCTAGAACAAACCTCTACAACCTTTGCACAACAGGAGTCCATAACATTAGCCCCAATACTGTGTACCAGCACGAGAAAGAGAACTGTATATAAATATGTCACGGAGGACTCGTAAAAGAGAAAGGGCATCAAAAGGGGCACAATAGACCAATAGGTCGTGGTGCAATAAACCCTCAACAATAATAATAATGCCAAGTTCTGGCTGAGGTGTTGTGGCTGCCGTAACACAGCGGTTATGTATGTACATACATCGACTCCTACGCTGGATGCCTAAGTTTAATTCACGACCAAGGCGACCAATATTCATAATTCACGGCATTCCATGCCTTCGAGTGTCGAATCTTGAGTCGAATCACTCGAATCAGAGTCGGCTTAAAACCTCGACTTGCGAGGGAAAAATACAACGCACCACGATGAACTGTAACTCCACCCAAATGGCAGAGGATGCATTGAATTAGGCACACATAATTGAAACGAATGAATGTTATTTGAAAACCAGTAAAATGCCAGCAAAGCATCTACAATTCTCAACGGATACAGCAAAATGTCCATGAAAAGAACCACCAAAACGGAGAAGCATAACGATTCGTCTGTTGCCATGGTACCGCATTTATGGAGCTGATGATTGATTACAATCTGCACTTGTGCACAGTGTGCTCAGACGATACATGATTTGTGGTGGATTCGAAAGATGATTTTCGAAGAAACCGAACGACAGAGACGAGGACTGCTTTGTTGGATATTTAACATTGAACTAGAGAAAGATCTGAAAATACGAAATGCGCAGTTATTTATAGCACTCTAGTCCGGGGTGGATATGAGCATTTCCTCTCGAGAGGACATTCACATTGAGTGTGCCATTGTTCCCCCACAAGTGTCCGGGGGATTTAGGGATTTATGTCTAGAATAAACGGGAAGATGCTTATGACTGAGAGTCATACTCGTGCTTTGTGAGCGGTGACTCGAGAGAGCTTGTGTCCTGAAGGATTTGCTAAAGTTGCCATCGACAACTGAACATAGATTTGGAGGGTATGAGATAACAAAGTTACCCACACTGCCATGGCGACCAGTTAAGGGGTGCTCTCGGAGGTATAAAGCTCAAAAATGAACCAAAAAACAAAAAACAGAATAATGGTTATCTGAAAGATGATTATTTTTGTATGCAATCGTCTGCTTTGAATGAAAATCAGAAGAGTTTAAAAAAATCCTTTCTGGATCCCTTGCATAGTGCGGGAGTGGCTTCCAAAGACGGTGACGAACAGATAAACGTCCGTAACATTGGACAATTTGGCATAGTTGACATTGTGGAGGTTCTCTCGAGCAAGAGAGTCATCGTAGTTACTAGCTTACAAGCACAAAAGTTACAAAACACACGGGTTTTTGGCGAACAACGAAAAGCGAATTTAGCGATATCAATAATCTCTGATCTGGTTGTGCGTCATCTTCGTCTTGAGCATTCGATTTTGACTGTGGAATGAATTTGAAGAAACTTTGAGAATGCTGTAAAAGTCATTCGGTAACCAGTATAAAATGGACGCACATACATATGTAGTACAACTCAATTGAATTGAATTAAATTGAAGAAAATGGGGAGTCACATAGCACTGCAAACACGATGAATGCATTGTGCCCCTCTCATGATCTATGACTTGAGAGCTACCCTAAGAAATTTGACAATCTGTCTAGATGGGTTATCCTGAATATCTGTTTCTGTTAAGGTGATTCCCGTCGTTATTTTGTATCTGCTTAATATCAGATTTAGACACTCGACTCCTTCTACTCTACTTTCTGACTTCGACCCGTTTAAGTACCATTTTTGGGCGTCGACAGGCATCCAAGTAGGGCTGTTAGCCCATTGTTCTCCTTTAGGTATAGTAATTTCGTATTTTTTGTTGAAGTCTACTGCGGTCATGAGATCATTGGCCTGGTTTGGTTCATTAACGTGAAATCTGTACTTGTCCTGTAAGGTTACCTTCTTTAGAATTATAACAAATAACTTAAAGAAGACAGAGGAAGCATTGAAGCCAAAGATCGTCCTGGGCGCCCATCAACATCAACTGATAATCAAAGATTTGACAATTTAAGGAACTCATTGATTCTGTTAACATTTCACTTGGATCAATCCAGATTTGTACGGGCAAACACAACTCTTGGTTTTTACATCACTACCATGCAACATTTCACACTCTCACTATCAAAGCATATTTGAATTGATGATTTGGATCCTAAGATGGAGGAACTCAGAGAATGTGCTGTCCAAACAAGCAGCCTGTTTACATCTAGACGATCTACTGCCGACAGGTACAGGTTAATACAGAGTAGGCAAAATAAGACCAACGAACGTTTAACATGAATAACTTTTTTATTCTTTGAGTACACAAGGGGGGGTCCAGTGCAACGAATGATATATTGTCCATGCGTAATATTGAGAATATTTTACTTGTGTGTGTCGAGTGCCAACCATTTTTTTCGTGCGTTATATAGAGGTACCAATGAATTTGAAAAAAAAGTACGCTAAATCGGCATTCGTTTTACTGGACCACAACTGTAATTGCTTTTCTCTTCTTGATTTCATCGACATTTATAATGAGCGCATTAAAATTATATTCTTGTTAACCTTTTGAAGCAGCTTTAGCAGATTAGAGTTTGGATGGCCGTTTTGAGGAACTTGGTTAAGTTGCCGATGGCTAGGAGGAGTTGCTCGTCGAAATTTTCTGAAGACAAAGTGGAATCTGTGCTGTAGAGTATTATTAATGATTCATCTGCTGTACAAATTATGGACCTGCTGCGTGAAATTTTGACTTTGACTAAGGTGGTGGCCCGTGGCGTTGTGGGTATGTGCGTCGACTCCCACGCACTTGGACCTACCTGTCTAGGTTCGATTCGTGGTACGACAAGAAATAATTTTCACGGCCCCACCTCTTTCGAGTCACTGACAATGCTCAAAAAGTCAAAGAGTATAACTTTGTCTAGAAAAAGCTTTTTTTAACTTGGCCGTTGAGAGTCGGCATAAAAACTGTAGGTTCCTTCCACTCGTGATAGAACAATAGCACGCACAACACGAGTGGTTGCTGAAAAACTAGGCTCTAGCCCTCTACGGGCTGTAGCGCCACCAATATTATTATTACTCCGTTCACCAGATTTAACTGTGCCCGACTTTTCATTGAGTCAAAGTCGGAGAGAGGCTAAAAAGCAGATGAATTAGAATATTCATTAAGAATTACATCCAGTAATACCCAACGTCTGTATCAACAAAAAATGTTCGATATTTGCCTGATGTTCGATTTCATACACAGTGCATAAAAATGTTCACAAAACAAAATGCATTTAAGATATAAAAAAATTGTGTGTTAAACGTGTTTCAGATTTGTTAGTTCTTCTTTGGTTCACCTCATATTTCTATCAACACTTTACGTTCACGGACTTTGGATAGAAGATGCAGTCCAGAAACCGGCCTAAATGCTGCACACAATGGGCTCATTATAGTTTATGACCATCCTTCTATAAATTGATTGTCCTGTGAATTGTGTGGCATATAGAGCCATACAACCAGAACACTCCCACAAAACCAGTAATCCTTTGAGCAGACTGATTTTTGGAAGAAATGCGGGTTTACCGTAGGCACCTATATTTTCTCCAGATCTACAGCGCTACAGCCCATAGAAGGCCAGGGATATAGTGGTATTGTTCTCTCACGACTGGACGAGACCTACAGTTTTATGCCGACTCCGAACGGCCAAGTTTGAGAACCTTTTTCTAGACAGTTATACTCCTTGAGCATTGTCAGTGTCTCAAAAGAGGTGGGGCCATGAAAATTGTTTTCGTCGTACTGGCATTCGAGTCTAGATGCAGAGGTTCAAGTGCGTAGGAGTCGACGCACCATCTCCGAAAAATGTAGATATTAACGAAGCTCGGATGGACGACCGTGTCATCTGTAGAATGAATGAAGAGCGAATTGAAACGTCATGACTGCCAAATGTAATTTCATTTTCGTCGGTTGTAAGGATTGGCCAGGTTATTCTGGACCATAATCGATATGGAAAGAACAATATTATAGATCCGTAACATGCATATGTACCAACCATGAGACAATTCCAGAGTTCCAGTTCAAAGCATTCCCATTTAATGGTCAGATACACTTTTTTTTGACGGTTTAGTCATCAGTAATCACTCTACATCATTCGAATTGCTAATTAAGTCAACCACAAAATAGATACTTACGAATTTTCTTCTTGATGAACAGCTTTCCCGATTCTCTCGCTTCAATTTCGGCTTTCGGTATCAGCTCCAGTTTAACGATGGCGCCATTTCCTTCAATCGATCGCGGTGATATCCGAAATGTTGCACCATCGAACACGACTTCGGGCAGTTTAAGCTCAACGTCATGCGTCATGACAAATTTAACACTTTTCCCATAGAGAGCATTCGTCACTTCTTCAATTGGCGTCTCAGCTGAAAGAAAGTAAAAGCAGGAAAATCATTAATAAAGCACATGTGTCATCGGAGAACATCCGCCGATAACGCTTTCCCAAGCCGCGGAAGAATGAAAGTTGCATCATGAATTTTGTGAATTCATTTGTTCATTCGATATTAGTCTGCGCCTTTGTTCGAGTTAAAGATATGCACAGGCCGCTTTTTTATTCTCTATTCTACTGATGATCTGATGTCATCAAACTAATAGCATGCATATGTATGTGGAACTTGTTAAAAGGGAAAGTGAATGCTGGTGACGCGGAGAATCACAAAACAGAATCACATATTTTCCAAGGAATTCTATTCACGGAGACTTTCTATATGGAGGCATTTTGTGAAAGAGTGTGGGTGATGTGTAAACCGGTTTGTGGAGCTCCAACAGTGCGAATGGATGTTGTTCCACTTCGATAATCGGAAATATTGGAAGCGGTTGGGCTTCTGGATCAGTCTGTTTCTCGGTCAGCCTAATGTCCTGGAGTCTATACCACGAATTTTGAAAAGCTCAACTGATTGCAACATTCCCGCAATAAACTTTGGAAAGGAATACAGAAGCAGACAGAGTCTATGGTACCAGATGGTTCGAAGATGGAGTCTGCTAAAAGGCTTTTTTTCTAAACAGAGATATACATAGTTGTATGCCGTCCGCTATAATCTTTAAGACGCCTGTAGATGATGTGGTAGGGGGCATGCGCCAGCTCATCTATAAGATACGGTTGGAGGAAAGCATGTCCGACGAGTTCTCAGTGTCGATTGCCCGATCCACAAGAAAGGGACCCCTTGTCTGTACCAACTACAGAGAGATAAGTCTTGTTAACATCGAGTACATGATCTTTTCTTCCATTTTGTGTACTCACCTAAAGCCTTTCATTATCAATTTGATAGGTCCATAAAAGTGTGGCTTCAGATCAGAGCAGCCCACAAAATGACCCAAGAAGTGCAAAAGACAGCCTGCACAGAGGCGGGCTATACAGCGTCATGCCTAGTTTTAACATATCTGCCAAACTCGTACGTTTGTACAGGTTAACGTTGGAGAGTTCTCGTTTCTCCATCAAAGTCGAAAACGAACTCACCGAGACATTTAATGTCAAAAATGGATTTAGACAAGGCGACGTGCTGTCATGCGACTTCTTCAACATCCACCTGGAGCAGATCGTGCAGGACTCACACTCCAACACTAGATGCGAGCCTCCAAAACTTCATACAATTGCTAGCATACGCGGACATCATTGACGTGATGCCAGAATACAGCGAGCCGTCAATAGGGCTGCTACTCTCGAAGGACCAAGCTGACTTTGTATAAGACACTGATCATCCCAGTCCTTCTGTAGGGCGCTGAGGCATGGTACTCAATCAATCTCAAAAGCGCATGAGACAGTCCTTGGCCTCTTTGAGAAAAAAGTTCCTATTTGCGTTGACGAAGAAGATTCAACCATGAACTGTACGGGCTGTACAGCGACTCGAGCCTAGCCAGGCGTTTAAGAATCGATCGCTAAGGTGGGTGGTTCATGTAGAGCGTATGGTCAACTCAGCTCCATCGAGAAGATTCTTCGACTCCGAACCTGTGGTACAACGCAACAGAGAACGCCCGCGTCTAAGCTGGCGCACGTAAGTGGAAAAGCATCTCAACCAACTTGGCGTGCGAAACTGGAGACAGCTAGCCAGAAATCGCGCAAGTGATGAACTGTACGGGCTGTACAACGACTTGAGCCTATCCAGGCGTTTAAGAATCGATCGCTAAGGTGGGTGGTCCATGTAGAGCGTTGACCATACGCTCAGCTCCATCGAGAAGATTCTTCGACTCCGAACCTGTGGTACAACGCAACAGAGAACGCCCGCGTCTAAGTTGGCGCACGTAAGTGGAAAAGCATCTCAACCAACTTGGCGTGCGAAACTGGAGACATCTAGCCAGAAATCGCGCAAGTGACAGAGGCTTCTTGGTTGAGGCCCAGGTCCACCCGGACTGTAGCGCCATACAAAGAAAAAGTAATAGTTGTATACATTTTTTGAGCAACAGCTTATACTTTAGCCTCCAATTAATGGTTTTAAATTGGTCTTCGCTGGATCAGCTCTTAGCAAGTAATTGACCCGAACATTGGTTGAGAACATTCATAAGCAACCACTATAGCTGATCCATGCATGCTGACATTGACTAAATGTGATGCGATACACAAGCTCAAAGTTTTCAAAACCCCGCAATTGCCCATAAACAACTTGTTTCATTTAAACAATGTACGATTTTTGCGAAAAAAGCAGTTGGTTAATTTGAAGCACTCCTTGTCTAGCATGGAAACTGAAGTTATCAATAAAACAAAAATACAAAACAAATACTTAAACTGAGACCATTTGCCGCCAGGAGGAAGGAAAGGCATTCCACTGGTCGGCATCATTTTTTGTCGAAGAAGAACCAATGTAAGCAAAAGGCTGCTCTTTGACCAACACCCGAATATTGTTCTTCTTGCTAAAGTCAACAAAACTATGAAAGTAGCATAGCCAATTATTTGTCTCGACAATAAGCTCCCGTAGAGGGCCCTTTTTTCAACATCCGAACTTCAGGATCCGTATCGAAAATGTATATTCGAACAAGGTTTGAGTACAAGTATATTTCTGAAGTGCCATGGTTTTTTTTATGGGAATTTCAAGTATTAAATGTCTACAGTATACAAGAGTAACCGCCGTATCATTTTTGGTCAGTGCGTCGACACTTACCCTGGGTTTGAAGGTTCAATACCCGACATGAACTAGTTTTATAATTGACGGCTCCAGCTCTCTGGAGTCACTGAAAATACAAAGCATCAAGAAAATGTCTCACAAACTTCGCCGTTGTGATATCGTCATAAAAACTACAGGTCACCACCACTCTTAAGCGAAAAATATCAACACGAGTGTTTGTTGTAGAAGCTAGGCCCAAGTCTACCTCGAACAGCAGAAGTAGAAAAATAAGAACTACATAAATCAAACCCGCGGAGTTTCTTGCAAGCAGAAACAAGACGAACTGTATGCACATTGAGACTGAAGTCTTATTTGACTTTGAGAAATCATGCATAGGTGTGGCCATAATATCCGACTGGGCACTGTGTCACCATGCTCTACCAGTTGTGCTTAAAACGAGATGGCTCATCGAATGGCAACTAATTCATTTTGACCGAGCCAACTCTCATCTGAATCCTGAATCGACTGCATTCCAAGAACGTTTAATATAATTAAACACCTGTTAGTGATCGAAGGCCTCTGCTAACAGAGCGTACGGTGGTTCGCTCATTTGACGCTGAATTGCTTGTGTTGGTTTTTGCTGGATAGTCACTTGTATGCACGTTCATATGAACATCTGAAATATGATCAAGTATTCCTACAGCGAATATGAACGCCATTGACATTGCCGTCTAGGCGGTGTCGATAAATCTTATTTCAAGCGGATATCGAGTAACTACATACATCTTGGTTTTCCGTTCATGTCTTTTCCCTGTTCGCTACTCTATTCGCCTATCTCCGATAAATGGCGTAAGAATGACCGTATGTGATAAATCTCGAACGCCTCATTCCGGACATATGTATAACGTTCCTTTTGTACTGGCACCTGTCTCAGTAGGATTAGTCTAAGTTTCTTCAGAGTGTCACATGGAAGGGCTTGAAACCACTGATAACAGACGAGATTTATACACACGTCTTCTTCGTCCTACACTAATTGAGGACCGCATGACGGGCATCATTGAAGACGGTGAGAGGGCTGAAGATCTTGTATGAGACTTGCTTCCTGAAGTACATCGAAATCATCATTGCTTGCTTTTGATTATGATTCCGACTTAGGAAGCCATGCCCGTAAAAATAGAACAATATACTCTCGACCGCAAATAAGCAAGCGCCACCACAGCGGTGACAACGGGATGTGCGGTTCAAAGTGATTGTGTGACAATACTGGGCGCTGCAAGTGTTTTGTGAACGAGGGGTGAGTACTAAACGCATGTGTTTTTATCGCACACGCACATGCGCGTTTGTTTTTTTTTTTAATATACAACACCACGTAATAAGAACACATAAGTACAGCATAATCCTTTTGCAAAGAGAGAGAAGGTATACCATTAGCTTTCAATTCAAATGACGATATTCAGTCTACTACTGCCTCATTTTGTCAACAACTGGCTTAAGTTGATTGTCAAAATAATATCGTTAACCATCCGCCATTACAGGGGCTTCAAATAGGTAACCAACTACTTCATATCTTTTTAACTGCTCAGTGTTCATAGCGAGAGACTTATCGCTGTAAGGAAACCGCGATATAACGATGGATTGTCTGTCTGACTCGCAGAATTTCACTTTCCATACATTAAAGTAACTAAATAGACGAAATAACAGCACTGAAAGTCATTTAATGGCTTTACGATTAAGTGAGTGTTTATGCGAAATTTGTTCTGAACAGCTAAGGTGTTGTAGTCGCGAAGAAATAGTTGTGGTTAAGGAACTATTATTTAATATCTTACGTCTATGATTTAGTATTATCTTCAGTTGATTTTGTAAGCCATTACTACCACCGACCGTCCGTAACTAGCTTCATCAAATAGAGAGCGACACTTTGAGACAGTCAAATGGAATATGAATTATGTGACTAACTTCCCAAGCCAGCAAGTTGGTAGACTGACCAAGGCCATTGCCAAAAAATCATTGCCATCGCGTCCATTCTTCTCAAAAACTGAGAGAATATCTTTAACCGATATAACATCGCCCTTAGGATCGGTAAGGTAGGAGTGGCTGACTGCATAAGGCTCCAAAACTTGGAACTAGTTGGTGCTTATGACAAAGCGGTTTAGCTGGCTAATGATGACGCTATTTAGTTCGCTGAGATTGTTGCAATAGTAGGCCCTTAGATGTGCGTACTTACGACTTGCCAGAGTGCTGCATGAGCAGAGGTGGTGATTTGTGACCTCTACCTCCTCTTCATTTATGCAGCTCCTGCAGAAAGCATTGAGACACCCATCCTTTGGGCGTTTATGACAATTGCTCACAGCCCTGTTATGACACTGTTATGACACAGTCCTGAGTGAAGGTCTGCTTAGTCTGAGCAGACAGAGTGATCGTTTGAGATTTAGTGCTGGCCATATTTCCTTTGGTGCCTACTAGCGACTTGTGTGTATCTTAAGAAGGGGTTGTAGCGGCCGTAACGATCGTCCTAGACGGTTAAACTCCTCCTCACGAGTTCATCGACCTTGCAATTTCCAGGCCTGTGACAGTATCTCCCACATTAGGTGTATATTGAAATACGCAGCCATCTTGTTCTATGGGTGAAGCGACAGTCAGACAGAAGTGCACCCGGGCCTAGCTTCTGCATGTTGCTTCACAACAAAGTTGAGAAGCTCTCTCCAGGACAGGAAAACCATATGGAAGAAGTCAGCTTACAATCTGAAGAAGCAAGCACTAATGGTCACAGAAGTTGGAGTTATCCAATCCACGTGTCATCAAAATTGTAACACTTGTGGCCTGCAGTTAGCCATACAAACCTAACCTAACCTAACTAGCTGAGCTGAGCTAATGACGTAAAACGCATAGACTATACTAGCAAGCGCTTGCCTAAAATGCCTTCGGTATAGAACAAAATGCTTCTAAGAATTCAGTAGGCTGCGTATATCGTGCAATCCTTGCGCAGAAGACTGTTCGATTATTCAGATTGGAGACATGCGTTCACATGCAGACAAATGTGGTAGCTCTACGTATTTGCGCTGTCTACTGTTCAAACCAAAAATAAAGCAATAGAGTGACTCGCAGCTGACTGTTCCTTTGTCTATCGACCAACTTGTTTTTTAACGGTTATTCGAGCGTATGCATCTCGAAAGTTAATCACGGACCACCAAACCGAACATTGTTTCAAATCTATGCACACTGAAGACGAGACTTTTTTTAAACAAAACGCAAGCCACTTGAGATATCTCGGATATCTTACATTTGTGCGTCTTACACGACTTCTGCAGGAGCTGCAGAGATAAGGAAGAAGTAGAAACGACGCTACACTACCTCGGCACCTGTCCAGCACTTGCAAGAACAAGGTCCGCTAGACAAATAACAAATCTGTGGCCACAAACCATAACCAGCGTACTCAAATCTATTTTGTAAATTTTTTTCAACTTTCTATCTTTAAAAATGTGGATAGAATTTCTACAAAAACATAAAAGCTTAAGTCACTTTTGTACATTTACGCTTTGTTGAAAACTTCAAACTCATTTCTTGAAAAAATCTGTAAAACAGACTTTAGTGGTTTTTCCTTGCGACCACAGAAATATAAAAATTCAGAACATGTCTAAATTCATCAGGAAAACAAACTGGCTATAACCCAGTAATGAAGTGAACAATCTCTGAAGAGACCACTTGGATACCAGCAGGTACTTCCTAGGTGTCAGTTATTCCCCTGGCTAACGAGGAATCGGTGTATCAATCACCGGTTAGTGAAAGGACAATGGATCCAAACAGGATCTAAGTTAGTCACAACTGCTCCGGCTGTGACAATCACTCTTACCTAACCTAACCTACATTTGTGTATGGAATTCGATTTTGTGCACTTGTCTACCACGGGCAAGTTTACAGCGGTCGATATGTTGCATCCAGTTTTCGATGATTCGGCCACACATTTCAACGGAAACGCTTGGTGTTACTTTTTCAATATTGTCTCTGAGTTGCCTTAACAACGCGAGAACTAGACGGCCAATCGCTAGGACCATTCCTCAATATAACACGTCGTTCATCGAATAGTTTTCAATAAGTTAATTTGTACACTCCCTATGGGATTGTGGCATTGCCTTGTTGACAGCACATGTCATTAGTCAGTGACGGTAATTTTCATCAATGAACAAAAAAAAAACGGTCCAATGACACCAATGCACCGGTATGAATAGGTTAATTTGTTGTACATAGAATAACGCATATTCATTTTGTTTGTGGTCACTTAGGTTAGGTTAGGTTATAAGTGGCATTAAATACGGGGAGTGCACTTAGGCCAAAAACTGCCACGTGGGTTTACAAGGGGGTTGGTGTTTCGTTAAGGTAACTTAGGTTGTCAAAGAAGTAGGAGCCCAGTATGGCTTTATTAGTCGAGGCGAGTGCAGGGCAGCTGCAGAGAAGGTGTTGCCCATTTTATTCCTCTTCTCTTTATATAGACAGCTTCTGCAGAAATCATTAGAGAATAGTCCTAGTCTTTTCGCTTGTAGATATAACAGGCAGTCTTCGATCAAGCCATCAGATCTTTTTGGGTCGAGACTGGGCCAGACTTCTTTGGTGATTTGGCAAGTGTTGGCTGTATTCCATCTGGCATTAACTTTTAGTTTACTTTGATTGCTGAGTTGTAACTTAAAGGTATCTAGGGCGGTACCTATGTCACATAAAGGTTTCGGCATCTGGCAGTGTGGTGGCGATTTTTGCGAGTTTGTCAGCTTCACAGTTTCCCTTAATATCTCGATGGCCTAGTGCCCAACACAGGCAATTAAGAAACTGTTTGGATATCTCGAGATACGCGAAAGTTTCTTACTATTATAGATTTTACAGAGAGCGATGTCAGGGATTTAATTGCTGCCTGGCTAACCGTAAAGATGCAAATATCGCGGGCGGATATCATGTTCCACCTCAGCCAGGACAGGGCTTCGCTGATCGCCATTATTTCCGCTTGGAAGACACTGCAATGATTAGGTAAATGAATTGATTTGTTATGGTTGAAATGCTCAGAGAATATACCACTTCCTAATCCGTCTTCCGTTTTGGATCCATCTTCCGTATGGCGTTACCAAATGCTATATTGCTGCCATACCTCAGGTTTCAAGTGCGTCGGTGGAGGTCGTTCTCAAGGCTGTACCTTTCTTAGAGTGTTGAGATGTGTGCCGACGTTGAATATGGGCCACCATACTGCCACGCAGTATAAGAGGATGCGTCTGATCACAGCAGTGAAGAGCCAGTGAGTCATGTGGGGTTGAAGGTCCCAATTGTGGCGGATGGCTTTTTGCTCATATATAAGGCCTCGATTGCTTTTCATGCTCTTGCCGTTGTATTGAGCTTCCAGTTTAATTTGCTGTCTAGTATTAGGCCAAGGTATTTTGCCTTATTTGACAATTGAAGACTGTTCACTTAAGATGAAGTTGATCTTGCGATGAAACTGATCTTCTTCATACAACTTGTCTAGATTCCCATCCTTGAACGTAGGATGCTTCATATGTTCGAGTGCCTTGATGGCTTGACTTCGTCACCTTATAAGGGACCTTATAAGAGAACCTTTTGACCGAGAAATTTGAGTTAATGAGGTCTTAGCGTTGCCAAATCCTTGAGAAGATGTGGAACGGTCAATGCAGTTCCAATAATTTTTTAAAGTACACACATTGTTTGAATTTCGAAAGAAGAACACAAACAACAAAGCCATGCTTTAATGATTCGTTATAAAAAAAAAACTGAAAAATGTTACTGAGACTTGAAATCGGAAATAAAGTAAAGTAGGGACAGCCGACTTCTACCTCTGTTGCCCCTTAACGTTTTCTCAAATCCAACCGACCAATCGGAGAATGCCGTTTACATTATTTCGTGAATAACTGTCGAAAAGTCTTTCAAATACGTCGACGGACAAGTTGTCAATCAGCTGTGAAGTCATACCTGATGTCTGCTTGCAAGTTCCTACCTGTCCCTGTACTTGGCACAAATCAATTTGAGAGGTTATAGCTACAAGTGCTGTTCAAAAGCGTCACTAACCTCACGGATGTCACACAGTGGAGTAGGTATCTTAAGAGAAATTGAAACAACATTAATTCACTTTCATCTCTGTCTCATTTCAGTCCGCTGTATACTCAATCCAAGGATTCAATGACAATTAAAAATCCGAAAGTATTTTTCTCAGAAACGTTTACCCACCTCGCCTGTCGCAAAACTAAGCCACTGGCTTACTTCTCCAACACAGAACATCATCTTCAACTGATCCACCAACCTGATTGGCCATTACCGGCTTCATAAGCACGTTATCGATGCACGCCACGTAACGAAAATAAAAACTCCCAACCTGGTACCACACTTAAAGAGGTACACGCAAAAAAAATACAACAAAAAAGAATTCAATGTCTGAAGTGAAAGCATGCCAAGAGATGCTAAACAAAACAGAACACACACACTCGCGCCTGACACATCAATAAATTTAACTCACCTGCTCGCGATTCATTCGGTATTTCGTTGATCCCTAACTGATCGTCGTCATCTTGAGGCAGCTCATTCGCCTCGGCGGTATACTTCGTGAAGTCCACTCGATTCTTGTACAGCTTTACGCGACCGGTCACGTTGACGTCATTTGTATCCAGGGCGTCATTGAGGAACATGTAGACGTTCTTCTGGAAGCACGAGAACGATGGGTGATGGTAGCAGTCGCGAATGATGCCATCCCACAGATCGTTTCCCGTCGACAGGCTGGAAACACGCTTCGTCTTTCCACCCGTATCATTTCGGTTTGCCACAAGTTCCGGTGTCATGGGGGTCGTACTATTATAGATCTCGAACGCACGCGCTTCTTGTGTTGCCCCGGCGAAAAGTAAAACCAAAGCAAACGCGATCATGATCGTCAGTGATCTTGATCCGATAATTGTCCTACTGACCAGATTGCTATCTGTCATCTTTGTTGTCACCGACACTCTTGCCACGGAACTGGTACACTTCGAGCACACTGAACTTGAGCAGTTCCACTTCTGAAGCCGCCTTAGCCTCTGCATTGCGACACACTTACGACCGATTTGTAATAATCGGTATTCACTGTTTTTTTTTTTCACAGATTTCCTCGCGAACAATTATTTCATATATGGTAGACAAGAATGTATTTCACATGTTTTTTTGGCGCCCGAACGAGTTCACCGAGTTCCGGTTAAGCGATGCGATTGCTGGCTTGCTGTCCACTGCGGCGAGTGTCGACTGTCTTCCGGCGTTGCACGTCAGCGACTGAGTGAGACCATGGTCAGTTCGGTGGTGCGAGCACAACCAGGAAAGTTGTTGTGAAATGGTCGAAATGAAAAGAAGAAAGTACTGCGATCGTGGTGGTGTCGTGCAGATACTTCGTTAAGTTTGCAACTCACGTTATCACCTCCGTTTGTTGATTTGTGCGCGATCTCTCAGCTGTTGCGATGCTCTTGATGAATCTGTAAAAGAAAGAAAAATGTGGTGTTTAGTTGCGTTCACTATCGTATAATGACTCGATTGGGTGGAAGCCCTCTTGTGGCGTACACTCACGAACCTAGTATGTATATTACGTTCAATGCTATGCGGAAACTGGTCAGTGGACCAATTTCTCTTTCTGTTTGCGCAAATAGAAAATTCAATACCGACAAGTGGAGACATTTAGAAATCTCATCCATCAGGGAGAGGAGATGATGCATCGCCACGCCGGGAAAACAGTGTGAACTGTTGGCACATTGCCTGCGGTTTTTCGATTAGATATTGGAACATGACGGAGGTTGACATTCCTGATGAATCGTTTGATATTGATGATGGAGCAGAACATGGCGTTGATGTTATGCGTCCACATCGGCGTGAAACTTCGTGTGAATAGAAATGGAAATGTATTGACATTTCGTCTCAATTCATTTGCATATTACTTATGTTTGCTAAGAAAGTTCTGTCCACCGATGCAAGTGTGTTATTGTTTATGTTTGGTGTGTTCGTCGGTATGACTTCATTTGCAGAACCTAAATAGTAGCTGTGACATCAATTTCCTTCTGTCGGAGGCACGTGACAAGTATTTAGGTTGTGTTCTACCTGGAGTTTGTCTTCAGTGAGAGACTGTCAGTCTCACAAAAATCACACTGGAGTCGAAGGTGCACTGATCGATTTAAAGGGGAGTGGATGGTTGTTTGTCGGTGATGTGGACACTTCTATTATAAAGGGTGGTTAAATTTTAAGGGCCGATGTTGAATGTGAACCACACCTAAACGTCAAGTTTTTTCTGCATTTCATTTGACATTTCTTAATTTCAGGCTAACCGGCCGGTCAGGCAGTTACTGTGAATGGTGTTCGCTATCGTGAAGTGATATCGAACTTTTTATGGCACGAATTGGAAGATATGAATGTGGACGATATGAGGTTTCAACAGGACGGTGCCACTTGCACACAGCTAACGAAACAATGGGTCTTTTGCGCGACAAATTCAATGGCCGTGCTATCTCACGTGGTGGCGATGTCAATTGGCCACCACGTGAGATAGAAAAAAATGTGATTTGACACCGATGGATTTTTTTCTTTGGGGTTATTTGAAAGAAAAAGTATACGTCGATAAGCCAGCAACAATTCAAGAGCTAAAGGATGAGATAATTCGGCACATTACCGGCATAGAACCTAAATTATGCTTCAGCGTCATCGAAAATTTGGACCATCGGATGGAGGTGTGCCGCCGAGGTCGCGGCGGCCATTTGGCCAATATTTTGTTCCATACATACTTGAACCATACCAATATTATCATAATAAAAATAAATGACAATAATTTCCTAAATAATTTGTGTTTTATTCAAAATCAACATCGGCCCTCAAAATTTAACCAGCCTTTATAATGAATCAACATAAAGGAATGTGAAGTGAAAGTTATGATGAGAGCTCATTCTTAGACCACTCACTGCTGGAGTGACAAAATTCAATGCAGACTGTTGTTTACACACAAATGGGATTTTTTAAAGGGTTTCCCAAGTTTGACGTGACAACTGTGAACATTCATTGTGAACACACTTTCAAACCAATGACTGAACTAAACTGTCATTGTCAAAACATTCAGTAAATTGTCATCAAGTTGAAGTTCATGAACGAAGAGCGCTTACCAATAATTCAAATTTATTACCAAAATTCCGAGTCGGTGACAACAGTTTTAAGACCATTAACATCAATTTTTGGTCGCAATTCTCGTCTCAAGCACCGATTCTGATTCTATATCCTCACTACTGAATGTTCCCGTGCTAGTGAGACAACGGGTTCAAGTGGCGAGAACATTTCTGCCATTCAACTGTCAGTCGCAAGCGAATCGAAACAGTCGGTTATGTGGACTGAAGTCAGCGGGAAATACAGGGTGGGCCATCTAGTATTTTTTTTATAAATCATAGGTTATTTTGACATTGACAGCTGTTTCTCGCTCGAAATCTTGACCGAAAGTCAGTATCATACCTCCGCGGAACGAAATATGTAGCTTTACACTTGAACAGCGTTGGGAAATATTGAAAGTTTGTTTCCAAAGTGAGTGCTGTGGTTTGAAGCAGTTTTGGCTGAAATGAAGCACCCATCGCGACGGCCATATGCAAGTGAGTGCAAAAAGTTTGCGAGTCTTGTATGCTAGTGGACGACACTCATGCTTCCCGTCGCTGTACGATGCGCGCATATGAGAATGTGGCTGCTGTGGCCTTTCGGTCAATTGTGGTGTTTTTTCACATCTTCGCCAACAAACTACTCGAACCACCTAACAACAAGGTCCATCTCTCTTCCGAAGGAATGCAATCTTCAAACAATTTCAATATTTTCTTGGCAATCCACTTCTTGGCGATTGTGAAACTCTTGCACGTACGATCCAATTCAATTCAGTGCACTTCTCACATAATGACGAGTACTTGCTTGTGTGCATATGCACGTCGGATGGATGCTGGTCGTTGCATGCTGCTTATGAGCATATAATGCACGCCTTTCTTGTGAAAACTAAGAAGCAATATTGCGTCAACTGCACTCTTTTATCGAAACCAGTTCTCATCTGGCGTTCTTAAATCTGCGCTGCTGTTGATTAAGTCATTTTCTTCATTATCAGGTTTTTTTTTCTTTTAACGCGGTAACGTAGGTGAACAAGGAATGCTTATGGTAATGTTGTAGCGCTACCATCTGAGGCGGACCTGGGCCTAGCTTCCACAGCACCCACCAGTGATTTTATTTATTTTTCTTAAGTTCATTCTAATTTCAGGAATTCAAAACAAACTTAGGTTAGGTTAGGTTGGAGTGGCTGACTGTTGGTAGCAGAAGTCACACTTAGGTCAGTGTAGGCCCGTTGTATCGTGGATCCACGTGGATCCGAAATCCTATTCCGGAAAACTATTAGCGCTTTTGATGAAGCAGAGGAGTTGGCAGATACTAATGTTATTTAGTGCTGTCAAGCGTTTAGGTAGCATTTTCTACAGGTGGAGAGAGCACTGCAACTGCATAGAAGGTGCGCAATTGTTTCTGCCTCCACTTCGCCTACAGCTTCTGTATTTATGTTATTACGCCGAAAATGGTTCTGAGGTTAAGTACACGGTTAAGTCTACTCAATCTGATTAGGCTGCGTGAGCGTTTTGGATCGATGATAGACCATTTCTGTCATGTAATGAGACGCCTAGTGCCAGTAGACTACCTACGATTCATATGGTTAAGCGTATGTTTTGCAGTAGCTATAGCTGTGGGTGGTAGGTCTCCATCTGGAAAGAGTATGGAACTAGTATACCTTCTTCCAAGTTCGTCAGCTTCACAATTCTCTGGAATTTCACAATGTCCCGGCACCCACATAAGTTGTATGCTGAAATACTTGGCTTTCTCCTTCAGAGATAGGCGGCAATTCAGGGAAGTCTTAGAGTTTTGATCGCTGCCTGGCTGTTGGAACGATACATAGTTTTTTAGCCACGAACTTCTTTAATCGCTAGAGTTTCTTCCTGAAAATGCTACCGTGATTTGGTAGTCAGATTGGCAAGTGAATATATAGATCCTTCGTAAAGACACCCGCACCAAGACGGTGAAGATTCGCAGAGGACCATCCAGCATAATTGACATCGCCAAGGCGGTTAATAACACGAATTGGAAAATTGGTGCGCAAAAGATTGATAGTGGCTGTGTGGCATGGACCGCCATCTTGCATGAACCAGATGTAGTTCAAATCCATGTCTTCGATTTTAGTAAAAAAAAAAAAGTGGGTTAATATGGCTTGAATGGTTAACATAACCTCCACCGTGGACCAAAATAAGTCTTCAATATTTCCCAACGTTGTTCAAGCTATTCCTGTCACGATTTCGAGCGGGAAACAGCTGATCACTGAGAGTTTGACCCTGAGCTCACCATAAACTATTCCTTAACGTATTGCAACGAACCGCCGCGCCGTTTGTTAACTTTGAGGGCTTCTGCATAGTATATACATATTAAAAAATACTTCGAAATCATAACCCGGGCTTCTAAATCTAAAAGTACTTAGAACACCTCTCCGAACACCTTTTTTCGACTCTCAGACCACTGTGCGCTGTACATTTAGAATTGTAGGTTCAAACGTCGCCGTTCGGCGTTGGTATGAAGCTGTAGGTCCCATCTACTACTGACAGAGCATTAGGACGCACAACACGACTGGCTGCTGTGAGTAGAAGTCCGTAAAACTGTTAACCGTGAATAAGGCGTTTGCTGAAATTAAAATACAGAAGCGGCTAAAATGGGTTTGGCTGCGAATGAGGGCAAAACAAAGTACATGCTGTAATCAAGAAAGGACATGAAACATCGACGTCTTGGATAGAGCGTCACAGTGGAAATCTATGTCTTCGAGGTGGTTAAGGACTTCGTCTACCTCGGCTCCCCAGTAAACTGTACAAACAACATTACTCAGATAAAACGCAGCTCTTGCCAATCATTGTCTTCGGGCTCAAGAGGCAATTGCGTAATAGAGCCGTCTCTCGAAAAACCAAGTTGACCAGTCATGATGTACGGCGCGTTGGCATGGACAAGTCATTGATCTCAGTATATTTGTGGTTATAGTGCATGGATGAGAGGATCCACCCATGAAGTATACGGGCTATCAGTCGTCTACGGATCCAACGCCGAAGGTGGCTAGGCCATATAGAGACTATGGACAACTCAGCTCCGGCTCGAAGAGTCTTCGACTGCGAACATGTGGAAGACCGCAACAGAGAATTTACTACGAAAACCATAAAGCCAGCCAAGTCGATATTTTCAGGTTTCGAGCAACACGTTGTTACAGAAAATCGTACAATCACTACGGTTTTCAAATGTCTTGCAAGCTGAAATAACGATCAAATAAAATCGTCCATAAACCTAAAAGCATCCACTCTAAGAAACATTTGACAGCTCAAAGTTCAAACAACCATCCCTTGAAAATCCTCTTCAGCCATCAATATAAAATAATAAAATATAAATGTGTCTCCAATAAAAAAGACCACCCACCAAGTGCCCAGTATATGGCCCACTACTTCGAAGTAAATATCAATGATTCTTCACAAAAGCGACCTGTATAGTTTGGTTCACCGTTAAAATTAAGCGTAGACGTAGTCCCCAGTCAGGGGTAAGGCCAATGGTATAAATATTTTTGGTGGAACCCCGCACACGCTTAGCTATTTCCATATGTTCTTGTGCATCTTATCACACAAAGCAAGAACTACACATATTCTCCCGTGTCTCCCGTGCGTCGCCGCTTCCCAAGAAGTGTGTCAAAGTCGTATTATTTTAGAATTATTAGGTCACCAAGCATAATTATGCTTATGCCTCCAATTAATGGTCGGTTGACGGTCGTTCTGATTCCATTCATTGAATACGTAAGTGTTCTAATGAACAGTTTCTTAACTGGAAAGGGTATCTATGTTAATGAGGCGGTTTAAATGCGGAGCGAAGGGTCGTCTCGAACTTGAATATTTCATGAAATCATAATCACTTGAGGCTGGCTATTGTTTTACCAGGCTTATTAAGCAATCTGGAACTAAAGTTTACCGTGGCTGTTACATAAAGTCCAAGATGCTGTAAGCTAGACTAAAATTTTAATACATCATATCAGTGAGTGGGTTTACGAGCCACTAAAGTTATGAACTCAAAACAGATTGTTTTTTGTATATAGCATCGACAACGCTGATGTTCCTCGGCATTCAGTGCGTGGAGCGAGGCAAAGTATGGTGGCTAGAATTCATGATGACCCCAGACGGTGCTGAACTTCTTAAGAAGAAATTTGTAGAATTATGCCAAGCAACTCTTTTACTTTGGTAAAGAATATGAATTGCTGATTAACCGAACTGACTGACTTTCCTTTACTTATAGTGGATGGCTGGTTCCAGTTGTTGATCACTTAACTTTACTGGCGGTACATGCAGCATCAATTACTTCATTCATTCCATGCTAATTGTTACGCGAAAGGAGTTTAATTATTTCTTACCAGGAGTAGGAAGCATAGACGCTATTACGAGTAAGGTATTTGAATAATGTAAGTAAAACGGAATGATGTGGCAATCGATACGCTGGTGTTGATTCCGCTACCCACTTTTTATTCCGAGTTCAAACGATGAAGTTGGTGGTGTCGGTGATTGAATCCTGCACCCCAAGCGTAGGAGTCGACGTACCTCTCCACTAGACTGCGGTGGTGAACTTATTGAAAGATATTGAGATCCAAACCCCTTGTGTGTGGTGTTAGACGGAACTTTCAGTGGGAAGTTAGTTGCCAAACGTTGAGAATATTTGAAAATAAAACTGCTGGGTAAGCAGTTTTAATTAATTAGTTGTTTAACGCCAATTAGGTGAATTCTATTGAGCGATATTGAACGTGCAATAAAAAGTATCCCTTTTCTCAATCAACTCAAACCGCAACCGAAACTACCCTCTTGAGTAAAAGGGGGAAGTGGCAGAGAGGACATGCCATGGCTATCGTGTTCGGAAAGATACGCCTTAATAATTGGTCATCGCCAGAGAGTCAAGGACCTACATATGATGGAGGAATTGAAGCCAGGCGTGAATTCGCAAATTAAGCGCTGCAAATGTTGGCTAGATTTACGGATATTTTTGAAAGGAAGTGCAAAAAAATTAAACAAACTCTTTGGTGTACAAATTGTTTACATGTAAATAAAAATATGGATGGCGCTAGAGTCTGAGGTGGACTTTTGCCTACGACCATCATTCGTACCGTGCGCGAGTTAAGAAATGTTCCCAGGCGGATACAAATTAAACACATTTTAAATAACCTTTATTAAACAAAATGAAAACATAGTATATAACATAAAAGTTCCGACATAGTCGGAGGTCTTTCGTAGACTGACTCAACATTTATGCACTTATCCACAAAACCAACAGATGTAAAAGTTAACAATTTAAAAAGGACGCTGCTGATCGTAAAGACGTAAACAAACAGGAGAATGAAGGAAAAGGAATCGGAAAAGACGTATACAAATATGAGGTATGACAATTTGACAAAGACTAGTGCATAGATGCAACGTTTTTCGGTGGAAGTTGCGGAGACATGTTGCGGTATGTAACTCGCGCTATTGTTCTCTCACAACGAGGGAGACCTACAGTTTTATGCCGACTCAACAAATTGACTGCCAATGCAGTTCTGAGAAAATTACTTAGGGCGCTAACATAATATATTTCGTTATTTACATTTTTGCACAAATGGATTTTATCATTTTTGTGTCCCACAGCCCGAAGTAAAAACGTACATGACTATCATATTTGATAATGTTAACGGCGAAGTTTGTAAGGATTTTTCTAGACTCTCCGAGTCGTGAACTAGGAAAGTTGTGAATAATGAAAGTTCGTGTACGGAGTAATACACCTACCCAATACGCCATGGGGGCTACTTGTGTTCCTACAGTCAGTCACAAAATTAAGTATGCATAATATATTGGTCGCATTTTCAACGACAAATATAAAGATTCAAACGAGACTCAAAAAAAGTCTTGTATCTGTTTTTTTGTATAGCAATTAATAATGAACTTAAAACAAGCAAATATATGTAACAACAACTAAACGGACACTCATTAAGCGCTTGCTTTCCATCGATTTTGCTTATTCGTTTGAAAGGCCTCTCGATGCCATTATGTGTGGGATACATAACATAGTTCAAATGTCCGCCGCGGCTTCTCTAGGTGGCGTGCATCCGAAAAATCAAATTCTCCATGATACTGGCGCATAAATTAGGTAAAATTTGTCCGATGGCATCGATTATGTTGGCCCAGAGGGCGTAGATGGCCTGGTCTGCTAAACAGTGACTTTTTCGGGATGCATTTTATGCCCTTGGATCTCATGTGGATTGGTATCGGCCCAAATTGAATTCATCCAGATATGGGCCTCATCTTATGGCGACCATGAAATGGGCGAAGCACGCGTAACGTTGCCCGAATAGAACACCCATGTTGATAAAACAATTTTTATCATTTGCACTTCTTGTTGAATGCTATGTCCATCCATGGCGGATTGGCAAAACAGAATTGGAAGACCCATTATATACACGGGGACAACCAAAAATCAGGCAAAAAGTTAAGTGGCAAAAGTGAGTAATGACACGAGATTTATTGTGGCATACAAAATCGATAGATTTGGTTACAATCTCAAGAGGAACCTACGCCAAAGCGTTTCCAAGCGAAGCTTAGAGGAGTAATTTGTTTGTGATCAAAATTTCGCTACATTTTTGACCTACATTTTTCTGCTTTAAATACATTATTAATTGCTATTAAAGGAAAAACTGCATTTACGAAGTCGAAAACTCACGCACACTTTTGTGACTAGCTGTTCATCAAATACATATAATATTTATCAAAAACAAAATTAATTTTAATGAATTTGGTAAATGTCTCCAAAATATCAAGAATACAAATAACTCTCTATTCACATAAAGTACGGATAACGCGTCTGAAATCCAGAAGAGATTGAAGAATATATCTACATACATATATACAAATATGTATGTACATTTAAATCTTGAAAGGCACAAACAAGTTTTTCTCTATGATATCTAGTTGTTTGGGGATAACAGACAGAACTATACATCCTTCCTAACAGGATGGCAAAGTAGTCTTAAAAACAAATACACCATCGCTGAAGTACCTGATGCCTTTGTGGAAAACGTAGTATAATATATCCTATCTCAATTGTGTGTCTATCTTTTGGTATCCGATATAATAATGAAATCAACATCATCACATACACCAATGTGGACAATGGCAGTAAGTATCAGTGTCAACTTCCCAGGGATAATCCTTGCTGCGCACCAAACAACGTTAGACATTGTTTCTGCACTCCTCAGCAAGAAGGAAACACTTTTCCTACCGCAATCCAACCACTTTGAAGTAATTGAGGAAACTTCAAGAAAGTATCTGCTAATAGAAACAGGATGAAGTGCAAACCTTCATTCGTTGAATTAAATATTTTGATTCTAGGTTTTGTTAGTTTAAGAATCACTCCATTTAAGACCACTTCCATGATATAAGACCGATTTAGAAAGTGTGCAGCCACATTGCATGTTTCCCTCCAATTACTGGGAGTGACATAACTCGCTTATCTTAAGTCGACGAGCATTTTAATTTCAATTTAATGAACAATTTGCAATTCATTTAATTGAAGTACAATTTCATTCACTTTAATGTTCATCTCACACACTTTTGTGTTCGCACTTTCAGATGGCTTGACGATAGCCCCGAACGCGTATATTTTCGTGTTCCTTGTATTCCTTGATTTCCGATTTCTAGAAAAACCGGTTTACAACAGTCAAAAACGAACGAGTATCATTTCGACGAGAGACCATCGTTGCATAATGCTCCGTAAACACCGGCCGAGCTTGCAGGCGGTTGATGCCAGAAAATCTGACCAGAAGCACGTGCATGTACGTGCTTTCATTGCATTAATGATACACTTCTGGGGGGGCGGCTGTGACAGTAGGCGGAAACTAAGGGTAATTAAAGTTAGGAAAGCAGAGCCTCGACGTTGAGATTGTGTCCAATTATATTTCGGAGGCCCATTCGATTTCGCTTCTGTTGTTCGTTCTTGTGATTAATAGGTGGACTTACCATACGCTTATCGTAGGGAATAGACCATATGTGACGCATTAATCAGCTCCGAGATACAGTAAAACGACTTGGTGAGTATTGAGAAAGTTTCCACGATGCGATATTTGCATGCTGCTAATTGCTAGTATGTGTGCTTTGTTCGGGAGATAATGGAATCGAGATTTGAAAGTTGGAATGTTGCATTCACATTCATTCAACATGCACGTGGAAACAGTTCAAAAGACTTTTTGTTTGGATCTTACCTAACTCTGCCCTTTTAGCTGGAGTTGGGTGGATGGTTAGTTGTGTATATGAGCTTTTTCGTCTGTAAGATATGGCCGATGAAAGTGAGCCATCGATTCCAAACTCATTTGGAAGGACATTATGGAGGACCGTGTAAAGAAGACATATGTGGCGTTCTACACGTGTAAACGGGACGCATGGCTATACACCATAATAGTAAGGCCCATCTGGACGTACGGATGCTTATTATGGTCGGAAGCATTGGAGAAGAAGTATATTATCATACAGCTAACCAGAATTAAAAGATCGGCCTGCCTAGGTATTACAGGTTGGCTCAGAACAACACCGAGGGCAGCACTCAAGGCCATTCTCTTCGTCCCTTCCCTCGACCTATTCTGTAGCAACAGCACCTCCTCATAGACCCTGAGACTCAGAGAAGGGGGGGAGAAACCACACGATCACGCTGCATGTCACTAACGAAGTGGACAGCAGCACAACATTTAGGGCCAACATCCTATTTTCCACCAATCCTAGTCCCGGCGAGGAGCTTCAATCAACGCTTTCTGGGCCAAATACAATGGCAGGAACCATTAGTAATAGAAGTAGACGGGATCATCTTATATACTGACGGCTCAAAGACGTGCGCTGGGAAAGGTGCTTTTCGCTAACAGACCGGAAGTGGCTGCAATACATGCGGCAGCACAGGCGCCATATCTCTGGGAATAAATGCCATATCATAAGATATCCTAACTTCGAACCTGGTCAGACCTTGCAGACAGAGCATCAGTGAGATATCCTTGATGAACTCGGTGATCCTCGGTGACGACAAGTGGGTAAGTAAGCCACTAAGTGTAGCCACCAGTAAGCCAATTCAACATATGCACCTTTATACTTAGAGTGGGACTTCGCAAAAGGAGGTGTCCCAGTTTAAGGTTGGAGCTGGAGAGGCTCACAGGTTGATGCATTGGTCCACCTTGGTCTGTAACTCCGCACAAAGAGGAACAAATACTTAATTATAATAGCACTGACGTCGCGACAGTGTGTGGTGGACAACTTCCGGCAGACTTCGAACAACGAAGTTCTAAACACGAATACTCTTTGTCAGTGACTCGAATGAGGTGGAGCAGTGAATTCTAAAAGTTGTTAAATTCGGGGATTAGCTGACCTCCTAGCTCCCTCGGTGGAGGAGTCGACCCACCATCCCACGACACCATGGCGTTTTAATTTATATTTCCATGTCATCTAAAAGCTACCCTTTTCTCCACATTAACGAACCAAACAAATGAATTGGCTTCATTTGCTTCAACAACACTGGCTACCATCTTTCCTCGAGACAATAAAAAATTTGGCCAGCTTTGAACGCACTTCATCTTCTCCATCATAATTCCAAACAGCAAATTCTGTCTGAAGTCTGCTTCTGCTGACCTAAGTTTCAAGGTGATTCCAAGAAGCCACTCAAACAATAGGAACTCGTTTTCAAAATACTGCCTGCAAGAGAAAGTATTCATTTTTTGTTGTTTTTCTCCGCCGACTTCACCAGCGGCAGTAGGCAACAAATCAAAATCATAACAGTTTATATGAGACAACGTGGAGCGTCGATTAGATAATACACGTATGACACCACGCCTGAGAAGTGAAAATTCTGGTCGCCACCGCCGCAGACGACAGTAGCTAATGAAAACAAGAACAAAAACGATAAAGTGTCTCGCAAGTCACAACGAGTTTGCTTGTAATTTTCACTTTTTGCATGTAGGCGGGTAATAAAAAGAAATGTTTAATCTTAATTATTCTCATTTTCTGTTCTCTTTTAGCCACACCCTTCGAAAGCCCAGGCTATGTGTACGGAAACCACATGGATTAAAGGACTTCATTTTCTGCGAAAATATGTGTGTAGCACTTGTCTTTAAACTTCCATGTGCCTGTAACTAGGTCATAACGCGTAAAAGCTTTAAAGTCATTGTTTGTTCTTGTCATTGTTTTTTCTTGTCATTGCTTTCGTTTAGCGCTTCTCAACCCACTTGCATTTGTGTCTGATCAAGTGAGAGCGATTCTAATTGATGACAATTGGTAGTAGACAGTGTGTCTTTCATTTTGCATTGTGAAATGGGAGCACTGATGGTCAAACGATTGACAACACGTTAATGCTCGAAGCACACAACGTCTTGATTGAAATAAAAATGAAACCAGTGAATGTTTGACTGGCAGTGAAAAATAGTGTGCCCTTCGATTATATCAAGGACAAGGACATGAATACAATCGGAGTGGAAAATGCAGAAGTGTGTAGAGGGAGGTGTTTCTCTGGCCTTATCCAATCTGAAACTTTGAATGATTGAATGTTTGTGGAGCTCTAACTTCTAAGCGGCTGTTCGGATTTGAATGAAACTTGTTAGACCGACCGCTTTTACTCTGCATTAGGACATAGGCTTTTTACACAAAAATATGACTTTGACTTTAACTCGCAAAAAATCGCAGTACGCGAGTTATGACTTTTTTTTAGTTATCTAAACCATCAGTCGCTCGAAAATGAATTCGAAAATGGTAATACTATACCACGCATTGCGTGAGCTATTGTTAGTCAATATTTGGGTTTAAATGGAATCAAATGGATCTGCTGGACACTTTGCAAGAGGATGCCATCCATAGTTTAGTTAAAGTATAAGTTTCCAGTTTATACTATTTTTTCGATATTCCATATTAAGACTTTTAAAGGAAAGTGTTTCTAGAAAATCTTATCAGAACAGTAGAATCATCACCGTTCACATATTTGTAGTGAGACAGACGAACGGAACGGACAGACGTTGCACTTACATGATCGACATTTTACACACGGTTTTTATAAATTCCTTTGATTAATCCCTTTTGTCTCACCTCTCTTGCCTATAACGTTGAAAAATCGGCGACGAATTTAGCGTGTGTAAAAGCAGCCTTGCAAATTCTCTGCGACAAGCCTCTAAGACACCAAACGAATAACAAGTTCAATTAAACTGGCGCATCATCTCCTCAAAAGTTAGCCTAAATTTTTAATTAACGTCGAACTGAAACGGGACCCACATGGAGAAAGCCGCAATCCACAAAATGCTCGACTAAATTGAAATATCTGATCTTGCGAAGTTCTTAAGGAGATAATTAAATAAAATCAAAAAGATATAGATTCTAGTTTTATTATTGTACAAGTTCAATGAACGACTGTGGGTAGCGTCCTTGTATTGCCATATCGCTCTGTGCCGTCTTTATCTCTATAATGCCTGAAACACAATAGGGCTTTGCTGCTGGCGTTTTTCACGTTACGAGTCTAGAGTCTGAAACGCGCTGTGAAATGTCAACTCAATTTATCAGCTGTTTTCGATTCACAAATCTCATATGGAAAATATTGTGTCCTTACTTATTCCACTAATTTCAAATCACTTTACCCATTACATTAACCTCAGTCAGCTGTTGCCATTTCTCAAATATCAGTTGACTCTCAAATTGAGCGAAGATCTCTCAATTTGTTTGCGAGTGTGAGTGTAAGCGCCTCTCGCACTGATTTTTTCCAACATGTCGAAAAATCCTTACGTGAAACTGTCCTTACGTTTTATGACATTCCTCTCAAAAAGCGCGAGGCTGTATATTGTGCGTAGCATATGATTTGCCTGTGTTGGAAGACAACGCCAGCACCAAAGTCCTATTGCATTTCAGGCATAAATGGGTTGTATTAATGAAATAAAAAAATTCTACGTCCGGAGTTCGGGTGCGTCCGGATCACCCAGCCATTTCTTCAGGTTTGTGAACAGGAGGTAGTCAATATGGATATTATGCGGAATGGGGCAGCAATTTATGGATTTTTACCACTATTTTGAAGAGGACACACGTATGCGTTTATGGTCAAGCATGTGCTATCGCGACATTTAACGTTCAGAGACATTTGTATGTCCAAATTTTCATGTAAAATGTGATGTACCCACTCAGCTGAGATGCCTATATATGTAGCCACACTACACAACATCTCCGATCGTCCAATGGTCATGATGACCTATTTTGAACGACTTGAACATTCGGTGTCACTTGTACTGGTACTAACGCAAATGCAACTCGGTAAACTACTTTTTAACCATTGAAAGCAATAGTGCAATATAACACCATCATTTATCAAGTACACATTTATGTTGCTCAAAATTCACGAGGTTGTCTGCTTTCAATGGCTGTCAAACAAATTGAATTTGCAGTGTTCCATTCAAAGTTACCGGACGGGCAATACAAAAAGTCACTGACTTATCATACCTATCGTACAGTGCGTTGCATAATTATAACCCACTTTTATATTTGAGCTTCAAATTGCAATGAAATTTAAAAGAACACTCCAAAAGGGGGTGAAAATGCACTAGTTCATGAAACAACCATTGTCCGATTGTACCGCAGTTCCGAAATGAATGGGTGGAATTTGGATGGTCCCGATGGTCATACTTAAGGAATCCCAATATTTCCAAACACCGCGTTTTGGTGATGATTTAGGCTGCCAGGATATGCAGTTCATGGCATTCGTACTAACTCTGCGTGTATGGAAGCCACCTCCTATACATATACATATGCATGCATGTTTATGAATTGAAAAAAATCGATGTCATAATTCGGCCATTACTCATGTCCATCTCTGTTTCTACGGGAATCCGACTTACGTCCTATATGGTTATTTTGCATGGTTATTAAGCTCTTCTGCATCACATATTCTGTGTCCGCATATAATTTTTCACGATATCCAGTATAAGATTAATTAATGCCTCATGTTTCGGCTTTCACGGTATATTCGTGGATTGAACCTAACGCCTCCGGCGTAGGAGTCGGCGCACCATCCTACGACGCATCTGCGAACGCAGGTCGAATTCTAATACACTAAAAACTACACTAAGGCTCAAGTATTCTAATTAACTTATTTCTTTCTAAGTTTGCATAATTCGGCCATTGTTCATGTTAATACTCTGAAATATTTAACAAAGTTTTAAGAACCCATTTTTATCAAATCCAACTGTAAGGTATATATTAAAACTTTCTGCAAAGATGATTCTGAAGGCGAGCTAATAATATGCAGACACTTTAAAAATACAAAACTCGGCTTTATTCATATCGTTACTGTGAGATGTGGCTTGAAAAATGAATATTTGCTTGCGTATCCCTTACAACAGTGCTCTGTTCGTCATTAAGTCAACAACTCGGAACGTTAATAGGTCCGGATGGATTTGGTACCATTCCGAACTTAATATTGGCATGAGCTTAGTGCAATTCTATGATTTTCGTTTCCGATCTATCGATCTATCAGCTTCCATTTCCAAGACTGCTGTAGCCACCCCAAGCCATTCCCCTTCTCTAAGTAGGTGCTTACCAAGCGACTAGTGTGTTTGGGGGTTATTATTGTGTTGGAATACCCAAATTGTGGCACGTTTGTCCGCAAATGGGCAATTTGATCATTCATGCGACCTTTGACTTCACACAGTTGACCCACTTTGGCGAGAGAATGAACATACCTTTTTTTGTGAATTTTATGTGATGGTCCTACCAAAACTACGCACTGATTAACTAGCCTTAATAGCATTTGATCCCGGATAGCACTTCTGTCCAAAAGAACTCGAAAAGTACAACAACGCTTTGAATAAATTTGCTTACTTTTGCCCGGGCTCTCACTCCCTCCGCCGAGGACAGCAATTGAAATGTTTCGCCCGACTCCTAGCTCTCCACTCCACAGGAGACGCCGTGAATGGGACTTTTCATGGAGGCCTTTGTACATACCGAACGTCATCTGATGAGAACAAGTTGACATTTGATTTGACTGCTTGCACATTTTTTTGCTCGGTACTGTGTTTTGCAATTACTTCGTTACATTAAATATTTAAGCACAACCTTGCAAATCGAAAGAACGCACACAGTCTAGAGTATCCAGTAATTATATTTACAAATTCGCAATCACAAAATAAGATGTCAATCAAATTCCCGAGAAGACGAACAAAATAAAAATGACTAACAGACAGATCATAACATCGACCCTTTTGTATTCAATCTACATACAAAATGCGATGGAAGTTGTCAAGAATTGACAGTTGGCAGCATGACTTTGTTTCGACTAGAAACGAGTATTTCTTTCACTTCGATCGGATACTCATCACTAACTGTATCTAATCCAAACATATTTGTTTGATTGACTTATACCAGTTTCTCGAATCGAAAAAGAAATCACTTAAACATGAGGAGAAAACGCCGGTTGAGAAGAATACATACAAAGCTTTGGAATGAACGGGCAAATGGGCAGTTCAAGTGGTCGCAGATAAAGATCTGTCTCGAGCAGCATAAGGAGCGGATGAATATTTTATTTCTTATGCCATCAACGCCTACCCATATTCTTTCGATGATTGGTTTTTTTTAAATTGGAAATTTAAATGCTTGTTCTGGTGTTCTGTTACTTGTAACAACAGCCATTCGACTTAATAAACGGGTTTTAGTTTTCTAGTGTCTATGAGACATCATAAAATCACCAAACTTACAAATATGTAAGTTAGAACAAACATCTTTAGTTTTCATGAGTTAAAGCTAAAGTTGTGGTAAAATAAATACGCGTACAGCACAATTGGATAAAGGAGAGAAAATCCCAGGGCACTGATTTACCGGCTGTTCAGTAGCAGGGTCATCAATCCACAAACCAGCATATCAAGAGGCGTGCCTCATCCCCTGCTTTGTTAACTTTAAGGGCAAGGTGATTGCATATCCACATGAAATTGCTATAGCGGTCTCTGCCAAACACCAATCGAGGGCCTTATCCTATTCACTCTAAAGTAATGAAAGAAAAACTGCAGCCTAAACGTGATCAAAACGTAAAGGACCTAAATAGTTATCATTTCTAGGATATTCGAGATCCCCCACATGTACCGACCACATATGTATCACCAAAAATTCTTAGGGCTCTTACTAAACGTGTGCTACCAAATCGACTGATTCAGGTAGATACATCTTATTCGTCTTCTTCGTATTGCACTAAAGCCCGGGGTGCACCTTGGCCTCAACCAAAAAGACTCTCCAACTAGCCTCTCACACACCAAGTTCGTTGGCGTCCTTTTCCACTTGGGTGCGACACTTTAGCCACGGGCGTCTTCTGTTGTGCTGTCCCACACGTTCGTAGTCGACGACTCTAAGGACCGAAGCTGAGTTGTCCATACGGTCTACATGGCCCAGCCACCTTAGGCGTTGGATCAGTTGAGTATAAGATCAGACGCAACAGTGCATGGTTGAATCTTCTCCTCCAAATGCCGTCAACGCAAACAGGACATTTTGATCGTACGCAGAACTCTCGAAGAGTCCAACGACTTCTTCATCCGCTTTTGAGATTGATTAAGTGTCATGCCTCCGCGCCGTACAGCAGGAGGAGCCCTATCATATGGAGTCAACGGCGGTACTCCTATACCAGCTAGATTACCGATACCGCATGCGTCCGGATCCTTCGTCCAAGAGTAAAATAAAGAGGCATTTCGTTGGGCGTTGTGCGTGAGGTTAATGGTTATCAGAGAGGGCAATTATGCCAGCGTGATTTGGCATAAGTAAATACCCATATGCGTTTTCTCTAATCAAACTTGAGCTTTAGATGTCATTAGTGGACACTGCATGCTGGGAGATGGTGGTAGATATGTAGAAGCGTTGTAAAATGATTTCTACAGACGATGCATGGATGAGAAGGGGTGGGTTGAGAAGTTGAGGGTGCCTTACATGTTATATGGCACTGTACGACTCTGTCGGAGCTCATGTACAGAACTTAAGGATCCCACTTTTCTAATGATCTCGCACCATCTCTGTGGAGATGCTACATTGAAACACCGTTCACACGTTTCAAGGGTTAATGAATTGCTCCGTTGTGGCTATACAACGGGGCAGCATGTTCAAGTGCATTCTTTTATGTCTCACCGATACCCACCTCATCGAAATGAGCAAAACATTAGCAAGCCCATTAATACGGGCAGAATAGTTTCAAACAAAGTAAAACCATGCCACCTTTTGCTATACGATTTCGAAGCATCGATAGCAGTTGGCCTACTTGATACTTGATTTCCCAATAGGGAAAGACCAAACACGAGAAGACTCTGTACAAGACAGATCCAAACTGTTCGATTAAATGGAACAAATTAAGTAGACCACTCATTGAGACGAGCATTCAGAATGACTGCGCTATGTAGTTCACTTTTTGACGCCAAAATGTGTTTAGAGTTTAATTCACATTCTCTGGCAAGGTTAATGTCTCTGTGAGCTAATTGTCCGACAAGCAAAATACGACGATTTTTGTGAGGAGAACGGAAGTTCCAGAATAATGTGCAAGTGACTGCGGACGCAAGACAACATGGTCGTGATTGCTGAAGGGAGAGTGCCCAATACCGTTAACGATCGGAGGCAGCCAACTCTCAGGAGCAGGCCCTCCAAGTGTTGGAGTCCTGTTGAGTAAGTAATTGAGGAAAAAGTATAGACTATATTCAAAGAACTCCGAATAATGTTGTAGGTCTAACTTAGATTTTATAGGCTGTACTGTGGACTTTGCAATATTCATAATGTCTGTACGCACTTATTGTAGGGTAGAAGTTAAAACATCTTAAATTTAACACAATTGTTTGCTACAAAACGAACCTTCCTCCTTCTACAGAGCAACTTTAGTTTGATTGTGCTGTCAACGAACTGCTTGATCTACCACCAAATATCCTAAACAACATCCGAATGAGGGTTCAGATTCATGGCAGTAAGAGAAAAGTGTAAACAAAATAATCTCTCTCCGCAACTAGTTCCCCCCAATTCGCCAGGCCAAATTTAAAGGTGAACAAAAAAAAATTCAATGCACAACTTACTCGGAAGTCAATCGAGGTTAAATGATGTCCAAAACAAAATGTAGTGAGCACATGAAAGTTCCAATTGGAAGTGACTCAAACAATAAGCAAATATTTGGGTCAAGTTTTTGGAACGAAAATTCACAAATAAAATTCACTTCTTTAAATACGTATCTCGTGGATACATACGTGAGCGAAATGCGCGAACAAAATAAACTGAATAAATTCTTTGTAGAAATTCACTGAACTGCACCAAAACAGACACGCAACACCCGATAAGATCGAGGAGAAAACTTCATATATTTCGAACGAGGTGCACTAGGTGGCGCGCGAATTCTTCAATGCGGACTGATACGTGCAATGGGCGACAGTTACCGGCAAACTAAATGCTCAAGTGGGGCCGCCGTTGGTTTTATTCGAAAGGTGTCTTCAGCTGCAGAGTGTCTGGTATCACGGTTTGGGTGAAAGAGTGAAAGAGGTTCGCTGTCTTCACAGCCACTGAATGGTATAAACGGTTTGGAAGAGAACTGGTAAGAGATGCTGATGGAGTTCTTGGTCGTAAAAGGTATTTTCATTTGATCGGTCGTGCTCTTACCTCTCCACACTGAAAGACGGTGTGCGGCAAAAGGGGTTTTTTTGTGGCCGTCTTCTGCAGTCAACAATCTACTGCCACAGGCATTTAGTACTGATAACATTGTTTTGGTCGAAGTCTACCGGCGTTGTGTGATGGAATTGAGGCTAGCTTTTAAACGATGGAACAAATTAGTTTGTTTAGCTTGAAAATATGGGGTATGGATCATAACGAAAGGGATCTTGCCCTCCCTTCAAAAAAAATGTATTTATGCTACAACTAAATTGTACACTTATGCAGCAGATTTACTTTCTCGATTAAGACGCATTTGGCAAGAGATTCACTACTGAGATTTCCTGCTAATACCGCAACTAAGAGAATTGACCGCGCTAGTTCAAGGGGCTTGGTCCTTTGAAGACGGCAGAGTGTATGTGCTCTTCGAGGCGACGCTCTTGGAGTGATGAAATTTCCAAGATCTCTGGGGATATCCTCGTTTCGTATGTACCAGGGTACGTTCACCATCGTTCTAAGTATGTACTTTACTTTCAAAAGTTTGTACAAAGCAAATCTGAAAAAGATCGAATCCAAATATCTGCGTGTGTCTGCATCATTTCGGGCTACGCCTTCAGCCGCCATGGAAACCACACTATAGGTGCTTCCCATGGACATTTACGGGAAGCGAATAGCTACCAAGGCTTCGATTAGTTTGAGAGAATGCAACCGTTGGAGCAGAACATATAGCACAAGGCCCATGGAAATAATAAAGAATGCGAGAATTCTGAAGCATGCAGACTATACCGCACGCCTCGTCGATTTCGACTTTGGGTATAAAACACTGATCCCAGATAGAGAAGACTGGCCAAAAGACGTAGTCGGGAAACCTGGCAATCTGGAAGTATATACTGAATAAGGCTGCATACTCGGGGTATCGCTGGAGATCTCATTTTCCCTCTCCGTTCGCCTGCCTTACCAAAAGCTATCCAGCAGGCTACCCGCTTACTGTCAATGAATCCGATAGACGGGTTATCATCAAGGATCTGGACAGACCATCGATTAGTCAAAGATGATAAAACTTTGCCAACTATCTCTTAGAGAGATAGCGGTTAGATGAACGCTTACCCTAAGCTGGGTCCGTGGGTATATTGGCTTTTCAGGCAATGAAGCTAGCTAGGACAGGGATGGGCTTGCCTACCTCTACCTCTCACATCAAATAATAAATACCCTGTTACTTACAGATGTCATCAATATCACCAATCGGAGGTAGATGGAACAAGACGCTGGCAGGACTTCTAGGCAAATATCGCTTTCAATTAATGCAAATAAGACAAGTACACTCCTAAACCTTAACAGGAAGGCAATCAGTTAGTTCGTTGGCATTATCACCGGCCACTGCATGCTGGACTCACACGCAAGACAAATGGGAGCCCCCAGCAACGACTGCTGCAGGAGCTGCGGGGATGACGAAGAAATAGAAACCATGCTACACTACCTCGGTACCTGTTCAGCCCTTGCAAGAACAAGGAAAAGGCACCCAGCAGCGTAGAAGAAATATTAAACTAGTTATAACCCAGTAATGGTGTGGATCATCTTAGAATAGACCACTTGGATAACCGCAGGTATTTCTTAGGTGTCAGGTAGTTCCCCTGGCTAACGAGGAATCGGTGTAGAAATCACCCGATATTGATAGCACAACTTATTCAGGCAGGATCTAAGTGGGTCAAAACTGATTCAGCTGTGATAGTTACTCGAACATAATCTAACTGAAAAGTTTGTAGTGTGTTGTGATTACATTCTTTGGTACAACCATGTGTTCAGACAGATTTAGAGAAGAGAAGATTTTTTTTCCAATAAGCCAGTACATGACTTTGTATCTAATTTGAAGCTCTTCAACTTTTTTTTGTGCTCTTCCCCTTAAACTTCATATCGAGAGTCTTCCCGAGATATTTCGCTTCATTACCGAAGGGTATTTCAACACTATCTTGGGGTGCGCAGATGGCGAACTCTACTAGCTGTACCAGGATGTGGATGTAGTCCGGAAGGCAAAAATCCGTTGAATGCACTGGCTCGGCCACATCGATCGCATGGACAACAATGCTCCTGCAAAGAGGGTCTTAGAATCCGAGCCTACTGGTTCGAGAAGGAGAGGAAGACCGAATCTCCGGTATAAAGACCAACTAATCGCGAATGCAAGACAGCTTGGTCTTGATGACTGGAAGCAGCGTGCCCAGGACTGTCAACGATGGAAGGCAGCAAGTGCTCAGACTCGGACCCTCCATGGGCCGACGGCCTGGTAAGAAAGTAATTTTAACACTATTTGCTAAAATGGACAAGTTATTCGCCTTCTTATACGTAAAATGAATATGGATGGATTTAGCTTCTTTAAGCTCAATTCGTCAAGTTTTTCTAGTCAATTTTCTAGTTGAATCTTCGACCGTTTTGGCAGTTACCCAAATGGCAGTGTCGTCAGCATATGTACTAATTACGTAGACGTAGGCACCGTCTTATGGTTATCGCTGCTACACAGCATGTAAAGGGGAGGACCAAGAAAAATTCCTACCACTTGATTATATTCTCCGTGGCTACGCCACATCTACCACTTTGGGTGAGAACACTCCACACGTTCGACAAATATTGAACCGAGTCACCAAAAATTGGATCGACCGCTTAAAGCATTGCCAGCGAAGCTGAGGCGACTTATCTGGTCACCCGTACAAACTTCGGGAAGAATGACGGCTATGCTTCATATCCTAGGAACAATCAAATCACAAAAAGAGTTTGTATTCAATTGTGGTCTCAACTGTACCTCATTTCGTGGCAGTTAGCCTGCGCCTCCGGGAGTTAACCCGAGTAGTTACCCGAGTAAGATGTCCCCTGCGGAGAGGAATGGAACAACAACCCCACCTGATTGAAAGATGGAAAAATGGTATACAAGTGGGTCGAAATCTAACAGCAAAGTAGGGGCTGAAGTGATAGGACCAAGATGCATCATACACATTCTTTTCTGCAAGGAAACAAAATTCAAGCTGTTTACAATCAACAAAGCTGCTCATCGTATTAGTGACATAAAACCCAGTAACATCAAGATATATATATTCTCAGACAGGCATTCGGTTTTTAAAGCGCTAAAGAGGTACTCATTCAACTGTAAGGCTGGCTGGGAATGTCACAAAAAACTAAACACTGCCAACATTGCCAGCAGTAAGCAACAAACTAAAGCTGATTTGGGTGCCATGATATGAAAACCATGAAGGTAATAAATAGGCTGATATACCAGCCAAAGCAGATGCTCAGATACCCTCCCCCTTTATGGATTCAGTAACACGGACAGAAACCTCTCTTTACATAAATGAATGACTAAACAAAGGAACCAGTTTTGGAACAACCAGGAGGGTATAAAACAATCAAAAGCGTTCATGGAACAAAACTGTAATCCCAAACAAGCCAAAGAAGCCCTACTACTTAAAAGGGCTAAACTAGGAATGCTTTGTGGAGCATTAACAGGGCACGGAGCATGTAATTACCACCTTCACAAAATGGATAAGAAATCTATAGGCACTGAGGCCAGGCAGAGGAAACTATGACCCGCATACTGACCGACAGCCCAAGCCTTACCAGAGAAAGAGTAAAAACAATAAATAGAACATCCCTAACAGGGAAAGGCCTTAAAGAAATCCCATCTAGAAATCCTAGACCAAAAGAAGGGGGTACAATAGATATTTATGCTCAGAATACTGGTGTCTTTGTGACACACCCCGATTTTTTCAATTCAATTTTTACAAAGCTATTAATGACATCGGATAGTATTCCAGAATATAATGAATATTAAAAAGAGTATGGCATATTTCGTCTTCAGACAACATTATGGCTTGTAGAACTACATTTTGAGTGAATACAAAGTCAACAAACCGATGAATTTATCGCACTTTCCCTCCCAATTAATCAAGCAATGACCTGCTAGGCCAACGTCTTATCCATCATCAAAGTAAGTGGTTGCCATTTGTTGTTCCTAACGAGTGGTAACCACTTTGAATCTGTGTTAAAAGGCAAGCACTTTTCAATTGCGTTATGCATCCTTTACCAAGACAGTGCCATTAGTAAGCAAATTTGTCTCAGCACTGCAGTCCGCGAAGCAAAACCATAATTCCCAACGAACTGATGCACACTGATGAAGCAGTTTTGCTCCCACAGATAAAGGCATCAAATGACTTACTGACCGAATCAGTTCGCACCGTTTATGCAGCGTTGATCACCGACCAGTGTGTTGTGACCCGACAAAAAACTCCATCCGCTAGCCGGCCATCAATCAAATGTCACACTACAGTTTCTATTAATTGCTCTGAGCAGGAATGATTTTCAATGCAAAACCCTACTGCACTGGGTCGGTTAATTACCATGTGGAAAACCATCCGTTTCCTACAACCCATCTAGAGGCGTGGAAATGCATTTAGTTCGCAAAAAACAAAAAAAAAAAAGAAAACAAAATCATTTCCATTTTGAACCATCCACATGGGCAGCGAATTTAAGGTTAAGTTGGTAATTGTTTGAGCACTTTCTAGGGAGGAATTTTATAATTGAATATCCGGCGGCTTATTGCTGAGCCGGTTATGCGCCAGGCATTGCAGATGAACTCCCGAATGATTAATTGATACTAATTGGCCGCAGAGGGTTGTTTTTATGCGAGGCTTTTGATCGTTCGAAGATGGAAGATGGAAAGTGTGAAATGGGAGAAAGTGAGTCTAGGTGTGAGTAAATAAAAAAGGGTAATTTTTGAATTCCATATCAATGGCTTGAGCGATAATAAGTTAGGATCACTTGGGAGGGAACCTTAAAAAGAAGGGATGAAGTGGGCAGATGCGTCGACTTTCATTACAGCAGCCAACTTGTTACCAGGGTAGTCTGCTACATGACCGTCATTCGGGTATGGTTGCCCCTGAGATTCATCGTGAGTCCTTCACAATGAGGTTGTTCGAGGGACAATGTCTTTGAACCTGTCACTTGCAATTTCCCCAGTCTAGTCCACAAAGGGGGAAACTTGAACTGGATAGATAATTTGATTAATAATGACTCAAAGGAATTTTTCCCTTCTTGTACAACCCATAATGTAAAGGCGTTGGAGCTAATCCAAAAGACGTACTGCTTCAGACATACTTGCTTGGATTCACATTTTAGTGCCACTGAAGTGAGTATCTCCTTATGGAAAGTACGTCTCTTTAGCCATAGTACAGCCGGACATTCACATAAAATGTGCTCGGAAGTCTGATCCTCCTCCAGGCAATGCCAACATACCTTGTTCTGGCACAGTTAAATTTTTGTTAAGGTGGTAATTAAGGCCGTAGTGGCCAGTAAGAAAGATCGTTAGCATTCTTATACTTTCTTTGTTGAGGCAAAGGATTGCGATCTAGGAATAATGCCTGATTAATCGTTTGGATTTCCTGAGTACGATTCAGAGCTCGAATGTCTAATGTCAAAAAAGCTGTACCACCCAACAAAGAGGAGTTCTGATATTGGACGTCTGAGCACAACGGAAATTGCCGGAGCCTACGAAGAGCAATTGAGTGGGAGACTCTCCGGTATGCCCAACGCCAATGAGACGTAATAAATGTAGCTACCATCGAATACGTAGCGGAAACCAAAATGGTATGGAACCCGTGGTATGATGGCGAGTGTGAGCAAGAGAAACGTGCAACAGACGAGGCATACCAAAAGGCACTGCAAACGAAAAACTAGAGCAGCGCAAGAGGAGGACTACAAAACGGGAAGAGGAGAAACTTGAAACTAGGCCTGAAGAAAAGGTCCTTCTTAACCTCCCATCTCGAGTAGGATTCGAAGAATATAAGGACGAACAATAAATTCGGATCTTTTATATTTTAAGCAACACTTCCAACAGCTGCCTAATGGGCCTGACCAGGAGAGAGTGATAGAGAATCAAGAAATCAGAACTCCAGTCGATGAAGTAGTCCTCCCACCTAGCTTTAAAGAAATTTGCAATTAAAAAGCTGAGGAATAACAAAGCCGTTGGCTCAGATGGCTTACCATCAGAGCTATTCAAGGCCCACGAGTTCATCTGCATGCCCAAGGATTGGAATCAGCTGCACACTACCCACCGCTTGCAACAACTACATACGTATATCCCTGCTCAACGTCGCCTACAACATGATGTCCAGTACTGTGTGAACGTCTAAAGTTGTTCTGCACCTCACTAATCGGCAGGTACCGGCCCGGCAAATCGACTATATGCTAAGTCTTCACACTAAGGCAAATCCTAGAGAAGACCAGCGAGTTTCAAGTCGATACGCATCCCCTTCTCATCGATTTTAAAGCCGCACACAACAGCATCCATCGCAAGGAGCTATTCGATACGATGGCAGAATTCGGGATCCCGGGAAAATTGATCAGGTTGTGTCGCACCACGCTTACACACGCGGGGTGTACATTGCAATTCGTCTCGAGGACTTCCGAGCCGTTCGAAACGTGAACCGGATTTTGGCAAGAAGATGCGCTGTCGTGTAATTTCTTCGATCTGGTATATACTGGAGAATATAGTGCGGCTGACAGCTATAAACACGGAGATGACATCGACACTGTGACGCGTTCCCAACGTGCCGCACATTGGATTGGTTTGTGTGGGAGAGCTGAAAATGTACCGATTTCAACAAAATTTCCCATATTGCAAATGGGAAGAGCTTGTCTCATGGTCCAAATATTGTAAAGGTAATGCATGCCGTATTGGAAGCTTTTACGGCGATTGAAGAAGAGACCAAATCGAGCGCAATGGTCCAGCAAAGAGGGTCCTCGAATCCAATCCTCCTGGTTCGAGAAGAAAAGTTAAGACCGAATCTCCGGTACAAAGACCAAGTCATCGCGGTTATAAGATAGCTTGGTCTTGATGAATGGAAGCAGCGCGCCAAGGACTTCGGAATGCTATCCATGATCTGGAAAAATAATGTTTTCAGCTTGAGGACCAAACTGCGACTGTTCGGCTCCAACGTGGAATCGGTGTTGCTATAGGGATGCAGTAACTGGAAAGTGGACACCATTACCACACGAAGGATACAATCTTTCGTAAACAGAGAAACATCCTTATGATTTTTTTGGCCGAATCGTATCTTCAACGAGCATTTGTACCTGAGAACGTATCTAGAACTTATAAACATCACAATAGGAAGGAGAAAGTTGGATTGGACACACTCTACGGCTCTAAGACAACTCCATTGCGAAGCCATGAATTTGCTTACCAGGCAGGCAGGCAGAATAACAGGACGCCCCTCGGCAAACGTGGCGCAGCACAGTTGAAGACGAATCGAGTTCTTTAGGAATGCGTTGGAGAGACCTCAAGCGCGTTGCAGAACCTCGAGCCAGATGGCGCGCAGGCGTGATTTACGCTCTAAGCCCCCCGATGGATTAAACGACAAAAGTAAGTAAAGTAAGTAAGTATTCGATATTAGTTCGAATTTCATATTCCTTCCTTTCTTCCATGCGTGTCCATTCAAAAACTTATTTGGTCATCTGATCGAATGTTGTCCTAAGGACTTTCCTTTGAGCACAGAGAATGCCAAGGACGTGTATGTAAATGTGATTACCGAGTAATTAACGACACATGTACGTTCATTTGATTTCGGATACGTTATGCCTCAAGTGACCCCATAATCACTGTTGACAGTGTATTAATTACACTCTAATTGGACATGTTTGTCAAGTATGCCTTTGATATGCACTTTACATAGGATTACAGCTGAGTACGGGACTACGTTAATATCTACATCATGTTGTATTCACGTATATTCGGCAGCTCAATTAACAGCATTCAGTACACTTCAATTTGAAAGGAATATTAACCAGTTTATAGACCTCTCCATTGCTTACGGCGAAGTCAGAGACACGTGTATGTGAAATATAATTCCAATCCTCTTCCGAAAACTCAATCGTGCTCATAAAGCCAACCCAATGAAGTGCATTGTGTGGTAGAGACTTTGAGAACGTCTATCACTCAATTCTCGGTTTCCTGTTTGGCAATTGCATTTGGTATTTCATCAAGCATTGTAGTTATGAGCAAGCAAATGTTGGCTCGACCGCAGCTAGAAATATTAATCTCACGTTCAATGTGCTCCGAAAATTCCAACTGAACAACATCCTCGTTAGATTGAATTCTATAAAATATTAGGTATACGCACACATGCACTATTTTGCATTGAATTCTATGAAAAGTCATATGAGCACCTGTAAAATACGGAAGACACTTATATAAATCAGGAGATGTCATTGACATCGTCCCGCATTCCTATCACGGCGATTTAAGATCTTGTGAAACAAACTGGTCTAGAGGTAAATGATCAGCTCGCTCGGTTCAGGGGAAATCCGAACTCCACAAACGACAACGACATCCGGCAACAACTTTGATGAAGGCTTTTTCCTAGAAGTTCAAAGTAGTTCTAACTTTACGAAGCAAATATTCTGCTAGTACTGTTGTATGAAGTGGAAAGTGGCACGATAATAGAGACAATTCTTGATTAAAGAAAGGCAAACAAACAAAAAAAAAAACAAACGCAACGCAAAGTCACCTACTCTTTCGAGAGCAGTCTCTTCAGAAGGAACTACCAAAATCTTGTGTTCGAAATTCATTATCGTCATCATAATTTTCAGTGGCTCGGAGGTAGGTTAGGTTAAGTAAGAGTGATTCACAGCTGAAACTGTGACCCACTTAGATCCTGTTTGGATCCATTGCGCTATCACTAACCGGTGATTGATACACCGATTCATCGTTAGCCAGGAGAACTAACTCACGCCTAAGAAATACCTGCTGGTATCCAAGTGATCTCTTCAGGGATTGTCCACTTTATTACTGGATTATATCCAGTTTGCTTTTCTGATGAATTTAGCTGCGTTCTGAATTTTCATATTTGACATTTCTTTTAGGCTACTAAATGTATAGTCGCTTCTCATACATTTCCTTGTTCTTGCAAGGGCTGGAGAAGTACCGAGGTAGTGTACCGTGGTTTCTACATCTTCCTCCCCTTTGTAGCTCCTGCAGAAGTAGTTGTAAGGGGCTCCCATTCTTCTTGCATGTGAGCCCAGGATACAGTGACCTGTGATGATTCCTACGACCTTACTGGTAATTTTTCTGTTGAGAGGCTCGGAGGTAAGGAATGCGCTAAATATCTGCAGGCCACCCGATCCTCCGCTATTGGCTTTAACTTATCAGGAGCGATGTCGGACTGTTTACAAACCATCCAGTCTCCTTACTGCATGCACTTTCTTAGCTGAACGAAAGCCGAAGCTAACGAGTTAAACACAAATATTCGCATGCATGCATACATTTAGGCGTTTCTGGGAATGCAACGAAGCACTGAACGACTATCTCTTCTTTCGTTAGGTAATACTGGTAAAGTCAAACCAAGATGACAAGTACTTTTTGACAATCGGAATTTTCTTTGGTGGTAGCATTTTAGGAGAAAATTAATTTATTTGTTCAATTGCTGTTCGAAATTTGCAGATGGCTTTTGTTTTTGCTGCGGGTTGTAAGAATATTGTTATGTTTTACAAAAATTAGTCTACGTCATTTCGGGTTCAATCACTGGATTGTAACAACGAAATAAAGCTGCTTGGCTACACTTTTAAATTACCAGTATTACTTTATTACAAAACTCTTTGCTGCTTTTCAGGCTGACTCCATTAACACTTTGAACGCTTACTCTGCCGCCTCGGCCGGCAATGAAGTAGCGGATAAACTTACAAAGGAAGGTGCCGAAACCGAGCCAACCTATGTATCAAGCTACATCCTGCGAATATGGACGATCATGCTATGGCTCAAGTTGAACAGTGCAAGTAGTTGGAGCACTAACTGCCCATAATCTACTGAAGTATCATGAAGTGAAAATGGGACTAGCCATGCAGAGGCTGCCGCGACCTAGAGGAAAAAGAGGACACGTCTCACCTCCTTCACTGCCCCAGTTTCTGACAACTGAGACATAGAACACTGAGAGAACAACACCAACACCATAATGATAACCACGAAGTAGGAGCTAAGAGGTTATATTCCGCATGGGCATCACAATGGCTTAGCTTACCGCCCGTCTATCCACGTACCTAGCCTAACCTAACATAAATAGCATATCGAAGTATCCATAATACCTGTGAGATGAATGAAAACGGAGTCCTGAACAGTTTCAAAATTGACTCGACTCTGAACCTGTGGAACAACGCAACGGTGAATGTCCACGCACAAGGTGGCGCACACAAGACATGGGAGACCTCAGCCGGTTTGGTGTGCGAAACTGGAGACAACTGGCGAGAGATCGGGCTGGCTGGAGACTGGAGAGACATGTTGAGTGAGGCTCAGATCCACCTCGGACTGTAGCCTGTCTTCTGTCTTCTTTGAGCGCTACAGTCCGCATAACCGCATGACACCGGTCACCAAATATTCCCCCATTCTGGAGTGCCTAAGCAGATCAATTGATATTTACGCCAAAGGTATCTCATTTGCCGATAGATGAAAGCTTGACAGATAGTCGAACAGACACACCGAATCTATAAAGGCTCCCTTTTGGATGACGGAACCTTAAAAACACGCACATTTGATACACTTACATAATTTAATGAACAAATAAATAATTTCAATAAATACAGCTTGAACTAAAACTAAATTATCGCCCTTACTCCGGCCCCTTTAAGTGATTAGGCAAATCGAAATTAATCGACCTGCCATAGCCACCGTATCCGCTGCCACTATGCGCGCTGTAGTGGCCGCCGCCACCATGTGCATGTCCGTCCTCATGCGTCACGTGCGAGTGCGATGATGTGTACACTGGCTTTGCCAGAATCTCATAGGTTGTTGACTTGCCACCACCAGACGCAAGGGATTTTAACCCAATGACACCGGACAGTGTTAACGCCATCAAGGCCGTCATAAGAGCCTTACCGGCCATCAACGCAATAACACCCATTCCAATGGCCATGAGGGTTCCTAAAGCAAACAACCTTGTTAAGAAGTCATTATAAAGTTAAGTTGTCTGCGGCAAAACCTTTCATCATGACTCCCGCAGCAATAAGAGCCTCCATGCCGCCCTTCTTGCCGAACTTTCCCTTTCTGCCAGTCGTTGCTGACCTACCATCGACCACTGTAGTCGGATCCAAAAGCTTGAAGCGCATATAATGGGACTGCAAGAAGTTACTGAGTTTCGCGACAATAAACCCATTCAGCCGCTGATCCGGATCGTTTGGGAAACTCCTGGCAATTTCTGTAAAAGTTTTAAATAATTGCAAAAAGTTATAATTCTGTGGTGACAGCAACATTAATCTGCTTGGAATGGCACTCAGAGTGAATCTTCTAGGAGCCATCACAATTTACATTTCGACCTTCAAATGAAGCAAGATTACCGGCAATTATTTCGGTGTTCTTCTGATCTGTCGCGTTAGCATCTCGAACCACACTCAGGCCAGGCAAAATGTTGAATTCTCCCCGCTCCGACAGACGTTCCACAAGTTTCACAAATTCCAACTTCAAGCAGGTCCAACTCAACTCATTATCACAATTATCGAAGGCCTTCTTCGTTGCCTTCCTATCCTCGATGCTCGCCCCGAGCCCGTTCGACAAAGTCCCCATCAACACAATGCACACAGCAGCCACTTTAATTCCACAGGAAGACATTTTGCAATTGATTCGTACACGGAATCCTTTCGTAGCACCGACTTTGACACACCACCTGCCGGACCAGATTGACGCACTAGAACTAATGGTCAATTTTGAGTAGTCTATCTTTATATAGCACCGACAAGGTTGAGCCCCTTACTCGACTAGACACGACACGCCATCTGCGACCGCGGGCCAATTTGCGATGAAAGCAAAAACGATTCCTTCCCGTTCATCCGTGATGGACCTTTTGGGGAATGTCTATCTATTAGCACTGCTTCTCCGCCCATTCGGTCGTTCGACGGTACTTTCCTTCAACCGCCACCGACTGTAACATAACTCAAGAGCTCATACAATGGAGGTGGTCAACTGTAATTAGACTGAGAATTATTTTCTGTGCGTTTCCCTTCCACTTGCTTCAGTGATTTCGCGTGGACCCAAAAAGACAACAAGAAACGATTCAAGAGTTGTTAGATGTCAACACGACTAATTATTGTTATAAGCCCATGGCCCATCAGCAGAACGACTGGTGCGCCATGAAAGAAAAGTGGAAAGTGTCCAATTCATTCATCATCCGGATGACAGGTGACAATTGAAATGGAAGCACATTACCAGCCAAGCCATCTCTGGATCTATGATAATTCGGTTTCGGTTTTTTCTCCCTGCTCACCAAAACCTAATTTACTTTCAAAGGCTTCACTTTTACCGCAAAGATACAATATTGTCAATGGGCATCTATCGGGATTCGTTTACGAACTGGAGCATTAAACCGACATCGGGTCGGCGCTGTCCAGGAGGAGGGTGTATGGGGAATAACGTTTCAGTTGTGTTTACTTTGGGTTCGTTGTAATTGCCCACAAGCGCTAATGGTCCGGTGGTTAGGTGATGGTATCATTTGTGGATACACTGTGACCATAACAATTTAAATGCAGAGAAAAGGCAAACGGGAGAAAAGAATGTTTTACTCAACCTTTGGGAGCGTGAAATTAATTGCGGGAAGTTTGAAGTTTTTACGAGTACGAAAATTTGCAGCCCTCTCAGTGTGCCCGGGGGGATTGGGGAACTCCCCCCCACCCGATGCGCCGAAGGAGGACCATCTATGGAAGTAATTACATACACTCGGGTTTGGCAAAAGTAATTAGGAAGAAATTTGAGGATGTAAATATGAGGCATTAAATTGTTGTTTGAACATTAATGAATAATAAAGATTAAGCGATGCGACAACCAGTAAATTTTCGTTGAAAGTAAGAGTTATGAAAGACTTTTAGAGCCACTTGTGAGTGAAATCCATGTCTAATGCATACTTAATGAAGCAGGATTTGTGACTGGTTGCTTTTGTTTTCACTGCCTTTCTTCGAAGCGAAATCCATTACCAACCAGAGGTAGGATATGATAAGTCTCCGAGAATTCAAGTACTGTGTAGATGCTCAAAGTTTGATCATAGATGTGCTTCGTCGCCCATATGTGACTGGGTTGATTGTTTGAAATTTACCGACATATTCATACGCTTCATAAGCAAACCCATTTCGCTTTGTTAGTCAAGATTTATGAAGCCATCCACTATGGTTGTCTACCCCTTCCTCATGACATCCTGTGGTTCAGTTGAAATATTATTGGTTTCCGTTAAAGTGAGAGACTCCCTGCAGAAGTAAAGTAAACGCAGATTTAATTGAATTGAACGGAAAGTGACAAAGTGGTTAATGGTTTCGACATCGTTACGATTGCAGAGAGTGTAGACCGGGGTGAGGTCTTGCCTATGAGGCTGGATGGCAGGACTGCCTAGTATTTAAGTGTTAGATGTTCAGGACTAGCCCTATATATTATGCATATTTGATCCGTTAACAATTCATAATTGATGGTCGACCGTAAGTGGTTAAGAAGTATACAAATATATAACCAACGCAGAGCAGGATCCGGCTACATTTATATATAGTCTGTCCGATTTCCAATGAGATGGCTTTATATGAATAGTCAATTGCAACTGCACGCGAGAACGTCGAGGAACTATTGACATGCGTTTCCGTGAGACATAGTGAGGAGATGACTAGCATGCCTAAGAGTGTGGTCCATCGCAGAATGGACAGATTTCATCGAGTTTGACTGGAATGCAAGGAAGTTAGTGTTTGTAGGCATTACACTGCGCATCACATAAAGTCCTAATTGTACACCTCTTCTTCTTCTTCTTCTTATTATTTGCCCTTTCTCTTTTAAGCGGTATCGGCTCTCCTTGTACATAGTCTCCAGATCGTACGGTTCTGGGTTGTAGATTGCTCTATTTGGTCTCTCCGCAGTTCATTTGTCATGTTCGACCACCATAAGGCACTTCCCCTAGGATGTGTTGGAATTTGCAGTACTTTTCGAACAATATGGTCGTCTGGCCTCCTCATGACGTGTCAGTCTCAGTCTGACTTCTTTCAGGTTTTCCGCTACATGTGCTGTTCTGAAGCTACCGCAGACTTTGTCCAAAATTGTGTCTCCCCCATCAAATCTCAGCATTCTCCTTTCATTCGTACTTTCATCGTTTAGTTAGTTCATATCAAACTCCATATCAATTTCTTCGTACAGATTACTGGTAAAGTATAAGGATGAAAGGAGCTTTAAATTGACATAAGCTATATTTTTTTAATTCCACTAATTCCACAGTTTGTAAGCATTTCTCCTGGAACCACTGTATATCGATGATGGTAGTTCAGTCGTTGAACAACTTCGAACGAACCACAATGCGGAGATCAGTGTTCCCGAGAACGCCTGCTACCACGAGTGGTGATGAAAAATAAAATTCTTGACATGAATATTTAGGTTCAGCATCATATTTTAATTGTATTTACAGTTACAGTCTACGTAAGCTAAATCGTCAACACATATGTATGATAATCCTGACCTTTACATCACCAACACTAACTCCCCATACATTGAAAGTGTGTTATGTCATCGACGAAAAGCGCACACAAAAATGGACCAAGCCCACATCCTTGGGGAACTCGTTTCTGCAACAAATTAGTCTGTTAAATATTTACTCCAAAACTAACGCTCCACACTAGAATAAGTATGTAAGCTGAGCTCCACGCAAATAAGAATGAATCTGCTCGGCAGTCCCATCTTAAGCTATTTTTACAGCAAAGCATTTCAATTAATTACATCGCACAAGACTTTAAAATCTACAAAAATGTGCCTACATGTCGCCCCTTAAGCCTTCTGGTATTTGTCAGTGCCAAGGTTTTGTCAGCTCTCCAGGAAGCCACTTTGAAAAACACGTACATGATTATCAGTGGCCATCCGAAGGCTAAAGCAGAGAGCAAAAAGATGCCACTATAATTTTCCGGCAGGCTGTTATCACATTTTCGAGCTTTCGTCTTCAAAACGAACTCACGCACAGTGTGTACATAAAAATAAATAAATCTGGATTCAAGTTGGGAGTAAATTTGTTAAATTGTTTGAAGGTGTTGCTTAATATTTAGATTTAGCTGACCCGACAGACGTTGCCTGGGTTAGCTATGAATACTCAATTTTAACACTAAAAAAATATTTCAAAAACATGATTTTTTGTTGATGTAAATAATGTAATGTTAATGGTTTTCCGATAAGTGAACGCGATATACAATTGGCCACGTGAAAAATTTGGATTTTCATGATTGATGCCACAAGCACTTAAGGAAAGAAGATTTGGTGACGTTGTCAATAAGCCATCTGATTTGACAAGAGTTGCAACACAACGCTTGCGATTTATTTATTGATATTGCAAATGCCGCATGGAAAATTATAACCGTTAAAAGATGAATGGCAAGGCGTTCGAAATCATAAGTTTGCGTAGAATCTTTGTACTTAATTGTGTATTCAATGACGTTTTTTTCTTCACCGCAAGCCGGATGCCATAACAAAGACGTGGCTGGTTTATGTTCCGCCACAAATTAATTACCGATCCGGCTTTTAATTGCAGATGCCTAGACAGATGTGGCAACCCAGGCAATTGCAGCGAACTTAAAAATGTCGGTGGATAGTTGACAACATCATCTTGGTTAGTGACGGCATCAACCGATTTGTATGTCATCAATTCGTTTATTTCGTTGACATGAACGTATTTGTAGCCAATATATGACATTCGCTCAACCAAGCATGATTACTGCCTTGCAATGTGGACAGACAACGTTCATTGGTCCAATAGCAACGATTTACTTTGAACTGTAATCGATTGCCACGTTGATGCGGATTTAACGCAGCATTTCTACGTTGTTGATTTCGATTGCATTGATTTCGATTGAATTGATTTCGCTCAACTTCATTTCACGCATCTCGTCAGTTTGTCTTTTTTTTTTTTGTCCAGGGTGCTTTTTTGACCCTGTACTAAAGCACTCAGACTTAAAACTGGTCCGTTGTACTACCAGCAGCAACCTCGTTAAATCGCAATCGCCAGCACACTTGTGATAGCCAGACTACTACCACTGATTGCCAACTCCAGTGATAGTGCCTTTAATTACTTACTCGTATGTGCGTATTTGTCTAATACGTCTTTGTGCTTCATCCAATTGGCGGCATTTTGAAGTTGAAAATTCAACTGGAACTTTAAGTAGTAGCCGTAAAGTTTTCTGATGTTATCCAATGTTCTGCGCAATTTTCTTAATTTTTATTTCCGTAAGAAATAAGAATTAAGATGACACCAGATGGCCCACCCTCTACAAAGTACAAGGTGGGCCATCTAGTGTTTTTTTTGTTTAATTCATAGATTATTTTGACACTGACAGCTGATTACCGCTCCAAATCTTGACAGAATGTCAGTATCATACCTAAGCACACACCGTGATTGCGACTGTGGGCGTTACAGAGACATGTTAACCAATTTTTTTTTTTTTACTGAAATTGTAGGCATCGTCCTTTGGTTCACGCAGGAGGGCGCGCCGTACCAAATAGCCCATGTCACACAGCCCATGCCACAACCGATGTTTTGCGCTCCAAATTCCCATTCTGGCCACCTCGTAGCTGAGAAAATTTTGGGGATTCGTGAATGATTGATGTTATGCCAATAAAAGGCTAATATCTGGTCTGGTGCCCCAAAGACCACCCTGCACCTACTAGATAGAATCCAAAAGCGAGCGATAGAACTTATAGGAACATCGACGTACCGTTTCTTCTTTGTCCGTATTTTATCGCTATTTCAACAAATGATGCTCAAGTGAGCTAGCCAACTGCATTCCTCCTCTCCATGAATTCACCCGCAATACTCTCCTCGCCAGGAATGCTCATCAGTTTACCCTTAAGCCTACTTTCGGACGCACAGTTAAATTTAGAGACTCGTTCTTCAGGCGTACTACGCGAATTTGGAATGCTCTTCCCAGTCCTATATTTCCCACCGACTACAACCCTCAGATATCTAAGACCTATGAGCACAGGTACCTCCTCTCCCTTTCTCCCTCTATACGTTCGGCCCGTGCTGTGTCTTGACCCCGGACACTTAAGGGAGATAAGAAATCCCTTGAGCGCGCGAAAATTGAAAAAAAAAAAAAAAACAATCATGCAAGCAATCCGTGAGCTACAGCCCGAAACTATCAATAAGGTCTTGGAAAATTGCAGTGACAGACTGCGCTACTGCGAAGCCAGCCTAGGCAGTATTTCAAAATAGATGGAAATGCTTGTTCTTACTAATAAAGCCATAATACACGGAACCAATTGAACTTTGTACATTTTATTATATTTTTAAAAAGAAACTTGTATTTGGCCCACCGTGTATAAAAGTAATTTTATGTGTATAGATCACTTCTTAAAAAATAGTTGAACAGTTTGTAAATTGTTTAGTAAATAAGTAAGTAAATAAGTAACGAATTTAAAAAAAAAATATTCTGTTATTAATTTTGAATTTGCAATTAAAATCTTTCGATATCGAATGTTAAATAGTCCGGCAATTGGACTGAGACGGTATTTGAAAGGATTCGCCAATATTCCAGACTATATAGACCAGGTTGCCAATGATGTTGATCTCCTAAAAGTCTAACCGACTTCAAGTCTGTACACCATATATAAAAATACAGAGACAATATGGTGTCATGTTTCATACAACTGAGTATACAAATTGAATCGGCATAAATTATGGTTTGTAGTAGGTTTCAGATACCATTTTTTTGTGGATTGTTGTTTAAGACACATTCTTGACAAGTTTTGGAATTTTTTCTGCAAATAGTTCGTTATAGAGCTTCAGATTCTAAAAACAAACGTCTGATTCATACATCATAGTGTAGACGTGTACTTCCTACTACACATGAATTTATGTAGTCAGACTGTAGAGCGGAGGTATCCATGCACATCCCCTGCCTTGTGTATGGCGTGTCTGAATAATGAATAATTTCATGTAAATTGAGGACAGAACTTGTGAATACATACCAAAGTAATTGAATGCTTCAAGCCAGACAGGATTCTAACGAATATCCATGTGAATTCTGAGGTCAAGTTTGACATATAGTCTGTCCGCGACACCTCCTCCATAGACTCTACAGCGACCGTTGTGAATTGAATTAATGTATGCACCGAACGTCCCAGGGAAGACAAACAACCCGTCGACATTGAAACCCAATTGTTATGAAAGAGATATCTGCATCGAATCAACAGACGCGCAGACATGGCGCGAAAATGGTATGCGAGTGTCCCTCTGGACTGCCACAACGTTGTATACCCCAACAGCCGGGCACCAGTTGGAATATAACCTCACGTAGTACAAACAGGCGATGTGGAAAATGTTGTGAATGGGAAATGGAATTGTAGAGACGAATGAATGCGATTTGGATTGCAGATGCCATAAAAAAGGTTACATGCTATATAAGATGCGGAAAAATGTTCAAGGTCGTCTGTCTGAGCTCCGTATGCAAGTCAAATTCAACAATACCAACCTCATACGTGCCCCTATCAACGAGCCTGAAGACCACATCGAAAAGGACTCCTGTGCGTTCTGGACGAGTACGTACTTTAAATCGTGCATCAGACTACAGCTCCCAGCTCAAGGACTTGTAACAGCGCGTTATGTGAGATTTCCTCGTGAAATAATCAATTCAGCCAACTGGTGATCATGGGATTTTGTGACCGCCAATCAAATGAACCATGTGCTCATTAGGGCTAGACATTTAAACAGCTCACGTGGATAATATTGACGTGGTTGACCGAACGAAGCGATCTATCAGAAAATGGGTCTTTCGGGAGTCCCAAAAAAAAAAAATCCACAACACCGGCACCGCATCACAATGAGGAACTCTAACTTCGAAATTGTCAGGGATTTCATCTCGGCCCAGCAGTGAGTTCTACTAACAACATAAGACCGACGCAGAATAGCTCTAGCCAACCGCTGTTTTTTTAGGCTTTAGAGGTAATTAAATAGCTCGAAGGGCTTACTTATTGTCTGATGGTCTGAACCTTAGCAATAGCTGCCTTCACGCTGCTTCCAGTCATCCAGACCAGCTGTCTCATGTCCGCGATAACTTGGTCTTTGTACCGGAGGTCCGGTCTTCTTCTCCTCTCGAATGTCATGGTTTCCATGCGCACGATGTGGTTAAGCCAGTGCAGTCGACGGATATTTGGCTTTCGGACTACATCCACACCTTGGTACAGCTCTCAGAGTTCGCGGTTGTGTCTTTTCCTCCATTCACCTCCCTCGCAGACGGGACCATATTCTGCCTAAAAAACGCTACAGTGGTCAGGGAGCTTCAATGAAAGAGCATTATTGCGGAATATACACCTACACCCACTTCTCCGTCCGTCTTCGATTCGTCTGTGTAGATACGCAGGGGATCACCAGCATCGAATTGTCAGACTGGTGAAGTATTATTTCTCGAAGATATCTTCGGGAAGTAGGCGATCGGTGCCATTGAGAAGAAAGTTAATTTCGTTAAGAATAGCTGAGTGACCGATGGTGGAGAATAGTTTTAATGGAGGAAGGTGGAAAGAAGAAGAAAATTGCAACCGTCACCTAAATTTTAGAATATGCCCATGTGCTTACAGATCCCTAATCAGCATAAATCAGAATCGGTTTCATCGAAAAAAAATATAGCGAATGAGAGCCTGACTTCTGCAACAACCACTCGTGTTGTGCACGTTATTGTTCTCTCACGAGTGAAAGGGACCGACTCCTAATGGCGAAGTTTGAGAAGCTTTTTTAGGCAGATATTCTCTTTGAGCATTGTCAGCGACTTGAAAGACGTGGTGCCGTGAAAATTGTATAGCAGCCATCGAGCGTAGACACCAAGGTTCAACAGCGTAAGAGTCGACGCACATACCAGCTAGAACCATACCAAAAAAGGATGAGAGTCTATACAAATTTCGAGCACTATTCGAATAAATTATTTCCACCGATAAATGGATAAATGCAAACTTCATTTATTTAAAGTCCATGCGGTCAAAGCGCGGCACATCGGAAACATCAAATGTACTGGAGAACACTTTCTAGGTAAAAAAGGGAAGACCTCTGGCGAATACTTGTTGTATTGTGATGAGAGGATACAACAACAGTTTACTTCACAGTATATTCGTGCTTTCCACACGAATCAAATTGTGCCATTTGGCGCCTGCTAGACTGTATACGTCAACTTTTTTCGCTTCATTTTTTCTAAAGTGGAAAGGAAAGGAGCACGACCTCGATAACTGAATTCCTTGCCTGCGCCAGTCAATTAATTCTGGAATGGAAAAGCTGATAATCAAGTAAGAAACACAGTGAGTTAAATCTGAATTCTATTTATTCAATTGCATGATGTCGCTTATAACAATTGTTAATAAATGATCTTATGGTCAACAGTATTCACAAGCAAAATAGTCCGGACTCGTCCAAAAACAATTGTACAGCGCGTGTGTGACGGACAATCTGTTGTTTGTTTAGTCGCATGATGATAAATAGTTCAATGATTCAAATAAATAATTGCCGTTTTAAGTTTAACTATTACATAAAATAAATTAATTATTTTCGGAGTTATGTACATCCGTCTAATCTCAATGAAGAGCTTCTTCTCTCTCTCTCTCTCTAAGTTTCTTCTATTCTTTTTCGTTTTGTGCGTTGTCCTTGTTTCGTGGGCCGGTCAAATGTCCTTACTACATTCATTTTCTAAATATCCTACAAATTCTAATAAATTAATTTACAGAGGCTTATTTGGTTTGTTTTCTTTGGATGGTTGCTATGCCCTAATTAATTTAGAAGGGTTGGGCCAAGCCGTAGTGATTGTAGGCCAATTCTTGGGCGGAAGCTTGTCCATTGCGGCTCCAGTCTGAGTGAACAATTTCAGCGTTCAATGGGCTTCCGGTGATGTAAGCGGTGGTTACATGATCCTTCTTCTTGGCCAAGAGATCCTTGAAGAAGGTGGCACCTGTAATGGAGTTCATCAGTTAATTAGATGTGGTTGCATTTTTTTTCCTTTGATGTACACTTACCGGCAAAGATGAGAGCCAAGAAACTGATAGCAAGAGCCTTGAGGGAAATGAATTTGACAATCATGAAGAGAACCTTGAATACTATTGCCTTCTTCAGCTTCAAAGCCAAAAGGAGTGGCAACAGCATCTTCCTGACCTTCCTGGTGCGGGATTCTGTGACGGAAATGAAAAAAATGGTAAGATTACAAAAATGAAAGAGTGCACTTGGGTGTGTGGTGAGTGGTGAGTAACAAATTCAGCTATCCATCCTAGGTGTATGCAATTGCGATGTGATGGGATGAGATGCCCGAAAATATGCAGCATATAGTTGATACAACGGAATAAATTTGAATAAAATCGACTGGCTGGCTGTGCACAAGTCTATTGGCATTGGCCGGAACTTAAACTGAAGCTTGACAGTATTCTGATAAAATATGAAAAATGATATAGAAAAAATGTGTGACCATTGATAGATTAGTTGCCATCAACATTTCAATCGTTTTGCACCACTCGATGAGACGAATGTGAATGGAATTCGGGCTGGAATTCAGGATATCCTGAATGTTGTCATAGAGGGAGAATTCCAAAACAGTCACAAGCGCTGAACCGAATATTTGCATTTAAAATGGAATGCATGCAAATGGATGGGAATCTTTGGTATTTAGCATGTGTCGTGTTTCCGGTTATGGAATGTTTCACATTAGCCAGTGACAAATGTCAAGCAACACCTAGAGAGAGGATGATTGAACTGACAGCAATCGAATTGATCAAATTTTTGAAGCGAAATTGAGCAAGTATCTTTCGATGGCCTTGCGAGCTGGAATCTTTCACAGTCTTCACGCATTTCACTCACTTCATCTGCTCCGACGCGCTGACTCTCCCGACAACTTTCATTGTCCGAGTGTCATCGGTCGATTGTTTCTTCGCAACGCTGTTGCAATCATATTTATATCTTTCCAGTCAAATTGGAATCAGAAAATGCTAGAAAGTCAGTTCGCCACCACTACAGTTGCAAACAGCCCCGAGGATTTCTCCAAAGTGACTAAGTCTGCGGCACGGGGGTGGGGGCAACGTGAAGACAGACAGGGAAGAGAAACAAGAAAAAATAGAAGAGATTTCACTTTGCAAATCGAATTCGAAAGTTGTTTTGGAATTTGAGCCAGCAAACCAGTCAACAAGACATCCAGTTACAACCACAACAGCACACTGGCAATAAACAATCACGGCCTGGCTATGGTCTCACACTGAACGTGACCGCCAAACCAAATTGCTTTCTCTCTCTTCATTTCCATTGACTGGTTTTTAAGGTCTACGAACTTCCATGCTGCGCTGACAGGCTGGTATGTCGCTGACACATGTGCGCGCATCGGTGTGAGTAACTACGTTATGTATATATTGTAAATGCATTTTTGCTGTTAGTTACTTTCTTTTCTCCCACTGCCCTAGTTTGACAACAAGGTGGGGTAGTTCTGCGTATAAGCATGTACCCATGTGTTCGAGTGCTCATGTGTCCATGTGCCTATGACAAATACATTTTGACTGTGACTTGAATAAAGTCATTGGGGTTAGCTATGAAGTATTGCGGAAGTGTAAACCGGGCTGACGATTTAACGTTGTTTCCCTTTTGAGGGCTGGCCTCTTCTTGCGAGGAGGAGCGGAGCGGATAAACGAGAAATGAATTTCCGGCATTGCACAGAGCTCACAGTGCGCCACTGGCTATGGAATGAAATTAATCTTGAAGCGGTTAAGGTATGGGGAAGTGGAAGACTTTGAAATATAAACAACAGTTATTATTATTCTTTGATTACTTCTTATACCCTGAACGTGAACCCCTTTGAATGTGTGTGAATATGCATGGGCACATAATATTTACCAAAGGTACAACACAATGAAGCTTTCTAACACCTATGCGGTGGGAAACGGCGTTTGCTTGTGTGTCTGGCTGTTTCATGACAAATGACTCCGGCCTGAGATCATCATGTTTATGCCTTTGAGGTGATGTTGAAAAAGAAAGTTTCGGCAGATTATTGGTCTCGTATTTAAAGCATCTCGACGGAGACGTGATGCTACGCAGATGCTCAGAGATGTGCAACTTGCGCAAATGGGTTGATCGTGTCGAGTGAAATTTCGTGATGAAATTTTATTCGCTTCAAAATTTGTTGAAACCGAAAAGAGCTGCTGTAAGATATGCAATTTTATGGTATAAATAAAAAAAGCCACACTCCTGGTGGTTGTTGGTGGAATTGTTGCGCCGATTTGGGGCGTTAACTTAAAAATTTCGAGGCAATTTGTCGTGAAGTTGCAGGTGGACTTAAGACTTCTGAAAGAGAAGCTATCAGACGAGTTGTTCAACTCTTCAGCACACAATCTAGTGTGGCAGTGCATGAAATGCATGAAAATTTGGATCGAAAAATTGAAGCTCGAACGTGAAAGCAGTCGTTTCCAACGTTTGCTGTGGTTTTTCTTGTTCTTGAAGCATTTACTTCAGTGCGTGAACTCTTGTTTGGAGAATTTGACAACATTTTAAATCTGTTTCAAAGCTATGACAAAATGGGAAAATTTTGGTAATCAAATTTGCTCCAAATTGTTGAGACACCATGCATTGAATGAATTCAGACTTTTTGGTGACTTGCCACTGAATTGGAAGCGATTCTGATTCACAAGCTGAAGAAAAGCAAACAGCTTTGTTCTGCAATGCTTCATTTCCGGGAGGGGAAAGTGCACTAATCCATCAGAAGAAGAGTCTTCAAATACATTGCCATGCCGAAGCATTGGAAAATCCTTATAAACAATAAAGTATGTTCGTTAAATTTTCAACCACAACACTGAGTCCTATTTCGTTGACTTATGTCAAATTAAAGCGCGTTTCTCTAAATTCTAGCCAACACAGAAAACAATTGAGAAAAGTTAGTAGATTATTTCCCTCACCCTTACCATCAGCAGAGCGTCCAGCGAATTCATCCTCACTATCATCATCTTCACCGGGGAAGGACAAGTTCAATTCGTGCGATTCCATGTAACGTTCGACACGATCCTCGAATGTCTCAGCACCATTTGATTCACCAAAAGCACGACCATTTTCCACACGTTCGATGCGTAATCCTCCGAACAGGGGAAGGGTTGATTCACTATCGATGTTGTTAAGGGCATTGATCAAATCCTTATCACTGTTATCCTGATGTGGGAGGGCAGCAGCGGTGGCGCACACAACAGCGAGGAGTAAGAATCCGTATTTTGAAAACATTTTGAAAGGATATGTGTGTAGTTTTTTTTTTGTTTTTTAATTAAATTAAAATTTCTTGGTTCTGATCACTGAACACTTGACCGGATCGAGTGGACGATTTGCTTTGTGATTGATTAGCAATCGTGCAAGCTATTTATTTAGACGAAGTTATCAATAATGGTCGCCGATGGTATTCAATGGAAATCAAAGAGCACCTGCCAAAATGTATACGGTTAAGCGTAAAACATAGGAATGTTACCAAAGCGTATTCACAATTGGTGGGGGTAAACGGCTATCCAACTTGAATGGCATTACGTTATGTCCAGTTTGTCTGGCCGTAAAACCAAATACCTCTTCAATTAGTATTCCTTCTATGAGACACTTATAAAAATATGTTACACTACGTGACACAATTCTTTCAGTCATCATCGGCATTTGCCCGTGTGCCTGTGTACTTAATTAAATGCACTATGCCCCTAGGGCGGACGGAATTTCTATACACCCACCGGGCCGCCACACATTTGTGGTGGTGGCCAAACTTGGAGGGTTTGCGCGATGGCCTCTTTCCGTGTCCGCAAACCGCTTGATTTTCGTTTTCAATTAAAACACCAATACGTTTTGTAATTCTGTACACGAGCCTGCCAGTTGGAACGCTATCCCTCCATCATGTATCATCACTTCTTTCCAATCCGAAATAGTTATCCAAAGAAAGCCTCTCCATTCGGGGCTGCATGCTTTCAGGTCTTTCCGCATACACACACACACTCCCCCGTCGTACACTAGTATCCATCATATTTGTATAAGCCCCAGCCGGCCGTGGACAATTATGGAATTTGTAGCGCGACAATTTGTGTCGAATTTGATTTGCGTTTCAAAATCGCTTGGGAAGTGTGGAGGCAGTAGACCCGCATTTGGAATGGGTGTGATACGGATTTGGGTAATGGGATGGATTGAAATTGTTATTTCTCTCTCTGTTCCCAATCAGTTCTGTCCGTCAGTGGGTGAGTATGGTTGTAGAAGAAATAAAATTGCATATCAATACACAGAATTTGTGACCGATTTTATGATGAAATTGATATTTTAAACACTTTCTTTTCAAATGCGCCACAGTGTGGGATTACTTACTAATCGATTTTCCTTTTTTTTTTTCTTTTTTCTCTCTGTAAATTAGAATTTCTAAATAGGCCTTCGACTAAGCTAAGATAAAGTTAATCGCTCAAACGTTCCCTTTATTTACATATTCGGCATGAATTGCGTTTTCGATTTCATTTAGCTTTACATATTTATTGGCTTTTCTGATCATCTGATCATTGTGGGCTGCGATGCTCGAGCTGGGAATTGAAATCTTACAAAAGCCAGCTGCTGCTTGCTGCCTGGTATCGGAGTCAACGACTATGCTGAACTTAATGAATAATAATTCAAAATTAAATAAAGATTTGCGAATATTTTTTGTGCCATCAAATTTTTAGAATTCTTCACCTGGTAGGATGTCATAAATTCGAACAGCTGGTGAGTGAAAAATTTCGAGGGAATTTTGCTCATTAACCGCATGCAGGGGGAGGGAAAATGTGTTAGTTGGATGATTGGAATGATTGGGCGGACTCAATGAGCCGATTTTCTCATTACAAGTCACCGAATGTGAGCTGAATTTGGATGCAATCCGCAGAAGAATAGGTCCAGAGTTGCCGCAGGAGTTTGAAATAACAACCAATGCCTGTAGGAATAATGAATAACTTTGTGACAGCCCACAATCCATGGCCTTTAAAGACCGAACATTCATGAGCTTTCACACTTTCACACGAAAATTGTATAAACATCCCTTTACATATGCCCGCAATCAAATTATTTCATCCCAATAAAAAATCTTGTTTGATGAAAGTGTCATTCTCCTGTGAACGTCTCTACGACTGCAAGTACTCGTGCGCACATAATTCTAAGCTTGGCGATACGTCTCAAGAATAAATATCAAAAAAAAAGCTCTGTACTCGTGCAGTTTGTGAAACTCGAAATAATAAAAACGAAGAAGAGTTCGTAAACAAAAAAAACGTAAAAACTTCACTTTTTATGTTCGAGTAGCTAGTTCGAATTGCTAAACGACTTCAAAACACATTACAAGACCAACTATTTCGATATTATTTCATTGTTGGAAAAAAAGCGTAAAGAGACAGATGGGAAACGAATTGAATTTACGACGCGTTTAATGGCTGTCTTTCAAAAAATCCATTTCTCTTTGTATACGGTGATTAAGAAAGGGATTCAGTCATGACAGTTGTGAGTAAAGACTTACTGCATTTCTTATTAAATGCATACGTTGGGCATTTAATGAAAATCTCATCTCATTGCGCTTTATTTTTTACAACGTACGTACGTGTTATGAATTCACTTTTACCTCACAAAGCATCAAGCTTGTATAATTTTTGAGCCCTTGAAGAGTTAAAGTATGTTATCAACACTGTTTCTTTAACCCTCTCACAGGCAAAGTTAAAAAAATTATAGGTGGTAAAGAAGAATTTTTGTTTGGTTGAGATAATGGTCGAAAAAAACACATATCAATTTACGAGATACAAAATAAATTATGTATGCAGCCAACATGTGACGAAAAGTTAAGGCGCCCTCAGGACCCTAGTTCTTCTTCCAACTACCACAGCGGCCCCATTAGACGTACCTAGGACATCTGTACACCAGGGGTGGAATCGGCTAAGGCCATTGTTCACAGTCGTATTTTTAATAGTCACATCCCGCTCCCGCTCGGAATAATGCTATTGCAAAAAATATGCCTCAAAGTGGCATTACTTCCACTTGGTGGATTTATTTGCTATATTTTATATCTAAGTTTCCATTTTTTGCAAGGACTTGCAGCTTTTTTGAGTTTCGAATACTTAGCACGCCTTCTCTATATTGGTTCAAACCTTGTCTATAATTGTTTGTCTTGAATTTTTCATTGATTCGTATTCGATGAAAAATGTGAATAAATTTATAAATAAATCAGTGTTGTTGCATATCATTATTTATATTATATACTTTATTGGTTTTGTATGTATTGATAAATGCATTGCATTTGTCGCAAAGACTAATATTGAACAAAAATACATGAAAACGACACCTATTTAGCTGTCACATTAAATCGGTCGAAAATGTACGACTCTTAAATTGACAATCACAATACCCAGAGCAAAAAGCACGATTACGATAATCAACTATCGCATATCGCCTTAAGCTATTGCACCCCTGTGGTTATGTTTTCTTACGTGTATTAATCAAATCTGAAACTTTGGAATGCATGTGCCGACATGGAAATTTCCACCTAAAAAAAATCGACAGTGGTTAGTATAGGATTTCTTGGCTTTTTCCTAGTACATCTTCCAACTTCCACAGGGGGCCAGTTTAAGGCAAACAAAAAACTTGCTGAAATTGGTTTTGTTTTTGTACGATGCTCCTGCCATGGTCCACCGCCGCCTCGTTGCAGTCGTAATAAGAAGAGCTCTTCTGATTTTAAATCGTGAAAATGAAATGACGAAATGCTTTAGGTTCATCAGCAAGTTTTTTTAATCTCTAAAGATTACTTTTTTTCACCTTAAATGATTTTCGCCGACCAATTTGATGCAGCTCTAAAAAGGGATTGCCGTTCTCGTGGTGTCAGTCAGGCTATATTTTTCCAGGAACATATTTTTGGCCATAGTTTTCTAGATCCTTCAGGTAATTTGAATCTACTGTCCGGCTACGACTCAAAAGTTAATAAATTTTGTTGACTGAAAACCCCTCTCCACGCATTTAGGGGTGTAGTTTGTTATTCCCTAGAAATGCAACTGCATTGATTTTGTTCGCCACGTAATATTGGAGAATTCCTTCGAATCCTTGGCGAATTGCTGTGGGTACTACAGATTCAACTATAATTAATTTGAAGCAAAAAGTTATATAGTAATTAAAAAAACGAATTATTTTTGAAGAAGGATCCCTTCAAACCAGCATCTCATGTTACAATATTGGGGCCAGTAGTTTCAAGAAGAGGTAATGGCGACCGTTGCCCACAGACAGATTGGAAATCACAAAAATACTACAATCCGTTTATTTGTTACAAAGCCACGACCTTGTATTGTTGGTTTTGCGTATTTCTATCCTAATACACATTTCCCTCATGTTTTGGTTCGGATTGAGAACAGAATCCGGTCACTCTACAACTTCATTGTTCTACGCTCTAAGCTAGTCATTGACAACTTTTACAGTATTGTCTTGGGGAAAATGGTTAAGAATGGGAAAGATTTTAAAGGATGTTCCTGTATAGACCCCGGTCCATAGGTCAACTCCATGTCCTGCGAAGCATCTTTCAGGTGAAAATTTCGATGTCGTCGGATTCACCCCAGCTTTCCATTCTGATAATATAGGTCTAAACACATAACCACAGGTGTACACAGGTCGTAGGTACGCCTAGTTGGGCCGCTGTGTCAGTTGAAGGATGAGCCATGAAACGGCTGAAAAATCCTTACTATACCCTGTGGATTTTTTTTAGATGAAAAATTCGATGTAGTCGGGTGCACTCCAGTATCTGGATTCCGATAATATACATCGAAACACATAACCACAGGTGTACACAGGTCGTAGGTACGCCTAGTTGGGTCTCTGTGGCAGTTTGAAGATGAGCCATGAAGGGCTGAAAAATCCTTACTACACAAACCATGACTCTTCCTTCTCTACTACACAAGCCATGACTCTTTCTTCTCTATTGTAAACCAGTGACTGGAAGGTCTTGTTGCATTAGGCATTGGCTTACTCACTGTACTTGAGTACTTAACTTGAGTTCAAGACACCTCGTTTCACCAACGATTCTAAGGACAACCCAATAGGCAGTCCCCTAAGTTAATTGAATTCAATTTGTGATGAAATGAAGGGTCTTCCTACATTTCAATTGGATCTTGACTAGTTCTACATGGTCTTTGGTTAACTACTTAACTACACCGTATTTCAATGCAAAATGAATACAACAATGAAGCCGCCCATTCACTTGTTAACATGACTTGACTCCGCACTGGCATTGTCACCTCACAATAATGTTTTCCTAGAATTGAATTAGACTAACGAAAGTCACTCTCAACTTTCTAATACTGTTAACCACATCAAGCTGTTGAACTCAATGACAAAAGCAGCGCTTCTTAGATATCGGCGTCTGTCCTTCGTCTGTCCACTCATAAGTTCGTGCCTATTTCAGAGAAACTTCGTTTGCAATCCTTTTCGTCACTCTAATTCGTCAGAGTAAATGTAGCATGCTTTAAAATATTTGGAGCGATGCTTTCAGAGCAACCAGCACAGTGACAGAAACAGAAGACTTTCGAATTTGGTCTCCTGACTTCAGCCGACCCGTGGCTTCTCTCTACAATGAATTGTGCAAAAAAAACCCATGGGCGGATGTAAATGTAGCAGTCTTCACATTCTTTTCTTCCCCAGTGACCTAGTGTAGTAGGCTAAAAATCATCAAATTAGCTTAACTTGATGGCACAAGAATACCCAAAAACTCCATCTTGTCTACCAGCAAATAGACTGCGCATTAAGCTCCAACCGAATTGCTGCCTTTCCTTTTAGTTCAACACACTGTCTCTCTCCTCTTTGAGACATTCGTTTTTCGACCACGAACACACGATGCCCTCTGTGTGTACACTCGCCCTATGTGATGTGTGGACTTTCTTGTTCGCCAAATCGAGACACATGTGAATGCTTAAATCAACGACATTTCTTGTATCTCAAATCAAAGGAAAGTGAAATGTTTTCTCGCATCATTCGTATCACTATTCGAATCACAAATCCATATACAGCGTCTCCAGATCCCAAATGTTCACAAGTCAATCCTTAATGAAGTCGATGCCAATTACATCCGATCGTGTGATAAATATGTAATGTGAATGAAAATCCATGAGATTATAATTGAATTCATAAAAAAGTTTACGTTTATTTCGTTCATTTTGTACAATAAATTAACAAATAATTTACATTTGCAACGGTAACTATTAAAAGGTAAGTGCTTGCAAATAAACTAATTATTGTAATTAACTAGAAACACACAGGTGACATAAAATGGGGTCAGAACAGTTGTACAGATTGGAATTTACACTTGCTGTGAACCTCATCGACATGGCTTCGACATTTTGTTTTATTTTTTTTTTTTTTCATTTCTTCTTCGATTTCGTTAAATAAATTAAATTACAAACTAGAAAACAAAAGGCACAACTCTCGACGATCGAATGAACAAATGAACATTCACGGGCATTTTACTGAGCTGGAACTTGTCCTTGGTAGGCGAGCTCTTGCGCATCATCATCATCGCCCAAGCTGCGGGCATATGGGTAGGAAGAGCTGCCCGATGACCAGCCTTGCTGGGCAGGTTGTTGCCATCCGGAGCTGGCAGAGTTGGCACTGCCAAGGCTGCTCAATTTACCGGCACCGCCGAAAAGTTTTGATGCACTAACAGCCAAGGCCAAGAGTAGGGCAATCTTAGCGACAACGATGGCCTTGGTGGCGAGCAAGGCAAGACCTCCCAACAAGAGTGGCACCAGAGCGAACAATTTAGCACCGACAGCCAAGAGCAGTGGTCCCATGAGTTTCTTCATCTTACCACGACCTACAAATACATTCAACCAAAGATGCATTAGATGGAAAGCCACTTGATAAGTAGACCTGTTATGTTACCTTCTTCGATGGCGCGGGCAACCTCTTGGGTAGTTTCTTTTGGTACCTTGACTTCCAAGTTGTGCGAGCCGAAGAAATCGGTAACCGATTGCATAGCCAAATCCATGAGACGTCCATTCCTGTCCTCACCCTCGACAGGCAGTTGAGTCATGATGTCATTTTCAGTCAATGCCTTGCCGCTGCGGGCAACTGGAACAGCTGGATCTCTGTGTAAATAAGAGGGAAAATAAACTTTTATTCACGCCGAGAGATAGAGAAATGCTGTGCTGTGAATGAAATCCACACGCTCGTTGGACAATCTGATGCAATGCACTGCATAGCGGCATGTGCATTGGCCATCATCTTTCACCAAACTGGTTCTATGCACAACACAGTACTAGTATCACTTGTTTGTGTTTGATTTGCAATTTCACTTGAGGCACTAATTCGCATCTCAGAATGATGTAATTTTCACAAAAATTGTCTTTTTTTTTCAGTTTTTTTTTTTTTTTTTTTTTTAATAACTCATCGCACCTTGTGAATGTAACTCCGTTGGCGACGACAATGTTGCTGCTCCTGGCTGCACGGTTCAATGCTGTAATCCCTTTAACCGCCAAGCATGTTGTAATATCTTCACTTTCGAAACAGGATCCTAGATATTTGGCCGCCCTCGATAGGGTGCCTTCACTTTCGATCTTGTTATCGATAACACTTGGAGCAGCCAAAGCCGCGGCAAAAAGCATAACGGACACAACGAACACTTTCATTTTGGATATTTAGTTTGTTTTTTTCTCTTTTTGTACTAAACCGCACGACACTAGAACTGCTCTGTGTGATGTATCACTTGTGAGATGTGAGAATGATTTGATGTACTTGTCCGGACACTGGCACCCTTTTATACCACTTTAAAAGTAGTTTTTTCGGATATACCACCGGGCTCGACGGCTAGCTGTTACGTACACGCCTGACTGTGCCCCCGTTTGTCTGCCACCGCCCCTCCCCCCTCCACCCGGTGTATGCCCACCGCAGCAGCACCACACAGAGCGCGCCGATCTTCCATCCCTCATTGCTCGCGTTCATTGTTTACCATTGTAATGCGCGCGAAGAGATGGTAACATCTGGAGGGGGGACACGCGGCAGCCGTTTTCGTCAATATTTACTCTCGCGAAAAATACACAAAAAACCGTAAGTAACGAGCGAACCAGAAAAAATAGAAAAAGATACTACTCTCAGATACTTACCATACTCACGGATGACAGTCAAGCCGTACGTACGTACTCTCTTCGTGCAAACAACTCTTTTACTCATGCGATCAAGCATTCGACGCTCGTGCGTAAGCATAAATTCCCCCCATCCGAGCAACAGAGACAGAGCGCAAAAAAGCTCGTAAAAATACCAAAAACAAAAAAAAAAAAACAATATACAGTTGCCTCTGAACAATCAGATACCTTAACTCATCGGAGCTCTCATCGGAGCGGTCGCATTTACATCTTCTCGTTCATTAGCAGAGCACACATACTTGGCCAATACCGTCTGGCTGCTTGACGGTCTGGCTGCCTGTTCGCAGCTGACGGCTTGCCACTCTCACTCTTTCACTCTCAAGGCAGCGCTCAACTAGAGGAAGACCACTGCAATTTTTGGATCATTTTGCTTGCTGGCAACCGAAAAGAAAAGAAAAGTGCTCACACACTGGGTAATAAACTACGAGAAGTGGACATGATGGCACTTAACATTGAGAGAGTTGACACTTCCAGATTGCACACAGCCAGGGCGGAGCTCTGGCTTAATTTCTTAAAAGAAGAAGAAAAAAAAAATCACCAACACTTGTGAAGTTCATTTTGGCCTGGGCTTGAAGAAAAAGTGGACATTCCGGATTGTGAAAGAGAAAGAGGTGGTCTCTTGTATCGTTGTGATGTCGGCTAATTAAACTCTTTTCAACGGTTGACGACAGTTTGACTGTAAGAGCTTCCCAGGACTGTCCATACAAGATGAATACCAAACGAGATAAGCAAACGTACATGGTGCAAGTGCAAATATATTTCAATAACTCTGAGTTTCTGAATGAAAATCTCTTGTCAGCACGTTGCGTCGTATCAACGGGGGCAAATATCAGTTGTGCTAATTTTTACATAATCGGTGTGCGACATGAAATCACAATTAACTACGTACGGGACATTGCCGCATTTTGGTCTTAGTCTGTTTGCAGAGTGTTCTAATTGGTTTGTGAAAGCAATTAGTGCTGAACAAATGTGTGATGAGATGACAGTTGATGACAGCTATTTCATAATGATCGCAGCGAGAAATAATGGGACTCGTGGTACCCCTTGGTGACACAATGTGAATTGAATTTGCAGAAAGTTAACTTCTGTTAAGTGAACTGAGTTCGAGTTGCTTATGTCATTCATTCACTGACTGCTTTCATGTTTCACTGTGGATTTTTGTGTGCCGATACGACACGGGGGCTTTACCGCACGAGATGATAAACTGTGTTATAAAATACTGCGATATCCTTTAATGAACAAGAGTGAGAGAGAGAGAGACGTGCCACTTACCGCACTGAAACTGATCGTGGACATTATTCTCAGATGTTGCAGAATTGTGTGGTTGCTTCGACCAGTATTTCAGCTGGCAGCTAGCTTTGTCCTCAACAGATCACCGTTGTCATCGACTAAGGCATTCATTTCCTCCTTGTGAGAACAGACTAATTAAATGTCTATATTACATCTAATCAAATGTTCATGTTGCAACAGTCTACGTTATATCCTTTACGAGGAATATTGATTATTCAGTTGTGCAGGCGTAGACCGGAAGGTGCGTCTGCACGAACTCCGGACAACTTTCATAATTCATCACTCGAGTCACTGCCAAAGATCAGGGATATAAAACTTCTCAAACATTCATGCAAGCGCTCTCAAAGATGACGTTTTGATTCGCGTTTTGTCAGGATATCGTCGCTTGGTACTTCACAACAAGGCGCATTCCTGTCAAGCCCTAGTCTGAGGCGAATGTTAACCACATTGAATCATCAACACCCACCAGGGCGCGTGACAAACAGCATTTTAAAGTTTCGTCATTCGATTTGCGTTTGTTTTATTTATGGAGAAAGTAAATGAAAACCACACATGTCATTACCACTCGTCAAAATATGAAACGTTTCGACACAACGTGACGTATGAAAGCTCGAATATTACACGCCCACTGAATGGTTAAGGTCAATGCTGCGGACGGTTCATTTCTCTCAATTAACTCGCTCGTTTACATGCACTTTACTTAATTTTACGCCAACATTCAGTGGGAGGATGGTAGAGGTGAATACATTTACTGTTAACAGGCCAGATTAATCTTTTATTGTCTTCAAAATGATTGATTTTTATTCTCATGGGACATATGCTGCGGTATGATCTATAATTGGACATGAATTCTGTTAATTTACCGCTGGGCATTTTGGTAATTGAGTGTAAAATGATAAAAAATATAATTTATGTGGGCGCAACCTATAAATATTTATAGGATGGCAATTGAAGCATCATTCTTCCAATAATCGAGAAAGAATGCAAAAAGGAAAATTACCATTTCAAAGGGGTGTCCAAAGCTCCGTAACATTACAATTAATTGGAATTTAAGAACAGTTTTTCTGTGTTCCTCGTTGCAGTTCGTTTGTGTTGTTATCACCTGACCATTTCGAGGTTTTTGTTAATTTAATTTGACCTTGAAATTGGGCCTAGCTTTCGCAGCAGTTGTGGATGCTACTATTATTTGGAGTGTAAAGCGGCCCTACAGTCTTATACGGACACTGCCTGATCATCGTTATTGACTCGAGAGGGTAGAGCCGTGAACTACTATGTAAAACAGATTTCTCAAAACGAATGAATGTTCGTCTTAAACCCTTCACGTTGAGTAACTCGGTACTGTGATCGTCTTCATGAATAGCTCGATCGAGAGTAGACTCAAACGACAGCACCAAGCTACCCTTGAATTCTTTTTTTAGCTCAAAGTAGAAAAAATATCTTGCCACCGTGACGGTTTTCTCTCATTTAGCACCCGTTGATCGTAGATAAGAGAAGAGCAGAAAACGCAAATAATAAATATGTTCCTAACAATGGGAATCTGAATAAATTTGCAAAATGTAATTCTTCCAGTTCCACCCATACGGTCATCATCATTTTCTGACTGCTTAGGATCAAGACGCTGTTAGATCACACTGTCAGATTAGCTTACGGTCGCGACTGCTGTAACGATAGAGTTTGGTTGTAGTGATTGCCGCGTTCAGCTGAACATGGTCCACTCAGACCCTGATTTGGGTCCACTATTTGGGTCCACTGTGTTTTCACTTCCAACATAAAGAATTCATAAAACACTGGTTCTTAGCATTCTAACCATGATCTGTATTTCCACACACTTCATATATTCTATGCCACTGACGTCAAAACTAGTCAGGCAGACAGAGCGTCACTGAGATATCCTTGGCAAACATGGTGACCCTATGCTGGCATCCAAGGACACAAAAAAGCAGAAAAAAGCCATACGAAAAATGGATCTGAGCTGGTTGAATCCATTACGCACTCACTCCGCCTAGATCTATAAGCGACGCACCTACGCATGTACGCTTGAACAACAGAATCATCAATTTTCGTCGATATTCCTCGTCAAGGCTATAACATAGACTGTTGTAACATGGACATTTGATTAGATGTAACATAGACATTTAATACTGACAGACGAAGCTCTGGATAGAGCCAGAGAACGGAAAGGTAGCAAGAGCCATGAGGTCGACTCCGAGCAAAAAGAGATCAACATCACTGGTCAGCTTTAGTCGCAAAAAAGTGCGAACGGCAATAGATATATAATCTGTCCAACATCTGCTTTGCTAATGCCCAGCTCTAGACAGGATAAGAACAGTCCCTGGGAAAGCACTTCTTTGCAGAGCTGGAGGACTTGCGCGGTGTAGAACAGAAAAAACCTCTTAAAGTTTCTAAATGAATCCGGGTGGTTTTAGGAGCAAGAAAAGTAATTACAACATCCAGGGCACAATGGGCCCAGCAGATAGGTGGCCATTTACCCACCTACAGGTCCGGCATTTCTTCCATTTTCCTACAATCTATACAAAAGGCGATAAAGGGCACTCTCATTATCATTGGTTAATAACCCATAAGGCAGTGACCATTAAGTGGTTTTAGCTAGTGTGATCTTACTATGTTCTGTTCATCTTTAGTTTAATAATAATAATAATAATAATATGGGTGTCGCTACAGTCCGAAGAGGGCCCGGGCCTACCTTCTCAGCAAGCACTTGTTGTGCGAGCTATAGTTCCTGAGAAGCTTTTACTAGAAAGTTATACTCTTTGAGCATTGTCAGTGACTCGAAAGAGGTGGGGCCGTGAACATTTTTTTGGTCGTACTGAGATTCGAACCTAGAGGCGTAGGAGTCGACGCACAGACCCACAACGCCATGGCTCTTAGTTTAGGCCACGTAAATTTTATAAATGACCTGCAGGTGTACGTTTTCATCCACCTCATAACCTCGATATGGCTTTTCCTGATGTGATGCCATAGTCAAGCCTATCCCCTTTTCAGCTCGTTCATTGGCTCTTGCACGATTTATACTTGTGCCCAAGGACCCAGTAAACAGCAGCAAAGTCTCGCTGTCTGACTATCCCATTCCGATGAAGTTTAAGTTCACATCTAATTACAACGCTATATCTGCCTCATCTATATTCACACCGAATTTAATTGCTCTGCCAATAATTGTGACATTATAACAAAACGTTCAATCATGGTGTAAGGAAAACAATATGTTCTAGACAGTTCTATAGAGGCTATGCGTGACGCCATAGCGGGAATGTATTAGTGATTCAAAAAAAAACGGCATTGAACAAACAAATTTGCAAAAAAGTTTACGATGTTTATCTGCATAAGAACAGCTATGGCTATCTAGGGTTCAAAGTGAGAACCTCGAGGTATGAAGAAATTTAGCAAAATTCTGCGCTTTGATTCAGAGTGTGCCAGCGAGACTTATTGGGGAAATGACTGACGGTCCTAAGAATGTGGTCCGCATTTTTACCGAGAACTTGGGAAAGCGAATTAAAAATCAAGTTTCTACAAACTATTTATAAAATATATTTATTTATTCTTATTTTTATAGTTTTTTTAAGTTCAATCGGCAGAGGATATATTACAGGCTGACTCTATTTGTAATTAACATACATCCAGCGTTTATAGCCGGCTAACGATGATGTCAACCATGCCTGACCCCATCGCTTAGCCAAAGCTGTGAAGTGTCACTTAGTCCTCAAGGGCTGACATGGCACATCACTTAGTTCGGGGTGTGAGATTAATTGCCTCTTAGCTCGACGTGTCACTTAGTTCGGGATCTTACGCAAAAAATATTGTTTGCAAATATTAAGCATAAAGACGCTCCTTTCGCGGTACTTCCAATACGAGCCACTCACCAAAAGACAGGGCGCGTCATGGCATGTACCAGAAGAGCAGAAAAAGAAGAATGTGGATGCAGAAAATTCGAATCAAGGTGATACGCATTGTTTTCTTCGTTTCCAAGAAGCATTACTCTGTAGGCGTACAAAAAACACAATGTGGACAATTTTTCTCAATTACTATGCTTTATTAAATATCACCCATTTACACCGTCGACAGTCATTGTGCACTTATTATGATCGACTGCCCGCCATATTTTCCGCCCATCACCCGTTCTCTCTTTCTGCATTGGTGCTATTTAGGCGTACTGCTGCAGTACAGAATTCGTTTTGCAGGTTCAGACTGCAAATCAGTGTTGGGACTTAACATTTTCAAAGAAATTGAGTGGTAGATTTGACAAAAAGCAGAAATTTTACATATAACTTCAACACTGGGAGTTACTCGACGGGATAGGGTGAAAATCACGGCAGTACGCGAGGAACTCAATGTAGAGCAGCTGCTTCTTCAAACGGAAAGGGCTATGCTTCGATGGTTTGGTCACGTGGCACGAATGTCCTCAACATCACGACTTCCGACGCGTGCCTTGAATGCAATTCCCTGTGGTAGGCGACCGCTTGGCAGACTCAGGACGAGGTGGGTGATTCAAGTCCAAAAACTCGTCTGGTTGCGCTTGGACATTACACGTGATGAGTCAAAGTCGACGGGGGAGGATCGAGTGGCCTGGAGATCTCTCGTGCGGCATTACCCCCGCGACCCCTGTAGTGAATCATGCGGGTCAGACGATGATAGCGCTGTCACAAATGAAATAAAAAAGCTCCTCACTCGCCTCCTGATGATGAGCTATATTTGAAAATTTCGCAAAACAGAAGTAGACCCACTAATGCTATTTCGGTTCTGTTCGGCCTGAGTGCAAGGAAGTTGGGAGTTAGAGTTTGATAAATGACTATGCGCCGCAATAGTATGATCGTACCGTCCAGATGCCTTCTACCGACAACATCCTCAAGGCAGCTGTGGACCTACAGCCAATTATGATGATAGCAATAGTATCACTGTGTAACAAACGAATTAATTCCTCCCAAAATTCCAAATTGCTTTTATTCCGTTTTAAGTCAATGTCGAACGACCATTCCACAATCCACACCGTTCGACGCATCTTAGTGTATTTTATTTGAATTTTTACTGCAAATTGTAAGCAAAATAAATGCTTCAAAGCTTTTCAAGTATCACAGAGGAACAATATGAGTATTTTTTTTAAATAAAAAATCAACTATTTAAAGACGTATTAATTAACAGAGCTTCCTTTCTGATAATGATTCATTGTTCATTTTGCAATTCAGTTCGATTTTACAGTGGCATTGGCTTTTGTTGTTTCTCTGGATACCGTACTGATATAATTCCTTCCTGTAAGTCCCACCCACTTTACGCCTTACTTTGGCGATTTATTCACTACTGACTCTGTTGTCTATGCGGCTTATGTTGTGTGGAATGGGTATCGGAGCAATGTCATTAACAAAAAACCCATTCTCTGTTTGCGCAGAGTACACAGTAACCATTAGGATTAGTCTTTTGTTCATCTAACAGAATTACCAAATGAAATACTCCATCAAGCCCTATGGTACGAAAATCATGACAAAGTCTTCTCATAGCATTGTTCCCAAAGCCATATCAACGGACACGGTTGTTCCCAGATTAGTTTTAAGCCTTAAAGAGGAAAGTGGTGACGTCCAATGTAAGGTGATGTTTGCAAAGGCGTATCGAGGAGCGAGATTGTAGATGAAGTACATAGGTTGCCAATGCCTGCTATGAGTAGACATGTGAGTACAAGGTCTAGGGATAGACACAAACAGAAAGCTGAGAGTTGCACTGATGTTCGTTGGCTAAATCAAGAGTGCCATCGTCCTGCTTACGAAATCACAATAAACGGTTTATGAACCATTGTCGGATGGCACAACTCTGTGCCATCGCACAAAGATGGACCATCCTCACACACAGTTGGACCAGCGGGTATTTGCTTGACCGATGCGAAAATACAATTTAATTTCACGAACTGGCAATGAAATCGATTATGTGCTCATCTTGTGAAAGAAAGCACAGTGATTTCGGAAAGTGTCAATCCGATAAACCAAATTCCGAGCCAGCCACAAGTGGTGACATCAAAAGCAATGAAAAATCCAGATTTTCATGATTAAATAGTAATTACTCGGCAAGCTGTATTCGTAGGGAATGCATACGGGCAGTCTATCTGTTTGCCGTCCCAATTCCGAAGTGCATAATCCCCGACAGTCGCGTGACGGTGAAGAGAAAACAAACACAATCACCGTAAAAATAAATCCATCTAAGTCCCAACCCTCACATAGTTCACGAACATCAACAGAGTCCCCAAAGTGTTTCCGAGTAATGGAACCAATTATCTCAAGCGCAATGTACACAGCACATTTATTCTCGGATTGACTCAATAAGCCAATGCTCATTCTCACCGAAATCACCCATTACGGTGTGTCGCAGCGAAGCCTAATAACTCCATCTCGTTCGGCCAGCGGCCAGTTCGGACGCTTTTTTCTGTGTCACCTCAATGAGATCGGCTAACAATTTCTCCCCGGAATGCTTGACAAGCCTGTGCTGGTGAAACAAAAAAACAAAAACCAGAACAAAAAATCGAAAACTTCCAACAACAAACCGATGAATGCTGGCTCTCCGACTACCTGAGGAACAAAATGCACGGAAAAAAGAATCAGATACATCCGTCCGGCGTCCGGCAGCGAGTTTTCATTTTCTACTGCTAAAAGCTTGAAATCCATTTCATGTCGCCTTTGTCCGTCAGTCACACCTCAAAATTGACAGCGAACCTAATGAGACAGACGCACATACGCGCTCGCAACCCACGGCTGGCCGCATACACATACCTACCGTATGCAGACGACAGTAGAAAATTTGTTTCATTGTTCCTGGGCTGTCGTAAATTCCAAAACGCTCGCCAAGAATCGCACGACGACCGTCACGATGGGAAAATAAGTAAGTTTCTGTGGTGGTTTCTATTAGCATGCCAAATAGAAGCATAACCGGGTCTGCTTATGGTACGCTATTTAATTGGAAAGCCCAACTAGGTGGGCCGATACATATAGACAATATGTCTTGCACCTGTCCATAAACTGGAGCGACGCTATACCAAAACGGGGTCGTGTGCAGGGCTACAAGTGGTAGTTTCGCACAGCAACTATCGAATATTTAATATCATCATGCACCATCGACCGAAGGGAGTATCCGTGTCATTACACCGATGACCGGTGTATCCGACTCCGACTCCACCAACGGATCGTTACATAACTTTCACTTCGCAGCGCACAGACGTGCACTGTGATGTGCATGCATTGGCTCGAACTGAACTGGTCGTGGTGATTCGCATCCGTAAGATATTACATGAAGTTTCACCAGCAAAATTTTTGATTGATGATGATGATGTTGACGGAAGGAACAAGATTTGAATGCGGAATGCAGGCTATCGCTGCGTGTGCGGCTCTCGCGATGGCTCTGTGTCATCGTACATGGATATCGATTGAAAATTGGTAGGATTTACGCATTTCATGGGAAAGGGAAATTCAAATTTCAGAGTAAGCTATCAGAAAGTGAATTTTGGCTGATTGCAAATTTTGAAAAGCCTGTTTGCTGTGAGTCCTTACGTCAATGGAAATGGGTGAGATATAATCTGCAGCTGGCAAGAACGTTCGTCGGTTTGGTACAGAGAAAATCGAAACGGGCTGGCATCACGGTATAATTAAGTCATTGATAACGAAAGCCTCTTACGATTGTGCTAAACACTGGGTGCAACTGAACGCCGTTGAAACTAGTAGTTTCGAATTCACGCGTCCGTTCAGAAAATTGAGAATTTTGTATAGAATTTAAAATACCTCACCCGCGGGTTTGGAGCCGATCGCTCAGATCGATCAGTATTCTGTGAACAATTTTGTTCGAGCACTTCGAGCAACTATGGTGTGCATCATCTACCTTCTGAGTCCCCGCTAATTTCGTATGATCGTGGGGCTATGTGAAGTCATCGCTGAAGCTACGATCCAGGATTTGGAAACTAAAATAAAGCTCGTAGTTTTGCAAATACCGGTTGCAAGGCTGGAAGCAATGACCCAATATTGGACCTTGTCGAGACCAATGTTTGGAAAAAAGAAACCACCCGAATTCACTTTATTGCTTTAATTTACAATAAAATAATAAAAGCAAGTCCTAATGAATTACGCATTATATAGCCTTACGAAATTACTTTTTTCCACAGACGAATAAAAACTAATTCCAATGCTGAAAGTAAAGAGATAACGTAGCTCGGGATGTTGCCAATAAATGTGTAATTCGTGATATTCGTGATTAGAAAATTAAGGAAAGTCCTTAGACATCTTTAAGATTCCTACTTGCTAAGATGTGAAATAAATTGGAAGAACCACTTTATATCGTAGCAGACGTGTTCAAAGATCACAGGAGAGCCAGCAGAAGACTCTTCTTGCTAAGATGTCCCTGTGCTGTACATGGCCCAGGAACCTTGGGTTTCAAACAATTTCGCGAACGCAATTTCATATGTACTCCATCATGGATCATCACTTTTTTCAACAAGGGGCCCTTCCAATAGGGACGGATGATATGACAATTCAAATGGCCGGCGAGGGTTTCTTATGTGAAGCCCATCAAATATGCCCATTTTTGAATAACTGGCTCTTAAATTAGAGTGGCTTTGAGCAAAGAGACGGGTTATGTTGACGTTACGGTCACTGATATATTGAGGTTTATGTTACAGACCTGAGATTTAACGAATACTCACAAGAAAACGTCTAACAGGTGCCAAATCGCACGATCTCAGTTGTCAGAACATGTCTCTTCTTCGTGGGATATTACTTACTTGGCCTTACATGGCTTGCTTACCAGCGTTGAAAGTCCTGAGCACGCTGCTTCCTGTCATCAAGACCACGTTCTCTTGTGTCCAAAATGTCGATGAATTTTTACCTTCCGGACTAAATCCACATCTTAGTACAACTCGTGGTGTTAAGTCCTCTTCTCCCTTCACCTTTCTCTCAGACAGGACCATATATCCGAATCAGCTGTGCTATTTTGCTTATCGACCAGCTTTCGACTCCATACATGCAGGACTGTCAAAATATGCATTTTGTGGAGCATGTGAGCCCAGTCGTTTCGACAAACTGAAGTAGCACTAGCGATGCTACGTCGGATCTTTACTAAGACGTGCAGAATATCCCATCCTCAAAAAAAACCAAACCATATGTCGTTCACATCCATATCAAGCAATTTGTGCCAAATGAAGGACCAGATTCACGTACGCGGCGTTGATTGCTTCGTGTTCTACTACACACTGCCACGCACAGCGATGAAGTTTTCGTCAGATCTTGCGTGACTTATTTTTCACTCAACCCGGCGACAGAAATGTGTCCACCTAACGTTGAATAGTCAACTGGGAGTCCAGACTTAAGCCTTAACTCAAATGAATCTCTATTTTGATAATGAACTTTCATCAGTTGCAAATGTTTTCCGACGCTGTAGGGCCGTCTCTTCACAACACGCAAACGCCACAGCCACAAAGGAAAAAGAAGGACAAGGGAACAGATACCTCACAGTAATTGGGAATATTAGCATCTGATAAGAAATAGAGTTCATCTCTAAAGATGCTTCCATTCCCTATGCACTCACATCGCTAAGCTTTTTATTCACTGCCTCAATCTGGAAACTTGTTCAACGATGAGACTCCTATGGCCGGCAAGGAGAGGCAATAGATCATCATTAATGACAAGTTTCAGTCGCATGGATGTCCGTATACCTTACTGGTCTTATTGGTACTCATGCAGTATGTGCTTGTAACTTGACTTTTGACCTTTGACCATTTTTTAGAAATTTCAGAGACGAAGAATATTTGTAATCTGTTCGAGGATGTAATCTTTTGGAAAAATATATATACGAATCTGGTTGGTTTTTAGGAAAATGGAGATCTCATGGTGGGAACTTGTCGACCAGTAGACAAACTCTAATTGCGCCGCGGTACCAAAGGGACATACTTTCCTATCATCGGCTATCACACGAGTGAATCTTGTACATAATCACTCACCCTGTACCCACAAAGCTAACCAGAGCCTCATTGTTTAAAAAAAAACCAAAAAAAACTCGCTTCGTCTGCGTGCATAATTCATAGCCAATGCCTAAATACTCGTACTTTGCGTGCTATGTGCGTATTTTCGCCTCAATTTGCGTACCGTAGAAAGTTTTACCCAAATGCATAGAAACTACATAAATTAATAAATTCAAAACAAAACGAAAAAAATAGACAGTTAAGTAATTTACAAAACCCCCATCGCCTCCGAAAATTTCAACAACACAAAAGCGACTGAGTGGTGTATGCACTAGCCGCATGTTGGCCGTTGCTGCTATTGTTTGCTCGTCGTATTCTTCGCATACCGAGGTATGCTGCGGAGCATGAAACCAATTATGTGCCATTACCATGGGACGTCTTGTTGTATTGTTTACCATAGGCAAATCTTTGTCAGGTCGTCTGGGTCTGTCATCATTTCCGCGTCCACACTTTCATTGGACCGACCGTGCGGGGGGCTGGATTACATATCAGGCGGATCTGAATTGAGCCTGATATCAGTGCACCAAGTCCCACTGTGAACCAGTTGCTAATTGTGAATGGCACGTTTAAGTATTTCTGCATGACTTGGTGGCTGACCACTGTCGTGTAATACGTAATGGTGACGTCGCTTAAGTTAACGCTTTCCTCCTCGACTCGCCTCGACCCGTCGGTTGTTGCTGGTTGATCTGCTTTTGAATTGACTTTGCTATTACACAAGCTTTATTTAGTCTTCCGTTCGTTTGTATATTTGACGGCGGTCTTGTTGTAATGAATTTGAGTTCGATTCATGCATTTTTAATTAGCTGATAGATACGCGTGCACGTGAGTCTGTTTCATCCGTTTTGTTTGCAGACAACGATGGCTTTTGAAACGACCTGTGTTGCGTTTGGCGGCGGACTGATGTCATAATGTTGCACCGGCAAAGCTCACGATCGGCGGCATAGTAATCTTTGAATTCAAATGTTAAGCTGCGTGGATGTAATATTGATTTTCTTACAAACGAAGGCGCCTTTCTTATGTAAATTCAACCTTTTGTCTGATATATAGTCCGTGTCAAGGAGGAGGAGTTTTGACTGGTTCTATTGATTATGCGTTGGACCATGTGATGATGTCTTCATGCATAGCTGTCCTCATTGTAATGCTTAATTGATATGCAATAAAAATGTGTACTAAAGTTATCTAAACCGTCCCATTGCCCGAGATGATCTGGCTTTTACAAGAGAATCTTTCGGAACAGCCAACTGTAATTGGCTACATGGCCGGTTTTCGACCAATGCTTGACTTTGTGCATTTGATTGAGGCTTTTTTTCTTCAAGACCAGCCTGAGTCTAGTCTGGCCTCGAGATGTCGATCAATTGATTCGAAGGAATGTTTGAAAGGCCTCGGTGAATAGCTTGACATATTGCTATCCAAACAATGGGTATCACGAGAGAGTGCATCCTTAATGGCTTCGTACCCACGCAAGCATTAATTTTCGAGCAGGCATACATGCCCTCATTATGACTCCCTTAATCTGCCACTGTGCTGAGACTGTATGTGGGCGAGATAAATACTACCTGGACATCGCACAAAGCACTGAGGAGCTTCTTCGCTGTAATAGCTCGGTATCCGAGATGAGAGCAGACTAGCCCTTGCAGTGTAGCGCGTACATTGCCAACTTTTTATTATTTTTCTTTTATTTTTATTTTTGTTTAAAAATATTGTAAGATTTTCTGATCATACATAAAAATAAAAACAATGAACGACTTATCTTCTAAGTGCAAATGACACTTTTCGAGAAGTGGCCTGGTCCGCCTCGGACTCCCTATTATTTTGCATATCTCTGTTCTATAATACTACACCTATTCTCCAATCACCTTAGGATCAAACGCAATCAGTTTCCATAAAATATTCACGACCCTGTGAAAAAAAATGTTTTCAGACTTAAGCATACGTAGTACGTACATATGTTCTAATTATTATATTCTGCATGATTTCTGCAGCGGCTGCCGAGGTGAAGAAGAGGCGGAAAGTGTACAACATCTTCTATGCAGCTGCCCTGCACTCGCCTCGATCAGGAAAGCCACATTGGGATCTTACTTCTTCGATAATCTAGGCGACCTCAGAGAAACACCTGTCACATCAATATAAGAATTCACTGACAAATCCGGCTGGCTATCATAGGAAAACATCCCAATCTCTACTCTTTGTTAAGCCACGTGGTAGTACAACGGGTCTGGTCTAAGTGCATCCAAAGCCACTTCAATCTAACTTAACTTATATTCTGGATATTTTAAAAATATTTTTTTACAAATCAAATTCATTTCCTTGCAGCTTCCTTGACAGCTTAACTATGAAGGATATAGAATTCAACAATAGTCTGGTCACGGATGTAGAATCTGAATATCATCGGTTAAAAACAGAAAAAAAAACCTGAAACGAATTCATAAGGATTCTGTTGATAACATTCCAGTAAGGAATACCAAAACACCACTTGAAAACAAATGCCAACCACTTTCATGGGATTTTTAAACTCAGCAAGGGAGACTGAAAGTGATTAGGTAGGAACTCGTAAAAGTTCCTGAACAACAAGTTCCCACTGTTAGGGATCTGAAACATGGATCATTGAAATTGTAGGTGGAAAAAGGAGGAGAGCTTGTAGTTGTTTGAAAAGTTCGAACAAAGTTCTGTACTAGGAGTTACGAAACAATGAGAGTGATGGTAAATAGAAATGCAAAGGAAAACTTTAAAGCAAATTACGTTGTACTCGTACTTTTAAATTTGTACTTAAATATATTTTAGAAATAGATTTCTGCTGGAAATGGTTTTAGGGGGGCAGTGCAAATATGTTTGACATTTTGTGTTCAGGGAATGTAAGAATGTAAGAATTAGTTGAACGAATATTGTACTCAGTTGCATACAGAAAGTCCATCGTTAGCTATCAACCAAATGGGATGACGTACAATAAACTGCACTTGGTAATTCAAATTGGTTTTCTGATATTTTATATTTTTATATCCGTTAGTAGTCAGCACAACACGAGTGGTTGCTAAGAAGCTAGGCCCTGGCCCTATACGGGCTGTAGCGCTACCCATATTATTATATTATAGTAGTCAGCAAAATTATTATTATTATTATCTTTTTGGCAACACTGGTTTAAACAGCTGACGCACGTTTCGTGTTTTGTTTCACTGTCAAACATCTTCAGTTTGGTCTATGAATCGTCTTACAAACGAACAACGCTTGCAAATTATTGAATTTCATTATCAAAATGCGTGCCCTGTTAAGAAAGTTCATCGCGCGCTTCTTCCATTTTATGGTCAGCTCATTTTTGGCTCAATGGGTACGTAAATAAGCAGAATTGTCGATTTTGGAGTGAATATCAGCCAGAAGCATTACAAGAGCTACCAATGCATCCAGAAAAAATCACAGTTTGGTGCGGTTTGTGGGCTGGTGGCATCACTGGACCGTACTTCTTCAAAGATGATCCGAGTCGTAACGTAACTGTGAATGGTGAGCGCTACCGTGAGATGATATCCAACTTTTTTTTGCCCAAAATGCAATAGCTTGACTAGCATGACATGTGGTTTCAACAAGACGGTGCCACATGCCACACAGAACGCGCAACAATGGACTTATTGAGGGGCGAGTTCGGTGAACATTTTATTTCACGTTCGGGACCGGTCAATTGGCCGCCTAGATCGTGCGATTTAACGCCTTTAGACTATTTTTTGTGGGGCTATGTTAAAGCTCATGTCTATACAGAAAAGCCCGCTTCAATTGACGCATTTGAAGACAACATTGAAGCATTTGTTCGTGAGATACCGGCCGAAATGTTGGAAAGAGTATGCCAAAATTGGACTAAGCGGATGGATCATTTGAGGCGCAGTCAAGGTCAACATTTGCATGAAATAATCTTCAAACATTAAATTAAATGGACCGTACTATCGATTCAAATAAAGATTTCATGCACTTTTCTGAATTTTATGTGTTTTTTTTTTTGAAAAACTTTCCTATAGCTTTTAAAAAATCACCCTTTATATAAATTGTATCTCCCACGGTATCCACTGATAGTATTATTGCCTGATAGCGTCAAGTTCGATATTTTTTCGAATCCTTTCTTCACTTAATCTGCATAATCTATATGGGATGGAAGCTTTATAATTTTGGTGAACCACGATTTCTGGAGAGACAGACATGTACGTAATCGTAATTTGGAAATTCGATACTGTAGACCTATATATCAGGCTGTCTGCAAAGTGAACTACTTGCGCTCCGAAAGAATTGGACTCCTGAATATCAGATTACGAATTTCTACACGATACTTCAATACATGTATGTACTTCCATATATAATGAGTTATCCATTAAGAATTAATTCTAAATAAAACACATACAATTTATTTGGATGTGAGAACTTTAATATGGCTTGAGAGATCAATGTCTGACATTCCCTCCTTGAAAATAATTTAGTCACAATGTTGCCTTCGACTGGTATGTTCTGAAGGTCCAATATTGGATCACTTCCTCTAACGTTGCGATCAGTTGCTGCCCAACTACGAGAGTAATGTTGGCTTCCAAACCCTGGTTCGTAGCTGGTTTATCGTACTGGATGTACTCTATTCGAACGCGTATCATCGAACAACGTATACTGAGACTCGATTCTGCAGATCGTAAAGGCTATAATGGAAAAACGTTGCTCACAGTGCTCGAAAAACAATTTGCACAGAAGTTTGAAAATGCAGAAGAAGAAGAAAGTTTGAAAAAAGTAACAAAATAAAGGCTGATCAAAAGGCAATAGGAAAATTGCTAAAAGTGGTAGGTAACACGCTCACATAGTAAAAAGGTGTGCGAACAGTCAAATGCTATCAACACTTCCTGTCCTTAGCTAATAGAATGTGGACTAGGCCCTCCAAGTATTGTACAAAGTCTCTAGGAAAACCTGGCCCTCCTACACGAAAAGAAGGACTGATGACCTCCTAAATAGCACGCAAGTGCGCTACTTGTACCCGATTTGAGACAAATCGGATAGCCACTTAAACCAACCAACCAACATCAGCATTTAAATTTCAATTTCAATAATGTAATAAAATAAAAAGATAAAGTTTTTTCAATATGTACACACCAGGACTACGGTATAAATGGCCCATACCCCGCCATGGTAATGCTTACCCTTGAATCACTCATGACGCGTCTAAAATTTACCACCAAAAAAATAAGTTGCAAAAAATCACCGATCGTGTACTTCAGAGCTGATTCTATTTCATCGAAGATCGATAACATATTTTCCACGAGTATCGGTGGTTCGTCGGACATTATTTTGATCCTCTAAATGAACAATACCACATCAACCTTACGGACTTGAGTACAGACTGTGGACGGCGCAAATGGTAAGAATTTAGAAGTAAAATAAATGAAAATATTTTCTGTTATTCTTAGGCTAAGTTATGTAATAGTGGCTGACTGCTAATATCAGTTACACTTAGATCAGTTGGTCCTTTCGAAGAAGCGGCGTAGCTGGCTTATACAGACACCGTTCAGTTCGCTGAGATTGTTGTATAAGCAGGCCCCTTATAGTCATTACCGGCGTTCACACTCAACAATTTGTCGATACAATTTGGTTAACGACGAATTGGGAAAAAGACAAAGTGCTCTGTCTACCGTACTACAAGTCCATTTGGCCTATCAAACACGGTTGTCAAGCAAATCGTATCGAAAAATTGTTGAGTGTGAACGTCGGTGACTCTAAGGGACCTACATTTTCAACATGCCTAGCTAACTATACCGTCTGGTCAAAAGCACCAATATACACGAAAAATTGTCTCAAAATTGGATTCTCTTAGATATTCAGAATTTATTTCTTCAATAATTGTTTAAGGCACGGAACCTTCAGCTTTTACCCTTACCCAGCTATATCTCCCTTTTTTTACAAAATCTCTGAAAGCCCCTTTAGTTGGAAATGTCACAATGGGACCACGCACATGTATGCTATCCGCTGCTGAATTAATCAGGTTGACTTTGCAACACGCTAGGGTGCACTGAAATGTCAACGATTGCACCTAGCCTAAAGGAGGAGTTTGTGCAAGATTTGCATAATGCACATGATTGCATACAACTGGTCCAGAAAGCTGTTATGTAAATCTGCTAATCAAAGGGAGATCAGCTGCCATATTAAGTCTTGTTCGAGATCTAGCGTTGCAACAGAAAATACCAGAATACTGGGCGTACACAAAAGCTCAGGCGGGCGCATTTCGTCAAACACCAGTCGGTGGGAATCGAATTTCTAAATCACCATAACACTCTTTAATGACATGTGGGTAAACGATTACTCAACATCGCCGAACTAATTGCTCACAAACAACATACCGCCGCATAGCGTGAATTATGAAAATTGTTTGCATGTCTTATCTTCGTGTTTCACCATGATTTTCACGTGCATTAGCGTTTCACGGGAATCAATGATATTGAATGCCGCTTCGACGGTTGATAACTTTCGTTTCGTTTCGATCGTCAGTGCAAATAGCTGAAGAAGATGGAATTGCATGTGATAATGATCACAGTCGATCCCAATTAAGTTGATAGCTATCCACGCGTTGAGCCGATAGCCATCCGAATGCATAATAAATGTCTGCTGTGATGGTAAGCTTTTTAGCCGCTCAGTATGTTTCCCTCATCTTTGAAGTGCGTACATTACGCATTAATCAGCTCGGCTACTCAGTGAGATTCAGTGGAGAATTTTAACGATAAACCCATGAACACCGGCCCTGCGATGCGATGTGAGGGCCCAGTGAAAGTTCGGCAATTACTTCAGAGTGACCCAACTGGACTGAACATCGCTACCATGCCGGGCTCGGAAGGAACAAACAACGACTGCAAATGGCCAGAAAGAAAAAAAAGCTAAACTCCAACTCCAACGAAACGTCTACAATTAACATAAACATAAAAACGATTACTTAACAATTTTGTATCATCGGTTTCACTTTCTTTTAAGAGCCGGCGCGACGACGACGGTAAAAAAAAAAACAACAACAACGACGATCACGACGACAGCGGCGATGCAATGGCGACAACGACAGTGCTACAACCACAGCCCGGAGAGTGTCATTACCACGAGAAGAGATACCCACTGAGCAGTTGCTGGGCACTTCCGTGGAAACTGGTGGTGAACGAGAATCGTATCTTCGCCATTGTGTACGGATGGGTGAAGATCATCACGATCAGCAGTGGTGTACTGCTTACGACACACACCAAGATGCGGCGAGTTATCGTATTTGACCGACATTCTCAAGACGCTCTTAGGTACCTTCAATATATGAATTATAAAATCATTTAATGACGTAATTAGCATTCGAATGGATTATCGTTGTCCGACTATGATACATCACACCTCGATGCAGGTGATGAAAGAATTTCACTTGAACACTCATCAGCACGTGCTGCTGTATAGAGATTCAGATGAGACCCAGTCCGATAACACGGGCATTTGGGTGCGTTCGCATCGCTGTATTCAGATTTCCTGAATGGGCATCTCATGGTGGCACTTGTTCATTCATAAAATTGTGCGATATACGGCAATACATGGGATCAGATACAGACACCAGTTTGGCCAGGAATGGGCTTGGTCGGTCTCCTCTCAACCTCGGCCGGTCGGTCGGTCGGCACTTTCTCATTGGACAAATATTGGCTTTTCTCATTTGCACAAATGAAAAGAAAATCAATTTCACCGGTTGGAATTTCTGCGTTTAACCCAAATACGCATTATCTCTGCGGCATTTGGACGGTTTAGTGCGTTAAAAGCTCGGCAACAGTGTAGCATGAGCTATCGGCGACAATGGCCGCCGCAAAGAATACCAGACAATAGAGACTCATCGTAATGGAATGTTGAACAATTTGCAATTTGAATATTTAGCAGGATTTCTTTTTTTTTTCGCTTTTGAGTATGAGTGAGTTTCATGCGAACGATTTGTAGATAAAGATTAAAATGGAAATGAGTGCGATACTTACATCGAGAGAAATGGAAAGTGGTGGAATTTGGCGACTTAGATTTTCGCACGAGCAATCCAATAAACACTGAGAGCCAAAGTGGATGTCAGATCATCTCTGTAAATGTTCGCAAATGTGCGTGATTGAAATCGCATCTACATGGAAGGTGGATTTAATATAAATTGAGATTATAAAAGTTTCCGGTTCGGAACACAGTGTCGCCACAATCACACAACTTTTAGGTATGTTGTTCCGTATTTTCTAAATACATGCCACAATGATATGTTATATATTTCTCTTTACTTAAAATGCCTTAACAAAATAACGAAATTAATACTAGAACAGAACAGAATAGAATAGAATATAGCGTGTGTCCGATATTAACGACGAAAGAGATGTGTATCCATATGTACACAGTTTATTCTGGAAGATACAATGTGTACAAGTGTTGTGTTCCGAATTCATGTCGGTAAATGAGATTTAAATCGTCACAAAATTGGTTAGTTATGATAAATTGCAGACGTAGAGTGACAATGTTACTTTTTACGGGGATTTGCCACTGTAGTGTACGGTTTTATTTGCTTTTTTGAAACTGCTTGGTGGTGGCGTTGAATACTTACTTCCGATTGCGCAATAGCTTCCCTCTATTGATGACGGTCCTGGGCACGCTGTTTTAAGTCATCCATACCAAGCTGTCTTACGTCCGCGATGGCTTGTTCTTCGTACCAGAGGTTCGGTTTTCCTCTCCTTTCTAACCATGAGGTTAGGATTCAAAAACCCTCTTGGCTGGAGCATTGTTGTCCATGTGCACGATGTCGCCGAGCCAGTGCAGTCGTGGAATTTTCACCTTCCGGACTACATCCACTTCTTTGTGCATTGCGCAGAGTTCGCGGTTGTGTCTTCTCCTCTATTCACCTTCCTCGCAGAGGGGACCATGTATGGCGTTGAATATCAATATCAAATCCAGGCAGACTGACTGCCAGGGTGAGTGGAAACATTTGCAACTCTTGTATATCCAAAGTATTTCGGCAAAAATATTCGCTTGTTCCTCTTTGTCCTTTTGGTTTTGAACTCATGAATTTCAGGTTTGAAGGCTTGTTGTGGAGACAGCTGGATATCTGGAAATCTTCCGCCATAGATTTAGGCTTTGGTGTGCACCAGATTGGCCGGCCGTATGTTATAGTCGACCTTACTAGGAGTGCCGATGTGCGATCATGGGTTGTGCATAACTGCTACTGGTCGCTGCGGAAACTGTCACTGTGCATCTCTCGATGTTTGTGATATTTTTGTATCACTTTGAACATCGAGGTTGCTGTTTTAACTCAACTGCTTTCTCACCTGTTGGTGCTGATGATGCTTAATTGAGGACGCACAAGTAATGGATTGCGAACTGAGTCGTTGTCGAGTTGCGATCAGTCCGTTGTAAACCTGAAGTTTATCCGGGGTGCGACAATACATTACAATATTGGGCTTCGCTCTACGTGTCTTTGATAAGGCTGTTCCATCCTGAATGCCTGCCAATCTTCTGCTCTCGTGTAGATGGTTGCCTTGCCTGGTACTGAGGAAGTTTTCACTCACATCCGATGGGCTTGCAGCCAACCTTACTACGGTTTTTCCATTAATTAGGTAGACCTTACCGCGTAGAAAATACCAGATGAAGAAGCCCTGATCCTTTCGAGAGAAAAGTTCCACTTTCAATTGTATGTACAGTTTTCGGTGATTTTCTTCTTGAGTTCTATATCATCAAAGTTTCCTATATCTTTAAGGGTTACTGCAATGATTACGTGAGCGTGGATCAACATGAGGGAGTGTGATTGTGAGGACAGGTGATCCTCATCAGAACGCGAACGGAGAGAAGTTGTTGGACTTTTGCTCTGCAAATGGCATGGCCATAATGAACAGCTTTATTCTACAAAAAAGCATTCATAAATACACGTGGTACCGTAGATAGATCTCTTTCTTTCACCATCTTGTATGAAACGGATGGTTTGTGACGTTCGTGTGATGAGAGGGGCTGAACTCTCAACTGATCATCACCTGATGTTGTGTAAGTTGAACCTCACCGACAGAGTACATCTTCTGCCAATGCGGAAACCAAGAGTGGTTATACGTATACGATGGGAGAAACTACAGAACAGTGAAATGCAGAAAAATTTTGCACGGCACATATCTAAAAGGTTTGCACGAATTCGAAACTGTTCCATAGCAGGTATAGAAACGACTGCTATGGAACAGCAGTCTGTTTTCAACAGCAGTCAATGCCTCTGCACGTGATGTTTGTGGGGTGAAGCGGCTTGTAATGAGCAAAGAACTGCGTGACTTAAAACACCCTGAGTTCAAGAAGCCATCAGAGAGGAGAAGTGCACCTACAGAGACTGGATTCTCTTGGGGGACTCTGCTTCTGATCCGTGACCGGTACACTGATGTGCGAAGAACTTGCAAATTGGCTGTGCGAACAGTTAAGGAGCACTCCTAGAAGAAATTTGGCCAGAAGGAGCGACCATAGATCCGCGAAACAGGTGTTCTGGCAACCCATTCGCCGACTCAGAGGAAGGAAATTCATCATTATCGATGCAGCTAAAGCCAAAGATGGTGGACATCTTGTGCATATGGAGTTATCACTTTTTGGTGCTGCTCAATCCCGAACAGGGCACTGAGGATGGCGGACCTTTTCTTTTCTAGCCTTTTCATTCTAGCAAATCCGCCGGTGTAGATGAAATCCGACCAGACATGCTTAAGGCTATGGGTAAAGCGGGAGTTTTATGGGTCTCAAACAGGGTTTATTGTCCCTCTTTTCAAAAAGGGATATGTGGATTTGGAAAGGGCATACGACCGAGTTCCTCGAGGATAACTCTGCAGTGTTCTTCAGGAATGTCCCCATCATCATGACTCGAGGTGTACCTTAAATGCGATTCCATCAAGTAGGCGACCGCTTGGCAGACCCAGGACGAGGTGGTTGGACCAAGTTCAAAAACTCGCTTGGTTGCGCTTGGGCGTAACTCTTGAGGAGGTAGGTCTGGAAATCTCTAGTGTGCGCTTTACCCCCGCGACCATTTTAGTGGATCAAGCGGGTCAGAAGATGATGATGATAGTTCCCAGATCCCTTTGGGGGCCATAGGGCCTCAACTACGTCTACTTACCATTGCGTTATAATTCTTGCAATGTACCTCAACTCTCCCTAACTGCCGCGCTTCACTCTCCACCGTTCTCGACTAAGTTTTCTTCGGACAACCATGTCAGGTCTTCTGCCATCCTGTGTTAAGGGGAGATACTCACTTGAGTGGAACAAAGAGATCCACTAGAAAAGACATATAACCTTTCATATGGGAAGCAGTACGTCTTTTAAATTAACTCCAACCCTTCGATACAATGAATCTCTTCAGATCGCGGTGTCGTTTGCCATGGTGGCACGGGTTGTAAAAGAGAAAAAAAATGTCGGTGGGTCAAGAGTAGATCGGATTTCTTCAAGCGTTCACTGCACGAAACCGGCTGAGACTGAATATCATGCGACTATGGTGTTAATACTGAACACAGAATTCCCCGAATACAGATAATATGCCAAATGCTGTAAGATTCAGGAGAATTTGCGTAAACAAGAGCATAACCTCTCATTAACAGAACACCATTGATTATCACGAAAAATCTATTGAAATCATTTGTGGAACATACCTAAGCCTGATAACATCACAATACTTGGAAAAGACAAAATTTAGTAATACAAAGTAACCTGTACACAGCAACCACCACCGAAATCGGATTCAGAGTTATGAAAATGAATTGAATTCGAGTCAGTTTTGTGTATTAAAGCCTACCAAATCAGATCCATTTTCACCTACCACTGTGCCGCCCTCAATTCCCGGAAGTCTATGCTGAGCACAAAAGATGCACGATTGAATCACAGAAACTCGATGTGTATAATAAACACTTCCCAGAATTACCAAACTGGCATTTGAAGGCAACAGAGAGAACGAGATTCACTGATTTAAGTTTGAAAGCTAAGGCTAGCGTCGAAGCGTCGATATAATGTGAGAAATTCATCCTGAGCACAGGTGGTACAGAATAATATTCCACGAATTGAAAACACCGTCAGTGGTGGAACAAGAGCAAATATTTCATTTCCGCAAAGTATGCAGGTTTCGGTTAGCTGGCAGAGTACTGCAGATTGTTGGAAACTATTCTCCGAATTGAAATCCAACTGTTGTCTTTCAAAACCTAATCTCGGGATGAATTGAAAGGATTTTGCATTTTGAGAGTGAGCTACGAAGCAAGTGAAGAGCTACAAACCCACAAAGTGGCAATTCGACTTAGTGAACGGTGTCAGTTGTGGATGCAATGTGGTTTCGGCAATTGTGCTTCACTAAAGAATTGATAGGTGAATCGATAATTGTGATAAAGCACTCTTGAATGATAAGTAAATAAGTTCCGACAAAACCGGCGATGTGAAGTACCATCATAAATGAGCATAATTTCATCCGGATGAAACTGGTTCTCGTTTAGTGGTCAGATCAGATCTAGCCAGCCTATAGCTAGAAAATAACGATAGGAAAGATTTTAAATAAAACCCCAACGGTGCGAGACAGAGTTTTTACTCTGGTCTTATCATCATCACCATCAACTTCATTTTCTGACCCGCTTGCACCACGAAAGGGGTAGCTCGGTCCCCCGCCATCGACTCTTAATCATCAAGAGTTATCTGGCCTTATTTTTAAGGTATGTTCATGTATGGAAAAGCACATCACTCAAATGTACTTCTTGACTCCATATTATCGAAATTCCGGCTCAGTTGGAAATACGCAACATGAGTTTCGTCGTGAGGCTGGTCGTCTGTTGCAAATGGATGATGCGTGCTTCGTCGTAAGGCTCCTTATTGACGTGGCTAATACATATTTGATTTGCCGTGTAGATGTTGAAGAGCACCGGTCCGAGCGCAATTCCCACCAGTTGAATGGCTGCCGTCCATTTGAGTCTGGAATGCAGAAAGCTTCCTCGTTGTGCTGCTATGTTGAATAATTCCCGTGATTTCTTCGGCCATTGTGAGGGCTTCCGTTCCTACCTAATCGTCGGCTGGGTCAGTTTCGTTGAAGAAGACGTCTTGTGCAAATGGATTCTCAAGTGCATTGACGTAGTTGTTGACTTCTGTCACAAATTCTGGGTCAAGAGGCGGTGAAGATTGCAAGTTACCTTCGAAGTAGGATGAAAACGGCTTATTTTTTCTCCGCTTATGTGGTTGCGCCTCATTCGCTTGTTGTCAGTATTTGTAGGAGATTCTTCCTTCAGTTTCTTTGCCGGAATGTATCGGTCTCCGGCTGTATTCTGCAGCTTGTTCTCCAGCTGTTTGCCGTTGTGCGTTTGTACAGCATTCCGAAACATGATGCTCGTGCTGTTCAACTCATCGAGAACTGCGTGATAGTCGCTACCTAGTGTATTGAAACCCCACGCCTCGTGTATTGAAACCCCCCGCGGTATCAATCTTTACATGAGTGATGTTCCGCGTTGTTGGCGGTATGAGGATATTGTACAGTACGTCATGGTGTGCTGATTTAGGTTGATGAAGTCCTATTCTAGTCGACTGTGGGTAAATGTAGGATGTTCTAGTTTGACTGCCTGGTCGCCAGGTAGAATTCCAGCGTAGATGTTGTTCTTGGGAAAGTAGGCTTGGTGCTGCAAATCACTACCAGGGAGTGCCTGTCCGCCACCCATTTGACGTGATATCATCAATTGGTAGCTGCTTTAATGCGACTTGACACCACTCGATTATTGCCTCACATACTGGACCGAGTCAACAATAATTGGACCGATCGCTTAAACCACTGAGCCAAAGCAATAGCTGCCTTCCATCGCTGACAGTTCTGAGCACGCTGCTTCCAGTCAGCACAACCAAGTTGTCTTACCTTTATACCCAACGCAGGTTCTTCTTCTCCTCCAAGGGCTCGATGTGGCCAAGCCAGTGCAGTCTGGACTACACCCACCAGCTTGACTTGCCTGTTCCCGATGTCTTCTGCGTAACCCAACAGCAGGACATACTTGTAGACGGCAGTGCCTTCCGTGTTTACAGCTGCCCGCCGCACTATCTACTCTAGTACAAGATTGAAGAAATCACACGACAGCGCATATCCTTGCCGAAAGCCGGTGCAGGTTCGGACGGCTCAGATGTTCTTGAACTGAACTGCAAATTGAGGTCATAGCGTATGTGATAGCGTGTTGCGACGAAACCAGATAAATGTTCTCCGGATTTCGAAATCGGCCATCGCTTCGAATAGATCCTTGCAATGAATGCTGTCGTACACGGCTTTAAAATCGATGAAAAGATGGCGTGTATCGATTGGAAAGTCGATAGTCTTCTCTAGGTCTGGTTTATAGTCGATTTGCCGGGCCGGAAGCCGCACACAAGTACGTGCGATTAGTGCGGTACAAAACGCGCTTAACCGTTCACAGAGTACACTGAACTTTGAATTCATATTAAATTTCCTCCTTAGCTCTTGCACCGACACTTATCCCTGCACGTGTTCTTACTTGTGAAGGAGATAGTTTTATGCTGAATCCGAGTGCAAAGATTGTGGAGCTTTTCTTGAGAACTGTACGTTGCATCAGTACCGGGAAACGTCGTTATCTTTATTTTACTTAGAATGCATTCCAAGTAGTAGTCTATGTTCTCTCGTCTTAAGAACATGCATCCATTGTTTCATCAGCCTGGTGTCAGGATTTGTTACTAAATCCTCTGCCGAATCCTTTCACATTCCTAGCATTCCATTCTGACGTAAGTGTAACGCCACAACTATTTGATAATATCCATGCATGTTCAGGTGCATGCTCAAGTGGAGATTAAGTATTCCGTATGCATCCAGTCAACTCTCACTCACATCGCAATGCATCAGTATCTCATTATTTGTCAGATATACATATGCTATGCGTTAGAGGCTGTTAAATTATGAATTCATGTTAGTTTCGAGCTTTCGTTTTAGGAAATACCGCCACCAGATGATGGCCCAGATTACCAAATATATCTTGTCGCTGATTTACATCCGTTTGGAACACACTCACGCCTCGGTCGGTATTGACTGATACGACGGGCGACGTCAGTTATTTTGTCATTGATTTTCTTTTTTCGGCAAATTTCCGTTTGTTTCCAAAGCCGTCTGCCGGCCATGAGCCGTCTTCAAAATTCAACAGGCAACCTACTCAGCATGCCGCCAAAGAATTTTTAATTTTCCCCACTATGTCCACCTATCGACGGGTCGACGCCTCAATTTAGTTACACAACTACGTTTGCGTGTGTTGCCATGTAATCAGTGTTGCAGCCACTTCAATCTGTATCTCAAAAGCCGAATCATTTGAAATCAATCATGATAAGAAAGTGAAAATTACTTATATGAAAAAAAAGAGAAGTAAATTATGGCGCAGCACTCGTGGGTATCGGTTGAAGTTATTGACTCCGCTCATCAGACAGTACCCGATGTTAGCTCAATTTAATGACACACGTTGTGTGATAGTGAATCGATTTGCAAGTCTAACCATACAACTGCTCATTTTTATTGGTTGGACGTCTTGCTAGCTGGAATGGTCAAGTGCCATCCGGTTGCATCGGCTGGCACGTGGACAACTTTGGGATCGGCGACGATAACAATTTCACTGTCATAGGTGTGCGTATGTGTACCAGTGAATAAATGCACAAGTGCAAGCATTACTAATCAATTATATCGTTGGCTTAGGAAAATGGATTAGACATTTTGGCTTCAATTTCAACGTGAATCATAACTAATCGGCACGGCTATTGATCGAAGAAAGCTTCAGGTAGCACGTGTGGGCTGATTTTTCTCAGCTGCATTCAGAATGGAGAGTAGAATTACTGTTCTTTCTGCTAGATTGGAAATTTTGGAATCATACACAGCTTCATGAATCATGGGAAGAAACTGCTTGGCGATATGTGAAAAATATGAATGTGATACAATTGAAGTACTTCTAAGTAAAATCAAGTGGCACCTGCCATCAGTCATCAGATGATTTAGTTCCTATTGCTTAGCTTACAATACATTGTGGACCATCGACATTTGGGCGAATCACACACTCTTTCATCATCAGTCACTTCTCACGCGTTGTTTGATTATATGGATTGTTTATTGAATAGTTCTTCCCGGAGCATGTAGTTCTTACATTTCTGAGTTCGGCTGTATAAGCAATCCAATACAACCTTTCAAGGTGTTGCCTGTTCCTATCCAACTGAAAAATTGTTTTCGACGGTTTAGCGACAGCAGTTGACCAAGGAGGTAGATGGTGAAGCAGAACTAATGTATTGCTACATACAGTTGCGAACATGAAAATATCAGTAGGCAAAAATGTCCGAGTTTCAAACTGATTTCGATGAAGTATTTCGTGAGACAAGAGAAAAATCATTTAAATCTTTGACATTTTGTTAATTAACAATATACAAGAACATAAAGAGCATTGTGCACATGAGAATAGCATGTACTTTAAGCACAAACAATAACATAAAAAATAGTGATTACATAAAGTCAGTTTCAATCCGTTAATATTTTGTGAATTGTCCTGCATTTTAAATGACTGCAGGGAGCAAGGAGATAACCAACTTCTGCCTTATTTACCTCTAGTCCATGGAAGCATTTTCGACGTGAGTGGCTTGGATTTCGCACATACTTTTACAAAATGAACGGATCCCATCCACCACGAAAATTGCGACAGATTCGTGGATTCAAAAGGGACAGATTAATGAATTTCTTGCAAAACTCATGAACTTTTTGCACAAACTTGCGTACAGCAGTCGCGGTGGGTGCTTCATTTCGGCCAAAATTTATTTTCAAAAAACGCACTGTTTGAGCTACGTAGGACTCTACTTGGAAATATGTTTTCAAAATTTTCCAAAGTTGTTTAAGCGTAAAGCGACTCATTTCATTCCGCGGGGGTATGATACTTAACAATGAAATTAAAAAAACAAAAAAACGTTTAAGTAACGAATTTTCTAACTCTAACTCACCCCACCTCTATGTTTGGGAATGGAATCAGCTGTTCAAAATAGCTCACACATATTCACAGATAATAATAATAATATGGGTGGCGCTACAGCCCGTAGAGGGCCAGGGCCTAGCTTCTCAGCAACCACTCGTGTTATGCGTGCTATTGTTCTATCACAAGTGGAAGGGACGTACAGTTTTATGCCGACTCCGAGCGGCCAAGTTTGAGAAGCTTTTTCTAGGCAGTTATACTCTTTGAGCATTCTCAGTGACTCGAAAGAGGTGGGGCCGTGAAAAGTATTTCTTGTCGTAGCAGGAATCGAACCTAGACAGGTAGGTCCAAGTGCGTAGGATTCGACGCACATACCAACAACGCCACGGGCCACCACCATATTCAAAGATACGGGACGAAAATTCGTATAAAAACGCAGTCAGATGAAATTATGAATGGTTCAAGTTAGAAGAGTAAAATGTCCACTGGCAGGCGGCCAGTCTTTGAATCCCCTTATTGGAAAGTTGAAAGACCCATTTTAGCGGCATTTCCTCTTCACGTATGGGAAACATTTTGAAAGAAGTGTAAGTATTTTGGACCATAGCTTTTGAACTTCCGTGTTTGACTGGTATTTGGTGTTTGAGGGACGTCTCACACACTGGCTGGAACCAATACCACCATATAATGCTATTTTCATTTTCAACGCTGTGTACTCAATTTTACCACAATCCTTCTAGGTCACAGCGACATTTTCATTCTTTGCCCTGCAACAGCTTCAAAGAAACGGGTTAAAACTTTCAAATGGAAAACATTACACATTTTAGTAAAATCGTCCTGAAGACGTGGTCATTGAATAAAAAAGCTACGCATTGTCCAGCATATCTACATAATATGTAATAAAAATAGAACAAATAATTATATGTACAAACTAGTAGTGAGTGCCTTCTAATTTTAATTCATTTTGTGAATTTTATTCTACTTTATTAAACTTTCAGTGCATTTATCTTTCATCTTACCCCTAATCAAATAAGAGCCGGCTGATATGTGTGTTCAAAAATCGATTTTTTCCAATTTTTGTGTCACGATGCTCCACAATTCCAAACGCATTTGCTTCGACTTTCGGCAGTTGTTGACCCATTGAACTGATTCAAGAGTGATCTAATTCCTACTTAAAGTCTCTACCAAACAAGTGCGACCTTCCGGTCGCGTCTAAGAGTTTCTCCGCACGTATAGACATTTGTCCGAATTAAGAATAATTTAAAGAAAAAAAAAACAAAGCTGTTGCAAGCCGCTTATCTGATAGTCTAATTTTATACCTTCTTAAGACCTACCAAACGTGAGCATAAAATAAAATGCCGGTGTCTGAATAGATTCCCCCCCGCCGCAGCAGGAAACGCAATCCAGTTCGAAGTCATGAATACGATAATCTAACATTCCGGCCAACTGTACCACTGCGACTTGGCAGCAATTAAAAGACAAAACAAGTTCACTGAAGAAGAACAGAATGATTAAAAATTATTAAAGTGAAACCCCGAAAACTCATCGAAGTAAGCAAGACTGCGTTATGCAATCAATTAAACCTTAACATTTTTCACTGCACACATGCGCGTAAGTGAAGAATCTGCCACAAAATTAATTGCGATTTCTGTTATTATGTTGAACTTTCCCTTTTACCCCGCAGTTGCTGAGTACTGCTCCGTGAACAATGGAATTTGGAAAAAAAAAATTAAATAAAATTTGAAAGTTCAGTCACAATAGAACCGGCACGTCATACCGACACCGACGGCAGAAGAATGAGTACACCCGAAGATTGTATCTGTTTGGATGTGAGTTTTCATCTAAGATTGAATCGTATCTGAATAGATTTAATGCTGAAACGAGAGACTGCGGAGATGGAATCAATTCTACTGGGGAGTGCATGATATGAAAGTTTTTAAATTGAAATTCGACTGTTTGACAGCTTTTTTTGCAATAAATTGCAAGCAAAGAGTCGACGTGAATACCTTTCATCATTGGTTGCAGACTGTCGCAACCAAAGGACTAGTGTACATCTGCCCCACAGATTGCAATCATTTGTGTTAATGGAGTCAATCTCCATGTGAACCTACATGTGTTGGATCCATATCATGGATCCTTTATGGACAATTCATATTTTGTAGAGACTTGTATATTCGTTCAAAGGGCATCCTACGGTGCTTTGCAATTCTATCATCGGTGAGAGTTGGCCAATTGAACTTTACGTCGTACATCAATATTCTTCGATTTTCGGATTCAAATCAAAAGATCAAACTCAATTTCGTGAATGAATTTCAGTTGTAAAGGTTCTTTCATTTTCGTGCAATAAATGCGATCCCATGTGCTGGCACCTACTAGTCTCTCTTGACTCGTAGTCTCTGCTCCTTCCTACCTACACACATCACACACCACGCAGAGAAGTCGTTATATTTCATACATAATGGCATCGATAGACCACTCAAACGAATTACAAGTGTGATGATGACTAAAGGGTATCCTGATCCTTTCGTCTTACATGTAAGCATTTCCCTGCCTCCGGTATGGAGACGAAGGTTGTCATCTTCCAGAGTCTGAGTCTTTGTTCGGTTCTTGTACATTTCAGAAACTAGCTTTTTCCCTCAACATCTGCCGATTGAAGTGCAAAATAAGTCTAATATGCACAAAGACCTTGTGACGTAAAGTGCCTCTGTAAGCGGTAAGAAGTTAATCTGCATAAGTTCTCCCTGCAGCAGCATCAGTGATACTTCGCAATCCTATTATCATCTCTAAAGCAATTATTTTCCCCAAAGTTAGCATATTAGAATATTCATCTCCCTGTCGACTGCGGAAATGAGCTGGTACACACACACTTTCAATCCATCAAGATTGAGATTATTTTGATTTAGTTCCATCTCACATTCTCTAGCTAAATCCATCCAATCAGCACACCAGATTGTTTCTGTTCGTATAACTTGAAAAACTGCTAAGAGGAGATAATCCTGTTCCCCGCATCTTGATGCAGTTGGGTGCATGGGGTGGCAGTTGAAAAATTCACTTGATGAAATATCGCAGAAGTTTCTTCCCCGCTTCATACTGCTTCGCTACCGAAGTTTGTGGGGCAAAAACTGATTCTGACATCGTTTCAAATAATCCGAACGAACGGTGAAGTTGGGAAAACTTTTCTAGACAATTATGCGCTCAGTGACTCGAGAGAAGTGCAGTGTGTAGACGTGAATTATGAAAGTTGTTCGTGTCGGGTATTGAACCTAGGCACCCAGCACTAGTGAGGGCCCGGCACTTAAAGTTTTCAATTTTAGACAATCAAATTTGTGTCAGCTCATTCTCGAATGCCAACTCTCTTCTTGAAACGCTCATTATTCTTGCGATCTGTGTAAACCGCGATGAACTGAGTTGCAACCCACAACAATGGACCACGTCCAAGTCACTCATGAAAGCAAATCAACATAATACAACCATTAAATGTTCGCTGCAGCGCAACAAGAGGCTAACCGCATCTCATTATGCATGCGCACGTCATCGCCCTCTTGATTGTAATCCACCGTCTGGAGGCACATGATACCCAAGTGCATATGGTTCTGCATAAACACAGCCCACCGCCCACTCATTTTTTTTCAAATTTAAATTGCTAGTCAGAACTGAAAAGCTTGCTCAAGTGAATCCAAGCGCAGCAGCTCCCTCGTGGCCACAACAAAAAAACTGGAAGAACTCCTTGAACTTCCCAAGAACATTCTGCTGGATAGTCGTCAGTGCGATTTCATCGACTAGACATGCAGAATCGCGTTCTTCTTACTCTGAACATTTTCTGCGGAGCGCTGTTTATTTTCGCCGATAGCAAAACACTTGAAATTGGCGACAAGGATTTCGTTACAGGCATTGTCGAGGGTAAACAGCCCGCGGACACAATTGGAGACCGGCGACTGCTCGCATCCTCGGATAAAGGTAAATATCCCAGACTGAAGATGCTTGTGAACGGGTTCAAAGTGTTTTCACCCTTGACTTAGTCAAAGGCAGACTCATTGATTTTAATTTGTAGGTAGAGGACATTTGCATGGAAACAAGAAAATCCTTAAGCACATTTATCCGATCCTTACAGCGTTGCTCTTCGCCAAGGTTATAGTGGTGCCTTTGATCCTTAAAATGCTTATTGCTGCGACGTCATCGGCCTTTGTGATGGCCAAGATTGCTTTGACAACGTCACTCCTCATGGCCATCAGTTGGTTACTGGGGGCGACACGAGAAAGGGCTAAATTGCAAATTGTCCAATATCCAGGGAATGGTTCCAAAAAACTCTACGGCGGGTGGAATGTGAAACATGTACCCAACCATGCGGCTCCATACAGTGATTGGGGCTACGATACAGATGAAAGCAACGACAAGAGTTTCTTTCTCTGAAGTATGTATGTGTGTAGAATGTAGATTTTTCGTATATTTAATCCCATCATGTGAAGATCTGTTCATTAAACGAAAAGTCATTACTCCTTTGTTACATTTTCATTGTTTTGTTTCGAAGGTCAATGGGAATTGTCTTGGCCTTGGCCTCTTGAGGGGCACAACAAGCTACGGTCCTCTCTTACACTTTGAAGTGAATGTGTCTGGCTGCGAAAGTGGTGATGGGGTTGTATGCATGTGCTACGCTTATAATTAAAACGGCGTGTTTGCCTTTTAACGTCGTATTCGAATGTTCAAGCTGATTTTATTCTTGCGGAAATTGCACGTAATTTTTATGTAATTCTACGGGAGTGCATAACATGTGAGAGAGTTGTCAAAAGTTTAAAATTCAACAGGTCCCTGGTGTATCCATTAGCCTTAACTTCTTGGAAAAGCTGCTGTTAACAAAATCAAATTGGAAAACCGACACGCGATGAATAATTGACACATTCGAGAAAGAACAAAATGGCAATCAAACGATTTGTTATAGCTCACTGCACCATATGCTTGTCGACACCTAGATGATTATGGTCGTGCAGTCTTACCGTCGTGAGCAATTTGAAAATGGTTCCTCATTCATTGGCACTTCGTAGAAATGTTTGCTAATGTGGCCGATGAACTGAATAAAATTGATAATTTAAAACAGCAGGGTTGGGTGTTTAACAAGGCTTAGTGGCAATGGGAGAACAAGTAAGATTGCAGCTTCATAATCGGAAGGGTTCATTCCAAAAATAGGTATAGAAAATTCAAAGAATTCTGCTGTGAAAGCGGAAAATTCAAACGACTGTTAAGTCATATCGAACCCATCGTGGGGTTGAATTAAAAGAAATTACTAGAAGTGCTTCGATGGTTATCAAAAATGCGATGAGATTGAAAATCAATATAAAGACGGTGATGATAAAGCAGATTGTCTCACTGCAAACGTATCTTTAAGCAGCTGGCAACTGATAACTGATAACTGCAGAAAATAATGACTTTTATGTGCCCTTAGCATTGCATAGAAGATGTTCATTCAATTTTCTTCGACAATGCCTTATTATGATCGAATAGAGGGTGTTTTTTTAAAGTAGGAAAACTTTAAATTGATAGAAAATAATCACGGAAAAATGATTTTAATGTCCATGAAATTTTATATGGCAGATTTTATGGAGTTTATGTTTGAATATGAGTATATGCCCAACCATGTGATTGCTGTGGCTGGTGCGTACATGGCGTAATCAAACTGCATTTTGGTATCGATGCGGCGGGTGTTAGTTTCCAAGCCCAAGGTTGCACGAAAAAGTTGGTAATTAGGTTTCTATACTGCTCACCGTTGACTGTAACGTATTGACCATCAACACCATCAACCAAGACATGATTCAACTCAGACGTAGTTCAGAATAGAATTGAAAGCATCGATCAAATTGAATTCAAACAATGACGTTCACTCCTTGTTGCTCCCTTTCAGAAGAAAACCTGTAAAATGTGCTTCTTGAACGTGATTTTTCTTGAAAATAGCGTCTGGCTAAAAGAGATCAATATTAATTGATATGCACGTTAAATTACTACGAATTTTCAGTTCAAGAAGTGGCTCTATGAACCACACCATCAACACGCAACCGGCTTCATACACTGTTCTTACAGTTGTGATTTTGTAAATACAGTCGAACTTCGACAACCCGAACCATCATTTGCCTCGAAAAAAAATCGACTTATAAGAAGTTCGAGTTATCAAGTAAAATACAAATTTGCTATATGTATGCACCTTGGTTTTTTTAGTCTCTTGGAACTTCCACTTACATCAACATTTTCAATTGCAGCGACAATTATTTCTTTATTTTTTAACATGGTAGGTACTGTACTTGTGGTGGCGTTGTGGGTATGTGCGTCGACTCCTACGCACTTGAACCGGTACGACAAGAAATACTTTTCACGGCCCCACCTCTTTCGAGTCACTTACAATCCTCAAAGAGTAAAACTGTCTAGAAAAAGCTTCTCAAACTTGGCCGTTCGGAGTCGGCATAAAACTGTGTGTCTTTTTTCAAAAATAAAAGCCAAGCCTTGAGTTTGTGTCTACCAATATATCAACCTAAATAGTAGAGCGTGTTTGTTTTTTACTTTACTCACGCACACATAAAGAAATCACGATTTTCTACACGCTTTAATACTAGGTCATAGGAAGATGCAAAGACAGTGTGCCCGAAAACGAAGATGTAAAACCACGCAGAATGTTTATGGTTAATGATTCCCCTCCAGAATTCGACTTTTCAAGAGTGACGACAAAAAATCTGTTCGAGCTATGAACACATTCGGGCTACCTAATACAAATTACATGCCAATTTTAGTCATGGCGCTATTACCAAACGATTTTATTCGAGTTATCGAAGTTCGGCTTTGTGTTAGCTGCCTTTAGCTGTTTCATATGATGCATGATGCACAACTCAACACAGTTCGTTCTGCTGCATCGTAGCACGCTTTAAAATTCTTTTCGGAATTCCACTGCAAAACATAACGTATTTATGGTTTACGTTGGCAGTAATACCACGTCTTTTTTGAGATTTTTTGACCGACCAAGCCAAGCCAAACTAACCTCAGAACAACCGAAAACTGTCAATTCCAGCTGTCACAGAAAATAAAGCTCTGCCTCAAAAAAGTAAGTTATAAAAAGTCACGAATTAATTACTTGTATCAGGACGCATGCCCGACGACTGAAATATCAGCTCTATATTCCCCATCCACAAAAAAAGGCAATCCTACCTCTTGATATATCGATATATCTAGCTTATGTATATAGCAAATTTTCGTGTAAGATAAGCTAATACAAAACTGTTTTATGTGAAAGTCCTCTTCCGAAATATTAATCTCGGAAAATATGCTACGTCGACACGCAGTTTTGTCCAACCCCAATTTCTCACTAATCGCAGCAATGACACATTGTTCTGAACCGCAAGCAGCCAGTGTTCATGCAAACAACATTTAACTGACTGACAAAAAATACCGCAAACATTGTCGTGACTGAAGTCGTTGAGTGTATACCGGAGACGCTTTAATTTGATTCCAATTTTCATCAAAAATATGTTTTGCGCTCACTTTCAACTAAATTGAAGCGTAAATGACCAAATACATATACGAATAGACTGTCTTGTGAAATTTGAGCCCCTCTGTTGAGATTTGCGTACATTTTCAGTCTGGACTACAAGTCAACTGTTGATGTGACTGCGATGTGAATGTCAACAATTTTCACCTCACTTTGGACACTGATTTATGTCGCTACGTTTCATGTCTAATTTCTGCGACGCAGTTGACACCGATACCTTGCGATATCATGACGGAAGATTGGTTCATTTGATTAATGTAGCTAAGGATGAATGTCAATGATTTGAAGTGTCTTCGAACTGCGAATAGTACAATGCATTATTTATAAATTGGCTTTCAACGTAGCGAAAGTTTTCAAGGCTAAACACTTTAGAGAATCCATCGATCAAAATCACATACGTGCAATAGTTGTGTTTGGAAAATTAGATTTCTGAAAGCAAATAAAGCACGCAAAACATGAACAACGATTTTCAAATAGAAGGGAGTTAATTCAGAAGATATTTAAATATGTACCTCAGACCGTATTTATCCGATGTTTGCTTTGCAAGGCAGTCCAACTTTTTATTTTATGATGAAACCCACATGAGCTAGTAAGGCCCAATGTTAGCTTAAAATATAACTGCGATTACAATCATACTGAGAGCGATAAACACATTTGAAGGGAGACGTGTTTTCTGAATGAAGCCTTTCAATCGCACTTAGAACTAATTTACTTATGAGCTGGAGCTGCAATAAAATGTGTCTTTGATCTTATATGTTGCTGAACACCAGGTGTTTACGTCTCACAAAGGTCCTTGCACCCACTGTGATGCCTGATGGGGCATACCAATTACACATATTACGTGTGTTCGATGTTCACCCCTCCAGATAAATTGATGAATCTCCAAAAATGAGTTAGTCGGACTGTTAGATCATGAAGGTCTTAGAAGAAATATTCTCCCAATGTTCCATGTCTCAACTGAAAGAGACTGGGGCAGTGGCAAAGGCAAAATGAGGAGAATCCCCTTTTCCCTCCTTATCGCCGCAGTCTCTGCATAATCATTGGCTAGTCCAACTACCATCTTTTTGTCACACGGAAGGAGTCAGTCGGCTTTTGCATTGTCAGAGCTTTCGAGTGGTATCGCAGATGATTAGACAGTTCGACTGTCTATTTGCCATCTCTATGATTTTGTAGTCCACTTTTTTCTTCATATATGCCAGGGGCCGGTCAATTCATAGGATTGCGTAGAATGGCTCGCTCTTTAACTCTTTTCTGACAAGTTCATCCACTGATTCATTGCCGGTTATGTCACTTGGCCTGGGATGCAGATTACTATATCGAGTGTTGCTTACTGAGAACTTTAAGCTCTTCGCGGCAGCATGCCACCAGCTGTGACTTTTCATTGATCAAAATTGCTTTGCTGTGATCAGCCGGGGGTATTTCCAATGATATCATTCATTCCAACGTCGCTTCTTTGACTGGTAGGACCTCCGCTTGGAAAACACTGCCATAGGCAGGGATATTCTAATGGAGCGGTGCATGTTTAAAAATTCAGAGAAAATGCCCACAAATTTACCTTTTAGCATCTTCGATCCATCTGTGTATAATATGTGGATAGTCGAAATGACGATGGGGTCCACAGTAATCCCTTCCTCCTCGGTTGGGAAATTACACCCGAAGGGTGTAATGGACGAGTGTAGTCGCTATCGACTAAATTTGTGGTCTATATAGTATACTTGCATGACCAGTGGAATTGGGAGACACTGGATTGGCCGATTCTTATGGCGCTCCTAGCATCAGTCATGCATGTAGAGGCCGATTCTCATCTGCATGTAGAACTATTGAAGTGGTCATAGGTTTAGTATAACCTCCAAGCCCGCTGTTGGAGTAGTGGTCATTTTTCCTGTAGCGCCCGAGCATGCCAATCTCTAAATCCTGGTTAATGTCTTTAAGTTGGTGGTTTTCAATGAAGCCTGCCACCAGACTAAGCTGTCATAAGTCAAGATGGGTCTACATCCACAAGATGTGTTTTGTGGGTTTGATCCGCATTTTCTACCGAGTATCCTCGTGCCCAAGTACGAGGCACAAGACGCTTGCTTCACATTTAGTTTCTAATTAAGTTTCTTGTCTAGGATCAGAGTGAGGGATGTGCTGGAGTTACTCTTTTGCTGGAGAAAAATACCGTTATTGTTTTTGGTTAGACCACACAACTTCGGCCATCTGGGTAGGGTCTCGTCGCGTTTTCTAGCGATCTAGTGGCTTTAACATAGTTTATGTGTTAAATTTATTCAGAATTTGTACAAAGCTCGTTAATGGTTCCAAAGCTCGTTTTTGTCCTATTTGGGTTAATATAATGTTTCAAAGGCGAACACCATGTTCTCCATCATCTAATTTCCACTCACATCTATAACTGTTTCACTCATCGTTATTTCGAGCATTCCCAATTTAATTTACAAATTTGAAAACAATTTGCAAAAAAAAGGTACAATTGAATTTAAAAAATCGGAGTATGCTTGATCTCCCTGAAAGCTGATGTTCAGCTGTTAGTAGAGTCGCAATCGATGCTGAGATCCTCTCTGCCGTTTTGTGTGCTCGAATGAAGTCGATTGTCAACAATCTTTACCAGTGTGGGATCAGATCAGGGACATCGACAGTATACCACATCGTCCCACACAGCAGATCCTGGAAAACAGCCAGGAAGTACATATCGACACTAACTCATTCCATTCCATTCCATCCATTTAAGGCTCTATCTGACAGCTTTCATAAAGCAGATCTACATAACGTCATGTCTAGTTTTGACATTCCTGCCAAACTCGTCAGGTTGTGTGATGGAGAATTTCCTGCTCCATCGAAGTCGCCAACGAACTCACCGAGACCTTCAGAATAAGTTTTTTGACGGATCGCTGTCACGTAACTTCTTCAGCGTAACTCTTGAGAAGATCGTGCAAATCTAAAAAGTCATCACTAGAGGCACGATCTCCCAGAAGGCCGTTCAGCTGTTAGCATACGCGGATGACATCAATGTGATTGGCGGATGACAACGAGTTTGTTTGGATTGAAATGGGAGCGGCTAGAAGAAGTAGAAGGTGTCGTCAATAAAGGCCACATAATATCGATATCAGAGCGGAACAATGGGGCAGCTTTATTCATGATCGCATTGATGACATCTGGAAGCGAAGATTCAATTAGGAAATGTACGGTCTTAGCAGCCACATATGTCCCAACCCATAAAGAGCCTGGGCCGTATGGACAAATTGGTTCCAGCCTGAAGAACCTACGATTCCAAACCTGTCTTCCAACTCCTGACAACGGAGCAGGAGCCTCTCGCATCTAAATTGGCTAACAGTGGATGTGGAAAAGGACCTCAACTACTTTTCAATTGGACGCAGCTACCAAGATATCGCTCTTGCTGAAGAAGCTTGGTGGTTGAGTCCCAGGTCAATTTGAATCTATGAAAAACAAACACAGCCTTAATGTTTTCTTACCCATTTATATCAACTCATAAATGAAGACCTCAAATACTTACTTAGACGCAGTTGAGGTGAGCGGTTATTCGATGTTACAGAAAAGGTTCGCATCTCAAATTTTGGAACTGAATCTCTTATGAGCATTAGGATGCCTCCATACGCCGCGCCCGCTGAATTCCATCAACCGATCCGATATGTAAGTCAGATTGCCACTGCGAAAGGACCGTCAAAATAAGCAGAAAAACACAGAAGTTTACTTCAATCGAAAGCATAGCCAATTTTTATATTTATTTCCTAATCTCAATTGTGATTCCAATCAACTTAAACACTTAAACACGTATTTACACTTAAACCTATTCAAGGACGAAATTGCCACGGGCTCTTCGCCATCACCAATTTTTCACGTCAATTTTACTTTCACTTTTCAAACTCATCACTGCCGTAAACAGGGCAAAAAAGAATCCAGCCAAGCCAGTGGTGCCAACCAGCAGTATCAGGCCCCCTATGAGCACAGGTATAAGTGTCAGAAACTTCAGCTTGTACGCCAACAGCAGGGGCAACAGAAACTTCTTATACTTCTTTTTCACTTTCTTGATTTTGCGGCCGGCACTTGTTGTTGATGCCCGTCCTTCGTTCGCCGAATCATTATCTGTCAAAAGAAGCAGAAAATAAACCAAATAAACACACAAATTTGCTTAAACATATTTTAGCTTTTGCTGAAAGACGGTGGAAAATGGTAGAGGGAGGGAAAAAAACTTTGAATCCGCGTGTGTCCGCCCGTCAGACTCATGTTCTTTACATGCCTACACCGTCGTCAACTTTGGAGGTAGATGACGACAAGCACGTTTACTTGACTTGACTTTTTGAAGTTTGTTGCTTTTTTTCCTTTTTTCCTTTTTTCCCTCCAAATGCTCATTACTTTGTGACACTTAATGATGTGTCATTACTTTATCTAGCGCGGGATGGAGAGTGATGTTTCATTTATGTTTGCAGACTTTTGCTATTCAGTGATATTTGCTGGAAGTTTACGACTTTCGTCGTCTGTAAATGTCTTAATTTGCGCTTGATTACTGAAACTGTTGGACGGATGTGGGAAGATAATTTGTTATTGCCATTTCCTTGGCTTGTTTTCGCTGATTAACGGAATTAATGCGACCATTAGTGAGTTCGCATGTAATTGAGTTTGCACTTGAACCACATGGTTTTGGTTCGAAGAGCATTCGGCTCCGAGTGTGTGTGTGATACAGCGCAGTGAAGTTGCCACACACAAGTGGAGAAGGACTTCAACCAACTTGGCGTGTGCAATTGGGGGGCAGCCGGTTGAGACTCCGGACTGTAGTTCCACACAAAGAAGGGTGAAGGATTGCCACGGAATGGAGAGACATTGAGGAACAGAAGTGTTACTCTACAAACTGCACAAATGTCCCTCGCAGTAGAAGACAAATTTAATTATTTCACGAAGAAGTCGGTTGAACAATGAACAAATCGTCTGTTGGTCGTCTTTAAAAATCACAAAATGTAAAAAACAACATACCGTCATCAAAAAATTCACGAACTATAGCACAAATGTTCTTCACAGTGTCGATGGCACGTCCCAGAGGCACAACCAGATCATCACTCTCATAGCCATCCGATTGATTCTCGATTTTCTTCTGACGATAGTTCTTCCTCTGCCCACTGTCACGTACACTCCCCATTATGTATGGTTCCGATTGTCTGTAGTCCAGATAGTTGCGCACCAACCGGCTTCGATTCATATGTGAACCACTGAGGTCGTCAAATTCACGTCCAATTGCCACGTTTGTTTCCGATTTAGCAGGAAGGATGATCCAACTGCTCCAGTCATAGGTAAAACCAGCGTCTGCACTCACAAGCTGACATAGCAGAGCCAGTATCAAACTCTTATTCTGCAGCATCCTTGGCGACCGCAACGCGTAAAAATCCGATTCAACACAATAACGCACAAATGTTGCACTAGCACGCATCCATCAATTCATCGACAACAACTGATCGACATTCTATGACGTCGGAAGCATTTATAGATCACGTACCACAATTGGTGAATGTTGCCCCCAAAAGTCAAACTTCGCCACTGACCGAAACTGTTCTTGGCGAAGCGCTCCCAAGTCCCAGAACTCTTGACCGAAGAATGACTCAAGCTGCGTAAACTTTAACGAGTTTAATGGAGCGTTCCTTTCATTCTGCCGCAGTACTCCGTATCTCACCAATGATATCAGATCTCTGAGACCTCATAAAACACAACATCCGATTAAATTGCGTTTACCTTCAATAACCGCTGAGGCACTCCGACTCAAAAAGACGAACGATTTAATTTCGACTCAAAGTATCGGATGGATGGAGAGCTTCACGCACGACCGCAGGAGGAACTGAACGGATGTCGTCTGAATGGACTCGTGCCCATCGAAACTCTGCATGTAATGTACTGTGCAAATTGCAGGCTTGAACATCGAATATTATGGCACTCTCTGAGTTTGAGCGATAGCAGTCTATGCCCATTGCCCATTGCCCATTGCACAGCCGCTGTCTGAGATGGATGCAGACGAAGACGTCAACATTTTGACATATCACTTGGCACTCACTTACAGGGAAATGAGTGCGCAATTAGGGCCACGGGCTTAGTCTCGGGTTGAACCTACTTAGAGAATACAGTTGGGTATGGAATAAATTGCCTATAATTTGCGGACTGCAAATTGTAGGCTTTCGAAGCGAGTATGCGAGGAATGAAGGTCGTACCTGCCAGGGGCGTCAATGAATACATTTGTTCAAGATCAGCGGTGGAATGAATTGCATGAAATTGTTGAGCTCTGGGTGAAGATTTGTCATGTCCTACGGTTGTGGTGAATTTGTTGTCATAAGTTAAATTATGATAAGTGCTTTTGAAAGCTTGTAATTGGCACTCACTGGGCTGCAGATGGATGTCGGCTTTTAATGCAACATCGGTGGTTCGATGTGCAGTGTCTGTCTGTATGTTTCCAGCACGAGAGAGAGTCATACTCGACTTACTTGATGTTGCGAGTTGGTTCCTTCGATATTGTCACGTGATTTGCAAGCAAGTTCTGGTAGGAACACAAGTATTTTGGTTCGTGTACTTTTTTGAATAAATGTTTTTTAAAGGAAGTACTGCCTGGCACATACAATTACGTAGAAAAAAAGGGACCTGTGGAAATTCTACTTCACTTTGTTAAACAAAAAAAAAATAAGAACACCGGCAAACACTAGGGGCATGATCCTCCAGGAATCCGTTCAGCTGTTATCATACGTAGATGATGTTGACGTGATTGGTGATTGGTCGAACGCACTAGAATGATAGAACCCGCTCTCGAGAACAAAGTTGACCCGAGACATTGATCATATCAATCCTAGGTTATGTTAGGTCCGTAGGCAGACGCGAAAGCCAGGTCTCACTTAAGTCCTGCTGGATGCTCAAAGGGGGAAACATTTTGTTCGCCATCATGAGCTTACGGATCCAACGCCTAACTTGCCTGAACTAAGTAGAACGGCGATAACAGAAGTCATCATTTCCATCATCATCTTTGCCCTTCGTTGGGTGGTTCCAGATTGGGCTGATGTTGCCAAAATCAGCCACAATGGTGAGTGTTGTGACTTTGTGAGGCACTGGCTGATCTCAGTCTGCCACGAATAACAAATCAGCATCCAAACAAGCGCAACCTTAACTCTCTACATCAATCGCCATAGCAAATGTCGTAGTTTTTCAATTTCTTTTTGCCCGGCACATCATATAACGCCACTTAGATTGCGAGTATGGTCTCATCAAGTTCATCGGCTGTTTTGTTAAAGAAGCGAAAATTGTTGTCCTTATCCATGGGGTCTTTAAATCATAATCTTCCACGTTGCAGATTTTATATCTCCACGAAAAACTTCCGAACCTCCAAACCTGGAGGACCGGGTCCTAATCAAAACCCGGAAGGGTGTGCGTCAACTTCCTATTGTAACCATCGTTGGGCTGAGAGCAATCAATACCTTTGCCGGTTGCACATGCCATGTCCTTCAACTTGGTCTATGTGTTGATTAAAAATTCAAATGAAATTCCTTGGCAGTCTATCTTGAAATAATTGAAAATACATACGTACTTGCAGGTACATACATACTCGCAAAAACTTTTGTAAATATTGCTCAAGTGATTATTAAGTTTCCTAAGTGCGGCCAAGTTGTATGGAAAACACGTAAGCTTGACCCCTTTCGATGTCCATTTATGAAACAGATAGAAATGTTTCACTTACGTCGTAACTCGACGAATATAAAACGATGTAATTGAATTTGAAATTGGTGTACAGTCAGTCACAAAAGTAAATATATCTACACACACATTTTAATTTTATTTTTATTGAGAACACAGACGAATTTATGATGTCTTCTTACTTTTGTGAGTGACTGTAAGTTGAAAAGACTTAATCCATTTATGTAGGTAATTGGGTGCCCTTTCGGCCCTAAGACCGTGGCTAACCTAGACTAACATGTTGCGTCCATTGTGCCATTGTTTGGGATGTTTTACCACAGTGACCCATGCAGATTTTTCAGCTCGACACTGCATAAGTTCTCTAGCTATACAAAGAAGTGCTTTCTTTTCTAGGAGCTGACTCCTTTTCTTTGCTATGGCTGGGCAGTCACAGAACAGATATTGCATAAATTCTGTTTCCTCCTCATGATGAGGATGATTGTGCACATGACTGCGAACTGCATATTTGTTATACGTATATATGTTAGAATATTAACATAATTTATTCATAATAATGATATGTACATAGCTAACACCAGTATGATGGGTGGCGCGGCATTCCGAGGCTAACCAACAAGGACTGCCTTCTACAGGAACCACACGGTTTGTGCGTGCTATTGTTCCATCACGAATGGATGGGACTCACAGTCTCCTACCGACTTAGAGCGGCGAAGTTTCTTACAGTTGCTTGAAAGAGGTGGATCCGCGAATTATGAACGTTTGTAAATTCCGTGATTACACGCAATATACGCTACGGCGTGGCACGCTTTGTCTTAGTTTGCACATCTAGCGGAACTTTATTCGTGGTGGACTTGAATTTTCTTTTTCGTATTACATACTTGTTCAATTATGTTAGATATGTACGTCTATGATTATTTAAATCTTACCAGAATAATTTATCGATCAGTTCTTGCATTCAAATGAATGAGTATTCAACGGCTAATGGAATAATTTTGCTCAAATCTTCATTCAAGTTTTTGATGGAAGTTGCTGACTACAATCCATTTTTGAAGCCTTTAAAATAATATAAGAAAAACACATTTAACGTTTACAAAGCACTTTATTTAAGATTCAAGATGTTTGCAATTCATTCTGATTAGTTGATTTAGTGCTCAGAAGAGTGGCTGCGGCGACCACATATTTTATCAACCCTTAAACACCTCCCACCTTAAATTTGGCATAACCGGTATTAACTAAATAAAAAATAAACAGAATTGTTGTTAATGCTCTCAAGGTTTTTTTTAAACACTCAAAAAACATAAGCTGATGTAACATTTCGATCAATTTTTAAAACGCATTGAAATTAAAAATGTCCGTGCTGTCGATGAGACCGGTGGCAGTTGGTTATGGCTGCAAGTAATGTAGCTGAATATAGCTTTAATTCAAAATTGTAATTTAGTGCTTCTAACGTAGTCGAGCCCGTATCTTCGATTGATTTTTCGCGTCCAATCTGCATCTATAATAATAATACGGGTGGCGCTACAGCCCGTAGAGGGCCAGGGCCTAGCTTCTCAGCAACCACTCGTGTTGTGCGTGCTATTGTTCTATCACGAGTGGAGTTTTATGCCGACTCCGAACGGCCAAGGTTGACAAGCATTTTCTAGACAGTTATACTCTTTGAGCACTGTCAGTGACTCGAAAGAGGTGGGGCCGTGAAAAGTATTTCTTGTCGTACCAGGAATCGAACCCAGGTAGGTAGGTCCAAGTGCGTAGGGGTCGACGCACATACCCACAACGCCACGGTCCACCACTCCGATTTGCATCTTTTAGATATCTCGTCTACCGCATGTATCTCATCCCATTAGGTCATGCAAATGTCATGTTAATCTCGTTCACATGGTTACTATGTACGACCTCATTCCGTTCTTGGATCATTATTAACCTGAGACCTAGTCCATTTTGTCAGCTTCCTATTTTTCACGTGAATTAACACGTTCACTGACTTTTTGAATTTAACTGAAATGCACTAAAACCAATTTAAAACGTTCAACATCATTTATTGAAATCAAAATCCATCGAGAATGTGAACTCATCCGACAACAATGGAATTTAGTGTTCAGCGCTTTCAAATGAAAGTGCATACGCAGATAAGATTATGATTTGGTTTTATTGTTCTACCGCAGCGTGTGTGAGCATTTCGACATTCCGCTTCAGGAATGTCATTTCGTTACTTCTGAAAACGTATTCAATTGTCTGCAACCCTAATCCACTTTTACTTTTGGCAACATGCCAGTGGCATGTATTAGAAAGCGAAATGCTGAGAAGTATCCGTAAAGTTAAATATTTCATTTACACACACAAATCCCCTTGATTGTGTGCGTCCCAGTTACAATCACAATTTAAATAATCCAATTGAGGCCATCACTCAAATGTTGAGTCGCCTGATCGGATCATCGGTGCCGTCATTCGGACAGCTACGCGCATACTGTTGTCGTGACGCATTCGACACACAATATACACGGCAACCCAAGAGAACAATTTCCAAAGTACCGCAAGGGAGCAAAAAAACAATTAGCCATTGAACCGGCAGTTACGAATCAGTCCCAGGTGGCAGCACGTGATCGGTCGCAACACAAAACGCCTCAAGGAAATTACTTCCTCAATGGTCCGACTGGTATGAGTGTGTTGCCAACGGCTATTGCCGCTTACCATACCATAAACACGCGACGGCGCGCCAGGGTATCCCCCAGTCACACAGATGTGCAGAAGCTGCACTGAATGGATAGATCGTATCCAATGGAATGGGTATACCGATAGCTACTGCGGCGGCCTGGGGCTGCCACATGCGTCGACTTCAGTTATGCGATAGAGTTCAACACCTCGTTAGTTGCCTCACTTCGGCGATCGATGACTTTGAATTGAATTTCAATAGGAGTGCACGATACACAATGGCTCCGAGTCGTCGTATCTGACAGATCGTACCTCCCATCAAATACCATTCAAAATAAACAAATGACTTATCGATTGTCGTTGGACGGGATTGTGGATGGAAAGAGTGGTTATTTTTTGCATTCGCTCTCCAAAGCGTATTTAATGAGATGGAGACTTTTGCCTGAATGGCAGCATCGTTTGAATTGTTAAATAATACACATATTGACTGTTAATAATTGCAGACAATGGGCTTTTAAAACATATTATAAAGCGACTGCTATGCGAGGCCTGTCTGGTAGCGGTATTGCCTAATTAGTATGTCTCACAGTTTCGCACATCCAGTGCATTTAGGCAAGTGACATCTTTTTGAGCAAATATGTGACATTCAGCACGTTATTTCTGAATTTGATTTATCTCAATCAATCCTTATTTCTATCGGCTATCACGTTGGTGTTATCTACTGCAGTAGCATAAAGGCAACTTGTGATATGTTGATTTAATTCTTATTTTGAGGCAGTGTGTGGGATTTTTTCAATGGTTAAGAAATTATTTACCGCGTTCCGACCGTAACAGCACAAACATTCAGGTCGCCCAAAGCAGGTCGTTACTGCAAAAATCGCATATTTATAATCGCCAGTGCTTATTCAAAATCTTTATCACCACAGGCAAAGACTGAGGAAGAGACTCCAGCGAATACAACACTGGTAGTTACGAGTAAATACAAGAGCTAGCAACTAGTTCAGTTCTCAGTGAGTTGCACTGGACGAACATCATGTTTCGAAATGCTGTACAAACACGCAACTATAGGGTGGTTAAATTTTAAGGGCCGATGTTGATTTTGAATAAAACACAAATTATTTAGGAAATTATTGTCATTTCTTTTTATTATGATAATATTGGTATGGTTCAATTATGTATGGAACAAAATATCAAATGGCAGCCGCGACCTCGGCGGCACACCTCCATCCGATGGTCCAAGTTTTCGATGACGCTGAAGCATAATTTAGGTTCTATGTCGTTAATGTGCCGAATTATCTCATCCTTTAGCTCTTGAATTGTTGCTGGCTTATCGACGTACACCTTTTCTTTCAAATAACCCCAAAGAAAAAAATCCAACGGTGTCAAATCACATGATCTTGGCGGCCAATTGACATCGCCACCACGTGAGATAACACGGCCTTTGAATTTGTCGTGCAAAATAGCCATTGTTTAGTTAGCTGTGTGGCAAGTGGCACCGTCATGTTGACACCACACATCGTCCACATTCATATCTTCCAATTCGGGCCATAAAAAGTTCGTTATCATTTCACGATAGCGAAAATTATTCACAGTAACTGCCTGACCGGCCTCATTTTGGCAATGCGTGCATTGGTTTTTCGACAATCACTCTTGGATTATCATTCGCCCAAATGCGGCAATTCTGCTTATTGACGAATCCACTGAGGTGAAAATGTGCCTCATCACTGAAGATGATCTTCTTCGAAAATTGATCATTCATTTTCATAAAAAGCCTGAATAACTTTAACGCGTTGCTCGATTGTGTATCTTTCCATGGTTCAAATTGAGTTAGTCTGAAATTGAGAAATGTCAACCGAAATGCAGAAAAAAACTTGACATACAGCTGGAGAACAAGCTGTGCAGAATACAGCCGGGGACCGACACATTCCGGCAAAAAAGCCGGCGGAAGAATTTACAACAAACACTGACAACAAGCGATGGAGATGCAACCAGATCAGCGGAGAAAACAGAAGCGTTTGATCCTACTTTGAAGGTAACTTCCAATCATCACCGGGCCATGACCCAGAGTTTGTACACAGTAGTTAATAACTACTTCAATGCACTTGAGATTCCATCTGCACCAGACGTCATTTTCAACGAAAATAACCCAGCGGACTACCCGGTAAGAAACGATGACCTCACAACTGCCTACGATATCACGGGAATTATTCACAACGAGGAAGGCAGCCGGAGGTGACAAAATCTCGAATTTCGCCTTTAAGCGAACGCCACAATGGTGATGATACTTCTATGAACAATTGCTGCTAGTGTTTCAGGATACAGGCCTATATCACTCTTGGGCAATATCCTGGAGTACCTGGTTACGCAGAAACTAAAGCGATGGTCCACCGACGATTCTGGGAAAAACATTCGACGCTACATCCTCGAATGAAGTTCCACCACGATGTTGTAGTTGCCCTGAACAAAAACGAAATTACCGTTGCGTGCTTCTTGGACGTGGAAAATGCCTTCGACACGGTCTGGATATAGGGATGAAGGGAAGGATGATAGATGAAGCTGAGTGAGATGGGATTCAAGTCGAAGGCTGCCAATCAACTGAGTTGAGCACCAGGCAGGGGTTTGGCAAGGGTCGAAAGTGGGACCGATGCTCTTCAACATCTACGCAGATCCGCCTCTAACCAACAAAATTAACTGTGGTCTCTTCGCAGATAACTTCCGAAAATGGCACACCTTTTCTTAGACCAGCATGGAAAAACGAGGCAATCAGAAACCTGAGAAACACAATCAACTTACAAGGCTACCTCAATGCACTAAATCTGCTAAGCGAGCAGAACTTTCCAAGAACATCTAAGAACGAGCTGCATGACTTCTACCAGAGCAGCGATAGCTGCCATCATCGACGCTAAATCGGCTACCACACCATCACGCCATCCCAAGAGGACCAACATGGACACACGGATTTGAACAACCCGATGCATCCGAAGCACTAGACATTGTAGGATATACAAAATAAACACTAAACCGACATTAAATTAAATAATGTACATCAGTTGAGCCCCTATTGTTGAGCCAACATTCTAACATTTACTTTTGAAAGGTGACGATATTAATCGATTTTTACGAGAGGTATGCCTTACCTCTAGTATATTCTAAACAGTACCCGTAGGGAGACTTCGATGTGGTAGTCGCAACAGTTCTCAAAAATATCAACGTGATCCTGATGATATTCCCTCAATCCAGCCACACCCGCAGGGGCTCGAAGTACTCGGCGATAGCCTTGCCGCTCATGATGCGCTCCCCGGTGAAGGCCTCCATCGCATCCGGCCACGGTTTTTGGCGTTCTTCTTCGTTGACAAATCCATTGTGTATGCTCTCTTTTCGAGTAGATGTACAACAACTTTTGACCAACTCGTATCTGCAAGAGGAGAATCTTCGTCACCTTAGTCGTAGTCGTCCCATTTGGTCTAAGGTCTCGCAAACGTTCATCACCGCATCTTCTTAAAGTGGAACTATTTCATCGAAAATGAGTGCACATCGATGAATCTCTTCTTCTATGAATTAGATGAATTAGAAACCTTTTAAACTGTTCATTTGAAGTTGTTTGCATTGGTTCATGTCTGGTATGCACCAAATAATCGCTAGTTTCCCCAAGGTTCTGTTCTATCTCCGGCACTCTTTCTCATTTTTATAAGTGATCTCCTGTCTGCTACTTCTAGTCCATTTCACTCCTTCACTGCACCTTTTTTAGCTTTTCATAAACCTTTCAATACACACGACACTTCCGCTCGACTATAGAATTGGAATGGCAGAGGGTGCTACGCATTCGATCTTGACGACAAAATCAACTGGGGTAACATCAATAGACTCAAGCTCAATGCTGTAGGCTCACGCGGACACCTAATAATAATGCACTTTGTTGGATCTATCCTACATTTGAGTTGGGAGTTGAGTTGGATTTGGTTTGAACTAATGAGGAGACTTATTTTCGCGCTAAGCTTAAGTGTAACGTCCACGTCTGGTGCCCCCTCAAGACATCTCTGCGAGTGATTAAACCGCAATGTTCTACATTCAAATCCAGTATACGAACTTGAATACCGACGTCTGTTCCTCCTGATCCTGATTAAGAGATTTAGCCGAGCAAACGGATTCTGGAATGCTCATCCCAGCCCAAGAATTGTACACCCACTACAATTCACAGAGAATAATGCACGAGTACCTCTCCTTCATTTCTCCCTCATACATTCGGCTGTACTTTGTTATCACCCATCAGGACGCATCATGAATAAGTTGATGCATTTTCTTCACGATGACATTTTTAGCTATTTCAAGTCTAGACAGAAACTTCTTGAAGAGCGCAATGAAAATATTTCCATTTATCCTTGTGAGCATTTAGTCTTAAAATCGAACATTGGAGTACCTTGCTTACAAGGGATGTGTGTAGAGCCAGAGCATGATGATGATCAAATCGCTACAATTATCAGTGAGCAGTTCAGAAACCTGATTAATAACTTTTTCGGACTTGGACACTAACATTCGACACGTTATTGCCGTACTGCAGCCGGATGTTTTGACTGCGAAGAGTACGAGGACATTTGACAACAGTTACAAGGTCCACATGAGAGGGCGCATCAGTTCATTCCAAAATAAACCAATGAAAGCTGAGATGAGAGCACAAATAAAAATCTACTCAAAACATTCGTAACCAGAAACAACGTTGAAACTGAGTAGCATCACAATAACTTTATGTTACCAACGTCCGTGCTATCCACTTTCGTGCACGCGCAGCAATGATATAACTAGTCCGCCGCACATCATCGGCAAAGGATTCCACTGCCCTCGATGGTATTTTGTTGGTAAATTTTCGTTTCAGTGTGTGCTATTTTTAGTGGCTTTTTCACATGCACAGTCGATGCAACCTTCAACCAGGCTATCAGTGTTCATATTTCTGACATGCAATATTCAAACTTTGCAGCGTTATGAAGGGTAATGATGGATGTTAAGCCCAATATATTCTGGGGATATGATATTTAGCACGTGAAGGAAGCAATGGGTTAATCACAAGTAACGCTCTCGCAATATACATGTAGAGCGGGTGTACAACATCGACTTTAGAGCTCACCACGAACCTCCCACACAGCAGACACAACATTCGGCTCCGGGGCTTAACGTGGCAAAAGTTTAGTCGAAACTTACCTAAATAGACAGAGGAGCATGGTGATGGCGAAGAAACTTTAATCCGGTCTGTGGCATGAACCTAGTTCTCAACTGCTATTGTTACACCTCTTCGCTTACACCGGTCAAAGTTGGCACGGTCGAGAGTCGCCCTGAGGTATGTTGTAAATTAACTGCGTCTAGAGAAAGCATTTCACATTTTGCTGTACCACCGAGAAGAGAAGAGAATTTTCTTCACAATTTTTCAGCTGAGACGTGGTGACTGGTGTGTGGTGACATTCTGTGGCAGTGTCAACTGAAGCATACATTTAGGAGGACGCATCGAATGTGGCATTTTTGGAGAGTTTACTCTTTCTCCCAAATGTGCCTGAGTGCCCAACAAGGTTAATTGTAGAGTTCGTTGCGTGAGATCATGCCGGCAAACTAACACGAATGCATAAAGGTTTCACTTCGAACAAGTTAGGGTGGTCGGTGAACAGTTAAGATACACGCTTTTGTTAACCCCATCCCATCATGCTGCCGACTGGTCTGTAGACTAGTTTGAGTTTCATTATTACCCGTCTGGAATGTAAAGGGAAATGTACAGGTCTTGCATAAGCTTGAGGCTACTGGGTTCTAGACAACATTGTCGGTTTGTTACTGAAGGTCATGTAAGAATGCATTCAATCTGGTTTGTGGCTAGTTAACTCGCTCCCACTTCGTGAACAGAAATGTGTGCCTTGTTTTTGGGAATCCACTAGTGACTGGGAAATCTTCCAAGATGGTTTAATTTGTTGTCGTTCTTGTTTGAATTTGCTATGGATTCAAAGATTACCATCATTACGTTGGAACGTAGTACTTATTGGCGTCTGTACATTTTAATTTCAATGCAAAGACTGTGCATTTCGTTTTGAAACAATTTCTTATGCTACCTATCACACAATCACACTCCTTATTTAATTTTCTATCATCACAAGCTTCTTGTGCACATCTCTGTAATAATCCTTTAAGTACCCACGTCGTGCACGTTATTTTCTTTTTAGACTTTTATGCATGGCTGCTGCGCATAGTTACGACTCAGGAGCACAGCAACAGCTAATAAGATTTATCCTACTTACTCCAGTACATTCACAGGATGATGATGTAATCGAGACAAACTGCACACTCGTGAACCTGTACACATTAGTCTTAACTGGCACTCTCAGTCACAGTAATGAAATCAAAAGGTAACCTTGAGTGGATTATTCCCGGCAGTACGGCACACTTAATGCAGACTGTAAAGATTATTTATTTTCAATGTGGTTGAATCAATTCTTTAACCATGACCGCTTATTTGGAATTATCTGATCACCAGGTTTGTGTGCATACATAGATTTAGGTTTTTTGAATGAATTTGCATGAGGTTTTGATTTGAAAATATTCATAATTTTTTCATTTACTAATTTTTTTCTTCTAACACACTATTCCGCGATATCTCCGGAGATTACTTTCTCGGAGATCTTGAACCCTAAGTTGTTGTCCATTTCAGTTAGGAATTTTTATGCAGAAATTTACTCAGATATCCATCTGCAATGCGGGTGACCTGGGTCTCAACCAACAATCATCTGCAGCAAGCGCGATCTGGTCCAGCCAACATTTGCCGTTGGGATCAAATTTACCGCTCTGGAGTTGTCCATCAGTGGTAGTAGACTGACTGAATATGGGTATCACAATGGACAAACATGGTCTAAGTATGCTGGCGATTTCACTGGCAGCCCACCTACCTAACCTAACCTAGCTCGATCTGTGGTTACTTGATTGGGGCACAGAGTTGGTTGATTTGCTTTTCCAATTGTGTGCGCCAGCAGGGACATCATATAAAGGGTGATTTTTTAGCTATTATCTTTTTGGCAACACTGGTTTAAACAGCTGACGCACGTTTCGTGTTTTGTTTCACTGTCAAACATCTTCAGTTTAGTCTATGAATCGTCTTGCAAACGAACAACGCTTGCAAATTCTTGAATTTTATTATCAAAATGCGTGCTCTGTTAAGAAAGTTCATCGCGCATTCATTGTGTTCAGCGACGAAGCTCATTTTTGGCTCAATGGGTACGTAACTAAGCAGAATTGTCGATTTTGGAGTGAATATCAGCCAGAAGCATTACAAGAGCTACCAATGCATCCAGAAAAAGTCCCAGTTTGGTGCGGTTTATGGGCTGGTGGCATCATTGGACCGTACTTCTTCAAAGATGATCCGAGTCGTAACGTAACTGTGAATGGTGAGCGCTACCGTGAGATGATATCCAACTTTTTTTTGCCCAAAATGTAAGAGCTTGACTTGCATGACATGTGGTTTCAACAAGACGGTGCCACATGCCACACAGCACGCGCAACAATGGACTTATTGAGGGGCGAGTTCGGTGAACATTTTATTTCACGTTCGGGACCGGTCAATTGGCCGCCTAGATCGTGCGATTTAACGCCTTTAGATTATTTTTTGTGGGGCTATGTTAAAGCTCATGTCTATACAGACAAGCCCGCTTCAATTGACGCATTGGAAGACAACATTGAAGCATTTGTTCGTGAGATACCGGCCGAAATGTTGGAAAGAGTATGCCAAAATTGGACTAAGCGGATGGACCATTTGAGGTGCAGTCAAGGTCAACATTTGCATGAAATAATCTTTAAACATTAAATCATATGGACCGTACTATCGATTCAAATAAAGATTTCATGCATTTTTCTGAATTTTATGTTTTTTTTTTTTTGAAAAACTTTCCTTAGCTTTTAAAAAATCACACTTTACTTCGTTTTGCCCTCATTCACCGCCAGACCAATTTTAGTCGCCTCCGTCTCAATGCTTGCAAATGTTAAGAAGACTTATCCTTAATTATGTGGATCGGGAAAACGTACTGAGATTCCACTCGGCGGACATGCTTCCTCATACTGATGAGCACTCTCCAGCTGTCTGAAAGATGTCACTGGATAGCGTGTCGGTACCGGCAGCCTTGTTAGACATCAGTCTTGATTTCTATCTTGACAGAGTCTGGAACGGGGCAGCGTTATTCTTGTCTATCATCGTCCTTATCGCCGTTAAACAGTCTGCAGAAGTGCTTTGCTTTTGCAAATTCTCAGTATATATTGCGGATGTACTATCAGTTGTACGACAGTGTCTGAACCTTATATCAATTGGATAACTGTTCCACTTTTCTGTTACGGCTTTCGGACATCATTCCTGCTGTAACACCTCTTCATCTCCTCTCATGCTTCTTCTTGAGAAGTATTTTCGTATGCATTACCATATCTGGCATAACCTCTGTAACTATTGGTGATTTGCTTAAATGATTTTGTTTTGTTCGTCGATAAGTAAGATGGGGAACTGAAACATCCAACTAGTGTGGTCGATGTCGGTCTGCAGGTGGAGATATTCAGCAAACAAAGCGTTGTAGGTAAGCGCACGTCCTATATTCTGTAGATAAACGAATTGAAACAGACCCGTACTCCAACTTTAACAAGTCAAAACATTTTAAAACTAAACGAATGCAAACATGTTTTCTTTAGAATTCGCTTATAACGGGTGAATGTGTGAAAATTAAACTCTCAGCATGCATAAAACAAGGGCAAATCAATAGAAACAGCCCTTATCTCACTTGTTGGCATTGTAGAAAAATTCCTAGAGCATAAGGAGTTTAACCTTACTGCCTTTGTGGATATCGAGGGAGCTTTCAACAACATCGAACCCCATGCAATTACCTCAGCACTCGAGTGGCTTTTATTCACCAACTTCTCAACAATAGACCAAGCTAGGTGATACTACGATCTGCAGAGCGGTTAGCAGGTAACCCCTATAGGGTGGAGTGGTCTCTCCTTTCTTATGGAACGTAGTAATGAAATAACTTCTACTAATACTACAAAGGACAGGATGCAAGTGGTCATCCGCAGCAAACCGTTCGGAAGGGTGCAGCGGATGGTATGTATATGCAACAGCGGAGCAATGCGATCAAGCCCCTCCATAGCTTTTAATACACTCATCAACCGCCAGCACGGAAACACCGACCTCACTTATCCTCGCTTATCTTCGACAAGAATTTCTCAGCCAGCATACCCTGCAGATCTTACTGAACGTCTGAACACCAGTCGCTGGATGGTTCTTTGCGAATTTTCACAGATGGACTGGAAATGGACGAAGGAATGGGCGTCTACCCTAAGGATTCCCAAATTTCATTCCGACTACTAAACCACTGTAGCGTCTATCAGTCAAAACTATAGTGATTACAGAATTTCTATCCTGGCTAAAAAAACAATGCAATATTATGCACAGATATTCGGTCTTAACAAGTTGGCTAAGTACTTCAACATCCTACTTATGTGGGTACCGGAACATAGTGACATCCCGGGAATGGCGAAGCAGAATTCCCTAGAAAGGGCACTACCTCAATACCGGATGGACCCCTGCCGACCGTTTCTATCGCTACTGCAAAAACTCTACAACAGCTTGAAACGCTCACACCAAACCTTGATGGTCTACTGGCACTGGGTGCTTCAACACAAAACAATTATGGCCTACTCTCGATCCATAAGTATGAGTTGGCCGATTCTCAGAACCATTACTGGTGTTATAACCGGTCATTGCACCGACGGTGTTCACGCCTCCAGACTAAGTTGCCCCTACAACGAAGTATCCGCTGCAGAGGTATCAGAGAGGAGGAGGAGACCATTCCACACCTTCTATGCAATTGCAGTGCCCTCTCCTCTCGCAGATTCAGTCACTTAGGCGCCCTGTATTTCAAGGACATGACAGAACTAAGTATTATTAGTCATCTACATCGCTTCATTAAAAAGCTCTAAATGGTTTGCCGATTGCAATCAACTAGATCCTTGTGTTACCACAACGGGCCTACTCTGGACTAAGTGTAACTGCCTTCATGGCAGTCAGCCAATCTAACCTAACCTAAGCCTCAGGGGAAAAATGATTTTGGTGCCCTTTCGTCATTGCATTCATTATTCCCAAATTCAAGTCTCATTGCACATTATTAAATGATACACTAACGAATAGAGACCACATCCATTCCATAGTGAGGACAATATATACGGTTGTAGCACTTGCAACGCTGGAAAGAGTGGTCCAAAATGATGCCTTCAGAGTGGACCTGAAGTTATTATAAATATTTCCTGTTAACGCATTTATGAAAGATAGCCGGGAACCATTCGAAGGTATTAATTAATTTACCATTTTTTCGCCTTTAAACGAGTGCAATGGACAACCAAACAGGAAATTTTTCCCTGGAATAAAATTCTTCAGTGCAGAAAATTGATATTGCCAAATAGTCTTAAAGTAATCCGGTACTCCCCAACGATTTCCAAGTAATGCTGCCAATTTATTATGGCTACTGAAGCAGGAAAATGCTCGTGTAAGGGCTAATTGCGAAGGAAATGCACAAAGGACACACGTGAATATCCTATCTGGCAACGTTCCCAATTTACTGCGAAATGTTGTGTATAATTCGGGGAATTTCAGATGGCTCATATGAGCTCAACAATATCGCAGAGTTATGGTAGTAGTCAAAGGTCTTACGGCTGCTCACTGGCTACTTTTCCACGAAATAATATTCCAACTTTGGTTCACTTACTGGAGCTTACTGGCTACTTTTTCATCTCATTCTTCTTAAAACCGATATTATATGCGTAGTAGCTCAGTCAGAACCCACATTTGGGTGCTGGTTGTTAATAAACTTGAGGGAGCAGCATTTCATCTGAAATAAAGTCGATATGGTTGTTTATTTTAAAAAACACCCATTCATTAAGGCTGTTTCTATATTTTCAAAGAGCCAGAAATAAGGATGACACATTTATCATTGGACGTGCAATCTCTGAACATATTGCGAATATTTTATTATAAAATATTATTTAGCACACGTTTCGTTACAATATCTTTTGAGTTTAAATTAAAACAGAAAAATTGGACAGAATTGAATGGAACAGAAGGTGTTGAAAAGAGTAAGACTGAATTGTCTGTTAAGTTCGTTGTAGAAGAATACATATATATTTATAAATACAATAAATTAAATAAATAATGGAACACCTACCCTAAGGCAAAGACATTAAATTACAAATTACTCTCTATGCCTACAACAAAAGAAATTATAACCATACAGAAAATCTATGACTTTTGAACATCTTGTTGCTGTTGGTGTTGCTGCTGTTGCTGCTGCTGCACTTTGCTGTAGCTGCGATACGCCAAGTCCTGTGCTTCATTCAGTGAACGTCTGTCCCATCCACCACTTCCACCGCCACCGGATGACCAGCCACCGCCACCACCACCACCGCCTCCAGATGACCATCCAGAACTACCGCCACCACCTCCGCTACCACCACGGCCAGACATCAATTTCTTCAGCCCAATTATGCCTGCCAGCAACAGAGCAATCTTCGAGATAATCAACGCCTTGCCAGCCAAAATATAGAGTGCGCCCATCGCCAGCGGAATCATCCCCATCAGCTTCATCGCCATTCCCATCATCATCATCCCCATCATTTTTTTCATCTTGCCGCGGCCTGAAATGGAATTTATAAAAAGAACATAAATTAAATCTTTTTTGCTTTCACTAAGGGAATTAAATTCAACTTGTATGTATGCCCGGCAGGGTTGAAATCTCCTACAGAATGCCATTCGCAGACGATAAACAATTCGTGCAAACTGGAGCTGGATTCTTACTTAGCACTTCGCTCACATTGTGAGCCTTGGCATTATTAGAATTTTTTCATCCCACGACGAGGCGAGGCGAGACATGTTGAATGAAGGGAAATGCTTTAGGGATTGTATGCGAGCAGCAAATACGTTTTTGAGAGATCCGCTGAATATATACATTTTTGGGTGCACAATTTTTGTCTAGAACATTTGACCGGCTCCAATGCAGCGATGTCTGCTATTGTCCATTAAGCGGGGTATTTACCAAGAACTGACTTTCGGAGTTAGATTCCATACAAGGACATCAACTAATGGCACAGCTGAAAGCATTCAATGAGGGGAAAGTGCTCACCAATGCCAATAGCAATAAAAGACAGAGAAAAGCGACATTCACTGTCACTGTAACATTTTCCACGGGTTTCTCCTCAAGTGCTTAATGAGTCTTTATTCCCTTTCTTTGAGCTCTTTATTAGCAGCAGAAATTTGCAAAAAAAGAAATATAGAGCAGAGGAGAAATGCAAATTATGCAAATTACTAGGTGTCAAGTTATGGTTTTTGTAGCAAGAAAATAAAAGCGAATACTTGTTGGAAGCACTTAACGACATGTTTTCATGGTTGATGGCTAGGCGTGCTTTTCAGTCCAGACGAGCGCACGCAACGTTTTAATTGCTCTTTAATGTTATTAACACTTTTTTTTTTAAATGTGGAACATACATATTTCTGAGGTTAAACTAACATTTGAGATCTTTTTTTCCTCTGTCCGAGAGTGCCCTAATTTGAGTAATCTAGTGTCCAACATACGTCATTAAAGGCATCACCGCAAATTCAAACGAAACAACGAGAGAAATCACAACCAATGAAATGATAGTCATTAGTTTTTAAAAAGTAGTTGGACTCTGTAATGCAAAATCTGGACTGTGCCACTCACATCCTTTCATCGCCTGAAACACTAAACAACGTCAACACACACTAATTGTGCATACAACGCAACTTTGTCTTCACATCTGGACCAACAAAAAATCCTCCAATCGAGGATGCAACTTAGTTTGAAATTAAATTCTCAGTCCTCGCAATTTCCTCCATTTCCATTGCCAAGTACGTAACGAACGTCTGACATTTAATTAAACTCTCGCTACAATCGTACAAAGACACCAACTCATAGCTCCTCAATTATCCAGTGACTGATAGTAACCAGTCAAAGCATTGGGCAAAAAACTTCGAATCTCATTACTGGTCGTTAGTAATGCGAGAGAGAGAGAAAGAGAAAAAAACGTTCCATGAGTACGAGTACTCAATCAAATTAAATTGTGATGTCTGTGTAATCAATTATTTTGCGGAGCGTCATCACAAATCATGCAATTAAATGCAACGCATGCTGCGATCGGAAATTAGATTCGCTTTCACGCACTAAGGAGAATCATTTATCTCCTGTCGTTGATGCACATGCACTATTGAATACATTTTGAATCAACACGACTATTGATGCAGCTTCAGACATTCGGCGTGGAAATTACCCATTTAAGAATTATCATGCAAAACCAAAAGATGGCACATAGAAGACAGTCAAAGTATGTTTACGAAACCTAGATGTGCAGTCCATTAGGGGAATAGTGGTAAGACAATTAAAACCTCTAGATAGAATCAGTAACGCATTAGTGCCAGTGCTGGAATGAGTCTAATTTGCGGTATATTCACACACTTATGAGTTATCGTTCTTTGTTCTTATTCGTTCAGAGGCCCGGAATTCTTTCGGGGGAATACGAACAGATGTGAACAGCCATCATTATGACAATTGCATGGGGTCTGGATTGGAAGTGACCTACAAACGTGTGCTAACTGAAGAAGCTTGTCTGGAGATGAGATAAATGAATAAACAATAGAATATAAATTCCTTTTACCAATTTATCGTGAATGGCTCGTAGATTTTGTGGAAATGGTGGCTGGCTTCACAGATCATATTGTGCAATTTATGAATTAAAGTGGCCTGGTCGTGCGTATTCCAACCACAATCGAGTTACAGTAAGCGTGAGAACTTGGCAGGGAGGACTAGATTAACAGCAGCCGGTAATCACAGTCATCTCATTGCCAGGCGGATTGGATAGCTCATTTTTTCCAGGAACCAGTTGACGCTTGGTACGAAGCGATTTAGCAGGCATATGCAGATGTTATTCAGTTGATTCAAATTATTAAAGAAAGCGTATTAAGTGTAATACTGCCATTCCATGCTTAGGATTATTTTTATGTTTTCGATAAGTGTGCCCGTCGTGACCTCGACTCCTACAACATGAATAACTTTGAGGTAGACATGAATAAGTCAAAAAATTGCATTTTGTGTTTTTTATTGGGCTTAACTCATTTTTGTTTGCCTCTTCGTTTGGTATTAACGACTTAAATCTAGCACAACCGAGTAACATCGTAAAAATTAGTCTTTAGGCAATACGTCAGAAAAATGCATATTTGGTTTTGGTATTTATTAACGTCTTAAATTCATGTTTTCGAAAAACTGCAGTTTCTGACTTATGAGCTCTTTGCATATCGTCAAAATGCATGTCTCAACTCTCACCAACAATGTTCAGGGAGTGCAACTGTCGGCAGCTTCTCAAACTGCACAGGCCGGAGTAGGCTTAAAACTGTATGTTCCCTCTACATCCGGGATATTTTAACAAATTTAATTTAACCATAGATACTTCCAGCAGTAAGGGAGACGGAACGTGTACGAATGGACAATCACACAATGGAGTGGTTGCTCGCGATTATAATGTAGACTCTGCAAGGACTGCTATTCAGTTGCTAACCCAGAATTTTGTTAAATTTTGACATTCCACTGCGTTTCAAGCTTGTTGTGTGTTTTTGTGTAAACTAAAAAGTCTAAGCACAACCACTTAAATAGAAAAAGAATGGCTGCCAAGACGGAAGAAGACATCAATCTTTGAACACAACAAACAATATTTCAGGAATAATAACACATGATTCGTGGCTTGCCTTAGAGTTATTTAGCACTCCAGATCTTAATTAATATTTTTGTTTTAACCACTTAACCACTCAAAAGATTTCAGTACCTCAATAACTGAATCTGAAAAAATTGACTCCACTTTAGTCTTACCCTACCAAGATGTTGGATAGAGAATGCAAGGATATCAGATCTGTTATCTTGTGTTTTAACTTTTATGCATCACCTAAGTCAAATTGGACTCCACTTAAGTCAAATTCACACGGGATTTAAAAATCAGTTCGAGTTAGAGGGAATTGGTATGAAAAATTGAAGGAAATGCCAAAATATGACGAACAAAAAGTTCGAGTGAGAGAGAAATTCAACTTAGGGACAGTCCACTGTATATTCTATAACAAATGCGAAATTTGGGAGTAGCGTCTAAGGAAAAATATGGAGAAACATAACTATTGATGAATTGATTATTTACAGATTCACCAGATCACAGTGAATAATTAAATACGCCTGTTCAATTTTGTGTTTGCTTTCCCTTGTCGAACTGTCATTATTTTTAAATGTAAATAACAACGATACGACGGCGATAGGCAGACTCAAATTTGTTGTGAACCCGATAGGTGGCACTGTTGTTCAATTTTGTATTAATATTTGATTTATTCCCCTTTTTTAGTGATTTGTCTGCACTCCCACCAAACAGGTCCAAATTGACTGGCGAAGCGGGTGGGTTTTAAGTTAGTTGATTTACAAATTTATTGCACATGAAGCCATTTAATTGATTAATTTTCACCGAATCTCTTCTATATTTTTAGGTTAACTTTTCTATTTTTTTATGCGTTAAATCGACATTTAGATGCTTTATTCGAATTTTAGCGAATTTAAGCATTTCGTGAATTTATTTGAACGGGCTATAATTTATTTGTAATGACGCTTTTTTTTAAAGAATGTACATAGTTGCATCTCGTTTTGCATTCTTCTTAAATGCTACTGCTTTGGAAAATTTGTAAGTACAAGGAAATATAACTACATTATAAAATTCTTTCCAAAGTCGCATAACTCAATTGCTGTTATATTTACACGTTCATATTTACTAACAACGATCCAAGTAACCCATAAAATATGCTCTAATACTGCTGATGATTATGATTCTGGGGATCAGAATTGTGATGTCATAAATGGTAGCCTGTATATCTTTGATATGAGGATTTATTTTCCTTCAAGTTATATTCTCATTTCATTCATCATAATGTATTCAAATTATTTAACGAGTGCAGTGCTTAAACATAAACATTGCAAAAATTTGAATATCGGCATTCATTGCATTATAAAAAGCCCAAAATCGATATCCTTTTGAAAATAAAAATACTACTACTTCTAAGATATCCACGAGTTTACCAGACATTGTCTCAACTTTAAAACTGCCTAAATTCTATTCTACAAACACCAAACTTATTTGCTCCCGTAAATCTGCGCCAAATTAACGTAACCCACCTTCTTCCAATCCTCGTCCGATCTCCTCTGACGTCAGTTTGGGGAAGTTCACTTGCATTGAATGCCCGTTGAAAAACCGACTTAAACGATCGATTAACATCGTTGTCAACTTCGTGTCACGATCATCAATGGATCGCGGCAGAATCGATTCTAATTCATTTTCACTAACAGGACGAGCTATTGGCGTGTCCGGTAGCCTCACCACCTTTATCCCATCAGCTACAGTGATAGCATCTATCGTCGAAATCCGATCGATGAAGGAGATTGTTTTCTTCTTTAGACATGGCACAAAACCACCGTCCGACTTGGCGCACTCATCGTACACACGCAAGACGGTGCGCATGCCAGCATTTTGATATGCAACACCATTTGCACTAATATCCTCACTAGCGGCTGTACACGAATGCAGGAGTGTGCCGAGAATCACTACACTTAGAATACCGAATGTTTTTTCAAGCACCATTGTCACTTTTGTTTGATATATATTTTGCAAATGGGAATAACGATTTGCAGAGAGTCCTTGAGGTACTCAGTCGTACACAAGGCAGGAGACTACACGCCACACGGATGACGACAACAAACGCTATACGATTCGAGTTACGCCAAGCGCAGACAACAGATAACTGATGCCGAATGATAGTGGCGTTAATTCTTTTATAGACCCTCTTCTTCTTTTGCTTGTCACAACATTCATAAGACCGCGCTTCCGAAACCAACACCAAGCCAAGACCTCCACGGGTTCGATGGAATGGGAAGAGTTCGTGTGATAGTTGGTTTGTATGTACAGTACACTGAGTACAAGTACCTAGCCCAAGCAGCCACCACATTATTATCCATTGTGCGTTCTGTTGGTCGGTAGATACATACGTCTAGGTGTACGAGTCTTGGGAATATTGCACTGGAATCAACTGCATTGGCTGACTGCAGGGGGGGCCATCATTCGTATATGGTATGCTCATTCATTTTTGTGGAAGCAGGCCCTGGGGAAGTGTGCTCATATGACATCTGCACGTTGATACGGATGCATTGCCACTTTCGGTTACACTGCGCCCGGGTGTAACTCTTCTTAACAGGTGTCTGTTAAGGAGCATAATGGCAATAAAAGCACTTTAAGTTGGAGAGGTCAACTGGTCAAAATGGAGAGACCTAATGAGGTGAGAAAATACTGCCAGTGGAAGCAGAACGATGAGGGAAAAGTGCAACAGGTTTTCTGTGGTTTTTATTTTCAGGGGGCTTATCGAAGTCCAATCATGGTGGTTCGCTTTGTTAAGTGGAAACAATGAGATACCGAGAAGACGTTTGAGGTTGAATGCACTCGTATCAAAAGGGAAAGTTTCGCTTTGTGGCTAAGGACCAAGAAACCCGAAGAGTTGTCGGGGAATTTCTTTTACTCAAGACTGCTGATTGTATCTTTAGTTGCTGTGAGTGCACATTTACTATGTGAGTAGGTGATTTTAGTGCTTATTTAATGGCTGTTCAAAATAAGCGGGACGGGTTGCATTGACGAAGCTCAAGGTTCATCGTGGCTTCAGTTCTTGATGCTGATTTCATAGGGATTTCAGTTTTGGAATTCACCAGTACTACCAGAGCTGGGCTGGAACGAGGCGAATTTGATAGAATGCTGCTTTGAAGGAATGTTTCCAGTGATGCAAATTAATTTCCACCACTCTATAGCGACTTCGACCGTTCTCCTTCGTTCGTCAGTCGAAAGTGGAGTGAATGATTACAAAATGAAGCGATAACTTGTTCCATGGCCATTTCCATGACACCCAACCCCAATAGGATACTTAGTAACCCTAAAATTGCATACAATACATAAAAGTTATATCCCGTCGTATACTTCAACTTGCTTTGAAATAGATTAATGGAAACACTACGGGAATATATACATTAATGCAGTATGCATCTGTCTATACTATACATCGAGATGAAATAGCCATCGCTCAGTGATGCAGAACAAAAGTCGAACAGAATAAATTCTTCTTATGCAGGGCATTCTTTTTTTACAGTATGAAAGTCGCCTCAAAGCTTTGAAAACAATTTCAATTTGAAAGCAAATTTAGCTTGAACATTTATGTGGAGAATAAAACGATTTTTTTAGTAGCCAACTTTTGATTAATATGCTAACTTTTTACGTTGAATTTTTGTTCTTCAAAATGCCTTCAAAATGTAAGCACGGCAAGGTGGGGATCTAGTTATAAGGAATCCAGTAAATGACTTTTGAACTTTTTCTAGACGTACCATAGATTTCGTGTATAACGGACACCATATTACAGAACAATATTCAAGACATGTACGTGCGATAGACATGTAGACAGATTTAACCCTGCAATGCACACGTGCTGCCTGACAGGCCCAACAAAATTAAAATACGTATAAAATTGAAACTATCCTTGCAAATAAAATAATCTTTGATTTACGTTCCTACATTTGCATTCTCGAACATAATAATATATGTAATAAGTTGTTTCTGTCAAACTCGTTAGACTGAAGAGGAGTTTTAGGCAAGGCTACGCGTTGTCATGTCACTTCTTTAATTTCATCCTTGAGAAGATCGTACAAAACTCAATGGCACGATCTTCCAGAAGTCCGTTCAGTCAACATACTCGGACGACATTGACGTGATTGGTAGAACACAGCGAGCCATCAATGAGGCATTTGTTGGCATTGAAATGGAAGTCGCGGTAAACGAGGGAAAACAAAGTATATACAGCAACAGCATCGAGAAAGGATGCACAACAGCTATAACTTTGATGTAGTGAGGGACTTCGTCTATCACCGCTCCGCGGTAATTACTACAAACAACATCAGTACCGAGATCAAACGCAGAATAAATATTGCCAACCGTATTGCCAGGTTCAACCACGAACTGTATGCGCTGTATAGCGAAATGAGTCTAGCCAGGCGTCTACGGATTCAACTTCTATAATGGCTAGATAATGTATGTATGCATTCCTTCCCGAAGAATAGACTCTGAGCCTGTGAGATAAAGCACAATTTGAGGGGGACCTCAGCCGGCTTGATGGAGAAGCATGTTGGGTGAAGCAGAGGTCGACTTTAGCGCCCTAAGAAGAAAAAAAAGAAGAATAGTTAGTGACATTTGTATTTAAAAAAAAAACGAAGAAAATTTCACTTCAAAATGTAAGTTAAGAAATCCATCCTGGAATTCCTGGAATTCCTGAAAAAATTCACTAATGTTTGAAAATGAAAATGTTTTTTTTGCTACGTTCGTATAAACTCCATTTCCGAGTGATGTATTACAATGCCAAAAGGAGGAAAATAGGGCCAAGAGCAGATCTTTGGGGTGCGCCTATATTTACTCTTTCCTTCTTTCTAAATCTAAAAGTGTTGTTGCCTCCCTTAAGTTTAATTAAAACTAAAACTCTCCTAGAGTTGTACAGGAATCAAATTACCAAACTTGGAGCACCTTTTACTTCTGTAAAAGCCCTGCAGAAATGATGAGAAAGAAGAAACTACCATGCTACCAACTACGGGCAGGGCACCATGCAGAAACTAAAAAAAATGTTGCTGCACATCACAAGGCACCCAAGTATGGGAATAAGTGCTGCATGGTTTGTAGTTACTGTGTTAGTCACCCTACCCACCTAGAAGATCTACAAGTTCCAAAAGTGACCATCAAATGAGAAAAAGCTCTATTAAAACCTATTATTACTCAGTAATTCATGACGTGTCATATTTCACCATTCTTGGTCCATTTGCCTTTACTCTTATCTCCCAATAGTGGAAAGCAATCAGAAAAAGTAGTTATTCAGTTTTTTTCTAAATTTATACATTTCCTAAGAGAGCAAAGGAAACAGAGACTGCTATTAAGCCGGGCCCCGTGACAGTTTCTCCCCAGTCCCCGGTCGCTATAATTTATTAGCTAATTACCTGGAAGTGACCAACGAATTATGCCACGAAGAACTATACATAAGTCACCAGAACTAGGTTTATTTGGTGTGTGCTTGCGACAAATCAGAATTATCTTTCTTTGTGGCGGTGTTGGCATTGTCCGATGGACGTCCGTCTAGTCGTTTATCTGCAGATACCTAGTTTGAAGTTCACGCCGCACGAAAGTTTTGTTCAGCTCGCTAGGCACCAGCGACAGAATTCGAGTCAACGATGTGCCGACACGTACACCACTCTCACCCGATAAACTTTGGTCGGATCGCCCAAGAACTACTGCCCTAAATATCACAGCCATCACTTATCCGTCCCAGCTACCTACTTATGGCTCAAATCTAAGGTGCATAGGAAAAGCGAGCATCAGAGTGCATTAGTGACGAAACGAAGAAAAAGTTGCATCCATCATCGCCGGCGAGAGAGATTTATAATGCGATAATCTAAGATATCATACGTCTTCGCATTGTCTATCCGACAGCGCAGATGTGCATATTTTAAGTGCACCACCGACGCTGACTTCGAATATTGCCAACGATAATGACACTGGTTCAGATGGCTCTGAAATATCTTACTCTGTCCCGAGTGCAACACACTGTGAGAACTGGAAAGGCAAAAAACCTTCTGTTGGGGTCACGTTTTCGATTTCATTTTCCTCTGGAGAATTCAAATGCGAGGCAAGCTGTTGAAGCTCCTGCCCGTAGTTTGCACGTTTGAAACTTTCAATGTTTGTGAGCGCGTCGAGCTGGTCCGACTTGCTAATTTCTCCAGAATGATGAGCATAGATGAAACGCAGCCGTCGCGTCGTGGCTGAAGGTGAAATGTCCCACACGCTTTGTAATTTAGATTGAGAGGAGAAAAGTTTCGCTTATTCCACCGCTGTGCTGGGCACTCATGTGAACCCCAGGCGAACTTCGAACGTACATAACTCCGTGAGGTCTCATAATTCAGTGAGAGTAAAGAATATGTACTAAAGTGGCATTGTCTAAAAGACAATTGCGGTCACTTCTTTGATACAGTTGTAGTTGGAATAAATTAGGCTGATGCGAAGACATTTTGGAGAAAGAAATGCGAAGGTTCCCACGATTTTACTGTTGGGTAACTTCGGAAAAAAATGGCATGTCTTCAGATCACTTGATTATTACCTAATTCAACGTTTAAAATGGATTCATCTAATAAAGGGGACGCCACTTAAAGATGGAAAGCGTTTCAAATTGGGTTACTCTCGCTTGAATGTGAGCGTTTGAGGGGAGTGCTTCCGGATTTGGTTGACGACCACTTACTCAAATATATAAACATGGTACAGGGAAATATTAGATTTAGTCTCTAAAAGAAATTTAGAAGAGAAATAAAGAAAATTATTCAACATGGGGAAATATGAGATTTAGTCTCTAAAAGAAATTTAGAAGAGAAATAAGGAGAATTAAAAACGCCAAGAACTATTTTAAAAAGGGATTATTTCGGTTGCTCCACTACATTCACAGTTGGGTTGAATATTGAAATTTTCCCCCAACCCTTTGAATGAAATGATATATCAATCGGTAGGTATTTTCAAATAAAATAAAGGTTCAATGTCCAACTTTTCGGTTTCGAATCCTGTTTCAGTGATACTAAGACCCACGTTGGGAAAATATGTGTTCCCAGCCAGTTCTATCAAATAAATCTCGGCTTGGAAGCGCTGGTTAAGTTTGAGTAGCGGCCTTAGCCTACAATTCGCCAACAAGGGTTCAAGTGTTACCATCTCCCAAAAAATGAGAAAGCGCAAAGCTGATTAAATTGCATACGTTGATATTTGTGAAATCCTTGAAGAAGTCAATGACATAGTTTCTAAGCCTTTTCCTGCTCGTGTTAGCCAATATTGGATAGTGGCATAGAAGATGCTAAAGTGTTTCGATTTACTTCGATGCTCTGCAGTTCCTGCTGTGCTGGATGAGATCAGCCCTAGTCTGTGGTCACGGAACTCAATAAAACAGTATTCAGACATAATCCCGGGTAATGGATTACCTTTATGATCTTGCAAAACTCACACGACACTAAAACACTAAAGGTACGATCTTCCAAAAGTCCGAACTGATAGTCAACGCAGCAGAGTCGAGTCAAAAAAGCGTTTGGTAGTCTGTAAGTATTGGGACCGAAACGGGTAATTTGGGTTTGGCTGTGAAGGAGAGAGAAATCGATCTTCACGAAAGACAGACACACAGCATTGACGTTTTGTTGACAGCGTGGCAATGTCAGCTATAGCTTGGAAGTAGTTGAGGCCTTTTTCTACCCCCACAATAACCGCTCCTTCTCTAGGCAATTGAGTAATAGAGCCGTCTCTTGAAGGACTTACCTTCTATGTTCGATCTTTGGTCCTGCCTGCGTTGATTTTATTTCTTTATATTAGAGGCCCTACAGCGTCATGAAACCATGGACAACTGAGCTTCGGCCCAAACAGTCTTCGACTCCGAACCCGTGAAAAACTCAATAGAGGACGATCGCGCAGTCAAGTGGAGAAGGACCTTAACCAACTCAAAGTGCGAAATTAAAGGCAATTAGCCAGAGTCCGCGCTAGTTGGAGAGACTCGACACAGACAGAGAATAGACAACACTTAACACTGGATAGAGACAGAACATATTTCGATTTCATGATATTATAGCTGAGTCAGAGTAGATTGGTTATTTTGCAGAAAGTTGTCATGTATCATGACTGTAGTGAGTACTTGTGAATCGAAATATTCAGTTAATCGATAGTGAAATGTTTCTACACTTTGGTAGTTAGTCTAATTTTGGGTACCTGTACCTCGATGCTAATTCTCAAATGCTACGGAATTTCGATATTTTTGAATGACTTACCCACGTTCGGTAAGCGCGAAACGATATTGATGTAATGGCAAACGCTGCTAAATATTTTGACAGCTGTATGTCAACGGTAGCTCAACAGCTGCTCAATTGGATTGAATTTTTTGAATTAAAGAGATCGGGGTGTATCACAAACGACACTAGTAATGCGAGCATAATTCGAGAAACACGATAGGGCGTTGTTGGTAGCGTTTTCACGTTACAAGTGTAGAACTTCAGACAAGCTCCGAAATGGCAACGCACTCCAGTATTTTGGGAATAGCATATGAAGTCCTTGTGTTGAAAACTAACGCTAGGAGCAACGCTCTATTGTGTCTCAGGCGTAAAGATCTATTGTACAACCTTATGTTAGTTTAGTATTCGAGTGCTGCCTTCAGAAATCTTACAACTTCTCTAGATGGGATTGCTTGAAAGTCTTTTTTTGTTTTGAATCTTTTTCTAGCAAGGCTTGAGCAGTCTATTAGAACGTGTTCCACAGTTTATAAATCGTGACCGACACAATGCCTACATATTTCCGTATTGGTGGTACGGATACCCATTTTATGGGGGTAATAATGTGTCATGTTAGTGCTCCACATATGACTCATAGTTCTAGATCACCTTTTGCTCGCATGGGATTATGGCTTTGTTCCATGAACATCTTTGATTGGTTAATACCCTCCTGACTGTTCCTAAACTGGTTCCTTTCTTTAATCATCCATTTGTGTAGGTGAAGGTTCGTGTTATTAAAGGGGGCAAGCGCTCAATGAAGGATATCTGAGCACTGGCCTTGTCTTATGGCAGCCTTTTCATTACGTTCATGGTTTTCATGTCCTTGCACCCAAATCAAGTTTAGAATGTTATTTTCTCCCAGTGTGTTTAGTGTTGTGTGACATTCCTTCAAAGCTTTCGAGTTGAATGTGTAAATGCTTGGGTACCTGCGACTATATATATTTTGATGGTAGTGGGTTTTCTGTCGCCAATACGATGTGCAGCTGCAAACAATTCTGCTTGAAATATATCACTTCTGCCTCTACTTTGTTTTCAGACTTCGACCCATACTACTGGCATTGCTATGTGATCACCCTTCAGTCTTCCCTTTCATTTGAAATTCTTGCATCATACTTTCCTGAAATTGAGAAATAGACAATAATTCCCAAGTGTTTGGCATGTGATTACGTTGGATGCAAACGCAAAGGTCATGAACTGAGAACTCGATGCGCTTATTTGTGTACACATGTAAGTACGTTAGCATGTTGTTATGAGCTGAATTCCCTAGAAAATTTAGTAAGCTGAAGTGATTCGTTCGTAGTTGTTCAATATTCACCGAAAAATTGCAATTGATCTCTTTGATTGTGCATTCAGGCATTTGATTATGGCCACACGAATTTATTTACGTTTGTTTTTTTATTTTCCATGAATGTTCATGTATACTGCGGTGTAATACGGACATGCAACTGTCCGAAATTCAGATGCCAGTCATCTTATTGGTTCTACCTCTGCCTGGATCGCATGTGCATATTCTTGGAATTTATATCAGTTTTTCAGAAAACGTTATGCTCTCTGCTCTGAAACTTTGATTTGCTTTGAATTTAGTTCGAACCACAGAACTCCACGAAAATCCTTTTATAGTGCTCCTGTTTCAGTGAAAGATAACTCCTGTGCGTTGTCTGTCAACGAATTTAGTGCTTCGTGAATTAGATGTTGTTAGAGAGGACAATTCTCCTGTCGCTTGGTAAACTGGGGTGTTTGTCCCTCTTTTCAAAAAGGGGATAAAAGAGAATTATTTTATTTTCTACCTAAGTCGAACTGATTTTATTCATAGATCTCCAATTTATTAAAGAATTGTTTGATATACTTAAGGGTGACTCATGGACATATGTACGTTCCTGGAAAAGATATCTGGACAAGCGAATTTGACTAGCACACTTAGGGTTTTGTATCGTTATAAAATATTAAAAAAGCTAGCTTCAACCAAAATCAAATCAGAAATTGTCATTCTGTAAAAACAACATTTTTATCCTTGTGTACTGATATGTGGTTTCAACAGGACTGTGCCACGAGTCACACAGCGGGTGTAACAATCAACTTATTGGAAACTCATTTTAAAGAACGTGTTGTCAAGAAATGGCTCAGATCGAATTAGAATCTGTATACCATTTTTATGGGACTCTGAAGAGACATCGTTAGAGGAGCTGATTACTCATAACTGAACCAGAGATAGCGACCGTTTTCGTCGAAATGTGTGGCTGAGTCATCGACCACAGCAAACGTGCCCGTGATGGGCATTCGACGTTCCATATATAAATCATTTCATTGTACTTCTAACTTTTTTATAAAGAAAGATGTGGTTCATTTTTAAGGTTCCGTCTTAAAACGTCGGGGACGCATCCTAAGATGGATGTATATAGCTATTGTATAGACCTACAATTACCTACGGGGCAATTGCATGGCCCACTGAGCATAGTATGAACCATTCTGAACAGCACGAGGGAGACACTCAGTCGAGCTGCTATTATGGCACTAGGCTCCTACATCATCAAATCTCAGCTCGTGTGGGATTGCCTACAGAAGGGTAAAGAGCTGAATGGGAGGAACAAAGTAAAATTCTGCTGTATACCTGGTCATGCGGAGATAGTAGAACACGAAATGACCAACTCGAAAGGAGCATCGGAACCCTTCACAGGCTACGTACCATACTGCGCTGCATGAGATCATGTCCTCAAAAAAGAATTTAGGGATCTAGAAAGAAGGGACCGATTAGAAACCTAGAACAAAGCTCATAGCATGAAGCATGCCAATAAACTCTTAGGTTAGTATAATCGAAAGAGGCATTTATAAAAATGAGCAGGAACAGCGTCTGTATCCTAATAAGCCTCCTAACAGGGCTCTGAAGGCTCATTGAGCACTTAAGAAAACTAGGGTTATCAGAAGGAGGTCCCTGCAGAATTTGTGGAGAATCTATTAAATATCCAGAATACGTACTGAAAATTTGTGAGGCACTTGCCCACAAAAGACAAATATATCTGGGAAAGCATCTACTTTCAGGGGATGAAATGCAGTCACTAGAACCGTCTCTTATTCTCAGAACTAAGGAAACTGACTTAGAAAGAATATTATAAAATATTTTTTCTTCTTGGTCCTTGACGCAACAGAATGCCATAATTCACAATACAGCTCTAAAACGACTGTATGTGAGGGAAACTCGAAGGAGAGTAAAGCTATCAAAAGGGGGCACAATAGACTTAAAGGTCGCGGTCCCATTTTCCCCGCAAGGACAATAATAATATAAGTTCCGTCTTCCAAACGGACTAACTAATATTTTTGGATTGTAGGCATCATCCCATATAATATGTATCTATTCAAACAAAACCAAACAAATTAGGGGGACAATAGGTATGCATATACTCGTACGTTCAATAGATATAAACATGTTTTGGAGAAATGCATAAAAAGCCTGCGAAATGTACTAATGCGGTACGGAACCCCAACAAGGTTCACATTGTCTTAATTCTTCTCAACTGTAATTGACAGTTACTGCTATTAAAATTGCGTTCTTCAACTTTCTTTAATGTCGTCTGAAAACTCAGAGTAACTACAACATCGTCAGTACAATGTATTAACATTTATCCGCTTGTGCTCTTCACGCAGTCACAAATTGCCATCCCAAACTAATCCCAATAATCCCTTAGATAAATTGCAATTGCACGCAGCTTTCATTCAAATTCAAAATTTCATGCAATGAAAATGAACATACGTAAAAAGTGTAAGGCGTGCGTGTTGCGGTCGTGCCGCTGATTAAATTTAAACTTCACCTAATGGCATTGTTTTCGTTACTTTCGCAGATGCTTCCGACCACGGCAATGCGGTAAGGAAAGTCAATTCACGATCACACGAACAACAAATCCCGACAGTCGGGATTCACAATAAGCTCACGACTTCGTGGAGTTTTCTTCATACGCTGTGACAGCATTGTACGTTGACTTTGATCCATCTTCATCCAATCTCCGTGTACGCCTTAGACAAGTTATATACCCACAAAACTACTTCAAGAGCTCATTTCTTATGCGATAGTATGCACCTGTCTAATATGACAATAAGCCCGTTTTGAGAGACTAATAACACAGTATACCCGCTTGTATGGCTACGGTGAGGAAAATTCTATGGAGTGGAGGCGGAATCAAAGCCAAGCAATTTTCAGAAGGTGTACTTCACAGAAACTCCTCGCTGGCCCCGATATTGTATCCACAATGCACATGTGTGTATCCCGCTCTAAGACTCAAGTCTCGGTGCAAGAGTATAATTTGTGAGGCAGAAATACCATGCTGCCATTCACAATACGCGCATCTGGCGGATGTGTTGCTGCCTCAGTACTAATTCAATTACGACGTACCTAACTGCACACATACCTATGTGTTGACACTGTCTAGGAGGTTCTTCCAGTGTTCAGTGAATATATTTGAAGACGCTTCCCAATGTGGGTGCACGGATAGAATGGCGGTGGAGAAGGTGAATGGCTTTGTATCATTGTTGCCATAAGACTCGTGCTCAAAGATACTTCACTTTCTATGCATCGGACGGGAGAAGCAGTTGTTTGCCTTTCGTCCGGGTGCTTGCACCAAGGAATTTCAGGTGGCAGGAGATTTATTCGTATTTTGACGTGTACTTTTGTTTGGCTTTCACTTTTCCAATTTTCACGACTTCACCTGAAGAGACCCTTGAAGATAGCCTCGCCGCGATATGCACTGCCGCCTGAGTCCACTTGATGCAACGAGAATCTCTTCAGATATATGTTGGCAGTCACCTTTGGGAATTGAGATGTTGTGGTGTGAAAATTTAACATTGATAGACTAGTTAGTGTTGAATTATGACACGGTACAGCATGTTGAAATTTAATGGGATTAATAATAAGAATTTTCGAGATTAGTACGAAAATGGTGGAAGGGGAAAGTTAAGCAATCACAGGACTTTATTTTGCTTCCTAACAAATTCCTTAGATAAACTGTTGCCGATGTTCACCGACTGCACACTCGCTGACAGCCAATGTGTATCACAAGCAGTCAGTTGCCGCACCTCGGGTTCGACTTCAGTGGGTTTCATTGACATTGAATAATGCGCCTGGTATTTAACTTCAGAGAGAAGTTCATGTCTCTGCCTGCAGGCAACTGTAGGTGCGCGATGTCTTTCCCTTGTTTAGTTTTTCGCCTCTGGTGTGTGTGTGTGTCGGTATGCATTTAATGAAAGTACATGGTCGCTGAGAAACTGAAAATCCGCCAGTGCAAAGAAGCGTCTGTGTAATTAGCCTCGATCAGAGGAATTCGCTGCAGCCACTTCAAACAAAATTGTAGTAATTTCTATTTACATTTTCAGTTGACAATCCAATCCCCTGATTGCTGCAGATAATGGTCGTCTGTACAAGCAATGACATTGAAAGTGCACATCCCGTTCAGTGAAGGATATCATGCGATGGTTGTCCTCAATTTGATTTCTGTTTTAGGCAAGCCACTGACCACACTTGTTTATCATTATGCCGTCAATTTTCTTTCAATTTGTGGGCAGAGAGAGAGAGATGAGATGCATCTTGGGTGTAATTGAGAGAAATTTTTCTCATTTGTTCGATGCAGTTCTGAGAAGATATGCATCGGATCTCACGTACATTTTACGGGCATCAAGAAAATGCAGAGTCAGTGGTAATCAATGAAAATGAAGAGACATGCAGAATACCAACAGAATTCACATCTTCTGCTGTCTGTCAGACGAGTACAGTGCGTTTGCATTGTCTCGACGTATTCACTCAGCTTCCTTGTTCAAAATTAATTCCACGGAACTGATTCTTGAGTACATGCGACGAATGAATAATTCGTGGTGCTTTATGATGAGTCCTGATTTCCAGGGAAGTGTGCATACGTTAAGGAAATTACATGCTTTCGACAAAAACCTTATATGGGTGAGGTAATTTCAGATTTACTAAGAAGAAGTCCTTTGAATGGCAGAATTAAGTATTATGTGCCAATAGCACATTTTCCGCAGAAAATGCATTCGATGTTGATGAGAACGCGAATTTTGCGCTACTTTTAGCATTAAATACACTTCATGACAACGGTGTCACTGTCTTCAGAACGTGATATTGTATGATACTGAGTTCATGAAAAAACCCTTTTTCATTACCTACTGCGAAAGCCGACACAGAACGGTGTTTTCATTTCACATTTCCTGGAATAAAAATCTATCTGACCAAGTTGTGTTCGAGACTTGCACAGATTCACAACAAAATCGCAGGAAATCCACTCAAACGGAAATATTCGAAAAGCGTGCAGTTTCGCAAGAACTAATTAACGTTTTGCAAGCGCGCTGTGTTCATGTTTTGCATACATTCACGCAAATGAAATACTTCTTGAAGCTTTCCATGGATTACGGTAATTGCCACATGTGGAGAGTCTTTATGTCAGTACTCTCAGTTCACGACAAAGGTCGCACGTTGAGACTCTATAAGGAATTCCACGAAATATTCAAACAAAGTGTAGTAGATACAACTAGCTGGGAATACCCTTCAATCCTCGTGTAATACGATTTCATTAAGAATATAACTGCCTTCCGTTGAAATTGGCAGCAGTAGTTGGATCCCCTAGAATATGCAGAAGGTTTATCCTGCGTAGTATTTCCCTGCGGACTATCGTTTTCCATTTATTGACAAATCCCATACATCCTGCACTTGCAAGCTACATCAAGTTAATCTTCATGAGAAGCACTAGATCCCCAAGGCGTACAAGCAAGATCCGATTCATCTGAAGTGAGCTTACGGCATAGTTCCGTGAAGAATGGGATGGAGCTGGATGGGCCACGGAAGCAGGGATGTATGTGATTTAGCGTAAGGCCGTCTGCCAGATTGATTATATAAATGCTTGTGTTTTAAAGATTTTCTCTATTATGTGGTTTTAGTAGCTCAAAGAGCTTTCACATGATTATTAAAGGACATTTTATATTCCAGACACGGCATTAAATCCTAGGATTCCGTTTTAAATATTTACCATTTTTGAATGTGGGGTCAAAGGCTCTACTGCCCCTGCACCTGCTCTAGTCCGGACTTGGGCCTCAACCCTTTCCAAATACTCATAACACATACGAAGTTCATTGAGGTCTTTCTCAATCTAAGTGCTCCAACTTCAGCCCGATCATCTCCTGTTGTTTCAAATGGAAGAAAGCTCCCATACACCACTCCTTGATTCAGAGCTCTACTGTGGAGATTTTCAACCCCTAAGTGGATGGAAGGCTCTCATTACTCAACTGAAGACGTAAAATCATACAAAATATCTGCTTCAGAGAATACTTCCTTTTAAAATTATTTCAATTATACTGACCTTTATGGCAAAAAAAGGCACAAGTGTTCAGCTAACGTCTTTCTTAACTTAGATTTGAAGAGTAAGACTCTCAAATGGCGCAGTTGGATGAGTACCTGCCCTTGGTTAAGGGGGTCCCCGGTTAGAATCCCATTGAAAGCAAAGTTAATACGTTTTATTCGGTTTTGAAATCTGGTCCAATCACCATTTGCCGTTGAGATCAAATTGACGGCACTATGACTAGAGTTGGCGATCAGTGGTGGTGGTCTGACTAAGGTTTTCATAATGGACCAACATGGCTTAAGTGTGCTGGCAATTTTGCTGGCAGCTGCAGGGTTTTGTGGAAACAAGCCACATTTCCGGAAACAATATCCATGTTTCTAAGAATAGCTTTGTCAGAAATTTATCGACCAAATCATGTACCAACGGATTTTAAAGCCTTCGTCCGTCGACTGCACTATGTGTGTGGTACTCATACAAAATTATTTTGTTCAATTTTTGCACATATTAGTATACGGCCACTGAAAATTGAACCGAAAGTTATTTTTTATGAATTATGAAAGTCTTCAAAGCAAAAAGACCAACAAAATACAACACACATTTGTTGCCACACTATGCTGGGTTGCTCATATGGAGCACAAAGCGGTATCAGGGATTCTGCGAACAATCTACACTCGACTCTGTATCGTGCCGGCGTAGTCACTTCCGACCAAGATTTGCCGGCCTGTCATGTCTTCATGTTAAGTTTGGACGACCTAGACTACGTACTCCTTGTGGGGTCCAAGTAGGAGCCATCGTTGAAATATTCGTTACCGGTTTACGCAGTGTGTGGCCTATCCAGCTCAACTTTCGAAGTTGAATCTTTGGAGCTTCTCAGAAACCTATCGCAGCAGATCCTAACTCAGAATCCATTCCAGTCAGAAGACCTTCAGGGTTCGTCTCAAGCATTTGCTGACGAAGACCTGCTGTACGGCTTTCACGTTGGATTTGAATATCCAACGAATAGTGGAGAGATGAAGGAGTCCCATTCAACCGATTATTCGATAACCATCCGAATCGTGTTGATGTGATCAATATATGAGTGGTTGGGTCGAAAACGTGCTCAGATGTTCTTCGACAGTTGGAGAAATCCGGTGTAGGAGTTCTGCATAACCAGTATTCAAGAGTGTGGTTCTGCGGCTGTTTTTCCATTCGTTCAAGTATCCTTTTTTGGTAATGGAATGTTTGGAATGACACCTTATTGCCAGCTGTCGAGGATTCGGGGTTCAGTTCAGGCTGCAGTACAGGATCGGCGCCATGGCTGTCAATTCAAAAAGTTCAACCAGCAGGTTGTCCGGGTGCTTTGTGGCTCTTGAGCTTGCGAATTATAAGCTCAATCTCGGGGGCTGTTGCGCTGTTTGACTTGCCTCCTACGATACATGTGTACATAATGTATCTATATTCTTCAACATACCGCTTTTCCTTACATACAGTGCTCCACAAGAGTTTGCGTACAATGATGCAATTTGGAAAAAAATGGCTGTCATTCACCTAATATAAGCTACAAATATTTTTGAAAGCTAAATTCCAATAAAACAACGTCTCAGGTTTCAGTTTTCAACAAAATAAATTAAAAATGATTATTCATTTAAAAAAAAGCATAACAAAAACCAAAAGATGTTCCGAAATTCCACAAAAGTTTGCATTGTATGTACTTGGCATAAGCAAACGAAGTTTGTTGGATAAGCCAGTAGAAGAAAGTGAAGATTTTAAGCCAAAGAAAGTAACTCCAATTTGGTTTTTCAAAAATGAACTTAAATTGGCAATGTAATAAAGTACGTTGATCTTGAAAAAACCAAAAATATAGGCATCACTTGATTATAAAAAGTCGATGTGTAAATCACATGAGCGTGATTTATTGGAAGCCAGGAAGTAACTTCCGGCTACACGCGAGGAACGTCGAAGACCTCTTGACCGGCTCTGGCAAACCGAAGGCAACGAAACCCGAAGGACATGCGAACAGAATATGACATATTTCCAGGATAATTAGCTCGGTCGTATTCCACTCATGGCACATGGGGGGCAAAAACTATTTCCGATGACACACTGCAAGTGTATTGTGAACAGTTGCGAAATTTTGAAAAGATTGCAGCATTGCCATCAAAAGATTCACTCTTTTAAAATTATTATCCCTCGCACACGCACTTCGTGGTTTGCCCCTTACCCGACATCCGCCCAATTCTTTTTCACTTTCTCTCCCCCGAAATTTACTTATGCTAATTAATTACTGCTAATGACCTAACTGAACAACCTTCCGGTCGCTGGCTTTAATACCTGATTGATTGTACCTTTAGACACTCATAAGCTGACCCCTCGCCATCTAGTGCCTAATGCCTTAATGGGCGTCTTTTAATCCTCCTTTTGATTATTATTTTTACTCGCTGAATGGTGGTGTAGTAAAAAGTAAGTGGAATATTCCTGAGAGTTTAACTTGGGTTCCCGTATTTAACATACAATTACTACCGACAGCATTTGGGCCTAGATACTTATGTACTCCACTTTCCAGCGAACGCATTGGTAACCCAGTTTCAAGAGTTCGTAATTGCAGGACCCATTTAAAGAACAAACAGAAGATTCTGCGGTGCGTAGTAAACACAGCAAAACCGCGTCAAAGTTCTGTTCCATATTTGTAGGCCAGATGATAATGGTAATGATGATGCCTGGTGAACAGTCAGCCATCAACGCTTCAAATTTAATTAGCGGTTAATTGCGCCAAGTTGCTGTGTATAGTCACTCATCAGCACAGGCATCCTATACTATATACAGGTGCTGCTCAAGTTCACAGTGTATCTCGTGGGAAAACCCGCAAAAGGTTCGCTCGTGCACTAACGACCGGCATATGCTTGTAATTGAAATTTCGACTTACCCTTCCGCTTTCACACACAGAGCAAAATCTTCTAATTATATGCAAATAGGACGCCGACGCTGAATTAAAAGATATTTAGAAAAGGTACGCTTTGGCATGATACCAATTTTAGAACAGCGACGATTGAGCGAGAGATGTGCTATAAAACCTGCCACCACTAACGAGAGGCTGGAGGCTTCGATGGTGGTTGGATTCTGAGAGCACAAGCGAAATGATTTAGCACTTGAATGGAAATCATTAGAGAGATAGAAGCCGTAAAACTGAGTACTCACATAAAGGTAAGTATTGCTCTGATGTATGTGCCGTGATGTTTTGATACCATGTCAGAGGGAAATGATGCCTTCGATGTGAGATATGTATGTGTATATTGAGGCTGTTATACGGGATGGTTACACATTTGCAAGGGGACTGAGAAACAAATTAAAGCAAAATTATTCATATTTCAGACGTTACCGTCGAAGAAATGGTCAACAAAATCCACGATATTGGGGTTAGTGAATGGAATTTCAAATGCATAACCATTCTGGTATAAATGCATTCTCGGCAAGATTTGTGCCCGAAAGCTAACGTGCCAAATGCGGTGGAAATCAATTCGTTGAGAAAGTGTTTTATATCAAAATCACAGACACTTAGAGTTATCATAATTTCGGAACAGCAATTCCAAATCGATGACACTTCACTGCGACTTTCAACTGCATGCTGATCTCTTTGAACCATCCCATTGAGGTATCTGACCAAAGAAATAATGAACTGATTATTTAATTGGAATTTAGTATGGTTTCCAGGTAGTCTTGCGGAATCTAAGAGGCAGTCAACTTCTATAAGCAAATAAACACAACATGCCAAATAATGAAAGGTTGAGGGGCAATTCAAGCGAGAGCTCTTTCAGGTGACCTGGCCAGTGCTTGTCGTAAGTAATCCGGCTATGCTATAGCGACAAGACGCTTAGGCAGGCACAGTTTTCTTGTGATCACTGAAATAGATAACTCTCCAAAATAGACTTAACAGCATCGGACCAAGTGAAAAACTCGTTGTATGAGGCGACCAGTAAGGAGGAGGCTAAGTTGAGGGTGGTTTGTTTCCTTCGTAATCGATTTCCGCGCATCTCTAAATAAGATATCCGAACAGTTCAACATTGGCCTTCGCTGGGTCATAGGGCCATAGAGACATCCCGGGAATCTGCAAAGCTGATGAACTCGGATCAAGTAGCCTGATCTCCCTAAAGATCTAAAACTAGCACTGCAGTGGGAATAATCACCGGACACTACCTACTAGGACTTAACGCAAAAGAGTAGGCCTATTCTCCAACGACTTCTTTAGAAGCTGCCTAGACGAAGAGGATGATGAAAGCACGCAACAACTACTCTGCAACTGTACTGCACTTGATTGTACTAGGACAGCCAGTAAAGACGCTAGTAAAGTTTGTTGATGAAAGTGGCTGGTTGTTATGAATCACGGCAGGCCTCTTCAATTTGAAAGAGCAACTGGGCGGTACAATGGGCCTAATTTGGCCTAAGTGTATCAATGCCGCTAACAACACAATTAGTGTTGCAGTATTACAGTATTTTAAAGGTAGTACAAAGTTCGGTAAAAAACCAATTTTGCTTCATCTCTACACTTATTTGCAATGAACAGCCCTGCAGCTGCAGCTGTCAGCCCTTCAGACAAAACTAAACTACTGCCATTTCTGATTGCGCAATGTCTCCACCTGAACTTAAAGGTGTCGAACATTCTACGGAACAAGTTCACGTACAATAGCAGGAGTTTTAAACGATCAACGATCAACGATCAACGATCAACGATCACCGATCACAAAATCCACCGGTGCAGGTGGCATACTATATTGCTGAAGAGGTTTTCTTATACAGTGGCTAAGCCATTTCGCAAGCTTAGTTGGTCTTACTCTTCAGTTTTCTCTTCAACGAAATTGAAGCACGATATGACCGAAAAGGAGCCTTCTTCAGCTACCTACCAGTTGCACCAACTTCCATGCTTTCTAATGTCATTGCAATTCTAGTAAACCGTCAATTCGAGTAATAAATTCAATTGCGAAAGCCTCTAAATGGCAGAAAAGTGGAACCGTGCTTTGAACCATCTATTGCACGATTGTATTTGAATGGCGTTTGACAGAGTCTTCCTTCAGTCTCTCTTGTCGAAAATGTGTCTTGTTGAAGTACTGTTGAAAAACTTATTAAATGCCTATTGCCCAAGAGTCCTTTTGGCTTTTGGTCGCTACCTAGAAGGTGTTTGACAGAGTCTTCTTGCAGTCTCTCTCGTCGAATATGTATCTTTTTGCTACTGTTGAAAATCTTATTGAATGCCCATTGAGTTGCCCAAGAGTCATTTTGGCTTTTGCTCGCTATCTAGAAGGACACACTCTGGCTACAATTCTTCTAACTCATGACGAATGTAATGTCTAATGCCATCTCCAAAGAATTGCCAAATCTTTATTACATAACATAAAGCAATGTCAGTCTGTGCCGGTGTATGCTTAGATCTTTTAAGCTACGCAACAGATTTTAATGCAGTTTTCGTCAATGGATGCAGTGGTTCAAGGATATTTATCGAAAATGCTTTCTAAGAAAAGTGCTGGGGGCTGCAGTGTCGCAAGGGTGCAGAAATCGTATCAGCATTCGAGTGATCTCTCGCGCTTTAGCTAACTTTATTGTATTGTATTGTTATTTTCAGGCCTGGGTATCGTAAGCATGTAACGCTTGTGTGAATAAAATATGAATCATGTGTGGGAAAGACAGAGAAGCAGATAAAATCGTCTGCTATCGAAATTTGATTGTTTGAGGCGTGGTTCAGGTATTTCATGTGGCCTTATTCTTCTTTTCTATCTTTTGAAATATAAAAAAATTATGTATGATGGAAATTTTCCTCGTAGCAACGTATATTATAAGAACAGCCATCAATTACCATATGGTGTGGAGCTTGGAAAGCCATTCAGACGGAAAACTATCGTGCATGTGACATAAAACTCGGAATGAAGCAAAATCATACTTCACTTTCAACAGAACACTAATAAATTGTAGTTCGCTTATTTACGAATTCAATTCATTTTCACACGCACTGCTAGTAAACTGTTCTCAAAAGACATCTGACAGCATGACGTATCTTGTCGTACAGACTGTTTCTCCATGACCGACAATTGAAGTTCATTACTTCACCCGTGCAATGGGTGAAAATAGTGTTCCCATCATGGTTTGGTTTTTCATTCTCTCAAATTTTACTTTTCATTAATTACCGATGGCAAGACTAATTGCACTGCTTTCGCAGCTTGAGCCGAATTATTCAGTCGAATTCAAGTTGTGCATTAAATGACCGCCGCTGTTTGATTGAATCCACCAAACTGTTTCACAACCAGTCCACTTTGGTCGTCGTCCAGTGGAGAATTCATTAGTTCCAAACTGATTCATTTTGACAAAGCGATTCTCTTTACCGTTCCGGAAAAGCGAAGAAAATAAAATGGCCCTACACTTCAACATCAATTTACTCGTGTCACGGTCAGTTGAGCTGGGAGCTAATTAATGGCTATCCACCGCACCGCATGGCAATCTGCGGCGTCAACGGTTGTAGTGAAAGTGAGTGGCGTCAAAGGTGAAGTATGCACAGTTGTGACTTGATACATGTAGCGTAGCTATATCCGATACGATAGACTCAGTTGATTCAGTCTCAGTGTACTGCCTGCGAGGAACGTGGACAAAAAAATGATGGGGCTTTTGTAATCCGTGCTTGATTAATGACATTTAAGGAGGCAATTTAGCACTTTATATGGTGAGAAATTAAAATGATTGGCTGACGATATCATTACTTGTGTGGCGCTCATTGCTGGAAAGTGTGTGAGCGTGTGAAAATTAAAAGAAAAAGTGTGTTTGTTTTTTGTTTTGTTTTTGCAGGTCACCCATGTCCATGTTGAGACACTTTCTATACGTGTGCAGATTTGCAGTAAATCCCCAATTCGGGGAACTTTCATAACTCACGGATCCACTTGCAAGACTTATCAAAAATAATTCCTCATTCTTAGTCGCTCAGGTATTAAACGGCAGGACCCCTCTGCTCGTGAGACAACAAAAGCACGCACATCACGAGTGACTCCTGTAGAAGCTAGACAGAGATTCTCCGTGGACTGTCGCTCGAGAGAACCATCGTATTGTCCACTAATTCCTTTCTGGTTTTTGTTTGCATTTATGTGTAACAAACTCATAGATTGTTATAGCTTCTTGTTAGTCGACTCCAAAATGCCAGAACCTGCACCACATTTCTTCACCTGCACACCAGACTGTAGTGTCGTTTCGTCAGACATATGAAATACCATCGCAAAGTAATTCTTCACAACATTACCACTCGCAGCAAAAGATAATCGGTTAAAATTAGAAATACCCGCTGGTTGAACAAGGCCCTTTGTTCCACTTGGCTGGAACTTTCCTGACACTTGACAAATTAAGACGGCATCGTTGAGATAACAATACAAAAGATGTCTAGGCACAATTCCCGGTCCACAAAAGTCATACGATTTCTAAGCCTCACCGCATAAATTTGATTTGTTCGTTGAATAGAATGTAATCTCAGTGCATTCAGCGTTCCAGTTCATTACCGCTCGGAGATCCGATTATCGTATTGGAAAATCCATCAGTAATGGCTGTACTTTCTCTTTCGGTGCATGCCCTTGACTGGGTTTCTGTTTGATTTTTTCTTCTGATTGATTGCAAAATCTCATGACACTCCTGGGATGTGATTATATGTTGCTTTCTAGAGATGCGAAAGACGTGTCTCCTTCTGCGTGGTATTCTTTTTAAAATTTCTTCCTCTTCTCAGGGTCAGGCTTTTCCCTGCTCGTAGGCTTTATATGTATTTAAGTATGTATGATAATGTTCTAGAAATCGTACGACATTTTGTACAATGTTCTTAGGCAAGACATCGGCGGAAGTAGTCGAAATTAAAGTTTATGGTAATAACTGAACTTTGTTTTGTGTACAATTATAATTCGCAGACTTTAAGGCGATGCTAGTTATAGTCATAATATAAAGACTATTCTCTTCCACAATCTTCTACTTAGCTGCTTACTTAGACGGCAGGAGTTGGTCCTGAATAAATTTTTTTTTATGCATACTAAAGGGTAATAAAGGGTATTTCATTACGTGCTTCCAATTGTTAAATTTAATTCAAACAAAGTGCGTGTGAGATATAATTGACATTTTTTATTCGTTTGAAAGGCATATGTATGCCATTATGTATGGAATACAGCATCGATCAGCCGGTGATGCTCTGGGTGGAACATCCGCATCGGAAGTGCCAAATTTTCCATGACTCTGGTGCATAAATCAGGTTGAATTTAACCGATAATATTGAGTTATGTTGACTTTGGGTACAGTTGTCCACAGAAAAAGTCTACCGGGGTCAAATAGCACGATAACGGTGGAGAGCTCAAGTAACCTCCACGTGAGATGACCATGCCCTCGAATCGATCGGGCAGTTTTTTCAAAGTGTGTTGACAACATGTTCAATAATATTGTTGCAGACCACTCAGGGTATATCATCGTCATGTTGCGGTAATAAGTACATACGTATAAATTATAATTCACATTCACCCGACGCGGATACTAACACCTGGAACGGTGATTATCTCGTTTCAGTGGATTTCTGCTAAATCCATACTACATAGTTTGAAACGCGTTGAGGAAATTTACATCATTTCCGTTAAACCAAACATGTCACTGTATCTTTATCGTTCCGCCGATACTATTCTTCGCAAGTGCCATATGAAATGTGCATTCACTCCGTTGGCGAAAAGAACCTCTTGAGTGAACACATTTTCTCGAAGTGTTTGTACGATACTACTATGATCAGTGCAACTACAGTATTTTTTTTCCTGGAATTGTCCATCAATCTGTCGACTGTACAAATGTGAACTCTCCTCCTCGTCCGAATTTAATCTGAGACGTTAACGACGCACTTAAGGATGTAGCAACTTTAAGCGACGGTTTGCTAATTTCCGTTCTGAAGCCTTGAAAACGAATCACGAGGAATCCAGGAAATGATAATTTTTTAGGTGAAATTGTCAACGATGTCAGGTACCGTCCAGGGTTACTGATTCCATTAATATACAAAGGAACACATAATTGCAGGTGTATACAAGTCGTTGGTAGCCTAGTTGGGCCGCTGTGGCAGATGGAAGTTGACCAAGGAAAAGCCTAAAAATCCTTACTATACACTGTGGATTTTGTTAGGTGAAATTTTCGATGTCGTCGGATGCACTCCAGATATATTTGATTCGATTAATAGAAACTACAGAACATACCTAAAGATGTACAAAAGTCGCAGGTAGCCTGGTTGGGCCGCTGTGGCAGTTGGAAGTTGACCAAGGAAAAGCCTAAAAATCCTTGCTACAGACTGTGGATTTTTTTTGGTGAAATTTTCGATGTCGTCGGACGTGTCAAACGTGTACAGAAGTCGCAGGTAGCCTACTTGGGCCGCTGTGGCAGTTGGAAGTTGACCAAGGAAAAGCCTAAAAATCCTTGCTACACACTGTGGATTTTTTTATGTGAAATTTTCGATGTCGTCGGATGCACTCCAAATGTATTTGCTTCCATTAATAGACACAAGAGAACATGCCCAAAAGTGTACAGGCCTCGTAGGTAGCCTAGTTTGGCCGCTGCTGCAGTTGGAAAATGAAGCAGGAAAAAGGCAGCGGTAGAATCAGACACGACATGTATCTGCCATGATAGAAAGTCGACACATGCACCTATATTTCTAGCAGTAAAACAGAAGTACCTCCCAAACGGACATTTCATGTGGTACATGATAATAGATCCGATTAAAAATTCGGGCAGTTTTGTCCACCATGGAAACTGCGAAGAAATGGAACGTGGAGAAACATCGCCATTAAAATCTGAATAATTGATTTCTATGAGAAACGTATTCACGAATTTTCGATCATAAGACTAACAGCAAAAGAAATAAAATTATAGGTGTTCACCTTATAATAATGTACTCTCAAAAGATGTTCACTTTACCGCGAGTACAATACAAAACTTTTCAAAACCAAAATTTTTCTTCATCTTGTTCCTGGTAGGATTCTTTCAAAACTTCAAACGGCCGAAACGATAGTGTATAGAAACGCGAAAGGAGCACTCATTGACCACGGCCACATTCAAGAACACCGATTGCAGAAGTTCGTCCGCCAACGATACACAACTTTCTGCATAAGGAAGGCTTTCCGTTGTCAATTCTGCCGTAAAAGAAGAATGTGATAAAGGTGTTCTGGCACCAACTACAATCTTCTTAAGATTAAAAATTATATTGAACATACAAATTTAGAATAATCAATTACAAGTTGCTAAAAGTCATCCCCCGGCACGATCACACTACGGCTACCTGCCTCAGGACAGTCATCGTCGTCTTAGCAGAGCACTGCGTCACTTGTCACACACGCCTGCTGGATGGGTGTCATTTATAATTATTTTGAAGAAGCTGCAGGCATGAGGAAGAGGTAGGAAGTAGAAACTATACATCACCTCATCTGTTTGTGCTGTGCTCTGGCCAACCGTAGGTATAGGAGTAAGTCAATCAGAACGGTACCACAGAGGGGCTATATTGGGATAAGTGTGACTCCTATCTGCAGCCAGGCACTCTTACCTAGGCTAACCTACCATACAATGATTTCTGTAGAAGCTGCAGGGATGAGAAGGAAGAGGAAATAATATCGCACCACCTCGGAACTTTCCCCGTTCTTGCAGAAACAAGACGACAACTTCTAGGCAGCTTTACTTAAACTGTCTCGAAGATTTGTCTAACAAAAATATAAGGGACATCCTACAATACCTAAAAGCCACCGAAACCAACATCAGAAATAACCAATTAATCCAGGAAAGAAATGCAATAAAGTCAACGTGAGAACCAGGTCCCATCCGGTTTTGGGAGTGACAGCACAATGAATCACATTGGAGCTTAGCTTATACAAATAAGCGAGCAGTCACTCAACCTACTTACCTACCTGCCACAGGGTCTCAATTTTCTCCGTATTTCCACCGTATTTTTCGACAGGTGGCGTCAGAAATTCAAAATTCAAAATTGGTAGGCAGTTAACTCAAGATCAAGATCAAGGTTGACTGATAAGATACTGGCACTTCAGGGATGAATTTATCTGCTGCTACCAATGGAAGTGAAAGCAACTTTTGTCTCTAAAATCGAATGGGCGATGTCACATATATGTGGGCATAGCCATGAAATGCATTCAAGCTGCAGTTATTAATTAATGTTCTGATTCATTATTTGCACCACACGCTGTTGCAATCTTTAAAAATACACTTCAAACTTTAGCCTGGCGCTTACTTTCTCTTCACTAGCAATCACGAATAATTCTCCAAAGTTCTAACCAATGACAGTTTATTTACCTTCACTTCTGACTCACAAAGAATTGAGTTCCTGCTTGGAGCGGATCATCAATAAATGTATTGCATTTGCCATCCAAAGCAGGTTGCATGCAATTCGTGTCACGATAAGACGAACAAACAATGAAAGAACGAAAGAAAGTCTACCACCTACTCCAATCCACAACCATTAGCCCCCATTCGGTGCCTTTCCTTAACAACAACAACTCCCCGTCAATCGGTCCGTCACATCGTCTCGCTCAATGGGATCCATGCAAGTGCAAGTAAAACCCGCAGCAAAGAACATCAAGTACCATCGCGATCGGTACGAACTCCAGTTGTATGTATTTCACTCGGCAATTAAAACAATTTGGTGTTTTCCCTATCTGATTACCCCCAATGCAGTGCGAGACTAGATCTATCCAAGCTTGCAATTCAATCTCGACCGCATTGCGATTCTGCGCTGCATTGCACGCTCTGATAGCGCATCGTCAGAAGATGCAACATGCATGCAGTATAAAATTGATTTAGCCCACCTGATGACGATCAGTTTGATTGGAAGAGTCCGCCGCGAAACACTGAAACTTACACGCAATTCAAGGACCATGGATATCAAGCTGAGACACCTGATGGTGGTAGTTCTAGTCGGAATAACATTGTGCAGCGCAGAGGATACGACTAATTCCAGTGCACGTTCTGGCTCCTCCTTCATGGACAATGGGGTTTCGCGGGCCATAAAGCACGTCTACGACCAGTGTGAAAGCAGCGTCGACATCTTCCGTTGCTTGAAAATACAAGGAGCCAAGCTAATTGGACGCGCTCTGAAAGTGCACAATATAAAGATTTTCGACGGCATATCGATCATCAAGAAGTCGGATTACAATGAAAGTGAAGCCAGATCAGGCGGTGACCTCCATTTGACGAACAGTGACCTAGAACAGATGTCTTCGAAGAGCTTGGATCGAATTCTGTTCGCTCGCGTTATCAGCCTTCTGCAGAGTCGCCAGGTGCAAGTGAATATTCCTCGGCTGTTGTCATTCGGACAACGCACCAGTCAGCTGCTCTTCGACGAGGGTCGGAAGAAAAAGGACGACAAGAAGTATCTTGCTCCATTCATAGCCGCGGTCCTCCTGAAAACTGGAATACTGAAAATGGCCTACCACTCCATAGCGATCCTCGCAGGAAAAGCTCTGATTGTGGGAAAAATTGCTCTCATCATAAGCGCCATCATTGGCCTGAAGAAACTCGTTTCCGGCGAAGGCCATGACAAGACCACCTATGAGATCGTCAAGCATCCTCAAGTCCAGCAAAGCCATACATACTCGTCCAGTCACGGCGAGTATGAGGGAGGCCACGAGGGAGCCTACCACCGAAGCATAGACGAGGAAATGATGATGCAAGACAAGGCGTATCGAGCCCATGTACCACGGACTTAAGTCAAAGGCCTGCGGCACACCAGTAAACCAAAGATTTTTTTGTTGTGTTTCTTTGATCAATTATTTATTTCATGTACACCTAAAGTTAAATTTAATAAATTATTTGTAGATTAAATCAAATGAAATTGTAGTTTTGTCCTCGGTCGACTGCGTCGTAATTGTGGTAGTCGGCTGACTGTGGACTGGAGTGATGTTCTTCTTCGACGGGCTCGTGATAGACGTGAGATGTTTGTGCACCGTGGGGAAGGCTCCGGTGCCAGCCGCTATAACTGCCACCACCGTGTCCGCCTCCACCCCCGCCGCCGGCATCGGTGTAGGTGACCACATGTTCCGTATTACCGCCTCCACTTGCCTTCGTTTTGAGACTAGTCTGAAAAGAAATTCCTTTAGTTCGGGCTTGAAGAACAAAATGTGTGTTTCTTTTTTATTTTTCTTTGTTTTGATTCAGTGGAAAGTTTTATAACATAAGACATTCGATTCAGTTAGGACGACAAGTACGTAGCCACAGTTGTCTCATCAACATCGCTGCAAGCATACACCAGAATGACTCCCACTGCCACTCAGTGGCAGTTGCAGAAATTCCTTCAGGATCAGATTGGATGTCTGATGATCAGACTCTGTATGATCGCGTGCGTATCTACACAGACGGTCGTATTGATGACGGGCGAAGGGGTGGGTGTTGGTGCCTACTCCAAAGACCTCAATATTGATCTCTCCTTGAAGCTCCCTGACCACTGTAGTGTAGGAGAGTGCCACTGAAGAGGCACACTCCTAGCTCAAGAACAATGTAATATCCAAAACCGATATCACCATCTGGTCGGACAGTCAGGCAGCAATTAAGACCTTGGACAATGTGGCGTTCTATTTAAAACAGCCCTTGTCCGTCTATAAACGCGATGGCTGAGCATTTCAATTTCCATCTCATTTGCGTGTCGAGACACTGTGATTCTGATAATAATAAAATGTGTGGACCTATAGCCCGAAGTGGAAACAAGTGGAGAAGCCGATGTCTTGGTATTCGGTTAGCCTGAACGATCACGTATTAATTCAAAAAGCGAGGACTGACGAGGAGCTTAGTTTTCTTGAAAATTTGATCACAAGGATATCTCCGTCTTCCAGGCAGAACACACATAGTGATAGTGGCGGCTCCATTTTGGATAAAAACCTCCAAGTAGGGAGGTTGTCATCTATTCTGCTGATGCCAGGCGGTGGTCAAACCTCTGGTTAAACTTATCTTGTATTCATAAAACGAGATGTCCAAGTATTTTAAAATCCAACTTATGTTGGCTGCGGGACACTGTTACATTCCAGAGAAATGTAAAGCAGACGAACTCGCTAGAAAGGGCATTGGTTCCGGGTGGAAACCAATCGCTACAGCAAAACATCTACTGAAACTTGTAAAGCTTGTTCACACAAACAGTGGATGGGCTAATAGCACAGGATGCCTGAAGAAGAAGTCTAGAATCCTACTACTTCAACAACAACAGATACCAACTAGTTTGCGGAATACTATAGACAGCGGGACTACTCTGGCCTTACTGTGACTGCTGTCAAGCAGTGGCCTACGTAACCAATCGGATGGTAGGATGGTGGTGGCGAGAAATGGCAGCAGTGGATGATCAATTTTCGAAGAAAATCATCTTCAGTGATGAGGCACATTTTCACCTCAGTGGATTCGTCAATAAGCAGAATTGCCGCATTTGGGCGAATGATAATCTAAGAGTGATTGTCGAAGAACCAATGCACTCACAAAGAGTGACTGTTTGGTGCGGTTTATGGGCTGGCGGCATCATCGGGACGTATTTTTTCCAAAATGAGGCCGGTCAAGCAGTTACTGTGAATGGTGTTCGCTATCGTGAAATGATAACGAACTCTTTATATCTCTTTATATGGCCGTGTTATCTGACTTGGTGGCGATGTCAATTGGCCGCCAAGATCATGTGATTTGACACCGTACGAAAAAGAAATGACAATAATTTCCTAAATAATTTGTGTTTTATTCAAAAACATCGGCCCTTAAAATTTAACCACCCTTTAGAAAACGCTATTGGAATACTAAAAGAGAAATTTCCATGCATAAAGCTTCTACGATTGCATGCGAAAATTTTGCCGCGCACTGTCTCGAAGGTATTTCCGGTCCCTAATGCACAAAATACCCTGAAATGTGAGCTAACAATCTTTTCTTCAATGATTTTCATAACTTGAGTCAACCCAATTGAAAAGTTCACGAACAGAATCTCTTTTTTGTGGAGAATTAATATAAATGGCGAATATAGAATTCGTATTTGTACACATATCGTCACGACTTTCGCCAAACTTGTAACTCGAAACATTTATAAACTACATGTCATAAATTCGGTGCCACGGCAAAAATGCCTTATAGCTTTTTTTAAAACTTTTTGTATTCTTTTCAGATATTTTCGATTACGTATTATATTTGTAATTTGTGAAACAGAAAGCGAGTTTATAAAATTGAAATCTGAATCACATTTGCAGCTTTGTGGTTGCAATTTGTAGTTTGGTGATATGGGGCACTGGTATAAACTGTCTGAACAGTCATAAGACTGTGTGGAACCCTTCCGATATCTAAGTACGTTGACCCATAATGAAATTCATTCCAATTTATCTGATTCGATTAATACGAAATTTAAATGTTTTTCAAACGAATCAAATAAAACACTACCGCGTACTTTCAGTTGTTTGCGTTGGCTGCCCTAGATGTTCACTTGCATCTAAACGTTTAATATGCATCAACAAACACTTTTAAAAGAAGTCATCACCACAAAGGCTTACAAAGGCAATTTGCCTGCAAAAATAAACATGCTTAATGTCTGCCCTTTAGTACTGCACGTAAATAAGCACAGTTTGTACTTTTCTTTGAGTCGTTTCATGAAATTGTAGAAGATGAAAGGAACGAGCAGCACTTAAGGCAGCGTCTCATAGCTGAACGCATTTCACTCGAAGGGACAACTTCTCTCTTGGAACTCTTAATAAGGAAACGCTAATGTTTGTACGTAAACAGATGTTGAAAAAAAAACACATTGCTTCACTTGCATGAGAAAGAGAAGAAGGCACGTACTACAAATAACAATACATCATTTAATTGGTATGCGTGGCAAAACATCTATTGTTCACATTAATCCCCAGCATCCCCAGCCCAGAAAAATTGCCATTCGTGGCAAAACATAAACACATTGAATACACAGCAGAACACATGAAAGCATCCTACTACACATTTGATTGATAATTACTTTAGGCACTAGACTGTCCCACATTGAAAAGCATCCCCCAAAACAAGCCCCGACACGTGTCCCTCTATCAATCAATCTTACACCAAGTGTACACGAGACAGACATAAAACTAATCACCCGAGATGAATTGATTCGCAACCACCACCACACCATCAGCACCGAACTGCTATCGTCATCAATCTTTCAGTTAGTATACCCAATTAATAAAACTTAAACAACACTCACCAGAAGCGATATCACTAGAGCGATTTTTGCCATTACAAATGCCGATCCAGCAATCAGCAGCACTTTGCCGAGGAACATTTGGGCCATCATTGCAACCATTGCCACTCCGCCGAACATGGCCATGCCCTTGTCTTTGTCCTTCTTTTTGCGTCCTTTAAGTGAATCATTTAAGTACCAAATTTTCTGGTATTTTCTTGTATAATCACCACCTTCATCGTGATCGTAGTCCTTTGTGTCTGCCTCCAGCGATCGAGGGTTGAGCTTTAATCGAATCGAGCGAGCTTCGGCTAATTGCAGGAACTTCTCAGCGATCTCTTGTCCCATCGCATCATCTGATCGCTTACTCGGCGGAGCACTGTGCGCTCTGAAGTTGGGATCGCTTTCGAACTCAAGAAAATCACTGTAGTGCCATGTTGAATTGTCACTGAGAACCAAATCTAAATTGTGCGCGACTTCTTTCTGCAGACAAACGAATGCGTTTGATTCCCCAAGACACTTAGCCAAACTCCGACCAATCGAACGTGCACTGAAGTGTTCCCGATTTGACGAGGGCGTAAGAACTGCACCCGCCAATGTCACCGTTAAAGATGCGCACAAAATATAGACTAAGCGTTCGCAACTCATGCTGCTGGTCGATGGGTGTCTTACGGATAGCGAAGGAAATTATCTACTAAACTCTTTCGGAATGTCGCAATTATTTATATAGCGTCGTTACTTGTTGTATTCTTAAAGCAATTACTGTGATTGTCGACCAAAAAATGTTTACTGGAGCTGAAAAGCGGTCGATATGGATCGGTACTGTGCGTTTACATTCGAGTTTCTCTGCTTTGACACGAACTTTGTTTCATTTGGGGTCACAGGTGGGATCTCCGCTGAGATCTGGGGCAAAGGGCGTGGCCGATAAAGAAAAGTTGATTTCGTACGTCACGCCAACCGCCAACCAAAGAACGGTGCCATTGAGCTAAGAATATAATCTGCAGCTTGTATGAGTACTTAAAGGGTAGCAATTTGGGGGTCATAGACAAGGTCTGATGTTCGTGGATGCATACGGACCCATCCCCCGGGGGCAAAAGAAAGGGTCTGGCTCTCCCACTGTCGCACCACGGAGACTACTACAGGAATCGGATCTGGAAGGATGTACTGTAGACGAGATCTTACGATTTAAGGGCCAACATGTTCCGGACGATCAAAAATATGATGAAAACCTGCAAACATATACGACGGTTATTGCAACGACGGAGTTGGATGTGGAATTGTTGTCCTAGGTCGACTTAATCTGAATGTCTTAAGGTTTGCTAATAAAAGTTTTGACAATTGACAATTCTCATCAATCCTAAGCAGCATCAGACATCTACGATCACACCCCGACAGAGGAAAAGAATAACAACAGCACTTATAACTTACATGACCTCCTACAAAGTACATCCAGTGAATGCCCATTGTCGAGGTAAGGAGTACATCTATATCAGAGTCATCGCAACACAGAGCCTGCATGACACACCATCCGATAACAGACTAAGGCTGGTGGACTTTGTCACATGGTGGACACTCTCTGTAACTTGCACATGGTTGCCACAGCTTGAAATCCATAAAAGGTCTTCTGGTGATTCAACCGTCAATCATATCCATCACGTTGCGATCGACACGTCAGACACTCGTCCACTATTTTTGATGTCTTGATCTTGCGAGGAGCGAATATCGTTAGACGAGGTAAACAGGGAAACGTTAAAAGACCTTCGGAGTGAAGGAAGAACACCCTGGTTTACTGTCGGACACTCCGCAAGGGACTTCGATTGAGTCTCCTATAATATCTCTGTACGTTCGTCGCCGCCTGCACAAACAATCGAATAAGAATGGCTACGTTGTCAAGAAGCCATCAGGTACCGCTGATATGGAATGCATTTACAACACAATCAGAGAAAATACCCTAGTTTGGCAATGAACGTAGCCAGGCATATGCAGTTACATTGGATGCCTACAAACCTAGGCTGCAACGATCTGCGCCAGCTGTTCGAATCACGAGTTCTTAGGGTTAGGAAACCGCACTGATAAGGACCTATCACTTTATTCATGAATGGTTCAGGCACTTATACAAAACGGCAGAGAAGTGTGTTGGCAAAATACAACCCTGAAAACCCATGGATCGATCATGGACCCATTTATAGTCTTTCACTTATAAGAGAATGGTTGCAGGCTGAACTGTGGCACTACTAAAAGAAGAACACAATTATAATGGAAGGTATGAATATCACCGAGACTGATCGTTAGACTACGATAGGACGTTAGGCCACCATATTCTCCTCGTGTTGGTCGATAAATCACCGAGTATTGGAAAGATATTCTGTTCATGATGGTAGCCATTACCATTAACATCGACACCAGGGAACAGTATGCATATGTGCATCAACGTATTGAGACAGCTAAGTCCTAACATAACGTGTAGTCGCTTCTTCTAAATTCTTCTAAACTCTTCTAAATTCTTCTAAATTTGGTCAAGAAACCCATTTCCAACATGAACTGCCTCAATTATGTACTTGTCAAATTGTTCATTCTATTGCATGTGAAGTCGTGGTATTCGAGGTCTTTAACTGTGGCCACTACGCCTGTGCCTGTGCTTATAGTAAGTGTCTACTAAGAATAAAATGTATAGGGATGGTCCAAAACTGCGGTTCATAAACCATAATCTAACGAAACTTACAGCACCAACAAATGGTCCTTTTATACTTTGCTTGCAAAAACTTTTGATGCAAATTACTCTTAAGATTGTTCAACTAACCAAACCCATCCAATTATTGGTCAGTGGATACTAAATTGAACACGCTAGATGCTGCCACACGTCCTCGTATTAAGCCACATCGCTCTACGTGATTTACATGTGTGTATATTCACTTTTGTGACGTGAATTTAACTTCATTTTTGGCTTACAATCCCCTTCAATTTTTTTTATTGAGAACACAGACAACTTTATACTGTCTACTTACATTTGTGCGTGATTTTTCCAGCTAGAATTTATTTCGATTTGAATTTGACAATGAATTATGTTCATATGAGTCGTTTTTCAAGCAGGGACTGCCCCAGTGGGACATGGCAACAGCAGACACCACCCCTAAGGTGAGCCACACAAATGGAGAAGGACCTCAACCAATTGAGTGTGCGACAGCGAGTCAGAGGCCTCCCGACCTAAAGAGACTTGTTGGTTAATTCCTACCTTCTCCGCAACACCACACAAAGAAAGAAATACGTATGTGACGCTTTGCAAAAACTACTGACCCAGGCCAGAATTAAGAAGAGGCTGTAGGTCAATCTGAATTAAATCCCTTATTAACTTCTATTATCCTTTAACTGAAACCAAGAATTTGTATTCAAAAGACAAAACTATATTTTCATGACAATATTTACAAATTACAAGCTAACAAATAAATAAAAACAAAAATTTAAGTTAATTAAGGAAGTATACGCCACCCATCCCATCCATCACTGTAAGGTGATTCTTCTTCCTCCTTCGACTTCATGTTTTTCGCATTTCGCTCATTCACCACAGCGCTCTTCTCGAAGTCATAGAACCTATCAGGTGACGGCGTCGACCGACTGACGAACTCCCTCGGTTTATCGAATGCAAGTTTGCGATCATTTCGTGCGTAATCCGGATCATGACTCAATGCATCCGATTGATAGTTGCCAATGAAGCCAAACTTTCCCGGAAAAGGTCCATTGTGCAATTGGTGCCAGTGATTGTGACCATACCCAGCATGGCCATGGTCGTGGCCTGTGCTAAACGAAGGCCAACCACTGTCTAGTGCTGCACCGAACGATGGTGCTCCGCCAGCTCCTAATACTGTGCTCAGGTAAATAGCAACCTTCACCAAGAGCAGCGATTTTTTTAGCAGAAGAAGCACACCGGCGAACACCAGTGGCACGAGAGTGGCTAAGTTGAACTTGAAGCCAAGCAACATGGGCAACAGGTATTGCCTGGTGAGAATCTTACCTGAAAAAAAGAAATGAGGTGAGTGTTGAAGTTCCTAAGTGTATGCAAGGAGTGAATGGTCGGCGTGTCTACCTACCTGTAGATGGTTCTTGTGTTGTAAAGAGGCGATCGTTTACTTTAGCGTCCATGATAAATTCTGCAACGCTGTTCATGTCTGCTGACGGTCCGATCTTAAACACCAATCCCGGATAAATTCTATCCAGGCGCCACTGCAGCGATCGCTGACTGAATAGCGTAGCGGCATTTTCTAAGATCCCCCTAAAATGGATAATTAGCTTGAATGGATTTTTTAAGAAACTGGGTACAGTCAGTGTAAGTTTTTGATTCGGGAATATTTGTTGGAGCAGTTGCGTGTGATTAAAATTGATTGGCTCACACTATGCGGCTTAAGTTGGGCTTGAACTGGTAGGTTGTTGAACGTATGAACGAGTCTTATAAGCAATTAAAGAATGTTATTGCAAAAATATGGATTCGCTGTAGAGCGGAGTATACGTATGAAAATAGAAACAAATATGTTACTTCGTGCTGTTGTGGGAGTTATTCGCCGTGATGGTGCAGTGCGCGAGGCACTACTCAATGTAGCGCAGCTGGTTCTTCGAACGGAAAGGGCTATGCTTCGATGGTTTGGTCACGTGGCACGAATGCCCTTATCATCACGACTGCCGAGGCATGCCTTCAATGCGATTCCATGAGGAAGGCGACCGCTTGGCAGACCCAGGACGAGATGGCTGGACCAAGTCCAAAAACTCGCCTGGTTCCGCTTGGGCATAACTCCGGCTGATTTAGAGTCGATAGCGGAGAATCGAATGGCCTGGAGATCTTTATGCTTTACCTCCCCCGGGTTACTGAAGATGATGATGGACCCAACATTTCTCTAGCTACTAAGTGAAACTATGTCCTTTTGGGAGTGAAAAAAAAAGATAACTTAGCATTTATTCACAATAATAGAAGGAATAAATCGCATTGACTTGTGTTGCATTTAGTCACTAGACAATCATATAGTCTATACCAATATACATACACCCAAGTTCGTCTAAGTTATGTTTCTCCCTTGATATATATTGCTTCTGACCTATGTCAAGTGCTTGCTTACATGCTTGCTACAATAGGCTTGATAGTGGACATAATAATGGATACTACTAAAACTACTTTTGCTACAAAACGGTTTACAGTTTCCGAGGCAAAAAGGATGCTATTAATTTTACAAAACATTGTTTTGAGCACGTATTCCAAGCTTCCAACGGCGGCAGGGTTTCAATGTACCACACTTCGTCGCCTGTTCATTGTTCTAAGACCTCTCTACGACGAGAAAGCCTTATAGGATGACAATAGATATAACATTGAAAACGTAAATCGCATTAAATATTTACAGATTATATCACTCGAACTTATGGTACGGATTCAGCAGTTGGGACAGTGTTTTTCTATGCATAGCAGCAAGATACACAGGTAGTCGTTTACTCTCCTATAAAAATATCCCATGAAAGTAATAAACTAAGTAAGATCAAGAAGATTCACTTAATTACAGGTGCAGAGTCCAAAGATTGAAAGTTATAGCCTTTTGAACCACCTTTTAGAGGAATTTGTATTCCACTCTCGCCTGCAAATTATTTAATAAGTAGTCTTCTTGCTAGCTTACTTGCATCTTACACCATCTTGATAAAGTGTACGCTTCGCAGCGAGGTTTGGTAATAAACCGAATATTCTCAATGGGGACTTAAAAAGCCTTCAATTGATACAGCCAAGCCCATTACATCCTCATTGAGTATAGATCGGGGACATCATGGTAGAGGTCTCAGTAGTGATAGCTATCAGGACAATCCTGCATCTAGGACAACCAACTCAAACAACTGAATTAATAATAAGTCTACTACATTTGGTTAAATGACAATAAATGGTTGTGTTTTATTTGATTCGGATTGAAAAAATGAAATGTCACTTTCTTATAACCTAGTTGAAACAATAAGGTCTACAAGGGTAACATTTTGCCCGAAATTTCGCAGGTTAATACGAACAAAAACTAAATGAGCACAAACTTGATATGAAACTGTAACGAATGCAGTGAAAAATTTATGAAATACCAGACAGCGTTGTTCACATGTAATGTTGAAGACCATAATGAAACCTTTTAATATAAAAATCGGGAAACCTGCGTATCGAATTACGAGTCGAATTTCTCTCATTTTTTGTCCGCCATATTTTGGAATTTCCCTAAATTTTCCATACAAAGAACTATCCTCTAACATGAACTAATTCTGATATCCTGTGAGAATTCGACTTAGGAAGAGTCCACTGTATATATACAACAATCCTGTGCAGTGTACTGAGTGAAAGCCGTTTAGCACCTCCGAACCATTTGAAACCTGCACCGGATTTCGGCTAGGAGATGTGCTGTCGTGTGATATCTTCACTTCTTCTACTGGAGAAAATAGTGCGACGGGCAGCTGTAAACACGGAAGGCACAATTTTCGCAAGTCAGTCCAAGTTTGTTGAGTTACGCAGATGACATCGACATCGTCGTGCGTTCCCAAGGCGCCGTAGCTTTTACGATTGGCGCCTTCGAAAGAAAAGTTCCACGTCGGATACGTATGATCCCGTCTGCGTGGAAGGTGAAACGAGGAGAAGACCGCGAATCTACGACCTTTACTAAGTTGTGGATGTAATTCGAAAGGCAAAAATTCGTCGACTGCACTGGGTCTGTCATATCGAGTGCAAGGACACCAATGGTCCAGCAAAGAGGGTCTTCGTATCCGAGCCTCTTGGCGAATGAGTGGAAGAAGGAGTGAAAGACCTAATCTCCGGTATAAAGACCAAGTCATCGCTTGGTCTTGAAGACTGTAAGCAGCGTGCAAAGGACCCTCATCGACAGAAATTAGCGATTGCCCCAAAGGTCGGTGACCTTATAAGTAAGTATAAACGTTTTTTTTATTTTTATTAGTTCCTGTCTTGAGTACACGTACTCTGAAACATCGTGTTAGTAAAACTGAGTCAAGATTCAAATCTTCAAACAAAAACTAGAACACTTCACACAAAGCAGGAACTGGTGCTTATAGAAGAAGTAGCAAGAATTAGCCAATATCGGAAAAGTTTTGTAATATCATTGATAGAAAGACTTAAAGAGGTCGTCTACGCAACATCAAATTTTACTAAGGAAATGTATCCTTTGCAAGAGCAACAAATTTTAGCACAAGCTCAGCAAGGAAAAGGTCACTTCGTTGATAAATTGAAGTAAATGATTTGTACCATGAACTCAGAATGTTATGTCATGAAGGCACCTACAAGTATTATCTACGGTCTACGGATTACACTGTCGACAATGCCCTCACATTTATTTCTAGAACATTTACTTGCGACTTCACACTTTCATGCATGCATGAAGCCAATAAATATATGACTTCAATTACACTTACACGACACGAAATTTCTCAGATTCACGTCAAAGCACACGAACACGTTTCAGTCATTTCCTCCTGGAAATATCGTACAAGGGTCTTTGGAAATTAATGGTTCACAACGCTAGTTACACAAACCCTTCTGTGTAAGCATCAATCAGACGAATACACAAGAGCTACCTACGCACACGCACCTGAAATCCACTGGATCCTGATCCAAAAAGTTCACAATCGACCTCGACGCCACACTGTCGTCCTTCTCGGCAATCATGTCGGAGAACAAGGTGACATTCTCCTGTTCGTCGAATGCCTGCAGAAAACTAATAGCTGTCTTTCCCATACAGGCTTTTAAGCCCAGATTGTTTGCGTCGCGAATGCAGTAATTAAATTCGTCAAAGTTTCCCGAACGCACGACCAACGGATAGCACACAAGTAGGACCGTAGTGAGACACTGAAGGGTGAACGTAAACATGTCTATCTATTGTTGTTGACGCTATGCCTGGCCGTTGTAAAACCGTAACTGAGATTGTCTACGGAGCGGTCGGTTGGCTTTATACACTCATCTTCCGGGTCTGCAGATACTCAGACACATCTCAGTGAGCAGGTGAATTTTGCGAGAAATTGCACAACTCCTAGTCCAGTGAAATGAGACAGATTCGGCTGTGGGCGGCGTGGTTCACAAAAAAACCATATCTCTGTGTCTTGGCCATGGTCAGAGTGCTGATTATGTAAAGGTTTTGATAGATCTCTGTTTTCTCTGGAGTCGATGCTGTCGGCTTTTGTTGCGGAATACTTGGGTTTCGAGTTAAACGATGTGTGAACCCGAAAAAAAATGTGCTCCCATTCAATTTTACTTTTGACTGTGGACGAGAATTATGAGTCATTATGAGGGCTTTGAAGCAGTTTCATTTGTGGTCACGTTTATTTATTGTGGTCAATGATCTCGTGGCCTGACCTGATGATTGGAAGCACGACAAAAATTCGAATTAGTTGCTTTCCATGTAATTGAAGTGAGCATGCACCGAGAGTTATACAATCCAAATGTTCATTTAAGGTACAAACAAATGGGTGAGCTCTAGCATGTCTGTCCACGACATTTAAACACATTTGGTACATAAACGCATACACTTAGATCAAAGAAATCTCTGAGAGAAGATGACTTAAGAGCACATCGTGTATTACAAGCTCTACTCAGTTGCGCACTTAAATGCGGTTTGGATGATGAATGGGACGTTTTGTACCCGAAAATACCTTATTATTGCATCTCTTCGAGCAATCGATTGCAAAATAGGTAATTCTTCGTCTTGGATAACACTACAGCACCTTAAGACCATCTCCATCAGTTAAAGTTATTTTCAGTACCGGGTTACTTAGAAAAGTGCTGCAAAAAGCCAACACAACTGAATGATGTTCGCACAAAGTGAATGATCCATTTCATCCCCACTCGGAGAGAAGTATCCTTCGTGGGTGCCTTTATGCGAATGTACGTAATATTTACATGTTCCGTTAACAAAATACACACTAGAAAATGTACGCCTACATTATTTCAGTCTACATCACAGTCCTCATAGGAAGATATGAATGACATTAGAATTGAAGCAATTTGAGTAACACGTACATACTACCTTTTCACATCAATCTTACTGTCGCAAGTTCAGTACATAGTCCCCATTATAGTATGTGTCTCGATAAATATATTTGGGTGTATTCGTTGTACGGATATGATTTGACGTTCAGGCTCATAGCTTCGGGATTATTTTGGGAGTTTTTTCGATTCAGTACATGTGTCTGTAATACGTTCATTCAGTGCACAGCCAGCCAGCAATCGAATTGCATCTAGTCAATTAAGTTGTTGGTTTTTTTTTGAGCAATGTGTGGTAAAGCTTTATTACTTAATTGGCTGTAGAGCTGAAAGAAACAAGGGCAATGATCGGATAATATCTGCGTTTAATATTGGTATTATTTGTACTACTATTTGTATAATTTACGGCGAAGACAAGGTAGACATAGTCCTGATTACGTCAGAGTTATGCTAGTTCGTAGAAGACGCCACCAAACGACTCCAAGCGAGCGTATGAAAAAACAAAGAAGATGTTATAGACTATATTAAGGAAATGTATCCTTCAATAATTGGTGGGATGAAAGAGGTTTCCTTTCTTGCGGAACAGGTATATTTTACTTCATGTCATGGTCATCATGTGTGCTTTTTCCTATTTTCCAAGCTTATGCGTTCTATTCTTCCAATACCCAAAGCTGCGAACGAAATAACAAAGTAATCGGAAGAAAATAAGAAACAATTAAAGACAGCATGCTAATTTGTATAGTATAGGCATGCAGATAACTGGGTAACTGCTGGTATAAGTCAAGCTTTCAACGGAAAGTGAAATCGAACTACATATTCTAAAGAAAGTCGCCTTATATAAATGGTCGCATTTACAAATGGAAAAAATGGAAAAGATCCACTGAGGCTAAGCTTGAAAGACCACAACGCCTTATGTGCATTGGAATAACGGGAGCTCTAAAAACAACATCTACAGCGTCACTAAACATGATTCTACTTTTACTTTCCATTAGCTTATTTGCCAAAGGCTTTGCGGCTAAGTCCGCGTTATGAATAAAGGAATTCAATAATTCTACATTCGGAACTTTCGGGCATTGTAACTTTATAAATATTGCCAATAATAATACCAGATTACCAACACCCGGTTCGAAGGTAATTCAAATTCACACCGACGGCTCCAATCAGCATGAAAGTGTCGGTGCTGGTGTATATAATGCATTGCAAGACGTCGAAATCTGCTACAAACTGGACGAAAGAAGCATCATCTTTCAGGCGTAGCTGGTGGCCATCCAGAAAGCTGCAAAAAGCCTGATAAACAGCGCACAACTCACTCGCATTAATATCTATTTAAAGGGTGGTTAAATTTTAAGGGCCGATGTTGAATGTGAACCACACCTAAACAAGTTTCTTTTCTGCATTTCATTTAACATTTCTCAATTTCAGACTAATTCTAAACTCTAACTATTGCGTTAAAGTTATTCAGGCTTATTATGAAAATGAGCGTTCAAATTAAAATGCATATCGTGCACTTCGTGATTTTTTCGGTCAATTTAATCGTCCAAATGTGCGTACAATCGGAAAAATCGTGCAAAAATTTGAGCAAACCGGGTCTGCAGGAGATGTGAAAACACCAGTGCATGCTCGTAAAGCTCGTACTGCAGAAAATATTGCTGCTGTTCGCGATAGTGTGGCTGAAGACCCGTCCACCTCAACTCGTCGTCGTAGTGCAATTGACTCAAGAACTAAAGCCTCTTGACCATTTCAAGCGTCGTCAATGGTCAGAATGGTGGCAAGAAATAGTAACAGTGGATGATCAATTTTCGAAGAAAATCATCTTCGGTGATGAGGCACATTTTCACCTCAGTGGATTCGTTAATAAGCAGAATTGCCGCATTTGGGCGAATGATAATCCAAGAGTGATTGTCGATCATCTTCGGTGATGAGGCACATTTTCACCTCAGTGGATTCGTTAATAAGCAGAATTGCCGCATTTGGGCGAATGATAATCCAAGAGTGATTGTCGAAAAACCAATGCACCCACAAAGAGTGATTGTTTGGTGCGGTTTATGGGCTGGCGGCATCATCGGGCCGTATTTTTTTCCAAAACGATGCCGGTCAGGCAGTTACAGTGAATGGTGTTCGCTATCGTGAAATGATAACGAACTTTTTATGGCCCGAATTGGAAGATATGAATGTGGACGATATGTGGTTTCAACAGGACGGTGCCACTTGCCACACAGCTAACGAAACAATGGCTCAATGGCCGTGTTATCTGACGTGGTGGCGATGTCAATTGGCCGCCAAGATCATGTGATTTGACACCGTTGGATTCTTGTCTTTGGGGTTATTTGAAAGAAAAGGTGCACGTCGATAAGCCAGCAACAATTCAAGAGCTAAAGGATGAGATAATTCGGCACATTAACGGCATAGTACCTCAATTATGCTTCAGCGTCATCGAAAATTTAGACCATCGAATGGAGGTGTGCCGCCGAGGTCGCGGACCATCATAATAAAAATAAATGACAATAATTTCCTAATTAATTTGTGTTTTATTCAAAATCAACATCGGCCCTTTAGATTGTCAAGCAGCGATGAAAGCACTAAAAGCTAATATAATAAAGCCGAAAACGATACTCAACTGTTTCGAGGCTCTGCAGCAACAATGCAGTCTCGCTCTTTTGGGTTCCTTGATATATGGGAATTCAGGCAAACGAAACGACAAAGTAATCCCCACTCCAATAAAATTTTTCTTCAATTTACTCAACAATGAACTTATAACAGCAAACAGCGTCTCTAAAAAAAAAAACCTTGTGGCCCGAATACAACATCGCCCAAACCAAAGTAATAATCTCGCTACCAAGAATTAACTCCAGTATTCTAGTAGGCATCATTACAGGCCATTGCCTGGTGGGTCACCATGCTCATAGACTAGGCCTGATTGCCACTGATAGATGCAGAAACTGCAAAGAAACAGTGATGGTAGGTAGCCAATACCCGATATAAGACTCTAGGTGAACCATTCTTTAAATAATTAAATGGCCGCTGTGAAAACAAAACATCTCATAAACTTTGCTAAAACCACTGGAACATTTTGCTTAAATGAGGCTACAGTGGACTAAAACAAGGCTTACTCTGTGTAGTGTTGGCTACCCCCTAACCTATTTATGGCTCTAATTGGTGTTTCAAATATTTAGTTTTTAAGGCATGTTCAGATCTGTACATATATATATATATAGAGTATACTTTTCGCGAGACAATGAGAAAAAGAAATATATGTTTTTTTTTCGGATATAGTCTTTCCTACAAGTCATTTTTTAATGATTCCTTGTTTCCATTTTCAAAGACTAATCATAAAGGACGAAAAGAGACTCCAACCATCGAATGACTATTCGGTAAGCTTCGTTCAGTTTCGATCACTTTTGCTTACTTAAGTGGCAATGTAATTGAATCGGTCTCTACATGTATGGCCGATTGAATTGGATGATTTTTCGTTCAATTCTGACATAAGCTCAAGTTTACAAAAGTAAACTTTTTGTAGTATGGGACCACACTCAAAAACATTACATACTTGCACAGTATACTCTCGGTAGAGTAAACTAATGAACACCAAATGAAAAACAAAACATCACAATCGACAGCTAAAATTGTGAAGTAGTTTGCCCACTTCGGGGAAAAGGTGAACTTGTCAAATGACATCTTAGTTTAGATTTTGCTACAGGAATAAGCCACATATAGGTAAATTCTGATTCCAGTGTTATATGAAACATTTATAAAGCCCCTTTTCCATCTCAGGTAGTTCAGACGCTATCAGTGCCCTCCTATTTCCACGAACAGAATAAGTATTATTCACCATTCCTATAATATCGGAAATGTGATGTTCACAGGTTGTGACACATTTGGGGATGTCATTTATAAAGCACGTAAATAAGAGCGGGACCAGTACAGATCCCTGCGGAACACCTTAGCGGCTTGAAGAACATTTATAATTGTGGAACACATTTTGTGGGCGATTAAAAATATATGAACCGACAACGCACAAGGAGCTTTCAAACGAAAATTGAGTTTGAAGCATTTTTTTTATAAGTATTCTCTGATTTAAACTATTGAATGCCCTCTCATTAATACTGGCGGACTCTCTTGTGTGCATTGATGAACTTTGCCGCCTCATTCATTTAGTTTGAATTGCGAAACTTTACTGAAAGTCTGCAAAGAAAATTAAAAATAAATCAATAAGCCTTGGAATGAATAGCGCCATTTGTGCGTATGAACATTCAATACATCCCTTCTCAAAAATGTCTCCTTCAACAAGAGATCCTTCTTGAATACACTATTGTATATTTATTGACAGTTCTTAAGAAAAATGCAAAAATGTTTGTGCCCGAATTCAATTCTAAAAGTATCTCAAATACATTACGAGATATTTCTAGGGAAATCAATAATTCAGACACCACAGGTGGGAGTGGCTCTACTGTGGGATGGAGCATTTGAATTGCAAATGTGACAAATTTCCACATGCTACTTACACGTAAGTAGACCTTAGGGAGGAGTGTTGTTGACGACACAACGCAAAACAACTCATATCACTTCGATGCTTGTCTGTCGACTTGTCCTTACTTTAATGCTACCTATCAATTGAACGCTTTAAAGTTGAGGCATACATTTTTTTTACTGAGGATATATGAACGGATTAACTTTGCAGATTAAAAAAATCACTAACCATGTTGGACTTAAGTTTCACTTGACAAGTTAAGATGCCGGTTTGCTAGAATCGAAAAATATGTGGTAAAGTCGGTATAACTTAAATTAAGATAAAGAAATAGTGGATCATATGACTTTGAATTGTACTTTAATACTGACAATGACATAAAATCATGGAGAAAATTGTGAATAAGAATTCAACATTACAAGTTTAAAAATAATAGTTTGGAGTTCGAATTACATGATTTATTTGAAGATGATGTGGAAGTGATAGAAATATAAGAAACTGGAGCATGTATATTTTTGTACCTTTGACGAACTCTCGCTTCGGCTACATAAAATCATACAGCCGATAACATCAAATTAAAAATGTCGCTTAAACAGGTTTCTTACGCAAATTATAAATGAACATATGTATGTACATTTCCAGGAAATAGTTCGATTGCACCTCCGAATCAACTACATGTCACATTAATAAGCATGATTTAGGAGGAATGCACGTTTCGAGTGTAGATAGGTAGGTAGGTAGGTTGATTATTGATTTGGAAGTCATGCTCAAACTAGACTTATACCATGTATCCGTTTCGAGTGTATCGAGGATTGTTTTGAGAATTTCGAAAGCGATAGCGTCCCCCTTAAAGCAACATAACATACATTACTGACGAAATCTATCGAAATTGCAAATGCCAAACAACATTTCGTTCGAATAGCTTCTTTTCCATCTGTGATAGCCATATATGAAGCTCACATTAAAATTCACATTCTCAAAGCGAAAGTAACGAATGTGACATTTAAAACCGAAGTGAACTTAGCTGCATTTCAAAAAAACCTTTGATTCTCTCAGACACAGCTGGAAATAGACAATACTAACAGGTCGGCATTAGCTGCTTTAAACCCGACATTCGGTGATCCCCTATAAATTAATAGGTATAGAAAAAATCAATGAAAATAAGGAACTATACTAATAACAATGTACTGTCTGTATATTTTAGAGGAATATAAATAAGTAATAATTACTTATTTGTATTTCTCTGAAGACTTTACTTCTTTAATATAGCATATAGCTCCAGATGGAATTTGAAGAGTAATTCAGCTTTCAATAAATTTACGGAATATTTATTTTTGGTATCTCACCATTTTAAATTCATTTGAGAAAAAACGCGTTCGGGAAAGCTGTTTGAAGTAGGGACGTAGTACCTATTATTAAGCAAACTAATTTAAACATATTACATATTTTTTTTCGAAACTGTTTAAATAGCTGGTACCGTCAAAATCGGGACGTCTGGTATCGCTGCAGACGAGAAACTTTTCAGAAAGACACGATGCTGGCCAAATAGTCTAAAACTTTTAAATTGCAGGCACTAATTTCATCGGCTTGTCCTTATTATTTCAAGATAAAATACCATTTGATGGCCTTTTAACGGATGTTATTTTATTACTACGATTTTTACACTATCTGGAAGATTACTGTGTCCGAATTTTAAGATTTTCCAATTTCTAAGAAGCAAATAATGGCCGCACTTAGTAAGATTCACTCAAACAATACTCACACTAGTCGTATAAAACATTGAACCGCATTTGCGGCAAACCATCAATTTTCCCTAGTTCTAGCAATCCTTTTGTAGTCATCGATTCTCGACTTAGATGTTCTCCTATAATTTTTTTTTTTCTTTGAGCAGACATTCTGTTTCATCCCCCAGATAATCATCTTGAGCTTATTAACTGAACCACTGATCCAGTTCATACTTATTTATTCATAAACATTCTGTAATACAATGTTTTTGAGAAACAGTGGAGTACACCATAAAGAATGCATATCTTTCCGATTATCAACATCTTATACTGGCGCGCGTGTTGAAGCTTTAGCTACCAGGTGTCTTTAACTATGGCCATATACCTATGTAACTGGTGGCTTTGTGCTTCCTTTACCTTCTGTAATCGAGGATACTTCACCCCGGAAACGTTTGATAAATAGATTTGACTTTATTTCCCTTAGCATAATATCATATACAAAATAGAGATAAAGACTTCATACAAATAAAATTACCCGATTTATGTGATACAGCTTAAATACGCAGCAATCCATTCCTCTTCTTCTTCTAATGACGCTACAGTCCCGGTGGACCTGGGTCCAACAAGAAGGCCCCAGCGCTCGTCTTTGATCCGTCAGTATACAGAGTGATCTCCTCTTCGGCTACTACCGTTTGTTCCTGACATTGTTTTCGGCTAGGTTTGATGGTAAGTAATCTGCTCGTCTTACTCCAACTGTTTAGTGTAGCAGCGTGCTGCACTGATGCTGCAGGATAGGTCGAGAGGATGAAGATAGAGGATGGCCTCGAGTGCTCCGACAGATGAGAACAAAGGGATTAAAAACGAAATCCTTGGCTGGAAATGTGCTTTGGGATGGCCAATTAAGTGCCCCAACTGCGAACCCTTACAACTGCCGTCTGCGTTAATATTTGATAAATGTTGGTATTTATGCTAAGCCTATGGCACTTGTGTTTCGTACGGCCGGAACGGTTTTAAAGTGAAAAGAACTGCTAATTGGTTTCCTCACGTTAAAGAATTGTGTAGGGGTTTCCTCATGATTTCTTCATGAACGTTGAATGATATTGCATATTCTTAGGTGCTTCGTATAAACTTTAATAAGCATGCTCAAATCGTTTTCTTCTGCCCATTTTACTGTCATTTTTTTTTATTTTATGGTCAGCAGCTGTAAATATTGTTAAGGCAAAAGAAACTAGGTTCCATATGAAGTGCTTTTGCAAACATTCAAACAGCATTATTTGCTTAGTTAAAATTAAATAAAATAAATTACCCACGTAATAATTATTGCTCTCGTGTTAGGAGGTCACTTGACAATGTCAAACAAATTTGCGATTTTTCTCACCCTGGTATCAGTTAAATCATTAAATTAATGTTGAATGTAAGGTTACAATCGTCCATCATCCTTATAGCCGGCAATGTAGTGCAACCACTCACTCCTGTACCGTAGCGGAGCAAAAATGCAGATAATGTTGCCCTAGTGGGGTTCGCTTCCCTTTCATTTGGCGAAAAGTAAAATTACTCGACTCAACCTAAACCTACTCATGGCACGACCGGAGCTAACCAACCTTATCTGCCGGTCTTCATGCAGCGACAAATGAAAGTTCGACCTTCTTTTTGCGAATGTCAATGACACTGTACAGGATGTACACGATGTGCAGAGCCCCATTTGTACGAGTATGTGTCGCATGTGGTTTATATGGAACACCAGTGTCGGATTCGGCTACATAAATGGGTAGGCCGTCTTTTTTTTTTGTGTTTCTGCTTCTTCATTTTGCGGTGGTTACGCTGTGTTCGGTATACGGTGAAAGTGTTTTCATACGAGTTTTACCCAAGAGATTTTAGCATTTGTCTTCATGTATTCACTGGATGGCCAGGTCCTGGTATTCGCGTTGGAACAATTTGTTGCTGAAGTGACCTACTTTGCTGGGATCAGACGCTGAAAAGAGGGAGAGCGAAGGAGAGAAGACGACAAGTGGGAGGGAGTCAGAGTAAAACAACCCGTAATTATGTTCCTGATTCCCACAGGAAGATACACAGCGAATGCTGGCTGCGATGTGCAGAGTCTTGCGGCAAAATTTCGCTTTGGTTGATAAGAAGTAATGTTGGCGAATAAACGGGAAAATGTGCATATGTCTACCTGGTTTATCTCGTTTTCTTAAATTGGTCATTGTGCTCACCTGGAGTGTGAAAATGCCAAGAATTTCAGGCTAAGAAACTATGCCATGTACCACTTACTCGTGGAATTTGGGTAAGCCGAATGTGTTCAAATTTGCTCTAAGAACAATCTATGCGGCGTTTTATATGAGTGGGAATTTTGTAAGAGGAAACAAAAATAATGTAGGCACCTGCAACAGAGATCATCACATCAGCTTTTATGAACATCTTTTTTCAACTTAATCTGTTAATTTTGATTTTGTTTTCTTGGGCTTACCCGAATGTCTTGAGGTTAGCTTAGGTTAATGTGACTTATTTTTGCGGGGGTTGCACTGAGAGCAGCATAGGATAATTGTATCGCGAGGTTTTTCTTATAAAATGTGCAGATAATGTTGTACTCCGAGCCTACGGCTTTTTGTGGTTTTCTGTGGTGGTGACCAACGTTATCCATGAAGAATGAACCGAGGTACAAGCGAAATTGAGTACGTTGTGATCTCCTCATGCGTCAAGTATTATGGCGTGCATTCGTAGTTAATCTGAGAACCAACCATGGTAACTATTTTTGATCTCATGAGAGGAACTCAGCTCTAGGATCAATTATGACCCATTTTGGATATTTGACACGTCGTTTCGGTGATAGAAATGGTATTCATTTTTCTGGGTGCTTTTTTAGCGACAAATTGCATATACCCAATAGCAATGTCAAGCCACAAGTTGTGTGTGTGGTTGAGATAGAGATAGACCTGCAAATAGCTTGTAGCAGCAAACACTCTTGCTACGCGTGCTATTGTTGTGTCATGAGTGGAGTTTGAAGAAGAGTTTGATAAGCGTTTTCTACACATACAGTTGCAACCTCGTATGATTCTTAGTGACTCGGGAGATGGGGACCAGGTATCGGGTATTGAACCTGGACGCCCTGGATAGGAGTTAGTCGACACATATCTTCTTTGCTATATTTTCGCTAAATGAAACTCTTAGAAATGTGAAAATTGTGGGAGAACAAGCAGATGATTTGCAGTGACATTCAAGTTTACAAACTTGAATTAGCCAAAATGTTGTTAAGGAAGAGATTGTCTTCCACATTCTCAGTTCATTACATCTATAGGTATATTCCAAACCTAAACGGCAAAACGCGTATGGTACCCTCTACCGCCAGTCATTTTCTGACAATTTAGTTGGCTTTTTTAAATGTGTAATTACGGTACAGAAGGGATAAAATGAAGTTGGTGTGCACCCAACAGATTTCCCCTTTTTTTTGATAGTTTTCAATTTTTTACCCATTTTTTTGGAGATTTAACTCAATTTTTCTGCACTCTCACCAAACAGATCTAAATTGAATTTAAGAGTGATAATGAGACAAGAAACCTTGAATGTTGTTTATCAAAAAGCACTGCAATATATTTTTATATTTTTACTCAAATTGTTAAATTTTTTTTAAAGCCGGGTGAAGTATAAGTTGTTTGAAAAGGCGTTCTCTTCTTTTCAGCCACCAAATATAAGTCGATAGGAGAAATGCAGAAGCAAGCCCAAGGGAACTATTGAACTTAACACACGACCCTCAATCGTCCCACCTATTGATAGCGCATTCAAGATAAACCTTAGAAGACACGATGGGGAGTGTGTTGGAATACTTAAAGTCAAAACTGGAATTGTATTTTTTCTTATAAATATTATTCTTATATCATAACGTGCACAAGCGAAATCGGGTAATGTGTACTTTAGTGATGTGCCAAACCGAAACATTGTTGAACCGAGTAAGCCCGAGTTGGAATTGAAGCAATCCGAGCGGCACCTCGAGTCGGTTTCAAACTATGTTTTAGTGGACCCACGGTAAGCTGACAAACGTTTTGCAAGGCAGTGTCCGATCTATTAAACAGAGTTCATAATAATCCGATAAATTTCAAATAAAAATGTACCATAAATCATATGTGACTTCAATAAGGCTTAACAACAGAATAGAGAGCAATAAGCGTCGGGCAAACTTTTCGTTGTGTCGTGAATTAGTAACAACTTGTTTAGACTCACATTAACGAAGATTATCCGAAATAAATCGTACGTACACTCTAGTCACGTTATGAGTTTAAGGCTTGTCGGATTAAAGGGGGTGAAGGTTAAGACAACGGCCGAACTACTGCAGGTTGATCAATACGAGTGTTGATGGTGTACTTGAATTTATATGATACGTTTTAAGTAGATTTCTTACAATTGGGACACAGGATGGGAATTTTAACTTCAACTCGGACAAAAAAAAGCCAGATGGACAACAAATCTGGCTATTGTTATATACAAGCACACAAAAGTTAAAAAAGATTCCTAGATATCCAGATACTCCCGACGATCCTTTCTGGGATCAATGTCAATAGCCTATCATGCAGTGTGTCATGTGCCACACGAAACCAATTTACTGCATGGAGATTGATTGTTTATTAAATTCCAACAACACATGTAGTTGGTTGTTTTACATTTTTACTGTAATGATTCTCTTCTTATGTAACCATATTCAATGATGCTTAAATACAAAGACCCCGAAGAAAACAGCACCGTTTCCACTTGTGTTGTCGCGTCAAATTCACTTTTATGTAGCATTAGTAACACAAGGCACGCTATTTAGATCATTCACCTCTCAATGTCCTTACCCTTGAATGTCTCCCATCCACTGTAACGAGTCAATTTAAAGTGAACAATGTGACGATCATCACGATTTTTTTGGACATTAGAACCGTCGAATACACGTTGAAATGCTAGGTTTCTACAGAACTGAAAATTAAATAAAAATTTCAAAAGTTTTTTATATTTTTTTTTTGTATTTTATTTGCATTTTGTTTGTTTTTATAAAAACGTTGCTCTTAGGTTTAGGCGTGAAAAAGAATCAATATTGCATTACAATTAAGAAGAGTACATCTATGAAACCCGCTGACTATTTCAGTAGCTAGACTGTAGATTATAAGTTAATACCTATTTTTTTGTTTTGTTTTTGAAATATATTTGTACTAAGTTAGAGAAGAGTGTGAGGTGAAGTGAAAAAGACAGGATAGTAGAAACTAATATAGTTGTACATATGTAGGAGAGACTATAGCACAGTGATAGCAGTACGAAATAGGATTAAAGCTTTTTTAAGTTAAATTTGTTAAACTACACATACGCTGCTGCGACTGAGATATAGTCCTGTCAGATGAGCTATGAATGAGTGTTTCGAATACAAGACTATTACACAACCTTACAAGTTAAACATTTTTATAAAATTTTTTTAATCATTTAAAATAAATAAATAAATACCTCCCGTCTCTTGCTATTATCTTCTAGAAATACAACAAAAAAAAGAGAAAACAAATAAAAATTCATTAACATGGCGCGCGTTCTCGTTGAAGTCGAAGAAGTGCGAAATAAATTAAATTAAATAAATAAGTATCCTTTTATCTTTTCATGTGTTTGCCAGAGATATTGCATCCATTTCAGGTGAAAATTGATTGTCCGTAGATTTGTTGTGTTGTATTGTATTTGTATTACTGAGAGTGTGTGTACATCTTAGTTTTGGTATGCAGCATAGGCAAGGTTCTGAGCGTCGAGTGACCGTCCATAGCTGTGCTCATCGTAGTGTGGATGGGCAACCACTTCGTAGTTTTGGTTTGAGTTCTTTGACTCCAACAGTTTCTTCAGTCCAATGATGCCGGACAACAAGAGAGCGATCTTGCCAATAACCAAAGCCTTGAAAGCAATCAATGCCAAGAAACCGATAGCGAGTGGCAATAAGGCGGCAGCCTTCAACTTCAAGAGCAACAACAGAGGCATCAACAACTTCTTCTTGTCCTTCTTCTTGCCACGAGCTGTAAATTTAGAATCAAAGTAAGCGATGAAAATAAAGTTATGCTGACGCCATCGCATCAATTAGATGTGGAGTATGAGATGAATGAATGTTTGTATGGTTGTGTGTTTGGGTGCGCTGTGTGGGGATGTAGAACATCGGTGCAGCGGACTGCTATTGAGCGATATTACGGGTGTGTGGAGCTCTGAGGGGGATATATGTCCGATGACCCACATTCGTTGCTTCGCGATGCCGCTATCTGATCAGTCTGGCAGGCGGTGGACACTCTTTTTCGAAAAGGAGTGCTCGAGGTGACGGAGTTTGCACCGGGATGCGTGCACATCATCAGTTCGTATGAGTATGAGTGAAATAAATTTGAAGCAGTCGCATATTTGTTTTTGCTAAATTAAGTAACTGTTTATCGAGTGTCCCTGTTGTACGGTGTAGATCTATGGCAAGTGAGACTAGTTTTTCACGTCGTCAATGAAGATACGCTCAGATTTTGAGAAAGTTGAGTGTGAGGTGGAGAACGCGAGACGAGGTTTGGTGGGAATCAAAACAGGAACTACAGTTGAATCGAATGTGCAATGTGCTTGTTGCGGTTTTTCATTGGAATTGAAAAGTATGCTTTTGCAGAGCCACCGGAGAAACGATGGCGCACATGCATCCATACATAGATCAGTGAAAAGTGGGTAAGTCTGTTATGGTGTGGGGTGGGTGCAAAACCGGAATAGCTGAGAAAGGAGTCAAGAGTGCATATCAAATGAGTGCACGTGAAGACGAAGTTTCAAAGTCATTGCACTGGAACCTTGTGCACATCTTGGTGAGTTGGGATTGGGGAAGAACACCTCAACTACTCAAGTTAATGGTTGAAATCCTGGGATGTAATGCAACGGGCGGTGTATTTCACATTTAAGCACACCTAGTCAGTGAGGTTCTACTGATTCCACCAAAGAAACTTCAACATTAATTAGTGAACTTCTGATTACGAAATTTTGTGGCAATGATGCCTCCTTGAAAAGCCCTTTTCACATAGAAATCCCTAATTGCTCTCTTCCAGTTAACTTGCCTCAAATATCAGACATTTCGCGAAGAAGTTTGTGCACTGAACTGTACGTCTGATGAAACTTAGAAAAGGATCCACCAAATTGAGGTCTTATCTGAGTCAGACAAAATTCCACGGAAAAGGAATTCAACTGAAAGCTTTAATGTGTCTTTCTTATGCAAATTACGAGACTCACCCGAAGATTGGAAGTGCTCAAATAATTACACAGAAATATGCAACAACAAGCACTGAAAAAGCCAATCAACTTAGTTTGTGTCAATTTGTGTGTTCAGTTTGTCACACCTCACATGACATAATCCAATGTGTCCACCTAAGTAACCACAGAGTGTTTATAATCAGAGTTGAAGTGCCATTGAAACTCATCAAGTGGAAACTTTCCCAAACAATTAATGTATCTCTCTCGTTCATTGTTGAAAATGATGCTCGAACTGATTCTCTCATTGTTTTGTGGAGGCACTTTAAGCCAGCTTTAGGACTTCTTTAATGCGATCATCCAATGAATTGCATTAAATTTCGTGTTAATTTTATCCCGTTCACAGTTGAGTTACCATCTGTCCACATTTAATCTGAGGTTCTGAGGTTTATCGATTTTTGTTTACCCACAGCTGCCGAGTTTGAAATTAATGCGAGAGGGCGAAAATGAGTTTGACGAATTTTGCATGTAAATGCCAGGGTTTCAGGGGATAACTACTTGTCAAAATAAAACCAAATAAACAAGCTACTGTGTGTGCTTTTGAATTTAAGCGATTACACAGAATTATGGTCTGTGTCAGGGATAATTTGGATTTTGATTGGATGAGTAGATTTACTGAATTTTGTAAGATTTGTGGAATGATGAGACGACTGTTTTGGCAGTCGTCCTTCTCAGAAGCGGTTCAGCTTTGAACTGAGTTGCATTAATAACTGTTACGTATGTCAAGAGTGGATAGTGTCTTAAACTGTTTTTCTTTTTGTTTACTTACATTCTTCAAGGGAACGTTGCATATCCTCAATTGAGTCCTTTGGCACCTTGAATTGCAGAGTGTGAGTGCCGAAGAATCGAGCGACACGTTCCACCAACAAAGAATCGACTTCGGTCTCCCTGGTCTCTGGATCAGTGGGCAGATCGACCTCATTCAATGAACGACCAGCGGGGATATCATCAGTCTTGATCAATTGAATTCCTTCAGTCAGCTTAACATCACCCTCTTCGGTGTCGAAGTAGTGCAGGGCTCTTTCCTAAGAAACGAAAAGTATACGAATTGTTTGTTTTCGATTGAATATCAATGCATCCAAATGAACACGATGAACACGCTTACCTTCATGCACAGAATCATTGATCTATCACCACAGTCCTTAACCATTTTCAAAGCACTTGCGAGTAGATTATCACTTTCGGACTTTTGTCCGGCAGATACTGCTGCCACAAGGGCGAGGATGCACACAAACTTGAACATATTTTTTTTTTTTTTTGATTTTCTTCAAAACACTTGAACACTTATTGGTTTTTTTTTGTTTTTGATAATTAATCCACACACAACGAGTATCCTTGTTGTGATGCGTTGAATATTAATCCTTGGTCTGTTCCTGGGTCTCCTGTTGAGTGACGAAGAAACAGCTGGATATTTGCGAAGTGGGCTATTGTTGTCTGAAAGAAAGCAACCGGTAGACTGTGGCTAGAAACTGCCGCTGATCGAGTTTTATTCACTCAGTGTGGCTTCTGCAAGTATCGTCTTAGAATTTAAATTAACTGCCAACGATATCGTCGTCAGTTGCTGGCTCGTTCGACCACGAAATCGGCATTGTCGTTGGCGCTGATACGACGTATCCACACACATGCATGCATGGTTTACCTACTCACGCATTGCTTCCAACATGTCGTTGCTGCACACAGAATGTGTGAGCACACACACACGCAGGCATCTCTACTCTGTGTCATACGCATCTTCAGCTCTAAGTCCAACTTGAAACCTCTTCAATCGTGTTTAACCACAACTGCATCACTCTTGGCGTGGAGAGATACTTACTATGCAGTGCCATGCTTAGAAAGCTCTCTTACTCTTTCTCGATCTATCTAGTGGTCTCTTCACGCGGCATACACGTAGCTTTTATTGTTCAAGTGGACTTGGTCACTTTTGCAGATATGGGTATACGAACGAGAGTATGTGGGTATGTTTTCCATTCCACAAATGCACATTATTGGGGGACATGCTGGTCGATTAACATGATGTTGGAGGATGTTGTTGATGGTGGTGAGGCGGTGGTGTGCCATCAGTTACCAGTTACTAGTTACCAGTTTTCTGGAAAGCACGAACGAAGCGACAATTGTATTTGTTTCACATTTCAACAAAATATTTCAATAAAAATTAGAGTAAAATAGAAAATAGTCTGCGTGGATTTCACTTTACCTGCGTGAGAGCACACTTTACAGCGACACATACGCAACCACCAGCGGTGCTTCATCGTGAATTCAATCCCATTACATGACCATCCTCCTACCTTGGCCATTGGAATGCTTCACCTTGCATTTGTATTGTCATCATGCATTAATCCACTCGAGAAGTAAGATTACAGAAGGCAGAGGCAAGAGACAAAATGGAAACAGAAAAAAAAAAAAAAGAAATGAAAGGAAGCCAGAATGTGAAGAGCGTTTCCGTATGAATCTCTGAAAGACGTGCGTACTACAAATCCGAATTCGCTTTCTACGTGAAAACGAAAAATACTTGTGCTTCTCAGATGATGAGAATCGGTAATGTCGAGATCTTTTTTTATCGTCTTATTTAGGTTTTTGCTTTGCCTTCCATCGAGATAAGGTGCTAAGAAGATATTTTTTCACTTTCAATCGTCTCTGAGAGCATAAAGCCACGGACTGTGCGCCATGCCGGTCGCATGGTAAGGATTTCCGTCTACTGTTGCTGTCAAAAGATTTCAATCACTTCGTTTAAAGATTAACATTAAATTGAATAAACTTTGGAATTTTATCTTAATTACTCGGTTTTACGATTTTGCCATCCCGTATGGAATGGAATGAATGTAATTTGCCTGTGTTAGATTTGCACGTGTGATGGGTTATGTTTATGTTTGGCACTATTTTAAATTTATTTTTGAATTTCGGATTTTTTTGACCTAAGAAACCGTCATCCATAATTTGTTTACTAATGATGTGATGATCTTGATTTACATTTTATGACGAGATGAGTATCGCTGTTTCTGAGCCATATAATCGATGGTCATTAGTTTCTTGACCAAATATAGGGAGCGTAACTGGGACCAACGTCCAATCACCTGGCATTCTTTTGGAATGACTTCTAATCTTGAAAATATCTAGACTAATTTCACGTGGTCTTGAAGAACATGATTATACTAGCCTGCAGGCTGGATTATTGGTGAAGGAGGCATTTAATTCGACGAAATCTTTCATTTGGAATCTTGGCGAACTATCAAAGCCTGGTCCTAGCAGCAACCACTGGTGTTATGCATGCTATTGTTCTCGCACGAGTGGGGGCGACCTGGGAATAAAACGCCGAAATCGAACGGCGAAGCCTTTTCTACTAATTATACGCTCGGAGTAATGTCAGTGAGTCGGGGGAGGGACTTACACAGCCAGTAGTCACCAGCCAGCGAAAAAATCGACGCAGATGCCCACTAAGTCACCGCAGCCTCGGATGTCGCAATAATGTTCCACACTTCGTCTATATAGCTTTAAACATTATAAGAGGGATGGGCTGACGGACATATGCATTTAACTTCAGGCTTCTGGTTCTATTCGAACATCGATCGCCAAACATCACTGGAAGAGCGTTAACTCGGCTTAGGTGTGACTGAGTTAGACTTTAGTTAGTTTAGGGTTAGGGAAGACGTAGATCTGGGGGCAGGTAGATTAGCTTAGTTAGCATTGATTTTCGACTTGTTTTTATGATAAAGGCATAAACGTTTAACTCGTTTCCTTTTCTTCTGTCCTGTCTCATCCTTTTTCATATTTTTATTTTTTTCGTATGTGGTCTTCTCTCTCTATCCTTTTCTTTCTTCTACTCCATCTTAGTTGCCTAAAATGCCAACGATTTTTGTTCCTTGTAAATTGATGGTGTTGGGATGAGGAGAACAAAACCAGAGACGTGGCCAACTAGCTGAGCCGTGTAACCACAAGCCTGTAGCCATACGTTTCCTCGGCTCTGGAGCTAATGGCGATTATGGGTGATAGCACCTGCTGTCAACCTTTCATTAACACCTGCTCCAGAAAAAATAAGCAAGACAAGGCCTGTCCAAAGAATAACTGTGTTTTTTCAACCTATAACACCAGGATTACATACAAACACCTATTGTCTTTCACTGTCAATAATATAGAAATCCGATAGACAAATGTGAGTTTTTTAATGATGACTGGAACTCTGATGATTTTTCTTATTTAACTGATTTAAAATTAAGAAATTTGATTGAGAATAACAATTATTTTCCACAATTTGAGATTATAATAGTTATGTGGGTGGCGCTACAGCCCGTAGAGGACCAGGCCCTAGCTTCTCATCATTGACTCGTGTTGTGCGTGCTATTGTTCTACCACGAGTGTAAGAGATCACAAGATAGTCAGGGTGTTGGCCCAACAATAGCTGCCCAACTGATGTACATTGTTTAATTCAACATTTGATACTACAATATCGGTGGAGTTTTTATTTTGTATATCCTACAATGCCCAGTGCTTAAAACGTGTTGTTCTAAGCCGTGTGTTCATGTTGGTCCTTTTGAGATGGGGTGGTGGTGTAGTAGCCGATTTAACCTCGATAATGATTTCTATCACTGCTCTGGTAGAAGCCATGCAGCTCGTTGGGAAGTTCTGCTCGCTTTGCAGACTTAGTGCGTTGAGGTAGCGTTGTCCAGGGATGTGTTTCTCAGTTTAATAGTTATGTCTAGATGTAAGGTTTTCCAGCTTCAATTCACTAAAATAAAATTTTAGAAAACATTGAATTTACTGATTACTTGTGTCGGCTATAGTGGCGGCCGTGTATGACAAAAGTAATGTTCGTGGCCGAAGAAAAAGCTTCTCAAACTTGGTGATTCGGCTGTAGCGCCACCCATATTATATATTGTTATTCCAGCGGCATTGGATAAGCGATGTTTCCTATATTAAACCAGTAACTCAACTCAATACGATTGAATGGAGTAAAATCAAAAAAATGGGAAAAGATGCCGCGCGTTGGCAGAATTTATTACGGACATACAGACATCCATCCCAATTTTTACTTTGCCACGAAACGCAATCATTGCTTGCCCCAACCGTATGTGATGTGTTTTTGAGTGTTTGTGGATTGGAATTAATATGCCAGCAGCCACAGTCGAAAAAAGTGTGGACAAACATTTTACATATTCAATATCTAGGAATCGAATCAGAAATATTCTCAAAACTATTATTTCATTTTTTTATTTTAAGCCAATAATTCCGAAACGTAAAAGTTATGCATAGAGTGCGGGACATACGAACAGTTTTTTCTTGATTAACTGTACAGTACAGTCGAATTTATCTCTAACGACACATTTTGCCATTCTCCTCAATTTTTCATACAAAAAACCATCCTTTAAGTGGAAATCTAACTCGAATTAATTTGGATATCCCGTAAAAATTCGACTAGAGGGACGCGACTGTATATACAGGCATCCAAAAAAGTAAAGACATAGCATAGGTTAATTTGAGAGGATTTGTACTAAAAATAAGGTCTGTGCCATGACTTTTGTAGATGACTGTACATTTTCCCGCCATAGAAAACAGTTGAAATGGGTGTAGGCTTTTATAAAATACCAGTTTCTGAACATAAACTTAAATATAAATGCAGTATAATAAAGAAATTTGTAATTTTTCTTAACTCTTGTAAATTTATTCATGCTGACCACTTTAATGTTTCCATGCAAGATTCTCACGTAACACTATCCAGTTAACCCGGCACGTACTGCAACCAATTAGCTGTATGCAAATAATGGTCATAAAACTTTCCAAATATAACCAAAACCTGAAGACTTCACAATTTAGCTTATCTAGAGAGTACATCGTGAGTTTGCCTCTCTTGCCGCTGACGTCTGCCGTTTCCCACAATCTGAATGATTTAGATGCATTCTATTCACACAGAGAGGCATACACAACTTGACTGCTTTGTACATTTTAAGCATTTCATTGCGACAGTACACCACCTTAGACTTACAGTTCACGGAAAGCAAAGTAGGTTTGGATGGCTTTTGTCATGCAAATATATACATGAAATTACACAATACAGTTTTCGCACTTTCACTGAAAATTTATTCCAATAAAAGTTTAGCTTACAAAACGTGCCCTGCTAAAGTTGAAATTTCACTCAGGCAAAGTATGACGTAAATCCAGACGAAGCTAAGATACAAATTATGTTTGATGAAAATGTGAAAGATCTATTTTTACGTGCATACACATGCAGTGTGTGTTTACCTGCCATCGATCGGTGCACGAGACTTGTCGATTCTTACCCAGAACTACTTGTCGGAAAGTCTCGATCGGTGTTGTGCAAGGTTCTGTTTGGAATTTTAAAATTATTTTTCTCTACTGACTTGATATGACTCCAAATCAAACGTAACACGAGCATACAGTAGGTACAAACCAGTTATTTTATCCAAGTCTAACAAACGGATGAAACATTTTCCACACCTTTTGGCCATTGAAAGTCGATAGGCAAAAGTGATTAAACTAAAGTCTATATGCAGGAGTACATACCACCAACTGCAAGCATTTTTTTTTCGAAAAAAAAATTAATAATTTAGGACAACATTTATAAACATTTACATACAAAACCTTCGCCATAATTTTCCCTTTCAATCCGAACAATCTCCTCATTCTTTTAATCCATGTCCAACATTTTAAAGCATTGTTTAAATAAGTGGGTGGTATTTATTTATTTATTTTAAAAAGCTAACATGTAATTATTATAAAAAATACAAATTAGCTGTTAAGCCGATGCGATGAAGCCTTAGGCGTAAGTGGTAAAATAATAATAATAATATGGGTAGCGCTACAGCCCGTAGAGGGCTAGGCCCTAGCTTCTCAGCAACCCTCGTGTTGTGCGTGCTATTGTTCTTTCACGACTGAAATGGACCTATGCCGACACCGAACGGCCGAATTTGAGAAGCTTTTTTTTCTAGACAGTAATACTCTTTGGGCATTGTCAGTGACTCGAATGTGGTGGGGCCGTGCAAATTATGTTTGGTCGTATTGGGAATCGAACCCAAATAAAGAGGTTCAAGTGCGTAGGAAACACATAACTCCATGGCCGCCATAATATATTGGTCTGTGTGTCCGTGACATCTGTCACACTTTTACAGAACCTACAAAGAGGCGAGTATTTGGAGGTGGCTCTGATATACGTGAAGTTGCGCTTTAACTTGCATGCAAGACAAACATATTTAACACTAGCTTCATTTACTTAATATCTGCATTTATGCTCTGATCTTACAGAACTTTTTCGGATGATCCAAGTATTTTTGGTATTTATGTTTCCATTTTTTGTGGATAACACTGTATTCAATTCTTTTCGTTTTTCAACGTAAATAAAAAAATAAGCTTTCGTTGTACATATTACCTGCTGAAATAAACCAAGCCTCCAGTGTCGCGCCCATTAATTTCAAACAACAAAAACTCACACACTGTGGTTATGAGTAGTGATTGTGATTGATGAAAAGGTTAAGAATCGCGAAATAGATGTGCCTATGTTTGTAGAGGGTCATTTTTATAGGAGGACAAGTTTAAACTGGCACCATTGTTTCCAGTGACAGCTGATTTGATTGTTCTCGAAGATAGTTTTGTTTGACTATTGATCATGAATAGACCCACTCCAGAGCAACGTTTAAATACTGTTCAAATGTATTTTGAAGAAAAATTGTTCAGTTAGAGAAATCCAAACTATTGCCATTGTCGAAACGCCATTGCATCCAGAAAAAGCGTGAGCTAGCGTCGTTAGATGGCCAGCTCACAATTTCACTTATCCTAGGTTCGAGGTCACAGTGACATCGCAGGCCGATGAACTTGCAATGGGGGATCTGCCCTCCAGAGCCCCCTTGCAGAGGACGTGCACATCCCACTACAATCAGCCAAGGCTAACATTTTTACACACTTTCTTGAAATGAACAAACTTTAGACGGGCCAGAATGACGAACTGTGAAGCATCGAAGAGACTATGCTCTGAATACAACCGATCTAAAACAAAAGGTCTCCTTTGGCGAACTCGTCATGATATTGCGAAACTGGTAGCGGTCTGTACGGGACAATCGCCGATAATAGATACTCACTTGATGAGGTATGTATCTGCTAGGCATATTAAGGATCGACTGTTCCTCTTAAACACCTCAGGTTGGATTTAAAGATGTCTCAAAATGCACCTTATAAATAAGTCAACTGAGCTGTGGACTTGAATTGGAACGTAGTGCTAATTAGGACAACAAAATATGATTGCCTACAGACCCGGTGACGCTTTCCCAACTTGTATGCGATACATCCTCTCTTACCGCAGGAACATTCTGCTAAAACTCTTTAAAGGTCGTCTGCAGAATTGACATTTCGTTACAACTTAGTGCTTCGCAGAAGTGGCATCAGCAACTTGTTCCTCTTGTTCACTGCACAGTTGCTTCTTAAGCTTATAAATGGTGATTTTTTAGCTATTATCTTTTTGGCAACACTGGTTTAAACAGCTGACGCACGTTTCGTGCTTTGTTTGACTGTCAAACATCTTCAGTTTGGTCTATAATTTAACAATGAATCGTCTTACAAACGAACAACGCTTGCAAATTATTGAATTTTATTATCAAGATGCGTGCTTTGTTAAGAAAGTTCATCGCGCTTTTTACGGAAAAATTGTGTTCAGCGACGAAGCTCATTTTTGGCTCAATGGGTACGTAAATAAGCAGAATTGTCGATTTTGGAGTGAATATCAGCCAGAAGCATTGCAAGAGCTACCAATGCATCCAGAAAAAGTCACAGTTTGGTGCGGTTTATGGGCTGGTGGCATCATTGGACCGTACTTCTTCAAAGATGATGCGAATCGTAACGTAACTGTGAATGGTGAGCGCTACCGTGAGATGATATTCAACTTTTTTTTTGCCCAAAATGCAAGAGCTTGACTTGCATGACATGTGGATTCAACAAGACGGTGCCACATGACACACAGCACGCGCAACAATGGACTTATTGAGGGGCGAGTTCGGTGAACATTTTATTTCACGTTCGGGACCGGTCAATTGGCCGCCTAGATCGTATGAAGAGTATGCCAAAATTGGACTAAGTGGATGGACCATTTGAGGCGCAGTCAAGGTCAACATTTGCATGAAATAATCTTCAAACATTAAATTATATGGACCGTACTATCGATTCAAATAAAGATTTCATGCATTTTTCTGAATTTTATATAGCTTTTAAAAAATCACCCTTTACAAGAAACGAATGGAGATCTGTGGAGTGTACTATGTTTGACCATCCTTTACCTCTTAGAGTCTTCAATCAATGTGCTATGCTAGATCGAGTGCAACAAACTGGCCACTACATGCAAATTCATTCAGTAGTCCATTAAATTAGTGGCCAGTGCTTTTCATACGATCTTCTGGGCCACATTGGTTGAAAGCGTTCCAAAGTTGATGGTTTAATTGAATTCATCTTTTTTCAACGAGCAACTAGAATACTCTATTATCGTCCAAAACAGCACGACTCGTTAGATAACACACGGCACAGCCTGAAATTATTTTCCCAGAAGAGCATTTTTGCATCAAACATTGAATTATGATCTGCAGCAAATTAAAAGCACAATCAGCTCTGCAAACACATCTATTTTGAAGCAATCAACTAGTCTGTAGATTAGGAAATAGATCCAGCAGCTCAAATCAGTCTCATTATCATACCACACGCATCATGTCATCGCCTATCCATTTATCAAGTCAGTGCAATTAAGCTGATTGATGCTGTTGCTGCTGCTCAGCTCGCCCAAGTTGTCGTAGCAGTATAGCCCAACATGAGGTTTTCCTTGAATCGAGAGGGCATTTCGTGACCACATGTGCAGAGTAATAGTTCCCCTCCGCCACCACTTCATTCCGACAAATCATTGTACGGGAGGCTTGTTCTACTGGCACGCTTGCCAATTAGGCAGTATCCTGTTAAAGCGCCTTTGAGGGTTCTGGTCCACTCATTTTGATTAGGCAGGTCGATAGGGAGGGAGATTTGCTCTGTAGTGAGGCGCATTGTGCTTTCGGACCACTTTCGATTGGTGGAACTAATCACTTATCACGGGCTTGGTTAGTGGTTCGATTGTGGTGAGATGGACGCGTGGAATAAGCGACGTGGCAGGATGGGGTAAAAGCGAATCCTGAATCTGGTGTTCCGCTCCTTCACTTCAATTTTCAGGACGCAATCACCAGAGATGAAATGGCCGAGGATTCAATTTATTGTGAAACAACGGTCGGTTTGTTTCGAATTAATGCCAACGCAATGGGTGGTATTTTTGACAGGCCGTCACAAAAATTCGATCCAACTGAAAATGGATTTATTTTCTTTTTTTTTTTCGTCTTTCCACACGAGCGCCTCTTTCGCTAAGGTATGCAAAACTTTGCGGTCTAATTGACTAGATTAACAAGCGCCAAAGGAAGCATTTGAGGAACGGCGCGTACACACCTTATGATTTAATTACACACACATCGAATAAGGTTAACAATGTGCCAGCTGAATTTCAGTTTCCTCGGTAAGTTAGCAACTATATGTACGCGTATGAGTGTGCTCGTATGCGAACGGACGTGACAAAAGTGAGTGAAATTTTCTACAAATTTATTAATTACCAATTCCACTCAGGAAGGGCTCTATTTACAAGTTGTTGTAACCATTCGTTTGATGTCCGCCTGTCTGTCAGTCAGTCTGTGTCGGTGTCGGTGTCGGTGTGGGCCTTCTTCGAATTTCATCCAAATCGAGTTTCTAAACCAATTCAGCTCTATGCTACAACCAAAACCGATGAATGAAAAATGGGTAAACATTTTGCATAAGGCAGTGCAGCGCATTGAAAATTGCACAACGATGTCACAAACAAACACAGGCAAACACGTGCGCACACAGGTCGATTATGACGACAACAAGTGAAATCTCCATTTGGCAGGTGCTAAGTGCTGTTACTGTTGCCGATGCCGATGCCGATAAACAGCGATCAAAATTAAATTCTGAAGAAAAGAGAAATAAATCCGTCTGCGAAGACGTGAAGACAATCAACTTTGGCAAATGCGAGCGAATCAAGCAAAGGCACACATGGCTGTGTATCGCCAGATACCAATTGCAGAGGTCCGCCGCGCGACTTGTGAGAGTGAAATTTTCCAATTGCACCTGGGTGTGTGTGGGAAAGTGCAAAAGAAATAGATATCGACCAATGATTAGCACCCGTGGTAAAATGGTGATCCACATATAAAGCAAAGTATCTGCAGAGTGCGTAAATAAATTTCTAATTTCTATTAGAGCAGTGTGGTACTCGCAAAACGTTGACCATGGCAATTAATTAGCTTCTGTACGAACTGCGTGCAGATAGTGACGATTCATAAATATATTGTTGGCCATCGCAGGAGTTGCCTGGTGACTTTGTGATATCTGCCTACGGTAGGCGATTATGGCAACTTGATGTGCCATCACCATATAAGCGTGCTCTTCATGTGGTTATTCATTCCATTTTGGGGGAGCAACGGCTGTGTGCGACGAGGAAGACCCTGTGCCGCCTGGTGGATATTGTCGGGGAAGCAGACAAGTTCAAAAGCACTCCGCCAGCTAGGGGATGGGCGAGGAAAATCCAGTGAAACAAGTTTATGACTTCTTTATATGGCCTTGTTTCTGCATTCGGTGTTTTCGTCGGCGGTCTACATGTGATGATGGTGAGAAGAGATACGCTCAAAATAAACTGCAGAGGGTATTAGATTTGACGTGCAATAAATTGCGAACAGACACAAATGGGGTATTCAGCTGGAAGTAAGGCTTAGTTGTGTTGAATTTAGTAGGACAGATTTGTGACTTAAAGGACTGATGTCTTCTACTCATGGATGGCACTAGAACCTTGTCTGTGACGTTATTGGTTATTAGAGACTGGCGATAAGGTGTGATTTATTGTTGTTACACGAACCGTTGACTTGTTGAAGCTTGTTAAAGTATTTAAAATGTCATACAAATGTGAATTCTAATTTCTTCCACTCTGCTGACAAATCTTCAAGTAATATCTATTGTGAAGATACTTTATGAATCTATGTTACTAAAACAACACTTAAAAGTGGAAATGAACATTTGGTAGGAAGTAAAAGATCTTATATGATCTTGTCTCCTAATTAAGATCTTAAACGCCTGGCATTGCACTAACCCTTTCCAGTAAAAAGGGATTGCATATGGATTCCTCTCACAAATTGTAAACTCTTACTGCAGAAGACAGCAAAACAGGAGGATGTCAAGAATTATTTGGTCGAAACTAAACCCCAAGAACCGACTATTCCTTAATAGACCCACTTTACAGAAGTATCATGTTATATGTCATTACAGGACACTGATTGCTGGGTGAACATGTTAGACGCTTAAGAGCCCTGATAGGAAGAAGTCAAGAGTATCTTTCATTCGAAGGCCACTCATTCAACGGTCCTTGCGACTTAAATAACAATAAAGAAGGAAGGAATAAATTGATGGATGAGTTAAAGGTGTCCAATCCAACCTCAGTGGAAAAGATCGGTTATTTGATATATCCCTCGATAGTGTGTGCTAAACAGTCATAGTTTTACAGCCTGCCTCAATTTTGCATATATGGAATGGACCTGTAAATTGCGATACCTTTGGCAAAAGTATACTAAAATCAAATGTCTTGTGAATAACGTCATAAATATAGAAACTCTTCATACTGTAACTTCTTACTACGACAATGAACAGGCAGCACTTTGCGGGCAGTAAACCACATCTACATATGTACATACAATGGCTCATAGTGGAAATGGCTCACCTCAGTCCATATTAATTTTTTATGCAAATGCTGTTCAAATCTTGTACAGAATGCGGCAAAATAAAACAACAAAATGTCAACTACACTTTACAACAGTTCGTATTTCAAAAACAAACAAAATTAAACAGAAACATAAACAAAACAAAAAGAGAAAAATATGACAAAAAGCATTTCACAATAAAAATGTCTCAATTGTCAAAAACTTCCTAAATAACATTTTGTTAACTCCTTTTCCTTATTCCAGTGCAAGTGCATTAGTCGTGAGCACGTGTGTTGTGAATAATATTTTGTAAAATGGGACGTCACATTTAAATAATAATAATAATAATATGGGTGGCGCTACAGCCCGAAAAGGGCCAGGGCCTAGCTTCTCAGCAAACACTCGTGTGCGTGCTATTGTTCTATCACGAGTGGAAGGGACCTACAGTTTTATGCCGACTCCGAACGGCCAAGTTTGAGAAGCTTTTTCTAGACAGTTATACTCCTTGAGCATTGTCAGTGACTCGAAAGAGGTGGGGCCGTGAAAAGTATTTCTTGTCGTACCAGGAATCGAACCTAGACAGATTGGTCCAAGAGCGTGGGAGTCGACGCACATACCCACAACGCCACGGGCCACCACGTGGCTTCGAAAAATAATTGCTGTACAATATAAAAGTGGAAGTAAGTCCTGAAATAATGAGAAATATTATTAAAAGGTTCTAGAAGGAATAGAGAACTCTAAACAAGTGGATAATCAGTTCCATGAAGGTGTTCACAAAACGTTATGAACTGTGGATTGTGAACTAAAATCTGACGCTAAGAACTGACATAATATAATTTGTTTTTTAAATAATTAAGTACTGAAACTTGTCCATATTCCCTTTAATAACTATGTACTTAACTAAGAAGATTCTGAACATACACTCGAGACCCGCCTCCGTGCATTTCGTTAGTCAGAAGAACAAACAAAAAGGTTCGATTTCAATTCGTAAAAAGTTTCACAATAAACGTAAGTATTTGGAAAAACGTTTTATTTGCGGATTCGTTTGGTTAGATCAAACGGAAGAACTAACATTTAGAGAAAGCTTTGCACAAAAAATAAATATTGACTGATGTTCCCCGCGAACTCTGCGAGCTGTACCAGGATTTGGATGTAGTCCGGAAGGCAAAAATCCGTCGACTGCACTGGCTCGGCCACATCGAGCGCATGGAAAACAATGCTCCAGCAAAGAGGGTCTTTGTATCCGAGCTTACTGGTTCGAGAAGGAGAGGAAGAACGAATCTCCGGTGTAAGGACCAAGTAATCGCGGATGCAAGACAGCTTGGTCTTGGTGGCTGGAAGCAGCGTGCCCAGAACCGTCAACGATGGAAGGCAGCAATTGCTCCAGCTCGGACCATCCATGGGTCGCCGGCCTGATAAGTAAGTAAGTAAGATGTTCCCTGCGAGCCACTGTGTAAATTAATCAAGCAGAACACACTACACACAGAGTATTAACAAAGTCTGCATTCGACATAGAGTTCTCTATCTCTCTCTCGCTCTCTCTCTATATATATATATGTATATCTTTTTCTATCTCTTCCTTCCTTCTCTCTCTATTTCTCTCTGTCTCTACTCGTCTTTATCTATCCTTGTTTGATCATCAAGAGTATAACCTACCTACCTAAGTTTAAGGACACATTTCGCCATCAAACTCGCAGAGCACATTTCTTCTCGACCAAAGGGCTCTTGCCATTGATCGGATAACCAGACTTAGTAAGCAATTTCAGGATTTATTCAAAGCTCCGTCGTGTCGATTTTCCTTTATACAATTTAGGAATGTGCTCGAGATACCACAACTCATAATCCTCTTTCGCAAAACTATCTGGTTCTTATTATCTTTAGATACCAATGTACCTAGCATAATATCACTCTAATTACCAAGGATAGTTCACTAAAGTTTCGGCTGCATAACCTAACAAGTTTCGAAATTTGGATATCAGACGCTACCAATCGTCAATCGATTGCCTTATTTAACGACCTTGGTCTGGAAAATGCTATCGTTGCGTCGTCTACTAATGCCAGGGACCCTTAAAAGAGGTCGCAGAAGATTCCGGACAATGATCGTTTTTGAACATTCAGTGTACACGCTGATGTTTTCTCTCTTTTGAATGAAAAGTAAGCGAAGGCTAGTTCTTCTTCATCAGGAACCTCATCTGGAGTATCTGGGAGGGACCCACGATGCACTGCAAAGGAAAACCGTATGATGACCATGACATAGTCTGGCGAGGGCGACGAAGCAGATTACGATTGGCCTGGTACTGTCCCTGTGGCTTTCGGTTCAACTATGCTGAACTTGCTCCAGTTTTAGCTCGTATTGTAACGGGCCATGTACAGTGAGATCCAGAAAAGGTATATGAGAGGAGATTAGTGGAGATAGAGGCGTTCACAGGTTCTTGTAAGTTACTCAAGAGATTATTGAAAAGTGCTGTTAATTAATCTCTGCCGCTACGATGGTGTAAAACAATTTCCAGAATACCCTCGGTAAATCAAAGATACCCTAGAGATCAAGATGTTGTACCCATCATTAGTGACGACATTCATTTCCATGTCATCACCATGAAACAAAGTCGATAACAACCAAGGCCACGGCGACCACAACCTTGAAATATACGTCTGAAAAAGCAAACAAGTCCATCTAACTTCCGCACATTTTTTCTGATAAGGATGGCTGCTCTAAAGTCATCCCCATCATGAATATATCAATCACCAGCCGGTACAAATGGTCACTTAAACCATCTTGCCAGTTTTCCTCAGCAGAAAAACTGATTGAATAGTAATTGAATTCGCGTTCATCTTATCAGTCGATCACGCGATATCAAGGCATGCCGCCTCAGACACACACTTACGTTCACCTATGCAAATTGCAAGTCTCAATCCCACTTCTCAGGTGAATGAATAAGTGAAATTTTTATTTTCCTGGCAGCGTGCTCCCTTTCAGTAGGAGAGCATGAACCGCAGAATGAAAACCGCTGTCATCGTATTTCACATCCCCACTTAGACGGCTCGTGACCAAACTCACAACACGCTTCGCGATCTAGGGAGCTCAATCCGCGCACAGCCATGTGATGTACAGCCAAAAGAAAGCCACACGTGCATATGCATTCGCCGGAGAATACTCCGAGCGGCAACAACTTGTATTTACACTTCAGATAATTTGTTTATGTCTGGTAATTTTTCTTTTTTGGTTCTTTTTTTTTGGTATGGATTACAACTTTGTTCAATAAACTAGAATAAATACTATACATAGTCGTCTTATTGCTAGGGCCCTCGCAACTAGTAGATTAAACTTGTTTCTTGCTATTTTTAGGATCATAACCGTTATAGGCGAGATCTATATCGCGACCCCATCCAGAGCTGTGACCACCGGACGAGACGACCACCTCATGCTGGGACTCCTTGTGGCCGCCGTTATTCAGAAGTTTCTTGATTCCAATGATCGAGGCCAGGACTAGGGCAAGTTTTGAGACTATCAATGCTTTTCCTGCCAACATGGCTAATGCACCGTAGGCAATTGGCACGAATGTTCCGCCCAGCAAAAGAGGGATCATGATGTATGCGCCACCACCCTTCTTGTCTTTCTTCTTGCGGCTCTCGTCGAACGACCTCTCAATGCTTCGCATGTCGGGAAATTTCACCTACGGTTACCAGAAAAAAAGAAAATAGTCAGAAGTTGTGCACCGAGAGGAGGCATGTGGTGCAGAGGGCTAATTTATATACCTGCATAGTGTGATCCTGTAGAAAAGTGCCTATGGCCTTGAAGATCAAGCTGTTCAGGGTATCCTCTTGGTCCTCGAGTGCGCGCGGCAGATTTGCCAGAATCTCATCCTTATCCAGCATTCTCGGAGCCGGCTTCTTGTCAGAGTCTCCCTCTCTCGATTTGACAAACTTGATTTCATCTGATATCCTCACCTCCTTGGACTGTCTGAAAGCATTCTCCAGTCCGACGAGCAGCTTCAGCTTGAGGCACACGGACAGATTTTCACTGGCGCACTGCTGGTATATCCGATACATCGTGGAGAGGTCGTTCCAAATTGTTTGGGGCTCTGCCTGCGGTGCTGCCTCGTGCACTGCCTGAGCTGAGTCTAAATGCTGCAACGACGATCCCATAGCACTGCGTCCCGTCACCACAGACGCGAGCAGACAGGACACCACAAACACTAGCAGGCACTTGAACATGATACCGCGGTGTATCCGTGAAAATGGTTTGCAAAACTTGAATGGACCGACGAAAGGCTTCCAACTAACTGATACAGATAAATGGCCGATAAACAGTTTTATACTCGCTTATAAATCACCACGGGACGAGGTATATCTGCGGTGCATGCTGTGCAGCCATCGCTAGCATCTGCAAAAGGAGAAACCCACTCGAAACTAACAAAAGAGAGAGAACGCTGAACGCACTGATCCACTGATGCAGAGTAATCACGCCAAAATTAATCCGCTCCGACTCTTGCTACAATGCAATTAGAGAAAACGCAAAGAAGACGCTAATTAATAAAGCACTGGTGTACCGAGGGGCGGCAGCAGGGTAGCATCGTTCTAACCTGCTGCACTTCGATGCTGGCTTGTTATGTGCTCTACGGAATTGTGGACAATTTGCGTGAGTCGATCTTGCCTGCCATACGATGCCAATGAAGAAGTTGGCGAATGTAAACATATATCTCAAAGGAAATCTCTAACCAGACCGAAACGAAGTCTTGGTTTGCGCTAGATGGCATGTGTGTGAGGCAAAGGCAAAAGAAAGATTTCCACGGTTACTAGCGGAGTGCAGGAATAAAATCAAAAGTTCTACTTTTATTTTTTATGATAACCACTACTACCGGTGCAACCAAGGGTGTCATGAGGTATCAATCAACCTGTCAAGTGCAACTGGAGCTGTTCACATTTCATTCGGTCGACATGGATTCGTCGATTCTTGACTATGAAGGAAGTACATTTTGGGACTTGTTGTGGGGTTGGGACTATGTGAATGAAAACTAGTGAGAAGACATCATGAAAATGCAAGGATTATTCTCTGTCGCGTAGTTACTTTTGGTGGTAATGAAAAATGCGGGCATCAGTTGGGCGCAGACTAACGTTCAAATATGTACCAAAACTCTGCAGACTTCTTTTTCGACGGGCTTGACTAAACAATCAAACGAAATATGTAAGAGTTTATCGACTGTCAAACTGAATTTTTAAGTTCTGCAAGCCAAAGATGTTTGAATTCTTTAAAGAACCTATGTGAACAGTGTTCTTGATTCTTGAAGATTTGACTTTCTTCTTATGACTAGGCTTGGGCACTCACTTGTACTAAATTCAATTTGTGGTATGATCTAAAAATGTTCCTTGAGGAATCGACTCTCATTCAGTGGCCTTGATGTGGTGTTCATTTTCATTGGTTTCCAATTCAAAAATCAAAACAATTGATTCAGTTTAGTCCATTTTTTTCCGGGTTGGACCAAGACCTCAACCTAATTGATTTCAATGTACGCACACCAAGTTGGTTGTGATCTTTCTCCAGTTTTTTGCGTCACCTTAGATATGAGTCTCCTCTGTTGCATTGTAAAAGTCACTTCGGTCCGGCGACCTTCTTCTCCAGATGCAATCAACGTAAACAGGCCTAATAATCGCACGCAGAATTTTCTCTCGAGGATACCAATCACGTCATCATCTGCTTTTCAAATTGTCTTGACTTCCCCGCCGTCTATAATCCCGCGCCACAGCGATGCAGTACATCATCTCTGCGAGGGTTGATGTCTTGTCCCATTTCAGCCGCTTCCGTTTCAAATGACTCATTTACAATGGTTCACTGCGTTACGCTTTGTGTGTCAATCCGCATTTTTTTTAAAAACCTGATAAGGACTTATCAGATTGTTGATTAATAGATTCAGGCGAAGATACAAAACTATAGTGAAGACCTTGTAAGCGATTTTAAGCAGACATACGTTCAACAACAGACTAACGTTCTTTAGCACGGTTTGATATCGAGGGAGACTTGATCAGTTGGAGACACTAAACACACTGGTCGTCCAAAAAATAGGCCAATGTTTCAATTTGACATCGTTGACGTTCTCTTAAGAGTATACTCACAAACTCCATGTTTACAAATTTCAATCAACCCAACTAAAGCCTATTTAAAAAATAGCTACAATTAAAGGCTGCCTGAACGAAACTCAATCACCTTTCTGCAAAATGGTAATGTAAAATTTCGACAAAAGAGTGCGTATGTGCCAGCCCTTGCGCGATATATTATTTCATAAATAATAATAATAATAATATGGGTAGAGCCACAGCCCGTAGAGGGCCAGCTTCTCAGCAACCACTCATGTTGTGCGTGCTACTGTTCTCTCAAGAGTGGAAGTTTTATGCCGACACCGAACGGCCAATTTGAGAAGCTTTTTCTTAGACAATTGTAATACTCTTTGAGCATTGTCAGTGACTCGAAAGAGGTGGGGCCGTGAAAATGAATTTTTCGTCGTACTGGGATTCGAACGTAGCCGCCGAGGTTCAACTACCTAGGAATTTCAGATTTCAAAGACAATGCAGATTTTAGGTTACTCACCTTGGCGACAGTAAATTTCGAACAGAATTTTCATTAACATCATCATCAACGTCAACAACATAGTGTTGTATACAACATTCACACAACAATATGGGTTCTCCCTCTTTACAGAAATGTTTCGTTCACAGAAATGGAGAATGAATATTGGTATGCCTGCTCTTTGGACTGAATGATAGAGTTCCATATATTATACACTTATGAAGCCGTAATGGATGGAAGTCAACTTAATTCAATTTAAGCACTCTTGGGAATATACAGAAATTATTACCCTGCAATCATCATATCTGCTTCGCTCAATTTCGTTAAGTTTCGTTGACTAATACTTACTTATGTAATTGTGATCGGAATGAACTGCTATCTACATACTTAAGTGAATTTCGATTAAGTTTCGAGGAGCAGATGTGTAACTCTACGTACGTCCTTTAGGGTTGTGGCTGTAAATGCTTTCGGCATGTCTCAAATTCTGTCTATGGCTGATAAATAGAAATGTGTAGAGATACCTGCAATAAGTGATTGAATTTTCTTAAATAAGTAAACATATATTAAAAATGTTGCTTAAGATATACAAACTTCCCAGATGTGTACATTTGGTGAGTAGTTCTATCAGAATTCCAATACTCAAAAGCTCCTTTTGATAAATATGGACGACATGGGAAATTATAAACCGGAATGGTTCATTTATAAGTAATTTGAATTAAACTAAAAATTCAAATTTGGCTTCTTGAGTATCTCTGTATAAAGCAGAAATTGGGTACTATCGAGATAGCAGACTTCACAGCTGATTGACCTCTTGTCCATCGACGAAATTGAGAGGCCTTGTGACAGTTATTCATGAATCTTGGACCGTTATTCGCGAAATAATGTAAATTGCATTCCCTGATTGGCCCGTTTGGGTCAAGAAAATGATATACAAAATTATGTCAAAAAATATTAAGAGGTAGAAGTCGTCTATCTCTACTGTACCTGATTTCTAGTGTAAAATGTCAGTCTGTCAAAAAATGCATTATCTTGTCAAATGCCTACGATGACAATATGAGCCTTAAAACGTTTCTAAAGTCCATTTTCCAGTAAGCGTGGCAACAAATTATGTCATTCAATCAACATGCATTTTTTTTTTCAAATGTGTTACCAAGTCAGAAATGGAAATATGTAGGTTATGCAATATAACAACCGAAAGGTCCCACGGAAGTGCTCTTAAAATTGATTATGCAAATAAGCGTTGTTATCAGACATCGGAAAATATGATTAAATGCCTGAACGCTTGATATGATTCACTCGAGAACCGCCACCCTCTTTCGACCACGCTTCACCAACTATCGCTGGCACACTAACCCCCATAAGTGGTTAAAAATCTACAACATGCAGTTAAAGAAATTGAAACGAGGCGCACAGGTACCTACAATAATCAACTTGTGCAAAGCAAACCGCTACTCTTTGGTTTCGCCTACTCGCCATGCGTACCAACAGATACTTTATGTGTCCAGACTCTAGAACGGAGATCGCTTTTATTGTGTCGGTAAACTTTTTCGGGCCGCATGAACGCACATACTTTCATGTGCGTTCGTTCGAGGGGGGCAGCTCTCACAAGGCAGCGCACACGGGCACTCTCTTCTGTGTCACCTGTTGGCCGAGGAAGTTACAATACCACGACTAATCGGTGAATCTTATCTGCGATTCCGCGGACGTATTGCCAGTCATGTTGTTCGTTGCTGCTGCCGTTGATGGGATTTGTGTGTGTGCGTAGACGTCATGATACCCTTACCCGTATTGCCATTGTCATTTGACGCATGGAAAAGAAAGTAAAACGACGATCTGCTGGATGCCTTTGAGGGAAAAGTGAACCTTTCCGGAGGCATTAACTGACCACGTTGACCACTTAAGTAGAGGGCCTACACACGCCTTATTGAGGTGCCTGCCTTTAATCAATCTGCATTCACTTTCGCTTTACCTTAAGAGTTGGTCTTCAAGCCAAGCGTGGACATCTAAACTTGGATACAGTGCTGCGACACACGAATACCACAGCAGACGCAGCTGTATGAATGCTCACAACGTTGGGTGTGCCATTACTTTGTGTAGTGTGTTGGCTTTTGGGTGAAGAATTCTACAACGACTGAGGTTAAGTGACGGAACTGGGTATGAATTTACTACACACGCGCATTAATGTCGTCTGAGAACACAATTGCAATCGATATGGATAGAAATTTGACTTGGACGGCACTAGATCTGCGTTTGGGATGAAGGGGGTTTCAGAGGGCGGATTTATGGGATCCGATTGGGATTATGTGTCAGCAAGGTCGTCTGGTAAATTGAGTCGAATTAATCAATTCACGTTTGAGTGTAGTGTCAAATTCGTTGATTAATTGACTTTGAAAAATAATCCTTTGATAAGAGTCAACAACAGGCCAGCAATAGTTTGCTGTGGTTTTTCATCTGAATTGACCGTTTTTTTGTTTAAGACATGTTGTGTTATGCTGCTGGTGTAAGTATAAAATAATAATTGACAGTTTTGACAACTAAAAGTGTGACGTCATTCAGGGTGAATGACTGACATTATGTTTAACATTTCTTGTGACTCTTACGTTATTATTTTCGTTCCACCAACAAAAGTGACATATTTAGATGAATCGATGGGATCAGATTCACAGTTAGTCACAGAAGTCAACATACAGTTTCTCAAGAAAGTGATGAAACAAAACAAATTGATAAAAAGTTATGTAGCACAAACAACAGACTCATCTTTCTATTCACGTTGGTAATTTGACCATAATGCGATACTACTAGTGGAAAGGATGCATGGCATATAGATAATGTTATTCACTGACCGATTATATGACACTAGTTCGTATAAATACAGTCTGGTACAGAAGTTCTGTTCATCTTAAATTAATTTTTGCCTACAGTTTCAATCTATGTTTTTGCCATAAAATGCAAACAGTTTTATTGTTTTAATTAATAATTTTTATTTAATTTTAATTATTATATTTATATATATATATATATATATTGTTTTTCTTAATTTCTTATATTAATTTTATTTTATTATATATTGATTTTTTTAGTTTACAATAAAGCATTAAAATAACAAGGAATGTTGAAAACTTAACTATGAAGAAAAACTAAATACAAACCATGTGAATATGTACCTACTTACACATATTTTTAATTGTCAATTGCAATTCGTCAATAAAGTGTTTGCAAACCACTTTATTGACGAATTGCGTACCCCTTAAAAAATTCTAAATCAATGGCTACATTTTGATTATTTTTTTTTAATAGACAATATTTCATATCCTCGGAATAATTAAAATAAAACTCTTCTGTGCACAAAAAGAGAAGAAGGGAAACACACGTTAAAGTTAAAAACATTATTATAAGGTCATTGCAAATAATCTCAATGTCAACTATTCAGACAATAATATAAGCATTTAACAATAGACGACGCGCCACCTGCAGACGTCGTTCTGGTCGCCCAAAAAGAGGTAAGTTAAGTTAAGGTAATTGAATCCTAGAATAGGTGCGCCAAAAATGGCAGTTCGCTCAGAAGATGTACGTCGAGTTTTGAGAATCAAAGTGTTTAATGGAATAGTTGAGAGTTCCCAGAAAAAAACGGTTAATAAATACAATCCATTATCAATTGCCAATAACGGTTTCAGTTCGCAGAGCACTACATTTCGGAGGACCATCACTTTTGGAAAACAATACTTTTCACGGACGAAAGTATGTTTCATGCCTTTCTGGATACAAGAACTGGAAGCTATTATTTTATCTATAAATGCTGTGGGAGAAATTTCTCGTGCAATATGTAGACTTTTGTGACTGATGTTAATCAGAAAAAATTAAAAATAACTTTGTGTTTTCTGCACATTAAATTACTCCTTATAAGTATGCCAAAATAGACTCTGGATAACTAAAAGTCTATGGAAACTTTTGATGAATTGAGCTCGCCTTGATCTCAGTGAAGTAAGAATGTTAACAACAATCTAAGAAAAATTTCATCGAAAGGAAGGGTAAAATATTGTAACGCAAACAGGATCGCAAAGGGATTTAACTAGACAACAAACCGAAATCGGTGCTCTTATCTACCAGGATTGATCTAGCTGTGGTAGAACTAACCACCACAATTACAACCCCTTAAAAATATATGGAAGCATTTATACCTAAAAGTAAACAGTAACATACCCGGTAACTGCAAAGTCGATAAGCTTGGTAGGTATGGTAGAACATTCTTTTTAACACCTTGCTGGCTACAGCCTATGATCTGATCAGTATTAATACAATTTAAACCATCAAGGGGTTTTATAAATTAAATTTTTATAAAATGATAAGTAAAAGTTTAGTGAAGTTGTTGGGATAACTAATATTTGGAAATAAATAAAGTGAACTGGTGAAGAGTTGTTTTTTTCATTTCGTCATAACCCAAATGTCAAACCTATAGGCGCATGAGGTTTTTAAGTTTATGTGCATTTATTTTTGTGAATAACAGACATTAGACACATTTCAGTGCCACTGTCATTCCACGATTCGCTTGGAATAGAAATCTGTGGCATTCTGCTTGAAAAAGACAACTGTTCATGATCATGTCCAGAGACATGGCCTATATTGATATAGAATTGAATTAATACTCATTTTATTTATACCCTCATTAAAATATACACACATCAGTCGATTTCATAATTTGGATGCACTCATATTGTGCTCGCATTATATGGCCATTATAAATCAAATCACAAGTACACGTACATATGGCTATGTAACGAGTTTCACGCAGAGATAAGAAAAAAATTAATAGAAACATAGCTCAAGCCCAATTCATCAGGCGAAGTACTCCGGTGGGAAGTGAAGTAATCAGTAGTCTGACATTTATTTTCATTTCATTTCTTTCCAACAATCGCATCCGAAAAATACAAAGAAACGAACCGGAATGAATGTGTGTGTGAATCTAAAACAAAATATTGAAATCTATAACAGATGCCGCATTATCTCCATGCTGCTTGCTCTTTTTTCTGTTCAGGTCAAGAAAAGAAAACAAACAAAATAAAACTTGTGTGACATTGAAAATACTACAGTAGAAGTAGCGTTTACGAGAGTCTTCAGTTTAAATTAAATCAATCAGAAAGAAGCACGTATACTTGTTGAACCAAACATGCCATCTCTTAAGAAAACATTCCTACTATCAATGACTCTGATTGCATTGTTTGCAATAATTCACGGTCAGTCAAGTTCCACCAATTCGCCTATGGTCAATCAGGAAACTGTCGAACAGGAGCCGATTAAACCAGAGTTTGACGTGGACTATTGCCCGAATCCTGACGACTGTCCTGTTCCTTACCTATCCAAATTTACACTGCAAACTATAACTGGATAGAATGGGAGGCGCATCTATTAATAACTGTGAATAATAATTTTTGTGTATAAATGAGTGCGTGAAAAACAAATAAACCAGGACAAGATAAGCTTGATGTTTGATTAATCGCTTGGAAGTGCATATGTAGTTCGATAGCTCAGAACAAAGTATAGAAGATTGGGGTGGATAATTTGGAAAAATATAATTTAAAAAAATAAATAAAATAAAATGTTTTGTTATTCATGGTCCGATGTCCCCTATGATCACGGTGTGCATCACGACATAAAGAAATAAAGTGATTGTTCCGTGCTTTACTACAACTGTTTCAAGTCTATATTACTAGTGAAGTAAGCAATCCTACAATACACTTCTTCATTTGACGCTACACTCCCGGGTGGACCTGTGCCTCAACCAACAAGACTTCTATGGAAGTAAAAATAATAACAAAATGCCTATATTTCGTGGATTAACTAACAAAATTTAGTAGTCCACTCGTGAGAAACTAGTTCTAACAAGAAACCACACTTGTCAACAGACATAAGCCAGCCAACCGACAAATTATACTTATCCCGCGGCAAGCCAACGTTTTTTTAATAGACCTTGGAAAGGAGGCGACAGGTGCATAAAATCACGAAACTAGTTCAATAACAGATGTCTGGCCGTCAATTAATGTGTGCATAAGTATGTGTGCATAGACAAAGCTTAAAGCTTTATGATGGCAATGAAAATGAAAATCGAAAGAAAACCGCCTAGATCGTAGTCTACTTCTAGGCGAAAGGATTTGTGTGACTGCTAGTAGAAGTCATGGATGGCATTGTTCGTGTTCATGTTGTTCTAGGCTTCTTCTGCATTTCTCATTGCATTCATCATGTACAAATGTAATGCCAGGGCGTTAGTGCATATCTACGTACTTCGATAAGAGATGAAACAGTTTGAGATACATGAGGTAAATGCAATAAGTTTGCTGCATACTCCTCGGGAAAATTGTAGTCATAGTAAAACTGGTTCACGAAGCTGCTTATAATATACAACTTTTGTGATATTATTGAAATAACACCACCTTTAGCGAGGGTTACTCGTCAAATATTTTTAAAAAAGGAGATCTGATCATCATCCTCATCTTCAGTGACCCATGATTCAATAAGGCGGTCGTGCCATGCCATGCGATCCTCCGCCATCAACTTAACTCATCATGAGATATGCTCAGGCGTGTATTTTGACTTAATTCAAGCACCTCGTTCTGGGCTTACCAAGCTGATGGAATCGCATTCAAGTTCGAAGAAGCAACTGCTCAACATTGAGTTTCCCGTGTTTCTCACCCTACAGTGGGAACAAACTCTCACAACAGCACGAGAAAAGAAATAGTCTGATACCCATCTTAAATTAATGCTTCTGCTGATCACTTCTACAAAGTGGCGGGTAGGGTCTATACGCACAGAGGAAGCTGTTGCTTGTTCCCAACCTGGTGGGATGCCAGTAACATAAATAGCCTACACAACACCCAATGTAAAGTGAATTAATTTGCGCGACAAACACCCTGGGCAAGATGGCGCATATTCACCCCGTCCAGACTAGACTATGATTTGGGCCTCTTATCAACTGGAAAAGATCCTCAAGCAGTACAAGGCGGAGATAATGGGGAGTGACTATAGTAACCACATCCACTGCGACCATAATAGGGCTATTATGCTCCCTTCATTGAACTAGTACTTGAGAGCTATCTTGAGGAACTTAACCTTCTTAGACGAAATGTCCTGATAGTCTATTCCTGTTAAGGTAGGTTTGTCCATTATGTTGTATGTGGCTTAGGACAGATTAGGGTACTTGATTAGTAGGTGTTCCAACGTTTCCTTTGCTGGTCCACAGTGTATACAGCTATCTATCCCAGTGCATGCAGATGGTAGTTACATGAGAATTGGCCAGTAAGAGCGCCACACGGAGTCCTTGGGTGTGTTTTTGTTTTCATTTTCTCTCTTTGGTTTTTTTCTTATCAAACTTCACGAATTTTTTGGAATGAACAAGTCCCTCCTGGTTGTTCCAAAATTGGATACCGAAATTATATGACCAATTGTTTAAGCGTTGGAGTACATCCACGTTGGTGAATCCAAATAGAGGATAAGGCCCAGTAAAAGGAATACGTGCTCCCTTTTTTGCTTGTATGTCGGTCTTTTCATTACCCTCATGATGCTTATTTTTTCATCACCAGCATGTTCTGAATTTAGTGGCATTCTCAGGCAGCCTTGGAGTTGAATGTGAGCTTTGAATACTGCCTGGCCGTCTGAGAATATCCAGTTTCCAGTTACTGATATGTAGTGCTGCTTCATTTAAAGCGAAGAGTTCAGCCTCTAAAATTGTGGATTCTCCAGGGAGAGGAATATGTAGACGGCACCTGGGTCCTACAAATTCGTGCTCCTACTCGACTGACTTCGACCCATCCGCATATTATTCTTGGGCGTCGTCATTCATCCAATGATGGGAAATCTCTATCAAAGAGAACTATGAATATTGGACGGTGACTATGCAGTCTGGCCGGGGTACGATACTCGAAGCGTACTCGGAAACGGTAGAGAGAAGATCTCTGGGGGAATGGTCGGAAAGTAGACCCTACACTACATGAACACATTCCACAGATATTATCTTCCCACTCACAGACTTTGGGATAGCACTTACTATGATCGCAAAAGGGTCCACACAGCAACCTGGCGATATCAGGACGCACAAACTGCAAACCAAAGTCAATGACGCAAGGCATGCCTCAAATATCCTGGGTGTGCCAACATTCAGAGGAGAAAGCGTCGATTCTGACCATTAATTCGTTGTAGCACGATTCAGAGATCGACTGACAAATGTCAGAAAAAGAACTGCACCAGCCAATAAAAAGAATTTGAGAGATTGGACACTTAGGTATACTGAAGATTGGCCGAGCATACATAAAAAAACATTAAAAAAACACGAATTGAAAATAAGAAAGTATCACGTACAATAAGGTAGCGGACATATGTATATTCCAAATCCAGTCAAAGCAGCAATTACTAAAGTTCGGTAATTATGTGCATGGCATCGGCTCCTATGCACTTGAACCTTCCAGTACAACAAAAACTATTTTCACGGCCCCACCACTTTCGAGTCACTGATGCTCAAAGAGTATAACTGTCTAGAAAAAGCTTCTCAAACTTGGCCGTTCGGACCTAAAAATATAGGTCCCTTCCAATCGTGAGAGAATAATAGCACGCACAACGAATGGTTGCGGAGAAGCTAGGCCCTGGCCATCTACGGGCTGTAATGCCACTCATATTATTATTATAATTATGTGCATGTTTTCATACATCTCTCCAGAGTAATGTCTTCTCATTGTTCAAATTGAGGGAAGTCAGTCACATTCTGACGCTGACCTCTTATGTAGAGAGTTGTGTACTTATCAAGCAACGACTTCAAATTAGTATCATTCCACATGTATTTACAGAATTGTCATCAAAGCTCCACTAGAATTAACATGATATGAGGATGGATCAGTGATGCCAGACTTTATGCTACCATTTTCCCACAGCAATGACCAGAAATACCCTTTTCTATCAGAAACTCTTTTTGCAATACACCGGCCCACTCCTACTCCTTCGTAGCATTGACCTCGACTGCATCAATTGAAATTGCTGACAACGTAATATTGTTTCCATGAGAAATAAATATTGTGTCAGCACTTATGTGACAGCCCTTATGCACTGTCAAGATCGATGGAATTAAATTCAGACGAAACTCGCGCTATGAAATTTGGGAATGTCAATCTTTGACAATAAGGATGAAACGCGAGAAACGATTTCCGAGGATTTTTACAGGACAATGATCGGCCACTTTTTGAGGCTAATGGCGGGGCAGCATCATGCTTTGTGGTTCCAGGTGACTGCGATCATTGCTGGGCAAACTATTGAGCTGCAGTGTGAACCATTTGGCGAAAGTTTGATTTCAAAAAATACAGATTTCCCTTGGCTACCTCGTTCACCCGATTTAAATGCACCCATTAAAAAGTTGAAGCACAGGATCGTACAATCGAAAACAACGCTGAAATTCAAACAAAATGTGAACACTTATCTGACGTCAAAAAGGTCCATCAAATGTTTTCAATATACTAACAAAAGTTTGGTTAACTGATGATTATTACATGAGTTAAACGCATTTAACAGTGGCAGTTCTTCTTTGGCTCACCCTGCGTGTATCATTCCAATTTTCGAGCAATTAAATGCCTGCGTGGTCTAATTCGTTCAGCAAGTACTGGTGGCATATGCTGCATACGTCGTCGCATACAGACGAACGAAATCAATTTTCAGTGCAGGGATTTCAATGCACGATCATAAGTCAGTTCCAATTAATGAATGTGTAAGATGCAGTCACATAACTCATACTTCCACACGAGCAAATACACGTGAGTTGTTACAAGCATAAATCTTTCTCTTTCTTTCCCTCCCCTTACAATGATTACATGCTAATTGTAGAATACTCTTAGCGATTAATATTTCAATCCTCTGTAACAAATCACTTAGCATCGTTTTACGAAAGCGTTCACTTCTCTTACACGCACGAGACAGACCGGCTCGTTAATCACGTTAGTGATAATCATTATGGCTGGCCGATGGCAGACGCATTAATTGCCTACTGGGAGCAGAGCGAGAAGAAATTGATAGGTATTAGAACGGTAGATGCCCTAAACTGGGAGATATTGGCCCGAATTTTATACGTAAGCGACGACGAGGTTGGTGTCATTAAATTTCACGCTGCACCAGGCATCACGCTCTGTAGGCACGTGTCGCTGTAAGCCGGTTAGTTGGCATCTGTTTTGAACAGACCACTGTAATTGATTGCTGTGTCCGTTCATTAAAACGGTTTTTAATGCAATGGCAATAATTGTGGTTATGCGGATTTATTCACCGCGTCTGCATGTACATTCGGGGCATGATCTCGGTTATGGTCAAGGATTTCACGTAAGCTTTAAGCATCTCAACTCATCTGGATAATTGCGTATTTAACGAAATGACTTTCACTTTTATCGGACCTAAGACTTGCCACTCTTCGAATGATGCGATGGTAGCGGCATCTTATAATTTGTCTAATCTGTGCATGTATGGGATTGATGCCATCTGATCTTTTGTTTGCCTAGCCGGGAACTAATCCATGAGAAGTTCGTTGATGTTCATGATTTCGTTCGAAAGTAGTCTGCCTGATGACTCTCTATTGAGAGCAAAACTGAAAGCGTGGGTCTCAGAGACGGAGACTGGATTGTTTATGTCGCTTTGATGACTGTGAGGTGTCAGTAGGCGTGAAGCGGTTTGACGGAATCTGAACCGGGCTGCACTAATTCCTATTTGTTTGTTGTATAATAAAGTGCCACCTACTCACAGCTTAACATAAAGGCATAAATCGAATCGGAAGGGAGAATTGCTGATGGGCTATAGAAGCGATTAGTTTTGATCTCTGAAAGCTCCTGCTTTACTAGTTCGTGGCTGCAGGTCAGATTGTTTAAGAAACTCAATAGAAACATACAAATTCCAATCAATTTCCACAACTTTCAATGATTCTCTTATCTCTTATCTTCAATCTGCAGCAGAGAAACAGACACATGGTAGACTGCTGCAACTAAAGGAATACATCATTTTTGTAGCAATTTAGTGTCGTTTAAGTTCTTGATGCAGAATTCTTGCGAAATAGATATTTAGCTTGATTTGCATTGGAGTGAATGAAGGCATGAAATTATTAAACAAAATTATAGTAGCATAGATGACACTCACCTGCGGGACACCAGCGGTAATTTGCTGTAATATTTTCAGTGTTGTACACGAAATGGAATGTCAGTAAGGTCAGAGTCTAAAATCTTGTACGATCCAATACAAGATATTTTGGTAGAAGAAGACTTGGCTTATCAAGAAATGGGTATTCTGCATCAAAGACCTTTTCAAATCCATCAGTTATTCGTTAACCGTAGTCAATTGTAAAGTTCTTCGTTCGGAACCTGAAGTGTATGTGGCACTTTTTTTCGGAGGCCACCTTTGGCATGTAGTTGGTAGAGAAACTGGCCTCTGCGGCGTTTTATCATTTGGAGGTTCTTTCCGGTTGTTACCGGTTTAGAACAATTAATAGTTCCGGCACTTTCTACGAGTCTATAGTACGTTTACACCGCAACTAAATCCAAAATTTCAGCTAGTCCAAATGTTCAACATTTCGCTATACATTTCTAGCATTTCCAAATGTTGGATTTCAGCGAAATGTTGAATTTCCTCGCTGCATTTTCAAGCTTACCAAATCGAACAAACCTCTTTCGAAATTCAGCACGTCATTTAATGACTTTTTAGCCCGCTGACAAACAAGAAAACAGCTGTCAACAAAACAATCATTAATTTCAAGTGAAAATTCCAATAAGAATGAAGAAGAATATGTCTGAATTACCACTTAAATTCATCTTTAAATAATTAATATTTATAACAAGCTAAATAGGTTCAACCACTTCTGATTTCTAAACAGAAAAAAATATCAATAATCCATTCTGACACTAGCTGTCATTTGAAATGTTGAAGTTGCAGTGGAAACGCAAAATTGGATTTCAAATATTTTTCCCCGAAATGTTGAATTTCAATGCGTTGTAAACGTACTATTATTCAATATTTGCGTGTTTTTATTTTTTGTGGTTGTTCTATAATTTGTGGGGTTTCTAAATCGTAGCCCGGTCATTGTCATACATCGAGTCATCCATCATTGTATACAAAAAAGCCGAAAACGTTTCTTCTAATTGTGATGATTTGAAGATATGTAGCTCTGCAAATTGCAAAAAGGGACGAAGAGTAGATAGGTATTTGCTTCCTAGCCACAGCGGCCCGACTAGACAACGACTTCGTTCTTTGAATTAGGGAAAATAAATTAAAGGTATAGAAAATCGGCGAAAGTAGATAGCAGATTACAATTCGTCGTTTACACTTGGTTAGCCATAAAAAAGAATGAACGTTACATTTAGTGAAGAGATTGTTTGATTTGGAATCAAATCGATGGAAACAATGTCTATGAAAAGAATTCGTAGACTCTACGGTAACAAGCATAGTGTAAGGATAACGCGGTGTATTGGACATATGACATATGACAAGCGTATTTCTTATGATTGTATCACAATACATGTTAGTGTAGTCCCATTGAAGCATGTGGAGAAGTTTAAGTATCTCGGGGTATTCTGCACGAATGATAAGGTGCTGAGTTTTGCTATAGGATTGCCAAAGCTGGGTCAATTTTGAAGCAGCTTAGAGGATCTGCAATCAGGTTGAGCTTAGTGTCAAATTCAAGTTCCAACGCTCACCTATGGTCATGAATTTAGGGTCGAGAATACAAGCTGCTGAGATGAGCACTCTTCGTACTGTTGTGGGAATTACTCACCTTGATTGAGTGGGAAACACGGCAGTGCGCCCGAAACTCAACGTTGACCAGCTGCTTCTTCGAAGATGTGCCTTGAATGGGTTTCCATCAGGTAGGCGACCGATTGGCAGATATAGGATGATGGAGGTAAGTTTTGATGTTTTCTTGGACAGAAAAAGCGGGCATGGATAGAGGGCTACCACAAGAAAGATGCATGAACGATCGGCGTCAGTCAATTAGAACGAACGAAGGAGGAGTTACACCGAGTTTCGTAAAAATGTAGAACTTTTAGAAAGGAAATTAAAAATCTTGTTGATTAACGATCTCCCGATTACTGGCAAAAAGATATACAAACGTTTTTGTTTTTTTTAAAAAAAAAGGCTTAATGTAAGCTGGGAGGGAATTCAGGATAAGACCATATTATACTAGAATACCCGCATAGATTTAGTAAGATTGTGTTAAGAACAACTATGAGCAATAAATTTACTGAATTAACAAAGCGACATGTGCCCACTCCTAACCTAGGTTTCACTCTCTCTGCACATTCTTATTCACGGTACCTACTACCTCTCTCTATATGCACTGTAAAATGATAATGCTTAATTTTCAAGAAGAATTTTCTCAAACTTCGCCATTCAGAGTCTGAATAAAACTGCCCTCCTCCTAACAAAACTGGACCCAATTTCACCTCGAACCATAGCATTACTTTATTTTATCCTGAAGTCGTGTACCGAAAGCCTTCTTGTGCTGTCTTATTGGCCGAAATTCCGACATACAAGCTGGCTTGAACTCTCAAACTGTTCACAAATGATCCGGCACTGTGTGTTGTTCTGTGCTTTTCGCTGTATAAGCGCTCATTTGTGTGTAATTAATTTCCCTCATTCAGTGTTCTTTGATAAGATCTACTGACAAGTGTCGGCTTACGATTTTTATAAAACTTAATTAGGCCAGCTTGAAGACAAGGCCTCATTATGAATATTTCATTTATTTATAAGAACACATATCTCACGATCCACTTGCCGACCCGGTCACTCATCTCACTAACGCAGAGTCTTTACGAACCATTGACTTCTCTGGTTGTGCGTACCCGGCCGCGTACGTCTGCCACACTTTCGGCTCTGCAAGCCGATGCCTCGCTGTTTTTGTTTCGATTGATGATCTTACTGTTCTTGTTCCTCATTATTTTAACACATTATTTGTGAGAGTCCAAGGCAAAGACAAATAGTCGGTCATTAGTAGAAAACAACATTATCATCATCATCATAATGATGATCAACGGAATTCCACAAGTGCGACTACACCTCGTTTCTCAAACTAAACCATGAAATGGCTCTTCAACGATTTCACATTCCAACACAATAGGATCTTTTCACTCGCAGATGCTCATGGGTGCCAATAGCACTACAACAGACCTTTGGGCAAATGATATGGAAATTGAAAATTGGAAATCTATGTATCTACGATTGCTTATTGAACACAATAGGACAAGTGGCAACTGTAACAAAAGAAACGCGATAAAAAAAAGGAATTAAAGATAGAAAAGAAAGCATGAAACCAGAAATGAAACTCTCTACTCATTCCAAAAACCATAAATAGACACAAAGAGTGTCGTGTGTCTTTTTTGCCTGAAGCGACAACGCTGCGCAATTTCAACCAAATAAAAAAAATGAATGAAGACACTCACAAACACTTGGAGTCAGGCGGGGACTGAGTGTTTGTCGTTGATGAACCACAAATGATTCAGATATGATATCGCAAAAATTGCGAAGGGAACAGTCACGATGAGTGCGTTTGACATTCATCTACCTCAGAGGAAATTTGTATTTCGATTGTGACATCCAGCAAAAAAAAAAAAAAAAACATGCGAGATGAAATTTCTTCTTTTCCCAATTCGGGTCGTTTGTGTGTGTCTGGCGGTGCTGCACAATTTGCTGTCCCCGTCGAAAGTTGTTGCATCGCAGAAAGTTGTTCTAGAGCACTGCGGATATATGTATACACATCATGCACTAGCTTACTGGCAGGTGTATATGAAGTATGAATATGTGACTTCTGTTCGTTCTCCTGACACACTTTGTTTCTTGTTTTTGTACATCTGTTGCTGATGTTTTTTTTTTTGTTTTTCTTTGGAATAGTGACAGTGAAATTGTTTAATTAATCTGCTTTGCAAGTGATCCACATTTGCAGAGCTTCAGAGGCAAAAATAAATATAAGAAATGTTGTATTTTTTTTTTTTAAAAAGATATTTCTTTATTTTTTGTTTAAGGCATTTGTCGCATTTACAATCAGATGTGTTCGTTGTTGTCGTTGTTTCATTTTATATATAAATATTTTTGATACATGTTTTGCTATTTCCTTTTGTACATGAATAAGTCATAACTTAACAGTAATATACTTTTTTTTTTGTAATTTTTTGTGTTTTTTTGTAAAACATCTATTGCAGTGAAAAAAAAAATAAATTGATCTATGAGATATACAACAAAAATATAAAACAAATAATAAAATAAAGTACAAGTATTGTTTGTGTTCAGTCATAGGTGAAAAATGAAAAGTATAGATCTCGTAAGAGGTGAAAACATAGGTGGACAGTAAAGAGAATATAGATACAGGATTTAGATATATACAGAATGAAGGAATGCGTGTGTTTGTTTTATTGATTATATGGCAAGTTATGGCTTTACATAACCAAAACTGTGACTTTACTGTTGAGAAGGGTGTCGAATGAAAAGTGCTCAATATGAGAGAAAAGAAATGAAGAATGAAAAATTTAAGAAGAGAAAAAAAAGCAAATAGCTTAGAAGAGAATGAAGTATTGAATAGGAAATAGGAAGAATACAGAAGATAGAAAAGAGAAAGTTCGTATCGATAAGACTAGACTATGAGGATAGATCATGAATTGAAATTATGTGTAGACGAAAAATTGTAAGGGAAGGGCATAGAGAAGGTAGTAGAGAATAGACTTGCTAAGAGTATCTTTTGACATTTAACTGTGAAGAAGGAAATTATAGATTATAGACTACTTAGATGAGACTTTTTGGCAGTTTTCAGTGTTGGAAAAAAAAATAGAAGAAGAACAGTCAAGTGAGAGAGAGAGATAGATAGAGAGTGTGATATGAAACTAGAGAGACAGTTAGAAGATAGAGGAAAGAAGTATAAGAAATGAAGTGTAAGGAAGTGTTTTTGTTTTATGAAATTTAATAGTAGCTAGATGTAGTTTGTGAAAAAAAATACTATTTTTGTTTCTGTTATTTACTACAGACGTACATTGCAGGAGTCGAAACAGCAAGATCGCTGTACGAGCTCCTGAACAAAGGCCTTTTCTGAGTATTCTGCAAAGGTACCGACTTCATCTCTCAATTTATATATATATATAAAAAAAATGTTCATTAAATAAATTATATAAATAAACAAATCGTTTCTTAGTGTCTGCTCCACTTGCTGCATCTAATTGAATTAGTAATAATAAATTAGTTAATAAATAATAAATAATTTTTTTGTTTGATTTTTTTTTCCTTGAAATAAATATAACTTATCAAGCTCAGGGGAGGGGGTATATCTACGGATCCATTTGTCGATGCCCTTAATGGAATCTCTTTAATTTAGCACAAGAAAATTGAAGAAAAATTCCAAATATGGGCTGGTGTTGCCATTTGACTTCGTTCACGTTGTTTTGTGTGTGATGAAGGTCATCGTTGACTTATTGTGTGGTAGCTGGCTTCTGGGTTTTGTATGCCAAATCTTGGGCATCGAGAGAACGTCCCCAACCACCACCGTGTCCGGAGCTACCGTAGCTGGCTGATCCAGCATCAGCGCTGTATCCACTTCCGTAGGCATCGTGGCTCACTGAGTGACTGGCCGAATGGTGTGGATGAGCAACAACTTCATAGGTGACGTGCTTCTCTTGTGACAGCAATTTCTTGAGTCCAATGACGGCGGACAATACGAGAGCGATCTTACCAATCAACAAGGCCTTACCGGCAATCAATGCAATAGCGCCCAACAACAATGGGAGGAGAGCAGCAGCCTTCAATGCAACCAAAGCGAGGATGGGTCCCAAGATCTTGGCGGCCTTCTTCTTCTTACCACGGCTCTCTTCTGGAGCATTTGGGTCATCATTGCCGAAGAGGGTCTCGGAAACATCTTCCAAGGCACGTCCAGTTGAGGAAACAGCATTGACAATATCGGCACCCTGAAGTTCGACCTTGATTGTGTGTGATTGCAGGAAGTTGGTGATACGGTTGAGTGCCAATGATTCGAATGATTCATCGGCCGAGATGGAACGTGGAGCACCACCGGCTGTATCCGCACCGGGTGTCTTGACGACTGTAACACCTTCGGTTAAGGCAAATTGGTCGCGGGCTGAGAGGACTTTGTCAACGAAATTGAACAACTTGTATTTAACACATGACACTGAATCCTTGCGCAGACAGTCGCTATAGATGCTATCCATGATATCGCTATCGCCACCGATTGCGTTGCGGGCATGACCCCGGGTTTCTTCAGCTGGTAATGCTGCTGCTACCGCCACAATACACAAAATACCGAAAACTTTTTTATAAGCCATTATAAACGCACTTGTTTTGTTTGTTTGTTGTGAATATAATTCGATAATCCTTTTTTCGATTTTTTTATTTTTCGCGTTTCGATTTGCGTACGCTAGTCGGGGCTACGAAACGATTGTTGCCGAATGGACGAGGAAGGATGATATGATACCATTTCTCGATGCTACAACCAATTTATATAGGTAAGCTCTTTTGGGTTTGGTATGCCCCACCAAGAGACCATGAATTTCTTCTTGTGCATCACTCTTGAGTTAAAAGCGAGCCAAACCCGTGAGTTAAAGCGCGTTTGGTTTCTTTTGTTTCCTTCTTCTTCGGTTTCCTCTTTGGTTTCTTCTTTGCGATGTGTATTTTCTTTGCTTAGCATATCACGCTTTGCATATGTATGAGATTGGATACTCAACCATGCACACACATGCACGTATACACATTCAACAGTAAGCGGCGGCCGCAGATGGTGGATGGAAAAAGAAATGATAACTCGTTTGGTTCGACTAGTGTATGAAGCTTGAAGCATCGAACCAGACCATTCATTCTGCAACACATCACACGGAAATTTCCTCTTTCTTTCCTTTCCACTTCTGTTTTTCTTTGCTGGATGCTGCGCTCGAGGCAGTCAAAACTAACTTTCAATGATGAGGGGTCTCAGTTGTTGTTGACTTGCAGCACGAGCGATTATTTGGATTTTTTTTCACTTCATTTTTATTTTTCTCCTCTTATCGTGTGTATGGTGTGTGTGTGTACTTTTTGATTTTCTTCGATCGCAGTCGTTGTACTTTTCCCGTCCTCGTAAGGAACTCCTTACGTACTCTTTCATATGGAGACGAAAAGAAAATGAAACTTTATTGAAAAAAAGAAAATAATAAACGAAGGAAATGATGCACGATGTTGCCAGGAAACATGAACTACTTTAAATATGACTTCAGATGAGGCTGCCGATGAAAGCTAAACGGGATCGAGGAGAATAAGTTTCCCTTTTGATGCTGCAGAAGGTTAAGTGTACCTTTTGTGCGCATCATCCGTTCATTGTCTGCACAAGAAGAGCGAAGATAATTTGTGGGAAGGACATCGAATGCATAGAAAAGAAATCAGGTCACGACTTTAGTCAGATCTAATCTACATACGAGCGTTTACGATACCCATTGAGTGCTTAATCGCTGGAGGAGGATGAGGCTACAATTAAATAATGACGCTTGCATTTCACGTGGAATCCAGACCAAGGTGGCAGGTGAGTAGGGCTTTATCCATCATATTGATCTCTTTATGCTGCAGCAGTAAAAAGCGATGAGAAGATCAAGTGCGCTTGAGAATTATGCCACATGCATTCCTTCGCATGCATGTAGGTAGGCCGCGTGATGCACAGTAGGTTATGAGATGCACTCACGAATGATTTATGAAAGCATAAACAAGAAACAATCATTTCAAGTTCGCTCCTCAACTCTTTTGTTTTGTAGGTCGAACTATGCGCGAGCACATCTCGTCTCTAAGCAAACACCATTAAACGTGAAGATTTGTTAGTTTGTAGGTTTGTTTGAAGATGAAACAAATAATCTTGAGATTACCCATTCATATTTTTACCTTTCAACAGGCACTCGTCACATGCGCCTGTGTAATCCCTTGATCGCACAAAATGGAATATCTAAATTAGAAAACATTTGGAGAAGACATGTGCATAGACGTGTACTTCCTGTAGTGGCATGTCTTCTATTCAAGTCATCAATGACCACGTTCCAGGTAAAAGATAAAAAAAGGACACGCATGTGTTATAAAACAGATGAACGGCCAAATGTTGCTAATAAAAAAATTTGGCTGCGTAAGAGTTTCGCTTGGAATATGTCGCGAATTCTTGGCACTCCGAACACGTATGACATAAATAGCATTGAAACTGGATTAGAATTAGACCATTTTATGCTAATGAATTCATTGTATTTTCGGCAAGCATACGTTTGTCGGATGGCTTTTGATTTATGGAAAAGAAAGTTGCGTTCGCTTGAAGAGACGAAAATGAAATAATATACGCACTAGATTTGCTATTCGCTATGAAATATGCTTGCAAAGACGGTCATAATCAATGGCTGACAACAAAGACTTGATGATGTCCATCTATTAGGAGACTAGGAGTGAAACGTCAGTATTTGAATAATGCCATAAATGGTACGGGCACGGCTTAAATGTCGTTAAAATTTCGACGCTGCACTCTGCCTAGCGTAGTATTCTTCTTTGCTTAACCATATCAATTTATTTTGTTTTAAAAGTTACCTGGGATTACTGACATCCTCTACAGTTCGGGATAGACCTGGACTCGGCACACAACCAAATATTTGTATGTTCTGAGGTCTTCTCTCAACTTTTCCGAGCAACAACGGACAAGAATCAGAGAAGGTGTCTCAGGACTCGAAACTGCGTTGGGAATGCCTGCGCTATTGGTTCCATCGATGGTCGTAACTTTCGAAAGTACAACCGGAAGTGGGATGACTGTCCAGGACGCAGACAGACCAATCGCATGCTCCTTAACATCTGTAAACAAATCCGCGGCATTCTTTTAATTAATGCAGGCGGGATAGACTAAGGGTATGTCTTATTCGCCTTCGCTTACTGTAATAGTAAGTGTACCTAAATCCAAATGTCTGCTTGTTTCAACATTTCAGCCCAAATGCTCAGCATTTCCCCATACATTTTCCAGCATTTCGAAATGTTGGATTTCAGGATTTCAATTTCGTCGTTGCATTTACAAGTTTGTCATGTCAAATAAACCTCGTTCCAAATTCAGCACGTTTAATGACTTTGCAGCTCGATGACATAAACAAAAAACATCTGTCAATAAAACTATCATTCATTTTAAGTGATAATTCCAGTAAGAATGAAACGACGAAAAATTTACAAGCAATTAAGAATTAAGTGGACAGACTCAGGCGAAGATGAAGTTCCAGGGGGAACGCAATATTCGATTTCGAAATTTTTCTTTCCGAAATGTAGAATTTGGATGCGGTATAAACGTACTATACGTACGAGGTATTTGGCAAGTAAAAAAGCATCACAGCGTTTGACCACCTGCATTACTCCCCTGGTATGGCTGCGTAAGTGTTTCATAATCTTAAATAGGCTTAAAAAGGGAGCACCTGCTGCATGATTCCTACCACCCAGTTGGCTTCGACTGAGATCTCAAGTGCCACTCCGGTTATAATGTCATAACTCTTGAAAGGGCAATGGGAACGCTGGGAGGTTCGCTAAAGATGATGCATCTACAAAGATTCCAACATAGCTCTGCCCGTGGCTATTAATCTAAATAAGTCGCATTGGAAATTGGACAATCTGTGCAGCATCAAGTGGCCTAGAGAGGTCTGATGTTGGTTGGTTCATCTTTTCGTCTTTGGTCTATTACAGTCGGGAGCAGACTGGGGTCTAGATTAGATCCTAGTGTTCAGGTACATTGTGTCTGACGGCAGAGAATAATCACACATAGTCCAACATAAGCCCATTGTGATACCACGCAGATTGACTACCTCCTATTCATGTAGTCAATTGGTACCTACTACGCTAACACTCTTCCGCATTAAGCTGATGATCTTCATCTCGCTCAAATTATTTAAAATAGGGTGTTTCTTCTACGGTTGGTGGGGTTATTTAGGGTCTCTTCACCGTCTCCTCGTCTGCATAAATATGTGCAATGGGAGACCAAACTTAAGTGCTTGCGTGCAAATTATGTCATTTTACATCCCCGATGTGAGTCTTTTGCTGTACTAATCCTGGTGGTAGTCTTTCTCAAATCAGATAAAGCAAACGTGATAGGTTATGTGTTGGCCAAGTCTCCTTTGAGCATGTGCGATTGTACTGGAGCCTAGTTTGTGTGGTATGTTCATCTCGAAGTATCTCCGTCATTTTGTCAGATATTGAGACAAAAGCACAAAAGTAAATTGTAATAATTCTTTGGTTGAATGACTAAGTTGAATGACCAAAAGTAAAAAGAAGTCCATCAAATTGTATTTAGTCATAAGCTGTGTGCATACAAATCAAATCACTCAACTCTCGCAGAAAATTGAGGCACAACAACAGACAATGCATTACAAATGCATCGAATTTAATCAAGTCACACATTTCTCATCGCAATCCAGTGTAGTGAAGCAAGGTTTTCGGACGATCCCGAGACAAAATTGAATTTAATCACGTTCAGATATCCAGCATTCAATTAGATACCGGAAATGCCTTCAGCCATTTCTAGCACGATTTCGTTTTCGTTGTCGGATTTGCTGTTTTATTGTTTTTTCTATTAAATTGCGAATTAATTCAATTGGAAAGTGTGTGTATCAGCAACGCACATATATTGCCACTTACGACCAGTATTCAGGGTGCTTCACTGCGTTTCACTAAAGCTCTAAACATCCACTTACATAAAACCTCTCTTGTGTGATGGGCATGCACAATTTGTCTTAATGAAGATGTAATCCAACATTTGTAGCCAGAATCTCGACATCAGTCGAACAACGCTAATCATGTTAAATAACATCACATCGCAACCAAGTGCCGTATTGTCTTCCAATTAGCAATACATGTCATATCTCAAGATATCTCTGCATACGTATGGTAGTAGCTGCGTGCATACTTTAGTCCCTGGCAGAGGTCCACTTTTGCCGTATTCACCGCTGGAAATTTGTTTTCTTTTCGAACGTCAGCAATAACTGCGATTAATTGATCGAATCCACCAATAACTTTCTCTCGTCATTCATAATTCCTTCTAAATATTACACAACTCGTCGGGTCAGATTAATTTGTAACCGTCAGGCGAAGTGGGAAAAGTGTGACAGATAAAATCGATGCCGAGCCGCACCGGGCCACAGTCAGCACACTGGTGGATGCATTCGGGTCAATTTGCGCCAAAGAAAATTCATTAAGATAAAGAAAGTTCAAAAGAAAACCAACTAGAAGACAAAATATAGAAAATACACACTGGTTATTTTGGCAAAACGATTTTATTCCATAAAGAGCAGCGAAAAGGCAGAAAAACAAAGATCAAAGTGATGTGTTCGTTAAAACGGTTCGTGTACCCCGATTTAATTGGTCGCACATATTTTTCATACGTCTCGTATCTTATGCACTTTCTCAAATGGTATCTTCAACTGGAAATGGAAAAATTAATTAAAATAAAAAGAAACTTACGCATGAAGAGAAAAACAAAATAAGACAAACTACAAAATGAAAAAGAAAAGAAAAAAAAACTGCACAACAACACAAGATCCACATCGTATAAACTGTATCTTGTGGTGTGTGAGTTGAAAGAACAAGTTGAAGTGTCAGGTTGCTCGGAACACACAGCGATCAGAAGCCCAGAGCGACAAGTCGAGAGAAAAGTAAAACGCTGAAGAGAAGATAATTCAAGTCGATATCTTGATCGTCAGCACTGGCTCGAAATTAACTGAAAGAAATGTACAGAGCCAAAGATGGATTTCATTCATAAAAATCCACCTGATCGATAGATCAATCGTAGTCACGGCCACCGTCACAAGTTGTTGATTTGTTTTTATTGGGCTATCGTCCGGCGCGGCGGTTGTATGTTGTCAGATACTCGTAATTTTATTCCTTAGTTTTGTTGCAATATGATTCATATGATGTCGATGATATCTGATGATGATATTTCAAAGGAACGGCGTACGTGTTGCGTGTGTTTTTCTATTTTTTTCATTTTTTATTTTCATTTCAGGGTGAAAAGCAACACGATACATATGGAACGGCTACAAAAAGCGAAAGTTTTCACATTTTTCTGGTGTTTTGTTGATCAAAATATACTGTTGGTCGTTTTTGTATCGCAAAATCAATCAATAAAATTAAGAGACGGTGTTCAGGTTGGCTTACAAATGGCCAAGTTAATGAGTGTGGGCTGGTTTTTATGCACCGTGACCAATCGGTTTTTGGAATTGAATTGAATTAAGAAATCACTGTGGAGACGATGTTGTGGATGGAGGCAATAACCTTATGCAGCGCAATGTCTAGCTTATTTTTCAACTACCTAGAACCACTTGTAGCATTGTTAAGGTTTTTTTTCGTGTATCAGCTTTGTTTAACATAGATCCTTGCACACAAACATTGGCGGCCCTGTGCCTACCGTCTGCAACAACCACTCGTGTTGTGCGTGCTTTTGTTTTCCTACGAATGGAGGTGATCTATAGTTACACTCTCTAGGCACCTGCAATGACTCGAGGACAAATGAAGCTCTGAATTATGACAACTGTTAGTCTTGTCGGGTATTGAAGCAGGATACAATGCACAGGACCCGGTGCACATATGCCCTAAGCCACGGCGGTCACACACCGTCTATATGTTTAAGCAAAACTGGGTTTCTTTTTCAGCAGTGGAGAATCTGAGCCTGAACTAGATAGGCCAGGTACACTGCTTCCAGTTACAAAAATCAAGTTGTCTTCCGTCTGCAATCACTTGGTCTTTTTACCGAAAGTTCGACCAGAACACCCATTCAGAGCATAGTTCGGCATGCTCTCGTTGTGGTTGAGTCAGTAATTCGGCCGATTTTTGCATTCCGTACTGTACCTACATCTGCGATTGTATTTTCCCCCCTCGCATATAGTTCACGCAGTATCTTTTGAACCTTAAACCACCAACCAGACAGAAATTGGAACGAATGAAGTAAACTTAGCCACCGTAGCGGCCAGTGACGTAGAAGACCTAGAAAAGTCCATTCGGCTTCACTTGATTATTTTCTCTGCGGCTACGTCAAGTCCTTAGTCTAGACTAACAAACAAATGACTTTGGACGAAATCGAGGACAATGTTCGAGACGCTATCGACGGAACAACGTCGTACATAGTCGACCAAAGGATCAATAACTGCCATCGAAGCCAAGGCGGCTATTTGAATGATGTGTCAAAATAAACCCAGAATCAATGTTACATCTCACATCGTTATTGTTTTATTCAAATTTCTTTTCCCGTCATTCTTTTCAGGTCACCCTGTACATCACATTAGATTCAGATTATGATCTTATATGTAACGTAGTTATCATCAACCGAATGGCAAGATCAATGAAGGGGCAATATTTAATTAATCTCGAACGAAAAAGTGAGGCGTTTTCCCCGCTTCCTTATGCAATATGTTCACACTCCAGAGTTCAAAGAAAGTAAATCTACCTCTCCACCACATTGTATAACACCTCTATCAATCGTATAAGAAATAATTAGTAATAAGCAAAATGTTTTGCTTTCCTAAGTAAACAACGAAACGGAAACACTTATCATGTCGTGACCGATCGATACGTTTCATTATGCAAATCATTCTCCAGTCCGTCACAAAGCTGGTCTCGGACAACACAAACGGTTATATCAGCCTGAGAAGCACATCATTCTGAAGAGGGAAATCGGCATGATGGGCTCCTACCATGCCACACACCAAGACAGCTCCTATTATTGTATTAAGTAATCGTGACGAATCGATTATTGGCTCATAATTGTTAGAAACCGTATCAATCAAAGAGGAACAGCACTGTCGAAATCTTTTTTTTTTTAAATGACTGTACGGAGAAATCGTTTGCACCAATTAAATGACCACCACCACTAGGGGATAGAGATGCTCTCGGCTGCGAGGGATGTGAAGCCCCGATGCTGAGAAAAAGAAAGTTTCTCATTTCATATCAGATCCCAGGCACAGCTTGAACACATAATGTGTTATTATTAAGCGCGTACAAGAGCAACAGAACGAACATTATCCCGTCCGCGAAACCTGTTCCCGAGGTTCAAAATCACCCGTCAGATACACACAATCGCTTCCCGGTTTTGTTCGCGTTTTGTAATTAAGTCAGTCGCCAATTCTTCGAAGCTAAGAGAATGAAAGTATCTCGCCGCTTGACCTTCCGCCGCCGAGGACCAACCATAAATACTTCGAAGACTCAAAAATAAAACGAAGATCATATCAATTTTGCTTTCATCTCGAAAAAGAATCGAAAAGAAATTCCGCAAGAGATTCAAAAACAAGTTTACAGCATCAAAGTAACAGAAAAAAAGAGGCACAATTTCACTTCGTTTTTAGATGGGTATGATTTATTCGAAGATACGCGCACACCATGAAGACACATGCTGCTCTCGAAAAGCGGCACGACACTGCCCAGCCCGGCACAATCCAGTTGAGGTATGAAATCGAAAACTGACGAAAGGAATTTACATAAAAGATCATAAGTATAAGCACTCTCAGTATAACAATCCCGTCCAAATTGCAGCATCAGGTTCTAAGATGGCATCGATGCTTCCGGGAAAGGCAGCAACTTTCGCTGCGGAAAAGGTCAATAAGTTTGAGACGGCGATACTTATCGTAGACCACTGGTGGCTGTGCGCTGCAATTATGTGCGCATGTGATTCTATTAAGACCAACCTGAGTTATTGGGACGTATACTTAACCTTTTTTTTCTTCTTACACTTTTTTTTTTCTTATCGACGGCTAAGAATGAGGTACTCTGTCTTAATTATGATGTTATAAACTCCAAACGGAAATGAATTAAGTGGCAATCGAATCTGTATCCAGATGGTAATTTCGTTGATCTTATTTTGACGGAGTGCTGAGTGGGTACTTGAGGAATTAGGCGGCATTTCTACTTGGACTTTCGGACTTTGCGCACTGTCATTAGCGAAACATCTCAATTTCGAGCGGCGGATTTAATTTAAAATCGTTTGTCTTTTCTTTGGGTAGATATTGGATTGATCTCATTTCCCGGCGGCACACAAAACCAGATTTGGCCTGAGGCAAATAGAAATCAGCTATCATAAAATTAGGTTAGCAATACAAAGAAATTGTAGTTGTGATGATTAGATTACATTGAGAGGGAACTTTCGATTTAACTCTCGTACACATAGTATGCAGCATTTTGCAGGTGTTTCACAGTCTTAGTACTAGACTTGCTTCCAGAATAGAACTTACTCATGGTTTTGTAGGTAGTCCGCAATGGCGATCATGATGAATTAAAAGTTTAGAACAAGAATATTTCATATTACGAATTTAGAAAATAAACGATTTTAAGCTGAATATAAAATTCAACAAGATGTCATTAACTCACTCATTAAGGAATCAGTACAATATTCCTCTTAAAAAAAGCAAACCTCTCAAGGAAATAGCGGATAGAGGCCCAGGGACCCAACATAGGGTAAGATGCTGGGTCCCTGAGCACAAAGGTATTCCGGGCAACGAGAGAGTCGATGAAGTTGCATATAAGCGGGCGGGTCTGCCATTGTCACAGAGTCAGAAGACTGAAAGCAATAAAAACAATGCTGCTGACAAACGGCATAAATAACACCAATCGTAGATGGATAGAAATTCATACTTATAGGACATCGAAAACTATGTGGACCACACTAAACCAATTCAAAACTAAAGCTGTCCGATTTCGCTGGTAGCCCGTATACTTAACTTAACGTAGACAGGAGGCAAATTACCAAACTGGTGGTCGTAATAACTGGACAAACCTTATAGGCAATCAAGTCAGATGACTTGGACCATGAAGATGACAATATTGCCTAAACAATTGGGCTGCAGCAATGTCAACGAGGATTCAGGGCTATAAGCCGAAAGTGACAGCAGTAAGGCAGAAAGGAGACCTCTAAGTGAAGCATAGTTTTTGGTGCACAGAATTTGGTGATCCCGTTCCTAAATATTTTAAATTTATGTTAGCTGCGGTTGTCCAACGGTAGCAGCTGTTGTATTCGCCAAGTATGTATGTAACTTTTTTCTATTTATAGGTTGACCTGGGTAAGTCTTGATGTTGTGAGGAACCGTTTCTTCTTCTTTCTCGTCTCTACAGCTTCTGCAGAAGTCATTGTAGTGGCACTTGAGGATTTAGGTGGTATAGGCGCGCGTGTTTGCTTATGAGACATGTCCGGAAATAATACCGACGACTCTGTCTATGTCAATCCTGTTTAATGAGACGAAGGTTAAAGTGCTTTTCGAATTAAGGGAATCCCGATATAGCGTTGCTGTTCTGAAAGGTTCCATTTGCTTCCATCTTCTGGTAGTGCTTGTAATGGCATCTGCTAGCAATACGCTTTCGACCGTCTTAATAGTGTGTTAACTTGATTTGTTCATCGGTTCTATCGTTTCCTAGAAAATACCAGGTCATTGGCAGAGTTTGGGAAGTCGAAAGCATGTCCGACGACTATAATATAATCTCCATATGTGATCTTATCCATTGCAAAAACTATAGAGGTATATCCCAAGCGTACTGTGTGAAAGTATAAAGCCTCTTTTCGGTTCAAAATCCTCCGTTTTCCGTTTGAAGCCTTTCGACAAGGGGATGCGCTGTCCTGATTGACTTGAGTCATACCCTCTACGGCTCAAAGGCCTGATAAGTAAGTATGTAAGTATTGTTTCCTGGAACATTGTTTTGCCGATATCTCCTTCACAGATATACAGCAATGATTGACCTGATTTCGCTGCAGCCTTTGTAGCCGCATGGCTGTTAATGTAAAGATTAATAGTTTTTCTATGTATCGGAATCATTGATGTGATTTGGTAAACTAAGGGACGAATTAGCCTTCTTCAACCTTCTCCTTCATCTTCATCATTGTCAATGAGATACTGATACTGATAAAAAATACGCCACTGTTCTTCAAGCTATAAGCCTCCCTAGTCAGATCGATCTCTAGTTGCCTTCTCCACTAGTATTTGCCACGTTAAACGAGAATGTCCTCCGCTGCGTTTACTCATATAAGAGATTGATAAAAATGTGTCGACAGAAACTGCTAAAAAAATGATTCATGGACAAATACAAGACTGTGGCTCATATGTGCCGCGGATAAAATAATTAACGGCTTTTTTTTAAATTGATAAAACCATACCAATTACCAAAACGATTATTTTATTATTTTGATTTAATTTTTTAATAATTCACTTTTTTATTTTCAAAATTACATATGTCACGTTTATACAAAATAAATTGATCACAAATTTTAACACGCAACCAAACTATTAAGTAAAAGCGCGTTAATTTGGAATCGTTTGGGGGAAGGTCATTCCAAATAAACAAAATCTCAGAATTAAAGGCCTTTTACTGTATTATTAAAATATGTGAAATAATTCAGAAATATTAAATTTCCTTAAAAATACTCGATTTTTTTAAGTGGAGAATTTTTGAATTGAAATAAAAGACCAGTCAAAAATGGTTTTAATATCCTCAATTTTAAATTTATTTGACAGATACATAATTGTATGACATTAATCCTTGAATGTGATTTCGAGATTGGCCGTAGCTCGTTAGGTCCAATTTGGATATACTCTTCGCAGTACATTATTAGGCTGTATTTCGGCAATAATGCCTAAAACGTTGGGTTCCAAGTCCAAATGTTGCTCGAAATAGTTAGTAATACAGTGTATGTACACCGCTCATGGTAGACTGTATATCAAATCAGCTGTCACAGAAAACAAGCTCTCGAATTGCAAAGTTTCATGTCGATAGCTTCGTAAATATAGGACCTATAAAAGTGTAACACAGCAATAGTATTCATTAATTTGTTAAAATTTAAAAATGTTAATTTTTGAATAGGGATCCTTAAAAATAAATTTTCGCAGAGATCTTGAATCTCACACCACTGCTTTAACACTTGAGATCGGTAGTCACTTGTTAAATCTTTCGCTGGCTCAGAAAATGTTCAAGTCAATCCACTAGATGACTACCGGCTTCATTTCATTCAAACAGACTTCAGACGTGATGTATTCTTGGATTAATATTGTGTTCTGGGCTTAGGGATACCTGTTGTTCACTCTATTATGAGTTGTACACATTTCAAAAACAACTTTTTTAAGAAATGTTTGATCTTAAGTTCATCGTATGGAGCAGAGCCAAAACAAGGTACTTCTTTGAGACAAGCCAACGACTTTATATGCCACAGCGACGTGGACGAATACAAGGACACTCCTCACTACCTCTGCCAGTCGAGACATAGAACACTGGGATAAGATTTCTTTCACAATCTAACATATATCTCATTAAAATCTCTTTTCAGATTTGGGTCCAACTGGACCTATGTAAGTGAGACATCTCAACCAACCCCATATTACCATTGTGTTGCAATGGCGACATCTAGAAATTGTTATATTAATTTAAAAGTAGAGATCCGCTCCGAACTAACCTGGCCACCTGAAGAAGACCCGAATTCATGATACGACAATTAATATACAGTGCACGCTATGCATTGTGCACTAACATATAGTCATCGCATTAAAAGCCCATCCATTCACTATACACATTCGGCTGTCCCTTCCGCATTTTGGCAGAGAAGAACAACAAGAAATCTAACCCACTCAATGCGTCGTTTCAAGTGTCTTGTCGCTAAAGATAATTGCCTATTCATGTTCCATTCAAACCCATTGCCATTCTTACAGTGTATGGTTGAGTTTTCGCTCGAATTGGGGCCTACACTTCTAGTCGGCTCTGATCAGTGAGTTGAGATGCTTTCTCTTGGCAGCCGCACTCTCGGAGAGTAGTCGGCTATTGGCCAGATTTACATTTGAGGGTAACACGACGCCGGATATAAAACGATGACAAGTTTTGGTTATTCCACTTTTCTAGCGTAGCGTCTTACCAAACAGCTACACACATGGCAATTGATAACGTGTTTCGTGATAAAGAAATTTTTCTTTAGAAACTACTGTCAAGTTGCATTGAAGCGGTTGGATACATTTAAATAACATCAACCGATTCGTGGTGGCGCTTGATACAGGAGGCGGACTGTAATCAGCATGCATTTGACGCCTTCGAGGATGGTTGCACTTTAACCCCTAGATTCTGTAGTTGAGTCAGAAAAATTACAAGAACTGCTAACAGCAGGACCTCTATCAGCAGTTCCAGTAATTATTCTGACTGACTTTGTTTTTTCTCAATTGATGAGACAGATTTCGCCCGATCGGCAGCGGCTGGTTGTGAAGCTTTGCTTCTACCCCGGCTAGTGTAGGCCCAAATTATGTATTTAAGCTGCTAACGGCATATTGTCAGAGCACAATTTCTCCGATAGCACAGTGTTTAGCATGAATCAGGTTCCCTACAATGTTTACGACCATGCGACTCGTGTTTACACTCGATGAAAGTCTTAAGCTTGTACATTTTTTCGCATAGAAATCCCGTAACTCGAATCCATACGAGTATCAATTTCTCCCGCGATCCGAGAGATGACCGAGCAGTCGCAATGATCAGTGGACACAATTCGATTATCAGTAGCACATGCTGGCGACGACCTGCACACCCAATTTGATTGTACTCGCATTGATACGACGACTCGTATCGGGCATACCGCTAGAGTTGCGATGCAAATGAGCTCAACTCATTGGAATTCGAATCGGATTCCCCGAGCAAGTGACATTCCATTGGCATTTTGCGGAGCTCTGTCACAAGAGAATTATGGGCCACAACGAGCGAAGCCATGTCCATTTAAAGCCGAATCACGGGCGGCACTTCATTGAGAGAGAAGATGTAAATCTTCTGATGACCTAGTGGTGGTGCTGGTGCTGGTGGTGGTATGGTGTGGTGGTCGTCAGAATTCCCTTTCTCTTTCGATCGAAAGAAGAAAGTTTATTTCGAGAGCAGATACCAAGAGATGACCACCTGTTCGCTAACAGTATGTGAATGTGGAAGCATCGTTCATCTCGGAAGAACGTCTGGTTACGTAAGGTTAAGATTGTTCTGCGGTAATCCTAAAAGTATCGCTCATCATCATTAACGTTTGCGTGATGGTTCGTGATGGTGGGAGCAAATTTTGGGCGACGCAGATTGATCGGATGCTGAGTGACAGGTGCGCACGATAGGTATCTTTTCTTTTTCGCTGGAGAAATCTTTGCTGGGGTTATATAAGGCGTGTGCGCCGTTCACTTCCGAAAGTGAACAATTTCGGTGCTGGGAATTGTGTAATGGCCACACGCACACGTGTGCTGCACTCTCCTCTACCTGTTCGGCACGGCGACGTTCGCATACGCGCATACGAAAGTCGTCATCCGGAAGTTGATCACCGCGTGCTACATCTCTCTTAGCCCATATCCACGATTTCATGGCAGGCAGCAGCAGCACCACCACCGGCAACAGGGCAGAAGCACCAGCATCGAATGTGTGCTATTGTTTTGTTTGATTGCTAGCACGATGATGGGATCATCTAAATCGTAATGTATTCGCCTTTGGGTGAAAGTCTGACCGTGGGACTGGAAGCAGCTCGAAACAATGGCAACTGAATGCCAATCAGGGGTATTCGCATTTCACACATTAATGTGATGTGCCACTCCGTGTTGCCTGCTTGCATTCCTTGATTATAAATCACGTGGGTTTCTTTTTCTTGAACCGAATCAAACCGCTGACTTGCGATGCTGCAGTTCGGCTGGGGGGGTCAATCGGGTTGGGGATCGAGTTCACGCAGCGACAGTATGCATCTATTGACACGCACAACTTTCCACAAGTGAATGTGTCGGCGGTAATTTGAGATAGAAGACCTGTGAATTGGCCAACCTTAGCTCCTGGAGGAGAGTGTAAATATGTTCGCATGGTAAATAATGTGACAGCTAACAAAACTGCGGCTAAGCAAATAACTGCGGGTGAAGGTGGCTGCGCTGGTCAGGCTACTCATTGACTCATCTGCGATGTTCATCGGTTCGTGTACGTTTGTATCAGCATGCAGGGGTTACCGACGAGAGTATGGGATTTTCGCAGAAGTATGACAAAACCTGATGAAATTTATTGCGAATTTAGTGTTTGGTGTTCAGTTGAAATTTGTGATATTTGCGCATTAGCTCCGTCGGATCATTCGGCTTCTTGGGGGAAAGGCGTTAATGTCGATCACCGCTGAAGTGAAAGTGTAAGTGGCATGTTTGTTGACATTTAGCTCGCAATCATTGCTTAATGACGGCGCTTATGTTTGCTCGCACGGTAGATCGAATAGTAGTGCTTATCGGGGCAAAGGAATGGTGAAACGTCATTATAAACCCGATAAGCGACACCTACATTAAACTGGTGGCTTTTTATGATTGTGTAAGAAAAACAAGGCGTGCTCGACTATATGTCAGAAAACTATTGTTTTTTGAATTGTTCCAAAAAAAAAAATGTCAACATGAATAAAATGGTGGAAAATTAAAAGGAAGACTGTTCGTCAATAAACGAAATTATTGTTATATGGTGCTACAGCACGTAGAGGGCCAGGGTCTAGCTTCTACAGCAACCACTCGTGTTGTGCATGCTATTCTTCTCTATCGAGTGGAAGGGACCTACAGTTTTATGCCGACTCCGAACGGCCAGTTATACTGAATTAGTTGTGATTAGTGGCCTGATGCGTTAGCAGCTCTTTTTAAAGTGTTTTGCGTTCAGTTCCACCGAGAGGGAATCCCCTAGGCGAGAACTGGCATGAACTAACAACTGGCGTTCTGATGCGATTGATGAGTACGTAGGTTGGTTTAAAACAAAAGTTCGATGTGGGAATGGAAACCTAAGCTTTTGTAAAGGTTGTTTGTTCATCTGAATAATGTCGTGGATGCACGTCAGTGAGAAATATTTTAGTACTTTTTCGAAGGAACACCCGAAATGTTAGTTTAGCAATTACCGAATAATTCGCAACAGTTTAGTAAGAGAAGACGGAACAGAATTTTACAGACTTTTCCAGTTCTTGCAGTAATATGGTTATCCAATGATTAGGTATGATAGGTAAGGATTTCGGGCGGACGTAACAAATTCGATGTTGGATTGTTTTAGCTGAAGCTGAGGAAAGTGGTGGCCCGTAGCGTTGTGGGTATGTGAGTCGACTACTACGCACTGGGACCTACCTGTCTAGGTTTCTATTCCTGGTACGACAAGAAATAATTTTCACGATGATAGCTTAGCCTCACATTAACGTTTAAATGAATTAAACACAATTGATCATTAGATCGCATTCCAATACTCGGCGCATAAACAATCTTTCTTGTTGATACTATGATAACAATTGACAACGTCGCACGTTCCCAACGTGACACAGTGGAAGCATTCAAGGGTATGGAAGAACAGGCGAAACGAGCTGGTCTTAAGGTATACGAGAACAAAACAAAATATATGCTATCGACCACGAAAAGTTCCATCACACACCACCTGGGACAAAACATTACAATTGACAGATACAATTTTGAGGCAGTAACTGAGTTTGTCTACCTCAGGGCAAACGTGAACTCCACAGACGACAATTTAGTGGGATCGCCCTTGGTAACCGGGACCCGATGGACGAAAATCACGCTTTATGGAACTGAAAACTGGACCAAACAGCAGTCCTGTCTTCGAGGAAGGCGAATAGAGCAGAAGACACAGCCGCGAAGTCTATGAGCTAAAGCATGGATGTCTATGGTTCCTGGCGCATTAATTTCAAACCCTAAATGGATATCGACAGGAAGAATAGAGAGAATAGAAGAGGAAACATAGAGAAAAAGGATGTGTAGCAAGACTTTAGGCAAAATTGATGAATTCATAAAGAGGAGAGAATAGAATGTACATATATCCATTCAGTGAAGTGAATAAGAAAGGAAAAAGTCAATCCGACTGTTCGGTTACACAGAGAACATCAACATGTTGTGGTAGGAATTTTCACCGCCATTGAAGAACGAAGGAAACGAACCGAACAGTTGAAGGAAGTTGATGAAAAGACGATATAGATGCTTTTTAGCTGAACTAAAAGACAATTGGGCAATGTCGGATATTTGGTTCTGTCTGCGAGGCTGTTGATGTAGGAGATGACACAACCGCGAACTCAATGAGCCGCACAACATTGTGGAGGTAACTCGGAAGGCAATACTTCGTACACAATACTGCCAATACCACATCGTGTGTACGAATACTAATGCACCAAACCAGCAGTTAAAGTTCCATACCATAACTTCTGAGCATGGTAATAATGATAATAATATGGGTGGCGCTACAGCCCGTAGAGGGCCAGGGCCTAGCTTCTTAGCAACCACTCGTGTTGTGCGGGCTATTGTTCTATCACGAGTGGAAGGGACCTACAGTTTTTATGCCGACTCCGAACGGCCAAAGTTGAGAAGCTTTTTCTGGTCAGTTATGCTCTTTGAGCATTGTCAGTGACTCGAAAAAGGTGGGGCCGTGAAAAGTATTTCTTGTCGTTCCAGGAATCGAACCTAGACAGGTAGGTCCAAATGCGTAGGAGTCGATACCGCACATACCCACAACGCCACGGTCCACCACAACATGGTAATAGAAAGCTTTAAAAAGTCATTTCCAAAACAAAATTGCACAGGACAAAAACCAGGTAAGGATTTTTTTAAAGTCAAAACGTATTGAATTGAAATATTAATTTTGATATTCTCCATTATTCAATTTTATTATCTCGAAGTCCACTGATAAATTCTGTGAAAATCAAACTTTATACCTGGGGTGGGCTGCAGTCTTGCTGTCTTCACTTTGCTTCGATTCAGAATCCTAGGACTTTGCTCTTTGGCATTATTTATTTTTTATTGTTATCTCACGAGTGAAGGGGACCTTCAATTCTATGCTGACTCCGATGGTAAAGTGCAATGGGCATTGTCAGTGACAAAAGGGAGGTGAAGTAAAGTAATTATGAAAGTTTTTCGTGTCGGTAGCTTAATCTAAACACGTAGCGTTGGAGTCGAACTTGCTTTTTGGACCGATCAATTCGTGGTCTATAGATTGTTCTAGTCAGATACTCAGCAAATCAAGACAAACAATTTTAGTTCTCACGCCGGTCGGCCATGTCCCTCAACTTTATTGCCGCAACTGCAAATATAACTGAAATAAATACATGAGCTACCTTAACTTTGTTCACCTCACATTTTTAGTTTCGGTTGCATTTTTGAACACGAATAACGAAACGTTCTAAGATCAATTTCTTCCCAAATTTCGCTGAAATTATATCTAAAAAAATACTAAAAATATAAAAAATTAAAAATTATATAAATAATTAAACAAAACTTTACGATTATCGGTAAATATTCAGTTATATTGTATCACCTAGTTATTTTCACATCATCATCGGCGGTAACCAAAATTAAAAATCTGTGAAATAATCCCGTTCATGTATTATACATCCACTACCGTCATCAAGCGCATCTAAATGAAAAAGAAAAAGGAGTGTAGAAAATTGATTTTCTTATAAGATGCTCTATATGCTTCTCATTTTTCAGTTGCACACCGTGTTGGTTGTGTCCATTAACACCTAACTGTTTTATCGGAAATCTTACGCTTAGAAGACTTTCGAAAATTACCCAATTCCAATTCCTTTTCTAATAAAATTTTACGATGAACCACTCCAGAGAAGAAGAAGAGGAAAAATGAAATAAACTGCATTACACTACACAAATAATCTACCACTTGGCACTAACCAATCGCGACACAATTTATCGGCATGCGGAGAAAGCGTTCAACTTGACCGCCACCGATAGTATTGCCGGAGTGCCGGTGTACCGGTACTATCTACCTACATTCCCACCACCGCTCACATACACATACGCATCTCGGGTCTAAAGAAATTTATCTCGATCTTTTGCTCGTTTTTTTTTTTTTTTGTGTTTTCATTGATTTTCGTATCGAATGACGATCAAGAGGATGCAGACGCTCTCGGTAATACAATAACACATAAGACGAAAACACATCAACTGCCGAATGAGTACATAGCACACGAATGTGAGCATATGCTCGTATGTATGTAAACAAGACTTGGTTTCATATTTCTAGCTTTGGTACACAAGTGTCTACTGTCCGCTCCATTTGGAGCACCCCGCACCCTCCGCCATAAGATGAATGGATGAAATTAGGCCAACGGTCAGTTTCTGGGTGGTGGCTGAGGCACATGTTGATGAACATACGCAGCATTAGGCATAGTAAAGGCAATCAGTTGACGTACTCTCTTAACACGTGACCAAAACGATTGACAATGGGTTCCAAAAATATTTCGGACCAGCAACAATATTTGTCATTATTGTGTCGCGTGTTAAAAGCAATTTACGAGCACTTGTGCTGACATTTACGGACGTGAGTCCGAAGTTAGGTAGGCTCGGCCACACCCCCTTTTTTACGGTCTGTAACAAGTACACAATTTTGGTGGGCGTAAGTGTCGCTTGATTGCAGAGTAACGCAGGCTGGAAACGTGTAATTTTGATAACATGAATGCAATGAACTTGTCGTGGGTGGGTACGGGTACACAGTCGCGAGGTATGAACTTTAAAAAAGCAACATTGTGGTGTTTGTGGATTCACATCTGGTGGATGACGTCGGGGGAACCGATGTGCGAGATCTCGATTTATGGGGTGTTGTATAAAGAATATATTAAATGCAAAAAAACATATATTTGAATTATTTTTAATTTATAAGGCACAGATGTGTTATTAGAGGTTTACAAGACTCCACAGGTCATTAAACGCCATTGACTACCTTCAACAGCAAACAGTATTTATAAGTTGGTACCTGGCCTCAGCATCACAATGGGCGGCTATGACTAAGGGTAGTCAGAAACTTGGTCTACATATAGCCGCTGTTTTTTCGCGGCACGAGAGGCAACAGAGTCATTTCTCGTTGAACCAGGCTGATTTTTTACAAAACTTTGATTAACTTAGTCCTGCTGTACGCCACAGTGACAACAAATTCGGAAACGGTTGAAGATGTCCTCGGTCTCTTCCAATTCCGATTTTTATATGCCCTTTTGGCGATGATAGCAGATGATTCAACATAGAACTGTCCGAAGTGTAGAGCAAACCTAGCCCAGGCAGGCGTCTACAGATCCGACGAAATAGCTGAGCCATGTAGAACGCATGTACCCAACTTGGCAACGGTCGCCGCAGCTGTTTCTGCTTTGAAGTACCTTGCTACAGTACCAGTAAGTCGAAGTGTGCACAGTGAGACGGACCCACTTCACTCGCCCCCAACAACTTTGACCAATTTTTTAAAGAGGATATTTTCAGTTTTTGTTAGCATAATTTTAAAGAGTAAGTTTTCAAATTAAAGAAAATTGTTTTTTTGTTTGATTTTGTTTTTTTTTGTATTTTATGTATCCTTTTTTTAAATTACATGTTTTTTATGATAAGTATATTGAACCAGCGGCGATTATCCATGAACGCCGTTGTGCCCGCCGGATGTGTGTAAATGACAACCCATTCGTACCATGAAAAGGCTACCAAGTGGTTAGTATTCATAAAGTAAAAATAAATGCTTCCACTCTTGAGTATTGCGGACATACCACCCTGTATTGCACTTCATTCCTTAGCAGAAGCCATCGGCTGTCTCCTGTCTCTCAAACAGATTCTGTAATTATAATCTACCCCTCATGGATGGATGGGCTAGTTGGATGCTTGTCGTAATACCACAAACTTGGTAACAAGACAACTAATGACAAACTATGAAGCGAGTCTTCACCAGGCAATTAATAATGACTGCTACCCATGTTTAGTAATCACAAGACTATGATATAAGATTAGTACCAAATCCCAGTTCGCCATGTCATAAATATCGGCACTCTGTCATCCGTACCGAGTGGACAAAAAAGGGGGACACACGTTATCGTAGACAATTTCTCAACGACTACACCCAGATTTACAATTTCCCAAACTGACCGCAACCAAATGGGATAGTCTCAAGTTGGCTTTTCATTTCAGCACTGAAACACATTTTTCCTTGGGCGTGTTTTATCAAGAAAAACAAGAAACAAACCACAGGCGTGTACAATTAAGAATGATCAAACACCTAAATCATAAACTGCGGTTCCGTTAATAACCCGAACCAAATGGGCTCTCACTTTTATCCGACTTTAAACTCACTCCAGCCACTAAAGTCTTGTCCGTGTATCTTTTCTGCTGTTTCTTCTCTGTACACTCTGAGGTCAAGCAACGCGTAGAAGATACTGGTACACAAGAAACAACAACAACAAAAAAAAAATACAAAAATGAATAAACCACTAAAACTGCACTTAAAAGTGAAATTGTGCAGGCAACCTAAATCACAAAGCCGTAGTCTACACCGAGGCATGGAAACTTTTGCTTTTTATCACCATCTTCACCTGTGCGACAAGACGATACTTGTATTGACACCTTGTCTGCGTTCACATGATTGTCACATATAGACGTCGCGTCGTTTGTGCAATATATTAGTAATGCTCATCATCGCATCACACCGCGCCGGTGTTCGCACAACTATGTATGAGGTGTCTTACTCCAGTTTCCTCCGCGTAGAATACGAGTACGTACATATGTGGGGATATCTCCTTTTCATAGGAAAACCAGCCTGTAACGGATGTTACCAATGTACTCGTGTGTATACAAATCACCAACATGGACATGGGAATGAAGGTTTGGTTTTGTTGTAAATTTAATGGGTTTCACTTCTCCTTGCTGGACTTTCGTTTTCGTTTTCGTTTTGGTTTCTATATTTGAACGCCTTCACTGGTTGGCGGCGGTTGGTTACTTTCAAATTGAATTTTGTGTTTATCACCATCCACAGCGTTCACCTCAAAAACGCAAAGTGAAACAATCGATAGGTTATCGAAAGGCGTGTGTTGATACATAAATAATTGATCAAATATTGGTGTGTTATTCTGGAGAATACAATTTAGACGACTGGTGAAAGAGTTTTGAAAGAAGACGTGGAGTAGTTGGTTTCTGTTTGAACAGAATTCGGACATTGTTTTCATCGATAATTGCGGTGCCTTAGAGGTGTAGGTAGAAGTTTGCCATTTGGTCAGAAACTGATTCAAGTGGCCCGACAATGATCCAGGTGTACAAAACCAGTCTGCTGTGCATTATGATGGTTAAAATTGATTTAGTATTGAACATGTTCTTAGGTCAGGTTTCGAACATTGTTTCTGAGCCATATGATGTCTCTTGTGGTTTTGAGTGTTTTTTAACGCTCAACGTACGTATGGTGTTGGTTCGGTTGACTCAAGATTTGACATTCAGTCTTATTTTACATTACTTATCTTTACATCGTTTCAGTGTCTCTGGTCTTCCGTCGCCTCTATCTCAAACAACTAAATTGCAATAGCTGCACACGACACGAGTCGGACGCACCGACCTGTATTCATCTTATTTTATTTTTAATTGTATTAGGTATGTTAAATTAATTATATTTCATTCTAACTGTATTTTTTAAATAAATACCTTTTTTAATATTCTACTATTCCACTACTTACCACATGAAAAACGAGCTCTTCCAAGTGATTTAGGTGAACTAGTTCACAATGTCATTTTAGTTTAGTTCTGTTAGTTCAGGAGTTCAACAAGCACGGATGTACCTCACGCTGCACACATGTAGCTCAGTAAGAATAACTGAGCTAAATCAAACTAAACTGAACTAAGATGCATTTTTTCATTTTAAATTCATTTTTATTACAAGGAATTCATAACATAACTTAAATACTAGGCAAAAATGCTTAAAACTAGTTGAACGCACAGTGTTGCTACTTCTAACTTACTGGTCCTAGACGGGCACTGTAGGCTAAACTTAATCTTAAACTATGTCTTTCGATAATGCGATTGGAAGACCTCCATACTTGTCCAAATGGAGAAATGCTTCTCGGGAGACGAAGCCGTTATGACGCACCCTTTCGTGGTATTGATGATTGGGGTAGTAATCGCTCTGGTAGTATGGCCTCGAATCAATTTCAACAGGTAATTGTCCACTCGTATTATGTTCGCCCTGTTGTATAAAACCTCATTGGAGTAGAATTTTCTGTACTGGGACTCTGGTGTTCTGTAAAGGCGAAAGCAAGCCCTAGGACAAGCCCTCACAAACACCCGAATCTTTTCCATCAAGCCTGCGTTCACGTTGAACAACACGGGACAGCCATAGGTGAGCATTAGCCTGATGAGGGCCATGTAGCAGATTACCTTCACCCTCGCATCGAGTGGGTGTTGTAGAACAGTCTCTTTGTAAGAGCGAAAGCGCGGCGGGGCTCGGGCTAGAGCAGCATCTACATGTTTGTTAAAATGATCTACAGTCCTTTGCGCCAGTGGTTGCCTGTGACGCCCAACAGTTGAGAACTTTCGCACAATTCTTTTTTGTATCCCTCGAAGCCTTATACAACGGGGTCCTGAACAGTATGGTTTCCAACTTCTGAAAGTTGATATTCAACTGCCCGTCATCGCAACTTCTGATGAATGAGTCGAAGTCACCCTGCGCGAGAGTGGTGATGTTCTATATCGATCAAGTAGTACGCAATTACGTGATGAAGAGAACTTATTAGATCGCTCAAGAAAATGTTGAACAGGATCGGCGAATTAACGGCACCCTGTTAAGGACCATTTTTTAGAACAAAAGTGCGTGCTTTGCTTTGCATGTATGAGCATTGTGAACATCAGGGTTGATTTTGTTTAACTACCGCAGCACAAGAACATCGACCATCGTTGCGTTGCCGGTGATGTATGTGAAGTAATTTTAAAAATGTATGTAATAATATGACGACCAACCGGAGAAAACCGCCTCATTGAACTAAATTGAACTAAAAGAACTAAAATAACTTAAGTCTCTCTCCGGACTGAACAAAATGCACAAGCCTAGCTCGAGCAACTTTATGTGCGCAACTGGCAAGATATAGCGCCAGCTAAGAAGGGCTTGGTCTGCACTGGTCCACTATAGTCCGATGGCAGCATTGCGGGTTTTACTACAGCCTAGAATATTGTTGATGTTGGTGTGGTATAACTTAGGCGTGATCAACTTGGGAATGCATAAGAATAACAATTGACACAAATAACACACACGACTATTCTTGATAATTATTTTGCACGTAAATGGACATTAGTCTCCCGATACCGGTGATTGTATTTAAAGGGACAATCCTGGGTTGTCAGTTACATACTCTACAACAACATGAGTTGGAGCCTTCACCTCCATTACTTACCCGAGACTTTCAAGTGTAACTATTAAACTATGGATGTCCGAGACTGCGTTTGATGACCCTGTATGTGTATACTTCAACACGTTGTGCGATTGATCCTTCGGTTCACGTTGAATAACCTCCTAGTGCTAATCAAAAACCCTTCGATAAGCCTATCAAGGAATTGATCCAGATTTGGAAAACCTCACGAGCGACAGGCGGTAATGCGTTGAGGAAAAATGATGCGTTTTTGACAATCCTTTCAAGTTTTTTGTCATTCATAATTTTTTTTTTAAAAAAGCTACAGTACAAATTCCAATCTTGGTCTGCGTCAACAGGGATGACAAAAAATGAGTGCCACGAGAATAACTCAAAAAAAAAATACCGGTTCTTGTGTGACAGAATTTCACTTTCTCTTTGAATGGATTTATTTTCTTTCTGCAGAATGTGTAAGCTTCTTTCTTGCTGATTCAAAAACAATGTCGTCAATTATAGCTCATGACACATTCAATGGCCAGCATCTTGATGTAGCCCAGTTTCCGATGCCTCAATGCAATGAATGAATGCAAGTATCACCGATTCATTAGTCATTACACAAACTTTCTTGTTATTCACATAAAAAAACAACACACCCACGTGGCAGCACCTTTCCCATTCATTCAGGCTTCAAGCTGAGAGCAATTGCATTTGAAATGCCTCAAATACCCGGACGTGGTCAGATACGATCGGTTAACAACCAGCCACGCCACCTCACTCCACTCAGACCCACCACGCGAATTTCCACAACAGAGGCAAACCCTACCGCCAGTTGTGTGCATCCGAGATGAGATCGAACAGTACGTTAGTAAATACGGAAACTTGTTTCCGCCTGCGGTTGCCCCTATCGCAGAACATCCATAACCGCGTGGCTTGACTACACCCAATGGCTTCGAAAGTGAATGCTTTCTCAGCGGATCTGTCGAAAGAGACACGCAAACGAGCGACAATCAACGACCGCTGCAATAAAAATCCAAAATGCTGTTCAGACTGAAAATACGAACAAAAAAAGAAGAAAAAAAATTAAATAAAAAACACGTTTCCAGAACTCTCACTTTTTAATTTAATCTGGACGCAATCGTGATTTGTGATTCTTTCTCTTTTCACTCTCTGCCGGCGGACGATGGTGGCAACACCTGAAAGCGGGCTACAAGTCTCCCAAGCGCTGCCAAGCGAAGAAACTTTGAATTCGGACCAGAACAGGTGAAGGGTTATATTATGTCAACTTGTAGGCCTGAACCCTCCGTTGCATGTACGTACGTATATCCGTGGCACACGATTTTGTAATGCCAAAAGAAATTCGTTCATCGAGCGCGCTGTGCGCCTGTGTGGAGCCGTCCACGTAGAGTTTCACTTTCGCGCTTCACACTCCCGCCTAAGGCTGAATGATGTTGGGTTCATTGACTGGCTCCACATAAGATAGTTTCTTCAAAACAAAACACCAAACAACAACTCTCCATCGGCTTTGTTGACCGACAGTAGGTGAACGTCTATGGCGACGAGACAAAAACCACGGCAGCTCGACTAGAGATCTTTAGTTCGCGATGGAATCTGCATTTGTCTGGGGTGTGTAATGGTGCGGAACAAATGCACTGATGTTTTACGAGCACATTTCGCCAATCGAAATGCTTGCAGGGAAAAGCTATTACCACATCCGGTTGGCACGGTCAAAGTGAGATCTAACTACAACTGAGAAGGATTTTTGTTGGGAGCGTCATTCATTACGAATGTGCATCGGATTTCTGATGTGTGCAGTTTTCTGTGGATTTTTGATGTGCGGTGGTTACTTGCTGTGACCTCTTGTTTGTCTGTTTGTCGAGTGCATAGAAGTAGAGAATTTCGTATACTTTGTTATAACTCACCTCCTGTCCTTGCTTGGTTACGATCGACGATTCAAGCCTAGGAATACCTCGAAGTCTATTTGAAATTTTAGAGAGTGCATATGCACTAGTTCTAATCCTCCCTGGATCCAGAAATCCAGTCCGCAGTAGCTACCTGATGTGAACTTCTTTCAGAGCTACTCTGACATGTTCGGAGCCCAGATATAAACAGTACCGTTTACTACAGTCGGTAGCGGGAGAGCCTCAGCTAGGTTACCGACAACGACACACTCACAACTGTAGTGGGTTTCTTTGCCATTGATTGTTTAGATTCATCCCACGCTACTTGTATTTATAAGCTGTACGCCAGTAACGTGTCTGTGCACCCTTCACGCTGTCGTCTTTGCATTGCTGGAGAGTGGACAGCCGCAAATTTATTCATAATTGTTTTAAAATATTGATTTGAAATTGGTATATAGACTACATGAGACATCTTCTTTTTGCAGATAACACAGTTCCCACATCCTTCCAAACGAAACGTCAGAGCGCGCACTCTATAGGTTTGTGGCCGTATGTGCTGATGCTGAGATTAAAGTAAACACTCATGCTGGAAGGCGTTTAATGCACACTACATGTTTGTGGAGTCCCATTGAGGCAAGTGGAGAAGTTTAGGTATTTCGGGGTATTTTTCACTAGTGATGGGAGGAGTAAAAGGTGGTTTGGTCACGTGGCAAGAATGTCCCCATTATCATGACTTCCGAGTCGTGCCCTTCATGCGATTCCAGGAGGTAGGCAACCGATTGGGAGATCCTGGACGAGGTGGTTGGACCAAATCCAGAAGCTTGCTGGTAATAACTCCTGATGAGTTTGAGTCGATGGCGGAGGATGAAGTGGCCTGCAGATCTCTCGTTCGTGCTTTGCTCCAGGGACCCCATGGCTAAATTTCGTTGGCCACGTCAATATCATACAATTTCGGCAGAAAAAACTCTGTTGTCAAGTCGCGACATCGACCTAATGATGCTTCTAGACCAAAATTCGCACCAAACAGGGACACATTGTGGATGCATTTTTGGTCCATTAACTAACTCTTAACTAATTGTTTTCAAATTCTTTTTGTTTCAGTGTTGCCAACAAATTGCTGCGCAAATGGCGTCAAATTCAAATCTTGCATTAATTTTGAGACACAATTTACAAGGAATTTATCCCCACAGTCATGTTCTACGGAACATTGTTGTTCTCCCTTCGAGAGAAAAACTCTACATGCTGTCTCGGGCCCTACCTCCGTTGATGGCATATAGAAGAGATCACGCTAGCATGCTAGCATCTCTATTTCTATAATTTCATTCACGACAACAAGCCAGTAGTGCTGTCAGCAGTCAATATGAAAGCTTCTGTGATGAAATATGAAAATATCACTGAAAATATGAAAAGCAACATTAGCTTCCAGTCACTGTCTTAAATAAATTATCTCCGACCTTCCGATTCAATTTCGAACACTAGCTATTCACCAAAAACAAAACTGTCAAATGGGACACAGAAGAACCTGTTATCAAACAACGACTAGAAAAACTTGAAAGAAAAAAAAATTCGACGCCACCACCTCGTAAAGTCTTTCAAACGGGAGGCAAATTGATTTCAAAATTTTACAGTTTCAAATGATACCTCGGGAATCCGAAGAAGAAACTATGCCTGACCCACTGCGAAACACTGAGGCGAGCCACAATTTGCATATCAATTTGTAAACTTTTGCTTTTCTTCTTGTTTTCCTCATCGTTCACATGGTGGCCTCACTGCACAGTTTCTCCTCCATTGAGAGTGGCCTGTGACGCCGGCATGATTAGACGACAGAAAGATACTTCTCCCAGTCCTCACATACGACTCCGGAATTAATAAATATCCGATTTAGCACAGCACGACCAGCAGCACCAGCGAGAACGACGACCGTTCAAGTGGATGCACGGCAAACTTACGCGACGAAAGTGGCCATTTGATGTCTGGAGGTCTGCTGCTGCTGCTGCTGCAACTAGTCTATGCTGCCGCACACGTTCATGAACTGATTCGAAAAGGGAAATATGAGATTTCCTGAGCGGCTCCTTCATCGCTGCCAGTGGCAATGAAATCCGTTGCAGTTTCACTTTCCTTCTAAGGTTGAACTCGAACTCGACGGTCATGCAAATCCGAGAGAGGATATAATAACTTTCCCATTTGCAAGTCGTGCTGAATTTATTACGAATTACGTCCGTGGCAGTGGACGTCAGTTCACAGTTGACGTTGCCATTGCATGGCTGTCCATGCTGGAGGACAGATGACGCAGCCGCACTTTGCTTCAATTAGCTTGAATCTCTGCCAGTTGGAGGGAGTCTTAATTGTCGCGATATGACTTGAAGTAAAAGTTGTTAATTTAATTTGATGGTTCGGTCTAATTGTAAGAATTTCACTTTTTAACACAAAAATTATGCGCCGTCGTTATGTAAGGCTCGAAAGACTTTCATTTTCTAGGCAGTTAATTGAGTCGGAAATTCAATGGTTTAACAGGCAATTAGTACTAGACTGATGATGGGATCGCTTAGACAGTTGCGTGATGTGTTAAGAAATATTGAAACCCGCTGGTCTACGCTAATGATTGATGACATCATACAAAAGTGTAATCATTTTGGGAATATACCCTTTCGAAATTACGAAGGTACACGCTGGGCATTTCGTCATTTTGGACGTCATTCAAGGGTTCTTGTGATTCAGTAGGTTTGAGGAACAAATTAAGAGCCTCCTGAAGATCAAAAACGATTTTCTGCGATACCAAGATGTGTAAAGGCCACAATTTACAAGATTTCTGCGTAGCCGATGCGACCTATGTACATATTTGGTAGAAATCATAGTTCTTTGTGGGCAATGTAGTCCGGGTTTGGCCTGAGCCACGAACAACAAAACTTCTCCTTGGCCGCAGCGATCCAGTTCCGTGCATAAATGGTTGAAATACTCCACACTTGTGCGTGTCGCATTAAATTCAGCCATTCTCTGTTGCATTGTCTCGCAAGCTGAGGGCAATCGAGTTGTCCATGCCATCTACTTCGCCCAGCCTCCTTAGGCGTTAGAACCGTAGATGCGTGGCTAGGCTCATGGTGCTGTAAAGCTGGTCTAATCCAAATTTCGACACCAACATGACCAATGATCGCACGCAGAAGACATCCGCTTTTGAAACTGTCCTTGCCTCTGCGTCATACAGTAGGACAATATCTTGTATAGAGTCTACTTCTTTCTTCGAGATCTGTTACTCAATTGACTCTTGGGCCCAAAGGAACAGCGGTTTGGGGAGCTATTCTGCTTTCACTGCGGTGGCGAGGTAAACGCAGTTCCTGACAGCCCCTGCTTTGTCAAAGACGTGGATGTTGTATGTTCCTTTTTGAAGACGTTTTTTTTTGTTCGTTCAAAGCCAGACTTAATCGCACTCCTGTCAATATCGTCCGCGTATGCTTACAACTGCACGACTATCGACTAATCGGCGGTGATCGCCAGTCTGCACTTCTCAGCTTAGCTCCAAGATCAGACGCACGGATAAGGTCCTACCTACTGATAAGGACATATCGAATTGATTATAAACCGTTTCAGGCAAGAACGACTTATCCCTCGGTAGGTGGCGCAGCTAAAGGGGTCCCTTTCCTTGTACATCGGACGAACAATTCAGAGATTCTATTCGTCGGCCATGTTGCCTCCAGGTACCTTGTCTAAATACATAGCTTCTTCGATGCCCACCGAACGGGATACAGCACTATCATGATCATCCTTCCATGCAACAATGCAAACAAGCAGCGGAGACTGTTCCTAGCTTGAGACGGCCCTTAGTTAAGCTCTGCTCTGAAGCTCTATAATGCAGACATATGCATTCCCTGGCAGCATCATCAAGCTAACAACTCAACCTCGGCCAGAGATAGACACCACTAATGCCTCGGAACAAAAATCTCATACCAAGGTATAAAATTATGTCCCATGAGGCAAAAGCGAAATTCCACAATACTGCCGGCTAACCTAAATCAACTACTATTTTGTAGCGAATTTTCCCCTCACATATGCGAATGCGTTGTCAACAGACGGTCTTTTACCTCCCACCTGCCTAGTTTCATCAAATTTCTAACACTTTCTTGCGATCTCAGCGTGCAGTCAGGTATCTGCCATCCGAGCAGTCCGCATTTGTCGTGCAAATGAGAGTGTGAATACCAATGCGGGTAAAACTCAGCGCAGTTTAAATAGCCAACAGCGACTGCGGTTTAGTGCAAGCTATCTCGGATTACACTCCACAGCGTTGCAGTGCTATGCGGTTGCTGCAGCCAACGATATACGCTATGCACGTCGTATGCATGTCTGTTTATCTGTCCAATAGGCAATCAACGATGTGCATTGTTAGGCTGGATTAACATGCGCGCCAACCGATGCACTGCTCAAACACTATGAGTTGAGCGGTATCGTGGTTGCACTATGTTGGCATTAACCGTGCTAATCTGGGGACCATGAACTTCAGTGTCCATAGCATTGCGGACTCGGTCACGTAGTCATGCGGGTGAGTGGTTACCCTTTTTTGCGCCTCACGGCGCCAGTGCACTTAATAACACTAGTGGTTGCCGAAATCGTGGTCAATAACTGAAAGCCAATGCAAATTTTATTGTTGCCGCGGTGCCGTTGCAAATTGTTATTTTACAGCTATTTAAGTGAATCTCTCTGGTGTGAAAGGCTAATAGAGGAGCGTGTATGTATGTATGTCAATCGATACGGATGGAATAACGTACAATATCAGTGTGCAGATTCGGTCGTGTGAGGACAATGCCTGCAGGATTTATAAACTTAGTTCCTGTAATCAACGAGTATGGCCTCCCATTCCGACGTGGGATGGAGATAATTTATGTACTCCGTGCAAACGTACAATTCTCAAATGAAAAATGTTAAATTGTCACATTCACTTCTGAAGTATGTACATATAAGCAATTGCATTGAGACAACTTAATTTTAAGCAGTAGTAGATGGGATTACTGACTTACGAGTATATATCAGCACCGCGACCCACCCAGAGATAGTCTAAGTTTGGGGATAGCAGCCTTTCATAGCTGATGGTCTCCGGCAGGCTTTCGCTTTTATATTTTATCTCCTCTCTACAGGGTGGGCCAAATAAGACCAACCAGTGTTAAGCACGAATAACTTTTTTATTTTACAGTATATATTTTCTCTATCAATTTTTATGAAGCAACGAAAAAAACGCCCAATAATTTAATTCAGGATTTGATCCTACAGCCTTTATGATAAGTAGTTTGGTCGGCCGTTGGTTCAATGCCCGATCGTCCTGGAACATCGAAATATTCGTACTGAAGACAAGGTGAAGGCAGAGTGTTTCAAATGATCCATCTGTCTCAATCCCTCATCGCATCGGCCAATTGAGCATTTCAAGAACAACAATGCTGAGGATTTTAGAGTTGGCTAATAAAATGTACCCAAACGCAGAAGCATCCTTATACCCAACAAAATGAAGATTGTGACTGCGGCGCTGTTAGGCAGACTAAGGACCTGCTGCTTGAAATTTTTGGCAAGATTTTACCTGGGCCCCTTGGTGCCCCAGATTTAACCGCGCCTGATTTGTTTATTGACATGTTTTAAAAACTGAGCAGAACAAAGCCAATGTCTTTATCGAGAAAATTATTAGACATTTATCTGATGTCACACTTCATACACATCTTGTCCATAAAATGTATTTACTTTGTAAAAAAAATTAAATAAAACGAATAGTTATTTCTTCTATTAGTACTTCTTTGGCCCACCCTGTTATTCATCAACTTCATCTCGTTCAACAGCTGTTGGGAATGCTGCTTCAATACATTCACTATGCGGGTCGGTTACACGATTATCTCTACAAACTCGAAGATCCTATGTGTCTCTCCCAAAGCTGGGCACTGTGCCATAGGTAATCATGTAATGCGACTGAACATACTGCACAACGACTTTTGCAGAAGCTGCTGAGATGAGGAAGAAACAGAATATATCAAACATCTGCTCTGGGAGTTCCCAGCCCTAGCAAGGAAGAAAAGGCAGTTTCTAGGAAAGAAATTCTTCATAAAGCTGGCGGCCTTCAGTAGTGTTCTCCTGTTTGGAGAACTACAGTAGGCCTCACTACCGTAACACTCCCTAGCACTAAACGTTGGTCTACGTACCTACATAAAGCCAGACCAGACTTTTATTAAAAGCACGAATTTGTTGTTTGTCCCTAGGCTCTTCGATTTAATTAAAATGGGACGTTGCGAGAGACCTTTTTTTTAAGGCGTAGAAGCTATCTTTCCTCCCACCTTTTGGCCCGATGCTCCTCTTGCACTGCCCTTGGTTAGCGTGCCTTTTGGTATGCCTCATCGGTTGCATGGTTCTTCAGTTCACCATCGCCACATACCACAGGTTTCATGTCGGATGTGGTAAGTAGTCTACATTATTTTTTGACTTGATGGCTGAGTGGCAGGTTTAGTTTATTTTTTAGTTGAGAACACATGCAACTTTAGGCTGCTTTCTTACTTGTCTGACCGACTGTGCATGCACAGTGAAGAGATTATGCAGCAGCTCTTTGCCGTAAACGCTATCTGGTATGGTTCTTGCAGGAATCAGTCTGGCACAACCTCCGCCCTTCAAACTCCTACTGCCATTCGTGCATGCGAGTTGGATCTCATGGATACACGCAGACTGACTCTCATTTAATCTCTACCATCAGCATTTTCCCTATACCCTATAGCCTCCCCCCTCCATAATTCAGTGTAATTCAAGTACGATAAAAAGAGCAAAGTTGTTGAGAAAACATCATTAGACTCCACACTGATCGAGTTCACTGGGTTGATTATCCAATCAATCACGAACGCACCGTGAACTGCGTCGTTCTCTACTTTACCCGAGTGACATCAAATGTGCATATTTTCTTCCGCAAGCACGGCTCCCAAGATAATAGCGAAAGCCACATGCACCTATGTAAGTGTCGTTGACACACTTATGCACAAGGCCGCTCCACCCAAAGTCGAGTGCGTTGTCAAATTATTCAGGTCTCGAGATGCATTTGCCTGAGGAGAGGCAGTTATCGTACTATGTGCGATACCGTACCGCCATGCAGGCGGTTTCAAGCTCTTAAGGTGAAGACTTTATTATAATACTGACGTTGATGAATCAATGCAACCATTCTCGTGTGACTAGCTTGGTCACACAAGGAGGTTTTGCGAAAGTGTGTTATATTTTGTTTACAATGTAGCGGCGGTAACTGAGAGTATGTGCGCTTGATTTTATGCGAACGTGTGCTCTGGGGTGTGTGATATGCACTTAAACTGCAAGATTTAATTGGCAAAACGTCGTCGACAGCATCAGCGCATCTGAGATGAGTGTTTCCTGTTAGAAGCTGGATGCAGGTGTTGTTTATCAGTTGGCTGATTAGCTGTTCCTTTTAATTAGCTGATCCTTTTATAACAACGATGTTTGTCGTACATATGTGGTGATCAAAGACTTAGCATACCGCCACTATTTTTGAAAATGTGCGCCTGGACATGAAAATATCCCAAGCACACTTCTAAGCCATTGAGGAGTTAGGTTATTTTCAAACATTATTGATTTAACTTAGACTGCGCAATGTTACCAAAATCTTTGGAAAGACGGGGAGTCAATTCACTAAGGATGGTATTCGCGTCCAATCTCCAGATGTCCAGTGTTGGTGCAAATTACTCCTCGTCAATTGCAGGCAGTCATACTGCAAAAGGAATGCCATACTAAACAAAAAGAATTATGGAATCTCATTCTTAAAAAAAATGTATTTACTTGAAAGTATGTTAATTCTGTGGCCACAATTTATGGAATAATACCTGAAGAACGTCGTTTGTTTAAATGACTTATTATTTCATTTAATATGTCTTACAAGAAAATACAATACAAAACAAACAAACTATTTTTTAAACCAAACACACTTGTATTGATTTCTCTGCGTGTCCGAATTCTGTGTCCGTGACTGTTTGTAACGAAACTTGCTTCATAGGAAACATGCAATATCACCAAGCCTACTAATAGGGGCTTTCGTATGGACAAACATACCGGACATATGTACCTGGTAGGGTAGATGTCTCGCAGGCCGATGTCGTTAGCGTTCACATCAAACACGTCGTGAATTTCAATGATCGTAGACGTCCCAGTACCGGCGCTTGTAATAGACAAGAAGACGAAATCGAAGAATTTTTTAAAATTCTTATTTTTGTGTTCTTCGCTTTTTACTTCCCATATCCGCCCATGGGAGCGGACCGGATCCTACACATTTCAAAAAATTCCTTCCAGAATTGTACATTATCAAGAACAGTCATTTTAAACCATACCTAACTTTACTTCAATTCATACGCAAACAAACTCACAGCTTGAACATGTTTCTGCAATGAAATTTCCTTCAGGTCGGACAGACACTCGTTAACACGATCACATGTTATGTCTGGCCAACCCCCAATATATCAAACTTTTTTGAAAACCATCCGACATGTCCTGCAACCGTCGTTTCTTGCGTTCACACGATCAAATCTAAGTCTGTCAGACCATGTCTCTCCCACATTAAGGGATAATGCCAACCAGATGATTAGCGTTAGAATTTTCCGATCAACTGGAGTGGGGCGACACAAGTATATTATCATGAAATGGCCTACGGTACTGAACACCAATTCCAAGTGCATGTCTTGAACGCAGGTACTTTACGCATAGCCGGAAAACAGCATTGATAGTTCAGATTGCTAGATCCGCACTGACTGGCCACAATTATACTATACGAAGGGAATAAAAGAAAGTATGGGCAATCCCTTAAATGCAACTACTATACTTTACCTTCAAATCTTAATGATAACACATAATGATAAAACATGTCAAACTTAAATTTCATTTCAAAAGTCTTTGATGCAATTTGGCCTAATGCATTAATATATGTACAGGGTGGGCCAAATGCAAGTTTTTTTTTTACAAATGAAATACAACGTCGTTCAAGTGACCGCCTCTGCTGGATTCGCAGTAGCTCATTCTGTCTCCCCAATTTTCCAAGATCTTGTTGAATATTTCCCACGGATTGCTGGGATGATATTGGCCTTAAGTGCTTGAATCGTTTCCAGTTTGTTGACATAACTTCGGTACTTCAAGGTTCCCCAAAAAAAAAAAGTCCAAAAGCGTCCTATTGACATCGCCAAGACGGCTGATACCATGATTTGAGAATTAGGTGCGCAAAATATCGATTGCGGCATGGGCTGTGTGGCACGGCACGCCATCCTACATGAACTAGAGGTCGTCCAAGTCCATATCTTCAATCTCAGTAAAACCAAAAGTCGATTGACATGGCTCTGTAACGCCCACCCTTGACCCAAACGTTACAAACGTCCCAGCCTCATTTTCGAAGAAGACCACAGCTACCACATTCCCATCTGTACGACTACGGGGACCATTAGTGTTGTCCAACAGCATATCAGTTTCACGAACTTTTTGCACACTCTTTATGATGACTTTCTGCCAACATTTCGAGCGGGAAACATAACCCATGATTTAAAAAAAACACTAGACGTCCCATCCTGTGCATAAATATATTGCAAGTTCATCAGATTCAATTTGTCTATGGACGACTTTCCACAGTATTTTTCTAATGTACAATGTGTAACATATGAAATGCCTCAAGGCACAATAATCGGCCCGCTGTTTGGTTAACACGTCGACAGAAATACTGTTTTTATTTCTAACAGTATAGAACTATCAATATTGACAACTCCGAACACTGCAGATATGTTGGAATTACATATGACTGAAAACAGATTACATTTTCAAAAACCCATATCTGTCACTAACAATAAAATAAAACAACAAATACATCTAGACTATCTATCCCATTATAAAAGAAAATCGAAACATTGTATTGACAATAATCTTACATTAATTAAATCAGTTTTACAGTCCATCCCACTGTACGGAGTCTTAGTTTGCTACGACTGTGCCCATAAGCTTAAAGTTCAAACGTGCCAAAATAGATTTATTAAAAGTATGCTTCATATAACACGCACTTGTCCAACATGCAGGTTGCACGGGCAAACCAATATCAAGCAATGAGTGCCATTGAATCTGGTATATTCATGGCTCTGCAATCACTTAACTAATGGCGAGAAAAATAGTGTTATAATTCTGGGCGAATGTCTCGTTTTTGTCAACACCGACCACTGCATATCTCATGGCTGGTTTAATCTGCCGAATTAAACATCTTATACAAAAAATTAAAATTGCTAATTTTTCAGTGTTTACTTGGTCGTGTTAAGTATCAGTTATGATAACTATACCTGGTAGTGGCCAAAAGAAAGTTCCTAATCAACAGTCTAAGAAGTAGGTAGACATTCCTTTATAAAGATTTTCAAAATGGTTTGATCACATTACGTACATACATGATCAGTCGTTGAATAAATAAAAAAATAAAATTTCACATCTGTGATACCATTCCTTGTTACAATTTGGTACGGAACCCTAAACTAAAACCTACAGTTTCTATAGCTCGATCATTGAGAGACGGACTATACCTATTTGGAGCGAGCTGATTTAGTTTCTTTGGCTACCTAAGAGCAGACAGTTTATTTTGCCGTCGCCAATTTCCAATGGCTACATAAGTGAGTGTTCACTTAGGAGTTAGTTGAATCGCAGTTTAATTGCATATTACTTGGCTGAGAAGTCGACCTTAACACCTGTTGGTGTTGGTTCTTGCCACTGCTTGACGAAATATCTGTCGTGACAAATGCAAAGAGAAAGTTCATCGACATGTGAATAACATAGAAAGCTTCCAGCCTAGAGTGTATAATGTTCAATAATACATGAAATATTGATGTAGTTATATTGATTAAAGTAATTTATAGAAAATAATTAAGAAATAATAAATTTACTCTGTATAGTGTATTTTAATAGACAATGAATGGAAATATGAAAATGCTGTAATTGTGAAAATACTAGCTTTTGGAGAACAAGATTTTTAGTTTTAAACGGTAATACTTTTTAAATGGCATATTATCTTGGCTCAAATTTGCACATACGTGTGCGCCTGCGTCTGAGCACCTTTATTCACGTCGTTTAACTAGTAGTTCGCACGACGTTGTAAGCGTGTGTCGTAGAATATTTTTGCATTAGTTATAAATAAATATTTCAATAGCTTCTTACAGCGTGGGTCAAAGAAGAACTACGAAAGTTAAACACGTATTACTCCCGAAATAATTATTTGTTTTAATTCATTTTTTTAGGTATTAAATACATTTTATAAAAATAATAAAATATGAGGTTCATGGTTCGAGAAAGAAGGAGGATCGAACCTCCGGTATAAAGATTAAGTAAGCACGGGCGCAAGGCACATTGTCTTGATGACTGCATGCAGCGCGCCGGACCATTATCAATGGAAGGCAGCTGCAGCTCAAGTTCAGACCCTGCAAGGGTCGCAGACCTCTCCACATTTCACTTCAAGAAAGTAGGAGCTTATTTTGAAATAAAATATTGGCGACATTGTATATGAGTCGTAAGTCATAACAATTTATAATTGACAAGAATAAAAAACAGTTGCTGCGTACTGTAGGTATCCATTATGAATTTTCAAGAACTGACTTTCAAGACTTGACGACTGTAAATATTAAGGACATTCTAAAATATCTCAAAACCACCAACTGTTTATCCGGTAGTCAAAACAGACAACTCAAGAGCACAACACTCCCCAAACAAAATAAGCTACATATAAGCGAGAAGTCAAGGAAGAAAGCCGCAAAGTGACAGCACAAATGACTTTAAAGGTCCAAGTGAAGAATAGTTTTTCTTGAAAACGTGGTAGCCAGCCATACCTACCTACCTAACACGCAAAAAGAATTATTAATAATAATAATATAATAATATGGGTGGCGCTACAGCCCGTAGAGGAGGGCCAGGGCCTAGCTTCTCAGCAACCACTCGTGTTCTGCGTGCTATTGTTCTATCACGAGTGAATTATATTATTCTTATTTGGCCCACCCTGTAGTAACGCGATTAACCACTCAAAGACTGACTACATGGGACTTGCTTTGTTAAGATAAGCTACTGTGTAAACTATACCCGCATAACGTCTTTAGCACGTCATATATTTCACTACTTACGATTCAGTGGTTCTCACCGAACATGTGATTTCTTTGGTATCGCAGTGGCTTGCAGGAATCCTATGCGTTTAGCGTAAGAATGATGTTGCCCTTGCGAATGCACTGCTGCTTCAAAGGTGCTAATTTTCACAGTCAATTTCATAGAGTTTCCCACATTACTTGCTTCATCCTGACATGAGTCTACATGCATTCGTACATATTTCTTATAAACACAATAAGCAGATAAGAACGCTAGGAAAATATGTTCATTTAGGTAAAACCATAATGCTATGCGATTTAAAATTGATTCGAATAGATCGAGATAAACCCTTCCATCTTTCAAATGGAACCTTAACAATACGGACTCTCCGTCGTCGTGTCTGTCGCACTATTACAACTCAAACATTGTGAAGGGGTGTACATGGACTCTTGGAGTACAAAATTAATATTTCAAGTGGGGAGTATTTTGTAGCTGTATAACTTTTTCAGCGGAAAAAATTGCAATTGTGTGTGTCTTGGGGAGTACATTAATTTCCAAGAGATTTCCGAGATACATTGGAATTGGATTGTCCTCAGCATATTCAGTAAATTGAATCTCAAATTGCTTGAAGTCATGAATATATCTAAAATACTTGTACGATACGAAACTTCGAGTATTACTCGGACTTGAGGAAATTTATTTTGAATTAGCGGCGTTAACACCGTACCTCTTGTGGTTTAGATCGATTGTATTGCCCCGCCGGTTGAACCAATTTGCACTAGGTCATATAAGTGTAAACGACGGTAGTATGGAAGGTCAACTTTTGCTCCCGGTCATGTAGGTTCATTGTAGTGTTCTTTCATTTCAGCCTCAGTGTGTTTGCACAGCCACCACTTTTACAAAGCTCCTACGGCGGTGGTGCGTATGGTCACTGAGGCCAATAAGGAATAATTTTAATTCCACTGTACCTGCGGTTGAGAATTTATCAAAACGTCACATTTAGAGAACAAAAATGGGTACAATGCTCATGTAATTGTTCGTGTACATACATTTTTTAGAAGCATTCTTTGACTTCGATTTTTTTATTGACTTACAACATCATGTTGATAAAGGTTTCAACCAAAAAAAGTGTAATTAACATTTGTAATGACATCGATCTAGGAAGCAAACGCCATGTTATAGGCTTTTGGATATGAAGATTGAATCAAAAATTTAAATAATGCGTTATCAAATCGATACCTGTCATAAACTACATCATCGTAGAAGAGATTTGCACGACTTTTCTATAATCTTTGCGGTAAAGCGGTAAAGGATATCTAAGACGTCCTCCGAACAAAGAACTCGATCCTCGCAGCATAACGATCCTAAACACACTGCCAAGAGTATACAAGAATGATTTCGCACTGAAAACGTCAACGCTTTCGATTGGCCAGCCCAGAGTTCTGACCTAGCCCCTATCCAAAACTTTTGGCAGATATTGAAAGGACTTCGGAGAGGAAAACCAGAAAAAATGCAGATGAATTACCCAAGAATATTGGACAAGTCTGGCAGAATATCCCGATCGATCGTTGTCAGAAGTATGTCGCTACTCGCTTGTCTTCTTAAGAGCTGCCAATCTGTGCTTGAGGTTATCCCATCAAATTTAACTTAGATCAAATTAAGGTGCATTACATTACATAAAATTGAGGTGTCCTTACTTAGTTGTGCAAGCTAACATGGTAATTGAATTTTAAAAAATACCCTCAATAATATTATTTTTTCATTTTTCACTTTTTTTAAAGCCGAATTTTGAATATTCGTCCTGACAATCAATAATTTCGGTGTCATCCACGGTATATCGCTTCAAACCTTCAAATTATCCAAAAATTAGTATGGATTGACAATTTAGGAATGTGCTTGAAGCGAAACCAGGCTTCTCTTGATTCTATTATACGTTATTAATCAAGGTTCCCTCTGGCTTATCATCAAATTAAATCATACCTAATCTAATCCTATCTACCGCTAATTGAGGACTAATTATCATTACGTATTATGTCGGAACTACTGTGGGCTTATAAGCATGTAATCATTAAAGGATTAATAATTCATATTGACTTGCATGAATAATTAATTCGAGCAGACGCATGCACGTATGCTGTGCCTTTCTGTGGAACCAAGTTTAGCAGAGTGTTTATGTTGTCTCATAATTATCACTTCCTCATTAATTCCACAAGGGTGCTGAAAAACGCTGCAAGAAACTTTACACTGATATATCTGTCAAACCAAAATAGGGTTCAAAATTGTACAAATGACAGTTCAGGATACTATTTAAAAATCGATTATTGTGGTTTTTTCGAAGCCATGAATTTCAAACGAAACTGCGTTGTCACGCTTTATTTGGCTAAAATGAATCTAAATGTAAGATCATTGAGCAAAGTGCACAAATCGTCGCAAACTATATATCGTTACAATGAAACTGGAAGTACCGCCAGGCGTAAAGGAAGTGATCGAAAGTAGACAGCAACATCGAAAGAAATGCTTCGAAGTGTTAAGGCCCAACTTGAACGAAATCCACCTCAAAGTGTCAACAAGTTGGCTGCTGACCGTAACATATAAAGTGAATTGATGAGAAACATACTCAGTTTGGGTTCGAGTTGCTTCATTTCGACGAAGCCAAATTCTCAACTTATCAACATGTGAATAAGCAATATGATCAAATTTACTTGGCAAAGAAGTCATCCGAAAATGAAACGAAAACGTTATACACCTCCGGTGGTCCACATGTACCACTGTTCGTTTTTTGATCGACGCACAGTCATAGTCAGGTCAAAAGAAAAAAAATATGAATGGACGGTTTAAATTTGTACTTTTTACATGCCTATCGAAGATTTTAACAAATGATAACATTCGAGAAATTATTGAAGTACTTTTTGTTAACTCTGCGAAACAGGAATCAAGTTGGCCCTGGACTCTGCTCACACAATGACGACCAGCTGTAGGAAAAGTTAGCTTTTAATTTTAGAGTGGACACCCAAAAACTATTGGGTTAAGAATAAAGAGAACTCGAATCACTGCGATTAGCTAGCTAACTTTTTCTAGCGTTGATCATTTCGGTTAATTTTGATTTGGATGACAAACTAGTAGTTAATGGCGATCCACTCACTTTTGACGCTGACTGTCTCCTTTTTATCAGGCCGGCGAGCCATGGAGGGTCCAAGCCCGAGCAATTGCTGTCTTCCATCGTTGACGCTCCTGGGCACTCTGCTTCCAGTCATCAAGACCAAGCTGTCTTCCATCCGCGATTACTTGGTCTTTATACCGGAGATTCGGTCTTCCTCTCTTTCTCGAACCAGTAGGCTTCCTAGGCTTTGCCTTCCGGACTGCATCCACATCCTGGTACTGCTCGTAGAGTTCGCGGTTATGTCTTTTCCTCCATTCGCCTTCCTCGCAGACGGGACCATATATCCCACGTAGAAATTTTCTTTCGAAGGTACCAAGCATCAGCTCTGACTGTATTTGTCTATATTTAGTGAAGGGTTTTTAGCCGTTCTTATTTATTTAGAATCCGGCCCAAGAACCGCAACTCTGTAAAAGCAGCTTTATTGTAAAACGTTGTAAATTGTATGCCACAATTAATGAATAATAATTTTAATAAGTAATTATAAACGTTTGAATAATTGTAAAAATCCAAACAGTCGTCTATAATTCATTTATTTCTGTATCTATTAAAATTTCTAGATGAATTGCAAATTGTTACAGAAAATAATAAAAGCAACAAAATAGACATTCGTCCACTTTTTCTCGTCAGCGGCTTAAATCAACAATCCTGCTGCTTTCAAATCTCAATACTTAGTCGAAGGGTTCTTAGTTTTTATAACGTTATTTATTCTTCTTGGCTAGGTCTTGGACCAACTTTTCTATGATATCGTGGAGAATACGTTGCCAGTTGTAGTCTGTAATCCAGACCCAAGCTGAAAATCCCTGCTAAGCGCATCCTCGTATTACAACAGCTTTTTTTATGAACGCTCATACATTTTCAATCCGGTTGAAGTCTGTAGTTGGACTTTGAGACTCTAGGACTTTTGCCATTCATTTACAATATTTGCGATGTATTCGGGGTACGTTTTTGCTGAATTTTGGGATCTTGCTGAAATACCTTTTGTCGGTAGTCTTCTTTCTTCTAATACCAATTATACTTACTATTGGACCGGTGACACGCTGATTTCCTTAGTCATTGCCTTTGCTGCATCTTTAGGGGTCTTCGACTGCCATCTTGTGTTCAATCAGAGAGAGTTCCTTATAATCCGACAAATTACAGATCTTAACTACACAATAGAGACCAATACGCGTCGAGTGAAATTCATAGTGGAGCGAACAAGTTACAGCCTGCACACACTCAGAAAGATTTTCCGAAATAAATTCCTAACGAGTCGCATTATGAGTTATAACCACGTCCAATTACGGGCTGTCCCGGTTAAGAATGCAGCCATATTGCCGCCGGTGCACTGTATATAAAATATTTTGAAATTAAACCATGACTTGATATTTAATTGCATATAAAAATTGTGTTGTTACAGATGTAAATCTACAATTTACTCCTGACAAAGATTCCAGTATGCTGCTGGACATATTAAGAATCGACAGTCAGTTAGTCAGTCATACATAAATCTGATATAATGACAATTCAACAAATCTGTTGATGAATTATCCCTTTTTCGAACAATTTTTCGGGACTTCATCATAAACTGATACTTGTAATTTCTGAAAACTATGCAAAAAATGTGTGAAGCACATTATCAATTGTGTTCACAATTTTGTAGCTTTTATGAAATCAATACCAGTTCGACCTGGATTGGCAGTTATTGCAGTTTGATACTTTCTCCGCCATGTACTAGTTTAAATTGAAGATCCAATCTGCATTGTGTAGCACTCACATTGTGTATGCAAAATATTTTCATCAACAAATGATGTATCTGAACTTTATCTTTGAAAATTTAATTAATTAAAAAAATTCATGTTTGTCATTTTTACTGTTACGTGTTACGTTGTCTTTATTTTGTTTCGTTAATTGAATAATAAAGTTCACATTGACAGGAAGGATGCCTCTTCTAGTGCTTTTCTTCCTAAAATGGGAAGAAATATTTCGTGGACTATTATGTCGCTAGGGTAATATATAAAGTGCGTGAAATGGCTGAGGATATTCTTCTTCTAATGGCGCTACAGTCCGGGTGGATCTGGGCCTCAACCAACAAGCTTCTCCAGCTGACACAATCTTTGACCAGCTGCCTCCACTTTCGCATGCCAAGTTGGTTGAGGTCCTTCTCCACTTGTGTTCGCCATCGATTCCGTGGGCGTCCGCTATTGCGTTGTCCCACTGGTTCAGAGTCGAAGATTCTTCTTGGTCTTGTTTTTGAAATGGCTGGAAAGGGAATTTGACATGAAAAATCTAACTGCGCGACGCATGCTGAGATTTCTAACGCTCGACTAAAAGTGCAACTGTATGACCACTTTAATGGAGTGGCAAAAATCCATATAATGGACTGCTAACTGTTACCCAAATTTAACTCCCTACAACTTGCTGTTTCTAAACCTGATGAAAGGCGGTAAAAAGTTTGGGTCGAATGGAGACGTCATCACTGAATCAAAACTTATTGCTTGGATGGAATCAAAAAAATGGAAGAACGTTGGACTAAATGTGAATTTTAGCCGAAAATTTGCCCTCGTATCAAACAAAAAATGGTGTTAGCTCAGTTTCTTCTGCTCTCTGTAGGTTATATGAATTCTTCCAGAGCGCGGTTTCCGTGTGCAAAGGCTACCAATCATCGCTGTGGTCGTTGAAAGTGATGGCTCATCATGAGTGAAAATAAGCGAACACACATTTTCTTACATACGAAGTGAACTCAATGCGAGTTGGAAAATTTCTCTTAATTGCCCATCAATTAACCAAGCCTAACAAACTGCCACCATTCGCTATCCACAGCACCTGACTCATCACTTAAGATATCAGCAAAACTTTCATTTTCACACCTCCTTACCGCAACTCATCCCCCCGTCGATGTCAAATCAATGTCAATCTTTGCCGAAGAAATTCATCAATCTTCAACCATCTATGGGCACTGCCAGCGTTTTTCAACTCTCGACGTCGTCAAGAGTGCTCCGAAGAGATCCGAGAAAAAGCGTGAAACTGAAAAAAAAGTTAAATACACCAATACCCATCACCCTACACAGTGCATGGAGCGGACAACTCATTTGACAATGGTGGTAATGAACAAAAAAAAAAAGAAATATTAACTTAAACAAAATTTCTCTTTCCGGCCAGTGGAGTCCAAGCCAAACAAAATACAGCAACAGTGCGGCGCAATCGATTAAGTGAAACCCTCAGGCGAAAGATACAAATAAACAAAACAGAAACACTCATACTTTCCATACAGCATAATTCGAGTTGTCAATAAAAATCGGTCGTGCCCATTGATATCTGCCAGCGCGATATTGATCAAATTCATCATAAAAAAAATATGTGATTGCCAAAGTGAAAGATATTGTGACACAAAAGTAAATAAAAAGCGACTCAATGGGATTCCGATAGAAACAAACTGCCTGCGTGTGGGTAACTGAGCACAGAAAGGTCTCGAAACCTAGATTCAGGGGTTATCCAATGAAGACACAATTTCTCTTCGCACTCTAAGAACGAAAAAAATAAGATACAAACGAAATGAACAATCTATGGGGGTTATTGTGATGATGGAAGGAAAAAAAGAGCAGAATATTTTTGTTTGCTCGCTTTTTGGATACATCAGATACATTCATTGCTCCAGACAAACGGTCATGTTAAGAGTATGGAAATGGGTCAAAAGGTTCTTGACTGGCAACAGATACTCGGAATGAATGCAGGCCAGATGAAATCAGTGCAACTTCAATTGATGCAATGCCCACGAGCACAGCTATGCTCGCACACTTAAGTGGAATAAATATACAATTGTTTTGTTCGTTTTAAAAATGTTCTCAAGTATTTTTTTTTTGTTTATTATTTCGGTTATCCAAAGAGTATATTACAATATGCTAGAAGGGAGGAAGCGAGAAGGAGAGAAGAGGCTGAAGTGGCTGAATGAAATAGGCCAGGCGAATGAATGAATTGAAAAGATTTTAGATGCATTTGTTTCATAAGTTGTTTTGATTTTCATTTAATGAGGTTTACATGGCATAGATTGAAAGAGAAGATCTAGAGACAGATAGATAGATTGATAGATAGATAGAGATAGAACAGATAGTTTGCTTAGATGCTTAGAAGGCAGAAATAATATAAATTCGAAAATGAAAAGTTGCACAATAGGAAAGAATTAAATGATAGACGAAAGATAGTCATAGATAGTATAGAGTGAGAAATAGATGTAGGTATGGACTAGTTGCATGCAACCTTTCATAGTTTCATTGAACTACAATCGGCAATAACCTGAAATATATTTTTTGTTTGTGTTTTTGTCTTTTGCTGTTTGTTCAGTGTGCGGGAGCAGTGCGGGCGCTTTACGCACACACACTTTCTCCCGCACATGAAACATTACATAATTGTCTATGAAAAAAAAAATAAATAAATTAAATAAATTAATTCAGAATTAAAAACAGAACAATAAATCTATCCCTCATCAGTCAGAGAGAAGGTAGAAATATCCTATGACGGTGTTGCTTTACCGCCTGGCTTGCTTGTAGCCACTGTATGCAACGGACTGAGCAACTGGTGAGCTGTAGGCACCATGAGAGTCCCATCCAGATCCACCGCTGGACCATCCACCGGTATTGCCAGTTGACCATCCGGTGTTGCCGCTTGAGTAGGCAGTGTTGCCCTTGCCGCCGCCGAAGAGACCGCCAAGACCGCCCAAGAGACCACCGCCGCTTCCGCCGCTGCTGCTTCCACCACGACCCAATCCAGAGAGACCAGCGAACACAGCCAAACCGAAGGCAACAACTGAGATGATCAAAGCCTTCTTGGCAATCAACAAAAGACCGAACATTGAACCGATAGCCAGAACTGCAACCTTAGCACCAATGCCCAAGATGATTGGGAGGAGCTTCTTCAGGACACGCTTCTTCTTGGTGCGTCCTTCAACGACCAAATCCTTGATGTCGGCTTTGATGTCATCGGGAATGGCACGGGCAATGCTGCGAGCAGTGTTGGCAAAGTTGAAACTCAACGAGCGTTCCTGGAAGAAGTTCTTTGCGCTGTTCACGAAGTATGAGCTCAATTCAGAGTTGCGGGCCTCAACAGATGGTGCAACCTCAACAGCAATTGAGTTGTCCTCGATGGATTTTCCATGGCGACCTTCGTTGCTCTTCACAAGTGAGACACCGCCGAAGATTTCGATTTGAGGATTGTCAAAGATCGATTTTGCTCGGCGGAAGAGCTGTAAATGGAAAACACAATTAGTTGGGGTGTCTTAGGAAATGCAAGCAGACTTAAGAGTTGTAACTGATCAGGAAGTGAAATGACTAGTGGTTTTGATTCTGTGAAATGCTATCACGAAGGATGTGTGCAGAGATATAAGATCTGATCAAAAATATGAGATATTTTTGCGAGCAGTTCATTAAAGTGCCTTGATACTTTTCAAAGCGTGCATTGCAAGCAAAGCCTGTGAAGGTGTCAATGTGTTTTTGCACACAAAAGACAATTGGAATTGTTGGCACAATGTTAAAGAACTTGAAACTGTTTTTTTTTTTAAATTCTGAGCATCAGAATAGATCAAAATTAGAAATGTGTAAAAAAGTGTTGCACTTATGCCACTGCACTGTACAAATAAGTCACAAAACAATTTGGAATTGATCTCAAAACTGTGCGTAGTGCTCTTGGTAGTTGATCTATCACTTCACAATGTCCTCTGGCTAAGTAGGTAGCCCTGGTAGGTCAACTGAGTCACTTGTACCACTTTCAGTCACAAAAACAAAAAACAAACAAAATTTCACTTTTTAAGGGGAATAAAATAAATGTTCAACACAAAGTCTTATTGTTGGTTGTTCCAAAATAATCCTTAATCCGTACCGTCAGTTGAAGACAGGAAATCGAGTCAGAATCCAAGCACTTGGCGAATTCACTTGGGTTTGGAGTATCCTGAGGAGTTTCGGTGTCAGCGTATATTCCAGTGCTCAGCAGCAGGACACAAGATACGATGAAGAATTTCATATTGAAAGAGTTTTTAGGTTGAAGTAGTAGAGTAGAGTGAAGAAAGGAAAATGTTTTTTATTAAACTTTTAATTTCTTCTCAGATGAAACACCACCGTATTCACTGTGTGTTCATTCGAATGGAACTAGCTGCGGTTTGATACTTTTTCGACAGTGTCAGGCTGTTTTTAAACATTTTCAAAATATCTCGAGATGAATAATTATGCAAACATACATAGATAGCAAACACAAAAGCAACAAATGAGTATACCAAAGCAGCGACAAATAATGAACGAATAAGAAATGGAAAAAACGAAAAAAAAAAAAAATTAAATTATGAAAACGAAAATCTTTTACCTACGGTCTGAGGCAGCATACCTACGGTATACCTGCGTTTAGTACCATCTCTCACACACAGTCACACGTCAACGAGTCATAATTCCTCATATTGTATATGAGCAACAGCCCAGCAGCGGTGGAGCTAGTGCAGTAAGCCATTGTGTGTATCTCCCACTCCCGGCGTTCGCGAGTATGGGTGTGAGATACATTTTTGTGTTTTGAATGATATTTGGGCAACCACTGGCATGTCTCCTCTCCCTACACTGCTTCTTCCGCTAAATGAAAAAAACAAAAAAGCGCGAAGAAGAGATACGCCAGACGCGAGAGAAAGAAGCAGAGAATGCGCAACTCTTTGGTTAATAGTTTGGTTATTTGCCACGGCTGAACGTATTGAGCACTCATTTGTTAAGCGTAACTTCTTTGACTACCCACCGCAGCCACCGCAGCCACTGCAGCGTTCGCCCTATTTCGGTCGACCCATAGATGGATGGCTAGATGAAGATGGCTGTGAAAGAAAAACCTCGTCATTTGGCATCTTGTCAAGTGGCAGAAGAACATGCCGATGGCTGAGATGAAGAAAGAGCTAACGAAGCCACCACGCGAGTATGTGTGAAAGAGAACTTTGACTTTGACTTTATGTAAGGTTTTCCCATTGTTGTTGTTGGCAGCTTTGAATATTGGTAATCGTTGGAAGGTATCGATTTGTGATTTGGTGAAATTATACGATAAACGGAGACGGCACAGTGAAGTCAGACATCAGAGCATGAAGATGCTGCTGCATGATTCTGGCGTCGAGTCAAGAAGACCAATTAATTATTCAAGTCAATTAAAACCGTGTAAAAGGACTTTGCTGTGAAAACATACATTTTAAGTTAAGTTTTGTGACAGTGACTGTAAATTAATACATTTTTATTTCAAATAAAGTTATCGAAGGGTTTTTGTTGAATTGTTTTGTTTTGTTTATTTCATTGGGTTACCGTGCTTGGCATGCTAGGCAACGGTAACTGTTGTAACGAAGTGTGCCCTAAATGCACTCTAATGGGCCCTGCGATGTTTCCAAGGACCAACACAACCTAGTTAGTGCCTTAAGTATTTTTGCTTCTCTAAGGAGTGTAGTCTTGTAATAAGCTCTCCAACGAATTAATTTGGGAGGCCGCGTATGTCATTGGACCATTTATGATGTGAAGTTTTACGACGTTATCACAGTTAAAGCTTAGCTTCGATAGAATTGTGTATGGATCCTCTTAAGTCCTTGTGAAGAAGGGGCAGTTAGAGTATAAGAGTACCCCTGATGTTTATCATTTCAACGATGTTCAAGCGATGTCCACCAAGTCAGTAGTAAAGACCCGGTCGCAAAGAGTTGCATATGATACTCGCCTAAGAGTTCAGTATTGTCTCGTACCTCAAGTCCTGGCGGCTGACAAAGTGAAAAAGCTCCTTGATTTCACCTGGGCTCTGGTTGTCAAATTTTGGCAGCAAATTCACAAGAGAGGTTTGTTTACAGTTTGATGACATATGTAGATGTATATTGCTCTAGTTTACACTATCCTTTGACGGCTATTCACATAAGAAACTGCAAGAACTTGTTTCTCTCTCATACAAGATCTGGTGAGGTAGCCATTTGGTCTTTTGATGCGTAAAGTTTATGTGAAAAGTATGCTCATAGATTGTTACAACCGCATGATCGTTACATCTTCAAGATCACCCACAAGTTGGTGAAGAAATTCGGTGGTAAAAGTGTTTGCTACGAATGGTGCTTGCATTCAGAGATCCTATCGACATCTCAGTCACATCAAAAGCTATCTCCTGAAGGCTTGCAAGTACTGACTTTTAAAATGAGCGTTCAATTTTTGGGTTCAATACACTTTTCTTGTTTTTGAACAGATGTACCCACATTTCTTAGCCTAAATGGTTGACAGCTGTTGGTTGCCGGTTTAGTGACGGCACAATGGATGCGTCAGCGATCTTAGCGACAAGGGACCATTTCAGCCACTCATTCCTTCCTATCTTGTTGAAAGTTGCTTCTCTAGTTCCAGAGTATTCATTCACACAGGCGTGCTCACTTCGGAATATCGGATCAACAGCGTATGGTTCATTCTTAGTAAAAGTGCGATAAGCAGAATTCTAAATCAAATTGCATTTCCGGGTGAAGCATTTGCTGATGCTCGTGGAAGCAGCACCTATCGTATGCTCCGTGGCTTATAAGTGAACACAATCATTTAGACAACGGCAGCGTGATCGTCAAAGGATTGTTGCCTCGACAACCTCGATGGCTCGACCATTATTTTCTTCTTCATTTAGGTTGGTTTTGGAGCTAGCCCAGGAACTCACGATTGGAGGCGACCTAAGGTTTTATGCCATCTAGGAGCCGCGAAGCCTTTTCTTGACTATAGATTCTCCTTGAGCATTGTCACGGACTCGAAGATTGTGGATGAGTGGATTACGATCGTCTGGTGGACTAAAATAAAACTCTAAGCACAGGATTCGCCACTACTACCTACTACGCTACTACGCTATTCCTTAGGCAATAGGAATCATCAACTAAAACGACCCTTGACTAAGAAGCAGAACTAAGTTCTGTCCAGTCTTCCACATAAAATAATAAAAAATACCAAAACGTCATCTAAGAAGAGTAAGTACATATGGACATAACCCTCAGTCTGGTAACAGCCGACGTGCCTGTCATGTGCTTGCCTTGCTATGTTATCACGAAAGAATATTCCTTTATACGCTCTATTCGCTCTAATGTTGTAGTAGGAATAGTTTGGTAATCGCTTTAGCCTCGATGATGACTGCTATCGCTGGTCTGGTAGAAGCCATGCAGCCCGTTGTTCGATGTCGTTGGAAGTTCTGCTCGCTTAGCAGATTTACCACGTTAAGGTGCTGTTGTCCGGGGATTGTGTTTCACAGGTTCCTCGTGAAGATGGTTGTCGATGTCTAGAAGCTGTTTTCTGAACAGTGTCATCATGTAAACCATGTCATAAAACTTCTTGTTGCTGTGGTGCCTTCGACGGTCCCTGTGTACATATTCGCAGTATTTTCATTTCAAAAGTTACGAGCTTTTTCATGGTGGTCTTAATCTATGGCGTGCCATATTGGTAAGCTGTACGTTAAGATCGCCCGTATAAGCTGCTTATAGAGCAGCAGCTTTGTCCTCTGTCTTAATCCATTTTGCTCACGCATCAAAGGACAGATGCCATAGAAGCATATGTTGGCCTTCTTAACAGCCAGTCTCGAGTAGTCTGGTCTAGTCAACCTTTCCAACCTCCCAAAGTTAACGCCCAGATACTTGACCCTTTTGTTTTCTGTTGATATTTCCATACCGCTAGGAAGCACTATCTTTATGCTCCGACATTTGGCTGCTGATATGCGTCCACCTCGGTATGGTCTCCTTGAACACATAACTACCATTTTCCAGCTTTGAAACGAGTACCACACTTAGTGTAGTACTTAAACTTGCTCGCTGCCTTTACTCAAACTTTGTTCGATTCAACGAATATGATTTCGATTGTGACGAATTTGTCTTACCTTTGCTGCAATAAATTAGTAAAGAGAAGTGAGGAATTTGCCTCATCCCAGAAGAAAGCATTGCGTGAAAATGTGTCATCCAAACGGTGACGTTGAAGCAGCCAAATAGCATACATTCCGCGGTCAATTGCCTTCAATTCCTGACTCAAGAATTACGATAAATATTTGTTGTTTACTCGACCAACAATCAACTTCCCTTGAACCTAAAAACACGAACACACACACAAAAATCATAATGTATTCGCCTACCCATGCAATGCAAATTTTTATTCCAGCCAAGCCGCACACAGCCACCTAAACCAGAAGGCATTCAAAGTTCTTGAAATGACATCACAGAAGTTTCTAAAAACACAACAACAATGGATACACATCACATTGTCATAATTTAGCACTCGACTCGAATGAATCCGGTAGGACTACTTTCCACTGCTGTTCCTCATTATCACATCCCAAATAATTCGGTCAGTTATGTGGTGGCGCAATAGCCAAAAAGTCATTCAAAACAACAAACATGCCTGCATACCTGCGCATTGTAGCTGTTGATTTGTCTGACGCAACATGGAGTCAAGTCATGAGCGTTCTCGTGTACAACACATGCATGCTTCTCATACTCGTACATTTCGTCTTTCTGACCACAGTCTGGGAGGTGCGGTCCTACCACTTATCCTACATAACGGTTGAGTAAATACGCACGATATCTCCATAGATAGTGACTAATCGAGGAGCACAGGAGAAAACGCAGAACGCTTCACATTTCAATTACGAAACACACTCGGCAGCGATGACGAAGTGCCCTACGTGGAAGCCTCTCCGGCGACGACACCTCTCTGGCCAGCCCTGTGGGACGGGCTGGGCGGATGGAGATTTCTTCCTCCTACCTGCCATCGCAGGGCGCAGTGTGCCGCAAGATGAATCTGACGACGATGATGATGTGCTGTGATCACCACGCGCTGATAATGCGTACCGCTGATTTCCATTCAGAAATCGTAAGATGTCATTTGCATTTCGCTTTTTATTTTAATTTCTCTTTCTTTTCACCTGTTTGCTTATTCATAGATGCTTACTAAGCAGATAAAATTAATTTGTTTTTGTCTCAGGCATTGCGATGGGCTTGCCATTGTGTGTGGCTTCGTGATGGGTGTCGGTTTGTGTTGGGACAATGACACTGACTTTCGGTGACTGTGATGATATTCAATGTGAAATTGCCTTTGACCTCTGACCTATAATTGACAGTTTTGACAGTTCTGTCATCACACCCGTAAGCATATCACATTGCGCCTGATATCATCAGTGGATGTTAATAAATGAAAACCGTTGATTGTGAACACTGTATACCCATGAAGGGTTTCGGTTTCGATTTCGATTTCGAAAATAACTACAATAGATCGCTTCTGTCAAATGAGCTTTTGGGTGTAACGTAATAATGCAATGCCCTATTTAGTTGATAAGTATTCCACAGTCGACTTTAATAATAGAAGGTAATGGAGCATATAACCATGCACGATGATGGTTGCTTTTGTTAGCAATGGGACTATAAGTGTTTACAAGCACGGCATTGAAACTGTGATGCAAATCATGAACATTCAAATAAATAAAAGGAAATACCATGACTTTTGTCAGAGAACGTAAGTGCTGTGCGTAGGAATAGTTAAGAAAAAATTTTCCTCGACATTTATTTAATTCCCATTCAACATGCTTTACTATTCCTTTTTTTATTAATGTTGCAATACATTTATTCCGTAAGACTGCAACAACATACAGTGGATGACAAGAGTATGTGTACACCATGAAAATTATTTTGTTCAAGCCACAATCGTCTATAATAATAGCATTTCCTCAAGTTAAGAAACATAAAATATGCGCAGCAGGTTAAATCTTGATAATAGGCTGGGCGAAGTAAGAGTTTATGAATGACCACAGTTATGGTCGAGGGGGAAATCATGTAAATTGTTATGTACTGATTCAGCTGATATGCCTACAGTCGCAGCCACCTCACTCACTTTTAATCTCCAATCATTCAGATCCCTGTTTTTGGACAATAATTCTAAAACTACAGGTAGCAACATTTCAACAAGACAAGGCGCGTTGACTGTGGACTGTAGGTACGCAGAGAGTATAAATGTCAAGTTAAAGTTGTAAGCCACTCCTATCGTGAAAGAAGAGTAGCAACGCAAGTCCTCCAAAAACCTACAAAATGGCAAAAATGCTGTTAAAAATCGTTATTTTATTTTATTTATATAGGTTTGTTCAAAGGTGCGACTATATGTTGCGGTTGAATATAGAACAGTCCAGTTGCTGAGGTCCACAATAACGTGGACATCTTATGTTGTATTGTCCACTTTGCTCTCGAGCACTCGCAGACCAAGGACTTTTAAATCCGTTTTTGAAAGTCTTATCATTTCTGTAAAATTTGTTGATTATGTAAAATCTATGATTTCAGTTTGGTCTGATCCTTTGAAAGATGGTGACTTAATTGATCTGGAACTCATAAGAACGGTGTTAGCCAAGAGTTACTTTGCGATACAGTAGCTTAATTTACTGCGGAGCAGAGGTGGACACACCTCGGAGATATGCCTGTCAGCATACACCTTGCCCATGACGTTGATGTTTTGTCTCCATTCTGGAAGATTTGTTTTTCTCCGCTTACACCGCCAGGTGGCATTTGCATATGCTAACCGTTGTAGGCTGTATGACGTATCCCTAACGAAGTACATGGAGAAAGGTTTCGATTTATCACTTTTAACCCTAACACACCTGCTACAGTTTGTGTATAGACTGAATGGCCCTCAAAATATGACTCTCAATCCCATACTTCTGTAGAACACTCCAGTATTTAACTCAAGGCACTTGGTCGTATGGTCGGATAAGCCTTCGCGGGTATCATTCTTAGAGTGAAAGCGGTACTTTTGCAGGGACAAAATCCGCACTCTTCATCCCCCATCCTGGACTCGGCCATAGCTCTAGACCTTGCCTCCAACACATTAGCGTAGACTTTTCCCGGGAGACTTAAAAATAGATATGCCCCTGTAGCTGCAGCAAACCCCATTTCTGAAAAGAGTAGCGATCACCGAATTAACAAGCAGCCTCTTTACACATTGCCTAAATCATTTCCTGCCGGATTTAATCCACTCTGGAGGACTTGCTAACTCTTAGCTCAATCGCCAAATTGATTTGCTCCAGCTTTGGACTATTCTCCGCCTACTCAAGACTACGGGTCTGCCATCCTCAGTCCCTCTTCTGGATTGAGTAGCTCCAAAAAGTCTTGAAAACAGTCGCCATTCTTTCTCTACCTGCGATGGAATAGTTCGAATCCGTTCAAACCTTTCAGATATGTGCGGTGAAAAATGTTGCCGCATCTCACTGTTCTCTAGTTTCTCCGACCGTATGCGTGACCCCCTCTTGGTTTCCACCTTGGCAGAAGAGGTACTCTATCAGTGAGGTTCAACGTACACAGCACCAGATGATGAGCAGTTGACAGCTCAGCCACTCCATCACACGAACGTCACAAACCATTCGATTCATACACGATGGTGCCACAAAGAGATCTATCAACGATTTCTGTTAAAGACTCCGGAGGAACCACGTGTATTTATCGATGCATTTGTGCGGTAAGAAGGTGTTCATTATGGCCATGCCATTTGCACCGCAAAATTCCAACGACTTCTCTCCGTTCGCGTTCTGATGTCATTAAAGTCATTCAAGACATAAGAATCCATTTCAGTTACCCTATCTAGAGCAATGTAGAGGAATGTCGCATGTAAACTAAATACGGTAAAATACCGAAGTGACGGATTAAAGTTACTTTTTTGCGTGAATGTTTCGATTTACATCAAATGAGGCATGGTACCCAATTTTGCTGAAACGTATAGTAAAGCAACGTGACAGAATTCTGATGTTGATCATCTTTAAGTTTTGTTTAGAATGCCAAATTGTTTGTCAACGAGTCCGAAATGAAAAAAAAATACACACGCTTCTTCCTGCAATGATACAAAAAAATGCTCATTAAAAGCATGTCCTTCAAGCCATTCTTCACTGACCCCCTCCATTTAGGAGACATTTTTCCAACAAATCACCAGCAAACACCCACGTACCACCCATCATCTGTCGCAAACTTTGTACGAGCAGTCATTTGCAAACTTCTGGGAAACATGTGCTTTTATCGTCACCGGAAATAGCAAACCAAGTTACAGCTACGCGTGCCGGTATTGATGAGAAGGCCCTGTCGAAATACAAGTGCGACGTCAATCTGTCCCATTTAGAAGGCCTATCAGGAGCTCTTTGATGTTTTCCGAAAGCATCTTAACTGTTCGCGTAGTCGCACATGATTCGTTTAAGTGAAGATTTTATATCCAGCCTGCCTGCCCATGTGTATGTGTGTGTAATTGTATGCGTGTGTATGATAAAATTAAATAACGCGCTTCGTTAAGCACAAAATGTACTATAAAACCAACGAATTAAACATGATTCCTCTCCCTGACACATGTGTTCGCGTGTTACCATTAAGAAATGCTACAACGTGCTAAATTCATTCACACAGTGACGCGCTCCTTTCATATTTAAATATCCCACCTCCGTGCGGTGTGGTCCTTTAAGTGAATATGACTAGCATTACAAGAAATTATGAATGAGGCGCTTTTGTGGATAAATGTGAAGCGCTTCTGTCTTCTGACGAGCTGTATGCCTGAGATGTTGAGCTGCTGTGTCCCTGAGAGTGATGAACATTTTACATTTGGACGTTTGCTGCCACAATTAATGCGAAGGCAGGAGAATGACATGAGTGATGCAGATAAGGTTGAGGATAAAGAGCCAGCGGCGTCAGAAACTCAACTTTTTTTTTTTCAAATGTCGAGTAGTGTAATGTCGGTTTTGTCATTGTGCTTGACGCTTTTATCCATGGATAATTACGATACTTGCAGCTTCTAAGTAGGGGCAATATTAACAAAAAATTATCAGTGAGAATATGTTTGTGGGAGGAAGCAATGTCATGAGAGGTTAAGAGTCGGCTAAAAATGAACAATTGTGCTGACGAAGGACAGACGGAAGGACATAAGGAAAGGCACGGCTCGTAGCTGAGTGGTACTGTCAAAATAACCTCTTTGGCAAGATTGGAAACTGCGTCTGCTGCTTGATCTTTGCACTACAGGTCAAATATGACATTTGGCCGTTCGACGTGGTATCTGTGCGTCGACTCCTCTGCACTTGAAAGTTGGTGTCTGGGCTCGATACCCAATACGACCAAATATAATATTCACAGCATCACCTCTTTCGGGTCACTGACAATGCTCAAAGAGTATAACTCTAAAAAAAGCTTCTCAAAATTGGCCGTTCGGAGAAGGCATACAACTGTAAGTCCATTCCACTCGTGAGAGAACGCACAACAAGAGTGGTTGCTGAGAAGCTAGACCCCGACCCCCTACGGGCTGTAGCGCCACGCTGACTCTCAGGGTGGATTTGAAGATTTTCCGGGCCAGAGTATATCCACCTCAATCGTTGGATAGTCACTCCTCTGGCTAAGTCTATGTCGCTGAACAGTTCGTATATCTTCCGCTTTTTACAAAGCCCTTGCCTTTGCGACATATAGCAGGACTAGGACGGTTAAGGTCTTATAGAAGTCCACTTTGTTTGGTAGAGTGCGGGCTTTGTTGGTTTCTTAGCCTAAATAATCAGAAATCAGCTATTCTTTATTTGATTTCAGCGCTGATTTCGTAGTCTGAGTTGATAGCGGATCCGTGGAAGTCAAAGTGTTAGAAAATGTTCACCAACAGACGCGCAAAAACAGACGACGAGACAAATACGTCAACAAATAAAGGAGCATTAAGGAACGATCTTATGACCAATGGAATGCCTCCCGTATCATGTTCTCTATGACAGACACTAGAACACACAACGCGTCGTAGCTGTGTTAATAGAGACGAGCTATACAGCGCATTGTCTAGTTCTTACATCCTTGCTAAACTCGTCCGTCTTTGCTGAAAGGCGATGGAGAATGCCCGTTGCTCCGTAAAGGTCGGTAAATATTTCACCGGGATCTTTGATGTCAAAAAAAGGATTTAGACAAGGCGACGCACTGTTGTGCGATTTCTTTAACAAAATTCTCGCGAAGATTGTGAGAAACTCAAACGTCAACGTTCTTCCATAAAACTGCGCAACTGCTCGAAGATTCTTGGTCGCTTCGGGAGGAAAGTCCTCCGTATTATCTTCGGTCCCGTATGTACCGATGGTGTTTAGAAGAGCTGACTGAACGTACGGGCTGTACGGCGACGTCGATCTGGTCAACGTGCATAGCTGGAAAAAAGTACCACAAGACCATGCAAGATGGAGAGGCATTTTGACTGAGGCCCAGGTCCACTCCGGACTGTAGCGCCAGATAAAGACAAGAGAAGAAATGGGATATATTATAGAGCAACAAGCACAGACTGTACTTGAAAAATTAAAAAAAAATCCAACGTTCACTTCATTTTACAGTACAACCCCGAAAAGGAAAACAAATTCCGATGGAGTACTGATGAACCATTTACTCGAATCTGTACACTGAGTGAATGTCAATGGATTCATGCGTTAAGAACTGTGGAAAAGGATATTGATTCCGTGCAAAGAACCGAGAAACCACATGATTGTTGGTACAACCAGAAGTTCGCAACCAAGCGGTGGTGTGTATTTGGTACAGCCTCAGTGGGGGAATTCAAATTTAATTGACAAATGGGGATGGAGTTTTCTTCTATAGCATCAATGCTTCACCACAGACGTCTCTGGTGAAGATTGTGATCGAAATCATGGCCATACTGCAGGCACAATATTCACTGATTGATTTGATACAATCCCTGCAATCTCCCTCATCGGTAGGCAGTTGGTTGAGCACACTATTCACGAGCAATTGGGAGCAATAATGTTAGGATCTCGTTTTGCAATCATCGATTAGGAGCATAGACATAGAATCACCTATCGAGCCCCTGTGGACATATCAGACGGCTGCTGCTACTTATGGCTCTGCCATTGGACCTTTCATGGGGTTTAGGATTAGTTCGATGTTTCTGCTTGCATTGAATAACATGAACAAAGTGCCAAGCGACAGCAGGACGGAAACGAAAGCTATTGCGGCGCTCCTTACGATTACTGACGTACTTCTGGCCCGTCAGGCAAGCACGTTTCCATGTACTAAGTACAAGCAAGTGGTGATCTAATGAAAATGACACTTTGGAACAGCTCCTGAACTCATTAAGCACAGTTGAAAACGGCTTGCACTGGCCTTTGAATGCTTTGCGATATAAGGTTGCTCTACAAACTTAACATAGGTGCCGGTTGGTTATATCGAAACGTCAGTGGGACATTGCAGGCGCTCTGTGACTCTTTATAATCAGACTGACATGCTTTAAAATACCCGTCCGGAGGGCTAACAACCCGTCTACGTAAGCAAAATAAAATTATGAGAGAGCATGCTGCCTCGGAAGGGTAGGCACTTCATGGATCGTTGGCCTGAGAAGTAGGTAAGTGACATACTGTAATTACCGTGAGAATGAAAAGGCAATTTTGCATGAGAGGCACCACTACCGTAGCAGCGGCGCGTTGAATGCTCGACATTTTGTGAGGACTTGCATCAGATAGAATCCATAGCTCGGAGGTTCAGGTTCGAGTACACGGGTTATGCGATGCGATGGCCCTATAATTGTCCTTTTCTTTCTTCGATCTATCGATCCATTTGAAGTACAACAAATTATGCAAAAATATATACAATTTCGATTCAGCTCTGATTACTGATACTCAAAGCAAAGATTTTATGCATATCTTATCACTAATAGGGCATCGTTCAATCGTGCGATGCGTAGTTAGTAATTGCTTGAGAGTTTCACACAAAAACTTTCTATTTGGCGTTAGGTCACTGCCAATGCTATAGCAGAGGAAAGTTAGTTAGGCTTATTCAATTCATAACCAGTACGCCATTTGTTTGTAACCAATCGGCTGCGGCTGCGATGCCGCTTAGTTTAATGGGGCATGGAAGCAGACGCAAAACGACAATTTCCTGAAAAGCCAGCCAAAGCGTTACATGTGAATTTCATAATAGACTTGGCTAATCGCAACAAATTACTTAAGATTTTTCAACTGTTTGATAAGGAAAATGTTATTGTGCGTGCGTAGCCTACAGAGTGTGAGTAATGAATGATTTTGTTTTCACGCCACAAGGAGGAGAAGTCTTAAAATATGTGAATAGCAAATGGAGTGGAGTAGCGAAGATTAGATAAACAACAGTATACGATTTATGTGCACATCATAGGGCATGACTGCACTGGAAATCAATCATATAACCGTAGGAACAGGCACTTCTATGTGTTGAGACACAGTGCCTCCGTCGGAAGCTGCGAGTCATAAATGAGTTATAAAGAAAGGAAACGGTTAACACATAAACGTAAATTCGCATAAGCATGGCAGAGGCGCTTAGATTGTGGCATTGGCTTGACATAAGGGCTGTACGGCTAATGATTGGTTTTAATTGCGAAGAAATCTGGCACCGAATCTGGCAATTGGTATACAAAAAATTTAAAATTTTATTTTTACAAATTTCTCTACTCATAATAAAATCTATAACATTGGCAATTTTATGCAAGTGTTAATTACTGGATCAGTTTGCCCATAGTTTGTACTATGCTTCGAAACATAAAATAATTCTCTAGGCCGCAGACAATGAGGGTGTAAACATTAAACATAGAAAGTAGAACCGGACAATCAGTGTGAGCAGTTATAACGTCATGAGCGAAAAGAGCTGAATAATAAGTCATTCTTACATGCAATTGCTTTTGATCAATAAGCTGACATCTAGCATTATAATCTGGAATATTTGAATTCCACGACAACTTTCGAAGAGCAAACCTAGTAAATCTCTTTTGTATTCTCTCAATACGAATAGCGCTATTGTTATACAAAGGATTCCATATTAAACAACGAATTACACCGATTTAAGAGTGTAAGGATCTTGAAAATCTTTTGCATTTCGAAACAAAAATCCCAACATGGAGTTGGCCTTTGAAATTATATAGTCTAGGTGCATTGAAAAAGTTAGTTGAATGTCGATTATAACTCCTAGAATCATTATTTGAAGATACTCTTTTTAAGATTGTGTTAACTTAAATACGAGTATAATTGTAGACAAGAAACTTCTATCTATTTAATATTGACACTCTTTATTCAAATCATTTGGTTATCGTTTCACAATGCGTCAATCTGCTGTGTGACTACTACTGCGACTGCGACTACTGCTCGATCTCTCTCGTCGATATTCATCCCTCATTCAGTAGACATCGTGCTGTTGTACCCGTGTTGGTGTATATGTGATGTTGTATTTGGGCTGTTGTATACTCGCCGACATCAAGGGACCCGCCGTGTTGTCGCCACCCGATTACGGCAACTATCGACACGGCGGGAACAGAGCCCGCATATTTACAATTGTATTATCAATCCTATATTCATAGATTATAGGAGATACAATTCTTGAAAATGTCATAACTGAGCATTTACTATATTCATGATAGCTGCGGGCCAGCTTTAATGATATAAGTCTTACTGAAAAGTCCCGATGTATGTTATAAGCATAAAGCCAATTATAGGAGAAAGGGTAAACTCGTCCTCAACTAGCGCTTAGTGGTTGACGCAACACATAGTTGATGTGGTTGGCCTGCGTTTTAGTTAGCGCATACAAGTGTGAATGGACCTCTATCCAGTTGGTGTGGGAAAAGCTAACAAAAAATCGTGGTAGCTGGGGAAGCTTGTTATTAGCAACATTCAAAATTCACGACTTCACCACTTTGGAGTTACTGACAATGCGAGTATTTCCGTCTAAAAAAAAAGTTTCTCAAACTTAGCCGTTCTAATTCGACATAAATATGAAGGTCCCATCCACTCGTGATAGAACAAAAAAACGTACAACACGGGCGATGCCCAGATTCTGTAAGGAATGTCTCGATACCCATCATGACTTCCAGCTAGGGTGAACCTCAAGGTAAGGCAAGGTCTCAGTCGCTTGGTATAAAATCTCTATCGCCTAGACCAACGGAAGGTGTCGCTTGTGGTACGCCGATCGTTATCTAACAGATTTATCAAATATAGATTCAAGAATGAGAAAACGAAACCCATTTCATGAAATTAAACTCAAATACAGCGCATTTACGCTGCATTAAACGTAACAAAGAAATTAATAGCTCGGGTCAAAAATAGTGAGTTTTTTGCCTACATCTCGATGAGAGCACTAACGTAACGAACTATGCTCAGCTTATAGTTTAAGTACGGTATATAATCCAAAGTGGAATTAAGGAGGACTATTTATTTTGTGAGGCGCTAACAACCCGAACTATCGCCAATGAAATAATCAAGAAGGTAAATAGCTTTTTTGCAGAAAATGGACTGCATTGGAAGCAGTGCGTTGCCTTCTGTTCGGATGGTGCTCGAAATATGACAGGAAAATATGGAGAAGTTGCCACCAAAGCAAATTCGGTTGTGGAAAATTGTACTTTTACTCATTTCAGTATCCACAGAGAAGCCTTAACAGTGAAACGTATGCCAGAGCAGTTCAAAGATGTTCTTCAGGATGCCGTAAGGGTGGTACACTTTATAAAATCTCGGACCCTCTCGACAATTTGCAAATATTTGTACTGAAATGAGCAGTGATCACATTAATTTGCTTCTACATACTGAGGTGAGATAGCTCTCTCGAGGAAAAATGCTAGGTAGGTCATTCGAGCTACATTCTGAGGTACAGTTGTTCCTCATAGGGACCGATTTTGGACTACGTCATCGATTGTCAGACGAGCAATGGATCAGAACGCTAGCCTACTTGTCAGACATTTTCAATCGCCTTAATGATTTTTAAGTTTGCGAGGCAAGACAGCAAATTGATTTTTAGTGGACAACAAAATAAAGGCATTTGTAAAGATGTATACCAGTGTTTTGAAAGATAATCTGCTGTCTTTACCCAATTTGGAACATTTTGTAAAGAGATTGAAGACGATTTTATCGACTATTTTTTTTAAATACATTTTGCAAAATTCGGTTTTCTGCTTCTATTGATCCAAATTTACGGCTAAAACTAAGTTCAATTGAATCCAACTTTGCCTCGTTTATTTCAAACTTGCAACACTATTGTTGGACTTGAAGAATTTTGTAGAATCGAGAATCGTTAGTCTAGCCGCAACATTTATTATGTAATGTTTGTCAAGCGCATACTTTCCAATCAGATGAAGTATCCTTGTCCTCTGTCAATGATTCAAGTTTGCTTGTCCACTAGATGGGATCGATACCGGTATTTCTTTCTTAATTTGAATTCCGTCACGCACCGAAGTATTACTGCATTTGGACATGTCCGACATCAGACTGAACTTTAAAAGTGCAATATTACGCCTTTCAAGCCATTCAAACATTTTGATTTTGTATAATTGATCTGTTTCACCCTATCTTCTATACCAACTACTCGCGAGCTTTTGTCTTTCAAGAGCGGACTGGACATACGATTATGACGACTCCAATTGGCCAAGTTAGGAATCATTGCAAATCAAGCATTGTCAGTAACTCTGGAGATGTGGAACTGTGAGAAGCCAGAACCAGAGAAGCCAGACACAGCCTAGGAGTCGACCACATACCCACTTCTCTACGGTGGTCATCCTTTTTTATAACTGGAATACGAAGACAATTAATTAGCCAACTTTTATGTTACACATGTGATAGCGCAAATGCTAATGTATTGCCAACCCCCGTTAACAACTGTCAGCTTCTAAAGGAATTTTAAATTAATTTTTGCATTGCAACTTTGCCATGTCACATGTGAGTGAAGCACAATTAAATTTTGAATGAAATTGGAAATGTATAAAAAAACGTGGAGTCTGTGAATTGCATATCGCTTTGAAAGTCGGAATTTCATTATAATCCTTGAGTGACGCGTTTCGAGCAACAATTTGTGTATGCGACTGTATTTCAAATTAATTTATTATTCTTTTAGAAAAATACAGAATCAGTGTTGTGTGTACAGAAAAGTTGAATTAGTTAATGTGTGTGACAGAAGGCATGAAGTTGACTGAAAATAAATTAAAATCACTTCAGGTGAGCACTCCTTAAAATATCGTACATATATTACTTTTAGCCGAATAATTTCCGGACGTAGGTATGCTTATATCACATATAATGGTTTGATTGTTGAATATTGTCATAGTTGGCATTAATTAGTGCGGTATTTTGGAAACAGACAGGCATTGTTTGAGTTTCTTCTCGATTTCCTGCGGAGACAGAGGGCTTCTTATGATTGATGATGCCGCGCAATGAGAAATTCAAACAAGTCAATGTAAAAATATCATAAACCGTAAAAACAAGTTAATTATCAGTACAACATTAGAGCACGAGGAGTTTTGTCAGGTGGGTAGTTGAGCATATCACTGTAGTTGATTTCTGCCATCAATACAGGAGTCAATGCATACCCTTTATGTCTAGGACCAATTTCATTCCGGTGAGTCCATTTGGTGATTTAGAGTGCGACACCGAACGATACTGAAGCGATCATTTTGGATTGACAGTGATGCCTATGTACGACTAACAAGTTTCTTTACAGAAGTTCGACTCCATGTGCAACAGTAACGGGCTCTGTTTTGTAATAATTTTGGGGACGCGGATATTCATCATCAAGGTTTCAAGCAATAAATATAAATATCAGACCACACACAGAAGTCAAAAACGCACTGAAAAATAAATATTAGAAGGATAAGGGGAGCCGAATTGGTTGTTTCCCCCTTTCTTCTTTACGCTGCAGCCCGGGTTTAACACGGGCCTCAACCAACAAGGCTCTCTAGGAAACGTGATATCCGACTAGTTTCAATCAGTTGCTTTAAAGTCACATTTGCCCATTTGGACGATCTTCAAAGTAGTCGATGCTGTGTTTCAATACGTGAAGACAACCAGCCCAACCAGTTCCATCTCAGGACTCACTGACGACTCAGTGCGTTCTTCCAATCATGTCAATCAATATGTGCTGTGGCACCCTAAAAGTAGTCTCCTCGGGAACGATATTTTACAAGTGGAAGAAGTCATATGCGAGCGCATCGTCTTACCTCGAGTTCTGCTTCTCCCTTTGAGTTCGTTATCGTCAACCAGCACAACCTGACGAGCAGTGAAGTCTACTCATTCTGATCAGACTACGTGAGCATTCTGGATCAATAGTAGGCCATAGCTGTTTTGTAATCAGGTACCCAATACCGGTAGACCATCCACGATTTGTGTGAGTAAGCGTTTCAACTTTCTGTAGATGCTTTGCAGTTGCGATGACCATGAATGGTACATCTCCATTCGAAAATAGTACGGAACCGTGTCATTTCCCGTCTGTGCCCTTTCTAACTTGTTCGCCTGCTTGACAATTTTCTGGAATGTCACAGTGTCCCGACAGTCGGCACCCACTTAAGTTGAATGCTGTTGAAATTTGACGCGTGCAGTCCCTGAAAAATAGCCGGTAATTCAGGGAAATCTTTGAGTTGAAAGTGACTGCGATTAAAGTTTTGTTCGCTGCCTGGCTGACAGAACAGATGACGAATCTGTGCTTGATAGCACATTGTTTTCTTTGGAAAGGACAGAGCTTCCTTTATCGCTATTGTTTCTGCCTGAACATCGCTACAGTAACTAGGTAGTCGGCATGACCGTTGAATATTTATATCCTTGGAATTGCTGCCCACCGCCCATCTGAGAAAAATCGGTGAGCATTTTCAGAGGTCCAGCGGGTGGTGTTCAGATTTCCAGTGTGATCTGTGGGGTAACCTGGTTGAGAAATTGCTGTTGAAGAGAAGCTTAGGTATCATTAAGTCGGTGTTTTCAGGTTAGGCTATATACCTGCCCAAGATAGTCGACAGTCCGAAGCGGAGTTCTTTCCACATAAGCAGCGAGTTCAATATTATCGCCACGCTGGTCGCGAACTGCCTGCCGAATAAGTCTATCGAAGATTAAGGTTGATGTTCTTGGCTGCGGAAGGGGTTTGTTATAGGCGCTCCGCTGATTCATGCACACGCCATTAGTTGCACCCTTTCGATCAGTAGTACGGGCCTGACTACGGATATAAATAGCCACTGAACTTGTACTGATTTTAAAATTGCACGCTTTTTGGACAAAATAGAGAACGCTCTTTTTAGCACTAACAGCGCAATCAAGTAACGTGCCACCCATAAATATGGGCAAAAAGAATGTCTATATGCACTTGAAGATTGCCGAAAGGATTGCTAATTTCTTGTTATAATTATTTTACTTGATATTCATTTTTGTTTATGTATTACCTCTTTAAAATGTTAATTATAATCAATTGAATCGGAAAAAAGTGCTACTCGTATATCAAGACAAATATATAACTTAAATTTAAGCAACTCCGAGCATAGTGATCGATTATTCGTTGTTTTGTTGAGCGAACATACATAAACCTTTCATTAAACTTAAGACTAAATAACTCCGAAATATTTTCATTTGTTGTTTTACTAGATCGTCGACTCAGGTTTCGTTACAATGGCAGCATAATTTCCCAACAAAACGCGAATCGGTTTAACTAGAGATTATTGTTGTGACCGGTAGCACAATTTTCCCAAGCATTTTCTAAATTATTTCCACATTACAATACAACTACTGCCGCAAAGAGAGATTCCAACGGCATTTATAACATATTAATTTTCAAATTGACATGCTCACCCAAAAGTAAAGAAAATAATGTGATGAGAAAATATTTAAGCTATTTGGAATTTGATGCCAGACTTGATTAAAAAGAGAGTTTCACTCCCCTACCATTTGAGGTGACGGACAAAATCTTTAACTTTCGCTTTTGTTAATCTCTGTCTGAGCACACCTTTATTTGGGCATATTTGGGTCTGACGGCATTGGTAATGGGATTGATTTGCATAAACCGGAACATTTTTAGATGTTTGATGCTCACAACGGTTGTAGGAGACTGGACGGGTTTATTGTCACATGACTAGTCGCTGCGGATGTAAGTTGGGGCAAGACCTTTTTTTGACGTCCGCTTGGCTTTGTTTTTGTGACAAAACTTTGATTCTCGACTTTCTTGTCGGAAACATAATTCGTTTCTTTTCGCATCATTTGGCAAAACATAGTTAAATTTTATTCTATGCGAGGGAACACCGTTAGTGAAAAAGAAACCTGCGAAAGTCGAGGGTTCTTTTGTAAACAATCGATGGGCGCCGTGGTGTGTTAGGTATGCGTGTCTATTATTACGCTGGGTGTCTGGGTTCAGATTTCACGGTGACATTGTTCGGAGAATATAACTGCCCAGAAAAATATGATCACTTGCTGATCCAGAACGATATCTAATCAGCGCTGTCCAGACAGGATACATTGGCAAGAACAACTGGCAATAGAAGTAGAGGGGATCGCCTCATATACTGACGGATCAAAGACGAGCGCTTGTACAGGTGCGGAGAGATCATAGAAGCTATTCGAAAACCCTTGACGCTAAGAGACGACTGCAGCGACCTTCAAGCGTAAGTTGCTACAATATATGAGGCAACACTGGCGCTGAAAGATTACAACGTAACCGGCAAATCGACCACTACTTTTGTTTGATAGCCAAGCGGGAATAAATGTATTGCATCAAACATTCGGAGGTTGAAGTTGGTTAGACTGTACAGACATAGCATCAGTGAGTAACGGGGCATACTGGAATTAAAGGAAACGAAAAGGCGGACAGCCTCGCGAGCAATTTTTCGGAGTTGAAAGAATCTCTAGCCATCGCGCACGCGCATACGCCGCTAAGCTCCATAAGGAAGAAACTAGAGGACGAAGCTCGATGGCTTAGCCTGAGTACGGGGGCAACGGCGGATCTATGGCCGACGCTGAGCAAAAAGAGATCAACACTATTGATCGGTCTAAATCACAAGATGTACCGAGGACTGTGCCGTAGGCACACATGGAAAGCGTCTGAACCGCACAACAACTTTGTCAGAAGCTTCAGAGGTGAAGAAGAAATAGAATCTATCCAACATCTGAAGGTGTTCCTGGGTAAACACGCAGAGCTAGATAACGCAAGCGGTGTTGAACTGAAAAACCTCTTAAGATTAAAATGTGGCATTATTTTTGGGGAAGTGGGGGGTGTCAGACTACGCAATGGACGATATCTGTCCGAATCCATCGTGTATGTACTATGTACGGATTACTTAAACTACATACAGAGTGACCAGATAAGAACGAAAGGAAAACTCATTTAAATGAGACAAGAACGCTGCGTGATAATTTATTTAGAAAATAGATTTATTTCTTTATTTTGAAGCTACATTCATGAATGGAATAGCATACTATTCAAATGGATGCCTCGGCTTCGCTGGCAACGCTTCGAACGGTCGATCCAGTATGTTCTGCGTTATTTCGGTTCTCGAATGCGCTCGAGCTCGTGCAAAATGGTACGTAGGCTGACACAGTCGCCTTGAGTGTTGCGTCGCTTATATGTCAGAGCTTGTTTGGCCGAATACGAACTAAAACTCGGATATATCGATGTTGTCGAGCTCTGGCTACAGAAAGTCTATTAAGATCGCTCCATGCGACTATTAAGAATAATAGTGTATCTTTCCTCATTTCGAATGAAATAAAGTTCGATGATGCCACCATACCACAAACCGCGCACAACACTGCACCTTTGGAGAAGTTCTGATGCTGTGGATTGTGTTTGTTCCAACAACGGCAAGATTGTTTGTCCATCAGCTAAAAATGGCCATCGTCCGAGAAAACTATTTTTTGGACAAAATAAAACGGTTCACATTACCAGCGCCCATCTCATTTACTCACAGCGCTTTCTATAGTCGTCAGGCTTCCATTCTTAGATGAACACAACCTTATACGGATGTAGACCCGAATTGGATGACAAAATAAGTCAGGTTGACTTCCTGGTCGGCGTCGAATCGTCATTGAACGTCAAGAAAGTACTCACGCTTAAACTCTTCCACGGTGCGCTGTGATGCTTGCGCACTGAAGCCATGATGACGACCGACTTAAAAACTGTCATTTTTAATAAATTCCGCACAGTCGGTAAACGAGAAAGTCCTTGAAATCCTGAAATGGAACTTTTTTTAAGGACATTGAGTAAACACTCAATCCGATAAGACCTCCATTGGACAAAGGACTTGAGCAGCTCTCAATAAATACACAATGCTCACTAGATCCCCGAAATCTCTACCAGCAAATACGCTTTGGTTCCAAGTATGAGAGAAAATCTTTCTCGTAGGCCATATCTTCGATTTCCCATTAATTCATATTCGGATTAGAAACTTAACAAACAAAAAAAAAAGAACCACCCAAAGCTTTCAACTCATTCACACGTTGTTTTGATATCTGAATATTAAACAAAACTAAATCGTGTGTAACCCATTCTCAACCTCAAAGACGGCATCAATTTGCGGTCAGATTGTTTCACCTTGGAAAGAAAGTGAGAATGTCATAACGCGCACGGGAGAAAAAAACAATTTCTCGCACGCAGCCCACCGATTATTATTGTGAAAAAAGCAACATTTCAAAAAGAAACGAGAACAACAAAGAATATTTGCCACAGAATGAAATGCTGAACACAAAAGAATTCGCCACTGACGCAGCCGTACACTCCGGCAGACGGGCAAACGGCCATTGCTGGCATCCATTATAATTTCTTTCGCTAATTTGATTTCGATTTCCTCGGCTAAATGTTACTGATTTGCATAATAAATATGAGTTCTAGTTGGGGAAGGTATTTAGGCCAACTGACATTCCGGCCATGCCCGCGATCATCGCAAGATCAGTTACTTTGACGCTGTGGTTGTCAGAAGCTAGAATCATTTCGGCACCAACGTAATGCCGGGCAAAGGCATAAAGTAGCCAACCCACTTTGGATGCTGAAAATGTTTTCGCCTTGTTAATTTATTTGTCATCTTCGAATGGGAATAAGTTTGCAGAAGATTTCTGAAAAAAAAAACAGAACGCACACAGAAACCGAAGATACGTTGCCGTGTCCGTCGGAGATTGCACGGCAACTGCGATGTTGTGTGTATGAATCTGCATCTGTATATGAATTGGCTGCAAGCGACCACTCCACTGACACATAATCCTACTTCAAAGATGATTTTCACTTGTTGCATAGCATCAAGCACCGCCTTACGGTCCACTTGAGATCAGGTTTTCCAACTTTAGGGCCCACATGCCAGTTAGCCCTTCGCAACGACAGGCAAACACCTGACTCTCCATTGAGGAAGTTAAGTAATTGGAAAGTGTGGTAGGTTCGAAGCAGATACTGCGCAACCACATCGTAATCGTGAACACGAAAAAAAAATATCGACAGAGCCTCGTTTCTCCGTGTCTATGCATACATTCGGATGGGTTTTATTGATTTTCATTTAGCGGTACATTGGGTAAATTACACTTTCGATTTTAACGAAACCCCGAAAATGAGGAGGGATCCGAGGAAGGGTAATCAATTTGAACCAGCATGGTGCTAATTGGAACCTTAACTGAAGAAATGAGATTGATTGTTGGTCTGCTTTGTTGCTTCCGATGGGCAAGCAGTGGATGGTCGTTTTTTTTTCCAGTCTTGTTGAAGGGGCCGGATGGAGAGTGTTTACTGAAAGATTTAACGGAATGCGACGAGCAACAACAAGCAAGCGTTTCAAATTGCGCAGAAAATCTCCCAGACGAAGATGAAGAGAAAACTTTCTCCACTTTTGAGTGTCTTCACCGATGGTGAATAGTAATGTGCGGGCACAATGTGCCTAATTGGTGGAGGACTCCGCCATAATGATCAATGAAAGGAAATTAAAATTTGTCCGTGCGAGAAAAAAATCGCACGAAAATGTGCTCTACGTCAAAAGTATCCACTTTCAATTCATCTCGACGCCTTACGGGTTGCCCATTAAATGGGTCAGAAAAAGCCGCAAGCTATAGAAACAATCTTAAGAGCCGCTCTAATTATAGACGTAATTCAATTCGGTGAGGCGGATATCGGGCACGTTTTCCTCATTTCCGTACAGTCTCTTTCGTAGATTTGGTTTTCCTGGTAATTAGTAGGTACTAATTAATCGAAATTCTTGTCTACTGTACTTGGGACGAGCTGACCGGGAAAAAACAACTACTAGCTGATGAAGAGGCATTGTCTAGCTACTTGTGTTGGGTGCACTACTGTTCGTAAGTGAATGGAGAGACTTACCGGCTTACACCGAAGAATGTAAGTGCAGTGATGAACAAAATTGTTGACAGAGCAGACGTTTCTGAAATGATATCTAGAATGAAGGTGAATGAACTAGTGAATTTATTTTTAATGACTTAATTCACCATAAATAAGGTAAATGCTTACATTTTGTAAAATTAAATACCTAAATGGGTACAGTGACTTACATAATTGCTCGGAAGTTTTCAAAGACTTTTTATAAAATGCTTTTCTCATAAAAAAATTGCAATTGTTTGGCTTACTTGGATGTATCTAAACAGAAAAACAATTCATTAAAAGAATCTTGTGATCCATTGTGTGAGTTTTTTTTTTACTTTAAGACTCTATAAAGCATTATTTTGTGCAGTCCCGTTAGTCAACAAACACAACATACACTATTCACCTTACTTGCCATGGAGTTTATTCACTTCGCGCACATGTACCTCTGGTGAAAAATTGTTCCCCTCAAGTTGAACTCTGGACCATAACTCGTACAGTGTTTTAGCTGCAACATCATGTTTAGACAATTACCATTTAATGCGACTCTAAAGGTGTACTATTCAGTAAAGCCAGAGACTGAGGATGGCACTCCAAAACTTCAACCGCATTGCCTTCTAGCCTTTGTCACTTTGGCTGTGTCTTGCGAATCGTCATTATGGTAAGGTCCGAAATCGATTTAACCCATGCATCCCAGCGAACATGCGTCCTTCGATTCTCTAGCACATGCCAAGAGCATGAATCGTTTCTTTAACCAGCCTCTGTGATGGCTACTGCGCCTTAATTTTCCAAACCCAACATGATTTAATCATATTGGGTGATAACTTTTTTAATCGAAATTCTGCCAAATTGTCGGAAGAGTCGGACACCTCCCTGCATAGTAAAATTCGCAACTGGAGACAGATGATACGCAGTCCAAACAGAAGAAAAGAGCACTTGACTTTCAAGAAGAAAAAGCTAATGGATCACCTACTTTCTGACTGCTCGAAGACCGAAGAGGGTGCCTGTGGGAATGGACGTGCCGTGAAGGATCAGCCGGATGGAGAGAAATAGAATGTCGCCAGAAACTCGATATTTATCTCTCTTTCACCAGTCGCTAGAGATACCTTCATACCGTCATATTGCCGAGAGAGATGAAATCTACTCTGCGAAGTGTTTAGATGGTCATCGCTACTAAAACCCAGACCAGAAAAAAACTCTTTCAGGCAACTTTCGAACTCCATAAGACTACCGAACATGCTCAGAAGTCGCGTTCCGGAGTTTTTAACGGAAAGCGAAAAAAGAAAAGCCTTCAATAAAGTCTACCCTAACGGCATGGCGCAACAGTCGGTGAACAGCAATGATAGCTACAGAGAAGAACGGATACTCCACCTCGAAAGCCGACAAATCTGTAATGCGAAAACCGCAATAGTGCGTTGTTGATACTATTTTCACGTTCCGAATGGTATCTTTCAGACATACTTTGAAGTGACAACCCAATTTATCAGCAATTTTGATTTAGATCGGAATCCACTGATTTCAAGTCACTTTTGTCGTTAAATTAATTCTTTCAAATCTGCTGTTTTTATTTCTCAAATCTCTATTGACACAAAATACTCTCAATTTGGAAGAGAAGTGTCGGCTGACCGCAGGTCTCTCGGAATTTTCCCCGACATGTCGGAAGCAGCAGCGCAGCATTATTTTGCAGACATAGCTCCTTCCATTAAGGCACGCCTAGATACGATTCTACTGAAAAATGCATAAAATAATTTTGGAATCCGCCCTATTCATGTGTATCTCCGTGGACGTGCGACCTCGTGTGAGACTTTATTTTGACCAAACGGCTCAGTAGGTGTGTACTTTATTTTAGACGATGTACGGTTTATAAAGAAATTCATAATTTTTGCACTGGCATATTTTGATCATAATGCCTTAATACTTTATACCTTTATACCTTTCCCGCAAAAACCCTCATCCCCACTGGCGAAAAACTGAGGGAGTCTTGTTTTTCGAGTCTCGGAATAAACCAACCGTAAGAAGACAATAGTAGGCACAACACAAGTGGTTGTTGTGGAGGCTAAACCCGGGTAAAACTGGTACTGCAGCGCCAGCCATTATTTTATAATTATTTTATATTTACGTGTTGCTGCCAGAATTACGGACAGCGGATCGCTAAAAAGAAATCTAACAATATCCCGCACCACTGCCTGAGCCGTAATCACATCACAACCAGAACATGGGCATTGCCTCAAATATTTCTTCACATTGGAACACATTTTGTACATACGAGCATACACCACTGTCCTAAGCATTCTTTCCGGTTCGAATTTAGAAATCATTTAATATGATCTCGCCCAAGAATTCCTAAGCCTTGATTCAGTCCACCTTTACCTCTGCAGACGCCGTCATTCCAATAATCAAAATTTACCAAATGTGCTCCAATCCCCATCCCGATTCGGGTTCCAAATAAACTAGCCATAATAGCTGATGACATCGCTTTCAACCAAATCCATTAAAATATCAATGATCTGCTAACGACGTGCAGTTGAGTGCCGCGTTAACTTTTACACTTTTCCCGACAAATCAAATAATTAATAACAAACGTGTATAGAAAGCGTATCGTTGAGTACCAATTAAGATAGGAATAAAAAAAAATGCTCCATTACGGCTACCGCTTGTTCAGTGGAATTTTATCGAACGTTTTGTTCAGGTTTTTTCTTGTGCTATGTGACAAATTGTCTGTCACATGGATTTATTGGTCAACCCTGATTTCACACACTTTCCATTCCGAGAACATCTTTTTACGTAATGATATTTATTGGACTTTAATTTGTTTGCTATTCAAAATCATGTTCATCATCAAGAAGCTGCTCCAACTATAGTACGTATTGTAAGTTTGGGTGTCCTTGTCCAGGCAGTCCAGTTACAAAACTTATTTGGTATCTCGTGGGTCGGTGGCAGGCACCGTGACGTTGTAGGTAGATACATCGATATTATAATCAGGTACTCATACGATTCCAGAATGCGGCGACCCAGTTAAATTAATGCTTTTGAACGAGTGCAACGACCGGGTTGTATGTGCGTTTGTGCACTCCATCCGCTACACTTAACATTCTTCTTCATCTTCCTCCGTGGGATTTATTCAGTACATAGGTTGCGACATAGGTTGTGGTGCCCCGTGGCGTTGTGTGTATGTGCGTCGACTCCTACGCACTTAGACCTACCTGTCTGGGTTCGATTCCTGTTACGACAAGAAATACTTTTCGCGGCCCCACCTCTTTCGAGTCACTGACAATGCTCAAAGAGTATAACTGTCTAGAAAAAGCTTCTAAAACTTGGCCGTTCAGAGTCGGCATAAAACTGTAGGTCCTTTCCACTCGTGATAGAACAATAGCACGCACAACACGAGTGGTTTCTGAGAAGCTAGGTACTGGTCCTCTACGGGCTGTAGCGCCACCCATATTATTATAAAGGGTGATTTTTTAGCTATTATCTTCTTGGCAGCACTGGTTTAAACAGCTGACGCACGTTTCGTGTTTTGTTTCACTATCAAACATCTTCAGTTTGGTCTATAATTTAACCATGAATCGTATTACAAACGAACAATGCTTGCAAATTATTGAGTTTTATTATCAAAATGCGTGCTCTGTTAAGAAAGTTCATCGCGCGCTTCTTCCGTTCAGCGACGAAGCTCATTTTTGGCTCAACGGGTACGTAAATAAGCAGAATTGTCGATTTTGGAGTGAACATCAGCCAGAAGCATTACAAGAGCTACCAATGCATCCAGAAAAAGTCACAGTTTGGTGCGGTTTATGGGCTGGTGGCATCACTGGACCGTACTTCTTCAAAGATGATGCGAATCGTAACGTAACTGTGAATGGTGAGCGCTACCGTGAGATGCTATCCAACTTTTTTTTACCCAAAATGCAAGAGCTTGACTTGCATGACATGTGGATTCAACAAGACGGTGCCACATGCCACACAGCACGCGCAACAATGGACTTATTGAGGGGCGAGTTCGGTGAACATTATATTTCACGTTCGGGACCGGTCAATTGGCCGCCTAGATCGTGCGATTTAACGCCGTTAGACTATTTTTTGTGGGGCTATGTTAAAGTTCATGTCTATACAGACAAGCCCGCTTCAATTGACGCATTGAAAGACAACATTGAAGCATTTATTCTTGAGATACCGGCCGAAATGTTGGAAAGAGTATGCCAAAATTGGATTAAGCGGATGGACCATTTGAGGCGCAGTCAAGGTCAACATTTGCATGAAATAATCTTCAAACATTAAATTGTATGGACCGTACTATCGATTCAAATAAAGATTTCATGCATTTTTCTGAATTTTATGTGTTTTTTTTTTGAAAAACTTCCCTATAGCTTTTAAAAAATCACCCTTTATTATTATATTATATAGGTTGCTGCAAGGCACTTCGATCATAAACTGCACTTAGGCACGCTGCTTATCATTGGCACGCTGCTCATCGACAGCAAGCTATTTTAAGTCCGCGAAGTCTTTATCCTTAAGGTTATTTTTGAAGGCTAAGAAGGATGTACCAATTGTTTCCATGAGCTCGACGTGGCCGAACCAGTTAAGTCTATGAATTACTGCCATACGAACTACATACATTAACAATCAGCTCTCAGCTCATCGGCACCGAATAGCTGCAACTTGATCCAAGCAAAGGTGGGACAGTGAGTATTGCAGTGAGCTCTACAGGCGTCGCAGAAGGTGTAATTGCATATTCCAAGGTGTTTGGTGCGGGTGTATTGGCCCATTAGTACGCCGGTAAGTCATCTGCAGTCTTTTCTGTCAAGAGATAACAACAATGCCGGAAATTTCCTACAGACGGTAGGGAGCATGCGCCTGACATGTCTACATCCTAGAGAGTCATGCCACCTCCGTTTCTGTTGTCAAGAGACCCAACCATCGATGGAAGCCCTAACCAAGAACGCAGGTCCGAGTCCTAAGAGTGCTTCCTCTGATCCTTTTTCAGCTAGTTCATCGGCGATCTCATTTCCTGTGATTCCGTGGTGGCCCGGGACCTGGGTTTTAGCCAATTTAGACTGCAGATAAAATTCAGAGAAAACTTAAACTATCCTGGAAGTGGTCAAAGGGTTGAGCAAGGTCTTATAAACACAGCTTGGCTGTTGCTGCAGTCACAAATACTTTGCCCATTCCACCTGTTCGTCACAATTTAGTTCATGGCCAATTGAATCGCATAGGTTTCTGCTTGAAAAACCGGCTCAAATTTACCTAAGGAAACATATCCTAACTGGATATTGCGCCACACTTCAGTCATTGCTGCTTTCCTCATAAGCGCATAATCCTTTTACTAGACATAAACGAATAATTATCCTTTCATTCCCCTGTTTATGGAATTGGCTCAATACTCTTGCATGCACTCATAAGTTCAAGACTTCAAGACATCACTTCACAGTGCAATCACCTGATCACTGTCTGATCTAGGCTCTTTTTCGTTTTGGAAAATGCATAACCGTTAAATGACCCTCTACATCACGTTACAAATGCCAAACTTGATTGCATCTGACAACCGATTGCATGCACGTTCATGCGCTGGCCTAATCGCCTGCTAGTCTGCACTATCTCACCAGATTTGCACTGTTATTTATCTCGACAGCAGTCGCGATTTCATCTTTTTTTCATCTTACCAAATTCCAAGAATTCAGACCGACCGCCGGAGAAAGTTGTTAAATGAAAAAAAAAGCAGTAGACGCCTATCTACCACCACCACTACTTTCCCCATCGAACTTCTCCATCTCAGTGAGCAGCACCATGTGCCCACCACAGGCCACGACGGACAGCTTCAAAACTCCTTCAGCGACGTCACATACCAGTGTGTCCAGTTAATGTCCAGAAAATGCGGCTTCCGTGAACAGCATCTCCACCCCGAAAAACGAGCCACACACGCTTACTGCTCTCATCTCGTTTAAATGGAACAGTGGGTCAGTGCTCAACGACCATGGCAAGGTCCAGCATAGCATACTGTGACCAAATATGGTCATCCGCTATACAAGCACTGGTCCAGCGGAAAACAGCTCTCCATGTGGAATGAAAGCTCTCACTTTCTTACCAATCGATCCAAGAGGCCATTGCAGTTTACAGCGTGCTAATTTGACATGGTTCTCCGAATCGGCCTGTAGTAGTGTGTTTGACCAGGCAAATGTAAATGTTGACAACGGACAAGCGTGTACCGAGCACATGGACCGGTTTAACTTACCTCGACATTGCACTCGACAAGAACTCGTTGTGCAGACCGAACTGCCAACCAGTTGGAAGCACGTGCCGCCTGGCTAACGAGATGGTTTAGTTGGATTATGCTTCTTTTATTTGACCATTAAATGTTCAGCTGTTTACGGCGTTTTGCGTTTATGGTTTTATTGTTTTATTACAACCTCTAGTCCGACCCGACGGAGGATGGCGAGTAAATATTTATTTCAGGGAAAATTAATTTATTAACATCTTATCTCAACTTAATTGCACAGCAGAAGTTTTCATCCAACCGCGGTACGGCAATGGGATCAGGCCTTTTGGATGCACTTGTCTTCGACGTCGGTGATGGCCCTCGGAAACGTACTGCACGTGATGACTGCTCTGTTCGTTGCCCTGATAGAGGTTTTTCAGTCCCAAGATGCCAGTCACGAGAAGTGCCATTGATGCAACCCCAAGTGCTTTCATAGCAAGAGTGCCGATGCTACCGATACCAAGAACGGCTAGTAGTTTTCCGAACATTAACGAGATGGCCACCATGTACATCTTATTGTCCTTCTTTCTACCTAAAAATAGACAAGTACGTGTGTGGGTATGACTTTTTGTTGCTAAATATTTTGGTATGGTTATCTTTAGCTTGTTTCTAAAGAAACGTGAGAGATATTGGACTAATTGATTCTTGTGAAATTACTATTAGCGGAAGCAAGTTATTCATATGACAGTTAATCCGTGGAAAAAAATAATTAACTTCCCAAGAAATCATTTGAAATTAGCTAGAGTCTTCCAATGTCTACCTACTGGACGGGCTCACAGAGCGATTATTGTTATTTGAAATGATGTGGATTATTAGGGCATTCACGCTTAGTTGATATATGAGTAGTATCAGCGCATCGCAACTGCGCGTTTTTGAGTTCGGACTTTGACACGTTAAGTAGGAAACTTGTGAATCATTTTTGAAGTCGGAGTGGGGCGGTCGCGTGTTTACTTTTCACATACTGTAATATCCTAAGCCTAAGCACAAAGTTCTAGGTAGTGCTACTCTCTACTCACTTTGGCTAGCGTTTTGACAGTTGCTTGACTTGACGGAGCAGCTACGGACGACGAACTTGTGAAAACTACAGTGAAACTTCTCTAAAGCGAACACCCGCGGAACCATCATGACTGTCCCATGTTAGAGGTGTCCGTTCTAGGGGGGTAATGTAAGTCATTTATAGAATTTGACAAATAAAATTCCAATCCATTTTTTCCCTTTAAAAGTCCGTTGTATAGGATCAATTTGTGTTGTTCAGGATAACCATTAGAATAGAAATATGCACCCTCAATTTTATGAATAACATATCGATACATAAGTTATCGGTACAAAATACGACTCCAGAAATTTGTCAAACCTAAGGTGGATCCAAACGCGCCAATGTTTTACATGCAGAGTAATCACCACTATCACGAGTAAGTGACAAACATTCGTCAATAGATGCCTACTTGCCCGAAAGTATCACCAATGGACATCTTTACGAGCGAACGGGCCAGCAACCAATATGCTTCAGTATACAACAGCGGAAGTGTCAATGGATTGGTCAGATACTACGAATGGATGACAAGCTATGCAGCTGTCAGCCATGTTATGCAATGACACCGCTCAACACAAAGTGAACTTGTCACAGAACTGTGGAGAGTGAAGCGCGGCAGTAGAGGACAGTTAAGGCACAGAATTAGAACGCGATGGCGAGTAGGCGTTGTTGAGGCCCTATGTCCAAGTAGAAGTAGAACTAAAGAAGATGAAGAAGGTGGATTCCAACGAGTTGCAGACATTCCATCACTCGGACCAAAGTGTGCAGTGTGCTATCTGTTAGTTGACCATTGGTATAGTTTTAAGTATTCATTGTTTATCAGATTAGTCTTAAGAACTCAAACGGAGCGAATAGTTTCTGAAAACTTTGTTTCTAAAATTAAATAGTTCTTGACTCAAACATGTCGATTCATTGTTTCTAGCGGTTAGGCCGACAAATATCGTGTATTTCAGATGTTTCTTATATCTTTCGGCAACTGTATCTCCTTTTGCCCTGGTTTGCATTCGTGGGAATCGTGGAAAAATGCCCAACTTCTGCAATATTGTTTATTAAAAAGAGTAAACCTTCCGATTAGTTTAATGCCTTACGCCCGTTAAGTATCCGGAGAGTTTACTAGAAGACCATCCTGTCAATCCGAATTGTCTTTACTTTTTCGTTGGTTTCGGGCGCCTTTTCACAAATTGCTGGTTGCGCTGCGCATAGTACTGATCGTTAATCGTCCCCACAAAATAAGGCAATCGATATCAAATCGCAGCTCCTTGGAATGCTTCAATCAACATCACCGGACTAATGATTTGAATTAATACTGAAATCTTTCCTATAATCAATGTCAATGGTATGTCCTCTCACATTCCCCCACATTACCACAACTCCAACAAGCACTCGGGTGGATTTTCCGACATCAATTTCGGTGATAATGTGCCTCAACGGAAAACATGACTTTTGACCATAATTGTCACCGATTTCACATGGAGACCAAAAGCAATTTTGCTTCAATTTCGATGTCAAATGGACCCTGTAATCGAATAATTGGAGATTTTTATGAAAATTATCCACATGCTAAAAGGAAAAGACTGGAAAATGAAGATCAGAAATCGATGGTTTAGTTTGTACATTGGATTTACATCGACGGGCTTTGACTCGTCTGTGACATTTTGAGTATCGAGTGTTTTAAAATTATTCTCGAACAGTTTTTAATCGAAATAATTGAGTCGAGTGTCCTTTAGATCTCTCGATCGAAATACACGTGTCTGCATTAGCAAATGAGCAACACCAACAGTAATCGGATTTTTCAAAACGGATTCATCAAAAACGATTGAAGATTATGAAAGGTTCATTGGATTGTCTGTTGTTGCGGGTCTGTCCAAAGAATATAATTCGATTGTAAAATCCACCCCTACCATGCCAACGAAACAGACAGAATATTTGAATGAAAAAAATATTGACTGTGATTCACGATGCTTATATTTCTCTTGATGATGGCAAATGAATGAAAATACAAGGAAATTAGTAACCTTCCAGAAACAGCAGATTGTCCCAGGCAGGTCCCAGGTAATAGCGCAATTACTGATTACTGATTCGGAATAGTTACTGCTCCCGGCAATTAGGGATTAGTTGAACCGAATTTCCAGTTTAGTTACATCACAATTCATGCGAAAGGACACTATTTTGGGCAACGACTGCAACTCCCACATATCCAGGATTGCCACATCGCCAAATCCAATCGTGCACTCAAGAGTATAGTTATGCGCGCTGGCAGAATGTCACTCATTCGTTTTTTTTGTATTCGCAAAAGGTGATTATCTTGAATCTAAGTTCAATTATCTTAGTCACGTTTAAGGGCGTCAACAGCTATGGCTAAAGTGGATAATTTAATGTCATTAATGACGCAAGGACAATTGGTGAAGGCAGCGTTCTCTATTTCCCAAGAAACATAGTGTTCCCACCTCGTACCGTGGAAGGATTGAATGAAAATCCCTCAAATCAATCACTTTGCAAATGCGAAAATATTCTCTTTTCCAATTGAGTCAATTCCCGAAAAAAGCTCACTTTTCCAATCTATCCTCAAATCCTTTCTTGCTTGCAAAAGAATTAAGTCATCATCAATACATCTTACATCCCCTTCATCAAATGATGTATTTTATTTCATTTCTTTTCATCTTATTCATTTAACCACACCCCGCACTTTGTGAGTAATTTCTTTTTTTTGCCGTACGATTTATTGTTCTACTCCATCAGAGCGGAAACTTCAGGACACGTTTGAACAGCCGCCCCCTTCTGCGATCTCTGTCACAACACAAGCCGGTGGGGACAACCTATCTGTCTTATCCTTTGACTGCTGGGGGATATTGTTTTAAGGAATTTGAAATACAAAACTCGCCGTGGATGTTGGATGAGAGTTGAGTACTGACCCTTAAAGTCGCATGCTGCGAAATCAGATATTGCTCAAAAATGGATCTGAGTCATTTCAGGGAAAGTTTCCTCAATAATTTCCAGTTACACGACAAGTTTTCTGCGTGATATACATCAATAGAACTGAACCTCTACTCCAGTTGTACAAGCCAGAACATCAGCGATTTGTATAAGCGGAAGCACACTCATGGGAGGGAAGCAGACATAAAATAAAAGATACGTAGAAGTTTTTAAGTATCAATAAAATTATGTCTCCCCAGACGCATAGCCCTCCGTGATCCCATCCCAATTTGTTAAGAGTAAGACTCACCCGAAATCGAATGGTTTTCTTTAGTTTCACCCCCAATGAACTGCAGAAGCTTGTTGGTATCCAATAAATCTGACAATTTAATCGCGATTTCGTGATGCTTCAAGTAATTGCTCATCATCCCAATTATTGAGTCATTTGTCGAATCGATAGAATTATCCGTTTCTTTCGCACTGTTGGCTGTTGGCACAATTTCAACTCCTGGAAAAATCACTAACGGCTGACGTGATTGGTCGAGCCTCGCGAAGAGATTTCGAATCATTTGCGAGCTATAACACAACAAGTACGACTCATTCTCACAGTCCTCGCCCGAAGCAAATTCCGATGAAATCAGGCACAACACAAGGATGACACTTCTCAGAGAGAATTTCATTGTTTATATTTTTACGAATGTAATCTTTCAAAAGCCAAACTATACTGACAACTGAATGACATCTGGAGTTCTGTGCAATGTTTTATATCGAGAGTCATCAATCAAGAAGAACGAACAACATCACTTTTCGTGGTCATGGCTGGTGATTCAAGACGTATCCAGAATCGGAGTCGCCTATTATATGCCCAGGGGAGAGAGAATACGAGAAAAATCAACAAGGAGGAACGCCTTTTTTCCAATATTATTTCCACTTCTTCGACGGTTCGTCTGAGTCAGTGCAGTGAGTGAGGTTTTCATTACTGTGATTACTCTACCTTTTATGTCACATTTCTGTGTCACTGTTTCAATTTTGCGTTGCCCCTCTCACTTTGAGGCCGCAATTGTCTCTGGTTCTGGCGTTTCTTTAATCGTGAAGGCCGGGAATGATTGTTTTGTTTCCACCGCCTGACTACCCTAATGCCAGGGGCCACACGAAAGGGGAAATAAAGAAAATAAATTGGATCCAAACGCTTGATGGAGCATATAGACGTAAAAACAACGAAAGATACGAAGGCGAGTCGGAAAACTGCCCCCACTTGATTCGTTTTTCTTTCGTTGCTCTCTCCAAAAGTTTTCACATGGATAGAGGTAGCATCTGCTTTAGTCTGTGCCACCCTGAAAACTATCGACACACTTTCTCTCAGAATATCTCTCTGTATCCAACGAGGGATGGATAACGCAGGCATCTGCATAAATTCTCAAAATACTGAACACAAAGTTCAAGAATGAGGCAAACTTGAGAATGAACTTTTCAAACTACTGGCCAGGGATAAGCTTACGTAATTGAGAATCCGCTTCGGCGATTAGAGTGGTCTCCCAGTTAAGTCGTTCAGCCAGAATATCCTGGTAGAAGGACAGCACAAAGCGTGCAATGATAAAAGTGAATCATCACGTAAGGGAAGAAGTATCTGCTTTGCACAAGCAACAAGGAGCGATTGCAACGATTAAGGTTTTGGATCGGTGGTTGCTAATTGACGATGGTGAGCTTCATTGATCAGCGTTAACGGAAGATTCATTTTTTTTTCGCGGAATTACTACTTATTGCCAGCTGCTTAAAGAATGAATTTTAATCAGGACGTGAAGTAGAAACGGATGTACTACTATCCTTACAGCTGCATGCAAGTCTCAAGCAGAGGGTAAATCCTTCGTAATGTGAACCACTCGAAATATTAATTAACTTTTGAAGTTTCTCCAGGCATTTACCTTCATTTTGGGATAGTACAGTTCTCTCACAGTCTTATGAATACCCGTTCGTGTCCCCTAACTGCGAAGTAGCAATAATATCGTGCGGCTATCCTGGCACTAGACTCCTATATCATCAAATCCAGGCTAGTGTGGAAATGTCTATAGTAGCTTAAGAAGCTGATAAGGGGTATATACCTGTCCATACAGGGATAGAAGGCAACGAAATTGCCGACATCCTGGCGAGAAAAAGAGCATCGGAACATTTTATAGGCCCCGAACCATTCTGCGCTATAGGAGATCACGTCCTCAGGGATGAGTTCAGACAACTAGAAAGAAGGAACCGAAGAATTGAAGTCACTCGAACCAGCTCTCATTCTCAGATTCCTAGAGTTTGCTGTCTTATTAAAGGGACTCTTATTATTATTATTATTGAGGGTTAATTGCACCACGATCTTTAGATCTATTGTGCCCCTATTCATAACTTTTCTTTCTTAAGAGCTCTCCTCCCATGCAGCTCTTTTCAGAGCTATACTGCGCGAAGGTAGAAGAGATTTATCCTAGAGTATTCTCTCTAAGCCAGTTTCCTTTAGGAATCTGTGATATCTTTGACAGCCGAGTAACTTTCGACCAGTATTTGCCGGCCTTCCGATGCAATTTCTCCACGATCCGACTACAAGTTGAGCGTGAACGACCTCGACTAGGCGCTCTTAGTGGGGTCGAAGTAAGGACCATCATTGCAATATCCGTTTCCGGTTTTCGTATGGTGTGGCCAATTCCAGCTACACTTTCGACGTTGGATCTATGTTGCGGTGGGTTTCTGTGAAACGTTGCCCTTTGCCCGCAGCAGATCCTCATTTGAGATCGATTCTGGCCAGAAGACCTTCAGCAGTCGTCTCCAGCATTTGTTGACAAGACCTGATAGCTGTCTTTCAAGTCTGGCATCCATATAACACTACTGATTTCACATTGGAATTGAATATCCGAAGTTTGAGTGAAGGGGAGAGCTGGTTGGATCTCCAGACGTTACCAAGCGAATAGTCAGCGTGGCGGGTCTTGTTTATACGAGGCACGGAGTCAGTTTGTACAAATCCAAATGCCTTCTCGCCGGACCATGTCGAAGGCTCTCTCGAAGTCAACGAATAAAAGAAAGATAACCATCCGACTCTTGTTGATGTGATCATTATGAACGTTTGTATCGAAAACCGCCTTGTTCACTGTTCAGAAGTTACTCGATCAGTGAGGCGAGTAGCTACTGGATAACATTCAGAATTGAGATGTCTCTCCATTTTTTGCATAGCTTAAGTTACCTTCTTATTTTTTATTTCCTTATTTTTGCCACCTTCTTTCGATTGCCAATTACAATTTTAAAATGGTTAAGGAGCTTCTTTACTTCGGAGCAATCGTAAACTCCAAATGAAGGTCCGACGTAAAATCGTCCTTGGACACTGTTGCTACGTCAGCTTGCCAAAATAACTGGTGTGAAAAATTATCACCGGAATAATCCTAGACGATAAACTTAATTGGAAATTAAATGCCAATGAAAGAGTCAAAAAGCGTAATTTGCTCTGTAACTGAGCACCAGGATATTTGGACCAAACCTTAACCAGCTAGCTTAGTCTGGTAGCAAGTCTGCCTGAAAAACAACCAACCTAAAGACTACTCCTACTAAGACTGCTGCAAAGAGCAGTGAAACCAATGGTTGACTCCCATGCTCTATTGCTCATGCAAGTATACTATATATCAACAATTCGACCATCCACGTGTATACAATGGGACCGACAGTTAAAGGCGAGCGAATTTTCTCCGTTAAACGTGCACTGGTCGAAAAGAATCCCTGATTATGGCAGTGTTTTTCAAGCTGAGATACAGCAGTCAAGGAAGCGGCCCGAATGATATCAATGTTGGCAATGCCACCGGCTGATATCAGCATTCTAATTGACAGCATTCTAATGGCCATTAAAGCAATTTCGGCATAGAACGTAGCCGGCAACAAGGCAGCGGGTGAACTTCGCAAGAAAAGGGTCGAAACCGACCCGTACTAATGACAATCCTATGTATCAAACCATCTCTTTCAGATGTGAAGAAAAATGTGGATGATAATCACAGATTTTGCGAGTAAACGATGGAACTCCTTCTGAGACCACTATGTTGGTGTGGCCCAAGTTTGAAAATGTGAAAAAACTTCAAATGCGACAAAAAGTTGTTAGCGGTGGTAGTTGGAGCACTAACTGGCCATAGTCATCTGAAGTCATGAAAATGGGACTAGACAATGACTTTATATGCAGAGGGTGTGGTGACGTAGTGGAAAAAGAGAACACTTCCGACTACGTTTGTCACCGCCCAAGTCTCAGACAATTAAGACATGGAACACTGGCAGAACATTTCATCCAAGAACTTCAGGATCCTAGCCCAACTTAATCCTATGCCCGAAGGATCAAAGTCATGGTGCACATAACTCGTAATTTGCAAAATTTACAACGGTCGAAATTGAGCGGCGAAACGTGTATACTGACACACTGCAATAACCCCCTTTATATAAAATGTTCATACAACCATACACATAAGGCATCCCATTTTAACCTAAATTTATAACAGACTTCGAACGGCGTAGTTTGACAACATTTTTCTAGACAATAATATTCGATACGAACAGAAACGGGTCAAGCATTGCATGATCCGGTTGGGAGTGTATCGAATTAAGTTCAACCTCTGTGTAGAACAGAACCTGTAAGAACACAGTACCAAGTTCCGTGGAAATTCAGACAGCCATTAAGGAGCTAGAACTGCGCAAACAAAAACCTTTTTTTTTAAAAAAAAAGAAAGGCATATCATGTCTTCGGCTACTGTCCAAGTATCCATTTGGTTAATAACCGTGAGGAATACAAAAAGATTCCACGTGAATGTTAACAGAGAAGTTATGAGGGAATGGTGAATGACACGCGAAGGAGAAGAGCAAAATATACTAAAGAATCTGATATCTCCATTTTAGCAATTTAAATTGTACGCTTTTATTTGATATGAATAGGAAACGAATGACATCCATCTGCCACGTGAGTTAAGACTTCATGCAATTTTGAACTTTGGTTAGTAATTCGAGGTAATCTATTTGGAACACAAGAAAAAATCTCTTACCATCTTCCATTTCATGCCGGTAGGGTCTGGGTAGCATTAACCATCTTTACACATGCGAATCAACTTCACTGACCAGTAAATCCATCTGCTTACTTGGACGCATTTGCAGAAATGATGTGAAGTTCCGCTCGAGCAGTTTGTTTTTGTGAACCTCACAAATCATTCAATTCAACTGGTATGCATCAGATATTCCAAGACGGCATCACTTCCATTTTTACAAAAGAAATACTGTCTAAGCAATGAGACCACAAATGAAATAGGAATGCAATGTTGATGCCATCCCACCAATTTTTGCCGCAGTCGCAGTGTGGACTACAATCAGACCGTGAAATATTAGCTCCATCCACACCACATCTACTCCGACTCCTCTTTCTCTGACTCGTTCGCCAAGTATCAGTGATGCAGAATTCGCTGAGATTTCAAGTGCAAGATCACGACCATTAAGACCATGAATCATGAATGCTAGTGAGGGATAGTGAAGTCTGCACGGTTGCTTGGTCTTAATCTGCCTCGATGGCGCGGTCACCGATGCGATAAATGCTACTGTACCAGCAGGGAAGTATCAAGCGCTGCAGTCAAATTGGTTGGATTTTGCTTTCTACACCATTTGGCGGACGATCTACCTCGCCCGTTGATCGCACTTTAAAGAGGGATGGCTATTCGTGTTGTAATTTAAGAGATTGCCATCGCAATTTGCTATTCGCTGCTAACAGCTAACAAGTTGCAATTAAAAGAAGGCGAATTCTTACTTGACTCCATCAAGTATCCCCACAATTTCGCTTGGCATATTTTTGACGGAATAACCGTGGGGGAAGGACTCGCTTCCCAGAAGTGTGTAATTAGAGACGCGCTGTGAGATAATCTCATAAATGCCAGCCTTTGAGTTAATGTGTTTCATTAGTGAATGCCATGTTAATAAGATTCATTAAATGACTCACCCGGCTAGGATGCGATGTTTAATTGTACGGTGTGGGAAGGCTTGCTGAACTTCCGAACAATTGCTTAAAAATAAAAAAAACGGTCCAATTGGAGATTAATTTCGTTGACACATACCACTCAAGTGCTCACACTTCGAAAAAAAGTCATCAATGCTGCTGGAGTGCTGCCCTGATGGCATGAGTTGTGTAATGAAAATCAGTCGAGTGCGTTTTGCAAGGATTCGCTCGTGCAGAAATACACCAACATGCGCGAGTGGGTGAATTAAATATGCGAAACGGGGTATGTAGCAGCGAATTCTATTTTAAATCAGAAGTGTGGGAATGGGAATTTGGAATGTGTCTACTCCGTAAATGAAAATATTGACTAATGGTTTGGGAATTCTTTGAGGGATTAGTAACTCAGCTGGAGCTGTTCAATCAAGGATGAAACTGCGACAGCGCATGAAGCTGTTAGACAAATCCGGACAAGTAAAGATGTCTACATGCAATAATATTTTCGTTAAATCGATGTGGAATGCATTCAGCCACTTGTAGACTTTCATCTTCACCTTCAATCAAAAGAGCTCTCTTCGTTTTGCACCCTTTCACCTTCCGTTTTATCAGGTATAGTCTCAATTCCCTCAAACGATTGCACGATCTTCTTACTAATGACCTTAAAAAAGTCTCACGGGCGACAGGTCGTCACCTTATCTAAGCCGTTTTTGAACATGAATATCGCTGGTGAGTTCGTTATGCAGTGAATTCTTCATCATCTAGCTGACAAGCTTAATAGAAATGTCGAAACTCGAGTTGGCGAGATATAATGCCGATGTTGAATGTGAACCACACCTAAACGTCAAGCTTTTTCTGCATTTCATTCGACATTTCTTAATTTCAGACTAACTCAATTTGAACCACGGAAAGATACACAATCGAGCAAGGCGTTAAAGTTATTCAGGCATATTATGAAAATTTTCGAAGAAAATCATCTTCAGTGATGAGGCACATTTTCACTTCAGTGGATTCGCCAATAAGCAGAATTGCCGCATTTGGGCGAATGGTAATCCAAGAGTGATTGTCGAAAAACCAATGCGCCCTCAAAGAGTGACTGTTTGGTGCGGTTTATTGGCTGGCGTCATCATCGGGCCGTATTTTTTTCCAAAATGAGGCCGGTCAGGCAGTTGCTGTGGTGTTCGCTATCGTGAAATGATAATGAACTTTTTATGGCCCGAATTGGAAGATATGACTGTGGACGATATGTGGTTTCAACAGGACGGTGCCACTTGCCACACAGCTAACGAAACAATGGCTCTTTTGCGCGACAAATTCAATGGCCGTGTTATCTCACGTGGTGGCGATGTCAATTGACACCGTTGGATTTTTTTCTTTGGGGTTATTTGAAAGAGAAGGTGTACGGCGATAAGCCAGCAACAATTCAAGAGCTAAACGGATGAGATAATTCGGCACATTAACGGCATAGAACCTCAATTATGCTTCAGCGTCATCGAAAATTTGGACCATCGGATGTAGGTGTGCCGCCGAGGTCGCGGGGGCCATTTGGCCGATATTTTGTTCCATACATAATTGAACCATACCAGTATTATCATAATAAAAAGAAAAGACAATAATTTCCTAAATAATTTGTGTTTTATTCAAAATCAACATCGGCCCTTAAAATTTAACCACCATTTATAATATGTACCTCGGTTCTATGCACGCTGTAATGGGCGGTTTTGAAATCGACCAATTAGTCTTGGTGATGGGTGCCGATTTACTTGGCGCAGTTAAAGTGATTCCCTTTCTTGTGAAAACTGAGATTCCACTCATCGGGTATTGAGATTCGTTCGTGCTATCATGGGAGTTGCTCGACGAGTGTTGCCTTCGAAAAAACACGAGTGTGCAATTAGGCAGGTAGGTTGACCGATGCCCTCGCGTTTTAAGACCGTACTTAATTTGGGGCAACGACTTGAGGCCATTGTGCCATTCCCATCGTAAGTCCTTTATTTTGCTAAAACCAACCAGAACCCCCAACGAAGCTCAGAAGACTTCTGAAATTTACCCTATTTAACTTTTGTAGGTCGTCAATGAAGTGACTGCCCAAAGAATGCTTTATTTTCTTCGGTAGATATAGTGGACTCTGCTCAAGTATAATTTCTCTCTATCTCGAATTTGTTGTTCGCCTTATTTTCGCATTCTCCTCAGTTGTCAATACAGAAAACCATCCTCTAAGTCGAACTCCCTCTAAGTCGAACTAATTTTTTTATCGCGTGAAAATTCGACTAAGAGAGAGAGTCGACTGCATTCTACTCCGTCCTCATCCCTGCAACTTCTTCTTCCTCGCTCTGAGGATGCTAATTCGTTGTGTACGAGTGTCTCTCGCTAGTATGCATTCATGCATTCATGCCTAGAGTCCTCGCTGATTAAATAAATTCGAGATCGAGCCAGTGACTATTTGCTTTGTCTACGACTTCATCCCCTGACCTCTTCTATAAGAAGCATAGCCGTGTGAAACCATAAGGAATGGGTATAATGGCAATGGGTTAGAACATCCGCCGTCTCATTCTCTCATCGGTACTGAGCAGAGAGCCACATAAGGAAACATAATAAATTCGAAAGCAAGTCGTAAGGAACGTAATTGTTTTAAAAACGTTACGCTGAGCACTTGATAAATACTTGTGAAGTATGAGCTGGACCTTGTGTATCCTACGTACAATTTTGATGGGCTTGCTAATACATCTCCATTTTGAAAAGTATTTCTTAGAATCGAGGAACAATCGAAATAAATACGCACAGTCAATCGCAAAGATAAGTATGCAGCATAAAATTGTTCGTAATACTGATCCAAAAATAAGTTTAAACAGGACTATAAGGAAAAAGTTGGATGTCGTTTTCTTCCAGTAATGTATGAGCCTGAGCCATGAGTGCCGTTCATCGTTGAAGCATCGTTGAACTCTGACATTCACGAAAACTTGGTCTTTGTACCGAGGGTTCAGTCTCCGTCTCCTTAGTGGTGTCTATGCGCTCGATGTGTCCGAGTCAGTGTAGTGGTCCGATTCTTGCCTTTCGGACTACATCCACATCTTGGTACAGCCCGTAAAGTTAGCGGTTGTGTCTTCTCCTTCATTCACTTTGCTCGCAGACGGGACCACTTAACCGATGTAGAATTTTTTCGAAGGCAACACAGTCAACTGACTGATTGACATCCTGTTTTGTTTGACACTCAATTGCTGCACCCAATGTCATCGTTCACAATGCCTAGGGCAGTTGTGAACCTTACCCGGAACGCAAATAATAAACACATTGTTGAACATCCTGTTGAGAATAATAAGTTTTCGGACAACTGAAAATGTTCCCTGAAAGGTATGCAGCTAGTTTTGTTCCGAGAGAAACATTTGATACGCCGAGTAATTTCATGTAAACTAACTCTGAACTCGTACGAGTGTGGCTGGAGTGTAGTATCACATTTGGACGGTAACGCGAACCTGAGGACGAGTTTGTGCACCGAGGATAGTCCAGGAACAATTACAATGCATGCCGATTTGAATAAACATTATCCATGGCTCAAAGTAAAATTAACTTTCTACACGTTGAACATTTAGTATTTATTCAAAGCTCCCTTACATGCGTACAGTTCGCCGTGGTTGCTGTTCTCCTATTTAATTTTCAAATTTATTAATGAGTGAAACTTTTCTATGTAACGAAAAACAGACGTTTTCTGTCTCTTTACCTTTATTAGGAGTGACTTTCTTCTCCGCTGACTAATTAGAATTCTTGCATATTTATTCTTGAAACAGAAACAACATCTAAAATTCAACTCAATCAGATACCAGTGTCACCAATGTTTCCCGTCCTTCTTAATTGTCTCGGCTAATAGAGGTGCTCAGTGCATCGTTTGCCTCCACAGCTCGAGGTAATTACAGCAGAGTTACCCAAACACACACAACAACAAAAAAAAAAAGCGAAAGTTGTTCTTTCTTTGGGGGATCTGTGCAGATGCGGGACTACACGACTTCCGATTAATTTACATCATAATTGAGATTTTGAATTTCGATTTCGAGGAGCATTCTGAGGGAGGACAAAAGGCGAAGAGATGAACTGACGAGAGACGGGGAACGTCCCATGTCGGTGAAGTTAAATGGATGAAACAGGTTGAATTCGTGGCAGCCGTAATTATTCACACAGGCCAAATGAGAGATCTGTTAAATATTCAAAGCAAAAGAAACCGAAGAAGCTACAACACAAAGAGACTTCATCGACCAGCAACAACTTTCACTCTCTTCGAAGAAAACAAGAACAGCCGCAGCATCAGCACAAGCATCTAGGTTCGGTAACGCAACGCAACGACCGCGGCAGTTAGCATCAGCTGCCAAAGAAGAAAGTTATATACATGGTCCAAATCTGTAATAAATACAAAGAAATATAAAAGATACCGGTAACTATTTGTAGCCTATTTGTCCGTGTGTATGTAACCTTTGAATCAGGCCCGAAAGGGGGACACAAATTTATAGATACAAATTATATTTTAATATACTTCAAAGCTCCACACCTACATACCGAGACCGGATCACATACATACACGCGAGCGGGTACATTGGCGAAAATGAAAAGTGTTGGATACAGATGAACACGAAATCGAAGTCTACGAATTAAGTGTGAGTGAGGGGTGGTGAGAGCCGGAGGGGGAGCAGGTGCACATGCCAGCACTGTAGGACATACAACACAGACGCACAACACGGCAGAATAGCTTTCCCTTGGTTTCGAATGGTAGCCGATCGATAGGCTGTTGGAGATTGATTTTCCTCAATGGACCGCCGGTAAATACATACATAGTTTCATGGGCAAACAATCGAACTGTGAGTAAAGATTCAATTACGCCGGCAACAGGAAGATCGATAAAGTGAATTTATTATGCGCTGTTGAAACGCCGGCGATGCGGTAGAACTGATGACTGAATCTATGTATTTTCCATCCTATTAGCTTTATGTTGCCTGCCAACAGGTAGTTGTTCAGGTGGCGCTTGTAGTTAAATGTAATAAGTCAATGGATTACATTCATCTCGTCTGAGGGGCTCAAGCTATCAAAGGAGGGTACTTTGCGCCACATGCTTGCTAAAGCAATCTATTTCAGGAGATTGCCGGGGTTAAAGGATTGTTAAGGCAGTAGATAAATTGTTGCAGAAATAATGATAGTAACGTGTGTGGTGCTACAGTCCGAGTTGGGGACCGGGGCCTAGTTTCAACAGCAACTACTCGTGTTGTGGATGTATGTACTCTTTGAGTCCTTAATTGAGAATTGGATGGATTGAACCAAGACACCGGGCGTTGGGTCGATTTACAGCCTATGACCGTGATTAGATGTGTGTAGACACACCACTCGGCCTTCATGGGCACATCATAAAGTAAATCGGACCAGTAGCGTCTGTTTTGTACTATCCAATGTTACCAAAGGGATTGCAAAACATCCTACTTTGATGTTGCATTATTCACGAGCAATAAAAGAAAAATTGTGGCCATCGTTGCATAGTGGGTTGGTGCGTCGTCAACTACGACGCGGGTGCCAGTTTCATTACCCGCATTTAACAACATTCATCAATTACGGCGCCACCTCTTTCGAGTCCCTGACAATGATCAAAGAGTGTTTCTGTCCAGAAAAAGCCTCTCAAACTTCTACGTTCAGAGTCACACACAAGTGATTGCTGTAGAAACTAGGCTAAACTACAGCCCAGAATAGAATATAGTCACCGAGAAATTAAGCTGATACTGTTCATATCAGTCTTGCTGCCCGATGAAGAAGTCATTTGACTCTTTTTGGATAGACAAGTATTTCGTCCGATGTTTGGTCCTATTTGCGTTGACGACATCTGGAGCGGAAGATTCAACTACGAACTGTACGAGCTATACAACGACATGAGGACGAGTCTATGATTCTGCGCCTGAGGATCGATGAACACAGCAGAAGAAGGCCGCGTTTAAGGTGCCGCACACAAGTGTAGAAGGACCTCAACCAACTTGTAGCCAGCCATTAGCTGGAGAGGCGGAGGCTATTGGGTTCACCTCAGACTGTAGCGGGCCGCATTTGTACGCACACCTTGCGAGGGCAATAAGTCAGACATTTTGAAATAAAATCCTTTTTTTTCTCAAACCCTTCCCTGTAAGGTAGTGAAGTTCACGAATAATCTAGTTCAAAAATGAGCTCTAGCAAGTAAGTAAGCTTTTATCGTATTTAATTTAGTTCAGTAGTTCAACAAACTCAGGTATACTCTGCATACATGTAATTCAGTAAGAATAACTGAACTAAATCCACTGCTTTGTTTTGTGTGTGTATTGTACACATAAGCGTTGTTTTGGTTTAACTACAGGAAATCGCCCAAGACTCATTTTCCTGAGCAGTGAACTACATTGAACTATCTGAACTAGAAGAACGGACCAGTTCAATAAACTAATTTGAACTAAACTGAGAGCTCTCTGGAATGACATAATATGCACAAGCCTACTTTCCTGTCCTCATTGGAACTGCCTGCAGAAATCCACTCTTTTAATTTTTCCTTCATTTCGAGCTGTACCCAGAGATTCGTCAAATGTTACAAAACGCCTTGAATTGGGATTAAAGAGTTCCACATTCTCATTCCAAATCTTCACACGAGTCCGTGCTTGGTTCATCGTCAGCATTCGCGGCACCCATCTTGTTGATACTTTCATGCCCAAACGGAAATGAAGGATTCGAATGACGGTATCATTGAAATACCGAACATCATTCAACACATTCTCGTGGATTTTGTTGACATGATTTTGACCGCAATTCGATGCCGGTCACAACGGGCAATGTGTTTTCTGCAAAAATGGTCAGAGGAAAGTGTAAGTTCACGCGGTTGTAAAACGCGGTTGGGTCAAATCCTTCACTACCCCAGAACAAAATCCTCCATTCAATCCGGCATCTTACATCAAAGTCACTGACTTATCAAACAGCTCTCGCATACTCCATAAAAGGTTTTGATTACCATCTAAATGACTTAACTGTTTTCGTGAAAAGAACGAGCACAACGTAACCTCCATTTTAAAAATCAGAAATCTAGTCAGTCTAGTAGAGAATTTTTTGGTATAATTAGGCGGAGTTTGTCTAGTTCGGCTAGCACTTTCATTTCGTTAACAGCTCCTCTTCCCCGAAATGATTCAATGAGTTTGGGCGAAAGGCAGTTTCGTAGAAAACACCTCTCATCCACTAACCCTCCACCACAGCTACGGAATATGTCAAATATCAATTTATGACCGAAAATAGAATTGTAGCGGGAGGAATTTCCTTTGTTGTTTTCCTACCGTCCATATCAACGACACCTTAAGCGTGTCAGTTCGTCAACTTCGTTCAAGTATTCCAATTAAATTAAGGTAGAGTATATATTTTCAACCATTTGAATAAGAGACTGATGACGAGGATTTTAAGACATACCAAATTGAATGTCTCCAAATCCACTGCTGGGTCCATGGCATGTGTGTATTTTTTTTTATATGTTACTGCCAGTAAATGCCTTTGCAAATTGAAACCATTTTCTCATACGGTTTTTCGGAGCTGCCTAACGCACCCACACAACGCACATGTGGGGTACTTATATATCACAATTCACAAGCTGGTCCAATAGGAAAATAATGACAAAATAATATCAGAATGCCGTGCACACACCCATGACTTGACTGATGGTGTGCCTGCCTGCCCCTTTGAACTGTGACTCAAGATGGGGATACTCAATAAAGTTCTCCCATGAGGTGAATAAGTTGAATGTTGTTAGATAGATATGCTCAGCCTATGAAGCCTACAAGTTATATAGAAAGTCGTGTATACATTTCGATTCTCCTAAGAGTATGCAATAAATTTACTTGAATCACTGATTGATGTTCGGTATCCGATATGCTTACAAAGCTGTAAGTCGTGCAGAACGCGCAGCAGGGAGCGTACCTATTATGTTCGCTTGAGTTTTCCGTGAAGTTGCACAATTCCACAGTGTTGCAGGCTCAATTTATTCGTCGCGCTCTTTAAAATTCGCATATTAAGCAGAAAAAAATTAAGAAGACCTTAAGCTCAGCGATGAACTAGAAAAGGGTAATCAAAATTGATTCTGGAACGACGTTCATCCGCCGTTTAGCAACATCATTCAAAATTTAAAAGGGCCGCTGTATAAGTTAATAAGATGAGCACTACATCTGTACGTCATAATTTCCTATTCGAGCGATACCTCACATTCACCCCAAAAAGTCGCACCTCGCACAATCCCAATTCGCAACATAAGCATTTACTATAGAAGCCAAAGCCCAGCAAAATTATGTCAATTTTGTAAGGCTTAGGGTAGGATATGTTAACTTGAATAAGAAAAATAAATAGCAGTCGATTGAGAAGACACAAGTCTTTTAACTTATACAACTCTCAGTAGCCCCTCGGCAAAAGTAACACTCAATATAAACGGATTAACTTGGTTCAAGCAACACCATCATTATGGACTCAGTAATTGCAGTTATTTAAAGGAAATTCAACTATCGTTAGTTGTTATCATTTTTCAACTTTTGTCGCATTTAGTCGGAAGCCTAGAGACGTAGTTGCAAAGTAAACTTAAGAATTTCAATTCCCGGGTAGTGCATGAGACAAAATTAGACGTTCGGCTATACAGATAAGCCGCAGTTGAAGGTCATAAACTCCCAAAACATTAGTGATTATGAAACCTCAAACAGTTAGTTTACGGAAAACGATGTCGACTAGGAGGCGGTTTGCAACAATTCGAGAGTAAAGGCGAAAGATCTAGGGCAAGTCCTCTACGGTCTATTGCTAAAGCACATTAATGCCCAAGCATTTACCATTTGCCTTCAATGAGCTATGAAAGCCTAGAGAGGTTGTTGTTGAAGACACTCATTTAACAACAAAATAAAGTCAGAGCAGTTAGCTTGTAACCGATGTTATCCAGCTGACAGAATATTTCAGTTTGCCATTTCATCATGGATCGTTTCACGCTTGCCGAAGGCTTGAGAAAATAATTAAAAAAATACTGTCGGAATTGCGGCTCTGTTATAAGTACAGAACGTGAATTTCGTCGCGAAGTCGGTGATCGCACCGCCGAAAAGTTTGAGCGTGAGTACTCACACTCTTTTGGACTTTTGGCCAATAACCAGACAGGGATTGTTGCGAAATGAAGACAACATAGCCGACGTAGCGGGTGGGCTTATTTTGCAGGTGGTCTTGCGAGAATGGAAGCCTGGTCACGATAGGCAACGCTGTTTACCGGAGACGCGGATCTTGTTCAATAAATATCTCGATTGAGGCTCACTTTCGGCTCAGCGACTAGACAACAAGCAAAATTGCCATTATTGGAGCGAACACAAACGACAATTATTCAACCAAGCATCAATGCATCCACAAAGATAGACGGTTTAGTGTGGTTTGTTATGGCGGCATCATTGGACCAGATTCCTTTCGAAATGAGCTAGGAAAAACGGTTACCGTCAACGGTTATACAGAGCGATGTTAACCGACTCGACGATATCAATATATCTGAACAAAACGACAATCGACGCAAAGCTCGGAATTGTGAAGGAGACATTTGGCGACTGGGACATCTCCTTGCGAGTCTCCATCATTTAGTCGACGCATTAATACGACTTAACACCATTCCAATATTTTCACTGGGATCACGTCAAGTCCATAGTCTACGCTAACAATTCAACCACTTTTGAAGAAGTGGCAACTTTGGACGCTCAAGATTTTTGTAACTCAGTCAGCGCAAATTCAACGCAACTGTTTTTTGACCGGTTAACTATTCCTTGATTGGATGAAATTACGCATCAATTGCAGTCTTGCAAGGCAACATTACAAGTGTTACTAGAGAACTCTCCGTACGAACCACTTCAAACGTACTCGTGGTCAAGATTTACATGAAGTAATCTCTTTCATGCACATCTCCCGTTGTTCGAGCCCACAGCATCCGATAATCATTATCATTTACTCGTCGATATCATATCCTCTACTGAAACAAGTAATTAATTGAATTATTTATAAAATTTTAATCAATAAATATTTAATTTTAATAAATGATGATAACGAAGTTCCTTGTACCTGGACGAGTCCCTGTTGGAAGTTTAAGTGAATTACGGAAATCCAGAGGAATGCTGTTCAACTGAACGTGCATTGAACAATTTCGGAAAAAAATTTCACTACCATGAGGATGGCTTTCATGCTGGAATGAAAATGAAAATCTCTTGACCGTGTAAAAGGACTTATTCAAATTCGTCTGCATGGGTGTACACTCCCGTTGGAGTTTCAGGCATTTTAATATTGGCTATTCATTCACTCCCACATGAAAGTATTACCTTTCTGAACTCACCACAATGCAATTCAATCAACTTTGACGTAGGCGGAATTGTGGTAGGCGTAAAGAAAATGGAGACAGTGAAGTGTTGGACTAACCCCACAGTGGGCTTTTTTTCCAGGAAAAGGATAGAAAATGTTTTAATTAAACTCGACTATGACATCAGCAAACAGCAACTATATTTACATAACTATGACGTTGGGCTTTTATCTAAATCTATTCATGATCACACCGATGGCCAAACTAGTTCAATAGAATCAAAACTGTACCACAAATTAATCGTAACACTAAATTAGATAGTAATCTCGTGTGCCAGAGTCCACCCGTGTTGTGCGTGCTATTGTTCCCATACGATTGGAGGGAACACAAAGATTCATGTCGACTAGGAGCTTAAGGCCCCGGCACATAGAATAGGTACTTTATATGCGTTAGCGTCAAATACATAAAATACATACGTTCTTATGGGAGGTGACACATAGTGCAACGCTGAAGTCAACGCAACAGATGTAGTTGCTCAACTTTTAACTTGTTTCTCCTTCAGCGTTGACAGTCGTCACATTGTGACATTTCTATAGAACTTGGATTTTAAATTATCGTCTGAAAGTTGGTTCTGGTGGAAGTTAATTTTTAGATACAGAACCTCTTCGGAGACGCGCTGATTCTGCCGGCTGGAGATTATCGCCAAACGCTGCCAGTCATTCCGAGATCAACAGCTGCTGATGAATTGTGATGTAATCTTAAGCAATACATCAGAGCAGTGTCAAAAACGGAGGAACCTCAGTGATGTCGCAGAACAAAAATATGGCTGTTTTGAAAAGCTATATATTACTTCCACCATGGTGCCATCTCTTACTTCAGGTATTTCACAGTCAACTGATGCGTTGACGCTACCCAAGCAAAGTGTTGTACCTGCCCTTATTTTTGACAGGTACACGGTCTAAACAATCATTGTGACGCGATAGAGTCAAAGCCGCGAATTATGAAAACGTTATTACAAGGTTCATTAAAATAGAACATTTTTAGTTTTAGAGTGTATGCCCATTTGCCTGCTAGATTTATTAAAGCTCAAAGTGCAGTAGTTTCGGTTTGTTTTATTTCCTCACTGTCCGAAGCTATTTCAACTCCTAAACACACAACATGGCTAACACAAGTTTATATGAAAAGTTAATGCCAATAGCATAGATTTATAAATAAGTAGATGTTGCACACATGGAATCTTTGGAATGCGAGCAGTACTCATACTGGAATAAGTTTTTTATTTTTTTATTTTTTATTTAGCGTATGATATGGATCTCGTGGACAGAGAGTCTCAATTGGGAGCAATATCTTGCAAGTAATTAAGACCTTCGTCTACCTCGGCTACGGAGTAAACAGTATCATAAGTAACAAAGTCGAATGCAATCCAATTAACAAATCTCTGTAGCGTTTACAGGCAGAAAATATAGCGTTAAAGGAAGTTCTTTTCCGGCCTCAAAAACAATGTAATATAAAGCACAGATATCGTCATCTATTCTGACAACCCGGCAGCGATCAAATGTCTGATCGCTGTCGCTTTCAAATCGAAGACTTCCCTATACTGCCGCCCATCTCTCAACGAGATGGCCAAGTGCTTTCGCATCCAACTGATATGGGTCCTGGTACACTGCGACATTCCAGAGAATTGTGAAGCGGACGACCTCGCTAGAAGGGTACTAGCTCCGTACTCTTTCCGGATGGAGAGCTACCATCCCTGCTCATTGCTACTGAAAAGTATCTACCGAAGCTTGAAACGCTTTCTCACACAAATCGTAGATGGTCTATCGGCTCTGGGTGATTCAAAATGATCACGTACACTGATCACAATGAGTAGACAGAATCTAAAAACCATTATCGGCGTCATAACCGGGCATTGTGTTATTGGAACACTGAACATTAGAAAACCTCCAGATAAGACCTCCCCTGTATTGATTTCTGGTAACTCTGGCCTAAGTGTCACTGCTACCAACCAGAAATCACTCATTCTACCTAACCTAACCTAAGGTCGGATGCAGAGTAACTCTTGTCAACCGCTGGTTCTTTGCGTGCAAGAAATCGTGTAATAGACCTTTCTCTTGAAGGATCGACATTGATCATTGACCAGTTCTGTAGTACGGCGCAATGGCATTGACAATCTCAAAAGCTAATGAAGAACGAAGGCCGACGAGAAGGACAATACCAATTTGACGCGCTTAACTGGAGCCACCAGCCAGTACCTTGCTGTACAGTCCTCCTGATTGAGGTCCAGTATCACATAACAGAGCAGAAAAAACTCCTTTTATGTCAAAAAAGAATTATTTAACAATAAGATATCAAAGTAAAAAGTCGGTAAAGTTTAAAGTCAACCAAATAATTTCTTAATTCTGAGTTGTGTAAAATGGCATAGGTATCTTAAATTTTAAATTTGAATTTTAATGAAAAAAAGTACCACACCACACTGAAATGAATTTAAAATGCCTGCCCTAGAGCCACACCGGAAATCGAAACCAGATCGCATCTTCCCCTATCGCATCCTGCATACACCCACGAGCAAGCTACACTGGCCATAGTTCATCACCAGTTTACATACAACGGCCATATCACCTCACTCCTATAGTCCCTTAATTAAAAAAAAAACCATTAACACAGCCAACTACACGATTTTGTAGTGCACAGGTACCCCAATAACAGGCACAAACTCAGCCTCTGGGCTATTCAAATGAATCACTGGAATCAAACAAAAATTTCAGCCAGTCGCGCCGATGATGCTCACATTATTGAAACAACAACATATTGGAAACAAATAAAACGTATACGCCGTGATGCACCCTCCATTACTTTCATCTATTCAGTTTCATTACTTATCCCTGATTAATGGTGGAGAGATTTTTTCTGACCCACCGACTGAGGGTCAGTTATATGGTATCCTTATTCAATGCTCAGTTGAATGCGTTTCAATAAAAACCGTCCAAATTCGTTTGATGTTGCAGGTAACAGTGTGCAGGATTTTTTTGTATTGATTTTTTTTTCGTCTTCAATTATTCTTACTTACTTACATCGATGCCAGTCCTGGGCATGCTGCTTCCAGTTACCAAGGCCAATCTGTCTTATGTCCGCGATTACTTGGTCTTTATACCGGAGATTAGGTCATCCTCTCCTTCTCGAACCAGGAGGCTCGGATTAGAAGACCCTCTTAGCTGGAACATTGGTGGCCATGCGTTATATGTGGTCAAGCCAATGAAGTCGACGGATTTTTGCCTTACGCACTACATCCACATCTTGGTACAGCTCGTAGAATTAGCGGATGTAACTTCTCCTCCATTCACCTTCCTCGCAGACGGGACTATATGTCCGACGTCGAATTTTTCTTTCAAAGGCACCAGGAATCAGCTCTTCTATTTTGCTTATCGTTCAATTTTCGACTCTATATAGCGGGAGTGGCAAAATAAGTGTTTTATAGAGTATGATCTTGGTCGTTCAAGTCAGGAGTTTTCACCCACGATATTTCGACAGACGTAAGTAACATCGGTTGCCAATTGCTATTCTATTCTATTCGGTGTGGCAAAGTCAGTAAAGTCGATGGTTTTTTTGCCTTCCGGACTACATCCACATCTTGGTACAGCATCGGTTGCCAAGGGCTATTCTATGTCGAATCTCCACTAAGATGTTATTCGTGAATTTCACATTTTCTCCGAGGTAGACAAATTCCTTCACTACCTCAAAATTTAAGCTGTCGATCGTAGTGTTTGGTACCAGACAATGAGTGACGGAACATTTCTTTGATTGATCTAAAGCTCGTTTCGTCTCTTCTTCAATCGCCGTGAAAGCTTCCACTATATCACTTTGGGAGCGTACGACAATGTCGATGTCATTTGCGTAACCCAACAGTTGTACCGACCTGTAGGAGATAGTGCCTTCCGTGTTTACAGCTGCCCTCCGCACTATCTTTTCCAGTACCAAATTGAAGAAATCACTCGACGGCGAATCTCCTTGCCGAAATTCGGTGCAGGTTTTGAACGCCTCAGAGGTTCTTGAACCGAACTGCACGGTGCATCGCGTATGTGTTAGCATGGTGTGACACAACCGGATCAGTTATCCCGGCATCCCGAGTTCGGCCATCGCATCAAAAAGCTCCTTGCGATGAATGCTGTCGTATGCGGCTTTAAAATCGATGAAAAGGTGGCCGATGATGATGATTTGAAACTCGCCTTTTCCAGGATTTGAATTAGTGTAAAAATTGGGTCTATAGTCGATTTGCCGGCCGGAAGCCGATTAATGCGAACCAAAACATCTTTAGACGCTCACACAGTACGCTGGACAGGATGCTCTATGATTGTTGCACCCTCACAATTTCGAAAAGCCTGGGTGCCTTTCCTGAAGCCTGAAGCTAGGCTTTTACAAGTTTCTACTCCTCAAGTCTTCTAGCCCGGTATTCCTATTGCGCTGCTCTTTTTTTTCCGTTTGCATCGCCTTTCGGTACGCTTCGTCGGTTGCACGTTTCTTTTGCTCACACTCGCCATCATACCACGGGCTTCTTATCGGAGTGGTAGGTAGCCTAAAGTTGTTTCCGCTACATCTTTGATGGCCGATCGGCAGTGCAACCACATATAGTTGGCGTTTGTGTTCGACGTAGGCATATCGGTGGGTCTCTTACTCAATTGCTCTTCGTAGGCTCCGGCAATCTCCGGTGTGCTCAGGCGTCCAATGTCAAAACTCCTCTTTGTTGGCTGGTGCAGCTTTTTGACATTGGACAGTCGAGCTCTGAGTGTTGGTGCTACGATAAAATGGTCCGAGTCGACGTTTGCCTCCATATTTGACGCATGCCTTGAGTCAGTGAGCACATGGTCGATTTGGTTGGCGATTCGACCGTCCGGAGATCGCCAGGTTGCTGTGTGGATTCGTTTGTGAGGGCACCTCGTACTTCTTATAAACATATTACGTGCTATCGCAAAGTCAGCGAGTCGGAAGCCGTTGTCTGTTGTCGTGTCGTGGAGACTGTGCTTTCCGATCACCTCCGGATAGGCGTCGCGGGTACCGCAAAAGGGGTCTTCCGCCTCGTCGGTAGGGGCATGTGCACATATTAGGCTAATGTTGTAGAATCTGCCTTGGATGCGGATCACAGCCAGGCGATCACTTATGTGCTCAAAGTATTTCGACCTAAGCCGTTTTCCCACAATGAATCCGCATCCCAATATTTGCAACCTTTGTGACAGGTGTAATATATGTCGCACTCTTTTTTATCCTTTATACCTTGTCCTATCCAGCGTATTTAGTGGATCGCAGTAATTTCTGCCTTATAGAGTCGATTCCATTTGGTGAGTCGCCCCCGGAGTGTCTAATCTGACGACAGTCGACTTAGACTCACACATGTTTGTACTCGAGCATAGGTAGGTAGGTAGATGTGACTGTACTAAAGCAGTCTTAGATACACTTTACCATGCTTACATTGTAACATATATTTGTAAAAATCCAACGACACTTGAAGGCAATAAATCCTTTGAAGAATTGAGGATACTGGATTTTGTCACAGAAGACAATAGTACTGCGACCACAAAGATCTATTGTAACCCTTTAGTTCGGGGTAGGATTTAAGTACTGTCTTAAAAAAATTTACAACTTTTTACTAGGGATGTTCTACATATTGTTCCATGGCAAGGCATGGTCGGTCGGTTAGGTCGTGATTCATAGTTTCCTTAGCCTGGCCACAATGCCTACAGATTTTTGTTTTGGTGATTCCTATTTTACGGCAGTGATAATTACATGCTCCATGTCCTGTTTGTGTTCCACATAGTAATCTTAGGTCAGCCCTTTTAAGTTCTAGAGATTATTTGGCTCGTTTTGGATTGTAATTTGGTTCCATGAACGCCCGTGGGTGGAGGACCCAATTGATGGTATCTGAGCGCCTGTCTTGGCTTGTATGAGCTATAATTTGAGTTATAAAGTCGAAAAAGCAACGTAAATTTTCTTTTAGGACGTCCACTTTATTGTATAAAATACAACTGAACTTAAGATCAATTTTACAATTATTTATATGTCTACCTTCGACGTGAAATGCATGGATCAGCATTCTTATTCTAGAAACAATATTTCGACGCAATATTGGAAATCGAACTTCTTGGAATTGCTGCAGCGTATGACCCTTTGGGTGCACAGGTGCAACGGACGTCGGCTACTTGGAATTGCTGTGCTTAGAGTGTGTGAGCAAGGAGGAAGTGGGAGTATTACACCCGGCTGGTGTCATGCTGTTTGTAACTGTTGTGCGTGCTATTGTTATTGTCATCAGGCATCTCGTTTTTCGTTTTTTGATTAGTTAGCTCCGTAACGCAGCATGTCCAGACACTTTCCATCGACAACACAAGCTTCCTAATTTTAGTTTACGTTCATCACCAGTTTCATGCTTCTTACACTTTGTCTCCACATTTTGTTTGATAACTCTTGAATAAAGTGCATAACACCAGGAACACAATCTGAGACAATTCGAACTACCCATGTATTCCTTAGCATCGCCATAATTCTTCCTTTCATCAGATGATTTTGACAAGTGCTTAAGTGCTCTACTGCCATCAAGGAATTTGTCAAATCGAGCATTGTCAAGATGCTGGAGTGTCTCTCAGGTGGCAAAGGAAATCTTCTTCAAATCCGAGAGTAGGTAGAGTAGCTGATTGCTTAAAAGTTCTTTAGCCACCTTTTGCTCACACTCGCCATCATACCACGGGTTTCTTATCGGAGTGGTAGGTAGCCTAAAGTGGTTTCCGCTACATCTCTGATGGCCGAGCGGCAGTCCAACCACATGGTTGGCGTTTGTGTTCGACGTAGGCATATCGGTGAGTCTCTCTCTTAATGACAAATCAATTGCTGTGACCCAAGAGTGCTCACCTCTAACTGCACTCAATTCCTTTTTTCGAAAACATGCTTCCATGGTCCAATCTGACAACCAATACGAATCATAATATTGTCTAATATTATTCAACATATCGCTTCATTGACTGGAAAGAGGAGCGCTGGGTAAACATTGCCATAACCAGGACATCTCATTGAGCAGCGAACACCAGATAATGTGTCCTATCCCTTCTTTTGCTCCGACCTTAATGGATGTGCTGGTTATGGCCTCGTCAACTGCTCTAGTGGAAAACCACCACTTAAAGTATCCAATTCTCTGTTACTGCTTTAAATCATTTATACAACACGTGTATGCTTGCGTGTGCGGGGGTCTTAAGATCGCAGCCGATTTTGTAAGCCTTTTCTGCGATCTCATGAAGTGTTTGCACGGGAACTTACATACTTTCGCTAAGGAAAGAACATTGATGCTAGCCGTCACCGTTTGATAGGTTCCCCTTCAAACACACTCACAAGCATCGTTATCCATTATTGAATTGTCTACTTTCCCCGTTTGTGTCAAGCTCATTTGCACTTACATACATCTGAGTATGCATAGCATGCAGTTCTTTTTCTAAGTCTTCTATTAATTTAAAGCAAACATGTTACGGTTCAATTCACTATGCGGTTTATCTTCGGCAAACATGCAACAAATGCCGATGGCAAAGCGCGAGCAAAAAAGAAAAAAAAGAGAAAATGAATCGAAGCACGGTTATGCAATCCGTAATTAGTGTCTAATTTGCAAATTAAGCCTCGTTTTGCTTCAGTTTCTACTTTACGGTTCCAGAAAACAACATTTCCAAGATAACTAATGCACTGCCAGTCGCTGAAAGCGAACTCATTGATTTCACTGGCACAATTAATATTCGATTTATCATGCGTTGCATCGGAGACATACAAATGCATCATCTTCACCTTAAAGTGTATCGTGAGGCTTTGCATGCTCACACTTGTTGAAGATGGATTAATAATAAAAGATCTTGAAAGATCTACAGCCACTGTCCGGACTGATTGAGTTTTAAACATCGGGGGAGGATAAGGAGACACAACGGAGTCAAAAAAGAAATCGTCTGCGAATTTGATTAATTGATAACCAGTGTGTGTGTGTAGAAGATTTTGTTGAACAAATGTTCTGAGCTCATACTGCCTTCTATCCACGACAGTTCACACGTCCTCCAGACAGCAGGACATCAGTGCCTGCTACCACTTGGACTCAACACAGGAACTTCCTTCCTTCTGAGAGCTAATGATTCAAAGACATGCTTAACTGGAGCATTGGTGTTTATTCGGTTGATGTAACAGCTCCATTTCAGTCTCTTCAAAATTATTGTACGTTAAAGTGATTGTCACAACTGGAGCACAACAACAAGTTGTCACCCACTTACTCGTAGATCCTAGTTGGATCCATTGTGATATCACTGTCCGGGAATTGATACACCGCTTCCTCTTTAATCCTGGGGACTAACTAGCACCTGAGATCCTATCTTGGATGATCCACTCCTTTGCTAGATTAAAGCAAATTTGTTTTCTTGGTGAATTTAGTTACGTCCGTAATCTGTATGTCTGACATTTCTTCTAGGTGCCGAGTTAGTTGCGTAGTTCGCGTTCCTAATCGTCTCTGCAGCTACAGCAGTTATTCTTCTGGCATGTATGCCGAATAGGCAATGACCGGTGGTAATGCCCATAACATTACTAATTTCATTCCTGATTAATTTGAGGATTGTTTTCTTTGGATTTAATGAAAGTCAGATTACCCTCGAAGTCCGCGAAGTTTCTAATTTTATCCACCTCCGATTGGCGGTATTGATGGCATCTGCAAGTAATAAGGTGTTTATTACTTGAAGCGAGGGGTAGGAGGTGTGCTGATTATTTGCATATAGCAAGCCCACCCCTGTTCTAGCTAACTCGTCGGTTCTTTCGTTGCATCTGACCGTTATTTCCCTGAGAGATAGACGGCAAAGTCTTACCGCCTTTGATTTAATTGATGGTGTGTCCAGAGCCTTGATGGCCGCTTGACTGTTGATGTCTCTTGGATAGCCTGGAATACAGGTCAGTGGTTAGGCAGTCGGAAGGACAGGGAGAATGATATCTCCTGCGATGTCACGGCTATTCCTAGTCCTGTGCATTCGTCCGTCATAGAACCGTCCGTGTATAATTCGAAAGTTGCCGATTTCCCGACTAAATCTTTTGCCCAGTCCATCCTATCTCGGATTAGTATTTTGTACCCAGATTCGAAGTCGAAAATGGGTGTGATATAGTCTGTATGCTTTGGAATTCTCGCATTAGTTATTTCCATCTGACGTAAGATGTATGTTTTGCACCAGCGGTTGCATTCTCTAAGCTTAATAGATGCCTTGGTAACCGTAAATGTCCATGGGAAGCAGCGGTAGCATTGTTTCCATGACGACTGAGGGTGTGGAACGAAGTGCGCCCGTAATGCAAATACACGCAGATCTCTGGATACTACGTATATTTTTTAGATTAGCTTTGTTTCTTAATCCTGGCCACCAAAGAAGGATGTGGTATGTGAGAACTGGTCTAACGGCCAGAATATTTGGTTTCCAGCTAAGCTTACTGTCTATTATTACGTATAAGTATTTGTCCTGACTAGTAAAACTTATTTGCTTATTTGAGGTATTTTGTATATTCTTGTGAACAGTACGAGCTGTGTTTAAGATAGGTTAACATACAGCCCAGCTCTTCCTGACCACTTTTTTAACCAAAAACGACATAGTCCTTTTAAGACTAGGGCTATGTCGTCTCCGTAGGCTATTGGCTTGCAACCGCCATATCTAAGTTCCTTAAGAATTTCGTCCACCACAAAGTTACATGCAAATCATTTAAACAACTTGAAGTTTTCTCTGAACTAGTGGCCACGCCAATGCAGATCGACACCCAACCCCAATTCGCCGATTTCAAGACCGCTTATGACAGCGTGCATAGTTACGAGCTATACAACACTATGTCTGGTTTTGAAATGCCTAACAAATTCTTCAGGACTGAGCAGGATCACGATGTAAAATTTTCGCTGCTCCATCGAGGTAGGAAACGAACTCACAGAGACATTCAATGTCAAAAAAGAATTCAGACGACGCGCTGTCATTTGATTTTTCCAACATCATTCTTGAGAAGGTAGTGCAGAACTCACTCAAAATACGGACAATCTACCAAATGTCCGTATAATTGCTATACAGTCAGCCGTCAATAAAGCGTTGGCTGGTATTGAATCGGAGTTAAAATGAAGTCAAAAAGAAGCGTATGCTGTCTTCAAGGACAGACACACACATGAGATGTCATCGATGCCATTAAGTATGGAATATAGCATCGTTCAAATGTCAGCCGCGGCTTCTACGAGTGGCGCGCATCCGAAATGTCCAATTTGTATGACTCTGGCGCATAAATAAGCTTTGAGCCCCACTTTGGCTTATTCGCATTGACTAGCAACTTCAGAAAACCCACGTTCTCGGTGGCCAGTTCACATCACCTCCACGTCAGGGGACCATGCCCTCGCATTGCTCGTGCAGAATTTCTAATTTGACGTGAATTGTGTGGTACGTAGCGCCTTCCTGTTGAAACCACATGTCGTTGGTGCCCATATCATCCAATTCATGCCAAAAGAACTTGGTAACCATTCAGGCCAAAACAAGGGATCGCCAGTGACGGTGATGGCCTGACCAACATCAAAATCCACACCAAACAGTGACTTTTTCGGAATGCATTGGACGCTCTTGGATCTCCTGTGGATTGACATCGTTTACTGTCTATTCCTTATGATCTCAAACTCTAAACCCATTCTTCCATTCAGCAAAATCAACTTCAATGACTATTTAGGACGATGCCAATTCACACGAGTGATACCAAATGGTAATGAGTGTCTGCCTATGCATCATCAGACATTACTTCTTCGACACAAACGATGGTATTTCCATTCCCATCAACTGGCCGCGCCACCAATAGATGGTAACTAATTTATTTTGAAACACGGTGCACCACACAGCTGAAGCCACAGTTTCCGTACGAGCGATTTGTGGTCAGTATTATTTCATGCAGAGGTTAAGTAAACTTCCCATCAAGGTCGTATAATTGTCTTACTCTTGTGGGATATCCTGAAGTTGCAATAAGGCGAAGCCTGCAAACTCGATATCGGCCATCGGTCAAATTTATATTTAATCGCTAGAGTCATACAAAATGGAATGTTTTCTGATGCGCGCTTATAACAAACCGGCCTATGTGTTTTTCCGGTTATAGATAGGCCACATCAATTTAAGCAGCACAAAATATTGATATACTACACACAATGGGTCGTCTACATTTTTAACAATAGCTTGTCCTCATTGGTAATCCCCCTTGAGAGCGAGGATTGCGTCAAAATGGAGTGCAAGGGAAGTTTATATTGAATTGCCTGTTGAGCTGTGCAATATTGTGTTTGTTACCGATCATATGAGACAGTCACCTTGTCCATCAAGTTCACTATCACCGTGAGTGCACAGGACACCACCCCTTCACCGAATCGATACACATCAAACGAACCACAAACAACTTCCATACTTATGCATATCGTTGCGGTTTCCTAAGTTCACAACTGCCACCCAGTGGGAACTGAAGAGCTTCCAAGACCAATGCGACTACAATGGCTCAGCTTCGTGTTACGTTAGACGTCTTGTTGCTGCTCTCCAGTCGTCTAGGCTCTACCTGCGACACACTCCATGCACTGGGATCTAATTACATTTGACCAATTTCTAAAACAAAAAAACATCAGTTTTGCTTTCATGATTCTCAAAGTGAATCTCTTGCGCTCTCTACACCTCCATCCCGTGCACACGGTATCGAATTGCAACGCCAATGGAGACCACGGATGGCTGGTCGGATAAAGGCTTAGGCGCACATATGAACGTCCGCCTCATCAGTGCTCGGCTTCATATTTTGCGTGTAGAAAAAATCCACTAAGTCAAGATCTGCATCCAGATGCATTGTTATTGCAGGCCAGATGCAATTAGCAGAATCTGCTGCACAGAGAGTGGGGCGCTGTGCAACCAATTGTGGAGACACAATAAAACTGCGATACGCTTATAAAGAGATAATTAGTCGATATTATAACCTCCTCTAAGGCGAAGGCCGTTTGACGTTTGCGTATCGTGAAAAAAGTGCACCCGGTCGGGAGATTTAATCAATTTTGTGAAAATGGTGAGCCTTGTGGATTCCATATTGGCCCTCTGTGCTGTGATTGTGCTTTTGAGAAGTGATTATGTGATGGCCGCAGTAGCGCCAAAAACTGATAAGGCCGTCGGAAGTGAGAATGTGAACTCGGTCGTCTTGGACAATCTCTCGTGGACTTGTGCGAATAACGCGAGTTGCCTGTACTCAGTGGCTAATAGTGTCCTTGAATCGTATCGACGCGGTGATGTGGTCAATTTTGGGATTTTCAACATAGAAAAGCTGCCTCCGGGCAAGCCTGCATCGAATGTCGGCCGGTCGTCTGGGCGTCTCGTGGATTTCTTGAGCGGAAATGCTATTCGGGTGCCGCTCGGCCCAATGGTGTTCAGTGTGCAACGGGCGACAGACGATGGCGACTACATCGAGATTGCTCTCTTAAAGAAATCAACAGTTCAGGGTGAGTGTGAAATTACCGGATTACAAGCGGATAGTCAAACCAGTGTTTCCTCAAAAAAAGGAAGACGCAGCGGAGGCGGAGGCCATCGCATAGGTCATCGTCACAAGGATAAGAAGCAATTCCAGATGTTTGTGCCGATGTATTTGGCAGCAACCACATTCGGCTGGACAATGCTCGCCGTTAAGGCGGTCGGATTGCTGACCCTAAAGGCCCTGGCCATTTCCAAATTGGCATTCATTATCGCCGCAATGGTCATCATAAAGAAACTCATGGATAATGCGTCGGAAAAGTAGGTCGGGATTAGTGTATACTCCTATTCTGAGTGCTCATACGTCTCATTTGCAGATTAATGTACCCACAATACTCGGAGCCCCAGCCCTTTATAATGCCCTATAACATGGATTATGGAATGCATGCATTACAGGGTGCGGAGCTGGGCACCGGCGAGATGTACCCCCTTCAGTACGCAGCGGCGGCGGCGGCTGCTGCAGCCGGTGGCCACCAGCATCAGGGAATGGAAAATGTGGCCGCCGAGAGTAGTATGCATCAGGTGGTCGATGTGCAGAACGGAACGCAAATCTTGGGCGGATTAGCAAATAAAGTGGGGCACCAGCAGAAGATAAAAAGAGACGACACTTGGATGGGTGAGTTTTTGTTTTCCAAAATGGGTTCGTTTAAATAATTGCAATTGGTTTGACTCCACTTGTTTTCGGATGACGGATCGATTCAACAGCACCACCCAAGAAAAGACCTTGTTTCCATATTTGTACTGGTCGTATTTTTTAGCGTACCGTAGCCTTGGTCGATTTCAAATACACGTTCTTTTTGTATTTTCTCACGAGACGCACTGCACACGCTTTAAACCAGTTCTATTATTTCTTTTTCCTTACGTAAATACCGGCGTATTTTTATGCTTTGTTTACAGGGTAATTCCATTATTTTTATCCTCTCCTTCTCATTGTATGCTAACCACTTTTATTGGTACATATTTCAATTTACATATGGCTTTTGACACAAATGGGGCTTCTATGGGTGCTTTCCTTTGTCTCCATGTTGATGCCGAGCAGATTGTCCTATCTATTTCCATTGAGAATTAATTCAGGGCAATGAACGTCATATGTTATTTATGCTCCGCTTTAAGACTGGCTGTTAGTTGATTGCAGTAAAAATCAGTGACTAAATTTAATTCGAAATTTACGCCAAATCACTGCACAAAAAGGGGGATGCAAATAGACAAGAAAATATGGTAGGAAAAAGTTATTCCACTTGTGAGAAACTATTTTCAATGGAGCGGAAAATCTTTCGAGGAACTTGGAAACTGAAGAGCGCTCTTCTCGTCTACTTTATCCAGACAATTTCGACAGACGTCAGTTGAGAAGAGACAAAGTTTTTCTAGTATGCTCATCATCGAGGATGCGCCACCAACTGTTGAACACATTCCTGATCTCTCGAGAGAGGGCTGGGGCGTGAGACACGGTGCTACGGACACGGAACTAATATGATTGCTTTTTTGGTGAATACTGTCACTGCAGGTGTGAGGTAGTAGGGTTGAAAAAAGGAGATGAATGAAAATAGAACTCAATGAAGCTCAGCTTCATTTGTTTTTTGTGGGTGTTTCCCACATGTCACAAAAATATACTGATTTCTGGTATCTTGGCGAACCCTACTCAGTGCGGCTTGATACATCAATCAAAAGGCATTTTTAAATGAATTCCGGGTTGAGATGCAGGGCCACGTATTAGAGAACTAAGTTACAAATTGGGTGAACCTATGTTTTGGACAATTCGATAAAGTTCAGGTACTCACAACCGGCTACGTTAAGCAAATTTAATCAAAAGTATTTTGATCATTCTCGGTTTTGGTGTCACCACCAGTAAAAGTGTCCTTTTTTGGTGCACTCTTTAATACTGCGATCAAAGATCGCTCCGTGACTCTTGGACGTGACTGAACGCGCTTATTCACATCGCTTGTACTCAGAGAGAAGTCCAAGGACACTCCGCTTAGAACATTATAATATGTGTCAGCTAGGAAGGTTACACATTGAATCCCAAACAACAACCGTGTGCCATGAGCGAACAAATCAGAACCATATAACATATGTAATACATCTACTCTGATATCAAGTCAGCTACTGCAACACAATCGCCTTCCCAGCTTCTAGCATATGTTTGTCTAATAAACTAAATGTTTTCCCTTTGTTCAACTACGCCGAATATTCCATGAGGCCAAGCCGACTCGGGCTATGCAAAAAACAAATTTCAAACTTCCGCAAGTTAATATTTCATTGATCGCAGAATGAATGAATTCTCTTGAAGTGCACTACAACGTGGTATCATTCGGACCTGATCTGTATGCTTTTAAGGTTGCGTACCAGAACTTATAAGATCTGCAGTTAATATTGCGAACAAACAATCAACAAGTCGGGACAGTGACATTTTGGAGATCTTGTTGAACAATCAAAAGTGATTTCCATCTTTGATGATGACAATATCAGTCATATCATCTGCCAATTTGTCAACCTGGTGAAATCTGGATTCTCTCCTCGCAGTCACCGCGCCAACCTAATATATTTGTCTCATCAGTAATAACAGTGGTAAATTATTCCAGTTCAGGTTCAACCAATAATCTTACATTGTTGCTTTTCCTTTTTAAACTGGTAGACATTCCTCGAGGTCACCTATTTCTGTCCCCTTGACTATGGCTTAAGCTTCGCCTCCTTTCAGCATATCACTATTTACTTTTTGGACTCTTCAACTTATTCATATTGTACAACACATCAACAGAATATGGCGGCACTGTTGGTAGGTCTTATTCAATCTGCGAGTCGGCGACAGTCATATGGCCAGAGTGTAGCGACTGAGAAGAGTTTAGTTAATTTTGTCCGTGTGCTAGAGTTGTAAAGGGACGTTAAATATTGCAGGCAATACTTTCGGTCTTAATACTATTTACAAAAATGTTTTTTTTCCCGTAAGGTACAGATTTAAATGCACACCTTAGGTTATGTTGAATAGATTATATTTCTGCCTCATCTCTGCAGCTTTCAGCAGACGCATAGCATGTGCGTCTATGGCACAGTACCCGGTAAGGACTCCTACTAGCATCAGTACATCCTTGCGATTCAAACCGATCAGTGATGTTGATCTCTCTTTGTTCAGCGTTGTCAATAGAGTCCTCGCTGTTGCTCCAATACTCAGGTTAAGCCGAAGAGGTTACAGAAGAGGGTCTACCGCGCTCGTCTTTGAGCCGTCAGTGTATAAGGCGATGGCCTCTACTTCTATTACCACTTATTCCTGCCATTGTTTCCGGTCCGGAAAGCGCTAATTAAAGCTCTTCTTTGAGGTTAGGGCTGGTGGTATATAGTCTGTTCGTCCCTTTTGTTGCTTTGTGCTGCTGTTCAACTTGTTAATATGCAGAGTGGCCCTATGGTTTCTCCCTCCAGAAACCCAGAGAAAAAAGGCCAAAAGTCCAGAGAATGGCCTCAAGTACTGCCGTCGGTGTTGCTCTGAGACAACCTGTTACCAGTTACCACCAGCGGGTTGAGACCCCATGTTGTACCGAAGGCCAGTTTGCATGTGTAGAACCCCACATACGCCTTCTTTACACGGTCCTCCATGTTGACCTTGCAAATGAGATTGGAATCGAGTAAAACAAAATAGGGAACCACTAATAGTTATATCTAATAGCTCACATCAGGGACAGTAACAAAAGAGGATAATACGTTTTATTTACAAATGCGCGCAACAAATAAATGATAAATTGAAAGTGATGCTTATTCAATGTCTCTACAAATACTTTATAAAACTCGATCAACAAGTAATACGAAGTAACCAAATCATTTCGTTGTTTTCTTTGATTTCAGGGGCCGTAAAACCATTTTTATATCGCTACCTTCCTACAAGATCGATCTACAATGTGAGACAGTAGCCGAATCCTAGCAGCCGCTGATGAATGATTTAATTTAATAAATTGTAAACACATTTACACGTCTCCCGTGTATTTCAGCATGTAATTGCATGCATGTCTCACTTATTTTTATATTTATTTATTTATTTATTTATTTATTTTAATTGTTGTTTATTCTCAGTTGTAAGAAAAACTCATTTATATATATATTTTACAGAAATAGATAGGAAATTTATTAAACATAAATAAAATAAATAAATTAAATATTATAAATATATTAACAATGAAAATAAAATAAATAACAGTGGGCGGATACAGAATGATGGGCAGCAGAGAGATTAGTGGAGGGATACACTTCTAAGCACTATTAATTCTCATATCACAGTGATATCGTTTTTGGGGAACGGAGAGTACCAGGGCCACATGCTTTTCACAAATCCGAAACAATAACAACAAGAATAAATAAATTAAAACAACTACAATAGATAAGATTACATAACAACGGGCCGTACAGTTTAGAACGAAACTGGTTTCTGTGCTGAGAAGGCCATTTCATGTACATCCAACATCTTGGCAGGTACTTGAGCGAAGTTCTCAATGAAGCCGTCCAAAGCCCGTCCCCAACCCGAACTGTAGGTGTCATGGTGCGGTTCCACGTACGACACGTGTTTCTTGCTTAACAGCTTTTTCAGTGCAATAATAACCGCCAGGACAAGGGCTATCTTTGACACGATGAACGCCTTACCAGTCAGCAGAATAAGGCCTTTAATCAACATTGCACCGATAATTCCGGCCTTGGTTGCCAGCATCGCCATCAGAGCGCCCATGTTTTTCATTTTGCCGCGACCCTCAACCATTGCCTCGGTTGGACTGACTGACAGGCCAAAGTTGAGGTTCCCCTTGGGCTCTGTAGTCACTATGAAGTCGGCGTTGTCCATCAGCTTGTAGCGCAGTGTTCGGCTGCGGATGAATCGCCAAATCTTACCGGCCACCAAGAGCCCAAGTGTTTCGTCGTCCGACTGCAGGGATCTTGCCAGCAGCATATCCTCATCGGGATCATCGGGAATATTCACATCTCTGTAAAAGTTTTGAAGCATATTCATCGTCAGCTGCAAGAGAGTTAGCCGTTTACCTATTCTCGGTGACCTTGATGTTCTCATTCACATCAATCGATGACTTCTTGAATATTCGATTCATGTACACTATCAACTTCAGCATCATGCAGGAGTGATTGTCGCGCTGACTGCATTTTATGTTCAGTTTCCGCAGGAATCCTTCCTCCAGTTGGTTGCGGTTGACTGCTTGTATCTGTGTCCCACAGGCAATAAAAAATAAAGGGGAAAATTCAATAAGAGACAAACACTTGAAGGATACGGCTTGTGCGTTTCACGTCTTTCCAATATGAGAAATGCGTCAATTTGAGGTCGTACGCGGTTCATGTGTGCTCGAATGTGTAAAGAGATTCCTGGCTTTATGGGACTGAAACTCAACAAGTGCCTTGAACATGTGCTGCCAAATAAATTAAGTTCAAAGGACGCGTGTGTGTGTGTCTGGGCATTGTTCGCGAAACCTCCATGTGCGACGGGAAGATTCTCTTCGAAGTTATTTATTTTACAGCAGATTACGTTTGCGGTTAGCAGATGGTCTGGGAATGCGAAGCCTTCTGAAGTTAATTAAAGAAATTGCTTTGTGCCGTATTTTATGTGGAATGCCGAATGTTAAATTGCTTTGAACAGATGGGGTTTCTTCTTTTAGATCATTGCTAGATTGAATTCTCTACGACTGGTAGCATTTTCTTTAAAACAATAATGAGACAGTTACGGTTCACAGAGAACCCTTGCATTCAAGACATACTCTTGCCTTGTGTGTACTTAATCTTATTGAACGAATGTGGGAAAATCACAACACGAGTCAGTTCGAAGCACATTTTTGATCGAGTAGTCTCTGTGTCCTGGCACCCAGCACAGACGAATAGTGACAATTGGACAAGTTTTTAATTGAGCGGGACTGGATCCAGTGCCTTGAGGGTGCCGTGAAGATGGATATATGACGGATATCCCATTTAAGTCATGTCAGCACTACGGGATGGCGACGCACTGCCATGTGATTTTTTTAATATCTTCCTGAAGAATATCGTTTCAGACATCCGTTCAATTGCTAGCATACGCGGACAACCTTGACGAATGTGGGTCTGGCGATAAACGAGGGCAAGACCCAGTATGCACCCAACGTCTCAGACAGAACGTCACAATAGACAGATACAGATATAACAACTTTGTCTACCTAGGATGGGGTCGCTATGTATTCAGACAACGACACCAGCGCCGAAATCAAACAATTTCTTGTCGATTGCTGCTTTTTTGGGCTAAGAAAGCAATGCATAAGCAAAGACCTCACTCGAACAACCAAAGTGACCTGGGACCTTAATCGCTCCAGTCCTGGAGTTTGTCAATAGCGTATTATGTTGCTCTTGGCTGCTTGGTGTGATTATCGATCACGTCTGTATAAACAGTGAATAGAGGAAAATATATAGCAGCGAACTGTACGAGCTGTACGGCATCGACTTAGACAGAAGGTCCAATGAACGAAATTTCTAGGTCATGCAGAGCGAATGGTCATGCAAATGCTCTGGTCCGGAAAATCTTCGATTCCACCGCCGAGAGACGGTAAAGGTAGAGGTAGTAGAGGAATACTGCGACTCAGGTGACGCACGCAAGTGGAAACGGATTTCAACCAAATATGAGTGTCAAACTGGCGGCAGATTGCTAAAGATCGAGCTAGCTGGAGCCGCTTGTTGAATGAAGCCGTGGTTCACTACGAACTGTATCGCCACTTTAAGTAACATTTGGATAGAAGTATGTATAGTTGATGTTAATAAGAGTCTATTTTAATTAAATAGTTTGAATTCGTTGCTTGGTGGATCGAATTGCTGCTAGAGACGATGACATTAGATCTTCGGAATCCGAGTCTTTCGGACAAGCAATGAACCAGCTTTTCTCTCATTTTAAAGTCACTCGCAGTGGTTTTGACGTTGCCGTCATGTCCCAATATCTTTCTAGTGCCACAATTGAAATTTAAAATTTATTTTTTTCCAAAAAACAGTATTTGGCCCAAATATTCTGGTAAGTAATTGGAATTGCAGCGAATTTGCAGCGAATCTCAACAGTCTGCATCAAAACTATCGGAGATGTTCTGAGCTAAAAGGAAACACATTCTCAACCTTTTAGCTACAAAAATGGAGTACAATTAATTTTTTGAAAGAAAAAAAAATGTGTGGATGTTTTCTGCGATGTGACAATTACATCTAGGGCTACTTATAATTTAAGTGGTAGGGCAATTAATGAGACTCCACTTGCAGTTGTAATAAAAGCTAAGAATACTGAACTGAAACGACGCATGATTACTTTTTGTAAATCCGTATAACAAACAATAGGAGAAGGTAATACATAGACGTCCTAATGATTCTTCACAGTGCATACAATTGACTGCGAATATTCACAAATACAGTGGAATCGCGATAGTTTGTATCTCCCGGTAATTCGTATAAAAGACACGGTCCCTTGAAAAAATCGCGGCTACTCGTATACGATCCATACGTTTCGGTCCCTTGATAATTCGTAAATTTTTTTCTCGATGAACAAGAGTAGAACTCTGTAATTCGTATGTCTTGTGCCAAGCATCTCTATAATTCGTATTTCTTCCTTCGCATCCTTTTGTTATAGTTTAACGATTTTCTGTTGTCACTTAAGTCAATTCAAAGAAACAAAAGCGCCTCTCTGTCGCCCAGAAGCAAGAAATTTTTGAATCCATCCACGCTCACATCCATTTTAAAAAGGAAGGAAGTGTTGGCTGTCCCCCCATCGACCAATAAATGGAAAAGAAGAAGTCATGTCATACTTTTACTCCCGATAATTCGTATGAAATGCTTGGTGTCCGTTGGGATACGAATTATAAAAATTTCGCTAGGCCAAGTCCTCCCCGAAATGAGGTATACAGATTTTTAAAGGCACATAAGATAAGCTCACTTAACTCAACTTCGCTTTCCAAAATTCAAGGCATTTGTGCTGTGAAACAATTCCACTTTAAATAATAACAAAAATGCATGCCCAGCCTCTCCTACACAAGCATAACATCACATCTTTCATCTCTCCAAAAGTGAAGCGAAATGTGATCATAATGTCACCTGTTTACAAAATCAATGAAACGAAGAAAAGAATATAGAAAACATTCCAAGGCACGTCGCACAGTTTCAACGAAGTCACAAGAAAATTGCCGGAGTCGAGAGACACATTTCGAAAACCAAATCATCGTTAGCTTGATCCACTTTTCTTAAAGAATATCCTAATTTTTGTATCACTTCCATTGGGAATGAACGTATTATTACCGAATTATCACTTGAGTTTATTGCAGGATTCGCTTTGACGGTGAGTATTGTTGTCACAATAAGGTGTATCCAAAGTATCTTCATGGTGAGTGTTTTTTTGCAGTGTATCCTTGCTTCCTTTAATTTATTCAAGCAAGTGTAGTCCTTTGTGCACACAATAATAACAACGCAATCTTTGAATAGTCAGTCACAAGCACAAAACACAAAACTGTTCAACACAACAATTGGCCAACTAGTCAACTCGAGTCCAACACAGGTGCTGATGACATCGTAATGATATAAGAAAACCTAATGCGAAGTCAGCGAATAGGTTTCAGGTTTATATTGACTCCTGCCAGCGGATGCTAAGTGACTGCATTCTGCCCCAACACTCCTGCTCCAGTGAAAACCAGACGCACGTATCGGTTGTGAGATAAATCAAACATTATTGAATTAATTTCATACCCGATTGAATGCAGCACGGATCACCGCACGCGCCCGCGGGTCTCTTCTCCGTAAATGAAGAGAAATTCTGGATTTGTGCTAAAAGACGAATAATACACGCAGTTATGGATACGTATAAATGTATAGCAGCCCCAATGTAAGTGTTTGTTGCCAGATCCCCACTCCAGAGAGAACCAGATGGACAGGTCGCACTTTTAATCCATCCTTGCTCGTTGTTCGTCTGTTGATTTCTTTTTCTTCATTCCTCGGCATGGATTTCTTCATCTCTTTCATTTGCACTCACTGGCATCGTTGCGGTCGCAATCAAGTTCTTCACCGCTGCACTAAGATGGGGTGAAGTTGTCAATGGAATTGAACCTGAAATTGACGCTATCTAGGTTAGCAGTGTCGACGTTGCCGTGCATGGAGGGAAACTTTGGAATCTGCTGCTCTTCCGATGCACATGTAAACAGAATCGCCTGCAGCGCTTTCTATTGGAAGCCTTGCATGGTCCCCAGTCTGTTAGTCGTTAAAAATCCAGTTGATACGAGTTTTATGGTGCGGCAAAGACGAGATTTCACATATCCGAATGCGTTTGAACTGCATGCTCGTTTAGCAGTAAATACAAATCTCTGATTGTATGCGAACGATCTGCCTAAGAAATGGGTTACTTTTTCATCACATTTCGCTCTCATTAAGCTTGTCTGGTATGTAAGAAGTTTAATTAAGGACAAAGTCATTCAGAATCGATGTTCATATCGCGGGAACTAAACCCTGGGTAACTACTTATTTCTATTTGGTTCTTACTGCTTCTATATATACTTAATTTGCTTAATTACTCGTGGCAGAAATAATTCAATTCACTTTTGACTGGACATTGGCAACAATAGTACTCAACCCGCGATTCCTACTAAAACTTGCCAAGATTATGCGCCCACAGGGGACAAGGGCGACATTATTATGAAGGTCATAATATGAGAGGACCTACGCTCACTCCAAAACTTCCACACAGAGATCCTTCTAGAAGATTCCCGCGCTATGCTGGGTAAGGAGAACATCTTTGCAAGAGTCATCGGGAAACACAGGCAGCCACAGACACCACATGTGATATCGGACTCAGGTTGGTGGATAACAACCTCTTTGTTACTAAAACGCAGTTCCCACACCTCAGCATACTTGGCGGTCGCCTGATCAATCAATCAGACTGATGGTATTGCGATTGACGTCAGACACTCCACCATTATTCTTGATGTCCTACCGTTCCGAGATCCAAGATGTGCAGCCTTGTTGTAGCTAGTGTAAGAACTCGGATATCGAGGTAGCCACAATCGCGGAAGAACACCACGCTTTGACGTCGGAAAGCAATCGCAACGGACTGATCATTGTCGATCGAGAAACTCTTTTGATCCTTATCTTCGAATAGGTGCGAAGCGTTGCTGCTTCTTGCAGATAAAGTGCGACAAAACGTATATTTTTAGCCTTTCATTAGCAAATGGCGATTCAGGATTTAAGAGGCTACGATCTGGTTTCCTTAACATAATTTTGAACCCAATTAATCCTGTAAGCATATGCAACCAAATCCATTGATGGACACAAACTAAGTTCTTGTTGAAATCGGCGAAATTTTGGAGGAGCCTAGTCTTTTCTATTCGCAATTTAGCAAATTAGCGGCCGCGCTGCTCCGTGGCGTATTTGTGTGTAAGGTAATTGTAATTGTATAAGTATAGTAATAAGTAATTATGTAGAGGTCTACGCTGGGTCTTAAGATTCAATTCCCAATACGACAGACAATTTTCATAATTCACGGCTCTGGAATCACTCTCACCACTCTCGAGTCACTAGCAATGGTCAGAGAGTAATAGTGCCCAGCAGTATTATCAAACTTGGGCATAAAACGGTTGGTCCTTTTCTTTCTTGATATACCAATTGTGAATATCTATGTAAACGTAGGACTGAAGCGCAACGCTGTCCAGTCATCGTGACCAAGGTTCACCCAAAACTTCTAGCAGAGTCAGTGTAGACGTTCCGGACTACACTCACCCCTTTATACAGCTTGTATAGTCCGCGGTTGCATCTGCTCCTGCATTGCCTCGCAGATCCGGTGAAGATATTTTCATCCACATCACATATTAGCTCTGCTGTTTTGTATATCAACCAGCTCGGGGTTTGTTGATGATTACTTTGGTCCTTGCAGCCATCAGTCGGCTAGTGTACTAAATTCTCCACTAAATCATTGTGATTCTGCATCGGATCCGCACCCATTCATGATATGGGGAGTTGACGTTTGCCCCGACATAGATAATCTCCTTTACTACACCATCTTAAATGCCGATGGTCACGTTTTGTCCAAGGTGGTGTGTGACGGACCGATCCTTGGTCGACATCATATATTTATCTACTTTGTTTTATCCTCAAGGACCTTAAGATCAGCTCATTGCGAGTGTTTCTTAATCGCCGTAAACGTTTCTACCACGTAACCGAACAGTTGGACTTATTCAAAGAAGCGTGGAGTATAGATTATTTTGCAGTTACATGCAGTACAAGGGACGCAACGCTCGAAGTTGCGAAGGAGAAATTTGTCATCTGACGGCGAGTCTTAATCGTTTTACTTTTTCTCGGGCTACGTCAAGTCCATGCTAAAAGCCAACCACTTTAGACGAACCCGAGGCCAATGTTCGAGACGTCATTGTCGGGATACGGCAGCACATAACGCTATGACGCTTTGAAGTACTGCCAGCGAAGCCAAGCCAAGCTATTCACTCTTCATTATGGCATGAATATGATTTCAAAGTTAAGCCCAAATAAATTTCATGCATTAACGAACCCATTCACAACAAAAACAATCGTGGACTAAGAGGACTGAACCTAACACCAATCGTCCGACTAACTTCCCAAAATAATCCGAACTCGTTTTTATTGACGAACCGTACATTCTTCTTACAAGTCAAACGCTTTTCATAGGAAGCCTCCATTGCCATCGTTGAGTATGCAAACTCATCAGATTCATGTCGGCGCATGTTGATGTAGCCAATACGATGCAATACACCATATTGTCGTGGGAACAAGTGTTCATCCACCTGAGCACTGTGTCAGCAATTCTCGTACAGGCTGTTACACTGCAATGGGTGCATGGTCTAATATGTACCCTACACCGCTGTCATTATATAATTATTTGGGCACCCTGTATTATCCAATGAAAGCTAATGAACGTAAACCACCTAATTTGTGGACTACAGACATGTCACAGATTAAAATGTGAGCCGGCAATTCAATATTTTCAAATATATTTTATTTTAAATAAATACAATAGTAAATAAAATATTTAAATTAACATTAAGACTGTTGAAATGCGTCAACATTTCAATAACAACACACACATTCATTTCAGACAATGGCCACACATTGCTTTGAGTTGCCTTCGAGCACACCGAGCACCCTAGCTGGTTGCTTTAATATCCTTATCGTTGCTCCTGTACTGTGAATATCCTTGATACGCTAACTCCGACTGAGGTTGTCCGAAACTGATACCGTTTGCATTTGTGTTCTTACTGTAGTAATCTGTGTATGGCTTGGAAAATGACGGCTCCTGCCGATAGAATTGATTGCCGTTGTCGAAGTGCTCATGGTGATGATAGCTGGCAGCCCCTATCCCCTGCTGAGTGTATTCGGGGAAATTGTTCTTTTGATTGAATAGCCCACCGAATCCGCCGGCTCCAAATCCACCAGGACCTTGCGGACGACACAATTTGAAATAAGCAAAAAGTCCGGGCAATATAATCGCGGCCAGGCCAAGGATCTTCTTCAAACCAGCAATTCCCAAGATGAAAGGCAAGAACAGAAGCAATTTCAACTTGAAGATTTTCAACACCAACAGGAGGGGGATAATGAGTTTCTTCAACTTTTTGCGGTCTACAAGATGAGAAGATGAGAAAAGTTGTTAATGAATAATCAAACGTCAGCCGTCACTATATTGGCATTACTTAGAAGTGGGGCGTGTTTATCTTCGATGACATCAAGTTCGCTGTCGATATCGCCAATGAAGCGTGCCTGGTATCGTCCACTGTCGGTTAGTTCTTCAGGAATTTGCACCTCCAATGCGGTTGTTTTGATGAATCTGTGTGATAAAGTAAGTGTATCTCATGTAATTAGCTGAACATCAGATCAGTATTGTGGACATTTGTCATTGTTACTGTGCATATTATCTTATCGCGTGTAAATTTCTGAGAAATGCGACCATAGAACAGCAATGCGCCACTGAATCGAGCTTGGAGTGGTTTTGTTATCCATCCATGTGGTAAGAAATGAACCATGCAATCACATACAGACCACTCGTGAGTAAAGCCACAAACTTGTTCCGGCAAATCGAAATTATTGATTTGTTATTATTTGGACTCTGCTTGAGATAACATTGACTGCATGGTTGGATACGATAAATACGCGGAACTATTCAACTTTGGTATCAAGGATAGTGGCAGGAACAGCTTGACATTTATATTAGAACACATTGAAACTGCCTAAGCTTGTGCGAATTTAAGTATAAAGAACATCCCTTCCAGAGGAGAAAAATAAAAAATGCATATTTCTTATGGAGAGAAGAAGGGAGGGAAGTGCAGTAAATAAACATATGAAGTTGTTGACATTGGTAGCAGATGCTACCCAATTCTGGATACGTTGCAGTTAAGGCGCCCTCCGGCCGCCTATGTGCTATTGTGACGATGTTCGATCACGGTTCGATTTCACTCAAAATTGCCAATAATGAAACAAAAGTGTTGGTAACGTGGTTCTCAATCGGTGTACGGTAAAAACTCAAAAGTGAATGAAGGAGTCCTTAATTTCGTCAAAAAGTTCTGCATACGATCTTTGGGCCTATTTGCGTTGAAGGCAGGATGAGAAGATTCAACCACGACCAGTACAGCCTAACTAGGCATCTATGGATCCAACGCTTAAGGAGGCTGGGCTATGTAGAAACTTAGCACCGGCCTGAAAAGTCTTCCACTTTAAATCTGTGGGACAACGTTATAGAAGACACCCACGTCTCATGTGGCATATACAAGTATAGAGGAATCAACTTGGATACAGCTGGCCAAGATCGGACTAGTTGGAAAGGCTTGGTGGATGAGGCTTAGGAGAAGAAGCCCAACGAGTTTAGTACGCTGTACTCCTTCGAAATTCCAACAACGACTTTCTTTGTAGAACCTACAGAATCTGAGCTTGTAGAATGATTAACATCCTTATGACGAAAGTAGCTACTAATGTGCATCCTTTTGAAAAAAAAAAATAGGACCGAAGACACTCACTTGCGGAACTTCATCAGACATTTTTTAGAACACGGAATATATGCGTCGGCGTTTGATAAGAAATAGTCTGTTTGGGAGTCCTTATACATATGAACCTCTCAGAAGAACCCGGAAGACTGTAAAGGTCATCATCGTTAAACACCTTGCAGGGGGGTCCACAAGGCTTAATGGAAGTTCTCTAGGTAATATGTACAGAGTTGGCAAAAACTAAAGTAACTTAACCCCTTCCATACAGTTTTTCAATGTGCCTTGCTTCCAGCATTCGGACTTTCATTCATTTAAACCACCACACTTTTTTGTTTACTATTCCTTGAATAATGTCAGGTGGGATTGCGCTTCGTACTAGCTGGTCAGGTCAAGTGACGTCCTTCTTCGTTTTTTAAAATGTTGTGATTCCCTGAGAGCAACAACGGCGCCTATGCGACGGCATTTCCACGGAAGGTGGAGTTGAAACAAACAAAATACGAACCAGGCTCGCTTAGTCACCTTTACTGGCACAAATTGGTGTGTGTGTGATAATAATTGGTGCCTATCCTGTTGTCATTTCTAGGCATTTTCTTTTTCATTTATTCAGCTCCAGCCCAGTCTTATTGACTGACTGAGAACAAGTAACGATCCATCACAATGGTACGATTTACTTTGAGACTAATATTCACTTTCGTCGAACTCAGCCTCCTACTACTTCGCTTAGAAATATCCTATTACTGACTTTGTTTGCGATAAAAACAAAAACGAATGTACATCCAAATTAAAAACAACCATGCGACGACAACATTAACTTCTGAGAAGCTCACAGAAATTGAAAAACAACAAAAGGCCAACATAACTTCATGGTCTATTGCATATTAATTTATACGCATTTTGGCAAATGCTCCCAAGAAAACATCCCGGAGCCACACGACCGTGCCAGAGTCCCGGCATCCTCGTGGAGTCATAAACCTGTTTGCTTAGGTCATCATTCTGTCCTCATTTCTTGTTCGGACTTTTTCCAGTAATGCCGCCACCCCATGGGGGACATCTTGACGTCAAATTGTGCGCTTAATTGTCTTGTGAAAAAAAAAAACATAAAACTCTCATTTATCTGCCTCGTTATACGCAAAACAAACAAACGAATATCAAGTATTGCCGGCGAGCAACAAATCAAAGTTAAGCAACCTGGAATTGAATTTGATGGCGATGGACACTTGATTGATTAAATTATCGCAAAAAAAAGAAACAAAAACACTCAAGTTGCCTCCATTCGCTTTATGCGAGCCAGTTTGTGGGTTAATCAGCGTGTGCAGAAGCCCAAATCATTTGATAAATGTTCACAAAATGTGTTGTTTAACTTGTACTTTGTTTGCGATGTGTACCTTAATCATGCCCCAGACGAGGGTGAAGTGCCCCAATCAAAAAAAAAACCTGTCCCTATGGGGGCTCGTTAGTTAGATCACATAGCGCCCTCATGTCGTATGCAAAATGTTCACTAAGCATTAATTTCATCACAATTTATTGGCTTCGGAATGTTGTCTGTCTCCGGGCCTGAGTTCAAGTTAAAATCACGTTAGTTGATGACGCCTGGAAGGGATATTAATAGTTTATTGCAAACCACATCCATATTTAAGCAGGGCCTCAAAATGCGAGAGACGTGCGTTTAGGATTTACCTTGGTGTAATTAGGGCGACTGCTGCCTAGGGTCATCAGAGAAAGGTTGTGACTATGAATATTAATTATTGCGGGAGGGGTGCTTTGCCGAAAAGTGAAATTTAATGGCGACCTGACAATCAGGGATACAATTGGGGGTACCTTGACACGAAGCAAGATAAATTCGTCCAAAATTAATTTTGTTGAACAAACTAGAGGTGTACAAATTGCGTTGATTGCGTAGCACTCGTGTACAATTATCTTGAAGTGATTTCCTCAAAGACGAGTGGTAAATGTAAATTAATGTCGTAGGAAGTTCAAAGACTTGTGAATTTAATCACGTGGTCTCCATCACATTGTTTACTTGGTGATTGTTTGGTCTTAAATTAGATTTTGTATGCCTCCACCGAGCGAGGCTCAACGGATTGGTTGAGAAATAGAAATAATGCCACCGGAATGGGGATCTAATTTTACGACAGTTTCAGGCATTTTCAGTTTAAATGCTGTACCCACTCAATTAGGGTTCTTATCATTTCAGATTCATCAAGGAGCTGTTAAAGACTGATATAGCCTGCTCAACACACACGTCTAATTAAAGGATTTAATTGGTTTTCTCAAAGTAACGTCGAACTGTAAATATCTATAATTTGCTTACCTTTCTGCTCTACGGAGGGCATATTTCACCAACTGATCCCACTCAGAATCCGATTGCCTTGGTTCCGACGAGAACTCGAATGGATCCTGGAACAATGATCTCTGCTGTGATTCTGGCGTGCGCACAACCCGGGCAAAGTCCGAAAGTCTAAAAACCCCAAAAGAACTTTCATATTAGACTGGCAACAAATTAATTTAATAAAAAAATGCACTTACGGATACGATTCTCTGACAAATATCTCATCGAAGCTATTCAAAGCGTGCGTCTTGAAGCACTCCGACAAATCACCGGACAAGCATTTATGATTGGTCTGCGCTACAAAAGGATCAGCATTAGATCCAGTTCCCAGTCCGAAGAGATCCAACAGTGCCTTTCCGCCACGGCCGCGTTCTTCGCCGAAAACAGGCGCCCCACCACCTTGAGACTGCTGTGATATACCTTGTATATTCGAGATCGGCTGTTGATCGGGCAGTCGCAATCCATCACCATCGATAAGATCAAATGAGAGTAGAGTCACCACAACGAATGTCCACGTCAGTTTATTCCTCAGTTCCATTGCTGAAAGGACCAAAGAACCGGATTAGAGGGTTTCCATTGTCAAGTCGCACACATACACAACACTACACAATCAGCGAAATGATGCTGGTCAGATGCAAACAAAAAAACAAACAAGATCACGTTTTTAGCGGCAAAAAAAAAAAAAAAAAACAAAACGAGAACTTTAATGTCTCAACAAACCGAAGTACTCTCACTATTTTCACTCGATTACTTGTCACGGCAAAAAGCTGGCACACTTTCTATACACGGGTAATCTATCTATTGACGGTCATATCTAACGGTTGGCACGCTGCTCCTCTGGCGGGCTGTGATAAATTTCACTCAAAATCCCACTCACTCGCCGTCGCCACGCCGCACCCAAAATGGATCAAATGCGGTCTTACACTAAATTTGTATTCGCTTGTTGTTGTTGTTTTGTTTTTAATCGCATCTTAGATGCATCGTCAATCTCCCCACGGTTGAATGTCAAACACAATCGGATCTGAGGCACACAAGTTGTGAATGTAAACTCCTCGATGGACGTTGCAAGAATACACTGCATTAAAGCCGCGTCCAAAGAGGAGTCAAAAGGAGAAACAAAAATATGTACAAAAATCTGTATCTCAACCAACAAACCTCTCTGCTAGGCTGCGGTGCCATGTCGCTGTCTTCTGACCAAAATTGTATGCTCTTCTCTTGCAGGTATCTCATGGCCGAAGACAAAGAGTGGTTCAACAAAAAAAAAAAAGACAAAAATGGTGCACAGATTCGAAGAACACACACACGCAGCGAGCCGCATTTTAAATTAGATTCCGACTTGAACTTGTGGTTTGGGGAGTGCTCACTACTTTCATGAGACATTTTGTGGGAGTACTGGTTGTGAGTGTGTGCCCCGCGGAGCATGAATTCGTTCTAACGTAACACGAGCCAATTTCAATCGCGACCAAATAAATCTACATGTGATGGCTCAGCTTAAATTGAATGTCAACGGGGTAGCTGCTTTTGTTTGAAAGCTGAAAGTTCATGTGACGGCATCGTTTCCAGGGCAACACAACCGAAGTTGAGGTATACTTTCTTTGTACTGTCATTGAATGGAAGCCGTCGCGTACATAATGTACCCAGCATTCCAATGAAATGACTTGCGAATTGATGAAGATGGATGCTGGGAACATGTTTATAAATTGTGTGTAATAGAATGTCTCCGGTGCTTGGCAGGTGTTTGAAATTGTATTTGCTCGCTGGTGCGGTGGCAACAATGGTCGCTGCCAGTGATGTGAGCAGGTGCTGCGGAGTAATGCTAATTTAAGAAATGCCACTTAGTCGAAAATTGCTCGAGACAGTGGTAATCTGGGTGGAACCACCTCCTATTCATCCATAAATAGCAAACCGATTTAAGTCGGCTTTATTAGATGCTTCGGGATTTGCAAATTAGAGGCATAAACATTTTGGTGGCGTTTCAGCCTGCAGTGGGACTGATTTAGCTCCTACATCAACCATCACGAGTTGAGGGGACCTAAGGTTTTGCGGCGACGACAATCAGCTAAACTCCCTAAGCATTGTCAGTGACTCGAGAGAGGTGCAGCCGTGAAACCTAGACACTCGGAGCAGGTGTCGACACGAAGTGCCACAACGCTAGGACATAGTGTAGGCCAGATTATCGATTCTCGAATTAAATGAATATGCGTTTGCTTAACAAGCGTTCCCGGGCATTCACGGGATCGCGTGCACTAACTCCACGCATTATTTACACGGATCCCGTGAACACGTAAAATGATGTGTCCTTGTGCTCGGAATGCCAGGCTGTTACTGATCACTAATTAATCACGTGAATTAATTTCACTTATTATTGACACGAATCCTGTGAACACGTGTAATGATTTGTCCATGTGTTCTGAATCCCAGGCTCCAATTGAGCACTAATTAATTTAGCTTAACTTCGCGTATCATTAACACGGATCCCGTGAACACGTGTAATTATACGTCCTTGCGCTGTTCACTTCTATAGCAAAAGAAGACGCAATTTAAAATCTCTACTCGATCGATTAGCCCAACAATCATTTCTGCGTTGAGTGTCAGTGAAAGGCCCCATCTCACACGCTCACAGAAATTAAGAAGTAACTCTCCATGACCGTCATTCGCCCATCTGCTGCTTGTGTAATGCAATCAGACTAGTGTACCACTTACGTTGAATATAAAGCATATCTGTCTGCTGCATTTTATCTTCAGATTACTGCCATGCTGCAGCAAAGGAATGCAGCGGATACACATGCAACCTCAAAAGGCACTCGAAATGTAGCTTTCTTGGATACAGTTATGGACATGGTTAAATGCCCATCCACTGCGAACGCAACCAACTAGAACGATGCACAATTTGAAGATCATGGATCTTTCAAGATCAACAGTATTTGCGTTCGAATTGCCACACAATTAGATGGCAGCCTCTAACCGTGCAATGCTTGGAGTCACGTACGACTCTCACTTTCCGTTGTTCTCCGCTCGATCGGTTCATTCTGTGAAACTTTCTTTTTAACGTTTTCTAGTCATTCACCTCGATGCATAAACAATCTTCTGTGGATGTGTGCACACAAATCCATACACATCGTTCCATCTTCGATAAATAACTTTAAATTGAAAATACACAGCACACCGCACCGACGCGACGACCGCTACACCGTGTGGTATGATGGGTAGCTTCTGGGAATTTTCGGATGTTTGACTTCGCTCACTCGGAGTGGGTCATTTGAAGGAGAAGTGAAAACTTTTGGTGCCATCGCTTGCGTATCGCTGACCGATTTATGTTGGCCTCGTTACACGCTTTGGGGCTTGGTCGCTTTTGCCATTGTTGCGAGTGGTCCGCTAATTGAATATGTACATGTGTATATAATTGTTCACTTTCGATTGTGAACATCTCATCAGAAAGTCGAAAGTGCTAAGCGATTCTGGACGCGACTGATGACTCAATTGTTCGGTTACTCATCAATTGTGCAATATTGTTAAATGAAAAATAAAATAATCGAAGCACCTGCTCCAGATTCAGTTCCATGTGGTTGCAAGGAGGGCACAGCGGAGGGGAGGAACTTTTGCAGACTTAAATAAATGTTTCTCAGAAGGGACCTATTTCTGTTGACCAAGTCATTTTAAGAGTCGGTCAACCTACCCTGTTGCCATCTCAATTTCTAAGGGAAATCCGTATCCCAATTATGTTTTTGTTTACTTTATATTTGCGGTTGGCTCTTTTGGCCAAATCGAATTGTTTGAACTGAGTGAGGGTAAATTTGCCGTATCTACGCGAGACGTAGCAACCCTTTATGCTTTCAAGATTCATTAAATTTAGGATGACGAAAACCGCAAATAAAAGGGACACTTCTATTTTGGCCATTTTCGGCTTTGCGTGTGACATGGGTTTGGCAGCCCATAGCGCTGTGCACAATTATGCGACTTCGAAAGCACTCGAACGCACATATTTCATGGTGACTTTGTCGAGCAGAACATCTTTATGAGAGAAAATATGCATGCAAATATGCAAATATGCAAATATCCGAGATCTCTTGTGGCCTAAGACCGAGGCCAACTGTGACCAACGAGCTTTGGGTCCATTGAAATCCAAGATTCAAGAAATTTACTCAAGCGCATGAATTCAGGAAATAACGAGCGTAGGAATAACAGATCTCTTGTCTTAAGGAGCTTCAAACAATTCAAATGGCACTCAAGTGCAAGTGAGTGTTTGGATTTGCGTTACATCCTGCTTAAGTGAGATTACACTACGAGTCCATTCACCCAGGCTTCCGGGTGGGGGGAAGCCAACGTTTTGTCTTCAGCACTTAAGTAGCAGTTGAGTTCCAGTTTTAGGGATAGCTCATCCAATTGGTGGTGTGCAAGACCTATCTGTGACTTCGATGCGCCTTGTGTCGCAGCACACAGTTGCTGTTCAACTCCACACCGACTTGAATCATGCTGGCCGTTATCTCAAAGTCTCACTCGACCAGGGACTAGGAAGCTCATGGCATGCTGGCATTAATCTCCAATTAATGTCTAAACTACACCCACTACGATGCTTCCACGAGGGGGCCCGGTTAAGGCTGAAAACTTTAGCTTCAGGGGCTCTTGGCTATTTTCTACGAGCTTTAATGTCAGTTGAGACTCAGTTCAATTCCGGACTGTAGCGCCAGCTAAAGAAGAGGAACTACCTACTTTCCATGCGTTAACAAGAATGCTGCAAAACCGATCATGACACCACCAAAAACTGCCTGAATTAAAGATGACTATGTTGGGCTTATATTAAGTAGAACCCTTTCCAAAGCCAATGGCTCAACCGGGCATTCCAGTTCAAGAGGATCTCAAATAATATGGCTTACAAACCTAACAAGAGGCCACGCTGTCTAGTATGGCGCCACTTCATTTCAATCAGTAGCGTAGTAGGTGATGGCTTTTTTTTAATTTTGCCGGTAGAATTTTCAGAGTATAGACGTTTAAGCGAAGTGTTATCAAAAGGAGACCAATAACAGCAGTAATACGGCAATGATACACTCTGATTCAGCAGAAGGGGAGAAAGTCAAAGATTGGTTTTCAGTGAACAATTTGCAAAAGTTTAAGCGTCAGCTTTGTCGACTCAAGTTCATTAATATACTGTTTCGGACTTCACTTTTGATGGAAGTGGTTGCCACTTGAAGGCACTTCGTAAGACTTGAGCATCATTTGGATTGAAATTTGAAAAGCATTTCACTGTCTGTAAGCACTTATCGATTTCGACCTTGAATAAATTTGCACATCTTTCAAATCCAATCAAGTCTGTTGTGGATTGTCATTGTCCCTGAATGACACTTGTTTGCTAGCTTGTATGTTTGTAAATGGAATTATCACATATTAGGTGAACGAAATATTGCCTGGGTAACAGCTGCAAAGCGTATAAACTTGTGAATGACTCTCATGCCAGATGAAAGTGCACCAAGGGAGTTCATATAGGTTAAACAAAAAAACTAGCGCTTCCACACGCAGGAATGTGGTCATCCACTATTCAACGGGAGTGTTTTATGAAAATGCAAAGTGGAGCAAATCTCGACGATCCGATAACCATTTGCCTGTTATTATATTCGAAAAACTCTGTCGTACCAAAAGAGGTGAGTCTTGATTTAGCTTGAACGCATAATGGCAATGTTTAGTGCAACAGACATCTGAGCACGTCAGATTTTCCCTCAAAAATCATCCCAATTCCATTTCTAAGTGTATTCAAATACCATCCTGTTCCACATAATGAATGAGCAAGAAATCCTCGACACCATGACGAATACTTAATTTGTACAGAAACCGAAATCTATTCAAATTTAATCTCCAAACTCAGATCAGTATCCATCCTAAATACTTGTTCACCTCAAAGTATGCACAACATCTTCGGCACGGAACTGAGAAAAAAAGAAAAACCACTTTTCTTAAGCATCCCAAAAGTATGCATAAACTTTGTGCTGGCCGCTTAAGCCAAGTGGAATGTGGAACATAAATTACGAACCGTCGACACTTGCATAAGACAATGAAATAACTTAACTGACCCCCGCAGCTTATTTGCATCTACGCAGAGTACTGACGTATCTACGTAATAAAATGCTAGATTTACTGACGGAATTTTAAAATAATTCAAACCCTCGTTGTCACCCAACAGCCCGATCCACTTGCTTTGCCATTTACTCGTTGTCCCAAAACTCAACATTATGCCTTACCCCTTTCTAAGAAGGGACAACTAACCTTTTTTCTTTCTGTACAAGGTTTCAACCACTCTACCTATTCCTCGTTTCGTGGAACAAAGGCTGAAGGACTCCAGATAAACCACTCCATTGCAGTGCGTCCTAATCCTTTCGTTAATCCCTTCAAACTTTTCTTTCTTCATTTGTCCACTTTTTTTCGTTTTTTTTAGTTAATTCCATAAGAAGTTATGATCTCCTTTGTTCCACACCAAAAGCGACCTATTTTCTTAATTAAATTTCCACCACGAAAAGAAAAAGATCCGAAGCGGAGCGAGGAAGCTAGGCACTTGAAAATGGTTCGACAAAAACAAAAAAAAAAAAACAACCCACATGGCGCAACGCAACGATAGTGTGTAGCAATCGGCTGATGCTCGAACATTTGAAGGCCATGTGAGAGGGAGAGTGTGAAATGGGCAATTTGGGCGTACTCCGAATTGGCCATCCATCATATTTACACTGCTTGATGGTGGGCGACTACTTTGTGACGTAGAACAAGTTTGTTGTTTTGTGAGATAAATGTACTACACGGCACCTGTCAATTCATTGTTTCGGGGGGGTGTATTGAAACATAAATAATACAACGATTAAGTAGCTACTCTGGCTCTATTTTAGGATCAATGATTAATATACTGAATCTCTTCTTCTTCTGAGAACTCAGGGACGACTTGGATTGAGGAAGGAATCTTGAGAGTCAATGTCGTAAGGACGATGGAGGGACACAATTAAAATCTCTTCAGAGTGAACTTAGACACCAGAAGGTCGGCTCTAATTGATGGGACTGCCTCTGGAATATTGATCCATCGGCACTTTAGAAGGCAATTTCTGACGCAAAGACACAAAAATATATCTAGGTTCACAAATGTACAAATCTCCTCTCACAATTTCACTACGAACTCAGCAGACACTGTTTTTACATTGCCACTTTTTCAATCACTTTTCTTTTTCACTTATAACTTTCGTCCTTATCTCCTTACCTCAGTCGAGTGCGTTTATCCTTTTCGTATTTCACACAAATTATCCTGCTGCGGAGCGGTGAGCACTGCTTTACTATGATTCAATTCACTTACTGTGTACCCTACCGTCGAGTGTCAAACGTTTTATATGGAAGACATATCTGCACCAAAAACGAAGCAAAAAAATCATAAACATATCCATACATTCAACCCTACCACCACTCGTTGTGGTGTGTCTCTCCGGATACCTTGAGAAAACCCCCAAAGCCTTGAGATAGTCGCAACTCTGTCATTCTCGCTCCGCCGTTCATATGAACCGAACATTGAATCAATGGCGGGAATAACCCAACATTGGCCAATCCTTCGAAGTAACACACAGCTCTTCTCTTCTCCGAGAAATGAGACTTATGCAAGGGACGACAAACTTTTCAGATCGAATGGTTGTATCCACAAAACTTGGTTCATTAATACCGCACACCGGTTTGGTGGTGGTGGTGGTGGTGATAGTGGCAAGAGCAAAGTTTGTTCAACTACGCGATGGAACTGGAATGCCCCAAGACACGTTCGACAATTGTTATTCAACGGTTCGCTCAACACTAGCAAGTGTGGTGAGCCAATTGCATAAGTTTTGGTGGTAATACCGGCGCGTTGTCGAGGATGACGCATCATTTGCTTGGAGGGCCATTTGGAGGTTTTTGCACTTTCGCGACATAAACAAATGAACCAAAATGAACCACCGATACCGTGTGGCGCAGGGAGTACGGCTGACGATTGACTTTCACTTTCATCCGAATGGGATGTTAAGGGAATCGTCTACAGTTCCGATGAAGTGTCTGGTTACGATATATACCGAAATGACGTACGTATTGTGAGTTTTAACTCTTATGGCAATTACTACGAGAGTTCGTGCCATAACGGCTGACAATGGGATACCGTGGAGTGGAGTGGAGTGAAGTGGAGTGGAGTTGTTATGTCTCAACGTTTACACATGATTCGGTTTGGACGATGATAATCTGGTCGGCGATATATTTCATCAGTGAAATATCCCCAGATTCGTCACATGAACGACGGGCACACAAATTAATGTGTAAGTATGTCAAACGTTGTCCGAGAAAGAGTGACGCATCTGGAGAGTTTGCGTGAAGATGCGTGTCAAGGGTAGGTGCCACTCCATCTAATTGATTTGACAAATATTGATTTTGTGTATTTTTTCTTCTGGTGACTGATGTTTTCGAGAAGCAGCATTAATTATATCGAGATTTTGGTCAGAAAAGTAAAAATAACTGGAATAAAACGATATACATATGTACAAATGTACTGACAAAGAGGGACGAAGTATTTAGGAGCAAGGAGGTTACATTCCCCCAATTGGCATTACAATGGGTACAAGTGGACAGTAAGACGTGGCTTACTCACATAATATGAGGGCGGTCGGCGGGCATAGAGACGATCTGGAGTCTTTGAAAGGAGTCTTTGCATTCGTCACTTCGAGGGTTTTATGATTGCACCTAATGACTCCCCAAATGGGGACTGAAACCAAGAATGATACATGGGATGTATACAGGAGTCGTGGGTAGCATTGAAAATCAAAGAAAATCTGAAAATGATAAGCAGAATCCAAAGATCTGCGTGTATCTGCATCACGGGAGCACTTCGTTTCACACCTTCAGCCGCCATGGAAACAATGCTACAGCTGCTTCCCATGGACATTTACGGGAAGCTGACAGCTACCAAGGCAGCGATTAGGCTGAGAGAATGTAATCGATGGCAGAAAACACATAGCCCAAGTCACATGGTTCTAAGACGCACGAAGGCGCCGGATTCGAAGTATCCTTGATCTCGTCGGAGATCTCCTTCTATCTGTCCCTTCGACTGCCTAACCGTTGCAGTGTAGTGGGACAAGTAAAAGTTATCCAAGAGTTCAACAGTTCAACAGTCAGGCGGCCATCAAGACTCTAGACACATCATCAATTAAATCAAAGACGGCTAGACTTTGCCGTCTATCTCTGAAGGAAATTACGGTCAGTTGCAACCTAACCATATGCTGGGCTCCTGGCATATTGCACCTGTCACAGCTACAACGAAATTCTTCACGCAATATAGCTCTCTCTCCTGCATGCCGAGCGCATTCGAAGAAAACGCGCTCCACGTTCTATACCGCGTTTACCCACCGAGGACAAGATGTACTTGAATCACGGTTTCTTGAATAGATAATCCCGGCAACAAACATGACCAGTCAAAGACTGTGTACGATAGTAGCTTAGTTAACAGTGTTTTCGATTTACCCACCTTTCAATCCTTAGGATTAGTCTGTACGTCCATCTTCCTTTATGGGACTCGTTCCATTGTTGTTGCTACGCTTCTATACTGCGGCTTCTTTCGAGTTTCTTCGCTTGATTTACGGCTAGCCCGTCGTGGGGTACCGTGCGATATGCACTGCTGACTGACTAGAACCTACCTTCTGAACCTGTTGCAAGGAGATAGTACGCGCTTCGTCGTAAGGCTTCTTGCGGCTGTGGTGCTTTCGACGGTCCCTGTCGAAGGTGAGACAGATACATATTCGCAGTATTTTCCTTTCTAGCTGCTCCATGCTGGTCTTAGAAATGGTGTGCATATTGGGAAGCCGTACGGTAAGATCGGCTGTATTAGCTGCTTGCAGAGCAGCAGCTTTGTCGTCTGGCTCCATTCTACTTACGGTCTACACATAAGTGCCTGGATTTCGACCCTTCGCGTGGTGACTTCGAGCAAGTCAGCGAAGCTTTTCTTAAGCTTACATCACAATTTATTTTCGTATATAAAAATGTAAAATATAAAGTGATTAAAGTATATTTGGATTTAAGAAAGGATTTAGTTTATTTATGAGTGGAACTGTGTAGGAAAAAGGTATGAAGAATATGGAACTTAAACCAAAATCAATCCTTTTCTGTTGTTAAGTATGCACAGAAGGTTCATTCGTTTCCGCCTTTAAATTTCGTTTGACATGAAAATGCCTGTGATACTGTCATTCAAATTTGTCCAGATGCCAGGACACCTCGTTTTCCTTACACCATGATGATGGACGTACTCATGTTGCCTGATTTTTAGACACACTTTTTGAATTGCACCACAGAATTGGAATTCTGTAATTGATTCACCAATTGAAATTGTTTCAAAAAAACCTTCAATAGGGGCATCTCTGATTTCAGGTTTCCACGCATATCTACTCCAAGTTGCTGCTTTGGATGTACTTTTTCTGGTCCGCGATCAAGTACTCCTCTCGAATTACTTGAGTCCTTATCACTTGTCACTCCACTTGACACAGAAATGTCATTTTAGTTGATTCGCTGCAAGAGCACTTGCAACATGAGTTGTTTCAAGTATCATAGCTGCTCACTGTGGGTGCTGCAATAACAGTTCGTTTATTTAATTTATTCGTCTTCTTCAAAACCCTTCCCATTTACTAATTATGTATTGTTTAATTAAGCAGTCCATTTTGAAGCGGCTACTTGAAACGAAGTAATAACTATCTTGTTGCAATGTGATTTCAGTGAAATTCAGTGAAGTTGAAGTTGAATATCGTCTTCCAGAAGTCTGCCATTCCACCCCATTTGTGTGTGGCATCAAGGAATACGAGCAGCCACTCGCGTAAATTCGAAGTAGGTTATGTACGGCTGAAAGTGTTATATGTATATATGTATGTGTTACAACAGTCAACTTGATTTGGGGGGTAAGTAGAATCCGCTACATGGATCTCAGCCGGCAATTTCATGAAGTGTGTGTTAAACCTGAGTCCTTCGGAGAGGGAAAATATCAGGTTTTTCGAGAGGTAGATTCTTTGGACATGTCTCTATCTGTTCGAGCCTATCATCTAGAGAGGTAATGTACAATGAGGTAAACTCGAACAGGGTAGAAAGTTTCATTATAAAATTGATACGAAGGCATATTGCGCGGACTGTAACTTCTACAAGCGGTCCTATCTTTGGGGCTTACTGGTCCTATATTACGAGGTGTGCTCCTTAGGGATTTCTCTTCTAGGACATGATAGGCATACAAAAAGTACCACAAGGATGTCCTATTATCTTCCATGTCGTCACACTATACACCAGGTAGGTGATTCCAATACGACATAAATGTAGCTCCCAATACACGAACGGACATGCGAGATTTAATATTATGCTCTCTTCTTCTTTTAGGGTTAACAATTTATAATGATAAATTTAAGTTTAAAAAAATAACCATGCTCAGAGGCAACTCGTCGCGGGCTATGCGTGTCATCCCCAAACAGCGTGTCATCTTGTTACCACATTCAAACGAAAAGAAAGTCAAATTGAGTCCCCATTTGGATCATCATTTTCATAAACGAGTACCTAAGTATCGCTTTAACATTTGCCCTTACTGCTGCTGCAATGGCCTGCAAGACCGACGATGCCATGTGGTAGACGCTGTTCATTTGGCTCTGTAAGGCTACTTACCTATAAGCGAACTAATTAAGGCTAACGGTGCATGTATACAACCAAGATGGTAAGTACTCTAATCCTAAAACCGTATGGGACCTCCAGATGTTAGTGACTGGCGTAAATGCACTCAATTTTTATAGACGAAATGTTTGAACAGAGGGCGTCTCATACATTCGTGTGTACAGAATTAGGGTTAATGGTTGGTTGCTTGTTAATGACGCTTCGGGTTTGTAGCTGATCATAAGCAAGCCCAGTCGTTTAGTGTTTGGTTTCTTTGCCAATAAGGAATCCTGCTTGGATTGTGATTTGGGCAGTTCCATTAGAAAGGCGAAAGTACATCGCCCTGGGTAACTCTGAATTGCGGCACTATAATCGGGTGAAACTAGTCCACAGAGCTCTTGTGATGTTAATTAATTTTAAAGAAGTGGTGCCCCCATCCCCCTCCCATATATTCATAATAAGTGATTCAGCACTTCATAGGAAAATGAAAATGGCCTATTCTTTCCTTAGTAAAAGGTTAACCTTTGGTTGGGTGGAATGTGGATTTTTTTCAGAAATAAAACTGCCTCAGATTCTGAAATCCCTAAAGAATAGGAAATGCTTATATATAGGTCTTATAGGATATACTCGAATTGATACTACTCTGGCGGCAGTGTAAGAAGACGGCAGAAAAGGATGGGAAGATTATACAGAAGAAATTAATAAGATCAGTGCATTAGAATATGTCACGTCAGTTTTTGATGTTTATGAAACGCTAGCCTCTAAATGGGTTTTTTCGAATTTTGTATGAAACTTTTTACTCTAAGAATGGTACTAGAGAAGGCACGGGAGTATGCCAAACTGGAATTAATTTTTTGCTGAGAACACTGCCAACTTTATGCTGTATACTTACTTTTGGGACTGACTGTATATGAACTGGATGTTGCAGCGCAGCCGAGGCGAGGAATATTCCACATTGCGGAGTTGAGGGTGAGTAATCTTCTTTTCGCAGTTGAATTAAATATCCTAACATCCGTTCAGATGGAACGCCAGTGCGCACTCGATAGGATTGTGGCCGTATGTGTTGATGCTGGGATGAAGATAAACGTGGACAAATCAGAGCTTATGGTAATTTCCCGAAAGCCTGCTCAATGCAGTCTACAGCTTAGTGCAGTCCCATTGAGGCAGGTGGAGAAGTTTAAGTATCTCCGAGCCTTCGAGGATTCAATTTGAAATGTCAATTTTGAAAAATAGGTCCGAACTTTGTGACAAAGCCAAACAAGGCTTTTTAAATCAGTATTTCTTCAAACTCTCACCTATAACCATAAAATATGTGAATGAATAAGAATGCGATTTTATCAGGTAGACCGCTTGGCAGACCCAGGACGAGGTGGCTGGACCGAGTCCAAAATCTCATCTGGCAGCGCAAGGGTTTAACTCGTGATGAGTTAGAGTTCATGTCTGAAGATCGAGTGGTCTAGATATATCCCGTGCTAGCAACTCATTTAGTAGACCGTGCGGCTAACTGAAAATGATGATAATGATTTGTTGTGAAAATATATGGACACTCAAATAAGGTATTGTCATTGCGAATATTTAAAGTGGTTTTCGGTGTAGGTGTAACATAATTACATACTTCCATACTTACATACGTAGCGCTTTATATATTATAGATTGCGTAATTTTCAACAATTGTTGTTTTATAATTTTCACGAAATTGAATTGTGATGTAAGCATAATAAACTCATTTATCCAGACGGACCATGTGTGAGGTCACAAAAAAAGAAAGAATGAAAGAATGGTGTATTTAACAAACAGTCCAGCTAGCCTTGTTTGCCTAAAGAGAACCCACGGAAACTGCAATTTCCACCTTAACAAAAGACCACAAGGAATATCGGAATTATTTGCATAGGTTCAAGCACGATAGCTCTCCCCTTTCTCTAAAATGTGAAGTCATTTATGAAGTGGAGTCAGTCGAGAAGTGGGAGGGAATCTATTCGCTCATACCAAATGTGCAGACAGAGCTAAGAAAGGAGTGAGGCGAGCCGAACAGGCAAACACAGCGGATTCATCTTGATTCAGCTTGATTCGCTAATCAGCCCCGCGAAGTAATATCTAACGGCAGTACCGTGAGGAGAGTGGTTGAAGATTGCATGGGAAAAAGGAGAATTATATCCTGCGAATCGTTCATGCACGGGTTATCAGTATCTTGAAGACGATTCCATATCCATTGGAGCAAACCATAAAAAAAACATTGTTTTCCTTGCATCCTCGGCTCTTCGTATTGGACAAATATAGTTTTTGTTAATACTCTCTTTCATTTTGCGTTTGTTTTCGTTAAGCGTCTGATTTCGTTCAGCAACGAAGTGCCAATCACTTTTATTTGCAGAAACGTGGAGTATGTTGCAACCCTCTCAGAGGCCTGTTTACAAGTGTTACAACCAGTTCGAAGAAGGTACAGAAAGCGATCATCCTGTAGTGAAAATACTCCGAAAATATTTCGTTTGAATCAGAATTATGGCCCGCCAATATTGATGGTTGCATCACGATAAAGCACCACCTCACATCGCATTAGTGGTTAGAGACAATTTCGACGAGACCTCAACCTACATCATTCCACAGCCACCAGTACCCAGAATCATTTCCGTTTAAATACGAAATTTGAGAAACTTTTGCTACAGTTGCATATACTCTTTGTACATTGTCAGTGACTCGCGAGAAGTGAAGCGGTGTGTTGTTGGACAAGTCTAAGCCCCTTAGAGTACAATTATGTGAACGCATTGTTAAATTAAATGAAATGGAGTAGCAATTAAAACGTACATTCCCCTTTCTTTTTTTCTTTTCATTTCTAACCATACCTTTCCGTTCGTAACCAATGATTCAAACCACCAGGACTGTATTATTCTCATAAATGTGTTCAGAGACACTGTGTTCTTAGTAGTACTGAATGGATTTCTTGCAGTGAACTTTCCACATAATTCGTGTCTATCCACTGAAGTATCCCTGTGTGCAGGGCCGGACTCACAATGTGTGCAGGAGGTGCAAATACACACGGCGCATTCTGAAAACTAAATAAACCTATGCTACCTATGCATTCCTAAACGATGTCTGGTGGTTATATTTCAAAATACTAGATCAAGCTATTTAATCAATTACAGAAAGTTGTGATTAGCTTGTTGGATATGAAACTCATCTGCTAATTTTTGAATAATTAATATAAGCGTTTTAACTTTTGGAGGTTATGAAGAGTTTACAGTATTGAAAGCTCATGTTTAGAGCTATGTTGAATCTTATATTCAGTTCGAGAGTAGAAGATCTGGCTCCGTTAGTGCATTACAAATTATAAACACATTACCAGTCACAGTAGCTTCAGAATAACGTAGTTTTTAAAAGAAAATAAAAAAATGCCTTAGGACAAACATGACCGAAAAGATTAGGTTGGAAGTGTAAGGAAGTTTTTCAAGTCTTTAGACTGTGATGACCTCATAATAGAATTTGCTCAATCTTAGGCCTGAAAAGTAGCTTCCTAAATTGATATGCTATAACTCAAGACTAGGGCGCTAAACGTAGAGCTTGCACAGGGCGCTCATTTGGCTCGGCCCTGCGATGGCTGCGTGGGAGAGAAATTGAAAAGTGTCTGCTTCATTTTCTCCATTTGGGAACTCTACTCTGTACACTTTGTTGCATAATGCTAATGAGCATTCTACATTACGCTGCATTAGCTTAGAGATAGCATGCATTCATGCGACCCCAAAGCTGACCAAGCATTGCTGTATAAGTCGTTGAGAATATCCTTTGGAGGACGGTTTAAATTTTACCGCCTTTTACCAAGAGATACGCTATATTTAAATCCGCTTTGGGACGCTGTCCAGTCCAGCATGGAGAGTGACCTGCACTATTCGAAGGATGCTACACGAACAGTTTGCCCCAATCATCCGTGATGAGCACATCAACATACGTCGTAACTACTAGCACATAACATCTTTGGCGATTTTTTTTTAGTCTTACGAAAATATCAACTTCTATAGGGTGTTCAAGCTCTACTTATTTAGAGATTGCATATGTAGAAGAATGTACCCAAGTAATTCTCCGCTGACCATTGTTCATTCATAATTTCACCCGTTTGTTGTTCCATACTCCTCACCTTACACCACTTTGTTGTACGATATTAGAAAGCGAACAGGGTATTTGAAATGCAATCTCAATGAAAAGGTTCTCCGTCCGTGTCATCGACGAAAATGAAAATACCAAGAATGATATAAAAGCTTTGTTCCGCTGTCCTGTTCAATTCCTTGAGGAAATCCTTTACATTAAGAATATCCGACAAGCACTTTGAATAGAAAATGCACCGTCGGACTAGACTTCTTCTTTGTTATTTATTTCGTATGTGAAGAAAGTCTCTTGTTCTCCTTTTCATGCCAGTTACTCATGTTCCACAACAAGCAGGAAGAGGAAATAAATACGCCCACATATTTGATTTCGCATGTTACTTCAATAAAGTTAATCGTATAAAGAAGTTGATGTTTCCTTTCTATTCATACGGAAGACTATAGTGTCCTGCTTCCTGGTAGATTTTGAGAGTGAATAGAAGTCAATTTCACGCTTTTCCAAACATTTCTTGTGGGAGCTGTCAAATGAAGTCTCCATTCAAACAGCAATGACAAATAAGCTTTGTAACTACTTTGTCCTTGTCACATGAGGATATACGTATATGAGATACAATGTGAAGAGAATCGACATAGCTAATGCAGAGTGCAGTACCCAGACCGCAGGTCTATGTTTCTTGAAGAGGCATTCCGATAGAAGAGTTTGGAAAATTGCAAAACTATATAAAATAATTATTTGATGTGATTTGAAGTGGGTAGGTAGAAGTGGTGGCTGGGTGAGGACCTAATTAGCACAATGTGCTGTTTTAATGACACAACTATGATACGTTACAGGGCGGGCCAAATACAAGTTTCTTTTCCAAAATGTAATAAAATAAGCAAAATTATTTTTTTCCATGTATTATGGCTTTGTTGGTTAGAACAAACATTCCCATTAAATTATGAAATACAACGTCGTTCAAGTGGACCCCTCGGCTGGCTTCGTAATCGCGCATTCTGCGCACCCCAATTTTCCAAGATCTTGTTGATGGTGCCGGGCTGTAACGCACGCATTGATTGGATGATATTGGCCTTAAGTGCTCAAGCACCAGATTGTTGGTATAGGTCGTCAAAGGAGTCAAGTCGCAGTTCCGTGGCTGCCAATTGACATCGCCAAGACGGCTGATAACACGATTTGGAAATTTGGTGAGTCCAAATTCATGTCTTCAATTTTAAAAAAAGTTGGTTAACATGGCTCTGCAATGCCCACCGATGACAGAAACGTTGTTCCAAGCCTCATTTTCTATGAAGCCACATTCTCAACTGTGCGCACCCTACGATGGGGACCATGAGTGTTGTAGCAAACTTACGTCCAGAAGTCGCGGTGAGTCCTAATTTCGGCACAAACTTCTTCTTTTCAAAAAAAATGACTGTTTGGGATACATCAACGTAGTTCTAGCGTAAAGCGACTCATTTCGTTCCAGGGAGGTATGATACGGACCTTTTGTCCTCTTGTCAAGACTTAGAGCGGGAAACAGCTGTCCGTGTCAAGCCAACCTATGATTAAAACAAAAAAAAACAAAGATGGCGCACCCTGTATATCTAAGTTACATTTTTGAGATATCTTAAAATACATCAGTGTTGTGTGGGATACCTAGTTTGACGGCATGATCTCTTATCGGCCAGCGTTCCATACAGACCACCACCAATCTATCGATATCACGGCAAGATCGCCGACGAAGATCTCTTTTTATTGAATCGTGTACTCAAGCCGTATTTTTCTTGATGTAGGAGAGTTCGTCTGTCTGACCAATCTGAGGTAGACATCAAGGAAGTGCGTAGCTTTGACTTCTTGTAGTGGGATGTGCACCTCCTCCGCAAGCGAGCACTGAAGAGCCCTGCCTTGCCAGTTTATCGGCCTACTCATTTCCTACGATGTCACTATGACCTGGAACCAAGATAAGGGACATTTTCAGCTGGCCTTCTAACGACGCTAGCTTAGCTCGACATTCCTATACCAGTTTTGTATATGAAGTAAAGGAGGCACTAGCTTTAATGGCTGCTTAACTGTCAATGCATATGGCTATCCTCTAAATTGGCAAGATATATGGGTGTTTTTTGACTTCACCACAGTATTTCCGAATTGTAAATAGATCCCCCAGCAACACAAGGTTTTTAAATGTTCAGGAATTGCGAGAACACACCCGCTCTGACTCCGCTGCTCATCTTCGAGTTGCCCGTGTAAACTGGCCAATTAAAATCCCTGCATATGTGTAAGTTATGTCACTCCGTTCTTTCGGGGATTACAGTGTCCAAGTGGTTGGATTTTTTTTTTCAACAATTTCAAAGTCTGGGGCGGTATAGTCTGTGGAGGATGATACGAGATTAGGCTTGTGAATTTTAATTTAGCCCCGACTGTGCTCAGTTTAGTTCAAATCTGTTTATTGAACTAGTTCGTTCTTTTAGTTCATTTAGTTCAATGGATTTCATTGCACATACATTTTTCTTGTGTGATTTTCACCGGTTGGTCGTCTTATTATCACAGATATTTTTCAAATTCCCTTCACACATGTTCTTACGCTGCGGTGTTAAACAAAAAACAACCCTGATGTGCTGAGAATCGTACTTAGACGCCGTAATTTCAAGTGCGTCGACGCACAGACCCACTTGGCCGCGTGATCCAAGCTGTTTCAAAACTAACCCAACTTGGCCAATCCTACAGGAAAGCTCAGCATTACACCGTAACAGATTCCAAGACTTATATATTTGCTGAGACCATCGCAAGCAATCCGGTTACTGGTTATAAATATTTGTAACCAATGCGTATAAGGAATCTGAACAAACTTTTCGCTAAGCGGTTCGATGACGAATAATAAAAAAAAACATCTTTATAATTGTATTTTCAATAGTTTTTGAATTTCTTACAAGTAAACATACAAATCAATAAATTAAATAAATAAAAAATAAATAAATAAATAAATCAGTAATTATGGGCGTCTATCTTAGCACTATGAACTAACTTAAAATAAAACACAAGACTATATACACTGTGGTAGGCTTGGAGACGTGTATCACTAGCATGAGAACTGCAAAAAAAATGTGTCGCATCCTTTCCTTTGGCGAACTTTTCACACATACCGGGCGCACATGTGTCGCAAGCATTTTTTCATATGCCAACTTCGGTTTGTTTGCTTGAGCATTCAAGTAATTTTTCTTGCTTCCACCAACTTATTTATATCATGATAGGTATTTATCATCGCCGGATCTTCGAGATCTTTAAACTCAGTGCACATGGAGTAGATGTCGTCGCACTTTACACCATCCTGGCCGTCCTTGGCTGCTTTCATGTACTTGAAGAACCGCAGAATTTCCGGATTCTCTGATGTGGGTTTTCTGAGCTCGTCTAGTTCTCTGAAAGAAATTAAAGAAGGATATGTCGATATTAAAACTGATTATAAAACGTCGTCTGTTGATGTGCACGAATCTTCCAATGCAACGAACACTGTTACAAACATCTTTGATATGATTGAACACAAATTCTTCTTCTTGTTATCTTTTGGAGCGGTTGAGAGAGCATATAAGGCAAAATACAGTCACACAGTGCATCTCAGTGCCTTGCATTTAAGCAACGTTATAGCAGCTTACAAACACTTCAATAAATTCATTTAAATTAGATGCAATCGTTAACGTGCCAACAAAATGCGAAACAAATATGGCCAAAAATGGTCTTACAAAGAACCAGTCTAAGAAGAAAATCCAGAGTAACTTATTTGGAGTCGTTGCAGGACACTGTGCAATGGGTAGACACGCCGCAAGACAAGGACTACCATACAACGACTTCTGTAGCAGATGCATGGATGAAGAGGAAAACCCCTCATATCTACTCTGCAACTACCCTGCACAACCCTGGGAGAATACTATCCAAAGGAATTTACGCACATATCCGTCAAATCAATCAGGTCGTTCGTCCGGATAACCGGATCAGTGGTAACACACTGGACCTTTGGGTTTAAGTGAATACAATGCTTATGATGGTAGCCACATCACCTAACCTAACCTAAGTGCTTGCTTGGAGAAGATAAGCAAACAATGGAGGAAAGCAACAGTTAACAATGTTTTGCAAAGCAGAAGTGGAAATTAAGTGGTTTCTTGTCACCACCTCTCTCCTTCTCACACTATCTAGGCACATTGACGTAGAAAATATTCAAAATGAAGGTTTTTCATTGTAGTTTCTCCTTAAAAATCCGGTATCTAAAATATATTGATCTACAAATTGTATAAATTGTGTAGCAGCATACCACAGCTCTATAAATTGTTAGCATTATATTTCTAAGAAAAATGTAGCTTCAATAAAAAAGAGAAAATTCTGTCAAATCGTCCTAAAAACAAACAAGTTCATGCTTTTCCAAGCTTATGTTTACGTTGTGGCAAAAATAAATACATTGTAAGTGAGTGTCGTTCCAGTACGAAGTTACTGTTTATATAATGGATTGTCCTTATGACAAGAAAAACATGAAGCACATGAAAACTCAATAAATCAAATACAAAACCCAGAGTCGTGTATCTGACGCCCTATAACAGAACACGTAACCAGGGAGCTTGTTGAATTGATGAAGGGAGGCATGTATACTCACTACCCATCAAAGTTACCAATAGCAATTGGGGGTGACCATTAGTGGTCGTTTCAAAAGCATGTCGGAGGGCTATGACTTTGTGTGAACTACAAAGTTGACGTAAATCAAAGACTCCTTACACACTACACAATTCGAAAAATTGTTAAAATATTTAATAGCCTCAGGGATTCGAAGTCGTCCTGCCGTCGTAACCTATGAATATATTATACGAGTACGTGATTAAGTCTTACAGAAATTGAACAGGCGTCTACTGCTGATGATTCCATTTAAATACATAATTTGACACATGAGGGAACATTGTCAATCAACCGGTTGTCTTTTTCCATTCAAAATGCACGAGCTCTTTATCTCTTAATCTGGACTTACTTGTTCATACACTCCGATTAAGGTCTAAGCTGTTCGTATTTTTATGCAAATATTACAAAATCAGCTCATATATTTAGAGCCTAGTGATTTAATCTGTCAAGTGTTCATGTTAAGGCTCAACTATAATGCACATGAGCGAGCATGAGCTAGTGTCAAACGCGCATGAGTGAGTGAGCAAATACACCCAACCCCATGCGGCAACCTATAATGTCGTCCATGAAAGATTGCGAGCATTTCGTTAAGCATGTGCAAAACACAAATGTTTCGTTAAGCATGAGCTAGTGCGAAAGGAATCGCACCGCGCATAAGCGAATGTGACAGATAAAACACAGACAAGAAAAAAATTTGAAAAATGAGCAAATCAGCTGATATTCTGTTGGTATTCGTGCATACATCCATACACATATAATTGAACACGACATTTTTCGGCTGAGTGAAACAAAAAATTTTGTGACATATGGACATGCGCGCAGATGCGAATTATGGCTCTGACTCCGCTGCTCATCTTCGAGTTGCCCGTGTAAACTGGCCAATTAAAATCCCTGCATATGTGTAAGTTATGTCACTCCGTTCTTTCGGGGATTACAGTGTCCAAGTGGTTGGATTTTTTTTTTCAACAATTTCAAAGTCTGGGGCGGTATAGTCTGTGGAGGATGATACGAGATTAGGCTTGTGAATTTTAATTTAGCCCCGACTGTGCTCAGTTTAGTTCAAATCTGTTTATTGAACTAGTTCGTTCTTTTAGTTCATTTAGTTCAATGGATTTCATTGCACATACATTTTTCTTGTGTGATTTTCACCGGTTGGTCGTCTTATTATCACAGATATTTTTCAAATTCCCTTCACACATGTTCTTACGCTGCGGTGTTAAACAAAAAACAACCCTGATGTGCTGAGAATCGTACTTAGACGCCGTAATTTCAAGTGCGTCGACGCACAGACCCACTTGGCCGCGTGATCCAAGCTGTTTCAAAACTAACCCAACTTGGCCAATCCTACAGGAAAGCTCAGCATTACACCGTAACAGATTCCAAGACTTATATATTTGCTGAGACCATCGCAAGCAATCCGGTTACTGGTTATAAATATTTGTAACCAATGCGTATAAGGAATCTGAACAAACTTTTCGCTAAGCGGTTCGATGACGAATAATAAAAAAAAACATCTTTATAATTGTATTTTCAATAGTTTTTGAATTTCTTACAAGTAAACATACAAATCAATAAATTAAATAAATAAAAAATAAATAAATAAATAAATCAGTAATTATGGGCGTCTATCTTAGCACTATGAACTAACTTAAAATAAAACACAAGACTATATACACTGTGGTAGGCTTGGAGACGTGTATCACTAGCATGAGAACTGCAAAAAAAATGTGTCGCATCCTTTCCTTTGGCGAACTTTTCACACATACCGGGCGCACATGTGTCGCAAGCATTTTTTCATATGCCAACTTCGGTTTGTTTGCTTGAGCATTCAAGTAATTTTTCTTGCTTCCACCAACTTATTTATATCATGATAGGTATTTATCATCGCCGGATCTTCGAGATCTTTAAACTCAGTGCACATGGAGTAGATGTCGTCGCACTTTACACCATCCTGGCCGTCCTTGGCTGCTTTCATGTACTTGAAGAACCGCAGAATTTCCGGATTCTCTGATGTGGGTTTTCTGAGCTCGTCTAGTTCTCTGAAAGAAATTAAAGAAGGATATGTCGATATTAAAACTGATTATAAAACGTCGTCTGTTGATGTGCACGAATCTTCCAATGCAACGAACACTGTTACAAACATCTTTGATATGATTGAACACAAATTCTTCTTCTTGTTATCTTTTGGAGCGGTTGAGAGAGCATATAAGGCAAAATACAGTCACACAGTGCATCTCAGTGCCTTGCATTTAAGCAACGTTATAGCAGCTTACAAACACTTCAATAAATTCATTTAAATTAGATGCAATCGTTAACGTGCCAACAAAATGCGAAACAAATATGGCCAAAAATGGTCTTACAAAGAACCAGTCTAAGAAGAAAATCCAGAGTAACTTATTTGGAGTCGTTGCAGGACACTGTGCAATGGGTAGACACGCCGCAAGACAAGGACTACCATACAACGACTTCTGTAGCAGATGCATGGATGAAGAGGAAAACCCCTCATATCTACTCTGCAACTACCCTGCACAACCCTGGGAGAATACTATCCAAAGGAATTTACGCACATATCCGTCAAATCAATCAGGTCGTTCGTCCGGATAACCGGATCAGTGGTAACACACTGGACCTTTGGGTTTAAGTGAATACAATGCTTATGATGGTAGCCACATCACCTAACCTAACCTAAGTGCTTGCTTGGAGAAGATAAGCAAACAATGGAGGAAAGCAACAGTTAACAATGTTTTGCAAAGCAGAAGTGGAAATTAAGTGGTTTCTTGTCACCACCTCTCTCCTTCTCACACTATCTAGGCACATTGACGTAGAAAATATTCAAAATGAAGGTTTTTCATTGTAGTTTCTCCTTAAAAATCCGGTATCTAAAATATATTGATCTACAAATTGTATAAATTGTGTAGCAGCATACCACAGCTCTATAAATTGTTAGCATTATATTTCTAAGAAAAATGTAGCTTCAATAAAAAAGAGAAAATTCTGTCAAATCGTCCTAAAAACAAACAAGTTCATGCTTTTCCAAGCTTATGTTTACGTTGTGGCAAAAATAAATACATTGTAAGTGAGTGTCGTTCCAGTACGAAGTTACTGTTTATATAATGGATTGTCCTTATGACAAGAAAAACATGAAGCACATGAAAACTCAATAAATCAAATACAAAACCCAGAGTCGTGTATCTGACGCCCTATAACAGAACACGTAACCAGGGAGCTTGTTGAATTGATGAAGGGAGGCATGTATACTCACTACCCATCAAAGTTACCAATAGCAATTGGGGGTGACCATTAGTGGTCGTTTCAAAAGCATGTCGGAGGGCTATGACTTTGTGTGAACTACAAAGTTGACGTAAATCAAAGACTCCTTACACACTACACAATTCGAAAAATTGTTAAAATATTTAATAGCCTCAGGGATTCGAAGTCGTCCTGCCGTCGTAACCTATGAATATATTATACGAGTACGTGATTAAGTCTTACAGAAATTGAACAGGCGTCTACTGCTGATGATTCCATTTAAATACATAATTTGACACATGAGGGAACATTGTCAATCAACCGGTTGTCTTTTTCCATTCAAAATGCACGAGCTCTTTATCTCTTAATCTGGACTTACTTGTTCATACACTCCGATTAAGGTCTAAGCTGTTCGTATTTTTATGCAAATATTACAAAATCAGCTCATATATTTAGAGCCTAGTGATTTAATCTGTCAAGTGTTCATGTTAAGGCTCAACTATAATGCACATGAGCGAGCATGAGCTAGTGTCAAACGCGCATGAGTGAGTGAGCAAATACACCCAACCCCATGCGGCAACCTATAATGTCGTCCATGAAAGATTGCGAGCATTTCGTTAAGCATGTGCAAAACACAAATGTTTCGTTAAGCATGAGCTAGTGCGAAAGGAATCGCACCGCGCATAAGCGAATGTGACAGATAAAACACAGACAAGAAAAAAATTTGAAAAATGAGCAAATCAGCTGATATTCTGTTGGTATTCGTGCATACATCCATACACATATAATTGAACACGACATTTTTCGGCTGAGTGAAACAAAAAATTTTGTGACATATGGACATGCGCGCAGATGCGAATTATGGCTCTGACTCCGCTGCTCATCTTCGAGTTGCCCGTGTAAACTGGCCAATTAAAATCCCTGCATATGTGTAAGTTATGTCACTCCGTTCTTTCGGGGATTACAGTGTCCAAGTGGTTGGATTTTTTTTTTCAACAATTTCAAAGTCTGGGGCGGTATAGTCTGTGGAGGATGATACGAGATTAGGCTTGTGAATTTTAATTTAGCCCCGACTGTGCTCAGTTTAGTTCAAATCTGTTTATTGAACTAGTTCGTTCTTTTAGTTCATTTAGTTCAATGGATTTCATTGCACATACATTTTTCTTGTGTGATTTTCACCGGTTGGTCGTCTTATTATCACAGATATTTTTCAAATTCCCTTCACACATGTTCTTACGCTGCGGTGTTAAACAAAAAACAACCCTGATGTGCTGAGAATCGTACTTAGACGCCGTAATTTCAAGTGCGTCGACGCACAGACCCACTTGGCCGCGTGATCCAAGCTGTTTCAAAACTAACCCAACTTGGCCAATCCTACAGGAAAGCTCAGCATTACACCGTAACAGATTCCAAGACTTATATATTTGCTGAGACCATCGCAAGCAATCCGGTTACTGGTTATAAATATTTGTAACCAATGCGTATAAGGAATCTGAACAAACTTTTCGCTAAGCGGTTCGATGACGAATAATAAAAAAAAACATCTTTATAATTGTATTTTCAATAGTTTTTGAATTTCTTACAAGTAAACATACAAATCAATAAATTAAATAAATAAAAAATAAATAAATAAATAAATCAGTAATTATGGGCGTCTATCTTAGCACTATGAACTAACTTAAAATAAAACACAAGACTATATACACTGTGGTAGGCTTGGAGACGTGTATCACTAGCATGAGAACTGCAAAAAAAATGTGTCGCATCCTTTCCTTTGGCGAACTTTTCACACATACCGGGCGCACATGTGTCGCAAGCATTTTTTCATATGCCAACTTCGGTTTGTTTGCTTGAGCATTCAAGTAATTTTTCTTGCTTCCACCAACTTATTTATATCATGATAGGTATTTATCATCGCCGGATCTTCGAGATCTTTAAACTCAGTGCACATGGAGTAGATGTCGTCGCACTTTACACCATCCTGGCCGTCCTTGGCTGCTTTCATGTACTTGAAGAACCGCAGAATTTCCGGATTCTCTGATGTGGGTTTTCTGAGCTCGTCTAGTTCTCTGAAAGAAATTAAAGAAGGATATGTCGATATTAAAACTGATTATAAAACGTCGTCTGTTGATGTGCACGAATCTTCCAATGCAACGAACACTGTTACAAACATCTTTGATATGATTGAACACAAATTCTTCTTCTTGTTATCTTTTGGAGCGGTTGAGAGAGCATATAAGGCAAAATACAGTCACACAGTGCATCTCAGTGCCTTGCATTTAAGCAACGTTATAGCAGCTTACAAACACTTCAATAAATTCATTTAAATTAGATGCAATCGTTAACGTGCCAACAAAATGCGAAACAAATATGGCCAAAAATGGTCTTACAAAGAACCAGTCTAAGAAGAAAATCCAGAGTAACTTATTTGGAGTCGTTGCAGGACACTGTGCAATGGGTAGACACGCCGCAAGACAAGGACTACCATACAACGACTTCTGTAGCAGATGCATGGATGAAGAGGAAAACCCCTCATATCTACTCTGCAACTACCCTGCACAACCCTGGGAGAATACTATCCAAAGGAATTTACGAACATATCCGTCAAATCAATCAGGTCGTTCGTCCGGATAACCGGATCAGTGGTAACACACTGGACCTTTGGGTTTAAGTGAATACAATGCTTATGATGGTAGCCACATCACCTAACCTAACCTAAGTGCTTGCTTGGAGAAGATAAGCAAACAATGGAGGAAAGCAACAGTTAACAATGTTTTGCAAAGCAGAAGTGGAAATTAAGTGGTTTCTTGTCACCACCTCTCTCCTTCTCACACTATCTAGGCACATTGACGTAGAAAATATTCAAAATGAAGGTTTTTCATTGTAGTTTCTCCTTAAAAATCCGGTATCTAAAATATATTGATTTACAAATTGTATAAATTGTGTAGCAGCATACCACAGCTCTATAAATTGTTAGCATTATATTTCTAAGAAAAATGTAGCTTCAATAAAAAAGAGAAAATTCTGTCAAATCGTCCTAAAAACAAACAAGTTCATGCTTTTCCAAGCTTATGTTTACGTTGTGGCAAAAATAAATACATTGTAAGTGAGTGTCGTTCCAGTACGAAGTTACTGTTTATATAATGGATTGTCCTTATGACAAGAAAAACATGAAGCACATGAAAACTCAATAAATCAAATACAAAACCCAGAGTCGTGTATCTGACGCCCTATAACAGAACACGTAACCAGGGAGCTTGTTGAATTGATGAAGGGAGGCATGTATACTCACTACCCATCAAAGTTACCAATAGCAATTGGGGGTGACCATTAGTGGTCGTTTCAAAAGCATGTCGGAGGGCTATGACTTTGTGTGAACTACAAAGTTGACGTAAATCAAAGACTCCTTACACACTACACAATTCGAAAAATTGTTAAAATATTTAATAGCCTCAGGGATTCGAAGTCGTCCTGCCGTCGTAACCTATGAATATATTATACGAGTACGTGATTAAGTCTTACAGAAATTGAACAGGCGTCTACTGCTGATGATTCCATTTAAATACATAATTTGACACATGAGGGAACATTGTCAATCAACCGGTTGTCTTTTTCCATTCAAAATGCACGAGCTCTTTATCTCTTAATCTGGACTTACTTGTTCATACACTCCGATTAAGGTCTAAGCTGTTCGTATTTTTATGCAAATATTACAAAATCAGCTCATATATTTAGAGCCTAGTGATTTAATCTGTCAAGTGTTCATGTTAAGGCTCAACTATAATGCACATGAGCGAGCATGAGCTAGTGTCAAACGCGCATGAGTGAGTGAGCAAATACACCCAACCCCATGCGGCAACCTATAATGTCGTCCATGAAAGATTGCGAGCATTTCGTTAAGCATGTGCAAAACACAAATGTTTCGTTAAGCATGAGCTAGTGCGAAAGGAATCGCACCGCGCATAAGCGAATGTGACAGATAAAACACAGACAAGAAAAAAATTTGAAAAATGAGCAAATCAGCTGATATTCTGTTGGTATTCGTGCATACATCCATACACATATAATTGAACACGACATTTTTCGGCTGAGTGAAACAAAAAATTTTGTGACATATGGACATGCGCGCAGATGCGAATTATGGCTAGACATGATTTTTTTGCAAACATGACGAAACATTTCGTTGAAATTTGACACTAGCTCATGCTCGCTCATGCGAATTATACTTGAGCCTTTAAGAGCTGTGATGGGACGAGTGTGAATTAAAACAATTTCTCGAAAATGCTCTCAAGCGGACTTGGGAAAGTTCGCCGGGAACTGCGAACGCGAACTTTCAGAAACAACCATTTCCCAGCATGTGCATATGTGCAAAAGTTATACTTCTTGGTATGCAAACAGATGAGCATTGAACTATCGAGTTTTTTTATCGACAAAAATCTGAACAAAAGATAGTTTAACTTATTTTTTTTTTTTACCTTATTCCGATTTTAAATAGTTTCTCCGCGAATCAATCATTCGTTTTTCGAACTGTCAAGCTGAGAACGCAATACACAATTAGATCTACAAATTCACGACCAAACAATTCGTAATGAAATGTCAATTTTCACATATTCTTCTCTGCAAATGAAAAAAAGCTTCATATGAATGAATTTTCAATGTTTGCGAAGTTCACAACTCGTAGCGACCTCATATGCATCGTCCTTAAATGTGTTTGCCATTGTCTGTAAGTACAGTTAGCATCAAAAGTGATTGTACTCAAAGTGTGTCCTCTGAATAAATAATAATAAGAAAACAGAAATTGTATACCAATCTATATAAACCAAGCCAAGCTGTGCTTAAGGACCTACTCAACCCCTTAAACCACCTCTAAAATAGTCCAAGAATGCAAGACTTCTCTAAATTGGATCGGCAGGTTCAATTCGCTAAGACTGTCCCTGGCCACCATGGTATCACGGGAAATGAGATCGCCGATCAACTTGCTAGAGGAGGATCAGTGGAGATACTCCTAGGACCCGAACCTGCGTTGGGATTACCCGCGTCCTCGATTAGAGCTTCCAACTGCGGCTGCGCTTCTCGAGAGCACGACCGGAAGTGGCATGACTCTTCAGGATGTAGACAAACCAAGTGCATGCTCCCAAACGCCTGTAAGAAATCCGCGGCATTCTTGTTATCTCTTAACAGAAAAGACTGCAGATGACTTAACTCCAACAAACAAAAAAAAAATTGGATCGGCATGTTTACTGTAAAAAACTATGCTTCACTTAGACCTCAGAGGACCCTCATGCTGTCACTTTCGGCTTTTCGACCTGACTTCTCGTTGAGGGAATATTGTCATCTCGAGTTGTCTGTTTTGACTTTCTTATAGCCAATTGGTGGTTTTGAGGTATCATAGGATGTCATTGATATTTGCGTTCGTCATATCTTCAAGGTTGTTAAAGGAATAACTACCAATCAGTCTTCTTATCTCTGTAGGGGCGAGGCAAATACCGAGGTAGTGTAGTACAGTTTCTCCATCCATGCAGCATTTGCAGAAGTCATTGTAGGATATATAGGTAGTAATGTACTTAAAACAGGAAAATATATAAGAATAGCCCAGAAACTATAGGTACAGGGACAGACAAAAAATTAACTAAAATGTACATGACGAAGTAAAGTAAAAAAACATATAAGCCACGTGAGGGATCAGCCATAATACGGGGACTTATGGCAGCATCTAGCTGGTCTGCTTAGTTGGTCAGTTTAGAAGGCACTGATCAATAAATGGATATGGTTTAGCTACGTGACAATTCTCAAGAGTGATCTGCGTCAAAAGTGTTGGCAAGCAAAGCTTAAATTTGCCATTTGTGGGAATGTTCATTACGTTACATTTTTGGTGTATGACCCGATGTGCCAATAGTTCTTGGGATATCCTCATATTTGTCCTTATTTATGTTGGAGATACATTACTTATTAATATAGAAAACAGCATTTGCGATTTCGGTTCGAATTTTGTTGAGAACACAGACAACTTTATGATTTCTACTTACTTTTGTGAAAGTCCCTTTTTTTTTTTCCTTTAGCCGTGGCTCACTTAGATCAACTTGATGGGTCCATTGTGCCCTCACTCGAGGGCTATTCAGGAAAAAACTCTATATATGAAAGTCACCTTAAGACTAATAACAATAAAGTACTTCCCAGTCCTAAATGACATCTTAATCTTATTTTCTTAAAACATCTCGTGAAAAAACGATTTCATTTGCTTCAAAAGAAATGCACTGAAGAACGCGTAGAAAGGAAATGGCGTCGAACTTATGGAAAGGTCACCGAATTTATTTAAAACATAAACATAAATGCATAAATACAATTGGCCACTCAAACAGGATGGATGTTTATACAATAGTTCGGAAGATTTGTATGACAAAAGGCATCTACTCTCATTGCAGTAAAATGCAATATGGTCTCCTTTTCTTCGTCATAAGATCCTAAGAGCCAATACAAAAGGGAACAAGTCATGAGAAATGAGAGAATTGATGCGGTTTGTAATACCGAAGTTTTCAGAGACCTCAACAATGTTACCATTAAGAAGAGAGTTAAAAGATTCAGTTCGGCAATAGTTGCAGAAGTTTTTGTGTGTACTTTCCAGTCTGCTTCCTAACTACTGAGTTCGTTGGTTCCGAGTACACCATTGTCTCGAAACTACGTTGGCAGATTCAATGAACTTAAACTATTCGATGGGTGACTAGAATTTATTTCTCGCATTCTGTAAATATTTCAAGGTTAATTTCCTTTGCTTTAACTGCACATTCCTTAACCTCATCAGCAGTAAAACCAGAACCAAACTATTACCTCCCAACGCAGACCCATCGTAAATCACATTCACATAGACACACATTTATTGCACTACCAGAGGGAACTAATGACTAGAATGACTCACCTACTCAACTGGGCAGACACAAGGTTACTGTAAGGTGCATACTTCCTCGGGTCGGCGTACATCAAGCAGATAACCTTCTCCCTGCAATTCTCGTCGCTTGTCTTCAATCCTAATTGCTGGAAAACTGAATCCAGACGGGACAGGAGTGGACTATAGAACGGATCATAGCTGGAAAGTAGCAACGATGAGGCGGGCACCTTCTTGAATGCCTGATAATTATCGGCCATTGATGAGTCTACATTTGTATTCGAATTCTTGTACGAATTGTATCCGATGGAGTTCATGAAGGTATCCCTTTGGTCGGTGGTGCCGAATCTCGATAGGGCATTGTTACTCAGTGCTGTGTCGTATAGCTGTGTGGAAAAGTGATTTGTGGATGCTTCTGCAATTGAGAGGAATTAGTGACATTGATCAGTGTGATAAGCTTCGACGAAATTGCAGATACCCGGTTGGTTGTACGCATAGCCGCCATTCATCACAGTGAACTTGCTGTCGTCCTCATAGTTGTCCTTGAAATTGAAATCACTTACAGTTTCTGATGGCCGATTGAAACCAGTAATGGATGCTGAACCTAGAAAGAAAAAATTAAAAATGCATGAACATTGAATGCAATGAAATTGTGCGAAAATCTCGATGCAGACCACATGTTGCTGGTGAACATGGAAACGAGTAATTCTTCGAATAAATGCATTCCCTTTCACACTGATTCCTCAGAATTCGGTTTTCAATTGAGTTCAGTTGAAGTTATGGGGGTGTATGGAAGGGAATTACTCCTTCTTCGCTCTATGACTCGAGTACTATTTTTAGAAATGTTATCTCTAGATGGGTTGCTTGAGAAATCAGTTCCAGGAATGTCTCTTGTAGTGCTTTGTTCTGATTCTGGGCTTGGACATTCGACGAATAGTTGTACCATTCTTCTTTAGTTTATTCACTGTACTTTGTGTAGGTGGTGGTTGAATAAGCACCCGGCCAGTGAGTGCTCCACACAATAATCTTCGATTTAATTAATTTAGTTTGACGCATGCCGAACAGAAAATTAAAAAAAGAAATACTATCGAAATTCCAGCTCAGTTGTAATTACAAAACGTGGATTTCTACGTGAGGTCCGTCGTCATCATAGCTTCAGTGTGCAGGCAATTTGTCGCACCGTTGAATAGTTTGAGCGTGAATACACTCTTTTGGAACTGACGTCAAGGGATTGGTGCGACATGAAGCCACTGTAGCGTTCAGGATAGAAGAAGACGTCGATTAGCTTAATCAGATGAATTGGTCATCGCCAGAGAGACAAATTGTGGTGGCGTAGGAATTTGAAGCCGGACGATTACAGATGACGCAGTCAATGCAGTAAATGGGCACTGGATCCGGAATTTGACCAAAAAATGATAATCTCATTTTTGGCTCATAGACTATGTATGTCAACAAGTAAAATGGCCGCTATTGGAGCGATTCACAATTTATTCGATCAAGCATCAATGCATCCTCAAATATTGACTGTTTGTTGCAGTTTATGGGATCGGAAGTTATTTCATTCAAAAGTACATCGTTTGCGTCAACGTTCAGGTTCATAGTTAAACCCCGATGTTAAAACTACCACAAGACGGTGACATCCCATACAAGCGACGTACCACCCGGAGTTGTGAAGGATACGCTTGGCGATTGAGACATCTCTCACGGCGAGGGCTAATCAATTAATCTCCGCGATCATGCGACTTAACACCACTCGGTTATTACAAGCCAACCGCTTTGGACGAGTTCTAGGACAACATTCGAGACACTACTTGTCGAATAAAGCTACAATGACTGACTGAGTCATTGAAAAAAATACCGTTCGATTAAAGCACTCCCAGCTTAGCCGAAGTGGCCGAACGAAGTGCTATTTCATTGGACATAAGTCCACTATGTGAAGGCTATTCTCTGTTCACTGAAATGTTATAAAAATCGCTGTCAAAATGTTCAAGCAACTAATTTCTGGTACAAGCGAGTTGTTGCACGAATGTTGCTGGAGAAAATACCTTCCATATTGAATTAAAAATGTAACGCATTTTGCTAAGATGTTATGTTTTATTATGCGATTCAATGTTTGTGTACATATTTTATGCTTCATAGGATGAAGCTCACATGCTGACACCAACCTCCTCATTTTAATTTTTCTTGGAATGGAGTGTAAATACGCAGCTCGTCGTATTCCTTCTTCGAGGAGAAGTTTTCAAGGAAATGCATCTCTTGCAAATTTTGAAAGAAAATTTCAAAGTTTAAAAGAACAAGGACATAGTGAGAATCATTGCACTTCATGGGATTATTCTACACTGTGAGGGTTTTTCGCAAAGCAGAATTGTTGTATTTAGTATTGTATTTCTGTTCATAAATGGATTGAAAGCATTTTTGTTCTGTTTGCTTGTGTAGCAGTAAGCTGACTAGCAGTATTCCTCAATAATACCGATAATCGAGTTATATGCGAAGAATATCGTGAGCAGTCGAACGAAGTGGACGAGGACACTCGACGGTGCAGGAATGAGTGTTCTTAAATAAAGTATAATAGTTCAAAAAAGTGTCCAATTGTGTCTTTTTCCACTTGGCAATTGGCATGTTCATCATCATCTTCAGTGAAGCTCGTGAAAATCTAAGAAAAATAGCAATTTCATATTTTGTCAAACACACCAATCTGGCACGTCATATTTGAACAATTCCAACGTGGCTTAGCCAAGACTCGACAGTGATCTTAGCTTATCCCAAATATGGTCAACAACATCGATTCTGGCTAGTATGGTGTTATGTACTTTTACAATGCCTCCGCCTTAATCTGTACGAATTTACACGACAAGGATAACTCCATCTGCATCGACAGGATTACCAAAACGAATGTTGTGGTGTCGCTTCACAGAGAAGTTTTCCCAGTCTCAACAGACATTTCAGAATTAAAAAAGATGTTCGTCCATTTTTATGAGAGTCTTAATCTTCATCTCAATAACGTACCGATTTGTCCACGCTTCAAGACGAATCGCCCATCTTAAACGAACTCGCGCTAGCTTCAAAAACTGTTGTCGATCCTAACCAGGCAAACAGCGGCATTAGACGCCTATCGACCAAAACGTTCGGGAATTGCGCATAAAGTCGGCCACCGTATTTCTGAACTCTCAAAATCTGCCACACAACGTTTTCGCTCTCACTGAATTTTAACAGTTACTTTACTTCAAATTTTGATGTCCCCCGTGAGGACGGTCTGGGAAAAGACAAATCTTCGAATACAGCCAATTTTAAGTTAATATGCGCTAAACCAACTAATCTCAAACGAAATCTGTATCTCCTGCTGTGACATTAGCCCATCCCAGCCAATTCAAGGCTACCCGTTCGTCGTTGATGCCAATGACTCTCTCTCTCTCTTTAATGAAACTAATTTCAATGACGATGTTATAGTAGATTTATGTGTGATTTTAGCCTTCCCCATCCACATGCGTCCAATCTGGTGACGGGACACATTCCGTCTCTCCTCATGCAACTGCTGTCAAAGAATGTCTCTTTTCAGATTGTCTCTCTAACGCCGGTCTATGTCAAATAATTTGTATACTGTCTTGGCAGACAACTCGCCCTTATCATCTCATCTGACATTGTTAATTGCATTGTTACTGAAAGCGATCATCCTCTGTCTACTTTGGACCATTACCATCGCCCCCCTTCGAAGAATTTACATTCCAATGTCTTGTGCCTTTAACTTTTGTAAAACTGACTTCGTTTAGCTCAATGTGTTGCTCACCGCGTTAATTTCAACTGACAGAGGAGAAGTACAGGTTGTTTAGTTCACCTCGAGAATTTTTCATACAAAATTAATTAGAATTCAGAAATCTACGTGAAAACGTATTCACGAAACTGTGGGATACATTTTGCATGTGCTGTTTGCATGAAAGGCAATGCACACATGAATTGACTTCATTTCACTTCATTCATTCAGCAGACGATATTCAATTGAAATCGTTTGCAAACATGGTTGAATTTAATAAAAATTTCATATCTCTTGTTTCCTCAGTCGTAAATATATCAGCTATTTTACTAGCTGAATAAATAATGAAAAAATAAAAATTCAATTATTTCAAGTCTGTGCCTTTGCATGCACTTCCCTCTCAAAATCGTGGTTTCGATGGCGTTTCTCATTAATTTCTTCACCGCAAGCCAGGTGCCGACTTTTAGTTTCAATTTGATGGATGGTAAACCGGGCAATTCCAGCGAATTTACTTTTAAAACAACTCACTGAACAAACTGGAAACTGTATAAGCGAAACTGACAGGCGAACTTCAGTTTCTTGAAATTATCCAAATTCCTGCGCAATTTTATTAATTTTTATTTCCGTAAGAACTTTCTACAAAGTATAAACAAAGGGATGAATGAAATCGATAAATTCGTACCCAGGTTATAGCGTGACCAAGGGAAACAACAGATTCGAATGGGGTATTCATATCAATGCCCGATGTATAAATACCACACGAGTTAACTCAAAAAAAAACCCATTGGACCGATTTTCCATCTGGAATCACAGCTGAATCGCAACAACATCGAACCATTTTTGAAGCGGAAGTGTTGACTGGTGACGATAACGTCAAGCGAAATCGGTCATGGTCGCAACGCGGTAAGTCAGCGCAAACGGTGGCCTGGCCAGGATTGACGGCCAGAAATGTCTTGCCATGTGTTTGATGGGATTGGCAGGGAATCATCTACCATGAGCTGATCTCTTCCGGCAAACTTCTTAAAAAGCTTTGGCTCGTAGGAGGGAGAGTTTCTGAATTGTTTTCCATCAGGACAACGTCACAGACATCGATAGGGACTCAACAGAAGCTACGGAATATTCGTTGGGATGTCCAGCCACCTTAAAATCGGGACCTAGCAAACAGTGATCTACTGTTCTTGTGAAACAAGACTATATCAGTTTTTCGTCAATAGGCACTAGGGCTTTTACGAAAGAGGAATAACGGTATTGCCATCAAAATGACCCAAATATGACTTACATTGGACTATTTTCAAATTTCGTGCAAAAATAATTGCTTTCTTTTTACTTCACCTGATATATTTCAATTTCATGTTTTTTCGATTATTCCATTAATTTTTCTTTGAAATGTACATCAATACAAGAAAAAACTAGCAAACATTACGCGACGACATGGACATTTATAGAGATAATGAAGTTCACTTACATCAAACACCAGCTACAGTATAAATTGTACACAGCACCATGGCCAAAGTAAATTCCTGCCTCAAGAACATCATTCCAGAAGTAGTTCTGAATAAAACCGACATTTTCGTATGTATTCTTTGGGCAATGGCATGACATTCTCAGAATTAAATTTCTTTATTGATGTACGCACACTGACGCTGTGGATGCTATTCTCACATACAGTCGTGTACTTGTCGTGCCTTAAGTTTGCTGAGAACATATTCTTGGAAATCACAATCTTTGTTGAGTTTTCAACAAGAGAGGAATTGAGGAGCAATGGGGATATCTGCACAGATGATTCAATGGCAGATTGTGTAACTGAGAACAAGCACTATTTCCCAGAATTCCAAGCTGAAAACCAAGCTGTAAACAGTTTTAAGAAAAACCCTTTTCCAAATCATGTTGCTATCCTTGACTGGTTCTCTTGACTTTCAAGAACAATTACAATATATTCGGACCAGCGATTCTATATTGACTCTCTGTTGCAACTAGGAATCGCATGCTGGTCTCCTTTGAACCACCCCTTGTGATCACAGATCAAAGACATACTCTTCAACTGAAATTGGATGTCTCCCATTTAGAGAGAATTGCCATTAACTTGACCTTAGAGTCATCAAAGAGTCACACCACAGGATTGGTTTACAATGTCATCTGAAGTTTAGTATCACCTAAAGCGTTTTTTTCGTATTTCGTTATTTTTGTGGCACGTCAATCCTAGGCGTGTCTGAGCCTAGCTTCTTTCTACAGCGACCACTCGTGTTGTGTGTGCTATTGTTCAATTATGATTGGGTCGGACCTACGTTTCATGGCAACATTTACAGTGACTCGATGGATGAAAATTCGTGAACAATGGAAGTTCAATACAATTTCGACGTTTGGTATTAATTAAAAAAAGAGCGCATATTTGAAAGGTGAGTGTAATCCTTTGACTCTAGAGAGCGAGTACAAGTTAGGGTCACCCCATGAAAGTCGTAGTTCTGTAGACCATTTGAGAATCAGAAGCAAGTTCCACTCAGGATATATTCCGAAAAAGAGCTGGACCGACAAGAAAAATAACATCTTTCGATCGTTGAGCATAATATGGCATCATTCTCGCGCACTCCTCATCAAATGATTTCGTCAAATTATCTGCAAGCTTTGACAAGTGAGAAAAGAACTCGATTTAGAAAAGGTCCATGGCTGGAACTGAAGGGGGTGACACTAAAGAAGTCAAATGTATAAATTAGAAGAAATAATGACGAGTGTGAAAGAGTGATGCAGAATGGACGGACTTCTTTTCTGATGGCGGAAGTGACAATGGCCATGGAACCGGAAAAATCTCACACCAACAGAGATTTCGTATTCGAAAGACTTAATGCAACGAATGCAACCGATGGTAGAAGGAAAGCATCTTATAGAAGACCACCGGTTGGATTACCTAACAAAGCACTCCACAATTGACAAGGCAAAGGATTAGAGGAAGACACTGTGTATGTTAGCGGTTTCATTGACTTCTCTCAGGCATTTGACAAGGTGTGGCACGATGACTTGAAATACAAGCTTAGACGAACAGATTATTTTCTGTCAGGCATACATTAGCTAAGCGTAACGTTTTGCAGATGGGTTCGAACTGGCGATAGTTGGTACGATAGAGGGGCTGTCGGAAAAGAGAAACAGAGCTAAGGCGAGAAAGGTTGGAGTTGAGTTGAATCTAAAGGCCGAAAACGCAGGCGAATCAATTGTTCCAGTTAAAGGTTGGTACATGAAGGTGATGTCATCTCAAGAGTTTCCAACCCGATCAGCTGTAGTTGGTCTTTATAGGGTGGTAAAGCAAGGCTATCAGACCATAATGACTGTAATGCAAAACTGAATGTACATTGGACAGTTTCAATACGAATTGGGGGGCTGATGTTGTATGGAGAACAAACTTGACTGGAATATTCGAGGAGAGGTCTGGCGTAGATGATGTAGAGGGATTTCGTATCGCTGGGGTTCAAGAATTTCTTGTGCCAACGTTTTATGAAGCCCAGGGAAGAATTGTCTCATTGAATCATTTGGTGAATGTGGGTTTAGAAACTTATCTTTTTCCTAAGTTCCATTTAAAAGAGACTGTGGGTCGAGACTCGTTGTGAAGGTAGTAAGTTGCGGGAGATGGGGAAAGCGTTTGGGCGAGAAAGTAGTGAACTGGCATTTAAATGCGAGGAGAATTGTTGTAGCACCAAATGCCGAAGGCAGCAAAGTTGTTTTGGAGTGCATACGAGTCGGTTGAGCTGGAAATTGTCCCGCGTATTCTCATATCATCTAAGTAGGTAGATAAAATGGAGTCTTTTATGACATAGTCGACATCATTGATGGTTAAGACAAAGATCAGAGGACCAAGGTGACTCTCTTGCGGAATGCCCGATAACCCAAAAATCGGATGTTGAGTGCCTGAAGAAAACTTGGCGATTGTCTTGGCGAACAGCGATTTAAGCCATGCGATAATGTGGGGTGAGAAACCAAGGGCCATTGGTTTGAAGAAGATTATTGGTTGGTTCATTTTGTCAAAAGCTTTGCTAAGGCATGTAGTTACAACGTCCACTTCGTTAACTTGCTCCAATGTTGAAAGAGTTTTGGAAACGAAATCTGTAAGTTTAGTTGTGGTAGATCTGCCCTGGCGTGTTGAAGAGATGGAGTTGCAATGGAAGTACAATGAGTCGTGCACAACGCATTGAAAGAGTCTGGCGATGGAAGATAACGTAGCTATCGAAACATCATTCTTTGTCCTTTTTTTATGTGTGTGGTCGATGGAGGCATTTTTCATGATGAGGAGAGAAGTAGACATAGAACCTACAACTCTGGCTGTACTAAAGTGAGCAACATATATAATTCGGTGCAGCAACAGAGTTGCTCTCACTTCAAAACAAAACAATTTAAGAGCTACTCTGAATATTTCCTGGATCGTTACAGTGGACTACGAAATAGCAAATCTCACTTGTAAGCTACACACGAATTCTATTTCATGGTCCTTGCAATCATGTCATGGTCTAAACATTGAACATGATAGACGTTGGGTGCCGAATTCAGAGAAGCAAAGAAGCCGCTGCTTCCAGCTCACTGCCCCAACTCACTGGCAACCACCATCATCATAGTCCCAAGATCAGTCACCCATAAGAAATAGGAAGTCTGAGTAAATGAAAATATCCCGTCAGATCAACGGTAATGGAAGGCTATACGTCTACTGCCCTCTTGGTGAAACATCAATACAGGTATTAGTAGAGCTAGTGATATCCGCAAACGCGTGTATATACCCGGATATCGGAATTTTCGGGTATTACTCGGGTAAGATCAAGAGCATTAACACGATTAGATCTGTGTCACGATTATATGATTTTCTACGTGCAAAAAAAAAACATAACAACCAGAATTAAATTCTTACCCTGTCCGGCAATCTTGCCTAAAGATCCAATAATACTCGGCAGAAACAGAGCAAACAGTACCGACTTAATAATCTGTATTCCAATAAAGATCGGCCAAAGTATTTTCTTCAATCCTAAAAGCAAAGAAAACGCAAATGTTATCTAGTCTAGTCTGAAATTAATCTCTCTTCGTTACTCACCTGAAAAGAAGAACAGCCGTCCTGTCTCGACGGCTCTGGGAATGGCCACATTGACCACCGCAGACCTAGCGAATCTCTTCAAGCTTCTTTCCAAGCTGTCCTCATTTGGATCATCTTCCTTCTCGGGTTCAGCTTTCACTTCACCCTGGTCCTCGTTGATTTCCACTGAAACGCCCGACTTCGCGACTTGTTTCCTAGAGAATAGTTCGAAGAGATAGGACACCAGCGTGTCTTCGAGTCCCTTCAGTTCCGATCGCAGTACATTATCCAGAAATGTATCACTTTTGCTGGCAGTCACATTAGTCTCGATGTAATTTGATCGGAAAACGTTTTCAAGTTCCTCCTCATTCTCAATTTCTTTGGCTTCGACAACCTGCTCCTCCTTGGGAAGTTCTTTCGATGTGACAACGGTCTCGGCGGGCTGCTCCTCTCGCCGGGTCAGCCGATGCTGGCTGATTCGCAAGTCACTCTCAACTGGTGAAAATACTCTGTACTGACCAGTTTCGGTGAACAAGCTCCGCGATATATAATCAGGATCATATTGCGACGGTATTATCGGCTTGAACCCATCGTCGGATTCTGGTGAATTGAACGGTGCACTAAATCTTGCACTATGGCTGCATAAAACTACACTTAAACTGCTAAATACAACTAACACTCCCAGCGTCGCCCTCATCCACCGCGTATCACAAATCCTGAGGTCAACCATCATCATCGGTGTATTTCTTCGTATTTGAAACATGATTGAATTGTCATTTGGTCGGAAACTCCTCTCCTCTCCGATTCTACGAGGTATCTGAAATAAAAAGCGAACACACTGTAGACATGTCTTTAAATAAGCGTACACATATTTCCAGTGGAAACTTTTTTACTTAAAAATTGCAACAACTGAACAGGTTATTGTTGAAAACCGTTGCCGGATGTACAAGTTTCTTCTAAGGAAAGAACATTTTCCCTCCGAAGAAAGTTGTCAAGCTTTCAATTGAAAAGGAAAGGAAAATCCTCCAGTGGATTAGGAATTCTTGAGATTTGTGGCATTTGTGTTGGGAAAGACACGACCAACTTTGCGTGGAGGAAGCGCACTGTGTAGGGGTTGGACTTTGTCACAGTTGCCATCAACTATTTGAATAAAAACGTGCAGCAAAATACCTCCGCTTTTTATTCTCGTTAACCTAAACCGATTTTCGCACAAAACCGGAACCTTGTATTCAGATCTGGTCTTTGGATGGAGATGGACGAAGTTTCATTCGGGTTGTGAGAAAATGTAGTGTAATTTAGTCAGCCGTCAAAAGAATCTTTTGTTAGTTTTGAAAGTTAAAGATTAAAGCGTATTTAATTTCAAACCTACAACCATATTCAATGTACCCACATCCCGAGTTTTGTGGGCTTAAATTTTGAGAATTCTGAATGAGAGTGCTGCTCAGCATGGGGCTGCAGTTTCGTACGCCAGACGCAGTGCACAACTACGGTACATCAATTATCAGAACAATGCGAAAATTGCACTTGAAAAGCAATTAATTTTGCACACTCTAACTTAACTCGAAACGAGTGTGGATGATGGTTTATGAGTTGCCCATTGCTTCTCCGTCGAGAGAGGAAAAACTAAGTAAGGCTTACGATTGTTAAGTGGTTTTGCAAGCAGTATTGTCCATGATTAGAAATCATTTGATGCGTCGAGAAATTGGTTGAAGGATTGCTAGGTATGAGATGGGTATCAAAGGAAACATAGTCTTCATACAACTCATAAATACTCGAGCTTTAAATATTCCAGAACGTTAAAGTCAACGACTAATATATTAGCTGCTAATAAAAAAAACTTTTAAAATTCATGCGTGATGACATAGTATGTAGATTTGCTGAATTAATTTCCCATTATTTCCCTTAGTAATAAAGCTGCTCAAGTGCGTATAGTACTCGCATTCCGAAGGTCCCGTACTATAAAAATTATTTTATTGATAAATGCAATTCATTCAAATGATTTTATTTACTGAGTTTTCTACTAACTTCAACCCCTAGCAAGGTACTCAATTTGTTGATACGTAGTACGTACTTCTACCCATTAACACAAAAATATTTGTGAATCCACACACATTGCACCAAACGCAGCAACTACCGAGTCCCATGAGTTTGAGTTGTTCATGTGGGCTTGGTGTATGAAATTAATGTGTCCAATACCACAGGGCCTTGGGTGAAGTTGTCAATTACAGCGATTTCAGAATGCCCGAAATGATTTTAATTGAATATGCATACTCAATGAAGAATAGTTTTATGTGTACATTGATCTAAAAGTGGAAGCCAGGACACACACAATTGACCACTTTGCAGCTTAGTATCTCTAAGCCCCTTGATGAACAAGTTGGTAATGAAACTCCTGTGCAGAATTTCTGGGTCTCATCATCGATAATAAGCTAGGCTGGGATCTTAATATCCATAATATGGTTAGGAGGGCCTCTTCTGCCCTATACAGCTGTTAAAAAGCCACTGGATGCAAATGGTACAGCCACGCATAGCTTACTGTATTTTCACCTCGATTGTCAGACCGTCACTCTTGCACGGGTCTCACTTCAATCTACAGCACTAAGCAAAGCTGTCAACTATAAAGCATTCAACAGGGTGCAAAGACTGTCCTGCATGTGTATCAGCGGAGCGTTGAAAAGCACTCCGTCTGATGTACTTGACATACTACTGCACCTTCCTCAACTGGAACTACTTGGTAAGCAATTAGCAGCCAGCACAGCCCTGTGACTCAAAACGCGCTGACTGTGGTCCGAACTCACCATCGGTCGCTAAACCATTCTAAATTATTACAATGATCGTCCTTGAACTCATACCTTAATTACAGGCTGTCTCTTAACGAGATGGCTAAGCATTTTAATATACACTTCATGTTGACACCGGGACACTGTGACATACCGGGTAATTCCAAAGCCGTGTTGCACAAACTCTTCTCTAACACCAGGAGGAGACCCACATGGCAATTAGAACAACCATTAACAAGTAGATAAACCTCACCACCTGCCCAAATTAAATATGGCCAGCTCTAAATCTAAAACGATCACTCAGACAGACCTTCACATAGGTCACTGCTCAATTGGCATACAGCCCGCAGGGTGGATGCTCCATACAATGAATTTTTCTGTGTGGATGAAGAGGAGGTAGAAACTGAAAATCACCTTCTCTGCTAGTGCAGATCTCTGGGAAGTCGTTGGCACTCGTTGCAGTCTGCCACTTCTACATAACCTAACCTATACCCTTCTTGAAGTGTTCATGCATATAAATTGAGATCCAAAATCAAAGACTCCATTTGTTGGCTGGTGGTTAAACTTCTACTCAATTCAATCGGTTGATAAATGTCAAAATTATTCAACATTTTTGGCGCACCCTGTACGAACCCATAATGTGTTTATATGTCATAAGTTGCTCCCACAATTCGAAGTCCTTTAGAAAACTATCTAAGCACACACCTAAAACCACATAAGCTACCTAAATAAAAAAAAAGTCCCACACACGCGCGTACGCACGACACAACGCCGTAAATTTAACTTGAATATCTTATTCCCCTCCGATGTGTCGCACGAATGTTTCTCCCACCACTGAATGAATAACCCACAAGCCCAATGCTAATCGTGACTTAATCAGATGCAAAATGAAAGCGAAACCAGAAAACCCAAGCGACTCAAAATGTGTAAACATTGTAAGAGCAAAATACAACTTTCACCAAACGCCCTCAGAGTGTGTATAATATTTTGCATTTTGGAACCCGAAGCACTTCGGCAAATCCTGCAAATGCGTCCTCACACTTGCATTGTTTGAGTTTTTAGCATTCTGGCCATGTTGAGCGTGACAGCATCGCGCATTTCCATACAAATTGTCGCCTTGTGCACGTGAAGGTCGAGCGTCTACTGTTGGTACAATTCAACCCATGGTGAGGCCCAGCTTTGGCTTAAGCTCGTAGCGTGAGGAGTTTATGCTCTTGCATATTAAATCAAAAATACCATGCTTTCACTCCCGTGTCCCATACACGCGTACCTGCTCGTAAACTCATCGTGTGATGACTCGCTTCACACCTTTCCTCGTTGCAACCGCGACGAAATATCACCCAATGGTAAGCCATTCATTAAATCCATCTCAAGCAGTTCTCTCTGAAGTTGTCAGATCAGGTTCAGGATTTCTCCGATGAGTCCACTGAAAGGTGGTGCTGTGTCATGTCACTGGAATTGTGATGATGATGCATCCGATGGATGGTGTAACTGGTCGCATCTTTCGCAACGTTTCCGGTCTCAACACTTTCACCATAGAGTCACAAAAATGCCTATAAATGTCTGCTAACATGTGTTCGTTTGCGATCGCTTGTGATAATTGGCAAATAAATTTCAGATGCGTCACCACAGTGCCTTATCACAGCAGAGCTAAAAGTGAGATCAATTGAAGTGTGCGCCACTGGGAGCCGAATTAAAATGCGAGATTCATTGTGTCAGATTGATGTGCTAACTGTTGCCTCACGCAGAACGTAATTCAGTGAAAGTCCTCTAAACCGAAACTAAAAGTGGAGAAACTCAGACGAGACAACGCCACTACGGCGTGGATGGAAAAAAATACTAGTATGCACTTGCTCAAATAATTTAACCAAAATGTGCGTGTTACAAGTGTCTTCTCTTAATCCACGGAATAAGGCGCTAGATTGATTGACCGACCATCAACGCACAGTCCAAACCGTTGAGTCTAGGAAAATTATAGTTTGAGCTGGGGATCATTGTACACTGAACGTGAAAACTAACGAAGGTCACCGTCTATCTCTCCCAAGCTTAAAAGCGGTACATACGTCCAACAACAAAATCGCCTTAAACGGACATCAACGTCAACTGATTAATGACCAACACGTCGAGGAAATCAAATATGTGGTGCTCAAAAAACCACTAGAGTCGTCGCTGATGCTACTAATAAATATTTCAATTGGATCATTTCAGACCGTAGTGGGTTCGTGGTAATACCCATCCCCCTCCCACTCTGCATTGGTTTTGCAACACATGTCGTTCAACAACGACCGTAAAGACAGCTGCGGGACATCGTTTCGAAACGATTGAGGAGATAAAAGTCGAATCGTTGCGTGACTTGTTGAAGGTCATTCCGGAAATCGATTTTAACAATTGTTTCGAGGATTGGCAACTTTGAAGGCGATGGGATCGATTTAGAAGATAAATAAAAGTTTTAAAAGTTCCAAACGGTTTTGTTGAAGAGTTTGTATTTTGCTAAACGATGCCTGGACCTATGACGTGATGGGTGAAATGCTTTGCGAGCACTTTTAAATGAATCAATAAGATGAAATACAAAAGCGAATTTTGAGTTTTAGTGCAAAAGCACTCACTATTCCATCAGTTAACTTATTTTACTTAAGTAATTAGGAACTGTAATGATATGAGGAATGAAATAAATAACCCAGCACATTAGTACAGAAACTTGATCAGCCATTCCAGTGGTTGGCCACTAAATTCCACTGAACATGCAAGTAGGACTACCCCATGGCTTCATATGCAGATGCTGTGGTGACGAAGAAGAAAAGGAGGATATTCTTCACTGTCTTTGGCACTGCCCCAGCCTCTGTCAGTCGAGATATAAAACACTGGAAGAACTCTTCTTCCAAGACATCGAGGATTTAACAGATATACCACTACTATATCTCTTCACATTAATCAGAATATCATGATGACTGGGCAGCACACATCAACACCAACATGAATGTGGGACGACGTAGGATTGCATTCCCCCAATGTGTTCCACTGGACCCTCGAATGGGTAGCCTTACCAAATCCAAGCTTGCGTCCGTTATATCGTGAGTTTAGTGTACTTTAATGCGGCCATGCACTCTTGTGTCGGTGTGTCAAAGTATGTCATACCAAATTTCAGACGCATTCCGATCGTTGGAGAGTGACTAGGGCTGATAGTGTAAAGTGGAATTCACATAGCTCGATAATAAATTCATGAAACTTGAATGGAACAGACGTACACATAATTTCACAACAATTATTGACGTTCAAGGCTCTGTATCACTCCACCGCGCAGAGCGTCATTAGGATCATCCAATCAAAATCAACCTCTGCTGGTCATGATAGTATACTGGATAGACTACAAATTGAACAATTCGGAAGCGACTACACTCCCATGTTCCTCAACTCCGAAATACCCTTCTGGCGTTATTTTCCATCAAGGGAGGAGTAGAACACAAATTAACCCATCAACAATACGACCGTCCACGTTTATGCAGATGGATAGAAAATGCTAACAGCCACAGGCGTGGGTATTTTCTCCGAATTGTTAAGCATGTACTGCTCCATCAAAATCCATGACTATTGCAGTGTTTTCAAGCGAAGGCAGTCACGGAAGCGGCCAGAATGATATCAATGTTGAGAATAACACCGGCTGATATTACCAACCTAATTGGCAGTCAAGCGGCCATTAAAGCAATTTCGGCAATAGACATCAACTTCAAGCTGGATGCATGCTGCCGTCAAGATATCAAGATTTTGAACGCACAGCAGTCCATTGTTCTCTGCTGGGTTCTAGGTCGCAGGGGCATAGCCGACATGAGGCATGAGGGAGCGGATGAACTTGCCGGAAAAGGAGCTACAATGCATCAAACCGACTATTGCGGTTGTCAAGAAGAAAGTGGATGACACGAATATAGAGTTAACGAATAAAATATGGAACACTCTAACCACCTGTGGGACCAAAAGTGCAATAACTGTCAAACTCCTTCAATGCGACAAAAGCTGCTCAGGATGGTAGTTGGAGCACTAACTGGTCATATTCATCTGAATTACCACGAAATGAAAATGGAACCATCCAACTATAAAGGCTGCGGCGACGTGGAGAAAAAGAGGACACTGCTGACTACCTCAGTCACTGCCCCAGTCTCTGCCTATTGAGAAAATGAACGCTGAAGGAAAACTTCTTTCAAACCTTCCAGGATCTAACAAAAACCTGTCTAGCCGCAATTTCCATGTTTATTAAAATTTCAGGATGGCTTGGCAACACACTGACATGACGGGTACGAGGAAGGAGCTAAGAGGATGAATTCCTCTACGCCACGTCTAAGGAGCTATGTGAGATGTAGCTTACGCGTCTACCCACTAACCTAACCTGTCACTATCACCCTCACTACTCGCACTGTTCCTTCTTCTTCGAAGTTCAACGTAGAACGCATTTGTGAAATATACATCGATGTGCACAGTAAAGTGCGCGCAAAAGGGGCTGATTGTGAGTAATTTAACACGTACACATGAGCCACGTGATCACGTGTAATTGGATATATCCGATTATTGAAGGTTCCATAGTAATCACACCCCAATTAATGTCACTTTTAAAATGACGCTTCTTCGAATATTTGATTCAATTTGGGAGGAATTTGCTAGAGGAGGGAATAATTCCTGCGATTATTTTGGTTTGTAGAAAGAGAAAAATAGAATCTCATGTTATTCCGAGTACAAAATAAACAGTAGCCCGCTAAAGATCAAGCGTTCTGGAAGGTTTCCCTAGCCTTACTCACTTCCCATATAAGTTTGGAGGCAAGTATAAATACATACCTTTCAGACTTATCAAATTGTGTCAAACATTAAGTGTAGATATAAGTAGCTTCTCAATATTATGTTAAGTACGTTATCTATTCTTAATTGATATTGTCCAAAACAATAAATGTGGGCACTACAGACGTCCATCAGGAATGTACTGATCCGTACGTCACAACGAGCGGATGACTTCACTTATACTGGCTCCGCAAGCAGTGACATCAAAGCTAAATTAAACTTGCCAATCGCCGTCGATTTGTCTGAAGAAGCAAACTGAAACAGAGCCCTTTCTCGAAAGACCTAGTTGACTGCATACAAGACTACGGTTTAGATTAACATTGACAATCTTGCAAGCCTAGTCTAGTGTGTGAGTTTGGTTTGACGAATCGAGTACACAGCTGCAGCAGATAAAAGCAAGCACTTTAAGATTATTACACGATCCTCGTCACTCCTTAAACTCATCCGTTCGGCATGATCGAGTGTCATCATCGATTTTTCTTCGTTGCACTCTACCTAGCCTCTACCCGATTAGCAATCATTCTACCTAGCCTCTACCCAATTAGCAATCATTCAATAATTAGCTGTTTTTCTCAAGAGTACTGCCGCAGAGGCCAGGCGGTTACGGATACAACGCCATCTACAACTCAGCTCAAACCCAGAGCATTTCAACAACCAGTCCAGTCGTGCGGACAGCGCAGGACAACATCGACGCATGCACAGCCGATTAAGCTTGTTGCTTGAGGCTCAGATCCAGTTGCAGCGCCGTTTATGAAAAATTCCAAATGTCGAATGCATACCCATTATCTGACGAATCCAATCAAGGAGAATAAGAAAAAATGTATTCGCATCTGTATCTGAGTACCGGACCCATCTGCTGTCGAAAGGAAAGTGACGAAGCGGAAATATTTAACACAATTAGTTTGTTGAAAGTGTGTCAGATTGAAATATCTGCTTCCTCACTTTCGATTTTGCACAGTAATGGCCAGGTGAGGAAATGAAATCGTTCGATGTAGCCTGATTTTGCACTACAACGTCATTGAATTCCCATGAAAAGGTTATTTCTTGTGAAAAGGAATAAAAGATGTTCGAAGAGCAATCCTTTCGCCATTTTACGTTGGTCCACAGCGAATCATCACTTTCCAATTTCCAATCGAATCTCTATGCAACACCAGGTTCAGTTCTCAGAACGTTGTGTGTACTCAACTGGTGTTTCGTGATTGAAGCACATTCAATCTGTTCATTTGCAAAACATCCAGTGTCCCGAGCTGAATACCATTTATGTGCCGAATCTGCTAACAGTCAACAGTTCCCAGAAATCAACGATGTATGCCATTCCGGACTTACAGTGGGAAATAAATCAGTTGTGAAATTTAACCTACACGAGCATGAATGCTGCCTACATGGGGGTAATAATCGGATGAGTGATGGTTCGTTTACTTTCCTTGCGAAGGGTTAAGCATTTAAAGGTTTCATGTTTTTGCCCGCGTTGAGCTGGCATTGAAAATAAACAAAAAACAAAAAAGTGACACTTCTTTTCAGGTGTTCTCGTGATCGAAGATTACCTGCTTATTTGGAATCATAGACGTAACCAACGTAAGCTAGTAAGACTGAGTTGGCTACGTATGAGTGGTTTTGACGTAATCGTGCAATGCGCGGTTTCTTGCTGTAAATGGGATTACTCTGCCGTCTTTTAAGGTAGGTCTTGGTGAGATTCACGTGTCATTGATGACTGACTACCGCCAATCGCGCGAATATGATCTGCATACGCGGACGATTGAATGAACTTCTGAGAGATCGCACCCTAGTGGAAAAGGATCTCAAACAAGTTGGCGTGCGAAATTGGAGACAGCTAGCCAGAGATAGCTCTAGTTGGAGAAGTTTGTTTGTTGAGGCCCAGGTCCACCCGGACTGTACCGCCATAGAAAGAAGAAGAAGAAGAAGCTAACGTTAGAAACAGCAGTCAACCAGCCGATGACTAACAATTAGAAGCACAGACGAACAGTGTACCACCGCAAATCCATTTATAGTTTTGACAATATCCGTTTATGGTGTATTTGAAGAAGGTAAATGGACACTTCCGTGCCGCCAGTCGCAACCTATTTATGCGATCCTCTATGGAATGGGGCACAGGGCAGAGATGAAATTCACCGATCAATTGTGAAATTGCAGTGTTCTGCTTGTTATCACGCTAATCACACGACATTAAATATCCTTGGCGATATCCGGAGCAGCTTTTAAACGGCTCGGAAGCCCTCGTACTAAACTAGCCACCGGACCACCGGACCAATTTTCTCTGGATCACAAATACGATTATCGTATCGAATTGTTCCTTCAAAACCGCTAGTCTTCTGCAGGATTAGTGTTAGTGTGAATATTTGGTCCATGGACTGAGGGTATGCTTTCCTCAATATGCGTGACGAATAACAGCAGCGTGCCCATTTATTATCGTTATTCCAGGAATTTGTTTCAGTTTTTCTGTTTTAATTAAAAGAGTAAGAACGAACGTAATTACCTTCGTTATGTTAAACCATGTCACGTTGAAACTTCATAGCTTTGTGTATCTATACAACTGCAATCAATTATCGGCGACAATTATTGTATTAAAGGCGACCAATAGGATGGACTTTCAGAAAAACAAAACCACAAACAAGTGAATGCAAAATTTTTCCATAAGCCAAGTCTCTGAAAATCATTTTGCTGGTCGTATGGAAAACTGTTACGCTTAATGACCTTGTCTTTCGCTGTCTCAGCGAAGATATTCTGCAACTGCGGTAATAGATCCGGCATACGTCTACCCCAATAAGGTTCCATCAGTTTATTAGTTCTGCCTCATCAATTCATAGTTTTCGGAGCCAGGATCGAATGGATGAAACCATTTTTTCATTTCGAATGTAATAAGATCCAACTCAGTTGCCCTCGGCAGGAGCGTTTACCAATGGCGACCCAATACCAATGGATGTTGTGATTTTCACTTTTTCCGTTGTCAGAGAGTTTGTGGTGTGTTATGGACACACGTGTGCTTGTATATGCCTGCATGTAACATTAAATGCACTTTTCACTGTTCATCGCCACTGTTTATCACTCACTGTCCATCGCCAATTGGCGACTGATAACTTAATCACATCAAAGGTGTAAATTAAAGCCAAATATTGTATGGTGTCAGATGGATCCTTCAGCTCACTGTTGGGTACATTAATTACCCACACACTCATGGCATTGTCTTTTGTGCGTGCTGATATGAGGTCATGATGGGGTTCATGTGGGTAGTAGACAGATTCTATGCACTTGGTAAACGATGCATTCAGATAATTGAGACATTATTACAAAGGCCATCCGATCGATTCGAAATACACTGGTGCGGTTGTGTAGTTAAGATTTAAGTAAAATTGATGCTGCTGACTTAAAATCCTGTAAGTCTTCTTTCCGCCATGATATGTACTTTTTGCAATCGGTTGATGAGTTTATTTTTGGAAATTAAATGTGCACTATGGGATGTAACTTTGGTACACCATAGCATTTTTAAGCCAAGTAGATACATTTCCATTTCAACATCTGGGGTTTTGTGTCACCTTTCGGAAATAATGTAAAAAGTCTCCATTCCACGACGTGCGAACGTTCGGTGCGGTTCTTTTCAATTGAAGTAGAGTTTTCATGTCGTGTCATGTAAGAATGATAATATGGGTGGCGCTACAGCTGGAAGAGGGCCACTGTAGCAACCACTCGTGTTGCGTGTGCTATTGTTCTCTCACGAGTGGAAGGGACCAACCGATTTATGCCGACTCCGAACGGTCAAGCTTTTTCGGTGGAAAGTATTTTTTTTAGCTGCGACTGTGATTGTGAAAAAATAGAAACTAAATTACAATCGCAGTTTTGATCGCAATCGCAGTTTAAAATCACAGTCGATCGAGGACTGCGATTGCAATTTTTCAATCACTGTTTAAAAAATCGCAGTCAGTGATATTTCGCTCAACTCTGCTTGAAATCCCCCACAGTGTATTTTGCTAATGTCTCCATCAAAGAAATAGGATCTGTCCGACACCTGCTCTCCTAATCGAAAATAAAAGGGTGCAGTGTCTATGCCTCACTGTAGAGCTGAAGGACTTTGACAGTCATGAACTGAAGAGGCTCCTGGGATTTATCTGTCTTATTTTAGGTATTGGCATGGAGTGGATAGAAACAAATTACGCATTAAAAGTGTAATGGAAGCACCACGATTGCGTCTGCGTCTGCTGGGCACCCATATACATATGTATGTACATAGCTTACTACCTGTTGTAGAAATCCCTTCCCTCCGTGGACACTTGACCAGTTATTGAAAATACAATTGCAGATATTTTCTTCAGTCAAGGAAGTAGCCATGTTAGACCCATCAAGTATTAGAGACATAGACTGTCTACCTCACTTGTTTCTTGACATTTTTTGATAGAATTTTTATAAATGTCAGAAAGTATCATTTCAATGGTGTACTGGTAAATTCAAACAAGTGTGCGTAAATATGATACAATGACCGATAGTTCGCGATTAAATGTCAAGAAAATCGTGAATAACTGTCAAAAAATGAATGTTTATCCGTCAAATCAATCTGAAGTTGGATAACTCTATAGAACTTGATTTCTGCCCAAAAGCAAACAGCAAACCAGATAGCAGTTGTCATCAAGTAAACGTCTTCCGGTTTTCGCGTCTAAATGTGACACAGCTGTCTATATCTAATATGCGCATTAATTCATATTTCCCTTTCGCGTTACGACAAGATTTTAACCGCATGCATATTAGTAAAGTTTACGTAACATGTTTTTTGTTTTTTTTTGAAAATTGATCGAAATGATTAATAACGACGCACGGTCAAAACTACATTCCACACACGGAAGTGGTAACAATTAAACAATACGAATGCCTTAAGATAAAATCTCATTTCAGACAGACAACAACCATAATCTGTTTTGTAACCAAATATGTTTTTGTTTACGTCTTTCACTTAATTGGTTTCCGTTTGCTAGCTGCTTTCTTCTTCAACTGACCTATTGAAACGAATTTCTTTGGAAATTCGCAATTCATTGTGTATTTTTTTTTCGGCTGTCAGTGTCTCGTTTTATGTCAATCCACTTAATCTCGTTTTCATGTCGATTGTTATTGAGTATCTTCGATCGAAAATAAATCATGAAATTCAATCGGAATTAAGTTGCACAAAAACCCCATAAAATGCCTCCTCCACCTAATAAGGTAGATTGCCCGCACAACCGCACCGGGTGCTTCTGTCTTTTCTATTGTATTTTATTCATGGCGTACTTAGCTTTTATGAGCTCCGGCAGGTCATTGTTGCCGAGCGAGAGCACTGCAGAATTTTGGACACTTTGCTATTAAAAGAATTCCAACGGACGCCCCCATGCACGCATCACTTCATTGTTGGGCTGTCATTAGCTTATGTTCACTGGAGAAATGATATCTTCTTTGCGCGAGTATTTTAGAGATCGATTCCTGGCCGCAATGTGGGTCGCCTCCCAATTAAATTCGGATATTCCCCCTCGCGTCACCGCATTCATCTGGTTAACGAAAGCTAAATTCAAACGGTGTCAAGTCGCTGGTCGGTGTAAGGGCCGAAGAGGTTCCCATCACGAGAACACATGATGCATAATCAGGTACACAAAAAATACCACACGGCGGATCGGAATGACCTATGGAAATGTAACTACGTCTGCGATGACAAGATGAATAATTAAGACAAAAAGCCCACATCGAACTGGGGTAATGGGTTAGTGAAGAAGATGACTTGATTTACCTGGAACTACGCACTGAGATGAGATTGCTGGTTGACTTAATTATGTCATTTAAATGTTCCTAGACAGCGTGAAATCATAAAAATGATCTTATGATGTTGAGTGAGGCTGCTCGTAATTAAAGCGTTCCACATGAAAGCTAAGACGGCCACCAAAGGGAGCAATTTGATTGCGTTCGCTTTACGACTAAGCGACTTAATTAGTAAAATTGTGGTGAGGTTCGAGGGAACCGTCAAACGATTGGACTCTGCGAAAAATAGAATTTGTTTCTAAGCACTGTCTGTGAATAGCAGTGACCCATCAAGCGTCTGGATGTATTAGCCATCCTTCGAAAGCACTGATTTTGGAATTATTTTCGTGCCGATGGCACAGTTGTGAGCTTGAAGTTTTCCTCTTCACTACATCGTTCGTTGATCAAAACCAAAAGCCTAATCAGACTTATGGGCTTTTATGAATAAACGGTTTACCGCATTAATTTCTGCATATTATGCGCCCATTTGTTCGTTTGAATACTAATTTAATGGTTGCCTCGTTTTTCTGTTCTCGAATTTCTACATTCTCAACGACGGTCTGGTCAAATGACAAGCACCCAAGATGCTCTTCTTAATTTATTTAAATATGCTTACAATTACATTAAGATGAACCAGTTTAGTCTCTTAAATGAGAAACTAGGCGAGCAGTAAAGTGAGATAGGAATTTTTTTTAATTAAATGCTTAAAACTGCAAACACGGCGTGGGACTCTCAGACGATAGCAATAACTGGACGAAATATAAGGAAAAAGAGACATGAGAATGTTGGTTTTTGTGATGGTTTTTCACAGTAACTGCCATGATGTGTATTCAAGAATTTCTGGTGAGTCCACCCTTAATTGCTACAATTCAATCTAACAGCATCGCAACGTTGTTGATACGCAACATAATGCAGTGGGCGGTATGCCCAGATCTAAAAACACTCAATTGAAGGATATATGGCTTCGCTTCTGGAAGATAGACTAGAATTTGCCAACAACGTCCGATTTCGCAGAAATTTCAAAGAAAATGCAGGAGGTACTTTGTTACAATACTGGTCTAAAGTCCAAAATACAGCTTATGGAAGATCGATGAATGTGTCTGTAGCAAAAAGTCGAAGGGCTAGAAAAAAAGAGCGAACGACAATAATATTGTTGTTCACCTACCAATGCAAACTGGAGTTGACGCGGATTGCTCAGATCTCCTAAAGACGACGGACATTTCATAAGTAGCAGACCCGCGAGCAAACTGAAAGAGAAGATGCCATGCTCGTTTCGCTCGTGGTCGAGTGTGAGCTGTCCACACGTCACGCCGTTTGATTCCATTGTACAATATGATTCCATTAATTTGGAGTTTTTTTCTGCAGTGACCTTTGGGCGACCTGTAGATTCGGCGTCACTTGTGCTGGTTCGACCACAACAGAACTCAATAAACCACTTCTTAGTCATTGACATTGATCGTTCCAGCACCCCTTAGTAGTTATCAAACTTCTCCTTGGTTTCGGTGGTGGTTTTTTACGTACCAGTCAATTGACGCAGCTTGCTCAAAACTTGACAGTAGTCTCTTAATAGATGACAGCTGACAGGAGCATGGTTTGCTTTCAAAGTTGCTGCGCAGGAAATTTTTGAAGGCACTGACTTATTAAGCGACCCTAATTGATACAAGTACCTCCTGATACCGACTTCAGGCGGTAAGAATCTACAGGTAGTGAGAAGGATATTTATGTGCTCATCTCCTCGTCTGATTCAAAGTTTCCTGGTATATCTCTATGGCTCGGTACCCAACTCAGGGATATTTTGAATTGAATAGCCAAGAGAAGAGCGTCAGCTGATTACCAACGTAGAGTTTAGCAAGATCGTGTTCAGAGCCTGGACGTCAACCTATGAAAATGCGAATATCTCGTGCTGATGTTAGATTCCATTTCAACCATGTTTAAAACTTACGGATGGGTCATAAGCTGAACAAAATTGCTTGTTTGTTGAATCTGTGCAAGTTGACACGAATGACAATACAGACAATACAATACAATACCAAAAGCATCTTCCTTGCAGTGCATCGCGTGAGACTGCTGCCGTCGCACAATGTATGCTGAATACGACGGTTGATACAACCTCTCCAACCCCAAGTATCCGTCCTTGAAAACGGATGGCTATCTCTTCATAGTAGAACCGCGAATCAAATAGACAGCTTTTTCAAAGTCGTCATTTCCTCACAGCAATGCGAGTCAGATCCCATACAATGCTGAAACCCTGCACCAACCAACAGGCACGAGTTTCGGCATTTGACGCGAAACACTCTGGAGGTTGTCAGGCCTCCTCTCCTGTAGAAACAAAGCAAGCACAAACGCCACCGAAATGTGTTTGTATATCCGTTCAACAATCAACGAGGTGAATAAAACTAACTACTGAGGCTACGCACCATCCCCAGCAACAAACTCGTAGTATGCTGGCGAGTGTGAGTAAACAAACCTGCAACCGATGCCGCATACCAGAATCCGCTGCAGTGAAAACCAAAACTGGTGTCGATGTTCTCATAGGAGGCGTGTATATCGAGTGTACTTCCGGCCACTGGCATTCCGGCTCCACGCGCTATATCCACATAATAGGCGATACGAATTCCTACATGGCGGGGCTGCAGCAACCACTCGTGTTGTGCGTGATATTGTTCTTTCACGAGTGGAGGGGATGAACCTGGACAACAACGTAGCAGGGTGCCACTATAGAGGCACATTTCTGTTTATTATCATACCAATGTGGCTGTTGGTCCCGTAAATCGATTCACGCTTAGGCAAATCTCAAAAAGAGACTAGGCGGCAGTAAATCGATACGAACCAAATAAATTGTGCCGTTTGTGTTGTCCAAACAAACAGCAGCAGAGTAAGCTTTCTTAAACTTCTAGAAACGGGATTTCGGCAATGAAATGCGCTGTCGTGTGGCTTTTGCAATCTGGTACTGAAGGCTTAGTGCAGCGGGCAGCTCTAAACACAAAAGGTACTATCTTCCACAAACCAGTCCAACTGATGAGTTACGCAGATGACTCGTCGCGCATTCCTAACATGCTGTGGTAAAGGCTCTCATTGCGAAGAATAGCTAATTGGAGCTCGTCGTCAGGTAAATGTGGATGACGCAAAGTTAAGTAAAGCCGTGAGTCGTGAGCTTCTCCCAATCTACGGTCACTATAGGATGAGACCCATTTCTAGATGTGTCTGGTACGTCAACAGACAGATGAGATCCAATATCGACCATTTCATCCCTAAGAAGTCATTGTTTGGTGCGGATTTTGGGCTGGCGTTATTGTTTATGACGTTGGCCTGGCCATCAAATTCTTTTGGCCTGAATTGTAAGATATGCACGCCAGGGACATGAGGTTTAAGCTGGACGATGCTACGTGCCACACAGCTCGGGGACAACGTAAAGTCGACACAATACACCCTAGAATAGATCTCGTATTGGAGAATCGCCCTTGCCACCTGCCTCTACCCCAGTCACACGGACTCACGCAGTCGATAGACTTTTCGATGTTGGTCTTCTCTTGTGACTTAGGCAGTTTTTTTTGCCAACGAGTCCACCGACTGAAAAATTAACATCCTCGCTGAAAAAACGCAGAAGTTTAAGCACCCATTCGTCATTCCATGATCCATGATCCATGAAAATATGCTACTATGTGCGGTAAGGCAAGCCCAAATGCTGAGCTAGGCGGTCGCGGCACTTTCGATGGTGTCTTTAAGACATCTGTGACATAGCCAGTTTCTTAGTATTATGCGCAGATGAATGAATGACGACAATAAACGTAGAATCTCCTTTTATGTAGAAAGCCTCTTCAGGTCAGCTGCATTATGAAAATGTTTTCGTGAACTTCGAGTAACATATGGTATGCATCATCGACATTCCGAGCACATTGTGGTGCTCTGGCCAAAACGTCGATTTTGGATGTCCTTTTTTAAGGACAGCATATATTTACTTAGTTTCGGCCGCTTCCGTCTCAAACGCCTCATTGATCATTGCAATTTTTTTAAGCGTTGATATGGCGTCTCATGTGGGCACAGGCGTCTGCACCTAGCGTCTGTTAACGAAATCTTACTCTCACCTCCAAGTGGTGAAATCTGAGGTGAATGAGCTGATCAACCGAGCGGAGGAGCCAGGTGGAAGCAATATTGGAAGCAGTGATGCAAAATTGGAATCGCGTGCCCAGGACAGCGATGGAAGGCAGCTATAGCTCATACTCAGATCCTCCAAGGGTAGTCGGCGCAATACGTAAGAGCAAGTAAGTAAGTACATATGTGTATAAACCTGACCAAGATTTTGATGACAATATTTCAGTCGAATCGCGAAACCAGCTCCCATTGGGTTTTAGGTCTTCAACTTCGAAAATCCTACCATATTCTCAATGTTGTTGTTGTTTTCAATGAACAACGTCCGTAAAATTATGTAATGCAGGCGATGGAGAGGAGAGGAGTTGATGAACCCGGGTACCCACACCGCAACTTTTGCAACAGGCAATGCTTGCACTGGAAAGAACTGGATCGCTTGTTCTAGTGACACAAATTGTAAAACTTGGCGAGATTTAATTTATTTAACTTTGCTCCTTTTCCGTACATTTGAAAATCAGTCGGAAATTATCTTCAACCAGGCTTCAAGCCTTCCATGTTGAATGAAAAATGCCACAGGGGTTTCGAGGCAGTTAGTTGAATTGATTGATGCGTCGTCGCATTCGTAGCTTCAGCGCTGGTACTACCCAATTATTACACTTGCTGTTTTCGTAGTCGGCCTTACACATTAAACCTACTTTCACTGAACTGCCAAACGTAATTAAATTAAATAGGTACGAAATAGATAAATCTCAATTACGAATACTTGTGTTTAAAATAAACCCACAGCCTATCTGATGCTACTCTGATCGCAATTAAGACTTCAGTGGCAAGAATGGTTTATTTATGGAACAGCACAAGATAGCAGCGGAAGCTAATCATACGGCATCTTGTGATGACGATTTCGTAACTGGGTTTAGACATCCAAATCAGATTGTTCTTAAAACTAGATCAAATCGAAACCCGTTTCATGGAAGAGATAGGTAGAATGTGTAAGTGACGTCAAAAACTTATACAACGAGAAGAAACTTTGTCGTATCCATTATTCAGTTTGTGTCATCAGAACGGAATGCTTATCATTTCGGTGGCCGTCCGTTTGTCTGCGTTCTGGCACGGTCACACTTTTATAGCTTCCAGCTTTATGAAGCGATCGACCGATATATAAAATTATCTAAAAAAGCACAAGTTACTCATTTTGGAAAGCCGAGTGTCGCGAAGCCAAAAATTCTATCGACATCCATCAGGAAAAACATAGGAGAATGGGCCAGGAGTGAAAGACGAATTCCCTTGCCGAACATTTAAAAGAAACCTTTAAGCCTTTTAATGGGGAAGGGTCGTCGGAGGATCCTGCAGATGTGACTACAACAGATGACAACTTGAGCATTCAACGAGTGTCGCTAATCGAAGTCTGTCAGGCAATCAATAATTTGAAAAATACCAAAGAAAGCACTGGCGAAATAGCTTTTTCTAATTAATGCTGACAAACTGTGTTACTTCAAGAAAAATATGGCGTGAGTACAATCGATCCAAAACAAAAGATTTCGAACTGGTCATGATATCATGAGATTGTCAATTCAAGGATATCGCTGCCGGTCTCCCTCAGGGCAGTGTCCTTGGTCCTACATTGTTCCTGCTGTACACTCGCGTTGGCATGAGTTGAAACAAAACAGTCAAAAAACTCATACTGGATTTTTTGCAACATGTTCCTGTTCTGTTCCAAGGACACCATCAGCACGAAAAGCTTATTTCGCGGATGATGTGGCGTTTCTTGAAGCACATGAGGGTTTTCAGAGGACAAATAAGGCATATTCTGTTTGCTGACGGACCCGTTTAGCCCAGAATGGGCTTCATCACTGAAGATGACTTTGCGATGAAATTGGCTCCTAAAGTTGTTGACGTATTACAGTGAAAATTGGGAAGTTGGCAACCACACTAAGTTGGCCGCCTATCAAGTTGGAATGAATTCTGCACCAGGAAAAATTTCTTACAAAATTGACAACACGTCTGGCTTGGAACTTGAAACGAAATTTCCCTTTCATTGCATTGGCACCGCACGCATGGAAGAAACTGCGTATGTTGGAAACAGGCAATGATAACTACCACATTTGGATGGACACATTCGTAGCACAACAATTCCAAGGAGTAGCGGTACTGCGTTTGCAAACATCAACAGAGCGTACAACCTTTGCAAGTTGGCCACCTGCCTAACTTGGTCAGAAATGTTTGCACCGCGGGTGACCAACTTTGAAAGGTTCGTTCGTGAGCCTTGCAGAATACTTTGACATTGACAGTTCGGTCATTGGACAGTGAAAGTTCCCAATTGGCGACTTTATTTGCATGTCCTAAAGTTCGGGGTACATTCCGTAAATTTAACTGCAATACAAAAAAAGCGAGAGCTAACCGCACTTGACCAGCCTTTATAATAGAATATCTTCTCAATTGGCTAAAGTGCCGCTCTAAGCATCGATCGATCAGTGCCAATCAAAACAGTTTCATTTTGCAGACTCATCCAATCGTCGGGCCGCTGCTTCAAGCCATCATTGTTCCACGCCTTTTATGAAAGCAGTGAAACTTGCGAAATATCCACTCCACTCCGAAAATAAATATTATGACGCCATTTAAGCCCACAACCTATTCAATACTCCATGTTGTACCTACGGTCGTTTGCATTGGAGTGGTCATCGGCTGATTCAGCCTGTGAGTATTGCAATACCGTTCAATTCCATCTAAATATGATCGACTACCGTTAGGCTTTCACACGCATTCCACTGAAGTACCTGCTGCCGCTACATTAAGCCAGCCTCATGAATAGGTTATGTCCACTAAAACCGCAATTGCAGTATTCGAAGCCCTCCTAGGGAGCTGCGATTTCAGCCGAAAGAGGAATGAGCAAAAACCGTATTCTTAACTTCTTGATTGAGCTGAGAGATGCTAAGAAAGACTTTCACAATGCTTGCATCGCCACCGAAAAGATCACAGGCCCATGAGCAGGGGTAAGCAGTTAAATCATTCAAAATATGCGTCACCCATGGCTGCAACGGTGTGAGATCGAATGCGTCTCTCCCCTCATAAACGTTGCACCGTTCCCCCCATCATCTCATTTGATTGGCGCAAACTGTGGTGTGCATCTGTGTGCAATTATGAGATGAAAATGGGAGATTTAATCTACAAAATCAACGTATATATGGTTTTCTAAAAATAAACAGCAGAAGGAAAAAAAACAACAAGACCACAATCAAAACTCACCTTTTGGGATTTTCTTTGGTAAAATATTCCACAAAAAGATGCTCTTATGATGCTGTCAGGCCCGCCACTCCGCTCACTGAAGACTTTCACATTCGTTTCGCTCCGGAATACACGTGAATATCGACGTATCAAGTGAAAGATACTTGTTTTTTTTTTCTTTCTTACTACCAACGAATCCTTTCACTGATTATTTTCCCTTAAAGAAAATAACTGATCCCGTTTGGTTCACTGACACAGACCGGTTTGGAACTTCACTAACCGCACAATATTCTTTCTGCCGCGTGTTCTTGGGAAATATCCAAAAGATATCTGCCTTGTTAGGGATAACAAGTTTTCACGCAAACCTCACCTCACTCAAGATCGATACACCTATACGTACGTACCTATTACAACTCGCGATCGTTCTGCGAATAGAGCTCTAACTAAGTGCCGCAGTAAAATCGACCAAAGTATCTTAACATTTCCGTGTGACTGTTTTGTGCCAAACGACGAGTGACGAAGACGAAAGAGATTCAGTCGGCAGCAGTCATTACACTTTAGCGAAAGCGCACATATGCGAATGGAGCGTGATCGGCTTACGAAAGCGAACCGTAGAGAGGAAAACAAAGAAGAAACAAATAATAAAACGAATCCAATATCAAGAGCAAACGTGTGGTATGATGACAGTCTGGCTCGAACTGAAGCTGGGCCACTCAGATGTATCTCGCTCGGATGCTTTTGCTGCGACATTCAATGGAGGTTGTTGGTTCAGTGGGTTTTTCTTTTCCTTTCTTTCGAATTGCCCCTTGTACCATTTCAGTCTCTTAAGAGACAGACCACCAGACCAACATAACTCGAAAGAGAAGACCAACGCGAAAGAGAGGCGAGGAAAGTTGCTTGGCCGGTATGAACGGCTCTCTCGGATGTGGCTAATACCGTAAGTTTGATCGTAGAAAATGCTCCACAGAGAAACAACAGGTGTTGAGCGCTATCCAGACATTCCAAGTGCATGTACCCATACATCACGGCGGTTTGTTTGTTGTCGTTCGGCCAGTTACTGATTGCATAGCTGGTATTAGTCTGTAACAAGGCAGTTAGGCAACCGCTAATCCGCGTCCCTTGGGGTCAATCTGACACTGATGTCACGCGCCGTGCAGAGCAAAGGGCGCCATATGGTCTCTGCGGCCGTGTGACGCTGGGTGAACGGCAAAAGAATGTGCAACTTTCAACGTGCATGTGATATAATCCCCCAAACTGCATCGAAACCGAACCGTAGAATAGGCTCTTAATTAACTGCCTATTGTGCGATCACCTTCGGCGAGAAGACAATAATTCGATCCGCAGTTGCGTCACAGCTATGCGAAGACATGTATTCGAAATTCACGGTGGACGCGGATGGGTGAGTAGAACTATATTTTCGTATGGAAGGCGTGCTGGAGCTGTTTTCTAATTTATGATCAAAAAGAAAGTAAAAGTAAAGTATTTAGATTCGCTGCGAGGCGTTATGGTGTTTTAATGTGGATGATAGTTATTCGGTAGATTAGGCAGTCAGGTAGGTACATCATTTCTCTTTCGAGTTGATGTGTCGGGCAAACAATTTGAGTAATTTCAAGTGGCAATGCCGAGTGTGGCAATCGCTTTGCAATGCATATCTTGACATGTGTAGTTACACGAATGCGCATAAATTGAGCATATTTTTGATTGGCTTAGCGGAGTGGGTAGTTACTTGGGTTCGCCATGCTTGAACATTAGCTTATGACAGCATTATACGTAAACAACGGCGGCGTGGGCAGCTAATTCTTTGGAACTGGCAAACAAATCATTTTTGGCAATGCGTCTGGAGGAGGCTTTTTACTAAATTTGTTCAAGCAAATCGAGGGTCTCGAGCGGAATCATTTCAAAACACAATTACCCCCCGGACAAGGGGAAGACATTTGTTTGTCTGTCATTGAGGCGATGCTGTAACAGTTGCATGTCTCCAAAAGTGGGGTGCCACATTACACACACGTCGTGCACGCTACATGCACACTTTTGGGGGGACTGTTTTTCTCACCCGAAGTATGATGTATTATATGTCTTATTAGGAGTGCACTTGAGGGCAAATGTGCACATCAACAGTCCCATCACAACCCCATTGCCTTAAGCTAACATTCCGAACGAAATTGTTGAAATAACTTGAGAAGGTTGTGGAAATTGTTATAAAAAAGGTCCTAGTTGCCTTTGCACCACACCGGAGGCGACAATTTCAACGGCATCATATTGCATACAGAACATATTCCTTTTCGTGACACGTCGGCTCCTAAGGCGGGGAGTGTCAGGTTCAATCCCCAAATTTATCAACTTTCATAATTCACTGCTCCACCTCTTTCGCGTCATTGACAATGCTCACAGAGTGTTCCTGTCTAGAAAAAGCATCTATCAACTTCGCCGTTCGGAGTCGCCATAAGACTGTTGATCCCATCCAATGGAAGAATAGCACGCACAACGCTTGTGGTTGTTGTAAACAATCAAGTGTAACTATCAGCCGGTTCTCATCAGATGACTTTTGCTACACTCGGATAAAGATACAGCCTCAGGTATCACGATCCAACAGTAAAGCATGGCGGGGAATCTGTTATGGTTCAAATTTCAAATTCTTAAAAAGAATATAATGTTAAAGGTTCATTCTCTCGTCAAAGAGTGGGTCAACTGTGTGAAGTGAAAGGTCAGATGAATGTCCAAATCTATCTGTGTATTCTGATTAATCATATGATTCCACATTTGCGGACAAGCATACCAAAAAAACAGCGTATTCCAACACGATAATGATTCCAAGCGCATTAGTTGATTGGTAAAAACTATGTTAGAGGAGGAGAATATCAGTGGCTTGGAGTGCACTGCGCAATTGCCTGATCTTATAAGTCCTATAGAAAACTTATGGGAGCGGATAGATTGCGGAATTAGTAAAGTTGGAATGGAACCAAATCTCTGCGCACCTATTAACGTCCTTATTGACTATAATTTAACTCAATGATCAACGGATTATGCCCTGTTATCGAAAATAAGGGATACACAACCAAATATCAATTACCTAAGCCACATCTTACAATAAGGAAATCAATAAAGCCGATACCTTAGTATTTTTCAACTATTTGCATTTTATTTGCCCGGTTTCAAGATCGCCTTTGCAGACACTTTTAAAGCAATTATTACCTTACAGCTACAGCTATTTGGCTTGCGTTTTTTGCTCTGTACTGTATATTATCTGTAAGGATAATTCCAATGCTGACATTCCAGACTCAGTGGGCTGTAGTCTGGCACCTTTTACACGTCTATAGTGTGGATTATTCGTATGCGTGTCGTGTGGTTGTACATTTTCCTGAATAAACCGAATAAAAAATTTAAAACATTTTTTGTATGACTTGTATGACAATGCTTCCGGATTGTCAATGCACCACGAGGGGTGGTGCCATAAAATGCAAGTGCTTTGTGTTGCCATGCACCGAGGAATATTGAACTAGTACATGGAGAGAGAGTTTGATAGCGAATATTAACTATTCAAACAAAGTTCCAGTTGCTCGACAAGCAAAACCGAAGAGTAAATATTATATCTGTGGGTGCGAATGGAATTTTGAAGGTTGTTAGCTGTTACGTGGATGAATAGAATCTGCGGGGACCGAGCAAAAAATTCACAATATTGACAGTTTTATTTAACAAAAGTTCAAAAACTATCAAGAGGAAAAAGAATCATTTGAAATAAACCAGGGGATTTTTTGTTCTCGTTTTCTCTACGATAGACATGCACTTATTCGTACGAATCATTTTTTTCCAACAATAAATTATGTACATACTTTAAAGCAATAGAAAGCCAAAGCTGCTCACGCCATAAGTTACAGCCAACTGCAAACTGAATTACGCTTTATTTTTAGCTACACAGGTTCGAACAAGGAATCTAATTTATCCCTCATTTTAGTTACGTACATTAGTCAGTTCAAATTATCAAAAGGTCGCCTCGTCTACTTCCTTATATTTACAGAGTGTTCTGAGGGAAACCGCCAGTACAATCGATTCATACGAGTACACAGATATAGTACACAGAGTTCTTTCAATTTATCGAGAGGTTTCCAAAGAACAAAAAAAAACTTAATTTGAATGAGAGATTCATTTGATCAAGTGTTTTATTTATCGAGAGTCGACATATTTTGCAGTACGGCCTGTTCATGTTTCGTACTTGGGCATCATATGCACTGTTACGTTTTTCATTCACTTAACGTGAACACTTACATATATTTACCAATTCCATGTCTTATATGAATGTAAATATAAAATAAATATCTGGCCTCAAAAACAAATGGTGGTCACTGTATTTTGTATATGTATTTATCAAGTGTTTCTGTACATCCAAGAAAAATTCCTTACAGTGAGTATAGTTCAGATTACAATAAAAAACGTATTACAAAAAAAGTATATAAACTGTCACCATATTCGGGAGAGGGAATACTACGGTATAATATAAGACCGAATTGTTTTTGCATTTGACCTCACTGACTTGCAAAAGTCTAAATAAAGTCTAAATAAAATAAATAAAAGTTAGTATAAGCCATAGAAAATTGTTTGAATGTCAAACATATCGAAAAGTGATCCACCTTGATTATCCCTTTCTTCTTTGGATGGGATGTACCATAATCCTTGGCCAAGTTAGCAACCGTGGCATCCGTGGCGATGTGGGTCTGTGCGTCGACTCCTACCTGAAATGCCTGAACCTTGGAGTCTGGGTTCGTTTCCAGACGAATTCCACTGAAGTCCATTGTAGCCAAGGCTTAATGCAAGATGTCCCTATGATCAATCAGACGTCTAACTAAGCTGAATTTGATTGTGATTTTAATTACGCGAGTTTTTACAGTCGTTTTGACACCATTGGAACAAAATTAGGCGGTGCGCGTTAAAAAAAACGGACCTTTAATTTTTTGGGACACGATACAAAATACTTCTCTGTTGTAAGCGGTACACTGTATTATACAATTTGAAATAAAACACTCCTTTTTCCACTGGATTCCCTTTTTATTTTCACATCTGATCGCTTTCGCAGCTCCTTACAAAATTTGCTTAGAATTAACATGTTACTCTGACCTAACCGGCAGTCCTCTCTTTGATTCTATTCTCTCTTCGATTCTAATTTTCCTTTGCTTTTGGTATTATTCTACTACACTATAGGCTTGGTTTATAGATTTATTTACAAAAACGGAGCCTTTATGATTTCGGTGTGCCCATCCGGCTCCCATTTACACTACTCGCAACTTCACCATGAATAGACCCAAATAGTGGTACTACGCCAGCTACGTGCACAAGGAGCAGATTAATTGAGGCATACCCGTCCATCTGTGAAAATATGGCTGGTGTGCTTAAGAAGATAGAAATCTATATAATTTACGTGGAGCACAGCATTTGATCTGCATCCACACCCTAATAAAGTTCGACTCACTTGAGAAGTAAAGCCTGCTAGTTAGACGATGGAGCGAGCAGAACATGCGCCGATTGACTGCATTTGAATGACCAATATTCAAACATTTTTCTTCATCGATAAGACTTAGTTTATTTTATCGCATATAGGCAAATGAAAATACACATGCAACTGTCTAAAGACCATTCATTCATCCACAAAGAGGCTCTGAATGTTGTCCAAATAGGTCTAGTGGTGTCATTCCTACTTCTTCGATGGAGGGAACGGATTGTCATTTTTTTTGGCCTCAAGCCGATGATACATTTATATGCACGTGGTTCCAACAAGACGGTGCCACATCTCACATCTCACAAAATAGGAAACATGGGCAAGATGATGTTATCTGGCGAAAAAGATCGTGTTATTTGTTGCCGTTGGATTTTCTTTAGTAAAGATGCACACAGTCCTCAATTTCTATGTACTTTGACAATTAGTACTAGTAAAGTTACGTCTTCATAATCGAGTCATACAAGTACTTCTGTGGATGATATTTGAATGATGTTTCATTCCATTCGCAAAGCCACATAACCAATTAAACATGTGATATAAATTTAAGTCCAAACCGTACTTTATTTAAATTTACTTTCGGAAACACAAAATGAATGAATGACCCTGTATTTCCGTTTATGTTGTCGCCTTCTTGACGACCAACATCATTCCAGACGCTTGCTTTGCCTGATATTCAAAAGCCATCAACTGCAATCTCCATCTCTTATGGTCACATTTCTAAAGCTTATCTTCAGACTATCAGCAAAACTGAACAGTTTATGTATATGGCCATCCATCGAACAAGCCATTTAACAGAAGTAGTCAACTACAAGATTTCATTTGCATCGTTCATCACATTCCTCGTCTTCATGGCCATAGAGATCATCATGGTCTGCGATTATACCCTGATGACCCTTACGACATTCTTCCGTCGTTAAACTTCATACAAGACGATAGCCAAACGGTGCCGGATTACAAAAGTGACGCTTCACAATTTCCATACGTGGTCGTAAAAGGTACGGCAGTGAAGTGAAGCCCCTGAAGTGGAATGAAGGAAAACAAATTTAGTTTGTAAACAAATCCAAGTCACACATTTTCCAAATAAAAGTGAAATTCATTCCTTCTGTCCCGGAGACATGCCGTGATTTGGCCAAAAGTATCTAATTAGCTCCGTGCACGGCCGGCATCGGTTTGCGTGACGGTGGTGGCGACGGAAAAAGTGAAAACATCACCAAAACAAAAATATCTCATACCGAGAGTGAAAATTTTGCATTGCATCTTTGACTTACTAATTTATTCAGTCTACACCCGCTCTCGGCCATCGCACTGGGCTGCGGCTGATGTGTTGACAAATAAAGAGTCACCAATTAGCGTAAGGCTGACATTAACACTTTCACACGATGTTGACAATGAAAGTTTTTTGAAGACACCAAAGAGACCTTGATTCGGCCACATGCGAGGTGTGCGAACGTACGAGATCCATTTGTGCTGGCCAGGCATAAGCATCTCTTGTGGGCAGAGCACCTTGTCGGCCGAATACCTGTAATCAACTTGGACTCGATCTATTTGGCTCCCGTAACTGCGAGTACGGTTACGGCTGAGTAACCCATCATAGTCGGGACAAATCAACTTATGATCGCATTTGTATTTCCGCACCGGGCAAGGTTCGTTGGCTCCGGCCCCCTGACCTGGAATTTCTACGGCACCGTGTATGCGATGCACTTGCTGCGGTGACAATACACCGAGCCTAACCTGGCACGCTGGAGTGTCTGCTTGATGAGCTGAATATTAATTTGCCTTGATGATCCCCGTCAAGCACTTGACAAACGTTTTAATGGGCTTCGCGTGGCTGCTATGGTGGGCACTTTGAGTTTCCATGGCATGGTAGTCACTTGCTAACAATGTGAGTGGCAGGCGATGAAAGTTTTTCGTCTATTTACGAGTGCCTTGGCAGTGTTTTGGAAAACAAAAATCAATGAATGACTTGGGCTTCGAGCAAGAAGTGCGTTTCATTGGAGGGACGTTTGCGGTGTGGTCGCATGTGTATGCGCGTGTGTGGATGAAGAACTGGAACGGGGGATTTTCTCTTTTTTCCCCAAAAGGGGAGTGCTGTGTGATGGTCACGCTCTGATGGTTGATTTTTGTCCAACATGCACTTGCTACTTACTTTGATGACGATGGCAGTGATAGTGGCATTGATCATGATCAAGTACTCACCCAGATGTGCAATGATAGAATTATCTTTACCGCCGCTTAATTTATCGTTTGAGTGTATCTCTCGCGGTTTCCGCATCTGTTTCGTTTGCAGTTAGGGCGAAGCGTGGGTCTTAGTGAGTGAGTTGATGCATTGAATGGATAATGACATCTTGAAAGTTGCCGAGTCATGGTGTACGCGACTGTCGTGAAGGACGTTCAGTGTGGGTGTGTTTCAATATGCACAGCAGTGTACTTACTCAAAGCGGGCGAATGAAAGTGAGAAACTTGTTTGAACATGTCAAGTTGAAGCATCAAATGTGGGTTCGGTGTGTCTGGCTAGAAGTGATGAGATAGTTTCAGAAAAAAAAAGAAGACGAATGTGCTTAGAGATACTCCAGGCCCAAATATTCAAGTTTAAAAATGATGCATTATTGAACTGAAAATGTAATGTAGTCAAATTGGTACCCTAAGGCACCGCTCCCACGTCTACTTCGCCACGGAAATCTCATAAGAAAGTGAGCCCCCATCCACATGTGACGTTTGGTCCACTGTCCACTGTGTGGTCTGTTGTGTGGCTTCATAAGATGTCTTAATTAGCACTTGTGCGTACCACAGACTATTATAACTTCCATCCCGATCATTTAGTATGAGGACCCAGCCGAGGATGACCTCGTCTCGTTGACTCCCACGCCCACCCGTATTGCTACGCCACAAAAAGAAGACGATTTAAACTATCCTGTTAATCCTGCAAATGGTGGTTCCATGACTTTCCCTACACTTTCTCCGGTGGGCCACCACCACGAAGTGCGAGGCCAGCTCAAATGGAGTGTGTCACTGTTTCTTTTCGTTTAATCTGCTGATGAAATCATTATGGGAAGTACCAAGTGTCCCGCACTGATCCTGTAAATGTCCCAAACTGTTCGCTGTTTCATTCTTGCAATATCAGAATAAACTCTCTTTAAAATGTCATTTGTTCTTGATGCACTTACTTACTTATCAGGTCAATGACCCTTAGAGGCTCTGAGCCGGAGCAGTAGCTAGCTTCCATCGATGATGGTCCTAGACACGCTGGTTCAAGTCACCTAGGCCAAGCTCTCTTGCGTTCGCGATAACTTGGCTTTTATGCCGGAGGTTCGGTCATCCTCTCCTTCTCGAACCAGAAGGATCGGATTCGAAGACCATCTTAGCTGGACCATTGGTGCCCACGCACTTTTCACCTAAAAAAATCCACAGTGTATACAAGGATTTTCAGTCGTTTCATGGCTCATCTTCCAGCTGCCACAGCGGCCCAACTAGGCGTACCTACTACCTGTGTTCACCTGTGGTTATGTGTTGCGATGTGTATTATCGGAATCCAGAGATTGGAGTGCATCCGACGACATCGAATTTTTCACCTAAAAAAATCCACAGTGTATACAAGGATTTTCAGTCGTTTCATGGCTCATCTTCCAGCTGCCACAGCGGCCCAACTAGGCGTACCTACTACCTGTGTTCACCTGTGGTTATGTGTTGCGATGTGTATTATCGGAATCCAGAGATTGGAGTGCATCCGACGACATCGAATTTTTCATCTAAAAAAATCCACAGTGTATAGTAAGGATTTTTCAGCCGTTTCATGGCTTATCTTCCAACTGCCACAGCGGCCCAACTAGGCGTACCTACGACCTGTGCACACCTGTGGTTATGTGTTTCGATGTGTATTATCGGAATCCAGAGACTGGAGTGCATCCGACGACATCGAATTTTTCACCTAAAAAAATCCACAGTGTATAGTAAGGATTTTTCAGCCGTTTCATGGCGCATCTTCCAGCTGCAACAGCGGCCCAACTAGGCGTACCTACGACCTGTCTACACCTGTGGTTATGTGTTTCGATGTGTATTATCGGAATCCAGAGATTGGAGTGCATCCGACGACATCGAATTTTTCACCTAAAAAAATCCACAGTGTATAGTAAGGATTTTTCAGCCGTTTCATGGCTCATCTTCCAACTGCCACAGCGGCCCAACTAGGCGTACCTACTACGTGTGTACACCTGTGGTTATGTGTTTCGATGTGTATTATCGGAATCCAGAGATTGGAGTGCATCCGACGACATCGAATTTTTCACCTAAAAAAATCCACAGTGTATAGTAAGGATTTTTCAGCCGTTTCATGGCTCATCTTCCAACTGCCACAGCGGCCCAACTAGGCGTACCTACTACGTGTGTACACCTGTGGTTATGTGTTTCGATGTGTATTATCGGAATCCAGAGATTGGAGTGCATCCGACGACATCGAATTTTTCACCTAAAAAAATCCACAGTGTATAGTAAGGATTTTTCAGCCGTTTCGTGGCTCATCTTCCAACTGCCACAGCGGCCCAACTAGGCTTACCTAAGACCTGTGTACACCTGTGGTTATGTGTTTCGATGTGTATTATCGGAATCCAGAGACTGGAGTGCATCCGACGACATCGAATTTTTCACCTAAAAAAATCTACAGTGATAGTAAGGATTTTTCAGCCGTTTCAAGGGTCATCTTCCAACTGCCACAGCGGCCCAACTAGGCGTACCTACGACATGTGTACACCTGTGGTTATGTGTTTCGATGTGTATTATCGGAATCCAGAGACTGGAGTGCATCCGACGACATCGAATTTTTCACCTAAAAAAATCCACAGTGTATAGTAAGGATTTTTCAGCCGTTTCATGGCTCATCTTCCAACTGCCGCAGCGGCCCAACTAGGCGCAACTAAGACCTGTGTACACCTGTGGCTATGTGTTTCGATGTGTATTATCGGAATCCAGAGATTGGAGTGCATCCGACGACATCGAATTTTTCACCTAAAAAAAATCCACAGTGTATAGCAGGGAATTTTCAGCCGTTTCATGGCTCATCTTCCAACTGCCACAGCGGCCCAACTAGGCGTACCTAAGACCTGTGTACACCTGTGGTTATGTGTTTCGATGTGTATTATCGGAATCCAGAGATTGGAGTGCATCCGACGACATCGAATTTTTCACCTAAAAAAATCCACAGTGTATAGTAAGGATTTTTCAGCCGTTTCATGGCTCATCTTCCAACTGCCACAGCTGCCCAACTAGGCGTACCTACTACCTGTGTTCACCTGTGGTTATGTGTTGCGATGTGTATTATCGGAATCCAGAGATTGGAGTGCATCCGACGACATCGAATTTTTCACCTAAAAAAATCCACAGTGTATAGTAAGGATTTTTCAGCCGTTTCATGGCTCATCATCCAACTGCCACAGCGGCCCAACTAGGCGCAACTAAGACCTGTGTACACCTGTGGCTATGTGTTTCGATGTGTATTATCGGAATCCAGAGATTGGAGTGCATCCGACGACATCGAATTTTTCACCTAAAAAAATCCACAGTGTATAGTAAGGATTTTTCAGCCGTTTCATGGCTCATCTTCCAGCTGCCACAGCGGCCCAACTAGGCGTACCTACGACCTGTGTACACCTGTGGTTATGTGTTTCGATGTGTATTATCGGAATCCAGAGATTGGAGTGCATCCGACGACATCGAATTTTTCACCTAAAAAAATCCACAGTGTATAGTAAGGATTTTTCAGCCGTTTCCTGGCTCATCTTCCAACTGCCACAGCGGTCCAACTAGGCGTATCTACGACCTGTGTACACCTGTGGTTATGTGTTTCGATGTGTATTATCGGATTCCAGAGATTGGAGCGCATCCGACGACATCGAATTTTTCACCTAAAAAATCCACAGTGTATAGTAAGGATTTTTCAGCCGTTTCATGGCTCATCTTCCAACTGCCACAGCGGCCCAACTAGGCGTACCTACGACCTGTGTACACCTGTGGTTATGTGTTTCGATGTGTATTATCGGAATCCAGAGATTGGAGTGCATCCGACGACATCGAATTTTTCACCTAAAAAAATCCACAGTGTATAGTAAGGATTTTTCAGCCGTTTCATGGCTCATCTTCCAGCTGCCACAGCGGCCCAACTAGGCGTACCTACGACCTGTGTACACCTGTGGTTATGTGTTTCGATGTGTATTGTCGGAATCCAGAGATTGGAGTGCATCCGACGACATCGAATTTTTCACCTAAAAAAATCCACAGTGTATAGTAAGGATTTTTCAGCCGTTTCCTGGCTCATCTTCCAACTGCCACAGCGGCCCAACTTGGCGTACCTATGACCTGTGTACGCCTGTGGTTATGTGTTTCGATGTGTATTATCGGAATCCAGAGACTGGAGTGCATCCGAACACATCGAATTTTTCACCTAAAAAAATCTACAGTGTATAGTAAGGATTTTTCAGCCGTTTCATGGCTCATCTTCCAACTGCCACAGCGGTCCAACTAGGCGTATCTACGACCTGTGTACACCTGTGGTTATGTGTTTCGATGTGTATTATCGGATTCCAGAGATTGGAGCGCATCCGACGACATCGAATTTTTCACCTAAAAAATCCACAGTGTATAGTAAGGATTTTTCAGCCGTTTCATGGCTCATCTTCCAACTGCCACAGCGGCCCAACTAGGCGTACCTACGACCTGTGTACACCTGTGGTTATGTGTTTCGATGTGTATTATCGGAATCCAGAGATTGGAGTGCATCCGACGACATCGAATTTTTCACCTAAAAAAATCCACAGTGTATAGTAAGGATTTTTCAGCCGTTTCATGGCTCATCTTCCAACTGCCACAGCGGCCCAACTAGGCGTACCTACGACCTGTGTACACCTGTGGTTATGTTATTGGATTGGAGTGCATCCGACGACATCGAATTTTTCACCTAAAAAAATCCACAGTGTATAGTAAGGATTTTTCAGCCGTTTCATGGCTCATCTTCCAACTGCCACAGCGGCCCAACTAGGCGTACCTACTACGTGTGTACACCTGTGGTTATGTGTTTCGATGTGTATTATCGGAATCCAGAGATTGGAGTGCATCCGACGACATCGAATTTTTCACCTAAAAAAATCGATTTTTCAGCCGTTTCATGGCTCATCTTGCAACTGCCACAGCGGCCCAACTAGGCGTACCTAAGACCTGTGTACACCTGTGGTTATGTGTTTCGATGTGTATTATCGGAATCCAGAGACTGGAGTGCATCCGACGACATCGAATTTTTCACCTAAAAAAATCCACAGTGTATAGTAAGGATTTTTCAGCCGTTTCATGGCTCATCTTCCAACTGCCACAGCGGCCCAACTAGGCGTACCTAAGACCTGTGTACACCTGTGGGTATGTGTTTCGATGTGTATTATCGGAATCCAGAGACTGGAGTGCATCCGACGACATCGAATTTTTCACCTAAAAAAATCCACAGTGTATAGTAAGGATTTTTCAGCCGTTTCATGGCTCATCTTCCAACTGCCACAGCGGCCCAACTAGGCGTACCTATTACCTGTGTACACCTGTGGTTATGTGTTTCGATGTGTATTATCGGAATCCAGAGATTGGAGTGCATCCGACGACATCGAATTTTTCACCTAAAAAAATCCACAGTGTATAGTAAGGATTTTTCAGCCGTTTCATGGCTCATCTTCCAACTGCCACAGCTGCCCAACTAGGCGTACCTACGACCTGTGTTCACCTGTGGTTATGTGTTGCGATGTGTATTATCGGAATCCAGAGATTGGAGTGCATCCGACGACATCGAATTTTTCACCTAAAAAAATCCACAGTGTATAGTAAGGATTTTTCAGCCGTTTCATGGCTCATCATCCAACTGCCACAGCGGCCCAACTAGGCGCAACTAAGACCTGTGTACACCTGTGGCTATGTGTTTCGATGTGTATTATCGGAATCCAGAGATTGGAGTGCATCCGACGACATCGAATTTTTCACCTAAAAAAATCCACAGTGTATAGTAAGGATTTTTCAGCCGTTTCATGGCTCATCTTCCAGCTGCCACAGCGGCCTAACTAGGCGTACCTACGACCTGTGTACACCTGTGGTTATGTGTTTCGATGTGTATTATCGGAATCCAGAGATTGGAGTGCATCCGACGACATCGAATTTTTCATCTAAAAAAATCCACAGTGTATAGTAAGGATTTTTCAGCCGTTTCATGGCTCATCTTCCAGCTGCCACAGCGGCCCAACTAGGCGTACCTACGACCTGTGTACACCTGTGGTTATGTGTTTCGATGTGTATTGTCGGAATCCAGAGATTGGAGTGCGTCCGACGACATCGAATTTTTCACCTAAAAAAATCCACAGTGTATAGTAAGGATTTTTCAGCCGTTTCCTGGCTCATCTTCCAACTGCCACAGCGGCCCAACTTGGCGTACCTATGACCTGTGTACGCCTGTGGTTATGTGTTTCGATGTGTATTATCGGAATCCAGAGACTGGAGTGCATCCGAACACATCGAATTTTTCACCTAAAAAAATCCACAGTGTATAGTAAGGATTTTTCAGCCGTTTTAAGGGTCATCTTCCAACTGCCACAGCGGTCCAACTAGGCGTATCTACGACCTGTGTACACCTGTGGTTATGTGTTTCGATGTGTATTATCGGATTCCAGAGATTGGAGCGCATCCGACGACATCGAATTTTTCACCTAAAAAATCCACAGTGTATAGTAAGGATTTTTCAGCCGTTTCATGGCTCATCTTCCAACTGCCACAGCGGCCCAACTAGGCGTACCTACTACGTGTGTACACCTGTGGTTATGTGTTTCGATGTGTATTATCGGAATCCAGAGATTGGAGTGCATCCGACGACATCGAATTTTTCACCTAAAAAAATCCACAGTGTATAGTAAGGATTTTTCAGCCGTTTCATGGCTCATCTTCCAACTGCCACAGCGGCCCAACTAGGCGTACCTACGACCTGTGTACACCTGTGGTTATGTTATTGGATTGGAGTGCATCCGACGACATCGAATTTTTCACCTAAAAAATCCACAGTGTATAGTAAGGATTTTTCAGCCGTTTCATGGCTCATCTTCCAACTGCCACAGCGGCTCAACTAGGCGTAACTACTACCTGTGCACACCTGTGGTTATGTGTTTCGATGTGTATTATCGGAATCCAGAGATTGGAGTGCATCCGACGACATCGAATTTTTCACCTAAAAAAATCCACAGTGTATAGTAAGGATTTTTCAGCCGTTTCATGGCTCATCTTCCAACTGCCACAGCGGCCCAACTAGGCGTACCTACGACCTGTGTACACCTGTGGTTATGTGTTTCGATGTGTATTATCGGAATCCAGAGATTGGAGTGCATCCGACGACATCGAATTTTTCACCTAAAAAAATCCACAGTGTATAGTAAGGATTTTTCAGCCGTTTCATGGCTCATCTTCCAACTGCCACAGCGGCCCAACTAGGCGTACCTACGACCTGTGTACACCTGTGGTTATGTTATTGGATTGGAGTGCATCCGACGACATCGAATTTTTCACCTAAAAAATCCACAGTGTATAGTAAGGATTTTTCAGCCGTTTCATGGCTCATCTTCCAACTGCCACAGCGGCTCAACTAGGCGTAACTACTACCTGTGCACACCTGTGGTTATGTGTTTCGATGTGTATTATCGGAATCCAGAGATTGGAGTGCATCCGACGACATCGAATTTTTCACCTAAAAAAATCCACAGTGTATAGTAAGGATTTTTCAGCCGTTTCATGGCTCATCTTCCAACTGCCACAGCGGCTCAACTAGGCGTAACTACTACCTGTGCACACCTGTGGTTATGTGTTTCGATGTATATTATCGGAATCCAGAGACTGGAGTGCATCCGACGACATCGAATTTTTCACCTAAAAGATCCACAGTGTATAGTAAGGATTTTTCAGCCGTTTCATGGCTCATCTTCCAACTGCCACAGCGGCCCAACTAGGCGTACTTACTACCTGTGTACACCTGTGGTTATGTGTTTCGATGTGTATTATCGGAATCCAGAGACTGGAGTGCATCCGACGACATCGAATTTTTCACCTAAAAAAATCCACAGTGTATAGTAAGGATTTTTCAGCCGTTTCATGGCTCATCTTGCAACTGCCACAGCGGCCCAACTAGGCGTACCTAAGACCTGTGTACACCTGTGGGTATGTGTTTCGATGTGTATTATCGGAATCCAGAGACTGGAGTGCATCCGACGACATCGAATTTTTCACCTAAAAAAATCCACAGTGTATAGTAAGGATTTTTCAGCCGTTTCATGGCTCATCTTCCAACTGCCACAGCGGCCCAACTAGGCGTACCTATTACCTGTGTACACCTGTGGTTATGTGTTTCGATGTGTATTGTCGGAATCCAGAGATTGGAGTGCATCCGACGACATCGAATTTTTCACCTAAAAAAATCCACAGTGTATAGTAAGGATTTTTCAGCCGTTTCATGGCTCATCTTCCAGCTGCCACAGCGGCCCAACTAGGCGTACCTACGACCTGTGTACACCTGTGGTTATGTGTTTCGATGTGTATTATCGGAATCCAGAGATTGGAGTGCATCCGACGACATCGAATTTTTCATCTAAAAAAATCCACAGTGTATAGTAAGGATTTTTCAGCCGTTTCATGGCTCATCTTCCAACTGCCACAACGGCTCAACTAGGCGTACCTACGACCTGTGTACACCTGTGGTTATGTGTTTCGATGTGTATTATCGGAATCCAGAGATTGGAGTGCATCCGACGACATCGAATTTTTCACCTAAAAAAATCCACAGTGTATAGTAAGGATTTTTCAGCCGTTTCATGGCTCATCTTGCAACTGCCACAGCGGCCCAACTAGGCGTACCTAAGACCTGTGTACACCTGTGGTTATGTGTTTCGATGTGTATTATCGGAATCCAGAGACTGGAGTGCATCCGACGACATCGAATTTTTCACCTAAAAAAATCCACAGTGTATAGTAAGGATTTTTCAGCCGTTTCATGGCTCATCTTCCAACTGCCACAGCGGCCCAAATAGGCGTACCTACGACCTGTGTACACCTGTGGTTATGTGTTTCGATGTGTATTATCGGAATCCAGAGATTGGAGTGCATCCGACGACATCGAATTTTTCACCTAAAAAAATCCACAGTGTATAGTAAGGATTTTTCAGCCGTTTCATGGCTCATCTTCCAACTGCCACAGCGGCCCAACTAGGCGTACCTACTACGTGTGTACACCTGTGGTTATGTGTTTCGATGTGTATTATCGGAATCCAGAGATTGGAGTGCATCCGACGACATCGAATTTTTCACCTAAAAAAATCCACAGTGTATAGTAAGGATTTTTCAGCCGTTTCATGGCTCATCTTGCAACTGCCACAGCGGCCCAACTAGGCGTACCTAAGACCTGTGTACACCTGTGGTTATGTGTTTCGATGTGTATTATCGGAATCCAGAGACTGGAGTGCATCCGACGACATCGAATTTTTCACCTAAAAAAATCCACAGTGTATAGTAAGGATTTTTCAGCCGTTTCATGTCTCATCTTCCAACTGCCACAGCGGCCCAACTAGGCGTACCTACGACCTGTGTACACCTGTGGTTATGTGTTTCGATGTATATTATCGGAATCCAGAGACTGGAGTGCATCCGACGACATCGAATTTTTCACCTAAAAAAATTGACAGTGTATAGTAAAGATTTTTCAGCCGTTTCATGGCTCATCTTGTGGTTATGTGTTTCGATGTATATTATCGGAATCCAGAGACTGGAGTGCATCCGACGACATCGAATTTTTCACCTAAAAAAATTGACAGTGTATAGTAAAGATTTTTCAGCCGATTCATGGCTCATCTTGTGGTTATGTGTTTCGATGTATATTATCGGAATCCAGAGATTGGAGTGCATCCGACGACATCGAATTTTTCACCTAAAAAAATCCACAGTGTATAGTAAGGATTTTTCAGCCGTTTCATGGCTCATCTTCCAACTGCCACAACGGCTCAACTAGGCGTACCTACGACCTGTGTACACCTGTGGTTATGTGTTTCGATGTGTATTATCGGAATCCAGAGACTGGAGTGCATCCGACGACATCGAATTTTTCACCTAAAAAAATCCACAGTGTATAGTAAGGATTTTTCAGCCGTTTCATGGCTCATCTTCCAACTGCCACAACGGCTCAACTAGGCGTACCTACGACCTGTGTACACCTGTGGTTATGTGTTTCGATGTGTATTATCGGAATCCAGAGACTGGAGTGCATCCGACGACATCGAATTTTTCACCTAAAAAAATCCACAGTGTATAGTAAGGATTTTTCAGCCGTTTCATGGCTCATCTTCCAACTGGCACAGCGGCCCAACTAGGCGTAACTACTACCTGTGCACACCTGTGGTTATGTGTTTCGATGTATATTATCGGAATCCACAGACTGGAGTGCATCCGACGACATCGAATTTTTCACCTAAAAAAATCCACAGTGTATAGTAAGGATTTTTCAGCCGTTTCATGGCTCATCTTCCAGCTGCCACAGCGGCCCAACTAGGCGTACCTACGACCTGTGTACACCTGTGGTTATGTGTTTCGATGTGTATTGTCGGAATCCAGAGATTGGAGTGCATCCGACGACATCGAATTTTTCACCTAAAAAAATCCACAGTGTATAGTAAGGATTTTTCAGCCGTTTCATGGCTCATCTTCCAACTGCCACAACGGCCCAACTAGGCGTACCTACGACCTGTGTACACCTGTGGTTATGTGTTTCGATGTGTATTATCGGAATCCAGAGATTGGAGTGCATCCGACGACATCGAATTTTTCACCTAAAAAAATCCACAGTGTATAGTAAGGATTTTTCAGCCGTTTGATGGCTCATCTTCCAACTGCCACAACGGCCCAACTAGGCGTACCTACGACCTGTGTACACCTGTGGTTATGTGTTTCGATGTGTATTATCGGAATCCAGAGACTGGAGTGCATCCGACGACATCGAATTTTTCACCTAAAAAAATTGACAGTGTATAGTAAAGATTTTTCAGCCGATTCATGGCTCATCTTGTGGTTATGTGTTTCGATGTATATTATCGGAATCCAGAGATTGGAGTGCATCCGACGACATCGAATTTTTCACCTAAAAAAATCCACAGTGTATAGTAAGGATTTTTCAGCCGTTTCATGGCTCATCTTCCAACTGCCACAACGGCTCAACTAGGCGTACCTACGACCTGTGTACACCTGTGGTTATGTGTTTCGATGTGTATTATCGGAATCCAGAGACTGGAGTGCATCCGACGACATCGAATTTTTCACCTAAAAAAATCCACAGTGTATAGTAAGGATTTTTCAGCCGTTTCATGGCTCATCTTCCAACTGCCACAACGGCTCAACTAGGCGTACCTACGACCTGTGTACACCTGTGGTTATGTGTTTCGATGTGTATTATCGGAATCCAGAGACTGGAGTGCATCCGACGACATCGAATTTTTCACCTAAAAAAATCCACAGTGTATAGTAAGGATTTTTCAGCCGTTTCATGGCTCATCTTCCAACTGGCACAGCGGCCCAACTAGGCGTAACTACTACCTGTGCACACCTGTGGTTATGTGTTTCGATGTATATTATCGGAATCCACAGACTGGAGTGCATCCGACGACATCGAATTTTTCACCTAAAAAAATCCACAGTGTATAGTAAGGATTTTTCAGCCGTTTCATGGCTCATCTTCCAGCTGCCACAGCGGCCCAACTAGGCGTACCTACGACCTGTGTACACCTGTGGTTATGTGTTTCGATGTGTATTGTCGGAATCCAGAGATTGGAGTGCATCCGACGACATCGAATTTTTCACCTAAAAAAATCCACAGTGTATAGTAAGGATTTTTCAGCCGTTTCATGGCTCATCTTCCAACTGCCACAACGGCCCAACTAGGCGTACCTACGACCTGTGTACACCTGTGGTTATGTGTTTCGATGTGTATTATCGGAATCCAGAGATTGGAGTGCATCCGACGACATCGAATTTTTCACCTAAAAAAATCCACAGTGTATAGTAAGGATTTTTCAGCCGTTTGATGGCTCATCTTCCAACTGCCACAACGGCCCAACTAGGCGTACCTACGACCTGTGTACACCTGTGGTTATGTGTTTCGATGTGTATTATCGGAATCCAGAGATTGGAGTGCATCCGACGACATCGAATTTTTCACCTAAAAAAATCCACAGTGTATAGTAAGGATTTTTCAGCCGTTTCATGGCTCATCTTGCAACTGCCACAGCGGCCCAACTAGGCGTACCTAAGACCTGTGTACACCTGTGGTTATGTGTTTCGATGTGTATTATCGGAATCCAGAGACTGGAGTGCATCCGACGACATCGAATTTTTCACCTAAAAAAATCCACAGTGTATAGTAAGGATTTTTCAGCCGTTTCATGGCTCATCTTCCAACTGCCACAGGGCCCAACTAGGCGTAGCTACTACCTGTGTACACCTGTGGTTATGTGTTTCGATGTATATTATCGGAATCCAGAGACTGGAGTGCATCCGACGACATCGAATTTTTCACCTAAAAAAATTGACAGTGTATAGTAAAGATTTTTCAGCCGTTTCATGGCTCATCTTGTGGTTATGTGTTTCGATGTATATTATCGGAATCCAGAGATTGGAGTGCATCCGACGACATCGAATTTTTCACCTAAAAAAATCCACAGTGTATAGTAAGGATTTTTCAGCCGTTTCATGGCTCATCTTCCAACTGGCACAGCGGTTCAACTAGGCGTACCTACTACCTGTGTACACCTGTGGTTATGTGTTTCGATGTATATTATCGGAATAAAGAGACTGGAGTGCATCCGACGACATCGAATTTTTCACCTAAAAAAATCCACAGTGTATAGTAAGGATTTTTCAGCCGTTTCATGGCTCATCTTCCAACTGCCACAGCGGCCCAACTAGGCGTACCTACTACCTGTGTACACCTGTGGTTATGTGTTTCGATGTGTATTGTCGGAATCCAGAGATTGGAGTGCATCCGACGACATCGAATTTTTCACCTAAAAAAATCCACAGTGTATAGTAAGGATTTTTCTGCCGTTTCATGGCTCATCTTCCAACTGCCACAACGGCCCAACTAGGCGTACCTACGACCTGTGTACACCTGTGGTTATGTGTTTCGATGTGTATTATCGGAATCCAGAGATTGGAGTGCATCCGACGACATCGAATTTTTCACCTAAAAAAATCCACAGTGTATAGTAAGGATTTTTCAGCCGTTTCATGGCTCATCTTCCAACTGCCACAACGGCCCAACTAGGCGTACCTACGACCTGTGTACACCTGTGGTTATGTGTTTCGATGTGTATTATCGGAATCCAGAGATTGGAGTGCATCCGACGACATCGAATTTTTCACCTAAAAAAATCCACAGTGTATAGTAAGGATTTTTCAGCCGTTTCATGGCTCATCTTGCAACTGCCACAGCGGCCCAACTAGGCGTACCTACGACCTGTGTACACCTGTGGTTATGTGTTTCGATGTGCATTATCGGAATCCAGAGATTGGAGTGCATCCGACGACATCGAATTTTTCACCTAAAAAAATCCACAGTGTATAGTAAGGATTTTTCAGCCGTTTCATGGCTCATCTTCCAACTGCCACAGCGGCCCAACTAGGCGTACCTACGACCTGTGTACACCTGTGGTTATGTGCTTCGATGTATATTATCGGAATCCAGAGACTGGAGTGCATCCGACGACATCGAATTTTTCACCTAAAAAAATCCACAGGATTTTTTAGCCGTTTCAAGGCTCATCTTCCAACTGCCACAGCGGCCCAACTAGGCGTACCTACGACCTGTGTACACCTGTGGTTATGTGCTTCGATGTATATTATCGGAATCCAGAGACTGGAGTGCATCCGACGACATCGAATTTTTCACCTAAAAAAATCCACAGTGTATAGTAATTATTTTTCAGCCGTTTCATGGCTCATCTTCCAACTGGCACATCGGCCCAACTAGGCGTACCTACGACATGTGTACACCTGTGGTTATGTGTTTCGATGTGTATTATCGGAATCCAGAGACTGGAGTGCATCCGACGACATCGAATTTTTCACCTAAAAAAATCCACAGTGTATAGTAAGGATTTTTCAGCCGTTTCATGGTTCATCTTCCAACTGCCGCAGCGGCCCAACTAGGCGCAACTAAGACCTGTGTACACCTGTGGCTATGTGTTTCGATGTGTATTATCGGAATCCAGAGATTGGAGTGCATCCGACGACATCGAATTTTTCACCTAAAAAAAATCCACAGTGTATAGTAGGGATTTTTCAGCCGTTTCATGGCTCATCTTCCAACTGGCACAGCGGCCCAACTAGGCGTACCTACGACCTGTGTACACCTGTGGTTATGTGTTTCGATGTATATTATCGGAATCCAGAGACTGGAGTGCATCCGTACTATATACATTACTATATCACAATATCAGCTGCAAAGGATCAATGTGTCCTAAACCTCTAACATAAGTCTTTACGTAAAATTGTAAAAAATCCATCTACTTGAAATATATAAATAAATAAATAAACATGACATAACATTAAACTTAACAAAAGTCAAGGCAACGAATTAAGCAGATTAAAACTAACACGGGTCCCAGGACATGAAAACCACGAGGGAAATGAAATGGCAGATGTCCAAGTAAAAATCCCTTTTCATGGATTTGGCAACTAGGTACTAGGTACTAGGTACGAGGCAACTGGTTAAATAAATGCCGCGTTCCATTCTGGAACAGTCTGGCGTGGCTGGAGGAGGGTCGGATAGGGTCGACCTAAGGGTGCTATGTGGCTCACATGCAACTACCACCTGTACAAAAAGGGGCACAGCAGCTCAGAAAAATGTGGGCACTGTGGACAATCGTTGGAAACCATTGAACACTTACGCGCCGAGTTCCCACATCTGATATCAAGCGGATTACCTTAACAGGAGCAGACTATCAGGACATTTCATCTAAAGAAATTAGATCAAATTTTTCAATATAGCTCTAAAGTCGCATATCAATAAAGAGTGCACAATAGATCTATCGTGGCTGCGATTGTTACAGTCCCTCCCCATTCTATTCACTTCAATTGAATTCAATGAAGTGACGTGAGAATGGAAGTACAAGGACAATCAAACGCACTCTCCTTACAGTGATATTCTTATGTAAATCAATCAGATTGACAAATTCAACAGGAAGAGTTTCAAAGCAAATTTTTGATTTTTACTCTTCGATACAGGGCTTGGTGTTGCCTGGTTTACTTGCTGGATACGTTTCAAAGATTCACACTTTTTTTTTCCATTTTATAGAAGAAGGAGATGTCTCGTGTAACAATCAAGACAATGGACAAGGAGACATCATGCGAATGCCATTGTAAAGTTGCAGATTATTTGGCGAGACAACATTGTGTGCTACATTTAAGTAATTGAAGAGGTGTCAGTTAAAGTAATCAAACGACACATGATGGGGTCTACGTTATCTTCTAAATATCACAGAAAGTAATTACTTCGCTTTCAGGAGTAGACAGATTACATATTTTTAAGTCATCTAAGAAATAAAGAAAAATAGGATAACTAATTAAAAATACTGCAATCAGACTCATGAATTGGAAATTCATTCGGGTGTAAATAACTCCAAATAGTGGCGGCCGTGGCTTTGTGGGTCTGTGAGAAAGCTCCTACTAACTTGACCCTCAGCGTCTAGGTTCGTATCCTGCGACACTGCGACAAAAATAATTTTCACGACCAACCTCTTTCGATTCACTGACAATCCTTAAAAAATATAACTGCCTAGAAAAGCTTCTCGAACTTGGCCGTTCGGAGTCGGCATAAAACTGTAAGTCCCTTTCACTCGTGAGAGCAATATCACGAGTGCTTGCGGAGATGCTAGTCCCTGGCGCTGTGTGTGATGTAGCGCCAACCATATTATTATAAATAACTCGGAATCTAACATTACCCTTCTATAAATCGCCCCACTTATGATGAGGATACTGAGAGCCCGGTACCCAGTACCCTCTTACAACAAGTCATTCGTCTATCCATTTAAGGTTTAACTACAATTTGCAAAAGCAAACATGATATAATGTCATATAAGTACGACATGTTTTATATTGATCACAAAAAATACCTCAATAGCCATAACAGAAAAAGTAATGGTATCCGTTAGTGAATGGTGGAATGAATGAAGAAAATGCACATCAAAGAACATTAGATGCTCCAGTGCACAAGCATTTAGTAGTCGTTTTTGAGGCAGATTCTCATCGTGTGTGGGGAAATAAACGCTTCAGCAGAGAATGAAGCCCCAATCAAAACAGACAGATATGGAAATGAACGAATGATTGTACAGTGCATAGTTCCAGTCACTTATGTGTGCGGTTAACGAAGCTGCTCATTATTCAATCTGACTTTTACCTTGATCTACAAGCAAATTCATCATATTGATCATTTTTTGAGGATGTTTCTATGATATGATTTCCCTAGCACGAATGTCTCTGCTCTTGATGAAATTCTGAATCTGCAAGTCTTCCCTAAATTGGATCGGCAGGTTCAATTCGCTAAGACTTGTCTGGGTCCCGGGTTACCACGGGATCACGGGAAATGAGATCGCCGATCAGAGATCAGGAGAGATACTCCTATGACCCGAACCTGCGTTGGGATTACCCGCGTCCTCAGTTAGGGCCTCCATCGATGGCTGGGCTTCTCGAGAGCACAACCGGAGGTGGCATAACTCAAGTGCATGCTCCCAAACGCCTGTAAGAAATCCGCGGCATTCTTGTTATCTCTTAACAGAAAAGACTGCAGACGACTTACCGGCGTACTAACGGGCCACTACACTCTCGCCAATCACCTAAATCTGCTTGGCTTAGGATGAAGCCCTCTGCGACGACTGTGGGGAAGACGACGACACTGCAGAGCACTTCCTCTGCAAGTGTCTCGCTTTTGCTCAGATCCGGTGGCAGTTTTTTGGCGCAGATGAGGTGAGAGCCGATGATGTAGGCTCCTCATCACAAAAGCGCCTGCTGGACTTTTGAGTCTGAGTGCTCCAATGTAGAGTTCAAAAAACACCGACGAAAAAAAAAAAATGCAGTCAGTCTGTATGTGATTCATTGTTTCATTCTGAAACCCATTTTATGGATATAGATGGATGATAGATGCATGCTCCGTGTCCTGTTGCTGCTACACGCTATCAGCTGAAGCTTGAGAGAAGAAGCAGCACATAGCAGGACACCTGTCACTTATGACAACGGTGACAGACTGACTCTTGATTTTACCGCCGAGAAGTGAAGTATTATTTCTTTCTTTAAAGCTACTAGTAAGTCGCTTTGATCTAGACGCAGTCAAGATAGTGATATCGAAACTAAAGTAGAATGCAGTAGCTGCTGGTCCAGACTAACTGTCGACAGAACTCTTTAAAAATGATGTGGAGACGAGCTGGTAGGTTAATTTACAAACTCAACTGTAAGATATGGTCGGACGAAAGCATCCCTGTTGGTTATAGTGTTGATTATTCCTATTTTCATTTCATAATACATCAGATGACCATGGCAAGTTAATGCTCCAACCACCATCGCGTCCCACCCGCTTACATCATTTTATGTGAGCACCTGAAACCAGTCATACACTATCTGATAGGTCCTTATCAGTGTGATTTCAGACCGGGTAAGTGCAGAATAGACCAGATCTTGACAGTGCTGCAGATCCTGAAAAACTCACATTTAATTCAGGTCGACACTCACCACCCATTCGCCGATTTCAAGGCCGCATATGACAGCGTGCATAGAGACCACCATGTCTAGTGTTGACGTTCCTGCCAAACTCGACGTGTTGTGCAGAATGACGATGGAGAATTGTCGTGGCTCCGTCAAGATCGGTAATAGATTCGCAGAGATCTTCAATGTCAAAAAAAGGAATTAGACAATGCGACGCGTTGCCACTGTGACTTCTTCAATTCTTGAGAGGGACGTGCCGAACTCAGTCATCAATAAAAGATCTTCCGAAAGTCTATAAAATTCCATGCATACGCGGGCGGCATTGACATGAACACAGCGAGACGATGAATGAAGCAACAACAGTTTAGCTCTGAATGGAGGTAAAACGAAGTATATGCTGTTTTGAAGAACGGAAACACACGACGACATCGACGACATGGCCGTAACTACATCGTAAGGCGTAGTCAATCATTTAATCATTTATTTGAATCTTAATATACATTTTAAAGTAAATACGCATGTAAATATATTTCTATAACCATGCAACTTAGTCATTAATATTAATTTTAACAATAATTTATCGTAGTTAGAATACAACATTATTTGCACCTACCCTTGATTAAAGTAAGAGACAGACAAAGCACCCACTTCCTTTGATTTGCATTCGGTGTACTCGGTGTCCTCGGTGTATTTTGAACAAGTGATATGTGAACTAGTTTCATTCGAGTAAAGCACCCATGACGCAGAGATAAATCAAACAGTGTATTCGTTTCATTATCAGGCGATCGAATGTTGTACAGTATCTGATTCTAGTAATCAGTTTCAGCGCACACTGCAGTGAATGGGTGCCATGAATAGAGTACACTGAAGTACTGTACACGTACAATAAGAGAATTCAAAGGAATGCATTCATGCAGATCTCGAGTCCCGTTCCTTTACTGCGGAATACCGGATGAGGAAAATAAAATCCTATTCAATATTAATCACTCTGTGCTTAGGATGAAGCATTTTATGCTCGCTATCCTACTCACAGTATGTCGACTTAATCCAGTGAATTTTTGTAACAGATAAGGACGCATTGTTCAACCGAAATTAGCGTTAGCAAAGTTATGTAAGGATTTGCGATTTTATAAACATCATTAAAAATGAAGATATTTGAGTGCACACTTAATGCATCTGAAGCTTGATCTGATGAATCTTTTTATTGTGATTTGTGGCATTGTCTACCACCTTCTGGGAGGATGAGTGGACAACAATGGTGTTGATGTTGGGATCAGCTTACAATGAGATCTCTGTTTGTAGTTGGCGCAGTTAGGAAACTAAGAAGGAGAAGCACTGGAAAAGGAACCAAATATTCCTCCACCGCTCTTCAAATAGCATTATGACGTCATGCATACCCATTTACCATTTTTTTCAGTAGAAACAGTGCATTGAACAGTCCATATATCTGTAACTATTATATTTCCAAAGGATTTTGTATGACAAAAATATACTCTTCACTAAAATTTTAACGTTACTCCCTCGGCAGGAAATAATTGTGGGTGACTATCATGCTTACTGACTCTTCAATTTGTGAGCTCACGTCACGGCAATCGTGCTGTCAAAAAATTAAGTAAAATATTTCAAGTTCAAGTCAGTTACATCATTTTGTGCACGTACACTTGGATGCCGGTTGTCGAGAATAATTTCGTCTGTCGGATTACTTGTAATTGTCTCAAACCACGCAAGACCTTGACATCCATCTAACTTTTAGTCACCTAATGTACTTTAACTTGATTAATTCCTTTATTCATATCTAAGTTCATAAGGACATTTTAGCAGATTTATTTCTGTATTTATGTACATACACGATTAAAATCCCACCTTAGCGATGTGATCACGTGATGGTATCCTATTTCCCACAAAAGATTCCGGCTTACAAGCAACTATTTGATTAGCTGTGAATACAAAAACTGGTTGCATCGCAAAACGTAGACCATTCTCAGTTGCTTCCTGAAGAAATAAATGTTTATTTATGTCAGTGTGCCAATAATTCAATGATTCGTAGTTTTACTCTTAATGAATGGCAACCTAGTTTGTTCCTTATGGCTTTTGTTCCATTTTATGGCATAGTCGCTCAGTGTTTTTATTTTGACTCTAAATGCCAACCACCGGTTGAAGATCGACTTCTTTTGATGATTTTGATTATATCCCGTTTCTGACCATTAACTTAAATGGATCGCGCTAAAATCAAACGAATATCCGTGTTAGAGCATGTGAATTTAATGGCCTTCCTACATAAATCAACTTGAAATCAGCAAAAAAGAATACGACCCAACAGAAGTTGAATCCAACTTAACCACCCTTAGTCGCGTCACGCCGAGTTGTCCGTCAACGCAACTTCAACGTATACATTTAGGCGCAAACGTTACCCCTGAAAAGTGCTCTGTGTTTTTGCTGAATTCTCGTTTGATCTTTCACATGGGTGGTTTCGCTATTTTTGCTACTTTGTGTTGATTACATAGGCTGTGTAAAGATTCTGCTCAAACAAAGCCATATAATGAACTTGGGGTGCATTTCCATTACAATTACTTGCTTTGAAAGGTTCCTGGCTATTTGAACTTAAAAGCCTGTGATTGAGGCGGTCTATGAAAGTGGTGCTTCGAATAAATTTTAGTTTTAATACTCCGTGGCTTCCAAATATGTTATGTGACTTTATTTTGCTGCCATTTCTGATGTAATCCATGCAAATTGAATACTGATTCGGACGAAATATAACTAATTAGAGGTTCATTAATGCTTCTGTTTCAAAGATCGATGATTTCAACGTTTTTATGGCACCAACGCGCGAAAGTCAGTACGTAAAGTCGTTTACGAATACTCGTAAGTTTTTGGATCAAGACAGCACGAGGGTGAGGTTATAGAGGGAGAAGTGGAGAGAAGGGCACCTGTGCACAGTGATTTTAAATGTCGGTGGAATTCAACTGCGCGTCCTATGGCAGATTCATGGGTGAGTTGATGAGCATTCCGGGCGAAACGAGTATTGCGGTTGAATTCGTAGAGGGGAATAATTTTCATTCGGCTAGTTCGCTTGAGCGTATCACTTGCAATAGTAGTTAGCAACAAATCAGGGGCAAATAAGACACAATTGGTATGTCGGTGTTCCAGCGAGTTTATTGACTTCGTGTAAATGTACTTGCGGAGTGGTCATGGAGGCACCAGATTAGATATGAGAGGTATACTCATACTCAAGCTTTGGGCGATACAGACTTCTCTACTATTTCTTGCATCGTTCGAGAAAATCTGCATATTTCGCAGAGTTCTTGGCGACCTTAAGTACAACATGTTGTATTGAGTCTACAGTCTTTCAGTTCCATAAACACAAGCTCTATTTATGGATAATGACTGATTATTTTGGACTCGCTTAAATTACAGCAGTCATCAGTGAGTTGTAGTGGCATTACATACCACTTTGTTGTTTTTGCCCGGTCCATGGCCCTTTTGGTGTAGTTTGTGATTACGTCGTACGCTAATGTCGGCCACAGCACCTTCACAATTCTTCACAATAATCAGAAAATGTTCTTGTCAAGAAAACGCTTCCTCGTTCAGAGACAGCACAAAACTGTAGGTCATCTTCACTCTTCTCCCAGGAGCAACACGCAATCTACTTATACTCTGCTGTTCGAATTGTACGTCCGAAGAGAAGAGTCGTAAGTCTTGGAAGGAATAAGAAACAACGTCTCATCAAAACAACATACGGAAGAATATATAAAAAAAAAGACCTTGCATTCGCCTGCATTGGTGGTTGGTCCTACTTTTTGGTGAGATGTGTTTTCAAATCCCAAGAGGACACATTGCTGCTGAAACCATAATGACTGTCTTCCATTGTAGGTCCGTACTTATAAGAAGGGGTAGGAAAAGACCGGTGCATTACATCGAGACATTCGGTCAAAAACCTGTTCCGAAGGATAACGTGATTAGGAAATTTCAATTCCAAAAGAACTTCACAGTTTAATTTCAGCACCAAAAAGTACTGGCAATGAATCCATAGTCCACAGACTGAGCAGCAATACTGTGGAATGGTATGCAGGCAGATGAAGAAATGATGAAGGAACTGGAGCTGGGGTATTCGAACCCAGGTCAAAAGGCTACAAATCCATGGGCAAAAACGCTAGCATTTTTCAATGTATGTCAATTGCGACATAGCAATAATGTCGGACAGTTGCGCCGCCATCTTGGCCCTAGACTCCTACATCATCAAATCCAAGCTCGTGTGGGAATGCTTACAGAAGCTTAAAGAGCTGAGTAGGAGAAAAAAAGTAAAACTGCCTAGACGGGGATAGAAGGCAATCAAATGGCCGACTCCCTAGCTAGGAAAGGGGTATCGGAAACCTTCGCGGGCCCCGAACAATTGCGTACTGTAGGAGACCATGTCCTCAGAAAAGAATTCAGGGATCTAGAAATAAGGAACCGAATAGAAACCTGGAACAAGGCTCATGACATAAAGCAGGCCAAGAAACTCTTATTCCAGTAGATACAACCGAAAGAGGTTTGAGGCATGTTCCAAAATGTGCAAAAACAACCGCCGTATTCTAGCACTCCTCCACTGCAGACTCAGGGAGCACTTAAGAAAACTAGGGGTGTCAGGAGATGGTCTAAGCAGTTTCTGTGGAGAATCTAATGAAATGCCAGAACACGTACTCATTGTGTGAGGCAGTTGCCAACAACAGACAAAGATATCTGGGCAAACACCTACTATCAGCGGAAATAATGTCAAGTCACAAGAACCATCTCTCATTCTCAGATTCCTAAAGGAAACTGGCTAAGAGAGACAAATAGAACAAATCTCTTCGAAGTTTGCACAACAGGAGTCCATAACCATCAGTGCAAATCTGTGAAGGACCGTAGGTGAGGGGAACTCGTCAGACTTCAAGCATTATGAAAGGGGCCAGAATAGACTTATAGGTCGCGGTGCAATGTACCACACATACATTTCCCTTATATTAGAAGGAATGGATGTTAATGCTACGCGTTAATACGGGGAGGGTGATGATGTTTCTTTATTTTTAAAGATGGCCGATATCTTCCGTCTGCTCGGAAAGATACTAGGATAGACGAAAAGCTTGCGCAATGATTTTGCCAACGAAGAAGAACAACTCTTCAGTTGTTCTGAAGGAATACGTCGTTGTACTCTTTAAATACTCTTAGAACTGTACGAAGGCAACCAACGGCCTCTTTTCGTTGGATAGAGTCTGCCCACTGAAACATTTTGTCTAGCGACATATCATAATAAAGCGGAGAGTTCCATCCTACCGATACTTGAATTTCACGTGCGCTTTACCTAAGGGTTGGTAATCTATCTGCTAAAGTACTGTGACCTGCGAACAGTGAACTTCACAATCTCTGCCTGAAAATTCGCGGTCGGACGTCACGGTCATCTAATTACAATTGTCCAATTCAACCTTTGTCGCATTATTTCTCTTTCAAAACCAAAACAATCAATGTCGGCATTTCGGATTTTCTGCAAAAACACGACTGACAACACTTCATCTGAACACATCTTTCAAACACCGATCAATATCATTTTTAAATGAAATTATGCCCAACGAAGACCGACTTTGATCTTCAACACATCTATCACGAGGCAAGGCAATGCCCTTCACTTATGTTAAACGCCACCATGAATATTTGCATCTTCAATTCAACTCATATGCGAGCATCTTCGCTGTAGTACGAAGAAATCCTTTTCCGGTTTCATCTACCAGCAGCCTCGTCTTAAATTATGCCACTATTTGCTTTTCAGACCCCGACTGGTACGGCTTGTGCACGATCAGACTGATTCGGCGTCATCCAAATTATCATTTGTCATTTAAAACGCGCACTCAATCTGTTCATTTCTTCCAACGTCATTCAAGGTAACCACGCCGCCGAACTTGACAATAAAATTAAAATGCCATAGACAACGTTTTCGGAAGAAATGAATGAAATATACATGTATGTATAATCGTTAATTAAAATCATCGCATGATTTTGGTATACTTATGGAAATTCACTCGGAACAACATTTAATGTATCCGACGGAGTTGATGTACGTGTTCCAGGAACCGGCCGGCTCGGCGTTAGGTACTGCCTAGAAATCAAATTAAGTGAATACGAGTGAATGGAATTCATAATTCGGTAGAATAATGTACTTTTAAGGATGTGCGTCGTAGGTAGTGTGTCTAGATGAAATTGCTGTCAACAATGACCGGCTAAGTGATTCACGGGAAATTTACAAAATTCACCTGATTTTGTTCCGAAATCAGCTTAATGTCGAATTGAAATTCACGTGAGAGCAGTTACAATCTTCGGTAAAGCACCTGTCGCTTTGGAAAAAATGACTTCAGCACGGGGAAATCTGCGTCGGTTAGATTCCGCGAATGAGGAAAGTTACCAAGAAATAGTGAAATCAAAGATCTCCAGCAAAGTCCTTCGCATTTTCTATGACAGAATTTATATCTCTTAGCAATCAACAAAGCTGACTAATTAACTCGACGTACTCGTGCCTCGTTGTTACCATTTACGGCATTGCCTCCTTCTAACTGGCGTGTGTCACCGAGGCCGCTAAGAGGCCAGTGGGCCTACTCGCCCGTCTCATTTTAATCTCTTTCGCCTTATGCGGATTAATTAGCTCCCCAAGGTCACGAAGAGTTTTGCAGAAATAGTCTTTGTTCGTTTCCGTACTGAATACAGATGCCCTTAATGGATCAATATTTTATTAGGCAATCATGATAATTTACCCAAAGAGTTGTGGCTGCGTGGTTGACTGCCTTTATGACTAGACTCGTTTAATGTTGTCTTGAGTATTGTAGAAGAATGGTATGCGGTAAGGGCGTTATGTTCTTTGTTAAAGTGGTCTGTGATTGGAACCAAGACGTGTGTGAATAAATATAAAAGAGCAACCTCACCTCATTCAAGGCCGTTACACATTACCCATACCTAATGGTTACACATTTCTATGAATAGAAGAGTAAACACGAATAGACGAGTTTTTCAAGTCGCCAGCTCTGTTTGCTCAAACAGACTGAAATAGTTTAAAGCATCGGTAATCACAAGCCAGTGCTCAGCGGTTCTTACGAATAATCGGAGAAATAAAATAAATCCGTATAAATGCCGATAAATCCGTAAAAATTGTACAGATGTGTGTTCAACTTGTTGTAACACTGACTTTAATATGTTAGTACTTAGTACTGGCGGAGCCTTCTGAAACCGATTGGCCATGGATTTCACAGATTTATAGAAAAACTGGGTTTCGATTGAGTTTCGCGCTTGTAATAAGGCCTTCTTAAGTCATTCTGCATGTCATAACTCTCGGTGTAATCCCGGGGCTCTCTGACCGGCTGGAACATCTTCCAGAAAAACTTCGGCTCCTGTGGTGACGGTGGTGATGGATAAGGCGGCTCTCACCTCCTAAAAGAGCGTCAAAAGCCGAGTCGAGCCTAACACTCAAAAACCCAAATCTTGTACGGCAACTCCCACTGAGAGATCCTGCACAGACCCACCCAACACCCTCTGACACGGGCCGCCTGCTACCCAAAGACCCTAGGACCTTCCTACAACAGGTATAAAGACAGACTTAGAGGCATTCCCCCAGAAGATAAATGATAACAACAAGCGCTCTTTAGCTTGGGCACCAAGTATAGTAAGAAGCCACCCAGAGGCAGACACTACAATGGGCACTACGTCCATGCTTCAAGGGTAACGCCTCCAGTGCCAGATCACTTTTTCCTTGAAGATCAAAAGGCCGAAACCAAGTGGTGGAAGCTCCAATGTCGCTAGTAGGCTCAGTAGGTCGTACAATGAAGTCATTAAAAGTGACATCACTTACGCCGTAATTGATAGAGGCAACGATAACTGCAGTATCTCTCCATTAAATTGGAGGAATGTGGAGTCTGCGATCAGACTGGTGCTAGAAAACGGAGGTCTATTACCTGCCGGGCGCGACGAAGGATGGCACCAAGTTCATATCAAGCTGGTGTCCTTCACAAGTCAAAAGTCGGCTGACCTTTTCAAAACAGCCATAGGTAGACTGGAAGAGGTGTGGAAGGGTGTGCGGCTCGAAGTCGTTACGAGGGATCAATTCCCCACTAGATCTAGGACCCGCACCTACCTTCCGTGGTGCCCCTTCGGATCCCGCTAAGATAATAAAACTCTTCCAACTCCACAATCTGTATCTTCCCACCCACAATTGGAAGGTCACAAAGTTGGAAGAAGGGAGAAACCAGGGCCGCAGTGATAATAGTAAACTAGGAATAACTGGGCTCCCTAGCCAAATCGGAGGGTGTCATCCACTATGGCTTTGGGACGATTACCTTCAAGGGAACAGCCTTCATCCACCTCAACTGCTCTACCTGTCGGTAATACACTACAGCTGTAGTTGAGGAGGAGAAAGGTCATCCTGCTGCCAACGAGCCGATATCCTCCAACGCGGGGGAAATCCCTGCAACCAGTTTCCTATCGATGAAGGTGTAGGAGGTGGGTACTAGCCAGCATGCCATAGCCCCCATTCAAGGTAGCCCTGATCGTGATGCCGATTCCATTGGCCTTTCTGATCTTGAGCTAACCAACACCCAGACCAATAGCCAGGATGACTCATCCCTTAACAGAGGTTGTGGCTGAAGGAAGAATACATAGCCGTCGTAGCAGCTAGTATCGAAGAAGACATAGAAATGTCAATTCAGCCCTGATTAGCTGAAATGAACATCGCCAAGGAGTCAACCCTGCTATTTTGAGCTTGAATTTCGGGCCTACGTACATACGTATATAAGCCGGGCGACCATCGAGCTCCATAATTAGACGCTGGACATTTTGGACGAAGATCCGGATTTTGGCAAAAAATCGTCTTCTCGGAAGAGGTACATTTTTGGCTTAGCAGCTGTATCATCAAACAAAATTGCAGTTGTTAGAGTGAACACAATTCATAATTGCTCGACCCAGCATCACTGCATCCAGAAAATTGATTTTCTGGTGTGGTTTCTGGCATTACGAACCTTATTTATTTTGAAATGAGGAAGGACACTGTTACGTCAATGATCTCAGGTATTGAGCGGTGTTTACTGATTCTCTGTTGTCAACATGGACGTTGTTATGTGAATAATGTGCTATTCAATACATAATGCATGCAAGTCGCTTAAAAAGAAAGCTGTCTTAATTTTTATATCTCACACCCTTGTTGTTTTATTTAAATTTATTTTCCTATCGTTCGTATTCGGTCACCCTGTAAAATATGCAGTTTTTGCCGTTTATGTAAAGTAATTGTCTACACCAGCGACGGCCATACGATCCCAAACCATAACAGAGCATTCTACATGCCGAACTGTGGCACGAGTACACGGCAATTCAGCGTTGGGTTTACATCCATGCAAGTAAAAGGTGAACATGACATTTAAAATATAATAATACTGAACCATAACATACAAGTAAGCCTTTCTAATGAGCAATTCTAAAAGTCATATGTTTTGAATAAGTATTCTTTATTCTCAATCTTTAGTTGTTTTTCTTGCCAAGACTTTCATAAAGAATATTTCCATGCAATGTGTTGCTAACTGCAAGTGGTGTTGACGCCGCCATTCAGTGCAGTTGACACGGAGATTCAGTGTTTTTTTTCCAGAATAATTTGCAACTCTCTTGCAAATGGTTTTTCTTGGCTTTCATTGGAACTCTTAGCTCTTCTCATCATCACTTTGCCTTTCTCCTTTCAGCTTTGCATAATATTATACATGTCTTCAGTGTAGAATGTCCCGAACAGAAAACACAACTTTTGCCAAGTATTTCACTGCACTGTTCTTCTTCGCTGGATACAAGAATCTGTTTTTTAGTTAAACAGTGACTTGATGTTCTTTTGCAGTCATGACTGATAACAGGTTTCCGTGTATGTAAGTAAAGTTGTATTTACTGAATGCGTGGAGTATGTCTGGATATTTTTTCCTTCCGATTATTCGTTGACCATGAAAATTTGAGCTTTTTAACTCTCCCTTAAACAATGTCTGCTTTGAATTTGCGTTCTAGAGTGGATCAGCTGTCCTCGCTTACTTACTGCAGCCAACTACTAGATACTGACCAGTTTTCTCTTATTCAAACAAGCGGAATCAATGCAACTGGCATTTGCGAATGATATCATCAAGCTGCACAACGAATTCGTTCTCAAATTGAATGAAATTGAATAAAATTGGACCCAACAGTTTAAAGGACTGCATCACTAAAAGCATTGTCGACTGATTTTGAAAGGAATACAAACTCGGCAAAGATTGCACCCCACAAATCGGGACTCTCCAACAGCGATGTGACTCAGTCTGCATGGGTACCTACACTCCCGGCTGTGAACCTCAAAAGTCTAGTCTGATTCCTGAACTGTGTCCCCGCCTTCGTCGAAAGAAACCATTTTTTCGGCAGCCGGAAGCTTCGTAAAGGCTACAAGTGCCCTAAATACCAACACTAACTGTTATTTACGTACGTATTGAGCGACATGTTTTGTGCCCACTTAGGTAAGCCAAACTGATCGAAACTCAACACAACTTAACGAAACTGAACGAAGTAAGTCTGTGCATTCGCTCGATTGTTTGACTTAAATCTCCTTACTTTCATAATGTTCGAGCCGTAGATTAGGAAAGTTTGCCTTAGCAACATCAGTGACTAGCGAAAGATGGTATGCGAAATATAAAAAAAACCTTCATCATCTAAGTTGACGCACTAACCCATTACGTCACGGAATTTCACCTTCGGATTGACAGTCAGTCAATAAGTGACTCTTCACTGACTGAAACCGTGTTAATTTCCAACAAAACCCACTGAAATTCCTTACCGCTGGTACCATGACCTTAACCGGAAGATGATGAAACAGAATTTATTCATTCACCACATCATTCTATCAACTCAATTTCGGCCTTCCGAAGTAGGTTCATTTGCCTCTTCTGATCTAATCTCCCCTGTAACTAATCTCACAGTCTACCGCCGCTTCTGAATGACTCCAGCTGCCAGCTGATCAAACACCACATTACAGCTGATGTTCTCTCGCATTGGCTTAGTCTTCACGTGTTTTATTTGCTTAGTTGGAAACGTGTTCAACTTATCGCAGATCTGACCTTCTTTCATAGGAATCACTTGGTCGAATCGATTACAAACGCAGCGCTCCCAAACATCTCACCAATGTGCAACAACGGCTTACATCACTTCACATTGGCGGGGAGCTATTTCGAAGTGTTTAGGTTAAATCAAATTCAATCAACTTATTCGGACATTGAACATTTATGTCTTTTCCACATCAGGCAGTCGAATATGAATTCCGATGGATGTGAAGACATGCTCTTTCATCTCGACATTCGATGATCTGTATCGATTTCGCAATAAACAGATCAAACGATTTGCTGGCAATGCCATTATTTTTTTCGAAATTCCTCAATGGTCGTTACTCTCACACAGTCGATTTAAAAGAAGGGTGTTTGCTTAATCGAGCACGTATCAATTCTGCGTACCAGTTCGGTTAGGTTATTGAAGAAGTGAGGTCGTAGGTCTCTGGCAGCAAACCAGAACGTATCTCCTCCTAGCCCGCATGCAGTTCCACAACTTTAATTTTTTCAGCAGGTCCTGACGGCATCATCCCTGCGGAGCTCTAAAGAACAGTAGCCTTATCAAGCCATTGTCATGCCATGGCTGATGAATATATTCAAGGCTGCATGCTCTTAGCTCATGTTCTCCTGGAAGAGAGTGAAAGCAGTATTCATTCCCAAAGCGGAGGAATCTTCTCATGTCCAACCGAAGAACCTTTGACCCATCATTCTCCTGAAAACCCAGGCGAAATTAAAAGATCAATGTATTAGGCAAATAATGCCATGGTGCGGACTTTTAATTGCCCAGAATGGCTACAACAAGAGCACAGAGACAGCCATCCGTGGTAGGAACCATTGAAAAATCCATCGAATATAAGGAATACAACTACCTCGGGAACGGAGAGTATTTCTTGGCTTTCACCAGCAAGGTAATAGACTCTATCTGGGAGATGCTACGATCTATAGAGGAGTGAATAGGGGAAACCCACAAGGAGGTGTTCTTTCAACCCTTGTTTGGAACGTAGCGGTTGCTGAACTGCTATTAACCTGGAAGAGGCTGGATGCAAAGTCATTGCGGTCGATGTTCCCACAGTGGCACCTGGTAAATCTAAGATCTTAGAGGCATAATACGAGATGCAAGCATGGACAAAAACATGCGTACTAAGATCTAAGAGGCATAATACGAGATGCTTTCGTAAGGCTGCAAGCATGGACAAAAACATGCGTACTTGTCGTCAAACCACAAAAAAACGAAGCTTGTACTCTTCACTAGAAGACGCAAAAGCTCCCACTTTGACTACTTTGCAACTAACCGCCAGGGCTAAATTTCTGGGTCTCATTATCGATGATAAGCTAAGCTGGAAACCAAACATCGAGGATAGGGTTAGGCTTCCTCTGGCCTACACAACCATTGAATGCAAATGTATACTGCAGCTACGCATCGCTTACACGATTTCCACCTCGATTGTCAGACCGACACTAATATACGGACTCTCAAATGGTGGACAGCACTGAACAAAACTCTCAACTGTAAGCCACTCAACAGGGCGCAAAGACTTGCCAGCATGAGTATCAACGAAGCGTTGAGAAGCACTCTGTCTGATGCAATGTCATGTTCAATTCAAAAACATCCCTTAATTGCAGTATGTTTCTTAACGAGATACCTGTGCATTTTCATATTCACCTCATGTCGGTATAGCAAAGCCGATGAACTCCCTAGGTGTGGTACAACCTCGTTCCTAGCACAAGACGGAGATCCACCTTCTATGCCGATCGCTACAGCCTATCAGCTTCTCTTTAGTATTCACACAATTGATATAAACAATCACAAATGGCTAGAATGCACCACCTGTCTTAAAACAAAGGAAATACGGCCAGCACTAAATCTTAAACAATCACTCTGTCTGCTCAGACTAAGCAGATCCTCATTCAGGACATTCATGGGCGTCATTGCCGGACACTGCGTAATTGGCGTACCCGTCCACAGGATGGGTGCCCCATAAAATGATTTCTTCAGAAGCTGCATGGATGAAGATAAGACAGAAACCATAAATCACCGCTTCTGCTTCCGGAGCGCTCTGGCAAGCCATACGTACTCATATCGAGGGTCCTACTATTTTACAACCTCAGCGAAATCACTAGCCAGGTAAACCACTTTATCACAAATGGCAAATGGTGACCTGACCAATTTTAAAAAGTTTTATCCGTAAAGCGTATTAACTTTGCGGTCACTGGGAATCAAACTCAACCAACAGCGCCATCCAGCTGTTTCACAATCGGCCTTCCATGGCCTAAGTGTGTCTGCCCTTTATCAGCCAGGCACCACAACCTAACCTAAACTAAGCTCCTAGGTGAACTTTCCTTCCAGAGAAGATGGCGCTGCAAGGGTGTACAACAGTTTGCTGCTCTTCTTTGTCTTTGCAGCTTCTGCATAAGTCGAGGTAAGTGTGAGCTAATCTTGAGGCGTGAGCTCCTATAGCGCAGTGAACCGGAATGATGCCAATAAGATTCTCGCGAGGCATGATCAATCTGATCGTCTCAGATTGAGAGTACCGGAGCACCCTCTGCCATCCGAACATCTACAATTGGTGTGCTCAATCGTTTTAAGCTCCCGAAGATGTTTTGCAATAGCGACAGGCACTCACAGGCACAATTTACACCCGAAAGGAGCAATGAAGCTGTATCCTTTCTAGCGAGTTTGTCAGCTTCGCAAGATTAAGATAGCAAAATTTAGACTGAACAGCTTTCATAAATCACCACTCCACATGTCTCGAGTAACTGACAAGGAGTCTATCTGTCTAGAAAAAGCTGAAATTTCACTCTTAGGAGTCGACACTAAACTAAAGGTCTCTTTCACTTGTGACACAACACGAGCACACGCAACACGAGTGATTGCTGTAAAAGCAACCCCCAGGTCTACCACGGACCGTATCACTAGCAATGCAATTATATCAACGAACTGGAATTGTAAAGACGAGTGTATACTCTAAAACCCCCTCGATTACACTAGTATTTCTCACTTTTATCAAATCAAAAATTCACACAAATCACTTTTTAAAATATAGCTTTGTATTAAATTAAATTAAATAAAATAAATATTGCACGAGGAACTGTCAAATTTACAAAATGGTCATGGGCGTCAGTAAATTATTTTATTTGTTTCTTTTTCTATCACAGCGATGTGTTAACTGTTTCCCAAGATGATTTTGAGGGTCCTTGCAGATAGTGTCAATGATGAAACGGCACCTTCCTCCTCGGCCTCAGCATCAGCATCGTCCGGCACCTCAACCTCTATATCCGAATAAATAGAAGTAAACTGCCTGGTTTCCGGATACATTCACTTTCGTTATAAGGATTTATTAAACACACTAATCGGCGGGTCTGCAAGTCTGGAGTACACGACCTCAGTGTCAGCCAAATGACAATTGGCTAAATTACGATAATTGATAGAGAACACAGTCGGTGGAGTACAATTTTCAAAGTTAAGCTTCATGGTGATATCTATTATTCGACGTGTAGCTTGAAAATGTAACTCCACCGAAAGTCATGGGATATTTATTCGAAGAAACATTTCTAAACATGCGTACTTCTCGTCACCTGTGGACTGGGCTAGGTCTGAGTCATGTTTCAGCGGAATACAATTGATGGCGGATCAATCAGATAATGTTTTCGGTCAACACCGGCCATCTGCCAAGCGTGTGGTTGTGTTAGTCACTGCATTTGTATAACGCTGACGGCTTATACACAAACTGGATTGCAATTACGCCACGGATAGAAACTCAGCATCAGACCCTCTGACTCATTTTCAGCGACCCACTTCTTGACGCAAAAACTATCCAAAATCACTACTTCGAGGGGCAGTAGACCATGTGATGAAACATCGAAGGTGTTTCCCGAGCAAGAAGATCTACAAGCGCAAGTGAAACGTGCCATTAGTCACTCGGGTTAAAGTCTTCAGTCAGTTGCGTGCGAGGTCTCAGATTCTCATGCCAGGTGTGAGGTCGCTAAGAGCAGTAATTAGCATATCCAGCCTATGAAGCATAAGCATAATTAATAGTTTCCCAAGATAATTATCCAACGAACACATGTTTGTCCTTTGCGGGTTATAAATAAACTGGGGGCTGGCTGGATGATCACACCTGTGCCCGTAATGAATCCATCATCGCCGCCGAATAGAAGATCTGTTGTCTCATCGTCTCACCAGTCAGATGATGAGATTTGCTAATTTGCACGCAATAATTGCGGGATCTGTGATAAATCGCTCATTAGACTAAGGCTAATGACACATTCATCATTCTGACATGCGGTGAATTATAAATTCAAATAACATTACCTTTGCTTGATTAAATGAGTTCAGTGTGTGGAAGTGAGGCACTAATGACTACACCACCTTCATGAATGTGTACATTTTCTTCGAACAGGGTACCCAAGTAGAAGCTGCTTTAGAGACAAATTTTCAGGTAAAGGGTGATCAGATAGCAATGATAGTTTTGCCAATTGTTATGATTCAGCAGGTGTCTAAGATACTAGTAACATACAGTTGTCAAAATATACAGCAAGGCTTACCATTTTATCGTGCATAGTCTCACGTTTGATAAAAATTCGAAAGTTGATAAAAAATATCGAAAATCCAGCTTCGTAGGAAATACCCATTTTTGACTCAGCGGCTATGTCAACAAGAAAAATTGCCGTTGCTAGAGTGAGATCAATTCACAGGTGTTCGACTAAGACTAAGACTAAGACAGAGTGTTTGGTGTGGTTTGAGGCATGGACTTTCAGGTGTATAGCGATGTGACCAACTTTCTGTGGCCAGAGCTCGAAAACATCGATTTATTCTAGCTGTTGTTCCAAACAAACTGCGTTACGTGTTATAAAGGGTGTTCCAAGATAAACGCAAAGCTTGAATGTAATAGATTTTTTCAGTTTTTAGTCAATCAAATTTTGTAGAAATTTGGCGTGTCTTTTTTGCATAAATGTGGCTGAATTTCATTGATTTCGCTTGATTCAGTTGTTGAGTTAATTGAAATTTGCCAGCTTGGAGACACAGATATTTCGTGAGTATATGGTGTTGAGAGGTTGTTGAAATTTGCAATTCTTGTTTACGACTCCGAATTAAAGTTCTCACGCACTGCTTCGATATTGGCCTGTTTTTGGGCGACGAGTGTGCTTAGCTTTTCCAACTGATCCAGTAAATCCAATAAATCTCTGCACAGTTGACGAAGTTAACACACTATTCAGACCATATTTTGATATTTTTTATGAAATTTTCGAACTGACAGCCAAATTTTCATTAGTTTTTGCGATATTGTTGAATAATGAAAACACGTTGTTGTATCGTGTGACGGTGCATTTTTACTAACCCTAAACTATCAACTGTGGTAGCCCGTGGCGTTGTGGGTATGTCGGTCGACTCCTACGCTCTTGGACCTACCTGTCTAGGTGCGATCCCTGGTACGACAAGAAATACTTTTCACAGCCCAACCTCTTTCGAGTCACTGACAATGTTCAAAGAGTATAACTGTCTGGAAAAGGCTTCTCAAACTTGGTCGTTCGGAGTCGGCATAAAACTGTAGGTTCCTTCCACTCGTGATAGAACAATAGCACGCACAACACGAGTGGTTGCTGAAAAGCCAAGCCCTGGCCCTCTACGGGCTGTAGCGCCACCCATGCTATTATATTATAAACTATCAACTGTCAAATTGTATTTTTTTCAGTGTTGTCAACAGTTACCATTTCCAAGTGACGCAACGCTCGAATTGCGGAGAAAAAAATTGACTACCGTCTATAAATTGGCCGCCGAGATCATGCGACTTGACACCACCCGATTATTTTCTCTGGGACTACATCCTTAGACTTCACTACATTCTGAGCCCTCGATGTCAACATTCCAGGCGGTATTGCGAGAATATCATCGCACATTTTGGACCGACTACTTGAGACATTGTCAGCGAAACCGACGAAGCCACTTGAATGATATTCTCTACCATACAGAACGACAACGTTGTTCACACCGTTTGTGTTATATTAAAATTCAATTTCTTCCACCCTGAAGATTGCTTTCTGCTTGAGGAATAGAAGAATAGAATGACATAATCAAAGAAAACACATTCAAATCATGGTTAAGTCAATTCAAAGAGAATTGATAAAGATTGCTGAAAAGAAATTTACTCCCAACTGGCTTTCACTGTGGACAGTGCTGCCAAGTATCATTCACTTAATCGCTTTGACACAGTCTTGAACACGTCATGCACAAGATATAAATAAGGAATATTCAAAATACGTTCAATTAGTCGTGGACCTAATTTCAAAGCGTTTTATGCAGGTATTGGCTTTTGTTTTTAACGAACACCTACTATCACCTTTACTTGGTAAGATCTTCTGTCGATGATGGGGTGTCCATCCCCATTCGACGTCGTCAAAGAAGAGTGTGAGTCTCTACCATGGCTTGACTCTTCTAACGAATGCCAGCGGAAAAGCTGATTACGTGATTTGCTAACGGCAGCGCTTAGAGCTGCAGGCAGTAGACACTACTACGCACTTCTTTTAGAGCTACTGTGACATACATACTCTGGTCTAAAAGGATTATTCCATGGCCATGTGGGGAGATTGATATAAAGTCAGCGGTGGAAGAGCCCCATTTTAGGGTCAACGGCAGCATTTACAGATTTACCGGAGCTACCGACGCCGAATACATTTCATATAATGGGCAAAGAAAGGGACTTGGTCTCAAGTCGGTAGGTTAACTTTAAAGTCATTACTTCTCACCAATTAGTAGCCCCATTCAAATAGGCAATTCTTTAGAGACACGCATAAATATCAGCTTCTGAAGTCCACCTCATACGGATGAAGCCCTTTAAACTGACCGCCGGCCATTTAACGCAAGTGTGTGCCAACATAGTGCACATGCTACCGCACCCACTTTACTGTTGCCTGGTATCGTTGGCATGGATCAAGAGGCTATTCCTCACTATCCCTGCCGCAGTCGCAGTCTTGACCTTCAAGATATTGCTAATTGCCTTACTGTCTGTTCGGATTTGCTAAAACATCGAGATTGTAGATGAATACCAAATGGAACGACAGACAGGACATCAGGCATCGAGAGTTAGGTCGCAGTTTTCATTTCTCAAACTCGGCTGACGGACAAAAAAGTCTGAAAGAAAACTCTCACCTCTCGTATTCTCGAAGGACGATGCAGTATTATGAACATTGCATCTGTGTGCTTGTGTTTCAAGATGACGCACAGTAGCAGCTACGCAGTATTGTGTTTCACCCTTTAATGTTTCCATGACCACAAGTAAATGCTGAAAAAACATCATAAATAGAATGAAACCGACGGTCTTCTCCCGGCAATAAACTACTTTCGGTGTAGCCTTCCCGAGTCCCTTCAACTAAATGGAAATCGTACGCTGCTGCTCTGATAGTCTTATGTGCCAACACCGCGAAACGTGTTATCACTTAAGCTATTGACTATTTGAAATGGATGTATTTAGCCTCCTCTACATCTCAGATGCTTTTCGTAAAAAACCCTTCTTCTTCCCGTGGCAAGTCGGTTGATGTCTTCCTCCATTTGTGTGAGCAACCTCTAGCACGGTGTCCCACAAGCATGTACATACATAAATGGAGAGTTGTCACCATAGCCCATCAACCTTAGGCGCTATATCCGTATACTCATGTCACTATGCAGCCCGTACAGATCGTGGCTGGATCTCCCATCCAGATGCTATTAGCACAAATGCATGCACAATATTAAATGCACAAATATAAAGAAATGCAACAAATTTTAAGGAACTTCATATTTGTTTATTTCCTGCCTGGGTCAGGATGTGGCATAGTTAACACAATGACCTTTGAGTTTAATTGCAGCATACAAAAATGTTTACTCACTGACTGCACAGTCATCAAGAGTCCACACTGTGCATTTGTGCATATCAAACATCACAATTCGGTTGCTGACTTCTATCAGGGCTTGTATCTGAATCGTTGCCTGGCATGAAATTGCCATCACAAAGAATGGTTTTTGGGACAGCTCATAATATTCTTCGCCATGCTATGTCAGTTATCGGGTGAGATGTCGCCCAAAGAGTTTTCCCCGATGACTCTGGCAAAGATATCCTCCATTCCATTAATTTAAAAATTATTTTTTTTTTATCAAAATACGGATTTTGGTGACTATTGAATTTGCTTTCCACACTTCAAAAACGAAGAACAGACACAATAATGGTATCACACACTCAGTTCACCAGTTAGCTGCACAACAATCCTTTACGTAGAGTGGCAGTGGCAATAATCATTGTGTTTCCACAAATGGGCGGAGTAGTGATGCCTACGGATGATGGGTTGAAGAAGGAAATTCTATTGATTCGAGCCCACTTAATAAATCCATTTACTATTATTGCACATCTATCAAAATATATGGGATTTGTGCTGATAATTGGTTTGCAATTAAATGCATCAAAATTGAAAGCTCCTTTGTCTGTGCTGTCAATTTTGATGCATATAATTGTAAACCAATTATCAGCACAAATCCCATATATTTTGAAAGATGTTTAATAATAGCAAAACGCTGTGTTTCATTGATATCAGTTGATATCAGTAAATGCTGATGCATGCTCGACTTTTTTGCGTGGGGCTACAATCCGGGGATGGGACTGGCTATCAAGCTAAGGACGAGTAAAAAAATAACAGAATATAAGGCAAAACAGTCATAATAATGGGAGATCGACTGTTTGAATATATTATTGCGTTAAGCGTAGGGACGGACAGATAGATGGCCAAACGAGAATGGTTCAATTTATGACGATGGAACCTTAAAAAAACATTTAAAACCTTAAAGCGACATCAAGGAACAGATGGAAGCCATTAAAAAATGCGTGAATTAAAAAAAAAATCACATAAAATCAATCAGAATGGAGAAGAACGGTTAAACCACCATATTGACGTATATGTGTGTGCCGGTTAAATGGAACAGTCTATCTTCTTGTACAGACTCTTCTCTACATCATGTTCAAAAATGCATGTGTATCAGCCTGCAAACGTCGGTACATAGTGCAGTCCTAATATTTTCCACATACATTGAGGGATTCCGAGTCTACGATTCTTTCCAAATTATTCTAATTTAATTTATACCTTGAAGAACTTTCTTCTTAGCTGACATGACGGAATCTTACCCGATTTCCCAGTATGTGTTGGTCGCCTAATTAGAGTGTTCATTTGATCAGCACACAACGAGTTCGACGACCCGACGAATAGTTGTCTCGATCCGAGTGGGTATCTTATGCTTATATTATGCTAATCAAGATTGAGATCAACGTTTTCTACTTCAACTTCAGTTCTGTTATTGATGGGATTTTCTAGGAATTTTGACAAAAAAAAAAATGAATGGTAAAAGTCACAACAGCTAGCTTTTGATGAGACGAATTCATTTTATTATACCCTATCGTTTATTATTTTGTTTTTGTCGTGATAACGCTTTTCGTCGAACGTGAGTGATAAGTGCGAATCCATTTATCAGCGATTTCTGGAGAAGAGGTCATTAAATTGTGCTTTCCTTGCTTTATGAGCGGGTATTTAGAACACTTGGCTATCATAGGATCGTGCAAAGCCTGACGCATTAGGAGTAAACTGATCGATGAAAAAGAGCAAGCGACTAACTGAAACAACATTCACATCAGGGAGATGATAAATGCGTGTCGAGACATGGTCGCTGACTTCGGAATCTTGACAAAATTAGGTCACGCTTGTGGCCGCCTGCTGTGTGCTTCAATCCCCGCGGCGTACGAATTTCAACAATAATATGTTCCAGCAAACAATTCGCCAAATTCTCTATGCAAACGACATTGTATCATTGGGTTACCTTTCTACCACACATGCGAGACAAATTGTAAGGTAATTTGAAGATACATCTCATGCATAATCTCGATGACGGACTTCTTAGAATCCAAGCACTTCTCCATTCTGATTGATCTCTTTACCGCAAACTACACAGGAATAGGGGTATTCCCTTGAGGTACGACTCTCTCGAGATACCGCCTCTACATCCGAATACATAAAGAGTAGGCAATAACTGAACAAGATACCATCTTTTTTGTGTGCTTTTATATTTTAAGCGTGTTCAAGAGTTTGCGTTTTTTTTTATGTTTTTACCCTTAAAGTGTCAAGACAGAACACGAGCCGAAGGTAGATCTGGCGAGGAATAACGTGTAGATTGTGTATCACGTACCAGCAAATATGCTTTCAGACGTTTTACTCGAGCAGATGTGAGTTTGAGGGGGTAAACAGAGTCGCAGTTGCGACCGAATATTCGAAAGAGATTAGATGCAAGTGATGTCATATCCAAGTAGTGATGTGCCAACCCGAACATTTTATAACAGGAGTTGGAATTGAAGCAAACCGAGTTGCAACTCGAGTAGGCTAACTCGGTTTCAAACAATATTGCAGTGGATCTGCGGTAATACGACAAACGTTTTCAAGGCAGTGTTGGTTTATCGGATTTGACATATATTATACACTCGAGTTAAGTTATGAGTTTAAATCTTGTCAGATTAAAAGCGATACCCAGTTAAGACAGGGTCCACTCTATGTGTCAAAGAAGCAACGAGAAGAGCAATTAGATCACGTGCCACCATGACCGTCTCATGAGAAAAATAACCAATACCGAACTCCAACTAGGTAGTGCACCGGGCTGTACAACTCGGCTTGAGTAGAAACAATGTTCACGTGTATGTGCAATATGCTCACTTTGTCGTAAACAACCCGAAAGCGGATTGTGTCTTCACTTCACATGTGCATTTATTCGATTGGTTTTAATTTCGGCAACTTGGTTTGACATAAATTTAACTCGGTTCAACTCGAGTTGGATGTAATTCGCTTTGACCTGGTTTATCAACTCGAATTAATCCATCACTATATTCAATCTGGGGCGGGCATGGGATTGATTGTTCTGCAATGGCGTTTGGTAAACATAAGATCTGCAAGTAATTCGTTCACCGATTGAGCATTTACAACCGGATTCATTTTTCAGAATCATTATACAAGAATATATATTATGTTTCAGTACATGACCAGTCCCTCCATATTGATTCATATTTAAAGAACACTAGTAAGTTAGGCTGCAACGCCTTAAAAAAGTCTGTACTTCCTAACATACAAATAAGGCCTGCTACTAATGCATTGTCTGATCCTGAGCTGGAGTCATCAAGACCCAAACTCTCTTGTATCCACAATGACGAGGTATTTACACCGGAAGTTCGGTCTTCCTCCCCTTTCGCGAACAGGAGGCTCGAATTCGGAGGTCCAGCTATAAGGGAACATTGGTGTCCAAGCACTCGATGTGGCCAAGCCAGCGTAGTTGACGGACTACATCCACATCTTTGTACAGCTGATAGATTACAAAATGGGCGTATCTTCTCATCCATTTACCTTCCTCGGAGACAAGGCCTTATATCTGACGCAGAACTATTTCTTTCGATCAGCAGAAGGGATCATCTCAGCTCCTTAGCTTACCATCCAGCATTTGTTTCTATTTAGCAGGACTAACAGCATAACCGTTTTCTCGCATTTGTTGGTCGGGATTTTTTACGCAATTTGTTTCGTTAGACCGATGTACAAATATTGCTAAAATTCGTCGTTCTTAATTTGGGAGGTACAGTCCGGGGTGGACCTGGTCTTCAGGCAACAACATCCTCCATCGGGCCATCAGGCTAACTGCCTCCAGTTGTGTGCAATAAGTTGGTTGAGGCCCTTCTCCATTTATGTGCTCCGACCTGTATGTGCTGTCGACACCAGACATAGGTGGGTGAAAATGGATATATGCATATCATCGAGAACGTGTGGCCAACAATAAATCAGAAGAAAACTACAACTCTCCTGGAGTTATACATTAGTAAACTAATAGGCCTAAAACTCGCCATTGCCCTATAGTCAACCAGGCCAGTAGACTTGGAGCGCCCTACAGTGACTTCTGTAGAAGCTGCAGGGATGAAGATGAAGAGGAAACAATACTGCACTATCTCGGAACATGCCCCTGTCTTGCAGAAACAGGAAGAAGAAGACAACATAAGAGACATCCTACAATAAGCCACTTAATGCCTATGAGATGATCGAAACTGACATCAGAAATAACCAGAAATACCCAATACGAACCAGGGTACAAAATCGGATGGTGACAGCACAATGGGCCACATTGGTCATAGTGGAGCTTAACTCATAGAAATAACCGAGCTGTCACTCTACCCACTTACCAAGATGCGGGCCTACTCTTTTGCGTTATCAAGTTTAGAGTCGAATAGACCTCGTGGCGGCACCGAGTTCTACATATGCTCTACATGGTCTGGCCACCTTGGGCGTTGATCTCTTAGACGGCTAGACTCATGTCGCTTTATAGCTGTACACTTTGTTGCCAAATCCTCTTCTCCACATACCTTCAATGCAAATAGGACATTGCGCCCAGAACGTTTCTCTAGAAGAGACAAATGACTTCATCCGCTTTTGAAATTGACCCTATGCTAAATGTGGTGTATAAAGTAAGTCAGCTTGATTCTTAGAAAGAGGGCTCTTTTACTCAAAAGATGTTGCTAGCTCTCTGCTCACGGCAGAGCCGAGGTCTCTGCCTACTCCAAAGCTGTAGCTGCCCATTTGATGCTCAATGCTGTGAAATTAAACGATTGCGTCATACCTGAGACAGAGAGTAGAGATGCTTGTATTAGGAAATTGGCAAATTTTAAGGAAATTAAGACGACCAGCCACGAATTTTTGTGGTGTGGTGGCCCGTGGCGTTGTGGATATATTAGTCGACTTCTACACACTTGGACCTTTCTACGTTTGATTCCTGGTACGACAAGAAATACTTTTCACGGCCCCACTTCTTTCGAGTCACTGACAATGCTCAGAGAGTATAGCTGTCCAGAAAAAGCTTCTCAAACTGTATGTCCCACTTGTGAGAGAACAATGGCACGCACAATACGAGTGGTTGCTGAGAAGCTGGTCCTTCACTTGCTATAGCGTCACCCATATTATTATTATTATATTATAGCCATTTACATTTTTCTGAGAATTTAAAGTCGGAAGTAGCCACTCGAATCTCAATCGCATATTCTAATTGTCAGTTCTTCACTGACAATTATTTCGGAGATGGACTTCGCCAATGTCTACGCACATAGTCCAGCAATAAAATGGTTGTCATTTCTAAATGATTCAAACAATTATGTTCAAAAACGAAGCAAAGTGCCTGCTTGTCACAAAATCGAACTCCGAAAAGATTTCAAAAATTCGATTATTTGATCCCACAAAGGCATACCAAAACAATTCACCACAAAGTGCCCGTACTCCCATAAATATATGGCCGTCAATAAATCTAATCAATTACACTCATTTTAGCGGAAGTTAATTGCGTCAAACTAAAATTCAAAGCAGACTCGGCGTTTTTAATTTATCATACACACATAAATGAACAATGAAGCACACCTAGTCATGAACGAGTATTATTTGTTGTGTGATGCAAGTAGCATGTGACAGAGCAACGCAGTGTAGTGTACTCCTAATCTGACATCACTCATTAACTGAAGGTAATTGGAAGCTAAAACATGACAAATTGTATAAGTATACGGAATATAGTGCAGACAACCAACAATGACTCATATCAGTCCTAGCCGTCAAATAATTGTGTTAGTTCATTGGCCGCAGTTGATTTGAAATGCAAACTGGTATTTGCTTAATGATTTTAGCGTGATTTTGCTAAGAAGTTCAACCTGGATTATGGCCTTGATTGTGTGCTTGAATTGTTAAATTGTCACGGATTTGCATTTAAATATTTATTTCTATGTAACATATTCACAGACACTCAAGACACACTCGAATTCCGAAAAAATTGGAAAATTAATATCAGCACCATACCTATCTCTTTAGATTTTAGCATATCGATCTGCACTTGGAAAATGGAAATAATAAAACATGTTATGTGAATGCTGCTAAGCCCGTAGCGAACTTGGGTATAGCTCTTGCAGCAACTAGTTTTGTTTAGAGGGCGATTTTCTCTCATGAGACCTTATGTTTTATGCCGATTACGAATGGGACGTTTGAGAAACAATGACTCGAGAGAAGTGAAGACGAAGGTTGTACGTACGCTAATAGGAGTCCTAACCGGCCACCGTGCCATAGGCATACATGCCAAGTGAGCCACGACCATAAGGCCGGCAGTACACCCAATTACCTATCTACCTACTTAGATGACCAGTGTGGGAGTCGACACATTTATCCAACACGCCATGGTCGCCACTAGGTTCGTATACCAACAAGTATGTAAAAGGAATAAAATCAAATGTTAAAACCAATACGGGACAATAATTGCCTATGGCTATACACTTAAAGCCTAGTCAAATGAGGTCTAAATTGATGCCCTTTGCCCCTACGCATCCATCGGAAATTTAATCATCTTCGGTCTACTCAACATATGCCAATAGTGGCATTCAACCTTTTTAATAGGCCCATAGTTCGACGTCAACGCATTTCGGTTGATTCTATGGATCCCACAATGAAATACAAGACACATTCTGTGCGTCTCCAAGATCTGATTTATGTAACTTAAGACCTGATAAAAATGGAGCCATACATAAGTCAACTTAAGCAATGAAGCGAATAGACACGAAATACACACTTCGTTCAGTGTCGTTAAGTTTCGTTAATTTGTTTTCCACTTAAGTGCGATGAAAATGAATGAATGAATGGAGAGGGCCACAGTAAAGGAATGTAGATGTTGGAGCGAGTACACTGAAAGGACAATTCGTTCAGTTTTGTTGAGTTTCGATAAGTTTCGTTCAGGTTTGCCTACTTCAGTGCGAGTTAAATGAATCTCTCCATACTCTATATGACATGTAGATGACTGTTGGTGTTGAAATTCAGTGTAATTTTCTAGAAGCAATTATGGGCACTTTGACATTTAGCGATGTTTCTGGCTACATATCGATTGTAGCTAAGTTTTGCTAGTGTTCCTAACTGACGGTGAAATGGAACCTTGCAAATTTCTCAACGTTCTATGAGATGATGTACATACTTCATAATTTAAACGATTTTCGTGAAGAGGTAAATTGTGTCTGTCAACCGAAGTGAGGTCATCTTGAACAGTCTCAATTCGAAGCGAATCTATTTCGTGAAAACGCGACTATAATTGTCAGTCAAAAGCTTAATATGAGCTTAGTACTGGCGTTCCTCATTTTATTATTTGAGGGTGAAAGCAAAGACACCTGGATATCTTATCAAATGTTTTTTTGAAATTAAATCGACGTCTTTTCAATGCTTTAACGCCCATAAACTATTAGAGACTTATTCAGTCAAGTTGATGCTCGATCAACACTTAAGGAAACCATATTGATTAATGGAGAACATATATTTGTAGTGGAAGAACGTCGAATCTTAGGCTGCCATCTTAGAGAGTTTGGGAATCCGAAATAGTGTGGCGATAAGTCAGTGGACCGAGATGCCGAGCTCACCGAGTGGAGAGAGTAAAGCGTGCCGTAGTGGAATACAAAAAGGAGCCGCAAGACTTGAGCTAGATTACTCAAACCGAAAGATTCCATCAGGACCGAACGAAAATTCGCATTTCTCGCTTTTCTTCAACTATTGTCATTGAAACTTCAATAATTTAATAGAGACAATATTTCGCTGAGCGATGTCAATTTAATAATGTTTTCATGGCGTGGTACTAATAATGCTAGAAGATCACAATAAAATGTAATTCTGCACAATTGCTACGTTGTGTCGTCCAAAAAAGGATTCCCTCTGATTCAAATGACAAGCCTAAGCCTTGTGCTAGGTTCGTGGCCATTTTGTACCCTTCCAGACTAATTTAAAACACTATGGCCAATAACCCAGCACAAAGCTTAAGTTTAACCTCTGCTCCAAAAGACACACTAAAACCCAAAGTCTCAGATTTGGCACAACTTTAAGCTAACGGGAGATGGCGGAATTTTGACTGACCTGGCCAAGACTGTATCTCTCAAGACTGAAACACCAGCGACCTAATCAGAACAGTTAGATGCCACGGCAAAATGGTAATCCATGCAGAAAGACTACGTTTACTTTTTAATAGCTTCTGCGGACGGGATGGAGAAGAGACAGAAATACCCTTAGACGTTTTCTGCAACTGCCTGGCAGAAGCACATTCTTTTAAAAACGAGTTATGGGAGAATTGCAGGACATATCCGCCTAAAGAGTCTGTGAATTCATCCAGAAATGCAATTAGCTCCAGGAATGGCTACCTCCCTACTCCGCTGTTTATCTTTTGGCCTATCTGACGAACACCTCAATCCCTGTACTGAGCTTAAGCGAAGTCTCTCGAATTTCGTTTGCATGCGAAAGTTGTCCAAAAGAGAGGATTGCGTCCAAGTGGATGATTTTACGTACGATCATTGCCTGTCCTGGCAAAATGGCAAAACCAAGCAATGTCCCAACGAGGACTAAGATTTTGTTCCAGACCTGACCCACAGCTTTCCTCAAATCCCCGCGTGCATGTACGCCCTCATAAATGAAATTGCAGCCATATTTTATATGCAAAAGGCCACACGTTCCATTCTTTTCACCTTCATTCCTTCGTTTATGTGCTGAATTGGGATCTCCATTAGCCCGCATTAAACTGATACGTTTATGATTCAAATTTATTGCTCATAAAGCACTACACTTAGGTACCTAACATTTAGGGTAAGCATTCAAAAGATTCCATCAATTGAAAGGTCTTTTTTTTTCTTCTGTTCCTTTCCTTTCAAATATTTCAAATATCCATGTGTCACGATAATCGGTAGGCATCTTCTGTATCCAACACGCGATATCGGGTAACATCTTCACCGAGCTTATGTGCTTAATGAAACCTTAACACACTTTCAACGAAGTATATGTGTGCGCCTCGCGACTATGTGCCACACACCGTACCCACTGTTCTTTTATATCAATCAAATCCAACAGCAACCAACCATTTAAGCGAAACCACAAAGCTACACAACGATCCAGCTCAAAGATACAATAACAACAAGAAGCCTAATCGACTTACATATGTGCGAGTGTATGTATGCGCGAGTGTAACTAGCCACCACTTCTTACCATTCCAGCGCAACTTGAAATCTTCCATACAAGATGTCATTTAAAGAAAAAGAAACAAAAACAAAACAAAAAACCAGAGATTTTCTTCTTCTCTCTCTCTCTCTCTGTTGGTGTCTCTCCCTCTTGCTCCAGCGGTGGGTCTTGCTCCATCATTCTCCGTCTCTGTTCTGTGTATTATGTTTATGATGTTGTTGTTGGTGCTTAGCTTTTTAATCATCTATAATCAGTATTCAGAGTCCCACAGTGGTGTGTATAAAAACACGACCCAAAAGAGAATGCTTCATGTATTATGCAATTTTTTGCCTAGGCAAACAAGTATTCTTCTACTTCCCAGCGCGCGCCGTTTCTGTTTCTTATATATTTCTGGTTTCTGGTCAAGCGAATGAGAACCGGTTGAAAAACAAAATATTTGACTTTTCTCAGCCGCATAAACAGTTCCCAAGTTGTAGTCAATCGGTACGCTCGATCGAAATGTTGTCTCAGAAGAATAAAATTGTTTTTGCTCTGGCCATCGGCTTTTTGTTTGTCGCTGTGCAGTGTCGTCCTTACGCGTCCTCGGAGGAATCTTCATCATTGGAGGATTCAGTGGAAGTTAGTCCAGCTGTGCCAGTGGTTCCTGTTGAAGATGTGAAACCCGAAAGTCCTGCCGTTGAAGTGCCAAAAGAGGAGTCGACCATTTTAATTCCAGTCCCGGCCGCAACAAATGCAAAGAGCAGCGCTGAGAGCAGCTCCGAGGAGTCTGGCGAATCTAAGGAGAAAATCACCGAGGAAGTGAAGCCAGCTCCAGCTGCACCTGTTGCAGAGAGCTCAGTGCCATCAGAGGTAGTTGCTCCAGTCATGGAAGCTATCCTGGAAGCCGAATCGGCACCAGTGGTCATTGCAGTCATGGAAAATGTTGTCGAACCAGTGATGATGGTTGAAATTGTACCAGAAGCTGTTGTAGCTGAATCGGCACCCGAACCAGTTGCCGTCCCTGCCGTCGAAGAGGCATCCGCACCAGTCGTTGCCGTCGTGGAGGTTGAAGTTGTGCCTGAAGTGAAATCTGTCGAGGAACCTGCCGCAGTTGCTGCACCTGTTGTAGCAGATGCCGAGACATCGGCTTCAGAGCAATTGATCGAAGTCGCCGTCAAGGTTGAAGAGGAAGCAAAGGCGTCCACAGTTGAGGAGAAAATCGCTCCAGTAGTAGAAGAGGTCGCTCCAGTAGTAGCTGATGTCGCCCCAGTAGTAGAAGTAGAAGGAAAATCTGCCCCCGTAGAGGAGAAAATCGCTGCTATTGAGGAGAAGATCGCACCAGTTGAGGAGAAGATCGCACCAGTTGAGGAGAAAATCGCACCAGTTGAGGAAAAGATTGCTCCAGTTGTTGAAACCGAATCAAATGTTGTCATTGTTACCCCATCCGCTGAAGCTGTTGCCCCAGTTGAAGTTGCCGACGTAAAGGAACCCGAGGTAGCTGCCCCAGTTGTCGAGGAGATCGTCAAGGCCGTCGAAACACCAGCCGCAGAGGAACCATCCGTGAAGGCTGTCGAAACCAAGGAACCAGAAGCTCCAGTCGTTTCATCATAAGTCTGTGCTAAAGTGGTTGAGATGGACGGTGATGATTAGATCTTTAACGAGTAAATTTAGGTTCGTAATACAAATCATCTTGTGTAGTTGTCTGCCTCTCTAAAACTGCAGCTGGATGACATGTGAGGGACGAAATGAAAAAAAAATGCATATTTTTAAGATCACACTACTGAATCGACTACATGCGATTCGGGGGGTTTCATACGTTTGACTGTACTTTCGCTATAAGAAAATTTAAAACGAATTAATTGAAAACGAAAAAATAAAATAAAAAATATAAACCGATTTTAAGTCTTTTTTATGCTTTTCAGTTTCAGCTGCATTTTTGTTGGTCACTTTAATGGCCAATATATTGTGCTTCTGTGACTTAGTGGAAGTGGTGACAATTGACTGGCTGATGATTACGCAAAATTAATTTTTTGGGATATTTATTGAGATGATTAGGGAAACATATGATCCGTCAGCAGACTTTACTCGTCGTGTATAAATTCGTCGGAGGAGAATCGCTCAACTCACGAGAATGTGTGAATTTTTCCGTGATTATGCCAACTAAGCCGGCAAAGTGATGATGCCGAGGGATGAGACTCTTGACCGGTAAGCAACTGTCGTCACAATCTGAAAGGAGTTGGTAATACAGTTCACATCTGTGCGTCTTTGTTTGGCCTCCAAGTCGGGGTTGTGGTTGACAGTAATTTCACAAAAAAAAAAAAAATACCCCAGAGTGATTCAATTGCTTCGGATATTTACTTATACTTGATAAGTACCTTATAATCAATTGAAGTAAATCAGCGAGTAGAAAATGGATGACTTTGACTTCCGTTTATTCCTCAGACTGAGTGCAGACGAGTTGGTAAGTCGTTGGCTTACATGACATACTGCAATTCAGGAAATGCGTTGGAATAAGTCATGTAATCCATGGATGACCATATACTGGAGTGAATAAAGGAATAATGCATATTTTTTAAAATGGACCTACTGATGGAGGCAGGCTTAGAAAAAGAAGTCACAAACGTTGGGCACGTGAGAGAACAGAACAATCTGCTTTAAGGCTAATTTCGGAAGCAGAATTCAAATATGCCGGAGCGAATCCATAATTCATCCATTATTAAATATTCAACACAAGAGACATGTTTGACATACATATTATCAAATTAGATTTATTGTGAGCAATCGCGTCACACACGTTTAGTCTGTTTTGCCTATGCAACCATGCATGAGACGGTTTGTCTATTAGAGGCATGCATGAAGTAGGCATGCACTCAATGTGTGTGTACTGAAAATGGGTACCACAACTCTACGGACGAACAATGTAGAACATTCGACCAGCTGATGACGAAATTAATACCATGAATGTTTTCTTTCTACTTGCGGGTGCTGTACTCAAATGAAATAAGTCCATGTTCCGAACACACCGAATGCATCGTCTGCAAATCGACAGGAGTGGGTGCTTAGTCAGTTTTTACTGAACTGTCTGACTTAATTTCGGTAAGCCAAGTAATGTATTTGAAACTGAAGTTTTTTTTTGATTGACTTCAAGAAAGGAGACTGAAAAATTTGTAGTCAGGAAGGCAGAGCCTAGCCTTAAAGCCAAGTTAGCGATTTTTAAGTCAGTATTTGTTCCAACTCTCAACTCAAATTTGGGTAATGACAGAAAGAATAATGTCACGAATACAAGCTGCCGAAATGCGATTTCTTCGTGCTGTTGCTGAAGTTACTCGATAAGGTAGGGTGAGTAACATGGCAGTACGCGGGGAACTCAATGTTCAGCAGCTGCTTTTTCGAAGGGATAGGGCTATATCTCGATGGATTGGTCACGTGGCAGGAATGGCTCCATCATCTCGACTTCCGAGGCGTGCCTTCAATGGGATTCCATCGGGTAGGCGACCGCTAGGTGTTTGGACCAAGTCCAAAAACTCTCCTGGCTGTGCTTGGGCATAACGCCTGATGAGTTAGAGTCGATGGCGGAGGATCGAGGTGTAGCCTGGAGAACTTTTGCGCGTGCCTTGTCCCCGCGATCCCATCAGTGAATCATGGTGGTTACTGAAGATGTGATGACGATGATGATAAATAATGAATTAATTTTTCTAAATTGATATTTTATTTCAATTTACATGCTTTTGCTGGCTACCAATTGTGGCCATAAACATCCTTCAGGATCATAACTACAATTATTGTAGTCATCAAATACTAATGAGTTGGAATCTTCACAGTTTACACGGAATACTTGGTTATTCACTCATTTAAATTTTCAAGAAGTGAGTGCAATGAATAAGGTAGTCGAAGGAATATGCTTCAGTTACAATATATACATTGCAGATCTCTATTGTCCACCTCAGATGGCAGTCGATCTGGTTCGCACTTTCTATGTTTAGCTTCTTGAGAACCTTCCAACTAACCAACCTAAGTCCTGCCATGCGTTAAGTTGGATGAACCCAGTAGAGAACATTGACAGCTTGACTTGGTCTGAGGATAGAGAGCGAATACAATGCAGCAGAGGACTCCCGCGTCTAAGGTGGCGCACATAGGTGCAGAAGGATCTCGATCGACCTGATTTGCCTGAGCTCGTCTCAACTGGAGAGCAGAAATACGAAAGCAATTAGATATCATCTGAGAGCGTTTCTTATACTATATGTCTGTGAATATGTATGTGTAGTTTGTTAGTGAACAGCTGAAACCCTTCTCCAGCCGCGGAAGTTTATACTTCGATTTTGTAAAAGTGTACGTGAAATACAAGGGAACACTTTTCTCTCAATTTTCGTGGTAGTGGACAAGGGGTAATTCCAACCGAAGCTATCCAACTTCTGTCGGAATAACCCCTTGTCCTCATCCCCATGCTCTCTTATATTTCTGCTGGAAAGGCTTGTTGGTTCTTCCTTGCCACAAAAATAATGAATAAGCTTAAAAAATTATATAAAGGGTTTTTTTTTTTAAAAGCGGACAGGTTTAAATTGCCGCGTTGTTCTATGTTACAGTTGATTTGACAGTACTCGATTGATTAGAGGTTAGTTTGGTTGCGGAATTCATCGACTCACGCCGATAGATTGTTAAGAGAGAGACTGTTTAATTACCAAGTCTTTTTAGTACGCAAGACTTGGTCTTGATGACAAGAAGCAGCGTCAACCCAGGACTGTCAACGATGGAAGCCAGCTATTGCTCAAGCTCCAGGGATCGCAGGCCTGAGAACTAAGTTATAAGTACACTCGCCCCGGAGAAATTTTTACAAATTGTTTAAATTCATTTTGAAGAACAGTTCGAGAAACTCAGACTCGTCCTTCTCTCTCACTCATCTTCAAAAATGATGACGGTCAAAACGTTACAGTCAACAGTGAGTGATGACGAGGCATGATTGCTGATTTTTCGTGCAACACTAGGAAACCTCGCCAGCTGCGGCGCTCATGGCTGAAATTGTACTCAAGCATTAAAGTCATCACAATACCTGTACAAATAAATTCAATTTCAAACATTCAAAAGTGTTATTTAAATTTACAGGCGGCAAAAAATAGTCTGTACATGCTATCGTTTTATATATTCTCCTCTATGAATATATTTTCTCCTCTACAATCAAACATTTACGGACAAAAGGAATTTTATGCTCTCCCGTGCATCATCTGCGTCTACTTTTTGACTCTTTGACTCATTAATCTGGTTGGAATGCATAGAAGTGGATTTCATTTTCAGAAGCTACAGCATTCTCATCAGCTAAGGGAACTTCTTCTCTCAGCATTCTTTGAGGAACTAGAGACTGCATTTTGTTTGCTGAGCCGGATGATACTTCAGTTGATCCTAACTTCTTGCGGTACACCGCAACTATTGCTCCATATTCTCGAAGCATTCATAAAACTTTTACTGACCTCTACAAGAACTGCTCAGACAGACTCCACGCAATGTGTTGCCGAAAAGAAGAAATAAAATCAAGGCTGATCAGTGTAGAAATCAAGTGAATTTGCTGCTGATACACGATGATTTATGCCGCATATGCTTTTTACAAATTAAATGAATCGAATTTTTGAGGCATCAACTGGTTTGTTATCTGCCTGCGCTAATCTGTGGAGTGTGTACAGTATTCCGATTTCGCGCACAGATAGTGGACGCATCATTAATCAAAATATCCACAACCTTCTAAGTGGCCTTCTCGCCTGTAGCAAGGAAAGTGTTTTGAATTTTGCTCCATTTTGAGTATGTGCGCAAATAAGCCACCATAGATGGAGTGACTTTTTAATTTCTTCGACATTTCAGATTTATTGAGGCCACTGCGCGGATGCGTCTTAGGTATGTGCATTGACTACAGAATTGGAGGATCTTTTGTCTGCAAATGGGCGGTATACGAAGGAGGGGCAAGAAGCATCCCGTCCGGCAACCTGAGCGATGCAACCACAATCGTGCTTATGTCCTCCTCCTCGACACTGAAGCTTGCCTCTTAGCCTGGTGTAACAACAAAATGTTAGTATTCCCAGTGCTACGAATGACATTCGTAATTCACGGTTCCAGAACGCAGACAGCATATCCGTGTGGAAGAAGCTTGTAGTCGGCATTAAACTGTAGGCCGCCCATCAATCGTGACTCCATCCATTACGTCAAATGTCTTCCATTTCTCAAAAAGTCATGGATTGGTTTTATGGCAGAAACCAACTAAAACCTTTGTCAGTGCCTTCCAACTCTCTGAGAAAATATGTATCTGTTCTTTATTAAGTTGAAAATCGAGTATACCGACCCTAATCTGCAGCGCACAAGCTTCCCTTTACCATCGAATGCACAAGAGAAAAACTACTCGGTTCTTGATTTACTACATTTATCATTCCTTTGTTAATTCTTCCCAGCATGTCACCGTTTCTTAAGACCTGTTTTGATGCCGCATCCAATTATCTGGGCGCAAAAGCTGGTTTTCTTGTCGCCCGATACATCTTCACCTTCACCTGCATTTGTGGAGAAACTCTAGATGTTTGCTGCCCAATCAAGTGCAACCGCATCAGTGAATAACTGGACGTTGGACGATGGTTTTATTTAACTGGTTTGACCTTTGTTGCAGTCACCTCTGGCACATTTCACATCACAACTGAATGAGTCACGCTGCAAGTTGCTGCAAGCTGCATATGCAATCGAAGCAAATCAAGGCAGTTCACAAATTCAAGGCCGACAGTGTGATGCCAACTGAGAATTTTATGTCTCTAAATACGAGTGTTTCCATCATAGACTCATCCCAAACTTATTGGATTTGACTAACGTGGTACATAACAAAACCACAAATCCGCTCGTTAAACACTTGATCATCAGATGTCGATCTGAGAGAGGGAATTGACCCTAAACCACCGGACGGAGAGCTGCTGCTTGTGTATCTCTCCTCACAAGCTCACGAAAACCAGCCAACCGGTCGATGAACCATCCGAAAACCGAAACAAAAGAATATTTGTAGCTATGCAAACTGCTGGTGCCTGGTAAGACATACATACCACATGGGCGTGCCGTCATGAGACCAATAGTCTATTTATGACTTGCCTTAGGCCATGAGCACGACGACCGGGACGTGTGGGTTTTTAATCTTTAAGTGTTCCAGAGCAGTTGCTACACGTGAAATTGTATCCAACTCACCCCCGATGTTGAATCAGTGCGCAATTAACATTGCAAATAGAGTTCGATATGGGTGTTGCAATTACAATACATGCCATGCCAGGCATTAATCCAAGTGAAGTCATAGTGTTGCGACGGCCCCGACATATAGACCGGCAGACTAATGCGCACTCACGGCGGCTGACGGCTGCCGGCTGCCAGAGTGGACGCTGGCTACCAGGAACTCGAGAATACCAAGAAACAAGTATAATTGTTCGTTTCAAGGTAAAATTGTTCTACATCTTTGTGTGTTCATTCAATGAGATTCAGATACACCACACGCGGTGAATGAAGGGGGGTTGGGGGTCTGTTTACAAGTTGCTCGTCGCTGAGTAAGAGGCATTTAAAAAGAGCACGTTTTGCTTTTCTCATGCAAGAAAGTGAATTCTGTTCAATTCACACATTCAATGGCATGCCTGTACAAACTGCTTTAGAATTCTTAACGAGAGCATTCACAACTTACAGCGTCAACAAGCCGCAGTTCCCGACTCAAGGCTACGAAAACACCTCAATTTAATTCGAACTGAGCTGAGCAGTAAACTATTTAAGGCATGACGCGTCGAATAGATATGTACTTAAGCCAAGACATTGCATACCACTGGCCATTCATCGGCGAGCCGCGTGAAAGCGTTTCAGGGTGCCAAGTCGAGCGTGAAATAAGTTTAGAACTTCAATGAAACGTAAGCGTTGGATGTTATGTTAATTAAGCTGTACACGCATGAACTCACATTCAAGGTCTTTCTTGCGTTGGTGGTCATAAATGTAGACCTAGTAGTGGGGGGAGTGGTGCTGGCTGCGGCTTAAGATCATGGTGATTGTGTCCTTCTCGACAGCCTTGTCATCATTTTGGGCACTAGTTCAGCATCATTCGTTGGTGGTGTGTATGTGAAAGTTGTTGTGTCCAGAATCAAAGTCTGTACTTCGTGCGTAGTTAGGCGACATACTTAGCCAGTTTGTTGGCGAGCATTTGGGTCTGTCTCGCCTCAATTCTGTGTCAGCAACTCCAACCCAACCTTACTCTGTAGTATTACCAAAGTTTTTCCACACCATGCGCAAGAATTAAGCACTAAATGCCAAATAGGTGGTTTTTTGCTGTTTGTTGTGCGTTCTGTTGATTGCGTTCTTAAGTCAAACATCCTCAGTTAGCACCGAACAACTTGAAAAATGTTTGTCCGCCACTTCGACCATTTTGCGGATGAAGTCAATTTCTGCTTGAAAGCGTATGTTAATAAACAAAACTGCCGTATGTGGTCCGATGAGCAGCTTTAGGCATTACGAGAGCCACTAGTTCACCCGTAAGTGCACTGTTTGGTACGGTATATGGCCAGGCGGAATCATTGACCCGTATTTTTTGCAAAGATGACTGCGAGAACAACGTTGCCGTTCGCTATCGTTTTGTTTTTGCCCTAAATACTCGAGCTGAATGCACTGCGAACTGACCTGAGCAGTAAACTATTGTGGCGATATTTGAGGCGTACGAGAGACGGGACAAAGCAGTCGATACATGGCACACTGCGCGCGAATCGATGGACCAATTGAGAAATGAGTTCGGTGATCAATTTGGAAATTTAAAATGGTCGGTAAGAATGTTTGATTTCGTCTATGCCTATTAGCCAGCTGGCAGATGCTTCGACTGCGTATAATGTTGACAGATCACACTGAACACATGCAGTTTCGCAACGCTCCAGGAAAGATAAAACAAATAAAACCATATTCTTTCAATGGCTCATTCAGATTTCCCGCATTTGAACCCATAGTTAGGTATGACTTGCAGCGAGGATGTTTGCGTTACCAAGGATTATTTGATGGACTACATTCGCTCTGCATTTTTGACTCTCATTATTTTCAGATACTGAAGACCCAATGCGCACTTCTGGAATCACCGAAAAACGGCTGCATAAAAAAAAAACTGTATAATTATCATCATTTTCTGACCCGCTTGATAGAGGAGAAGCACGCATGAGAGATCTTCAGGCAATTCGATCCTACGCTATCGACCCTAACTCATTAGAAGCTATGCCCAAGCGCAACCAGGCTGCCAAAACGGTCGCATTTAAGGCACGCTTTGGAAGTAGTGATGATGTGAACATTCGTACCACGTGCCCAAACCATCGAAGCATAGCCCTTTCCGTTCGAAGAAGCAGCTGCTCTACATTGAGTTCCTCGCGTACTACCGTATTTCTCACCCTATCCCGGCGAGTAATTCCCACAACAGCACGATGAAATCTCATCTCAGCAGCTTGTACCCGCGATCTTATTTTTTCGGTCACTAATTACATTGTAAGACCATAGGTGAGAGTTGGAACAAGTACTGAGATCAAAATCGCTAACTTGGCTTTGACACCAAGCTCGGCATTCCTGATTACAGATCTTCCAAACTGTTTCAACCCAATCGTACAGGAAAGCTCAGCATTGCTCCTCCCATTGCCCGTGAAAATGATCCAGAGGTACTTAAACGTTGGAGACTGCTTCAATGGGACTCCACTAACATGTAAAGTGCATTGAACCTTAGAAATGACCACAGCCTCCACGTTAACCTCCATCCCAACATCAGCACATATCTACGGCAACATACCTATCGAGTCCGTGCTCTGAAGTTCCATTTGGGAGGATGAGAGGATAACTAAGTCATCTATAAAAAGAAGATGATCCTTGGCGAAGTCCAAAGCCCACGATGAAATGTGTTGACCTGTACTGACTAATCCGAACACAGCCCACATCAATCCCACACTCCTGCAGAACGCTTCAGAATTTACCTCGAATTGTAATTCAACGCAATTACTTCCAAAAACGTTTAAACCTTGACTAATGCTTTGACAGATCTTGAGAAAGTGCGTCAGTTAACTTAAGGCCCTTTACTCATGAATTCCATTCAAAACATGCTTAATGCTAATTGTATGGCAACAAAATGTGTCCGATTACTGCTTTCATAGATGTATTCTAAGTTTTATTTTGTATATAAACTCAAAAACTATGACTAAATATACAAAATTACGATGGTTGTTCCATAGTTCCGTGGCTTTTTGAATAAAACAATATTTTTATATATATGTAAAATAAGCACTTTAATTGGTTTTTAAAAATTTGTATACCCTCCAAAAATTATGTTTTCTCAAGGCCCTCAAATAGTTTATTTCAGTGAGTACCTCTTCATTCGACCCAAATCTTCTTCAGGTGTGGAAACAGGAATTAGTCGTAGGGGGCTCAATCTGGATGAATATCCTGAATGAGTTAGCAGATTAATTCATCATTGGAGCTACTTGGTGTATCACTATCGGAGCGGGAACGCTTCTATTTGTGGTCACCACTTTGGCCAGATGAACAAGATGATGATGTTGGGATAAGTGATGTGCCCGAGATAAGGCCTAATATGCTTGTGTCCATCTGCTGTCTGCTGATGGTGCACTTAATTCGCCGGTCCTGTTCAACATTTTTTAGAGCGATCTGATAAGTTCTCTTCCTCGCGTAATTGCGTACGCCGACGACTTGATCGTGTACAGATCAGGTAAAAAGAGCGAGGACATCACTACTCTCGCGCAGGGTGACTTCGACTCATTCATGAGAAGTTGCGATGACTGGAAGTTGAATATCAACTTTCAGAAGTCGGAAACCATACTGTTCAGGACCCCGTTGTATAAGGCTTCGGCGGCTACAAGAAAGAATTGGCGAAAGTTCTCAATTGTTGGTCGTCACAAGCAACCACTGGCACAAAGGACTGTAGTCTAGATCAATATCTATATTTTAACAAACATGTAGATGCTGCTCTAGCCCGAGCCCGAGGCGTTTTCGCTCTTACAAAGAGACTGTTTTACAACAGCCAACTCGATGCTAGGGTGAAGGTAATCTGCTACATGGCCCTCATCCGGCTAATGCTCACCTATGACTGTCCCGTCTGGTTCAACGTGAATGCAAGCTTGATGGAAACGATTGGGCTGTTTAATAGGTCTTGTCTTAGGGCTTGCCTTCGCCTTTACAGAACACCAGAGTACCAGTACAAGAAATTCTACTCCAATGAAGTATTATACAATGGGGCAAACCTGGTACAAGTGGACAATTTCCTGGTGAAGATGATTCGAGGTCATACCGCCAGAGCGATGAACTCGGCCAATAACCTGATCTCTGGGGTTTACTACCCCAATCCTTAATACCACGAAATGGTACGTCATAACGGTTTCGTCCCCCCAGAAGCATTCCTCCATTTGGACAAGCACGGTCTGATACAAAATGAAAATGCGGTACCGCTCCTCTTCCACATCGCCCGTTCAACTGTGGATGGCGGTATCAAGGCTGGTGGCTGAGGACTGAAGGAACCCGCTCGTCGAACCCTTTATACCCTTGTTGGAGAAAGGGTAGTACAGATCACCTTACGGGGCGCAGTCGGTCTCTGTCTTGCAGCGGATTAGATCAGTTGCAACCTAAGGACGACCTACGTATCTTAGTTGTTTAAGGTAGTTTTGGAAGTTGTATATAATTTTTAAGGTAGGTTGGCATTTAGGTTTCAAATAAATGCGTTAAATAATGCGTTCCGTTACGTTTTTTGAAAGTCTTCTTAATTGTAAATTGTACAGTCAAAATCTTATAATTTTAAACGTATGCATTGTTAGGTTGAGTCAAAAGTCATACTTTAGGATTAATTTACCTTAGAGTGCCCGCCCAGAGCCAGTAAGTTCGAAGTAGTAACACTGTTCGTTCAACTAGTTTCAACAACTTCTGTCTAGTATTTAAGTTATGTTATGACTTTCCGTTGAAAAAAATGAATTTAAAAAAAAAAAAAAAAATCAGAAATCTGCTGTCTGCTGAACTGCTAGAATGTACCTTTCATAATAATTTCCATATGCCAGCTGTAAATATTCTTAGTGCTGTTTATAACGAAGAATTTAACACAACATAAAATCAAAGACTGTTCCCAAAAGCGAGGTTCATTCGAACTAAATTGTTCCCGAAGCGAAAACCCATTTCGCTACTCTTCATCCCTGTCCATCATAAATGTGCATAAACTTGTGTGAAACTAGTTTTATGACAGTTGAGGGTAATTTGGGTGTAGCTCTTTTTATGTCCTTCCTGAAATTAAAATAAAGAAGGAGTCCTTTTCACATGCTGATTTTGCAAACTCGACGAAGTATTCAATCATTTTCGCTGACAGAACATCCCCCGCCCTCTCACCAAACAACAACAACGAAGCTGCATTAAAGCATTGTATCGCTTCTCGTTTTTATGTGACAATAAATTTGTTATGCCCCGCGCAACAAAAGAATGAAACTCGTCCGAACATTCGCATTCCTTAATTTGCATAATAAGTGATACACGATGGGATAATACGGTCATACAACAAAGCTACTGATGATAGACACCCTGACTGCATTGGAGACTTGCCAAACTCTTGGGTAATCGGTCAGTGACATCGTTTAAGCGGGAGGAACATAAACTTTAAAGTCGCATAACATTTAATAGTTTCAACTCTGGAGGGCGATTTAAGCACTCCCAGTGGAGTGGTGCTTATATGCAGCATATAGGTCAACGTCTGTTTTTAGTAACTTTTGAACGAAATACAATTTTATTGATAAAATACCGTCATATCGAGTATATGACACTTAGGATTATTTATGAAACGTGATTTATGAAACCCCCAGTCTATGTTGGAAGTGCGAGATGGTTTGAGGACATTTTTCATAAGAATTTTGCAAACTTCAAATGTTAAGCATTGTGTGGGTGGTTTGTAGGTGGACGTTGTCCGTACAAAGGAATCGATAGAAGGTCAAATCGTGGCATTAATCCATATCACACCATGGGAAAGATGGTAAAAAACAGCACGAGCTGTGTGCGATGCGGAACGTCTTACAGGAACCTCATGTAATGTGGGGCTATTCAATCCAATTCTGGTTAAAGAAACACCTCCACATATCTTCTTCATATATTGGGTATTTATTTTCTCAGTTGGGTTTTCAATGTTCTATTCTTGGCGGAGATCACGCGTGACTGGTGACATGCGCCAGACTCAAGCATGCCTAGTTATCGTTGCCATTTCATAATGGAAAGGCTTAAACCGAAGAATCTGGCACTACGTCCAATTGTCGGTGGCTGGGCCTTAGGAAAGCTGTAGGAAGATCCGTTTTCTTATCAAACAATTGTCTTCAGCGATGATGCTTATTTCTGGTTCAATAGGTACGTTGATAAAGGAATTTCTTTTCAGGGAGATATTCCAAATCACTCGTCTTTGCCAATAAGCAAGTTTGCACGTGTTATTAGCGAGAGACCAGCCAATATGTTGGTCAAAATTGGACTCTACATATGGACCAGTTATACCTTGATTTTGATCAATATTTACATGAAGTTATCCTAAAAAAATATATGGCAAGCATTGATTGATCAACTCGAATAAAAATCCTATGCACTTTACTTACTCTCCTGTTAATCTTTTTTGAAAATTAAAAAACAACCGCTGGAAAAATCACCTTTTATATAGTGTGGGTGTGGGCAAAACGTAGCAAATCGGGGCATAACATAAGCCGCAGCCACTCGGGTTGTGCATTCTTCTCTCACGGGTTGATGGTGAACTCTTTGACTCAGACCGGAGAAATCCACTAGAAAATACCTAAGATGCAAAAATCGACACTAACCAGCTACTCGTCGACTTCAAGGTGACATATGAAGCTTCAATAGGAACGATCTATGCACCGGCATCTATGTTCAGTTTTGACACTCCTGCGAAGCTTGTTAGGTTGTGCAGGATGACGATGGAGAATTCTCGCTGCATCATCAAGGTCGGCAACGAACTCAGGCTTCGACAAAGCGACACACTGTCATCTAGCATCATGAATACCAGTACGATTCTTGAGAAGATCGTGCAATATTCACTAGAGGCACGATCTTCTAGAAGCTCATTCAGCTGTCGATATAAGCGGTTGACATTGAAGTGAGTGGTCGAACACAGCGAGCCGTCAATGAGGTGGTTAATAGTGATGGAAGCGGTTGACTTGGGTGTTGTGGGAAAACGAGATTGAAATTAAATAGGTGTATGCTTTCCTCAAGAAAGGTCATACCTATACATACACAAAGCGGCAGAAGACGTTTTCTGCGGGATGAAAGTTCTGCTCCTCTTTACGTTGATGGGGCATAGAAAGGAATCCAATGACGGATGTGGTACTGCCATGTAGAGCACGTTGACAACTTTGTTCCAATCCGAACAATGCTCGACTCTGAGCCTTTAAGACAACGCAACAATTTGAAAGCAGACCACCAAAGATAGTACTGGCTAGAGAGTGCTTAGGTTGATACCCATGATACACAGAATACAAGGCAATATGTTCCCAAATAATTTCTTTTCATCGTTGTGTGTTTGACGTCGCATTTTTTTGGACTGTAGAACGATGTACAGAAGCCAATATTGTACAAAATGCAATTCTTTGCGACTTGTGTCAACGGTGCAACTTAGTTATCTTGGAATGCTTTGTTGAACGTGAAACCGATATGCGAGCTGGTGCTCAGGCCGAAGATGTGGTAAGTAACGAAAGTAGATTAATTACTTTAGATCCTCTCCCACTTTTCTTTTCTACTAAAGATCATACCTAAGGTGAATATTAGGATGTAGAAACCATGATGGGCGGTATGAGGTACGATGTTCTAGAGCAACATAGATACCTCCTGAAAAGGTTTAAGGCAAGAGTGGGTAATGTTCTGAAAACCTACAGAATGAAGATGGACATGAATGCTACTGGGTTATACATAGACGGACGTGATAAGCAAAGGAGGTCTCCGTAAACCAAAGCTTTTACTTTCGAGTTAGTCTTCTATTAATTAGATTGTATAGGTACAAAAATTAATCATCCCATCGGAAGTTGTTATAATTCTTGCAAATGGCGTCGTACGTCAATACTATTTGACATTTGTGAACAAGACAGCTGCTGCATACAAACAGACAAACAATGGAGCGCCATACACCGCAAGAGCGTGGAATATGTGTGAAGTGTAAGTAATGAAAGTCACGGGTCTATGCCAACAAGCCTCAGACAATCACATCCCTTAAGGAGAATATTCGATACATGAAAATGCGATAAAAATGTCATAAATGTGTATCAACACTGGCGGCAGACACTTCGCGGATATCATCTTTTCCACTTAACAGAAAACATATTAAAGTTCCAAATAAAGATTTCCATCATTCAAAACTATTTTTTATTATTTATATTATTTATGTAATTCGAAAACAAAATTGTATGATTCATTTTGCGCCACCTAGCATTACCTTGTACTCTGTGTTCCATGGTTGACACCCAGGTCCAGGGTTGTACACCACACCAAGAAGAATGTACTCTCTGAGCATTGGCAGTGCAGTTGCATGGTTAGAGGAGTGAAATTTTATTTCCAGGTGTATGCAAATTTATTTAATACACCCTAGATTGCTAAATTTTTTCGGAACGTGATTTCCGTTCATTTGTGCCATGACGGTCCGTTATAAAATGGTATCTCCCAAATTGAGCATCCTACTTTCCAGCGACAACTTCATTATTCTCTGGCGGTATTTTTTCATTTGCATTTGCTGTCATTCGTTGACAGAGTGATACACAATTCTTACTGTGTTGCATGCGCTCATATTGATCCAGGATTGCATCAGATTATACTCTCTCTTGGTCGGCTGTGGGGGGATAACAATGAGACCAACCATGGCATGAGTTGCCTCGTTTCATGCGATGAACAAAAGACAAAAAATATATAATAATTCAGTGCCAGAAAAACGCAATTTCCTGCGTAAAGTGAACATCGAACGCTGGTTCCAGATGTTGTCCATCGATATCTCGCTCAGTATTCGAGGCTGACAGTGAACTCCGGGAGACACATGAGGAATTTCAATTTCACCTTGCTCGCTCCACAAAACGACTATTGGTATGTAATCTCGCAGCCCTATTTCACTCTTCCTTTCCCACAACACTTGCACCAGCGATGAAATCACCAGAATGTAGATTGGTGACATGCTGAGAATGGAAACTGCTGCCATTATCTTCCTTTCATCAGCCGATTGCTATTTTGATGACTAACTTTAACGTCCACAAAGATGGTTTGTATTGTTTCGTGATAAAATGTCCCATCGTTCAGACAGACACAAGTCAAGAATTAATTTCATTTCTAACTTTAAGTGCGACTAATCTATGACCAGTACATGTTCGCTAGAATATATCGCACAATAAAGATTGCCGAGATAAGGCAAGGCATCCTAAGTGCATGTCATAACCATTCATAAGAACTTGAGCAGTTCCTTCTGTCAGACGAGGGAAAGTATTTTATGAATATGTAAATATGCTGCTCCCGTTCGCGCTGAAAAACGGGCCAACGTCAAATGTATGCGCGTGGATTCATAATATGTGCGAGCAAAGGATACTTCTGCGCCCCACGTCACACAAGTTGATTCATTTAAATGTGAGCTTAAGAAAAAAAGATAAGACAAACTAAAGAATCTATTATAGCCGAGAAACTGATTTGAATACTAAGTTTAAGGCAATGACCATGAATTCATTGAATTATTAATTCGCATTGTTGTGACATGAATAAGATGCTCTGCCTTTTATAAACCGACTTCTTTCTGGAATATGGCGCTAGAAGAAACTTGATCTTAATAAAAAATCACACACACACACGAGAAACGCCAAACGCCAAACGCCAAACGCCATGCGCCTGCTGTACAAGTCAACGATTTTCTAAAATATTCATCCGTAATTTTCTCTCAAATGTTTAATCAGACGATTTATTGATTTGGAATACACATAAATTCGACTTGAATTAATTACAATAAATTAAAATCGAATCGTTCTTTTTGCGCGAATTTCATTGACATTCGCCCAAGAGTTGCTTGGCATTCCCTAGATCTCAGTTCGCATTAGACGAAATCTTTCACGAGTAAAATGGCTAAGGATTTTTAGAAAGTGTATCTATTTATCGGGATTTCAGAGCAGATTGCAAATTAAATCGTCTTATGTGGAAATCTCCACCACATCTTGGCGAAAGTAAATACTCAGAAAGAGTGTCTAGAATGTTCCAAGATGTTAAATAAATCAAAAGTAACTAGGTTGAGTATCCATCCCAGTGTGCAGCCACGTGGATCATCCATCCGTCCATCCAGTCATTCGCTCTACATAGACATCGAATAGATAACTTGCTAATCCAAGGGATTGTCAAGGAAAAAGGGAAAAGCCACTGACGGTGCACACGTGGCACAGTGGGACAAGCCGGGAAAAAATCAAAAACATTTTTTTTCTCATTGTTACTGTGTTTCATGGCTCATTATTTTAATAATTTGTTGAAGAAAGCAGTTCTGCTTCGTTTTTCTTCCATTTAATGTTCGTTAGTGGCACTGGGAGGCTAAGGATGTTGGATATTGGTGTTTCACTTAAAAATCCCACGTTTTGATACATGAAAGGTATAAGTTGTTTGCTCTTTTATTTTTAAAGATATAAAAATGACAACCCCCAGGCTTTCACTTTGCATATTAATTAAATATTAAGAAAAAATAAAACATCCATCAATATTTATATTTAGAAAATATGTCCGTAAAGAAATATTTCAGAGATTGAGGGAAGATTAACTAAACTGTTTGACTGTGGCTAGTCCTACAAAAAAAGATCCTGCGAGCTCCGGTGAGAGCTTGATATTTTTTTGAAAGCTTATAGCAGCACTACGGGCCTTTTATAAAAAAGCTAAAAGCCTGGCTTCAGGCTTTAGGAAAGGCACCCAGGATCTTCGAAATCGTGAGGGTAGCCTTGTTACTGACCCGCAGGGAATAGTGGATGTGCTTAAGCAGCACTCCCAACAACTGCTTAATGGGCCTGACCAGGAGAGAGTGATATGGAATCAGGAAATCCCAACTCCAGTCGATGAAGTAGTCCTCCCACCTAGCTTGGAAGAAGTCGGAACAGGCATTAAAAGGCTGAAGAACAACAAAGCCATCAGAGCTCTTCAAGGGCGGTGACGATGTTCTGGTTGGGAGCATGCACCAGATCATTTGTAAAACTTGGGAAGACGAAAGAATAACCGACGACTGGAATATCAGCTCCATATGCGTAATCTAAAAGTCGATCTTACCTCTTGCAACAATTATAGATGTATATCGCTGCTCAACGTCGCCTACAAGATCCTATTCAGCGTACTGTGTGATCGTTTAAAACAGTTTTCCACCGAACTTATCGGCACATACCAGTGCGGACTATAGAACAAATCTTGATACTAAGGCAAATCTTGGAGAAGACCACTGAGTCTCAAATCGGTACGCACCAGCTTCTCATCGATTTCAAAGCCGCATACGACAGCATTCATCGCAAGGAGCTATTCTATGCGATGGCCGAATTCGGGATCCCGGGAAAACTGATCCGGTTGCGTTGCACCACGCTAACATACACGCGATGCACCGTACAGTTCGGCTCAAGAATCTCGAAGCCGTTTGAAACCTATACTGGATTTCGTTAAGTAGATGCGCTGTAGTGTGATTTCTTCAATCTGGCATTGGTGAGGGCAGCTGTAATCACGGAGGGCACTATCTTCTACAAGTCGGTCCAACTTATTGAGGTACGCAGGTGACATCGAAATTGGTCGTGCATTCCCAACGTGCCGTAGTGGAGATTTTTACAGCGATTGAAGAACACGCGAAAAGAGCTGGTTTTTCAAGGTCGATGAGGACAAAACAAAATATATGCTGTCGACCAAAAAAACGTTCCGTCACACACCACCTTGGGCAAAATTTCACAATCGTCAACTACAATTTCGAGGTAGTAAAGGAGTTTGTCTACCTCGGGGCAAACGTGAACTCCACAAACGACATCACAGTGGAGATCCGTCGTAGAATCAACCTTGGCAACCGGTGCTACTTCGGTTTGTCAAAACAACTGGGCTCAAAACTCTTGACTCGAAGGACCAAAATCATGCTCTACAAAACTCTTCTTTTGCCAGTCCTGCTCTATGGAGCCGAAAGCTGGACGCTAAGCAAAACTGCAGACCCGATTCTTGGTACCTTCGAAAGAAAAGTACTACGACGGATATATGGTCTCGTCTGCGAGGAAGGCGAATGGAGGAGAAGACATAACCGCGAACTGTACGAGCTGTACCAGGATGTGGATGTAGTCCGGAAGGCAAAAACCCGTTGACTGCACTGACTCGGCCACATCGAGAGCATGGACAAAAATGCTCCAGCAAAGAGGGTCTTAGAATCCGAGCATACTAAGGCCTACAGCGTGCCCAGGACCAGGTCAACGATGGAAGGCAGCAATTGCTCAGGCTCCGACCCTCCATGGCTCGCCGGCCTGATAAGTAAGTAAGTACCAGCACTAAACATTGACCATAACGACATAAAGGTCTTCAGGCACAGACAGTGCAATGGCGGATCGTAATAACACAAAAATTAATACAATGAATGCCAGAATAGAATGGGAATGCTATGGAGGACACTTCATTTTTGAGTGTGGGATCTAACTGCATGAATTTTATCTCATTTCTAGGTCAATTATACTTTCTATATCAGTCTGGTTTATCCTATATCCTATATATCTCATATAGTTAACATCAAAAAAAAATTATAAAATCCTTTTCTGGTGCATTTTTCCATCACGATTCAAACGAGACTTTCAATTCGATAGGGCTCATTCTCGAAATATATATTCTTTCCGCTTTTTGGCCATATTGCCCCACTGTGCATAAGGGCAAGTACCTACACGAAGTTATTTACATATGTTCCCCAAGTAAAGAACGCTTCTAAAAGTAAAGTAAAGAAAGTTATTTAAAGAAAGAGTAAAGGCTACAGAAAGATTATACCCAACGAAAAGCAGCCACAATCCAACGAAAAGTGTCCATAATTACTTCTGAAATATTGGTGACGCGACAGTCTGATGTAGACATGGATATATTCCCTGCAGCAATCACTCGCATTGGCGTGCTATTGTTCTCTCACGACCTACAGCACGACCTATTCTGGAACTAGACAGGAACACTCTTTGAGAATTGTCAAGGACTCGAAAGTGGAGGAGTCGTGAATTTTGAAAAAAATTGTTACATACGGGGATTGAACTTAGACTACTACTACTCACGCAGCTGGAAAGAAAAATGCCAACACCATTGTCAAGAGACGTACGTAGAGATTGATATGATAAAGTTTCGCAAAATTGAACGAAACGGATAAAAATGATTACTATGGTAATAGTGTCTCATTTCAGTGCTTCAGAATAATGAAGATATGACTGGACAAGACACAGCAAAGCAGTAGTAACTACAAAATTCTTTGATCTCTTGAATGGCACACTGAGGCATTAGACATACGTCTCCGGAATACAGTCATTAGACTAGCTCAGTGGAAAATCGTATCGTTCAGTGATGTAACATGAATTAATAGAATTTCATCTGGCCACTGTAAGCTACACAAAGTTCACGCCTTTGGACCCAATGTATACCGGCCAACGATCGAGCTCTAACCTCTTCTTGCGTTTTCCACAATAAAATGTGGCTTCTTTCTTGCATCCGCTATCATCGTTACCAACAATTTGTGTACGGATTTCCTATTACTATTATTGTTGAGGGTAAATTCCACCGCGACCTTTAGATCTATTGTGCCCCCATTTTCAGACCTTTCTTAATAGCTCCCCTCCCAATCAGCTATTTTCAGAGTCATGTTGAGGGTTATTTGCTCCTATTGCGCGAAGGTGGAAGAGATTTGTCCTAGAGTATTCTTTTTAAGCCAGTTTCCTTTAGGAATCTGAGAATGAGAGCTGTGACTTCAATTCTTCCTCTGATATTAGATGTTTACCCAGATATCTTTGTCTTTTGTGGGTTAGCGCCGCACAAAATCCCAGTATATGTTCTGGAATTTCATTAGATTCTCCGCAGAATCTGCAGAGACCTTCATCTGATGCTCCTAGTTTCCTTAGGTGCTCCCTGAGTTTACAGTGCCCTGTTAGGAAGCCTGTTAGGATACGGAGGTTGTTTCTGCTCATTCTGATACCTGCTTCAAACCTCTTGCGGTTATGTTGACTCAAGAGTTTCTTGGCCTGCTTTTCCTACCATGAGCGTACGGATTGCCTAAGTCCATGAGAAAATACATACTATAACGAACAATGAGTTGGTTTTCCCGGTGGGTAGTCATTTTCTGGCGAGGCGGTTGCCTGACATTTGTAGCAGGATTCATCTTTTCAAAATATATGTATAGCATGAGTGACACAGTGCATAGAGACGAGCTACACACCACCGTGTATCGTTTTTTGCTTCTCCATCAACGTCGGTAATAAACTCGCCGGGACCTCCAATATCACAAAAAGGATTTACAGAAGGCGACTCACTGTCATATGAGTATAATTTTGAGTCCACATATAATTCTCCATCCAAACGGAGTTTAGTCGTGAATGAAGGCAAAACGAAGTACATACATGCTGTTTTCAAGAAAGATCACACACCACCGACAGCAGATGAAGAAACGCTCGAGCAAAACATTAAGTGTTCAATCTTAGGTCCTTTGCGTTGGTGGTCGAAAATCCACCGATGCTGCACACAAATGGAGAAGCACATTAGCCAACTTGTAGTACGTTATTGAAGGCAACTGGCTAAAGATCGTGCCAGCTGGAGAGGCTTGTTGAGACCCAGAGTGGCTGGCCCCCAGTAAACCTTATATTCATATTGTACGTCCTCTCCAGCTCGTCTGTGGTTCTATATGTAGTCTTCTATCATATAATTCGCAACAGCAGACTTTAAGAAGCTTGAAATATGTTCTTAGTACTGTGTTACTAACCCTATGCGGGTATTAGATGTTAATCTAATGTTAATAATCCGTGCTTTTCGCAATTTTTAATTTACCACTATGGCCATTTATGGAATAATAATATCTGTAATGAGTTATATTTACACGCGGGATTGCTGTGGATGAAGACTTACAATACTATTATATGTTTTTATATTGAACTCATTACAGTATCCACTCATTATTTTTTTTTTATTGCAAGCATTTAATTTTACTCTAAGGAAACATTTCACGACATTAATATTTATGTAGGCGATTCTTCAAGGTTTCTTCAAAAATAGATTTCAAATATGTCCCACAATAAATTAGGAACAACAATATAAAAAATATTTATAACGACGCTTTAAAATGTTTTATGACACGGTTTATATGAAATAAACGACGCCATGTGTCTCAAATTTAAACTGTCGGATTGCTCATTTTTATCGCATTTTTGTCATTGATGCGTTTGCCTTGTGCGATAGTGAGCTTTGTAGTACAATCCGCGATTCGTTCCGCCACCTTTTGCACATCTTTACAACTCTTTTACTCTCGGGTCTTTTAAAATTCGTGTGGACAGAACTTGTTATGTAGAACTCAATCCATTTCTGATTAGTGTCCATAAGCTTTACGCATTTTCTGATTATTGTATATTACTGTGTTTTTTTTATATCACCATTTAACTATTCAAATTAAATTGGATACTAAAAGGCCTTAATATAGGTTTCTGTTGGAGATCGATATGCAGATTCAACATAAAAAATCCTGAGTTTATGAGGTGTTGGGATTGGAATGTTAGCTTTATTCTAAAGCTTCTGCACTTTTTCAAATTCCATTTCTTTCTTTGAGTGAATTTGGGGCATGTATCCTTGCATTGAACAATCAACGCAGCAGTCCTTTTGTGAGGCATTCTGGTACTGACACGGAAGTGGCGAAGAAGGTGGACAATAGGAAGTATGTGCTTCCATCTAAAAAAAAATAACAGACAACATCGACGAGCTGAGCAGAATGTTGTAAGGGGCGACTTTAACTTCGAGGAAGGCAGAAACTCCATCTACCACGGTTCCGTGGAAAATAGAGATTTAACGTAAAATAACGATTGCCGCTTCTTTATTGACTTCTCTATTGCGTCTCTCGAGGAATCAATCTGACTTTGTTTAAGAAATTGGTCATCCCAGTCCTGAACTAATGTTAAGAGCGGATGAATAAGTAAAAAAAAAGTTCTCCTTGGGATCGATGGTTTATGGTCTCTAAAGGAGAGCTATAGTACCGACTGTACAGCTCATGTCGCTTTCCAGGTTACCAGGGCCATGTAGAGGGCAGGGACAACTCGAAGAATCATCGACTCGGAAACACTAAAACAATAAAAGACAGCGCTCGTGTTTAATTTCATTCAGGCAAAATGAAAATAGCCTCAACCAATTTGGCATGCGCAACTCAGAGTAGCTAGCTTGTACAACGGAATGTAAACCTACATGAAAAGGAAGATGACCAGTATTCGCTTATCCTTATCGCTGTGACATTATTTGCTTCATGAATAATCGTATCATATTTCAAAATGATTTGCGGCTAATGTGTTAGTCGGAAAATAAAATGCGATACTAGCGTCTTGGCAGGCAGTCAGCCATCAAGGCACCGGAATGAGTATCGCTAGTCAAAAAACTGATACCAAACCGCCTTGTCTACATTTCTAGACGTATGTACTTCTGAAATGGCTGGCTACCAGTTTATGACAAGTCTACAATCTGATATACCCCACTTTAGATCACGATATCTCTAACCAACTGCTCCCTCTGAACTGATCACATTTACAGTCATAAAGCTGGCGTTACTTCAGGTCACTGCCTCTTGGGAGATCACGCCAGGATCTAATTATTCGTCATCGCAAACGATTTCTGCGGCGGTCTTGGCGTTGTCTGTCTGTGCATCGACTCCTATGCACTTGAACTTCAGCGCCTAGGTTCGAATCCTCTTTCGAGTCACTCACAAAGCACAAAGAGTATAACTGTGTAGAAAAAGCTTATCAGACTTGGCCGTTCAGAGTCGGTATAAAACTGTAGGTCCCTTCAACTCGTGAGAGAACAATAGCACGGCACGAGTGGTTACTGAGAAGCTAGGCCATTGCTCTCTACGGACTGTAGCGCTACCCACATTATTATTATTAAACGACTTCTGCCGAAGCTGCTTCAAATAACTCCTCCTCTGATTCTACCAAGCACTTAGGTCTAGCAGATACAAATTCTTGAAAAGGTGATTTTCAACGACTCTAGAGACATCACTAATTTACATCGCATCGTCCCCTGCTCCGAATGGTTCGCCACCATTAGCAATACTATTCTTCATCTATGTCAAAGTGCATCCCACTGGCCACCCACCTAGTCGGAGAATAGAAAAGGTCCGCAGATGGAATAATATGTGCCCGGCGGTTCGGTTTTTTCACATCGCGTTTTTCACATCTCTTTTCATGTCAATGAAATCATTTTTTCACTGCGTGACCTTTATCCTCGTTCCTCAATCATGACATGACATAAGTCTCATTAACCACAAAAATATTCATTCAAAGTCTGCCGGTAATACTATATAATCACTGACACAGCATCATTTTCGGGAAATCGTGCTTCTAAAACCGCAAGCAAGGACACCATTCCGACATGGAACGTCTATTTCATTTGAAAATTGAAACCGCATCACGTCGTGAATGGAAATTTCTTGTGCGTTATTTCCGAAACGCGAAGCTTAACCACACATTATGAAATGGAACATCGGCCGCAATTAAAAATTCCTATTGTCTGGCATCTCAGACGATGGCTTGCCAACAAAACATACCTGTAAGCGACCCCAATTATTAACTGTTTTCATTTCAAGGAAGTCAAGTCAGCGGAGAGAAATTTACTCAGCATTTAGTTACACCGAATCAGTGGTATTTGAATCGCATCGCTTTTCAAATTCATACAGTCTACCACACGCATTATCTCGAAATTATATCTCCACACTCAAAAGGTAATGCCTTGAGTCTGCGGTGATATCATCAATGCATCAGGGAAACCAAAGTACACGTACCAAAGTATATGCACAGCAGTTCGAATGGCGTTGAATTAATTACGTCATTTCATTTAGGCTTAATTTGCACTTGGGTTTGAATAGCGGCCGAGGTGTTACATAGCCACACCACAAACTCTCTCTGAAAACCGAAAACTAATTAGAAATGATTTTGAAGAGAGCGCCAAGCTGATTGCCACGTCATTGAGGTTTAGAAGATGGCCCTGTGGCTCGATCCATTCAGATGCTTTGCAGTTCCGGCAGGTGTTAGACGATACCTACTTTTGTCTGTGGTCATGGTACCCAATCACACGCGGTTGAGGAATGAATGTGGCTTGTGAATTCAGATCGGCCTGAAACTAATTTCGCTGCGAAAATTTCGTCTGGATGTGTGGCCGAGCTTCTGTCAGTATTATTTATGAGGCTTTGAGCTACTTTCTTGATTGCGATGACTTCGCTTTGGAAGATGCTACATCCACCTGGCAACAAGGAGTACTGCATGCGGTATCGAGGACTGTCATGTACTTCAGAACCGTCTCCGGCATTTCGTTTTGAGCTTTGAGCCATCTCTTTAGGTGTTAACATAATTGTTTGAAGTTTTGGTTAATTTTTGCGCAATCAATCAAGGAGTAACAATTGTCTGTGTAGGAAAAGCTTTACAAACTTTGTCGTTCGAAATCGGTATAAAACTGTCCCTTCCGGCTTCCATTCGTGAAATTAAAATAGCAAGTACAATGCAGTTGGTTGCTGTAGAAGCTAGGCCTTGGCTCTCTACGGTCTGTAGCGCCACCCATATTCTCATTATTGGCTTGATTGGTCCAGAAGCTCTTGACATGATAAGAATTAAAAGCTGTAATATTAGATGTGCTACCATAACAAAATGTCGTAACCTAATGCTATTCCTTTCATTTAGTTTCAGAGCTGTTTCAGAGCCGGTCAATTGGCAAAGGATTTAAAATAGCGTTTAGTCACACAGCTGATGTAGTTTCTAGCGCCTCACTGATACCAATGCTACAACTACAGTCTCGATTACTATTGTGGCGACCCCAGAACACACACTCCACACGAACAGAGCCCGACAGCGATAAATTTTTCGTTAAGTCCGACATCTTCCTTCGAGCTGTCAGGATCTCTATTTTTTTAAATTATTATTTGTACATTTTTATTAAAACATTAACCAGTATTTAAAAATAAATGAATTTTAAAACAAACAAAAAAATAAGATTAGTAATAAAACATTACATTGGTGACCTCGCGAAGAAGTGCTGCGTTATAAAATATTAATAACAATTTCACTCGCTGTACGTAAAACGCATCGATCGAAATGACTACCAAACACGACGAAGCGACACAAGCACAGGCTGAGACGGAAGCTTCGCGCTCGCAGTCACTCGTCACACAGCCCCACATCTCTGGGCTCTCGGTTGCAGCGCGAATACCACAATACTGGCGCGATCGCCCATATCTGTGGTTTGCACAGCTTGAGGCTATCCTCGCCCCGTCCAGGCCTTCCGACGAAATCAAATTTCAATATGTCATCGCCAACCTGGAACGACGTGACTTGGAGCAAGTTTCGGATATTCTTTTATCGCTGCCGGCGACGGAGAAATTTGGCACGGTGAAAGCAAGACTCCTCCAGATGTACGAAGAGAGCCAAGAGCTACGACTCCAGCGGCTGGTCGAAGGCATCGACCTGGGCGATTCACAGCCCTCACAGCTACTTCGTCGGATCAGTTAAATACAGTGTACGGATATCTTTCAACCAACCTTTCAACCAACCTTTCAACCACAACCACTTTCTCTTTATTCAACATCTATCAACGGCAACAGGCAACAGCCTTCGTGACGTCAATATTCGACCGTGATTTACTGAACTCACAATCCGTAATGGTAGTCCATGTAGCAACTCACGGTCATCAGGTTGACTAGAAGATAAATAATTGCAGACAATGTCAACACCACACCCATCTATCGAGTAGCGCAGCGCGACGCTGTTTCAATCCATCATAATCCACTTTAGTCATTCACCGATTCAGATAATGGCAAGCACAAAGAATGTACCCTTGGCGGTATGTTCACTCTTCCACTACCCCAATCGGTGTCAGCAAGTTCATAGTTTCATACAACACAAGGCTTTTGTCATTTTGCCGCCACGCTTGCCACCACAACGAATTAAAACTTAATTACTTCGGCTTTGAATCAATTGGCGGAGATTAGAGAATATTTGCGCGACTAAAATAATTAAATCTAATGAATTAAAAGTCTTACTCCAATGAGTGCAACGATCTAATGCACATGTCTTATGTTTTCACTGTGATATTTATAGAATAGTGTGCAACAATGGTGTGATGTTGCATTATTCGGCATAAGCATACCTGCTCACATTCCTGTGATTGCCCGTACATCACGTATATTGCATTATAAGTACAGAGACTATCAAGCTCGGGAGTCAAACAAAATCTCAGCTGTACTGCAAAATGCTTGACTGACGCGCAATAACTACGTAGAGGAAGTAAGCATGGCTCATTAGCAGCGCAAGAAGTGGTATGCCACAAGGTGGAGTCCCTTCAACCCTTTTGTGAATACTACCTTTGGATCCTATGTTCGGCCTCATTAAACACGACGTTAAAGTTTTCGCTCATAATGGAAAAGGCTTCATAATGGTTAAACAAATGCACCATAATTAAGGGTCCAAACCTTAGCTCTTAAAAATACACTGCTACCTAATTTTCGAGGAAAGCTTGAACCACTGGGTGGCTATAAGGTGGAATAAACATCAAATGGAAACTACAGACAACTTCACAGGAAAGACTGCCGGATAATGACAATTGAAAGGCATAAGAACGCTAAGCTGGAAATCACAGCACATTAGTTCCAGATCGGAGTTTAAGTGTACCGCGTTCCACCTGATTGTACACTGTCACCGACATCTGTGGCTAACTCCCAAATCTGCATTTGTTCAATTGTCAAAGACGCATGAACAACAAGAAGACAATTCGGCGAATTTCAATTTCTCTTTTGAATTTCTTTAAATCATGCCACCATATTTTTGACAATGACCGATTTTGTGGAGCATGGGAAGCTTCTCCAACTGACACGATCTTTACCCAGGTGCCTATAATTATGCACGCCAAGTTAGTTGAGGTCCTTCTCCACACGTGTGCGCCAGCGGTTTCGAGGGTGTCCTTCATTGCAGAATCTTCGGGCGGAAGCAGTGTTGGCAATGCGCTCCACATGGCGCAGTCATATTAGACGTTGAATCCGTAGACATGTGGCTTGAATCATGTCGCTGTACTGCCCGTACAGTTCGTGGTTGAATCGACTTCTCCAAATACCATCAACGCAAACAGGACCTAAATTTTGATTTAACGCAGAACTTTTCTCTCGAAATGACTGACGGCTTCTTCATCTGCCCTCGGTGGTGTGTGTTCTCAATAGAAGACAGTATATCCTTCTTTTTGACTTCATTTAGGGTTAAACCCATTTTGGCTGCCAGCTTCATTGACGGCTCGTTGTATTTGACCAATAACGTCAATGTAGTCCCCATTTTTTGAAGATCGTGTCCGTTTGGTTGACGATTGAGTTCTACACGACCTTCTCAAGAATGACGTTGAAGACAGCTTAGCGCCTTTTCCAAATCCCTTATTCACATTGAAGGCCCCGACGAGTTTATTACCGATCTTGATACAGAAGTGACAATTCTCCGTCGTCATCTTGCACAACGCGAAGAGTTTGTCAGGAATGTCAAAACGAGACAAGGCGTTGTATAGCTCGTCTCTAAGCATGATGCGGAATTAAAATCGACGCGGTGGGTATTTGTCTGCATTTCTTGGGTTTTTTTCCCATCATTCGTGGGTTGTCCAGTCTAGATGGTTCGAGAGCTTCAGCTTCAGTGAGACTCGATCAGCAAAGTTCCTAGCGATCGATTGCGATTGTAGCAATGTTAAGGACCTCAGATTACACGCTCAGAACCGAGAATCGTTGTAACTATTGCGTTGTTCATGGTCGTCAGCACTATGCTTGAAGTTGTCTCGCCGTTTTTACACGGCCGGGTTGGGATGATCAAAAAACGTGTATTCGCAATTGGAGACATCGCTGATACTGTTAACATTTCTTTTGATCAATCTAGAGCAGAGGCTAGGTATAGACAGACAAATTATTGGGTTTTTGGAACACTATCATGATAAATCGCTTGGTTATTCGAGACATATTTTGTCAAAAATTCAACTCATATCGTTCCACAGCTATGGACCGTATTTTTTCTTCGCTGTAGAATGGGTAGATGTAAACCAGCATGGTTATGTAGTTTGGCAAATGCTAAGAGTATGACTCCTTGCATAAGGGCAACCCATCTTTTCATCTAAGTTTGAAAACGTGTCTATCACAACAAAAAAATAATGCATTAATCAACGATTGATGACATCACCTTACGTTACGGTCGTTAAATGTATTCTCGCAATAAATTCTGCAATAAAGTGAACTACTAAAACCCATGACAGATTACAATCTGGCGACTTGGAGTAAGCTGGTCGTAAAATGAAGACTGTTTTAAAAACAAGTCAGAAATGTGTACCTTCCGGGTAGATAATAACGAATTTGAATGCAACAGGGAAAACGCTTACAGATTTTGAAGGTGTATTTGAAAACTTAGAATGGAGCTGAATTAAAAATACGACGTTATCGATCCATCTTGCTATAGATCAAGATTAGTTCCACACAGTGTGAGGCTAAACTGTTCACAGCGCCCATTTAAATTCGGAAAGAATAGGTAACTTGTGGAAACGATAGAGAACAGATGCAACAAAGGAATGTAAGGATATTAACTGGCGAAAGGTGTTTCCTTTCGACTTGCGTCTATCTTCAATCTTATCCACTCATTCTGTGTTATCCTTAATTGGTGACGCAGATTACAGCGAAAGTGACGAACAGATTCCAGGCATCAAATTCGAGTTGAAAAGACGTGATTAAGGTGAGAGAAGCAACCTTCCGAAGCCAACTCAAATGAAGATGGAAAAAAGGTTCAATCAATTTCGAAAGACCTGTAACGCTCATATTCATACTACGATCCTCAAAGCCTCCACTTTTGATCATTTGCTGAAATATGTACTAACCACATTGTCGCACAGTGCAATTAGTGGAAAACCATTAAAAAAATGATTTTGACCAAAATTGATTGTGAAACTTAGAAAAGAGATAAATAGAGTCATAGATCATAGCTCTTATGTGATTTAAAGCGCCTCAACGAACATGAGCTTATTACAAATTCAATTCGAGATAGAATCTGAAACTTAAAATTAATTAAAAATTAAGAAAACACGTTTGCCTTTGCTTTTATGTATATACAGTGGACACCCCCCACTTAGAGGATGTATGGAAATTTGAGGGAAATGTCAAATTATGGCGAGCAAAAACTTCGAGTTAGAGAGAAATTCGACTTAGGTAGAGTCCACTGTACTTACATAACGATTCAGGAATACATTAGAGAGCCTTTTTGTTCATTTCTCCAGATGTTATTTGATTTTTTCTTTGCACTTGAGCATGTCAGGCCTCGGTGGCACATTTTAGGGATAGAGCATGTTTATTGAACCCTGCCCAATCCGGAGTATCTGAGGAAGAGCGCGTAATTTCTAATCGAAGTGGCATCTTCCAAAAAAAATTATTGTTATCTATTTTTCGAGAATACTACGAAATCTAAAGAGAACTATGCTGATTTATTATGAGAAGACTGCCGAGTAGAAATCAGTTTCATTCGGTTCGGTAGGAAAACATCTTGCGTGCCGAATTGCATGGGCAGGGGCGTTTGTTTTTTTTTTCATTAATTTTTGTTTTTATTTAAATTCATTTTCCATATATGCTAGAGCCATACAAAAATACTTAAAGCTAGCCTAACTATTTTAAGAAACATTCTTACTCCCCGTTCATAGCGCAGTCTCCTCTCCACTATTCTGAGTACGACAGGACATCCATGCGGATCGTGTATTAGGCCAATTGTGTCGAAATAGAAGAATGCTTCGGGAGGGTATTGGGATAGGAAGCCCCAAATTACAGACCGAAGTCACAGCTCGTACAATATCACAGCTAGTACAATATGCATTCTGATCAGTTTAATAATAAAATTATCTATCCTGTTCAAGTTTAATTTAAGTAGAACTTCTTGTCCTCAGACTCGGGTGTACTATACAAACGAAGACAGGTCCGAAGGTAAAGTCTCTCTCAACCACAACTTACCCTTATCTGGGAAGGACTCAAGCTGAACGTTAGTGGACAACTGTATGCCACAACCCCGGATGAGGCATGCAGCTTTCCACACCTAACGGCCGTCGCGGAGAATTAGCGTCGTTAGTTGTATCAGTTTCGTCAGTCTACCATGCTGCCACGTACAGCAGGGTCCTGAAGAGGATAGTTTCACACTTCAATAAGTTGAGTAAAACTTCAACTTCCAGTCGTCGTTGAATTTATTCGAAGTCACGTTGCAACAATTTATTTATTATTTTCACTCTCAAGCCTGATATGAACGATCTGCAGTGAGTATTAAGAACAACATCGGCGAACAACCATCCCTATGTGAGACCATTTTTGATATCGAAGACCCTGGTGAAAGTTATCTCGCCACTTTTCGCAACGAACTTACTGCCTCTGGTCACATCAAGCGTGTGTGATCGGGCATATATTCATTCGATCGTTCGATTCGTTTTAGTTTTTTTGATTTCGCCCAAGTTTTTTCATTCCTTCTGGCTCCACTCCTGGCACGCAAACTTTGAAGTCTTGATTTGCTTCGCATGTCAAAATACTACTCTGAACTTCTTTCCTACTTCGTTGAAGTGTGTTCAAGGCTACACGAGGACATTCCATCACACCCTTCGTAGTTGAGATTTATTTATAATTTCCTCGCACTCAATGGGTTTTAACTCAAAACTTTTGTTGGGAGAGGAAGTGAAGAGTGTTTGAATGAATCGTAATGAGAAGAAAAAGTAAAGCACGGCAAGTATGCGACCGCAATGGAGCTCAACGGTGAACTCATGAGCATTGCGCGACGGATGTTTGCAGTCGAATGCGGTTCGTGTAGTTCCCACAGCAAGTGTAGTCAGAAAGTTCGCCGTTCTCTGGACACTGTTAATTTGCTTAAGATAGTTGCTCCACTCTTCTTGTTGTTATAGTCGAACTTTGTCTGAATCTTCGCCCCCATTAGCATTTGGTTAATAAATAATAAATTCATGGACCTTGAGATTGTTCAATGTTTTGTCAATAACATCTGGTTGCATTCTTGCTATCCTTCTACACTGAAGAATGCTATTAGCGTGAAATCTTTATGAATGTTGTGCAAGGCTGTGTCCACCGGTTTCCCTTTACGTGAACTTGAATTTAATTCCATAAACGCTATCCTTCAGACACGGATCCAGCCGCCTGTATGGCCCCTTGGTAGAAAGAAGGAGACTTATGGGTCTATAGTCTATAGTGATGAATATTTCTGCTTCTTTCTATATTTTTAGTACGTTTCCGTTGGCCAAACGAAACGCGTAGCTTCAGTAGCAATGTTTCTAGAATTTTTGTTTAAGTTAATCCAGAAGACTTTTGTGGGGGATCTTTTTAGTTCCACTGAAGTGAGTATCTCATTAGGAAAAATACGTTTCCTTAACCATTGCAGTGCTGAACATTCACATAAAATGTCTTCAGATGGCATATTCTCTTCCAGGCATAACCGACATTACTTTGCCTGGTACTGGTTAATTTTGTTACGGTTACACTTCAGGCCGCAGTGGCCAGCAAGTAGGCTCGTTAGCTTTCTTATAAAGTGTGGCTAAATTTTAAGGACCGATGTTGAATGTGAACCACACCTAAACGTCAAGTTTTTTTCTGCATTTCATTTGACATTTCTCAATTTCAGATTAACTCAATTTGAACCGTGAAAAGATACACAGTCGAGCAACGCGTTAAAGTTATTCAGGCTTATTATGAAAATGGGCGTTCAAATAAAAATGCATATCGTGCATTTTCGAAGAAAATCATCTTCAGTGATGATTCTTCAATAAGCAGAGTTGCCGCATTTGGATGAATGATAATTCAAGAGTGATTGTCGAAAAACCAATGCACCCACAAAGAGTGACTGTTTGGTGCGGTTTAAGGGCTGGCGGCATCATCGGGCAGTATTTTTTCCAGAATGAGGCCCGTCAGGACGTTACTGTGGACGGTATTCGCTATCGTGAAATGATAACGAACTTTTTATGGCCCGAACTGGAAGATATGAATGTGGACGATATGTGGTATGTGGTTTTAACAGGACGGTGCCACTTGCCACACAGCTAATGAAACAATGGCTCTTTTGCGCGACAAATTCAATGGCCGTGTTATCTCACGTGGTGGCGATGTCAATTGGCCGCCAAGATCATGTGATTTGCACCGCTGCTTTTTTTTTTGGGGTTATTTGAAAGAAAAGGTGTACGTCGATAAGCCAGCAACAATTCAAGAGCTAAAGGATGAGATAATTCGGCACATTAACGGCATAGAACCTCACTTATGCTTCAGCGTCATCCAAAATTTGGAGCATCGGATGGAGGTGTGCGGCCGAGGATGGAGGTGTGCCGCCGAGGATGGAGGTGTGCCGCCGAGGTGGCAAAATCAATATCGGCCCTTAAAATTGAACCACCCTTTACTTCTCTTGTTAAGGCTTAGGATTTTATCATAGGAATCGCTTGGATTGCCTAATATCCCATCCCCATTGGTCCAGTGGTCTAGGCTAAGTTTGTTTCCCCATTCGTTAATCAACGTTGTAGCTGCTGTCCGATTGACATTACAATACGGTTCAAGACCTATGAACGCAGTTTTCGAGCCAGTCCTAGCGAGCTCCCTTGCAGATTCGTTGCCTGCAATCAACTTGTACCCAGCGACCCAGAGCGGGATTACAGAGCGTCGCAGAACAATTTGATAGCTTTGGAATTCATTGCGTTGGACAATAATGACTTAAGTACTGCCAGACTGTCCGAACATATTTGAATTCTAGCTCCCTTAATGCCTTTGTGTTTGTTTCTAGCGGGGATCTCAATGACGTGCATGTCGACTTGAAACACTGTAGGATTGTTTTTGAAAGAAAGCTAAAGTGGTCATTTGAGTACCCACGCCAACGAGGAATGCACCGGTAACTTGAGTACGTCGGCACCTGTGCTCGTAGTATTTAAGATAGTGTAAGAAAATGTATGCGGGAGTTGAATTGATACAGTGTACAGGAAAACTCTGCCCTTCCGAATTGTAATGTCAGTGTTTTGTCCAGCCATCCTGCCATCCAGCCAAAAAGGATGTTAGAGGGATTTAAATTAGATCCTTGAGGTTCTGGAAGAACTGTTCTCCCAGTGTTCTGCATCTCAACTGACTGAGACTGGGCCAGTGACAGAGGAGTATCCCCTTTTTTTTCTCCACACATCTGCATATACAGTCGTTGGGTAATCCCATTTTCATTTCAATGTCCTTCGGATGGTTATGGCCAGTAAGTGCTCCAACTACCATCGTTTGCAACTTTTTGCGCGTCGAAATAGTTTGTCGGGTTTTTTCACTGTTGTACTTGGGCCATAACATCCGAGTGGTCTCACAGGTGGTTGTAGAGTTGCACGTTTTACTTACTAACTCTATGATTGTTTCATCCACTTTCTTCTTGACATCTGCGAGATGTGGTTTGATGTGGTTTCAGCGACTTTCCTGGGAAGTTCATCCGCTGCCTCTTTGCCAGCTATGTCCCTGGGACCCAGGAGAGAGTAATCAAGTGCTGATGATAACATTGAGCTTTTCGTGGCAGCATGCAACTAGCTTGGGCTAGATCCGTATAACCGAAATTGCTCTAATAGCCACTTGACTGTCAATAAGAATGGTAACATCAGCCGGTGGTATTCCCAACGTTGATATCATTCTGGCCGCTCCTTGAGTGCTAAGACCTTCGCTTAAAAACACTGCCATAATCAGAGATTCTGATACAGCAACGCATGTTTACTAATTCAGAGAAAATGTCCGCACCTTCGATCCATCTGTATACACGTGGATGGTCGAATTATTGATGGGTTCGTTTTTGTTCCACTTTTCCGTTTTTTGGGAAATAACAGAGTAACAGATGTCGCTTCCGTATTGTTCAATTTGTAGTCTACGCACTATACTTGCATGACCAGTAGTGCTGGGGAGTCAGCCATTGGATTGGCTCTCTTTGCAGCAGTCATCAAACACACACAACACTTTTCACCATTTTTCCAGCTCCCAAACATAAAAACTGCCTACGTTTTATTGAAGGAATGACAGTTCGTTTGCAATTTGACAGGTGTCAGGTGGTTAAATTCACACTTCTATGGAACAGATACCTTTGGCAGTGTTGCCACTTGTGGACATTGTCATTCATTCAGTTAGGCTTTGTTTTCTTCGTACACACAGCTTCATAGTTTCTGCACTCGGCTTGTCAGCCCCGTGTGTACATCGATGCGATTCCTTTACGATGTGCTCTGTAGCATTCACACAAAAGATGGTGAATAAAAAAAAAAGCCAATTGATAAGGCAAAAAAGAAATCCGAAAAAGTGTGTTCTGAAAACTGTCTGCATTGAGAACAAACGACGAAACCGGAAGTTGTGGCTGCCGACTATATCCTCGGCAGAATTCACCAGATGGTTGCATCCACTTTGGCGTCCCAGTAGCTGAAGTTGAGCAGTGTTGCGGAACCACCCCGAAAGTCCTTGCCACAACCGCTGCAACAAAGGAAATGGGAAATAAATGCCAAGTATTCATAAGGTATGAACCAAGCGCTGAGATGGAAAAATATTCACAGGATAGCTGGATTTGTGAAAACAGAAGATAGAGTTTTTGAAAAGGAAACATGGTCGCTCGTTAATGACGAAATACTATAGAAAATGGCATAGTTGCGGATGGTGGAAGAGAGAGTTGATAGCGGAATTCAAGCGAAAGATGTGCAGAAAAACAACTTTACAACTTGGTGACTTCTGAGGAAAGAAACCCTGTTGGCAGATAAAGTTCCAGTGACGTTAAGAGCTTATGAAAGATGAAGATTTTCATCATTAAATCATTAAAATCTGTCTCGCAAGAAATATGAGTCGAATACAGATTACAGACCCGGAAAAACGAACGTACTATCTGTAAACTATCTGCGTTCATTAAAATAATTTGAGTCACGAGCGAAAGGAAAAGTATATGTGCAGCTCACTACTACAAGGAAACGGAAGCGACGCATTTGGTGGATTTCAGAAATTAATCTTCGTCGGAGCACATACCTTCAACTTGGATATTAGTCGATGGCTCAAGACCAGTGTTGGAATATGTTTTAAGTGAAAATCCCGTTCATCGACCTTAAAGTCCAAATCTACCAAGGTAGGTATTATGCAATTTGTTTACTTTATTTCAAACAAAAATCAAAATTGAGTCAGTTTATATCAGTGGCATTACGTTTAAAAAGTTCCATTAACCCAGTCTGAATACTAAATGTTGTTGGGTCTGGGTATCGGCATAAGCATTAGAGCCTTTTGTGGATCGAAATATCTGTACCTTCGTCAACTAAAACTGAAAAGCCGGAACTTGGGAAATAAGGTAGTTTGTTTCAATTCATTTAGTTCTTCCAAAACTTGTAATTTTTAGAGTCTGCACAAATATTAAATATTTTGTAATAAATGGACAAGGTGGTCAATTATATCCAAAGCTAATCTAGCTTATCTACTGCAAATAATGCACACAATGTTAATTCAGTTGTTTTAACATTTTTCTCGTAAATGTTGCCAGCAGAGCCTTCGCTGATGAACAAAGAAATGAAGCAATTGCGTTAATATCATATTTGGAGTCTGAGAGTAAGCTCGCATAAAACCAAATATAAATACCACTCTTCACTTAATTACTTACTTCCCAAGCCTGCCAGACATGGTGGGTAGAACTTATGCCTTCCATCGTTCCATTAATGATGATACGCTATTTCCAGTCATAAAGACCAAGCTGTCTTGCGTACATGGTCACTCAGTCTTCCTACTACCGAGAATTCAGTAGCTATCTCCTTCTCGAACCAAGGATTAGAAGACCATCAAAGCTTGGGCATGTTTGCCTTCCGGTTTTGGATCTTTAAGTCAGGAGATTTATTTCAACTAACAACACTGACGACATCTGCGTAACTCTTAGACGAATACTTCAATCTTTATCACTGCGCCAACAGAATTCGACATCACTACTGTCGCGTCCCAGTTCTCGTGTGTAGTCATTTCAGGAACAATCCTTTTACAGTTGATACTTCAGAAATTTGCTGTTGCTCTACTTTGAAGCTACATTATGTATGGAATAGAAAGTCATTAAAATCGACGCCTCGGCTTCGCTTGCAATACTTGAAGCTATCGGTCAAATGTGTATGTTCGGTGCTATTCTGGCAATAGTGTTTCGAATGCTGGCATCGATTGGCTTGTTGGCGTTAACGGAGGACTTTGCGTAGCCTCAGATAAAATAATCGAGTGGTGTCAAGGATGCGAGGGAGCCAGGAATTGTTGAACGCTCGATGACCCAGTCGCCAAATTTCTTCTTCACAACATCGAGCGGTGCGTCGCACAGCGTGCTATTTCTCACATCTAGCGAAACTTTAAATCGTTCTGGACTAAATTATGTTAAATATGTCTGTAATTATTTAAAGGTTACGAGAATACAATTTTTAAAAAAAGGTAGAAATGCAACTGATTGTATCAAGTCTTCCTTCATCGATAGTTATGGAATAACGAAGCCTGTAATGAAAATAAACCGAACAGCGAAAAAAGATTAGATGGAAATGATAGAAAAATTTCCAAATATCATATAAGGTTCAAAACTATCTAAAACGTTCAGATAATAGGAAAGAAATTAGAACAAATAGAAGCTTAGCTTTGCTAGATATGAAATTGACTCACGTTACGTAAAACAACTGATATTTTATGTTTCTCTTGCTGACACATGTTTGCTGTTTGCGTTGTCACTCAACGGTAAATGGCGCTTGCAGGAACATTAAGCCCTGGTTTTAGCCGTCGTTTGGTTTCAAAATGTTGTCGTTGGGTCGACTTTGATTTTTGAATAAAGTTCCGCTGAATTCACAAAATTGCACAGTGTGCGGCGCTTGATTTGTCATCTTGTTGAAACCATAGTTCGGGTATATTGATGTCGCTCTATACCTGTGGCCATTTCACGATGTGTCCTTCCTAATTTCGACAGAAATAAAGTTCGATGACACCATGTCATAAACCGCACCGAACTGTCAATCTTTGTGCATGGAGGACTGTGCTCGCTGCAATAACAACGAATTTGAGTTGCTGACACAGCCACTGAGCCAAAAATGGCCCTCGTTCGGGAAGATGCATTTTTTTGGCAAAATCCGGAACTTCGGCCAACATTTTTGCAACGTCCAATTAACGAACTCCGGCTTGAATTCTATAAACCGGACTGACCCTCCTCATCTTTCTTGTGTGACCTAGGTAACCACTGCTACCACGTGCTTTAATACAAATTGCCTGATTCTAAGCAAATTAGCGTATTCGAATGTGCTTCTATGTACATGCAAGAATATAAAAAGGATCTCATTAGAATGTTAAACTGTTAGCAAATTAAATGGAAGACAAGAGAATATTCCAAAGCTGCATCACTTCTTAGTTGATTAGTCATCCGCACACTCTGTACTAAACCGGTCCGAGCTGATCGAAGAATGCAGGCGGCCGGTAAATATCTTCACAATTATTCCAATATCTTACCGTCACCTACTACGCAAATGTTCTAGCGGATAAAGCATGCAATCAAGGTGTAAGGCTAGCCGGCTAACGCGTGATGCGATAATCTATTTGTACTTGAGCGTCTATGGTTTGCAACACGTTTTACAGGCCAACGTCAGCGGTACACACGTCGCCAAATGTATCTGTATCACGAACTGGTATTAATAATGCACAACAATGCGGAATTATTTAGCATTCATTAGGCGAACCGGTTCTGCTACATGATAATTATAGACTTACATAAGGACAAGATGGTTTTGCGAATTTCAGCTGATTGAGGATTATCCATCGCACCGTAAAAGATAAACAACTAGAAAGCATACAAAAATACATTTTATTCACAATTCAAGTTGAAAACATACACGATATGTTTGGCCACGTTTGCTTAAAGACTAGTCTATTTTAAACTACACTAAATTCTATCCGGTAAGACCCGCAACCAACTCGGATGTTATCTGCACACACTCGCCATAGGAGTCCTGATATTTGCACTTTCCCGACGATGATTCCTTCGGTGCTGGCGGTGATGCGGCCAGCTGCAGTTCACCCCCTTCCGGACGTGGTATAATTAAATTTGATCCAGTCGACCCCGCAGGATAACACCATATGACCCCGACAAGTGTTGCGGTGAGGAAAATGATGGCGATTACTTTCACCGAAGCCATTTCACCGGATATTGTTCACTTTGTACACAATTCTTGGCAAGCAGCACCTGAGTCAGAAACAGAATAGACACTGTCGTTTCAAGTGGACGACGGGTCGTGGAAAGGTGTTCGAATGTTTCTGAGTAAACCCGTTTCAGTTTTCACGTTCAATTAATCTTATTATTGTCGATATGCAAATGGGGGCTGTATAGTCTTGAAGCTTGTGACCAAATTAGCAATGAGAACAAACGCGTATTTAGTTGGTCTAACTATTCAGTGTTCGTAATAAAACGAACCACTGTGCTGAAGAACGCAGAGTAAAACAAAACAAAACAAAAACAAAGCACTTCACCTGCAACTAGCCGGGATCAATAAAACGTCTTTATTCTCGTGACTAATATGTGGTGCTGGATATATTGGGAGAATAATAAAGTTTTGCGCACCTTGCCGAAGCTCAAACGAGTTGTTGTTCTCGTCAATTGTGTTTCTTGGATTTTCCTATTGTGTCAGGGTCAGTCACGTAGTTGGAGTGCAAAGCTTAGTCCAAAGCTTGGGGATTCACAATCACTTTCCTGTTGTTTTCAACTTAGTTCAAGATTGTGGTGTTGTGTAATTTTTTTTTGGGTTCCGGTATTCGTTTGCCTCACCAGATTGTCCATCAGTCAGTTCAACAGGTCATGACGTAGGATGGCGGCTGTAAAGTCATTCATTCATCATTGAAGTCATTCGATCTTTCTGCGAACTGAATCACACTTGTGATTTCGACCTAATATCCGGTCATCCAACAAGAGGTGTGATTTTAATTTAATTAGAAAATAACAAGAATTTTGTGAAAGCTCTGAGCATATTTATGGAATACTCGATGCTTAAAATGTGCGCCGCTGCTCTGCCTACAAATAGTCATTCTTCTGGTCACATTTTTCTTTAGATTTTCGCAGCATTTTGTATTGTACACATACCTACTTATGGCCTGTAACTCCTCGAGGGCATTTGCCATTTCGTTCAGAGTTCTGTAACGCGTTTGAGCTCTCTCCGAATCTCATTCGCTTCATCGGTTCTGAGCCACGTTTGCCTAGGACAGACGTCCTGCTATTCTGCCTGCCTTCGTAAGCCGATTCCACTGCATGGCGGACTTCATAATGGAGTTGTCTTCGCGCCTTAGGGTGCGCCCACTGCCTTTTTTCCTTCGCAAAATGATGTTTATGGGTTCTTAGTTCGTTCTCAGGTACAATTGCTGGTTGGAGATACAGATTGGCCAGACAAATCCTTAGGATATTCCTTAAACGTCTGTTTACAAAGGATTGCAATTTTCGAGTGTTAATAGTGTCCACTTTCAAGGTATTGCCTGTAGTGGCACCGTCCCAGCTTTCCAGATCGTTGAAATCATTCCCAACACAGCTTTAAACTTCCTGATTCTGCTGCACGCATTCAGTTGGGCGCCACCGCGGTTAGCCGAAACCGCACTGTCTAAATATAGAATGCTATTAACTTCCTCGAATGTTCCCTTGGGAGCGGGTGTTAGAAATGATATGGGCTTTAGTTCTTGGTGTCCTCATTTTTAGGCCTCAGTTTCTAGATTGTGGGCCATCAAGGAAGGTCCGATGTGAAGATAGACAAACACCACTCGCGTAGTCAAGATGTTATTGTCCATTGAATCCCCTCCGTCAATGCTGTACGGAGTATATCGCTGATAACCGCCAGAAACAATAGTGGTGACAGTATGGACCCTTGACGAACCTTGAACTTTTTTGACAACTTACCATTCTGTAAGACACGACACTTACCACCTTCATATGTAGCCTTTAGTTTGATTCGTTCTAGAAATTACTTCTCTGGCCGACAACCCAAAGAGCGTCTGAACCTGAGAAATATCTACCTTTCACCGATGATAGCACACTAGTTCCATTCGGACTACATCCATTTTTCACTCGAAGTCACCAAGAATCAGCAGATGATCTGGTGTATTCTCCCTACCAGAACATCGCCATCGGCCTTAAAGAGCTCTGATGGAAAACCATTGTATGTCATCATAAACCTTTTTCACTCCTGCGGGAATTGTTCACATTTCATTTGTTCACAATAGAGTCATTGACTTTCAGTTGCGTGACATGAGGTCGTCCATCAGCATGGCAAACATAAAAGGCAATCAATTGTTCCTGCTGTTCCAGGTTTTTATACGCCCATTGAAAGAGTTGTACTACTTCGAAAGACGACAATAATTTATGATATCTATTGGCTAACAAACGTTCATACATCACTTTTTCTTTAGAACGACGAGAGACAACTATGACGTGAAGAATGTTAATCACTTTTGTCTAGTGACCGTTCGCGAATTGCTTAGCAAAGATCAATGTCATCCTTTGTTACATCAGCTGACTGTCCATCGCGAAAGATTTTTAGAGCCAAATCAATGATCGTTTTCATGTTGGGACGCTTTAGTTCTCCACTGTGTTGGCGATCAGCTGCAGTTCAAGGCGATCGACATTCCTTTCGAGAAAATGGATTTTTTGTGATTTACAACTCCTCAAGCTGCTGTCTTTGAACTTGCTTGACCTTCAGACTTTGAGCATATACCATGAAGAGTGACGTTGGTTTCAAGTGAAGAACATTTATTTGGTGGCGTTGATGCTGATGCAAGTCACTTGAAGCTAGTGCTTCACTCGACAGTGATTGACGACGTTTGTTTGCAACACAGTTCAAGCATAGCATGGATTTGTTCATGAATTCGATGTCTGCCGGCATCACATTTAGACATGCTGCATGGGAAAGACTGCTGCAGTCTTGGCATTGCCAATCTAACTCGTTACCTTCTAGCATTTCCTCTTGGCAGCATGATTCAAGGCTCGATATAGTCTAATGTTAGAAATGCAGCTTTCCAGCATTTGAGGAGACGTTGAAATTCCTGAACACACACGATTGCCAGAGCCTACAAAGGCAACTACGTGAGAGATTCAGTGTATTTGTGGTTGCATTGTTGCAACGTGCTATGACGGCGAGTGTTAGCTGAGGAAACAGGCGACTGGTGAGACACGGAAAATGCAGCACTGGATGAGCATTGGGGTAGAAGCCGTAAGAAAGGACATCTCCCAGTTCGAGGATATCGAGGACTATAGGTACAAGACAAATTTGAACCGCAGTTGGGCGGTAGCGATGTTTTGGTAGGAAGCATGAATCATATCAACTACAGAATTTGAGAAGACGTTGGAATCGACGCACATACTCCGAACTCCACGGGCTTTCACGATTCAATTATAACACGCAAAAAAACACATTCAATTATTATGAAATAAAAAACGCCCCGTATTAAGGGATGTTTTTTTTAGAGGCGGAAATGAAAATCAAACTGATGTCCACCATCGAGAGGATCTTTAAACTGATTAAGCTGTCATGGAAGTGATTTCATTGTTCTACTTCACCAGAGTGCGCAGAATATGTGACCGTATCCGTCTATCCACTGCATCATCAGCTCGATCATGTGGCAGTAATCCCTTTCAAAGTGAAATAAATTTATTCAATCTGAATTTATGGAAGGACAACCGCACATGAGCTAAATGCGACCTACATTCTGGTTTCATTGAACAGAACGTGACCACACGCCGACAACATGGATGCCCGGCAAATTAATTACTGACAAAAAGCCAAACAGCAGCCATCACGTGTATCTTCGGCACGAGCACGTCTGCGTTGTACGCAAGCATTGTCCGTTAAATACCATTCAATTAAAATTGCACCTCATCACAGCAATGATCAATGAGCAGAAGAAATTGAAGTATTGTCCTTTGAGCTTGCTGTACGAAGTGGGAGAATTAATTAAGTTTGTTGCTTTGGACTTTCATGTTCACTTCGAGCGGTGGAAAGAACCTCTGACAAAGAAAAGTCAATGTTTAGGGACAGAACAAAAGTTTCCGGTTACTTTGTAAAAGCAATCAGCTGCACCCCTAAGAAATGGGAGCGCGAATGTTCTCATTCTTGACGTGGACGGCTGCGATGACCCTGAACATAAGACGGTGTGGGGTGACAGTTACCGACTGCAATGTAATGTATTAAAACCGTCTGGGACAGAGATTCAGACATGTCACCCTGTTCCCTCGAATTTATATTTATGAGTTACTTAGGACGAAGATTGGATTGTAATTCATGGTAATTAGGAGCAGATGCTAATGGGACTAGCGTCGACGAGACTTCAAGTTGTCAGACACTCTCGGTGCGTGGGACTTTGTAATAAACGAACATTAATGTCGTTACGTAGTTGCCAGGTGAATCATCTGTTACCAGTTTGTTGGGGCTTCAACAAGACAAGCATCTCGAGTGACAGACTAAGACGTTTGCCTTCACTTGGCATAATTAGATGAAATGGTGTTACTCCATTTTAGACTCAGCCTAAATTGGTCGACTTCGCTGATTTGTTCACACTGCTGCTAATAAAGTAAGGGAGGTGGCAATTTGGAATATCTTTCCTATTGCCTGTCAAATGATGTCTGAGGCAAAAAATAAATAAAAACACGAACGATGCCAGCAAATCGGAGATAATCAGATTATCTCGCCTTCAATTTAACTGTCCGGAAATTAGAAAAGAGGACAGTTGTCCTAAAAGGAAATCCATTCAAGTGATTTGCGTTAAAGCGCGATGGAGGGAAATTAAGGGATGATTAGTTTCAAAAGTCTTTCTTAGGTGGACAATGCTGTGTCTCGTGATATAGTGATAATTGCGGAACGTCCAAACAACCAGATTGCTGTCATTCGATGTAAATTAAATGGACTTCTGAATGTTTCTGAAGATTAAGGATATAATTCAACTGCTCGAATTGAGGACAATTGCCACGCGACGGGTGGAATTAATGACCATCAAATGGACGAAATGAAATTGAATTCAAATGGCGCAATAAAGAGCCATCTACTTCGTGGTCCCGATTTTGTGATCGATGTTTCAATCACAACGAAAGCAACGATAGAATCGGACGCAAAACGAAAACTTTGCTGGGTATTGCCCGGCATATGGGAGTATCTGCTTAAAAGTGAAGTCGGACATTTCATGTGGCACGGCCTTATCTATAAATGGAAAAATGATTCTCTGTTTCTCTTGGTCGCGTCATAACTTGGGAACGACATTATCGATTTCATTAATTTTTTTTAAGTTTTCTTGTACAAACCTTGTAGAGAGTTCTTACGGAAAAAAAATTTAATAAGATTGCGGAGGAAATTGGATAACTTCAGAAAACTTTATGTTCGCGCCTCAGTTTCGTTTATGCAGTTTTCAGGGACTTTTCACTTTTCAAATTCATTTTGTTTTGTTTGTTCATCGCATTTAGTTCACCGCAATCACGGCTTATGTTAGAAGCTTAATTTAATATCGACTACTATTATTATTGTTGTTGGGGGTATATTGCACTGCGAGATCTATTGTGCCCCCTTTTTGATTCTCTTACGAGTTCCTCACACATACAGTTCCTTTCAGAGTTGTATTGAGGGCTATGGACTCCTGTTGCTCATAGAGAGATTTAATCTACAGTATTTTCGCTAAGCCATGTTAATTTAGGAATCTGAGAGTGACAGATGATTCTAGTAATTTCAATTCTTCCTCTGATATCAGGTGCTTGCTCAGCTTTTGTGGGCTAGAGCTTTACAAAATCCCAGTACGTGTTCTCGAATTTCATTAGATTCTCCATAGAATACGGAGGCATTCTTCTGACTACACTAGCATCCTTAGGTGCTCCCTAAGCCTGCAGTGCCGAGTACTGAGATGGTGTTTGCTCATTTAGAATTTTGATATGCCCCAAACCTCTTTAGGTTAAACTGGCGGCAAGAGTTTCTTGGCTTGCCTTACGCCATGACCGTTGTTCCAGGTTTCTATCCGGTTCCCTGAGTTCTTCTCTGACGACATGATCTCGTACGAATCACAGAATGTTCCTGGGCATGTGAAGGGTTCCGATGTTCCTTTCCTAGCTAGCTAGGTCGGCCATTTCATTGCCTTCTATTCCTGAGTTTTACTTTGTTTCTCCTACCTTGAGCTTTTGTAGGCATTCCCACACAAGCTTGGACTTGATGGTGTAGGAGTCTACTAGTCTACTTCCATGATAAAGGCTTGACTGTGCGGCATTATTGATATGTCGAAATGGGTTTAGTTTCTGGCAAGACTTATATGAACGCATCTGTCTGGGGCTTCGGTTTCCGCTGGAAAAACCAACGCAAATTAATTTACTTAATGTGGTGTGCAGTCTAAATGGCCTAGTGACCACGAATTGTATTGTGACGAACAGGAAGAGGCTAAGTATTTATGTCTATGCCTAAGGCCCTTGACCACTTTCAGGATAGTTCAGGAATGCAGGGCTTCTCTGAATTTGATCGGTAGTCCAAATTCGCTAAGATTTGTCTGCGTTTCGAGCCAGCACGGGATTAAGGGAAATGAGATCAACGATGAGTTTGGCAAGATTCAGAGGAGGTACATATGAGCTAATCTTGCGCTGGGACTATCTGCGGAAAAGGAATAAAACAAAGATGATTTGAATGAAATTTACTTTATTCGAAAAAAAAAAAAAATCTTCTGGCATTATAACTTAAATATGATTTCGGGACCGCCGCGGTTGTTTCGGACGTAATCTAATCTGGAGGGCCAATTTTCGATGACTTTGATGACGATTAGAGGTCGTACATCGGCAATAACGCGGCCTCCAAGTGGTCAATCGTTTCGGGCTTCTTCAATAAATCTATTACGGCACGGCCTGTGGTACATGCTGCGCCATCTTGTTGAAACCACAGCTCCTGCACATCATGGTTGTTCATTTGATGAAAGAAAAGTGTGTAATCATGGCTCTATAGCGGTAACCATTGACTGCAACCTTCTGGCCAGCATTGTTTTTAAAGAAGTACGGACCAATTATTCCAGCAACCCATAAAGCACACCAAACAGTCACACGTGCATTAGCTTTGTTTATTGACGTATATACTCAACCAAAATTGACGTAGTGCGCGGTACGTATTTCGAACAGAACCATGATTATTAATTGCGAATTTTGGAAGCGTTGTTCAGGCGTCAGTCTATTAATGTTTTATATAGGTTTGGTTGCATATTGGCTGTCGTTCTGGAGCGTGTCAACTTGGCTACCTACTACTTCTGTACACCTTTGCGTATGTTCTCTACTTACTTACTTATCAGGCCGGCGACCCATGGAGGGTCCCATGGAGGCCCGAGCAATTGCTGCCTTCCATCGTTGACGGTCCTGGGCACGCTGCTTCCAGTCATCAAGACCAAGCTATATTGCATCCGCGATTTCAGCGTCATCGAAAATTTGGACCATCGGATGGAGATGTGCCGCCGAGGTCTCGGCTGCCGTTTGGCCAATATTTTGTTCTATACATAATTGAACCATACCAATATTATCATAATAAAAAGAAATGACAATAACTGCCCAAATAATTTGTGTTTTATTTAAAGTCAACATCGGCCCTTAAAATTTAACCACCCTTTATAGTTGTTGCAAGAGGTAAGATCGCCTTTTTTGTGGAGGGGGCATATGGAGCTGATATTCCAGTCGTCGGGCATGCTTTCGTCTTCCCAAATTCAAAAGAACATCGCCACCGGCCTTGAAGAACTCTGATGATCATCTGAGCCTGCGGTTTTGGTGTTCTTCAGCCTTTTAGTGGCCTTACCTTTTTAGTGCTAGGTGGAGTTGGGATTTCTTGTTTCCTGTCACTCTCTCTCAGGCCCATTAAGCAGTTGTTGGAAGTGCTGCTTAAATCATTCCACTTTTTCCAGCGGGTCAGGAACAAGGTTAGCCTCACAATTTCGAAGAGCGTGGATGCCCTATTTTAAAGCCTGAAGTCAGGCTTTTGGCTTTTGAAATGTTGCCACATCCAGGTTGTTTGCCGCATGTCTTGCGTCAATGAGCACATGGTCTATTTGGTTGGCGGTTCGACCGGTTGCTGTGTGGATTCTTTTGCGAGGGAATCTTGTGCTGCCTATGACCATATTACGTCTTGTCGCAAAGTCAGTTCCGCCAAAGATGTTTTCCTTACCGATTTTGGCATTGAAGACTCCGAGCACTATTTTGACACCGTACTTCGGACAGGCTCCGTAGGCACTGTCCAACTATTGCGGGCGAAGCAATTTGTGGACAGCAGCCAGTGTCCAGAAACTACTTCGGCAAAGCAATTTGTGGACAGCGGCCAGTGTCCAGAAACTACTTCGGCAAAGCAATTTGTGGACAGCGACCAGTGTCCAGAAACTACTTCGGCAAAGCAATTTGTGGACAGCGGCCAGTGTCCAGAAACTATTGTGGGCGAAGCAATTTGTGGGCAGGACGAGGTAAGGCGTTGTTTGAAACGTGACTTTACCACATGTCCATTTGACTGCTTTTATCGTCGCACCATGAGCCCACTTACCCGAATTAATGTTGTAATATTGGTCAGAGAGTATTGCAATGTCGACCTTATGCTTGTGGATCATTTGATGGAATATATCCTGAGCTTCCTCGCAATGTTTAAATTTAGTTGCAAAAGTTTATCGCTCCTATTACTACCGGTTATATGTTCAAAGTGGGCATTTCGGTTTTGTCTAGCAATCCTATAATTTATGACCGCTTTGTCCGCATCCGAGGCATTTAATCGATCGGTTGGGCTTTTGTAAGTTCTGGCCATATGGACGAACACGAGGAATCTAAAGCATTAGCTAAAGCATAGATCCAACCAACGCGTACTTTTCGGGCGGAAAGTAATCTGTTACCAATGTCTACACGCCACCGTTGGGTGGACGCCTGAGTAGCACCAAAAGTTTTCCTTTTGTCTTTATTGTCGGCGGCTTAACTTCGATATCTTGAACAAACTCGGTAATGGCCGTGCAAACATCTTCCTTCAAAGGTTCTTCGTCTATGTCCTTGCATTCGAGGAGTATATCGTGCGTTATAGAACGACCGCTAGCACTTTCGCCCAACGAATCTCTCGTTGTAAGTATCTTATTCGACTTAAGTTTTTTCCGACTTCTTTGAAACTCGTGTGCAATTTCAGTTTCCGTAACAAGTCGGCGTACGCCCTTTCTTTTTATAAAAATTGCGTCGGGGTGTTTCGCCTTTGGTGTGTGGTTTTACCGAGATCCTCTTCCAACTTTCTTCCACTCGTTCGCGTACATTTTTTCGACGTTTCTCTCCCAAGAGGCACCAGATTAGAAAGCGTCATCTGTAGACTTATGTGGTAATTTTTGGACGCGTTTTCCAGCGCTTGGTACTTCTGACGCTATTACTCGTATTTTCTGCGGGGATGAGGTCTTAGTACGCTGTTCCTCAGCGTTATTACGTTTATCTTCTTAACTCACCCTACTTGCATTACGGTCACGTTTAGTTGTGGACTTAGCGTTTTATCTACTCTTTTATTTTTAGCAAGTTTTAGCTTCTTTGAGAATGATTTAATAATTTAATGCTAAGCAACTGCCCGCTGTTCAATCTGTTGCATCAGCAATTCATGTTGATTCGAAGAATTTGGTGGTCTTGTAGTGGCGGATGTATTTCGACGAAATGCTTCTTTAATGTTTGCAGATATTTCTAGAAATTGATGATCAAGTGAGCATCCGGTGTATGTGTCGTTGATAAGAAATGTCAATCAAGTGCTCTGTGTCGCAGATGGACCCTTTGGCTTGACGATTCCGTCGAGTTCGTAGAATTGTGTACGTAAATAGAAAGTGCAAGCGAAGGAAGTGATAGAAAATAACAGAAAAATAGTTTGTATTTTTTCTGTTATTTTCTATCACTTCCTTCGCTCGCACTTCCTGAGAATAACACGAAATTGAAGTGTAAAAGGCAAAGAGTTCCGTGGAATGGTTGACAACACCAGGATTTGCTTTTTTTTTCCCAAATGGGAGAAACTATAAAAAGTGAGTGAATCATTCAAAGGTCGACATACATTCAGTGTTTATGCACGAAAACAACTTGGTAATGGTATGAGTTTAACCATGAGCAATGCCTTAGCAGTCAAATTTATGGATTTCCGTAGATATGTTCTGATTGTTGTTAGATTGAGCTATAAAATAAGTTTGTTTCGATTATTTGCATATCTCCTGACTAGGCGGTTCCCTGGTGGTTTTGCTTGAACCTGAATGGACATGTGCCAGTTTTACTTGGCTTCCAGAAGAGATGATGAGCGTCAATAGTACGATCATTGCAGCAGAAAAGAAACTATACTCGCTAGGTAGGTAGGTTGTGGTGGTTGAAGGGACGCGCTTAGCCCTGACTGGTCCATTGTGCTGCCACACGGCTCAATTAGAGTTAAACAATTATTCACTGAATCTACCGAAACTTTGCGTAACCGTAAATTAATGGAGTAGTTTGAAAATATCAGCACCCAGGTCCGAGCAGAAGAAATGTTGCACGTTTTCTAATTTTCTCAAGTAACTTGAGGCATACAAAATGAGAGGGTTTGTACCTTCATGACATCAGACGTGAGCAGGAGCAAAGGAAATATGCCATGCTTCCTCTCACCTCCTTCCTCATTCTTCTGCATATGCCAATTGCATCTTTCATGACGTTATCTCCAAAGAGGCAGTATCCTCTAACTGACAACCACGTAACTAGAGTTTAATCTGTTCAAAGAAAACAGGTTTCTTCAGCGATCAAAATCCAGTCTGAACCAGACTATCTTCGTGACAAGGGATACCTCTTGTCTTTGTGACAAGGGCTACCCCTATTGAGATGAGTTCAGTGGGGTCGTTATGTGTTTGAATAGCTCGTCCGTTTCACCTAGGTAGGCGAATATTGAGCCGCGCAGCCATTACGTCTTGAGATGAACGACAGTTTGAAGCATGTTTGTAGTTCAGAGAGACTGATTCCAATGCGTTGAAATACAGGGTGGGCCATGTAGTGGTTTATTGTTTAATCATAGGTTATTTTGACACTGACAGCTGTATCATACCTCCGCGGATACGAGAGAGGCGCTTTACGCTTGAACAACGTTGGGAAATATTGAAAACTTATTTTCAATGTGAGTGCTATGTAGCCCAAACAGTGAGTTTTTATTAAAAGAAGAAGTCTTGGCCGAAATGAGACACCCACCGCGACTGCTGTAAGCAAGCTTGTGCAAAAATTTCATGAGACTGGTATGCTAGTGGACCGCCGTCGCACAGATGAGAACTTGACTGCTGCGGCCTTCTTCGAAAATTAGGTTAGGAACACACGGATTCACTACACCTAAATTTGGAACCAGTGCCTTCTTATGGCAAAGCCTTCTACTGACTCAATGCTTGCTACTTCTTATTTTATACGTTGGAGGAGTGCCCATAGGTACTCCATGGTACTCCCTAGTGGTTCCTGAAAAAAAAACCCCTATTACAAGCCACTGATTGAAGTTGGAGATTTGTTTCCAGCTGTGGCGACCAGCTTGCAGGTATTCCCAATTTCCCGGCTATCACCTTTCTTCAGGTGTAGACGGCTATAGTAGGTTTTTTGTAGCCATTCCATTCAACTATGTTTCCAACAGTGTTTCATGTCCGTTGCGAGAGCTAATTTATTCCATTTAATTTGTGAGTTGTTTTCTATTAAAAAATTACGCAACACACTCTGAATCAGATTTGATTTCAGAGATCGAGAGGTTTTACCAATATGTACGCAGGGTCTGTATGTGCAACACCCGGGACCTGGTACAACAAGAATCTGGCTCAAATTTCCAACCTGTGCGAATTGAATTTTGATTACTTTTTAATTTTTGTGCGTATTTGTCTTTGCTTCCAGATGTCCAGGTCAAGTGGGGAATATGCAAACCAGAAGCATAACATTCCCCAGCCCTTCATTCAAAATTTGACCAAAATATACTTTTTTCGGGGAATAAAGCGGAAGTCCAAAAGACCTTTTCAATGGAATCAACATTTTTCTTATTTCAATAACTATCCACTTGTGTGCTCAATTTAAATCTACTAGTTTGGTACACCTTCCTTTTCCACTGCGTTGTGATAGCAAAACAACTAGAACAAGTAGAACGAAGTAAATGAATAGAGCAAGCCCCACTTCTTCTCACAGATTGTGGTTCATTCAGTGGCAGCCCTAGGTGTCCGAGAATCAACTGATTTAAAAAATTCATTCTTTTCAACAAGTGCAGACAATCTACGCATGTTTCATCCATATGTGCTAATTTCTGATAAACAATTCTTCATCTTCAATGGTAACCGGCCTAAACATCTCAGTTGTTTGCTGAGCCTACAATCCTCTTGCTGGGCGTATTTGTCGGTTGATCAGATTGTTTACATGAAATGAGTAACGACTGACTACATATCACAACGAAAATAATCTTCACTCGCCTCACAAAATCTTGTGAAAATTAACACATGATAGGTGACATAAGGCTTGACACCGCACCGCAAGATATTCAAAAGCTTGCGATTTCTTTTGCACTCGTAGGACCTTTTGAATAGTTATAATTAAAAGTCTTCAAATGGCAACCGGCGTCTCTCAAAGAAGAAAATGATATGTTAATGCTGCATTGCAATCTAAAAATCATCAAAAAGTGTTACGTAGAAATGCCTTGCCTCCAAACAACCCGGGGTGCCTACGTCTCTGGGTGTAGGGACACCGTGGCATAAGCCCTTCAACAGCAGATCCCGCTAATCAAAAGTCCAAGCGATTATTATGCATTCTCTAGAAGATGAAGTGTATCTTGTAGCGTTGTAATTTCAAGCAAGGCCACAAAATGGAAGAAATACAGAGGACAGTACGAAAACAAACAAGTTTGCTTAGAAAAATTATCTTATTTTATTATTTAACATCTTTTATACATACATATTTCTCTGTTTTTTCAATTCATATGAGCCTTAAAATAAAATTTAGCTACAGCAAGAAACAGCCATATTTTTTACGAAATTTAATTCCTTAACAAACTTCGTATATTTATTTTTTTTTTTCTTTGATTTATTTATTTTGTAAATAATTTAAATTTAATTTTCAAAAAATTCGTTATCTTTAAGGACATATACACATAATGAAAGAAATTCTCTTATCCTTGGTCTTAACAGTACACCAGTTGAAACATTTCACTTTTATTAATCCCAACAGTTTTAGTTTTTGTTGTTTTTCTTTTTATATACACTTTAAGAAAAATTTACAAATTGAATATCCTTAATGCAAGACTCTGTTTTTTGTTTGTATATTTAGAAACCCATTCTCGTCTCGGTCTATTTTCTTTACAAGTCCACTTTCAAGCTCTGTAGATTAACCCTTAAATAAGAAGAAAAAACAGAAATGATTGTTTTCTTTTTGTTGGGCAAATTGAAGCAACGGTTGTAATTAGTGCGGAATTTAGACATAAATTATATATATATAAAACATTAATACAATACATATATATTTGTATAAACTGCATATGTAAATTTTAATGCGCCAATGATTAAATTTAATTTATCAATCGTATTAAGTAAATTGAAAAAAAAAGATTTTGTTTTTTAAAACAAGCAGCCAAATACATTCTTACACTATTCTGGACTTCTGGAAATCGCTGAGTTATTTAAGGGTTGTAAGCTTTGCAATTTTAGCCCGGCCTTCATTCCTATCAAGCTGCATGAAAGTAATTTGAAACAAAAGGATATTTTATGTAAGCAGGCAGACTTCATTACACAAAAAAAAAAACGATATAGAAAAACTGATATGAAGGTCAAATGTAAACGAATCGTTTGGAAAAGGGTGGAACATTCTTGGGAACTAATTCTTTATGCGATAAACACAATACTGCGTTGATGGCTACCGCTTCAGCGTTCCGTGGGTCACAGCATGCTTTGGAATGGGAATAGAGTCGGCGTAAAAGAGAGAATCTCAATTTGTAAAGCAAGTTATAATACCAGCAATGGTACTTTTTAATTAATTTAAGTTTTATTTTTCACTGAACCGACGCAATATCAAGGGGAAAGGGATGAGATGACATTGTACAAATAGGACAAGCAATGTATCAGCTTATAGGTGGTTGGCGACATAAGACAGAGGAGAGATCGGGTGATTAATAGGCGAAGACAGAATCAGGTGACACGTTGGAGAGCATCAGGTGATACAGGAAATGTAGTCAATGCACAGGATAAACATCAGGTGACTGGTGGACTAGGGTGGTGTCGAAACATTTGAGCAAGATTTTAGTGCGTTACTTCAATTTCTGAAAAATCATTATACGAAGTATGTATTTTATCCATTTCCAAATATATAGGTAGGTAAGTTAGGTAAGAGTAATTGTCACAGTTGAAACAGTTGTGACCCACTTAGATGCTGTTTGGATCCATTATGCTATCACTAACCGGTGATTGATACACCGATTCCTCGCTAGCCAGGGGAACGAACTGTCACCTGAGTCGTACATGCTGGAAGTGGTATCTTCAGGGATTGTCCACTTCATTAATGGACTTCTGAATTTCTATATTTGACATTTATTGTAGGCTGCTAAATAGGTAGTCGCTGGCGTACTTTTAATTGGTCTCGCAAGGGCTGGGCAGGTGCCGAGGTAGTGTAGAGTGGTTTATATTTCTCCTCATCTCTGCAACTCCTGCAGAAGTCGTTGTAAGAGGTTCACATTCTTCTTCCATGTGAGCTCAGGATACAGTGACCTGTGATGATCCCTACGACCTTACTGATTATATTTCTATTGAGACTTAGGGGTGTACTTGTTTTTTCGGATTAATTAAAGGCCATAATCGTCCTCGTCCTGCAAGTGTCCAGTGCCATCCAACTCCGATTGGTGAAGGTATAAGGCCTAATGTATACGATCGCAATATATACAATCCGTTGCTTGAATTGCATTCTATATATGCATATAATTACATCTGGCAAAGCTCATATGACAGGGAGTGGGACAGCAAATGTGGCCTATACAAAAGTGGATCACAACGGCATTCATATAGTCTCCTATTTACGCAGCAGAAACTGCAATTTTGTGGAATCTGAATCAACACAGGCAACAGACTTTATGGGCTGGGTTCACTCACAAGTGTAATCCGTTGCAACGGGTTTACATATCAGCCGAACCTTAATCTTTTGCTGCGTTTAGCATATTTTTTTTCGGAATCTATCCACGGATATAAGATCTGCAACGCAGTCATTGTGTAATACCTTTGCGTAACAGAAGATTCGATTCTGCGGAATATGAACACAAACGAATCAGAATCAGGGTTAGAGCCTCTATAACGCATATCTGCACTTAACTGTGTTATCTGAATATTCTTACAGACTGCGCTACGGCTGCAGAGTTCAAGAAAACAACAGTTTCTGAATCTCAATTTCATAAAAATCTTATAAAAGTGGTCGATATTATTGTGCAATTCTATTTGCCTTTTTTTAGTTGACAGCTCATTATTGTGTTGACACGATAAACGACGAACAAAAATCAATAGAAGAGGGGTTCTGTACTGCAAGTCGTCCAAATTGTGTTAAGAGACTACGATATTCCAAGTGTTAAGGTTCCGGTACATAAAATACTTTCTGTAGCGTCAATGCATCCATTGACGGTGAAGGGCGCAAGGGATGGCATATTAAACACTTCAATGCACAACTAATGACATGTGACAGTTTCAAGTTTCAATTGAAAATTTGTTTTGGGTATTAATACATATGTAATTGAAATTTGTGTTTTTTCAATAAGTACATCTGTATTTATATTTTTATCTATTTTGAAATTACCTTGGACGGGAACCCACATTCAGACGTTAATTTAAAATTCAAATTCTATTGAAATGCCATAAAAAAGTTAAAAATTTGGCAACATGCGTCGTGTAGACGTCAGTGTTGGGCTGTGTCACCTCCCATAAGAACGCGATTTATTTTATGTATCTGTCAAAGTGTAGCTGACGCTGAGGGAAGTAAGGTATTCTCTGTTCCCGTACACTGTCAACGCTCTGGCGCCGTGTCATTCAGATCGGTTGTGTGGTAGTTCAACTGTTTTCCTTTGTCGGACGACTGATATGCTGTGTGAACACTTGTCGTACGACTTTGGAGTAACTTATCACTTTTGTCAGTGATTTTTATGAGTGAGAATCGGCGCGATTTGACAGATGAAAATGTATATGTATTTCTTTCTTTTTTATCCACGGCCTAACCCATATTCGTATTTTTAATTTTTGTTTCTCTCTTTATTCCCCAATATTTCATCGATTACATTTTTTTAGCCAATTCAAGATCTCTAATCAAGTCGTTCAGATCATTTTGATTTTGAGATAATTTCGTGGTCTAATTTCGAAAATCACTATCTTTGTCATTCTCACTGTCTTCTGAAGGTTCCTGCGATGCCAGATTGGGTGTACTGGGTTGGGACTGTGGTACTGACTCATCACTAGAACTCAGAACAGGCCTAATAGCAGATCGCAAACGTGGATAAGTCGACTTACAATAATTTTTGCAGTTTATTCCGGTTACATTCACAAAACAAGACACAGTTCTTAAAGTGTTGTGAAAATTAAGTGTAACTAGTACAAAAATGTGGACAATAGCTGTATATAAAATAACAATAGCTGTTGTAGAAAAAAACCGAAGGTAGATTTGAAATCAGCGACCTAAAATTAGTACGAAATAGTAGAAAAACCTCATGCAACAGAAAAAAGTGTGATTTTGTTGACCAGCGGTATCGACATTGAAAGAAAAGCATGCTCACATTTCAAAATTTCTCTCACGAATGATGTCTGACAAACATGGGAACCCAATGTAAGTTTTGGTCGTATGACTTGTAGCACTTTGTGAACCCCTCTATCCAGAATGCTTACACCAACATCCTCAAGACTATTTCGGTTATAATGTCACAGCTATCGGCAGACAAATGGGAGCGTTGTCAAACGTTATGGACAACGTCTGTGGGAAGACATATGAAAGGTATGCCTACAAATTTCAATGAATGAATCAGAGATCAGCGTTGCAATTGGCCGTTAGTTCAAGCCAATCTTCTCGGAAATGGAAAAAGTCCTCCTCCAAATTTTACATTTCTATACGTCTTAAAATACATTAAAAAAAAACATGCTTATTATCCAGAATCAGAATAGTGTGAAATATATATATATGTATGCAGAAAAAAAATGTATTAAAATTCAACAAATATGTAAATATAAATAATTTTTGACCAAGCAACGCATGCATCGAGAGTCGAAAACTCAACAAACATCAGAGATACTTTTATTCGACTTTAATTCGATTTCAATTCAATTCTTGTTTTTTTTTGTTTTAATTTTCTCATTTTAAATGTATTTTAAGATAAACGTATGTAAGTTCGTAATTTTTTGTGCGTATTTTTTGTTTTAGATTTTAGTGGACTAACGTTGCGGATCTTAGCTTTGGAATGGTATACATATGTACTAAAGCTCTCACCCTCTGGCAGCACAGTTCGTAAGAGGGTGATGGTAATTTTGTAATTTGTTAAGTTTTTCTGTAAGGATGGCACACTGTTCACGCAAAACGGCAAGTGAAATAAATGAAATAAAAACTACTTTTCTTGTTTGTGTAGTACTTGACTATCAATGTTGATATATAAAATGCGCATACTCATTCGTGCTAGCGAAGAGAGAGGAATGTGTCTGGTTTGTTTTTTTTTTTTTTGGATTTTGTGTGTGCGTGTGTACATTTTGTTTGTTTGTTGTTTTTTGATGTTTTACCGCATCAATGTCGTTACTTCCGTCGACATTGGATTCTCGGTCAAAGCTACCGAATCAGTAACGCGTTGTCCCTCAAGCAATTTAAGATCCCCCTTGGTAATGTTGACATGTTTTCGCCTCCGACGCGTTTGTCCTGTCGTACCATTAAGAGCAACATTAGTGGGTTCTTTATAACGGCATAATAATTCTTGAAATTCTTTACGGAAATTATCGTTCAGCCATCCATAGAGTAGGGGGTTCGAACAGGCCGAACTCATTCCGATCATGTGACAGACAGCGTATCCGACGAGCATCGCTTGCGTTACAGCCGATCTTCTCATGTCGGCGTACAGATTGAAGAAATTCAACGGTAGCCACGATACCCCGAATATGACTGCTATACTGATTAATAGACAATTTGTGCGTTTCATCCGTCGGCCACGTTCGACTTTTCTCTGAGTCGTTTGTACAGCGACCACTGTGATGCGACTCTTGAGCTTGTGATAGATGCCAAAGTATGCACCTGATACAATAAGAATTGGCAGCAAATATTGGACGCAGAGCGAGAATATTGAATAGTAAAAGCGACCGTGGTTAAGGGGCCAGTCTTCTATGCAAAAGGATATGCCCTTGATGCCGATGGCGTGCAGAACAATGGGAACTTCTGCGTTTATCAAACGTTTGAAGATGAACATCGGCGATGCTAGCACTATCGCGAGCAGCCATATGCCCATCAGGATGGAAACTGCGCCCAGGAACTGAAGATTGTCACGTGTGGGATAGACGATGACCTGAAATGAGAAAAAAAAAACGATTTAGTGTCTGATTGTTATTTGTAAGAATGCGGTTTAAATGCGGGTACTTGTAAGTGAATAGTTATATTTCATTTATCCAAGGGATTGGAACACACAACGTTTACAATGCCACCTGTTGGAGACGTTCGCATCTTCTTAACATCGTGGAAGCTTCGCTTCGAGTTTTTGGGACAAAGCAACAGAAGACAACAAATCACTTAACTTGGTGTGCCTAACAGAAGGCAGCTACACATAGCTTACGCTAGCTGTAGAGTCTTATTGGTTTAATGCCGCCCAGGTCCACCAAGGGCTGTAGACTGACGCAAAGAAGAAGAGACTGGTGCACATTAGCCTGAAGTATCAGGTTTATGCATTCAGAACTCTAAGACCTTCTTCATTCATTAAGACATTTTTAAGTAAGGATCCTTAATCCAAGTAAGGATCCTAAGCTGCCACAGTAGCTTCGCGGTAGTTAATGCTTACAAGCCTCGGATCAGCAGTGGTCAGTGTGTATAGTAAATGTTGTATTGGGTTAGCAAAGTGGATACACTAAACATTCCTGTTTTCCCCCTGGAACAGTCAAATGAACACTCACTGTTCATCGAGAATGACCATAACGTAACGGTGAGAAAAGCTAACATTTTTGATGAACTATTGATCAGTTGAGAACAAATTTATTCCGGCACTACATAATAAAGCATAGGCGTGGCGATTGCTTCAAATACATTTTTTCAAAAATTTCTTGCCGCCCAAATATAAACAAGTAGGAATTGTTTATGGGCACAAACCACGATGTTTTCACAGACCGGTAAAGTACGGGACAGCTGATGACTATTCAGTTGGCTGGAGGGGTTGTGCGTCCTTCCGTGAGGACTGTCAGACCCATTTTAGCCACTTCCTCTTAAATGCCAGCAAATGCCTCTTTGACGCCTCACTGTGGTCGTCCAATCACGTCAATGTCGTCCGCGTAGGCAAGCAGTTTGAACGGACTTTTGGAAGATCGAGCCTCTGGTGTTGACGTATGACGCTGTCATATGCGGCCTTGAAATCGACGAATAGGTGGTGGGTGTCGATCTGCATCTCTTGAGCCTTTTCCAGCTGCATGTACGTCCCATCGGACCAAACTAACTGCCGTTAGAAAGATAAGATGTAGTACTAATGGACACATTCGAGCTTAATTCATTGAGTTTTATTTGAGCACACGTTGTAGATGGACATCGATCAAGAGAAAATACGCAATATTTTACAGTATTTCTTTGATAAATGCGAAAAGCAAAAGCGCTGGAAATGTGCATAATGTTTATGGCCCTGATGGTGTAAATCATGCGCAGTCTTGGCTCCGTCGATTCTGTTCCAGTCATTTTGATGTCAAAGATGCACCACGCTCCGAAAGGCCAATTGTCAAAAAAGCTGACCATATCATGGAAATCGTCCAGTCTGGCCTCCAATGTAATCACTGTTTCGATTGACCAAGAGATAACAATTCGCCAAAAAACCGTTTGAATGGCTAGATGCAAAAACAAACTCGATGTATGTGTACCACACGAGTGACCGCCAAAGAACCTCATGCACCGAATTTCCATTTGCAAATCACTGCTGAATCGCACAACATCGATGACGGAAAGTGGATTACTTACGACAAAGTCAAGCAAAAAGGGTTGTGGTCGGACAGCGGTGTCTCGGCACAAACGGTGACCAACGACCAGGATTGACGGTCAGGAAGGTCTTGCAGTGTATTTGGTGGGATTGGCAGGGAATCATCTACCATGAGCTGATCTCCTACGGTAAGATTCTTTATTCGGACTTGTACTGTCAAGTCATGTCTGTATCGTCCGAAGGAAGCAATCGCTCTGAAGCAGACGAGTGATTTTACGAGAAAAAATTATGGATTTCTTTCTTATACGCCTAATATTTTTGCAAAAAAAAGTCCTCGCTTTAAAGTTGAAGACGCAAATCAGCCCAAATCAACAAGTGATAATGTATACAGTGGACTCCCCCTATGTCGAATTCTCACGTCGATGTCGATATCACAATTCGTTCGAGTTAAAGGCAGTTCGACTTAGAAGATGGACCTAGGGTGAGTTCACTCTATTCTATCCACAGACCTTGGATCAGAAGTCAGAGATCATTGGACATTGATTTCTGCCTTGCCTCGATCGCAATCACTACTCGTACCACTGTGCATGTTTTTGCTCATGATGTTGTTTATGTAGGGGATGAAATTAATGTGCGAATCAGTCATAAATTATTTATTTCAAACAACAATTTTGAAACAAAAGAAATAATTAAATATGTTCAAATGCCGAAATTATTCAAATTCATATTCATCGGAATAATTACATTGGCCATCTTCTATTCGAAGGCAATAATATTAATGAAGAAGCTTCTTAGATCGCTCGAATGCTAGACGATTTCTTGGCGCAGAATGAACATGCGACCAACTTGACAAAACTATCTTTCAATTTCTTTCTCGAATGAATTTATTTGCAGTGCAGTATGACAGTTGACACATTGTGTGACATTGTTTATTTAATTGTCTACGGTAAAAAGTAGACAATTGAAGTCGACATGTAGAGGAACAACACTGTGTGCGATACACCGCTAGTGTGGAGTCGTCGATTTCATTGAACATTTTTCTATACTACGGTAGTGTGTGATATCTAAGATTTCTTAGTCTCATTCTAAAATTTCATGTCGATCAAGCTCCCATTCTTATACACTTCTGTGAAGTAAAAATTGTGACGGTCAATTGAGGAAGCCACATGAGTAAGAACTGAGGAAACTCGCGTGACTCACTTGAATTTTTTGTATCACTCTAGTTTTTCTTCATGGTGTCGTGTTGTTCTTACACAGTAAGGTTTGACAAATCGTCATGCAAAGACTCAAACCTCAGCACCGTCTCTAAATTATTTAGCTGCATAATGAAAATCGGCTATGTGGCAAAAATGATGTTCATGACCTTCTAGTGGTGGACAGCTAATTTCGAGATTCGGTCCTGTCAACTGGGCACCTAGATCGTGACATCTTGAGACTTGTTTCTTTAGGGTTATGTAAAGTGAAGAGTCGCCGATAAGCCAGCTTTGATCAAGGACAAGCATAAGTACCGGTCGCAATACTGGAAGCAGTGATTAAAAATTGGACCGTGAGAAAGCGTCTTGTACACCATAGTTGCGGCCAATATTTACACGAAACTATACTCGAAACGTAAGTGTCAGACACTGTTCTTTCAAACCATATCACAGTTTCGACAAGCCAAGTTCAATCTATATTTTTTTAATTAAAAAACAACATGTCTTAATGCAAAGAGTATCTCCATTTCCCTCCTCCAAAAATTACCATCCGACATACGACTGCAAGCTACTCGGAACACTCCGATGATGTGTCAATTCGAATGTCATTTGGAAAATGGGGGACATACTATTGTTGCAGACACAAAGCACGCCAAGGATCGATTTGAAACTGGTAAAGCTTGACTTCTATTACCCAGATGCATGAATTGCCGTCTCCAATTTCATATCGACTGGCTACATACCACGTTTACGCTCGTTGAATCGGTATAATTAGCCCACTCTCTCCTTCCGGAAAAAGAAAATCCCTTATAAATCTTATTTTGCCTTCAGGCACTAATGGCTAATTAATTCAGCTGATATTTTGCGTGCAATGACTTCTAATCTGGAATTATCTTGACAGTGTCAAGCACGAAATAACAAATTGCCCGATCAAAGAAACAGGAATTTCCCATAAATATCTTAGACCCCGGCTTCACGTGTGGAACGGATGTCTGACGGCAAAGAATGCTCAAATGACAATCCAACCAGGAATCCATATGTGTGTGTGCAAGCACGCATATCTGTAAGTCATATACGTGACCGAAGAGCATTCATTCGATGGCACAGAGCACAATGAGAGTCAAAGAAATACATGTAGTTGCCAGTTGCCACCACGGAAATGGCTACCATTCAAGTATCTGGCCTAACGACTATTGGGGCACATTATCTCTCAGCAGTCAGCAGGTACATCCTCATGAGTAGGTTTTTATATATCTTTTACTCGACGAAACACGGGAACGTCCTTGACTGTTTTATTGGTTCGACAATTTGACATGCTTAGATGGAAGCTAGTAGTACGCAATGCCCTTGTGTTTTTTTTTTTCTCCATTGCTTAGGGGTGTGTCACATGAATATCAATGGGAGATAATATCGCCAGGAATTCGGCCAGAGTATCCTTGAAAGCTAAAGTGAGTTTTTTGTTTCGACTTCGATTCGATACTTCCACGAACGTGCTCACTGAGATTATATTGGTGTGCGATTTCTAAAAGTTTTAAGCATTCAAAGCACAGTTCGCACGTGTACTTAAGGGAGAAAAGCGCCAGCAAATATCATGCATTTTTGAAATGAATGAGTAAATGAAATGCTTCCGAAGTCGTGGTAGTTGGTAGTCTACTCTCACTCCGTCCTGTTCAAAATCAAATTCAAACAAGTAGCAGCACATAACTGGATTACCCTGGCGATAAATGAAATGGTTGATAGAGCATTTGGATCCTGCGAAGTAGCTTCGTATTTTTTTGTTCTGTTCTCCCATCGTCGCAAGTGTTTTACTCAAGTTGACGGTTCGACTGGGAGTGGACGTCGAAGCATAACGAAATCCGTGTTGAATTAATTTGAAGTTTATGAGATCTTTGCCGTCGGTAGCTGCAATAAAATTTCTCAAATTAAAATAAAACATTTGTTATACGACCATTTGTGATGCAGAGTCTTGAACTCCTTCAAATGAGGACCAGTGAAAGTGAATGTGAAAGTGTTTCAACGCAAACTTACATCATGGATGTTCACAGTTTACGGGATGGCACTTTTGATAACTGTGGACAACGACAACAGCGTGTTAGCATGAAAAGGTTATGGCTGCATTATTTGTGCTGTTCGTTAATAATGCGTGCCGTTAATACGTTTGGCAGGAAGTGTTGAACAAGCTGCCTCTGGTCAGTTTACTACAAACTTAAACTCGAATAATCAAGAATATAACAGAAGCGAAGGGAAGAGAATGAGGACCTGAGAATGTCGAGAAGCCCGCTACCAGTATCTATGAGAATGCATGCCAATATTTGAAGAAAGGGAAAGCTAGGTAAGGTGAGAGTGGCTGAGTGCTGATTGGTAGCACTTAGGCCCGTTGTGTTACCACGCGGATCTGATTGAAGCTATTCCTATCAGCAGCGCCTTCGATAAAGCAGTGGAGATGACTGATACTACTGTCTGGTTGTTGAAATAGTGAGCGTCTTAGTGATGATTTCTATGGGTGGAGAGAGCACAGTAGTTTTTTCCTCCTCTTCGTCTCTGCAACCTCTGGAGAAGTCGTTATAGCGAAGGCCTAATCCGGAGGCATGTGTTCCAATAGCACAATGCTCAGTTATGACGCCGATAATGGTTCTAAGATTCTGTCTATTCATTATGATCGGGCTACTTGAGCATTTTCGTCACATCTGTTTTGTAGTGAGCCACCAAGTGCCTGTAAACGATCTACGATTTGTGTGAGTAAACGTTTCAAGCATTTCGAGCGATGGGCATTGATTATAGGTCTCCATTCGGAAAGCGTACGGAGCATTTTCTGAAATGTCACTGAAATGTGTCCCGACAACCGCATTAGTTGGATGCTAAAATACTTCGCCATCTCAGAGCTTCCTCTGTTGCTATAGCTTCTGGTTGAATGATGCTACAATGATTTGGTAGTCGGAATGACAGTTGAATCCTTAGAAAATACACCTGTGCCCACGCCTTCGCACATCTTCGATCCATCTGCGCAAAATTCGCAGAGGACCGTGCAACGTCTGGTGTTCAGACTTCCAGTCCGATGTTGGTTATCCAGCTTGCCTAGAATGAAACTTAGGAGTTTTGTTGTGTAGTTTTAAGGGAATTACACATATTCTGGGACGATCAAAGTCAGTGACGCCCAGGCGGCATTCTCTTGTCAATTTATTGTGGACATATATTTCCCAGAAGCAGCGATGGCAACATTACTGCATTTATAGTGTACATTCTGGAGTTAATCGGCGATGAAGACCCCAATATAGTCGTCAGGCAAAGACGAGAATACCTTTTACACGAGGTCAAAATAGCTGCTCGAGACGTCACGGTCAAGGTCAATGGCAAGATGCAGCTCATGCCTCACCTTCACACAAATAAGATCAAAATATATGTGTACAGAGGCCTCCTAGGACAAGATTCCACAACCACTCGTATTGTGCATGCTGTTGTTCTCGCACGAGTGAAACGGACCTCAGTTTCATACGGACTCCGATGGACGAAGTCTGCGAAGTTTCAAGCATTGACTCGAGACAGGTGTAGCCTTAAATTATGAAAATTGCTCGTATCGAAAATGTGAATAGTGAAGGAGTTTGTCTATTTCGGGGCAAACGTGAACTCCACAAATCACAACATAATGCAGAGCCGACGTAGAATCGTCCTTGGCAACCGCTACTACTTCGGTTTGTCAAGACAACTGCTTGAGCCCTGACTAGGGGGACCAAGACCATGCTCTGCAGAACACATTATTTTGCCAGTCCTGCTTTATGGAGCCGAAAGCTGGACAATAAACAAACAACATAGCAGATTCTTGGTGCCTTCGAAAGAAACATTTTACGTCGCAATCTCTTAATATTTTGTGTAGCCCAAATGGTCACGTAAATTCTCCTGGGAAGACTTCCAGAGTTACTTCACTGTTAACTTACAGCTTGGATAGAACCAGAGCACGATGGCTTGGTTTGAGTATTGGAGCCACGGCGAGGGCTCTATGGTCGATGCTGTGCAAGAGGAGATCAACATTATTGATTGGTTTTTGTCTCAAGGGCGCACGCATGCTAACATGAATCCTTAACGGGCATATGTACACATGTAATGTGTATAACGACTTTTGCAGAAGCTGCAGACGAAGAAGGAACAGGATCCATCCAACATCTGCTCTGCGATTGTCCAGCCCTGGCGAAGAAAAGGAGACAGTTTCTATGAATTTTTAGAATGCTTACATTTTTTATTGATGCATAGATTATACAGATTGGGGTTATGTATGCACATCGGATAAATGGCCGCCACGGCACTGCTGGCAAGTACGTGCGCTTTTATTGAAATTTTCTATAACCGTTTCGCAAAAATGTGGGCTTGTTTGCATAGAACTTTGACTTCTTGAAACTCCAATGAAATGACTAAAATCGAAATGACGTTAAGTGGCAAGATCTGGATGCCCAATTCTGATCGCAATAACGGCCCATTACACGATTAGCAAATGACTCTTGCTAAAATTGCATTGTTTTTTGAAAGCACACGTTGGCCACATCCATATCTTGTGGCGCAAAAAACTGGGTTATCATGTCACGATAACGATCACCATTAATTGTTACTGCCTGACCAGCCGCATTTTCGAAGAAGATATTGCCTTCTGTCCAAAATTCGCACCAAACAGTCACGCGTTGTGGATGCATATGTTTCTTAACAATTACTCGTTTCGGAACCGCAAATGCAACAATTTTGACAATAAGATGAAAATGAGCTTCATCACTGAAAGTGATTTTGTTCGAAAAATTGCGGACTGTAACTGACAAACCTTCCTTATTTTAAAAATATTGCTCTACAATGAAAATGCGTTGATCTTTCGTATAGCGCTTCATTTTTAATTACCCCGAATAGTCAGCTGCCACATGTCACATTGTCTCATCTTTTTTTCTGTTGTCATCACTTTACCATTAATTGGCACAAAATTAAAATATTGAGTGAATTATGGGACAGCCTTCATAATACCTCCGTAGCAAGGACACAAAGGTGGCCTAAGTGAACCACAACCACAAGGCCATCAGGGCACTCGATTACCTACCTACCTAACGTACATCTTTGTAGAGTTTTTGGGAAAGAGAAGATCACCTTTGTCGTTGATGGCACATATCGAGATGATCTTCCAGTCGTTCCTTTAAATTCTGCAAATGACCCGATGCATGCTCCTTACCAGAATATTGCCTCGCTTGTAAGCTGCGAATTCGATTTTGTGGTTACTCTAACCATGCCACACATTCCACATGAGAAGCTTTTAGCGTCGAATTCAAAACCGAAACAGTTCGATTCACCGCAATAAGAGGTATTTAGGTGAACAACTTCAAGCTGAAAATTCTGGAAAGGGAAACTCAGATTTTAGTCGGAAAAAATCTGATATTACTGTGAGTACAGGGTTGCCCACAGAGTCTGAAAGATATTAAAAGCCATCACAAAAACATGTGTGAAGGGTTCCTACAGAGCTCTGTGGCATCGATTTTCTTCATAGTTTGGAAAGATATCCCGACTTCAACAATTCCTGGAAAATGGAATTACTGCTTCCCCCATCCCGCTCTCTCGGTCATGCTCGTTCAGCAATTCCATATTCAATAATCTGTGACCATCCCGAATTGTGTATTGCTTCTTCCAAGTGAATACGTTACAAAACTTGATTTTTCCGAATCACTTCATACCCGCATGTGCTCGTATATTTATAGACTCCCTCGAAGAGCTTATCGTACACACAAACAATTGTCAATGTCCTTCATAAACTAGGTTACGCATTCTGATTGCTGGCAGCCTTGCAAACGCCTCTCATCGAAAAAGGCAATAATTGGAAAAAGAAGAACATGGAAGGACACAGCAGCAGTTCGTTAACTACGACATTTCAGCGTGTGACAGCTCATCAGTCACGTGGATTTCCCAACATGACATCTATTTACTCGTAGAATTATCCGACACAAGTGCACACTTTAAACAAACAGATGCGAGATGTAATCTCTTTCATGTGTTTGCTGGTTTTTTTCATCTTTCGTTGAATCGATTTTGAAGAAGAGTGGGTAATTACATGTTTTCCAGGATTAATCGCATTTATTTAGACTCCCTTAATCCGATTGAGGGCGGAGAACAAATTCCATTAGATTTGTAATTACTTGTGAATAGTTTGAAACAAACACCCACACAAAGTAGTTCGGCCAGATTTTAATTGAATTCCGCAGACAAAGGGAACAAACGATTCCTATCAGTGCTGAGTAATTCCAGTGAACAAAAACAGAAACAGTCACAAAAGTCTTTTCTCCTCATCGGCGAAAGTGAGACAATCCAAAAGGAATCTCTAAATCCGCAAACAAATGGCATGAGCAGTCTCGTTCGTCGACGAGAATAAACCAAATCACCACCAAAATATCCCCCGACTGTCATTGTGGCGGAAAATACATTTCATCGTCGACAGGAATAGACAACGATTAGGGAAAATGAAGAATTATTATCACAATTGCTGACAGTATGGGGATTTTCTGCAACTCTGACATCTTATAAAACACACAGGACTTACAGATTGTCACATTCTGTTGGTTGCGAACATCCTCTAGTCGAATTGCCTTCGATATCGCATCGTAGACTGTTGAGGGTAAGGTCTGAACACGAAAATGTCAAGGTTCCTAATCGCTAGCTCATGCTAATCCCTGAATAATGTACTGTCAATCCTCCAACATCTGTATGCACTTAGCGCTATCGCGCTGCAAGTGTTTACATGTGTTGCCTTGATATCTGCGACGAAGCACACCGATAAGGATTACGTCCAGGCATTGTTAGCTAACCACTCAGTGGAATTATTGAACACACCCAATAATACTGGAATACATACCTGATATCGATCGAAGGCAATCGCTGTTATCGATATCGTCGACACGAATATGCTGGTCGCCTGGAGCATGGCAATCATTTTGCACAGAACCGCACATGTTCCAAATGGCCAGAATTTGGAGAGGAGTTCCATCAGCGTCAACGGCATGGTCACCAGACACAGCAGCAAATCTTAAACGGAGGCAGTGACAAGAATATAAAAATGAATGAAAGAACATAATGCAGTGGGGTCGTTTACCTGATATGGCTAGGTTCAGTATGAATAGGTTCCTTGCGGTGCGCATCATTGGCTTCCGTATCACAGCGATGACCACAAGCGTATTGCCAACCGCCCCGAACACTATGAGGACACTGTACATCGCAATGAGAATGTAGTACCATGGCGCGTCTATGCTACGATTCCGTGTGAATTGCTCCAACAAGAGTGGGTCCAGCCTGGGAGCTGTGCCATTGCTGATGTCGTTGAGGCGTTGTGTATCCAGGAAGTCCCCGTTGTCATCGGTGTCGTTCATCTTTATCTGCAAGTAACCGGAAAAAACGATGAGTACTTCTCTATGGTCAATTACACTCGGTTGAGGGGATAAAAGTGGATATAGTCTTGTTTTGAGGGGAATTTCTCGCATGGTTCAGTGAGGTTGCAGCTCTGTTAGTTTCATAGCAGGGATGTCAAAACTCAATGAATACAAAAGGGGCACGTGGCAGTCGTGAGCGTTTGAAACGAAGCATGCCGTGTGTCTCCCATTGAGCACTCATCCGTGATATCTTATGCTTTTGGGCACAAAAGGAATGAACTTTTCAAGGGTTGCCAAAAAAATGGAGAGGCACACGTGGGGCTGGATACATTTTCAGTGATTCCAATTCACGTCGAGTCAGTGTGATTGTCCTTCAGGACTGAACGCATGTTTGGAGGAATAGTAGGAAGAGATAAAATAGAACCAGCCATGTCAAGTGAATCTATTTTCAGTTGAGAAAGTAAATTTTGTGATCTATTAAAACGACTGTAAACGCTTTTCAAATGTCAGCAATCTGAGGGAGTGTGTAGTGAGTTCAAGTAGTCTTGTCCTGTTGCAGGACACTTTTAACTAATTATTATCCAGCAGCATTGGAGCACAAATGCCCTGTTTAAAGATCAAAATATGGTACTAAGTTCACTTAGAGCAACAGGCGATGTCCTCATGTCCTCAATAATGTAAAAGGATGTCTGTTGTTTTAGCTCACAGGACTACACTCAAAACGATTACATGACGAGCTACATTAGATGTTGATATTATCCTTGTCTGTGTCGTAAAACAGGATGATCGGGGTATGTAATGAAGTCTGCTGTAGTGTTGTTCTCTACAGGGCGTCGAATTTCTGAACGCAAGACAATTGACATGTGGGATGGAGTCAGATCTCAGTTTCTGGTACTGTAGCTGTTCTTCTAAATTATTAGGTAATAAACTAAGGGGATGCTGAATTACCCCAAATTACACTTCGAGGGGGACTAGCATCTACAGCAAAAGTGTTGTACGTGCTATTGTTCTATCGCGAGAGATGGGACATTCAGTTTAATGCTGCTTTTTCCAATTAGTTTTTCAATTTCCATTAAAAAAAACACTCATACGCCATACAACGGATTTTTAATGATTTGATATGTCAGCGTACACAAAAAGAAAACCCTCTGAATTGCGTCAACAACCTGATCGTTCCACACTAGTGTGGCTTTAGACCAGGAGCGTTAACCCCCGACCAAATATTCACTCTGCGGCAAATTTTGGAAAACACTATGGAGCAACAAATCGATACCCATCACCTTTTCGTTTTCCAGTTTTGACATTTTCATATCTGGTTTTGGCATCCCTACCAAACACGTCCGTTTTTGTAGGATGACGATGGAGAAGGCACGCTGCTCCAACAAGGTCGGTAAAGATCTAACATAGACCTTTGATGGATTCATTTCATGCGACTTCCTCATCATCATTCTTGAAATAATTGTTTCAAAGTCGCACGGCAATACCAGAGGCACAATCTTTCAGTGTTTCAGCGACATTGACTTACCCAGAAGAGTGAAGAGTTCAACGATTGAGATGGATAGGTCATGTTGAGCGAATGGAGACCAATGTTCGGCACGCGTCCCCGAGGGACGGCGCATTAGAGGAAGACCACGAATCATTTGGCGGACGCAAGTGGAAAGGGCACCTCAACCAACTACGCCTGCGAACTGGCTGGAGACATTGTTGAGGCCCAGGTCCACCCCGAAATATAGCGCTACTTTAAGGAAGTAAGTTATTGCAATGTTATTATAGTGTTCTTCTTCATTTTGCTTTCTGGGAGAAAGGGTACACTGGAATATGATTCTATTGCAGGAAGAAATCTGAGCAGGACAGGGATTGGTGGGCGCAAAGCCAGAAAGTAAACTGAAGTAACATTTTAAGCTCTAATTTTTTCATATCTATTTAATATTATATATTTAATTTCTATTTAATATTATGGAAGAAAGGGTGTGTTCAATTGAACCCTTTCGTACTTATAAATCAAAGGTAGGTACATTTTAGGGCGATGTAAGGTAAAGATGGTCAGCCTCAAGAAGGAAAGGGATTTCTTCTTGAAGAATAATAAAGAATGGCTTGAAGAGGCTTTCACACTCCCAATATGGTCAGCGCAACGTGAAAATAATTCAAGTGAAAAGAAGAAAAACTGAAAGTATACGAGAAAAACTGAGAAACTGACTGTTCAAACTCAGATGAAGTTAAGGGAATCTGGAAAAAACTGCTGCTTGGGAAGTTTTGACAGAAAATATTCATAGGTATCGGCATCTATATGTACAGCAGTTCAGTTTCTGTGGTTTTTTTCATCAACACTTTTTTTCCTCACGACGGATAGCACAATGAAAACGGCTGAAATGAAATAAAAATCTGGCATCCAACTTTAAGTCTTGTCTCGAATTTTTTTGTGCCTTTCCCGTTCGGTCTGAACTTGGTGAATCATATTTTGTGATATGTTCCGTCATTCTGATTTTCCTATCATACTGAGCGGTAACAGCGACGTTCTAATTAAAATGATATACAAGTTTTTAAAACTAAATTTCATTTTTAAAATAATATAAATAATATTGAGAACATCATCGTTTTGTTGTCTCATAAAGGTCGTTATTTGTGTGACATAGCACAGCAATTCTGTAAACATGAGTCAAGAAAGGAAAACTAAGTTTTTTCCGAGGGTGGAAATCTTCGACAAGACTCTATGGGGAACGGTCGACCGTAGAAGTGTGAGATTTTCACTCACTAAAACCACCTCCATTTAAATATTATGTTCGACTACAACTAAGTGAAGCACTTATCCAGTAGTTTGTATTTCTTGACTTAGATACGTTTGACAGGTAACTCTCCAATGAATGTTCCTGCTAATACCGCAACCATGGGCGGGTGTAAGCGATTTTTTTGATCTCATCTTGGACTGGTAAAATTTCTAGATCTCTGTGGATATCGTCGTTTCTGATATACCATGGTGCATTTACAATAGTTCTAAGCACCTTGTTTTGAAAAGTCTGTATAATATTCATTTTGCTTGCTTTGGTGCAACCCCAAAGTTGTATGCCATACGTACAAACTATAATACATATTCCAAAAGCAACCAATTTATGGTTGACAGTGTTTTTTATTCGAAAAATGTATCATTTATAACGAGGCAACAAGAACGCATTACTATAGATTACAAACTCTCTTTTGACATTTTCTGGGTCCAGTACAAAATGTGATAAGCTGTTGAAATGTTTGTGTAACCCTCCGTATCGGATCTGAAATTCGGTTATCCCTCTTTGAAAAACACGAAACACCATCACGGCGAGGTTATCAGCTGCAACCCTCTTTAAGAAGATTTATATCCTATTCTTACTTCTTAGTAGGTACAATGAAAGCGGTGGAACGTGTAGGTGTCAGCCACGCAAGTGCCAGTTCAAGAGTTATTTTCTGATTAAGCTGATGATAAAATCGACACCGAAGGCATGGATACGTGCGAATGAATGTGTGTACGTTAATGTGGTTAAGGTTAAGTTGCGAGGGTAAATTCACGTTTAAGTTCAAATAAGAAATTGCCAAGAATTGATTATACATTGAGAAGGGTAGTGATAGTTGCTGGCATCGTGATTTTGATCTGCATTAACGTACACGATTTATTTATTTATTTATGAAAATAACGACATTCTCCTAATATGAATTTACTACATTTTGTTGATTTGTTTTCGCTGTATTTTGACATTTCACCGGCTCAGATAGGGGTCGATAACAATAAGTTGTGATACTAAGGTTGCAAGAAACAGTGAATAGCGACATTTTGACTTGAAAATACACATAAACTGCTGTTGGGGCATACTCAGCCCGAACAATTAATTCTCCGAAAAGCACTACACTCACGTAGACTAATGCCAAAGTGAGCCTTTATTCCTCATTGCATAACGATTTGCTAGAACACGTGTTACATTTTCAAGGTTGCCAATAAATGGGATTCCAACAAGATGATGCTGCATCCCACACGCACCTGCTGTGATGCAATCCTAGCAAGAAATGTCTGAATAGGGTGAAAAAGTAGCGTAAGCAAGACAATGGCCGACTCGCATCGCTGGGGGTTTCGGTTTTATTTCTCCCCGAACTACTTCCATAATTCCCGTCCCCATCTCCCTCGAATCACTGACAATTCTTTAAAGAAAATAATTCGCCGGTGGGTTTCGGTAGATAGAAGTTGGAACTGTAGGTCATTTCCGAGTGATTTAATAAATATTTTTTACAATTTGACATTCAACTAGGCTTAAAATTAAGGGTTAACGTGTTGGCTCAACAATAGGTGACCAACTGATGCACAATGTTTAATTCAACATTTAGTATTACAATATCGGTTGAGTGATTATTTTTAATGTCCTACAATGTCCAGTGCTTACAACACGTTTCTCAAATCCGTCTATCCATGTTGGTCCTTTTGGGATGGGGGATGGTGTGGTAGCCGATTTAGCCTCGATGATGGCTACTATCGCTGCTCTGGTGAAAACCATGCAGCTCGTTGTTAGATGTCATTGGCAAGTTCTGCTCTCTTAGCATGTTTCTCAGGTTCGTGATTACCTCGTTGGGATGATTGCTGGTGTCTAGAAGCTGATTTCTAAACAGTGTCACCATGTTTTGTTGCAAGGGTGCTTCATCGTAAAGCTTCTTGTTGCGAGCTTCCCCATGCTAGTCTTAGAAATTGTGTGCCATATTGGGAAGCCGTACCACATTAGCTGCTTTAGAACAGCAGCTTTGTCCATTTGGCATAATCCATTTTGCAAAACTTCGGCCTTTTTGAAGTGAAGTTAACGCCAAGACACTTGACCTCTTGTTGATCCCCTTCACTACCGTTAGGGAGCACTATCTTTATGTTGCTGATCTGCCTCCACCTCGGGATGGTCTCCTTAAACACAGACGGAGGAAAGATGGTATTAATCGAATGAGATCTACTCCAAATGCCTTTGCGAATATCGAGATTTTCACCAACGACAGTGGTGCGAATATGCTTAATGCATTGCCTTAGTGGTCTTCATCCATAGTGTGTGCCAATTCCGCAGTATCCGGTTATGACGCCGAGGAGCGTCTGAGGTCTGTTTAGTCTAAGACAGAGTGATCGTTTTAGATTTTGTGCTGGCCGTATTTATTTTTTTTTAAGGCAGGTGGTGCCTTCTAGCCACTTGTGGTTGGTAGTTCTTATTGTACATATCATAAGAAGAGTTGCGAGTTCATCGGTATGTCACAGTATCCCGGCATCTACTTCTCGCAATGATTTCTGCCTGAACAACGCTACAGTGGTCAGGGTCAGGGTACAGTGGTTCAAGCTCCTACACCACCCCCTCTGTCCGTCATCCTTTTATTCGATCTGGAAAGAATGCTGGTGGAGAATTTCTTCTCGAAAATAGCTTGAGCTAGTAGGCGATCGGTGTCATTGGGAAGAAAATTGATTTCGTTGAGTCATCGATGGTAAGTTCGTACCTCAGCCGGTATATTTTAAATCTCAGGACGGTGCCGGCTGCTACTTGTTTACCAAATAGTTCCAGGGCGCAGGGGTATGTTAAGTGTTTCAGACGGAGTGTTTCTCTCTCTGTCTTTGCAACCGGTTGAGTGTCTTGCAGTTGACAACTATGTTCAAAGCTAGCCACCAACCTGAGACCCCGTACATTAGTGTCGGTCTGGCAATAGGGGTGAAAATCAAAAAAGCGCGATGAGTGACTGCATTCATTGGCTATTTTACAGCTGTATAGGGCTTCCCAAGCATATCCTGGTTGTTCAGTTTCCGGCTTAGCTTATTATCGATGATGAGACAGTGCCGTGTAGGGGGGTTGAGAGTACAAGTTCCGCTTTTTGTGTTCGCATGTTTTCATCCATTCTTGCAATATATCGAAAGCATCATCATGCTGCTACGACATCATCGTCCGCATATGCAATAACAATGCATCCAGCCTCTTCTATTGTTAATAGCACTTCATTTACTGTTACTTTTCAAAGAACGTGTGAAAGTACACCGTCTTGTGGGGTTCCTATATTATTAACTCCCCTGTATGTGGCAGCATCTCCCATAGAAGAGGGGATTACCCTGCTGGTCTGTAGTTGATGGATGAAAGCCTCCAGGGACTTCTCGATCCGAAGGTTGTTAAGCGCTAATGAGATTGCCTTGGGATCATTCACCTTTTGCCTGAAACCAAATGCCTGAAAGAGCATTTAATCATGTCAAATTCATTTACGATTTGAAGCGTTGAAAACGGCTTAAGTGAGTATTCATTCAGCGAATGAGTCCACAATCGGATCCAATAAAATCAGCAAATACGACGATTCCTCCAAATCAATATGTACCTACGAAGCATTTAATACATAATTACAGAAATAAGTTTACTGATTGCATTGCTACTACCATCCAAGCAATCCACTTTGGTTTAATTTGATATATTCACCCTTTATTCGAGACTTATCATCAGTTTAGCAATTACAACATTTTGATTAAATCCTACTGATCACGGAGATATATACACTGTAAGTGCGTAGGTAGGGCATCTCCCTAGTTTAGATTATAGCCGCGAATACCACCGAAGAATTGTGTAATTAATTTCGGGGAATGGTTGTTGACGTTGCCATGTACCATGCAAAGTGGACGGTCAAATAGCATTTTAATTGTAAGCATTTTAACTGAACTGCGAACTTTTGGGATTTACATCTATTTCAAGCTTAAATCGGCTTAGTGAACGAGATTATAGACCAACTACAATATTTATTTTTAATATTCAGTCAAATGTTCCATGTTTTAATTTCTAACTATTTATTTCAATTGCTGAGAAGCTAGGCCCTGGCCCTCTACGGACTGTAGCGCCACCCATATTATTATTATTATTTATTTCATTTATTTGTAATAGGATGGGGAACAATGGTGCATTCTTAGTATATTTGTTTTTAATGTCGATGTCTAAGTGGAGAAAAGGGACAGAAAGGCTAAAACTCAGCAATGGATGATCGAATTTTGAAACACTTTTGTAGCGAATCGTTAGATACAGGTTTCAACAACAAGTTACCAGTATTACTGATACATCAGCCAGCAATAAAAACAACAACTATAACATTTTAATATCTTTTATTGCTGGTCCTGTCGGACCAACATCTCCGAAGCAACTGACTGCCTTCAGGATCGGGTCCTCATCAAAGAGCTGCACACGCACATCAACGTGCGGACTCCACGCACACACGATCGACGAGAAGGGACACAGTACTACCTGCGGAGGATAGTCTCAGACTACCTCAGTAACAGGAAGCTAAGGTACCACTCTGATGAGGCCGCTAAGTACTACAGAGTTTCCGCGGGAGTCCCGCAATGGTCTGTCCTTGGACCTCTCCTATGGAATATCATGTATGACGGGATTCTACGTCTGCCGCTACCAGATGGAGTGAAGGTAATAGGCTTCGCTGATGACATCGCAGTGGACACAGTTGCCAAGCACGTTCACGAGGTGGAGTCTGCTACTGACGAGGCGATAGAAAAAATGAAGGACTGGTTGGAGTCTGCCGGTCTGGAACTAGCTGCCCACAAGACTGAGGCTGTCTTAATAACCAGCCGCAAGAGGGTAGAGTACGCAAACTTCCGGATCGGAAATCAGACAATAAGATCAAGGGAATCATTGAAGAATCTCGGTGTCATGATTGACAGTAGACTTCGCTTCAAACCCCACATTGAGTACGCAAGCAAAAAGGCATCGATGATGCAGGCGGCACTCTCCCGAATGCTTCCAAATATCGGCGGTCCTGGATACGCACGTAGGATCCTACTGTCCAGAGTGGTCAGCTCAGTCCTGATGTACGCCGCCCCAATATGGGTTGGCGTACTGGCAATTAATGAGTGCAGGAGGAGTGGACATGTTTACACCGGCATCATCAGTGGACCATGAACTAATACCCTTGGAATGAGTTCACCCTACAGTGACGTCTACAGAAGCAGAATTTGAAGAACGCGGCTGAGGCACTGCCAAGACTACGGAAGTAGCTACTCGATCATCATTCGGGTAGCGGTTAGAATTTACCCGAGGTAAGGCATACATTTCGTAAGAGGCGACTAAAATCCTGAGCTCAGAGCGACTGTGCTTATAAAACGCCCCTATCCCCTATTCCAGTGCAGAAAATGTGGACAGTGCCATATCTCAATCATAGATTGGTGCCAACAAAAATGATTTATATAACAGTCCTGGGCTGGTGCGGCATCCTACTGGTAGCTTGACCAGAGGCTATAGTCTGATGCCACGGGAGATCAGGAAAGCCCATGAGACCCGCTTAGGTTTTAGCCTGATCGCTAGAGCTTGCCCCCCAAGTGGAAGTATCGTGGTGGCTGTGGCTTAAAGCCTAAAGTTGGCAAGGAAGGTGACTACGAGACGTGAAAGGAATATGATCCAAATCCAAAAAAACAACTAGATGCTACGACCCAAAGAGGAACAGAGGTTTTAGATCGGCCTCACCACGTCACCAAGGCCGAGAAACAAGTCCATACGCTTATTTCAAAAATTGATACTTGAGATTCCTACTGAATGCGTCTGGTCTAGTGTCGAAAAATTGTCCTAGGAGTAAAAGAACTCGTGATTTAAGCCTAAGCGGCAGGTGATCATAATATAATAATATGGGTGGTGCTACAGCTCGTAGAGGGCCAGTAGCGCCTCAGCAACCACTCGTGTTGTGCGTACTATTGTTCTATCACGAGTGGAAGGCACCTACAGTTTTATGCCGACTCGAAACGGCCAAGTTTGAGAAGCTATTTCTGGACAGCTAGCATATTCTTTAGCTACTTTGAAGTTATGGGAATGTGTGCTCAAGGTTAAAGCTTCTCGCTCAGTGTGTTATACCATGTCCATTTGATTGATATGATGCAGTAATCTAAGATAATGAACCGGGGGACGCCTAAATGCAATTATGACTGTTCATGGATTTCTTTCCCCCAGTCTGACAACCCTACAGTTTACATTCAGGCAGTGTAAAGTAGGACTGGGTTGATCGGAGACAGCACGTCGGCAAGTCGCAAAACATTTTGTCACTTATTCGCATGCCGTCTCTACTCTCTACGGTGTTGTAAGCAGCCTTGAATTTGACAAAAAGGTGCCCCGGGGGATTTCATTTGATACTCAAATGTATTCGTATTAGCACAACGCTTGGGTTGTGACGAACGAGACAAGTCACGTCAACGAATCATTTATTTTGCTGAGAGCTCCGATGTCCTAGCTGGCAAATCCTACATAAATGAATGGACTGTCACAAACTGTGTGTTGCCTGAATTTATTACCCGATAGGCCATGCATCAAGCTGACATTTGGAAATAAATGTAGTTTGGAAATGCAACCACAAGTGAGTTCAACCATTAACGTAATTAAAACGCCTTTTCAAAGTGATTGGAAAAGTTTCTCGCAGACTTTGCTAAGGTTGATGATTTATTTTTCGGGCCTTTAAATCACTTGAAATGAAAATGAACAAAACGTCGAAAACGTTGTGGTATCAAACCTCTGTGTTCTAGAGCATTTTTAAGAAAGAAAATGATGGGAACAATCTGGCGCCTATTACTCGCCATTCTAGAGAATCTGTGTAAAAATTCAATCATTAATTACTATAATAACCACCCCTGTCACGGTGCTGCAGAAATGTGAACTGGAGAAAGCATCACGAGGGCACCACGTACCTTGGTACCGATGTGTGCCGGTCTCATTAACTTGGCTTCTTGAAAATTTACGAGTGAAGCTCAACCGTATGAGAAGTGAATGAGCGAAATATGGTAAACTCACTGAAGGGAGATTATTCACAAAAGCAACACTGTAGGTTCCGCCAAATGAGATCATTAAGGATATCTCCAAAGGAGTACGCCACGAGTGCTTGAATATCCTACAAAATCGTATGAATAGCGCCCCTTGTCAGGGTGCCTTGAGGGTAGCTTAGGAGGCAAAACTCTTTTAATGAAAACTTGAGTAGAATTTGAATGCGACATAAAATCAGCTGGAGTTGCGTCAGTTCTCAGCGTGAGTGACTAAGCCGTCTGTCATGATTAAAGCATTTTTTAACAGCATTGCATTGACTTGGAGCAACATGTTTTTTTCCTGTAAATAAGTGGCGTAGAGGACAGGTGCCTCGACTTCTACGCAAGGGAGCTCAATCCCCGAGGCTCGACCTCCTTCAAAACACTGGCAACGTTCAGAGAGTATTCCAGCACAACGCAAGTGGTCAGTCCTATTTGACCATGTTACAAGACAAGAGTAAGATGTCCTGCCGGAGTCACCGAGGAGTTTCCAATCAAAGTCGGTGTACACCAGGGGAGCGTCTTAAGTCCTTTGCTGTTTATTGCTGTCCTTGATTTTCTGCTTGAAGGAAAAGTGACGGACCCAAAAGTGCATCAGTTATTCTTTGCTGACGATGGAGCCATCATAAGTGATGATCAAACTTGCCTGCAGCGAGCACTTGATGTGTGGGTGGACGTTCTGGAGGGGAATGGGTACCGCATTAGCCAGAAAAAGACCGAGTACCTGTGCTGCCCTTTCTCCGATTCACTCAGGCCTATTCCTGATATTTATTTAAATGGAAAAGTGCTTCCCAAGTGCGAAAAGTTCAAATATTTGGGATCAATGATCAATAGCGAAGGCATCTGTGATGACGATATCAACCATCGCGTAAGCGTAGGGTGGATGAAGTGGAGGAAAAACTCAGCCATATTCTGTGACCGAAAAATGCCCCCTAAGCTGAAACTAAGGCTCTACACCACAGTTGTATGTTCGGCGCTCACATACGGTTCACAATGTTGGACAGCGTACAAAAAGTATGAGAGCACACTAACGGCAACTGAGATGAAGATGCTGCGCATGACAGCGGGAGTAACAAAGGTCGATAGAATAAGAAGTTCAAGGATCCGAGGAAGTCTTCACGTCAAATAACCCATTGCTAAGAAAGTTGAGCACGAACAGCTCAGTTGGTATTGCCATGTTCAAAGGAGAGATCCCACGAACCCCGTTAAAAAGGCAATATCAATAACCGTTCCAACGCAAGCGCGAAAGAGAGGCAGGACTAAAAACTCCTGGATCACACAAATGCAAAAACACCAGCATTTGATCGACCTTAGTGATGAAGTGATCCGAGATAGGGAGGCCTGCCGATATTTCTTGAGGTCGTATCGGCCAATCCCACAGGCGGACCAGTAGGGATGCAGTAAAGTGGGAGGGTTATGATCTCCAAAATTCGGATCATAACTCCGTCGTTTAAAAGAAAAAGAAAGAAGACGTTAAACCTGGTCATACCAGGTTGGAGTGGCTGACTAAAAGCACTTAGGCCAAAGTATGCCCGTTGTGTTACCACGCGCATCTAGTGGATTCGTAAGCCAGTTGGTGCTTGTGATAAAGCCGCGAAGAAGACTGACAATATAATGTAATATGCTTCCATGTGACTTCTTCTTCGGGAGGAGAGAGCGCTGCAATTAGAAAGAAGATGCACAAGATGCAATAGTTTCTTTCTCCGCTTAATCTAGAGGCTTGAGTTCAAATGGCACAGTTCCTGGTTAACACGCCGATAAGAGTTCTAAGATTCAGCCGAATTATTGTGATCGAGAGTAGGCCATAATAGCTTCGTGGTGAGGCATCTTGGGCCGTAGATCATCTACGACTTGTATGAGCAGCAACTTCAGTAGATGTTTTGCATTAGCGATTGGCATGGATGACAGATCTCCATCCGGGAAGAGTGCGGAACCAGAGCCGTTTCTAGCGAGTTCAAAGTTCTCTGAAATGTCATGGTGGCCCAGTACCCACATTAGTAGGATGCTAAAATCGGTGCCATGACATAAGGTCATTTTTCGAAGACCATATTAGAGCAAAAGCGTAGTAGGACCATATGGTCTTATGTGACTTTCAATTTATTTTACATTTCTGACAAGCCAACAGGTATTCGGGGGGTGGATAAACAGTCGCCCGCGACTACAAATTCATCCATCGTAACGCCATCGTCCAGCGTCTGGAAGTCAGACTTCCAGTGTGATCTGGAGGGGAATGCTGGTTGAGAACTACTTCCCGAAGAGGAGCTTGGCCGTCATGAGATCTGTGTCATCGAGTTGGGATCTATATCTGCCAAGGATAGTAGAGTGTCCAGAACGGAGGTCACATACGCAACTGTTTCAATATGATCGCCATATCCGCCCGCTATCTCTCTGCTGATTAAGTCTCTTGGCGGAAGATTAAGTAGTACGTTCAGGGCTGCGGAGGGAGTTGAAGTTAACGCTCCGCTGATACATACGCATGTCATACGCTGCATCCAATCGATTGCAGTCGTTGTCACAGGTACTATGATCTTCTGAAAATTGCTGGTATTTTCGCGTGTTACAACCAGAATATGGTCTAAATAAATGTTCATATGAGCGTATCAATCCTGACCTATCCATCATCGAAACGCACGCTCCATAGAGAGTCTAATTTATACAATTGTTTTATATAAATGAATGTTCTGTTTGGCAACGACCGACCCGCTTCGCTTCGAAAAATTGTCCTCAGCGATGAAGCCCATTTCTGAATGAATGATACCAATCCGCATGAGATCGAAGAGCGTCTAATGCATCTCATATTTCTTTGAGAACAACCTTCGCCAATCCATCACCTTCAACGGCGAACGCTGTAGTCGATTACCAACTTCTTTTGGCCTGAATTGGACATCATATGTACACCATGTAGTTTCAACAGGACGGCGCTAAGTGTCACTGCTCACGCGACATTGGAAATTCTGCACCAGCGATTCGAGGGCATGGCCATCTCACGTGGATGTGATTTTAACTGGCCGCGGAAATCGTGCAATTTGACCTCGTTAGACTTTTTCCTGTGTGGTTTTCTGAAGTCGCTGGTCTAAGCGACTATCAGTCAAATTCAGCCTGATTTATGCGCCAGTAATGACAAATTGAACAGTGTGGATGCGCGCTACTTTGAGAAGCCACGTCGGACATATGAACGATGTTATATTCCAAACATAATGGCATCGGTAGCCTTTCGAACGAATACAAAATGTCGATGATATCTCACACATTCGTTTTAAAGTGTAAATATAGGAAGCGCTTAATGAAGTTACATGTAAAGTAAGGTTTAATTCTGAAAATTGACGCGTGTTATTCTTTCGGGGTCCAATAGATGTTAAACTCCAAAGTGGGTTTATACGCATCACCTTTCACCACGTCCACCGGTACACTCGACTAAAGTTATTTTAAAAATTCGCTGGATTCAAATTTAATCGAGCGTATTTTCAAAATTTTCAATTATGTGACCAGTTATGGCCGCCACTACGTAAACTACGTGCGTGAAATCATGCCATGCACATTTTATTTTTTTATAATTTACCCCATCTCCTAGCTGCACTTATAAAATATTCAGTGATAATGCATTTATAAATACAGTCCTTGTCAGGCATATCGTCAGAGGATAATATTGCATGCTAATTAATGTCGTTACTTCGTTCATAATATACTCGATGTTGAGTTAATTACAGAACAACAGAATTGTTAACCAGGCATTTATATTTTTTTAATAATATATCGGGTTAATTCAGTATTTTTCTTTTCCATTAAGTATGCCCATTTATTTTATTCATTCATGACCATATAAATGAGGAAATGACACACAGACAACTGACCTATTAATGAAAAGCCTGCTTAAGAATTATCTTTATATTTGCATCCACAAGCTGAACAAATTGATTCATTTGTTTTCCCTTTACTTTTGATCTCTTGAAGTCACGAGCAATGTGTCAACTGGATGAAAGTTAAAATCACCGCAAATAAACTTTGTCACAAACAGCTGGACGGAGCAGAAGGAGTGCCCGGTTCGAATTCCAATGAAAACAAAGTTTTATCCTGTTTTCAAATCTGGTCCAGTCACCCTTTGTCGTTGGGATCAAATAAACGGCGCTATCATTGGAGTTGTCGATAAGCGAGAGTAGTCTGCCTTATGGAGTATGGGTATTACAGTGGACCAACATCGTCTAAGTGTGCTGGCGATTTCACTGGCAGCGCACTTACCCACCTACTACGCATCACCAAGATGCCCCAAATTCTCCAGCAACCACATAATTATTTCAACAGAATAAGTAAAATCGAAATAGAAATTAAATACTCGTTAAGATGAGGAATACCGCCGCAGTAAATAATAACGATCACGAGAATTGTTCTTTGTTTTTCTATTAATCTGAATTTTTACACTGCGCAGCGCAACCAAGTTTAACAATGTACGGGCATGTACATGCGTGGTTGGCAAACGGCGTAATCGCATGTGGGGGTTCAAGGGAATGCACAGCCCATGCACGACCGACTATTAGACAATGGATAATAAAAAAGCAGTTTTTTTTAGTTTCGGCCAGATGGCTGGATTTGGTCGTAATTCTTCTAGAATTCTTGCCCCGTCGCTGCAACCGTCAATATAATCTCAGTCGGGACAAGATTGTCTTATTATTTTCTTTTTCTTGATGTAAAATACGATGTGATTTCAATACGATTGGATGGTGGCAACTGCAATTGTTAGACTTGACTAGATATTAACTAGTATTGCCTGGTGGCCTGCATTCTTCGGAAGGAATTCATTCAAATTCGACGGGGAACTCATGGCTGACAAGGCAACACATCCGATAAGAAACTCCGATCAGTAAGTGGCGCTTGTCGACCTGGGGCTCTGAATCTATTCCGTTCTATAGCCTAAGAAAGAATAGGATAGGACCACTGTTTAATAATCATTTACGTGTTTATTTATTTATTTTCTTGTTTGTTATAATTAACTTTTTAATCATTGTTCAATTTTGTAAGGAAATAATTGTCAGTCACTGTACAAAACACCAACTAAATGAACGCGCGTCACACCATCCAGCGGCAAGCCATCTGCAATAGACCAAACACCATATCGCCAGTATCGTACGATCGTGCAATTTCCCCTTATCGGACGATGCATCGCACACACACTTATTAATGTGTTAGCTCTTGGCCATGAGTGAGAACGCTCCACCCACTGTTCTCAGAGGTATGCCGTGTGGTGAAATTCTGGCAGATCGCAGAGGATCGATGGTAACTGATGGTTGGTAATGGTTCAGCTCAACACTTCGTTGCAGACCAGTGAACGATTGTGAACAAGTGCTACAATAAATGTGTTATTTGACAAGGTTTTCGATGTTGTTTTATTGTTGCTAGTTCTTTTTTCTTATTTATGTCGAACGGTTTGTGTGAAGACGAACATTACACTAATTTATTACTTATATATGATACAATAAGTATTCGTTACTAAACAACCACCTTAAATTGAAGGTTTCTTATTTTGAAATTATATTTGAACAATTCAATTATATCAATGAACAAAGGATTTTTATTCTGCCACATTTTTTACAAATGAAATTATCGGTTTGTGATAACTAAAGTACCAAAGAAACATTTTGATTCGTCGTTGCTCCTGCTCAGCAATTCGACATTCATAGTTGGAGTTGAGCATGGCGAAAGTCAATGTAAATATAGATGCAAAATTCGTATTAAAATCTCCACAAGTTCGGGATAAATGAGCGGTGCAATTTACACAGTATACGCTGCAAGGGATCGGTGGATAACTTTAATGATATCTGCTATCGTGCGATTCGGAGATATATGTGTACATAACTATGGCCAGTGGCCAACATCAAAAATTGTTTGCTGGCCCTCCACGACGCACTCAGCAGCGTACATGTCGTCGATTGTTGAAGTATTGACAGACAGTGTATTTGCTTGTTGCAAATCGACAGTTATATGAGGAGTTAGAATGTTTGTGTTGTTGACAGTATTTTTCTATACTGCCATTCCTGCTGCTCGAACATTGGGGCGCTTGAATCATATGACGCAGTCAAAATATTGTCCTCATCCTTCTGCCTAGTCACCTAGAGAAGTAATATGTTTGACCGCTACCCTGCCACGTCGGTAAGGTCTGCTTTGTGAGTTCGAAGACTTTGACAATTTAAAGAACATTTTCTTCCCCGTAACTCCTGGCAAGTAACTTACCGTCAAAAGTTCCACTTCCAACAACCAGTTAATTAATTTATTTAAAATTCAAACCATAACTCCAAACGAATTCTTCACCTCTTAGAAGTATGCAACGAACATATTCTAGAAAGGAAGTAAAATAAAATAGTGTCGGTTTTTTTAACGTATAAATTCTAGCGTATTCGATTTACCCACAGGTGCGCGTGTAGAAGTTTCACTTCAAAAGTATTGTCGAAATCCCAGCTCAGTTGTAAATATCCAACATGAATTTCGTCGTGAGGTCGGTCATCATCATGGAATAGTCTGAGTGTGGGTACACTTTTTTGGATCTTAAGCCTCCAACAATACCGAGATGGGTGCGAAGTGAAGAAAACTACACGCCGTATTTGCCACTATCGAGAAGACTCAAAAATGTCGACTCGACACCGATCAGCGGCTTATTTAGCGGTTGGTTTTAGGCCTACTTAGGTAAAAAATTGTGCTGACGCAACAATTGAAGCCGGGGAAGCATAGACAATGCGGGCGCTGGAAACATTTGCCGGAACTCCGGTTGCTGGGCAAAAAATCATTTTCGCTGACGTTGGCTTAGCGAAAAAAAGCAAAATTTAAAATTCAAAATTTACCGACATTGAAGAGAACACAGCCCACACTAAGCATCAATGCGTCCACAAACATAAGTGTTTCATGTGGTTTATCATCGGACCTTGTTTTATTTGGAAATGAGGAAGGAGACGCCGTTACACTCAATAGTTTCAGCCTTCAGGTATAGAGCGATGTTAACCGTCTTTCTGTTGCCAGAGCTGGACTACATCGACATATCTGGGCTGCGGTTCTAACAAGACTGCGCTACATACCATAAAAGTTACGCAACGATCGAAATTTTGAAGGAGAAATTTGACGACTGGGTCATCTTACGGCGATCGTCATAAGTCAATTAGCGCCTTGACACCACTCAAGTATTTTCTCTGGAGCTACGTGAAGTCTTTAGTTAACGCACTAGTCTAAGACTCTAATGCAATCGCAATCGCAATCGACTCTCGACTGAGAAACTTCGAAGGTTCACGACCCTGCCCTGTGCACCAACGTTTTATAAAGTGTTTCCTGCCAAAAATCGTTTGACATTCTCGTTGTTCCATTGAAGATTTATATCACATTCCGAGCAAATAAATGTCAACCCTTTTAAAGGAAACCAAATGTGGTCCCAACACAACAAAACCCCATTAAACGCTTAAGAGTGAAGTTTCCTCTGGATTCATGACATCGGAAAAGGAAGAGGATTGAGTGTCACGTTGGAGTCTTAAAACTCCTCTCAGATTAAACCAAACTGGTATCTGCCAACCGATTACATCGAACTTGTAGAATGCACCCCTCTCCAAGAGCATCGTGCCCCCGTTGTTAAGATGTGAGTAATAAAATTGCTAAAAATAAATCGATGGCCCCCTTTTTTTGTTTAACGTACTTTATCACGTTCCCAGGTTCGCTGGAGTAAGACGGATAAAGAAAGTTCTTTCACAGACGGTTGTACATAATCCCCTTAAACTTTTCCGGCAAACAAGCCGTGAAAATGTGAACAGCACCTCCGTCAAATGTACAACATATGGCATAAGGTGACCCTTGGCTCACACCTGAACCTCCGTGTGAAAGTGGCTGTAAAACATGAATGCTTATCTGATGAAAGGATGTACTGTCGTTTCTAAGGCGACTTATGGCATAAGCGATCGAAAAGTCGTTTCGGCGCTCGGTTGAGGTAAGACGGATACACAGATGTGTACGCCTTGTAAGAGGGTCTCGAAAAGTTTCATAAAACTTGTTCATTTTTTTCTTTTTTCGAGAAAGGGGAAGTAACAAGCATTCCAGGCTCATCGATGGAGGAGTAGACTTCGAAATTAATTTTCAAAAGTTTTCATTGAACATAAGTTTCGAATTTCATTTGTGGGGAAAAATCAAGTTTCTTTGATGTTTGACAGAACAAAATTGGATGCCGAAAGTTAGTTCGTATTGAATAACAACACTTTCATCGAATCACTAAGTGTTGTGTGGGTGTGTTAAGTTGGAGTGGTTTGAGAGTAAGGATTCAATTAAATTCAAAACAGGAAACTGAAGCTAATGGTGTTCGGTGGGTAATGAAGAGCTGCTGTTAATTATGTTCAATGTCAGGGAAAACTATGGAACAGCCACGAGTGAAGTCAGAGTTGCCTTAACAGAAAATGTATTCAACTATAATCTTACAGAGTTTGTACCAGCAAGTAATTAAAATTAAACTATTGGTGTGGTAGAAACAGGAGTGACTTTAAAAGGATTACACATTCAGGTGAAACTAATGTGCTTTGCACACATACTTGAAGCGGAAGTTTTCCCTATTAAAAGCCAATGGATTCGGAAGGCTAACAGCCACTGATTTTCTTATAATTGAAGTATAATTGCTTTGCCGAACATTCCTACAAGTAACATGGGTGCAAGCAATCATGGAAGGATTTGTACTTAACCAGCAGTACACGTGACATTGTATATTTTCATTGTAGCTTACTTGAATAACAACTTAAGGATTAATTACTTCGGTTTTGTATTGCATTAAAAATACAGTCTTATAAAGGGTGATTTTTTAGCTGACGCACGTATCGTGTTTTGCTTCACTGTCAAACATCTTCAGTTTGGTCTATAATTTAACCATGAATCGTCTTACAAACGAACAACGCTTGCAAATTATTGAATTTTATTATCAAATTGCGTGCTCTGTTAAGAAAGTTCACCGCGCGCTCCTTCCATTTTATGGTCAGTTCAATTGTCAATGGGTACGTAAATAAGCAGAATTGTCGATTTTGGAGTGAATATCAGGCAGAAGCATTGCAAAAGCTACCAATGCATCCAGAAAAAGTCACAGTTTGGTGCGGTTTATGGGCTGGTGGCATCACTGGACCGTACTTCTTCAAAGATGATGCGAATCGTAACGTAACTGTGAATGGTGAGCGCTACCGTGAGATGATATCCAACTTTTTTTTGCCCAAAATGCAAGAACTTGACTTGCATGACATGTGGATTCAACAAGACGGTGCCACATGCCACACAGCACGCGCAACAATGGACTATGTTCGGTAAAAATTTTATTTCACGTTCGGGACCGGTCTATTGGCCGCCTAGATCGTGCGATTTAACGCCTTTAGACTATTTTTTGTGGGGCTATGTTAAAGCTCATGTCTATACAGACAAGCCCGCATTGGAAGACAACATTGAAGCATTTATTCGTGAGATACCGGCCGAAATGTTGGAAAGAGTATGCCAAAATTGGACTAAGCGGATGGACCATTTGAGGCGCAGTCAAGGTCATCATTTGCATGAAATAATCTTCAAACATTAAATTATATGGACCGTACTATCGATTCAAATAAAGATTTCATGCATTTTTCTGAATTTTATGTGTTTTTTTTGAAAAACTTTCCTATAGCTTTTAAAAAATCACCCTTTACTTTACAGAGCTTACAACAGAGTGTCTGTAATGCGGCATGCTACTTGTGGTGTATTGCTTAATACATCGGGCTTCTTTTCGGGCTAACTCTACCAAGGCGTTTAACGAACAAACGGTTTTACTATACTGTCTTGCTTCACCCGCCGCGCGGATTTGTGTACTTTCCGAATTGGGTTTCAGATGTAACTAACATGGTGAGTTAGTTGGTTTTCAGTATTCTGATGACATCGATGCTAATAGATGGCTCTACTCTGTTTAATATCTCATAATGCCTAATATAGCCTCTGTCAATTTTGGCAGTTCACAGTAAGTATAAAGCTACTTGTGAAAAACCAGTAGCTGGTTCATGCGGTTGTTGCAGAAACAAGGGCCATATCTATTACCGGCTGTACTGCCACACATATAATGTTGATAATACTATCATAGGGTGCGACCTATAGGTCTATAGTACCCCCTTTGATACCCGTACTCTCTTACGAGTTCCCCTCACATACGATTCTATACAGAGTTGTATTGAGGGTTATGTACTCCTGTTGTGCAAAGGTGGAAGAGATTTGTTCTAGAGTATTCTCTCTAAGCCAGTTTCCTTTAGCAATCTGAGAATGAAAGAGGTTCTTCCATCTCTCTTCTAGTGACTTCAATTCTTCCTCTGATATCAGGTGCTTGCCCAGATAGTTTTGCTGTTATATTAACCCAAGAATTTCTTGGTCTACTTCATACCATGAGCGTTGTTCCTTCTTATTTGTTCCCTGAATTCTTCTCTTAGGACATGGTCTCCTACACCAAAGAATGTGTCAGGATCCCGATGCTCTTTTCCTAGCTAGGGAGTCGGCCATTTCATTGCCTTCTATACCGTAATGGCCAGATATCCAGCAGAGTTTTACTCTGTTGTCTACTCAGCTCTTTAAGCTTCTATAGGCATTCCTACACAAGCTTGGATTTGATGATGTAGGAGTATAGTGCCATGATAACGGCTTGGTATAGTCCCTGTCAAGATTAATCTGAGCGCATCTGTATATGACACAGACTTCTGCTTGAAAGATACTGGTGCATTTGCACATGGGTTCGTTGGATTTACTCTCCGGTTCGAATACCCCTGCTCCAGTTCCTTCATCGGTTCTTGATCAATTTTATCGTAATGCTGCTCAGCCTGTGGACTAGGGATTCATTGATCCAGTCCTTTTTGGTGCTGTGCTCAACGGAGAACTTCTTTTGGGAATTGAACTTCCTAATCGCGTCATTCTTTGGAATTACCACCTAAACGTCAGGCTTTTTTCTGCATTTCATTTGACATTTCTCAATTTCAGACTAACTCAATTTGAACCATATAAAAATACACAATCGAGCAACGCGTTAAAATTCAGGCTTATTATGAAAATGGGCGTTCAAATCAAAATGGATATCGTGCACTCATCTTCAGTGATGAGGCACATTTTCACCACCTCAGTGGATTCGTCAATAGCAGAATTGCCGCATTTGGGCGAATGATAATCCAAGAGTGATTGTCGAAAAACCAATGCACCCGGTCTGTGAATGTTGTTCGCTATCGTGAAATGATAACGAACTTTTTATGGCCCGAATTGGAATATATGAATGTGGACGATATGTGGTTTCAACAGGACGGTGCCACTTGCCACACATCTATAGAAAATGTGTGCGTCGATAAGCCAGCAACAGTTCAAGAGCTAAAGGATGAGATAATTCGGCACATTAAGGCATAGAACCGCCGCCGAGGTCGCGGAGGCCATTTGGCCAATATTTTGTCCTACACATAATTGAACTATACCAATATTATCATAATAAAAAGAAATGACAATAATTTCCTAAATAATTTGTGTTTTATTCAAAATCAACATCGGCCCTTAAAATTTAACCACCCTTTAGTTTTATTTACGAGTGCATCGAATTCTTTCGATGTAATGCACCTCTCTTTTGCTATGCTCTTCTTTGATTGTTTTGTTTTGCACATTCCGCAACCACTAGATGCAGGGGTGGCAGCTCCAATAGCACCTCAATGCCAGCATTTTCTCAGTACTCACTTAATGGCATGATTATTTTTTTTAAATGTCACTCCTTCCTTTATCTTACATCAGTTATCAATTCCAGTCGTGTTTTTCGTTTCTAACTTTTTTTATACGAAATGTAATTGTGGTCTGAACTTAAGAAACATCTATCGAGTGTCAAAAAGGGGCGTCGAGTGAGGGAACAAAATAAAAAAATGGTGAATTTGACAACACAGTCATTGTCAACCAACAAATTTAACGAAATACATGATAAACTATTGGGACTATTCGCAATTGACTTTTGCTGTATTTGCTCAAATACATCAGACATGTCCAACATTCTCTCCGATCCTAATGAGGTGTGGTTTGCTTCACTTTAAACTCAAAATTTGGATGTTTACATGTGTGCCACAGAGATCCACATGACAGCCCCATGTGGTCTGAGTGTGTGGTCCTTAATGGGATGCCTTAATGGGACACCAGTTAAACATGAATATATTCAAAATTGGTAAAAAAGCTGTCACCTATATTTACATCAGTCACTTCCATCTCGCCCACCAAATGAGTGCGAGGACTATGACCAATTTGGTTGGCTTATACAAATTGGTGGTATACCTCGCAGGTCTAATGACTGTAACATGTTCGCTTTTCAGTGGTCGTTTATCGCACAGTAAATGTATAGCCACCGCATAGACATGTGCACAGCAGTGGTTTTGGAATTTAATTTATGAAATGACATTATCATCCCGGCACAAACTGGGCTCCTGAATGGGAACGTATCTCCATTATGTTCTCGCAAGCAGCCACCCTCTGGGAGTATTAAATCCTCCGACTGCCTACCTCTCGACTGACACTCAGACAGGGGGTTTCACTTGGTTAATTGCTCAGGACTACATGACAAGTTATTGATAACAATCGGCTCCAGGATCAGATTATGTTACATCAACAACAAATATGTCAGCCAATCAATTGCCTTTGATTGACTCCGTGAACATGACAGAATCATCACTTCTGCTGCCATCAACAATTTGATGGAAATACCATGTGGATGTCACCAAAAATACCACACGAACACCCCCGCAATGTGAAACGCTGCCGAGTTGTATGTACACACATTTTTTGCGTTTAATTTTATTTTCGTGTCCTGATAACCATTTCAATGGCAAGCCATGTGAATCAATTTGTAAGGTCTGTCAACCGTGCTGATGTTCGAATTAATCAACGAACACACGCTCTCTGGCACTTTGAAGGCTTCACGCTCCGTTTTATTCAGGCATGTGCTCATCGTTCTCATCACTTTCAACGTTAGCCTCGATTTTCTGATAATTGCCTAAGTGAAGTTTATTGTTTCATCAGAAGACATAGACATTAATTTGATGTGCTGCATGTGGAGACCAAATGTTCGGCTGGTGCTCTAAAGGGAAGCCAAAAACTGGCGACCTGTAAGATTGGAAAAGTTATTTCGAACACATGCACTATTTTGGGAGAAATCGTTGCCACTCCAACCGGGTCATAAATAAGCAGACATTTTCCACCAGCGGATGAAGTTTCTTCGACAGCGAAGACTGTGACAGAAGGCATTACAAATTGTGTGAGCCAGTTGTTGATGTGAAGATTTTATGTATAAAGTAGGAGGATGAGTTGAATGATGAACTATTCTGTTTGTACGACTTCATGGAAGTCTGAAAAGGACTTAACCTCGTCCCTGAGTGTGGAGTTGAGAGGTTTTTCGCCAGTGAAATATGTTGAGTTTAATCTATTTGTGGTGGATGAAAGCACTAAAAAGCATCTTTGTGGGAATTCTTGGAAACGATTTGTTTTTAAATATTAAAAACACTTTCCCACACAATAGGTGAGGTAATCCTGTTTGTCGATTTCACGAAAGCACTGGTGCCATGAACTTAATTTCGTATTCAAGGGCACTGCGGACATTTGAAACGTTTCTACTGTACAAATGGAAATCGTACTCCCCTGAAGAGCGACTGAAAAACAACACCCATCACTTCGTCACAGTGGAAATCGCAGAGAGGGGAGAGGCATAAAATTGTAGGATGCGGATTTTATCTCCCCCTTGCAAGTATTTGAGGTGAAGTGATTTTCAAGAAATGGATTACATTTTCGCGAAAAAATCCGAAACCCGTGCGCTTAGGACTTTGAATTCTCAATCGTCTTAAATCCAAATAAAAAGAAAAACGAGTGCATTTCATTTATAATAGAATTTTATATTCATTGTGGGCGACTGGGTGGATGGAAATGGGATTACGTTAGACCCAGAAATAAGAGAGCAAGGAGATATTCAACATCGTCCACAATTAAATTAAAATGAGAGAGTAGTGAAATTCTCTTGTATTTCACACATAGTTCTACAAAATACAACTTCCCCGGTTGGAAAATGGTTTCTCCTGTTCACAACAGCTCACACGAAGTCAGACACAAACCAACTTTAACTGGCAATGGACCGATGTAACAGGGACCTTTTCACAAAGTTTTTAGAAATATTTTTAACAATTCGTGCGGTTTTTTTTTCAAAATTTGAACGTTTATTTAAGAAAAACATTATTATTCAGAGAATACTTTTTCCCATCTTTCTGGCAATTTGTGGATCCCATCCCAAAAAAAAAACCGCACCGGCTTGGCAGCCAAGAATGAATAAAGCCAATTTTTGATATTCTGGTCTGATGTGAACCGTATTTCAGTGACGGCGTTCTGCATCGACCGGAACAAGTGGTAGTCAGAAGGGGCAATGTCTGGGCTATAAGGCGGGTGGGGTAAAACTTCCCATCCACTGTTTTCCAAATAGTTCTTAACCGGAATAGCAACGTGGGGCCGAGCGTTGTCATGATGGCAATTTATTGCCTCGTGTCTGGTCGCATATTCCGGGCATTTTTCGGCTACTGCTCTCTTCAAACCTATTAATTGTGTTCGGTAGCGTTGTCCATTGATGGTTTCACCCTTCTGATCCCACCAAATACAAATACCTTCGAGCCATGTATATTCGGCTTTGCCGTTGATTTGGCTGGTTGGCCGGGTTTCACATATGATTTTTTGCGCTTGGAGTTGTCGTAATGGTTTCAGTTTTCATCACCAGTACATGTACTGAAATGACGTATAATGACAGTAGCTTTCCAACGCATGTTCCAATGGAATAATACAAGTTACGCCATCTCTTAGCAAACCACACGAATTCAGTTAAATACCCAATATGAAGGGATATATTGAATGCGCAACAGGCTTTTGAATCTTTTTCCAATTGATGCTCAAATATATCCTACACACTGTAGTAAGAGCCTGTTGCGCGATTTTGGTCGAGAAAGCACGTTGTTTGGCGGCAAACATGTACAGTGTACTCGTTCTTAACAGACGCTCCTCATAAGCGGACGAATTTCGCGGTATCAGTCAGTGTTCGCTTATGAGAGAGTTCACTGTACATACAATTCATGGAAGGAGTTGCGGAGCTTCAAAGGCCAATTAAAATCGATTTGACTTAAGCAGTGTAAGCAATGTACTCGACGGCGCAGTTGGTTGAGTGCCTGCCCTTGGTTAGAGGGGTCCCCGGTTCGAATCCCAGTGAAAGCAACGCTTTTATCCGGTTTTTAAATCCGGTCCAGTCACCATTTGCTGTTTGAATCAAATTAACGGCACTATCACCGGAGTTGTCGATCAGTGGTAATAGTCCGACTATAGGTATCACAAGTGTGCTCTCACCATGAGAGATTTATATTAAACTAGCTTAGACACATCCCACTTCGCCAGTCTTTAAAAACATCTATCACCTATTAATATCACGCACTAAACTGGTGTACATAGATATGTATTTTGATGACTCTTATATTGAAATTCACAGGCAATAAGCGAATACGCGAATACAGTGAAGTCTCCCACTGCGGATACCTCCCTTAGACAGATATATTTTTTGAACGGGAATTGCTCCATATGAATTACATATTTGACTTCCCTTATACGGACAACTCCCTTAGGCTATCAAATTTTGTACCAGTGCTATCCGTTCAAGTGAGATTTCACTGTATGCCATATAGCAGGTATGAACAATTGTGTTGCCACGCAAATTGATTTGGAATTTCGAAAAGGCAATATACAGCTGGTGTTGCGCTATCTATGCCCCCGAAAACGAGAATCGCGAGGTTCACTGAGGGGCTAAGGGACATTATCTCAGACCAGATTTAAAATGTCGTGCTAGGAGACCCCAATATCAACATCTTAGATGAGAATAGCTCACTTGCCGTAAGATACATGGAGATGGTGGCCTCCAAGGGTTTGACATGCGTAACCAAACGGCCCACGCGTGCTGATATATGAAATAACACCGAGACGCTGATCGCCCACATATTTGTAAGCATTACAAAGCTGGATACATTCTCTGCAGTCATAGAAACAGAACTGTCTGACCACTACGCCGTGTTGTATGCAAAGTGAAAATAACACATCAACACCCTGTGCAAACGAAAAAGGACTACTTAATCAACGAAAAGTAAACGAACTCATAGGACAAACCAACTGGCAGCATCTACTTCAAGAAAATCACGCGGAAGCTCTATACAATAATTTCGTGAGAGAAATGAATAGAATATATGCTGGAGCGTGCAAATTGAGCTCAACCCTGCGAACCTGCAAACATAAGCCATGGATTTCACCCGAAATAAGCATCATGTGCAAAAACAGGGATGAGCTTTACAGGAAGCCCGATGTGTAAAACTTACGAAAACCAGTACAAGATGTATATAAACACGGTGAATAAGAACATCGAACTAATGAAAACTACAAGCAAAAATTCACTGATGCTAAAACTTACCCGTTTTTTTACTGAGTTCAGGTCTCTGAATACTATGTGAACGTCTAAAGACGTTTTGCACCGCACTAATTGGCAACTTGCCAGTATGGCTATTCGCTAAATCGAATCATGGTTGTGGGATCTAATTGAATTCAGTATAGGGCAGGATCCAATGAAATACAGGACGTCTACTCTAGTTCTATGATTACACAGAGTACAATTATCACTTTTGTCAGTTATATTCGGCATTTAGTTCAAGTAAAACAATTCACCTCACTCTTTCAATATTACTGAAATGAGGTGAAAGTAGTTTTCCCCCTAGATCGTGACGAAGTATTTTGTATGTGTTCCTTGCTTGACTTCGTTTGGATTGTATCCTGAAAATGTCGCGAGTTGATCCATCGATCGATTAAGCTCCTGTAATGCACCGTTCCATTTTCAAGGTTTTCATACAGGGGAACATTATGCATTGGCCTTTCACCAAGAAATTATGGTTATTTGCTTTAAGCTGAAAAGCAATTTTATGAGGGAGACGGTTACTTGGTTGTGACATTACTTTTGAGATGTATTGAAAGTGTAATCTAAGCGTAAGTACGCAGTCCCGTTTCTAAGTGCAACATGTATTTCGGTATGTTTTCTGGTAATCTGAACATTTTCGTAAAGAAGTATCTTAGAAGTTTGCCAACCTCTTCAAACTCCCCATTAAAACCATTTTTGACCTCATGACTGCTTCGAAATTGTTATGCTTACTCGGAGCAATATTCTTTTTGCTGAGGTTACCTTTCCAGCTGCAGTATATTGCTCGTTTGGATAAGTGAGGCGTAATGAAAACACCGAGGTACTTGTATTCCTTGACTTTTTATAATTCTTCATTTTGCCAACATCTCAAAAGATTGCGGCAGTTCCTTCCGAATTGACTTAATTTCAACCTGTGACGCTCTGGAGTGATCAGGATGTCTCTTTGAGAGTCTGGCGCTTAGATCAACAGCCTACTCCTTCCTTACTTTTCGATTACTCACTGTAGACGTGGCACTTAAGTGCAGGAGGCCACCGGCCCAAGTTCGAATGCATGATTCACTCTGTAAAACACAATTCAAACTGAGAACACGTTCCCACACACAGATCTGACTGATAAAGAATGGAGATGTTTGTGTGATAGACGAGAATCGCATTAGCTTCTTGGCCTTCAGGGCCACTGTCTTAAGAATCTTTAAAGCCGCAGAATTTAAACAAATCCCACCAGTCGTTCTTCACATCCCGCCACAAGGGGGATATAATGAATTTTCACCAAATCCCAATGAGTCACCGCTTCCATCGAAAATTCAAAAAGCACGTTCCGAACTCAGATGAAGACAGATGATTTGAGACATGTATCCATTCCATCGAAATGGAATCCGTGCCCCCACCTCAACTGCGCCCCCATTTCCACAAGGACTCAATGGTCTCACATAAAACTTCTAGATCACTTCTAATGTGAGTCGTCAGTCAAGACGGTCCCCTCATCGCCCAGCTACCAATCTGTGGTGTGTCATTCAAATAACCCGGCCCCCGCAACCGACATCACCACTGAGCGTTTTAATTTACACGTCTCTACCATGCCATGGTGTTATCATCACATCAGATACGTCAAGATTATTAGGCAAAGAATAGGCAGTGCCCTGATGTATGGCACCACGTAGTCTGGATGCCAGCCAGCAACCCACTCCAAGAAGTTCATGTCTCATTTACGCCACACGCATACCCAACGACATGAGACAAGGATAATTGGAAACGAGTTCCCATTGAATTATTCATGAAGGAATTGTTTTCACATCCGCCCGAAAGGAGTGCACAGAAATTCCATAAAATCTGGCAAAAACACTTTAATCCTTGCAAGGAGGAGGGACACAATGGCCCCATGCGTACAACAAATGGAAATGGAGTCCACTAATAGTTCACTAATTGATTGACAATCAGCACACAGCGTCGTGGTCCTTCCATCCACTCGACGAAAGTATCGATTTCCGACTTAATGACCACCGGAGATATTTGCATGACCAGCTCGCCAGCTCTGGAGGGAACTTGAGCGACTTTGGAAACATTCCATTATGTGTGATATTTGCACTTCACACTGGACGGGTTCAAGTGTGCGCACAACTAACGCCATCATCGTCATATCCATGACATTTATTGGATTAATGTGTCTGCCTAAGCCTAAGTGGTTGGCATGTATATATTTTATGTATTCATTAACCGAGTGGCAGATTTTTTCTCTTACGTCAACCGGGCCACAGTGAACGAGGGGATCGCCCCAAAATCATGGGGAATGGGCCCTAATGCGGGACTATTGTAATTAATTACGAAACGATGATGGTAGGTTGAAAAGGTATCCCCAGCAATGGAAGAATAGGAGGTGACTTGCACTTTCCATTGTTTTCCGAGTGCCATTTCTCAGCCTAAGACGCTTAGCAGAATTCCTCCACACTGACGAGGGTACTGTGCGACAGAGATTGTGGACACCGCCAGGGGGAACTGGAATTCTATTTCGGGAGAAAACGAAGTAGACCTGGTTTTTGCTTGATTTTTCCAGACAGTGGTTATTAATTGTGCGAAGAATCAGAGGCTCTTCAGCCCGTTGAGTGATTTATCATTTTTGCTAAGCTTTTGCGCTGAAAACGCATTTCCATGGACACGGATCAAGACAGAATCATCCCCAGGCTTTAAGGTTTTGCCGCAAATGGTGGGCGCTGAGTGGTGGGCGTCGGAATCAATTTAGTTAATGTTTCCTAGCGGCAAAGAGCTTACGGGAGCTACAACCAATGCATGACGTGGAAACAATCGTTGGAAAGAAGACGTTGCATACGTCTGTGTTTCGGTATTTGTTGTCGTTCCCTCGGAGTTCATTTCGAACCTCTCTGATGATTTATTTTTATATAGTTGCCGATTGTGGTTTCAAATCTCACAACTTCTTGTCCGCCGGTTATGGTTAAATGCCGTACGTGCACATAACGTTTATCATTTACCACTAAGCTTCTTTGTGGAAACTTATTTTATGATGGGTGCATGAATAGGAAATAAATACGAATGGATCTGGAGACCAAGAATGCATTGTAATTGCATACAAACAGAAAGTAATGATCTGTTTATAGATCATGGGCACCTACGTACAGAGACGGAACTTTGTATCACTTGTGCAGAATTAAAGGCACACATTTGCTCTGTAACTTCTTCAACTAAGTAGTCGGGCACTCTCATATACAGAGTAACCAGATACGAATTACGAACGACAGGAAAAGCCATTTAAAAGAACAACAAGGGGCTGGCTTTATTTTGGAACTGCATTCATGCCATTATGGCCACCTCGGCCTTCGCTGACAGTTATTCATGCCGTTTTTCAATGGTTCGACGACTCGGACCAATAGGTTCGTCGTTATTCCGTCAAATAGCGTCTCGAATGTTGGCCTCGAGATCATTGAAAGTACTATAAGTAGAAGTAGAAGTATAAGTACTTAACGTAGCTCCAGAGAAAATAATCAAATGTATCAAGGCGCCAATTGATGAAGGCTAGCCGTGAGATGACCCAGTCGCCAAATTTCTCCTTCAAAACTTCGAGCTTGTAGTTCCGGCTTCAATTCTTGCATCAGCACAATCTCGTACGGATGTAAACCCAAACCCAACTGCAAAATAAGCCGGATTGACCAGCTGGCGATGCTGCTTGCCACCGTATTTGGTATTCTTCTATGCTGGCAGCTACTGGTAGGATGATGGTGTGGTAGCCGATTTATCGCCAATGATGACTGGGGCATGGGGGGTATGGGCTTATGTACACAGGGCAAAGCTGCTGACTGCATCCAACCTGATAGGATGCCGGAGCGATCCGTTGTTGTGTGGTGAACTAATGTATGTAGCGAACCCTCTGCCCGAGGGTTGGAGATTGAGCGTGAGGTTAACTCCCCTACAACGTAAAAAAAATAACGAGTTCAGAAACCACAACCTGCCTGTCGGATACGGACGGGTCTACTGTTGACGCCCCCGGAAATGGAAAAAGGACAATGACTTTCGGTTTTGCATGTGGAATGTGAAAGCAGACATAACCGCAATCCAGGAAATGCGGTGGAATGGACCGGGCAAAAGGAGGATGAGAAACTGCGACCTCTACTACGGCGATTGCTACAGAGAAGGAGGGCAGCGCTTATTTGGTTGTGGACTTGCTGTTCGAGGCAGACTTAGGCAAAAAGTCTCAAGCTTCAAGTATGTTCCCCATCAAGGCTAAACATCTGCCCGATTTGCGCCCTAGCCCCGGCAGAGGAGAAGGATGAGAATAGCAAGGATGACTTCTATGATCTTCTAGAAATAACATACGATCAATGCCCCAGATATGACACTAATATCGTTCTAGGAGATCTCAACGCATAGCTGGGCAAGGGAGAAATCTTTGCCAGAGTTATCGGAAAACACAGCATTCGTAAACGGTCTCAGGCTGGTGGATTTCGTCTCGCGGCGTAACCTCTCTGTGATGAGCACGCGGTTCCTACACCTCAACATCCATAAGGAGACCTGGTGGTCACTGTCAACCAGATTGACCACATTGCGTTCGCGGCAGAGACTCCTGCAGTATTCTCGAATTTCGAACGTTCCGAGGATCCAATGTCGACTCGGATCATTTCCTTGTTGTAGCCGAGGTAGTAATGAGGGTATAGAGAGAAATTCGGTGTCGAGACGGCAAACTACGGTTTGACGTTGGAAAGCTACAATCGCAATCGACCGCTAGGAACTTTGCCGACCGAGTCTCCCAGAAACTCTCTGTAAGTTCGAGCCTGAAAGAAGCTGCCACTGATGTGCTGGGTTTTACGACCCCACCAAGAAAAAAAAAACCCATGGTTTGACTACGAGTGAAGGCAGTCACGTGCAGCCAACGCTGCATCGAACAACGAGACCTGTTCGTGAGCTATACCAGCAGAAGAGAAGGGAAGACAACCGGCTTCTCAGAAGAAAAAAGAAAGAGCACGAGAATCGCGCGGGCGAGCAGGTGGAGAGGTGTTACGGCAAGAAGGAGGTCCGAAAGTTTTACCAAAAGGTAAAACAGTTTTCCGGAGGGTATATACTTTGAACCGAAGTCTGTAGGGATGAAAAATGTAGTAGAGACGCAGTCGAAGCAATTTTGTAAAATTTAAATTGAAAATGTTTGATATTATTTTTCAATAATTTCATTATTTTGGCAGTGTTCACTTAGAACATTGTTAGTTTGTGTGCAAAGTGTCTTTGCATTGTCAAGGTTCATTGCGTCGATAGGTCGGCAGGAGTAAAATTAGTTGAAGACTTATGTTCGATTGTTTGTATTATTTAGTTTTACCTTTTTATATTCCCCCCGATACGTGCATTAATACCCCATCATTAGCTGAGTTAATTACCCATTTGTATGCAATCAAATAAGGTTTACCACTGTTAATTAAAATGTGCATTCAACACCGACACTTTGACTAGCTTTTTTGCATTATGATGATGCATCTGTCGATATAAGCAAACTGCCAGTGAAATATGCAAATCGTTCGCGACCTGCTGTGAAATCTAGTCAGTACCCATTATAGAGTTCATTTGGCGATGAAATTAATTATCGTATGAATGTTGCAACACGTTATTTAACCGTAATCACGTGCTATCATCCCCTATACATAATTGTGTGCATGTCCATCTCACTCCGTGCCCTTTGCATCAAACGCAATCCCCGCTCATGCCAACCACGCATGAATTATTGTTGAGCATTCAGGGATTGAAATAAATGGAGGGACGAATATGGTGAAGACTAGTCGATGTATCGGACAAGTAGCTTGGTATTCTAACACCTTCCATGCGACTACTTTTCTTCAGCCGCTTTGGGGCGTCTGTTTTTAAGCTCCTCTATCCTTTTGTGTTCTGTTGTCTCATCACTCTCTATTCCTACGTTGGTCAGTCTATGCTTAACGGCAGAGGTGCATTCTTATAGTCCTGTGGTCCGTTCTATGCCTGCGTATATGAAAGATGTTGAAACTATAAAACTCTAGAGATTGGATTACTCCCCTTTTAAATAATGCTCATGGCAATACGTATTCGTCTTAATACCCCAAGTTGACAGAAGATTTGTGCAATTCTGCACAATGTGCATGAGCTTCTGACAGTCACCTGTCGGGACAAAGAAGGACAGCTCGAAGAAGAGTGGCAGTCTATACTCAGATTCTGGGAAGACTGCTAAACTGAATGAAGAACGGATGTATCGTCATACCTTTCTCAAAATCCAGTTTCCCCTTCATGTGAATTCGATTCGGAAAATCAGTGTTCTGGTGAAATGCATGGGATCTATTTATTTTCAATCTGAAGTCGGAGTAAATTCTGGCATAAGTACATCCGTCTAGCACCCTTCCGTCGAGTATAAATATTTTCCTGGCAATGCATTGTTGATGTCATAATGTTCAACCCACGTGCTATGTACACACCCCATGTTACGTCTGACCTTGAAGTGCTCGGCATGATGTTTAAATTAATCGAACGAACGATGCTCGCGCAAGCAATGCTTGTACTACTCGAGGAAAGACGTGGAGTACTCGGATTTGAAGTGCTGATGTCTGTGAGCGGCAGATGAAATCAAATCAAAATCCGCCAAAATATTGATCGGGTACTGGGGGAATGTTATTCAATATCTTGTGATGTGGCTGTCAGGTGTGTGTTGAGGAATGAATTCATTTAATTACAGCAATATAAATCATCCTTGAAACAGGAATTTGGATTACGTTGATGGCATTGATATGTGCTTATGAACATTTTATTGTGCGTACGTAATTTTCGAAATTCGAAATGTTTCAGTTGAATTCGCAGCCAAATTAAGATCGCAACTGGCCTCTTGGTGTGGTAGGCTTGGTGTACTGTTTGACAAATCACCACGAAAAGACTCACATCTCAACGTCCCCAAATTATTCAGCTTGGTGACAAAAATCAATGTTCTTAGTGAATATATGTATGGTGGGAATCATCAACATTCCGACACCGTTTTTTCCTCTCAATGTACGTCATTGAATGATACGCGACCGAATAGACCATATCCAGGTGGATGTGGCTTGGTAAGGCTTCCAGCCGATTACTTGCGCACATTGGGATGGAAGCTGTGATCCAAAATTGGACGCACAACAACAGGTATCACGTAGTCGCGGGCATTATTTTATATAAAAATTATATTCAAAAAGCAAATGCCATGCTTTTTATTCCACCATCCACATTCATTTTACGTATTTTATTTAAAATTAAAAAAAAACTGATCCAAATGAATCACACTTCATCAAATCAACCATTTATTCATATCAATTACTGTGTTACAAAAAACTCGACACAGCATTCAAACAATAGTTACGTGTGCATTCGCTTGCAGTGTCAGGCAGCACTGATTTGGTGAACCGAAAGCAGGCAGCACCTGATTTTTGCATGCGTTCAATGTCATCATCAAACCATTATTTTAAAATCATTCCTGCTAATTTTGTTCATAATATTCATTTCATTATCTCTATTGCCAATTCGATGCAAGGTCATTGCGGACGATATTGCTATAGCAGTCTATAAGTCCCTACAATTTAATAAATTTAATAGAGAATTCTCTCTGCGTGTAAACTCTTCTATTTGAGTTGAACCAGGAAATAAGAATTTCCCCGCTGAATTAAACATTTTTTTTTACATAATTTGAATCCGGTTTCAGAACGTAACAATTTCCATTATGCTTATTAAATACCTTATTCAACTCTGTCATGAATTTTTGGTTTTGTTTATGAAGACCTCCCGCTATAATCACGTTCGTCCACAGTAGGTCGTGCCCACTTTTGCTTAAAAGCGATTTAGGAGGTTCGCAGCCGTCTCGTCTCTTTCGTCTACTGAAACAGATGTGTCCCCATCTTCGCATTGTATGTTGTCATAATCAGCAACTAAATGGGAAAGAAGATCTGAAGTAATGGTTTTACTTAACCACACTGACCGGCTTTTTTTCGGCCCGAACATCAGCACCCATTTCGGCTTCTCTTTTAATAACCAATTCGATGTTTCTGCCATCAGATGTTAACCCTTCATTCCCACCGACTAGCTCGGATGGTCATATAAACCTCCTTTGGCGCGGATTACAGCAAAGAACCACTACAATATATCCTGATTCAGTCGGTAGGTTAGGATATATTCAGCTCCAAAATCGGTTACCTCGTATTCTGCTTAGCATGAGTGTTGCCCACACCAAACAAGCCCCAAAGCGATAACTGTCAAATCAACTGTCACCAAAAACGTTTAAATAAAATTTAAAGTTCTAGGCCCTTAGAAAAAAAAACGCCCTTAATAGGCGGGCACTAAGATCAACGTCCTCCGATGCTAAACATGCCATATATGTACATATATTCTAGACAGGTGGAAGGTTGCACAGACATTAGACTTAAATCTTGGCAAAAGTGGAGAAAACTCCGCTCAGAACATTCTTGGGACACCAACCTTATACAGTCTCAATCTTTCCTCGAGAAAAACTTCTCAACTTGCGGAAATTTCCAGGCGGGACAGGATGTTGGATTATCAGACGTTAGATGGTTCTCTGCGTATTTTCGAAGAGAGATCGGGAGTAGGTGTAATCATTGCCGCGTTTTTCCAGCAAAGACTTTCTCACTTGGCTCATCGCCATCACCTTTCACTCAAGGACTACCCTGAACTGCTGCCCGATTCTTGATGAGATGGCTAAGTGTTATAGGCTATGGCACGTAATATGGTGACAGTGTGACATTCCTAGAAAATCTGAAGCAGATGACTTGAGATGACTGACAACCCATGCCTCCTGCCAATATCAGAAAGCCTCACGAAATTAATTCAACTAATCGTAGATAGTCTGAAGCCTTTTTGTGCCGCATTTCGAAGCAACACTAATCTCATTGCGTCTTAGCATAAAAACCTGGCATAATAAGGCTGATCAGGTCTGTAGTTAGGGCACTTATTGCCCTTTCAATAGGCCATCGTGTTATTGGCAAACACGCCTATACGATGGATCTCCCTCATACTTATGTCTGCAGATGTTGGCGCGATGACGAAGATGAAGAAAACATTACACGTCTCCTCAAGTCCTTATGACATTGGTTTTTAGAGTAGGAGCAACCAGCCACGTCACGGCATATTTACGAAGCAGACTCTATTGATGAACTGTCTCAGCTACATACATATCTGTCTAGCAATCCGAGAACATATCAAGTGGAATACATTTGATTGAAGTCGGGATCCAAGCAAGGCCAATTAAAATCAATCATTTTCCCATCAACAAGACGTCCAATCACAATTTCGCTCAACTCAAACGGAAGCACATTTGTGGCAGACAGCCATTTATCTTTTCGCTTTAACACACAAAGTATTCGAATTATGTGAGTGAGGGATTCAATCAGCCAGTCTAAACAGAAATGATCAAATTAAATTGCTTTTCCGAAGCTCATTCGACAAAACCAAAACCTACGCACATCAAAGTTCGTCTCTCATCTAGATCGACACGCACCCAACCACAGCGCCCATGTGTGAAGGCACGTCATGAGAGATTATGGCGAAATTTTGAAATTGATTAACGATTGTATTACGATTACACACAATTAAAAGGATTTTCAAAAAGCTTATCTGAAACAATGTTCACAAGAAATGGAGTGTACTTGTGAATGCACATTCACCGCATTCACTCAAGTGAATGGTATCTGCTCCGGGCAGGAGCTGGATTCCGATTTGCATGAGAAAATACACATACAATGGACGTGCCGCTCTGCACTCAGAGTTCCGTCTGATGGCTTGACATTCCATTGTTTCAGCACCGCACATAGCACAGTCGGTTTTCTGATGATTCCTCAATTCAAAGTATGTGTAGGGACGTGCTGTGCTTGGGTATCGTGCGATCACACGACACACGACACACTCCGTACAATTGGTTAGATGACAGGGTGGTTCTATTTGAATATGACTCATGAACTATGACAAACTGATTCACGTGCCATCATGACGTGGTTGAATAGAACCTCTGCGTGTGGGATTTGCATAAAAGGAAATTATTACGAGCATACATCTGAGTGGAAATTCTGGTCTTTGATGTGAATAAGTAAATGATTTAAGAGCACAATTTGAAGCAAATGTAGTATTTATGGAATAACAATCATTTGAAGAACACAGACTAGAGTTTTAGTTATGGAATAGCTTCGCTAGCAGTGCTTGTTCATATATGTCCGTCGTTATTCAGAAAAAATCGCGTCCCGAATGTTTACCGCCTTTATGGATGCATTGATGTTGTTTGTATTGATGACGTCTGGAGAAGGAGATTCAACCACGAACTGTACGGGCTGTACAGCGGCAATGCACCTAGTTAAGCGTCTTCGGATCCAACGCTTAAGATGGCTAGGTCACGTAGAGCGGATTGACACCTCCGGCCCGAAGAGTCTTCGATTCCGAGCCATTGGGACAACGCAACAGAGGGTGTCCTAGAACGAGATGGCGCACACAAGTGGAGAAGGACCTCAACCAACTTGGTGTGCACAACTGGAGGCAGCTGGCGAAAGATCGTGCTGGCTGGAGAGGCTTTTTGGTTAAGGCCCAGGTCCACCCCGGACTGTAGCGCCAAACAAAGAAGAAGAAGATGCTTGGCCGAACACTTGTGGATTATGTTCGCTCCAAAAGCAGTACATTTTGCTTGGTGACACAGCCACTGAGCCAAAAATGTGTCTCCTCCGAGATGATTAATTTTCGTGCGAAATTCGGCCAACCTTTCCAGTTCCAAATTAGTGAACATACGGCGTTCTCGATGGTCGTTCAGCTATAATTCTTGCGACAGCACAATCTTAGGCGGATGTAAGTTCAAATCCAACCGCAAAGTAAACCGAGTTGACCCGCTGTCGAAGCTGGTTGGCGCCGAATGAATACTTTGGCGGTTGGACGTCATTGGTAACTTTGCTAAAAAAAAAACCCCCTCAGTTTTACCTTATGGTCAAGAGTTGGTTGTCTTCGTGCACTTCTTTTTCAAGGACACAGTGGTAACAACATTTTGATCTAAGTAAGTGCACCGCGTTAGGCCTTACCTATCTATTTTCCTTATTTGAATAAAATCCTTTAGATCGAAAAAAATATGACTGTTTTATACATCACTGCATCAACTATGCGCTTGCTGTCAAAGGTCAAGATCAACTTCATCCATGCTTCCATACAGATGCGATGCTGTGATATCAAACAAAGTCCCATGGGCACTCATGGAGACATGAGTACATCCTTTCAATAATAAATAATCATGTTATTCGTGTGTTAACCAGGTATCTCCTTTCCCTCTACTCAAGGGCACGTCATGACCAACAACTTCATAATGGAATGCGATTTGAGATCTTTTTAATGGAAGTCGAGAAGAGTAGCATCAGTTCTCGGAATTAGACTCTATCTCCTCTTTCAAATGCACTCTTCGTAGTACTCAAACTGAATTCAATAACACTGAAAGTTAATTAATTTTGAGAAGGATGTCAGGAATCGGAAAAAACTTTGCAAAAATTTCTTGGAACTTCATCGATTCAATTAACTGGATGACTTGCTTTCACATTTTAGACAATATCATAGTTCTGTCTGTGAGAGGGTGTTACTTTGATAGCATAGCATGGCTGTGACCAAGGTGAAATTAAATGGATTTTTTATCCAGACAATACCACAGATAGATAGTTTTCATTGACAGCAACTTTGGTTTCCTTTATTGCTTACTTTTTCGCTGTACATTAATAGTGTACCAATCATGTACAAGTACAAGGAAAATGCGAGGGCAAAATTCCGCACTATTAGGGACTATTTCAGATCATGTTGGATAGATAATAGAAACCAGCCGCGAAAAATTGTCTTGGACCTGTAAAGGTAGATGATTCCAGAGATGTAGAGCATGAATGAAGGAATACCTGTGCGAGGTTAATCATGTTGAATACAAAGTCTAAGCGTAAAATTACTACTCGATCTACAGAAATTGATTTTTTTCTTAAAGACAGCTAGACTGTTTCCTGTGAATGAGTTTGAAGCACGTGTGAACAATAGTTTACAAATGGTTCCAAAACGTACACGGCGAAGGTTAAAAGCATACCGAGCACTGTGCAATCTCGTTGATTGCTTTCCACGAATTTCGGAGAGAGAGCTTAAACATGTTTTAAAGGGTTAGGCCACTCTAGAATGCTTTTTTTCGGTCACCTAGGACCTCAAAAATTATGTCCCAAAAGATTATGGTCGGGAAAACATGTCTAAGTACTCGGTTCTTGAATCTTAGTTCAAAGCCCCTGGTCTCCTTTTGAAAGAATTCTCGTTCCTTTTAGCAACAGAATCTACAACCGTACCAAGACGATAAAGGGTGATTTTTTAAAAGCTATATGAAAGTTTTTCAAAAAAAAAAACACAAAATTGCATGAAATCTTTATTTGAATCGATAGTACGGTCCATATAATTTAATGTTTGAAGATTATTTTACAAATGGTCCATCCGCTTAGTCCAATTTTGGCATACTCTTTCCAACATTTCGGCCGGTATCTCACGAATAAATGCTTCAATGTTGTCTTTCAATGCGGGCTTGTCTGTATAGACATGAGCTTTAACATAGCCCCACAAAAAATAGTCTAAAGGCGTTAAATCGCACGATCTAGGCGGCCAATAGACCGGTCCCGAACGTGAAATAAAATTTTTACCGAACATAGTCCATTGTTGCGCGTGCTGTGTGGCATGTGGCACCGTCTTGTTGAAACCACATGTCATGCAAGCCAAGTTCTTGCATTTTGGGCAAAAAAAAGTTGGATATCATCTCACGGTAGAGCTCACCATTCACAGTACGTTACGATTCGCATCATCTTTGAAGAAGTACGGTCCAGTGATGCCACCAGCCCATAAACCGCACCAAACTGTGACTTTTTCTGGATGCATTGGTAGCTCTTGGAATGCTTCTGGCTGATATTCACTCCAAAATCGACAATTCTGCTTATTTACGTACCCATTGAGCCAAAAATGAGTTTCGTCGCTGAACACAATTTTAATTGAAGAAGCCCGCGATGAACTTTCGTATCAGAGCACGTATTTTGATAATAAAATTCAATAATTTGCAAGCGTTGTTCGTTTGTAAGACGATTCATGGTTAAATTATAGACCAAACTGAAGATGTTTGACAGTGAAGCAAAACACGAAACGTGCGTCAGCTGTTTAAACCAGTGTTGCCAAAAAGATAATAGCTAAAAAATCACTTTTTACAAGCTGGGGCAAAATTAATCATCCTGTCGGAAGATGTTATAATTTTTGCAAATGGCATCGTACGTCAATCATATTTGAGATTTGTGAACTAGACAGTTTCAGTAGACATACAGACAAGCAGTGGAGTGGTATACTCCGGATGAGCGTGGAATAATTGTGAAGGAAGAGTTTCCTGGTCGCGTAATCTCCCGTTTTGGCGATTTGGTATGGCTGGCAAGATCGGCTGATTTAATCATCCCAGACTTCTTTCTATGGGGCTACTTGATGTCGCGGGTCCATCCAATTGCCAACAAGCCTCAGGCAATCGCAGCACAAATGTGTATCGCAAAACGGGCACAAATGTGTATCAACACTGGCGGCAGCCACTTGGCGAACATCATATTTTTTACTTAACAGGAAAAAAATGTAAAGGTCGAAATAAATATTTCCATCATCCAAATTAATTTTTTTTGTTTTGTAAAAAAATTAATCAGAAACAAAATTGGATGAATAATTTGTACATTGAATTTGCATTAGGACAACACTTTTGGAATATCATCATCATTCCACATCATCATTGATGCAGATTTAGAATAAAAAAGGACCTAGAATCGAACCTTGGGGTACACCATTGGAAAGATCACAAGATTGCTACAGTTTTGAATTATATGACACACATTGAACTTGATGACCGAGAGGGAATTATTGTATCCATTTAATTTTCTTCACCAGATGCTCTTTTCTTGAAAATGCCCTTCTGATTGATCGTTTGGGATAGACTGGTTCTAGTCAAATAACTACTTGTATTCCACAAAACCTTCGTTCTGTTTCTCTCAGCTTGTTTCTTCTACAGCGCTTGTACGATTGAAACCGAAAGTCCATTGGCCTGGCGTTGTAATTTCTAAACTGTTTTACCAAACAACGATGCTTCCCGATTGCATTGCTACGCTCCATGAATTTTTTTTGTAAATGCAAAACTTGTCTCGCTAGGAATGCTCTTCAGTTCGCCCCAGACATGCTTTAGGACATTCAGTTAAGCCATTCCATACAATCTAGAGATATATAAGACGAATAATTTTGCCTATACCTTCGGCCATGTTTGATGAATACGGCGGGTGGAGTACAATTTCCCATCTAATATTGTATTTGCTTACTAAACTTTTTACTTGATTTGCAACATCAGGTTTAGCATTGTCCTGCGTGTCATGCATTAGTGATGCATGAGACTGATTGAATTTTAGTTGCTAAGTTGGCATGCAAACCAGTCCCATTTTTCATTTCATTGTTTTTATGTATGGGCAGAACGTTTAAATTCCCACCCACTTCACGCAAAGACAACCACTAGCAAAGTCAATCCCGCTCTCTCTCTTTCTCTCTCTGATCTAAATTTAATCACAGATTATCTTCACATTTTGCGGTATTTGATTATTGCTTTGCCCTTTGTCTGTAGTCATTGCCAACGAAACCAAACGAAATCGTTGGTCATTAAAAATAACGACATTTGAATTTCTGAAACATTTGTGGATGCATTAGTAGATGTTAATCAGCCGTTGACCGTTGAATACTGACTTCAAATGGGAATCTTTAAGGTTGACCTTTAAGCACACACTTTGGTGAAATTTTGTAATAAATAACTCGATTGGTGATTTCAATAGTATATGCAATCAACTACAGCGCGGCAAGCGTACCTATGTATATATCTTAGGAAAAGTTAGTTACAGTGGGGTCTCATTTATACGAAGCTCACTCACAGTTATACGAACAATTTCTCGCGATACGGTACGGTTATTTATAGATACGGTCGCTGTAGTTGTTCCTGTTGTTTATAATGCTTTAACAAACAATAATACGTCGTTTATTCACAATGGCCAAAAAACATGCTACTATTCACTTAGAAGAAGTATTCACTTATACGAGGAATCTTCCCTTGTATATTCATATAAGTGCGACTCTACTGTAAATTGTGTCAGTCTGGGTTCAAATTCAGGAATAAATGTTACAGCTGGCCGAGGTAACCTCTAAGTCACTGAGTTATAGCATCCCCTTCTGACGTTCTGTACAAGTCGTCGATGAATGTGTCAAACAAATACCTCGTGACCGTTTGGTTAAAATGGTCTCATTACTAGAAATCCTTACATTTGGCAGCTCACTTTGTAGCTTACTGCAGTGTGTACGCGCTGCTCGAAGTTATTGATGCTGATAGACAGTCCTTTTCGACATTTTCAAGAGATATTTTCGAAAAATCCCATAAAAAGGCGACGCTTGGCTTAATACTTTTTACCATGAAAGTCGTCGAAAGTTCGCTTCCGACCTTGACGGAGCAGCCATGGCCCACCATTGTCATACTGCGACACACAGCGAGGAGTACGGCAAGAATATCAGAACTTGGCGACGTACAGGACTCTATATAGTGTGTCGTATGCGTATTTGAATGTGACGAACAAATGATGTGACGATGATTACTCAAAGAACATCATGCTTCGTATAAAAATGTCCAACGTAATCAAACTTCAATGATATACGACGCAGAAGTTGAGATCTCCTACATCCGCCAACACGTCTGGTTCCACTCATTCGCTAACTAATTTATCCCTCATCTGATGATTGTTGTTGATGTCGGACGTTGAAACTTGAACACAATCCCAACGGAGCTAATTATCCCATTTCCGAACATCATTCCTTTAACTACCCGTAATAGAATTCACAAGACGATGCCGAATTACAGAGAGAGTTGCTGTTGCAAAAAGTTGACTTGTGCGTGGCTAATGGACTGCTCTTAGCCCAAAATCTTAAGGCGTTACCACAAATCCTTTCATTAGAAACTCATCCGAGGATTGCTTCGCCCTCTACATTTATTCAATTACATGTTGCGCAGCCATGTATCCCCCTGGGGCGGCGCAAATAGCTACTGTTTTGAGTTTTCCCTGCGTACCCCCATCCAAGCAGACATGCTTGGCTTCTTCATAACCAAACGTCTGTGGATCCGTGAGTTATATTTCGTCGGGGTGGTTTATGCACACTTCGTGCCATCATTATGGATTCTGTCTCAAAGTTTACCAAACATCCCATCGCTTTGGCAATTTAATGTCTATTGGTTGGAGTTTGTTTATTGAAAACCAAATGCCTTTGGTTGTACGAGTAGGTATACATAAAAACATGGCCGAGGTGTGTGTAATGGAATTTTGAAAATCCACAAGTGCTCGTACATACCCACTAGATAAGCACTGCTGGCAGTGTTGGCAGTGTCGTCTTTCATTGCAGGAGGGTGGGGGGGGGGGGTTGCAAAATGGAAACTTGGTCACAGAGCACCGGCGGCGAAAGGAATTTATTAAATTTAAGGTTTGATGTCTCGTGGTAAAGTTCTGCCATCAATATTGATTTTATGGTTGTCGTTTCATATCTGTATCCGACGGGTGTAATTACTCTTTTTGCTGCGATATCGTAATTACATAAAGTTGACATTTGTTTTATGCCCTATAGCAATTAAAGGCCACCACACTGGGAGGTGTCTGTGTGTATGTGGCATCGAGTGTTAAGTTGGTACGTGTGAGCGATGAATTCATTCGAAAGGAACTCGCTATCGTGATACTTTTCAACATAATCATTCCCCGTGAATTAAACGTTTCGGTCTGCCTGTCGACATTCTACTTTTCAGTACGGATTGCTCCGACCTGGCGCTCCGGCATAAACATTTTAAAAAGGGCAGTATTTGGAGGTTGCTCGCATGTACCGTCAATAAAGTTGAGGTGCATTTTAAAACTTTTCGCATCGCATCGAGTGATATAGCATTCAAGTGTTTTTTTTCGAAATTAAGTGGTTTTTGGTTCTGTTTCAGAAGTACTTAGCTCCTAAGTGGGTAACAGTGTTTCCACTATGAGATGGGGGATCCGACTTACAATTGTATTCCGACTCCAAACGGCGAAGTTTGAGAAGCTTTTGTTCCAGACAGGAGTACGATTTTACCTTCCCCCCAACCATCCCGAATTAACGAGCATTTACTGGATATGTAATTGATGCAAAGAGTCAGTAAGTGCCCACTAGCTCGCCTAGCTTTAGTTCGGTAGCTTCAAATCATCTTCAGCTGGATGTTATCTAGTCTTTTCGAATTTGCCCTGTAGCATAGGATCTCACCGGAAGACAATTTATTGTAAAGGGACGACGGAGTCCTGTAGAGGTGAAGGCAAGTCCTTAAAAAATAGTCTCGAACACCCACTACTTTTCCATCAAGCTTGCTCCCACTCTCAACCACATGGAACATCCACCAGTTTGTATTTGCCGATGACCTTCATTCGCGCAACGAGATGTCATCGAGACTTTTTGTAGGACCTCTGGTCTCAGCAGAAGCTACAGATGTATTCAATCGAAATCGAATAAGGTTGGTTGTTCAGCGCAAAGTTCATCAAAACCAAGACTGTATCAAAAGAAGTCTATGTTAGCAATAAATGTGTTGCCCAAGCAATGGAACCATCGATTAAGATGTTTACTTTCAAAATCAAATTAGATTACAGAAGGGAATTAGTGATTGCCTCGTCGATTCCTGGGCTCAATACCCAACAGAAACTAATTTCAGAATTCACGGCACCATGTCTTTCAAGTTACTGGAGTCAGCACATCGTACGTAAGTCTCCTCCACTCGTGCGAAAATAATACCACTAGCAAATGGCAGTATCGAGCAAAATTTTGATTAGTTTTGTGGATCGTCGGCGCCAATCTGCTAAGCCGATAATACGCTGCACACATGGCACAAGTGCTGCGAAGTCCGGCAGAATGTGTGGATACTTAAACCAAACCCATTGCGACTCAACTGATGACGGTTGTATATTGAACGGATAAAATGATTTTGTTATCTTCGCATGTTTTGTTATTATCGGCGGACAGATATTAAATGCTGTTGCTTCGACCACTCCATTAATTCTGAAATTTCGTAAATCTAAATGTAACAACCGATCTCTCACTGATTGTGTGACTATCTCTCTCTTTCCACGTCGTTAAGCTTACCATACCCAGAGAATCACATACCAGATGATATTTTAATGACCAAGTGCCACATCAACCGCACCCACACAATTGTGTGGTTTTAATATTTCTATGTTATTTCAGTTTCCTTGCAATTAAGCACCTCCATCTGGCTGCCATCAAAAAATCACTCCCGAAAGGGTAGCCAATGGACAAACACCAACGGCAACTGGAATAATAAAGGAAACCCAGAGCCGAATGACAATATTAAACCGGAATGATACCCCGGGCAAATATCCGAAAAGGGATACCAATCGAGCAGCCATAAAGTGGTCAATAAAAGCTATTTGTGTTGTGTTTCGTTGGTCGGTGCCTGGGAGCCTTTGGCTGTCTTGGGTTTCATGGTTTTCCTTCGTCGGGATGGGGCGAATTGATCTAAAATTAATTTCCCATTTCCACAAAAAAAAGGTCGAGGTAAATAACGACAATAAGTGTTGTCCAATCACATTGTCCTTTTGGATCAGCTTCGATGGAGATGAAATGGACTGTCTGCAGAAAATAATTGTTACTGGCTTCCATCCCCGGTTAAGAGTGAATCCTATGATTTCATTCCTTTCTATTTGGATTTTGATGTTTCTTTTCCAGATTTCAGTTTAATCATGGTTCTATTATCGTTATCAGCCCGACCGCATGTGGGATATTAAAGCATCGATAAGGTTTATGTTCGATACCTTTGAATGTCCGCTCACAACAACTGGTGTTACTACAGACTCGAATTAACCAAATTTTCATTAAAAAAGGCAGATGATATATTGTGCTACAGACGTTTTGTTTCTTAATTATATGCTTCTTGAGAATTCTTCTTACCGTCATTAAAACTTCATCAAAGTACCGAATCTTGTCTGAGTACGCGTATTTACAGTACCTACGTATACCATTTCTGACACCATCCAACTCACTTGTCGCCGGACTGTTTTCGCAAACTCTTAGATGGCGCTGCAACATCATAACTGGACAACATCATAACCGCTGCGATGAGTCAATGATGGCCACATTTGAAGCAGATGACATCGCTTTTGCGATCGACTTGTTCGAAGGCAAACTATTTGTTTGAGGGACAGAACTGCAGTTTCGAATTGAATTAGAGCCTCCTCATCATACGTTACCATGCGAGGCTATCTCCTGTATATGGAGAACATACTGCTGCAAATTTTAGTCACTATGTTTCTGCCTTCCTCGTATTTCATTGTAAATATCCGATTTAGTTACAACCTTGCTTTTCAGCTCACATTTCAATACCGTCCAACTTCGAATCTTGTTGGTTCTGACGAATAATGTGGCAGTGCCTTTGAGCAGTCTCTTTCCGTAGATGAATTTGTTTCGGTCACACAGGCCTAACACTTGAGAGCTCTCTTCGATTTGTTCTAGCCAGTGCTGCATCGGGAAGTTATCTGCTCCACTAAATTGTTGTAAAGGCTCTTGGATATCCTAAAGCTGCAATTAGAACTCAAACGAATGTATGGCTCTCTCTTCTTCAATTCTAGCCTTTCTGCACAGCCTTCGCAGCTGACGAGTTGGCCCACATCTTCATTTCTCCACTCATTAGGGAACGCACGATCACATGGTGGCATAGAATCATCTACACTCAGATCTATGCTGGTCGACGGGATTTCTTGGATCAAATTTGAAAGGCCTTCAGTCGTGAAATCGTGTACAGCCTCTTGCAGACGAACTTTCAACTCGGCCTTAATATCAGTAGCTTGGCATTTTAATGTTCTGATGGCACTTTTAAGTTTAGACACTGTTGCAGTCTCGAGAAACTTGCTCCACTGTTCAGTCATTATAAATTTATCAAACCAATTCACTTCATGGAGAAAATGTCGTGGGATTAGTGCGATCACAAGCGGTATCGATTTCTATTATGAAACTGATTTCCTAGTGTAGTTAGTACAGTTGATCTGTCCACAGGTCGCACTTCTGAAAGTTGTAGGCTTATATAGAGAAACAACAAGCGCGAGTGTGTGGTGTTTCCGTTTAATGAGTACTGCTTCTTTGTTGGCAAATCTTTATCCCCGATCGGATGATCGAACATACAAAATAAGATTGCAGCTAAGCAACAGACTCAAAAAAAGAGTTCAATATGCAAAAACAGTGGGGCACAAAAGTGCTCATTTCATAATTCTATTGTTACAGTTGTTCGGTTTGAACTTTTCTCCAATTAATAGAACCAAAATGAAGTTTGTCGTGACTATACTTGCCTTCTCAAAGTCAGACGAAATAAATGCGAGCGATAATGGAATATTACATTCAGACACAAAACTGCATAGTTCATAGAAAAAGTTTGACTACTCATAATGAAAAATATGATTAGCAAAGTTTCATCCTTTACCTTGTACAGTAAATAACTATCGCATGTTAGATGGTATCTTTTCGACGAAGCAAAGGGGATATAGAACTGTGGACCTTTTGGACGGGTGGAAACTCTTCCTGTCGGGAGTTGCACCTCAAATGTCTGCACAAGCGAGAGTGGGGATACTCACAAGTCCCAGGCTGGCAGGCAGGGTATTGGAGTGGATACCATTAGGAGGTAGAGTCGCGATTAAAGCTCAAGCTTGAAAGGTCAACTTTGGCTCTAGTGCAGGTGTATGCACCGAATTTAGAGTCAGAGTACGCGGCTTTCCTGGATGAAGTTGATGCTGCCCTTGATAGGATAGCGGAGATGGATTCCTATATCCTGATGGGTGATTTCAATGCTCATATGGGTGTGGACGTAACGACATGGGGGAGTGTGATTGGGAGGAACGGTGATCCTCCTCAGAACGCGAACGGAGAGAAATTGTTGGACTTTTGCAGTGCAAATGGCATGTCCATAATGAACACCTTCTTTCCACACAAAGGCATCCATAAATACACGTGGTACCGTCAGAGTCTTCAACAGAAATCGTTGATAGATCTCTTTGTGATACCATCGTGTGTGAAACGGATGGTGTGTGACGTTCGTGTGATGAGAGGGGCTGAACTGTCAACTGATCATCACCAGGTGTTGTGTACGCTGTACCTCACTGATAAAGTACCTTTTCTGCCAAGGCGGAAACCAAGAGTGGTTACACGCATACGGTGGGAGAAACTACAGAACAGTGAGTTGCAGTTAAATTTTGCACGGCACATATCTGAAAGGTTTGAGCGACTTCCAACTGTTCCATCGCTAAAAATGGGCAAATCCGCCGGTGTGGATGAAGTCCGGCCAGAAATGATTAAGGCAATGGGTAAAGAGGGAGTTTTATGGCTCTCTCGTGTCATTAAAATGGCCTAGGAACCTGGTGAGACACCTGGCGATTGGCAAACTAGGTTGATTGTTCCACTTTTCAAAAAGGGGGACAAAAGAGATTGCTCCAACTACAGGGGCATATCTCTTTTAAGTATCCCCGGGAATGTCTATGCTAAGGTGTTGGAAGCGCGTTCTAGAGCTATGGTCGAGACCAGGATGGGGGATGAACAGGAAAAGACATATGACCGAGTCCCTCGATGTAAACTCTGGAGTGTCCTGCAGGAGTATGGGATTGATGGTACTCTTCTGAGGGCCATTCAGTCTCTATACATAAACTGTAGCAGCTGTGTTCGGGTAAGCGGTGCTAAATCAACACCTTTCACCGTGGGCGTTGGACTTCGCCAAGGGTGTGTCTTGTCACCTCTCCTTTTCATTGTATATATGGACTGGATGTTGCAGTGCAGCCGAGGTGAGGAATGTTTCACATTGGGAAAGTTGAGGGGGGGGGGGGGGGGGGGGGGGGTGAGGTTTTTGCAGATGACTTAGTTATCCTCACATCCTCCCAGACGGAACTCCAGCGCGCACTCGATAGGTTTGTGGCCGTATGTGCTGATGCTATGCGCTGATGCTGAATTACTCGCCGGGATAGGGTGAGAAGCACGGCAGTGCGCGAGGAACTCAACATTGAGCAGCTGCTTCTTCGAACAGAAATGGCTATGCTTCGGTGGTTTGGTCACGTGGCACAAATGTCCCCATCATCACGACTTCCGAGGCGGGAGTTGAATGCGATTCCATCAGGGAAGCGACCGCTTGGCAGACCCAGGACGAGGTGGTTGGACCAAGTCCAAAAAATCGCCTGGTTACGCTTGGGCATAGCTCCTGATGAGTTAGAGTCGATGGCGGAGGATCGAGTTGCCTGGAGAACTCTCGTGCGTGCCCCTAATTCATAGACTACGCCTTTGTCGACATTTCATCGGTCGGTATTTCTTAATCAAATTTTTTGAAGCTTTTGATATTTTTTCCAAGCGGATTTTTATTTTTAAATTGATATTTTAAAAATTGTCGCGCCGGAGCCGTGCGGGTTCATACCAGTTCGCACCAGTCCATACCAGAAAGCACTTAGGAACTGGAAGAACAGACTTCATGCGATTTTTGCTCTCCATTACAGCAATCGGCATGAGTCTCTTTCTATCTCTCTCCAGTTTCTCATCCGATCCCATCCACTGGCGTTATGTTACCTCATTATGTGGGTTGTCATAAACCCTTGAACGGGAGTATATTAAAAAAAAACACGCTGTCCTTACCGACAGCCTTCCAGGTATTCACGGTAGGGCTTTAACAAGGTGAAGCTGACGACAAGTATTCGTATTCATAAAGCAATCATTTTAAATGTCGCACCGCATAAATATTCCCACATTCAGGTAGTCCGCCATCTTTCGCTTCCCATAAATACAGACTGAGCGCAGAATTATGCATAACAAGCGCGACGCACACGAACGTAAGTACTCGCAGTGAAGTTGTTTATTACTTGGCCGCCTTCCACCTCAGTTCAACCATTCATCCAGAACATTTCAGCGAATTCATCTCTCAGCACATGAAGGTTTAAAGCAGTAGTGATTTAAAAAAAAAACACTTCCCTCTTCAATCTGGAAACACCATTCCCGCCAATTGATGAGTGTAATCAGATAGAAAATTACATCTACACCATCTAATACAGAGCACTTTAGGCTCCGGAAACGAATTCAATTTCATTACGCCTCATCAGTGCTGCCTGACCTTTTGGGAGATTGATGATGTCTATTCGAAGAGAACGAAGAACACTGTTGTAAGTGGGCTTGTGCACTGATATAGTCGAACAACCGAATAACCAGCGATGGACATTAATACATACGAGTTTAAAAGGGATAATTTGTTTATCCACTTTCGACGAATAGACTCAAACGTCCGTTCTGCTTCGACAGCATGTATCATATTGCTCTCAGCACAAGCACACCCCTACTCCAGGCCAGGGTTTTGGGTAACATTGCGCAAAAATACCTTCTTAAACTCCATTCAAGTACTGTACACTGTTTCGAATTAGATATCCTTGTTTGCTTCGTGCCAATGAACATTCTCAGCGTAGAATGCTTGAATACCATCCCCAACCACAGCACAGCCAAAAGCTTTGGGCGGCTAAAGTTCCCCGCCCCATTTGCTTTGATAGGCGCACAACACACATACATCCCGTGTGCGTGAAGTTATTCCACACTTTGTCGATGGGATGGAATGCGAAAGACGACTCTGAACCACAAAAGGAAAGTTAAACACTTAATAAAAATGATCTTCTGTTCTTTTTCAGGAAGAGCTGGATGCCGGCAGGAGTACATGGGGGAAAATTACACATTTTCCGAAAGAAAATCATGATAGGGTGTTGCCCTGTGGACGGCGCGGTGGTGGGATGGCAGAGTGTTTGGGGGCGGTAGCACTCCTTCCGGATTACTGTTGCTGTTTTGGTTCGGAACACATTTGTCTAATGGAATATCGGTATCCGTGGAAAAATACATTACGCGCTAATGGAGTTGAATGATATTTAAAGTTCTGGATTGAAATCCTAGATAGAGCATTTTGAAAACATATTATAGCCCCGAAATAGCAGCGGCTGATATTGACCGGAGGGAATTACGTGCCTAATCTGGTGATGGTGGGGGCAGAGATAAGACTGACAAGGGTCGTTGCTATCCTCGGACGGGATTTGAATCCCCAATGAAGCAATTTGCACATGCTTTGATGTTAAGCTCGAAGTTAACCTCGGGGAGACTATCCCACGCTTTGAAAGGATACCAATTTGAATAGTTTTGTTAAAGATTTTTGGTTCATTCTGATAACAGTGAAAGTACTAGAATCGTTAAAGGCATGACCACTTACATACAGTGGGAATCAAAAATGTGTATACACCCAGTACTCACTCGCATCATCGCATGCAAAATAAACTGCAAAATCTTTAGGTTAAGTTAGGTCAGTGGGTAGACGCCTCGAAGCACGTCTAACTTAGGTCTTCGTAGACCCATTATGATGCCCAGAGGTGGAATGGATTCCTCTTAACTCTTTCTCGTAGCGTCATGATTACTGGAAGTTAAATCATCATTAGTTCATACAGGTCTTTGAAGAAGTACTCTCCCAGCGTTCTACATCTCAACTGGCAGAGAGTGGTGCAATGGCAGAGATAGTGAGGAGCGTCCTCTTCTTCTTCCTCGTCGCTACTGCCTCTGCATATGAAGTCAAGTCCCATTTTGTTTTCAAGATGCTTCAGAAGATTATGGCGCCTCGACTACCATCCTGAGCTGCTTTTTGATATATTATAGGAGTTTGTCGGTTATTGAGCTATTGTACTTGGACCATAACATCCGAGTGGTCTCATTGGTGGTTAGAGAGTCCCATCGTTCATTTGCTAGGCATGATTCTATCATCCACTTGACATCTGCCAGAGATGGCTGAATGTATAGGATTGCCTGGGTTGGGTTTGTTTCGGCCCCTTTCCTGGAAATCTCATCTGCCGCCTATGTCCCTGTGTCCTGTGACCTTCAAGTCTTCGTAGCATCATGCTACCAGCTACAAGCTAGACTTGATCCCTGTTGCCGAAATTGCATTAATGGCTGCTTGACTGTCAATGGGGATGTCGGCCAGTGGTATCTCCAACATTGATATCATTCTGCCGCTTCTTTGATTGCAGAACCTCCGCTCGAAAAACACTGGCAAATTCAGAGTAGATGCCCCGCCTTGTACCTTTACTCATCTTCGATCCATCAATATAAACGTGGATGATTTATCTGCATTTCAGTCCTCCCCTGCCGGAAAATAACGCTTGAAGGGTATTTCCAAGTCAAGGTATGGGAGTGAATAGTTAAGTCAAGACAAGTCCTTAACATTTATGCAATACAAGTTCATGCTGCTGCCACATGGTCATCAAGGGCTATCCTTCCCAAATTGCAGGACAGGGTGGTACCGGATGTCATAAAGCTCTAGAAGAAAATCATTTCCTGTTCGTCATAAACAACCTCACACTTTTCTCACAACAGCCTGCAGCACAATGTTGCGTTGATGCTACCGTCGAGTGACGTTTCACTTCCAACACAAGCAATAGGAAGCCACACCTCGACACGTTTGTTAAAAAACGCAAGGCAACGTAATCTCACACAGCAGTCCCTTGCCAATTCGGAGGTTTTGTGTGTCATTCAACTGAAATTTGAAAGATGAACATTAACGTACGTAATGCAAAAACAGTAACATTACCGTAAGTATTGTATTTCTCGCACGACGAGCTGCAGTCAAACAACTCTCAATCATTAGCTACAGTTTACTGTGTGTTTTCACTTGAAAATCTCCTGAAATTGTGAGTGTGCACTGACAGTATAGGTAACAGTTTACACGCGTCCAAATATAGAAAACAAAAGCGCCTGATGAAGGGTATATCCCAGGGGGCATTTTCAACGTTACGACACAGAACCAGCACGGCGTTGTGTTTCCTTTCATCGAAAATTATGGTTTTGGCATAATTCCAACACCCATGTGCTTGGATTTCAGCACAAAACTGAACACTGAAAACAAAGGATGTGTTGTTTGCCTAGAACGGCATTTCCTTGTGGCGAAATGCCCCCGCCTGTCGCGTAACGAGCTCTAATGAGTTCCTAACGAAGTATGTGCACTTTAAAGGAGGGCAAATTTAATCAAACTCAAATGAAGGAACTTGCTCCGTGGTCCGTGATTGAAGTGCTTCGCCAAGCAGTTTTAATTCCATCAAATTTAAATTAAAACGGCTTAGAAAACATTCCCCAGCCATCGGCCCAAACCGCCACACCGTAACAAAAAAGTTACTTGTTACATGGAGCGCATAATAAAATTTCCACTTATGCATAGTAATTAACTTTTTTGGGTGACAAAAAAAACTTCGAATAATGATGATGTGCGGTCCAGGGTGTGGGGCAGATTTGCTTCCGGTCGACGGACGGGTTGGCGTTATTTTCAGGATGACTTCCCATTTATTTGGCATTAATATTCATAAGTTTCCCACATTTTCGCCGGGCAACCGAGTCCTGTTGTGAATTCCATTCCACCTCACGCTCTTCGGTGTATTCATGGCAAAATTAGCCCAGAGGACTGAGTTCTCGGAAATGACATTGTTGGCTGCGTTCGTTGCTGAATCTCTGATGTACGAAGTACGAACCCATTTTGAAATTCTGTCACAAAATCCTTCCCGGAGGTATAAGATCGAATATCTTGTCTAGGGATCACAAAATGTAATTCAGTGAGAGTTGTCAAGGGCCTCTCGAGCTGGTGATAGGCGTAGATAATTTGAATAAGTTTTCAAAAGCTCTCTTCGGGATACAACCGAATCATATCTATACTTGACATGAAGCACTGTCAGTTCATGTTGCCAGGCGATTCGGGTGAATACACATAGAAAGACGATACTATTTGGAGTTCCAAGAATAGGAACAATTCCAAACATATTTACCTTCTTGTGAAAAGTGCCTCCGGAAAATATTTTGTAATTTTTCAATATGGATGGAGTGGGCGGAGAGGTGGTGGATAGGTTGGCTCAAAGAATTTCACGTCAAATTAATTTGACCGTAACATTGAAATTCCCTCGTAATAATTTAGGCGGGGCTACAGACTGAACACTCCCGTTGTGTGTGATATTCTTTATTGTTGCAGATGAACGTACAGTTGTATCCCATCTCCGAGCGGCGGAGTTTAAGAGGCTTTTCCTAGGCATTACGACTGAACAGAGTTAGGGTCATGAATTACCAAAAAATGTGTATTTCTTGGACTGACTAAGCATTATTTAACATAACCGCATCCACTGGAAAGCTCGATAAACAATGTGGGGACTCTGTACCATAAATGTAAATGGTCAAGGAGTGGTTTTGCTGAGGTCTGTTGTGATCGTACCAGCACAGCGCAACGTTCATTTCGCAACAATCACTGCTGTGCATCACTGTGCGTGCGATGGGTGAGGCTGTAGGCATCTCTAGTAAACGATGTCATCATATTGTATATGAATATTTCAACATGAAAAATAAATCCACGCGATTTGAGCCTCGATTGGTTATACTCGACCATAAGCGCAACCTTGTGAAGTCTTCAAAAGAATGACATATTCTCCAAACTACAGCCCACTTCCACTAATTTCTATTCCTAAATCTGATGGAGGTAGTAAAAGATTTGGTTCGAATGAAGATATCACCGCTGAAACAATCGCCTATTTTGATAGCCTTGAGAAAACCTATAATTTGGAGGGAATAACAAAAATGGAAAAGGCTTGACTAATGTCCATATTCTGATTGTGATCTATTCACAACTCACAAATATCTGTTTCAGAGGTTTCGTAAAGTGTGGTTAAATTTTAAGGACCGATGTTGAATGTGAACCACACCTGAACTTCTTTCTCAATTTCAGACTAATTCAATTTGAACCATGGAAAGATACACAATCGAGAAATGCGTTAGAGTTATTCAGGCTTATTATGAAAATGGGAGTTCAAATCAAAATGCGTGCACTTCGTGAGAAAATCATCTTCACTTCACCTCAGTGGATTCGTCAATAAGCAGAATTGCCGCATTTGGGCGAATGATAATTCAAGAGTGATTGTCGAAAAACCAATGTACCCACAAAGTGCGGTTTATGGGCTGGCGGCATCATCGGGCCGTATTTTTTCCAAAATGAGGCCGGTCAGGCAGTTACTGTGAATGGTGTTCGCTATCGTGAAATGATAACGAACTTTTTATGGCCCGAATTGGAAGATTTGAATGTGGACGATATGTGGTTTCAACAGGACGGTGCCACTTGCCACACATCTAACGAAACAATGCCTCTTTTGCGCGACAAATTCAATGGCCGTGTTATCTCACGTGGTGGCGATGTTAATTGGCCGCCAAGATCATGTGATTTGACACGGTTGGATATTTTTCTTTGGCGTTATTTGAAAGAAAAAGTGTACGTCGATAAGCCAGCAACAATTCAAGAGCTAAAGAATGAGATAATTCGGCACATTAACGGCATAGAACCTCAATAATGCTTCAGCGTCATCGAAAATTTGGACCATCGGATGGAGGTGTGCCGCCGAGGTCGCGGCAGCCATTTGCCCGATATTTTGTTCCATACATAATTGAACCATACTAATATTATCATACTAATAAGAAATTACGATATTTCCTAAATAATTTGTGATTTATTCAAAATCAACATCGGCCCTTAGAATTTAACCACCCTTTATATGGCCAGCAACTCACAAGAAAGCATCTGGGAGTAGTCGCCATGGCGTAGTGAATTAGTTGTCCTGTTAAAATTGGATTTTTTGACAATTATTATACTCGGGCTCTTTTTACTTTTAGGGGACATTGGGAAGAAGTGGGTCTGGCGGTAATCGAGGCCAAATCAAACTATATATATGAACTTTCATCGGGAAAGGACGCACAACATCGACGACTGGTTCAGAACGTCACTGTAGGCAGCTATAACTTTGAGGTAGGGAAGGATTTCGTATATAAACAACATCAGTACCGAAATCAAATGCAGAATAACTCTTGCCAACCGCTGTTTCTATGGGCTCAAGAGGCAATTGAGTAATAGAGTGTAAGCAGTTGTAGGTACAGTGTAGGGACAACTTAGCTTCGACCCGGAGAATCTTCGACTCTGAGCCTGTGTGACAATGCAAGAGAGGACAACCATGCACAAGGTGGCGCACACAAGTAAGGGAGGAGCTTAGCCGACTTGGTATGGGAACTGGAGAAAGCTGGCTGAAGATAGTGAGGCATAGATCCATGTCGGACTGTAGCGAAGAAAAAAGACATTGGGAAAAGAAAAAAAATATAAAATTATGAAACAAAATAAAGAATACTGGCTAAGCATTCCGAACGAGCTTATATTGTCTTCGGAATTCGAAAGAATTTGATGAAGTTGTGCCAGAATATGGCTATCGTAATCGTAAAGCTAAAGCGGGAGGTGGAGGTATTCATCGAACAGAATGTTTACCGAAAAAAATATTCCTTATTCTTAAAGTCACTGACTTATCAAACGACCCTTGTATTAGTAAAGTTGTGCAGTACAGAGTACAACTAGTAATCATAATGGAACCCTTTCATTCTGTACGAGTAGATTTAACGTCAAAATTCCGGCGTTGGTGTAAGTGAACATCGTGTGGGCAGTCATCATGACTTCAGTGTGCAGGCAATTCGACGCTTCTTGAAATATTTTGAGTGTGAATAGACTGTTTTGGACCTTAGTCCTCCTAGCAGGCAGTGATTGTTGCGAAATGAAGAACACATAGATGCCGTGGCAGCCAATCTCGAAGAAAACCAAAAAATCCTCATAGGGCGACGATCAGCTGAATCGCTAGAAAGTCAACCCGGCTAATTCTGCTATTGAAATTATACCAACTTCCGTACATGATTGTGCAACAGACAACGTAGTAAGATCTCTAATTGGGCGCTAGAAAAGTAAGCCGGAGAACCGGATTTCTGCCAGAAAATCATCTTTTCTGAGGAGGTACATCTTTGGCTTCGCTTTTCTGGTGTTCACCAGTGTTCGGCCAATCATCAATGGCTCCACAAAGATTGACTGTTTGCTGCAGTTTATGACATGACGGCATCATCTTACTTCATTTCATTCGAAATGAGGGATGAGATCACTGGACTCAGGTACAGGCCAATGTTAACCGACTTTCTGTGGTCAGAGCTCGAGAACATCGATATATCTTAACTGTGGCTCCAAAAAGACGGCACTACATTGCATACAACCTAGGCAACTCTCGAAGTTTTGAAGGAGAAAGATGGCGATTAAGTCATCTAATGGCGAGCATTCAGGCCGCCATGATCATGCGACTTAATATCATTCGATCAGCTTATTGAATGAAAGTTAACTATTATGGCTAGTATGAAGCAACATGGTCAAGCGTCTGTCGATTTCGAGCAATTATGATGACCATAAACTTGAAAATCATTATTTTCGAGAAGCGATTTGGCAGCAAAGGCCAAAAACAAAGGGTGCCTAAAACAAAGTCTTTTGTCTAAGCTAACATTCCAGACGACATTGCCGTAATAACACCGCACATAATGGACATAGTCATCCAAAATTGGACCGATCGCTTGAATCACTGCCAGCGAAGTGGAGGCACCCATTTGAATGATGTACCCAATCCAAAATCAATTTTATATCGTTGTTTTATTTAAATTTCTTTTCCTAACTTTCTTATCTGGTCACCCTGTGAGACAGCTGCTTTTGTTATTGGATCAAAATGTATGGATTCCAACTTCTGGCAGACATGGTCAACACTTTAATCGAATTTGACGACATCCTTCTAACACTTCCAACTATGCTGCATAATTATGTACATATGTATATGCGTTGACTCTACCTCAAGTATGAGTAGGAAATTTGAAAATAAAGGCATAGGTGGGTAGATATATGGGTGCCCTTACGACCTTCCGGCCGTGACTGGCTTAGACCAACATGTAGGGTCCATAGTGCCCTGAGATTTTCTTTTACTTCTAAAACCATCCCGATTCGTTAATGCGTTTTCATTTCAACTCCGCTCAAGTCCTCCAGCTTTCCTAGGAACTACCCTCCTTTTCTTTGCTAGGTCTGGGAAATCGCAGAGCAGATGTTGGATAGATTCTATTTCTTCCTCACCTCTGCAGCTTCCACAAAAGTCCTTATGCGGCAAGGAGAGATAAACTAAAAGTTGTAGTTGAACTCACTCTGCCGCAATAATTCTTAGTCGGTTGCCAGGTTAGCTTTAACTTTGATTCGCTCATGCAAACGCAATTAACGATAAATGCGATTAACATTCCTCGCACCCTCGTTACCACGGTGAACTTGTTGGGGGAATAATTACCTGCTAACTAGGAAACGCCATCCTATTAGCCATCGTCTTTATACAAATCTTGGCATAAAAAGACGGATCCGTAATGAGCACTTCAATTAAAAGAGTGCCGCCTTTCATCTTTCTCTTGCAGATTTGTTCACTCTTAGACGGATACGCATACAAAATAAATATATGCCTTTTTACCCTTTTGCGAATGGGCATTCATTCCCCACTTCCCAGCGAACCTTTCGAGCATCCATTCAGTGAACGTCGTCGTGGCCGTTGATTTACTGCAGGAGAGGACATTTCTAGTTTTTATTTTCCTCGCAAATTATCCCGATAAACAGCCGTCCTGACAATGTCAGCTTGTTTATTGTCACTTCAGTGTTTGTCCTCCAGTGGGAAATCAATAGCGTCACACGACTGAAGTTGTAACAGTTAACTTGTTTCTCCTTGTCCCCAGGACGCACCTGGAGACCTCACACTCACGGAAACGGGTATGCGTTGCTTCGTTGCTTCCATTCACTGAAGCACTCGTATGTGTACGTTGATGTGAATTCTGTATTCTGGGCCTTCTTGTGATGGGTGGTTTTTTCGTGTGTACGTATGTACAAGCATATGGCTTGCTTCAGTGGAATATGTGTGGAGATACAAAATTCCGCTAAATCATTCAATATCCTGGGAGGCAGAGGAACTGTGTTTGCATGGCAAATTTCAAACCACTTGGTCTCCTGAGAGCTTATCTAAACGATTCCACGCATATCGTGAGGAGGTGGTTTATTGAATTTTTGCCCACCATTAGAAGGGTTGGAGGTTGGAGCTGAAAGATGGAGTGTGCTTTATCTTACACGCTGCCATCTATTCTTCCGTGAAATTCATGCCGTGTGTAAAAGACAGGAAATTAAGCTTCCTCAAAAGAAAGGATTTGCCGTACAATGGATGAATCGTAGTCTGCCGCGGCGGTTGCAGGCAGGATTTCACGTTGACAATGAAAATGCTTTCCCGAGAATGTAATGAGTTTCGAGAGGGATCGAAAAGATGTGCCATGATGCGACTAGATCTTAACAATCGTAATTGACGATACGGGCAGTAGATTCAAAGTTGGTGGTTGCGTCGTTGTTGAATGGGGACGAGGTTCAAATACCGTGGAGGCTCTTTCTCCCGATTTAGACGGAGTCACGATGGTACTATTGAGACTGAAATCAAACAAACTGCTGGTGCGGGCTGGCGATAATCTGCTTTCAGGCATTCATTAGTTATTATTTACTGAACCACTCGATCCAGTGGCTAAATTTGGATGCGATTCAACAGTGGTATGTCTACTTAATATATGGGGTGAGCGACAGTCAGAGGTGAACCTGGGATTAGCTTCAACAGCAATTTGTTCTCCCAAGAGTGGATGGAACCTTTATGTCGACTCCGAACGGTGAGGTGACAGGAACACTCTTTGAGCATTGTCAGTGTCTCGACGGTGCCGTGAACAATGATAGTCGGTCGATTCGAGGATTGTACGTGGAGCCGCGAGCTTGGAATTTGACGACCTCCGACTACAGAAGACTGGAATAGTGGGCGCACTAACTTCATCTCGGATGTGAGTATCTACACAGACGGTTCAAAGATGAATTGTCGGAGTCGGGGCAGGCATATTTTCAGAAGAACTGAATTTCTGTACAGCCTTAAGACCATCAGGCAGAAATCGTCGCCATTAAGTAAGCGTGTCGTCTTATCAAATCAATCGAACACACAGCCAGTAAACATGTTCGTATCAACCACCATATTCTCTAAAATAGTTCAAGGCTGCCGCGAAGAGCTTGCTAATTTAGCAGATAGATTCAAGGTAACCATAATTTGGGTTACCGGCCATAGAAATATCCCTGCTAATGAAAGAGCCGACGAACGAGTCAAGCAAGGTCCCGCACCCGACAGCCCGTCTATAATGGACGTGAATATACCAATGGAACTAGTCAAAGCTAGAATCAATTTAAACTTCTGGAAAGATGCTGGTCTTAGGTGCTCTCAACGTACCACCTGCGCAGTTTCCAGGAAAACATGGCCGATAATAATGCGGACTGAGGAAATTCTAAGTCGAATCTGCTCTTACATCGACAGAATAATGGCGGTATGTCAGCTTGCATCAGTTTTTGTTTTGGAATTGTTATAAAAATATTATGCGTCATTCTTTGAAAGATCCCGCAAAAGTCACCCGCTCACCCTGAAGGCAGTATCTTCAAGTTGTCCGTTCAGTTGTTAGTACACGCCGATGACGTTGACTTGATTGGGTGGAGTTGAATGGGCTTGGGGGTGAGCGAACGAGTCTTAGACAGAACATCACCCTCGACAACAATAATTTGAGCAATTCATGGACTTCTTATATCTCGGCTGGGTAGTTAACGTGAAAGGTAGACTAAATCTTGCCAACCGCTGTTTCTTTGTGGTCAAGAGGCATTTTGGTAATAATAAGCTCTCTTAGGGAACCAAGCTGACTTTATACAAGAGATAAAACGCAAATTAATAATCACATTTATATGAAATTTTACACGAATGCACTAAAATTATAGCATTACTTGATTAATAAGTCAATTGATATGCACAAACACAGCTTCACCCCGATACCGAGAATATATTGAACGCCCCTCGTATGTAGAATAGTTCGACATGAGATCTTTATCCCTGTTTGATAGCGTTGATGGCATCTGGAGAAGACGATTCCACCTCGAACTGTATGACTTGCACAGCGACAAGCGTCTAACCGGGCGTCATTAATCAAATAAATCAATCTTTATATTGACAGTCAGCTAGCTATACCAATGTGTACCACTGGCAGCCAAACGAGAAACTCGCCTAAAATAGTCAAAAGCTTACTATTAGCAGATGTCAGCACAAACTCTGATAGAGGAGTGAATCAAATAGTTATCTGCAGAACGGGCAGGCTAACGTGGCTTAATCCGAAAAGAATTGTAGCCCTCCCTCCAATTAACAAGGGATACATAAGCAGAGTCTGGCATTGTTATCTAGGCAACCACGTGAGGCGTATGGAAAACTCCTACAATGACTTCTGCAAAAGCAGTTGGGACGAGGAGGAAGAAAACATGATTTGCCCACAACCTCGACTGTCGTTGCCGCAGCTAATGTTAAATTAAGACCTCTAAATCGATTTCTTAACGAAACGGAATCAAACAGTACGGATGGCTCACATAGGACAACGAGGAATCAGGTTCTTAACACCCCGGTGCAGTGGTATCGCAAAGGACCTACCAATGGTCTAAGTGGCCGCCGCGCAGTGGCGCATCATGGCCAACAAATTGGAAGAAAATATGTATCTCGAGAGGGGTGAGTGCTATCGAATTGGGTATAGTCTGACCCGATTCAGGAGCTCGTCGGAGATTTTTTTGTAGACCTAGCCAAAGTCACATAGTCTAGTACACTACTTCCTTACGGTGACATTTTATAAATATTTGGGAATATTTTATTTTTCCCCTTTTCCTTTATGTATGATGTGATACTCTGGCAGATTTCATTGTTCTATCTTTGTTAACAAAAGAGTAAGAAAATAATAACTTTCATGTATCAAAACGGACGATTTTTGAATGAAAGCAAAGTTTCAACTTTCTGTGCCTCCCAGTGCCACTAACGAACATTAAACGAAAAAACCTTCCAGAACTGTTTGCTTCAACAAAGTATGAAAATAATGGGCATGTAAAACACAGTCGAAATAAGAAAACAAATGTGTTTTCCGGGCTTGGCCCACTGTGCGCCGTACTGTCATACTGAGGCATCATACCTACCTACCTACGTTCATAGAAAAATATAATTCAAAACATTTTTGGATACTACTTAGAACGAACAATTTTACAATAAAATCCCCTTCCCAGAAATAAATTATTTCAGTTTGATGCTGATTCGAAAAAAGTACTAGAGATGAGTACAAAAATTTATGCAAATCAAAGATTTGAGCTTGACCTTAAACGCGTACGAAGCAGAGCGAGCAATCATAATATTACCTGCAACATTTGCTTTGCATACACTTCACCCAGTCATCAGACTAGTTCTAAACTTTAAGACCCCCCCTCCGTCGAACAGAACGGACGAAAAATTGACTTTTTGGCTAGGGGGCATTTTTCGGATAATAAACTTCTTCGAATTAATCCCCGACTATCCCAGTCCAAAGAAGAAAATATTTTCAATTCATCAATCAAAGCGTTCCCTGCCACTCCAACTTTTATTGGCAATCATTTTCTATCCGCTTGCTTGGCTTTGGCCCCACCCGAAAGGGATACCTCCCGAATCAATCATAAAATGATGTACCTTCAGATTGACTTAACGTTGGACCTAAAGACATTCCGAGCGTACCCGAGAAAAGTAAACAACAGGGCAAAACTAAAAGCATTTTATAGCTTCCCACGCCCACAAAACATTTCACGAATAAACGGGGAATGCGGATTAAATCCATCCATTCAACGCCTACCATAGAATTTAAAGTACACTTCTCTCTCTCGTTCTAAGTACACACATAACCGCATCAGTGCCCAACAGGGGGAAACTAAACATTTTAGTTAACGGTTTTGTTGAGTTCACTTGTGGGGTTGTCCAGGAAACGATACCGACTTTGGCTTCATAAGCTGAAAATCTGTTGGTGTGCATGGTGTGCCCACGAGAAACAATTTGTTGACGTCTCGCGAAGCGTTCCTAAATCCTTCGATTACAAAAGTCCTCCATTCATTTGCAATGGCATGCTAGTGTGGAGCGCCAAACAATTTATCAAAGTGATGTCATTTAAATCCAACCAAATCCCCCAGATCGTGTTACCCTCGCAAATCGAAACGGAGCAAGGTTGGCTCTGTAAATTCAAACTTCAATTTGTTGCTGAATGAAGCGTTTGGCCCCGTTAACCAGGAAAGCGTGTAATTTTACACTCAAGCGCGAGGAAGAGGGGCTGTGGCACGAACAAAGCTACACAACCAAGGATTCAAGGATGATCTGGGTATTTTGTTTTTTCTTTCATTTTATAACATGACCATGAATAAGGGATTAGCTGGAGCCGGATGACTTGATTTTTGTCTCTCGATGTGTACCTTGATGATTGGCTCGTAATGCTGAGTATGGGGGATATTTCCGGGAAAGCCGTAGGAACATCGAAAATATTTTACGCTCATGTGTTGAGGGTGGGTGCTGTGAAGAGAATGTTGAGTGGGGACTTCATGGGCACAACGTTATTACCATGTGCGACGTGTGACGAGCATCGGCTTTTATTATTCGGTGCTTCATTGATGTCAGATGTTCGAGAAGAGGCTTGCTGTTCGGCTGGTATTAATATTATCTTCTCAACCTTTTCGGCATCGGCTTTGTTTGGTATTCTGTTTTAAAATTCCTTATTACATACAGCAACTGCAATTGCGAATGTCATTACAATTGGGCTACCGTTCCGGTTGCCTAGAGCCATCCTGTACGCATCAACGACATGGTGTCCAATATCGGGCGATAGCACACATCGTCGTGCAGATGATTGAGTTCCACAAAAAAACGAAACTCACCAGGGCGAGCTCAGCAGCTCAGACAAGCTTTCCTGCAGAGCCGGCAGAGAATTTCCTTTGAAGTACTGTTTCATCCGAATCGGATATTAACAAAATAATAACCAGAGTCACAACCGGATACTGTCCAATGGGACCAATAACAATACCCCGTTGAATCTGCTATATGGAGAGTGAACGCCACTTTCACAAGGACACACTGGCCACATTAATTAAGGATCGTTCCAGGAACAGCCAATAAACACAATTTAACGACGAAAATAGAGAAGATGCGCCATGCACGTCTGACAGGGCTCCATTTATTGCCAAAATGTAGATTCATATGAGTTGCGTAGCCGAGTATGGCACTGAAGTCTGGACCAGATTTATCCCAACCTCGAGTGTGTTGTCGCTGGTCCAGTTCACATTTGCATTTAATTTTGCTTTTCCCGAAATGACAGCGAATTTCCTTGCGGAAATCTAATGCACGTAGTGGAACGTTCGAATTTCGTGGAATTTCACAATACAATGCTTATTTTCGTGAGTGAGACATGGCAACATTTCAATTAGCCCCGGTTTCCAAGCATCGTAATCATTTCAAAATTAATATCGATTTCTGGGCGATTTATACGTTCGCATGTTTCTCAGAACAGGGCTAAATCTGTGCTGCCGAGCAGGAACCTATCCGTCGCTGTTGAACTCCGCAAGTGACATCCTAGTGGACATTCGACTCAAAACTTGCATGGACAATAATTTGCGTAATCAACTTGTGTCAACACTTGTGAGTCAACAGCCAAGACTCATATCTTGTCTATAGAGCCGACATCTAGACGATAATCAAAACGTCACAACAGAGTCGACATTTGCCGGCATCCAGAATATTCGAAGCATGCCATGCGTGGATTGCGGTTCGACCGTGCGATGGTCCTCAGGTTGATGTGCGGAACTTACTTGCTGTCCCAAAGACTGCGATCGTGAAGACTGTGCTTACCGATCACTTTGCCGAAGATGTTCTCCTGGGCGATAATGGCATTGACTCTGGATAAGCTCTGTAGGCACTGCGCCGCCCAACAGTTCATAGTGGTCCTCTTTTATAGAGACTTGGTAGGAGCGTGGACATATGAGGGTGATTTTATGGAATCTGCCTTGGCGGGGCTCACGGCCAGGCGATCACTCATCGGTTTAAAGTCGAAGACCGACGTCCTTAACATTTTTCCTACAACGGAACCGGATCTCAATAGTGACAACTGTGATATGTATATGTAAGTCGCCCATTCCCCCCCCCCCCCCCCCCCGCGTCTTAGCCGCTGTAGTTCCTGGATCGCAGTCTTATCCGCCTTGTATTGCGGAAGGTTCAACAGGATCGTTTTCAGCTGTTGAGCGGCTCATGGAGTATAGAGTGTTCTTACACTCCAGGAGCACACTCGCAAGTCGTAGTCCTTTTTCGTGCCATGTCGTCGTTTGGTGTCCGTCCGTGGAACAGAAGGAGGTTCGTAATTCACAATAAAAGACATTTGTACGAGAGTGGCTTGTTTGCCCTCCGATGGAACTCCAGCCGGGACAGGGTGAATGCGGACATGCTTAGGACGATATCTGTATACATTCGCTGTAGTACGGGCTATCCAGGACGCATCGCGGAATACCTGCATGTCAACGGGACCTTAGCACGGACATGGATCGTTGCTGGTATCTCGCCAAGTTGTTGGTAATTAACAACTTTGCCTTTTATGCCTCCCCAATGCCGAGGAAATTGAACTCCACATTCACAATTGAAACGCATTTATCGGATTCCAGTTGCGAAACATGTACCTGGAATATTAATAAACCAGAGCTGAATTAGACATGACAGAAGTTCCATCACACCGAACAGTCGAACCGAACCACCATCAAATTGAATCCAAAAAAAACCCTGTCGTTGATAACTTTTCATATAAGTTTCTCTCCCGGTGCCCTTTATGACCTTCCTGCGATTGACAATATACACATACGTGGGTAAGTTCTTGATGAGACCGCCAGTTAATTACTCTGCCTACATTATTGCTTCCTCATCCACCTCTGATATGCGACGTTATAAAACCTGTCACCAAAGCCCGGTGAGTGAGAAAGTATTGACAAGTGCGTTAATGATGGTACGATATCTTTATTGAAGGCATAATTGAAATAACCGAAATTGATGTTGAGCTGACGTCTCTAGTTCTTTGCGTATGTTCTACATGCTTCGGATCGTTGGATTGGTTTGGTTCCCTGATTTCCCACTGTTCAAAAAATGTCCTTGTCATTTTGCTATGCATGCTTTTGCGCCCACTGTGTTCACAACAAAAAAAAATGTCTCCGACGCCTTTGTTTGATATACATCCCAAAACCATACACACTACTGTCCGACTTATAAGGTGGGAATGATGTTTCTCCTATCAAGGCCTTTAACGGTTTGCGCCACACTCTAAAGGCACCTTCACTGTAGTAAAGTATTTTTTGATTCGTCGCTGAATATAACGTTTGGCTGAAGGATGTGCTCTGAAGCGATGTGCGTTTTAAGCTGTTGTTTTTTCCGTGCAACCCTTGATGTATACTCATTCTTTTGAAGCACTTGTCTTATCGTTTTGTTAAGAGACGTGAACATCAAATTCTTTGTTTATAGCCCTGACAATACTCGAATCGAAATTTGCGGCTCGTGTTTCGTACACTTTTCTATGTAAGAAGCGTTCGAGAATAAAGCTAACTTTAATGGTCTTCCATTTGCCTGCTATATTCGATAGGGTAGGCCAAATACAAGTTTCTTTTTAAAAATGCAATAAAATAAACAAAATTAAATTCTTTCCACGTATTATGGCTTTATTAGTAAAAAAAAACATTCCCATTAATTATGAAATACAACGTCCTTCAAGTGGCTGCCTCGGTTGGCTTCGCAGTAGCTCATTATATCAACCCAATTTTCCAGCACCTTGTTGATGATTTCGGGCTGTAGCTCACGGATTGCTTGGTTTTAAGTACTTGAATCGTTTCCGGATTGTTGGCATATCATCGGTCGTTCACGGTTCCTCACAAAAAACAGTCCAAAGGGATAAAACCGCAGCTCAGCGCCGAGGCGTCCAATTGTCATCGCCAAGACGGCTGATACCACTATTTGGAAATTTGGTGCGCAAAAGATGGACTGTGGCATGGACTGTATGACATGGCGCGCCATCCTGCATGAACGAGAAGTGTAACAATTTGCATAAAAGTGGTAAATTAGGGCCCATAGTAAGATCTCGTGACGATTGTACTATGTTCCAAATGTCACTAAGATTTATTTCAACGCGGTCACTGTGCGTAATCATCGAAATAAATTCAAAAATTAAATGTCAGGCACTTAATAAACCCTCCACCATCCACATTCAGTTTATTTGCTTTATTTAATGAAGGTAGCTACAACGAAAATAGTCTACGCGCCCCCGCGAACAAAAGTGAGGGTACAGTTGAATAACGCTCGAATCGATACCACGTCCAAGCAGAAATAAAAGAAGCAAAACATGGATCCTTCATTTCAAGCAAACAACATCACAAGTCAAGCCTTAGCAAGAAAAATACGCACAAAATATACTTTCGATCCCCAGAGCAGGAAGTTCTGTTGACTGAAGAGCATCAAGCTAGGATTAATTTCTATTTTACTATCTATATAGTAGACAGAAAAAAATTCGTAATGCATCCTTGCACAACCACAGTCTGTGGGGGGGGAAAACTTCAATACAGATTCATACATCTCCCGGGTAATCATTTTTTGCCCTTGTGTCGTGTGGTTGCTCGTTGTTAACTAAGAGACTAAGAGGGAGGTATGAACTCACAGAGTCGAGAACAACGCGGATTCACCTGGGATGTCAGTATCTCATATGCATCAACAATAAGCATCTACGTACATACGTACGGCTACCAAGGAACTTCTGATGAAATTGTGCAGCGAATTGATGAGAAAAACCGCACCCACAAAAGAGTTAAATGGATGAAGGCTCAGCATAGCTGCGCTCCACAGCAAATCATCGATATTTCTATCCACACACTGACGGAATTATTGCGCTGTTTGTGGGTATTTGTTTCTATCACTTGAAAATGTTTCCATTGATTTCACAAATTGGATTCTAATGAATCCAATCACATCTGATCTGCGAGTGCTATCAATTTTCAATTAAACGATTTGCAAAAAAACAAATTATACTTTGCATCCATTACTCCAGTGAACCGCTCTTGAACCGATTAAGTGGGTTACGGAAATGTTTACGCTTGTACCGCAGTGAGGGTAGATTTGTGGTCCAAAATTCAATGATTGATGTGGCTGCTCTACTATTTATCGTGGATTGTTCGAAGGGCATGTGCATGTAGCATGTATCGATGTGCGGCTGACATTATATACGGATAAAAGGTAATTCCCTTCCCGAATGCTTTTAACAACGAAAAAGAGTGTTTTATGAGTTTGTTGGATGACATGACACGACGCGTGACAAGCAAGAGCACAAATTTTCAATTAACCTTCCGCCAGTTATTTTTACCTTCTTTCGCGAAGAATTTATTAAGAAAACTTTTCTTCACATCGCAAGTGTGATCAATACGGATTTAAATTGATTTTCATCTACCTATGTACATGTACAGGGAGGAGATTGATTGACAGGACATATTTTGTCAATATTACATTTCAGGAGGAGGGCTGATGTCGACAGAAGCCTTGGGAGGCACAAGAAAAAGTAAAATGTATGGCCCGCCAAAAATTGATCGGACTTCAAACATCAGATCTCAGAGAGAATAAAATAGGAAAGCTTGAAAAAAGGAGAGAGAAGCAAAATGGCTTAGTTAACCGTAACCAAGGTTCAAATTTGGAGCGATGTATAGTACAACTCAAAGCGTACATCTTATTACACTTAAGCATGTGGCAGCAACGTTTATGATCACATGAGCGTCTTAAATACACGTAAACCGCATACACGTAACCACGTGAACGGCATAAATAAACATACGTGATCATGCACGATATATTGGAAATGAGTGCGTTTGTGAAGATGTTATCCTATAAAGACTTGACTTGATTTTTTCTTTCAATAAAACGCAAACCATTTGATATACCTCGAAAATTGTATAATTGCTTTGAGTTCAAATAAAAAAATTTATGTAAGGAACTCAACGTTGTTCATATGTCCACTAAGGGCACGTTTGCAGCGGTCTCTGTCTCTGGGCCACATTTCGACGGAAACGGCCGCTATCTCTCGTTCAATATCGGTTATCTTCTTCTTCTTCTAGTGGCGCTACAGTCCGGGGTGGACCTGGGCTGCAGTCAACAACTTTCCAGCTGGCCCGTTCTTTAGCCAGCTATCTCCAATTCCGCGCTTCGAGTTGGTTGCGGTCCTTCTCCACTTGTGTACGCCATCGGTTCCGTGGGCATCTTCTATTGCGTTGTCCCACTTGTTCGGAGTCGAAGATTCTTCGGGCTGGAGCAGTGTTGTCCATGCGCTCTACATGACCTAGCCATCTTAGGCCTTAAATCCGTAGACGTCTGACAACGTTCATGTCTAGTTCATGGTTGAATCTTCTTCTCCAAAAACCATCAATGTAAACAGGATCAAAGATGGAACACCGAACTTTTCTCTCGAAAAGACCAAGGACTTCTTCATCTGCTCTTGAGATTGTCCAGGCTTCTGCGCCATAGAGCAGGACAGACAATATCGGTTCTAGTCTACTCTACTGACACCGGTATATTGGCACAGATCAACGACTTAATGTAGCTCCATGAAAAAGTCTATAGCCACAGGATCTAAGCGGCCAACCGACAGGATCCTTTTTCGTACTGAGTTTTCAATAAGTCGATTGATACAAATTGATACTGTGTTGCTTGTGGCACCGGCTTGTTGTTTCCCCAAATGTCATTACTGTCTATGGCTGTCCATGCAATCGACCAAAGACATACAATTGCAACGTGTCTCTGTAGCGATATTTAACTGGAAAACCATATAATTATTTGTTGTGCATGAAGTGGTGTTTATTAAAGCACATGACCTGGCCAATGCATATTCTGTTTGTTGACGATGTCGTTTAACCAGAAACGCGCTTCATCACCCAAGATGATTTGGCAATTAAATTGGTCATCTGCTTCCAAGATTTCTACAGCCCTGATCGAGGCCTTGGTTGTTGAGTTAACTTCATCTTATAAGATTAAAATTAGCCATAGTCTGGTCCCTACAATGCCCAATTCTTGAGAACAATTTCCTGATCTACTTCTCTATGTACTGAGTTAAATAACAAAACAATCCGAACTGAACTCTGAACAAATAGTCGCCAACATCAACACTTACCACATAAGTATCGTTATTTACAAACCACAAACGGATATAAAGTTATTGATTCTAGATCCGCTTGGCTGTTAAGGAAGCTCGTGACTATCGCTGACCTCCACACGTCGTTTCGTCAGCAATCAGAAACCCGGTTATTAAACGCGAACATCAAATCAACAATCAGTAGCAATTAAAGCTCCCTAAAACGTTCCATTTTGCACTCTTTTGCGTGACGGCGTCAAACAGTCTTGTTTCCTTGGTAAGTACAAAAACTGGCGCTATTCCCCACGTTCTTCGTCAGCCTTAGTTACATGCTTACATTTACCAATAAACGGGCGAACTCAATCCCTGTGTGTGTACATCAATTCGATTTAAGAGATTAGCCCGAGTTCAAAGAAATGCATTGCTCGACTGTTTATTTGTTCGGCGCTGAGTTCATAATTTCATTCAGCAAGCAATTTGAAATACCAAAACCAAAAGTATGCAGAATAATAAACAGCTAAGGAAATCCAAACCTATGTACGTACAGTTGAAGTATCTGTATATTTAAGCTACATTCTGACATCACCGACAGATTTATAGCGATTGTGTGTTCCACAAGTGTGCATTGATTTTCTCCGAATTTGCCGGAGCCTGTAACCAAATGCCATGTTATTTGCATAAAACACATAAAAACCGATCAAGTGCAAAATGTGTACACCCGCGCGTTGGGGTTTGACAATTTCTGTGCAAAATTAAATCTGAATATCAAGTGAGCAATCGCAATGATTTCAGTCGAATTTAAGTTCAACATTAACTAACACGAGGAGAGTCCTTCAATCCCTGTGCACGAGTACATTTTTGTTCTGCTTTTTGGGGCTGAAGCGAATGTATAAGAGATCACTGATGCTCACCCGTTGATTTGTTTGATTTCAGTGGAAATTGAAATGGGTTACATAAATTACATACATCCCACCAATATCATAAATTCAAAATTGTGAATGTTTATGGAGCTTAGATTTAGATGAAATTTGGTTAAGACTAAAATATGAGGTTTGAATTCAACGAACAGGTACCCTTTTGGGGTTGACTCCGTGCGTTCGTGTGTACATTCTCGTTGTACAAAATGCAAATGCAATCGAAAAAACGTCCAGCCAAACAAGACGCCCAATTCTGCGACCAATTCCAATAGCGTGCCATGCTAGTTGGGTGAGTTGGTGTTGTACACATTTTGTTTGAAGTGTAAAATGGGAAACGACTAAAATTATGTGTCAGTGTACCACTACTCCTCAATAATACCGACGCAGAGAGAGAACGAGTGATACGTTCGAGGTATCACCAGCAGTCGAACATAAGGAATGGACGATAACAGCCGACGCAACGTTGTAAGAATGAACAAGTTAAAGTATATTAATTAAAAAAGTGCTTACAATAGATTATTTCCATGACGTAGCTTAGGAGGAATCCGATGGACTTTAACAACACAACTGCAACACCTGGATTGCGCAGACGATGTATACTTATTTTCGCAAAGGGTAATGGACCCCCACGAAATTAGATCAAAGGTGGTGAGGGAAAACATACAGAAAACAAAATAATCAGCCTAGGATCGAACTCATTAGCGCAATTATGCATTGCTGGGCAACCGGTTGAAACAGGCACAGTACCTCGGCAACCTGGTAGCCCTGTGACAACCGTCGGCGGAACCGAACTCGATATTGCTGAAGGAATCGCTAAGACAAGATTCGTATTCGGTATGCTATCCAAAATCTGGCGTAGCAATGTATTTATCTGTATTCTGTACTTCATTATGGATGCAGAGCGTGCAGAGTGACCACCTCTATCACGATAATGTTACAAACATTCCTCAATAGATTCCTACGTAACATATTGCGAATTTTCTATCTTAAATGAACATCTTTACGAGTGAAAGGGCCAGAAACCGATATGCATCAGTATACAACGACGGAAGTGGCAGTAGATTGTTCACAAACTTCAAAAGGGTGACAGCTGTATAGCTAGCCAAGCTATGCAATGGAGTCCCTTAACACAGGACGTAGCAATGTAGAAGACCTAGCGGTCCGAAGAAAACTTGGAGCAGAACGGTGGAGAGTGAAGCGCGGCAGTCGCTTTCATGTTTCTTAAATTTATCCACATTTCCACGAAATGACTCGTATTTATTTAAAGAGATTTGACAGTGTGAGATGGTCGTGAGAAGATGCACGTCGTAGTAAGGAACTACCATTTTGATATGGCTGCTGATTACAGTAAAGAATCGAATTCGACTATCAACTAATACGGCTTTAATAGGTACTGGGTAGGTTCTGAGACTTTTTACCCTGCACGACAAGCTTAAAAAAATTCATTTTGCCCTATTTGCTTTCTTGCCTATAGTGCCTGCAATCCATCATTATGCGGTAGATCTGTTTGACGAAGCCGATCTTTACCAAGATGCAATTTGTGGAGTTTGAATCGAGGCAGACACACTCGTTCCTTGCTCTGAAATTGTCGATAGTGTTCTTTGGAAATGAGCATATATTATAATCGACGTAGAGCAAGGCCATACCATCATAATGGTATTCTTACAAAAGGTAGGAAAATCCTCTCGAACACAGAATTTTTCGTTTTTGAGCTAGATTTCGAGTAATGTAAATAATGGCGCACAGGTGATTATTTCGAAACAAAAAGTTAGAAATCGATTTCGCTTTATTTTCCGAAGCAGAAAAATCAAAACATTTTTTTTACCATTTTATACAGGGTGGGCCATCTAGTGGTTTTTTTAAAATCATAAATTATTTTGACACTGACAGCTGTTTCCCTCTCGAAATCTTGACAGAAAGTCAGTATCATACCTCCGCGGAACGAAATGAGTTGCTTTACGCTTGAACAACGTTGAAATATATTTAAAACTTATTTCTCAGTAGATGATCATTTGTCCGAAATGAAATATGCACTGCGACTATTGCACGTATGTTTGTGCAAAAAGATCGTGAGACTGGTATGCTAGTGGACGACGCACGCTCATGGCCGCCGTCGTCGTACGGTGCGCACAGATGAGAATGTAGTTGCTGTGGCCGAGAGTGTGAGACTCAATTCACGAACATCAACTCGCCATCGATCTCAACAGCTCAACAATTCACGCACTAGACTCAAGAGAATTCTGCACAAAAATCTCGGATTAATTGCTTACAAGGTCCAGTTGACTCAACAATTGAAGGCGCGTGACCGTTCGCTTCGCAGTTTGTCCCTTAGAACAGCTTGAATTGGCCAAGGCCAAGAAAAGGCGCATTTCCATCACGGCGACTACGTTACCAAACGAAATTGGAAGACCCTTTCACGCCTGAGGAGATCTCGGATCATTCGCTTATAATTTCGAATTGACTCAGCAACGAAGGCGCGCGACCATCCGCTTCGTTATCGCTTCGCAGTTATGGCCTTAGAGCAGCTTGAATTTGACAACGATTTTCAATCGTGTTATCAGCCGTCTTGGCGATGTCAATTTTCCGCCTCGGAGCTGCAATTTTACCCCTTTGAACTTTTTTTGTGGGTAACCGTGAAGGACCGATGTTATACCAACAATCCGGAAACGAGTAAAGCATTTAAGGCCAATATCATCCAATTTGGGACATATCCGGCAACGAGGCAGCTGATGAACTTGCCAGAAAAGGGGCCGAAAAAGACCTATCCCAGGCAATCGAATTGATTCAACCACCACTGGCAGATGTCAGAAAGAAGGTGGATGATAAAATTCTAGAACTAGCAACTGACTAGTTCAACCATACCACCTGTAAGACTACTAAGATGCTATCGCCCGATATTAGTAGAACTAAAACTGACAAACTCCTCCAGTGTGGCAAAAGCCTACTGAGGATGGTGGTCGGAGCTCTAACGGGACATAACCATCTGAAATACCATGAAACAAAAATGGGACCATCCCATGACTACATATGCAGAGGATGCGGCGATGTGGAAGAAAGAAAGGACACTCCTCACTATCTCTGCTACTGCCCAAGCCTCAGCCAACTGCGATACAGGACCATGGGAGAATTCTGGACAATGGGTCCACACGGACCTAAGTGAGACGTGCTTCCGCACGTCTACCCACATTCCTATCCTATCCTAAGCAATCCGTGAGCTACAACTCGAAACCATGATCAAGGTCGTGGAAAATTGGGGTGACAGAATGCCACTTGAGCGAAGTTGTATTTCATAATTAATAGCAATTTTTGTTCTTACTAATAAAGCCATAATACATGGAAAATAATAATTTTTTGCATTTTCAAAAAGAAACTTATACTTGGCCCACCCTGTACATGTCTGCCATAGACCATGTCTACTGTCAAAATATGTATTTTTCAATTTTAAATCTAAAGTGTTGGGAAACATCACGAAGTTAAGTCAACAAATTCATATTAAATCCGTATTTATAAATCTGAGAAGAATGAATGAGAAGAATTGAATGCAATCAATACCATCGTCCATAGACCGTCAACACGGCAAACTTCGCAGAATTTAATTAAAAATTAATCAAGTACTGTTTGTAGTTTTGGGATGCGAACCAGACATTAAACATAAATACTAATGAAATGATGCCAGGCGAATTTCGCAGTACTATTTTCGAACGCAGACAGCGTATGCACGAATATCCGTTTCGTCGTGAAAAACAACAACACGCAGTGGATGCAAACAGCTACATATGTACGTTAAGTATTAGAAATCATGTTTTTTTCTTTGTTTTTCATTCATTCGGACTGAAGGGCACTGGATGTAATCAAGTGAATCTCCATTCACACGTCTTAAAAGCATTTTAATTAAGACCCCAATGACATTTGTTCAGAAAATGCGTGGCTTTGGACGATGTTGACGGTCGTGTGACTTCGAGACTGAAGCTTTGGCGTTTTAATTTTGTTGTGAGTCAACAGATAATTGTTATTTCTGCGACTTAATCAGCTCCACACATCTAGGCAAAACACAGCGATCTCGACTTGACATTGAGATCATATTGTGAAATATGTGTGCGTTTTGAAACAAGTTTTCAGACATTCAACATCTGGCGCGTCTATCGAGCTGAAGCATCACCTTTCTTGATGTCTACTAGACACTGGCCTGCTGAGAGATTAATTTTTCAGTCATTATTCGCTGTTCGTATAGTGCAATCGAAATCGTCAAACCAGTGATAAGATGTTGCCTCGATTAACAAATATTTTTCTGCTTCTGCTAATCGCTTGTGTATTTGGATCAGTTTTTGTGAATTGTGGCGGACCAGTGGAAAAGAGTACTCCTGGAAGGGCTTGCGGGAGGAAAGATCACGATCACGATCACGGTCATAGTCATTCGAAGGTCGAACCAACAAGTCCAACTACACCAACGCCCACAGGCGCAGAGACAACTACGGTCGCCAACAATGGTTGCCCCGTTCCACTAGATGAAAATGGCAATTGTAACGTTGGTTATTTGAGTCCATTCACTCTTAAGACAATCACTGGATAGTGTTTTTCTTTCGACTCTTCTGGAAGCGCAAATACTCGTAATAAATTGAATCGGAATTGATGTAAATTGTGTTTTCGACTTATTTGATTTTAATTTCTTTCGTTTGAATCATGCAAACACACATATTCCTAGGCAAGTGTAAGAGAGCGAGAGTGAGGTCAGTGCTAGATTTAAGAGCGATAATGTGAACGTGTTTGTGTTTTCTATCGCTCTAGGAAACAATAACAATGCAGTGGCATAAAGTTGCTTTACAGGCTGCTGGACTCAAGCTATTGAACGAATATATTACATTTGTTAATGTCTACAGGGTGCGTCGTTTACTTTTGTCGGTATGGGACTGTTTGGCCGTTTTCCAAACGACGTGAACGGTCTCTAGGCGTTATTCTTTGAATAAATTGCAGTTTAAACGGAAACCAAGGCAAATCACCCTTCAATGACGTTAGAATGCAGAGCGGTGACGATACGACACCTGTGGGTTCTCAGCAACACTCTCTTTCAACCGGCTGCGGCAGTTCATTGGAACCTCTTGAACGTTGACGAACGTCATGTCGACGATCTGCCACTGTTCCAAGAGCAGCAAAATTGGACACCAAACGATTGTTCGCTTAAGTGACAGCAGACAGCGTTGAGTTTTTTAAGAATTGATTTCCACTCTATTGTCCTTACCCCAGTAAATTATGTTGTCAAAACCGGTATTCAATGTGCTTAACATACGCTGCCGTTCCGAAGGCCGAAGGGCGGAGTCGTGGTTCTTGGAATGAGAAGCTGAGGGTGCTGTCATCAGCGAAGCAGTGAATTAAATTAGAAGTAGCAGAAATCATTTATCATTTATAAAAATGAGAAACAGTGGCGGAGACAGAACGGAGCCCTGGAAGACACCAGCATTTATTGGTGGACATCTGACTTGAACCCATCCAAACAACTTGAATCGAACGGTTCGAAATGTGGATTCTATTTCTCTTATTGGTTAACTCCTATTCAATAAGACCTGGAACTCCGCAAAAGTACCAGTGTCAGTTTGGTTTCAGGGCATGGATTTCAATAGGTCTGACTTTCAGGCTACGAAATATTCTGGAAAAAACCGAAGAAATACAAACCAGGAGGTTGATGTAAGGACAGCGTTCATATGGACGACTTTAGTTTTGACAGATTGTCTGGTTGTCCATGAGAATGATAGAGAATTCTCGCTCTCTACAAGGTCGATGATGAACTTACCGAGACCCTCAATGTCTTAGATAAGGCCAGTTGCTGTCATGTGACTACTTAAAAATCACCATGAGTATTGAGAATATCGTACAAAACCTACAGGTCAGCATTTGGGCCGCGATCATCCTTAAGCCCCTTCAACTGATATGTTACGCAGACGGTGTCGACGTGAGTAGCTAAAAGCTGCATGCTATGTATTACAGTGGAATTGAGACAGCGTATACTTGAGACAAATTATTTTAAGAAGCTGTCCGAAAGAACGTTCAAAATCGATGTCTTGGACAAAGCGTCACAATGGGCAGCTTTTACTTGAATGTGCATATTCAGTCACCTCGTCTACTTAGGTTCTTTACTCCGTGAATAGTACAAGCAACATCCTTAACGAGATCAAACCTGAAGAAGCAAATGATCCCTATCTCGAAAGGTTTAGTCGAGTTTATCCGAGACGAAACGAAAAAGTTTCAAAAAGGAGTCAATTTTTGCGCTCTCATTGGAAAGAGAAGATTTAAAAGCGAGCTGCATGGGACAACGTAATTAGTCTAGTCAAGTGACTACGAATCGAACGCCTAATGTAGCTGAGAATGTAGCGCCCAGAAAGGAGTCAGAACTTTTTAAAGAGCAAGAGGGGTAGAATACCCGATTTCTGGTTATATATACAACACTCATCATAGACAGGCTGCCATATAGCCTACGGCGTTTCTTCAAAAGCAGCAGTTTAGCTTACTGGCTAACGATGAATGCCATGTGCAAATAGTCACACGTTGTTTGACTGTTGAAGAGAGTACCTCTTTATCGGAAATGTTTCACTAATTTCCAATAACTTTTCGCTTGAAACACGATAGCAGAAGATCTCGGCCACAAATATAATTTTGAAGCATTCTACTTTACACTCTCCTGCCCAGTATGTCGTACTACTCAACATTGCATCGTCTCCATGACGCGGAGATTCAATGTTAAAATGGTGGACACTTGGATGTGCTTGTCAACCACCAGTCTTATATACAAGATAAGCGAATTCAAGACTCGAAGCTGGATTCAGGGGATTTCCGCAGTCGATAATAAGATCTTGCATGTGTTTAACGTATAGAATTCGATTCCTTTGCACATTGGATTAAAAATAAAGATGGCCAGGGTGCGAACACATGTATTTAGAAAGTTCTGTGCCTTAATTATTTTTTAAGGAATTAATTCTGAATTTTGGACTACGAAATCAAGCAAAAGTGAACATAACGAAACTTAACGAAGTGGTCATTATGAGCACAGCGCGTCATTTCCGTGTTCGTTCGTTAGTCTCCGTCTTTCGTGTTCTGCCTCCGTATTCCTTCGATAGCTAAGATAGAGATTTCGGTAACATTTCGTTTTATGTGGTTGGGCCTTAAGCCACGACAAATGGCGTCTTCAAATGGGGCTACGTACTTGATTCCAGCTGAAATCAGCGAATGTTGGCTCAGTGTTGGGACTTGTATTTATGAAAGTGCTACAGATCAACAAGAAGAAATGTTTCACTGAAAAGCTGTTGCCTATATTTAGAATTAATCTTGAGAAATTGCACTCAATCTATATCCGTTTAGTACAGCCAGAACACCTACATTCGATGGTGCATTTTCCTCCCAACCGGCTGTTCTTATTCGCTTTAGTATGGGATGTCCAGCTAACAAATGGAATACACCTTCTTTTGCATAAAAATTGCAAGAAAAAAACATTCTCAGCATTCCCGTCTGTGAGGCATGATGTACAGACGTATAAACTCTCATCACAATAAGTGCTTCCGAGATCATAGACAAGTGTTCAATAAGTGCTTTTCGTCAGTCATTGTTGTGCTCTCTGCGTGAATGTGCTGAGGACAGACGATAATATTTTGACTAGTAGCATCTGCGTTGATTCCTTTAATCCTCTGGTCGTAGCATAAGATTCTGTTCCATTCACTGCAAAACTGCAATTTCTACGGTTTGTGGTTACGGGTGGTAGGTATTTATTTTGAACGAGCACAACTGCAACAAATGCAATTTCTTGTCAATGTATACAGTGGCGATTGGCACGTTTCTAGATGAAGCATATAGTTCTGTAAATTTTCTGGTAAGCTAAAGGATTTTTTGATTAATTATGCATCTGGCTAGCGTCGTCATAGCGTCATGGGTCTATTCTACGATCCATCAGTATGATTGTCGAAACGAAAAAGAATGGCTCAAGCTTTCTCAAATCACTGGCAGTGATGAGAGGGTGTTCCTGTTTAAAAAAAAGGTTCTCAAACTGCATGTCAATCTCAACTTGTGGAAGGCCAATAGCACGTACAACTCGAGTGGTTGCTGTAGAATCTTGGCTCTGATCCATTACGGAGTGCATCGTAACCCATTTTATTATTATAACTGGTTTTCGCATTTAAGTGCAACTTATGGTCCTCTTTCCTTTTTCAAATTTATGTAATCGATGTAATTTCTTCCGATGATGTACTCCTTCACGTTCTCAATTTCTTAAGTTTGCATTTAAATTGTTCATTTCTTGCATAGCAGCCAGCCCCATTTGAATATGTCATTATTTTGTAGCTTAAGGCCTAACGCCATAAAACGAAATGCTACCGAAATCAGTACATTAGCCATCTAAGACGAAATTAGAAACTAAGGAGCGAACATGGATATAATACGCTGTGACCATAATGACCACTTCGTTAAGTTTCAATATTTTCACATTTTCTTAAGTGGTCATGCACATTGGATGAAATGTTACCGAAATCTCTACCTTAGCCACCAAAAGAATACGGAAGCGGAACACGAAAAACGGAGACTAACGAACGAACACGGAACTGACACGCTGTGTCCTTAATGACCAGTTTCGTTAATTTATTTAATCCTTTCGGAACATGTTGTGTGTGTACATGGTAGATATAGTAGTATCGCAAAAAGTTTAAACATCCCTTGAATCTTACTGGTATTGGTTTTTGGGCCTATCCAAATTGAAGCCCTGTCCTGACTAAGATGGAACGTGACATCCGCTCGCGATATCTGCACTTTCACTGATAGCCAAGCAGCAATTAAATTCCTGGCATCGTTCCCTCTAAACTCTAAACTAGTAGTCAACTCCAGCGTCCCACTAGAATGCCTGTTGATAGTATCTCTTGTAACATAGGTACCCCCAACGCCAGGTGGTAGTACCCGTCGAATCTCAAAACAAACACGACCTCAGCGAAACACCAGTCAAAGCACTAGCCAAGTTGAGGTACCAAATGGCTGTCATAAGCCCCCTTCATTTTTCTTTCTCTCTATCTGATCACCCACGTGGCGGTACAATGGGTACATTAAGGCCACTTCCTACCCAGCTACCTACCTACCTAACCAAAATGAAATGCGAATTGAGACTCAAAGTAATTAAATGGGACCGTGTTGAAGGTTCGCAGAAGCAACTATGGACACTGTGAAATTTAACAATGCTTCTGACAACTTTTCGAGGTTCCGACATAAGATTAATTTTTCGCAATGCTTTTATTGTACGAACGCATTGCCTTAATTTGTTTATAATCATTTGTATCACCGTGCGTCGGCGTCTCCACTGAGATTACTAGATCTTCAGCGTAATTTCAGCACAATCAAGTCATCTTTGTAAAAGTGTTTATAAATCATCAAGAAGGGGAGATAAAAGGAGAGATCATGGATGAATTGCCTAGTTTTTTCTTGCAAGGTTATTTCATGTCACTTCCGGTCTACTTGAACATCACACGCTACTCCTTTAAGGGTGCCCTAACATCCAATTATACTTCTTTTGTGTGTATCCAAGGGTCCACCAGAAGTTTGTGTGGGCCTTGGGCTCACTACGCGAATGGTTCGTTGACTTATGACAGGCTTGAGTGGTTTAAAAATACATGTGGACTACAATAACATAAAACACACAATTTCTTGTTCTTTGATCAAACACACCTATGTTCGAAATTCAAACCGCTCACACATTTCCTGGTAACCGACGGCGTTTAACAACGCCCACAAGCAAACACAAACACATTCGGATAGAATAATTGCTGGCCAATGTAAGAGTAATCACATGTGGCCTCTGATTACTGCCTGGATTGATGTCAGTGGTGCAACCTGTGACATGGGACCCATTAGATGAAGTGTGAATCACTTAAATCCCTGTTCCAGGAAATCGGATTTTATCGACACGCGAAGGCCACATTGTGTCGTTACAATACAATGGTCAAAGGCAACGCGCGCTGTGTGTCCTTGAAATGCACGTCAAACTTACATAATCCAGTCAACCATTAAAATTGTACGCCACGTGATGTATTTAAGTATGGCATATCCATTGTTTAAGTTCATTTTTTGCTGCAAATTTATTCAGTGGTTGACAGACGCAGCACGTAGCAGTGTACCTCCACACATGCCCATTAAAGGACCATGCTAGGATCCGCCATTATTCCGATATTGTAAGGGAAACAATCATCTACCCACAAGATGAGGCATTTTGTTGCCTCATTTTCAATTACATAAGTCATTGTAAACAATTCAAATTGAATTTAGATTCACCCACGCTGCGTCCTTCAGGGAAGCGCGAACTTTTCTCGTTATCAAAGTGCTACGAGAGTGATTTGTCTTCTGCATATCTGAGTATCTGATGTCTGATGATGACAATCATTTGCAACTCTTCACATTCGCCATTAACAGGATCGGTAGGTATAAATTATCTTATCTCAAGATGTTCTTTTAATTGGGCGAATAAATATTTTCGCAAAACTTTCGCGATACAGAAAAGGTCATTGCACTTGGAAATGGGTCTTTTTGGAGTGGTATAATGACACTTGAGATTCCCCGATAAGCGACAAATGGCATTTTGTGTTTTATTTTGAATCGACGTGGAGTGACATTTATTTCATCGAAAGGCCATTATGCGACGTCCCTTTGGGGAGTCAGAGACCTGACAGTCGCCAATTTAACGTTAGGGAGCTCGAAGCATTACTTCCATCGATCAATAACTGGACAGCTCCCGGTGCTTTGCAGAGGGTTGCTTGGTGCTGATGAGTGCTGCAAGCACTAAGTACAGATTGAAGTGCTGGTGTACTTAATACATGCAACAATGAAGTCATTAATGATATTTTAACGGAGTACACACTGGAGGCGCACAATTTAATTTATATTCTCGTAAATACTTTGCGTTCCTCAATTTGTCGGCGAGCAGGTTTAATGTCAAACCTTCATCACGCTGCTTTAAAGGAGCAATCGACAACTTCAAAGCTCAAAATGAACAGGTGTGCAGAAATGAAAAGTAAACAAAATATTGGTCAGGTTGGTATAAGTCAGTGTGGCAGTCGGGGGACATACCCACAACATCACGGCGTGAACTGGCTTATGTGTCTGTGCTTTGTTTGGAGGCGGAGAACTTTGAGTTAAAATGAAACACACATAAATGATTTTAAACAGCATGAAATTTAATTTATTTGACAGATCACATATAATGATTCCAACCACAAACCAAACTGTAGCTTTTTCTAGATGTAATGTCAGAAACACAATCGTGCGTTGCTGCCGGAATTCATCTACAACGAGATGTCCAACTTGGGTTTGGTTGGGTCTTTACTAAAAACTCCCTTGACAATCTCAGATTTTGCTCTAAAGTCACGCATACTACTTTATTTTCACGCACACTTCTAAAGTCTTTAGAGCGGTGCGATGTTGCCCTGAGATCAATAGTATTCACAAGCACTGTCTGTGAACATTTTATAAAAATCGGACTCAGATGAAATCCAGGGGCAAGAAGGATAGAAGTTGACTATCTCTTGATATTATTATGGTTGCTGCTGCCGTTGTCTTTGGACACACGCATGTCATTGTCAATGAACAAAATACGATGTCGTGCTACGTTTGTTAAAAAAATGAGAGAAATGACAGCATCGTGATGAAATGTCTAAGGTAGGGCCGACGTTGAGAGACCGATGCGTTCACGGTTTGACCTCGACTTTTCTTACAAATTGAGAGTATCTTGTGTAGACTGAGATTTGACAGCTGATTAAAACTAATTTAACTACAAAAGTCATTTGAAATCAGTGGATGCTAGAAGGACTGCTGCCGACAATTTAAACTCAATGAAAACAGCTGATAAATTGAGCTGACATTTCGGTGCGTCACGCCTACCCTTCGTAACATGAAGTCGGCGGTAACTACTCATGATTCTGTTTAGTCAAGTTTCGCGTAGTTTTTCGAATTGAACCATTTTTCAAACTTAAGGTTACCTCAAAACAACCGAGAACTGTCAAATCAGCTATCACAGAAATCAATGCTGCCAACAATGTATCCAACTTTTATTTTTTATGACTCTAATATAATGTATGATGCTTACATTATTTTGGAAATTGCCTTAAATCGATAGAGCGGAATAAAATTCGCAAGTTCTTTCCTGAAAGTTTTCTCTGCATGCCTTGCTTTCTTTGACCTATAGTTGATTATGGGCTGGACAACGACTTGAATCTAGTGAGGCATCGACTAATCTCTAACTCTTAAGGTGACATGTAAACCGCAACTTGACTCCGGCCAATAGAGTCTTCGATTCCGAGCGTGTGAGACTAATCAACAGGTGACGCCAGCGTCAGAGGCTTGTGTAACTGAAAAAAGTTAGCTATATATCGCTCTGCTGGAGAGTGTTATTGGTTGAGGGCTGTGTCCACCACGGACTGTAGCGCTGAACACGATTATGTTTAGATGTGAATCCATCTCTCGTAGCGGAGTCTCCGCAAGCAGCATAATGCATTTGGGCTGGTAGCATGTTTGGGGCAATACTAGAAACAATGCTTTTGCAGCTGTCTAACCACGATGCAGTCGACTCCATAGCTGCCCACGCGTCAGATGAGCCATCAAATGACAGCTAAGCAAATACACCCCGAATTATGTGTCGCAAAACGTACCACACTTCAGCAATGCATTAGATAATGTTTCAGAAGAAAGCTATGCACCATATATTAAGTCTCTGTAATATGCGTGAAAACATAACATATTGTAAGAACAATATTGTACGAAATAAAATGAAGTAACTAACATGTTGAATTGTAGCGTACTTTCCTAGTTCCTTTCCTTTCTATTTATTTGCTTGATAGTGTCCCGGAACGTAACTGGCGCATCATCGACCGGAGTGATCCTGGCCAGTGGTGGCACTATTTTGGTGGTGGTTCTTTTCCAAACGCTAGGAAATGATTTCACATATTTCTTAAAACTTACAACTGGCACTGAATTAATATTACACATTTTGTCAGATGTACGAGTAATTTAGCTTTTCTTGTACCTTTTAACTAAACCGTAAAAATGTGTCAACGAAGTGGCAGCACTGATTCCAGCCATATAATCATAAAAGGATGCACCCGTTCCCAAGGTTCATCGACAAATTGGGACTGACAACATTGAGAATAAAATGCTGCTTCCGATCTGTTTGACCGATCTGTTCGATTCGACTACTCTTGTTTTTATGCTTCACCAGATAAGAACAAGTGGAAAATAAAGTTCAATAAAACAACATCGGTTTGAGACATAAAATTGATGCTGGCTTTATATTTTGAAGGAGAATGTTCATGCCATTGTTTGCGGAATAGCTCCCCATTCACCGCCACTGCTTACAGCAGTCAGTTCAACTTTTTATGACTCGTCCCAATACGTGCGGCGCTATGCCAACCAAATTGTCTACAATGTTCGCCTCGAGCTCGTCCAAAGTGATAGTGTATATTCATTACAAAACGTAACCAGAGAAAATAATCGCGTGGTCTCAAGTCGCATGATTGCGGCGGCCAATTGAAAAGCGCTTGCTATGAGATGTCCCACTTGCCAAATTTCTCCATCACCACTTCAACCGAAGCGCCACAGCATGTGGCGCGTTCTTGCTGGAGCTACAGCTCGAAATAATCGATGTTGTCGAGCTCTGGCCACAGAAAGTCGGTTGACATTGCTTATACATGGGACCATTGACGATGGCGGCGCCTCCTTCCTTATTTAAGGAAAATAAATATCACATGTGCGGCCAAAAAAGAAAGCTCCTCACACAACATAACATTAACCCACCGCAGCCGTAAGGTAACGTAAATATATGCCAAACAAAGCCCTGCTCACACAAAAGGATGATTAAAACTCTGATAAGTCGTCGGGGCGACCCATATGAAAAAGAAAATTCCATAAAAATTACGGAAGTAATAAAACCGCAGTAAACATTTTACAACGAATTAAATTAGGCAACAACAAAGAATGTTTCAATTTTGCTCGCGCCCTCGGTATTCTTATTAAGGTTCGAAATATAAATGCGAGCTAAATGTGTAAAAATGTACGTCGAAATTATTTTCATAATGACGCAGCTTTCCACATTAACTCCACTGTTGCAAGGGATTGTATCATTCACTCAGTTAATGTATCCTGTATGAATAAATCTGCCATTTGCCTTTTCTATAAATACTTGATTCAAGCTCTCAAGCAACCAACGTTGTACATAATACATGTGTACAAGTACGTCGGCCATTGTCAGATGGTTGAGCTTCGGCATTGCAAGGAAAACCATGCATAGTTTGTAAATGCGATATTCTGCTCATGACATTATTAAAAACCGCTTCACTTTTATGTGAGGTTACCTTTAGGTTGGCAAATTTCGCATTTCGTTCAGCATTTTTTGCGAGGATGCAAATAAATATCTTGAATGGTGAGCAGATCCAGCCTCTTTAATTCCCCTGTCACTTATGACAATTAAACAAATATAAGCAAGCCCAGGGTTTTCTGACACAGATAAGACTCACAAATACTGAATATTCACACATCATTTTTTTCAGTGAAGGTTAGGCTTAGTTTAGAGCGTAAAAGTTAAGACAAAAAGACGTAATATTAGTTAACCAACGTGAAAAGCATCTGATACGACATTTGTCTCGATCGTTGGACAACGTTAGGGTCAGTATGGGTAGTAATGTAGGATCAGTATTTGATCTGCTGACTGCACATTTATTCTGTGTGTAACAAGTGTTCTGGAAAAAGGTTAATTCTTCCCGGTAAATTCTTTTTGTGTGGGATAGTAGATGTCAATACGATGGTTTTGTAGCCATATAACATGTTTGTATGTGTGTTAGTTTTTGATTTGGAGTGCGTCGAAAAAAAAGCATGCAAATCCCTATTGGAAAAAAAGAGTCATTTGCCTTCCGGACTACATCCACATCTTGATACAGATCGTAGAGGTCACGGTTGTGTCCTCCATTCAGTTTCCTCACAGACGGGACCAAACTAAAGCACCCCCCAGAAAGCAAATTGAGTACTTATGGAGTATTTTTCTTGTATCGAGTAACAGAGAAACGTCACGTCACATGAAATTTTGTTTCCTCATTTTTTAAAGCTTATTTAACAAAGAGGCAAGCTTTCTGGCTATTTATAAGCACACCTTTCCATACATCTTCGACTGCCTCGAAAAGTTGATCCAAAGTCTGGAGACTGAATAGACTAATCTAGAACCTCGAATTTGTTGGTATCGATCCGGGTTTTAACTACTTTGCTTGTGTGGTTTGGATTATTGCCCTGTCGAAACCTCCATACCTCTTCAGCATACCCGATTTTAGTATCTCTAAACACGTAAACGATATTAATTCTAAAGAGTTGCCCTATTTTCCAACTCCCAACTCTCCTTACTCGGGTGATGCCATCTGATTTTGTTTTTTTTATATTTGGATTCATCAGGATTGTTCAAGTGTTCTGCAAACGCTGGTCAGATGGCATCTGGATGGATGGATCCAAATACTGGTCAAATTTGGTGTTTGAACTGTACTCGAGGGGTTGGGTTGCTTCTCTGTATATTCTTGTACATCCGATTTAGAATTTTTCTCTGCTGTTTTGCTTGTCGCCCAGCCTTAAACTCATATACCAGGAATGGCAAAATAGACAAATATCTTTAAGTGCTGCCACTGTTGCAGTTTCAACAAACTGAGACCACTCTTCAGACATCTCACAACTCCCGAAACAGATTGTGGTTATGGCAATTTTTAACAAAACTCACGTAGGCAAATGAGACAAAATTACTTTTTAATTAACTTAATTATTCGACAAATATCGCACGTTGGGCAAATAGAGAGACCAAATATACCGTCGAGCACAGATCCCACTTCTGAAATTGTAGGGGACTGATAGAAAGAAACAAAGACTTCACGTTTTGGCGTTATCTGTTTTATTCTTCCGCATCGTGTGTTACACGATCTTAAATAGAATTGGGTAAACGGGAGAATTTCGCGAACAGAGTTCAAGAACCTTAGGACCGATTTAACGGCGGCTTATTTACTTTAGAGGTATAGTACGTGCACAGGGCGCCCATGAATTGAAACTGGGATTAGTGCAGGTAGCACATTTTTATTATTTTGTAAATTGCCTACACTCTCTCTTGTGTACTTTCCACTGTGATGTCGTTTGTGCAGTTCACGTTTGCCCCGAGGGAGACATACTTCTTTACTACTACAAAATTCTAGTGCGACAGCATATATTTCGTCTTTTATTTGACTTATCAAATCACTCTTGTAGAAAGACACAAACCTTTAGTTGGTATCCTTTTATAATGTTGTTCAATTGTAGGCTGATGAAGAATTGTGCATCTGGGTTGCGTGTTCTACATATCCACTCCACATCCTCTCCTGGTCGAACAACAACACACAGTGGGTGTTAACAGTAAATGCTACCACCTCGGACTGCTCAAATATGTCTACGCATGTTTACATATAGATATACGCCCGAAGGAAGGTAAACGAGAAAATGATGAATACCTTCTGACGCGTTATATACTTTTGCCAGCCGAAACGTTCCGTGGAATGAAAAGTCAACCTTAAGCGAACGCAAATAAAAAGCAATCACCACGAATGCAATATCGCCGATGTGAAGGGTATCAGCCAATGCCAATGACATGGAAAGGAAGATGACATCCGAACCAGATCAGCGCGATTGTACATTTCTGATACATCAGTGGAAACTGATTTAATTAAATGCGATATGACATCCGAACTCCCACTTCACTTCGATGGAAGGAAACTATACAAAAAATACTCGTGTGTACGAGTACGAGTACAAGTTCTGGAGCAACGTGCAACTTTGCAACAAATGGAACATGTCGTTGTCAATATTTATATGGCAAATAAGAGAGAGAGAACATACTTCGTCATGAACTGATAAGAATTGAAGGTTTCACAGCTCTGGCCGAAATTTCCCACGGTGCGGCGAATTGTCTGCACCCTGAAGCCATGATGAATGCCAACTTCACGGCGAAATTCACGTTGCGTGTTCACAACTGAGTCGGAATTTCGATAATGTTTTCAATTAGTTTATTATTTAATTTTAATTAATTACCCCACTTCCGGATTTAATGAATTTTATTATTTCCGCACGTTTGGCAGGCGTATGATGTGATGTGTCACTGATAACTTTCATAGTTGCTGAAATAAAGGGTGGTTAAATTTGAAGGGCCGATGTTGAATGTGAACCACACCTAAACGTCAGGTTTTTTTCTGCATTTCATTTGACATTTCTCAATTTTAGACTAATTCAATTTGAACCATGGAAAGATACACAATCGCGCAACGCGTTAAAGTTATTCAGGCTTATTATGAAAATGGCCGTTCAAATCAAGATGCATATCGTGCACTTCGTTATATTTTCGTTCAATTAATCGTCCAAATGTGCGTATAATCGGAAAAATCGAGCAAAAATTTGAGGAAACCGGGTCTGCATGAGCTGTGAAAACACCAGGGCATGCTCGTACAGCTCGTACTGCAGAAAATATTGCTGCTGTTCGCGATAGTGTGGCTGAAGAGCCGTCCACCTCAACTCGTCGTCGTGCCCAACAATTGCACCCCTCACGCTCGTCGTTGATAAACATTATGCATAAAGACTTGCATTTACACGCTTACAAGGTGCAATTGACTCAAGAACTAAAGCCTCTTGACCATTTCAAGCGTCGTCAATGGTCAGAATGGTGGCAAGAAATGGCAACAATGGATGATCAATTTTCGCAGAAAATCATCTTCAGTGATGAGGCACATTTTCACCTCAGTGGATTCGTCAATAAGCAGAATTGCCGCATTTAGGCTGATGATAATCCAAGAGTGATTGTCGAAAAACCAATGCACCCACAAAGAGTGACTGTTTGGTGCGGTTTATGGGCTGGCGGCATCATCGGGCCGTATTTTTTCCAAAATGAGGCAGGTCAGGCAAGCTGTTCGCTATCGTGAAATGATAACAAACTTTTTATTGCCCGAATTGGAAGATATGTGGTTTCAACAGGACGGTGCCACTTGCCACACAGCTAACGAAACAATGGCTCTTTTGCGCGACATATTCAATGGCCGTGTTATCTCACGTGGTGACGATGTCAATTGGCCGCCAAGATCATGTGATTTGACACCGTTGGATTTTTTTCTTTGTGGTTATTTGAAAGAAAAGGTGTACGTCGATAAGCCAGCAACAATTCAAGAGCTAAAGGATGAGATAATTCGGCACATTAACGGCATAGAACCTGAATTATGTTTCAGCGTCATCGAAAATTTTTACCATCGGATGGAGGTGTGCCGCCGAGGTCGCGGCTGCCATTTGCCCGATATTTTGTTCCATACACAATTGAATCATACCAATCTTATCATAATAAAAAGAAATGACAATAATTTCCTAAATAATTTGTGTTTTATTCAAAATCAACATCGGCCCTTAAAAATAACAATTGGAAAAACTTTCATTGAAATCTGGTCACCCTTTATCGCTTGTTCCGTATCCCTTTAAGCCTAATGTCAAAACGCTGGTTGAAGATCAACATAATTGTGTCTATTGAATGTACAAGGAAGAAGCAAAGCGGTGACAAAAGGAACTCAAAGCCAAAGCTGCGTTCGTTGTACTCTGCATATTATTATCGCTGTTTGCACTTTGCGCATCGACACTGTCTGCCTCGCGTTAATTTTCATAATTTCTGCAGACGTGCTTGTCATACACACATATCTGCTTCATCGTCTAGTTGTCTTATGTTCCACAAAATTGACAGGGAGGGTTGGTCGCATTTTTGTTCAACTCACCCCACGAAGCAAGACCTTTAATTGTTCATCATTCATAACAACACGATTTGAGAGCTGCACCATTTGAATGAAGAATTAAGCCCGGAGACGGACAGATCTGCTTGTGGGCTAATTTCGGCAGAGTTCTTACAGATCCAATTGCCACTTTTGATGTCTCTTTACAGATAATCCTAATTACGGATTATTTATTTACAGTGCCAGTCGTCACATTAAGCACGAATCTCCGGCGAGGACGTCCTTCAGACGGCCATAGCTTCCGCCGCGCAATAAAGCAATTCTCATCCTCAATAACATCGTTTTACACTCGAGTCACCATTCAATAAAAACGAGTCCTCACAGTCATAATCAAGGATGTACGAGTATGTCCACGAGTACTCTCATTTAAATTCAAATCGTTCTGCCGCCCGCCTCTGCGCCTGGGCGCTTCAAGGACGAAGTCTCATTCAAAGCAGATCCGATGTCTTTAGCAGAATAAATTGAATTTCCTTATCCCCCACGATGGCAGATTGGAGCTTGGTGTAAATCGTTTAAGGATTTGCGAGAGTTTACACTTTCACACTTGCAGCTGAATCATTTTATCTTAGCACTCTGCCGCTACGAAAAGAATGACTACTGGCAGCAAGACGACGGATAGCTGGTGTTGAGAAAATATTCACACACACCGATGTGTGTGCAATCAAAATGTGCTTAGTAGTTTTTGTCGTCCTTCAACGGGCTTAGCAGACACCCTTCGACGTCATTATTCATTTCACAGAGACACCAAGTAATCGTCCGAACCATTACGATTTCTTTTCACGATGGTATGCGAGGGATTGGAAAAATCCTTGCTGTCCCAACATATTTACAACTTTTTGAATTGTTAAATATACATTTCGTAGCTTAAATGGGTAGACTGAATGCTTTCAAAAAATATTCAGAGCATTTATTGAGATTAAAGTTAATCCGAAGTCAGCCGGGGTTCATCAATCGAATGAAAAAGAATTATGCACTTTCTGGAATCAGCTATGGTAAAGAAAAGCACCCATTGGCGAGTGGCGACCCATTCTCGAGAAAAACTTCTCCACCAGGACGATCCCCTGCGGATGGGTGTAGGCGTCGTCTCATAAAGACTTTCCTAGCAACCCCTCGACCACTGTAACACTTTTTCGACAGAAAACGTATTGATGAAAGAGACACTGTCCTGGATTAAGATCAATGTCCTTTTGAACTTCACTATCTCCTCAGGCAATGTCATTTTGAACTCAAAAACATACCTTAGTGGCCGGCTGTCTGTTAACGAGTTGATCTGACCATTTCAAATGTACCGGGCAATTGCAGGGCCGACTAAGTCGATAGAGACTACTACGCTGCGTTGGGACTACCAACGTCCTTGGTTACGGCTTCCATCCATGCTTGGGCTTCTCGAGAGCACAACCGGAGGTGTTATGACTCTCCAAGATGTAGACAAACCAAGCGCATGCTCCCTAATGTCTGTATGAAATCCGCGGCATTCTTGTTAACTCTTGACTGAAAAGACTGCAGACTGCTGAAGGGGCACTACCCCTTCTACAAACACTTAAATGTGCTTGGGATATGCGATGAAGCCCTCTGCGACGCCTGTGTTGAAGATGACATCACTGCAGAGCCACCTCCGCCACTGTCCCGCCACGGATCTGGTGGCAGTTATTTGCTGCTGATGAGGTGAGAGCTGATGATCTCCGGATGACCATGATATTTCAGTAAATGCAGGCTGTTGCCTGGTACATAGTACAATGGACCAGTTTTCGAGTGTGAGTGCTCGAGTGTGACGTTAAAAATATCCGACAAAAAATCGCTATGTATGGTACAACCTCTTCTCTTACAACATTAGTTGATCGTCCTTCTTTGCTTCTCGGTACAGCCTAACAAAAACAAATGTCTGGAATGTCTGCCCTAAAGCAGCACTCAATCCTAACGGATCACTCTGTATGCTCAGACTAACCAAACCTATACTCAGAATCCCTATCGGTGTCATAACAGGGAACTGCGCGATTTGCACATATTCTTGCAGAATGGGTGTCCCGAAAAATAATTTGAAGATGAAGAGGATGTAGAAACTACACATCACCTCGTCTTATCTTCCAGTGCAGTAGTTAGGGATCCACACCAAAAGCTCAATAATTTGAGCGAACTGAACGGCATCAGCATATCCAATCTTAACCGCTTTGCCACAATCGTCAATTGATTCCAGGTACGGTAGTAGGTATACGTTGGTATTGCAATGAGCCTTAATATGACCGCTTAGCCCACTCCAACCAAACTGTCTCTATCTCCTCCATGATATATAGCTTTAGGTTAGCTATAAGGTTTGAAATGCATACATTAACGAAAAGCCTTCCAATACGATCCTGTAAGACAATGCAACAGATTAAAACAGCGTTTGGTTGAAGCACCACATAAAAAGGAAGAATAATCTTGAGCAACATGTGCCAGTGTCTACCATGTTTAGCAGTTAGGCCAAGAAATATTGTCCTTTCCAATGCTTGTTGTATAAATCAGGCAATGATTTGTACAAAATAAACCACAGTTGAAAGCGGAGCATAAGCTTATAATCTCTTCTTAAACCCTGGCAATAAGAATGCAACCTTTTTGGTTAACCAATAATGCAATCAGATCTCCGTCTGCTCCTGTACCGTACTCAAGGAAGAATCTACCACAAGTCGATCTAATTCCGTCAAGCTAGCTGATCTGAACGAACTGAATGGCATCAGCATAAGTCAGCTAAACCGCTTTGTCACAAGCGCCAATTGGTTGCATGTGTAGGAGTAACTTAATCGCCGTGCTGTCACAATGGGCCTACACAAGCCTAAATATTACTGCCATTCGCAACCAGCCACTTTAACCTAACCAACTTCTTCGTCTTCTTAAAGCGCTACAGTCCGAGGAGAATGTAAGACTCATCCAACATGCCTCCCAGCCAGCTGTCTCCAATTTCGCACACCAAGCCGGCTGCATTATTCCTCGTTTTTCTTCTAATTCAATTCACTCCTTCGCTGATGACTTCTCATATTCGTTCCAATGAAACCGGAACACTTTTCCTCCTTGCTATGTGTATCAACACAATACTTAGTTGGAACGATCACACATTCGAAGTCGATAGAAATACTGCGAAATGTCTATGATTCCTTAATCGATGCAAGAGATATTTCACCCCCTCGGCTTTGGCCTTTATTTATAAGGCTTATATCCGCCCAAGCTTGAGTACAACGCTCATATCTGGTCTGGTACCAAAGTCAAAAGCGATCGATTGAACTTGTAGGAGACAACAATATCGCAGAGTCATTAGACTTGCTCGAACACCGACGCACAACGAACTATCCAATTACATTCTTTCTCTCGATGAATTCATCCGCAATACACGTCTCGCTAGGAATAGCCTTCAGTTTCCGCTTAACGTTGCTTTCAGGCGCACAGTTAAATTTTGAGACTCGTTTTTCAGCGGCACTACACTTATATGGAATGCTCCTCCCAGCCCAATATTTCCCACAGACTGCAATCCGACCAATGGGCTACCTCCTCTCCCTCTTTACCGTCGGCACACTACATTTTAACGCATTGTAGATTGAAAACAGTCGTTCATTCAACGCAACTGAATAACGTGCATATCCTGGCCAACAAACACCGTCTGACAACACTGGTTTCATTCATCGTTTAGTATCCAATTTTGCTGATCTCGAACCGTGAGAGATCGTCGACATGACGACCAAGAGGTTGGTGCAGCCGGTTGAAATGCATTCTAACATCATTGAAGGATGATTTGCCTTGGTTTTCGTATAAGGTGCAATTGATTCAAAGAATATCGCCCAGAGACCGTTCACGTTGTTTGGAATACGGCTGGCAGGCTCATGCCGACAAAAGAAAATGACATCTATAGACATTAAGAATTATAATATATTCGTACATACACTGAATGCATAAATCAAACCAAATAAATTGAAGTCAAATAAGTTTGCATCAACTCCCGAGAATTTGCGCTTCCAGAAGAAGAAAAAATAAAAAAAACTATCCAATGACTGCCTTAAGAGTAAATGGACGCAAATTCTCATTAATAGGGGCGTACCTACCGAAGGATGATTGACCACCGACGATATATTTAAAAAAATATTTGTTAATCGAGGCAACATCTTATAACTGGTTTGACGATTACGATTGCACTATACGAACAGCGATTAATGACTGAAAAATTAATCTCGCAGCAGCCCATTATCTAGTAGACAACAAAAAAGGTGGTGCTTCAGTTGAATGTCTGAAAACTTGTTTCAAACACACACAAATCTATATGTCACAATATTATCTAAATGTCGACATCGCTGTGTTTTGCCTAAATGTGTGAAGCTGATTAAGTTTAGGAACAATGATCTGTTGGCTTAGAAATAACTAAAACGTTCACTCGGAATCGAAGCCACAGGTCAGTCAATGAAGTCAAAAGCCATGCATCTTCTGAACAAAATGGCATGGGGTCCTAGTTAAAATGAGAATTTGCTCTTGATTATTAAAAATGTTCAATAAAATTTGTTGAAAGATGTTGCTTTAATATTAAGGAGATCGGGTTATGAGTAATTCGTCCTATAACAAAGAAAAAATATAAAATAACGTTTCCTGTTTTAACTCGGGTTACATAAAGCAGACATAAAGAGCAAGGAATTTCTGAGAATTTGGCGTGTTATTGGGTACGACTTTTTCTGCGGTTTTTTAAAATTTAAAATCTGTTAACGAGCATCTAGATCTATAACGAGGCACAACGAGTAGCTTCATTCAGTTAGCGGCTGTCTGCCCGATTTGTTTGAGTCTGAGGTGGACTTGGGCCCTACCTGTTCTCTTACGAGTGGAGGGAACTTACAGTTCGCTGTCAACTCTGAAGACAGAGGAAACATCTGAACGGGATGGCTGATGTTTTGACAATGGAAATTTTTTTGGTTTTTTAAAAAATGCAAAAATCCTCGTTTGATTTTGCAACTGAATCTTCAGCCATACCAGGCGGAAACTTGGTTTCAAAAAAAAGATTTAAACAACTGCATATTTTATTTATGCATATTGCAACATTGGGAATAACACAGGACCGAGAATAGAACCTTGGGGTACACCAATGTGAACATCAGAAAATGACGACAACTTGGAGACCTTTGCACGAGTGATGGGAGGAGGCTGTGTTTTCATGTGGGATTGGAAGCTGGTTCCATTTTAAAACAGAGAAGGTGAAGGTTTTTAACTCAGTATTTGTTACAATTCTACACCTGTAGTCATCAGATTTGTGTTATGGTTGAAATAATAAGATCGCTAATACAAGCTACCTAGATGAGATTTCTTCGTGCTGTTGTGAGAGTTACTCGCCCAGATAGGGTGAAGAACACGGCAGTGCGTGAGGAACTCAATGTTGAGCAGCTGCTTCTTCGAAAGCGAAGGGTTATGCTTCGAGAATTTGGCCACGTGTGATGAATGTCCCCACCATCACGACTTCCGAGGTGGGCTTTGAATGCGATTCCATCATATAGGCGACCGCTTGGCAGACCGAGGCCGAATTAGTTGTAGAAACTCCGGCAACTCTCTTTGTATCGCTTGAGCATTGCTCGTGGTAAGTTAGAGTCGATGCCGGAGGATCGGGTGGCCTGGAGATCGCTCGTGCGTCCCCTTTAGTGGATCCCTGGTGTTGATGATGAAAGCTTGAACATGGTTAGTAAGGCACGCGGCAATTAGGTTATTAGTGGATGACATAAGTTACGCACGTAATCATATCGAATGCTTTCGCGAGGTCAAGTGAAGCTGGTAAGGTTGTCTTATCTTCGTCAAATGCGTTTCGGATGACGGCAGTTAATACGACTGTCCTTCACGGAATAAGATTGCATAAGATTTATGAGATTGTGCCTTTCAATGTGATCTTCAATGATTCGACTGGCGATACATTCGAATACTTTCGACAAAAATCGAAGAATAGCAATTGATATTCAGGCGGGTTTGCTTTCCTAGGACCAGGGATAGTCTCTGCTTTTTTTTCCACAGTGGGCGTTACATCAACGTCATGATTATTGAATTGAATATATGGGTGATGCATATGTTTCTAAAGGGTTCTAAACACAAATGTGTGATCGTTAGACGCTAGCTTACTAGCGACTAAAATTCGTTACCTAATTGCGAATATTATTCCTTCAAATTTTCTTGATCACGTTCGGTCAAGAGATTTGTTTAGGTTACATCATGATTTTAGTGCATTGAGTAGACACGCTATGCATGCCACTAAGATGTTACTCATTAAAAGCAAATCTTATAGTAAATTACACATGTTACTAACATACCCGCAAGAGAAGATTAATTATTTTGCTTGACTGAAAACAAAAAAAGCAGCGAAAATAAACAAAAAGGCTTGGCAAATAAATCACTGCGGGTCTAAACAATTTCTTTGGCTAGTCTATAATTCACAGACTAGGTGATATACAACAAGTGTAGCGAGAATAAAAATATTTGCCTGACGTAGTCCGCATACATTCGATACAGCAATTGTGCCAAACGACTGGTTGTGAAGCACTTTCTGTGCCCACAAGATCAAGGTGAGATCCACAATATATAGCTTTTGGCGGAACGAAATCCCAGAATACGACCGTAAATTCGGAGGAAATATCACATGAAAATTATGGCTTCCATTTGAATAGTCTGAACAGATTCTTTTGTCCAAAAGTTAATTTTGATTGGGATTGTGCATGCACGTGTGGATTTTACAATTATTCGCACTTCTGGTGGTCGACTTTCCTTGCAAATAGTACGCGTACTTGACGTAGACGAAACTACTTGCCAATTTGGGAATTTGGAGCAGACGGATTCACAGTATTACGTTTATGTTTGTGTGTCGTTGCCTAAAATTACAGCAAAGTCAAAGGACGTCATCCAATATCACCATCTGCACATCTTGCACCTGCACAACGAAATCAGAAGCTGTCGGGAAATGTTGCGACTCACTGAGATCCATTAGTCGCCACCAAATTCTGCTGGGTCCCGCCCCTCAGCTCAATAGCAGGGAACGAGAGAGCGGACAAATTGGCCAGACAAGGGTCTGAAATGGACAACATCACTACAACCACCGATCAGTGCATTATACCGGATCATATACGACACAATAATAAAAGAAGCCAACTCGTCTTAACTTGCAACGACTGTCGCACGACAAGATGAGCGTGGCCAGAACTTAAAAACGGCTTCTGGCGTTGGACTGAAACATCACAGTACAATGTTTCGAAAATGGAACCAGGAGTCCAGCGATCTCTGCTGGCGATGCGTACTCCACAAATGAAGGGATTCACAATGGGTCCTTTGGCCTCCGAGTGAAAGTGATGGTTAACCATCACACTCCCCTCTTTAACCTAACCTAACCTAAAGACGTGTGTACCCTCGTAACCTCCTCTGATTAATGACAAACATATTTTAAGGCGACAACAATCTCACACGAATGCTAAAAACCTTGCCTCTACTCATGGCAAACGTCCAAAGCATATTCCATCTCATTTGCATTTCTTCAGCCGTCTGAGTACGACGAAAACATGACATACAGCTTCGTTCTAAACAGAATCCATGAAACAAATCCGAAAACGGCAATCCCAGAAGGGAATAACAAAATAACTTCTTCACTGTCTGTTGAAATCGATTGTGTTTATGTTGCAATGCATGCAGCAAGGGAACAACTTTTCAAGCAGCTGTCAATACCATAGCGCCACCAAGCATCCGAGCAAGCAAAGGGGGTTGTTGAGATATACGTTCACGAAAAGAACGAGTGCCTTTTTGTTTTGCAAATAATGACTCTCCACACAATCCAGAGCAGTAAGTACAAGTAAGAGGAAACCTTCTCAGTTGGACTGGTTCCTTGCGGTTGTGAACTGTTGGAATGCAATTTATTCAGAGCATTTCGATTGTCTTGAAAAGTTAAACGAAACATGAAAACCCCCATTATCTGAAATGTACATTCTCTCAATTGTAATGCGGGCCAGGAAGGATTAGGTAGGACACCATGTAATGTAGGTCGAAGAGACATAGATGAGAAAACGAATGATTGGAGTCAAAAGTGAGTCTGTCTTCATTGGTAATTTATGTAGTAATCCTCTTTGAGTCCATGTCCATCCAATAGATATTGGGTTACAAGGTTTAGGATAGATTACTTGGTTATAAAGTGTGGAAGAACACATGAACCACAATTGTGCCAATGATCACGTATTAGACATGATCCATCCCATGATGCACACACTGCGGTGCCTCACCGAAAACGTGTGTATGCATGCCATTGTAGACGAATTACCCATTAACACATGCTATTCTGATTAGTATTCTGCTTTGTATTCTTGTAGCGTCATCAGTGTATCATTTGGGGTGTTTAACCGTTCTTTCTTCAGCAACAAAATGGGGTTCAGTTTAATTAAACGCAATTTTTGGGTTCTGGAAGTAGATACAATGTCCACTACACAATAAAATCAGATGATGTTGCAAAAAGATCGACTCATTAATTTATCAGTAGTCTTGTATAACAGCGAATAATTCGTTATGCAGATGTTGCCAATAGGCAGGTGGACAGCAGCTCCTCATACAAAATAATTTATTACATTGATGACCTGTTACAAAAAAATATTCCATTGCGGTCCTTAACTAAAGGGTGGTTAAATTTTAAGTGCTGTGATGTGATGTTGAATGTGAACCACACCAAAACGTCAAGTTTTTTTCTGCATTTCATTTGACATTTCTCAATTTCAGACTAACTCAATTTCAACCATGGAAAGATACACAATCGAGCAACGCGTTAAAGTTATTCAGGCAGAATTGCCGCATTTGGGCGAATGATAATCCAAGAGTGATTGTCGAAAAACCAATGTACCCACAAAGTGCGGTTTATGGGCTGGCGGCATCATCGGGCCGTTTTTTTTCCAAAATGAGGCCGGTCAGGCAGTTACTGTGAATGGTGTTAGCTATCGTGAAATGATAACGAACTTTTTATTTCCCGAATTGGAAAATTTGAATGCGGACGATATGTGGTTTCAACAGGACGGTGCCACTTGCCACACAGCTAACGAAACAATGGCTCTTTTGCGCGACAAATTCAATGGCCGTGTTATCTCATGTGGTGCCGATGTCAATTGGCCGCCAAGATCATGTGATTTGACACCGTTGGATTTTTTTCTTTGGTGTTATTTGAAAGAAAATGTGCGCGTCGATAAGCCGATTTGATTAATATGTAGCCTATCCAATTTCTTCCCAAAATTCGGTGTTTGAAGATGATTTTTCATACTCTGGAAAAATTCAATTCGAAAATGTTTCATCCAAAAAAACAATGGCTATCCTACCGTTTGGAAGATTTATGAGGGTATAGCCCTGGTAAACATCCTGTCCAGCGTATTGTAAGAACGAACCAGAACGGCTTCCGCTCCGGCAGAACTTTAAAAACCCTTCAATCAGTACGTCCATCTTCAATGAATTGTACTTTCAGTCAAAAAATCCAAGAACAACACCAACGTCCGGAATTTTCACACTAAATCCTGCAAAAGACCATCTATGTATTTATCAATTTTAAACCCGCATACGACAGAATTTATTGCAAGGAACTATAGGAATCTCGGGCAAAAAGCTTCGATTCAAATCGTATGAAACATGCACCCGATCTTGGCATGGATATGCGTTGTCGTTTGATTTCTTCAATTGGGGACTGGGTTACGCTGATGACATTGACATAGTCATGCGAGTTCCATTACCTACCTGTGCCCGATCGTCGCTCTCTAATCCATTCGTATGACGTCTACAATTCCCCACTGTCAGCAGTTTCGGCACTGCAGCCATGCACACGACGCCGCCATCACCTATTTGCACCCATCGCCTAGCAGTGCCCCCGTTGCCCCCTGAATATAAACACCATACCGAAAGTCAATCTGGTACGCATCTCCCCTAATTCAAGTTCATGCGATCACCTCAGACAGTCGCAGAATACAACACGTAATTAGCGTTTCCCACGTGCCGTAGTGCAGCTTTTGCAGCGATTGAAGAACAGGCGAATCGAGCTGGTCTTAAGGTTAATGAGGAAAAGCCGAAGTGTATGCTATCGAAGAAGTATCGATTCGTCCCTCTGCCCCTAAACCAAAACGTAAGGCTAGACAGTTACAATTTCTAGGTAGTTACGGAGGTAGGCTAACTCGAGGCTAACGTGAACTTCACAAATTACAGCTTGGGAAAGATCGACCTTAGCAAACAGCTGTAGCTCAGGCCCACCTCCTTGATGGGATGCAGGTCTTATACGCAAGAAGGCAAATCGATCGAATTGAATTTTGAAATGTTTTCGTGCCGGGTATTGAACTCATAACCTATTCACTACCGACTAAAGCCGATTTAGTTGAATGATAATTAACTTGGATGCTTAACAGCAAATAGCAATAACCAGCCACACCACAAAAGTAACCCTCACTACCACATGCATATTCTCACGTCAACCTCTCTAAATAAATACGACAGTCATGTGATGGAAAGGGGGGAACATTTATGCAAGTAAGAAGTGCAAGTTTTATTCTGACAGTGCTCTACTCGTATAGTAGGTAAGATTAGGCACTTGGGTAAACGGGGGGTAAACCACGCCTCACTTAGGTCCGATTGGACCGTGTGATGGCCATGGGGGAATAAAACCTCTTTGCTCCTACTTCGTTAGTGCTGATGTGTTGCTCAGCCATCCTTATAAATCTAAAAAGAGATTTTAGGGGGATGTTTGTTAGATCCTGATGGTCTTGGAATACAAATTTTCTCCCAGGGTCCTGTATCTCAACTGGCACAGACAGAGCACGTGAGGAGTGCCCTCTTTTCCCTCCACGTCACCGCATTTTCGCTTCATGGTACTTCAGATGATTATGGCCAGTTGGTGCTCCAACTACCATCGATGGGTACTTTTTGTCGCACTGAAGGAGTTAGTCGGTTCAACCTGGTCTCACATGGTTGACTTTGAGCACTTCACGACAGCTTGCGACTAGGTTGGACCTGATTTCTGTTGCTGGAATTGCTTAAATTTTTCGCCTGACTGTCAATTATAATGGATTAGAATGAATAAGAATCAGAATTACTGGTATATTACTACTGGAATTATTTTTCAATAAAACGACGCCACGCAAGTGAGCTATAACATACTTTAATCGTTTCAGTTGTACCTTGCAACGCTCTTTACGAGCTGCACAACGACATTGGCCTAATCAAACGAATTCGATTGTTTCAACTCAAATGGCTAGGTTATGTAGAGAGAATGGACACCAACGCACCGGCTCGGAAAGTTTTCGAGTCCCACACCGAGGGACAACGTGGTAGAGGAAGACCTCACCTCCGATGGCGTGGCCAGCTGGAAAGGGACCTTAATCAGCTAAGTGTGCGATACTGGAGTCGCCTAACCCACGACCGTGCTTGTTGGAGAGCCATGTTGACTTAGGCCCAGGTCCGCACCCGACTGTAGCTCCAGCCAAAGAAGAAGTTTTACTTTTCAAAGTTTTCAGTAGATCCCTTCGATCAGATTTCAACCAAAATGGATACGACACTGTTGTGTCTGAACACATCCTGTTTTGACAGTGACAGCTGCACTGCGTCTAGCAACTCTGAAGACACTTTTGTGCAGACTGTCATGGCATCAGCCACTTGTATTTTGGTATCTTGATATATTTGTTAGGAATTAATATTCCGTTGTACTCCATTCCAATAAATAGTTGTAAACTCAATTTAATAAGTAATAAATGAATTGTAAGATAAATGAATTGCTTATTTAAAATAAACGAGAACATTTCAGACACCAACTCTGACACTACTTGCGACGTTATTGGAATTGGTCGCAGAAGGGTGGCTGCATTGTTTTTGTTTTTCGAAATCATTTCAACCTCTGTGCTTTTGTACAACAAACGCACGGAGATAACTCCAAAAGAGAACCTGCTCGTTTCAAACTCCATATTTTGGTCTTAATCCAAATTTGGGCTCAATCTGAAAATCCGTTTCGAAGGTAGTGCTCCACAAATATCCACATTTTCGAAATGGAAGTGGGTTGTATGTAATTCTTGCCATAATATTGCAGATTTTCAATTAATTGTACTCCATTTGAAATCAAACTGAAATCAAACAAATCAACGGGTGAGCATCAGTGATCTCTTATACATTCGCTTCAGCCCCAAAATGCAGAACAAAAATGTACTCATGCACAGGGATTGAAGGACTCTCCTCGTGTTAGTTAATGTTAAACTTAAATTCGACTGAAATCATTGCGATTGCTCACTTGATATTCAGATTTAATTTTGCACAGAAATTATCAAACCCCAACGCGCGGGTGTACACATTTTGCACTTGATCGGTTTTTATGTGTTTTATGCAAATAACATGGAATTTGGTTACAGGCTCCGGCAAATTCGGAGAAAATCAATGCACACTTGTGGAACACACAATCGCTATAAATCTGTCGGTCGATGTCAGAATGTAGCTTAAATATACAGATACTTCAACTGTACGTACATAGGTTTGGATTTCCTTAGCTGTTTATTATTCTGCATACTTTTGGTTTTGGTATTTCAAATTGCTTGCTGAATGAAATTATGAACTCAGCGCCGAACAAATAAACAGTCGAGCAATGCATTTCTTTGAACTCGGGCTAATCTCTTAAATCGAATTGATGTACACACACAGGGATTGAGTTCGCCCGTTTATTGGTAAATGTAAGCATGTAACTAAGGTTGACGAAGAACGTGGGGAATAGCGCGAGTTTTTTTACTTACCAAGGAAACAAGACTGTTTGACGCCGTCACGCAAGTAAAAGAGTGCAAAATGGAACGTTTTATGGGGGCTTTAATTGCTACTGATTGTTGATTTAATGTTCGCGTTTAATAACCGGGTTTCTGATTGCTGACGAAACGACGTGTGGAGGTCAGCGATAGTCACGAGCTTCCTTAACAGCCGAGCGGATCTAGAATCAATAACTTAATATCCGTTTGTGGTTTGTAAATAACGATACTTATGTGGTAAGTGTTGATGTTGGCGACTATTTGTTCAGAGTTCAGTTCGGATTGTTTTGTTATTTAACTCAGTACATAGAGAAGTAGATCAGGAAATTGTTCTCAAGAATTGGGCATTGTAGGGACCAGACTATGGCTAATTTTAATCTTATAAGATGAAGTTAACTCAACAACCAAGGCCTCGATCAGGGCTGTAGAAATCTTGGAAGCAGATGACCAATTTAATTGCCAAATCATCTTGGGTGATGAAGCGCGTTTCTTGTTAAACGACTTTATCAACAAACAGAATATGCATTGGCCAGGTCATGTGCTTTAATAAACACCACTTCATGCACAACAAATAATTATATGGTTTCCCAGTTAAATATCGCTACAGAGACACGTTGCAATTGTATGTCTTTGGTCGATTGCATGGACAGCCATAGACATTAATGATATTTGGGAAAACAAGACGGCACCACCAGCAAAATAGTATCAATTTGTATCAATCGACTTATAGAAAAGTCTCCTCCTCCCTTCGAAAAAGGTTCCTGTCGGTTGGCCGCCTAGATGCTGTGCCTCTAGACTTTTTCATGGAGCTGCATTAAGTCGTTGATCTGTATTGGCACAGACCGTCCAAGTCCTTGGACTTTTCGACAGAAAAGTTCTGCGCTCCATCTTTGGTCCTGTTTGCATTGATGGTTTTTGGATAAGAAGATTCAACCATGAACTATACGGGCTGTACAGCGACATGAACCTTTTCAGGCGTCTACGGATTCAACGCCCGAAGAGTCTTCGACTCCGAACCAGTGGGACAACGCATTAGAGGACGCCCACAGAACCTATGGCGCACACAAGTGGAGAAGGACCGCAACCAACTTGGAGCGTGTCAGCTGGAGAAGCTTGTTGACTGAAGCCCAGGTCCACCCCGGACTGTAGCGCACTTAGAAGAAGAAGAAGAGAACCGATATTGAACGAGAGATAGCAGCCGTTTTCGTCGAAATGTGGCCGAGTAACCGAGACCGCTGCAAACGTGCCCTTAGTGGACATAAGAACGACGTTGAGTTCCTTACATAAAGGTTTTAATTGAACTCAAAGCAATTATACAATTTTCGAGGTATATCAAATGGTTTGCGTTTTATTGAAACAAAAAATCAAGTCAAGTCTTTATTGGAAAACATCGTCCCACACGGACTCATTTCGCACATATATCGTGCATGATCACGTATGTGTATTTATGGCGTTCACGTGGTTACGTGCACACATTTCACGTGTATTTAAGACGCTCATGTGATCATAAACGTTGCTGCCACATGATTGCGTCTAATTAAATGTACGCTTAGCGTCATACTATAAATCGCTCGAAATTTGAACCTTGGTTACGGTTAACTAAGCCATTTTGTTTCTCTCGTTCCTTTTTACAAGCTTTCCCATTTTATTCTCTCTGAGATCTGATGTTTGAAGTCCGATCAATTTTTGGCGGGCCATACATTTTACTTTTTCTTGTGCCTCCCAAGGCTTCTGTCGACATCAGCCCTCCTCCTGAAATGTAATATTGACAAAATATGTCCTGTCAATCAATCTCCTCCCTGTACATGTACATAGGTAGATGAAAATCAATTTAAATCCGTATTGATCACACTTGCGATGTGAAGAAAAGTTTTCTCAATAAATTCTTCACGAAAGAAGGTAAAAACAACTGGCGGGTAATTGAAAATTTGTGTTCTTGCTTGTCACGCGTCGTGTCATGTCATCCAACAAACTCATAAAACACTCTTTTTCGTTGTTAAAAGCATTCGGGAAGAGAATTACCTTTTATCCGTAGTTAATGTCAGCCGCACATCGATACATGCTACATGCACATGCCCTTCGAACAGTCCGCGGTAAACAGCACAGCAGCCGTGTCAATCATTGAATTTTGGACCACAAATCTACCCTCACTGCGGTACAAGCGTAAACATTTCCGTAAACCCACTTAATCGGAAAATAATCAGTTAAAGAGCGGTTCACCGGAGTAAAGGATGCAAAGTATAATTTGATTGTTTGCAAGTCGCTTAATTGAAAATTTATTGTACTCGCAGATCAGATCTGATTGGATTCATTAGAATCCAATTTGTGAAATCAATGGAAACATTTTCAACTGATATACAATAATTCCCAGAAAAAAGGAGTTGCATTTTATCAGGTACCAACCAGTGGTTGAGCAATAAAACCGTCAGTGTGTGGATAGAAATATCGATGATTTGCTGTGGAGCGCAGCTATGTTGAGCCTTCATGAATTTAACTCTTTTGCGGGTGCGGTTTTTCTCATCAATTCGCTGCACAGTTTCATTAGAAGTTCCTTGGTAGCCATACGTATATCCATACGTAGATGCTTATTTATGATGCATATGAGATACTGACATCCCAGGTGAATTTGTGTTGTTCTCTACTCTATGAGTTCATACCTCCGTCTCTTAGGTAACAACGAGCAACCACACGACACAAGGGCAAAAAAATGATTACCCGAGAGACGTATGACGCTCTATTGAAGTTTCCCCCCCACAGACGAAGGTTGTGCAAGGATGCATTACGTTTTTTTTTTCTGTCTACTATGTAGTAAAATGAAATCCAAGCTTAATGCTCTTTAGACAACAGAATTTCCCGCTCTGGGGATCGAAAGTATTTTTTGTGCGTGTTTTTCTTGTGATGGCTTGATTTGCGAAACAATTTTAAATAAGGCACATAAAATGAATTTGGGTGGTGGGGTTTTCAGTATGGACTGAAACAAAAAATATCTGACATTTACATTTGAACGATAATTCGACGACTTCAAAAGAAGTGGTGTTTGGTACAACTCGAACTGGAGCTTCGATGACCTTGCATACAACCGAAGGTACAAAGTCGACTTTCAATTCACTTACGACTGGCTCTGGCCAGAATCTGAGCCAATAAAGGACTGTAGTTGAGTCTTACAAGACCAAGGAAAGGTCTGGTGTTGGCGGCTTCGTTGCGGCCAACAAAAGTATACTGCACACTCGATCGGTAAATTTGGGTACTACATATGCGATCCTAATGGCTAGAAACCATATTGTGAAGAGCACGTGGGAAGAAAAGGAATGCAAGTGTTCTCTGAATTTTATCGACAGTTTTAAATTTGCTAAAATATGTCTGAGTGCGGGGCCACCACGGAAACAGGGGAAATGAGATCACCAATTAAGTTGCTAGCCAAGGATCAGAGGAGGTATTCCTAGAATCCAAGCCCACGTTGGGACAATCCGCGTCCTTGGTTACGGAACAACCATAAGTGGCATGACTCTCCAGGATGTAGACAAATCAAGCGCATAATCCCTAACGTGTGTAAGAAATGGCTGGTATTCCTGTTATCTCTTGACGGAAAAGACTGCAGACGACACACCGGCGCTACATACCCCTTCTTCAAACACTTAAATGTGGTTGGCCTAAGCGATGAAGCCCTCTGCGACGCCTGTGGAGAAGACGTCGACACTACAGAGCACTTCCTCTGCCACTCCTTTGATCAGATCAGGTGGAAGTTATTTGCTGATGAGTGAGGCTTCTCATCTCAGAAGTGCCTGTTGGTATTCGTACGGAAGACCATGAAATTTCAGCAAATGTAGCCTGGTAGTGCAATGAACCAGTTTTTGAGTCTGAGTGCTCCAAGGTAGTGTGTAAAACCCTCCGACAACGAAAAAAAATATTAATTCGACGACTAAGCATTCACAGTTGTATGGGTGAGCTGGAAATAAATCATCGGCATCTTTTGAACCCATGGACCGATCTTAATGGAACTTAGTACAAGTGTCACGTCATTTTATCGTGGTTGGTTTAAGTTGCTATCCGATTTGTCTCAAATGGGGTACAAATAGCGCAGTTGTACAACGTTTTGATACCACACCTCGTAAACCGTGATTGTTTGGTAAGCTATATCATGCCTGTGAAGTTTAGGAAATTGATTATGTAAGATACGTTTTGGTTAGTGATCTCGGATATGTCACTAAGGAAGGGATTGCCTAACGCGATATATATTTGCTTGGCTAGTGCCGGACAGTCACAGAGAAAGTGAGGCAGATTTTTCTCTAAGTGGGTGTCAACACAAATGCGGCAGTCTGGGTTGAACGGTATTCCGAGTCTACTAGCGTGTATGCCTATAGGCCAGTATCTCGTGCTTGCAGCCACGACTCCAGCGATTTCTTTTGAGGAGGTCATCATTCCTTTTTCTAGTCTAGGAAGGCCAGGTTTTCCTAGAGACTATGCACTTGGGTGACCTAGTCCACCTTCTACTAGTTAAGGACAGAAAGTGTTGATAGATGGCGTGCTTGAGGTGGTTGATTTGGGGGCCTACCAACTCACATTTGATGGTGGTTCAAACATTTTTTTGGCAATAACGCGCCAATTTCCAACTTCTATGCTTATTCCGACATGAGCACTGGTCTTGCATTTTGGGGCACCGTACCGGAGTCAACCTTAGAGCACCTGCTGCTGTTCTTTGTAGCTTGTTGAGTTCAGTAATATTTTATTTTTTCTATGGGCCAGCCACCAGTTAGTTATCCATATATTACAATAGATTCAGGCGAACTGCCACCATATACATTCATAGGATCAAGTTAGAAATCCCACTTTTTACCGATGGTTCTACTGCAGGAGTAAAAACAAGCATCAGACAAACTTAGGCGCTTATAGGCGCTTTGTGTTCTACAATAATAAATCTAGTTCATCCTATTCCGCCAACTATTTAGTGCTTTTGATAAAACGCTGGAGATGAGTAAAGATGGCTAATGCTACTTATTTCCGGCTTGTTAAAGTAGTATGCTTCTAGGGTGACTTCTTGTTCGGGAAGAGGCAGCACTGCAATTTCAAGGCACATGTACAATAGTTGTTTACCCCCTCTCACCTCTGGAGCTCCTGCAGAAGGCCTAGTGTCTTGAGTTCCAATGACCCAGTGCTAAAAATAATTCTGATAATCGGCCTACTCATTCTGATCAGGCTGATTGAGCGATTTGGATCGAGAGTGGTCTATAATTGTTTCGTTCATTCATTGCAGACCATGAACGATTGAAATCATTTTAAGCTTCAGTTGTTTTTTTGCAGTGATGTTTGGCATGCATGGCAGATCCCTATCCGGAAAGAGTACAGAGACTGTGCCATTTCTAGAGAGTTGGACTTCTTCGCAATTTTCTGAAATGTGAAATGATTTGGATGCCAAAATACTTGGCCATCGTTGAGAAATTGGCAACAATTCAGGGAGGTTTCTGAGTTAAATGTGACCGCACTCAGAGATCTTATCGCCGCCTGGCTGTCAGAACAGATGACGATATTGGTACGTCTTTCAGTCGGAACAGAGCTTCCTCTGCATTCATTATTACATTGTTTTGGAATAGTAGAATAGCGATAAAGGGATCTCTCTTCTGGCTAAAAGACGCTACGGTGATGTGGTAGTCGGAGAAAGACACCCGCTCCAAGGCTTTCCCCATCTTTGATCCATCTGTGAAGATTCCAGTGCATGGTGTACACAATGTCAGTATGATCTGGGGGGATCTGAGCTGGTTGACAAATCCTTTTTAAGGTTTCTCTCCTTCTCTTAGGTGTCATAAGATCGGTGTCTTCGGATGGATCTATATCTGCTAAGGATAGTAGAGTGTCCAAAATGGAGTTCTTTCCACACATGCAGCGGATTCAGTCTGATCGCCATACTGGCCTTTATCTGTCTGCCTTTCTTTAAGGATCCGCTGATATATATGCCAGTTGACCTATTTAAATCCGATTATGTGCCGTAAATCGATCAAAAGTTCTGTATGCGCCGTAAAGTCGGTTACATTTGGATCTTCTTCAGGACTTCCGCTGGCGTTACTAGCCATGTTTTCCGTTAAACGTTAATTTCGATAACGGATAGCCTCTAAGGCATCTGTAATAGATAATTGTTTTTATAGCTATAAATACTCAATAGGTGGATCATAATCCGCTCGGAATGAGCGAAACGTATCATAAATTTACCACACTTAACTAAGCACACACTGTCTCGTATTGAAACAGAGATATCATCTATTTGGATTGTGGAAGTGTGAAATTCCAGTCATATCCTCGCACTGCTCGTAAATCGCATGAACAATTTGCCCGTATACGGAAAGCTACAGAATGTAGTGGCCGATAGGATAATAGCGTGCAGGAGAGGACAGCTTGCTTTAGTGACCATCGTTAGTGGATATAATTAAAGGTCATTATTCCTAGAGCAAATGCCAGCAATGCCACCCTGGTTGTCGCAATTTTAATGTCCACGCCATAAATTGTCGGTTATATTATTTTGTATTCATGGCTGGGTAATCGCCAGATTAGATTAAAATGTCCTGGGGACCTTATGTCAGATGCATACATTAATCTGTTGTGTGTAACATGATAAACACATGGTAGAACTGACTATGTGCATGCCAGGAAGCACTTAGAGACCACAGTCGAATGAAGCAGACAGGCTCACATGAGACGGCAGACATTTGTAAGTTCATCACTCCCACGGCTTGGCATGCAAATGGGGCTTTTTGATTCACATTCATTCTCGTTGATGTCTTTAAAGGATTAGCAGATTAGGCTGCATTGTCAACGACTCTGAGTTGGCATTACAGCGTACTTCTGCTTATCCCCTGGCTTTCATATTTCTTTCAGTTATTCTCTTACATGAGAACTTAGTCGGGATTAGTGTAGCTCCAACATGAACAGAGACTTTTTAATTTCGTTTTGTTCGTCCCTATGTCTCCGTCAACCATGACGTCGACTGTCTGGATTCAAGTCCCGACATACACAACATGACTGCATCTCTCTTGAATCTCTCTCGAGGTGCCGTGGCATTGTGAGTCTGTGCGTCGACTCCTACGCACTTGAACCTTTGGCGATAACTGTCTATTAAGAAAAAATGTCTCCAATTCGGCCATTCGGACTCGGCATAAAACTGTAGGTCCCTTCCACTCTTGAGAGAACGCACAACACGAGTGGTTGCTGAGAAGCTAGCTACACATATTATTTTAAGACATCACTTGAACTTTCCGGGCAGAGTAGTGCACAATTAGATGACCAGCATGTTGTCTTCGGTACTGCCCTGCTTTCTCCAAGTCGGTAAGAGTAAGTGAGCGCTTGAGTGTTAAGTGTTGTCCAAATTGGCCTTGCAATGTGGCACGTAGTTCCTTCCGACTATTTGTAATTGAGAGACCTGATCTTTAGAAGTAGGTAAGCAGTAGCGATAGCCATAAATGGCAGGTCTTCGTTCGAGAAAAGTGATGAGGAATAGAAGCACTTAAAGCGAGTTTATGGGCTTCGAAGTTACCCGGTATGTCACAACCTCCCGGGACCCACACGAGGTGGGTGTTAAATTGCCCAAGCATCTCCTCGGAAGACCGACTACACGTGAGGGAAGCCTTTGAATACATGGTCCAAGAAATTAATCACAACCTGGCTGTCGGGACACAATGATATTCCTCATATTCGTTTCCAGAAAAATGCATCATTGTACACCAAAGTCTCCAAAAAAATTGAACCTCAACGGGATAGTGGAGTGAACGGTGTGAAATTCCGTCCATATTCGCAGTTTTCCACTGTTTCCCTGATCGTAACTGTCTCATGATTATATCCAACGTAGGAAGGGGGAAAGGTTTGTATGGTCAGCCGCCGGGGTCATTCATAGGCTTCCACTAACGCACATGAATACATGCCAGCGACCGCAATTGCTTAAGAGTATCAGCTTTAATAAGGATTTCAGTTCGAAGTGATGAATACATCCATATTTACATCCAATGTATTTTTTGCAGCAGTGTAGTGGTGGGTGGTACGCTGGCTGACAAGGTTTAATTTACGGCTGCACTGCTGTCACGGAAAAAAAATTTCTCCGGCTTTGCATTTCCGAGTTCACATTACACTGCCCCCTTCGCTAATGAGAGAGCAATAGCACACACAACATGAACGGCTGCTGTGGAAGCTGGTCCCAGGTCCACCTCGGACTGTAAAAAATCGATATTATTGTTAAGAACGTGCAATGCTTCCTGAACGTTGAATTTCCAATTTAATGTATTGTCAGAGGCAGCTTTGTGCACAGTGAAGTGGGGTCAAACCAGATTAATTTGTTGAAGATTACTAGTTCGTTTTTTTGTCGGTTGACGACAAAGTCACTTGTTCTTGTCCATGCATATAATTTGGGTATGGCATTAGTGGCACAAGCAATAACTTCGCTTTCGGTCTCAGTTGATAGTCATTGCAGATCATTTAGTGGATTGTTACAAAGAAGAGGAGAAAGTACACAACCCAGTGGGTATCCTTCATCATCCACATTGCAGACATTCGCATCACCAGAGTTAGAGTTGGCTAATCTGCCAGTGAGTAGCCAGATGTGACTCTATGACCCCAAAGTAGTCAGGATCAAGCGAGAGCTATATGTTATTGCCCCCAAAATACCCAAAATTTCTCCAAGGGTATATTCCCTAGAAAAGTGAACTGACTCAAAATTGGACATTCCTTAAATAACAAATTGAAAATTAAAGATGATTGTGAAGCCTTAGCTCCTAAAAGGCTATTCGAAATTCAAAGAAACATGACAGGCAGACAGCTTACGTTCTGGATTAGGACATAGACCATGTGCCATTTCAGATACTGGACTTAAACACATAGACAACCACAACACTCACGTAAGCAAATATATGTAACTTTTCATAATCGACTTAAACCACCACCTCTGTCCGTGCTGTGTGTAAATTGTGGCTGTGCAAACACACCGATGTTGAAGTGAATCCAAAGCCTTCCAGACACTCCAGACCCATTTGCGATTTATACCAGCAACGTATCGTGCAGTGTGTGAATGGATGCTGTTGCTATTTCGGTTGAATTCAGACTGAAGGGAGGGCGGGAGGATAATCTTTTCCAAGTACTAAGGATCGATAATTTCCATAATGTACAGTAGAGGGAACGACCTACCGAGGTTTCTTAAGTGTACCCACACCTGCATCCAAAGGCGGTGGGTGAACTGCAAGAGGTGAACTCTTTGCATGTCAGGATTAATCACCACTATGGATGAAGTAACGAAGCATGAAAGTCAATATTTGCATGCAGTTCATATGCAAATTGCACGTAACAATAAAACTTATATTGTGCATCGTCTTTCCTAACCAGGTAAAGGAAAACGGCAAACATCCCACACCACATATCTGCACGTGAGTTTTCGCGATGGTAGTGACCGCGCAAATTCAACGGGAGCCCTTATCTGTGGTAAAGTACCAACATCACTCGCTTACCGCCGCACGAGCGGAGTAGGTGTTTCTACCTCTTCTTCATCCATGCAGCTTCTGCAGAAATCATTATATGGGACACCCATCCTGCGAGAATGAGTTCCAATTGCACAATGTTCGGTTTTGATCCCTATGAGAGTCCTCATTAAGGGTCTGCTGAGCCTAAGTAGACTGAGATGGCCAAACTGCATTGCATGTTATTTGTGGTTAATTATCTTCAAAAGATGGTGATCGGCATGGAAGGGGTACCCTGCTATTGATAGGGAGGAAGTTGTACCACACCTGGCGAGTTCATCGGCTTTGCAGTTGCCTGGTATTTCTCAAAATCCCGGCACCCGCATGAGGTGTATGTTGAAATGCTCAGCCATATCATTAAGAGACAGCCTCAAAGTAAGGAATGGTTTTGCGTTAAACATGGGATTGTCCAGGGATTTGAATGCGGCCCGACTGTCTGAGCAGTATAGAATTTCTCCATGAAGATAGCCCGGGGTAGTGGGCGGTCGGTGTCGTTAGGAAAGAAGGGGAATTCGTTAAGAATGGTTGAGTGGCCGATGTTGAGTTCGGAGCACAGTCTCAAGGCTGTGCTGGCTGACATTTGTTTGCAGAATATTTCCAGTGGTGGAAGATGGAGGAGAATATGCATGCACTCCGCTGATGCACATGCAGGCCAGTCTATGCACTCGATTTAGTGCCTTGCAGTTCATAGCTTTGTTAAGTGTTGAGTTACAGAAGTGTCGGTCTGACAATCGATATGAAAATTCAGTGAGCGATGCGTGGTTGTAGTCCCCATTTGCTTCCAATGGGTTTTTTCCAACTAAAAAGGACAGATGAGGCATTCTTGAACCTATCCTGGATGTCAAGGAGTTTCCAGTTTAGCTTATTATCAATCGTGATACCCAGAAATTGTACACTGGCGGTTAGTTGTAAGGTAGTACCGCACAGCAATGGCAGGGGGGGGGGGTCAAAATGGGAAATTTAGTTTCTTCTGGATCCACTTCAAAAAATCAAAAATTCAAAAAATCCACCATTGTGTGGATACAAAAGAGCCACTGTATGATATGCAATTTTGGTGTGGAGGTACCCCCTGCAGAAAATGTGTAACGCTCACCGTCACCATCAACTCTCGCGACCATATTTTGATGTTACCCACCAAGCGGTTCGTCCGTGTTTTCACGTCACGCTCCAGTTCCCGTTCAGTTCTCTGACAATACTATTCACCCTGTGGAAGCAAACCTACTCTACCGCGAGTGTCCTTCCTTTGCGTTGTATTTTTGCCTTCATAAAAACACCAAAAACGTACTCAAACGAGGGTTTACTTTTTCATTATCACAGCAGTGTTTTTTTACTCCACCATGCCCGTTTGCGGCGTGTCAACTTGCACCACCCAGTGACCACGCCCAGTGATACCCATGTTTCAGTGTAGCATCAAAATTCATCTCCAGCGCATGGCTCCATCACCACAGCCTTCGAAGCTGCTACGAACGTCATGAGGAAGGCGACCAGGAAGAATATGGATTGGCGATAGGCCATACTCTTGATGCTCATGAGACCAAATCAAACAAAATTGTCCATGCACCCCCCTCCCAGTTATGGGATATCATCAATCATCAACAATCTCTCTCTGGCCATACAAGCTAGGATGACCAACTGGAAGTAACCGGGTGAATCAAAAAAGCGATGGAAGCATTCAAGTCAAATTCAAAGCCTAGCATGCAAACAGCACTCAACACCTCACGCAACATGGTCCATCAATGACACACCTCTCTTGGATAGAATACAGTGTCGCAGCGAAGATATCGGCCAAGAAGTCCATCAGAACACCTTGCAAAAACACGAACTTCCTGCTCGCTCGCCCTCACCATCATCAATCGAAGTCCACACCTTCAAAGTATTCGAGTATCCGAAACTGAATGGGATCGACGGCTCAAGCAACCCCAAGACACCAACCCACCACAGCAGCCGGCTGTCTTCATCCTCCATAGAGTCGCACAGAAATCTGATGTTCAGTGCGTACCTAGACAAATACTTTGGCCTCAACAAGAGTATGGCACATCTCACACAACATTGTAAGAAATGTAAGAAAAATGTCCTTGACGATTTACTTTTCGTCTTTGTCATGTTAGCTGCCCACCAAGACTGTGTGATTTGTCGACGTTGGATAAACGAATCCCATTTAAATTCACTTTTAAAGCCACACAGTTGACGTTCAGATAAAAATGTGAGTTCTGTAAGGCCTTGCTCCAAATATTATCCGAATCCGTCACCACACGTCATGACAAAAGACATCGCCAGACAATCCCTAATTAATTCTTATCCAAGGCTGCATACATAATTGGATTCCTGATCTGGTTTTCTGAGAATCGCTGCCGATGATATGCAACGTAATTTATGAAAATGTGACGCGTGAACGTTTGCTAAAATATGTAACTTCTCGTTCCCCAGATGGGAAAGCCGAAAAATGTACGTCCTTCATCATTTTCGCTGCCACTGTTTGTATAGGACGAATTCAAGGGCAGCGCACGGAATGTGATCAACTTTGTTTGTAACTTCCCACGGTCTCGCGGAATACGCGCTCTTCTCTTCTCTCCCAACTTCCCACTCATTGGAAACTCACTCATTACGCTAATCCAATCCAATCCTATCCGCTGCCATTAAACGTTGACAGTGTCATCCTCAGCAGAAATCCAATAACCACAACAATATAATCTGTAACCGCCACACGGCATACTCATGACAGTCTGACGTCTTTCGTGGGAAAGCTCACACATATTGTGTGCACATTATTAGTCCAAAATTAAATGAAAAATGTTGTTGCCCTACATCCTTGCGTGCTTTTGCGGGCGATGCAAACAAATCTCGAAATTTCGCAACATCCTGTCGGCATATTAAAGCAGACATCGGAGAGTAGTCCCACGCCCACCAGCATTAAATTAAATGCGAGGCACTCGAAAGTTGTCCGCATTCTGGTCGTTTTGTCAATTTAGCGAAATGCACACAGCGATCATTACCATTTCTCAGTCAGTCCCTTTTCACCGGCGAACCGGCTCGAGGGGCCAGCTCCAACTCCAAATCGAAGCTGAAATCTTGCACTCGTTGGCTGAACACCATTTGTATGCGCGTGGCATTTGCTTGTGTAATCGGATTTCTTTTCCCTTTTTTTTCGTCCCACCTTCGTAGTTTGTGTTCCCCTTTCGCCATTAATTTCCCTCCTTTCCTTCCGTTCGGTTTATTATACTTTGCCTGCTTCTCATTTGTCAGCGTGCCTGGGAGAAGGACGGCTCCTTTTCTGTTGGGTGCCATCTCAGCCCGGTGCGGATGATGATGTCTGAAGATAACCGATGTGGGCCCTGGAGAGACGTTAAGTTAAGGGATGTTTTTCAATTTAGGCATCCGCATTGATTAATTCGTAATTTCGACGAGAAGTGAGTGTTGGTTGAAACTCGCCATGATCCTGTTGAACAGCAAAGCTCTTCAGCGGTGCGTACACCATGCACAGTGAGTTTCAAGTGGAAATGCCCACCCAGTGCTTGTTGGTGCCGGACGTGGTGGCGCCTCTGAGTGGCACTAAGCCGTATATCACACACTCTTCATTCAAGCGTCACCGAGAGGGACCCCAGAGTGAATTTCAGATATTTACACAATTAAGCCGCACAAAGCGGAGTGTAAATGTGACAAACCTCTTCCCCCTCTGGCACTGGTCCTCGAATTGAAAAGTAAGTCCTTTCAATTGAGATACAATGAGCGAATGGCAAAAAGCTTCATTTCGAAGTGTACGTATACATATATCTATTTCGGAATCATTTTCCATGGCGCCATCAAAGTGCCAAAATGTCAGTGTAACAAGGTAAATTTATGGGGTATTTCGTTGGAATTGCGTAAAATCCATCCGAATAGAGTTAGGCGAAGGCTATTTAAAGCGGAGTCCCTGGGAATATTCGATAGCACGACAGCAAGGTAAACATTATAACGAAAGTGTACGGATGTCGAAGGAGAAAATTGCTGAAGGACAATTCGTTTTTAATTAAAAATTTCGACTTGAGATGGAAATTAAACTGTGAATGGAGTGAAAGGAGACCTTGGTTAGTGGATAGCAGTTAAGAGGCATGGGCAAGAGGCAAGGATAAAGAGACCTCTTCTTGGTGGGCCGGGGTGTGTAATCTTAATTCCATGTGCACTGCCAGAGTGGACGAGTATAATCTTCTAATGACTGTTGTACGAATTGCATAGCAACATGAGACGTGCGGGGACTACTCGCGTCCTTGGTTAGGGTTCCATCGATGGTTTGGCTTCTCGAGAGTACAAGCGGAGCCGGCATGACTCTCCAGGATGTAGACAAACCAAGCGTATGCAACCAAATGTCTGTAAGAAATCCGCGGTTAACTCTTGACAGAAAGCACTGCAGACGACTTACCGGCATACTGACGGACCACTAAACCTTCGCCAAACACCTAAATGAACCCCTCTGCAATGCCTGTGGAGAAGAGGACGGCACTGCAGAGCACCTCCACTCCCACTGCCTCGTCTTTGCTTGCATCATGTGGCAGTTAATTGGTGCTGATGAGGTAAGAGCTGATGATATAGGCTCATCATCACAGAAGTGCCTGAAGATCATGAAATTTCAGCTAATGTAGGTTGCTACCTGGTCGTACAATGGACCAGTTTTCAGTCTGAGTGCTCCAGTGAAGCGCTAAAAACTTCCCACAAACAAAAAAGAGATGTCTACGGATCGGTGGTTTGACACTTTAGTGCATATAGGCTGACAGTCTTCGACTCTGTGCCTGTGAGACATTGAAGCAGAGGACGCCCGCGTATAACTATTGGAGAAGGACGTCAAACGCCTTGGAAGCAGTTAGCCTTTGATCGCGCTGACTGGATACTCATGTTGGTTGAGACCCAGGTCACCCCGAGACTAAAGCGCCACACTGAGAAACAGAGAAGGCAGGTTGACAGGTTTGGAAAAATAAATAAATAGCTTCTCAAACTTCGTCGTTTGGTGTCTGTTAAAATCAGCTGAGGGGACGATCACTCCTCAAAAATTAGTACAATCCATCACACGTCTGGTTTCTGTAGAAGATAGCAGCACATGACCATCTCGGACTGCAGTGCCACTGCCACTGACTTGACCGGGTCGAAGAATTGTCGGCTCTAAGCCAATGAAAGCAACAGACGGCAGCCACGAGCACGGAAGACCATTTGGTGAGTCTAGTCCAAAAGTGAAACCAATTTTTTGCTGAAGCCAAAGTTTGGGGGTTTGGCTCAAGTGATGCGAAATGTCATCGTGTCCTTTTTTGATTATAAAAATATATATTGACAGTTGCCGACAGTGCAGTGACAAATTGGCTAAACTGAGAACTATGGGTGCAGTGTACACATCACATTATTTATAAGCTTACTTACGTGTGCGCACGTTCACTTTCATAATCAACCTCAACACTATTCAACTTTAATATGTCATGACGTACGTAGGTCTGGTTGGCAGCTTCGACGAATGAAACGAACGCCCTTGTTCTTCTGGCTTCTCAGCTGATGGAAATCAGATTGTTGGTCTACTACATATGATTTCTGTGGAATAGTTTATGATAAAAGCAGTAAGCCACAGGTTGTGATTGTAGGAAGAACAATTTTCTTTACGGGAAAAGAATCCAATCATATTTGCGGTAAACGAATCCTTTAGGGGGCTGTTTCATTGTCTGTCTGTATGTCCATTCATCATGCTCCTACATTTTTGAATCGAATTACATGACATTTTGGAGTGTGTACTCATGTTTCAAATGCTGGAGTATTTGGGGGTGGCTCCCATACACCTGAAGTTAGGACGAAGACTGAGATTTTGCCGCACCCGATTGAATGATATAACAAAACAATTGACTTTTCAAGTGCAGTTCCATTTAATATTTCTGGATTCAGAGCTCCACTGTGGAGAGATGAGTAAAGTCTCTAAAGTTGATAAAAGTCCTCCTCCTCATTTCTAAATTAAGTGACCTCAAAACCATAAGAGACAGTACTTTCATTTAAAATCATTTCAAGAAATCTGCCCCATAATTAGTTTGGAGTTATCGACTCGCAATGAGGACAGACGATAATTCAATTCCTTACAAATTTATGTAGCGTACGTGACATTGCGTAATTAAACCTTTTCTCAGCAACAATGTTCCACATTGGTTCAATTGGTTATATACTGGCGGCATAATCTTTAGAATCTATTGACTGAATTGAACGTTTATTTAAGAAAAACATGTACAATAGTATTATTCAGGGTATTGCCCATCTGAAGCTATGACTTTTTTCCCATCTTTCTGGCAATTTGTGGATCCCATCCCAAAAGAACTGCGCCAGCAGCCAAGAATGCTTTGGTGTGAACCGTATTTCAGTGAAAGCGGTCTGCATCGACTGGAATAAATGGTAGACAGAAGGGGCAAGGTCTGGGCTATAAGGCGGGTGGGGTAAAACTTCCCATCCACTGTTTTGCAAATAGTTCCTAACCGGAATAGCAACGTGGGGCCGAGCGTTGTCATGATGGAAAATTATTGTCTCGTGTCTGGTCGCATATTCCTGGCGCTTTTCAGCTACTGCTCTCTTCAAACGGACTAATTGTGTTCGGTAGCTGCGTTGATGGCTTAACCCGGTTTTAGCAGCTCATAATACAGCACACCCTTCTGATCGCACCAAATACAGAGGACTATCTTCGCGCCATCGATATTCGGCTTTGTCGTTGAGCTGGCTGGTTGGCAGAGTTTAACGTGCGCTTGGGGTTGTCGTAATGGATCCATTTTCATCACCAGTAACAACGCGATGCAAAAACGACTTCCTTTTGTGGCGTTCCAGCAGCATTTCGGACATGCAAAACCGCCTTTCGACATCTCTCGGCTTGAGTTCATGTGGAACCCAATTTCTTTGATTTTGAATATATCCAGCTGCTTTTAAACGTTTTGAAATGGCTGCTTGAGTGACACTCAAAGATTTTGCGATCTCTTCTGGTGTTTGGCAACAATCTTCATAGAGTAATGCTTCCAGTTCTTCATCTTCAAACTTTTTTGGCTGCCCAGTACTTTCACCGTCTTCCAAGCCAAAATCGTCACTTTTAAATCGTGCAAATCACTTTTGGCACGTTCGCTCAGCTAGCGCATGTTCACCATAAACTTCCACCAAAATACGATGACTTTTGGCAGTAGAACTCCCCGCAAAAACACTTTTTCAGGCACAAAGTTCGACATGTTTGAAAGAGTACTGAAATGAACTACAATGACAGTAGCTTTCCAACGCATGTTCCAATGGAATAATATAAGTTACGCCATCTCTCAGCAAACCGCACGAATTAAGTTATATACCCAACGAAGATCTGAATACGTTGGTGAATGGCGGCCGGTAGCAAGCTGCAATAAATATTTTTTAAGATTCCGATTTCCAAACCGAACCCTTATAGTTTTGACCATGATAAGCAGGCTTCAAAGAATAAATTCATTTAGAATTTTTTAATCATCCCCGCCCTAATAGTTTTGGATATATTGGCCAAAACCGGAAAATGGTTGGGTAGGGACAAGGGAATGATAAAAATATGAGTTGAATTATGTTCGTAGTAAATTCAGTAAATTGAACTGATACTATTTGAAGTCATGGTTTAGTATTACAGTAGACTCTTCTTAAGTCGAATCTCTCTCTAACTCGAATTTTTTGCTCGCCATATTTTGGCATTCCACTCAATTTGATCAACTAATTCTGATATCCCGTGAAAATTCGACTTAGGGGATGTCCACTGTATGTCTTTTAACATATCATAACATGGCACGGAACCTTCGAAATAGGAGTACTACTTGTATTTGACCAGCTTAAATTTTGAAAAGAAAATCTAAACAACCTGAACCGATGCCCGTGCATTATCTAAGTCCAAGTCAAAGTACAAGTTTAGTTACAACCCAATTAATTCAATCATTATTGAATCAGTGTCCTTCGAAGAGATGTTCACTCTGTGACAGTACTCTCAAAGAGCAGTAAGAAGGAGAGAGACAAGAAAGGACGGGCAGATGATTAAACAGGACATCCAGAACGGTTCGACGGGCCACTTGATTACAAGGAGTGAAACACGACAGCTACTAATAAAGACCTGTTCATAAAGCTGATTGTAGTATTTCCTTTTCAGTCGCATGCAACTATAGTACTAACTATTTAGTTTATTTATAATTTAACTAAAACTAGCCAGGGCGACAGAGCCTTAGGCTTTCAATATGTTTCACTTAAAAGCGCTTTTTAAGCGTCTATTATGTTGACTTAATTACTGCATGCTGCAAAAAAGCGGTCAACGTCCACATGCGCAATCAATTTAGTTTCAGTTGATGTCGACATGCACGTGCTCAAAAGCCACAAACTCTATTAAGCGTTAATCATATTTATCCTCTCCCCCCTAGCCTTTGCAGTGTTAAATTAAGTGAATAAATATTTATTCCATACAATTAGCTGCAGAAAAACATTTCAAATTGACATTCATTCCATTCCGCTGTTTATTCATCCAAATGCATAATACGATTTTGTTGACTGAATTAATCCGTTTCTGTGAATGTTTACCGATTAAAAATGACTATGGGGTTACAATTGATTATACCGTGATACCGTTAGTTAAAATATGATTACGGATTTATATGAATGCAACGAGGATTTGTAATGTTATCAATTGAATAAGAGCTGAAGTTGTTAACTTATTAAGTTCAATTTAATAGGCTTCAGATCATCTAGAAATGAGTCACTTAGTAGTAAAACATGCAACAGTGAACATTCTCTTTATGGACAGTCCTCGGTAAGGGACTCCTCTCTTTACGGACATTTCTTCATGGTCTGCGGCATGTGGAAAGGGCAAATCGTGTAATTCAACCCCTTTACAGCGGACACGAACAGGAATAGTCGGTGCCTATTGAGTGGTGAAGAGACAGGCGAATATTGTATGTATGCATCCCTCGCTCTACGTGCATACGTATTGTTTTTTTGGAAACAGTGTAAAATCAATTCATGTGTTTTTTGGAACTGAATGGACTCTGTCTGAGTGTTACGCTGTTCAGTTTATTCATGAAAGAATGCATGATTTTCTTCTAATGCTAAATTAAAAAAAAAAACACCAAAGGTGCCTTGGGGGGTAAAGCAAGTACTAGAGATCTCCAGGTCACTCGATCCTTCGCCATCGACTCTAACTCATCAGCAGCTATGCCCAGGCGCAACCATTAGCGGTCACCTACCTGGTGGAATCGCATAAGGCGCCCCCGAAGATGAGTGCCACGTGACCAAAGCATCAAGCATAGCCCCTTTCCGTTCGAAAAAGCAGCTGCTCTACATTGAGTTCCTCGCGTACTGCCATGTTTTACACTCTGTTTCAACATTGAGCCAGCCTGGCAAATCCTACAGGAAAGATCAACATTATGTCTTCCACCACTCGTGAAAAAGACCCCGAGATACTTGAACTTTTCCACCTGCTTCCACTGACATGTAGATTGCATTGAACAGGCATTCTGGAAACGACCACAACATCTGATTTGGCCATGTCAACCCTCATCCCAACATTACGTAGCACATACGATCACAAACCTATTGAACGCCCGCTGGAGTTCCGCCTGGGAGAACGTGAGGGTTACTAAGTCATCTGCAAAAAGAAACTCTCCCAATGTGAAATTACCATAAATAATGTACGTTTACCCCCCTAAAATGGACAAGCTCACATAACGAAAAATCATGATGGTCCAGCGGGTGTCCGCTGTAGAGAAATTTCACTGTACAAGTAAGGCATTATATTACGATTCTCATGTTTCAATGATCTCTGGTAAGGGCAAACAAAAAAGGGCATTAGGTAAACTCAATTAAGAGGACACGAATATGCACAAATGATGGACGTGTATCATTTGTGCATATTCATGCCCTCTTAATTGGACCGTGTTACGCATGATATGTTGAAAGTTAATTAACAAGCTGTACTTGTTATTTTTTTTTCATTTTTCAGCGCCAGCAAGATTGACGTCAGTGTTAATATCCGTGCATGGATATGACCCATGTCATTTTTAGGGCTTAAAGTATTAAAAATAATTAAAATTATAAGCGGTTCTTGCAGAAGAAGTGCTCCATTCATGAGGTACAACCATATTTTATCATACAAAATATATTATTGAAATATGTCTACAGAATAGCTTTCATAAACAAATATGTATATCCACAAAAGTGAAGGAGGAAAAATCCTCCCAAAATGCCCCCGTATTGTGAAAATTAAAATACGTATGGTGAACGGACATATTTTCGTTATAAAGGGTGATTTTTTAGCTATTATCTTTTTGGCAACACTGGTTTAAACAGCTGACGCACATTTCGTGTTTTGTTTCACTGTCAAACATCTTCAGTTTGGTCTATAATTTAACCATGAATCGTCTTACAAACGAACAACGCTTGCAAATTATTGAATTTTACTATCAAATTGCGTGCTCTGTTAAGAAAGTTCATCGCGCGCTTCTTCCATTTTATGGTCAGTTCAATTGTGTTCAGCGACGAAGCTAATTTATGGCTCAATGGGTACGTAAATAAGCAGAATTGTCGATTTTCGAGTGAATATCAGCCAGAAGCATTGCAAGAGCTACCAATGCATACCATTATGGGCTGGTGGCATCATTGGACCGTACTTCTTCAAAGATGATGCGAATCGTAACGTAACTGTGAATGGTGAGCGCTACCGTGAGATGATATCCAACTTTTTTTTGCCCAAAATGCAAGAGCTTGACTTGCATGACATGTGGTTTCAACAAGACGGTGCCACATGCCACTCAGCACTCGCAACAATGGACTTATTGAGGGCGAGTTCGGTGAACATTTTATTTCACGTTCAGGACCGGTCAATTGGCCGCCTAGATTATGCGATTTAAGGCATTTAGACTTTTTTTTGTGGGGCTATGTTAAAGCTCATGTCTATACAGACAAGCCCGCTTAAATTGACGCACTGGAAGAGAACATTGAAGCATTTATTCGTGAGATACCGGCCGAAATGTTGGAAAGAGTATGCCAAAATTGGACTCAGCGGATGGACCATTTGAGGCGCAGTCAAGGTCAAGATTTGCATGAAATAATCTTCAAACATTAAATTATATGGACCGTACTATCGATTCAAATAAAGATTTCATGCATTTTTCTGAATTTTATGTGTTTTTTTTGAAAAAACTTTCCTATAGCTTTTAAGAAATCACCCTTTATATATATATATGATAAGGTCGAAAATTCATTTCACAAAAGTGAAGGCAAATCTGAAATAAGGATCAAAAATGTGGTTACCTTGTTAGTCATAAATAAACATTACCTTTTTTTAGTATTTATATTGTATATTGAAGAACAACTCCTATTCATTGATTCGAACAATTGTTTTGTATATTCTGGGCTGATACTGTCCCACTACTCTTGTAACCCACTTTTGAGATCGTTCTTGTTATGCATCTCTCTGTGGGGGATCTTTGGTTCTAAGTAATCTCTCGATAGCGTTCAAGTCGGGGCTTGGCAGAGAGGTAACAAACACGCCTGCATTGTTTATTATAATCCACATCTTAACATTATGACTTATGAGCAGTGTGTGTTTAGGTGTTCGTTGTCTTGTTGGAAGTAATACGACGTCGTTGATGAGTATTGAAGTCATACATCCTCATACCATGATACCACCTCCTCCGTGCTTTACTGTTTTTATGGTATGCTAATGATACAGTCCACGACTTGGCCCACACACGAAGGCGACCATCGTAACCGAATATATTGAATTTGGGTTGTCAGAAAATACCAGTTTACATTTTATTCCGCAAGTCGTCAGGTTTATTGGGAGGCTTTTTTATTAAATATAAGTGCTGTGCCTTCACCTTTGAGGATAACTGTATGTATATTATGCACTCCAGTAGATTCTGATTCAGTCAATTTTCGTTGACTTTCCGGTACAAATCCAGTTTAAACTCGGTCATAACTTGACGAATGTTTGTTTTCTTTGCGGATTGTTTATTGCATCACAAAAATAAATCCATTGGTGGCCAGCTCACATCGCCAAAACACTAAATAATTCCACAACGACATTTTTGTTACAATAAATCAGATGCGGTTCATGTTGTGTGAGTTGTGGCACCGCCTTATTAAAGCCACAGTCATTCCACATCTATATCTTCGATTCAGTTACCATTTGGCTATCGCGAGAATTGATGGTGACCGTGAGGGTTACACCTTCCACATTTTCGAAGAAGTATATGCCAATGGCACCATCACACCCAATTGCACACCATACACATCGTGGATAAAATGGTCTTTCGACATGAAAAATGACCCCATCGCCGAGGAAATTGCTCTTTCCAAATTCTCCGCGTCCACCTACTCAGCTAAATTCAGTTCTTGAGTGTGTTGAACTCCATTAGAGTGCAGATGAATATGCCCAAGTGCTGTGCTGGCTGTGAAATCGATAGATTTGAATCTTCTTTAACACTTTCACTAACGGGAGCCATATTTTCTGGATAGGACTTAAGAGGTCTGGGCACCGCTTCTTACAGCTTTGCATATAATATGCTCAGATGTAGTTAGTTTTCACATATATTTAACACATTCAACGATTTTTATCAAATCCACATTGAAATACAGGAAACCTTAGACTGAACAGTGAACACACAGCCAGTGGACACTGTTCGATTTAATGTACATATGTGATTGAACCAGGCCCCTTTAAATGTGAACCAGGATTGGTTAACACATAGATTGAATGCGAGGAGTGTATTTGATGGCCTTTCAACTTCGGAACAACTGTGCAGTTCAGACTCAATTTCCAACACGACCAACTCTCATAATTCATGGGTCGCGTCACTGCCAATGCTCAGAGAGTATAATTATCCAGAATAAGTTTGCCAAACTTCCGAGTAGGCACAAAACTATAGAACCCCTCCACTCGCGGGAGAACAATGGCACGCCCAGCACAAATGGTTGTTGTAGAAGCCCATTAAGGGCTGTTGGACCACCCTCATTGTTATCCGCGAGCAATTAAATAAGTTTTAAGGGTAAGTAAACCAATCTTTTCGAATTAATTTGAATTAATCTCAGGGTGTTTGCCGGTGTTTGTTGAAAAAAGTATGCATACAATTCCAGTCAAATTCAGATACGTGGTATGCTTGTTAAAGTCACACAAGACAGCGAACTTGCACTAAACGTTCCCACGCACACGAGTTCCTCTTTAAGAGGCCAGTCCCTGCTTGAATCAAAATTATAATGATCCTTTTGTGTGCGCCGTTCGTTTTCGGTATCAGTTTATCGATAACTCAGCGCCACTTTTCCAAGGTTTTTTGTTCACCCGATTACTTGCTTGCGTGCCGAATACATAACATTCACACAATATTGCCCGTTGAAACCATATTTCAATTCAGACTCTCAAAATGCGTCCGTAACTAACGTTTAAGGTTAACTTGGATGTTCTATATTTATGAACGCAGTCGATTGGTTGGCGAAAGTAGGTACGCCTCGCGTAAAATAGATCTCCGCGGGGTACATTGTAATTTTTATGTTGGAACAATATTTTCATTTGCTTAAAAGGCTCCTTGATGACTTGTTTACGTTGGCATTGTGTTTACTTTGCTAAGACATTTGTCTTTCATGTCAGCATTTATTTCAAATTCAGCACAGTCTACTTTGTTGGAAGGAGGAAATATATTTAATGACTTTGTTTGGCGCTTGGGCATTTTGGCAATTACCTGAAAACATTTCGCAGCGGTATTTATTCATTTAATGGCTAGTCTAGATAAGAGCTCGGGATTGCTGCGTAGCTAGATCCATAAGGGCTAATATAAAAGCGACAGAGTTTCGCATTCTCATTAGAGGAGATTTTTTTTAAATTTCACACACTAAAAGAAGTCTGCTGATTGTCATGAAGTATAGCCTAGTAACCATATTTTGAAGATCACTGCACTGACAGTGAAGATGTATTTAAACAAGCGCACCTATTACTATGGGGCTCCTTGATTCTGGCGACCATTCTTTAGTTTGTTAGTGGTGTCACTGACATCATGTCAAAATCTGCATTTGTTCAAAAGTGGAAGCTACATAAGTGTTTGGTGAGCAACAAAGAGTGACTTCGTTTCAGCTATTTTTACAATGTTTGATTTTGTTGAGAAAAGAAGGCGCATTCAGCTTTGATTGCGGATTACAATGTCGCACTTTCGCACATACCAGGATATGGCACACAAAAGTTATAAGCAATGATTCGCATGGTTGCTTGACGGGATGTGAAGGCTTTGTAACGGTCAGTGACTCGAGCGAATTTATTCCTCGAAGCTAAGCTGCAACGATTCCCCTGACAAATACCTAACCAACCCCTCCTTCCCAGAGGGTCGGATAAAGGCAGTGCTATATAATCAGCTTGATTATGGACCCACTTGAAGTAATTCTTTAACTCCGATGCGAACGGAGTGTCCGGTCTCCCAAGCAAACTCGCAGCCTCATCAAGCCTTATACGTGTAATGCGGAACTTTGTACTTATCCGCGATTCGTGGGACCCAATGCTACACTTAAATAAAGACTCAAAACTTAAAAATAAAAACGATGCCGGTGCTCCCTCACCGGCTAGAAAAGCTTCAACTTCGGAACTGCTAGTGGTTAAAACGACACAGGCGCACGTAAAACTGCCACCAGATGTGAGGAGAGCACGCACACACCTCCACCCTGCACGGTGACTCGCACGTTGAAATCCTGCCGCCCGTAACATCGTCGCTTCCTCGAAGACCATAGGTCCTACCTACAAGAAGTACAAAGAAAGGCGCTCTGCTTCCCGTATGACGGGGCGCTTTATACACCCCTCCAGAGAAGCTAACCCATCCTCAGATGGCGCGACCATCAACTGATGAACAACACGACAAGGGACACAAAGTATGTAATCCTCTCGTAATCAAAAACTGTCCATTTACAATTGGAGACTTCGCAGAAGCCTTTTTGATCACAGCATACCTGTTTGACAGACGCAAAATGTCGTCGAAAGTGTAAATCATATCGTTGTACAATCACGTAAGCCGGCTTAAGGGAAGGGACAAAAATAAAAAAATAAACTTCACTTAAGCGGGTTTTTCAGTTAAGCGGGTAGTTTGTACATATGGAAGTGTACACGGGGATTTGTGAATATTTCTACTTAAGCTGGTTTCACTGAATTCGTATTCAACTCCAATTAAATGCCACAGAATGTGTTTAAAAGGTGTCTAAAATGTATCCATTGTTGTTAGGTAAGTATGTATATTCCCGAGAAGTTCGTCAGCATAACAGTTCAACTGTTGAATATACTTTTCACCCAATTACATATTTCCACGAATTATCACACTGCTCGAAATCTGGGAGCAAAAAATTGTTTCGGTTTAAAACCCAGAAACAATAATAGATACAGTCGAGTTCTGGATAATTCAGTCATGCATCCGTGTGTACATTCAATTAAAGCAATTTAATCTTCCTCTGGGAGTTTATTATTTCCGAACGAGATTTTCCAGCGGTTAAGTTAAACATATATTAGCATAATCAAGTCACCAAACATGTGTCCCACACACTGAATGCTTAAAGTGATGGCGCTCTTCCTAACTTTAATTTTGTGACAAAATATATCTTTAATACAATAATTTAATCCTATTTACTCTATCTACGGTTTGACAGCTAATGTTGCTACACTTCTATGAAAAGCTAGTTATTCGGCGTATTGACGCTCATGTTAAACATAAGTTTTTCCATGAATACGTGATTAATGATTATAAAGTGTGTCCCAAAATAAACGCAAGAGAAAACATGCGAGGGGCGTTCAATATATTCTTGGTATAGGGGTGAAGCTGTGGTTGTGTATATAAATTGACTTATTTATTAGTGAGCTTAGTGAGAAATTTAATTACAGAGCGATGCTCAATTTTCACCATCATCGTCTCAGTTGCCATTATGATTCTGTTTAACTAGAGATAAAACGCGAATTAATAATGACTTTTATATGAAATCTTACATGAATGCACTAAAATAATAGTATTACTTGATAAATAAGTCAATTTATATATACAACCACAGCTTCACCCCGATACCGAGAATATATTGAACGCTCCTCGTAGTTAATAGTCTCTTGATTGCTATTTTTTTATTCAATTACAAAGTACACAGGAAATATTTATTTATGAAATAACACATCGGGCAAATGGCATCCATGGGTTTGACGGCACACACGCTCTATTTTGTCGAAATTGTGCACGAATGTGGCTGAATTTCGTTGATGCTTCGTCTTATGTAGTAATTGAATTGTTTACGTCATTACGGTATGGCATGTGGCACTATCTTATTGAAACAACACATAGGCCACATCAATATCTTCTAATTCATTTTCAATAAGGTATAGGCCCCTAGCCTCTGTCATCCACTGTGGTCGCCAACGATTTATTATTTTTGTGATATTGTTCAATAATGAAAACACGTTCTTGTACTGTGTTACACCCCATTTTTACTTAAGAAGTAAGCGTCATCACAGCTGACACAAAATTACGGACCAATGGACAGCAGACACGGCCAGAAACACAAGCACTCCGGAAGTTTAAAACGGAAGACGGAACTAGGAAATCTCAACGTCCCTTAGAACACTGAATCACTACAGCATATTCCAAGCATCAGTATTTACAGACATTCAGGGGGCTACGACGTCTCTGGCGAAACCAGGTCGGACAAGAGTTGAGTGGAATCAATTCCAGAAGGGCTGGCTAATTGATAGCAACTTCTGGGATCAGTGATTAAAGAGGACTATATTTCTATGAGAACAATATTTTAAAGGGATTTATAGAGGGTCGAAAAGCTTCTTGGATTTTCAAGAAATTTCAAAATTGGGACATAGTGGCTAGAAAGTGGGTCTGTCTGAAGGACCCACCCCCCGTCATAAGCAGTCAGAAGTGTAATACTAGCAGATGCCATCAGAAACACTAAGAGTAGATGGTATAAAATTGAAGCCTGCTAATCTGCCCCTCGTTCTATCCCAAAACGACTATATCTCTCCCCGGAATAAACAGGAGAGACATAAACTACGTTGAGGGGGCCAATCGATACCTTTTTATAGATCTTAAAGCCGCATTCTCAGGCTCGGACCCTCCATGGGTCGCCGGCCTGATAAGTATTCATCTATTTTCACCAGCGGTTGTGTCACACCATGCGATGCACCGTGCAGTTAGGTTCGAGGACCTCTGAGCCGTTAAGCCCAAATTCAACAAAGAGATGCGCCAAGCCGTCGTGTACTCGTAATTTGTTTACATTCTGGTATTGTTGAAGATATTGCGGCAGGCAGCTGTAATCATAGAAGGCACTATCCGCTAAAAAAAGATGGCTGGATGCTAAGCCAAACAGCAGAGCTTGTTCTTGGTGCCTTCGAAGGAAAAGGTAATGCTTTTGCAAATCACCACGTGGGCAGTCAACGTATTACTGAAATCTGTCGTCTTCACGAAACTGTTAAATTTGCCTTTGCAGATGGTTCACACCTACCTAGCTACCATACCGTAGTTTTGTGACGTGTACGCAAATATTCAAGACCAATCACAAATATAACTGCATTAAATGAGTCATAAAAATGCCATAAAAATTCTCTGCTTGCAATTTAAAAATCAAGAAAATTTAAAAACTTTTGCAGCGCCCTTCCTACTGTCGGGTTACCATCTGCATCCACTGCCTTTGGAAATTAATATCCCTTCTAACTTGCATCTTGCTGAATTCTTGGAATTTTCCCTTTCTTCGATCAGCAAACTTTTCATGGTGGAATGATTTTAAACCACAGCAACAAGGTCACGGATGCGATTTGCTTGGCAAAAATAGTTCGATATTGCTAAGAAAAAATTAATCTTGCTGGGGGGGGTCTTCATTTTCTCATTTTTCAATATATTCGCAGTCAGAGTCGTCAAAGAACCTTGTAAGGAGTTTCAAATGAACAAGAAAAAAATCAAAAAGTGCCCACAGAATTGTCGTGATTACTTGACTAAAGGTACTTAACAGGTATGTTTGGTGGACTAATCTAAAATGCTTGACGTTTCGATCAAACTCAAATTAAAAATCTGTGTAAAACATAAAATCAATATTTTAAAGGCCCCAGTAATTATCATTAATATATTGTTGCTTTAAGGTACTTCTCGCAGCGATTGTGTGTCTGCATAGTGGCGGTGGTGTAAAAACCAAAATTGGACGTTTTATTACTTTAGCTCTAAAAATCACACGGTGTTCAGAAACATTATTGGCTCCTTAATGGTTCATTTCAGCCTGGTGAGATCCCCTCATAATCCTGAAAGCCCTCCAAGACATTGCTTAATTGCGTGCTGTCTCTTAACGAGAGAGCTGGCTGAGCACTTCAATATACACATCATGTGAGTGCCGGGACATTGTGAAATTGCAAAGCCAATAAACACGCAAGGTGTGCTGCAACCTCTTTTCTAACACCAAGAGGAGAACCAGCTTCTATGCCGAGGCGTCATAACTGAGCACTACCCAATTGGGATCACATAAGCTGATTTTTGCAGACGCTGCTTGGATGAAGAGGAGACAGAAACCACAAACCCCACAAAACCTCCGCAGCTCATGTATCGCTCTGGCAAGTCGTTGGTATCTACTCACATTTAGGGGCTTGGCATTTTATTAATCTATGTAATTATAAAAAAGCGAACTAAATAACGTCAGCATTAGCAAGATAATCCACTTTGTCATAAGCATCAACTGGTACCAAGTTCAGGAGTAGTCAATCCGCGTGGTGTCACAATGGGCTTACTGTGGCCTAAGTGTGACAGCCTTCTGCACTCCAACCTAACCTAAGCTAATCCTGATAAATATAATGAACTTAGGTCGTAGCATATTCCTTTTTTCCACAAAAAAAACAGAACATTTTGTACAATGTACCCAGTAAAACCACCCGATATAAAAAAATTATAAATAAAAAAACAGTTTACTCTATGGAAGTCGAACTTCCCTCTAACTCGAATTTTGTGTTCGCCATATTTTGGCATATCCCTCAATTTTCCATACAAAAACCATCCTCTAAGTCGAACTCCCGCTAACTCGAACTAATTTTGATATTCCGTGAGAATTTGGCTTGCGGGGATTCACTGTATATGGCTGGTTCATGGGAAAGCGACCTAAGTCCACTCCAATCGAAATGAAAAAGTGCCATAAATTTCCATAATGAATTTTGGCCATCTGCTCGTTGAATATTCAAATAAATATACATATTCCACGACAAGTGTAAGCCAGCTCATGGATGTTTTCAAATCTTTCCATCAGTGGAATAGGTCTGGCTGGGCCTTCATGAATTTTGTATGAACATCTATGGAAATCAGAGAAACTATTGATTTTGTTTTTGTCATTTTGAACATATTATTATTTTCTTTACTGTAAAATTCGCAAATGATCTAAAAGTCGTAGGTGATAGACGATTTACAATCAAATATGAAATGTTCAAGTGACCCAATTCTGAATATATATATCATAAATATAAGTAGTTAGTGGAACATTTCAGGTAGTTGCATGCTTTTGCAAAATTATTTTGTTTATATATAATATATAAGTTAACGCAACATAATATGCAACACGCGCAGGCATATCCAACACACGCCGCATTCGAGTCATCGAGTCAGCAAGTCTGCTGAACCAAACACAGTCACACCGGTCATCAAATGCCAACGTCAGCAACGATTCCACGATCGACGTGCTCCCCACATCAAGATGCCAAATAGCAGTGATATAGAGATAAGTTATTCATTTTGTTCAGTTCGTTTTAGGAGGAAGAACCGCTGCAGGTTTAAATAATAAATATTTTTTTTAAATCAAATTAACTAACCGGAATTTAATTTATATAGTGCACTAAGCAGCTGACAAAATCGCGGATGTCACCACAAAACTGCCCGATGTTGGGACCTCTTGTAATAGAGGCACTCATTTAGTCATCTTCAAGTTACAGCAAAATATTCACAGTCAATGACAGATGGAATCTCCAATCAAATCTGGCTCCGTCTCGATCGAAAAATATCAGATAGCATCATGTCCTTCAATATATCCAAAATTAGCACTGCAATGGAAATAATTACCAAATACTGCCTATTAGTTGAACATGCAAAAAGACTAGCACTATTCTCAAATGATTTCTGAAGCAGCTGCCTAGATGAAGAAGAGGAGGAAAGTGTACAACACACTCTCTGTAGCTGCCCTGTACTCGATCAGGAAAGCCATATTGCGCTCCTAATTCTTCGATAATATAGGTGACCTCAGTGAAACACCGGTCAAATCAATATTAGAATTTACTGAAAAACCTGGCTGGCTGTCATAGTAATCACGCATACCCAATCCCCTGTCTGTTAGCCTACGTGGCAGTACAGCAGGCCTACCTTGAGCTAAGTGCATCTTAAGCCACCTACTACCTAGCCTAACCTAATGCACTAAACAGAACTAATAATTATTTGACGTACATAGGTAATATCAGACCTATTCCACTTACTCTAGCCCCTAGTAGGTGGTCGTAGCAGCATTTTTTATTCCATATCCACTTATAATATATTGTCCACACTAAACCGCCAAAAATATTTACGCTCTCAAAGCCAGAAAATTTGTCAAAGATAGCTACACAAAAAATGGAAAACATCTGGCCAGACCTACTCACTAAAAGAAGGGTTAAACACTTGCATTGGTACGTACGGATTTGAACAACCCGATGTATGGACATACATGTATGGTATACAGGACATTGTAGGACATACAAAATATAAACTAAAACGATATTATAATACCAAATGTTGAATTAAACAATGTTCATCAAGTTGGCCCCTATTGTTGAGCCAACACCCTAACCATTAGTTTAACCATTAGTTTAAACCCTAGTTGTAATCTAAAAATGTAAAAATATAATTTCTGTCCACAATTATAATTCAAAATCGCTTTAAATTGCTTGCACAATCAGAGCCAAGTTCATATATGGGAGCACGCAAAGACTTCATTACATCTCTTGATGAATTGCATATCATTTTACTTTCAGAAGTCGACAACTGTACATCAGACAGTGATCAATATCATAAAATAGCATAAATGGCATCACAAGTTCCCTTTAAACGATACGAATTGACTTAATGCATTTTTCCAGTGAATCCTTCATACAAAGTTGAATAAAAAATGGCAGTAGAAAAATACTATTCTCCAACAAATCGCAATTTTCCACATGAGCCACGCCGAACAATTCCCATCTGATGTTTATTTTCTCAATAAAATCCGAACATTTATCATAGAAAAGATTTTTTTGAAATTCATAAATTCTATGTTTCATTTGGTATTTTTTTTCTATATGAAATAATTTCCACAACAAACTGTGTATTCACCGAAGATCTCACAATATGGCATGTTTATTCATCGCCACCACGTTTTGAGAAAAACAATCACTGTACGCATCTGAGTTATTTGTATTTGAATAAAATCCAAACGTGGGCTCCGACCGAGAGCAATCAATCAAATCGCAATGGTGTAACGTAAACACACAGAAGAGGTGCACACCCGATTGAATGTGTGAGGCACAGGAGAACACGGAGAACAAATAGTTAACGACTTACCATATTGTCGTGTTGCTGGGTGGTTGCCAAAAGAAAAGCGAACAATTTAATCCAAGGAACAATTCTTTAAAATACCGGTCACTGTGGCGTATACGTAACCTTGGTGGAATATATTTTCGCCACATCCACCGTAGCACATCAAACACACACGTACGCACTTCTCGTAATTGAAAAATTGAAAATTCACTTCAATATCAAACGGAATTTAATTCATGGGATTTTTTTTAAAAACCACCCCTGCGTCATTCACATTGCCACTAGTTGAGGAGAGCAGGGACGACCGGGCACGATTTGTTTAAATTTTTAAATTGAACAGGCACGCTTTATTCACCTTTGCATCAGTCAAACACTGGCGAGGAGTACCGTTTGAGTGCAGTCGTAAATTATGGCATTCATGGGGCGAGGTGTTGGCGGGCGGACTGCTTCAATCACGAAGGGAAGTGCAGGACCACTTCACGCCGATTTCGCGAAATGTACACAAACATTACCGCGTTTCATCTTGCTTTTGCTGTTGTTGTTGTTGTTGATCACTAGCACTGCCGCGTTCACACATATATCTTGCTGCGGACCTTTTAGCATATCACTTCGCGGGCTGTTAGCAATTCCAACGAACGCGGATGTTGAGATAATAATCAATTGGATTTACCGCGGTAATTACGCGATTTGTATTTTTATCCAACTGAACTGCAAAAAGGACGTACTTGTTCGACGAGCACACGGCAGAAATACGACAAAACCGTGCGTGAGTGAGCAACAGTTTTCATCGACTGTACACACCGGCCCGTCCAAAGTGACTTAGAGTGCGAAACTGTCTGTGTTTTTTGGCACCAGACACTTTTCATTTCATTCGAGGCAGGATTTCAAGCATAAATGAGCTTCCTTATCACCAAAAAGCTCCCCTGGCTGAACACGAATTGAATCGAATTGAAAGGTTGACTGCGCAGGCTCTTGGATACTTGCTCCCCAGTCGGCACATGTGTTCGCATAAATACGCTCTGCTTTGAGTCATTCACACAGAAGGCGGCCGTGATTTGTCGCTACCCGAGACAACTAGTCAACTTGACCTCTTTCCATCGATTGCTGATGTTGAAACAATAAGCGAGTGAGAGGCTGTCGAAGTGGCGCTTTAAGGTCCCTTCGGGACTTCTGGGGGTTATCCGGTTAACTTGGTATCTGATCATAATTTAATTTACCTCATACCCATCGCATGCCAGCACCACAGAAAGAATGATTTATGCCCAGACACAAATCTAACCTAATTCATAGCGCCGCCACCGATGAGTAATGAGCGTACATTTTAAATTTATGAGTGAGCCGGCCGATGGGGGAAGTAGTACTTTCACGCCTTTGCTACCATTTGCGAGATGAAAGTTCACGGATTCAGATTGATACGCCTTTGTGTTCATTGTGTGGAGATGCTGCTGGCGATAAAATGGCAATAAATTGAGAATGGATTCATTTTTTTTCTTTTTCAAAATGAGTGTGGCTGATTGGGCCGGGTTGGTAAGGTTTAAATCAGGCAGCTTTGTATTCACGTTGAAGTCGAATTTACGAGTCTAGACCCAGCGTAACAATGAATCCATTCCTGATAAAGTGGGCATTGCCATTTCATTTCTACAGCTTCCCATTCAATTCCTAGCACAGAAATTAAGTTCAATTTACTAAGGTGGAATATGTGTTAATTTCGTACTGCAAGATGTGAGAGTTATTTTGGTAAGCAGCTTCGGGTACTTTATTGTATTTACCTCGAAGGGTGTCTATTGCCGAATCGTATTCCTCTGCATTCAACCGTATTCGCATTTGTGGGGAATGGAGCATGAAGCAGAAGCAATTGTGATTAGCTTCACAATGTGTGACGTCGTGCAAGACGAATGGGGTGCTCAACGTGGTGGGGGAAACATATCCGGGTACTTTGGTTTGCCGAAGCGAATAGTAACGAATCGGGGTGCCCGAGGACAATTCTATGGAAGCCTGAATACAGCATGGAATGCGACAACAAAAGCGAGTTTACACGGCCTTTGTTTCCGAGGGACACCAATTCTCGGAAGCAAAATCGTTGATTTAGCTTTGAAAGGCGGAACCAATTGACCATGTGGAGCATATCAGAGACACCGCAAGCCATGGCGGTATCTGGTGAGTAGCGGAAGTTAGAGACGGCATATCAGAGACACCGCAAGCCATGGCTATTATAGGCAGCGGCGTCTGGTGAGTCGCTGAAGTTAGAGCCGTTTTACCACGGGGCCTATATGGTGACTAGGGTGTTACCGAATGACTGATAATTGGTAGATCATATTCCCGGGATGCAGGGGAAGCAATATAAACACATTACCCTTATAAGTTCGGATAAGCTCAAAACCTGGTGAGAGGTATCAGATTGAAGCCTCATGGAAATGGACGATTGAAGATTCGAGTGCGAGTCGCAAATTTGACTCAGATTCAGATTCAGAAATTCTCGTGCATAACCAGACTTGAGATGACGTTGATGATGGCAGAGGTAATATGCACGTTCATACAACCGTGGGGACACGATAAGTGTAGCATGGCCTAATTGTGCAGGTGCGCCTGTCGTATTTAGACCGTCGCACAGTGTGTTATTTTCGACATCTAGCGGAACATTATTCCTGTTGCGAGTGGTACAGCTAAACTATAGATTTTGCTATTCGGTGAAGGAAAAATATTAATTCTATCCAGTTTTTAAAAAAAATAGCTATATGTGGTCACCGATAGGGGGCGTATAGCCCACGCCATCCATCCTCCATAAACCTCATGGATACAAACGTCTCTAACTAAAAGACCACTAAACCGATTTTATTCAAATTTTTAATTTGAAATTAGTCGCTCTCATCATCGTCTTCATCGGAACTGCTACTAGGTGGTGCAACTCGCACTTCGAAAGCCTTTAACAGGGCAATACATTCTTGAGGTAGTGGGTTCCTTTTTCTATAGGGCGCTGTACTACGACTCGAAAGATATGGATTTGATGATATTAATAACCTGTTTAATACATCTCTATTCCCACGTTTGTATTCCTTATTGCTCGCGTCTTGGGCTTCCTCGGACAATTGAATTGACCAAGTGGCAGTATGCAGGCTTAAATTATCTCTTTTGAATGTATCAGAAGTTTATGTATGCTTGCAGGTATGTGGTACTATGCTTAGTGCGCTAGATATACAAGGTCTGGACTATAGGGTGGGTGTTGGATTTCTTCGTAACCGCAATCTCGCGCAGCAGCCTTGGAAACTCGCGTCGTGTGAACAGGAGCGTTGTCATGAAGAAGCAACACACCCGCTGCGAATTTACCCCGTCTTTTCTTTTTAATTTCCTCCCGCAAAGTATGCAAAGTGGAAGCGTAGGATGTGGCGTTGATGGTTTCACCTTTTTTTTGTACTCAATGAGCAAGATTCCCTTTGAGTCGCAAAAAACTGTGGCCATGAGCTTCCCGGCAGACGGAGTGACTTTGAACTTCTTCGGGGGGTCTGTTCCTTTTTTATGCCACTGCATGGACTCTTGTTTGCTTTCAGGGTCATAGTGGTGAACCCATGTTTCACCACCAGTAACAATTTGATCCATAACACCGCAACATAACATCCCCAAAAGCTCGATATAGCATGCGATTCTCACTTTTTTCTGAGGCGCTGTGAGCATTCGTGGCACCCACCTTGCACTGACCTTTGAAAGATTAAGATGGTCATGAAGAATGGTGTGAATGGTACCAATTGAAAGCTTGGTGATCTCTGCCATCATTTTCACCTTTATTCGGGCATCCTCAAGAACTAGGTTTTCGACTTCTTTGATGCTTTCTCCCGTACAAGCAGTAGCCGGGGCGCCGGAGCGGGGGTCGTCTTCAATGCTCTCACTCCCTCTCTTGAACTCACTTGACCACTTTTGCACAGTTGATGCACAGTTGAAGGTGCGGAACCCTGGTAAACAGCCACCATCTCTTCATGAATAGTTTTTTGACTTTTTCCTTGCTTAGTGAGACATTTAATTACAGCGCGATGCTCAATTTTCACCATCATCGTCTCTGTTGCCATTATGATTCTGTTTAACTAGAGATAAAACGCGAATTAATAAACACATTTATATGAAATTTTACATGAATGCACTAAAATAATAATATTACTTGATAAATAAGTCAATTTATATACACAACCGCAGCTTCACCCCCATACCGAGAATATATTGAACACCCCTCGTATGTTTTTTGTTTCATTGGCATAGTTTGCAAAGTTTGTCTACATCAATTTCATATTCACTCGATATTACTTCGAGTAAAATTCGGAAACAGTAGATCAGATCAATGCAACAACAGGCATCATTATATCCGCACTCATCTCAACGTTTCTAAAATATGTTCGCGCTGTGTTACTATCATTCGTATTGCCTCCTACTTGCTTTGGCGTGTAACTAGCATTCTCATTTTATCCCGAAATTGCTTTTCTTGTTCGCAACTAAACTTTTTCCTTCCTGTAATCTTGCTTGCCATTTCTCAATGTCTAACTTGTAATAAATGTGTTATAGGCATTCAAGTGATCGAATCCAAGAATGCAAGGGAGAAATGGATTGAAGTGATAAGAAATAATATTCCAGGAACGTAATTAAAAACTGATAGTTTGTAGTCTTCTTTAGAGTTGTATGGTAAATAGATAAATAATCGTTAATTATATGAGCGACGTTAGCGATGTATGGGGGGCCCAGCTGAGCGCAAAATGTCTCAACGGATTCTGGAAGTATATAGTCCGGAGAAGGTAATAAATAACATCTCGAGGCAGCTACACGCTGATACATTTTGAAAACTCTGCACAAAGTTAGAATATAGAAAAACCGGATAATTCTAAGGCCTTCAAGCAAATCGGTAATTACTACCATTTGCTGAGGTCGTACAAGGTTCAAACTTACCAAAAAGATTCCTTAGATAACAGGTAGGAAATTGGAAAGATAGCGTTGCTACTTACTTCACTCGAACACGATGAATTTGTGTCACAGAATGCAACTAATGTTTTACATTTCTCTTGCTCAAAAATGATTGCTGTTTGCGATGTCACACAATGGTAAATACGTTAATACCTTGGCTTATACCTGTCGTTTGATACCAAACTTTTGTCATTCGGATTACTTTGATTTTTGAATTAAGTTTCGGTAGATTCGCAAAATAACACACTGTGCGTCACTGAGACAACATCCACATCAATCACTATTGTAATAAGGAAGAAGTTTATAGATTGTAAACGCAATGCCTGGGGTTTTTAGAGTACATGTCGTCGTACATCGGTCGGCGTGGGTCGTCGCCATTAGAACACCTGATGGCGTGCATGGATTAAGACAGTCTGTCACTCACAGTCAGCCTTTGCAGTGAACTTCGTTTCTTAAACTGTAATAAAATGCTGTCGATCACACCTTCTAGGAGTCCCCTCAGTCTTGCAGCATTTATTACACATTCTAGCTTAGTGCATATTACACAAATTGATGATTAAGTTGAAGAAAAAAACAAGCTAAACATGCATAAAACTAGTACCAGCTATGTTAAAATGACTAAAATGCATTATTCACTAATTAGCTTGCTATTACTCCGAAATACTGGACTTAAATCCAGTCTTTTTTTATTCACAGGAATGCATCTTACCTTACACAGTGCAGTTTCCACAGCTTTTAATGACGGACTTAACTTGACATGAGAACAATACCATCACCATGAGCGGGGATTCGTTACAGTTTCAACGCGATTATCGTTAATTTCCATGAAGCGTGGTTATGGTCACTGCAGTGTAATAACTCTGACTGCTTTGGGTTACATATCCAGCTAGCGATGTCATTACTTAACTTTTTAAATACTATTTCCGCGAAACGCCTTCACTTCACTTGTATCATGTATTCAAGCGAAAATGCGAACCTCCACAAACAAAGGCGTACTCGGCAATGGTGCTGACACGTGCTGACAGTCTGACGGGAAAAAAGAGAGTTGCTAGTATGTTTAGAGTTTCAAAAAGGAAATGGATATGAGATAATATCTTTTCTACTCCTTTCTGTACTACGACTCAGCTCCTATGTGAATATTCAGTTGCATGCGTTGATATGGTAAAATTCTGCGAAATTTGCCTTCAGTATGTTGCCCCAACAAACTGTTGTCCATCTAACCATCGCTTGGTAATGTGTGTACCAGTGTACCCACACGCTTCTGCGGGTTTTAACTTTGAATGCGAAACTGTGTGTGATTGACAATTGAGCCAGGGAATCTTTGCCGGTGCGAATTGATTACATTTTTTGATGTAGATTTTCTGTTTTTTATACAAAATAAACATAAGAAAACGACCAATTTTTGACTGATAGTTTATCACAGAGTGCTTGCCGATTCGTATATTTGACCTACGGCAAATGCGAGAAAGACAAGGCGACACGCTGTCATGTGACTTCAACATAATTCTTGAGAAGGTCATGCAAAACTCACTCGCAACCAGACCACGCACAATTTTCCAAAAGTCCTTTCAATTACTGGCATACGCGAAAACTTTTGACGTGATGGGTCGAACACAACGAGCCGTCAATGAAGCTTTTTCTGGAAGCTGCCAAATGTGTATAGAGGCGAATGAGGGCAAAATGATGTGCATATACGAACTCACGGTTCTCCTTGCGTTGATATTACTGGATGGACCATCTAGTAGTTTTGTTTTAAATCATTGGTTATTTCGACACTGAAAGCTGTTTCCTACTCGAAATCTTGAGAGAAAGTCAGTATCATACCTCCACGTAATGAAATGAGTCGCTTGAACAACGTTGGGAAATATTTAAAACTTATTTCCAAAGCCAGTAGCCCAAACAGTACGTATTTTGAAAAGATGAACTTTTGCCCGAAACCCACCGCTGTACGCAAGTTTGTGGAAAAAGTTTGTGACACTGGTATGCTAGTGGATGACACTCATGATCCCCGTCGTCGTACGGTGTGCACTGATGAGAATGTGGCTGCTGTGGGCGAGCATGTGAGATTGAATTCACGAACATCAACTCGCCATCGATTTCAACAGGTCAACATTTCAGGCACTAGACTGAGGAGAATTCTGCACAAAGATCCCCGATTATTCGCTTACAAGGTCCAATTGACTCAGCAATTGGAGGAGCCTGACCATTCGATTCGTTATCGCTTCGCAATTAGGGCTTTAGAGCAGCTTGAATTGGACAAGGATTATGGGCGAAAATTTGTCTTTTCTGATGAGATGCATTTTCATCTCGGCAGCTACGTTAACAAACAGAATTGCTGCATCTGGGTCTCGGGAAACCCGCACTTTATTGTCGAGAAGCCAATGCATCTACAGAGAGTAACAGTTTGGTGCGGATTGTGTAGTGGTGGCATCATTGGTCCTGCTGCCTTCCTGGTCTTCCTCTCCTTCTCGAGCCAGGAGACTCAGATTCGAGGACCGTGGCCAAGCCAGAGGAATCGATGGATTTTTCCCTTCCGGACTACATCCACATCTTGGTACAGCTCGTAGTGTTCGCAGTTTTGTCTTCTTCTCCATTCACCTTCCTCGCAGACGGGTCCATATATCCGCGTAGAATTTCCATTTCGAAGTCACCAAGGATCAGCTCTGCTGTTTTGCATATCGTTCAGCTTTCGGCTACATATAGCAGAACTGGCAAAATAGGAGTGTTGTTGAGCATGGTCTTGCTCCTTTGATTCAATAGCCTTGAGACCAGTTGTTTTGACAAACCGAAGTAGCACCAGTTTCTACGTCGGATCTCCACTAGGTTGTCGTTTGTGGAGTTCACGTTTGCCCCGAGGTTGACAAACTCCTTCACTACCTCGAAAATGTAGCTGTCGAGTGTGTTGTTTTTTTTCCCGGGTGATATTCCGCCTCTTCTTCAATCGCCGTAAGAGATACCACTATGGTACGTTGGGAACGCGCACGATGTCGATGTCATCGACATAACCCAACAGTTGGACTGACTTGTAGAAGATAGTGACTTAAGTGTTTACAGCTGCCCGCCGCACTATGGTCTCCAGTACCAGATTGAAGAAATCACACGACAGCGCCATGTCGAAATCCGAGGCAGGTTTCGTCAGCTTACAGGTTCTTGAACCGAACTGCACGGTGCATCACGTTTGTGTTTCGCAATCCTGATACTGGCTTTACAATCGATGATGCGTATCGATCTGAAACTCGCTGGTCCTCTCCAGGATTTGCCTTCGTGTGTTAATGTGGTCTAAAGTTGATTTGTTGGCTCGGAAGCCGTGCTGGTACGTGCCGCTTAGTGCGATACAAGCTTTACACGTTCCCACAAAAGCATCCTTTATTTATTTGATTACCATTCTCTGACATAAGTACGCACAGCGGAGGCATCTGGTATTTATTTTGACTTAACCTGAAAGCCATAGAGGAGTGCTTCAGTTTAACCGAAAACGTTGTCTTAATTTATCAACTCCCCAACGATTTGCCATCTACAGCTATTTCTCCTCTGTTTCGTCTAATTATACATTCTCAATCAAGCAGTCACTTTCCACAGTTAACTTGACATATGCTCTTCAAATGAAGTGTTGTTCAAATACACGCCACCACAATCGATCCGGATTTGCCCACGTAAACGAATCGAGTACATCGACCTACAGTCAGTAGGTGTCCTGTGCAAATATTGTGTCTGCCCGAGTGGATGTACAAAAGGAGCAGTTAACCAACATCATGACCAAACACTTACATTAAGGTCTACTGCAACAATTTCCACACACATCATTGCTAAAGATTCACCAAAGATGTGAAAGTTCAGGCTAGGCAATTTGCAATTTGCTCTCTCTGAGCTGCATTCACACTTGGGCTAGAAGAGGAATACAAGTACCACATACCGGAGTAAAATTGCTGTGCTTGTGAAACACATGAATCTCAAGAGGGGATTACTTTCTAAGTGGAATTTGTTTTTCAATATTAGCCTCAAGCTCATATTTCTATTAGCAATGGATTTGCTAACCCTATTCCGAGGGAAAACACTCCGCCGGGAATGGGAGCATTTCTCATTGAACCCATTAAGGATTCATCGGCTCTGCGGCAAGGCATTTCAATGGCTGCAGCCGAAAACGTGAGCTGGATAACCAATTAGTACACGTACATACGAGCGTGTACGTGTATAGTGAGGACTTTTTTGTTCTTGTTCGTTTCGTCATAATTCCTTCCTTAATCCTTGATATCGTTAATATATTGATCCTGCCTTCAGCATGGGAATTCTTCTTTGTCGCTTCATGTGCGCTATTGAAGCAATCAACTCAATTTATTGACACAATATAATGGAAGCACTCTTCAGCGGCAGCAGACCGGAAACTTTCGCACTCTCGTGGGAAGATTAAATTGTCGTGGCCTTGATTGGATCACTCAATGGCGGACGAGATTTAAACGCCGCAGACGGAGGGATGTAATGGATATTAAATATCCTATGGAGCGGAACCGAAATTCAAATGGGCCACGCAACAAGTGCGCAAGTTATGAATGTAAAACTCGGCGTTTCTCTTTTTTTTTTTTTTTTGATTATGTGTGAATCCTTAGCGCTCAGTAATGCCTTAGTGATGATAAACAGGCAAATTTTCAAACGCTCTTCTTGTGTTGAAACAACACCGTGGGAGGATACATCCGCAACCGGGGCCGGTATCAAATTGGCACGTGGACTGAAACGCTAATGATGGCGCTGGATGGATAACTTGCTAGTACGCCATTACTGAAACTTGCTGCCTCAGCAGCACAAGCTGCAGGCGAATTCATCATATTCCTCCTCCTCCCTGGGCACGTGGTAGTGGGCACAAGCGGCGATTAGCATATATCCATATGTATTTCTTGTGGGAGCTGGTAAATTTAAATCGGAATTATCGAAGAAGAACACGGGAAGTGAATTTAATTTAAAACTTTACTACCTCTCAGCATGATGATGACCTTGGGCGCTGCGAACGATAGGGTAAAGTTGTTCCCATAAACGGACCTTTGCATTGAAACTGGGATGTTAATCACCAGTCGACTAGTCAATTTTACGAGAGATATTCCTCACTCTATTGACTGATTTCCACGGGGAATGCCATGATGAACTTCCCGATGTCCGTGGCTGCAAGGCGTGCCACCTTTACGCTGGGGTGTGCACACACGCGGAAGGGAAAAAATGGAGATTGCAAACCAGTGATCCAGGCTGGAGCGGCTGAGGCAATACTTTGCAACATCGTCGCTTTGTGAACCACTCTCTCACTCATCGAGTGAACTCATTTGTAATGCACTTCGCTGATAAAATGCAACCATGCAAATATTGTTACACTGTGCTGGGAAAAAAGATTGCTTTTGTTAGAGTTCTCGAAAAAATCGACACAACATCGCAGAAATAACAAATCAATTCTTTTGTTCGTCCGGTGTGTGTTTTCTTTTCACTAAAGCGTGACATCTCTCCAACCAACCATCCAAATCCACAGCCTCCCCGCGGTGGCATCCGGGCGCTTCTACAGCAACTACTGTGAGAAAAATCAGTCCTGAGGAGCGCATAGCGCATAGCCAACCACGGAAAAACAATGCATGAATGTTTTGCATTGAGAATGTGTTTCTGGAATTTCAGAACACGGTTGCATAATCCGGGTACCGCTCACCAGTGGAAAAATGTCCTCACGCAGTACACACAACTGCGATCCAGAAAAACCGCCGAAAAGGAAATGGCATACAATAAGAAAAAATATTGCGATATTTACCACACTCGTGACAAAAGATTGCCGGCACTGGGCTGCGGATTCATCGTGGGAAAGCGAATTTAACCTTCCTTCGGTCCTCAAATTCACTGACACGAACTGGCTTTCGGTTAAATTTGACCCACTACTATATTTATTTATTTTTTGCTGGTGGGACTTGTAATTTTATAATTTAGATGTTTTAAATTTATTGTAACTTCGTGTTACCATCAAAATGTAAAAATAATAATAATAATATATAATATGGGTGGCGCTATAACCCGTAAAGGGCCAGACCTAGCTTCTCAGAAACCACTCGTGCTATTGTTCTATCACAAGTGGAAGGGACCTGCAGTTTTATGCCGACTCCGAACGGCCAAGTTTGAGAACCTTTTTCTAGACAGTTATACCCCTTGAGCATTGTCAGTGACTCGAAAGAGAAGGGGCCGTGAAAAGTATTTCTTGTCGTGCAAGGAATCGCACCTAGACAGATTGGTCCAAGAGCGTAGGAGTCGACGCACATACCCACAACGCCACAAGCCACCACCGATTGAAGATATTGATGTCATTTTGCTCAGCTTTGGCCATAGAGCTCATGCTGTTGCTCCAATACCCAGACCAAGCCATCGAGTAGGTACTGGCTCTGTCCAGAACTTCGTGTTTGTGATTGCTAGCTATTCTCCCAGCTCAGATTCCTTTACCGCGAAACTGTCCGCATTTTCATTTCCTTGGATTCCTGTATGCAGCTGTACACAGCAGAGGGTCACCAAGGTCACCAGGGACATCTCACTGACACTCTGTCTGCATAACGTGACCAGCTACGATGTCAGAGTACCTAATGCTATGGCTTTTATTGCCGCTTGGCTATCAGAAACAATAGTGATTGATGAGATTTGGTCTCCAGACAAGAGTTCTGTTTCGCGGGATTTTCAAAATTGGTCACAGAAGAAACTCACAGCTGTACCCGTTCTCGTCTTTGAGCCGCCGTCCTCCTCAATGGCCGTTACATCCGAAAAATGTCCCCTTTTTCCTAGCCTTTGCAGGCCACCTACAACTACATGGTTTTCCAGCTTACCCCCTTCCATGATTGCAGACAAATGAGGTTAAGACCTTTAACGCAGTCAAGTTCAGTTGGGTGCGTTCAATGCTTTTTGAGAATCAATGAACTCATTTCGTGTACCAAAACATTTGCTAGTACTGGGCATATAACAAAATTGCCTTGCTTGACATTCACATTTTGCGAGAAATTATCCTCTACTGGTCCTTGGAGTCGAACAAGTCGTGTGGACTGAAACTCAATTAATCGAATGATGGAACGACTGCTGCACAATTTCCACAGATGCTCGTGATGTTGGTGTGTCCGCTCCTTACTCCTGACAACCACATGTCCCCCAAAACAGTTCGTCAAGTGTTGGATCACACCTGGTATTGCTCATCAGTCAAATGTTGCCATTGCTGTACTCAGTGTGGATCAATCAACTTCCCTAGTCACAACCTTGTTATGTGTACGTGCAGCGCCCCAGAGGAAATAGTTTATCTTAATCACATCGTCCGTGAGTCGATAATTGGACAAACTAATTACCAATTATTTCCATGTATTCTCATCCTAATTACATGACAATTGCAAGGTTAAACGGCTGTGCGATGCACGAGTGTATAACTCTCCTCACTCAGTGTCCCTAATGAATTATTAATTTCCCCCTTAAGCCGTTTAAACTGAAACCGTTCCCCTGCGAGCGCTCTTTGTTGCTATCCACCATCCCGATGGAACTCAGACCCGACGATTTATTACGCCCACAGCAGATATGTGTTAAAAGTCCTCTAAAATAACGAATGAATCTGCAAGGACTTCGAGAAGCCCTGACTGAACTGTTTATATGGCATTTTTTTTATTAAATAAATCAAGATTAAATTCCGAAACGCAAACAAAAAAACAACAAGCAATTAAATGATTCAAAATGGCTTGACTCAAGTGCTGTATCCGCCGTAGGCACTGTAGGCTTTGCTCGTGCTCCAGTCCCTGTTGTATGTACTCGGTTCATGCGATGCATAGTAGGCGCCGCCGCTGCTGTGTCCTCCCGCTGGAAAGCTGCCACCCACAAATGCTGAATAATCTGCGATGAACACGAGAAGAATAAGAGTAATAGGGATAATCTGTTCTATAGTAACCAATAATTACCAGTCGGATCGGAGTCGTAGACATGCGAATGGGACTGAACAAAATGTGGATGGATTTTGCATAGAGTCTTATACTTGAGATAATGAATCAGCCATCCGCCGCCTCCGACCAGCAGGACGTTAAGACCAATTATCCCAAGCAGCAAAGGAACTACCGTCATCTTCAGGTGGGCAATTTTCATTAAAATAATGAGCGGCAGGATAATTAGCCACTTTCGCTTCTTCTTATCGCCACGTGAGCGCGGTTCTTGGAAGAGACAAAAAAAAAAAGACAATGTCAAAACAATGACGGGCTGATGAACAGCGGTAACCTTACCAACTACTGCCGCCGCGTCATCAGTGGTTATCCATGTACCATTGTCACTGGATACGCCAATTTGTAATCCATGGTTTCTGGCGAAGAGTTCCGCTGTGCGCTTCAGAAATTTAATTATTCTCGTTATTTCACTATCATCTGCAGAAGAAATGTGGAAAAATAAGACACGTCCGATTTTTGTGGTACTCTCTCAGTTCAGATTATCAAATAATTGTGCATACAGTGGACCCGCGTGTGACATGAAATAATAATAATAATATGGGCGCCGCTACAATCCGTAGAGGGCCAGGAAGCTAGCAGCTTCTCAGCAACCACTCGTGTTGTGTGTGCTATTGTTCTATCACGAGTGAAAGGATACAGTCTTATGCCGACTCCGAACGGCCAAGTTTGAGAAGCTTTTTCTAGACAGTTATACTCTTTGAGCATTGTCAGTGACTCGACAGAGGTGGGGTCGTGAAAAAGGATTTCTTGTCGTACCAGGAATCAAACCTAAACTGGTAGGTCCAAGTGAATAGAAGTCGACGAAGATACCCACAACGCCACGGGCCACCACATGAAATAAACTTAATTTAATTATTTGATGAATTCTAAGACATAACTCGCGCTAATCCGACAAACGCTTTGGAAGGCGATGTCGACTTATCGAATTTGTCGGACAATAGGAGCGGAAATGCTAAGCTTGCATTTAATACAGGCGAGGTCATTTCAACGCACCGAGTTCAGCGCTCCTGGCTCGGCACCTTCGATCGCGATCATCAACGGAAGCAGAATGGTATGCCGATTCTGCATATTCACGAAGACCCTAGTCGTCTGCTTATGTTGTAAGCTAGCGTCGATGAAGCTAGCGTAGAATGAACAGAATTTGAAATAAAGAGCATTCATTCTTACAACCGAAACTGTGTCGTACGGTGATTTTATTAACTAAAAGTTATAAAAAATTGCTGCATTTTTCTCTTCAACTTCTAGACTTGCTTTCATTCACTCAAATCTTATGATTTCAACTTCGAATTTAGAACGTGAGAGCTATCTCCTGATTTTCTCAACTTACCGTAATAACAGAAGTTGATGAAGGGAATCGAGGATTTCGCTCTCTTTCCTTTCATTATCGTAGTTGCCTGTGCGTTTTTGTGTGGCATATCACATCACATAAATTAGTGCATATGTAACGTTAGTTCGTTAGTTTAATATGTATGAATGTACGCATGGGAGTGTACGTTTACAGGCAAAAACAAATGTCAAAAAACAAAAATATCCCAAGGGAAATTTAAGAACTGAAAGCCGATATTCAAATTTCAGACTGTCAGTTGAAATAGTGAACAAATTCAATTTTCAACTCTCCGGCTTAATCTCTAGTTGAGACCAACTTCGAAGTTGATCAGCTCTCAATATTCCGGCAAGTTGAGTAATAGTGAACAAAACGACATTTAGAGTACTGCTTGAGACCCCCTGTAGTCAACGCCGGCCCGAGCCAAATGAGCGCAATATGCAAGGTGTACGTATAATTTAACACGCTCTCAATGTTCCAAAGTTTGCGAACAGCCAGACGATAGCTCAGCGTTTTAAGCCGAGCATGCCAGACACAGTAATTGAATCTGACATCACCGTGGGACAGTCAGGGCCAACGACATTGAGCGACTAGAATAAGTAGAGTAGTTCAGTTTTAAGGTAACTAAATAGAGTTCCTCATACAGGGAAATTGAAAAGAATAAGTCTTTATTTATATTGCCCCATTCTTCAGTCTTGGCAGTTCAATTTAGGAAGCCAGTCTGGTCTTAGTTTTTGCAAATTTTGTCATATGTATATTATTCAAGCTGCTCAAACATTTCTGTAATCGATTGAAAGTCTGCAAGGAATTATCATGTACACACAGCCTTGGTACGGATTTACTAGCAAATGAGTAAATTTCGTTCACATTTCGCTCGAATAATTCGATACGAATTGAGAACTTTTTTATTTTGAGATGTTTTCCTTTTGAGTGCTTGTGCGAGAAATTATCGTGCACAGGCTTGGTGGAATTGTTTGTATTCATACATATGTATGTCAAATGAGCAAATTAATTGCGTGCAGAAATAAATTCAGCATGTTTCACTCAGCGACTTGGTGCGATATTTGATCGTGTCTTTTTTATGTGTGAATGAAAATGCAAGTGTAGTCCTCACAATGCGCCCCTAAGAGCTGTGCATTTGCACATTCTGCAACATACGATGGGGCCGGCTGTGTCTGTAGTTCGGAATATTTTGAAAGACAGTTCAATATAATCCGACAATTACAAATACAACCGGGCTTCGCTTCGAAAAATCATCTGCACCCATGAGGTCCATTTCTATATGAATGGATAAGTCAACAAACAAAATTGTCGAATTTGTGACGATACCAAACCACATGGGATCCAAGACCGTCTTATGCATCCCGGTTTCAACAAGCCGGCCCTACGTGCCACGTTCTCGCGGCACATTAACAATTCTGCTCTAGAGATTCGAGGACATAGTCATCCCACGTGGAGGTGATGAGAACTGGTCACCGAGATCGTGCGATTTGGCTCTGTTAGACTCATTCTTGTGGGGTTCTTAAGTCTCAGGTCTATGCGAATAAGACCAAACTAACAGTGGCCCTCAAAGCCAATGTGCGAATTCGGCCTGAATTATGCGCCAGAGACATGGAGAATTGGACATTCCGGCTGACCGCCACCCAGAGAAGCAGCGGCGGACATTTGGAGGATGTTATATTCCATATATACGGCATCGATAAGCCTTTCAAACGAATAACAAATTTCAATTTCGATGATATCTCACACACACACTCTGTTTTATGTGCATTTAAAGATAGGAAGCACTTAATTAATGACCCTTTATATATGTGGAATTTGGTAAATTTAACAACACAATAGAGAACAATACGTGTCTAGTAAAATTCGCGAACTAGTTACAACCTGTTGAACACACATTAACATAGATTTTCCGAATTCAATTCTACCTACAGTCTTGTCGCTTTAGAAGGCAAAGGCATGTCGGATTACAGAGTTTGCTGGTGGAGACAGGAGCCAGATTTCCGTTTTCCGTTCCTATTTGGTCAGCACTACAGTGCGTGGATCTGTTTTAAGCTTCTACTGTAGCAACTCGCGTTATGCGTTCTATTGCTCTATTCCTAATGGATGGGTCCTACAGTCATATGCCGACTCCGAACGGCGGAAGTTTGAGTAGTCTTTCCACCCAGAAATCCGCTGTCTGATTTGCTCTTAAAAACAGTACCAAAAACAAACCAGTGGAGGATATTTTCTTTGCTATCCTTCTGTGTCTTTTTTCACTCGGCTTTATGTGGGCCGCATTAATACGCCTCTCTAGTAGGCAAGGATAGCTTTACACAGACGGCCACACCAAATAGATGGAGGTTCTTGTGTTCCTTAAGCCACCAGCCTATGCTGAGCTGTCTCACAGGCTCGGAGTCGGAGACTCTAAGCGATAAAGTCAGGCTGTCCAGTCGCGTTCAAGGCCCTGCTGGGGCAATTTTGAAACAACTTGAAAAATCTGTAATCAGGAATGTCGAGCTTGGTGTCAAAGCCAAGTTAGCGGTTCTTAACTCGGTGCTCTCACCTATGGTCATCAAATTTTTGACATGACCGGAAGAATAAGATCCCGAACGGTGCTGTTGTGTAACTTAATTCGCCGTGATGGGGTGGGATATACGGAGTGCGCGAGGAACCCAACGCTGAGCAGCTGCTTCTTCGAAAAGAAAGGGCTATGCTTCTATGGTTTGGTCACTTGCCACAAATGTCCCCAACATCACTACTTTCAAGATGTGCCTTGAATGCGACTCCATCAGGTAGGCGATCGCAGGACGAGGTGGTTGGACGAAGTTCAAAAACACGCCTGGTTGCGCTAAGGCATAAATCCTGATGAGTAAGAGTCGATGGTGGAGAGTGGAGTGGCCTGGACATCTGTCCTGCGTGCTTTGTCCCCTCGACCCCTTTAGTGGATCATGCGCTTCAGACGATGATCATGATTATCAAAAACAAAATCTGGAATCCATTTAGAATTCGATGAGTACATTCGATTAAATTTTTTTCGATATTAACAATCGATAAGACATGAGAGTTTTGAATATGTGAAATTGCAGTTTCTTAGAGTTTCTTCTTTTAAAAACAGTGAGCAGCAAATATGGATATAGACGATTTTAAATAAATTTTCGTAAAAAAAACTCGCTAAAATGGTACGGCGCCTTAAGAAATACATGGGCTTTACCTCAAAAGACGTTTCGTACCAACACTGAGCGGAATTTAATTTCCTTAGTAAATTGCAGAAATTGTGTAAATATTTGACAATATTACTTCAAAATGCCATTCTTTGCAGTTCGAGGAGATTCCAAAAGCTGTGTAATGAGTATCGCTTTTTAAGTATTTTGACATGAATTTGAATCCAGGAGCATCTTCGAAGCTGACAAGCACACATTGTTTTCCTTACTCCAAGGAATAGACTCACAAGCTGCCCAAAGTGTCTATTAATTACAAAGTAAATAAGAGCGTTTTTATAGAAATATTTATTCAGAAGCTACGAGCATCATGACCACCATAAATTCAGCCTTGTGTTCAATGAAATAGCCGTGCTTTCAGGCCACAGAAATATGCTCTGTGTTAAATCAAACAAGCCCACCACTCTAGATACGTGCATATCTATGTTTACACCTCTGAATCTCTTTATTTAATTTCCAACCTGCTCAAATTAAAAACTCACCTTTCTCTGTTGTTTTATGCGATCTAAAATAGATTTTTTATTTTGCCTCCCTCCTACCCCATGACGGACGGCAGGCGGCACCTGTGAACGGCGTTATTCTCGTACGAAATAATAAAACCAAGATGCCAGGCACGAAGCGAAAGTGAAACATTAAACGGGCGGAAGACAGAGACAAATGAAGCTATGCGGCAAGGAAGAAAATTGAGAGAATTTCTGAAAACGACGAAATGTTTACGTCTGTTAATTGCCGGGCAATTTGCACTTTCCTATGGGCTAAAACAACCGGAAGCTGTCGACTGAGACTTTACGTACTCGTGAACTCTGAATGCGCGCCAAATCGGGGATGACTTAGTGCCAAGGGGCGCCGCGCCGGACAGGTGATTAGTTAATTGTGTGCCAGATCGATAAATCTTCAATTATTGGCAAAATTGAAAAATCGTCTGTCTTTCATTGTTTACTTGGGTGTTTTATTAGCTGATGATGTTTATATGACCAGGACTGTCGGATGCTTTTGCAAACTTATTTCAAACGCACGCAGAGAATTTAATTAACACAACTTGTTTGAAAGTTTTTGTTCTCGGCATCAGCAGCGTCTCCTAGTGCATTTTGGTGGACGACGCTGACAGCAGACAGCGAGAGCAAGCCAAGTCGAACCGAAATGAACTCGATTATTTGAAAATTTGGAAGCTCATTTCAACTTTTTGGACCTGTACCAAACAGAATGATTTATCGATTCTATTTAAATACGATAATTAGGGGAATGTAGCTATGTGTGGCGACTAATGAGGGAGAGTCTTTGGGAGGGCTTGCTGATTGATGGGCTGGAGCGACACATAAAATAAATACACGATGCGGGCATTTAAAAGCTGTACCGATTTGTGGAGTTAATCTTGGAGCCATTCTGCAGGAATTTATTTAAGCATCACTTGTAGCAGCTGCTCAACGATAATGACTAAGAGAGACTGATAGAAAGCGACGGAATTCAACTCAGGCTGATGAAGTAGGCATTCCACTGAGTATCGAAGAAAGCTAGAGGTTGAAGAACTGCAAACTCAGACAGTTTGGCATCAGAACTCTTCAAGGCCAGTGGTGATGTTTAGGCAGGTGCATGCTCCACCAGATCGTCTACATAATTTTTGGAAGACGAAGACACATCGGACGTCTGGATTATCAGACACTTCATGCGAAGGTGGTAGTTAGATCTAATTGGAACACTGTGGCAATCGAGGATTTGAGATGAAACAGACGACACCGACTCAAATATGGCCAACACAACTAGCAATCTTCCAACAACTGCCGAGGCATATCCCTGCTCAATGTCACATTTAAGCTCCTACCCAGGGTGAAAGTTTAAGGCTCTCTTGTATCGCAATAATGGGCACGTGCCAGTACGGAAAATTGGCTATAGACCATAGACTACTATGTACATTTAGACAGATCCTGATTTGACTTGTTCCACAGTCAGTGGTGGATCTCAAGCCCGTCCAAAGTGCTATCTCGGAACAGCAGCTTCCAGTTGAGAAGCAAGTCTGGACACATTACGAGCCTTGTTATATGTAGCCGACAGTTGGACGATACGCAAAAAAGCAGTGCTGATTCTTGGTACATTCGAAAGAAGAATGATCCGTCCGAAGTGTCGGATATAAGGTCCCGTCTGCTAGGATGGTGAATAGAGGTGAAAACACAACCGCGAACTCTACGAGCATACCTGGATGTATTCCGGAAGGCAAACAATGCAGATTATACTGACTCGCCAACATTAATACTTCAAAAGACCAACTAATCAGGATACAATATAACATTTGCGCATTTTCCTTGCCGGATGCAGTGGCACAAAGACCGACAAAAAGTGTGCTTCTTCTTTGTATGGTAATACAGCACGAGGGGGACCTGGACCTGAAACAATTCTCTCCATATAGCGCGATCTCTGGCTAGCTGCCTCCAGTCCTCCTCCATTTGTGTGCAGTACCTTATACGTAGGCGTCCTCTGTTGCGTTGTCCCAAATGTTTTGAGTTGAAGACTCTCCAGACCGGAGCGGAGTTGTCTATGGCCTAGCCAGTAGCCACCTTGGGCGTTGCATGCGTAGACGTCTGACTAAGCTCATGTCGCCGTACACCCCTTACAGTTCGTGGTGGAATCTTCTCATCCAAAAACAGTCATCGCAAACAAGACCAAAGATCGCACGTAGGCTTTTCTGACATGAGAGGAGACAATCTCATCCGTTTTTGACATTGTCCATGCTCCGTACGGCAGGTTTGGGATGATCAGTGCCTTATATAGAGTCAACTTGGTCCTTCGAGAGACGTCTCTAACACTCAATTGCCTCTAGAGTCCAAAGAAGCAGCGGTTGGCAAGAGTTAGTCCGCGTTCGATCTCGGTACTGATGTTGTTTGCACTATTTACCGCGAAGTCCTTAATTACCACGAAGTTATAGCTGCCTACGGTGACGTACTGGCTTAGTAGTCGATGTAGTGCATCCTTTCTCGATGACCACATATACTCTGTTTTGCCCTCGTTTATTGCCAGACCCACTTTAGCCGCTTCTGTTTCAATGCCAACAAACGCCTCATTGACGACTCACTGCGTTCGACTAATCACGTCAATTTCGTTCGCGTATACTAGCAATTGAACGGTCTTTTGGAAGATCTTGCCTCTTGTGGTGGCGTGTGAGTCTTGCACGGTCTTCTCCAGGATGATGTTGAAGAAATCGCCTTGCGTTGCCGTGTCTAAAAACTTTTTTGACATTGAAGGGCTGGGTGAGTTCATTAATTTAAATCTGAACTTTCTTAGACATTTATTTGCTACTTTCAATTATGTGCACAAAACTTTGAGTTTCTTTATTGCTCCCATTTAACAAGCCGAAGGATACAAGCAAAGCAAACGATTTCAGCTTGATTTGTGCCAGTTTATGGTTACAAACTATTAAAGTGGAACATCATTACTCGCAAGTGTTCTACATTCGACTCATCGCTCGCATCGAGTTGGCAATGAATGGGACCAACCCCCCGAGGGCTTTATTTGGCGGTCGAGTAAATAAGTGAACCGCTGACTGGGTCTCCTGTTGCCTGTAGGCCTCGTTAGCAAACTGTCTTTGCATGCATAAGTTTCTACCCTTGAGCTAATTTTACTCCGATGGACAATTGTATCAGGAATGGTCAAGTATCCAATTATTGTATCCACACAGCCACATCGGAGAATAATAATCGTATGGTCAGGGGAGCAGTGCATTCTTAGTTCTGCCGGGAACTGCTGTCAGATAAGATGGTGATCCCTCAAAAGCAAACTTCCTCGACCTCATTTCCAGCACGTCTAATGCCTCACCTCCTCCTCACCTCAGAAGCAAAGTATTATCCTTGAAACCCAAAAATAGATTTCCTTCTGGCGGGAGGATATGAGTCCACACGATTTCGGGACATCAGCTGAAAGTCAGCCAACATAAACCCTCTCAACAGTCCTTGAGGTTACTATTTCTAAGCACGACATGGCTTGCGTGTTAGCATCTCCTCAGTTGTCACAATTTATTTGAAGCTCCTAGCAATTGATGTATTCGTTTGTTTGTTTGTACAATGGTTGTTATTTTTTGATGTTTCTAAACCAAGTGATTGAGTTGGAAAATAAGGTAAAGTGAATATGATCAAGTGCTATGACCGCATTGAGTTTCAAGCAATGCAGAGATCTAGTCCCGGCAAGACGTCCTAGAGAGGGAAACTACTCAAGCACTTCGATCACTTTAATGACCGCAATATAGCCCGATACGCAAGAAAGAGGACCCCCTTGACTGCACCAACTGCAGAGGGATATGCTTAATATCGCCTACAAAAAATTTTCTTTCAGTGTGGCTTCAGGCCAGGGAAGTCCACAATATACCAGATGTTCATACTACGGCAGAGCCTGCAAAATACCAAAGAAGTGCAAATCGACAACCATCATCTAGTCGTTTTCTTACTCGCTTTCAAGACCGCATATGACAACTTGCATAGAGTCTAGCTATACAAGCCATGTCTAGCTTTGACCTTGTCAGGTGGTGCAGGATGACCATGGAGAACTGTCGCTACTCCATCAACGTCGGTATCGAACTCACCGAGACTTTCAATGTCAAAAAAGGTTTTAGACAAGGCGACGAGCTGTCATGTGAATTCTTCAACATCATCCTGGAGAATATCGTGCAAAACTCACACGACAACACTAGAGGCATGATCTTCCAGATGTCCTGTTAAGCATACGCTGATTACATTGACGTGATTCGTCGAATACAGCTATCCGCCAATGAAGCGTTTGCTGGCATTAAGTAGAAAGCGGCTAAAATGGGTATGGTGGTCCTGAAGAAACTGACTTTCGCGGTAAATAGTATAAACAACATCAGTACCGACATCGAACGCCGGCCCACTCATGCACTCCACACTGCTTCTTTGTAGTAGAGCCACCTCTCGAAGGACCACGCTGACTTTACTGATCATCCCAGTCCTGGCGTACGGCACAGAGGCATGGACAATCTCAAAAACGGATGAAGAAGTCCTTGGTCTTATGTGAGAAAAGGCCTGCGTGCGATCTTAGGAACTGTTTGCGTTGATGACATTTGGAAAAGAACGTTCTACGATAAACTGTAATGATTGTGTAGCGACATGAGCCTAGCCAGTCGTCTGCGGATCCAACGCCTAGGGTGGCTGGGCCATGTAGAGCGTATGGATAACTTAGGTCCGGCCTCTGAGCCTGTGGGACAACGCAACAGAGGATGTCCACGCACAAGGTGGCGCACATAAGTCAAAGGAAGGAGACAGCTGGCGACAGAGGCATATTATGTGAGGCCCAGGTCCACCTCAGACTGAAGCGCCCTAAGGAGAAGATATCTCACATTTCACTTAGACTTAACAGTCTAAACGTTTGCAATAATTGCGTATAGGATGTTTCACTATTTATTCAACAGACTTTCCCAGAAATTTGATGGCAGGGCGACGTAGACGACTGAATTATGTCTGGAGGTCCGCTTGTCCTCAGTTGCCGTAGTTCACTCCCAACAGCAAACCAGTCTCAGCCTCTATGAAATCCGCGTGTCCAGCAGCGGCCAATTATTTAATGTGTAGAGTGACTTAAACTATGCCGGCGGAAAAGCTGGAAAATAGATATACAGGAAATAAAATCGCATTCTCTCTGCACACGTAAGTCTGCACAACAAATTAAGTAGTACACAGACTACCAATTAACATTTTGTCACCGTTTTTATATGGTTTTTGTTCAAACCCAACTGACCGATCGGAGCCATTTACATTATTTCCAGAATAAGCGCCAAAAATTCGTGAATAACTGCCGAAGTCTCTCAAATTCGATGAATGGATAAGGGGTCAATCAGCTGTGAAGTCAGCTATCTTAATGGTTTCTGATTTCTGGTCTGAACGCAGCTGTCTTCAATTCTGAACACTTTAACGCTCATCTTATTTGCACCTCTTTTATTTAGTTATCCGCTTTAGGTCGTCAATAACTTGTGGAATTACTTTTCTTTTCATCTCTCTCGATAAGAGGAAATAGAGAAAATTGATCTTACATCCAATGCAATTGAAAGTAGGAACCATAGAAAATGAAAGTGCGTCTTGAGTTGACAACACATTATTGAATTAAACACGCCTTAGTACATAAGTAAACGTTTCCTTCTTTCAGAATCCAATGCGGACATAGTGTCTGCAGTAACCACAGGTAATGTGCGAGCTTTTATCTCTCAAGAAAATTTCAATGAATTGCAATAAAAGAGTAAGATAAAACCACATTCCGTGTAGTTTTCCGACCAAGTTTAAAATTGAAAAATAAATCAATGCTCAACCAGAAAACATCGATAAACTAGCAAAGTTTCTTCCGAAACCCTGCAAGATAAATCGGTGCCGAATCGATGAGATGGAAAAGTTCCTCGTAATAGTCGAACTAAAACACACAATTTATTTTCAATGGAATTCCCTAGATGACTTAAGTTGGCGAAATGATGTGGAGAGTGTGAAAAGTTGATTCAATTTCGCAACATGATTTCGGACTCCTCCTTTAAGGAGTTGAAGTAAATTGGACACAATGTGGGTCTCTTCTTTTTATTTTGAATAATGTAAGTCACGTGTGTATAAGAGAAGACTGTTCCGCATTCAAAGCTGTAGTTTCTCGATGTGGACGGTATTTGAATAAGTGGCTTGTGACATGTATTAAGACTGAAGATACTATCTGAACAAGAAATGTATGTATTAATGCCGGGGAACTAATCATTTTTTATCAACCGAACAAGATAATTTTCGGCTCGCAACAAGCATCCTACAATACTACGAGTGCTGATCGACCTTTCCTCAATTAACTCAAACAGCAACAGAAAATACCCTTTTGAGCGAAAGAAAGCGTAGCAAACGATCGGGTGACTCATAGAGGATATGTCACTGGCCATAGCAGTCGTCTTTGGATAGCGAAACGTAACGGGCATTAGTTTGCTCATGGTTGAAATTCTCCTTAATACGAGTATCAAATGTATATGATAAAACTAATTTTCGCTAAAGATCGTGCCAGCTGGAAAGATTTGCTGGTTAGGGCCACGTCCATGTCGGACTGTAACGCCATCAGAATAGAAAGAAGTTATTTTCACTTATTTGTTTACTAAAAAGCTCACCAAATCGTGTATCGTAGTTTATAGTTTCTCGCAGAAGAGAGCGTATCTTGTACGATTACGTCAACTCAGGCATACATCGCGTACGACACTGCTACTAACGAACGCCATAAACAAGACAAATCCTAGATAGGCGGAAATGTAATACATCGAAAACGATAAGGCCTACACTAAAAACTAAACCCAAGCTCTCCTAGAATTAAACAGGAAGCGAATTAGCAAGCAACTAGACGTAATAACTGGTCATTGACTAATAAGCAATGAACATAGAAGACTTGGAGGGCCTTACAATGACTTCTGTAGAAGCTGTATGGATGAGGAGGAAGAGAAAACTATACTACGCTACTTTGGGATCTGCCCCGCCCTTGCAGAGACACAAATAATATTACTAGGTAGGTATTCCTTTAACCTTCCAACTGCTTACAATATTGTCAAAACAGACAACTGAAGAGGACAATATTCCCCAACAAATGAAGTTACAAGAAGGTCGACGAGGAGTCAGGGCTGAAAGCCATAAAGTGACAGCACAAACTGCCTTAAAGGTCTAAGGGCCGTTTGCTGATACTACACGAATTAAGTTGGACTTAGCGGCTTGCACGATTCGAAAAGTAGATCCTAGAGTCGGCTAAGTATAAGACTCAGCTGACTTTAAGCTGTACTTCAATACTGACAGTAACATACAATCGTGGAGAAATTTGCGTATGGAGTTCGAATTACTTGATTTATTTGAAGATGATGAGGAAGTGATAGAAAATTAAGAAGTTGGTGTGTCATGTCTTCAACATTGATTAATATTTTCATAGCTTTGACGAACTTTGGTTTATAAAAGTTTTCGGCAAATCAATGACATAACCAACAATCAATGTTGTGTCCTTGATTACAGCAGATAGAATCAAATTTGGAATGTCCTTTCAATAGGTACGGTTTTCCATATTCATTTGAACATTCACATGAACACAAATTTCTAAGAAATAATTCGATTGCACCTATCAATCAACTATGTGTCGCAATAAGGTCCTACGTAGGCCATTGCTGTTTTTGGAGGAGTTCATGCTTCAGGTGTATAAACAAAATTACCTAAGACAGCTATTTTCTATTACAAATCCCAAGAAACATTTCCTTCGAATGGCTTCGTTTCCATTCGTGACTGGCGCCCTCTATGGAACCACGTTCACCCAATAAAAATACACTTAAAAAATACCGGGTCATAGTCCAGTACGACTCAAAAATTTACGAGCAACGAAAAATAGGTAAGTTGAACTTGAGGTTTAAGTGTAACTGGCCAAGGATGGAGATTTAAATGTAGTATCAGCAAATGGCCCTAAATGAAGCATAGTTTCTCAAGTAAACCTGCTAGTGACCCCTACCTACATACCTAGGCCATCTAGTGAAAAGACAGAATTGATACATTGTGACCTTAATAACCACTTCACTCGGCTTCGTTAAGTTGCGTTAAATTTTCTTTACATAATTCTGTTCGCCCTCTATGTATTGTACTTGAATGACAGTTATGTTACAATGTTACATACGTTCCCAAAAACAATTATGGACATTTTGAAGCTTGCCAATGCTTCTATCTAATTTTTGGTTCGGTTCCGACTCAGGCTTAGTTTAGCTAAGTAAAGATACGACAGCTTCTTGTATAAGAATATGATATAAGTAATATAATATTATAATATGCGTAAAGGGCCAGGACCTAGCTTCTACAGCCATTCATGTTGTGACTTATGGGTGCTATTGTTCTCCCACGATAGGAAGGTACCTACAGTTTTATGCCGATTTCGAACGGCCAAATTTGAGAAGCTTTTTCTAGAAAGGAATACTCTTTGAGCTTTGTCAGTGACTCGAAGAGGTGGGGCCGTGAAAAATATTTTTGTTGCACTAGGATTCGAACCTAGACGCCGAAGTTCAAGTGCATAGGAGTCGATGAGCAGACCTACAAACCCCGGTCACTACAGAAAGTATTCAAACAGCCTTGGGTCTCAGACTTGAGACGTCAGAGCTGGTGTCCTCGTGCCTAAGTCTATGTTGTAGCTGTTAACTTTGCAAGTCGGTTAAGGAATACATCGCAAATATTATAAGCAGTACCTATGAATTTGTCTGCGTGGGAATATATTTTAGAATAGATTTGACAAAGCAAATTTAAACACGTTATTGACGGCGGTGATTGGGTTAATCAATCAGAACATCAGTGATCATTATAATAAATGTGAACGTAAAACAAGAAGGGAAGCTTTGGTCCTGGAAAGGCTGAATTGGATAAATACTCCACTAGTGTCAAGAGACCGTATAATATTGCCCCCATTGCATAGCAAATTAGGGTTAATGAAACAGTATGTGAAAGCTCTTAACAAATTTCAAAAATTAAGTACTGAATATACAAGAGTTGGTACCTTTGATGGTCCTCAGATCAGAAAATTAATAAATGATTCAAATTTCACCAAATACGTGACAGCTGTTGAAGAATCTGCGTGGAATTAGTTCGTTTGGGTAGTGAAAAATGTCTTACAAAATAAAAAAAGTCGGCCTACTACTCTCAATGTAAATCTCAACCTCGAACAACTAATTCTGCACTTTTAGCAACTTGGATTCAACATGAACATTAAGTTACGTTTCCTCTTCAGCTATTTAGATGGCTTTCCTGAAAATCTTAGTGATTTAAACGAAGAGCTAGAAGAACGATTCCAGAGCGATACCAAGGTTACTGGAATTAAATTATGATGGCTGATGGGAGCGTAGGCTGCTCCATCAAGGTCGGTAAAAACCTAACCGAGACCTTTGATGTCAAAAAAGGATTCAGACAAGGCGACGCGCTGTCATGCGACTTTTTCAAGATCGTTCTTGAAAGAATTGTTCAAAACTCGAACGCCAACACCAGAGGAACAATCTTTCAGAAGTCCGTCCAACTACTCGCATATGCCGACGATATTGACATTATCGGAAGAACGCAGCGTGATGTCAATTGCGCTTTTTGTGGGTATTGCACACAGGCCGCGAAGATGGGTTTAGCGGTAAACGAGTGTAAGACCAAGTATATGCTGTCAACGAGAAAGGAAACCCAACACCGACGTCTCGGTCAGAACGTCACAGCAGACAGATATAACTTTGAGGTAGTCAAAAACTTTGTCTACCTAGGCACCGCTATCAATTCAGAGAATGACACCAGCGCTGAAATCAAACGAAGAATAACTCTTGCCAGTCGCTGCTTCTTTGGGCTAAGAAAGCAATTGGTAAACAAAGCCCTCTCTCGAACAACCAAGGTAACGCTTTACAAGACCTTAATCGTCCCAGTCCTGCTATATGGCGCGGAGGCATGGACTTTGTCAAAAGCGGATGAAGCTGCTCTTGGTTGCTTCGAGAGGAAAATCCTTCGTGTGATTTTCGGTCCCGTCTGCATAGATTGTGAGTGGAGGAGGAGATATAATGACGAACTATACGGGCTGTTTAGCGACATCGACTTAGCCAGATGAGTGAAGATCCAACGATTGAGATGGCTAGGCCATGTAGAGCGTATGGAAACCAATGCTCCGACCCGAAAAGTCTTCGAATCCACTCCCGGACGGCGCAGTAGAGGTAGACCGCGACTCAGGTGGCGCACGCAAGTGGAAAGGGACCTCAACCAACTATGCGTGCGAAACTGGAGACAGCTAGCTAAAGATCGAGCTGGCTGGAGACGCTTGTTGGTTGAGACCCAGGTCCACCTCGGACTGTAGCGCCACCTTAAGTAAGTAAGTAAGATGGGAGCGAAGTTCTCCTGGTTCGACTCATTTAAGGAAGTTGTATAAAAGAAAGTTTTATTCAAATTATTTTTTTTCCAAATTTTAGCTTGAAAACTCGTGTACTTTTTGTAAAAATTTCCTCCTTCATATATCAATAATTATTCGAGCTGCTATTGGCAAATTTACTTCAAATTTTAAATCAGCAGTTCATTTTAGGGAAATGTTCTTTAAGGGAAATGATAAGTTTAGAGCGTCTACACTCGAATTCACGCGTATACTTGAAATTGCTTTACAGGCCACCATTTACACATCTTCTATTTCCGCCTCTGACTAATTAATGTGCATTTAGGGCAACAAAGTTCTCGTGAATACCCAAAATCTGAAGCTCTAATAAGAGTTAGAGATAAACTTGGACAACTCAAAAGACAATAAGTGATTCGGATTTATTGGCCGGACTCCGATGCCGATCGTCCAGTTCTTCATCTCAATGTCATTTCTTCATCAATGCCACTCTCATAATCATGACGAGAAAAAATAAGTTCGTGGCTGAAGAGTGGAATGCTTTTAAACGATTCGTTGATTGATTTAATCTACGAGTTGTTCTCGATTGAGAAAGCACGATGAAAATAGACAATTTCATTTCAAAGAAAAATACACCCATCCTCCACAGAATTGCTAACGTCACAATGTCTTTAGTCACTCAGGCCATAGCCAATCAGCGAAAACACAAAGAAAACCGCTCCACAGTCCACAGTGCCACTAACACCAAGTGCAAATCCTTAAATAACAAAACGAATTAATTGCATCACCCCATCTGGGGGCGGCGCCATCTGTCACCAAACACTGCGCACACATCGTAATCACTTATCATGTTCCACGTCCATAAACCACCACACTAAGATCACAGTCATTCAAATAAACGCTACGCCATCATCGATTACAAAAGACACATGCCGCTAATAGCCTGCCCAAAAATAATCCCCCCGGTCTTTGGAAGTTGCAGAACTAAACAAAACAAAAACACGGTGCGGATCACCCGAAAATAAAAACACGCCGAGCTGACTCAATGACACCTCACCGGGTGGAGTGGGCGGACAAGTCGATTATTGTCGCAAATTTATTGAAAGCGCTCCCCACATCCAAGGTGTGTGTGTGTGTGTGTGTATTGTGAGCTTGTTGTCACACAAATCCCTCTCTTTATTTTCACGTAGACAAACCTTTCAAGTTTCTGGAATCCATGAATAATTGCACGTCACTTGGCTGGGCGAGATGAATGACTCTAATCCCTCGAGAGTCCGTTGACATTGTTCGACTGTCTTCTGCTGGGAAGTAGCCCAAGCTGTTGGTGGCGAGTTTCCAAAGCATTCTCGCCACTTTGTACTTTATGCAGGCCACCAGCTTACGCGACGTGAAACATTCCTTCTGATTCCGCTCGAGGAACTCGTCGCCGGGTGCCACACTCGAATTCTGGGCAGTCACTGATAACGCGCCGACTAGCACCGAAACAAGGATAACACGGATCATGACGAATTACAAGTCGCACAAGTCCTTTGAGACGATATAACCACGCCGCCCGATTGATGGACACTGGTCGGCCCTAATGGACGGTTTCCCCTTATAAACGCCTCTTATGGATGCCGAATGAACTGGGTCAGTTCTGCGGGACGATTAAACAATCGTGTAACTATAAAGAAACGCCACTGGTGCCTCAGGAATGAGAAGAAAATCCAATGCCAATCAAAGGCGGGCGCAGCGTATGACGAATGTTTGCACCAATATCAATCGGAGGCCTGAAATGCCGTGACTTTCACGTTCGTTTGTGCCACACATTGTGCGCGTTATGGGTTCACCCGGTGGTGCGGGAAATGAGCTGCTACATGATTTTCATTTCTGGAAAATCAAGGTCACTTGTGAGATTGCCAACTGAGATGAGTTTCTTTTGTGGCCTTTCAATCATCGCGGAGAAGCTTTGGTGGCTGTCTGCATTTTAATGGCAAATTGCTGCAAATTTATTCACACCTCATCGTGTACGTGTGTGTGTGTCCTGGATGTGCTATCATGCTGTCTGAGAAAGTGTGTACATAGGTGCGAAACTGTACCACTTAAGGGTAGAACGCACATTTTTTGTGTAGACCTCGTTCAAATTCGTGTGATTCAGAAGGTATTTGATAGTTCATGTACCTTTTAACACCAAAGGCTGTCCAAAATCGCAATCACTGGACCAATTAATGTAGTTGGCACACATGTGTATCGTTGCCAACTTTGCCAAACACTTTAGAGCCCAGCTACATCACCAATCACTCAATTGAGGCCATTACAATTCCTGAGGAGTCATTCCTTAGGTTTAACTGCAACCGCACTAGCTGTGCGTTCTATTGGCCGCACCATGCGATTTAGGGAAACCAAGCCAGACCAAGTCAGACCTTGAGCTATACTTGATAGCCATAGAATACGTTGCGTGCGTTGCGTTATGTCAAAAGAATTAACAACTCATAAGCCCGACTGAGAGGGTGAGAGACAGCAGTTTGACAGTTCCTTTCCTACCTAATTAATTTTATTCTGATGTCGTCGTTGGGTGAATTTCGGGCGCAACGTACATATTCATTGGACACCTCCTCCGGTGCAATCCGATTCGATGTGTTTAGCTGTTTGTATAGGCGACTTCTTAACGCGGTAGATTGGTCGCGAGACATTTGTAATGTGTACGAAAGGGATGTGGGACGTGATACAGGTTGTTAGAGTCTCGTAAGGCTCGAGCTTACTCACTTTTTTCTTTGAATTCATTAGTCGCACTTGGCCTTTACGACACCATCCACATTTGTATAATTAAGTTGAGCTAATTTACATTAGTGACGTATATGCATGGCATCTGCCAGCTGCGAACTGTGACAATCCCTAATTCTGACATTTTATTCACGAGGAATAATCGTTGGTTTAGTCGCAACTCCATTAACGGACCTGACTCTGACGTTATATTGTTGGCAGTGAACTTGTAGACTGCTACCGTCGTTAAAGAATCGACTGACTCGCGGAAAAAACATTTTATATAGGTAATTAGGGTACTTTTTCAGTTTTTGTGAACGTTTCGCTCTCGCAACTGTTGGCATATAAAAAAAAACAAATTCATCTTATAGTGTTCATTGATCATTTCTGAGATCAATTGAAATGAGAGCAGTGCTCTAATGATAGTTAAGGAATCGGTTTTCGACGTTTGTTGAGCATGTTAAATTCTGAATTCTGTCGATGACGCACTCGCAGTGACGTCTGGCATTTGTTCGTTGACATCTCTGCAAATGGTAGGGTTCCTTAAATATAATGCAGATGTATTGTATTAAATTCCTCTTGCGGACGAATTGGCCAGTCATATGATTCTGTGTCGCTCCACTCTGCTGAACAAAACTCAACCGAAGGACTGCTATCCAACTAATCAACACTGGATAAGTATTACATGCCAAACTTCCATATTAATCTGGCCCAATTTGAGTCCCGATCGTTCTAAACAACTGATATTTTCACCTGAATGGAGTCACTACAGTACACTGCTGCTTCGGAGATCTCGCCAGTAGATTAGGTGGAAATGTCTTCTGCAGAAGCTGTAGGGAACAAGAAGGGATAAAAAGCGTTCAACACGTCCTCCGATCATATCCGGATATGATGTCTCGCAGATACTATTCCCTATGTGCTCCCTTCTCCTACAACACTAGTGATTTAAGCGGATTACCCACCGCAAACTTACTCCGCCTCATTGAATTGGTAAATTGGTAAGCCAATGGTAATGAAAACCAATTTCATTGAGTTGTTCAATGATGAATGATTTTGTTGATGCAGCGTTTAATTTTCTCCTGTAATGCCCGGTTGGGTGTGAACTTGTTCACATAGACCCTATAAATCATACGATCTATGGTCCCAATTTTGATCACCTAAACGAGCGAGTACACAAGCAGGAAATGTCTCATGTAGTAATTGAATTGTTTCATGGCTCTATGGCATGTGGCGCCCTCTTGTTGGAACCACATATTCGTCACATCAATATCATCCATTCTGATGAAAGAGAAAGAATTGTGCTATCATGTCGCGACAGTAATAGTCCCAGCTTGGCCAGCCATATTTTCTGAAAAGGCATGGTCCAAAGATGCCTCCAGCCCATAATTCGCACCAAGCAGTGACACGTTGTTTTATGGTGTGACGCACCATTTTTACTAACCCCTAACGGCCCAAGCTATCAACTGAGGAGTACCAAGCTAGAAGACGGGAGGAGAAGAAGCTTCTATGCCCGAAGAAATGGTTTCTCGCAACTCCCAGCACATGGTCATCAAAAACTACGGACCTTTTATAATATTTTATACTAAAGCCTAGCCCCAGGCTTTCGGAACGGCACAGTGGCTCTCCGAACTTTATTGTGAAGTAGAGGTCTGCAATGATGAAATTGATTTCAAAACATTTGTTTTATTTCGAGTACATTTATTACTATACTCGCAATTTGAAAAACATAACGAATGAATCACCTAATATTTGTTTACGAGTGAGTATTTTACCCATTTACAACAAAACATATGAATAGAGTACTCATACAATGGGTATTCGAAAACAAGTACTCATAAAAATAGAGCATAGTACACCGAGTACTCTAAATGCAATGAATATTTTGATTGTATATGAATGCGATGATAACAATTTCTGAAATAAAATTGGAGGAAAATTATAACGCTGCCAGAGATTTAGGATTGGATGTTAGGATTGGATGTACAGGATTAATATTCTTCTTCGCCTGGTGCTACAGTCCCTCTGTTCGGTTCGTAAAGCTTGCGAACAGCTCTCTTCGTTAGATGCGTCTTTGCCTTGAAAGCGTCTTGTTTTGCTTGTTTTGTCTGCACTCGTCCCCAAACCATATGTTTTTCCTTTGGGTTGAGATCTAGCATATCAGAGACTCTCAATGACTCGCAAACCCTTACTATTATAACTCTACACCTACACATAATACAAATTTTTCATAATAATATGGGTGGCGCTACAGCCCACAGAAGGCCAGGGCCTAAAGCAACCGCTCTTGTTGTGCGTACTATTATTCTTTCACGAGTTGAAAGGACGTACAGTTTAATCAACTTTTCTAGACAGTTATATCAACTCTTTAAGAATTGCTAGCGCCTAGAAAGAGGTGGAGCTGTGAAAATTGTTTGTCATACCGGGAATTGAAGCTAGACACCATAGGTTTAAGTGCTTAGTAGTCGCCGTACATATCCACAACAAATTTTTCATTCCCTGCACTGAATATTAGTTAGACGACAAATACATTTGTTTCATGCAATGTACTCGGTTTACTCAGTATATTATTGATTATAAGCAATGAACTCGTTTTGTTTTCTTCTAGTATCCGAAAAATTAAAGGAAAACAAATAGAGTACTCGTTTTGAAATCGGGTATTTGAAATTTCGAATACTCGTTTTCTACGTTATTGTACTCACATTTAGAGTACTCGCATTCGAAAAATTTAAATGAATAGAGTACTCTGAAGTACTATAGTCGTTCATAGAGAGAAAATGAATGTATTCATGCAAACCTCTATTGTGAAGGTAATCTTGTCATTGACTCGCGGGGAAAAGAGGGTGTAGCAGCAGCACTTCTAACTGTGCCTGACCAGGAGAAACTGAATCATGAAATCCAAACTAGTCACAGCCAATAAAAGGCTTAAGAACAACAAAGCCGCTGATGGTTTACCATCAATTTTAAGGACATGGACAACAACGCCCCATCCGCGGCTCCTAGTTTGAAAGGGACGGAAGTCATGGCGGACGCAAAACAGCTTGGCCAAGGCGACTGGAAGCAGCGTGCCCAGGACCGTCATCGCTGGAAGGTAGATAATGTCTTCACATTTTTTACTAGTAGTCCACAGTTAACATTCCGAAAAGCATCTCAAATTCCATAACTGAAGGCATTGATGGAAATGCCATCAAGGACAATAGATGATAGATCATTAAGATATAGCTTATTACTTGAAAATGCAATACGCACAGTTTTATTGGGATGTAATCATTAATTCGTTTCCCCAATTTTGCTCGTATCTGGATCTGACAATACATTCTTCAATGAGACCTATATCTGGATTAAAAAGAGACTACACAATAGTCATCGCATGTGTGTTAAAAATGTTAATTTCGATAAAATTTTAAACCAATTGACACTCTTCCTTAAAGCAATGCTTTCTGTGTTAAGTGAAAAGTTATTTTGCGCAAAAATGTGCTTTGCATTGGTGTTTAGGTAGGCGAAGCTACGTGTTTATCTAATGTAACACATACAGACTGAGGTATACATACATAAGGAGAGAGAATCTTTAAATTTATACGTCCTCGATCAACAAGCTGCAATGTTATCTCCAACTGATGCTTGCCGACAGCGTAGAAACATCACGTCAAGAGATCAAGAGAGGTGAAAGGAACCTCGTCCATTTCCCTCACTTATTCGCCTCACAATCAATTCTTTACTTCTCTCCCATCGGAATTAAAGCACGTGATCCATCAGTCGCAACAAAGCCAATTGGACAAGCGGAGAAGTCCATGTTTTTGCTGTGAACAGAATGTCCATTAAAGGACTAGTACCCACCCAAACAAGTTAAGCCAGCAAAGAACTGCACCCGCTTCCCATTGAATTTTCGCACTCAGCCGACATCAGTGAAGTGGTTTCCCCATCCTAGAACGAAAGTCACTGCCGACATGGATGTTCGTAAAAGCTGACTACAAGCTCGCCATACCCTTTCATGGATCCAAAGCAATAAAACTACACGAATCCAAGAGTGCTATTAACGTGCACGGCGCCGAAGGCTAATTTTACTTCGGCTTCCATGTGTCTTTCTCCACAGACGTCACTTCTCCTGCAGGCTCGCAGAATCAACGGAGAAGAGAAACTATTCGCACACGATGTGCGTGCACACACATAGATGACCCAGTAAATCAAAATACAATCAATAACATAATTAACTCATTTCGATGATCAACACGTTGCCGGTGATGAAGATGGTGACGGCGCTGATGGACTGCGTGCGTGTGCCCTGATTTTCCGAGAAAATGCCACTTCCCTCTACTGCGCTGTCCGCCTTGCGAACGAAAATCTCAGGGACTTACGATAGATGGCATCGAAAGCGACAAACAATTGAATCGAAATCCCCAGCAGAAGTGCCGGTGAAAATACTAAAAAAATGTGTGCAGTTTATTGGAATTCCAGTGATTTTACTGCTCACTGGTGCAGACAGCCTCTGCTCCGTGATCAGATTGTCGATGGGAGATAATTGGCGCAGGCTTAAGCACACTTTCGTCGTCGGTTGCCTCAGTGATGCCATTTATAACTGCAGTCACTTATAGTGATTCCCTTGGTTTCTGATGTTTTTTTTCTGTGCTTCAAAAAGCACGCGTACACCATTTACAGATGAATCCAAGACGGGCGGCTAATTAAGTCTAGGAAGACGAACTAATTACTGATGAGGCGTTGCTGCTAATAATTGAATATAACGGAAACGATACTGTGCAACATTTGCGATGATATGTGAGGAGAATTTTAAAGGTGATTGGTGTGATTATGATGATGATGGTTAAAAGTGGCACGGTGGATTTCCATAATGAGCATGGTTTCAATTCTTCTCTCATTTTAGGCCAAGGAAATTGGAAGGATACCAAAATTCACACCCTATGCGTGACAGCTCAGAGTTATTCAAAATTGAGCGATGGATGTTATTCGTCATTATTGGGCAAACGTGGATTTAGCAGATGAAGCTTATGGCAACCAAATAATATGAGTTTTGGTGTGGATCGGACCGTTCTTCTTTTGTAAAATGTCTGGTTAACAGTTATTAGTGCTAGCTTTTGTGAGGAGGTATAAGACGTGATCTTTAATTCTGTGGTTCTTTTTTTTTTTTGAATGAGCCACATTCATGATTCAGACTTCCATAAAGTTTGTATTTCTGTTATTGGATGTTTTCATTATGAATTTCTAAGACTCGCACCAGAGATGAAGTATTAAAGAGATAGCCAACTTCCTCGTCTCCTCCCCCTAGATTTCATTTGACAGCGTTTTTTATAACATTTCACAGACAGGGGCTTATGAATACGTGTGACCTAAGCGAACAGCTCATTACCCCCACCTAAATTTATTGAGGTGAATTTGATTTGCTTGATATTACTGATTTTGCTCTAAACGCACCCATACTACTTTATTTTCACGCACACTTCGTAAGGCTGTAGAGCAGCGCCATGTTGTTCTTATATCACTCGTATTCACAAGCCCTGTCTGTGGAAATAAAAAAAAAAGCTGTCAGTAGTGTGCGTGACTTTAGAGCAAAATCTGAGTTGGACACGATTTTGTTTTAGTAAACACTCAAACCCGGGTTGGACGTCTGGTTGTAGATGATTTTCCTTTAATAACATTATTTCTGAAGATAATTGTACTACATGGCCGCATAAATCCTTTATTTAATTAGTCTTTTTTTAGAAATTAATAAAAACATGCACAACAACTTATGTATATATCGCAAATGTACTTATCATTTGGACATCAGTTCTTATCGGATTCAAATTTCTGTGTAAAATATTCACCACCAATAATGGTGGAAATTTTAGAAGAAAATGTATGTTCATGAGGTGCATGAAACTTGGGACTGGAAAGTTCCATTGAAAAACGACGTTAAGTTTGAAAATTATCAGATTCAATAAAAACATATTATCACATTATCAATATTGGATAATCAATATGATATATACAGTGAAATACAAACCATAGGTATATAAAGAACTTGAAAACTAATATACCAAATACGATACCAATACGGGAGTTCGCACACAACAATTTGTTTGAAAAACTTGATATGACAAATACGAAATTCATTCTAAATTACGAACATAAAATATAATATTGGATATAATAAGCACTAATATAATTCTGTGTTTCAAACATGACTTGCACTTCTAGGCTTAATCCAAAAAAAACTCAACCGTAAAAACATTAACCCTTATTACAGTAGTTTCATCGGTATATGAAACAAAAGATTGGTATATTTTAAATGTTTTCACATTAGTTCTGACCGAAATGCATCATTATCACCGTAGTGATTATTATTATCAAAATGATTTGCATATTTAGCCGAGCTTCAGCGATGTCTTATAAAAACACCAACAATAATATTTCTTTTAAGAACTTGTCAACTTTCCGAACATTCTCATTGGAAAACTTCCAATCATGAGCATTTTTGACATTATCATGGGCACTCTCGCTACTTTTTCACACTATTGGGGGCAAATCTTAAAAGCAACATGGCGCTGCTCTAAAGGGTTAAGAAGTATGCGTGAAAATAAAGTAGTATGCGAGCGTTTAGAGCAAAAAATACATGATTTCTGGACTCGCACCTGGCAAGTCAAATTTCGAGGACTTTTCTACTTATATCGGCCAATAACTCGACCATAACCTCACGAATATTCGTTTTCAAACTGTCAAGAGCTTGCAGAATGTGTGCACAAACACGATATTTTGCACGCAGCATGTAGTCTCGGATGACAGTTTGACTTATATGAATAGAACGCAAAAAGAATTGGATGACTCTAAAGAATTCGGATTTGTAGTCGATTTCGTAGCGTCCTTTGCAGTGAGCATAAAACCAATGATTGCCCAAGACTCAATGCAATTTTGATGACCATACTTTTCTCCAAGACGTAGATAATGCGTAGCACATTTGTACATACATACACTACATCAAAAAAATTGCACATACAAGTTAAAGACAAACACGTTGATTTGGAATAACATCAACTCATACGCCGGATGCAGAACGATTCCCAACGATTCCAAGTAATATTTCTCCCCATCCAATGTTTATCGTTTCACTCCGCAACCCAATGACCAACATTTCGATCTGAAATCAACAACCAGATATTTCTCGGAATTACTTCCACCAGCAACAGCACACATCTTCATCGAAATCATAATTCGCTGATGCAGCTAAATGATCAATGGTAGTAGGGCATAGAATTAACTAGAAATGAATGAGTAAAGAGATATTCAACTTCTTCTTCTCTTGCCCCTTGATTTCATCTGACAGCGTGTTTTATACGCTTTTTCTCCCCTGTCTGTGAATACGTGGGAGCTCTTGTGAACAGCTGGCGAACAGCTGATACCCTTCCCCAACCATAGTATTGGGGTGAATTAGAGTTCTTATTTGAAAATTCGCTCGTTACTTGAACTTTTTTCAAATTTCGGTGTCAAATTTTCAACACAGTAAGGAGGGGTAAGCAAACGAACAAAGCGTATGTTCATGAAGTAGCTTTCTGCGAGTTACAGTCTGAGGTAATAGGAAAAAATAATTTTGCCATTGTTTACATTAATTATTTATGCATGAATTATTAATGAATATATGACTTCATGTATGTATTTTTGCATATGCATAAGATCGAAAAAAAAACATTCCCACGAAACATGTGTACCGTCAACTTATAATAGCAATATTATTGAAATATTTTCTTGAATAACTTACAATAAACAGCTTATGTGCTTATTTTACTTATTTAACAGAAAGAGGGATGAAAGTTAATTGCAAATTTGTTTCAGTTAGGTAACTGTACCTTTGTTCTTAACAAATTTTGTAATTTAATTGCAGAAGTTTTCACAATTCATGAATGAAAGATATAAAACTAAGTTCATTTGCCAGTCATCGCATATAAATCAGCTATATTTTACTCTGAAGAATTAAATTGATGCAGACTATTCCTGTAAATAGAGCATAGCATTACATTTTTCTTCACGCAAGCACCTTTTACAAATATATGTTCTCTTAAAAATATAAGTCACCTTCTGAACACCCTCCGAACAATAAGTACGTGTTCGTGGGCAAATTCACGAATATCCCACAAAATTCATGAATCTGCCGCTATTATCCCACAAAATTCACGAATCGGCCGCCATATTGGGGTGAATTGACGAGCGTTGTAAAAGTATGAGTGTAATGCAAGGGAATTCCACTACTATCACATTTTTCTCCGGTGTGGACTAGGGGCAAAAATGGCCGAAGTTGAATATCTCTTTACTCATTCATTTCTGGAATTAACTCATAGAAATTATTTTAGTTCAGTTCATTCTTGTTAACCAATAAAGGAGGGGGCTTCTCCTCAAAATTAAAAATATTTTTTTTCATAAAACTCAACATCTAGAGTCTTAACTTACATACGTAGTAAATCGAATTCATTTGAAGACATTTTTATTTTTAATATTTCAAAATTAAGTTTACGTAAAAGTCGATTTTATTTTTAATACTTCATGAGGAAAAAAATGTCTATACAGTCTATAGATACGTGCTTATCCATCGCAGTTTCAACAGAGACCAGATTCCCCATACCATGATATTGCCACCACCATGTTTCATAGTAACCTTTAAATTGTTAGTTTACGACCGTCAGACCCAAAGACTGAGAGACGTCTACAAATAAAACGTTCTTCCAAATATCATTCGATTTTGTATTAATATTTGACTTGGAAGTGTATGGCTTTTTTCTGGTCACGCGCCCATGGTGTTATTTTGTGCTACTCCATCCTCGTTATCAAGTGTAGCAGCTATTTTTGAAGCACTGCTTTTGGGGTTGTTATTCACAATTTTTCGGATTTTCTTTGTCTAACACTATTCGCCGAACTGTTTCTGGAAATTCCCTTCCAGTCGCAGTTGGACTCGAAGACTTTCCGAGTCGGAACGTTGGTGTCCTTTCGCTCTACAAGACCTAGCCATCTGATTCGAATTCGAATGACTTGGTCGATGTTGTTATACGGATCGTAGAGTTAGTCTTTCAGTCATCTCCTCTCGGGACTGGGTATAATACTCTCGAAGCAACCAAGAATCTCCTCGTCCGCATTTGATATTGTTTATGCCTCTTTTTTTTGGTTGGTAGATGGAAACCTTGCATAGGCAACAATGGTCTGACGTCCATTGGCAGTGTCAGATTCCTACTGACTATAACCACCTACCGAATCTTTCCGTTTATTCCCCTGCGGAACTACCGCTAAGTATTACTTCGCGAGGGACGGACTCGAGCTTTTTGCTTCGTCACGGGGTGTTTGGCGAACGAGCGTTCCACTGCCGTTCTACTGCTGCATCGTTCACAACAGCCCAAAGTTCTTCGAATTTCAACATATATTTAACTATGTTTTCTGGTATTGGCCGTTCACCAAATTCTTCGCGCAATATAGCTCTTTCGTTTGCATACCGAGTGCATTCGAAGAAAACGTGCTCCCCGTTCTCTACAGCGCTTAGGCAGCGAGGACTTGATGGACTCGAATCACGGTTTTGCTTGTAAAGATATTTCCGGAAAACAACCGTGACCAGTCAAGAACTGTGTAGGATAGTAATTTAGTTCGCCGTGTTTTCGATTTACCCAATTTTCAATCCTTGGGATTAGTCGGTACGTCCATCTCCCTTTTTGGGAGTCGTTCCATCGTTGTTGCCACGTTTCTACACTGCGGCTTCTTTCGAGTTTCTTTACTAGATTTACGGTTGGAGCGATTTGTCAGAGAGTCGCCCAGCTTCTAAGGCTAGGATATCGATTGGTATCATAGAGGATAGTACCAATATCGCCTCGTGGGATACCGTTCGATATGCACTGCTAACTCTCAGTGCACATAATCTATACACAGAATTGATTCCTTTCGTGTGCGATGTTTTATTCGCGACATCAGACCATATTTGTGCCCCTTACAGTTATGGAGGCTACAACTCTGGCAAGCATTAATCGTTTACCTTGCTTCGGACCGCCGATATTCGACATGAGTCTCGAAAGATCGCCTATCGCTTTCGACGATTTCTCCGAAGCATATGCTAGGTGATGCTTGAAATTAAGCCGGGCATCAATTGTCACCCCCAGGTATTTTATAAATGGGCTGGAAATAATGTCGTGTTCTCCGATTTTTATCGTTATCGTCTCTAGCACCCTTCTACTCGTAATGAGCACGGATTCCGTTTTATGATCCGCGAGGTCTAAACTCATATCGCGTAGCCAGTTCTTTATCAGTGCTATTGCTTCGATGCAATACAGCTCGATTTCTTCAAGCCGTTTCGCCACGACAACAACAGAAATATCGTCCGCGAAACCTACAATGGTGGCTTCCCTGGGGACTGGGAGCCGTAGAATGTCGTCATACATCACGTTATACAGTAAAGGACCTAACACTGATCCTTGGGGCACGCACCCTGTAATTTTATACAATTTCGTCCAGTCGTCGGAGTCGTGAAGGAGCAACCAATCAGTAAAGTAGCTCCTGATCAATCTTAATATGTACTTTGTTAATCTTTCGAGGCATTGTAAAATAAGCTATCAGTTTGCAGAGTTAAACGCATTTTTCACGTCAAGTGTAACCACGGTGCAATACTGTTTACTGCCTCCTTTCCATCGTCTACCTTCTACGGCTGATTGGGCTTCGTTTATTACGACTTTGATAGCGTCGATTGTCGATCGGCCCTTTCTAAAGCCGTACTGGTTTTCCGCGAGCCTATTGCTGTAGTCTATTGCATATTATTCGCTCCAATATTTTGCCCATAGTGTCGAGCGTACAGGCCGATAAGATGAGGGCTCCTCCGGCGGTTTATTTCCTTTCGGTAATAATACCAACCGTTGGTATCGCCATTCTCCGGAAATAGACTCTTGCTTAAGAATGCATTATACATGCTTACGAAAATGTCTAGGCGGGCCTTCATCGATATTTTTAAAGCCCGATTTGGTATGCCGTCTGGACCAGGAGCCTTTCGATCCTATACCCTCTCAATTGCCGAGGTGAGTTCATCGGTTGTTGTGGCAGGGATGTTTTCACGTAGTTCTCCGATCTCGCTTAGTAGAACTCCGTCATGTTGAAAGGGGAACAGAGTTTCTACGATTCTGTGGAGTAATATCGGGCAAGTTGGCGCCAATCTCTGAGGCGTCTCGAGCTTCGCGGTTATAATTTTGCACGCTTTACCCCATACATTTTCGTTCAGTTGCGTGCAGAGATCCCTAAAGCACTGTCTTTTAATAGACTTAATGGCGGATTTCGATAGACGTCTTGCAGCAACTAGAGACATGATGAAAAACTGGTGAACTCGTACGCTTTCTAGCCAATTTATCAGCTCCTGAAATGTCAGTGTCTCATGTGGTTGCATAATAACCGGCCATCTTGTTGAGAGATAGGCAGATTAAATTAAAAGTGACTGTACCCAGAAAATTTATCACACGACTGACTGTCAGAGCAGTCTGTCTGTCTCCTTTTTTGTGGATCGGCCAAACGATTTGCGATAGTTGATTATAGCAAACGTGCTTTTTGCTCTGCGTATTGTGATTGGCAATTAGAAGTCGTACATTGTTCCCGTGCAGAGACAAAGCTTCCTTAAACGATGATGTGGTTCACTGATAGAAATGATAATTGAATGTTTGGATTCTTCGAGATGACCACCGCTCACATTTCTTTAACATAAGACTAGATACAAGCCTCATGTAATTTTTCCAAGCCATATGATGGAATGCCACGTTAGGATGCCCACTCATTTATTTCTGATGTCCGCAATCACGGAAATACCCAATCAATAATACGTGCTAAACTCAGTTTAGCTAAACTTTACTGACGAGTCTGTGACGACTACAATTCATCTTAACGTTACGTTTGCTTTACAGAACACAATCTGCACCGGCCCTCTATGAAGCAGTAGCAAACATTGCTTTCACTCATCTTCTGTGTTTGCCCCTTAATTTCTATTCTTGAAATAGTTCCTCCCTAGATAACTATACTCATTTCGCATTATTTCGTTTTCTTTAAGACCCCTTATTTTAAATGAAATGAAATGAAACACATTAATAAATAATAGATCACGTCTGTACATTTTCACATCCAATTCACAAGAACCTTCACCGCGCCATCTACCATCGACTAGGAGAAAGTGTATTAAACTTGGTAATCTGTCATCGCTGCAATATTCCCAACATTTGACAGATGTCAAATATTTTCGAGGTGCAGGTGAATTCCTGTAAAAGTCACATCAAATTAGAAGGAAAAAAATAAAAAGAGAAACAAAAGTTTTTCTGACAAAGAATTTTCGCTGTATTCGGTATGAGAAATGTGAATTAAGTAACAAATAAAATTCTATTCAATAAATTACAATAATCTTAACATTTTTCCATGGACAGGATATACCGCTGCAAGATGTCACAAACAGGCACTCCAGCAACAACAGCACTCCAATCAACAAATTGTACAAAAGTCTTTATCCAGCGCGATTACAGTGAAGGAACATCTGTTAAATTCCACACAAGACTTCCCAGCGAACTGGAGGGTCTTGTAAGTATCATTATTTGGGGATTATATGTGATTATTTGTGCGTCCCTTTCAATTGGGTGTAGTTCGGAATCCACTTGCATATAATATTGGATACAAAGGCACTCATTTTTGTGAAAAAAAAATTCTAAATTTAGAATCGGGTCAGTGGGGCTCGTCGTCGGTTTGAAAGTTTTGTGAGTAATAGTCTTGCCTTATCTGGAGATATTGATTTCGATAGTTTAGTTCGAGTCTTATGAAATATTCGCCAAATCTGTTTCGGTGGCATATTTCTTGTGAGCGCTCTCCACGGTATCTGATTCGATAGAGAAATCTGAGATTGGTCTAGGGAATGGATAATGGCGTGAAGATGGATTTCTCGGTTCACAGATGAACGTAATTTTAAATATTTTCCTCAATCTTCGTGGATATCTCGGTACTTTTTAATGGAAATAGTGTTGAACGGAGAGGGGCTGGATACAATTTCACCTGCAGCCTTTGGCGCACAGTAATAAAGGGGCGTCGAGAGAGTGTTTTTACATTACATTTGCTTCAGGTTTTGTTTCTTGTTTACTTGTTGTATGGTTATTTGTTTGTAGTGTTCCGTAAATTTGATTGGCAAATATATCGATAAACAAACACGGGTTCGGTTGAGTAGTTTGCCCTTAAAAAAATGGAACTATTCCTTACTGTTTAAATATTGAGAATAAAATACAGCTGAACAGTGGGTTACACACGCGTAGGTTTGCTTTGGAATATTCAGATGGATGGTGGTTGCTGCTTAGGCTGCAAAGCAGGAACAACTGCAAATAATTTTAAATTTATTTGGACATACTGACGACCCATACTCAGCTGTAGCCTAAGTCAAGGCTCTGTGGTGGATTCTTCAAAGCAGCCATTACGTGACTTGAAGGTACATATTAGGTGTAGTAAGCTTTCAGGCGAACTTTTATAATATACAAAGTGTATGCATAAGGACCTCCCATCCAAGCTGTAGTAGCTTCTGGCGAGTCGCTATCGGCGTGTGTGGCCTGGCGTTGTCCTGCCGCTTTTGAGCGATTGCTTCCTTCAGACGGCCCAAATGTTGGCGATACAGGCACGAATTATGAGGACGGTAGGAGATCATTTAATAGTAGATGATTCCCTGCCAATCCCACTAAACAGACAGCAAGCAAGACCTTTCTGGCCGTCAACCCATCGATTGTGTCGACTCACCGCGATTCGACCACGACCGCTTTCGGTTGACGTTGTTGTAAGTGATCAACTTTTGGTCATCAGTACCATCCGCTTTAAAAATGGATCGAAATTTGGTCCCTGATGTTAGCGTTAACTCGTGTGGTACCCATACATCGAGCTTCTTTTTGTGTCCCAGCCTGGTTCAAATGGTTCCAAATGAATTTTTGTGCAATGTTCAGATCCTGGGCGATCGAACCAGTGCTTACATGACGGCCAGTCTCAACGATTTTCATGATTTTATGTAAATTTTCGACAATTGCCCTTCCAGAGTGCGGTGCATGTTTGACATCGAAATTACCGAAACAGAATCGACGGAGTCAAAACTGCGCATGATTTACTGTTAAAGTATCAGGACCATAAACATTATTCTAATTCTAATCGCCTGACTTGCGTTTTCGCCTTTATCGAAGAAAATCTCTTCAATATATTCTCGGTATCGATATGAAGGAAAATGCGAATTCAATTTAAATTGTTTTTATTTTTCAAAATAATCTCCCCTAGCATCAATTCATTTGTTACATCTTGAGATAAGCTTTTTTAAAACCTTAAAAAAATAAATTTACTCTTTCTCTGAAAAATACCCATTTATTGCCGACTTGAGTTCTTCATCATCCGAAAACCTTTTTCGACGAAGACGTTTTTTCAAATCCGGAAACAGGAAATAATCACTAGGGGCAAAGTCTGGACTATAGGGTGGGTGTTGGATTTCTTCGAAACCACTATCTGACGCAGCAGCCTTGGAAACTCGCGCCGTGTGAACAGGAGCGTTGTCATGAAGAAGCAACACACCCGCTGCGAGTTTACCCCGTCTTTTCTTTTTAATTTCCTCCCGCAAAGTATGCAAAGTGGAAGCGTAGGATGTGGCGTTGATGGTTTCACCTTTTTTTTTGTACTCAATGAGCAAGATTCCCTTTGAGTCGCAAAAAACTGTGGCCATGAGCTTCCCGGCAGACGGAGTAACTTTGAACTTCTTCGGGGGGTCTGTTCCTTTTGTATGCCACTGCATGGACTCTTGTTTGCTTTCAGGGTCATAGTCGTGGACCCATGTTTCGCCACCAGTAACAATTCGATCCATAACACCGTCCGCGTTCTCACTACACATCTCCAAAAGCTCAGCATGCGATTCTCACTTTTTTCTGAGGCGCTGTGAGCATTCGTGGCACCCACCTTGCACTGACCTTTGAAAGGTTAAGATGGTCATGAAGAATGGGGTGAATGGTACCAATTGAAAGCTTGGTGATCTCTGCCATCATTTTCACCTTTATTCGGGCATAATCAAGAAGAAGTTTTTCGACTTCTTTGATGCTTTCTCCCGTACAAGCAGTAGCCGGGGCGCCGGAGCGGGGGTCGTCTTCAATGCTCTCACTCCCTCACTTGAACTCACTTGACCACTTTTGCACAGTTGATAATGAAAGTGCGGAACCCTGGTAAACAGCCACCATCTCTTCATGAATAGTTTTTTGACTTTTTCCTTGCTTAGTGAGAAATTTAATTACAGCGCGATGCTCAATTTTCACCATCATCGTCTCTGTTGCCATTATGATTCTGTTTAACTAGAGATAAAACGCGAATTAATAATCACATTTATATGAAATTTTACATGAATGCACTAAAATAATAGTATTACCTGATAAATAAATCAATTTATATATACAACCAATACCGAGAATATATTCAACGCCCCTCGTATGCCGTATTTCCACTTGGCTGGTTTCCATTTTTTACGCGGGCTCATACAAAACAGAGTCAATTGATCATAATGCTGTCCTTAATTCGTTTTAGTATCAAACCTTATCATTTTGAGGGCAATTAGTTTGGTTGGATGGGGCGTATACAACGCGATATATAGGGTGTTTTCATAAACGTCTGACTAACAATGTCGATCGTACTAACTTAGATCACAGAGAAACATTACATGATAGAGTATCTAAACAATAGAGACTTTAAACCAATTAATTGACGCTTTAGTTATATGTGAAGATTCCAATTTCCAAAGCCTTCTAAAAAAGCTATAATTGGTGAATTAGTTTTACGACTTTTTCGATTCGTTCGGGAAACGTTCTGAAGGGCTACGACTAATCGCGGTCACACACGATATCATCAGCATATGGCGACTCACTGAGATTGTCCAGCATCTCTCTCAGACGACGCGTTTTTTTGCAATTCGACTTTTTAAATAAACTCTAAAGCTTTTCATTTAAAAGAAACCAAGTAGTTTCAAACGAAGTTAGCGTGAAGCGTGAAAGGAATCTAGGCATACATTAGGGATCTGTGTCGAAAGTTTTGAAACCTGTTCTAAGTCAATCGTTTTATTTCAAGAGCACTTCATTACTGCGTTTGATGAAGTGAAATTATTGAGTCAACTGTAATGAGATTACTGCGTGAGTATTGAAGCCATTTTAAAACAAATGCTTAGACCAGTCTACTCATAAAGCACAGCGAGAGTTTACAAAATGTTGCAAAGCGAGTATGCCGAGGGATTGAACATTGCTTGTTTGCGCTGATTGCGGAATGAAACTCATCACTCCGTTGCGTAGCAACATCTCTCATCATCACATCACATAACTGTTGCCCGGTTCCTTCTTCCTAGTTCCCTTAATTCTTCTCTGAGGACATGATCTTCTACAGCGCAGAATGGTTAGGGGCCCATGAAGGGTTCCGATGCTCCTTGCCTGGCTGGGGAGTCGGCCATTTCATTACCTTCTATTCCTGTATGGCCAGGTATCCTGCAGAGTCTTACTCTGTTACTCCTACTCAGCTTCTTAAGCTTCTGTACAGACATTCCCACACGAGCCTGGATTTGATGATATAGGAGTCTAGTGCCAGGATAGCGGCACGACTGTCCGACATTATTGCTATGTCACAGTTGGTATAGTCCCTGTCAAGATTTACCTGAGCGCACCTGTCTATGGCATAGACTTCTGCTTGAAAGATACTGGTGCATTTGCCTATGGCTTCGAAGTACTTTGTCCGGGGTCCAAATACTCCTGTCCCAGTTCTTGATCCGTCCGCGTTTTACTGTATTGCTGCTCAGTTTGTAGACTGCTCCACTTCGTCTTTGGTGCTGAGCTTAACGGTGAACTTCTTTTGGAAATTGTTTTCCTTATCAAATTTCCTCATCATGTCATCCTTCTGAATGGCAAGAGTGGGAGTTTGTGCATCGAATTGTCTCGATGTAATGCCCCTGTCATTTCATATCTTTTCTTTTGCCAAGTCTACGAAAGATCAAAAGTAAATGAATTCACTCGTTTAGACATCTAGCGTGTCTTCTAAGAGCATTATAAACGACTGTCGTTGTACAAACCAGTTCTTTGAGAAGACAGGGTCTCCAATAACACTCTAAAACACATATTCGCAGACTAATCATATCGCATTGTTCTCTTGTCCGTTGCCACAAGTTTTCACATTCTACGTAAGGCGGTGTGCCATCTATTATCTCAACGAACACATGTACTACTGACCATCAATTAACACCGACTTACGCATTCGCAAAAAATCTTAGAAACTAATTACAAATCCTCTTCTTTCAGGTTGAACGCCAAATTTTCGAGTCGACAATAAATAGGTTAAATGAGTTCTTCGCCGAAGCAGAGAAGGGCACCTGCAGCACATACTGCGAAGGCTGCATTGGATGCATAACAGCATACTTAGTATACATGTGCTCAGAGACGCACTACGAAAAGGTAAGTTCTGCCTCACATATCCAAAAAAAAAAATAATAATCGTTCACTTTAATCGAAATAGACGCTGCGTAAAATCTCCAAGTTCATAGCTGCCCAAAACGAACGCATTTACAATCCCAAAGGCTTACAGGTCATCGATCCCACATACCGGGGGCTGCGTGTCATAGAAATTTCCATACTCGATCGGCCCGGACGAACGTGACTTCCGCTTTCCCACTCCACAGAGGAATTCTTTATGTAACGTTTGGTAAAACTGAACTTTTCTCCTCCGTTCGTTTTTTTCACCGATTTCCTTGTTTATTCTAATTGTTTGTCTCTTCGGTTTCGTATTCTTCTCCTTCATGTAGAGTAGCAGGGATCATTATTCTTAGAATGTTGATTTTAGATTATAAGGCAAATGTAAAATTGACCAGGGAACATTTGTAAAAGATGTCGGAAGAACTAGTCTTCAGTTTTCGATGACAGTCTTTTGCCAGAAATATAACCGAGTTAAAGTAAGATACATCAAGCGTTTTATAAACATTTTCTTTTGCATCTGCATATCAATCACTCATCCAACCATTCCGCTGGCCATTTATTTTCGGTTAATTAAATTACATGTGTTTTTTCTTATTATTATGATTTGAAAAAGATAGCCAACCAAAATCTGAGGAGCTGGGAAATTCCGCAAAAAAAAAAGAAAGAAAGCAACCAAATACTAAACAAAAATTAATAAATATAATCATAACATTCAAGTTAACGGGTGTAATCATTGTTCAATGTTTGACTAACAAATAAACACGATTTAACATAGCTGCATATGTGTGAATTAGCCCACGACTATGTAACCCACACCACACCCAATAGGAGCCTTCCCCGACCTGTGCAACACCCAATTTGTGTTTGCTACTAGAATGCATTCTATTTCTGTCGAATCTTTGCTCAGACTAGAGGACCACACCACACACACACCCAATTAGAGATGTTCCAATCGTTTAACATTCGGTTTTCAATTTTTTAAGTACAATACAAAGTAAATGTTATAACTATTGAAATATAAACATTAATTATATTTAGAAAAAAAAAAAAATAAACACAAAAACAGTAAGAAATGTAATAATAATAAATAAACATGTTCATATGTAACTTTGAATTGACATTGATATTTATAAAATAAAATTTAATTAATATACACGAAATGGACTTTTCAAATGATCCCAAATGTGTTTGACGTATAAAAGAGCCAAAAGCCTGGCCTTAGGCTTTAGGAACGGCACCCAACGGGTAATCTTCTTATCGACCCGCAGGTTATCTCCAACAGCTGCTTAATGGGCCTGACCAGGGAAGAGCGATAAGGAATCAAGAAATCCCAACTCCAGTCGATAAAGAAGTCCCCCCCCACCTAGCTTTGAAGAACAACAAAGTCGCAGGGTCAGATGCTTTGCCATCCGACCTCTTCAAAGCCGGTGGCGATTTTCTGGTAGGGAGCCTGCACCAGATCATTTGCAGAATTTGGGAAGACGAATGCATGCACGACGACTGGAACAGCAGCTCCATATGCCCCATCCACAAAAAGGGCTCTTCCACCTCTTGCAACAAGTACAGAGGTATATCCCTCCTCAAAGTCGTCTAGAAGATCCTCTAAAGCCGTTTTGCACCGCACTGATCGACACGTACCAGTGACGCTTCCGTTCTGACTCCCGGTAAATCCACTATAGACCAAATGTTCACACTAAGGCAAATCCTGGAGAAGACCAACCAGTTTCAAATCGGTACGCTTCAACTTTCCTCGGTTTTAAAGCAGCATACGACAGCAACAGTGGTGGCCCGTGTCGTTGTAGGTATGTACGTCGACTCCCACGCACTTGGACCTACCTGTCTAGGTTCGATTCCTGGTACGAAAAGAAATACTTTTCACGGCGCCACCTCTTTCGAGTCACTGGCATAAAACTGTAGGTCCCTTCCAATCGTGATAGAACAATAGCACACATAACACGAGTGGTTGCTGAGAAGCTAGGCTCTAGCCCTCTACGGGCTGTAGCGCCACCCATATTATTATTTATACTACAGCATTCATGCGATGACCGAACTTGGGATAACACATACGCGATGCACCATGCAGTCCGGCTCATGGACTTCCGAGCCGTTTGAAACTTGCACTGTATTTCAGCAAGGAGATGTGCTGTCGTGTGATTTGTTCAATCTGGCACTGGAGGAAATGGTGCGGCTGGCAGCTGTAAATACGGCAAGCACTATGTTCTAGAAGTCAGTCCAACTGTTGGGTCACGCAAATGACATCGACATCGTCGCGCGTTCCCAAAGTGCCATTGTAGAAGCTTTTACAGCGATTGAAGAAGGGGCGAAACGAGCTGGTCTTAAGGTCAATGACGACAAAACGAAATGTGTGCTGTCGATCAAGAAACGTTCCATCACACACCACCTACGGCACAATAACATACTAGACGTCTACAATTTCGAGGTAGTGAGGGAGTTTGTCCACAAAAAAGGAGACCCCTTCAACTGCGCCAACTACCGAGGGATAAGTCTCCTAAACATCGCCTACAAGATCTTCTCTGCCGTTTTGTACGAGCGCCTGAAACTATTCGTGAATAACCTGATAGGTCCTTATCAGGGCGGTTTCAGGCCGGGAAAGTCCACCATCGACCAAATCTTCACAGAGATGCAAATCGGCACCCACCACCTATTCGTCGATTTCAAGGCCGCATGTGACGGCGTGCATAGAGACGAGCTATACAACGCCATGTCTAGTTTTGACATTCCTGCCAAACTCGTCAGGTTGTGCAGGATGACGATGGAGAACTCTCGCTGCTCCATCAAGGTCGGTAACGAACTCCTCCCGAGACCTTCAATGTCAAAAAAGGTTTTAGACAAGGCGACGCGCTGTCATGTGACTTATTTAACATCATCCTGGAGAAAATCGTGCGAAACTCAAACGCCAACACTAGAGGTACGATCTTCCAGAAGTCCGTACAATTGCTAGCATACGCGGACGACATTGACGTGATTGGTCGAACACAGCGAGCCGTCAATGAAGCGTTTGCTGGTATTGAAACGGAGGCTGGAAAAATGGGTTTAACAGTGAATGAGGGCAAAACGAAGTACATGCTGTCATCGAGAAAGGACGCACAATACCGACGTCTCAGCCAGAACGTCACCGTAGGCAGCTTTAACTTCGAGGTAGTTAAGGACTTCGTCTACCTCGGCTCCCAGGTAAACAGTACAAACAACATCAGTACCGAGATTAAACGCAGAATAACTCTTGCCAATCGCTGTTTCTTTGGGCTCAAGAGGCAATTGTGTAGTAGAGCTCTCTCTCGAAGGACCAAGCTAACACAATATAAGACCCTCATCATCCCTGGCCTGCTCTATGGCGCAGAAGCCTGGACAATCTCAAGAGCCGATGAAGAAGTCCTTGGTCTTTTCGAGAGAAAAGATCTGCGTTCCATTTTGGGTCCTGTTTGCATTGATAGTTTTTGGATACAACCATGAACTGTACGGGCCTAGTCAGGCGTCTACGGATTCAGCGCCTAAGATGGCTAGGCCATGTAGCGCATGGACAACACTGCTCCAGCCCGAAGAGTCCTCGACTCCGAAAGTCCGAACCAGTGGGACAACGCAATAGAGGACGCCCACGAAACCGATGGCACCAACAAGTGGAGAAGGACCTCAACCAAATTGGTGCGCGAAATTGGAGACAGCTGGCTAAAGATCGTGCCAGCTGGAGAAGCTTGTTGACTGAGGCCCAAGTCCATCCAGGACTGTAGTGCCACTAGAAGAAGAAGAAGAAGGTGTTTGTCTACCTCGCGGCAAACGTGAACACCACAAACGACATCCTAGACGTAGAATAGCCCCTGGCAACCGCTGCTACTTCGGTTTGCCAAAACAACAGATCTCAGAGCTACTCACGACCAAGATCATGCTCTACAAAACTCCTATTTGGACAGTCCTGCTATATCAAGCCAAAAGCTGGACGATAAGTAAAATAGCAGAGCTGATTCATGGCGCATTCGAAAGAACAATTCTACGTCGGATATATGGTCTCGTCTGCGAGGAAGATGAATCGAGGAGAAGACTCAGTTGCGGGCTCTACGAGCCGCTCCGAGATGTGGATGTATTCCGGAAGATTAAAATCCGTCGACTGCACTGGCGCGTATGGACACCAACGCTCTAGCAAAGAGGGTCTTCGAATTCGAATTTCCGGTATAAAGACCAACTGATCGCGTAAGCAAGACAGCTTGGCCTTGATGACTGGAAGCAGCGTGCCCAGGACCGTCAGCAATGGATGGTAACTATTACTCAGTAAGTAAGTGTTTGACGTCAACAATCTTCTTAAGACCGATTACGACACGTATGTTACAAGTAGACAAAAAGAATGCGTTTTATTTAAGAGCATCTGGATGGAATGTGAGTAACATCAACACAGTCCATAGCATCGGTCCTAACAACTAGCATCACAGAACTTTCATACGATCAATTGCTGCAACGACAAATGATCAACAATCACGACATCAGGCATCATTTACATTATTACCCTGTGCATCTTCATCATAGACAGTTATCTTAGTAAATTATCATATTAGTGTAGATAATACTTAGACGGCATTGAACGAGTTATTATAATTAGTTTTTCTTACTTGAATGCACACTCGACTCGACTGTCCCGGCCGAGCGCTATTGTGGACTTGAACATTATTCTGTGGGTTGTTATGGTTCCGGGCAGACCTGGAACCAACAAACGTCTCCAACGAGCCAAATCTCTGATAACTTGTTTCTAGTTGCGCCCACCAAGCTGGTTAAGTGCATTCTCCACTATTAGGCGTCCTCTGTTACTTTTCACACACTTAATCGAAGACTCTTCGGGTCGGAGCCAAGTTTTATATGCGCTCTGCAAGACCTAGCCACTATAGGCATTGAAATCGTAGACACGTGGATAAGCTCATGTTTAGTGAGTTCGTTGCTGGTCTTAATGCAGCACCGAGAAGTCGTCACTTGCACAATCTGACGAGTTTGGAAGGACTGTCAACTAGACGTGGCAGTCTGTATGGATCTCCTGGACATGTCGCGTTGTACTTACTTCTGTTGTCTCATGACTGAAGAGGGCTACAGTTGTATACCGACTTCGAAAGGTGAAGATTGAGACTCTTTTTGTATGGTTATACCCTGAGCATCGTCAGTGATCCAAGAGAGGCGGTGTGCGTCTACATACGCTCCACCGACCGCTGCCTAAGTTGTTATTAAGGTCGTACGTGATTGTTTACGATTAGGTCCTTATGCAAACATTTGCATGATTCTAGCACCGCAATTAATTTCCTGTTTATTCTACTGTTAGATCTGTGAATGATGGTTGCTGTATGTGATGGATTTAATCGATTTTGGCTTAATGGGTACGTAAATAAGCAGAATTGTCGATTTTGGAGTGAATATCAGCCAGAAGCATTGCAAGAGCTACCAATGCATCCAGAAAAAGTCACAGTTTGGTGCGGTTTATGGGCTGGTGGCATCATTGGACCGTACTTCTTCAAAGATGATACGATTCGTAACGTAACTGTGAATGGTGGGCGCTACCGTGAGATGATATCCAACTTATTTTTGCCCAAAATGCAAGAGCTTGACTTGCATGACATGTGGTTTCAACAAGACCACATATGCCACACAGCACGTGCAACAATGGACTTATTGAGGGGCGAGTTCGGTGAACATTTTATTTCACGTTCGGGACCGGTCAATTGGCCGCCTAGATCGTGCGATTTAACGCCTTTAGAATATTTTTTGTGGGGCTATGTTAAAGCTCATGTCTATACAGACAAGCCCGCTTCAATTGACGCATTGGAAGACAACATTGAAGCATTTATTCGTGAGATACCGGCCGAAATGTTGGAAAGAGTATGGACATGTGCATGAAATAATCTTCAAACATTAAATTATATGAATTATATAAAAGATTTCATGCATTTTTCTGAATTTTATGTTTTTTTTTTTTTGAAAAACTTTCCTATAGCTTTTAAAAAATCACCCTTTACTTTGTCACCCAGTTACTCAACAGACAAAGAAATTTCAACGCCTTTTTACGTCACCCTTTCCTGCTTTTTGAACGTGGAAAAGCTCTTCGACATGATCTGGATAGAGGGACTCTTCTACAAGTTGAATCAGATGGGACCCCCCTTCCCCTCCAACATCATCGGAATAGTCTACAGGTTTCTGCATTTCAGAAGATTCTACGTTCAAGTGTAATAAGTTTTGTTTGTTTTGGTATCTTCCCCTCAATCCTGTGACTTTCTAAATCATTGATGTTTTTGTTCTTTTCTTTCTAGACCGTGGTCTTGGGCCGCAGCAAATCTGAACGAGAAGGAAACATGGAATAAACAAAATATATTTGTAGAACGAAGTGTTATATGCACCTAGAACTTTTGAATAAATAACTCATCGTGAGACGCAAATATTGAAGATTTGTCTCAATTTCAACTCATTCTAGTGACTTTATTTGCAGATATATTGTCTTAGGAGACAACCCCTCTTCGAGAGTGTAAAACTAGGGATTGGCCATCAGGGCCTCATTGATGCGACCAGGTTTTTGATGTGGAGACCCTAACAGTGAAGGAATTTTACGATAATACACATGAATTCCGAGCTAATCGAATACTATCGCCAAGCACTCAATGATAGCGCCCTAAGCAACGTCACAGGTTCACAAAAAGCTGATGAATTTGCCAAATTTGGTTTGTGTATGATAGTGCTACCACCAACCAGCTTCTCGGAATGTAGGTCTACTCGAGTGAATCAAAAGTCTTGGTCATCGGTGCTGATCGAGGTGGACATCAGGACAACGAACGAGTTAAAAGTCCGAACTGATCCAAGCGAAATAAATCGGCATGAGGTAGCAGTTTGTTGGTTGAGTGCCAGGTCCATCCCGTACTGTAGTGTCACTCGGGCAGCCAATCAACTGAGCGGAGCACCAACGCGGGACGGGACCGATGCTCTTCTGCATATACACGGCAGTTCAGTCGTCTCCAAACAACACAGTGAATTGTTGTCTATTCACAGATGAATCACTACCTTATGCCAGCTCGAAGTCACAACTGATCGCCACGCGAATGGTCGAAATCCAGACAGCGAACAGATTTGGCTACTACACCGAATGCGGTATCTATTTGTATCTATTCTGAAAAATCGGTACATATTTGTTTAGGGAGACTATCCCGATGTGGATGCAGATCAGCAGCCAAATGTCGGAACACACACATGCGACAGACAAAGAGGTCAAGTACTTTGGCGTTAACTTCACGGAAAGAATGAATTTCAACAGTCAATTGAAACTGACCCTCAACAAAGCCAACTTAGGCTTCTTAAGCAGAATGGATTAAGCCAGAACACAAAGCTGCTGCTCTACAAGCAGATAGGACGGCCGATCTTGACGTACGTCTTCCCAATATGGCACATCATACCTAAGAGTACCACGGAGAAGCTCGCAATTTTCGAAGGGAAAGTACTGCGTCTATGTGTCGGTATTACCTTTGATAGGGACCGCTGAAAGACAGCAACAAGCAGGTTTACGACGAAGCAAGCATCGTCCTCGTGCACCAGTACATTGCGACACTGTTCAGAAAGCTGCTTCTAGATATCAGTGACCTTCATAACAAGCCAATCAGGAACCTAAGAGAAAACAATCTCCGGACAACACTACCTCCACGAGCTAAGCCCTTAGTTTTAAGACTAGTAAGGGCTATAAATCGCTTTTATAGAAGTACTATATAGATTCTCGATAACGTGAACAATTAAAAACCGATGGAGTTCACGTTTGAGAGAGAGTTTACATTTGCGAAGGTCAACTTTTAAAAAAAAAGATTAGATGATGATGAACAAAAACGCTGATGTTTAACCTTAATTTGAGAATTCAGTGACAAAGCTATTTTTTTGCAGTACAAAGATAATTTTCGTCCAGTTATTCAAGAAACCACCAGTATTATGATACAAGTATTTTTCTTTTCCCTTGCCCGGATAATGTATTGTTTACACACTAGAAAATTTGTTAACAGCACATAGTACTCTTTGTAGCGTCGGATTTTTTTTGCCAAACTTGTTACACTGCAATGCAAATAACTAAAGAAACTAAATCCGTAACGCGTATAAAACTTATAACGATGAAGAATAAAGAAAACCACTAAAATCGAGCAGACAAGACAATCAAAAACAATTATTGTAAGGAACAACGAGGAACAAACTGACGTGTAATAAATTGGAAACTGTACAAGACGAAGTACAAGACGAAGTACAAGTAGAAGAAGACAAAATTGTTGTTCACGTTTTGTGCACGTTTTCCGGTGTTTACACTAACCGGTGTTCACGCTATCGAGAGTCTACTGTATACTGTTCGATCAAACACTTCTATGTATGCCATACATATACACTACAGTGGGCATTCGGACAGATTCTATTTCTTCTTCGTCTTTGCAACTTCTGCAAAAGTCACTGTAAGGGATTCCAAGACGCAATGAAAGTGTGCTAATGGTACAGCAACACAGACTCCCACTTCCATCTTTACGATTGGAGCTGGCCATTAATCAAAGATTTTTCTTACTCAGCATCAGCTGGCCTAGTCGTCCAGACTCAGCCATCGATATCCTCAGTACTACGGTATATTGTGGAATATTTCAGAGTTGCCAACCTCAGAGGAAGAACAGAATAGAGGAACTGGTTACATGCCATCAGCTCATTTGTTTTAAACAGTGTACATCCATTTCAACTATTTGAGTGCAAAAGTAAACATCTTACGATCATGTCGAATGTAAAAATAGCTCTTCAACACGTCAAAATGTGGCCCATGTGACATGAGGATCCATCACCAACGTTGCTCTTTAGACAAAATAAAACCAGTTTATTTTATTTTTCCATCATAAAAGAGGCGGTTAGACGAAATTTCGACTTAATTGGAGGTCAATTTCGCAAGGCAAACCACTGTGACGCATGTGTTTTTGTTTGTTTTCTTCTTCTCTCCCATTTTTAGCAGACAATATGGGTGAGAAAAGGTGTCGCTGAATTCTAGTGATAATTAATTAACGACAAGTGTTCACATTTCCCTTCATTCTATGTGCCAAAGTGAATAATTTCTCATCCAGCTGCCATCTGAGTGTGAAATTGTCAAATAAATTTTACTGGGGTCGCACATTACTTTGCCCGCATTACTGTTTCGGCCTTGGTCTCCGATCGTGGTAGTGTGATAATTATCCTTTTTTATTGCCTTGTGGCCTGCAAGTAAATAAGATTGTCTCTGAAATTGAAACTTCCTATTCCACATACATTAAGTGCACTTTGGGCAATTGTTCTAAAGAATATGTGTGGAAAAAACGTTGCAGAAGTGTCTTTGCAGAAACATTTAACATTTTGCAGTCATAAATTAATTCTACATGTTTGACTTATTTATTTGAATTTATTTAAAGTAACTTTGGGAGGAAATCGTGAGATTATGTGTGTGTGTAAAGTAACGGTTCGAACCCAATTAACACTAGCTGCCACCACTGAGATATGGCTGCCAAGGTGCGAGAAAGTGTAAGCTTTAGAAAGGGCAAGCTTTAGAGTTCACGCACCAGTCACGCACCGACTATTTCTAGAAAAAACTAGCAAGTTTCATATCAATTTGCTCCATTTCTCCATAAATTTGGACGCCGCATACCATTTACTTACTTCTCAGGCTGACGATTCTGAGCATCAGCAATAGCCAGTTACCCAGTTAGCCAGTTATTCCAGTTATCCATACCAAGCTGTCTTACATCCGCGATGACTTGGTCTTTGTGCCGGAGGTTTGGGCTTCTTCTCCTTCTCGAACCAGGAGGCCCGGATTCGAAGACCCTCTTAGCTGGACCATTGGTGGCCACGCGTTCGATGTGGCCAAGCCAGTGAAGTCGACGGATTTTTTTCTTCCGGACTACATCTTGGTACAGCTCGTAAGGTTCGCGGTTGTGTCTTCTCCGCCATTCATCTTCCTCGCAGACGGGACCTTATATCCGACGTAGAATTTTTCTGCACTAGGATGTCATGTGTGGAGTTCACGATTGCCCGAGGTAATGTGTTGTTGTGCCCCAGGTGGTGTGTGACGGAACGTTTCTTGGTCGACAGCATATATGTCGTTTTGTCCTCATTGACCTTAAGACCAGCTCGTTTCGCCTCTCTTCAATAGCGACATTTATCGGGAAGAACTATTCCATGCGTTGGCCGATGTCAGGATACCAGACTCTACTCTTTGGTTCTGTGATTACCCTCCGAAACCTGAACCGGATTTGGGCATGGAGACACCCTGTCGAAAGATTTCTTGTGGCACTGTAAACACGAATGCACTATCGACATCGTAGCGCTCCTTCCCCGCAAGTCTTGGACTCCAACCAAGAAGGAAAAAGTGGTAAATGTACGCCACGCCTCCGGTGGTGTACACAGCTGGAAAGGAACCTCAATCAGCACATCGAGCTCCCGCTAAGAGCGTTTTCGAATCCGAGCCTTCGAGTTAGAGAAGAAGAGAAAGATCCAATCTGAGATCCACCAATGATGGGAAACAGCTTTGACTCGGGCTCAGACGCTCTATGAGAAGCAGCCTCGATCAGTACGTATGTACATAAGTACGTAAGAAGACTTTCGCTATATAATTTAGGAAGGCTACTAATTCCTTAACTATCTTCAATCTGTATCTAGTGCCGGTGTGATATAGTGTATAGTGAGTCCAAGTTCTCGTCCTAATGTATTATTTCAACTGCGGCAATAAGGGTCTGGCTGCTTGATCTTCTTTCGAACAGTGCCCTGAACTGGTCGCTGTTTCAATATCTGTACAGGCTCACCTTAAAAAATAGTTGGTTCGTGAAAGCTGGCCATGTTCTTCGAGAGATTGCATAGATGTTGTTAATATAAGGTAAAGGATGATAACTGAACGTGAAGTAACTGTCGATATCGAACCACTGAATCATAATATATAAAGGCAAGATGTCCTCTGCTTATTGGTTGCTTCGGCGGATTGGAAGTGCCGATAGTCGTTGCTCACTAAGTAGGTGTCCACACATGAACATCTTTAACAATAGGATATTATTGGAGTTCATACACATCTAATCCCCATAAACCGCACCTTGGTTTGGGTTTTGAAGGTCTGAACTGAAAAAATACATAATTTATCCAACTCTGGCGACAGCGATGAGCAACGTTGGTAACGACTTATTGGAAGCATTAAAGAAAAGATTATCTGATCTGCTCGTCGACTTTCCATGTGGATGGCGACAGCTTAGGCTGGATGCCTCTTTAAATTTGCGTCGGCTTTCCAACCTATGCGATCATAATGACCACGAACTGTATTGTGAAGAACAGGTGGAACGTTCGCAGTATTTGGGTCTGCAGCGCCAGCCAAACAGTGCTTGAAGTCTTGCTCAACCCTTTTCAGTTCACGAATGCATATCTTCTCGGAATTTGATCGGCAATCTAAATTCACTGGGTGCCGGATCCCCACGAGATCACGGGAAATGAGATCGCCGATGAACTTGCTAGCCAAGGATCAGAGGAGGCACTCTCAGGACCCGAACTTGCGTTGGGACTACCTGTGCACTTGCTTAGAGTTTCCATCGACGGTTGGGCTTCTCGAGAGCACAGACGGAAATGTCATGACTCTCCAGGATGTAGATAAAGCAAACCCATGCTCCTTAACGATTGTAATAAATCGCGACATTCTTGTTATCTTTTGACAGAAAAGACTGCAGACGGCATGCTAACGTTCCACTACACCTTCGTCAAACCCCTAAATGTTCTCGTCCTAAGCGATGAAACCCTCTACGACGCCTGTGGAGAAGGCGACGACACTGCAGAGCACTGCCTCTGCCACTATCCCGCCTTTGCTCAGGTGACGAGAAAGCTGATGATGTAGGCTCCTCATCACAGAAGCGCTTGCTGATATTCCTCCAGTAGATCATGAAATTTCAGCTAATGTCGGTTGCTACTTGGTACTACAATTTACCAGTTGTTGAGTCTGAGTGGTCCAGTGCAGTGTTAAAAACCTCTGACAAAAAAATCTGATCTGCTCTACGAAAATGGCAGAGTCGCGAATTGTATGAACACGGTGCAGTAGTACGGAGTGCAATAATCCTTGGATTAGAGACGGAGAACTTAAAATTGAAATTAAACACGACGATTACGCGTCGAATGTTGGCTTCCAATTCCAAGTGTTGGATGAAAATGGCTTTATGAGTCTATTTGTGATGAATTGCCAAACCAAACTAACCTCAAAACAAGCGACTGTCAAATCAGCTGTCACAGAAAACTGTCAAATCAGCTGTCACAGAAAACAATGTTGTTAATTAAAGTCAACAGCTGGATGGCGCAGTTTGTTGAGTGACTGTCCTTGGTTAGAAGGGTCCCCCGTTCGAATCTCAGTAAAATGAAAGTTAATACGCTTCATCCAGTTTTCAAATTTTGTCCAGTCACCGTTTGCCGTTGGGATCAAATTAAACGGCACTATAACTTGAGTTATCGATCAGTGGTAGTAGTCTGACTCTGGGTATCACAATGGACCAATATATGGTCTAAGTATGCTGGCGATTTCGCTGGCAGTCCATTTACCCAACCTAACTAAAAGTTTTCGCCTCTAAAAAAACACCCTTTACTTGCTTAGCTGCGTAGAGCGCTCGTGCAGCATATCAATAATCTCTGTGAAGCACAGCCTGTTACATAAAGATAACGAAAACAGTTTAAAAAGAAAACAAATTGATTCAGTTACTCCTACTCATTTATTGATTGAATAATCATTTCCTTAACTTAAGCTCCTGACGTCAATGTCGTAGATCAGACCATTCTCATTGGTTGTCGATGGCGGAATAGTTGTCGTTGAACCGTCGTTATTGAAAATGGACTGGATCAAATCGTCCATGGATTGCTTTGAGTCCCTGGCCTCTGAGTTGTCGCCTGGCGGACGGACGGGTGGCGATGTAACTCCCGTCGGGTGGGCAATGTTGCCTGCGTGAGGTGTCTTCACCTTTCCATCAGGTCCTAGACCGGGGAATACTGACACAATTAAATCGTTGCCGGGCGCATTTGTGCTTGTCGGAATATTCTTGGCGGTTTCTGGAGGACCAAAGACTCCGGATATCAGATCATTCGTCACTAATCCATTGTTGGGCTGTGGTTGAGGCTGCGGCTGTGGCTGTTGTTGTGGCTGAGGTTGTGGCTGTGGTTGTGGCTGCGGTCGTGGCTGAGGTTGCGGCTGTGGTTGCCTTTGTGGTTGTCGTTGTGGTTGCAGTTGTGGCTGCCGTTGAGGATTTGGCTGTGGTTGCGGTTGTACTTGGGGATTCCTCTGTTTTCCCGCGTCAATGCCACAGTTGCCAACGCAGCCAAAATCGCCATTATTCCAATTGTTGTTACCATTGTTCGGAAACTGAGGGAATCCGTTCGAGAAATCCGGAACTTGTGGAACTTGAGGCACTTGTGGGAATTGTGGAAATTGTGGAAATTGCGGTACCTGAGGGAACCCTGGCAGTTTTGGAAACGGTGGCGGATTAGGAAAACCCGGAACTTTTAAAAACGGATTTCGTGTCAGAAATGGATTCCCTGGATTCACTACAAAAGGCTCACCATTGAATTGCTGTTGTGGGAAGAAAGGCTGTTGCCCAAATGCAACACCAGGTTGTTGTGGTTGCTGACCGCGGAATGGACCCATCGGCTTGGGTGGCGGCGGTGGTTGATTGTAACCATAGCCATGGTGATGGTGACTATGATGCTCTTCATGACGCTCGCGTTGATTGTTGAACCCCTGTGGAGCTCTGGTCAACCGGTCGGCCATGTTGTTAAAGGTGTTCGATAAGGCACCAAAGAGTTGACCAAAATGTGCGGCGATGGGATTCGGACGAGAATCATATCCGTAGCTGCGAGAGAATACATATGTGTGTGAGCTAAGCTAATCTGATTGGAATAGTAGTAAATTTACCCTTCTGGTTCATCGTTGTATGAGCGTTTGGTTACAACGGCAGTGGAACATCCAAAGATGGCAAGATTTATCTGAAAAAACAGAAGAAGAAGAAGCTAATATTATTTCAATACTTTAACGAAAATGTATTCTAGAGATAGGAAATGCGGATGCAACAGTGAGACTTATTGCAAAGATCCAACGATCGAGGTGGCTTGCATCCTGCTTAAATGAGTTTCTATATGACCCTGTGATAAGGGATTGTTTTTATCATCAAACTGTCGGGAACCCGTTGCCCCTGACGGACTGGCGTTGATAGATTGAGCTGTTGTCTTTCTAGAAGGTCATCTGTAACAAGGCTAAAACGTTTATATTTGCAAAACATCTTGACAGAATGATAACGCAGTTGGTAGATCCACTCGGGATGCGGGGATTAAATAAAGAAAGCCCGGGTAGCGAGTCTGTTCTTGCACTATTACCTGGCGCTTGGAGTAAAGATTATCAGAGAACAGACTTGTGTCAGGAAAAAGGTTTGTTCTTTTGCCTTCTTTCTACTATTCGACAAATATTGTTTGACTTTATTTCGCCTTTTTTTAATGGGAAATATAGGCCGAATTTAAAAACTTCGCTCGACACAATTTCACGGTAGGTACCATTGACAGTTTCTGATTAACGACTCCAATTTTAGGAATTTTTTGGTTTGCTGTTAGGAATGTGGTAATTTAAGTTTGCGCATTAAGATTATGGAGGTTTCATAGCTAACCCAATTTGTAGTCGAAATTTATAGAGGCCTATATCTGTACATAGATGTAAGCCACAATCGGCTTTCGGCCATGTGCTGAATAGACGTCTGCATTTGAATATTTACGCAGAACGATGTCGAATAACAGATCATGTGTCCAATTTTTGACTAACTTACAATTCAATGCGTAGCAGAAAAGCTAATGCCCTCATTTCCTGCGTCTTTCTTTAGGACTTTTGAGGACGTAACAACGAACATAAGCTCAGGCGAGCCCACGTTTGCATGGAATATTAAGTCGTATACGAACTATCAAGGAGCGGCCGTGGCGTAGTCGGTCTGTGCGCCGACTCCTACGCACTTCAACCTACCTTGCTTATGTTCAATGCCTTAGTACGACAAATATTAGTTTCACTGTCTCACCTCTCAAGTCACTGACATTGCTCAAGAAGTAACAATTGTCTGTCTAAAAAAAAAATTCACAAAACTTAGTCCTTCAGAGTCGGTATAAAACTGTAGGTCCCTTCCACTCTTGAGAGAACAATGGTACGCACAAAACGAAGGGCTGCTTAGCCCTGGCTCCCTACGGGCTGTAGCGCCATCCATATTATACGAACTGTCACCTAATTCGCCTAAATGCCAAAACTTATTGTGACGCACTGGCCCGTCCAATGTATGCCTCTACACGCAATCTTATTCGGGAATTATACGTGGCAATGTTTGATTAAAGAAAATTTGATTCATATTTTTAGAACCTGCAAATGAATCACACTGCCTTCTTAATTAAGGTGAGAAAGCCGCACCTCATCGGATGGTCGCTTATTTAAGACATTCATTGAATGCTGAAGTTGAATGATGATGAGAAATACAATTTCGATGATCTAATCAACCGCAATATCTTTCCACGAATCAGTGCAAAGGCGGTTCTTTTTCTGTGGCTTCGACAAACTCACAACGGTCTAGTTAAGCAAGATTTACTCACAAATCAGACCGAGATGTTTAATTGCTCAAATTGTGTTTGATGGTCTTTCAGTTTACCTGATGAAGGTCATTAACAACTTTGGGCATGACGGAAATATGAGTGTGCTAAAGTTTTGTGAAAATCCTGTTTGAAGATAATTCTACCGCATTCCACAATTTTAAGAGGCATTCTACTTTCAGTTGGACTCCGATTATACTATTAAGCTAACATTGAGGCAGTGGAATCTCTAAGAATTCAATTGAAATCAAAGGAAACCGCCAATGCAAAGGCAAACATAAGTAATGGTCAAGGTGTTTAAGCAGTCAATTGCTGCGTACATCGGTCCCTTTCTAGGTGGCGGCGCGGTTTTCAATAGAATCACGAGAAAAAAAATGAAAGCTTTTAATCTAGTAAGCACTCAAGGAAGCAAAAGTAAACGAAACTTAACTAAACTGAGCGGAGTGATCATAGTGTATCATTTCAGTGTATTCGGTAGATGGTTTAGATTACTTGAGTGGGCAGACAGCCAAATTGCCAGCACACTTAGACCAGACTACTACCACTGATCGATAGCTCCAGTGATAGTGACGATAAAATGGATCCCGACGACAAATGGTGACTCGACCAGATTTGAATACCAAAAAAAGCGTATTAGCTTTGCTTTCACTGGGTTTCGAACCGGGCACCCCTCTAACAAAGGGCCACCACCTGTGGTTTAAGTTTGGCCAGAAATAAATGAGTAAAGATATGTTCAACTTCAACCAGAATTACCACTAGCCCATAACGAAGATCGCGGTTTCATGAACTTAGTGGGAAAATCGCGGGAGATTCCGGAATGTTTCGATTAAACCTTGAACTGAGTACAATTTGTAGTTTAAGTTAAACGAGAGTACACTGCCGTTTAAACCTCAGTTTTTTCCAAGCTTTCGTATTTTATTTTCTCTAAGATCTGATGTTCGGTAATCCGATCAATTCCTTGTATTGCAATCATTTGGAACGGATACCCATACCGCAGCTTTTTCCTTCTTTCTTTTCTTTGGTTGAAAGACGCGCTACGAAAGTTCAAAAGGGATGCACAAAAGCGATTTGAAACTAAAAAGCACAGCAAAAATATCGAAGAAATGGCTATAGTCGGTCCGACAGAATTTGAACGTGTGAAAGGGCTGCAAAGAATATGTCTGATCCTTCGAACTACGGTGGCATTCTGTAAAGCTCAATACACTTGTGCGTTCCTTTGTCACAATAAAATGTGCCCTGTATGTGGGCTAGTCTATGCACTTTCAAACAACATATAATGAATTCATGCAAGAGATACCAGATGATTATTGATGCAGACAGCGCAATAAGACGCTGTTCCTTCTTCATCAAATTGAGAGATAAAGTAGTCAACTTCTACCTCTCTTGCCCCTTGATTTCATCTGACAACGTTTTTTATAAAATGTTGTGAATGTGAATGCGATTGATCACAGAACAAACTGCAGGCTGCTCTAAAGCCTTGAGAAGTGCGAGTGAAAATAAAAGTGTATGCGTGACTTTAGAGCAAATCAGAGATAGGCGAGGGGTTTTTTAAAGTAAATACCCAAACCCGAGTTGGACATCTCTTTACTACTTGATCTCTGATCAAAGTGCAATTAAGAACTCATGTGCACTAAATTGTGTGACGTGTGCGGATGGAGACAGCGGTGTGCACTCAAAGTGTCATAAATTACTGTCTGCAATACTGCAATACGTTGGTGTAGAAAAGCAGATCGCAATGGAAATTCGTTATCTTATCTGACTGCTCTCGAACTTGATGCTACTGTCAACCAAATTATCGAGTATTTGAAAAAACATTTGATTGACAAATTAAACAAACTCTTTCTGTCTTGCTATTTCTGTTGGCTTTTTACCTACAGTGGCATATAACGACTGACGGTTATAAAAACAGTTCCTTCACAATCTTTATAAGAGACCTCATTCTTCGTCTTCTTCTTTGTGTCGCGCTAGAGTATGAGGAATTAAGCCTCATCCAAAGAGCTAGACCTCTACAGTCAAGGTGATTTCAATTGTCGTTTGTGTTTTTACACGACTGTCGTATTTTTCATGTGCATATCCCGTGCCCGTGGCGTTGTGGGTATGTGCGTCGACTCCTACCAACTTGGACCTACCTGCCTAGGTACGATTCCTGGTACGACAAGAAATACTTTTCACGGCCCCACCTCTTTCGAGTCAATGACAATGTTCAAAGAGTATAACTGTCTAGAAAAAGCTTTTCAAAGTTGGCCCTTCGGAGTCGGCATAAAACTGTAGGCCCCCCTTCCACTAGTGAGTGGTTGCTGAGAAGCTAGGCCCTGGTCCTCTACGGGCTGTAGCGCCATCCATATTATATTATTATAGTATATCCTAAACTACACGACATGATAAATTGGTAGTAGAATTGCACACGACAATTTCTTATGAACAAATGGCACTAATGATTTTACTGTCAAAATTTGAAAATTAAATTTAAGTATCTTTAAGTGATAAACTGGTTTAATTGAGACTTATCTGAAGTTGCAGAATGTATTACACGAGGAAAAAAAATGCTGATAATTAGAAGAACATTTATGAGACAGCAAACACATCCATTTGATCTGCCCAGTTTAAGTACATTTTTTTTTATTGTGTGATATCTTTTTCTTTATATTTCTTAAGGTTTATGCGTTACGTTCCCCTATCGAAAGAAGCCTTACAACATGTGTTCGAGTGGAGAGAAGGGCATTTGAAAAATATAAGTGCATGCAACAGCAGTCCCACCGAAATCAACGTCCTACTCCTAAGAAAAAGGAACAATATTGGATATCCACTTGAACCGTATATGATGATCCCTTATAGATCAACACAATAAGGATATCCAGAAAGTACTTGCAACACGGTGCATTGAAAAGCAAGACATTTAATTGAGAGATTGTTCGACGTTCTAAAAAATCGTTGTCGCTGTGTGTTTGAATGCACGATGTGTTGCACAACATTTGCATTCACTACAAAATAGAACTAGGTTCAGATGAAGTACAAAATCGCAACTTGTCTCCAAGGTCTGTCGCCCACTCAAATACATTATCGTTTTTACGACATGATGTCGCGTCGAATCGACTTAGGTAATTAGGAAATGGCATACATATATCCACGACATGGTGAAAAGAATATAAGGTGTGGTCAAAACCGCCATCTTTTTGTTTTGTGACGTCACTCAGGCTCCGTTTTTGACGCTGGACACATGTATTGCTTAAGTTTATACCACAATTCAATTTCGTATATTAAAAAATGAAGAACCACAAACAGGAATTGAATTTGCAAATTGATGTCAGATGAATGGATTAACTTCATTTATAATTGGTATTACATAGGAAAATGCAAAAATGTGCAGTAAAAGGTTGCAGAAAAGGTGCATGAGTAAAAAAATGTTGAAAAGAAAGCCCTTTTGTTAACATATGTACAAATTCCGCCGTTGACGTCAGGCAGGGCCTCATTAGTCAATAGGTCCAGCACACCTTATATTCCTTACATCATGTATCAACGACTGAAAATCTACAACTGACATTTGAGCACGACGTTCTGTGGATTTTTTTTTGTTTGTTGCCGTTTACGACATAGGGAAGGAAGCAGGTTGAGTGTAAGGCGAGACAAGATGATAAGGACCACATTCACTGCAAACTGAATAGTCAAACCAAAAATGCAAACCGCACTAAAAGTCAATTTGCGAATTTTAAGAGAGTCAATCACATTGATCGCTTTGTCGATAAGGTCATCGAAATAATTGAAAACAAATACCTACCCTGAATGTATGCATGGCCAACGCGCAAAACAGAAAAGGAAAAACAATCAATAACAAATGTGATTTAATTACTATGGGGGCTCTCCCAATGGCATCGAACATCTATCAATGCTCATCAAAAGGCACTAATAATACGACGAATCGACCGTATCTCTAGTTCAGTGGCAACTTGACCTCGTTAAATTGCAAAAAGTGGAGCAAAATAATTCGTCTCGCATTTACTGACAGTGAAATGCGAATCGACGATTTTGATAAGAAAAAGTGAATTTGATAACGTGTCAGAGCAAGACTTTTCATAGTTCCCGAAGAACAAGATGTGTCCAGAACCGTATACGAAGCAATACAATGATGTAAAGGCACACAGGATTCGAGGATAAATCTCACAAAATCACCCACAAACGTACAAAATGATGTGAGACAAAATTTGAAGTCACAGCAATCAAACTGTCAGCTTATCGCTTATTTGATACACAAATACCAGTCAATTAATGCGATAGCATGTAATTTCTATTGACTAGAGTTTGACACTGCCGCAGATCCTAACCCAAGAAGTGCAGATCGACACTCGCCATCTTTTCATCGATTTCAATGGCGCACACGATAACAGGTCCACTTTTGACATTTCTGTCAAGCTCAGGAGTCAGTTTGAGCAAAATGACACTGAAGAGTCCTGACTGCTCCGGCTCACCAAAACCTCCAACGCCAAAGAAAGGGTTGGACAACGCCCAGCGTGCATTTTTCAACTTCATTCTTGAGAAGATGGTGTAAGACTCACAGGCCAACGCTAGAGAAACACTTCCGGAAGTCAGTAACATTTTAGCAAACTCGGATGACATTGACGTGATTGGCCGAAGGCAGCGAGCCGTCGATGAGGCGGTTGCTAGCATTGACACGGAAGAGACAAAATCGGATCTGGCGATAAACGAGGGACCCATACAACATCGACGCCGTAGACAGAGCTTCACAACGTGCAGCTATCACCTCGATGTTTTCAGTGTCTTCGTCTACCTCGGCTTCGCAGTGGGCAGTATTTTCTTGGAGAGAAACGTGCTGCGTACGATCGTTGGTGCTGTTTGCATTGAATGCGTCTCGAGGAAAAGATTAATCCACGTAGATCGACAGGTGTCTAGTCAGGCGTCGATGGAGTCATGTAATGCATGGACTGCGTTGAATGTGGACTTGATGAGCATAATTGGAGGCTGCTTCTTAATTGAATCTCAGCACACCTCCGACGAGAAGATGATACACATTCAGTTGCCAAAAACAATTCAATCATAGCCAATCAGGAAGATAATTAGCGTGACGCAGCTTTAAAGCTGGTTATGTAAAGAACGCGATTCTCTCGTGTCTTGTGCTTACACGATAGACGGCGCTTGCATACACTCAACAACCTTTAAATTTCCACCAGCTTTACTACATGTTATTAAATCCCATTCGTGGTTTCCAGCAGATGGATCTCGAGATTAAGTTTTTGCTCGTTAAATTTCGTACAGTAATTTGTTGTAGGTCGAATCGATGTGTCAAATCGTTGACAAAACTTCCTCTCCATAGGCTCTTCGTCAATAATTTCCAAAGCTGTTGGGTTATTTTTCGGGTTTAACGTGTTCTTTGCCACTTTTTAGGGAACCGGCCAAATTCTGCCTGCCAAAGAACACGAACACACCTACCATCTACCACATGCATCGTTAATCACAGATCTTAGACAGATCGGAGAGACAAAACATAAAGATCAACAAAAAAAAATCTCGTTTAGCAACACATTTCCATAAACTCGCAAAGTTCTCAGCGAAGCAGGAACTGTTCACGCGCAAACAAGTATCCAATGGAGTAGCCTCGGCGTGACGTAAGCAAACAAAACACAGCCAGAGAAGCCCCCATCTTACAATGCAGAGCACTGCATGAGGCAAAAAAAAAAAAAAACTGAAACACAACCGCAGTCTTACAACTATCATGTAACAGAGCCGAAAAATAAAACAACACATATTTCGCGTAAGTCCATTAAACACACAACCAGCAATGCCCTACGGCTGCGCGGCTGTTTAATAATCGGTCGTTTCACAACACAACACAGCCATCCGCTAATGGGGTTCATTAAAATACTAGTTCCACTGTTTTGTTTCTTGAATTTTTAATTACGCCTCGACACGTCTTTCACTTGGTCGTTTTTTGGTGTACAAATTATGCATTCGATTGCACTTGCAGCACGGCACACAGCTAGCCATACTCACCACAAATAGCTTCCAGATCATGGCTGGGCTGGAATATGTCAAGACAAGATGAGAACGATCTTCTCTTCACGAGTGCACTACGATCCCTGAACGCGGACGCGATGCCGAACTTAAAATGATAAATTTTATTCGAAAATATAAACTTGTCTTAGATGTATATGTACGTTAAACTCGAATCGAACGTAGAACATCAACAAAATACGAAAGACAGAGACATGCGAGATGCTGACACAACAAAATAATCTCGGGCACGGAGATAAGGCAGCAACGATCTGTCGGGGCTGGGGCACAGAAGCGAGTGCTAATCTCAGCTCTAGAGTTTGGTTTTGTTTGGGCAGCATACACGGCACCGTAAAGTATCGCGTTATTGATTAGCGTTTGGCATCTTCAGTCGCTCGAACGAGAGAGCTATTTGCTGACCAGTTTCAGTTATCTGAGAGAGTAGCAAAGTTGCTGTGTCGTTGCGGTGACTCACTTGCCAACTTACCTCCAAAAAGTTCAAGTTGCTCTCTCGGTCTCTGATGAGGGGTTTTTACGCTTACCCACTGCTGGCCTTTGTGCGGTCAGATGGAACTGTGCCGAAGGGAAGGCAGCTGCGGCTACGGCTACGGCTGTGGCATGATACATGGCTCAAGGGCATTTCTTTGGGTTTTACTGACTGACAGGTTCGAGGTGTTTATAGCTGCCATCAAAGCTTTTTTTTTTTCTCCCACCGAGTAGGAAGTCAGTTTGTCGTTTAGCAAATTCGGCACTTGGTGATATTTAATTGCGCTGGCAATCCCTGAGGATATGAGAGTGCTCAGCAGGCTTCAAGCTGTCAGTCATTGACGTCGCCGTAATTGCTGTAGTTGGGTTAGGTCAGTTTGTTGCTACAAATACCATTACTTTGTGCCTTTTTTTATGTGGACTAACAGGTGGTGAGCGGACGCAATCGTTTCGGGTGTAGGCGGATGTGAAGGTGCCACTGATTTGCTCAGGTACTGCGGGTACAGTGTTGATCAAAACTAAGACAACCATTTTTTTCGCTTCCATTAGTGTATTACATTTTAGCTCACATATCCCATCAGTAATCAATTTAGGGCCTGTTTTGCTTAAATTGAAAGATTAATAATTGTCCCAGTCACGAAGAGACTTGGTTGGTTTAGTTTTGGCCAACACTGTACGTACGGATCGGCCAGTTATACCGAACTCTGGCACATTTTGGTAAATCTGGTTTTGGTAGGGGCAACATCCCCATTTATTCAGCTTAATACAGGCTTCACGCATAACTTAATAGAGCTGCAAACCAATGGAACGATGAATTTGGAGGCGGATTTGGGGCCAGGTGTGCAGCACTTGAAGTAAAAACTGATAACATTAGCCCATCGTAGTATGCGAGTGTTGGGTTCGTTGAGGCTGCAAGATTTACAGCGAGCTTGCAGGTACATAGAACGAGAGTTTAGCAGATTTTTTCAGAGTTTTCTTCGTCTTCTTTTGATGGAGTTACGATCCAGGAGGGACCTAAGTCTTAACCAACATACATCTTCACCTTGCCTCCAATTTCGGATGCCAAGTTGACTGAGATCCTTCTCCACTTATGTACGCCACCTGCTGTCGCAGCAGTTTTGTCTCTCTGCTTTCTCTGCGGAGTCGGAATCTTCGGTCAGAGTTAAGTTGTTCATGCCCTCTACAAGGATCAGCCACCTTAGGCGTTGGGTCCGTAGACGCCTGACTAGGCTCATGTCGCATTACAGCCCGTACAGATAGATGCTTGAATCGTTCTCTCCTGATGCCATTAACGCAAACAGGACGAAATATCGCACGCAGAACTTCTCTCTCGAAGAGCATTGCCCATGCGTCGGCTCTGTACAGGAAGCCCATGATTCACGCAAATTAATTACGCAACTAATTTTGATAGAAAATACCGATTTTGAATTAGAAAGCTTTAATGATCGGATAAATGGCTGCCACGGCTTTGCTGGCAAGTACGTAATCTTTTATTGAAATTTGACCTTTTCCGATATATAAGGCGGAATTTCATTAATACACCTCCCAATTTGCTTTTAAGGCGTTAGTGGTAGTGCGCTTGTTTGCATAGACTTCAAAAAAACCCAAAAAAAAGTCCAATGGCGTTAAGTCGCAAGATCTGGATGGCCAATTCTGATCGCAAAAACGGCCGATTACACGATTAGGCAATGTATCATGCAGTATTTAATTGTTTCTCTGGCATGTGGCAACGTCTTGTTGATGGCACTTGTTGGTCACATCCATATCTTGTAATTTAAGCCACACCATTAATTGTTACTGCCTGACAAGCCGCATTTTCGAAGAAGAATGGTCTGATAATTCCTCCATCCAAAATCCGCACCATTCATTCTCAACTAATACTCGTGGGTTTTGAGAACCCCGCATGCGACAATTTTAACGAATAAATCGAGATGAAAATGAGCTTCATCACAGAAGATGATTCTGTACGAAAATTGCGGACTGTAGCTGACAAACCTTCATTATTTTTGAAATATTGCTCTACAATAAAAATGCGTTGTTCTTTCGTATAGCGCTTCATTTTTACTAACCCCGAAATGTCAGCTGTCACAATATTTCCTTTTTTTTCTGTTGGCATCGCTGTACTACAATCACTAAATTATGGGACTCCTTTTATAAAGTCAGCTTGGTCGTTCGAGAGATAGCTATATTACTCAATTACCTCTTGAGCCCGAGAAAACAGCGGTTGGCAAGAGTTGTTCTGCGTTTGATTTCGGTACTGATTTTGTTTGTACTGTTCACTGCGGAGCCGAGGTAAACGAAGTCTTTAACACATAGCTGCCCATTGTGATGCTCTGTCCAAGACGTCGATGATATGTGCCCATTCCTGAGGACAGCAGATACTTCGTTATCCCCATGTTTGCCACCAGACCTATTGTAGTCGCTTCCGTCTCAATGAGACCAAACGCTACATGAATGTTGGTGTCTGAATTTTGCACGATTCTCTCTAGGATGATGTTGAAGAACTCACATATAATACCCGTTGCCTGGTCGAAATCGGTCGAATTTTTTCGACATTTAAAGTCTCGGTGAGCTCGGTTGATGGAGCTGCGATAATTCACCAACCTGACCAGTTTGGTAGGAATATCAGAACTAGACATGGAGGCGTGCAGGTCATCTCTATGCACGCTGTTACAAGCGGCCTTGAAATCGACGTGTAGGTGGTGAGTGTCGATTTGCAACGCTTGGGTTATTTTTTCCAGAATCCGTCGTTGGCTTGTGGACTTCCCTTAACTGATGCCACACTGATATGAAAAATATTGTTCATAAATTGCATATTTTGCACGCGATGTTAAGGTGGCTTATCGCTCTGTAGTTGGTGCAATCAAAGAGGCCTCTTTTTTTTGTGGATCGGACAATCGATTCTAAGTTCCACTCGTTCTGACATGCTTTCTTCTTTTCCTTAACGACGTAGTGCATGTAGTGCCGCCTGTGCTTCCCGATGACTCTAGAAAATATGTCCTCCTTACCCAGCATAGCTTTGAAATCCTCTAGGACGATCTTTTTACAGGGGCTATTTTATTCTTGGATATGATAAAAGTCATCCAGGCCACTCGATCCTCGGCCATCGCCTCTAACTCACAGAGAGTTATGTCCAAGCAGAACCAGGCGAGTTTTTTGGCCTTGGTCCAAGCACTTCGTTCTGGGCCTGCCAAGCGGTTGCCTGATGGAATCGCACTTAAGGTATACCTCGTGATGTTGGGGACATTCTTACCAAGTGACCAAACCATCGAAGCATAGCCGTTTCCGTTCGAAGAAGCAGCTGCTCAACGTTGAGTTCCTCGCGTACTGCTGTGATTATCACCCTATCATGGCTAGGGTGACTCCCATAGCAGCACCAAGAAATCTCATCTCGCCATTCGCGATTTTTGTTGAAAACCGCTAATATGACTTTGACTCTAAGTTCGGCCTTCCTGGTTACAAATCTTCAAAACCAGCTTGGCTACCTACAAAGAAAGCTCAGCATTACTCCTCTCATCACTCGTTAAAAATACCTTGAGATACTTCATTTAGCACCGTTAACCCGAACCCGGGCTCTCAACGGAGGACCATCAATCCCATACTCCTACAGAACAGTCCAGAGTTTAGCTGCAGAAACTCGGTCGTATGCCTCTCCAAATCAGCTGTAGATGGGTTTGACATACTTGCAAGCCTGAAAAGCTGGTCCGTTGAGATTCTGACGACCGCACTGTTCATCCCCCCATCCTGGACTTGACCATAGCTCCAGAACGCGCATCTTGAAAGCACCTAGCGTAGACTTTCCCGGAGAGACTTGAAGGAGATATGCCCCTGTAGTGTGAGCAATCTCTTTTGTCTCCCTTTTTTGAAAGGAAAATGTAAATAAATAAATAATTGAGAACTGTCTTCCAAGAACGCACAAACAAACTGAATCGTATTCGGTTTCCCAACCAATATTATGCACACAGTCCATTGTATTTAAATTATGAGAAAAAATACGATTGAATTTCTCTAAGAAAAAAACGAATTTGAACTGAATTACAAAACTTTAAGCAATTGCGCTGGGAATCGTCGTCACTACTTGTTTCAGAAGTTAAATGGGATGCGCAATTGGTGCCGATGCCGGTGCTAGTGAGTAAACAGAGAGGCGAGAACGAGGCGTTTGTACAAAAATTTAGCTTACAAGAATTACAAAAACATATAAAATGCTTGTTGTGTATTCCTCCTATCTTATCTATTTATAATGCATCCACTGTCGGTAAAAGTTAAACTGTGTTTCATTTAGTATCTCGTTTATTAACACCCTTGGATTTGACAAAAATGTGATTGTCAGAAGTGGGATTCGAACCCACGCCTACAGAGTAGACTGCGACCTGAACGCAGCGCCTTAGACCACTCGGCCATCCTGACCTGTGAAAAGCTGCTGCTCAAGTTTTCATTTATTACCAGCTGCACAATTTTTATTAAAAGTGACTTTCCTAAAAATTGTTTCTAATAACAAGGACACAAAAGCCTGATACAACACGAAAACGGAATTACTAAATTGTGCACAGCCATTTCATAACCAGAATCATTAAAGTGGATTGGGATTGCACCAAATACAGTATCAGCAATGCTTAGTAAAATAATTAGGACAGTGGTTCATAATCGTTCGTAATCATATAACCGCCACGGATCGCTAATCTGGAGGTCCAATTTTCGATGACTTTTTCATTTCTGGTCGTTTATCGACAATAACGCGGCCAATGTTGTTCTCCAAGTGGTCAATCGTTTCGGGCTTATCGGCGTAGACTAGCGACTTCACATATCCCCGCAGAAAATAGTCGAGCGGCGTTAAATTGCACGATCCTGGAGGTCAATTCACGGGTCCGTAACGTGAAACTATGCGGTTACCAAACGTTTCCTGTGACATGTTGCGCCGTCTTGTTGAAACCACAGCTCCTGCACATCATGGTTGTTGAATTGATTAACGAGAAAGTCAGTAATCATGTCTATATGGCGGTTACCATTGACTGTAACGTTCTGGCCAGCATCGTTTTTAAAGAAGTACGAACCAATTATTCCACCAACCCATAAAGCACACCAAACAGTCAGTTTTTGTGTATGTAACGGTGTCTCAAAATACACTTGAGGATTATCATCACTCTAAATATGGCAGTTTTGTTTATTGACGTATCCATTCAACCAAAAGTGATCTTCATCGCTAAACAGCATTCGCTTGTGAAAATTGGGATCAATGGCAATCTTGTATTGGGACCATTCACCGAATCTACGCCTTGCTATGCCAACTATGCTAACCAACAAATGCCAAGCCAATCTAAAAATAAATCACTTGACAGCTGACAAAATGGCCGCCAGTTAAAATAGTGTTGCCAACCTAAAGTTCTATACCTCTAAAAAAAACTGCAACAAGGTTACTGGTTAAAGCCTTAAGACCTAATGTAAATAAAGCGATTATTACAACAGGTCCAGGCACAGGTGAGAATGTATTTATTCCAGGAATACCGATGATACATTCGGACTACTTATTTCTTTTTTAAAAGGCTGCAGTTTCCAATTAAATAAGGCTCAAGCTCAAACTGCTAAATTTACCGGCACTGATTAAAGTAATCATGCCGATCATTGAAAACGACGGATTGACTGCGGCGGGACTTCGTCTAATCCGCATCCCTTCACTTCCGCAGGCGGATGCACAGCTAGAAATGAAGGCGGATGCACAGCTCAGATTCTGTAGGTTCTACAAAGAAATGTGTAAGATTGTTTGCCTTTTGTAGTAGATCTTTCCAAATACTGGACATATGTATACCTTTGGTGTATTTGCAGAACACTCCCACTAGCGCTACAGTCGAAAACTCAACTCGAAGACATAACAACTAAATAAAATCTGGTGGCGTTTAAATTCATTGTTGGAATTTCGAAGGAGTACAGGGGACTAACCTCGTTGGTCTTCTTCTCCTAAGCCTCGTCCAACAAGACTCTCCAACTAGTCCGATCTTGGCCAACTGTATCCAAGTTGATCCTTCTACACTTGTGTATGCCACATGAGACGTGGGCGTCTTCTATAACATTGTCCCACAGATTTAAGGTGGAAGACTTTTCAGGCCGGAGCTAAGTTTCTAGATAGTCCAGTCTCCTTAAGCGTTGGATCCATAGATGACTAGTTAGGCTGTACTGGTTGTGGTTGAATCTTCGCCTCCTTTAATGCAAACGGGCCTAAAGATCGTATGCAGAACATTTGGACGAGATTAACGATTCCTTCATTCACTTTTGAGATTGTCCTTGCCTCTGCACAGTACACCAAATTTTTGTTTCATTATTGGCAATTTTGAGTAAAATCGAACCGTGATCGAACATCGTCACAATAGCACATAGGCGGCCGGAGGGCCTTCCCTCTCTTCTTGTCTCTATAAGAAATATGCATTTTTCATTTTTCTCCTATTGAAGGGATGTTCTTGATCGAAGATAAACACGCCCCACTTCTAAGTAATGCCAATATAGTGACGGCTGACGTTTGATTATTCACTAACAACTTTTCTCATCTTCTCATCTTCTTATCGTGTAGACCGCAAAAAGTTGAAGAAACTCATTATCCCCCTCCTGTTGGTGTTGAAAATCTTCCATTATCGGTCGGTTGAACCTCATTACCGACAGCTGACAGCTGTGTTCTGTCAGTGTAACATTTTTGTGGCAGAAAAATTGCCGTTGGGCGAACTCGGGATCTTTTTTTGTAAAATTTCTGGCAATATTCGGATTTCCCTTCATATAGTCTACCAACACTTGGAGCTGCTGACGGTTTGTTTACCTATTTTGTTTTGATAGCATTTAGTAACATATGAAATATTTATGATTATTTTGCTTAGTTCTTCAATTTCATCATTTTGCTGACTGGAATCTGCATCAATTGTTTTGTGGTGGAAACACGTCACCATTTGTACTTCTTTACCGACGTTTGTTCACTTGTGTTTTCAATGATCGGCATGAATGAATGCTTTTAGCATTGCTCGCACTTGGCTTACGAATGGGATCATGGATATATGTACACGCAAATGTGAACATCCATGACACAACGTCTGTATTTAGATCTTTTTTTCCCAGTTTTAACCCAAGGGCGAGAAACTGGATACCGATCCATGCGAAAAAAGCAAAAAAAAGCACAAATGGATGTGCATAAATGAGTGGCAGAAGAATATATGCGATGCACTAACGCGCTCATGGGCAACAACCAGATCGTCGCATGAAAACGGGGAGGCATCGCTAAGTCGACCATCGCTGAGAAATCGGATAATTTTCGCTGTATGAAGTGGAATATCTTTATCTTTATCTTGTCTATGATATAACGTACGAAAAAAGGATTGACACTCGATATAACGAATTTGTTTGAGAAGAAGGACACAAAGCAACTCCCTTGAATGTGGATGTATGCATTTTATGGGTCTGTTAAACTGGTAGATACTTTAACTTTTTGTTACGTTTCGTATAAAGAAAATTTCCTCGATATTATGAATTTTTCGAATTAAGGCCAGCAAAGCAAAGCGAGCATGGGTGAGCAAGTAATACATAAATTAATGTCTCTGTGGCCTTGCTCCTAGCACACGCTGAAGTTAAACTGCTCCGCCAGCTCTTCTAAGGAGTTGAAAGACTGATGCCAGTGATGCCTGTATTTCTGTTCATTAATGAATTGAAAAGACAAATCTTCGAATACAGCGAATTTTAAGTTAATATGCGCTAAACTAATTAATCTCAAACGAAATCTGTATCTCCTGCTGTGACATTAGCCCGTCCCAACCAATTCAAGGCTACCCGTTAGTCGTTGATGCCAATGATTCTCTCCTTAATGAAACTGATTTCAATAATGATGTTATAGTAAATTTATGTGTGATTTTAACCTTCCCCATCCACATGGATCCAATCTGATGACGGGACACATTCTGTCTCTCCTCAAGCAACTGCTGTCAAACAATGTCTCTTTTCAGATTTCCATTTAAGCCTGTAAATGTTGCTAATGTACGAGTACCCTTAAAAACCAAACTGAATCCAGGACTTGTATTCATTTGTATTTTGTATAGCTTAATATTTCTTAAAGAGTCCTAACATCAATGTCATAGATCAGTCCATTCTCATTGGTTGTTGATGGTGGAATAGTTGTCGTTGGAAGGTAGTCATCGGTGTTAAATATTGCTTGCATCAAATCGTCCTGTGATAGTGAATTCAACAAATTTAAATCGTTCTCTGGCGGTGGAGGTGGTTGTCCAACGGTGCTTGTGCTCATTGTCTTCCCAGTTCGATCAGGCTCAGCACCTGTATTGAAAATTGCATAAATCATATCATTTAGGGATGATAATTCTTCGATGTTTCTTTTAGACTCCGCATTTTGGAATACCAATCCTATGGTATCTGTTAAGGATAATTCTGAGCTTGTTTGTTTCGATTGTGGGGTTGGTTGTACAGTGCTGTTATCAGAGTCAAAGCTTTCAAATACAGCCTGTATCAAGGCTTCTAAGGACAGGCCAGAGTCCGCCGATTGCTGTTGCCCCGCAGTGTTGCCTGCGTTAACTGTCTTTGCTTTCCTATTTTGCTCTACATTTGTACTGAACACAGACTGTACGACGTGGGATAAGCTCATCTCCTGCAGCGCGTCTTGTGGTGGTTGAAGGAATGAGTGATTGATCACAAAGCCTGCAGAACATTCGAAGATGGCAAAACTTACCTGAAAAAGAAAGAAACAGAATATGTTATTCATTTTTTTGTTTGGCTTCCAAGTCCAAATGTTGCATGAAAATATTAGTAATAATGCCGTTGACTGTAATACTTCATCGCTTTTGAAGACATAAGTGTGTGCCAATGATTCTAGCGGGCCATTAAGCGCTCGAACGGTGTTTTGACAGAATCACTTTTCAAAACGTGACATGTCCACATTTTTCCAAAAATGCAAAACAGAGATATCTGCACTTGCGTATTGACGCAAAATATCCGTTTATTTTCAAAAAGTGATATGTCCTGGACATGACACGCTTTTAAAGTAAAAAAGTAAACGCCCAACTATAATGCGCATGAGCGAGCGTGAGCTAGTGTCAAGTTTGGACGTCACTGTTTCGTCATGTTTGCTCAAAAAACATGAGTAACTATATTGAACAAATGCGCGCATAGCCTCCTGTCAGAAATTCTTCAGTTGCTTGCTTAATTTTTTTATTTAATTATGATTTATTATGAATTCCTCATATTTGCAGTTCGATTATATGTGTATACGGATTCTAATTCAATATCACCTGATTTATTCATTTTACACATTTATACGCGAAACACAATAGGGCTTTGCTGCTGGCGTTTTTATTCAACACACGCAAATCATATGCTATGCACAAAATACGACTTCGCGAAATGAGAGCACTGTCATAAAACGTAAGAGGGCAGATTCACGTAAAGATTTTTTGACATGTTGGAGAAAATTAGCGCGAGAGGCACTTCCACTTACACTCCCTTACAAAATTGAGAGATCTCCGCTCAAATTGAGAATCAACTGACATTTGAGAAAGCAACAGCTGACTGAGGTTAATTTATCGTGTGAAATTAGTGGAGTAGTAAGGACACAATATTTTTCATATGGGATTTGTGAATTGAAAATAGCTGATAAATTAAGTTGTCATTTCAAAGCGCGTTTGACACTCTAGACTCGTAACGTGAAAAACGGCACCAAAGCCCTATTGTGTTTCAGGCATTATTCCTTTTCTGTGTTTCATTTGCCACATTCGCATATGCGCGGTGCGATTCAATCATTCATTCACGAAAAATTTGTGTTTTGCACATGCTTAACGAAATGTTCGCAATCTTTCATGGACGACATTATAGGTTGCCTCATAGGGGTGGGTGTATTCCCTCACTCACTCATGCGCGTTTGACACTAGCTAATGCTCGCTCATGCGCATTATAGTTGAGCCTTGAGACATTTAGGTGCTCTTTGACATTGCCTTGCGTTTACTCCACATTTCCACTCCACATCATTGAAATCAAGAAATCATCAGCCCAGAAAAAAAAAAACAGGATGGTAACATAGGTCGACTTCATAATTGCAACATTGTTGCCCCTGCACTGCACAAAATATTCTCTCTATGTATTTATGAACAGAAATACTGCAGCAGGTTTGCAGCATGCTAGTAATATCAAAAACGTATTCGTAAATGCAACATAAGTAGGCGATACAAAAAGTTTTGTGACGTTTCATTCTATCGCTATCCGAAATAGTATTCACAAAGTTACTCATGTGTTTTCGTTTGCCATATTTCCCTGCAATCCTGCAACAAAATAAAAATCACTGCGAAGTTGATCGCAGTTTGACTGTCACATTGCTTTTATGAACGCAGTTACTGACTGCTGTCATGCAAAGGTAATGCAGCTTATTTACATTTATGAAGGCAAATCTTGCAGGGCTGCCGCAGTGTGAAGTTTATGACTAGGCCATACTCATCCTTCAAAGCAAATATCGTCACCAGCAAGTAGTCGATGCACCAACGCAGCATTTTGAACTCGGCATATGCTTTGAAAATATTGACCAAAATAAGCGAAAAGAAATGCGAAAAAGATTTCGCGGTCACCCAAGATCTTTATGCACAATCGTGTGTTGAAGCAAGGTCAGTTGATCAAAGTCCATTACGGTCAACCCAAATCAGTCACTTATAAATACATTAGTGGTGCTTGTCGTGTGGGAGAATGCAAGAATGCTTTTTGCCATATTTTCACTCTAACCGAATAGCCTTTCTGCAATCACATGGAACGTCTCCCATTGATCATCGTGGATTCATCCCCCAGTTTTTTTTTTTAGTTTATTTGATAACATGACATGTTCAAAACTGTCCTAGAAATGCGTTGTAAATAGAGCCTGGTGCACTTACTAAAACCCTACGCTATCATATTTTTGTTATAATATGTAATCCAAGAAAACAGAAATTAATCAGTTATTCTCGTCTCCTGAAAATTTTTTACAAGTGGACATGTCACAATTTAATCCCACACGAGACCAGTCTAAAATCAAATTGTACTTTTCCGATTATTGTTTGGTATAGGGGATGAATGTAAGCATTGTAGATTTGAAGGAGCAATTAATTCAAGGGAAATTCGTATCTATTTACTTTAACTCCACACACGTATCCCTTGCACTTCGGAGACGCAAATTTGATGTCTCCCTTTACCGCAATATTTTTACGAACAATAGGTGGAAATGTAAACACTACCCCTTGGTGTACCCTAATTTAAGCATGGCTTGTAGAATATTTGGTACTTTTTAAAATAATATTCGTTTTCAAAAGTTAAAAATTCATTATTGTTTTAAATTTTCTTAAGAATGTGTACAGTGACATGCGTCTGTGAGACGACTGATTGTCTTAAAAGGATACACAAAACACTACCTTTCCTGGGTTAATTTGAGAAAAGAATCGTAGATTACTCATGTTATACTAAATTAAGTGAAAAAAAAACGAACACTCACAACAAATAGCTGCCAGAACATGATAAAGCACAATCCACGAATACACGAGCGTTAGGTGGTTGTCGCTGGGACGATGTTAAATGCCAACTGATCATTAAACGCAAAATGCGAATTATTCAATTTATGCACATATGTACATATATTCGTTTATGAAAAAAAGTCTGAAATATAATAATCAGAAGCAGAAATTTCTGTATACAATGTCGGACTGCGAGATAAGAAAGTCAGATAAGTTGGTAATTGAAATGAGTCCTATCTTAGCTTAAGCCAAAATTCATATTCAACTCCGATTGTAACATGATTCATGAGATGACTTGTGCCAGTAATGACATTACCCCGTATTTATGCCCTGATATACAAATGGCAGTCGTATAAATTTGTACAATCAAGGCGTACCAGGATTCCGAAATGCAGCATTCCACTTCGCAGCTAGCAAACACTTAATTCACAGACTAATTTTATTATTTAACTAGGGGACACCCTGCACATTTCACTGTGAAAAATAAAAAAATAACACATAACAGTTTGAATTCACATTCAGTGGTGGTCCAGTATAACGAATGCCTATATAACGAATGATCGATACAACGTACACTTTTTTCAAATGCATTAGAGTCTCTATTGGAGGTCTGCATGAATACATTCATTTTCTCTCTATGAACGAGTATAGTACTTCAGGGTACTCTCTTCATTTAAATTTTTCGAATGCGAGTACTCTAAATGTGAGTACAATAACATAGAAAACGAGTATTCCTAATTTCAAATACCCGATTTCTAAACGAGTACTCTATTCGTTGTCCTTTAATTTTTCGGGCACTCCAAGAAAACAAAACGAGTTCACTACTTATAATCAATAACATACTGAGTACACCGAGTACATTGAATGAAACAACTGTATTTTTCGTCTAACGCCTATTCAGTGTAGGCAATTAAACAATTTTTAAATGTCTGTTTTGAAACAAAAGATGCTTAAATTTTAAGGGCCGATGTTGAATGTGAACCACACCTAAACGTCAAGTTTTTTTTTGCATTTCATTTGACATTTCTCAATTTCAGACTAACTCAATTTGAACCATGAAAAGATACACAATCGAGCAACGCATTAAAGTTATTCAGGCTTACTAAGAAAATGGGCGTTCAAATCAAAATGCATATCGTGCACTTCGTGATTTTTTCGGTCAATTTAATAGTCCAAATGTGCGTACAATCGGAAAATTTTTAGCAAACCGGGTCTGTAGGAGATGTGAAAACACCAGTGCATGCTCGTACAGCTCGTACTGCAGAAAATGTTGCTGCTGTTCGCGATAGTGTGGCTGAAGAGCCGTCCACCTCAACTCGTCGTCGTGCCCAACAATTGCACCTCTCACGATAGTCGTTGATGAACATTATGCATAAAGACTTGCATTTACACGCTTACAAGGTGCAATTGACTCAAGAACTAAAGCCTCTTGACCATTTCAAGCGTCGTAAATGGTCAGAATGGTGGCAGAAATGGCAACAGTGGACGATCAATTTTCGAAGATAATCATCTTCAGTGATGAGACACATTTTCACCTCAGTGGATTCGTCAATAAGCAGAATTGCCGCATTTGGGCGAATGATAATCTAAGAGTAATTGTCGAAAAACCAATGCACCCACAAAGAGTGACTGTGCGGTTTATGGGCAGCTTCCTCGGGCCGCATTTTTTCCAAAATTTATGGCCCGAATTGGAAGATATTAATGTATATGTGGTTTCAATTGGACGATATGTGGTTTCAATTGGACGGTGCCACTTGCCACATAGCTAACGAAACAGTGGCTCTTTTGCGCGACAAATTCAATGGCCGTGTTATCTCACGTGGTGGCGATGTCAATTTGCCGCCAAGATCATGTGATTTGACACCGTTGGATTTTTTTCTTTGGTGTTATTTGAAAGAAAAGGTGCACGTCGATAAGCCAGCAACAATTCAAGAGCTAAAGTATGAGATAATTCGGCACATTAACGGCATAGAACTTCAATTATGCTTCAGCGTCATCGAAAATTTGGACCATATCAATAATTGAACCATATCAATATTATCACAATAAAAAGAAATGACAATAATTTCGTAAATAATTTGTTTTATTCAAAATCAACATCGGCCCTTAAAATTTAACCACCCTTTAGATACTCAGATTGAATAGATTGGTTTCAAAATGGATATGCTATAAATAATTAATTTATTCAGTTAATTAAATAACAAATTATTGTGGTGGCCTGGGTATTATGGATATGTACGGCGACTAATAAGCACTTAAACCTATGGTGTCCAGCTTGAGAAACAATTTTCACAGGGCCACCTCTTTCTAGGCGCTAGCAATTCTCAAAGAGTTGATATAACTGTCTAGAAGACTTGATAAAACTGTAGGTCCTTTCAACTCGTGAAAGAATAATAGTACGCACAACAAGAGTGGTTGCTTTAGGCCCTGGCCTTCTATGGGCTGTAGCGCCACCAATATTACAACACCCATACAAATTTGTATTATGTGTAGAGTTATAATAGCAAGTGTTTAAGAGGCATTGAGGGTCTCTGATATGCTGGATCTTACGACACAACCAAGGAAAAACATATGGTTTGACAACGAGTGCAGACAGAACAAGCAAAAAAGACGCTTTCAAGGCAAGGACGCATCTAACGAAGAGAGCTGTTCGCTAGCTCTACGAACAGAAAATAAGGACTGTAGCGCCACGCGAAGAAGAATATTATGCCCTGTACATGTTTTCTAACAGCCACTCAATCCAATCCTAAATCTCTGGCAGCGTTATAATTTTCCTCCAATTTTATTTCAGAAATTGTTCTCATTGCGTTCATATACAATCAAAATATTCATTGCATTTAGAGTACTCTGTGTACTATACTCTATTTTTATGAGTACTCGTTTTCGAATACTCATTTTCACTCTATTCATATGTTTTGTTGTAAATGGGTGAAATACTCACTCGGGAAACAAATTTTAGGTGATTCATTCGTTATGTTTTTCAAATTGCGAGTATAATAATAAGTATAATCGAAATAAAACGAATGCTCTATACAACGTACGAAAAAGGGAGTTGACCCTCGATATAACGAATGTTTTTTTTTTTACCTTAGAGAAGAAGGACACAAAGCAACTCAAAAACTTTAAACTTTAACTTGCTGTTACTGTTAAACATGAATGAATTTGAGCCTACTGAATGGCATCAGAATAAGCTAAAGCGCTTTGTCACCAGTGCCAATTTGTGCCACGTATCAATCTGCGTGGTATTACAATGGACCTTTACTGGTCTAAGTGCGTCTGCTGCATACATCTGAAATCACGTTTGTGGAATGAATGAAGGAATGAGAAGACGAAGCATGATTTTATTGCGAACACAGCATCGAGACCATGCAAATCGTGATTGAGGGAGGTTCTTCCTATGTAACCTTCTTCGTTGACGTAAATGAGAAGCAAGCGATGAATTCGATTCGATTAAAGAGACAAGGTTATCAGGTCACGTTTATTAATAACAAAAATTAAATCCTTGGATTCCTCTTCACTGCCAGTTGGTGACGAAATAGTTTTCGGTGGTGTTCAATTCTCGTCGAATATTGAATGAACCAATTGGTTCCATTCCGATTCGTTTTTATCACCAGTAGCCGAACGGTCTGGCGAAAGAGTATCCTCTGGTTGATCAACATCTTCCGCTGACTGTAAGTCTTTGTTTGACGGATTATCCTTGCTGTTTTCTGGCAGGACTTCCAACAATAGATCATCTAGTCCACTCCTGTCCATTGTTTGTGACACTGGCTGTGCTTTAGGCTGTTGCGCTTGTGATGGTGGCTGAAGCTGCGAGGGTGTGGGTTTGTTTGCTCTCCAATTGTTGTTTTCATTGTTCGGCAACTGTGGGGAAGCATTCCATGAACCGGGGAATTTCGGATATGGTGGTGGGCTTAGAAATGCTGGAGGGCTTGAGAATGTCGGAGGATTTGCTGGTGGATTTGGAGTTTTCAAAAACGGATTTCTTCCCTGCCTGGTTACCAGAAAAGACCCATCATCGAATGTATGGTGGTCGCCTGGCGGTCCGAAGAATGGATAAACAGGCGGTGGTGGTCCTCCATAAAATGGTTTCTGTTGGGGTGGCATATAATGGTGACCATAGCCATGATGACGGCCCCGATGTCCCGAATATCCATAATGATCACCATGGCGATTGGGCTGATTGTTCAACATTTTTGTATGCCGTGTTAATTGCTGTGCCATATTATTGAAGGTCTCTGCCAATGAGACGAATAGTTGACCCAAAAATGCTGCCTCAAGACATTGATGTTGCTCAGGTTGATAGTTGCTACAATAGGCATATGTAAGTCGATTGAGCTTTATTTAGTTATGTTATATTTACTTTTCTGATCCATAGTTGTTTGATCGCTTGGTTACAGAGGCTGCAGAGCTCCCAAAGACTGCGAGACTTATCTGAAATAAATATTAATACAGTACTTTATACAACGATTTTACGTAGATCCATAAAAAAAACAAGTCTTGAGGTGTTAAGTCATATGATCTAGGCGCGCAATCGACAGGACCATTTATCGATTTAACACGTTCATCGAATAGAGTTTTCGATAAGGCTGTTGTTACACCTGCTTTTTTAAGCGAACGCCTAGATGGAGCTAGAGCTGGATGGAGTTAGCCTGAGTACGGGAGCAACAGCTCAGTGGTCGACGCTGATCAAAAAGAGGTCCACATCATAGATCGGCCATAATCGCAAGGTCTTACGCACGCCTGCTGTAGAAGGTGCAGGGATGAAGAAGGAATAGAATCCATCTAACATCTGCTCTGCGACTGTTCAGCTCTAGCAAATAGAAGGAGGGAGTTCTTGCGTAAACACTTTTTCGTAGAGCCAGAGGACTTAAGTGGTGTTGAACTGAAAAACCTGCTAAGATTCATTTGTGTATCCGCATGGTTTTAAAACTAAAGCAGGTCTCATGGTGGTAAACCATCACAAAACAAGGGCACAATGGACGCAACAAGTCGGTTGAAGGCACCTACCTACCTACCAACACCTTCTATGTGGCTTCTGGCAACGTCTTGTTAAAGCCACATATCATTAAGTCTAGTTCATGAAGTTGACCAAAGAAATAACGTAGCAACATGTCCCTGCAGGGGTTGACTGTAACGCGGCGGTCAGTTTCATCAACGAAAAAAAAGAAACGGACTCAATGACACAGCCGACATTTTTTTGTGGATGAAGTGGTTTTTCATGAAGCGTGAGTTTTCACCTGACCAATAGCGCAGATTCTGTCAGAAACGCGCTGCATGATAGAAAATAGTCTTGCGATGAAAATGGTCATCTTCCAACATTTCTAGATCTCTGATTGAGTGGCTTTAGTTCTTGAGTTTCCCTTCATTTTACAAAGATGTAGGCTAAGATACTTTCCCAAAATTCGGTATAGTGTGGTCTGTAGGATGCCCAATTCCGTTGTTTCACTGGCGGAAATTTAGACTCAATTTGTTTTCCCAGACTATGAATTGCTTTTGGACGAGAATTACGACTAAAAATTTGCATTAACGCTCTTAAAGTTGTCAACTCGGGTTTCAATTAATTGTGAACGTTCTTCGCTCATGAAATTCAAAAATATACATCCAAACACACATCCATCCATCCACATATATAAACACACATACATGCATACATTCATCCATAACACACTGTTGGATACATATATGGAAGTATTGTCCAATAAACATTGTATTATTTTTTTTATTCCCTGGCATTGGAAATTTCTTTTAAAATGCCTACAACCTACATCATACTCCCTCAGAGCAAATATTAGCCCCCATCCTTCTTTTACCATCATACCCCACCATCTGTATAATACCACCCAAACACCCACCTCTGATTTATGACTATGACCCGATAGCTGACATTCACAGGTACCCGGGTACCCGGTAGACTGCAAAATTGGGCATTACCCGGGTGAAACAAGAGCCCTAGTTTTAAACAAGTAAGTTTGTTACAAATTGTCAAAACAAAATGAATTTAAAAAACAAATACCAATTCGGTCGTTGGTTTGAGGGTGCATTTACAGTGAAAGTTGAAAAGTGGTCAAGCCCCAATTGGTGGCTAGGAGAGGTTGTAAGTTCTTACTACAAACTCGTGAAAAACTAGTTAATCAGGCAATACTAACAAATTAGGCCGAGATCTTAAAATGCCCAAAGTGATGTAATTTAGTTCATTAGTTACTCCATTGGTGAGGGGGTGGCGGCCTCAAATAGACCTATCGGTACATAATGCTACCGCTAAACAGGGTATACCTAGCTGTAGTCCACTGTAACCGTATTTAAGCATTAGGTTCCAGTGGTTTTTGCAAAATTTATGAAATATTGTTTCACGAGAGCCACATCATTTAAGGAATGTCAATTTAGTTTTATATTGAATTGTGGCTAAGGCCGGGCAGAAACAAAGGAGATGCTCCATAGATTCCATTCACCGCTGTTTCTTTGCAGTTTCTGCATCTGTTAGTGGAAATCGGGTCTAGTCTATGAGCATGGTGAGTCCAGGCAGTGAACTATAATGATTCCTACTAGTTTTGGCGATGTTATATTCGAGCCAGAAAATCTTGGTTTTGAGGCATGAATTAGTCCTCTTCTACGTTATCAATGACATCGAGGTTACCGTTAAAATCATGCGACTTAACACCACTTGATTATTTTCTCTGGGACTTGGTCCATGCATAGAACTCAACTACTCGACAACGAGTTCAAGAGTTTTTGAAAGATTGGCATACAAATTTTTGATAAAAAAGAAGAAAAAAATGTTTAGAAATTTGGACTTATTTTGCATTTTTTTACGGCATTAAGTCAAACGTTTATTCGGTTATTTTTTTGCATTATTAGCAAGTGCATTACATATTACGCAACGTAAGTAATTTGCTGCAACATTCGAACATGTGACTTTGTCAGTAACTTAAGCAAGAACTGATGAAGGAACAGCGGCAGGAGTATTTGGACCCCGGACAAAGTACTACGAACCCATGGGCAAATGCACCAGTATCTTTCAAGCAGAAGTCTATGCCATAGACAGATGCACTCAGATCAATCTTGACAGGGACTATAACAACTGTGACATAGCAATAATGTCGGACAGTCGTGCCGCTATCCTGGCACTAGACTCCTATATCATCAAATCCAGGCTCGTGTGGGAATGTCTACAGAAGCTTAAGAAGTCGAGTAGGAGTAACATAGTAAGACTATGTTGGATACCTGGCCATACAGGGATAGAAGGCAATGAAATGAACGACTCCCTGGCCAGAAAAGGAGCATCGAAACATTTTATAGGCCCGAACCATTCTGCGCTATAGGAGATCACGTCCTCAGGGAAGAGTTCAGGGAACTAGGAAGAAGGAACCGGGCAGATGCATGGAACAACGCTCATGGTGTGAAGCAGGCCAAGAATCTCTTGGGTCAACATAACCGCAAGAGGTTTGAAACATGTATCAGAATGAGCAAAAACAACCTCCGAATCCTAGCAGGCTTCCTAACAGGGCACTGTAAACTCAGGGAACACCTCCTGCGGAGAATCTAATGAAATTCCAGAACATATACTGGGATTTTGTGCGGCGTTAGCCTACAAAAGACAAAGATATCTGGGCAAACACCTAATATCAGAGGAAGAATTAAAGTCACTAGAACCAGCTCTCATTCTCAGATTCGTAAAGGAAACTGGCTTAGAGAGAATACTCTAAGATAAATCTCTTTCACCTTTGCGCAATAAGAGCAAATAACCCCCAACATAACTCTGAAAAGAGCTGCATGGGAGGGGAGCACTTAGGAAAGCAAAGGTATGAATAGGGGGCACAATAGATCTAAAGGTCGCCGTACAATTTACCCTCAACAATAATCATAAAATAAACGTAAACATTGTAATTTTGGAATAAGTACTGTAGATGAAGAGTATTGATGACATAGGCGCCTGCCTGACGAAAAGCACCTACGTAGCACCCGAGAGCGGCAACGAAATTGCGTACGTCACCCGGGTACTGTTTATTAAGAAAACTCTTGATATAGACGCCTGCCAGACGTTTAACCTAATATTCATTCACCTACCTCAATGGAAGACCACTTAAATGCCAAAAAAAACATAACAAAAAATAGTAATTTTGAATTTTATCAAAAACTAGAAGACATAAGCTTCGATTCAGAAATAATATAAGCATTGACGAACAAATAAAATTTAGCACTTCATTTTGAACAATTTGAACACAATTTTGAAAAAAATTGGTCCAAAAATGTTCATTATTTTTTTAAATTTTCTAAAATAGCCTCCACCTCCTAAAAAAACGGGATAGACCCCCTCCCTTAGTAAAAAAAATGCTTGTTATTGACCACTCTAGAAAAAACCTTTATACATTTTTGACGCCAAAGTTATCGTACACGTCATTTTTTTTTTAAATCGACAGCATTCTCCGCCGCTGCTCTATTTTGTACAATCACGTATAAAATATCACGATCTGATATCGTTGATGTGAAAAGGTCGTGCAGTATTTAATTAGTCACCTCTCGGAAAAAAAAACCCCAACCCAACCATTTGCAAAACAAACCCGCTCACCACAGAAGCTGCGTTTGACGAACGCGGAAAACTTGAATGGAAATTCCACGCAGATAACTTAAACTCATCTCTGACCCTTACAAACAAGACACTGATAACATGTCCATGGGGCCTTAATAGATTCCAAAGCACGAAGAATCTGTGAATAACTTAAACAATTTGACGTGGCTTGACTTCATCTCTACAGAGTAGCCCAGAGTACGCCACTGGATCATTTTTTTTAGGGCAAGTGGTTTAGGGGTCATGTCTGATTCCGATCACCACCGAAATGGAATGATCGTCAGAAAATGTAAAAAGACCGAAGTACATAACTAAAAACGAAAAGAAACGATAAATAAAACGAGACACTCACAACCAACAGTTGCCAGATCATGCCTAGTCTGGGATATGTCGCAACAACTTGAAAATGATTTTCTCCACGCGCGAACTACGATCCCTAAGCGAAGACGCGATACTGAATTTCAACTGATCAGTTCATTGAAACGAAAATAAGAACTCTCTTGGAATAGTAGCCGCACTCGCAATCACCGAATTTTGACAAAACAAATCCACAATCTTTGACTCGAGATAAGGCAGAAGCGATCTGTCGCGGCTAGGGCACAGTAACGAGTGCTAATCTTAGCTTTTCTTCTTCTCCTTGTTCGAGTGGTGCTACAGTGAGGGGTAGACTGGGTTGCTTCTGCAATAACCGCTTGTGTTGTGCGTGATATGATTTCTCTTACGAGGTTCAACAGTGGCGATTGTGAACTAATGAAATTTTAGTATCAGAAAGCAGCTCCTCCAGACTTTTCTGCAAAAGATGACAGAATCCTCTCACAAGCTGAATGTGTAGTTTTAGTTGCCGCTTATTACTGCTGGCGCTTCCTTTAAGAGCCACACGTGGATTGTGGAGCTGCGTTTTATGTGCTTTGGTGCATAATAAAGCAGCCATTCAGCCACTGGTGTGGTACTTGTTGAAAGCACTACCGGGCGTTCAGATAGAGAGGAAATTTAAATAAAGCAACAGCGGTGTGCGATTGATTCTAATACACTACATTATGGTTGAGTTCATAATTGCAACATTGTTGCCCCTGCACTGCACAGAATATGTTCCCGATGCATTCATGAATACAAATAGGTCAGCATTGTCAAAAAAATATTCATAAACGCAACGTCAGTAGGCAATACAAAAGTGAGTGATGTTTAATTGTATTGTCAAACAAAAAACACGAAGCAAAAGGGCGATGATTTCAAATAAAAAGAATTGGGAGTCAAGACGTTTTCCAAAAAGGACCGAAATGTCCTTAAAATAATAAGAGAATTTCCGGAAAGTGTTTTTAAGAACCACTTTCGAATGAAGAAGTGCAACAAAACAAAAATCACTGCCAACTTGATAGCAGTTTGACTGTCGCTTTGCTTTTATGAACGCAGTTGTCGACTGCTGTCATGCATAGTCAATGCAGTGTACTTACATTTATGAACGCAAATTTTGCAGGTCTCCCGCAGTTCGACGTTTATGAACTCGGCCTACGTATGGAGAAGCAGATCATTCGAATGGCTGCCTCGGTTTAGCTGACAGTGCTTCAAGCTTTCCTTCCAATTTTTGATGACCCCATCAAATATGTCCAGCGTTATTAAGACAGGTCTTTAATTACAACGTGCACTGGATCAGATACACGAATGGATGAGCTTCTGGCGAATTGTCCCTAACGAAGGCAAATCTGTTCATATCAATTTTACTTATAGGCACGTTGATAACTTGCCAGTCTTTCTAAATCTTGTCCAAATACCTTTCGGTAATGAAGCGAAATACCTAGGGATGACTCTTGACGTAAGACTCAAGTGGAAAGAACACGTTAAAATGAAACGTGCAGAACTTGACAAAAATAACAAAGATATGCACTGGCTTATTGGTAAGCACTCCAAGCTAAGTATTGACAACAAATTGCTTGTATACAAGCAAATCCTAAAAACAGTTTGGATGTACGGCATACAACTCGTCATCCTACACAAACAGACGAGTTTGGTAGGGATGCCAAAACTAGACATTGCTCTGTATAGCTCGTCTCTATAGATGCTATCATACGCGGCCTTAAAATCGATGAAAAGGTGGTGGGTATCGATTTGTTGATCCTGGGTTTTCTCCAAAATCTGCAGCAGTGTGAATATTTGGTCGATGGTGGATCCTTCCTTGCGATTGTAGCCGGCTGACGTTGAACTTCCTCACAGCATTTCTTTGTCTTGGCAGTGTTCGGGATATCCGCAACCTTACCTTGGCTACAACAAGGTGGTGGTCCGAGTCGATGTTGGCGCCTCGGAACGTTCGGAAATCTATAATACTGGAGGAGTGCCTTGCGTCGATCGCCCACTGTGATGTACCACTACCCAATCAAAAACCCAAAATGCAACTTTTTTACTTCAGACCTTATTGCCACCCATACCCCAACAACATCGCAAATGTTCCATGTTTTCTGTTGACAGTTGATTCGATGTTCTTTTCTTTAAGCGGTTAGGCCACTTGAGAGGCCTTTTTGGAAGCTATACGAGTAGTTAGACTCTATCTATTTGTCTAAAACGTGATGCGATGATAATCGATTACTCCTTAATCCAAGCCAAGGACCTCTTATATGTGCTTTTGTGGGCAACTGTAAACGCCAACGGGTAAACTTTCAGTGCCAAGGCATGCGATATGTGTACACATGTTGCTGAGTACAAAATACCGGGATATGTAAACTATTGCATACTTTTCGGATGAAAGTGTGTCCATCCAAGACCAAAACAAAGTGCAGACATGAACCTGAAAACGGATTACTAGAGCTTTGATAGTTTAGAAAATTAAGTTTGGGTTTAGTTTCGACAAAATATTCCCAAATCCAATGAGTTGTTTTGTGACAAAAAACATTATAGGTTAGTTCGCTAGCTTAAAGTGGCGCAGTTCCCTCCGAATATAAGAAGAAGGACTGCTCAACGCAACAAATAACTGAACACATTTGATTTGTTGAGGAAGAGTGTACGTAGAGGAAGTTGTATGGCACACTAATTTGATTAATTCGACAGAATGTCTGCCACGAATTGTATCTATAAGATAAGAAAACAAACGCAAAACAAACTGCTCGCGTGCATTTATTCAGCTAAAGTTGGAGACAACGAGAGCGCTTTCTTTGCGACAAACTTCTAGATTTGTTTGCTTAAACGAACTAGATTTGATTTGATGGTTTGGACGTAGGTACGCGAGCAGGTCTTGTGTGAAAATAATAATCAAAAGAATCACATGGACTTGGAGGGTAATTATCAGCTACTTCCATAATGGAATTGCCATATTTTCTGTACAACAAATTAATTGTGGCACGCACTGTCTGCCGATGGGACCGCAGGTACTTTAAATCAAAGCGGTATGCTTAATGTCACCGGCAGTGACCAATACGTGTACATATGATAGTAATTATTGGAGAAATGATACAAAAATTAACCACCACGCATTAGTGGGTGTTTCTCTCTATATTTTTAGATTATGCTTGTGACCCGAAATGGTTAAGATTTCGTTTCGGTTCTATACACCAATACCCCGGTTTGCGTCGTTCCGGTTTGCGTCGTTTCGATTTGCGTCGTCTTTTAAAAATGCTCTGTAACTTTAAAGTTTATGTTTCGGTTTGCGACGATGGCTTCGATTTGCGTCGATAACAAGAAAATGTTTGTCTTGGAAAGAAGTAAAAGAATCGTGCATGAACGGAAGTTGGCGCCAATTATGACCTGAATGCACTATAAAAGACATGCAAGATATTAATGATGTTTCGCACATTTGTAAAGAACTTGCAGAATCGGCTAGAAACGCGAATTTTGAAGGAATGGATGAAGGAGATATTAATGAGCTTCTGTTATACGACGAAGAGCTAAATAACGAAAGTTTGATTGCAACAGGGATAAACAATGCGGTGAACGATGAAACACTAACACTTGAAGCCGGAGCAGAACATAAAAATCTTACCACAGCTAAAATTTCTAAAGCGATGCAGTTGACATCGCAAGCAATGGACATTTTTGAAAATAATGATCCGGATGAAGGTCGCAGCTCAAAAGTATCTAGAGATGTATCCAAAGCTATTGATTGTTATAAGAAAATTTATTTAGAAAAAAAACAACTCACAATCCAAAAAAATTAAATGATTTCGTACAAAAAACTTCAAGATTGCCAAGTCAGACAGTGGAAATGGTCTCAAGAAGATGACTCAAGCTCAGAATAGAAAATGGAACAAATCGCATCAGCCTTTATCTTTATACGATGAATTATTACTTTTAATTGTTATCTTTTTATTTTTGTTGTGTTTTTTTTTCATGGATTTTTTTTTTAATAAAAACTTGTTTTGAAAAATATTAAAATTTTTTTTTGAAATAGTCAATTTATTAAGCTTATATAGGGGGCCATGGAACCAATGAAATAAAATAAATTTGTATGTAAGTATGTTCATACAAATGTACATATGTAGGTATACAAAATTGTGTTTCGGTTTGTGTCGCAACTTTCCGGTCCCAATTAGCGACGCAAACCGGGGTATTGGTGTATATTAAATGTGAATTGGGGCCGTGCACGAGTACTATAGGTTAGGTTGGGGCCAGTTGGTGCTTGAAGTGAAGTGATTAAGCTGGCCTATGCCGACGATGTTTAGCTCATTGAGATTATTGAAACAGTAGGCCCCTAAATGTAGGAACCTACGACTAGCTATGAAAGTTGCACGAGCAGAGTAGTATGTATAGTAGAATTCCGCCAACGTCCCCATTGAGTTGGTAGCCCCCCCCAATCAACCACCTCAAGCACGCTATCTATCAACACTTCCTGTCCTTAGCTAGTAGAAGGTGGACTAGGTCATCCAAGTACAAAGTATCGCTTGGCCCTCGTATACTAAAAGAAGGACTGACGACCTCCTCAAAATAAATCACTCCGCAATCGCTAGAGTTGTGGCTGTAAGCATGGAACACTGGCCTATAGACATCCACTCGGCTAGACTCGGAATACCGTTTAACCCACACTGTCGCAGTTGCCTCGACACCCACTCAGAGGAAAATCTGCCTCACTTTCTTTGTGACTGTCTGACACTAGCCAAACAAAGATATACCGCGTTCGGCATACCCGTCATTTGCGACCTCTCCAAGATCATATATCGAACATAATTAAAAATCCTAAACTACACAGGCTGGATTTAGCTAACCCAGACAATCCAGATCTACGAGGTGTGGTATCAAAACCAGTGTGCAACGACGCTCCTTGTGCCCGATTTGAGACAAATCGGATAGCCACTTAGACCAACCAACCAACCAGGTTGTGGATACCTAAAGGCTCAACTATAATGCGCATGAGCGAGCATTAGCTAGTGTTAAACACGCATGGGTGAGTGAGCGAATACACCCAGCCCTATGAGCCAACCTATAATGTCGTCCATGAAAGATTGCGAGCATTTCGTTAAGCATGGGCAAAACACAAATTTTTCGTTAAGCATGAGCTAGTGCGAAATGAATCGCACCGCGCGTATGCGAATGTGACAGATAAAACACAGACAAGAAAACCAATTTGAAAAATGAGCAAATCATGTTGGATTCGTACATACATACACATATAATCGAACTGGAAACAGTATGCTCTGTAGAAACCATTATATGGGACACCCATCCTACGGGCGCATGAGTGCCAATTGCACATTATGAGAGTCCTTAATGAGGGTCTGCTGAACCTAAGTAGATTGAGTGTCCGCTTTCAACTAAGTGATGGCCAAATTGCCTTTGTTTTAATGCAGGTGGTGCCTTCTAGCCATTATTATTGGTGGTTTTAATTGTGTCAATTAAATTGGCAATCGCCTGGTATACACATGAGGTGTATGTTGAAATGCTCAGCCATCTTATCAAGAGACAGCCTGCAATTAAACGAGGTTTTTGTGTTAAACGACATTGTCCAGGTATATGATTGCGGCCTGACTGTCCGAACAGATGGTGATTTCTTTTTTAGATATCGCATTCTTTTTAAGCCATGGTAACGTCCCTTTAATCGCAATGGTTTCGGCCTGAAAGACACTACAGTGATCAGGATGCTTCAATGAGATAGCAATATTGAGATCTTTGGAATAGACACCCGCACCCACCCCTTCGCAAATCTTCGATCCGTCTCTGAAAATACGGAGGTGATCATCCGGCGTCTGCTTGTCAGACATTCAATCCGATCTGGAAGGAATGCTGGTAGAGAATTTCGTCTCGAATATTGCCTGTGGTAGTAGGCGGTCAGTGTCGTTAGGAAGGAAGTTGAATTCTTTAAGAATGATTGAGTGGCCGATGTTGAGTTCGGACCACAGTCGGAGAGTTTTGAAAAAAACTGTGGCTGTGCTTGCTGCCATTTGTTTGCCGAATATTTTCAGTGGTGGAAGATGGAGGAGAATATGCATGAATCAGCGGAGTGATTCACATGCAGGCCAGTCTCTGTACTCGATTGAGTGCCTTGCAGTTGATAGCTTTGTTTAGTGCTGTTCACCAAACTGAGACCACATACAGAAGTGTCGGTTTGACAATCGAGATGAGAATCCAGTGAGCGATGCGTGGTTGTAGTCCCCATTTGCATCCAATGGCTTTTTTGCAGATAAAAAGGGCAGAAGAGGCTTTCCTGACCCTATCCTGGATGTTAAGTTTCCAGTTTAGCTTATTATCAATCGTGAGACCCAAAAATTCCGCACTGGCAGTTAGTTGGAAGGCAGTGCTGCACAGAAATGAAGGGTCAAAGTGTATCTTCTGGTGAGGAGTACAATATCCGTTTTTTGTGGGTTAATGCCGAGTCCGCATGTTTGTATCCATGCTTCTAGCTTATCGAAGGCATTCTGCATCATGTCTCTTAGAGTGGAGACGAATTTGCCTGATGCCGCTATGGCAATATCGTCCGCATAGGCAATGACTTTGCATTCTGCCTCTTCCAGTATAGCTCACTTACCGCTACGTTCCAAAGGAGGGGAGAGAGTACACCTCCTTATAGGGTGCCCCTATTAACTCCTCTATCGAATTTAGCATCTCCCAGGTGAGAGTGGATTATCCTGCTGGAGATAACTTGGTTTTTTTTTGGGGTCAAAAACAATACTTTTTTACTATTTGAGGGGGGGCGGGTTCTATCTCGCCCGGTTTAGAAGCAATTTAAGAAAAAAAATTACCTAAAATGGAAAAAGATAACGGAACACTTACAATGAATTACTTTAAAGGTTTTGAAAGCCATAAACCTTGTCTTTAATCATAAATTTAATTATTTACGTCAATAGTTTTTGGGAAATTTGCATGCAAATTCAAAATTTTGATAAAAAAATGAAACAAAAAAGTTTGTACCAACTTTGTATTCAAAATTGTGAAATGAAGTGCTGAATTGGCTTTTTGTGGTTTATGCTTATTCTGAAATCGAACGCAAAGAGCGGAAAATCTTTATTTGAATCGATAGTACGGTCCATATAATTTAATGTTTGAAGATTATTTCATGCAAATGTTGACCTTGACTGCGCCTCAAATGGTCCATCCGCTTAGTCCAATTTTGGCATACTCTTTCCAACATTTCGGCCGGTATCTCACGAACAAATGCTTCAATGTTGTCTTCCAATGCGTCAATTGAAGCAGGCTTGTCTGTATAGACATGAGCTTTAACATATCCCCACAAAAAATAGTCTAAAGGCGTTCAATCGCACGATCTAGGCGGCCAATTGACCGGTCCCGAACGTGAAATAAAATGTTCACCGAACTCGCCCCTCAATAAGTCCATTGCTGCACGTGCTGTATGGCATATGTGGTCTTGTTGAAACCACATGTCATGCAAGTCAAGCTCTTGCATTTTCGGCAAAAATAAGTTGGATATAATCTCACGGTAGCGCTCATTCACAGTTAAGTTACGATTCGCATCATCTTTGAAGAAGTACGATCCAATGATGCCACCAGCCCATAAACCGCACCAAACTGTGACATTTTCTGGATGCATTGGTAGCTCTTGCAATGCTTCTGGCTGATATTCACTCCAAAATCTACAATTCTGCTTATTTACGTACCCATTGAGCCAAAAATGAGCTGACCATAAAATGGAAGAAGCACGCGATGAACTTTCTTAACAGAGCACGCATTTTGATAATAAAATTCAATAATTTGCAAGCGTTGTTCGTTTGTAAGACGATTCATGGTTAAATTACAGACCAAACTGAAGATGTTTGACAGTGAAACAAAACAGGAAACGTGCGTCAGCTGTTTAAACCAGTGTTGCCAAAAAGAAAATAGCTAAAAAATCACCCTTTATCAACCGTTTTCTTAATCAACAGTACCCGGGTGATTAGCTTCGTGGGATTATGGGATTTCGACTATCTTTTCTCATGCAACAGATCCCACTCACGCAAGTTCGTTGCTCCGCTCTTGTGCTACGTAGGTGCTTTTCGTCAGGCAGGCTCCTATATCCACAGGCAAAATTGGACACATGGAGATCATCGAAATCGATTTGACTTTTGCATTACATCAAAAGAGGACTAAAGCCCTGCTGGAGTTGAACAGGCAGCGTATTAGTAAACTAACAGTCGTTATAACCGTCCACTGTCAGACTCGGGGCATCATACGACGACTTCTGTAGAAGCTGGAGGGATGAGAAGGAAGAGGAAACAATGCAACATTATATCGGAAGCTAGGCAGCCATTACTTTAATTGCCTCGAATATTTGTCTAATAGAAGTATAGGAGATATCTACAATACCTAACAGCCACCGAATGAGTATGAAGTGTTCGAAACAGACATCTAAAATGATCAATCGAAAACAGGAGACGCACTAAGCTCGACGGGAGCACCAGGTTTTCAACCCCCGATAGTGACAGCACAGTGGACCACAATAGTCGAAGGCAAGCAGTCACCCTACCTGCCTGCATACCTACTTGAGATACAAACGAGAAAGAGAGATCCAGCCCGTCGCCATACAATTGAAAAACTAAGTGTTCTTTGTTTGCATTTTCGAAGAAGCACTGGCCTTTGTTGCTACCCATACAGCACTTCAAACGCTCGCTATTTGTGAGTGGAGCGGTGCCGCTATTAATGATTTTCTTCAAGATCTGTTTTTCTTTTTTTTTTTTTGACTGATATAGCCACTCATGAAGTGAGTCTCGTCGATAAAAAGGTCTTTGTAATGAAGTGTCGCCTATTCTGATAATTCACACACGTGTCCAAATGCCCTGGCGTCCCTACCGTCCTTACAAGTCAATAATCAAACCTCTATGCTTTAAGATATACTGAAATCAAATAAAGTCTTGTGGATCACAAATAAGCCTCATCGGTGGATCAAAAATAGCACTCAATGGTTAAGCATACCTTCCGAGACCGGCAACTCAACAGCAGACCGCTACTCGCAGTCTAATTGACTGTCATTGGAAGCGGTTAAATATTCAAAACAATTATTATAAATATTCATTCATTCGTCTTGTTCGACACCCAAGTTGTTTACTTCGAGCTTGAATTGCGTTTTTCTTTCGAAGACGTTGACCTTCCCACCGGTTGCCTTCCCCCCAGGAAAACCCATGCGCGCTGCAGAGAACAACAAAACACCACCCCCTGAAGTGCATTGTTCACCCGATTAGAATCACTCCAACACTCGTATCTCTCCATTATCCATCGAGCAACACGTGACCGACCGCCAGCATCCCCCCCACACCCACTTCGTTCTGTGACCGCGTCTCGATTTTGCGGGTTCCACTTGTTGGCATTCGTTTTGTCTTGCCAATAAATCCACTCATTTGACAAGTGCAAGTCGGGAGTTCGTTTTGATTTGTTTACATTGTTTGCGAAATAAATTGCGACTATCAACGGAGCAACCGGTGAAAATAACGTGAGCTGATCCATTAGTTATTGTCTATCAGTGTGCCACTAAATAAGGGACACACCACGGTGACAGAGTGAATCGTAAAACTTAAGACAATCGGAACTCATTAGACCGGATTGCAGTAACAAACCATCCGCTCCCAGTTATCACGAGTTTTTCCACACATGCACGGACATCGTACGGTTGTCGTACGTCAATCCATGGGAGGTATACATTGTTGAAGCTCAAACGTGTAACCAAGTAAGCAATTAGTTTTGTGTTAACGTCGCTTGAATTAATTCCCGGCGGTATTGATTTTTCAAATGACACTGCAACAAACGTTGTTAAATCAATATTTTTGTCTTAACTTGGCTGGGATTTTGTGTGCTTGGAATAGTGTGATGCTTACGTGGTGCGGACACTGGAAAACGGCTGTGTGCAGTGCCCATCGTCCTTGCATAGAGTGCATCCAGTCTCTTTGCTCATTTGTCTTAAAATGTGATGTCAGATACACTGGCGCTCATTTGACGACATCGGCATTTTCACAAAAATTGACAGTGGTTAACATGGAATTTTGTTTAGCTTTTTCCTAGTTCATCTTCCAACTGCGATATCGGCCCTATATGACCTACCTACGACTTCTGTGCACCTTTGATGATGTTTTCCTACGCTTATTAATAGAATCAGATACACTGGAGTGCAAGTGACGACATCGGAATTCTCAAGTGTGTTACAAGTGTGCACATTTTGCCACTCAGTCTTCGCCTTGTGCAACTTCCTCTTGTGCTTAACTTACCTCGCCATTTGTTTAGGAAACGTCCCTACTAGAATGCTCAGTTGTTTGAATGTTATTAATTATTACTTACCACGGATTGTGGTTTATTGAATGGAAATAACATTAAAAGGCCACTAGTAATGCGTGTTGTGACACCTAACTGGTAGTAACCATTCGGTTGCTAGAGCTTTACCTGAAGCTATATTCTGAAACCATGAGTGGTCGGAAGAATATTTTTTAAAGTGCCACCACTGCTACCAAAAAGTCCCATTTTAAGGTCATGGGGCCACAAACGGATATATACACAAAACACACGTTTCCATGTACTTTAAATATCCTTATGAATTGCACTTAATTAGAAAATGTTCATGAATCAAACAAAAATGCATAAAATAATTAAGTTAATAAATAAATAAAGCCCCATTTACACACTCATCGAAACTCAACGATCGTTAAACTCTCTCGGAAGACGATTTAAAGGGTGGTTAAATTTTAAGGCCCGATGTGGATTTTGAATAAAACACAAATTATTCAGGAAATTATTGTCATTTATTTTTATTATGATAGTATTGGTATGGTTCAATTCTGTATGGAACAAAACATCGGCCAAATGGCCGCCGCGATCTCGGCGGCACACCTTCATCCGATGGTCCAAATTTTTGAAGACGCTGCAGCATAATTGAGGTTCTATGTCGTTAATGTGCCGAATTATCTCATCCTTTAGTTCTTGAATTGCTGCTGGCTTATTGACGTACACCTTTTCTTTCAAATAACCCCAAAGAAAAAAAACCAACGGTGTCAAATCACATGATCTTGGCGGCCAATTGACATCGCCACCACGTGAGATAACACGGCCATTGAATTTGTCGCGCAAAAGAGCCATTGTTTCGTTAGCTGTGTGGCAAGTGGCACCGTCCTGTTGAAACCACATATCGTCCACATTCATATCTTCCAATTCGGGCCATAAAACCATTTCGATATCATTTCACGATAGCGAACACCAGTCACAGTTACTGCCTGACAGGCCTCATTTTGGAAAAAATACGGCCCAATGATGCCGCTAGCCCATAAACCCCACCAAACAGTCACTTTTTGTGGGTGCATTGGTTTTTCGAAAATCACTCTTGGATTATCATTCGCCCAAATGCGGCAATTCTGCTTATTGACGAATCCACTGAGGTGAAAATGTGCCTCATCATTGAAGATGATTTTCTTCGAAAATTGATCATCCACTGTTGCCATTTCTTGCCACCCTTCTGACCATTGACGACGCTTGAAATGGTCGAGAGGCTTATGTTCTTGAGTCAATTGCACCTTGTAAGTGTGTAAATGCATGTCCTTATGCATAATGTTCATCAACAACGAGCGTGAGAGGTGCAATTGTTGGGCACGACGACGAGTTGAGGTGGACGGCTCTAAAGCCACACTATCGCGAACAGCAGCGATATTGTCTGCAGTACGAGCATGCACTGGTGTTTTCACATCTCCTACAGACCCGATTTGCTCAAATTTTTGCACGATTTTTCCGATAGTACGCACACTTGGACGATTAAATTGACTGAAAAAATCACGAAGTGCACGATATGCATTTTGATTTGAACGCCCATTTTCATAACAAGCCTGAATAACTTTAACGCATTGCTCGATTGTGTATCTTTCCATGGTTCAAATTGAGTTAGTCTGAAATTGAGAAATGTCAAATGAAATGCAAAAAAAAACTTGACGTTTAGGTGTGGTTCACATTCAACATCGGCCCTTAAAACCACCCTTTATTTTAAACGTTAATGTAAATATGTTAACTTTTCTAATTTTACCAGAGTGCCATATTCAGTGTTAAAGTGTCACAGTGTCATTTCAATCAAAAAGTGTCATAATGGCACAATCGTGCCACATGGGCAACGCCGGTCAGGAGCGCCTAAAACATTGGGGCGGTTTCGTCGAGGAATATTAATTGAAAAGCAAGAATCATTTGGTACCTGAGAGCCAATACAAGGCGCTGAAAGCCTTAGGCGAGTTCAAAAGTGGTAGTGTTCGAGATTGAGACTAGAGATGGGTCTAGGCGGCTATGAATAGGCCACACCGGTCTGGAGGAAGTTTATCGTTGCACTGTCCATCCGCGACGAAGTCAGTAGAGAAGAGTAGAATATTAGAGGAAAGGTTGGATACGATTAGGGTAAAAATAATCATAGGGGAGTGTTTTAGGAGTAGAGATAGACAGTTGAGGTCCAGGAATGGAGGCCTCTAACATCCTGGTAATGTAAAGCAAGATAGTTAACGGAGGGGACTATGATTGAGTTAGGGACGACAGAGTCTCTGCGAGCTCTTAAAGGGGACACACGATGAAATATTAAAGCTCTCATGAAAACGGTTGTAGATTTCCTTTAAGGCTATTGCGTCAGTGGGCAGACATACCTTAACATTAGTCTTCGTGTTGCCGTCGATGCAGACATAGTCTGACTTATCATGAAGATAAGAAAGATAGGGGCGAATGTTGATTTGGAGACGGTGATTGCGCAGTCTAGACATTGCCTAACGACCTTGCCGTCGGTGTCTTATCTACTAGTTGGGCAGTGAGTTTAACGAAGGAGATGGTTGAGTACAGGGGGGAACTGTATCTGTGTGTTTGATTAATTGTGTGAGAATGGATGAAACTAGGATATTTAACAGCAGGGGAGCGTGATTTTGCCTCGTCGTAACACTGATTCGGGTGAGAGATGGAAAGAAATTCGTATATTTTGTGGTGTTTTGATGTTTGTTTGATGTGGAGATTTGGAGAAGAATGACATAGAGGACTTTATTGTAGCTTAGGAAAGACAATTGGGAATATTGATAAAAAAATATGGAACAAGTCTCCATTAAATCTCCTCTGCTGTTTTGTGTGAAAATCTGTAACCGTTTTTCAACAATCTAGTAGGTTCTCATAAGTGTTGCTCTAGGTCAGGGAAGTCCACAGTCGACTTTGCACAGCGGCAGATCGTCGGAAATACCCAACAAGTCCAGATGGACACTCACCTCCGCATGCGACAGTGTGCATAGGAACGAACTATACACCGCCATGCCTTGGAATTCATGTCAAACTTATCGGGTTGTGCAGGATGACCATGAAGAGAACTCGCTGCAAATTGGTAACTAACTCACCGAGATCTTTAGTGTAAAAAAGGTTCTTAGGCATGCCTGTCTCTGAATCCTGATTTTTTCAATATCGTTCTTAGATAGATCGTGCACAATTCACAGGCCGACACTAGGTGCCTGAACTGCCAGAAGTCCGTTCAACTGTTAGCGTACGTGGATGATAGCGACGTGATTACGCACACTCGTAGCATTGAGTCGGAAGTGGGTGAAACGGATCTAGCCGTGAACGAGAGAAACACGAAGTAAAGGGTGCTTTTTGTTGGAGGTGGAGAACTTGGCAGCTTTGTTTTCTGTGACAACTGATTTGACAGTTCTTGGCAGTCTTGGCAATTCATCATGAATAGACTTGAAAAAACTTTGTGCAATTCGAGAAACTTAAAATAAAGCCATTCTCGAAACAACGTTTCATCTAGAAAAGAGTCATCGTTTGGTGGGCTTAATGGGCCGGTGGAATTAGTGGTCCTAATGTCTTCAAAAATTATGATGGCCGAAATGTTACAGTCAACGGTGAGCCCTACGGATACATGACAATTAACATTTTCGTGCAACAATTGAAGTTGGAAGCTAACATTCAGCACGATATTGCCTAAAGAGTATGTGCAAATTCGGCATAAATATTCGCATCAGGCGTAGCGCTTCGAAACTTTATGTGCTGCCATCAAGACAGTCTTGGACAGAGTGCCACAATAACATCAAAGTAGTAAGTGACTCCGTCTAGGAAAAGCTTCTCAAAACTTTGCCACTCGAACTCGGCATAGAACTAAACGTTCCCTCCACTCGTGATAGAACAATAGCACACACAAAACCCCTGCGCGTGCTGAGGCCTTTACTAATACCCTTAAATGTCCCGAGGCAAAACACAGTACGGGTCATGTGCACATTGGTTTCCAACATCTGCGGATTGCAGTCTTTGGGAAATATTGGACTGGGCGGAGCATTCCGTATTCATGTAGTGCGACTGAAAAACACGTCTCTAAATTGAACTGTGTGTCCTAAAGCTGGCTTAAGGGTAAACTGATGGCTATTTCCGGTGATACGGGTATTGCGAGTGAATTAATGGAGAGAAGGAATGCAAGTGGCTAACTCACTTGAACATCGTTTGTTAAAAAAGCGATAAAACAGAGACAAAGAAGAGAGGGTACGTCGGTGTTCGAACGAGTCCAATGGCTCTGCGATATTGTTGTCTCTTATAAATTTAATCGCTCGCTTTTGGATTCTGTCTAGAAGGTGCAGAGTGGTGTTGAGGCACCAGACCAGAACTGAGCGTTGTGCTCAAGCTTACAGCGGATATAAGCCTTATAAATCTAGGCCAAATTCGAGGGGGTGAAATATTTCCTGCATCGACTAAGGAAACCTAGACATTTCGCAGCATTTTTGGCGACCTCAAATATGTGATCGTTCCAACTAAGTTATCGACACAAGCGCCAGCAGCAGACAGCATTGAGTTTTTGAAGCATTGAATTCCATTCTATGGTCCTCACTCCAGTTAATTATGCTGCCAAGTTCGGAATTCAATGTGCTTAACATACGCTGCCGTTCTGAAGGGCGGGGTTCGTGAGTCTTAGAACAAATATGAGAAGCTGAGGGTGTTGTCATCAGCGAAGGAGTGAATTGGATTAAAAGAAGCAGACAAGAGATCATTCATAAAAATGAGAAAGAGTGTCGGCGACAGATCAGAGCCTTGGGGGACACCAGCATTTATTTGGTGGATATCGGACTTGAACCCATCCAAAACAACTTGATGGATTTTAATCCATAGAAGAAGATATTCATCGATGCCATAGGCAAGCATTTTCTGTCTCTGTCAAATGCCAACTACCTTGCTTTAGCCTGTATTGTGCACAGATTGGTTTCACTTTTCGGTGAGATAAGCTAGAAAATGCTGCTGAACTGCCGCTCATAAAAAAGCTTCCGCGATTCAAGATATTTAATTAAATGACTATTTATCAGTATTTCCGTGACCTTTCAAAGAAGGGACGTAAGTGCTATGGGACCGCCCGAGGAGGGTGATGAAGATTCACCCTTTTCAAGGACGGGCTGGACAAATGCTGTTTCCCATCTACTCGGCAAGAGACCTGAAGGGTAGGACGGATGAAAAAGCTTACGCCGTGGTTTGGCCAGCGAAGAAGAACGACTCTTCAGAGGTATTGGGGGATACAATTCGGGCCAGCGGATTTGTGCACGTTGAGAATAACGCTTGCCAATCGCTGTTTCTTTGGATTCAAGGTGCAATTGACAAATAGAGCCCTCTTCTGTAGGTCCAAGCTGATTTCATACAGCACATTGATCATCCCTGTCCTGATCTACGGTGCAATTCAAAAGCTGATGAAATAATCTGTGGTTCTTCGGAGAGAAGCGTGTTGCTTGCGATCGTTGGTACTGCTTGAAGATTCAACCACGGGCCGACATGAGTCAAGCCAGGCGTCCACGGATACAACCCATAAGCGGGCAAGTTCAATTAACACAACAATTTCGGTGCAAAAAGTCTTCGCCCAAAGCTGCGAGCCAATGCAGTAGAAGACGGCAGCGTCAGAGGAAAATACTCAAGCGGAAAAGGATATCAACCAACTTGCTGTACACAACTAGAGGCAGCTAGCTTCCCCAGCTGGAAAGCCTTTATATTCGAGGACCAGGCCCGAAAATCCGAAAGAGGAAAAAGACTTACAACGAGAACATACATACTTCGCCAAGATAAGAGTAAAACTGGATTAAAGATGTGCTCTTCATTGAGTACATTAAATGGTCATATCCCGCAATTAAATCTACCAAAATGCATTCATTTCACAAGGCTTCAACCCGTGGGGTGGGGGTTGCTGGCTGCTGAATTCCCCCGTGCTTTTATTTCTAAAAATGAGTTACCTTCATAATGACCAGACTTAATTTGTTTCTAAAGGAATGCGGTTATGGAGTCACTGATGGAGCAGTTTGAGTGATAATATCATCTGACGAAATCAACCAGTTTTTGCTATTAGCTATCAAGATCATGCGGCTTTAAGCCACATTCAGTGTGCTTAATTTACACTCGGACATCGTCTCATATCATTTTGAAAGCACTTAAGAACTGGAGTGTCTTATGATTCTCTCGGTTCGATGTACATTCAAGTTTAAAATCGTTTTAATGAAGTCACAACATGTTTTGATGCCTTGATGCCTTAAACAACACTCTATGCTTCTTCTCCTCTCATCAACTTAATGGTCTAATGTTCTGTGGCTCATTATGTAAACAGTATTTGTTTACGTCTGAAGATTTCGACTGGAACGGGTTTATCAAAATCATCTTCTTCTGTTGTCAATTACACGCTCAATTGGACGGAATGTCAGCATATGGGCATTAAAAGTGAATTCACAGCCAAGCATTCCAAGGAGAACTGGTTGCACTGTTTCCGGGTGCAAGTTTTGCTGCGAAAATAATACCATTGCGTCGAGAAAGAGATTAAATTCTGGTAAAACAGGCCAGAGCTTCATGCTACTGTTGAATATTTGTTAAATGAAAGCCTTTCGATTCGAGATCTGCAGACGTTTAATAATGCAATGGCCACAATCGGCACTCACCACCTTTTCGTCGATTTCAAGGCTGACAGCGTGAATAGGGACGAGCTGTACAGAGCCAAGCTCGCTAGACTATGTAGAGCGACCATTGAGAATTCTCGCTGCTGCACCAAAGAAATGAATTCACCGAGACATTGACAAATGGCTTTAGACAAGGCGACGCGATGTCATGGGACTTTTTCAACATCGTTCTTGAGGAAGTGGTGCACAACTTACTAGTCCAGATAAGAGGCACGATCTACCAAAAGTCCGTACAATTGGTCCTGTTTGCGTTGATGGCTTGTGGAGAAGAAGACTCAACCACGAACTGAATGGGCTGTACAGGAACATGAGTCCAGCTAGGCGACTACAGATTCAACACCTAAGATGGCTAGGCCAAGGAGAGCGCATAGACAACAGGACCCCCACATAACCGATGTCGCACAACAGGACCTCAGCATAATAAGCACAGTATTTAAACTTCGAGGCGAACTATTAAATCTTTATTTTATTCCACATCGACCCGATCTTCCAATTATATGCGACCTGTGCAACCTTAAGAAGAGGGAGGATGTATACCATTTCATCGGAGATGTCCCATTTTGAAAGAATTCCGCGTGAGACATGTTGAAGTCAACGTGCTGGACTTAGATCCGGTTACCAACTTATTGAACGGAAGTCAGGGGTGGGGAGTTTTATAAAAATAGATTACAACAGAAACCGTACTTTAGAAGGCGATTTTTGAAAAAGCAGGAATATATAGACGTGTCGTTTTATCCGAGATTCTAGCAACTAACAACTAACAACTAAATGCACAAGCAGCTCGGCAGTGCTTGTGACTAAAACTGATCACTGGTGATCTCTTCTCGACCTCTCGCCCGTAATCCGTGGCCCAATCTTCTTTCTTTAGTATTTTTCTTTCGAGGAGTTGGCGGTGTGCGTGCATGAGGGATTGCACAAACGTAGTGCACGACGGTAATGAGAACTTCCCTCAGTAACGCCATCTATTTAATACGGGTACTTATTGATCTATCCTCTAGATCGGTCGTTTGAGTTGTGGTCTTGGGTAGAGTGGTGCTTTCTTTTATCGCAGCCAGCTCGGTTAGGGCATTTTTGAAGAGGTCACAACTCGCTATCATCAGTTTATGTCCTAGACACTGTGTGGTACTGTCCAATGATAGTCTGAACACTGCCGATAAGGGAGAACTGCTGGTGAAGGATAAGCCCAAGCGCATGAGAAATATAATAGCCTCGAGTGATTGCCATCGGTGTTGGCCTATGGGGACGTGATGGGTTGGTTATGATACACATCAGACTACTGGCACTGATAGATAATTTCTGTGACAGTATCGTTAATTTGATCCCAACGGCAAGTGGTGCATGGACCAACTTTGAAAACCGGATAAAGCGTATTAACTTTGCTTTCACTGTGATTGGAACGGGGGCCCTCTCTAACCAAAGGCAGGCACTTAACCAACTGCGCCAGCCAGCTGTGTTGGGCACTTAATAGTCATAGGCAGGCGAATTTTCGAATTTTTGGCATGTGTTGGGGAAAATATTTCTTTTATAGTCATTGCTAGCACACAAGATGTCCGTATTCTAAGATAGGACGAAATGTCTTAATATGTGTTGTGTACAACCAGAGTACCACACATGATTTAAGGGCGAACGCGGGGACATGCATGCGGGCATAGAACGCTGTCCTCGGTATTTTCCTTCCAGTTTTATGGTTATTTACATGGGCAGACAAGCGATCATAAAGGATATGCACACACGATCAATAAAATCCCTGATGTCTCTCATCTATGCCTAAGGGGGATCACTGACGGATGCATCCACACCCTTTGCGGGTTCCCAAGCACCGATGAACTTGCTCGAAAAAGGGCTGCCTTGTCTTAGGACTCAAATCAGGATACTCCGTTTCCTACACTGTATTGTATGTAAACAAAATCAAAGTTATTAACTGATGTCATTCTCGCCACAAATCACAGAAGAATGCACAATGACACCTGCAGGCCATCTAAACAGATGTAGTCTGCACTGAACCAAAACAGAGTTGAGAGTAAATAAACAAGACATTAGTAAGACCACTGCCTTATGGGAAATCAAGCAAAGGAGCGTCCTATGACCGCTTTTGTAGAATTTCTGGAGATGAGAAAAAAGAGGAGATCCATAATCTCGACACCTGTCCAGCAGTTTCAGCAGGTAAGAGAATCGTTCAGTGGCCTAGAAGGTATGTTGGATATGCAGAATAAATCACCCATTCTTGCCAAATAGATGAAGTGCGCATTACAAATTGACCACGAACAAGTAAACTGATCATCAATTGGCGGCATTTGTCGCAGGTGCAGACTATGCCGCACCTTAACATCGCCCTTAATTAGCCCCATTTCAGCCCGTGTAGGTTTCTTGTTTGCCTAATTCTTGACGAAACACTGTATCACGTGACGCAAGGATGAAAGTCAAAAGGGTATTTGTGCAAACACAACGTAAGTGTTTCACTATTAGTGTTAAAACAACAAAAGCGGTCTGTTTTGTTTTTCAGCATTTTATACAAGTTTATAACAATTTTTTGGATTTGGAACTGAATATGTGGGCTTTGAAAAGCACAACCAGTTTAAATACAGATGCCTTACGTAAATTGGCCAGACTGGCGTTGTGTCCCCTCTTCAAAGTCTATTGCCTCTGTCTGCTCATTCATAGGAAACGCAAGAGAGCAAATATTTAAGACTTGGGCAAACATAAATATATTAGCTAAATGAGACACTAAGACAGGAAGCCGAGACACTATTGACACAGTTGTGGGGAAGTTGGGGTGACTGATGAAACCGATAACCACCGTTTGACGTCAATGGTCCTGGTTCAATACGAATTTGTCAATATTTACGCTCACGAAACTGACAGATGATGTCTGTCCCAATGACGCCCAATTGTGAGCTATGCGGCTGGTCCTCTGATTGAGACCGAAGCATAACATTGTTAATTTGAAAGACTAATCAACGTCAAAGGAGTTGAAGAGACGCCTGAGAAAAAAACAATGCTGTGTACACTTGCCAAATGTATGACTGCGTCAAGTGATAAAAGATAATGAAAACGGCATACAGTCATTACCGATTCGTCAGTATGATGTTAGCAGTGAATGCTCAACGATCGTGTTAGTTTTATCTCGTGAGTAGAATCAGGCAACTTTGTATACTGAAGGCAATTAAAAGGAAATTATTCGTCATATGAGAGTCATACGGCGGATTCGCATGTGAGATCAAGTCACTTTTCACTGGCATCGGTGAACTTTGGACCAGACTTTTGGGAGAGATTCAGAGAGTGTTTATGCACTCATCTGAGTAGACAGTCATTTAAGGCGGGCATATGTATTTGCCACTGTATTTAAACGCATGCAGTGTTGGTCATGTTGACTAACAGCTACGCTTCGCAGGTCACAGATCTGAGTTGAGGTTATAATTTAGGTACGAATGTAACCCTCTTAGGTCCATCGCATCAAAGTGGAAGAATACTGCGGATGAATAAAGTCTTCTCTCCTGTGCATTACACTGAAGATCAGGCGGTAAAGAAAAGTCAAAGCCCGTACAATATGAAATAAAATCAAAATAATAATCATTACACCTGGTCAACAGTGGTCTCGTTGCATGATGTTTTATACTCAATTCTAAATGGATTTGCCCCACTAATTTCAAAATTTGAAGTCCATTCCAATAGCAGCTCTAATTATTGAGATATATGATGGAGGGAATAGACAAAATTAATTTGAATGAAACTTTCTTTTATACGACTGCCTTACATGCGTCGACCCTACGACTGAATGCTCCGTCAATAGTCAGCCATTATATTGGTATTCCAGTAACCGTGGTATCACTCTTCTTGACGGAATCGTTCCCCTTGTTCTTCGCTTAAATTGCCCAGATTTTGAGGAAAACGATCTAAATGCTGAAGAGGAAATGTAAACTTAATGCTCATTTTGATTCCATTGCTGCTTGTAAACCACAAATACTGTTGTAAAATACAAAATCATCCATCATCATAACATCAATAAAAATATGGACAATAGCTTTATCTCGAAAACAAGAGCTGTCGGAGGAAAACCGAAAACAAGTTTGAAATCAGCAACCTCAAATTAGTAAGAAACAATTGAAACAAATGTGGTTTTGTTGACCAGTGTTCCTCAGCTTCTTTGACAACTTCTCATTAGAGTGAACTTTTTGTACTCAGAATCTGATGCGCAACCAGAGACAGGTCCGCCTATCGAACACTCGTAATACGTTGTATCTGAGAAGGACTCACGTTAAACTATAGTGGACAACCGTACGCCATGATTACCCAGATAAAGGCCAGATAATGGCTTCTGGAAAATAACCCTCTTGCCACAAACACAAACCTTTTTACGGCTTCAACCATAGCTTTCAAACATTTAGTCCGTTCTTGTGCGTCGAATATGCGCCGCTTTTTCATAGTGTCGTATACTGCTGTGTCCTGAAAAGATTCGTTTCACACTTCCGGAAGCTAATATTCAGCTTCCATTCGTCCATTGAATGTCGCCCAAAACCCGAACCGGTTGCTTGGTATGATCTTATAGTATTTACCCAATCCCTTCTGAACACGATTGTACGTCATTTCAAAGACCTGCCCTATTCAGGCAAAAACGATTTTTATACACTTTAACTGAATTTTAATAATTTCTACATTTGTAAATATAAACCCTTTTGTGATTAGTCTTCTGCAGACAAGCCACTCAGGCTGTGCAGATAAACATGTGCAAGATTTGAATTAAATTGAATTCTCGACCGAAGTTTCGTTGGAATTAAGGTGTATTTCTCCATCTTCAAGGATCGGTTGCACCAAAGCTATTTTCTAGTACCCCCTTACTGCGATACTAAGATAATGCAATACAGCTTTCGATAAGCAGTATTTCCTTGTTAGACCTTGACGCTTTTAGTTTGGGTCTATTGTCCTCTAGATGGTTATCAAATTCCCAGCGCGAGAGCTCTATTTACTCAAATTGGTATATTAACCTGACTTCAACGATATGTGCATTTGTAAGCCATCTGTACAGGATCGTAAGTCTTGTTTCTTGTTCTTGCTCTTTGTTTCATAATTTTATCTGTGCATTTCAAATAAACTTAGTGGATCACTCTGCTCGTCCAAAGTTCACTGAATCGCTTGCAGATAATATTCCTTCCTGATCTTCTTCAAAACACCAAGTTGCTGCATTTGTGTTAACATTTCTTCAGAAATCACTTGAGCCATTCATAACAAAGCAATTGAAAGCACATGATTACTCACTTTTGTTTCCCATGATCCCAAAGTGTGTGCCTTTATTATCGCAGACTTCTGGTTTCAGCGACGATAGCTCAACATGCCATACAAAGCGTGCTGTAATCAGTTAATTGGAGGAAACATTCGACAAATGCATAATTTCCTCAAATAAACACCTGAATTGGCTTCCATTATCGTATGATTTACCACCTATCGCCAATATACGCCGCCAAACCAGACACTATGTCATACAGCTCGTTCCGTTGCTTGAAGACTGGTCAGGGTGTTTTATTTTTAACTTAATTTAATTTAAGAGAATAGTGAAAGTATATAAAATGTGTATTTGAATTGGTAAATCAATCCTTGTCATTTACTCTTTGAAGATTATTTCATGTAAATGTTGATTGAAAAGTCAACAATTTTGGTTTCAACTATTTTGGCTGGTATCTAAAGTGTTATTAACTCTTGTCTGTCTTCCAGGAATGCAATTGACGCTGGCTTATCGGCATAGAGTATTTTGATGCAGCAATTTTAGCAGACTTACAAGTAGAGTGATCAGTAGTCTAACCACTTCAAGTCGCACGAACTAGTCAGCCAATTCACTGGCATTCATCGAGTGAAAAATTGTTATTATTTTGCTTCATTTCCAAAGATATTTGAATACCATTTATGTGTACGGGTGTGGCGTGTGGCGTTAAGCGTGATTCGCCAGATCTTTGTCCATTTATGTGCCCGATCTAAAGCGTGTCAGCCGTTACCAAAATTATCCTAAGACAGCATCAAAAGATTGGGAAATTGATCAACTTGAACTCCAGCACTGGAAATCTATATTGTTGGAATCTGTCTCTATCTCCTCACTTGGATAAACTATTTCCAATGGATGTGGGCATCTGTGGGTATAATCGATTCTTCGCCGCTAACAAATGATTTCATAAACTTCAGCCTAGTCCACTCCCACAATTCAAAGTTCCCACCAACGTGCTTATTTCCACGAGTCTCAGCAATCATTTTACTTTCATCGAACTCGTAGTGAAGAAAAAGTAAATGAAATCATGTCCGAGGAACTTAAATATTCTGGTCATCGCCAGTGTCATGCGACTACCTGTCATCCTTTTATTTGGAGGCCGATTAAAATACAAGCCCGGAGGGGAAAGAACGTAAATGTTTTGGTTATTTTGGCTTCACGGCATTGAATCAAGATGTGTTGCAAAATTCATGCGTTGCATAGAATATGACGCGGTTGACATCCAATTCATGACTCAATCTGAATAAAAACGACTTTTGCAGTCATTCCAATCATTTAAAAACCGCATGAGGCTTAGGGTTATTTATTTTCAAATTATGTAGCATTTATAGCGTCAATTTGTTGCATAGTTAAGTCCGACGAAGCTGATTAAAAAGTCTGAGAAGCACACATGCGCATTATACGGACCACGAAGTATAACTTCTGCTTAATCGAACAGCAATTGACAAGAACAGGCAATAACTGGAAAACGGATATCGGAGCCAAACAAATTGCCAATGGTTTATAGAAGCTTATTTCAAAGTTGATTTATGGATTTTTGTTTGTGATTGAAAAGCACATGCTTAAGGCAGCACTGCTTATCGTTTTTAAAGCTTTTTTATTATTGTATTGTCTTCAGTTTTCCCGATAATGTCATTGGAAGTCTGAGCCTGATCTGATAGCGGGTTACATAGGCATCCATTTAATGACAAGTTGTTGGCTTTGACTTAGCTCAAGCTGGTCAATATTAAGAGGTCTTCACTGACTGCACACTTTGATCCGCTGTCAAACATTTGTTCTTCTCTCGCCTAATAGTGATTTATTGTTTAAAGTGGTATCAATTAAAGTCACCTAAATCAATATACAACAAATGTAACCACGTTTAACTAAGATAAGAAGTCGGCAGTAGTACAACCGACAAGCTTTTCACTTTAAGAATGGTACTCGAGAAGGCTGTTTCGTAGATTTGGAAATGGCATACGATCGAGTTCCTCGATGTAAACTCTGCAGGAGTATGGGATTAATGGTAATCTTTTTATGGCCATTCAGTCTCTCTACACAAACTGTATCAGCTGTGTTCGGGTTACAGTGGGCGTTGGACTTCGCCAAGGGTCCGTCTTGTCACCTCTCCTTTTCATTACATTTATACATGGTCTGGATGTTGCAGCGCAGCCGAGGCGAGGAATGTTTCACATTGGGTGAGTTGAGGGTAAGTCATCTTCTTTTTGCAGATGACTTGGTTATCCTCACATCCTCCCAGACGGAACTCCAGCGCGCACTCGCTAGGATTGTTGCCGTATGTGCAGATGCTGGGTGAACGCTAACGTGGACAATTCAGAGACTATGGTCAATTCCAGAACGCCTGTTCAATACATTCTATATGTTAGTGGAGTCCCATTGAAGCAGGTGGAGAAGTTTAAGTATATGCTGAGCTTTCCTGTAGGATTGGCCAGGCTGTCTCAATTTTGAAACAACTTGGAAGATCTGTAAACAGAAAGGCCGAGCTTGGTGTGAAAGCCAAGTTAGCGGTTTTAAATTCATTATTTGTTCCAACTCTCACCTATTATATGACTCCTAGTTATGACTCATGAAATATGGGTAATGACCGATGGAATAAGATCGCGAATACAAGCTTCATTTCGGCAGCTTGTATTCGCGATTGATTTCTTCATGATGTTGTGGGAGTTACTCGGCGGGATAGGGTGAGAAACACGGCAGTACGCGAGGAACTCTATGCAGAGCAGCTGATTCTTGGAACGCTAACAGCCACGCTTTGGTGGTTTGGTCACGTGGCAATGTCTCCATTATCACAACACCTGAACTATGGAACTGCGCCTTAAATGCAACTCCATCAGGTAGGCTACCACTTGGCAGATTCAGGTTGGAACAAGTTCAAAAACTGGCCTGGTTGCGCTTAAGCATAGCTTCTGTTGAGTAAGAGTCGATGGCTGAGGATCGAGTGGCATCGTGCGTGCTTTAACACGCGGCTCTTTGTGGAACATGCGGTCACTGAAGATGTATGTATGTAAGAAGAAATATCAGTCGTGAAGTAGTGGATAAGTGCGTCCCACGGTATCAAGGTTCAACTCCCGACAGGAACACGGGATTCACGGTTTTACCTCTATCGAATCACTGACAACACTCAGAGAGTACAAGTGTCTAGAAAAAGATTATCAAACTTCGTTGTGTGGAGTCGTTGTTTTAGAAGCTAGAACCAGCTCCACCTCGGACTGGTGCCCCTTCCAAAAGGAAAGGATCTCATAGAGTCTCGGTCATCGGTGTAGATTCGACTTTGATACAAAAAAGTGAGTAATTGAATCTCCATTTAAATGAAACGTATTCACCGAGTGAGTCAATCACTCGGAGTGATGAGCGAAACCGCATTTTGTTGTGCGGTTTTCTTTTTTGTTGACTGTCCCGAGTCCTGACTCATATTTGGGAGATATATTTTATATCTCGTACCAGCTTGGTGTACGAAATGAACTCATTGATTCTGAACGCATCCAATTAGTCTTGGCCGCTATTTGACAAGTTGCATTTATGGAAAGTTGCCGCGATAAAAGGTGTAACCTCATTTCTCTGGAATCGTGGTATGGACTAAGCCCAATACGCGAATTCATGGAATGACGCAAGTTTCGCTAGTATACGGAAATGGTCACAGTCACAAATCCTTCAAACCGATGAGACTATGTTTGTCAAGCAACTGTGATGAACTGTGATCATTTTGTTTTTTGTTTGTCGGAGTTTTTTTTAGCACTTCACTGGAGCACCCAAATTCAAAAGCTGGTCCATTGTACTACCAGGTAGCAACCTACATTTACTGAAATATTATGGTCTTGCGGAGGAACACAGCAGACGCTTCTGCGATGAGGAGCCTACATCACATCATCACTCTATGTAGGGTGGGACAAATATAGATTTCTTCTTAAAAATGCAATAAAATGAACAAAACTAAATTTTCATTTATGTATAATGGCTTTATTAGTAAGAACAAATAGTCCCTTTAGTCATGAAATACGTCGTTCAAGTGGCTGCTTCGGCTGGCTTCGCAGTAGCGCATTCTGTCACCCAAGTTTTTCAAGACCTTGTTAATGGTTTCGGGCTGTAGCTCACGGATCACTTGAATTGTTTCCGGATTGTTGGCATAACACCGGTTCTTCACGGTTCCCCACAAAAAAAAAACTCCAAGGGTGTCAAATTACAGTTCTGAGGCAGCTAATCAACATTGTCGACGGTTAGTAACACGATTTGGGATGCATTTGGTGCGCAAAAGATAGATTGTGGCATAGCCTGTGTGGCATGGCGCTCCACCTTCCATAAACCAGAGGTCGTCCAAATCTATGTGTCACTAAAAAAAAATGTCGGTTAACATGGCTCTGTTACGTCGACCGTTGACCGAAACATTGTTCCCTGAATCATTTTCGAAGAAAAATGGTCCACTCCACAATCAGCATCAAACTGTCACTCTCTGTGGGTGCATTGGCTTCCCGACAAAAACGTGCAGGTTTTCCGATCCCCAGATGCGGCAATTTTGTTTGTTAACGTCAAAAAAGATGATTCTTCGCCCAAAATAGTTGTCCAATTGGTGCTCTGCTAACGAAGCAGAGCGTCGCGCGCCTTATGATGCTGAGTCAACTGGACCTTGTAAGCGAATAATCAGAGACCTTTGTGCAGAATTCTCCTCAGGCTAGTGCGTGAAATGTTGAGCTGTTGAGATAGATGGGGAGTTGATGTTCGTGAATTGCATCTCACACTCTCGGCCACAGCAGCCATTTGTCTCGCACCGTACTACGACGGAGACCACTGACTGTTGTCCACTAGCATACCAGTCTCACGAAATGTCTGCACAAACTGGCGAAAAGCAGTCACGGGGGGTGCTTCATTTCAAACTTTTTCTTTTCAAAAAACGCACTGTTTGGGGTTTCCCAGCGTCGTTCAAGCGTAAAGCTACTCATTTGGTTCCGCGGAGGCATCATACTGACTTTCTGTCAAGATATCGAGCGGGAAACAGCTGTCAGTGTCGAAATAACCTATGATTTAAAAAAATACCACTAGATGATCCACCCTGTATGTTCGCATTGGATAATTTTATGTACGATGAATTCGCATTTCCCTCATATCGATACCGAGAATATATTGAACGCCCCTCGTATGTAAAGAGATTTGACTTTTTGTGCCTAAGACAAGAACTGCTGGTTGATAGATTTTCATTAGTTGGTCATGGTGGTTCTAAACCTCACTTTGTGTGATGTTTCCTATACATGTTCTACAGACGTTAGACCAAACAAAAGATCACTGCGTCGCCCAAACCAATTTCAGACACCACTACGGGTACCGTCGCACCCCATCAGTTTTCCTTGCAACTTTCAACTGACCAAATACGTACAAATCACGAATAATACTCAATAATCCGCCTCATTATCGGCTTATAAATAAACGATCTCGCCAATCATTTTCGCAAAACAACTCTTGACTCTGCAATAATATTATTCATCTGCAAAATATTCACAAGTTGATACTGCGCAGAACTGATACAAAGTCTTTCCGACAAACAAATTAAAATACGCCACACTCAGCGGAAGACTGATTCCGCTAAATCATTATTTACCGCACCAATTATCATATTTATCAAAAAACTGCTGCTACCTGTCACGGGTGAATGTGCCATAACTACCTCGGCGAGTGCTGGCCATAAATCACAAGCATATTCGCATTCTACTCCAGTTCACCGGCGGCGTTGAGGATGCGTTTGGCCGATCAAAAAATATACCTAAATGCTCCCAATCACACAAATTAAATTCAGCAAACCAGTTTGGCACACATCGGTCGCGAGCCTTTCGAACACGCCTAATTTTGGGTGTTATGTCTGCCTTAGATGTGTGTTCACGATCAATGAAGCCAATCTGTGCATATCGTTAAAAAATTAAAAAGAAATCTATTCACTATCGCCGCATGTACAGTGTACGGCGAAAGTGTGAAATATAAATCTTTCGTGAGGATTAATAAATCCGAATTGACTTTCACCGGGCACATCGTCAAATTTAACATCAGATTCGTCGCTTTTTGAGTTATTTACTTGTGGTACCTTTGGGTGGAATAAAAAAAGGATGGATTTGTGGATGTTGAGCTATTTGTCTTTTGATTTATTCAATTCTGGTCATAACCTCAAGCTATTCCTGTGTTAGATACAAATTGCACAAACATGTAAATTTGAAAATAAAACGTAGCCCTTCAGAGAAAACATAGAACTTACTTACTCATCAGACCAACGACCCTTGCAGGGTGTAAGCCTGAGCAATAGCTACCTTCCATCACTGACGTTCCTGGACACGTTGCTTCAAGTCATCAAGCTATCTTGCGTCCGCGGTACCTTGGGCCTTATGCAGGATTTTCGGTCTTCCTCTTCTTCTAGAAGCAAGTGACTTGGACTCGAAGACCCTCTTAGCTGGAGCATTGGTGTCCACATTCACTCGATATGGCCAAGCTAGTGCAGTCGACGGATTTTTGCATTCCGGACTACATCGACGTCTTGGTACAGCTGGTGGAGTTTGTTACGTTTTCTCCTCCACTCACCTTCCTCGCAGACGGGACCATATATCCGACGTAGAATTTCCCTTTCGAAGGCACCATGAATTAGCTTATTTTAGCTATTTTGCTTATCATCCAGCTTTCGGCTTTATATGGCAGGAATGCCAAAATAAGAGTTCTGTAGAGCATGACAGTTTAAACGATTTCAGCAAAATACCGATCAACGCACTAGTCAAATTAGAATTGAGAAAACCGACTAGTTGTCATAAACCGTGGCAACCCTCTTTATTTTTGGATCATCCAGGTGGCGGTGCAATGGGCCTACTATGGCCTATGCTCAGTAATGCCGCTACCTACTTACCTGCTTAGAGCATGATATTGGTCATCCGAGTCAGAAGTTTTGACAATCCAAAGTAGCCGCGGTGGAAAAGGGCGATTCTACGGCAGATCTCCAATAGGATAGCGTTTTTGGAGTTCACGTTTGCCCCGAGGTAGACAAACTGCGTCGAAATTATTCAACTGTCGTATTTTGTCCCATATGGTGTGTAAGGGAACGATTCTAGCTCGACAGCATATATTTCGTTTTGTGCTCATTAACCTTAAGCATTTCGCTTGTTCTTCAATCGGCGTGAAAGCTTCCACTACGGCACCTTGGCCAATGCGCGACGATGTCGATGTCATCTGTGTGACCCAACAGTTGGACTGACTTGTAGCTGATAGTGCCTTCCGCATTTACAGTTGCTAGCCGGGGAAGATACTGCTTCTCCAATACCAGATTGAAGAAATCACACGACAGCGCAAACGGCTCCGAGATCCTTGAACCGAACTGCATGGTGCATCACATATGTGTTAGCGTGGTGTGACACAAACTCCTTGCGATGAATGCTGTTGTATGCGTCTTTAAAGTCGATGAAAAGGTGGTGCGTATCGATTTAACTCGCTGGTCTTCTCCAGGATTTGCCTTATTGTGAATATTTGGTCTACAGTCGGTTTTCCGAGATGGAAGCGGCACTGGTACGTGCCGATCATTGCGGTGCAAAAACAGCCTTAGACGTTCACACACTACCGTGGGCAGGATCTTGCAGGCGACGTTGAGTAGGGATATAGTTGTTGCCTCTATAGTTGTTGCAAGAGGTAGAATCGCCGTTTTTGTGAATGGGGCACATGGAGCTGATATTACAGTCATCGGGCATTCTTTCGTCTTCCAAAATTCTACAGATGATGCGGTGCAGGCTCCCTACCAGAATATCGCCACCGGCCGAGAAAATATAGAATAGCTGGTCGTAAATGGTTGTTTGACCTTACGCGAAATATTCCCACGAAAGAAGAAAACAACCAAATCATAGCATGATACTTTTGAAATGGCCGATTGTAGATCAGAGGAACGTTCACAGTAAGCTCCACTGAAGCAGATCATGCAACAGATCGACAATCACCATTCACCAATCACCTTATGCACTGTCTGCTCAAAGTCGAGCGCGGGTACATGCGCAAGGGCCTGCTGTGACGTCTTCGAAATAAGGCCCAAACCTATATAGTCGGTTGCGTGCGTTGCGTTTACAATCCACACAAATCACACTTGGCGGATTGCAAAGAAGTGCCCAATGAATACGTACGTTATGTTCGAAATCCATACAACTCCGATACGACAACAACAGAGTAAAATGGTTTACGTGGGAAAGGAACTGTCAAAGTATGAAAACGTTAAAAGTTGACCAATATCACGATGGATGTGATGCATTCCACTTGTGGGCCGCATTTGCTGTCACTCTCTACCACTCATCGGGCGGTCAATTATGTTGTTATAACGCAAGGTTTCGGCTTGAAGAGACGACTGTAGGGTTTTTCAAAGCGATGTGGCTGCAATACATAAGGCACCACTGGTTTTGAAAGTTCACAACGTAACCAGCTCCATTTTTTCTGATGGCCAAGTGGAGGAATAAAGGGCATAGCATCAGACATTCTGACATCGAAGCTGGTTAAACGGTCCAGATAGAGACATCCTTGGTGAACCGGGCATACTGAAATCCAAGAAAACGAAAAGGTGGTCAGCCTCGAGTAAAATGGGATCAGAGCTGGAGGAATCTCTAGTCATCCCGTATGCGCATAAGCCGCTCAGCTCCATAAGGAACAAAAACTAGAGGACGAAACTGGAGCCAGAGCTCGATGGCTTAGCTTGAGTATTGCAGCAACGGCGAAGACTCTATGGCCGACGCTGAGCAAAGAGCGATGAACATCACTGATCGGTTTTAATCGCAAGGATCTACGCATGCTAATAAAAGTCATTAATGGGCACTGTACCATAGACACACATGCTATGCATGCATATGCAGCTGCAGAGTTGAGAAAGGAATAGAATCTATCCAACATCTGCTCTGCGATTGTCCAGCCCTATCAAAGAAAAGGAAGGAGTTCCTGGGAAAGCACTTCTTGGTAGAGCTAGAGGGCTTAACCGATGTTGAGATGAAAAATCTCCTAAGATTCATATGGCTGGTTTTATGACTAACTCAGGTCTCACGTTGATAAACCCACCAAGGTCACAATGGACCCAACACGTTGGGATCTACGTGAGCCACGGCCGAGGGCCGACGGAGCACTCATACTCACCTACCTACTGGTCATTTTCAAACATGACAGCGTGCGTAGAGACGAGCTGTACACCGATGTCAAGTTGTGACATTCCGTAACGAAATCATAGAGACCTTCCGTTCCAGAAGACTGCTCAGCTGTTAGGATACGCGGACGATATTGATGTGATTACCCGAACACAGTGAGACATAAATGAGGCGATTACCAGCATTTAATCAGGTACAGGGTGACCAGAGAAGAACGATGATGACGCCATGCCATAATCCGTACAAATCAATCTTTGTGGATGCCTTGATTCAATTCATTCGATGTTTGATCAATTGTTTTGGATCTAATATTATCAATTTTGCTTGTCGACATAGCCGCTTAGGCAAAAAATGGGTCTCATCCGAGAAGATGATCTTTTGCCAAAAACCGGAGCTGCGAGCTAACATTTCCAGCCAAGTTATGGGACTCAAGGCATTGTCTGGTCTATGGTAGTCCGGTTTCAAATCTTGCATCACCACAATCGTATACGGATGTAGGCCCAAATCCCACCGCAAAAAAAATGCGGAATAGACTCTCGGCGATGCCCAATTCAGCGGATTAACATTTCTGGAACTTCTTAAAGACTGGCCACTGGCCGTCAATGTTTTCTTCATTTCGCACCAATCTCGGTCTGGTTGGTGGCGTTTATTAAAAAAGTCTACTCCCGCCCAAACTCTTAAACGCTGCTATGAATTGTCTGCACACTGAAGGCGTGATGACGACCTCATGACGAAATTCACGTGCGTTGCGTATTTACAACTAAGACGAAATTTTAGATAATTTTTTTTAATAATTTCCTTACGTTTGGCAAATGCGAATCGATGCATGGTAAAATGCAATATCATAGTAAATATTTTGACAGCCAGATGTTATTGATAACTTTGACAGCTGCTGAAACATAACGATTGGAAAAACTATCACTGATATCTGGTCACCCTTTAGTTCGCCTACATCCCAACGGACATCTTCACGTGCGTCACAAATGTGCAGTGATATTTAAAAGTGACGTTTATGCGACCTAAACTCTAGAACTGCTGTGGTGCAGTCCAATCATGAATTAATCCCAGACACACCAACGTCCATTTTCATAGAACTACCTCCGCCGTGTCACTGACAATGCCGAGAGAGTATATCTGTCAATAAAATCTCCTCACTACTCAGAGTCGGCGTAAGACTGGTGGTCACTCAACTTTACAGTGAGAAAAGTAAATGTGCATTCATTTTTCATTCGAAATGCATTCTTTTCCACGCAGACTGTAGGAAGTGGGACAAATCATTTCGCGTATAAAAGTGATGTCATGTGTTATTGACTGAGGGCGCTTCAGTAGGACGCTACGACTCAGCATGTCTCTGTCACTTTGGAATAACAAACAACTTTCCACAGCACAGTGCAACGAAAAACCAGTTAATTGGCCTGTAGAAAAAAAAATCACCCATAAATCAAGCAAGAATTAGCAAAATTGAAATGAAAATTCATTCACGATGAATTGCCGTAATTGCAGGGTTCTAGAACATGTGACCAAGTGTTTGTTAAGTTGTGAACAGAAGTGTCTTGTGACTTCTGGGACAACTGATTAACTGTTAATGCGACATCAAGTATCAGTTATTTGGTTGTTGATTGAATCTGTCTGACATGAAGTCAAGTCTCAATTAGAGAGCTGACATCGAGATGATCATCTTACATCATTTTTACGAGTACAAATAACATTCACATTCATTGCTTGTAAAGGCAAGGTCTTTGCTCAGACTAGACGTGGTTGTGAGGCAGCCATTTTTTAACTCACCAGCCATACGGCGTTCAAATCATTGAATGCGACTTGGATATCCACTTATAAGACTCAGCAGCGCCAGCGTCGGTCTTCTAATCTCACGATAGAGGGTGCTTCCAACAGGGTGCTTAGCAGTGCATTTATTGACTTGTGGAGGTGCTGGGGTAGGAGGTACCATTATCAGGGGATTCAATCTACTCTTATGTTCAGCATTAGTATTATACAGGTACCGCATGATGTGAATGAATTATTCCCCAAAGACAAATTTTATGGATACTTTGGTTAACGATATCTAAATGCTACGGAAAGTTATCTAAGGTGCGCAGGCAGAGCAGACGTCTAATAAAAAACTCAATATTTCCCTCATCTGAACAGTCAGCCTATTTGGGTGCCTTGCAGCGTGCAATACTAAACCCACTGGGTCTTTAACTGGGCTGGAAAATAAGCCAGAACAGAAAGAAAAGAGAAAGGTCTGCAACAAGAACTAATATTGACGGGTGTCGCCATGGTGTTTTGTGCTCGATATCAATTAATCCGGGCGTTGGTGCCATGTATGTAAAGTTTATGTATGCATCATATGGTCTTTTGCAAGAGCAGCATCCTCTCCGAACTGTTTAATCCAGATTTGAGGTCTTACAGGCATTAAGCTTCCCATGGCATAATATGAGTGGCGCTACAGCCTGTAGAGGGACAGGGGCTTGCTTTTACAGCAACCACTCGTGTTTCGCATGCTATTGTTCTCTCACCATTACTCTTTGAGCATTGAGCATTTTTATCGTGCCGGGAATCGAACCTAGACACCGTAGGTTCCACCACATTTTTCAAGTCACCAGAAATCGGACTCGGTTACTTCATTGGACCAATGATTTTGAAAATAAAAGGTGTTTTTTTATTTTAGAGCTATAGAACTTTGAAATGGAATTAAAACAAAGATGATTTTTTTAAATTGACATAACATTTACTTTATTCGAAAGACAATCTTCTGGCATTATAATTTATATATAATTTTCGGCATATGACAGCCACGGTTGGATCGGAAGTAGTCTAATCTGGAGGTCAAATTTCCGATGACTTTTCCAACATTTGTGGTTATATATCGGATATAACGCGGCGAATGTTGTCCTCCAAGTGTTCAATCGTTTCGGGCTCATCTGCGTTGACTATCGACTTCACATATCCTCATAGAAAATAGTCAAGCGGCGCTAAATCGCACGATCCTGGAGGCCAAAGCACGCGTCCATAACGTGAAAATATGCGGTTACCAAACGTTTCCTTCAATAAATCAATTGTGGCACGAGCTGTGTGCCATGTTGCGCCGTCTCGTTGAAACCACATCTCCTGCACATCCTGCCTGTTAAATTGATGAATATTTTCTGTAGCGTTCCGACCAGCTTCGTTTTTAAAGAAGTACGAACCAATTATTCCACCAACCCATAAAGCACACCAAGCATTCAATTTTTATGGATGTAACGATGTCTCAAAATACACTTGAGGATTATCATCAGTCCAAATATGGCAGTTTTGTTTATTGACGTATCCATTCACCCAAAAGTGAGCTTCATCGCTAAACAACATTCGCTTATGAAAATTGGGATCAACGGCAATCTTGTTTTGGACCCATTTACCGAGTCTACACCTTGCTGTGCCAACTATGCTAACCAACAAATGCCAAACCAAATTAAAAATAAACCACTTGGCAGCTGACAAAATGGTCGCCAGTCAAAATTCCACAAAATGTGCGGGATATCGCAGACGTAAGATTTAATTTCTTCATATAAATTTCCCCTGAAATCCATCATCCCACACAGTGGTGTTGCGCACCTTAATTTCATCACCTGAAGGCACAACATCACTTGTACACAATTGGCCTGAGTTTGAGTTGGGATTGTGTTTGATAAAAATCGTATGGATCGAGAAACAGATGCGTCTATACATGGACCGAAACTGTTTGAAGTCGCTTCTTAAAAACTAATTTAATAGTACGGGAACTTCGGAATCTTTGAACACTACTCGCAATTGACTGCCTTTATCTTTAAGACTTTTTCACGGTTGGGGGTTACCCGAGTTTGGGTACCATTACAACTTTGACAACTTTCCATTGTCGTGTGCCAAGCTGTAGGTGTCATTTATAAGGTAGACGTGTAGGCATCATTATGCCTCATGTAACACTGAAGTCCAGTGATAAAGTCGAACTCAGGAGCATTTTTTTCGGCTTGAGCGTATTAGCACAAGTTCGTCTCCTAATTACGATACTTAGGATATATATTATCTCCGACTCAGTGGAGCTGACATGAATGGTAAGTTTGCGATGAGTGGAATGAGTCGATGGAGTGAAACCCTCAAGAATTTGCATCAGCGAGACATCAGAGCTTGGCAGGAGCAGACAAGTTGTTGAACACTTTCTATCTCTTCTTCATCCTCCAGTTTCCAAGTTTGTGCGATGACGCCTATTTTCCTGGCGTGATCTTCCAAGAGATAGTGTCCTGTAATGGGAACAACCATGCGACTTATATGTGATATGTTTAGAGAAGACAATTGTTTAAAGCTATCGTGACCTAGACTAGCAAGCAATAGGTGCTAGCCATCTCTTGTTGGAAAGTGCTGTAACGTCCCTTCGTAACCAAAGATTTCCAGTAGCGAGGGGTACTCTCATTAAGTTTTGTTCAATAGTGGAGGCAGAGTTGTTGGGTGTTTGGCTTACTTGTCCATTGCACAGTTGCCTGGAATGCGCGTCCTGCCACCCAGGATAGACGAATTGATCAGCTATCGCTCATCTAGAGGCAAACGACGAATTGATACTAGTTTTGAGTTTTGAGAGACGGGTTCCGGTGCCTTAATGAGTGCCTGAATGTCTATGAAAAAGCTACTATCGCGCACGGATCCACTTGAACCATGACAGTGCTTGGGGAACTCCCATAATCTCGCCTGACAAAACGCTGCAATATTCTGTGAGTCTCTCGGAAAGACGAAGGTCGAGGTTTTCAGAGAAAGTGCCGCCTCCAACTCCTGTTTCCGATTTCGAAATGACGGTCATGCAATTGTATGCAGTTTCTGAACGGAATGTGGTTGTTGTCCTGTAGCCACCTGGGTATGATCGCACATTTTCTCGTGCGATTTTCGTGTTCGCGTTGAAGACGTGCTTCTGTAAGGAGGAATGAAGACGGTCAAGTAGATTGAGATTAAACGTGATGTCAAGTGCATCAGAAGGGGCTTTTCTGACTACACAGTCACTACACAAGTTGGATTGTTCTGGAACTTTCCTGAGTGTGTTGTTGCGCGTCGTCCCATATAGGATAGGACACCAGACAACTATTCTATATAGATGTAGACCTTCGTTTACAATGTATAGTGGGCCTGTGTGGTTGGAGACCCCTATGGCCCTCCTAAAAATGCTAAGAACTATTGTAGCCTTGGTTGTGTATAGTTCCTTCTAAGTAACATGTGAAATTCGCTGCGTATGGCGCTATAATTTGCGGTGAACCTGGGCCTCAAATAACAACCCAATTCATCTAGGGCCTGCGTTGGTAACAGTCTCCATTGCATGAAGTCGAGAAACGCTGGTGTTCTCTGTTGCCTTTTTCCCACTCAGCGGGCTTGTTTACAAATGTGTGCAGTAATTTTCCGCGACATTTGACAGTTGCTTCTAAGTAGCCTACGCTTGTTTTGGGCGTCTACCCGCGTCGTTCATTCGCCCTGACGTTCGTCTTATTGGAGTTGCATGTGCTAGGTAAGTGATAAGACCATTTTTTTAAATGTGCACATTTCCGTCATCAGCAGATTACGCAAATGGCTAACTGGGTATTATCTTGCTGCGCACGGCTGTGCGCCATGTCTGCGCCAGGTTCTTTGATATAATTGACCATTTCCTTTATTTCTGGCGGAATGTCACTGACAGATAACTGTCAATTATAAGTGATTTCTAAAAATATTCCGATTTATTTTTTTTTTTTTAAATTCAGACATCAAGAATGGAAATCTGCGATATGACAGAAATGATACAAGCAATGGGCAATCTTCAGATACTCTCATGACAAGTTCTACAAAACAGACTATCTGCTATCAACCAGCTTTACTTTTCGTGACATTCACAAGCACTTCACGTGAGAACTTACTATCAGAGGCCACGGTGTGGATTCTATTTCTGGATAGACACTCCGAGCAGATTCTATTTTCAAAAGAAATCCATAACTGGCTGCACGATGACAGTGATAACAAGATAGGGCTTAATTGAACTGTTTCGCCCATTGTTCCACAGACTACCGAAACATTTGATAATTGATTTACATGGCATTTGTCATCAGTTCAGATAGCGCTTAATGGCGGCGCATGGTTAGGGCCAGATGCCATGTCAGACAGGCGGCTGTCAAAAAGATTTGCGCACGTTTTGCACTCGTCGTCTACCAGCAGCGCTGGTGGCAGCAGTAAACAGAGATAAACCTTTAGGGAACATTGTGTGGCCATGTAGTAGAACAGAGCTGAGGAGTAATTGCTTCTGTCGCTAGCTACAATTAAGGCTAAACGGTCGCTCTGACACATTAACTGATGGAAGATAATGCCTGCGAATTTATGATTAGGAGAGTGAAACTCATTTTGGTAATGATTGTAAAAGTCCATGACTGTTGTTCATGATCACTTGTTCTTGTTTTGTTGGGCAGAAGGTCTGTGAGTTGCTTGGTTCTCGCGAATTTTGATGGTTTTAAGCGGGGTTGCGTGGAAATGCGATGAACTCCGCAATTACAATGCCTAGAAGGGAATGCACTCGAAAAGCTAGCGACGAGGTTCTTGGTCATTCTTTGGTCTAGTTGAGGGTTCTCTTACTCCGGAGTATCTCGTGACTGCGGTAGTACCTTATATAGAAACCTGGCTGTTGCGTTGTTGTGTAAAAGCTATTTAATGAAGAATGTTGCTGCGGCCTTTCAGCACAAATATCCAATGTTAGCAAGTACACAAGACAGTTCAGCGCGTTGTTTATAAAGTACTTGTGGTTTCATCAGATTCCGCTTTGTGTACAATAATTTATAGATTTCATTTGAATTGCATTTTTCCTCGCGTACGACAATGTAGGTCGTATGCCGCTGTGTGTGTTTTAAAAACACCGTCTTTGAGCAGAGAACCTTTTGATCTCCTGACAATCATGCCATCAACCGCAACTTCATTCCAAAATTCACTAGCATTTGATTCTGATTGGAGGAGAACTGCTATATCTTGAACTCTAGGTATATAGAGTGGGCCAATATAGTGCATAGCCACAAGGGAACACCGCTGTATAACTGATTGGCAGGACACGATATTGAGTTCAAGCCAGATTTCCTTCCAACTGATATGCCATCGTTTCCCAGAAGCCAACGGTACTAGACTTGGAAATTTGCACACGGAACTATTTAACTGTGATTGAGTGACAAGAGTGATCACTGTGGACTCTTCGCGGCTATTCTTCTCCCGAACGAGGCCGAAGAACTGGAGGAATATGTCTAGGGGAACCCTTATAATTGCAATAAGGCCAGCTTGCCACGCTTCTCCAGGACTTTATCCCCAGCACTACGTTCGAGTGGGCTCAATCCTCCAACAAACAGAATCCTGACGAACGAAGAGGTTGACAGGTACCTCATACAAATGGACGACTCTGTGGTGCAACCGATCCCTAAACGGAATAAAGACAAGAAACGCCACGGGTGCCTGTCTGACTTAGAGAAAGCGAGGGCCTCTTGCTTAAGTTGGTCAGGGTCCTCAACCTCATATTTATCTAAGTTGTATGTAGGTTTTTTTTAAAGACAGAGAACTTTAAATTGGCAACATTGCCTTCTGTGACAGCTGATGTGAGAGTTCTCGATTGTCTTGAGGATAGTTTTGTTTGGCAAGTCATCATGAATAGGCTAACGCCGAATTTTATTTTGGAAATCATGGCTCGTTTCGACAATTTCAAACCAAATCCATTGTCGAAACACTATTAGATCCAGAACAAGTCACTTTTTGGTCTGCTTTATGGGTAGATGGAAACATGTGTTACGGACACGATCAGCAAGAAATAAAGACAACAAATTTCACGCTTTACTCTTCTTTATTACTCGTCTTGTCGGATCACCATCTCTTCAGCGACTGATTGCCTGTCAGGATCAACATGCGGACTCCACGCACACATAATCAACGTTTCAACCGGACTTCACTCCAGCTTACTCGGGTAACAGAATACTACACACTTCAGCCCTCATAGCTTCCAAAAATTAAAAACGTTGTTTCCAGTACGCCACAATTAAGACCTTACTGGGCTCGGTCTTAATGCCTAGGGCTCGATTCGGTATCAGATATTTGAGCTTTGCTGACGACATAGTACAGTGGCCAAACACATCCACGAGGTGAAAGCCGCCACAAACGAAGCGATTACCAGAATCAAAGACTGGCTTGAATCTTCTGACTACAAGACCGAAGCTGTCTTAATAACCAGCTGAAAGACTCTGGAATACGCGAACTTCCGTGTTGGTTCCCAGATAAGCAGATCAGAAAATGCGTTAAAATACCTGCGGTAATGTTCGACAACCGTCTAAGCTTCAAGACTCACTCACATGATGCAGACAGCACCTTCCGGAATGCTAGCGAATATAGGAGGGCCTGGGTACGCGAGAAGGATCATGCTTTGCAGTGTGGTAGGCTCAATCCTTCTTTACGCTGCACCAGTATGGGGCAGGAGCTCTCACCACCAAGGAGGCAGCAAAGAAGCTACATTAGCAATAAGAACAATCAGCGGATGTCGAACAATCTCGGACGAAGCAGCATGCCTAATTGCGGGTATGATCCCTATCGACGTATTCGCCAACGAGACGACAAATCAAGCCTGAAGACAGAAGAAAGGGCAACATTTGTGGCAGTGTGGTAAGCCAGATGGGACACCACAACCAAAGGCAGATGGACTCATAAGCTGATACCCGCGGTAGAAGCCTGGGCTCTAATCGCGTAATTATTCAGACGACTATCGTCCACCCGATTCTCTTTAGTGATATCGTCGATGGTTTGCTTCATGTACTCGTAAGACCATCATTATCGTCTCGCCAATCGCCTATTTTGCATACAGTTTAAGGGCTTTGAGAACAATGTCTCTCACGTAAAAATGACATCTGTGCTCTTATTCCTCTCAAATTTCACCAACACATTCTCATTTCAGCGTGCTCCTAAAGCTAATACATATGCGTCCTCCTATCACTCTAAAATCAGCACAAAAGTGAAGAACAAGATATGTATACATACATAACTATTCTCATTTTGTATGGAAACGAAACTGAAAAATCAGTCGCCGAGACGATAGTAACTGACAGTTTTCAGTTGAAGTGAAGCAGGCAAACGATATTTTGCAGGCCCTATCGTTTACATGAAGAGAAACTATCGTCGACACGCTAGCGAGAGACGATTGTCACTTTACGCGATTAGAGCCCTGGACATCGAGAGCTCAGGGGAACTGCAACTACCACCTCACGCAGTTCCTGTGGGCCCATGGAGTTTATCGGAAGTACCTAAACAGATTTGGTCACGCAAGTACACCCTTCTGTTCAGTATGCGCGGGAGTAGAGGAAGATGCAGAGTACACAATTGTTCATTGCAGGCGTTTTGCGGTAGCGAGAACATGTCTACCAACTCCCCAGCTCCTAGTCAGACATATGACAGAGTCAGCATACAGACAGCACTTCCCTTAATAACTAGCGTGCAGATAGAATTAAGAACGCTCGAAAGTTTAAGGAAAGCCGAATCGGAAAGGAATACATAACGTGCCGCGGGGAGAGTGGTAGACGAGTGCAGGGTGGGGGTTAGTACGTAGTAGACCTTCAAAAATGATGATGGTCAAAATAAGACATGATTATTCATCATGTTCGTGCAACACATGTACTTGAAAGCCAATATCGGACGAGTCATTGCCCAAGTTTGGTCTGCAGATTAAGTCATGTACGCAAATGCAGCGATGATCACTCTAAATCATTCTCCAACATGAATGCCATCCTGACGTTCGAATAGCATAACAACGAGGGACCCCTGAAAACGCTGAAATCCGCAACTTCAGAAGTCACGCTGCTGTCTCACACAAGAACTTTGATCGCACAGAGGTAAAGACTGCGTTTGCTGCAAATGGTATGGATTAGTAAATCGATGCGAAAGTATTTTAGGATGTTTACGTAGTCCAAGGACATGGTCTAGTAGTCAACGTACTTCGTTCCCCCGAGTACTTGTCAAACACAAACAAACTGTTCTCAAAATCAAAGATATTCCAAAATCAGACACCGTGACAAACAGATTCCATACTACATCCGTCTGCATACCGCAAGATTTATAAACCCATTCAATTGGACGATTCAATGAAAATAGTTTAATTAAAGTCCGCTTGCACAAGAGGTGGCACAAGACCTGCTCTGCGAAAAAAAAAAATAATTCAAGGCGAACACCCGAAAAGTTTGCCGGTAATTCATTCAATTCGCAATGCAAATTGTCATCAAGAATTCAGAATAATCCGTTCCTCTGGCGAACTGATTTACATGCACACCGTGTCAGGCTGTGTATCCACTCCATTCGAAAGGCAATAAAAACTCGGCTTAAGCTCGCCTGGCAGACATCCAACTTCTCACGTAGTCACCGGGGCTCAGTTTATCACACGACGTTATAAGCGATCTTATTGCCAAGTACATCATCCGTTTAGGTAGCGGGCATGTGCTTTATGCCTATCCGCCATTTTGACGTGTTTTCCTAAACGTTCATATGTAACACCATCGCCTCAATTAAATGCCGGTGAATGCGTGCGAACGATGAGTAACCCCTGACGTGTCCGGAATATTTGGAACTTTGCGTTTTTGGAATGTGCTAAAAAGCGTATTTTAAGAACAGAAGGTTAGACGGCGCGAGCCACATTTGTTGGTCCACGTGGTCACACTGTGATGATGTCTATGAGGGTAGCTTCCTGTTGCTGGGTGCTGTCTGTCCATCAGATTGTTCTTGTGAATATGCTAATCTGCGTTTGGAATATGTATGTCAGTTAATTTCGAAGGTCTTGAAAGATGAATCCTTCACCTTTTGTACCTCATCGTCGCCGCAGAAGAAGCCAGGTGGTGACACAACGTTTCAGGAAGGGGCATTGCCATTGTGTGCATTCAGCACTCGTGAGATGTGAACGACATCTACAGCCGTTGACGATGGAAACATAAGTGTGTTTGTATTTGCATCTGTAATTAATGTCATGTTGGCCTTAAGTTGATGGTAGGTGGTGCTTCACGCTGGCTTAATATCTTAATCCATGAGGTTACTGCTTGGTAAACAGATCGTGTTGGGGAGGTGTCAATGGAGTTTGTCCACAAGGATGTTTGGTTAAGTAGCAAATAACGGTGAAAAAGTGGAGCGTGTGAGGCGCTTCCAACTCAAACTTCTAGAAGTCTCATAATGACTCCGACCATGATATTTATTTAGGAATAGCAGCTCTTTGGAGCGTTTGGGGTTGGAGCTTGGTGGCATTTAACCATCGTTTGGTGGTCACATGGTGAGTGCAGTGTTGAGAGGCGTCCCTATGTCGACTACCTCCGTGGAGAGGGTCAGAATGGCAGTTCTTCACTATGTCCCGCGATGTCTCTATGGCTCGGTTCTCAACACATTCTTATTTTGAACTGAACGACGATCTTGTTGGAAGGTGAGCAACACCTTGGTACCGTTTAGAGTTTAGAGACATCACGTCCTGAGCCTTTATGGTGACCTGAAGATGCAAATATAATATTACATTGCATTTAGTCAAATTAAAGCGAATCACCTTAATTTGTGACAATGAGAGGATTTCATGGACAATGCATATGATTTGTGAAGTCAATAGATAGCCACTCTGCTTTTCTTAATAATAATAATAACATTGGTGATACCATAGCCCGTAGAGCACTTGGACCTGGCCTCAAACAGGGTGGGTCAAAGACGAACTGCCAATGTCACGAAGTAGGTTCATAGTTTGTTGCTCCATCTTGTCGGCACCACAAATTAGGAGACTGCGTCATTGGCTGCAAGAAACTGTCGATCATTCATTCGAGAACGTCTCTCGGCGAAGTTTGAGAAGCTTTTCTAGGGCACTCCTGGAGCATTGCCAGTGACTCGAAAGAGCTGGAGCCGTGAGTAAAATGATTGTGTTGGGAATTGAACCCATACCCACAAGGCGACAGCAGTCAGGTTCTGCTCCTTATGAAAGTAAAACTCAAGTTTAGCTGGACTTTTGCTGGATTGAAACATATTCAATTCTTAATTGAGTATATTCGAGGATCTTTTAAGTATTCGAAGATGACTGTTCAAATGTAAGTACTAGTGCCCCCCTCCGGATAGGGGTCAGAATATACCCGAGGTAAGCCATGCCTGTCGTAATAGGCGACTAAAATCCATAAGCTAAGAGCAACTGGTTTAGGATACGTCCCTATTCCAGTGCTCGCCGTTTGATGTTGCAAGCTCATAAAGAGATTAATGGGAAAAGAAGGACGCGCCAATCTCAATTATAGATTGATGCTGAATAGTCCACGGCTTTTGAACAATAGCGGCCAGTCTGTGGATGTTATGGCATCCTACTGGTAGCATGACCAGAGGCTTGAGCCTGATCAATAGCCCCCTAGTGGGAGCGTCGTGATGGCTGTGGTTTAAAACCCAAAATCGCGGGAATCACCTTTGCGTTGGGGGCAGATACCGAGACGTAAAAGGTATATGATTAAAATCTGTGTGGAGTTGCAAAACACAACCGCGTGCTATGACCCAAAGAGTAGCAGAGATTTGGATAGGCCTCACACCTTACCAAGGTGGAGAAATAAGTCTATAAGCTTATTTCTAAAAATTTTGAACTTTCTACTGAAGGCGTCTGGTCCAGCGTCCTTAAATGATCCTAGGAGTAAAAGAACTCGTTCTATAAGGCTCTAATGCCAGGTGATCACGTTAATCAATTACTCATCTGTAGGTACTAGTGCATTCCACTTCACATTGACTGCAATTGTCAAAACTTCGCCGCTGCAGCGCAGTCGACTGAATCCTTTAAATCGACCCCTTTGTTCAAGAAAACATCATAAATATACTATTCGTCAACTCCTGACGCACATGTCAGCACTATAGTCACTCGGAGGGTTAAGTATAATCTACTTAGAAGATCAGATCTTAATGACAACTACAAACCCAAGGAACATTAGCGTAAAGGTGTCATCTGTTTTTTTTTTTTTTCTTTTAACGTAAACAAATATATTTCAGCATTTGCTAAAGGCCATTGCACGGTAAACAAGTTACATCTGAGCATTAGTTCGGGTTGTTTTGCTCAGCTGCCTCTTCAGTAATTAGCGGTAAGGCTTCCGTGTGTTAATTCAATAGACGGCGTCGATTAATCTGTTAACAGAAATTAATTTATTTGCATTGACCGCCTAAATGTTTGCAGACACATACCGGTCTAGGCATTTCAGTAGGCGTAGTTTTAAGTGGATTTTTATCTAGATACAAGCAGATTTTTGATATTTCGTCAGTATATTGTTTAATCAATCAGTTTCTGATCATTTTAAACTATTAGGCTGCAAAGCTCCGGGAGCTTCTACAATGTTTCGCTCTCAATAAATACTTACTTATCGAGTCTGAGAACTATGGAAGGTCTGAGGCAAAGTGATAGCTGCACTCTACCATGATGGTCCCGGACACGTTCGTTCAAGTCATCTAGACCAAGCACACAAGTATGTTGTCAGCAAGAAAGGATGCACAACTTCCTGGCTAGATATGGAAGAAATGGGGCCTTTGATCTAGTCAGTGGCCTCGCCAAATCTCCCTCAGCGGTATACTAACAACATTAATACTGAGGTCAAACGCGGAGGAAGTCCTGTACTGCCAACCAACTGAGTAATACAGACCTCTCTCGAAGGGTCACGTTGAACATTGATCATCTGAATCCTGCACTACGGCGCAGACACAGATGATCTGTACATTTTATGGTGGCGCACACCGGGAGAAGCTGCACGCCTAAACGCCTTAAAGAAGGTAGAACGAACTTTCTGTATCAGTGGCTCCTGTATAACCACCCCATCAAATACACTAAACGTCATATTTAATCAGACAGCCCTTAATGTGTTCAGCCAACAGGGCTAACTCGAAAATCAGGCCTCCTTCCACATGGCATTGGATCGACTACTATGGGCATTCCACTCCGCTAAGCTTCAAGGACAAATACTTCGATGTCCCTGTGACACTTAACTTACTGGCGGAGAGATAAGATGGAGTGGGCTGTTGTGCCACTAGAGACCTAAACATAATTTTAACGAAGAGGCTTCCCGGCCGCGATCTGCAAGAGATGTCTTCATTCTCATATTAGGTGTAGTAAAACAAAATCCTTTATTTTTATAACAGATGAGTTTATTAAACTATATCTCGCGTTGTATACGTCATATCGGACCAAACTAAGTGCCGATAGAAAGTTAAGACTTCGTACTAAAAAATCTAAAAAAAATCTATACGCACAGTCTTGGGATGGATCTTGGGATGGACACCAACAATTGACCGCCTAAATGTTTACAGAGACATACCGGCCTAGTAATTGAAGTAGGCATAGTTTTAAGCAATATTTGACAATTTTTCTTCGATAAAGGTGAAAACTCAAGTCAGGTCTTTTGTTTATGATCCTGAGAATGTAACAGTAAATCATGCACAGTTTTAGTTCCGTCAATCCCGTTCCGGTAATTTCGATGTCAAAGATGCATCACTCCCTGGAAGGCCAATTGTTGAATATGGATAAAATCATTGGAAATGTTGCTTAAACAAACCACATTGCTTAAAAAAACCAATTGAATAAGGCTGGATACAAAAAGAAGGTCGATGTATGGTTACCATACGATTTAAACAAAAAAACCATCATCCTTGCCATCAGCGAATCACTACTAAATAGCAACAACATCGACCTGGTTTTTAAGCGAATGGTGACGAGATGTGGACCACTTACGTCAAGCTAAAATGATTGTGGTCGAATCGCGGTGATTCGGCGCAAACGGTAACCAAGCCAGGACTGACTGCCAGGGAGGTCTTGCCGTATGTTTGGTGGGATTGGTAGGGAGTCATCTACTAAGAGCTGATCTCCCACGCCAAAACTCTTAATTCAGACCTGTATTGTCAATTGGACCGTCTGAAAGAAGTAATCGATTAGAAACGACAATCTTTGGCCCATAGGAAAGGAATTGTGTTCCATCAGGACAATGCCAGGCCACATCGATAGCGACTCGCCAGTAGCTCCGGCAGCTTATTTGGGAGGTCCCAATGTATCCACCTTATCGTCCGTACCAAGCACCTGATTACCACCTGTTCCTGTGCCAATGGCGGCCTTTTTTAAGGAAAAACCTTTTCCCAGAATTGTACCCTAATACTGTGTGTATGTGTCAATGCAGTTCATAGCATTGTCCTCATTTTATTGAGATTATTTTAGGTTTGTATTGGTTTCCACCAAGGATATCATAAAACACCAATTAATCCACATGTCACTACGATACGCCACACTATCGTGTCCCCACATCGTTCCCCATGCGCCTAATATCTAATCACCTGATAACACACGCCCTCAACACGGATAACAACGCAATTCGAGTCATTTCCTCCTTTTTTCAAGGCTACGAGTGAATATCAGCTCCAACAAACAAGCCTCTTCAGTTAGCATTCTTGTCAGGTGGACACTTTGATACACAGTTCATGGTTGTCAGGGACCGAGCTGTGTTATCTCCACTCTACACACTTGCTATCGATCAGAGAATCAGAACATTATCTCGAATAAGCAAGGATAACATCGTCGACATCCGGCAGATAATGTCCACAGTGCCGATTAGTGACACTCGCATGATCTTTTCAAGTACGGCGTTGAAAGAGACGCGTGGCAGTGCGTCACCTTCTTCGACCATCAAAGCGAGGACTCTCGTCGATCGTGATCCTCACTCCCTTATCGCTGTGGCCCGTATCTTGATTCGATGAATGACTATATTACACAACTGGAACATGGAAACTAGTCTCTCGTCTCTCGGGCTAGTATGTGTACGATTTTAATTACGATCATTAGGGTCTGATTTACTGCCTGCAGATGTTGATGCACAAATGGTTTTCGATGTAGTTTCAGCAACGAACCGATGTCGACAGCTGACCAGCGCTTGTAGGTTGCATGGACATCTCTTTGGCTGTTATGTGCAAAGTAAGCTCTGCCGGTTTGAAGTTTATGTCATTGCCTTGTCATCGAATACTTACGCAACAACAGTTCAACATTAACAAATGCGCATTGTGACACAACGTAATTTTTTAAACAACGACTGGAAGTAACCACACTTTAGTTATGAACTTACTTTACATTCGAAGAAGATTTGTAAAATACGTAACCACTTAATCATTGTGATACGACACAAGTCGATTCATTGCGTTGTCCGATCTTGCCGAACCTGTTTGATGCCATAATTTATCGGCCTAATTATGCAAGTCGCACACGACGCTCGTGTCGAATGTGAATCTCTTTTCCGGAATTCGTATGCCGTTTGTTTGACTCCTTCAGAAATGCAACGCCTGGCATTGCGGCGACACAAGGATAGACTGACAAAAGAAGCATGTAAGCATTTGCAGTGGATTTTTTAAATATTTTTGTCTTCCTCAACTAAGATCCAGATCCAGTGGCCATTCTTCAATGCACATATCTAGAGTCATCCAATTCCCGAAACCACATTTGACACATTGATTCAATTGCATATGTCAATCCTGTAGTCACGCGAATGGTTGAATATACTATACAATGAGGTATTCACCAGTGCTGGGAAATCGGTACTTATGTGCTTAAGGAGACTATCCTGAGGTGGATTCAGGCTTCTATCGCATATGTATATAATTTCATGCGGAAGCAATATGGATTAAGCCAGAGGACAAAGCTGCTGCTCTACAAGCAGCTAATACAGCCGACCTTAACGTATGGCTTCCCAATATGCACATCATTTCGAAGACCAGCATGGAGAAGCTCGAAATGTTCTAAAGGAAAATACTGCGAATATGTACCGGTCTCACATTCGACAGGAAGCTTAACGGCGAAGGACGCATTATTCCCTTGCAACAGTACATGGTGACACTGTTCAGAAGACGTCAACAACCATCCAAGCGAGGTAATCAGGGAACCTGAGAAACACAATCCCCGGACAACGCTACCTCGCGCTATATCTGCTAAGCGAGCAGAACTTTCCAACGTCATCTAACAACGAGCTGCATGACTTCTAGCAGAGCAGCGATAGCTGTCATCATCGAGGCTAAATCTACCATACCGTCACTCTATCTCGGAAGGATCAATGGACACACGGATCTGAACACTTCGATGCACTGGAGACAGCACTGGACATTGTAGAAAGAAACACTAAACCGATATTGTAATACCCACCAAGTGTTAAATTCAACAATGTACAGCAGTTGGGCCCCTATTGTTGAGCCAACCATACCCTAAACATTCGTTTTAAGCCTAGTTGTAAAAAAAAATTTTTAAATCGCTTTTAAATCGTCTATCCTGTAGTAAATGCAAGGAAATTATGCCCATCTGAGCGTACTCACTTACATCTCAGTTCCGTGACACATTCATGCTCTGAGCCTGAGCTAAGACTGGCTTCAATTGATGACGGTGTGCCCTACACACTTCAAACTGTCATCAAGAAAATGCTGTCTTACGTCTGCGATGGCTTTGTCTTTAGAACAGAGTTTCGCTATCCCGTCTTCCGGATTTCGGTATCCTTTTTAAACCAGGAGCCTAGATTTCGAAGACTAAGAGGGTGCAGTCGAAGTTAGTGCAGTCGACGGGCTTTTGCGACCTGGACTACATTAACATCCTTGTACAACTCACAAATTTCGCGGTTGTCCTCTCCACCATTCACCCACCAAACCGAAGTAGTAGTAGTTTCACCGGTTTTGCAGTCCTCGTGAAAGTTTCCAATATGTCACGTCGTCTATGTAACTCAACAGTTGGACTGATTTGCAAGAGATACAACCTTCCGTGATTGCTAGCTGCCCCCGCACTGTCTTCCCCAGTACTAGATTGAAGAAATCACACGACATCAAAGTTTCAAACGACTCGAAACTCCTTGAACTAAACTGCACGAACAATCGCGTATGTTTTAGAGCGGCGCGACACAACCGGATTACCTGATTTCTCGTGATCTTGGCCATCGCATCGAATAGTTTTTTGCGAGTGATGCTGTCATAAAGTCGCTCGCTGTGATTTGCCGGAGCGGGATCCGTACTGAAACGAGGAGGAAAATGTCCACACTGGGCTTGTGTAGCTTCACGAACGAACTAGTTCAAAAAAAAAGATCACACACTTGAACTGAGTGAACTAGTTCACAATGTCATTTTATTTTAGTTGATTTAGTTCAGTAGTTCAACAAAGTCAGATATACCATACTCTGCATACATGTGATTCAGTAAGAATAACTGAACTAAGTACAACTAATCTGAACTATATTAAGTGCTTTGCTTTGAGTGTCTAACTACCGCAGCATCGTTGCTTTGCTTTGCTTGATAACCAATTTGTATACAAGATTGTCTTCAGTGATGGGGCTAATTTTTCACTCAGCGGATACTTACTTATCAGGCCTGTAACCCATGGACGTTCTGAGCCTGAGCAATAGCTGCTCTCTGTAGTTGACGGTCCTGGACATGCTGCTGCCAGGCAATCTGTCGAAGCTGTCTTGTGTAAGCGAAAACTTAATGGTTTTACCAGTGGATATGTAATCAAACAAAATTGTCACACATTGGGACACGCAACTACCCACTTCCATGTCTGCTTCCACAAGGAGACACTGTATGGTATGTTATTTGGTCTGGTGATGCAGGTGGTCCTTATTTCTTCGAAAATGAAGTAGGTTTAATCGTAACTGTCCACTCTCATCGCTTTTAATGTGGCAGACATGTGCCAGACATGAACATAGCCACCGGAACCCAATAGCTTCGTCTAAAAAGCATTTTCATTCAAAATCTGTATGTCCAACCGATCGATGAGCTCCGAAAAATCGCCGAAACGCACCCGCCTAACCACCGCAGGCTGACATGTCTGAGAAAATGATGGACGGATAAGAAACTGTCAAGAGTGTCTAAATGTTTGACTATTAAAAGAAAATGATTCATAAGCATACTCGTGCTGTGGCTATTCACAGATAGTGTCACAACTCACGAAACAGATAACTTCACTTCACTAAGTCGCCCAGAACACCCCCATAATCCTCATTTACTGATGAAGTAACATCAGTCAAACGCCAACATCGCTCACATCGTCATTATAATTCATCGGCATTTCCGAAGATTACACAGTTCGAGCGGATGATTTATATTTGTTTAGAATTTGTCATTCTAACGGAGTTGAGCTATCAAAGATAAACCGACGGTAGTCATCTCCTACATACGTGAGTATCTCCGAGTCATTACCCAATCTTAGCGAAGACTTCCAGTCGACTTTCCGGTTAAAATTTACAACTTCCCCGAGTAATGCGCTGGCAATCTCAAATAAAATTGGCAATATTTACTCAGTTAATGACACTGCGCAGCACGTTTGCTCCATGACATTGAATGGCATCCGAAAAAAAAGCTGCACGTTACTGCGGCAATCCGCAGTACGGCTGCACTGCAGCAAATGCAGGTGTCTAATCTTATCAGAAACTACTTCTAAGCCTCCTATTTTGTCCAAGTCACAGTGCAAATAGAAGGCGTTAGCGGAATTTTGATTGGGTTAGGGTTAAGCTGGTTCCACTGGTTTTTTTCCCAGACCCGTGCGACTGCACCGGATGGCTTTTTTCCATTTCTCGGAAGGCGCACCTTGGAGGCCAACCGAAGAGTCACATCTATTCCAAATGAATGCACGTCTGAGTTTGGATTCTCTGAATGTGTGGCTAGTATTACACGATCACTGTGAGATCATTTGGGCTTCAGGTGGGGGTTTATAGGATTTCCTTTTGCAGGGAACTTATCCCTTTAAACATCATGCCAAGCCTTGGCAATGAAATCCCAGGAAGCACACTCCCGCTTTGCAAAATCCCATTTTTCTTGGCAATGGTTAGAGGTAATTATCTCAAGCAGTCACAGGCATTTGTCTCACTCAAGAAAGAGTGAAATTTCGCAAGTAGGTGTTAGGCCTATACACAGAGGTGATGGCTGCTAATTGCTGCTTTGGGAGACCCAATTAGCACTGCGGTGTGCCATTGAAATGTGTCCGATAGTAGAAGTGTGCCGAAAGCACTAGGCAGACGGAGAAGACGAGACTAGATTCAACCTGTTCACCGATCGCATTATTGAGATCGTTGAAACTGTGATATTTGAAAGAGAAGACCAAATCTATGTGAAGTGGGTCCTTGTACAGGATGTCCCAAAATTAACGCAACATTTTTTGACGTAAATTGTTGGCAGCATTTAATTAAACACAATCTGACAGCTGATACCTAGTAAATATAGTGCGTCGCAGGATGAAACAACGTGTTTATCTGGAAAATAAAGAATTGTTTTCTGTTTTTCTTATATAACCACCCTATAGTTGGGTTAGAATGTGTTATATGGGGGCGTGGTCCTCGATCGGGTAGTGGGGCACCTGGTGACAGGAACCCATATGCATCTGTTTATTAGTCTTGTGGTAGCTGGTTCAATGAAGAAGCTCTGAACGATGTTCTTTAGACTTTGCCATTCTACCATTGACAAGCTGTCAGGATCCAGTTGACAGAGATTTATTAAAAGCAGATTGAAGGATCTGTTGAGTTGAGCCCAGGTCCACCTCGGACTCTAGCGCTCTAAGAAGAAGATTGAAGCAGCAAACTAGATAATTGATAAATAACAAATTTGTTGTGTCAGTCGTGGCTTTCAGTCATCCCTGAGCGTTGGTTACAGGATAGACTCTGGGGCCCATTCCTTAAGCCTGCTGCCAAACTTTTACCTTTCTTTCGATATCTTTGAGCTGGTTGGTTAATGTTACGAGAAAGTCTTTCTTTGAGCTGAGAAGCCTTCATTTCTCTTGTCTTCTAGCCTCCCTTGCTCAGTCCTTGTGTTTGCGTTGACTCGTATTTTGGTGTGCTGTTTGGCACGCTGTTTCTGTTCACTATTGTCATTGACTTCTTTTGCCAGGTAGCCAAGGGTAGTCTCAGCTCCCTCCTTGATGGCTAAACTGCAATGGGTTGGCACGTTATTATAACAGATCTGCTAACTTTGTAGGTTTAATCAAAACTCTCAACTACGTCTTTGAGGGATAATCACCCCTTCAAATAAAAAATATGGCGGCCCTGACCTTGTGGGCCTGTGCGTCAACACCTACGCACTTGAACCTCGGCGCCTACGTTCGAATCCCAGTAATTTTCACGGCCCCACCTTTCGAGTGGGGCATTGACAGCTTCCTACAAACATCCTTAGGATTTTGCGGCCGAACCGTATTTCCGACGTAAAACATCACTATACGAAGGAGTGGCAGTGGATTGGACACAGCCTACGGCGCGAAGACAACTCATTGCGAAGTGGAATCCGCTTACCCAGACGCCCGCCCTAGGCAAACGTGGCGCAGGATAGTTAAAGAGCAATCGAGTTTTTTAGGAATGAGTTGAAGAGCGCTCAAACGCGTTGCAGAATTCCGAACGATATGGCGTGCAAGCGTGGTTGACTGCCTATGTCCCCCAAGAGGTTAAATGACATAAGAAGAAGGAATTCCAATCCTTGCAGATTGGAAGGGAAAAAGTTGCCTAGAGCTCACGATATCCTTAGTGAAGCTAGGTGACATACATTCCACAGGCAAAAACGAACTGAAACTGATCATAGTTGTGGCAAGAGAAACGGGTCCGAGGGCTTCAGTATGTATAAATTGGTTTGCCCACTGGACAACAATGTTACACAGCCTAGCGTATTTATTCAAGACTTCGGCGAACTCGTGGTACTCTTCCTACAAACTCCTCCATGAGAACTCTCCTGCAAATGTAAGTAGAGTATTTAACCTTTTTCGTCGATGTTTAGTTTAATAGTTTTATTTCACTCTAGCCATCCCACAATAATAATAAAATAATGTGTATAGCGCTACAGCCCATGGAGGACCAGGGCCTAGCTTCTCAGCAACCACTCGTGTTGTGCTTGCTATTGTTCTATCACGAGTGGAAGGGACCTACAGTTTTGTGCCGACTCCGAACGACCAAGTTTGAGAAGCTTTTTCTAGACAGTTATACTCTTTGAGCATTGTCAGTGACTCGAAAGAGGTATTGGGGATCAAACCCAGCAACCGAGGTTCAAGTAACTAGGGGTCAACGCACATACCCACAACGCCACGGCCGCCACAAGGCATTTTCTTTTTACAGGACTTGATTGATCCACGGAGACCCAAAAAGCATAGTTACTCATCTTGGAATGCTGCAAATTTACTCATTGCCTGCCTGAACTGAAAAATCAGCCCTTTCTGGTTTAGAAAACGATGATTTTTAAACATTCTTAAGATGATTACGGAGGAAAAGATTTACGGAATGCAGCCGTGGCTTTTAGGCATGTGGAGCTGTCTGAAGAAATGTGTTCTTGCAGTTCACTTGTTCATGAACCCATGGTGGTGAAGAAGACGATGAAGCGAAGTCGCCGAAAAAGTAATTTCTCTTATTCATACTTACGTATATCTGTTCCCAGCCAGCCAGAGGTACTGCACATTCATGCTTTTTTTGTAGAAGTCGTTTGTGATGCCGCCTAGTCTCCTGGCGTGATCTCCAAGAGGCGGTGTCCTGTAAAGACACCATCCACGTGGCTTACACAGAGGTAATCAGAAAACCGTAACTTAGTGCGAGCCAGTTCGACTTGTAGGTTTGCCATGTAATTATTGCACAATATCACTTGCCACCTGCTGATTCATTGTGCTGTTGAGACGTTTCTCGACGGATCATACCGAACATTGATCATCCCCGCTCTGTTCTACGGAGCTGAAGCGTGGCATTTTAAGGCCTGGTGAAGAAGCCCTTGGTGTCTACGAGAGAAAAGTAATACGTACGATCCTTGACCAATTAGAGTTGATGCCATTTGTTGAAAAATATGCTACCATGAACTGGTTGCGTCATGAATCAATTCAGGTGTTGACATGGCTCCGATCCGAAGAGTCTACTCCGACTCTGTCAAAGCCGGTACCACTGACGTCCTGACGTCACTGAAGGTGGCGTCCACAAGTGCAGGAGAACCTCAACCAACTTGTTGTGCGCAATGGGAAGCAGCTAGATATGTACTGTACTAGTTGAAGGCGTTGTTTATTTCCATACCCATGCCCAACTCGAACCGTCCACACAGCCACACAGAGAACAAAAAAAGGCTATTTTTGTTATTAGTCTTTGTCTAAAACCTCACAAATCTATTTCCCCCCTTCTTGGAAGTTTGATCTATAACCTCTTCATAACATCTCTGGATGGGAGCTTTGACAATCAATCCCAGTTATGGTTGTGTTGTTTCGTATTTTGAGTCTGTTTAGTTCTAGGTTTCTGTTTAGCCTTGGACATGCGACTAGTAGAACCTGTTCATAGGGACTTCAGTGCGTTAGCCTCTTTTGTGGGTGCTTGGTGGATGAGGAGTGACCAGTGAGTGCTAAACATTGTAAGCTCATGGCAGGTTTGCAAGAGAAACCAACTGGGCACGAATTCGATAAGTTTGGCGCCAAAAAATGACTATTTGACTGTTGACAAAAAAAACTGTTTTTGGTAGAGGAGTCCAAGCGAATTTTCCAAAAAATAGTAATATTAATAATTTAATTTAAGTGCAGGCTTGAAGAACAGGTTTCAGACTTTTAAAACCCGTATAGTAAATCAGTGTAAGTGTTGCCGTTGTTTTTAAAAAAATGTTCATATTGAGTAATGTTTTTCTTAAATTGGTATTACCTTCTAAACGGGACCAGACAGGCCTCTCCCCACCCAGAGTAAAAAATGCACGTTTTGGCCCCCTCTACCGAAAACAGTCATCAATTTGTGGCGCCAAAGTTATCGTACTCTCCCCACCAACTGTCCACTAGTTCGGTGAATAGCTATACTGCAACTCCGAAATATCAGCTTTAATTTCCACGTAACCATAACCCCTCGTGTCACTGCCACCCCCTACTTCACACTTTCCGCATAAGCGCATAGGTCACCTGTACTCTGAATAGAACAAAACCAAGCACAACACGTGGTTACTGCTGCAGAAACCCAGTCCACTCCAAGCATGAACTGGTTACATCCATCAATCAATGAGATCACGTCAATCAGCCGAAAGTATGGCGTAATAACTGCAAAGAGCGATGCACTTAACCACAACACCACGACACTACAACGCTCCCGCCTTTTCGTGACGCTGTAGCCCAAGCAAGCCATCAGCCGATCAGCCGATCGAACTAATTTCAGTTTATTTGAGGATTGGCAACAGGGCCGCATGCGATAAAGTTTGAGTTTTTATTCCTTGTTCCCCCTGAGATCAGCTTGCACTTCCTGAACGACCTTTGTTGTCGGTTCGTCCAGACATTATGCATAAATTTTTCAGGCAAACGTAAACTCACCAAATCAAGTTTACACTCTTCACCTTTCACATTAATTCTCCTTCGTTCGCGGAATCTGTTCCTCTACATCGGACCTAACGGCGAGCCGTCACCAAGGCCGCCGCCAGAAGTGATCATGCGTCGCGTCGCCCAGCAACCCAATCGAACTTAGACGGTGGAGAGTAATCAAATCGACTTTGTTGTCACAGTCCACCGGTTCATTGCGATATCATGCACGCAGTGCACATCTAATGCACGAGGCGATCAGACAAGCCATGTGCGTCATCTCGCAAACAGACTCGTGCTAATGCACACATCACACTCAGTCGGCTCTCAGTTATCAGCGACGCACAGATCGTCACCGTTTCTTTTTTTAGTTACGAGGGCAGGCGAATCTGAGCTATCATCGCAGCAACAAATCAAGGTGCACACGTATCCGAACTGATTACTCATTGGTAAGCGATTCGCGCTGTCGAAAAATCCGCTGCTCGCGCTCGGCATCGTCCAAAGGTTATACACACTGCGCTTCTGCAGCTATTTCTGGTCTTCGCTCCGCTGTCCCGCTTTACCGCCCAGAGCCCGAGTTGCGGCTTTGAATATGAAGTTCGCTTCATCAAAAGCTGAATTTATTGTGACCACCAAGCAGGTTACAACGTCACTCTTGTGCATGTATGCGACGGCCAGCGCCAGTCTACAGTCTATACCCTTCCCAGTCAAGGCAATAGGGAACACCGCAAACTAAAACACCAATTTGCATCTGTGATCCCATTTTGCAGTGCAACTATTAACCACTGCCAGCCGGTTGCTATTCGACCACTGACTCGAACGCATATCAAATACGAAATACATCCCACAAGCATTCGGTCTGCAGTTGATTCAGTCTCTCATCCACCGCCCGGCATTCAACAACGCAAGTCTCACAATCGCGACGCGCCGGCCAAACCGGCCACAACGCTTACCATATTCGTATCAACTGACTTTGAGTCTGTTCAGTCGCACACACGCCTTGTGATTTGATTGATTTTCACTTTTCACACGCCTAGAAAAAAATCAGCTGAGTGCCGCGCCGTCGATCTGTAGATGGTGAATGCACCTCATCGCCCGAACTACAACCAGCCAACTGATCATCGCATCTGCCCTGACGTCTTGCCGGGGATGCTATTACCTGGGCGCTTCCTCCCCCACCGATCACACGAGCCCATCACACATACTTGCACTAGTGATGCGATGCGACACAGCCGTCGGTCGCTTTGCCATTGAGACTTTTCCGCACTGTCCCGCCATCGTTGGGCCATTTTACGTGCTGCCGCTGCTGCTGCTGGTGGTGCTTACCCTTGTTGCTCCCCGAACAGACTACGACGAGCATACACGCCCAACTTACACCGTGGCCCATTGATTACACTCTACGAGATGACTTTTATCGGTTGTTGTTGCTGTTGTGCTGTTAGCAAGGGAACTCGTTGGGAGCAGAACTAGAGAAGCACAGTGACAGTAGCCAGCTGTTTTCATCGCGAGTACGTGTGTCGTTCCTCTCTTTAAAATTGTTGAAAACGGTTATAAGCTGTGGTAGTCTTTGAGCAACCATCGAACTCGTTAGGCGCCTATCTAGAACGCTTCTTCATCGTTTTCGCATCCATCTCTAGTATATTTTCGGTGGTTTTTTTTTTGTTTTTTTGTATTTGTTCCTGAATTTTAAGAAGTGCCCAAAGTGCCCGAAGTTGCTCTTGGCAGTGTGTCCTTTTATGTGCATTGTTTTTTTTTTGTTTGTGAATATTCCTGATGCACTGAACCGCAAGTAAGTTCCGGCCAATTATAAATTGTAAATACTGTTTAAGTGCAATCATTGCAATATTCATTAGGTGTTCGCTTCCCCGTCCGGCAGGAAGATTCGCCTTGCGTGTGCATCTAAATTAGACTGCTGTTCAGAAAAACGTTTTTTTTTTGTTTCTTCTTTTCGGTGCTCCGCGTTTTTGTTGTGTTTTATTGCAAAAAATAGTTAACATCGTTCGTAATTAAATGCGACATTCATTCGAAGTGCCTTCCATTGATAAGTGAAGTGACAGTGTTGCGAAAATTTATTCAAGCCTCAAGTCATCGCATTTGCATCCACATTGCCTCAGATCACATCGACAGTGAGTCTTGCGATAAGTTGGTCAGTTTGTCGCGGCGTTGGCTTGATTTTGAAAACATTCTTGAGGGCTGTCGATAAGGGGATTTGCTGGTGACTCAGTGAGCCGCGATACAGTGGTAAGTGACGAATATTTTTCCTAATCTTTTTTTTTTTTATGAACGATTTGATTTTGGTTTTCCACTGCGACGTCCGTTTATCTTGAAGTGGATCGCTGAAGTTAAAAAAGAAATCGGTAGCATTAAGTTGATATCATTTGAAATTAATCAAAATAGATACTGATAATGTTTCCTGGGTGTTGAGCGATCAATCATTTGCTCACTTCTCGCGTCGATTGAGTAAATCTGCGATTGAACAACTTGATCAATTCATTTTGGTGATATTGTGGACCCTGACTGAGATTCGACTGCAAGCACTCGTGTTGTGCGTGCTTCACGCAGTGGAGGGGATCAGCCTTTTTATGCCGACTCCGGACGGCGAAGTTCTTTAAACGTTGAGACACCTTCTGTGCGATGTCAGTGAGTCGATCAGTTTGACAAGTCCATGGGCTAGTAGAATCTAGACACTTTCTGTGCGACGTCAGTGAGTCGTTCAATTGAAGAACGGAGCAAGGATTACTAAGGTAAGAGTTTTAGACGTCTGTGTTGGAAGCACTCATCTGAGTAATAATTAGTGAATAATTCGACTGCGATCATGATCAGCTCAACGGTTGTAAAAGGGATTCTTATTGGGACGCATAACCTTCATCTTGATGAGCTCCCTCTCATTTTAGTGCTATTTTCAAAAGAACTTAGCCGTCCTTCCAGAAGTTGACAGTGCATTCTTCAAATATTGCAAGATAGCATCACCAGTTAAATTTTTACAAAAAAGGACTTAATCCCTCTTTCAAATGAGGCCTTTAATGGATTTTCCTAATTTTGTTCGCCAAGTTCTCGAGCTAATTTATCCTTGTCCGATCGCAGAGCCTCTGAATGGTGTCAGAAAGACAAATGAAAAGGAGCTTAAATGGTAAGCTGCCCTGATCTAGAAACCCTTGTCCTTGCGACGCAAGAAAGTGTTGCCTTAATTTATGCCCCACGCGGGCAAAATCACGTATACGTAAGTAACTCTGAACACGTAGTCCTGTGTACTTTTTTTTTTGATTTAATTTTTCATTCGGCACGTGTCCGCGTGGTTATTACAAGCTGTTAAGCACCGAGATCTAGATCAGGGTCAACACACTTATAAAGTCTTAAACGTTAATCCAGGTCGTCATTGTGGTTCGTAAATTTTCAAAAAAAAATCTAGATTGACGTCAAAACGATGGGATTTAATGATTCTGTGCATTTTTTTCAGATTCATTTTTCACTTTAAAAAATGAGGTAAAATTGTATCGAATTCCTAAAATCTAGATTTATTCTTCCAAACCTACATATTTCTGCGCATTCAAAGTAATCTCCTCCCATTACGATACACACATGCCAACAGCTTTTCCAATTCTAAAAACAAGTGTTAAAATCGATTTCTGGAGTGGCCTTTAAATCCTGTCGGTTTAAGTCGCCTCGCAATGGTGTACCCGGAGCAGTGCCTCGAACTTAGGGAATGTCCAGCAATCAGACAGCGATAAATACTTGACACCACAACGACAGTTGTGGTGCGATATGCGTTGATTTTTTGATGAAACGGTCGTCAAGCCAATGCAGAGTGAGATCGTGCATTATCGTAGCATAAAAACCAAGAGTTGTCAACCCATAGCGCAGTCGAAACATAATCCAAAATAGTAGACACTGATCTAAAAAAAGTGTTAATAGTATCGACGAGGCATTTTATAGTCAGTCGGCATAAAATCGTTGATTTCCTTGACGTATTTTTCACCAAATGATGTTGATCGGCGTTATTTATCTTCAACACCTTCTCTGCCGTCTTTGAATTGTTGTTATCACTTGTAAGCATGTTTCTATGACATAGACTGGTCGCCAAAGCTAATGCTAGTTACAATTACTTTATTTATATTCCAAAAACAATTCAATATAAACAATAGTTGCTTAAATTAGCATAAACATAGTATGGTTTGGCCTATGGCCGTCTCGCAGAATGACAACTCAATACATTTTGGTTCTTTTGATAATTAAGTTAAGATTTAACAGTCGCCTTTTTGGGTTAATTAATTCAATGCCAACGTCGTGCATTTATTTTCTTCTCCCCGTCGAAAATTCCATTCAAAATACATGGAACTTCATTGAAATGGATCATGGGCTTACCGAAGAATCTCTTAGAATTGGAATCTGACAATAAAATGGTAAACATCTCCTCTTTCCTTGAGGTATTGCAAGTATCACACAGAATAGGTAGGCCAGAGCGATGTGGAATCATTTCGCCTCTTACTTTAAATGTCACACTTATGTATCATTGAAAGTGGCAGTCGATTGAAGAAGTAAGAGCACTCTTGCTAGTGGTAGTCGAACTGGCTATAAATCACCCTATTCTGCGAGAATTGAGCTTTCAGAAAATAACCGCAGTAATCTGAACGACTTACACCATCCAATGTATCTTTCCTAACAATTTCCTTAGAACTTAGAACAGGACTAATGTCCAGTTGAATCTGTCTCCACACTCAACCGTCATTTCTTCCCACTTATTCACGAGGTTGCTTCTTAAAGTGATCACCGACTTGAGGACCATATTGTGGAGTCTTCCTTCACCCATCCTTAGCAGCTTCAATATATGTACGAAGTGGATCTTTAACGTGTCTAGGAATAGCGGTGACATAGAAGATTCAAGATGAACCATGTAATTCGGAGTCATGCCGTCAAATATCTTACAAACTGCCCTACAGACAATGTTAAATGCAGATTTAGACAGAAATTTGACGTTGATGTCAGTGTCACCAACATAAACGAAATCCAAATATGAAAATTTAACCGTATTTTTCGAGTGGTATCACAATGGCTCTACTTTTCTCTAAGTATGACTCCCTTCTGCAATCTAAACTAACCTTGATTTTATGACGTGCCAGACAGAAGTGACTAAGACTAGCTCCACTGACTCAATGAAACTAACGCACTGACCCTCTTCGCACTTAAGCCCTTAGACTAGAGATGGTCTCCTGCGCGTAGTGTATAGTTACACTAGCTTCATATTCCGATGCAAGCAACTCTCATAATTCACGACTCCATATCTCTCAAGACACTGACATGGCTCAGTCAGCTTCTAAAACTTCGCCGTTTGGAGGCCGCATGAATCTGTGGCTAGGTCCAGGTCCACCTCGGACTTATGTCCTTCGACTAATCCTAAGCAACTAACAGTCATTCCTAATGCACATCCAAGAACTAGGAGACAAAATTTGCTTCTTAATGAACATACTAAAGGAACACAGTTTCAATCATCTTAGGTTCCACAAGAACTCAAATCTCTTAAGTCTCCAAACTGAACCCAAAATACGTCTTTAACGCAAGCAAAAACGACCCCACTTCACAAAAAAAAAATCGAAAAACGCAATTAATCACACACAATCAGCACATCATTTAAAGGTTCATTTCACAATTTGCTGTTCAGTGTGTCAGAAAGGTCCACGTAATTTAGTGTAACTCATTGCTTGCTTCCCAAAAGAGTCAAAATGCAAATGTGCACACAATGTTTTATTTCTCACAACTGCTGAATAATTTATTTTTGGCACGCAAAGCTCGACGCTGTGGACTTTGCACCAAGTAGGATGTGGGAACGAAGAAGAGACTCTTTCAAATTGTCATCGCCCGATCTTCATGCACATAAACAATGATCACCAAAAGACACTCCAAATTAAATCGAACGCCAAAAATAGCATTAATCGCTGAAGGCGATGCGGATATTTTTATCTAATGAAGGGCACTAGAACAGGGGGAGGGGGCTGGCTACAGAATATTGCAAAACATCAAACAGTGGCGCACAGAGGTGTGGATTCGTGTGAATCGCGACCTTCGTTCGAGGGAAACTGTATTTCCTTGTGAATTGTGAAAAAAAAACACAAGATTCTCTTGAAATTCGGTGGATTGCAACACGTGAACATCAACATCACGGAAGTGGAAGACTAAATATTTGGGATGTGGGCTTTAAGCACCTCATCCCCAAGCGAGCGCAGACGGCAGCATTTATTTACTCGAGTGGGTGTCGTGTATATTGGTTTATTATCTTTTGAGTTTCACGTGGAATTTTAATGAAATCGAGGGAAATTCCTTGTGTCCTCTACTCGCATAAGAGAAATGATTTTTTGTGCACTTCTGGTTCCATCGTTGACTGTCTCAATAGTGACAGCCTCGTGTGCTCCTCCGCTGAATGTCTACGTTACATTTCTAACTTTAAATGCTTTCAAGATTCACCTGTACCGGGTCACTGGCAATATTTACAGAGTGTCTAGAAAATTTTCACTTAAACCAACGTTGAAGGCGCATGATTCAATTCCGGGGACACCAACTTTCATGAACTTTCACGACACCACAACTCTCGTATCACTGCCTTCTTAAACTTCACCCTTTCTGCATTAAATTGCACTTTCCCTCCACTTATGAGAGAACAATAGCACGCACAGCACGAGTGGTTGCTGTAGGAGCTAAGCTCAACACCTCGAACTGTAGCGTTACCCAAAAACTTCAATAATTACGTAGAAATCGATCGTTTATTGCAGTTGGTTGGTTTAAATGTGTGCACCCAGAAGTGTGTGCAATTTTAAGTGCTCCACAGTAAAGTTCATTGGGATGACATTTATAACAAACCCCGCTAATTGTTTACACTAACAGTTGCCAAGAAGTGAACAAAAATAATCAAATATTCTAATTTTGTTGCACCTCGTGAAAGTTACAGATGGCGACCGATGAATGACAAGTTTTATCGGCATTCCGTCGCAGCGTTTACTGCAGAAAACATTCAGTTGATAGACACCGCAAAATGCAGTCAGTTGGGCCTGGCGGTGTACAGATATTTGATAAAGGACTGCAAAAGATGCTTATTAAGACCTGCATTACAGAAGGGTTCTGGATTTATCGAAAACGGATGGACAAGTGATTGGTCGAGCCATGAAGGTTCTTCGCTTTGAGGTAAAACTGCCCTGGCGGTCCCAAGCGTACCGCTTCTAGTCAGTGTTAGGTTTCTGTAGACAGTAGTGCCTTGGAAATGCACTTATTCCGGCAACGGTCCATTTTGCTACCACGCGAATTAATTCGGAAGGCAAACCAAATACTTAGTCAGGAAACAGAGGTGCAGCAGCCATTGGTCGGTTTGCCACACTCAGTAGCTGCACAGGAGGTGCTGGACATCTTCAGTCTCCTCCTCGACCTGTTAGCTTTTACAGAAGTCAGTGAAGAGCACTTTAGGGCTGCTTGTACCTTCGCTGATTAGGCAGCGCCCCGTCAAGATGCCCATTATTTTACTGCGTTTCGTTCCGTGAAGATTGAGCATTCTTGGGGTGTTGCACGTGATGGCTCCTGCTGCCCATCTAGTCAGCCTTCCAATCTGTTTTCCGTCTGCGAACATATGGACTTTATACCAGAGGTCGGCTTTCTTGAAGAAATAAGACTACAGCACATCTCTTTTAGTGATGGGTCAACTCGAGCTGATTAACCTGGTCAAACCGAGTTACATCGAAACCGAAACTAAAACGAATGGAATTCGAATTGAACATGCAAAGTTAACACACAATTCGAAGTGGGCACATTGCATATACACGTGAACATTGTTTTTTGTTCAAACCGGGTTCTATTGCCCGGTTCTATACCCAGTTGCAGTTCGGTGTTTGTTAATTTTCTCAGGAGATGTGTTGTACTTGTGCGACAAATCGGACAAGCCAACACGGTCTTGCTGAACGTTTGTCGGATTACAGCTGAACGTTTGTCGGATTACAGCGGATTACACTGTAATATTGTTTGAAACCGAGTTAGCCGACTTGAGTTGCAACTCGGCTTAAGAAATCTGCGGTTTGGCACATCACTAGACTTTTCGGCCGAAGTTGCACTATTACGTGCCGATTAGTGCGGTAAAAATGACTTTATAAGTTCAGTAATGTGGTGAACAGGGTCCTACAAGCGGCATTAGGTAGGGAATAGCTCTGGTGCTCGTGCAGGATTTCCTTCGTCAGGCATTCTTTCGTATTTCAAAATCCAGCAGAATCACTTCTTGTTCGTAGAATCTTCGACTTCATTTATGTGCGACCATGACAACGGCGGTTAACTCAAGTTCAAGTCAAGCGTGTCGTCAAGCTCAGAATGCGACACGGGAAAGAGCTAGAGAGAAACCGTTTTACCTCGCTGAGGACCAGCTTCACCTCAGACCATATTTTAAATGAAATTTACCACACGAGAGAAGAAAACGAAATGGAAGTATTACTCAGGCGGAACTTATCAATTCCCTGAATTTCTTTTTAAAAAATCGGAAAAAAAAATCTACAAGTTGCATGCCAAATTGGCAGCACTGACTCAGACATTCTTCGATAAAATGTCGTAAGAGCGACTAGATCACATTGCCTTTGTTTGAAATTGACTATCAATCCTCATAAATTGGTAAATAAACAGAAGTCTCTTAAGATCTGCTTCCGTTTCACAATTCAATGTTGACTTAAGTGAATGGCCATTTATGGACGATGTTTTTAAAACTCATAGCAGTAAATATGATCGTTTCCTCCTTTTAATGCAACACTAATTTTAGACGGAATTTACTCAATTAACTCACGGCAACAACAAGATCCTAGAAAATAACACTTAAAGTCGACGAAGTGTACGTGCCAAAAACGTGACCAAAACTTGGCGACGTTCAGCTTCTAAATAAATACGAGCATCCGCCCACAGTCTGGTGCAATGGTGGGGAGGTGGTTGGGGGGTTCTCCCATAGAAATAGAACAGTACCGACAACAATCCGCATATTGATGACTACTTTCTAAGCCAAAAAGGGCTTCAAATTGATGCCAAGCAATTGATTTCCACAAAAACACACACTTTCCTCACAAAACCACTTCGACTTCGGCAACACCCTGTGTGTGAAAATGTTTCAAATCTGTATAAATTGTATTTGCCTCTTCCGTTTTCGCTATCGAAACGCTTGTCATGCGTGCGTGCAGCATAGCATGCCCAGTGCTCACTCGTGTGATGCATGTGTTTTCCTACAAATTTTCATTTACACGCCTGCCATTGCCCGCCGCTGTGTGGGTTGGGTCTTTTATGTGTTTTTCGTTGCTTCGACAAGAGCAAGTTCACGGTCGTCTGACAGTTGTGTTGATCGTATTTTTGGGATTGCATCTGACCACCCAATTGCTTAGCCAAGTATTTTCTTTGCTTAATTAGTAACTTTTTTGAACTTACACAACAAATATTCGATGGACGCTGCATTCATTCGGTATTCACGCTGCGCTGATAGTGTGGGGCATTTGCATACCCCAACGTGATATGCAAATAACATTTTTCAAAAAGAGAAGAGACAATTTTCCCGAATTTGTTGTTTTCAACTTCTCCACCAACCAGTTGAGTTGAGTGAGACACCCGACTTACTTGGGCAAACATGATAATCTAATATATTAGCACTAAGCCCTGTCAACACCTGCGGTACAATTCAGTTTGGAGTACCTTGTGCGCGTCGGATTGCTCTGTGGAGTGCGGCTGCTGTGCGGCGAGAGTGCGTTTTATTTGTTGTTGATGTTTTTTTTTCGGGTTTTGGGAATTTTCCATAATTTTGTCGTCTATTTCCGGTTGGCAAGGTGAGGTGTAAAATGCCACCTTGAGACGCAGTCTGGGCGACAACAAACAAGATAGTTAATCAAAGGGCAATGCAGCCAGGTGAATATTTTATTCATTTCGGATGTTTTAGTTCAAGCGGAATGTTGAACTTTCTTAAAGCTGGTGCTGGTGGATAGACGCGAAATTTGCATCGAATTGTGTGGGAATTGACAAGGAGTTATTTAAACACAAAGAGGATGTCATAGGAAGAGGGCAGAGGGCAGAGGGTATGTGTTTTTTTACTAAATTTGGTCACTTTTTTGCGTCATTATTGGCACTTGAGCTTGACTTTGATCACCAAAATGAAGTCAGCGTCATTTCAAGTCGTTCGAACTAGATTTTTAAAAAATATGTAAAATAAATTTTGAAATTGTTTTGCACTGTTTGTTCAATTCTTCTTCGAAAAGCTTCCATCTTGATTTCCCGGAGTATCTAGACCATTTATATATGCAAGTTACGATCATTTAGGTTAGAGAATCTTCGTCTAGGGACCTATCTTCGTCCACGATGATACCACACCACGGAGTAAGCCTTGTTACTGCCTGTGCTCAAGTACATATGGAGCAACGAATGCTTTACCCTAGGACCATGGCCATAAGTCCATGAAGGCTTAAGTGAAACGCGGCTAATGGACCCAAGCATCTTGGTTTAAGTGAGGCACGAACACAAGGCCCTAAGGGCACCCATGCCCCAATGCCTGTCTACCGGCGAGCCTAAAGCAATCTACCATCGTCTGTGCCCTCATTCGGGTTGAATCTTCTGGAGGCATTTGCACAAATATTTTCTCTTCTTCACGAGACCTAAAGACTCCGACTCAAAGACTCTCATGATCAGAGTATTGGCATTCACTGGCTAGATGCGACCGAATCAGTTTAGTACTTACTACTAACATTTTTAGGACTTATTAGTACTTGCTTGAAGCCTAAGCATAAGAATCCTCTTATCATCACAAATGTGTACGTATACTGACATGATTATTGACATGTTTAAATTATAATTCTTACGAACTAACGCATTTATATAATGCTTCAAATACGAGTATAACGAGTCGTAGATTGTCATGTTTTCCAAAAACAATCCCACAAAAATGTTCCCCTTCAAAACCCTCCATCATTCGAAATCTCTCCAAATTATCGGAATGTGTCAGTCAGTGCAGCTAGAAAATAGTTCCTTGGATCCATATCCAACCTGTAACAGTTTCAGATAAAAATACAGGTTCTCATGTGATGTCTTCCAATTTCACGATGGAATAGATAGAACACCATTGACGACTCTCGCAGGCACCGGTTGCTACTTTTGAAAGTGAAACGTCGCAGGTTAATCCTGATTACAATGAAGATAAGGATTAATACATTCTAAACCACTTATTCGCTGGCAGTTGATCTATTAATTCTTCAACTTCTGCTGGCGCTAAGGTCCGGGATGGTCCTGGACCTCATCCAACAAGCCTCTCCAGGTGGCATGGTCTGTAGACAGATGTCTCCAACTACGCATGTCAAGAGGCCCTTCTTCACTTGTGTGCTCCATTGGTTTCGTGCCGGACCTCTATTCTGTGACAGAGACGAAGATAAACGCTTTCTCAGCGAAACTGCTGTCACTTGTGTTTAAGAACATTTAGAGACGAAGATGTTGTCTATGACACTCCGTGCTTATTTATTTATCTTCTGCTGCCTACCCGTGAAAACAGATCAGCCGAATGGAGTCTTTCAGTAGATGTCCCAGATTTTACTCCAAAACTGACGTCGCTAATCGAAATATTGCCTGAAATCAAATCAAAATGGCTTGCCCTCATTTTGGGGCAGAAATACTGATATCTTTCAAAAGAAGGTTTAAGAGAATTCAGAGAGTTACATGATCCATCAGAGATTGTAAATGCACAAGGACACCAACGTTGACATGACGTATTCCCAACCGACGGCTTCAACGCACTAAAAGCCACCAGCCACGTGATGAGCTAATAGCATTCCGAACTGGAAACAACCGCCACAGGACCACATCGTAAATCAGGATTGCCTCTCAGTAGTTACTCAACTAAAGCCGTGTCTGAATATTGAGGAAATAGGCATTTTGGAGGCCAAGATATTCTCTCTCCCACTCAGACATGCCTTGTAGTCATAAACTGCTTACCCAATCTGTTGCGAGAATTACCAAAACAGGTATGGCACTCGCAGTGATCATGATATGACAATTTTAATGACACGGGAAATCCATGAATCTCCTTCCTAGAAACAGGTCTGCCAGGCTTATTCTCCTCCACCCTTCAACATGCCCAACATCAGTCCGGTCAGAGGAACGACCTTTGAAGCACCGAGAGGCGTCAAATAAAAAATTAGCATCTTACACACCTATTTCGGAAAACCTGAACAGATTCAGACTATTTTGTACGTGATCGTGATGCCCTACACACCACCGCGTAGGGCGTCATTGAAATACCTTAACTAAACGCCCGACAGCAAACAGTGGGTCATGGTTATTTCAAGAGAAGGTAATCCTCCTCCCCGGCGGCGCGGCGCGGCGCGGCACTGCATTACGGGTACAAGACATACCGCATACACAAGAATAACCTGATCCACAGGAGACCGCAGCGCCGCCGGGTGGTCAGGCCGTGGCAAAACTGTGAACATTTTATTATTCATTTACTAATTAAGTTAATTAACAGGTGAAACCTGGTGATCGAGCATTTCGTCAAACACCTCATCCATTGTGCTTATCATTGTGATTCACGCTGCTGCTGCTAATCTGAATTCGTTTCAACTCAGCGACGACGCGGTCTAATGACGCGGCCCCTGTCGCGTCGCCCTGCCCCGTCACGCCGCCTGTCGACGGTCTTGTTTGTTTATTTTTAGAAAACACCAAACGGAGATTTGACATTTCCGCGTGTGGTTCGTGTATTTTTGTTTTGTTCCGTTCTACGTAACACAGGGTGAACGAAGATTAATACTCTTAAGTGGGGGCGTTGGAATCTCCGTTAAAAGGGTATTTTCAGCAGGAGGTGTGCGATAACGGTGAAGGCCAACTCCGATTACGTCACTTTGCACGTTGAGTCCTTAAGTGATTGTTCACTGCGAAAGGGGGGCGTTTTCTTTTCACGAGGAATTACATCAATCGCTTTATTTTTGTATATCGAGCAGTGTTTTTCATCATTAGCGACTGGCATTGATGGCAATTAGGAGCATCCACCTGATTAGCGCTAATAACCTGGTCACAAGTCAAGTAGCAGCTGCGACACGATGTAACGTCCAGTCGCAGTGATCGTTCAAATGGTTCACTTCGGTGTGGCGCTTACAAAGAACACATCGAATACGATTAACATGCCTGAGCAAATGTTTGTTCAATATTCACGCTTTTAGAACCACCCTCGGCTAGCGGGCGGCATTTGCTTGCGAAGCACGCTCTCCCATTTACTCGGACTCCACATGATATTTGCCATTGTTATGCCCCCATCAAGCGCATTAGTATGACAAAGGCGCTGCTTAGGATATGCAAATACTTTTAGGATTCCTCATGCAGACTCGTCAAGTACTGGTAATGAAATGATCCAACAGACCATTGGCCGGTTCGCGAAATTCACGTAATATCTGGCGAAGTGTCATGATGGTCTGAGAGAGAGAAATGGGGGAGAGAGGCAGAGGCGGCTATGGAATTTCTGACAGTGTCGTGAATTATTGGTTTATTGGAAGTTTGCTGATTCTTAAGGACTTTCAAATGATCCCTGTGAGTAGTAGATCCTTCAAATTTAAAAGATCTGTGAGAAAATAACGTCCGAACATTTCCATGCACTTAGCCACGGTCATTAACGATGCCGGCTTCGTGTGGTCGCAATCATATGGTGACTTAACGATTGATCACGTGGTGGCTGCGTATAACTGGTTTCTGCTTCTGGCTTAACATTTTGTCAAGATTTCAATATCGCCCATTGATGAATTTAACGCTTAACAGGACCATCCACTTTGTGGCAGAACGAATTGGCAAAATGTGTTGGTATCCCTCTATCGCCAGTAATTTTCAACCAAGTAAGTTGTTTTCAAATGAAAAAATTATTGTGGATCCGATAGGTGGCGCTGTTGTTTAGATACTACTACTTATAAATACGTGCTGCCGATTTTTGTGGTACGCTTATACGCCGTTCTACTCAACCGAATGGCATGAAACTTACACCATTGGAAATGTAAACACCATTGTAGATGTGCACAATGTTTTTTGCCAAGCGGTCAAGTAGAACTTTGGTAAAAACACGCACAGAATTATGTTATATTCTAGAATTACTAGAAAATCTCATAGCACGTATTTGAACACATAATCGTCGAATTTCGACGGCGGGTGAGCCGTTTAATTAAAAATTTGTCCCCATTTGTTGGTGATTTATCTCAATTTTTCTGCACTTTCACCAAACAGATCCAAATTGTTCGGTGGAGCCGGAGCGGTTTAAGCTAGTTTTAAATAAAATATTCAATATATTGTATTGACACTTGTAGGATCTTGTAGTCCTGACCACAGTTCTGTCAGAGACAGAAGTCGACTACTTTTTGGCACATATCGGCCGTAACTTGACGAATACTCGATTTCAAAGCTAAATAAACACGATGTCTGCCATAGCCCCACAGAAAGCAACTCAACGGCGACAAAATCACACGATTTTGTCCAGTTCACATCACCAAAACATGTAATAATTCGCCCAGTACATTCATACATCTTACAACACAGCTTAAGCGTGTCGTGTTGAGGCACAGTCTTGTCTTCCACCATATCTTCGATGCAAGTCACAGCCTTCCTCATTTTTTTAAGAAATATGGCCCAATGACACCAGCACGCCATGCAGTGACAGGCATTTTGACAGTGCCATGTATCACTTCACAGTTTCCGACAATTTTGTTTGTTTACGTGTCCACGGAGAATCAAGGCTCATGACTGAAGACTGCGTTGTTGCGAATATTAGTCATCCAAAGGTTGATGTTCAAGCATCGGCGTTTTTTACCCACCTGGTAGATGGCTGCAATTCTGAAGTGAGTTGAGCGTGTAGATGGAAATTTGTATGTATGGCGCAGAAGCATGGCGTACTAGGAGATTCTTGGTCACTTCGAGATTTTGGTCCCGTACACGTACTGATGGTGTTTGGAGGAGGAGACTGAACGACGAACTGTACGGTGACGTACGAGCCAAACAAATTCGAGTGTCTCATCTCAGATGACTAGGTCATGTAGTGCGAATGAACATCAATGCTCCGGCCTGGAAAGTCTTCGACTCCACGCCTGAGGGACAACACGGTATTGGAATACCACGTTTCCGGTGGCGTATGCAGCTGGAAAGGGACATCAATCAGCTGAACGTGGGTGGCTAGCAAAAGACCATACTAAATGGAGAGGCATGTTTTCTGAGGCCCAGGTCCACCCCGTACTGTAGCGCCAGTAGAAGAAGAAAGATGATGCAAATTCAAATGCAAAATACGCCGCAATGTGTCGTCGGACAAGCTCAAATGATGTGCTTGCCGTGAAAATGATTGAATTGCATCTTCTTCAACACTTTCACTAAGACCAGATGCATTTCTGTGATCGATAGGTCTTATGGTTCTCTGTACCGGAACCAGTCTCTTCTTCCCTCTTTTGTTGCTGCCCTTACTGCACTCAGTTGGACGATTATGTCGAACACATACTGCTTCTACTTCGCGAAACGTGCCTCGGGTGACAACTGTTGTTTGTAGTTGAAACAGGGATGTCAAATCCGGACCACCACCCTCTATTTCAACAGCATCTATTACAAGTCAACCCAACTACGCGCTTAACTAAACAAAAGAGGTGGCAATTGTAAGGCGACCTCGGTCCTTAGCATTCTTCGCAGCCCTAGGCTTATCTGGTTTAGCTTACTGATAAGATAAGTCATAAAATATGAGTTAATTTGTTTATATGCTGCCTTTCAGTCACGACGTGAAGACCTAGTTGCCTTGTCTCCCCGATCACAGGAGGTTCTAAGCTGAAGAGCCTCCAAATCGAACATCAGTCATCGCCCTCAGCTCAAATTCGATTCCGTGAACTATTCACACACAAACCTATCGATATCCAACTTCAAGTGAAAACCTCTTGACGCCTATATTTAACCTCACAACTTCACACACTCAGTTAACCGACAGGCGCTCTTTTGTCATTAATTATTCAACACACACACCACCACCCTGTGCCCTCATAAATTGGATACCCCCCTCTACACAATCGTTTTTTTGTTTTCCATATAATTAGCGGTTTTAATTTGAATCGTTAGTTCTAGCATCATGTGAAGCAATTTATCCCCGAGATAGATATGCAAACAAAAATTGATGCAAGTGCGTCAAGGCGAGATCGCGGCGCTGTGTTGTTGTCTGTTGCCACTGTTGTTGCCGGGCATTCATTAGCTTGATTATGCTGTGTAACGTGTATGCACAGACTTGATATGTGTCATCGATGATTGACAGCCGCCAAGCCCAGTTTTCCACTTGCAAGCATCTAGGAAATCGATAAAGCAAGATTAAAGTGACTTGAGAGTCGTCTTGAGAGTTAACGACAACGTTGCGCGTTTATATCTGCGTGATTCCATAAGCTGTAGCGAGAGGTGTGAGCGGGATAAGATATGATCGCTCTCTAGGCCCAAATGCGAAGTGGAGGTGTGGCGTAGATCTAGGATGCTACCGCGAAACTGGTTGGTTAGTTAATATCGTTTAGTTCGTTGTCCTCTTCAAAGATTAGGGGCTTGTGATAAAATAAATATCAGACTTGGTTCTCATTTCGCAGTTAGTTGAACGAGGTTGCTGATGGGTTTTTTTTTAGAGACTAATTGGGTTTTTTTTCTCTTAAATTGAGAGGCGATTAGGAAATGGTTCAAGGGCTGCATATAATTGTTGCAAGGCGGTACCGTTCCTGACGCGACGCTACCGAGTCTGGTAATCGGCCGACTGCCAGGAAGCAGTCGTCACACTTAGAGGACAGTGTAGGCTATTTGTGTTAACACGCGTCAATCATATTCGGCAACGACACCGGAAGAAGGTATCGAAATTAAGAAAGCAAAAGCACTAGGTGTAAGCATTTATTACAAGACTTGAAATCAGAGGATTTATTTGGCCCTTGCACGTTAACTGTTGCTAATCATTAATCACTCGGGAGTTGAAAAGTTGGAGTTCATGTTAAGAAAATAGCCTTAAGAGAGTCAGAGAAATTTTTCCTAAACCGGACTTTTGAGGAAGCCTAAGTGAACTCTAGGCTCGAGGCTGAAATAGGGTCGACTCGTCTACCCAAAGCAAAGCATTAGTATTATCCAATGATCCGCGCTGAAAGTTGCATCAACGAATGACAACATATGTCAGTCTATATATCTTTATTCGTGTTCAGCGTTCATCAGCTCAAAGCCTGAGAGCGTCTTGAGACCACCGACAACCCGTCTTACACCAAGCTAGCTCCTTAAATCGTTTCAATAAAGCACTGTACACATGAACTGCGATGCGCGACATCCAAAATGTGCAAGTTTGCAAGTTTCGACAACTCAATCACATGGAATTTCCGTTGTTAACCACGAGTTCTCATCCAAACAACGCACTGACATTTCAATTTCGTTTCGTGCGTAGAAATCGCGAATTTGTGAACAGCGACCGGCACTTAAAATCTTTAATTAGGATACTTAAACTAGTTTTTTTTTTTTTGATGTAAAGATTTTACTCGATAAAAACATTCGATAAATACGAGTAAATGCGCAACTCTTGGCACAACAAAAAAGTACCAAATTTTATATTTATTTCTGAGAAATCGCGGTCGCAAGTCGCCGCTGGTGTGTACATCACTTGAAATACATTCGACTTAACGATCAAATTTCCTCGTAGCGTTCTAAACTCCACTCATTCATCATAAGCGCGTACTTGGAATTACATAGGAATTAATCACTTGGACTCTAATAACCACTTTGCTTAGTTTCGTTAAGTTTCGTTCAATTCTGCTTTACGTACCTAAATGACAATCGGCGGTGGATTTTGTGGGAACTTCGAGATTTAACGATATTGCTGGCTGCTTTTCGGCTATGACATAAGCTTAGCTCTGCGGCCCTTAAAGTACCACACACGAACACAATGTTGATGTACATACATTTTGAAGCACAAGTTATTACGTCTATTCTCCATCTATTGAATTTGGTTGACAATCAAACGTTAGCATTCTTCGAGTAGTCCTCATTAAACACGCAAGTCTGACACATTCTAAATACAAGCCATTCAAAGTCAACTCAATGCATCTTCCCTTTTTACTCGTGGCTCATCGCATCGCATGCAGGTATGCAGGTATTTAAGGTCAGCATCCTCATAAAAACATCGCAGCTCATCAAGCCTATATGCATCGCAATAAAGTGCAAGTCAATCGCTTGGTCTTAGAGACACACACACAAACCGCGTATCTGCTTGGCTTGAGCATGACTCAATTACACAGGAAAGAATTCACTTCTAATTGCGCATCAAATATCCGCAAATTGTGTGAATCAGAAAATAATTATTCACCAATGCAATGACATGTGTCAAGTTGTGTACATGCCGCTAACCGCAGCATTACTGTGTCGCATTAAAGTTTGAAATAAAACAATAAAGTTTTTTGAGTTCATTGAGTGCACTTGTTTGTGTTTGTTTTTGGCTAATCAACAAATATTTCATTGAATCTCAGAAAACTCTGCTCTAACCGGTAATTCAGTGCAATCAACGGCCATCACTTTTACAACAGCAATTAATCAAGCAATCAAATGCCTTCATCAAACCGAAAACTTACAAAAAAAAAAACAATGAGAGCATCTTTCTAGAGGTGTCTGGTCTGGAGGATCACGGCTTGGATTCAAAGACCATTCGACTTGTTGGTTGAGCACCACAGTCATCCCGGACCTTAGTGGCGTACAAAGAAGATGTAGGGTATACAAAGTAACAGGGGCGCAAAAGATAAATACCGGAAACACGAATCAAGTGTGGTTCCATGGAATCCTTATTCATTGCCATTGAGGTACGCAGGAGGAGGAGATTCGGTCTAGCTCTGAAATTTGGAGTGTTGACTACTGATGACGCGTCGGACTTCCACTAAGATGTTTTGAAGTTCAAGTGTGGTAGGCAATGTTCACATGGACATGGGAACGAGAGACTATCGGACGTAGAGAGACGTACAATTTGCCAGTAATTAGATAGATGGCTGAGATTCGGCAGCAATTCACAAAAACCCCAAACAGAAGGTTGAAGTTCCAAAGGTTTCATCCAATTTATGGCGTATTTATCTCCTCCACTGTAAACTGAGTGGCACTTCAAGTTCATGTCTAGAATCTAAAGAACAAGAAAAGAACAAATCACATCCCAGTATAGCCTACATTTCTAGCATTTAAACAGCACAGTTCTTAAAGATCCGCTCTTTATTCAAATCAAAGTAAACTGCGCAAAGGAAAGACATTAAAATTCAAGGGAACCACAGAGTACCTGTCGATGGCCAAAGATACCTTCAAAGGCGTCCGGTGTTATCAAGCTTCGCCTTTTACGCTTCGCAGTCAGAGAGTCATTACAATAGCGTAATAAAGACGTATCGCTGCCTCTGTTTCTTTTATTGTTATGAGCAATTACAGAGCCTTTGGGCTTTGTAACTTGTATTCAGGGCAAGTGTGTGCGAAAGCCATTCACTTTTGCAGACGTGATCCACAATGTGGATGACTTGAAAAGACGTTTTGTGCGTTATGGAGTGCTCACAACCTTATTCAGTAGTGCAGGCGAACTTGCGGTGTCGATAATATCTCCGGGCGTCCTCCTCCGACAACACAATGGTCTCATCTTAGTTTCGTTAAGTTTCGTTCATTTTTATTTACTTGAGGAGGAGCAATGGGAATCGGTTTTTACGTTCGAAATGAGAGCTGGTAATGAATTTTTGCATACCCAGAACCTATTATGGACTCTTTGAAATTTGACGATGCCTCTGGCTCTGTTCTCACATTAGCTTAAACCAAATTTCTCTGCTTTGCTGTTGTTGTCAATAATGTTGTCAATAATATTGCCCATTTTCTCTGAAGACGTCGGGGGATCTTAGGTCATGCCGAATGGGTCGAGAGTCTTGATTGAAGTTTTTTTTTCGGCAACTTACAGTCGACATAGATATGTCTGAACGCTAGAAACCTCGTTCAATCAAAAAAGCATTGGAGCAGAGAGAGAAGAAATGCCGAAGACGAGGAAAGTAATTGCCAAGCCACGCTTAAAATTACACAAAAAAAAATATCGGATTATCATGCAATTGCTTCATAAAACCTGACAGCGAATAGCACTCAGCTAATGCCGAACGATCAGCACTTCGTCATTCACTTTCTTCTCCAACTGTCATATGTCCAAGACAAATGACATCTAGTCGCAAAATCCGATCCGACGTACTCAATTTCTATTTAATGGATTTAATCGAAAGTCACGCCTAACTTCCGTGGCTCACTACCTCGGCGTGCTGATGACACTCTGATAGTGATTTGCATCATGCGTGGTGACAATAACTTTTTAGCCCGAGGCAATCGAATCTGTCAAAGCTGAGTAGAGCGGGGAACACCTTAAACTTTCATATTGCGATCTGCGTAAATGGGACAAGCGCCACCCACCCGACCAGACACGACAGTCGCTGTTCTTATCACTTTAATTGGCTGCGGCGATAAAGTCAACCGAAGCCGCCTCGTAAGTTGAAAGAAAACACTGATATAACATGACAACAGAAGAAAACGTGCTTTCCACTGCGAGAGTACGCCGTGACACGTGGATATCGAACATCTGAGCGATCCGCGAATGAATTATTCAACAGCATCGAGAAGTGTGTGCGGCCAGAGTCTTGACAGTAGGCATCTATGAGGTGATCTGCAGAAGATATACGACTTGTTTTTGTCGTGCTGAGGTGAGAGAAAGGCGATTAGGAAAAGGTCAGGTGAAAGGCAGTGTTGACAAACAATTAATACTTCGGCTCTGTGGCTGTGTGGGTTGCCGATTCCATCGGGCGCTCCACAGCTGAACGGAATGCTCGATTAGTCAACATGGGAGGTTGTAGTTTGCCACCAGTGTCCGGAGGAGTGGAGCTGCACGAGCGTCATCAGCCCTTAATTTGATTAATCCTCGTTCGGATAACCAAACAAGTGGATCGCTTTCAAGTCGGTGCGGCGTGACTTATGCAAACGATACGCCCAAGACAAATATCCACTAATCAAAACATCAGGCGGCAAAAAATTAGATCTCTAGACCTTGAATGTAAAACTTATTTATTCTTCGCTTTTGAATATCTTTCCGCAAGCCAAGTAGTTCACACCACGAAAATAAATAATTTTAGCGCCTTTAAGCATTCATTATCACATTCTTCTTCCGTTCCGTGGGGTAAGCAAGTTCATCCCTGTAGCCTCCGTTTCGGATTCTTACAACGTTGAAGGCTGAAGTTAATTGACAAGACTTGCTGCGTTATGCAAATGACACTGACATCATGCTCAGCATTTGTGGGGGGCGAGCGCGTTGCTTAAAGAATCACAAATGCAGTGTGTGCACTCAGCTGAATTCTTGGAATCTCCTTATCCGTTAATAATGCACAGACGTGTTAATTGAACGTGTCAACGCTAAATTTTTTGACTAAATGTCGCTTAAAGCAGAAAACAGTTGGCAGATTATTGAAAGATGATGGTGACTTTATCGTGACTCACGTATTTGGTTCAGTTCAAAATGAGAGACTTCCTGGGACTGCTGAGGAGCTTTGATATACCGAGCTTAGGCGTCTACTGACTATTGGAACGTTGATTGAGGTAGTCAGTTTCAATAAAACGGTTGAACTAATTTTTGTTCAAAGGTTTATGGCGGTGCAACCTGAGCTGTCACTGAGTATGAAGAAAATAAAAACGAAATTTCCGGACGAGACCTTAACGAAACGACAATCTGACCGAGCTAACCAACGTCAGCATCAGCCTTCTTATTCGGTCCGTCGTGAGCAAAGTCGTATTATATTCACTTCTGTATACTCAGCTCAGTAATCACTTTCAATAAAACGGTTACACACTTTTTTTTAAAGTTGTAGCTCCATTAGATGGGATTTGATGTCAGCTACAAAATGCACGGTAATTCATGCCAGCCGCTGTTTCTTGGGACTCAAGAGTCAATAGAGACCTCGATGAACCAAGCTGACTGTGATCATGCCCTAGACCGCAGATGCATGGACATTGTATAAAAGTGCAACGCTAATACGTCTGCCTGTCGGTAGGTAAGGACGTAATTGACGCCTCGTGTGGAACGCATAATTCCCATAAACGACTTCAATGTCATCTGAACTTGGACTACTTTATCTTCACCTTAATTCGCGGCACAGTTTAAGCGATACCATTGACTTGATATTTATGTTGTGTATCCAAGTTTACTGAGCTGGATATGTACTTGTAAATAAAACAGGCCGCTGACCCACCGTAAGCCTGTACGTGAAACTTGATACTCCTGCACTTTCTAGTGGATGTCTGTTGACTTTTGCGGCTTCGCCAGCTGCCGCGTATATTTCTAGAATTTCAGTGGATTCCCACAAACGTGCACCCAAATTTGTCTAGAGCTGGACACCCTTCCCTAACTCCTCTTCTCTGAGACAACTTAAAACAGCGGCAACCGCATCCTACACGGCAAGCAAGTCTATAAATAAACATCAATCACGTGGGCCCGTAACCCTAAAGGGTAGACCCCAGAAGCCCGTCCAATCAGCCCGAACAATGTGTACACAACCGCCCCAACAACACGCATCATTGCATGTGTTTGCCGTGTTTCACAAGTTGAGTTAAGGTTATAGGCATACATCCACAAGGTTCTGACCATGCCAGCTAACAATGCCTAGACCTTGCAAAACCCAAGTACTTTGCATCTTTTGATCTTCAGTCAACTCACTCGCATCCCAACACACACAGAATATCTCCATTAATAAAGGTAATCCCATTATTTAAATACTTTGTTTACATATAAGCCCCAAACAGACAGCATCAATGATTCTCTTAACCTAGAAGAAAATCAACAAAGTAGCTCGCGTTCAAGCATACTCACGTCTGGAGTGCGCGCCCGCCTTCCCTTTCCGATCGTTGCCAGTGCTTCAAGTTTACGCTGTCTACTTCTTGAAGATCGCGACAAAACGAAATCGAGAAGAAGAAAAAGAAAAGAGGTAAACGACCAGAGAATTGTGGTTTCCATGAGCAGACGCTACATAGCTGCGGTTTCTACCTTCGTTCGCGGCTAAATCTCAAACCGCAAAGCTGGCGAAGTTGTCACGCGATCTGTTCACATGCCGTGTCTGTTTTGCCTGCCTTTTGGGGCCATTTTGAGGAGCAAAGCGTGCCACTATCAGCAGTCACTTGAGCGTGCACACGTTTTCCTCTCCAGAATCACTTAAACTACATACTACATCCGACTGCCTAGAGCACACCGCCTGGGGACTGGCGAGCTAATGACTCTACTCGTTTGGCTTGTTTTTTTTTCCATTTTTTTGATTATTGATCGAGTATTCGTACACCTATAGGGGATGTGTGTAAAAATAACTATCTGTGTGGTTTGATAAAAATAGATTTCTCATTTCTGAGCCGAAGGAATGAAGACGAGTTCGGAGCAAGCTTCATTCTGCATTCTGGTGCATTGAAGATGTTCGATTAATCATGCGAAATGGGATCGGGGATCGTTGAATTTATGAAGCCGCCGAGCAGCCTTAGAAGTGATGTGCATCGTAAATGTATGCAGAATTTATTGGGCTTGACATGTTGATTCAGTGACGGGGGGATGTACGCGGAAAAGCAATTTTCTGTGAAGAGTTTTTTTTTTAAATGATAAGTAATTAACAGGCAGCAATTTAAATTGCAAGCACTTAGGTGCTGGGCTCAATGGAAACCTGTTTTAAAGGTGATTTTTCTTTCGTGACTAGTCGATACTGAGACACGTGATTTTTTTATAATAGAGGGTGTTGGTTTCAATCCGGAAAAAATATAATGCTTTCGACTAGAGTTGAAGGCAGCTTGGGCTGCGGTAGCTCGACTGAGTGAGTCCATTGCACAGCCAATGGGAGTCGTAGCCCTCAAGGAACGGCAGTGACAACAAAAACACTCGAACCCCAGCCACTTCAAATTTTAAGAGATTATGTTACTTGCCTATGTTACTTGCGCCAGTGGATGATTGGGTCGATCGTTTAAAAGAATGGTGCCCAATGGCCGATATCAACAAGTAGCCAAACTGTACAGATGACTGCCTGAAAGTATCAAACCGAGTTCTGCTGTAAAATATCATCAAAAACCATAACTCCATAAATCAGATGGAGTTGGAGACTTCTCCTACAAGGGTATCATTCTAAATCAATACAAATTCACAACACTTTCATGAAAAGTGATGATATTTTTATTCGGGTCTCAAGTAGGAGCATTTAGGTTAGTCATGCCAAACAGCATCTGACAATCTGCTTCTGCTCTACAGAGTTAATCGCGATTCCAGCTAAATTTTCGAAAAATACTGGATCATCCATTTTAAGCTTCCGAAAGTAAATTTAAATGAAGCACATTTCCGATACAAACTTCGGTAGAATTTATTTAAATATTATGAATGGAATACAATATCATTGCATTGTCCTCCAATGTTCTCGATCGTGACAACCTTTCAATGACTTCTCGAAACTTATCGGGCAGTAACGCGGCCATACCCTGACGAGGACAGTGGAGTCTACAGTCTCACTTATACGAATATGAGGTGTAGCAGTTACAACAGTCGATTAGTCATCCTGAAGAGCATGCACTTCGATGATGGATAGGCATTAATACATCTTTAATAGAGCCAGTCTATAGTTTGTTTATCCAACTTTTCCAATGCTACGCTGACCTGTTCGTAATGGGCGCCTCGAATCACTATTTTTCTAGTAAGTTTTCACAAATTTGAGGATACATATTGCAAAATCGCACACCTTAACCTAAACATAGTCTCGGATGGCAGTTCAGATATGTATGTCAAATCCGGACAATGAGCTGAATAACGCAATATGACATGGTGGTGTGGACTTTATCTTTAACACAGACAGCACAAGAACAAGATGTTAGTTAAGTTTAATCGAAAGAACTTTGGACAAAATGCTTAGTCTCCCATTTCGCAGTGCAACATGTCCAAAAACCCACTGCTTCACCGACTGTGTCACCCTGCTTTCACTTTGATTCACATTTTTACTTTCTGTAGGCGTAAAACAACGCAAATCTCAATTCGTATGCTTGTATTAAATAACACTCATTCGTACAACTGTGACTGCCCGCGTATCACTCGTTCCTCTCCCTATCTCTTCATCGGTTTTATTTTCGAGTTCTACTACATTTCATACCAAAAAGTCAGTCAACTTTACTCGGTAATGCATTCAATTACATGGAAGGTTGCACCTGCATCATATGGGGCCACTCCTGGTCCAACAACCGCACCGAAATCCGTCACTGCTAGTCGAAGTCGTTCTACTGCTTCTAGGTTCTAGGTTATTCGAAGGCACGAAGAACGAACTTTGCCACTCTGCAGCCATATATAGCAGGCCTGGCAGAATACATGCTTTTTGGAGAGTAAAGTTTTGGTCCATCGAGTCGAAAGTTTCGACCTAAGATCGATTCTGTATCCGGATGTCTTTTGCGGAGTTCCCCGATGTTTTACCTCAAACTGCCGATGACGCCGTGATGTCTCGTCCTGCGCAACTGAGTTAATCTACAGAAAATATCACTTCATAGGTTTAACAGCATCAATGTGCCGTCCTTTGTCACACTTACATTATGTGTATCAACTCCGACAGAAGAAAGCCAGTCACTTCCATGTTGCAACACCTTTGAACTCATTTATATTAAATCACAACCTCTATGCCCACTTAAAGACCATAAACCACTAAATTTTTTTTTTCTCTTTTTATGTTCATCCAGCACTTATCCAAGTGAAGCAACATTTTTATGAGCCATGTCAAATCGGTGGATCAATTTTATATGAGTCTTTATAAAATCTTTTGAAATCGGTGGAAAAAGAAAAAGAAACTTTGCATATTCAAAAAGTCGATCCATAAACCACAGACCGGATCGTTAATCTCTTTCTTGAGAATTCATTGTCGCTGTACAGTGTGTACACACATGTGTGTAAATCCCTTGAAATATTTTACAACTCTGTGTACGACGCGCGGCAATGGGAAAGTTTTATGTTCGTTAAACATCAAATCCGACATTTAGAAATATTCAATTATCACATATTACCAGTGCCAGTGCGAATTTCTTGTCTGACCTTGATCTGGATTATTCGCGTTTAGTTGTTTTTTTTGTCTCTAGTTCTTGCTACGCGACGGTGGTTAGTGCGATTGGAAGACAAGACGCTTTCATAGTGTCTTCATTCAGTCGTTGTAGAATAGGGTTGTAAAATATTTGACGGAGTTTTTGTTTCCAATCGAGTGAGAACATGGCACGCACAACAGGAGCTAGGCTTATGTAAAAACTGTAGAGTAAGCCGTAAGCCGTGTGTGTCATATAGTTAGTCTCTATTCCCCACCAGGATAATAATTGGATTTTTCCTATAATTGGGATAACCCTGAATAAGCAGATTGACAATAAAACTCAAATCTTCCATAGTCTGTTGTAAATGGATGCTTATCTGAAGGAATGGCATCCTCCTACAGCGCCACAATTTAGCAGGAACAAAGTTCTTTTAGAGAGTCTAACGACGGTGAAGCGTTCTGAAACACTATTCCGACATGCCTTGATCGTTCGCACATAATTGTGCCACAAACGTGTAGCATCCTGAGAAACATGGCTCGAACTCGATTCCGTTCTATTCTGCCTTGTCCATTCTCAGAGCCCCTAAGTGGGCTATACTATATAAGCAGAAACTATAATTTTTCTTAAAGTCACGATTGCATGCACTCTTTCGTAAAAATGTCAGCATACTTTTGCCGCCTTGGTTGCACCATGAAGCATTCTCTTATAAACAACTGTCAAAGGTCAAAGGCCAATTGGGAAGCCTGGGAAGCCTCATTAAAAAGGCGGCCAAACAAATTCCACTTGGAACATAAAACTGAATCCGAAGGTTTTCGAGAGGATCGCGAAGCAAACTTGTGCATAGTTGATGCTCTTTGTTTGGCTAAATTCAGTATTGATTGATTGCAGCAGTGCAGGACTATGGATGATCGTAGCTAAAGGCCGAAGGACGGATGTAATGTCTGCAATTTTGCTCCTGATGGGAGGATCTTCGTAGGGAGGTGGGTTGAAACTGTAGATCCACCAGAGTCTCGCAAAAAAAGGAGTACACTTTGAGTTAAACATCAGAGCCAAGAGGGATCTCGAGGCATAAGCAAAAACCTCAACCATGGCGGTGTTGGTTATAAGTCGGGAATGATTTAATTCATAAATGACAAACGAGCTTTGCTTTGTAGCAACTACATCGACTTCTGTGCTATTGGCTAAGGCACATGGATTACTAGTGACAAATGTGGCAGTCACACTTAGGGCACCGTCTGTTCATTGAATTACCATGCGAATCTGTTCTATCATACTCCGGAAACCAGCTCGTGTTATTCTGACAAATGCGATGAAGATAGCGGAACATTAACATTGCTTACTTCGGCCACGTTATTACAGAAGTAAGGCCTTAGGAGGAGGTACACAATGGTTTCATTCTCTTCCCCGTCTCGTCAGCTTTTAAAGAAGCCCCTTGTTTACTTGGGCTTAGGAGCCATTTGAATAAAAGAAGACTCTTTCGACGAACCTACCTCAATAGTCTAGCCGGTAGGAGAACGTCAAACAACACACCCGGTATTAAGGAGCCGTACACAATTGGAGATTCACCTCAACCAACTTAGCGTGCATAGCTGAAGGCAGCTACCCAGAATCGAGAGGATTGTTGGTTGAGGCCTGTGGACCAGTTCCAACACGAATTGTACAGCCACATAAGGAGGAAAAAATTGATGAAAAAGTAATGTGGAATTATACAACGTTTGAGCATCAAACCATTTCCAGATCGAACGAGAACTAAAGGGAATTCTAAGAACAGCGAACTGAGAGCGAATTTAATGATGTTTGCACACACAAAATAGATGGTTTGGATTAAGATTAAGTTATAGAAACCAAAAGAAGAAGGCCAAGTCTTGGGTACTTAAAAAAAGACATATCCCGCATTAAATTAAGGGACTGGCAACGCCTGCGACTTCATCCACATCTTCGACCATAGCGGCATATAAGTTACTCCATAATATAAGCAATATATCTACTCAGATTCATCCAAATCCGAAAAGCCGTTTAAGAGCTGGACCTCCGCAAACATCCAACAATGCAAGCAAGATACAAGTTTCCTGCAAAACACTCGTGCTATCTCGTCTATCTGAAAGACTAGAATCCATGTAAACCTTCGAGTTGAATTAATCAACAGGAAGTGAATCATATCAGGCAAGTACTCGTGTCTAACATTGCCTCTTGACCGTATCCTTCAGTCATTCTGTAGCCGAAGTGCATATCATTTTTTGTCGACTTCAGGGTCGAGGCACATATCATTGACAAGCAACTTGAGTTGAAGAACAACAGCTCACGATGCGTAGTTAAAAGCAAAAGAACTCGACACGTACTACGTTTTGGTGTTCGATTTCACGTCCAGTCATCTAATATGAACCACATATCATTGCATACATCAGACGACCTTGTCTTCTACCAAAGTCAGGCATCCAAACTCTTCAATTAATATTCTCATCAGTCGCCGACATCGTCGTGCGTCAGACAAACGATATCAAGTCTATCTGGCAACTTTAAAGATCTGAGATAAAAAGGATTTACCCCACAACGTATCTGCGCAATGACACAACACAAAATTACCCACCGCGTGCCTTCGTATCGCGTCAAGATTCGAGAACAACAAATCAAGAGTTAACCTTGTTGCCTTAATGTAAATCCTTCCATTCCGGGAGCATCAAATCAATTCGCTTTTGCGGTTTCATTTTCTAATCACACTTCGCCTCGCATCCGTTTGAAGCTATCAATTAGACGTGAATCTGCATAAGGGTTTCCCCAGCCGCCAATTACACGTAATGGCCAAGATCTCTGACCTGTGCATGAGTCAGACGGTGGAAATTGTGTTTTCCGTGATTTTCGAAAATCAATTTGACATTACGCGGTTCACCTTGCTGTGAATTAGTTCCGTTAAGTGAGAGTTATTACTTATTACGAAATAGCTCGATTAACCGCAAATTGTTGTCTGAAAGGACAGCAATTCAGGAACTGTTCACAGGTCGATTGTGAAATTTGAATAAGTGGACGGTTTAAACTCATTAAGCTTTTGATTCGGTTTGATTTTTTGTTATTCCAATCGAATGTGGAACTCAATCGCCTGCTTAATCGCTTCTAATCAATTTAGCAAAACTAGACAATGACTCGCCGAGGGAAACGGGAATAATACAGAATTATTGTTTCACGTGATTCACGTTACAGCATCACACATGCGCTAATGCACAGCGCGAGGTCGCACTTTTCTCCCTACAAAGAGTCCAATTTCGCGGAAAAGGCAAAGCAATTGTTTTGAAGCTGAGCTTGAAACAAGTTAAACAACTCTAATCGACGTTTGTAATCGATTATACTTCTGTTTTCCGCTCACAGCGTCACGCTAAAATTGATCCACTCATGTGATGGATACTTAGTTGATTTCTGGATGGAAAAAATGCGATGATGATATGCCCGCCGATATCGATATCTGAGAGAATATTAAAGGCTTGTGGGCAATTAAGACACAAGTTGTTGTTGAGCTTAATTAAAGCAGGTTGTCGCATGCAAAGATGTTTATTATTTGGGTGTGATGTATGTTTATGCACAATCCGAGGTGCAGCATGTACAAGAAATATTCATTTTGCGAGTAGTACGAATTTCTAAGGTTCCGAGCTGTAAAAATATTTAAAATGAAGTAATTCTGAATATTCAACAACGTCTTCAGACAATTTCAGTCGAATTTACCAAATTGACTGCCTACACACTTCAGCTCAATTCAACATGCTATCGTACACACATACGAGTGCAATCTGTGTTCCATTTTATTTCCATCCATTTATTTTCAAATCTGCGATATTTCTTACTTAGAAATGCATATTCTGGCAGTCGTTTATCCACTTTAAAGCTTAATGGTTGGAACACAATGCTGCTTTGGTGCTACGGTCAAGTGACTGTCCAAAGTACTACGCTCTTCTATCGCCCTTACAATTGTTAAGAAATGGGTATAACGTAATCTTATTTCTCACTCGCGTGCAGAACCAAGGCACTCTTGAATACAGGTGACATTCCGCTCGCTACGGAGTCGTTTCATTGAAATACATGCTAAACTGCACAGGATAACGTCTTCTTCTCTTGGACGAACTACAAAAGCACAACCATGAAATAGATTCCCTCACTCACTGTCTGTCCAGAGTGGAGTGTAATCTACATCTCGGGATTATCACAAGACTCTATCTAATTGTGTACCATGCCCACAGACTAGGATTTATGTCGCTCAATACTTGGAGAATCTGCAGACCATCGGGGATAGTTCCAAACACTGGGAGCAGTAACATAGAACTGCCCAAATATGAGCGTAGACCTTATTTGACACCCCCAAGGATTTGATTAAAGTCAATATGACCGATTAAATTAGATCTGGGGCAATCCACGTCAAAGAAACAAACAAAAATAAACATCAAACTAATTTATCAAAGAATTAACATTATTTTGACTTCCCTTCATATTTTGCTCCGAATTTATTGCACATTTGTCGTCATTTAAATGGAAACAAATAAAACTGCCAACGAAAGTCAGAAGATGCATCCACGTAAACTGAAATGAAGCAAATAAAGGGTGATTTTTTAGCTATTATCTTGTTGGCAACACTGGTTTAAACAGCTGACGCATTATCAAAATGCGTGCTCTGTTAAGAATGTTCATCGGGCGCTTCTTCCACGGTGCCACATGCCACACAGAACGCGCAACAATGGACTTATTGAGGGGCGAGTTCGGTGAACATTTTATTTCACATTCGGGACCGGTCAATTGGCCGCCTAGATCGTGCGATTTAACGCCTTTAGACTATTTTTTGTGGGGCTATGTTAAAGCTCATGTCTATACAGACAAGCCCGCTTCAATTGACGCGTCTTCCAATGCGTCAATTGAAGCACACACAACATTGAAGCATTTATTCGTGAGATACCGGCCGAAATGTTGGAAAGAGTATGCCAAAATTGGACTAAGCGGATGGACCATTTGAGGCTCAGTCAAGGTCAACATGTGCATGAAATAATCTTCAAACATTAAATTATATGGACCGTACTATCGATTCAAATACGACGATCTCCACCACTGAACCAGTACAAGACCTCAACCGTTTAGCTCCCTCTCATTTTCCAACAGACTTTATTGCGATTGATCTGGCAATGCCTCTAAAAACTTTTGATACATTTGACAGTCATATTGACACTTGACTGCCATTTAAACGCGATGTGATTTTTGTGGAAATTGAATTAAAACCTTGAATTGGAGCCAAAACTGGATTTGGAAAGTCTAAATACACTATATTTCATTTCTACCAACAGACTTTAAGGCATATGTCAAAACTTGTTGGTCTGAAAGTTGAGCCATACTCCTAGGTAGTTACCTAAACCTAAACAAACCCCCTTTTGACCAATTTCTTCGTCTACAGCTGCAGAATCGATCGTGTCACAGCTGACATCTCTCCCTCAGAACATGTGACTGAGAACCCTTGAGAACTTCTACTAATAAGCGGTTTTAGTCACACATCACCGCCTCACGGAGTTCAAGCTACATACGTCAAAGGCGGGCTTCTTATCGCATACATGGTAATTAATGGAAGATGGAAGTGTAAAAAAAAGAAGAGTAAAATCCTCCAGACACTCTAAAAAAACACACACATCACATGTATACCTTTACTTACTTGCCCCATGGCAGGTATTTCGCATTTATCATTTAATTCGCCTAATTGCTTTCGCAGTCCTCATCTTGCCAATCCGCTAACACTTAAGCCAATCAGCTGTTACCAAATGCAGACGCTCAGCCCCAGCTCAACGTAATCCAAGTCCCATTCAGTCATTCCCAATTATATACCAAGACTAACGTCTCCTAATTGGTTTCCAGCCACTTGGTCTCAAGAGAAACACAACCGCTATTAGCGTTTCACATTTTACATTTCACAACCGCAGCTGGGAGTTCGATCATAAAGCCCGCATAAAACCAATTTCCAACAAATTCGGTGACAAAAATTAACTAAGCGCGATATTTGCTCATCGTTTAGCTCCCTGTTCAGAGAAATCTTTTTTTTTTCTGTTTTCATCATCTTCCGATCGGGTTGGCTGGAACTTTGGATGATTTTCTCTTTTTCACAAGAAAAGTTTTTCTAAAGTCTTCGAAACGTTAACCACTTAAACCGGCCAATTATCGTCTTGCAAACGTCAAACCCCGATTCGTGATACATATGTAGAACGGACCTGTTACAAATTCGCATTAACTTTGACATATGACAGATGTGCGACTAGGGGAAAATTTCACGATTCGTCAGAGTCCACAGATCAAACAAAAGCGCGCATCGGTGCTGCCTTAGTACAGTCGCCGAAAACATATTTCGCTCGAAACCCATGCTTAATCACCGTCATTTGTACGAATGTGCGTTCAATGACGGTAAGGACATATGACCAAAATTCCACATACACACAGTCGATACAACTAAATTAAAATTAACAAGTCCGATTAACAAAATTAAATAATTCCCATATACTGAGGAGCAGTTTTTAAAGACGATACATCAGTGGGCAGCCGTTCAGTTCGTCTAGGGCTTCCGATCTGAAGAAATGATCAGCGCATTCCGGTCTATCGAATCATGTGTGTTTTGTGAATTCCCACGGACGTCAAAATTTAAGTGCCACAGATCAGTGTTGCAGCAGAGTAATTTCAAAAATAAGTGCAGTTTCAGAAAAGTGGTTTAAAACAGCTCAAAATACCGTCATTCAAGTGTTCTCATTGACAACTTTATTTCTGTAAATCGGTTCATTTGTGAAATCAAAATCTGGTGATATAGTCAACAAATCCGAAAGTGTAAGTTGGAAAGCTGGTTAATTTCTCTCTTTCTTTGCAATCTTTTCATCTTTAAGTCGTACGTGTCGTTAAAGTGTCGTAAAACAATTTAAAAAAGACCACCCGTGTTCATTGTGTGTCCTTACCTTTTTACGATCACACCTCTGTCGATCGTGGAATAAGCATTAGCACAGCCTTGCTAAATTCAAAGTGTTTGACGTTTCAAACGAAACTGGGTGAGATTAACGTTTTTTCGTCGTTTGAAGGTCGCAGTTATGTCAAATTGAAAACTTCAAAAGTGATTAAATTGTCGATTTTTTTAAAGTTGGGACTAACTCTTAACAAATCTTCACTTCTGTTGTGTGATCTAAAATGACATCGAGTCCAAATTCTCTGCGCAGACCCTATCTCGGTGTATAAATTGTGTTAAGATGATATCCTCTAGATAACGTGTCCACCAAATCGTCAAATTTCAAAGTGCCCGCAATTGACTTTTGGGAAATATTGCCAGCCTAGCCTAGCGTACGAATGCTAGGTGATATTTATGTACCTACAGAATGTGTCTTTTCTCTTTCACATAAGCAAGTACAGGTCCGATGCAATAGATCTCGTCAGATCGCGATGTCGTTACCTTTACGACTTGGGTTGTACAAGAGGAAATACAAGGCAGAAGTTAATGAAACTTAACGAAACTGGACGAAGTGGTTATTATGGTCAAAATGTATGATTTCCACACCATGTCCAAAATTTGCTTCTGGTAATGGGACAAAATTTCAATACCACTTGAGATATACGTACTCTATGTACTTGAATGTAAAAGCGAAAAGTGAACGAAACTTAACGATGTGGATATTATATTATTATATCAAAGTGTATCATTTCTGTGTATTTGATCGATGGCTTCGGATGACATAATGCTACGCACGTCCATTTTATTTTGGCTTTACGTTTTTCGAACTCAACTAAAATAAATTATACAGAAGCTGGTTTAGCAAATTTAACAGCTGTCAATCTCTACAGAATCAAAAAGGCACTGTTTTTGGAAACCCACACAGCCTCAGGGAACAGTGTTTGTGAGTAATAAGCTTTCGCATTTGTCTCTGCAGCTTCTGTATAGTTTGTGAAATTGTGAGCTGCGAAATGGACGCGTGAGTTCGTCAGTATTCTCAAACGGCATTAGTGTGTACATTCTACTCATTTCCAAGAACCTGGAAATATCTTTCGCCACGATTTGTCAGCTCCGGTTGATGATGAAATTCTGTCACCAACTTCTGTCATCATTCCTGCTGAAACCTTCTTGACAGTGTTTGGTCTCCCGGCTAAGTCGAGTTGTTGTACCTGTTCCTCAGGTTGTGTGTGTATCATTCTCAGTTCCGAATGGTTAGTAGATCCCACCCAACTGACCAGGGTGGCAGGACAATAGGCCAATTAGGTCTAACTGTATTCCATCATCGAAAGCATCACTTCAATCCACTTACCTACTCAAAAGTTTGTCAAGACAGCTTCGAAACTTCAAAAAACAAACCCGTGACTACGTGCCCGGTTTAAGTGAAAACGAATAAAAAGAAAAATGCTTCCCTAAATTCACTTGAAGTGAAGTCAATCTGATAACCTTTGATATTCACAATCAACCTACGCCAGATTTTAAGTGCAAGCTCAGCTGTTCAGCTTATTTCAAACGAAGACCCTAGTGACTCCGGTGACAGCATCAAACCCCACATGATCGCAATAATCAACTTGCGATAGCCGCAATTGTTTTCGAGTTAGAACACATTTTGAATAAAGCGCAAAAGACGCAAAAGCATCCACCACCGGTCGGCTTATCTACATCTCGTGACTATCAAGTCCAAGTTGAACCGGTTATCGCCCCGACCGTTGCACGACGCGTTCCCATCACAACAAGCACGTCAGCCAATCGAAAGGGTTTCGCTGCAAATGTATTCCCATCGAGTGAATTAACGAGATAACCGCCTCGGCATCTGGAATTCATTTGCAGCACGGGATCTATTTTAATTTCAAACATTGATCTTACACCAAGCGAAAGGATGACGCAAGGTCAGGCCAGTCCAAGCCAATCAATTGACACTGTCTTACGTAAAGTCGTGCATGTCTAGTGTTTTAATTAGCGCAGGCGACGAGACACTCGCACTGCATGCCGCCTCAAAGGGACTCGATTTGCCAGCCCCACGAAATTACATAACGATTATGTAGAACAAAACGTCTTCATACGTCAGCACCATTTTGAGCGGTCAATTAAAACGCAATCAAATTACATTACGTTATGATTATACCCACTGTCATGCTCCCCGGGCACTCAGATGACGGAGTATGCGATGAAAAACTGAAAATCTGCTCATTTTTCGCGACCGTTGCGGTTGATTCGTAATGAGGGTGTTTTTCTATCATGTGGCGGTCGAGCTGCTGGTGTGATTTTTTTTTTGCATTCACCCTCATCATCGTAATCGCACCGGCTCTTGTCCACACTCTCATCTACTGGTTGAATGACTAAGATGATTGTATAAGTGGTGGCGAACGATTGTTGGATAAAAATCGTTTTTTGAATAAAATTAGTTTTTACTTTAAATTTACACAAAATACATTTCGGGTGTTAAAAAAAAAACGGTGTTCAGTAGATGGTCACACTTTTTCACCTCCACAAAGCAGATCATTGTCAGAGAGAGACCTGAAAAGTGGCAGTTAATTGGAAGACACTAACCTCGGCTGTGCACTGGCGGCCCGGTGAAAATTGAGCCAATATCACGTGGATACATGTGAGACCTACTTGAGGAGTGGCTATGGACCATCTGCCCGATGACCTAAACTAAATTAAGTGGTTACATTCTAGTTTGTACAAGTATCTTGAGACACTATCCCTCAGTCGTGTCCTTTTTAAATGTTGACTATTCACGCTAGTTCCGAATCAGCGTGTGCTTGCGCTTAAACACGAAATGTTGGACGTAATAAGCTAATCTCTTGAATTGAATTATGGGCAACTCGGATATCAGGCTAATAGTGACACATAAAGCGAAATGAGGGTACTTTAACGCATGTAATCTCATTTTCCTAGTCAACCCTAGTCAGGCACCATCACTGTAACTCCGATTTAGATCCCAATTAAACATTGTAACTGATCCTGCTTCCATCACCACATTCCGCTAAGTATGTTAGGTCACATTGAGCCAGAGCTCGCAACAATTTATAACAAATTGATATCAACACAATCTGCGCTTAAATCTCAACTAATTACTGGTTGGTAAAAACGATCCACCTTGGAGTTGGAATTCAAGGCGAAAATGCGAAAAAGTAATTGTTGATGTTTCAGCAGATTAAATGACACGGTTACACACACAACTTCCGGAAGTAATTAGCTTGGAAGAGAGACGTCAGCTTCGTTCCTTAAAACAAACATTTGTAAACCGCACTAATACTCATAAGCCTAACCTTCCTTCGGTAGATTTAGATAATAGTTACACTCAGTCGCATCGTGATGACACATGATAGAGAAAATGAGTAAATACCACTTCAGAATATGCACACAAATCCGGCTAAATGCTGCTAAATTTAAACAAAAAGAAAAGGAATGGAATTTCTCCAAGCTTGTCTTGTGTATGTGCCAGCTAGGCAAAGCTACGTTTAGAGCCCGTGGGTCTTGCATAAGAGGACTTTATAAAATTTGAAAAGACACTTTAAGGCCCCTACAATTTGTATAATATCGGTTCGTCCGTCTGGCCGCCTGCCTGTCAGACTGTCATAGCTTCTAGATTTATGAATTGAACATGGAATTTTGAAAAAAGGGAAATTTCTCTGGAGCACCATTAAAAGTGACCGTTTTTTGGAATGACACCTAAAATTGGACTACATTTGATATTTTTCCGATATGTTTGTTCATGAATATTCGAATGATAAAGGGCATTTCAATAAGCGCTTCCTATCTTTAAATCGTTTGAAAGGCCTATCAATACCATTATGTATGGAAAACAACATCGTTCACCGCGACTTCTCTGGGTGGCCCGCATCCCGAATATCCAATTTCCCGTGAATCTGGCGCATAAATCAGACTGAATTTGACCGATGGCATGGGTTATCTTATATCTACCTGCTACTTCAGAAAACATCACAAGAAAATGGATAACCGGGTCAAATCGCACGATCTCGGTGACCAATTCACATTACCTCCATGTGAGATCACCGTTCCCTCTAATCACTCGTGCAGAATTTCCAATATAGCGTGAGCTGTGTGGCACGTCTGTTGGAACCACATGCCGTTGATGTCCATATCATCGAAATCAGGCAAAAATAAGTAGGTAGTCATCGGCCTACAGCTCTCGTCGTTGACGGCGATGGCCTGGCTAACGTCGTTTTCAAAGAAATATGGACCGTCTACGCCGGCACCCAAAAATGCACACCAAACAGTGCCATTTTCCGATCTCATGTGGATTGGTATCGTCCGTATTCGACAGTTTCGTTTGCTGACGTACCGATTCAGCCTTAAAAATTCGACTTAGGGAGAGACCACAGTAATTGCTCAAGGTCTAACTCGGGCAGTAAACCTAAGCAATCAAGCTTATATGCAAAAACAAAATCGCTCTATAAATGGCAGTTAGAAGGTTCCTAGAAACAATTACATCAAAATGTTGACGATGGTTTTTGCTACTTTTCATTCTGTTCAGGCAAAAGTTTTACTTAAGTATATTATGGTGCCCTAAAATTAGCACAACGACAAGGGGCCAACGCTGGCTTGACTCACTGCCAAGTGGGTCACTTTAACTTAAGCTCTAAAATGTGTACATTTGTGTAGCCATCCCCTTCCACGAAAAACGAATTTAGAAAATATGAATTTGACATTGGGGAGTACATTCGATCAAAATTATTTCTTTTGGCCAAGATCCGAAGAAAATGAGACAACACAGTTTTGTAGATCTTGATAAGTGCGATAAAATTACGAGTTTATGAAAAAGTTGCCGATGATTTAACATTTTCTTGACTCAACAGAGATATTCAGAATTTCCTGTTTCAACTATTTTTTTTACGATACAGAACCTTCGGAATGCAGGTACTACTTGCACATAGTCAGCTATCATTTCATTAAACTCCAGACCAATGAGTCAAAGTTACTGTGACTTTATAGTCAAGTAGCATTTAAAACGACGTCATTGATCACTCTCTGAGTTTGACCATACACAACACGAGGTAATGGCAACCTCGGTACTACACGCTCTTGCGGAAGACCGTCGCAATAGAAGCTCCTGACTCTTGAGTTCTGACCTTATTCAAATTAGCAAGCATTTTCTATCATTGGACCTGGTTTTTATGACAAATCAAAAAATCTGAAATTGTTTGAATGCGTTAATGAATTTTTGAAACTAGTCAATGTTATCATTTACCAATTTCTAACATCATCGTGTCTTAAAATAGGCCACTTGGGTACAATCTTTCTTGTAAAAAATGCGATACGAATGCTTTTTTACAAGAAAGACAAGGAAAATTGTAAATTTGTTGCTGTTTGGATGTTTGTGGAGCTCTAGCTCCTAAATGACTGTTCGGATTTGAATGGAACTTGGTAGACAGATTGCTTATGTCATTGATTAGGACATAGGCCTTAACCCAAAAAAATCCCAATACCTTTTAGGATATAAGTTAACACGCTCTCAGAGTTCCAAAGCCAGACGCTAGCTCAGCGTTCTAAGCTGAGCATGCCAAACAAAGCGATTGAGTCCGACACTACCGTGGAAGCGTCGCCGACCATCCACAGTGAGACCAAACGACATCAAGGCAATCGCTTAACGTCATCGAGCGATTAGAGTAAATAGAGTAGTTTAGTTTTAAGGTAACTTCGGGCTGAGTAACTTCAGTATTTTTATTAAATTTAAGTAAAATTCCTCAAAGAGGGAAAATAAGAAGATAATGTCTTTAATTTATACTCAAACAAAAACACGTCCGTGCTGTGTGTAAACTGCTATTGTAAAGCATCGTTTCTTAGTTGCCCAAATCCATTTTTAAGTCCAAAGTCGCAAATGCATACATAAACTATTCCCATTTTCTACGCCATTTAACATGTTTTCCTTTTATTTATTTACTTTCAGATAAGAAGACAAATCTAAGAAAACCGCAGCAAATCTAAACAGAAAGCTCACAGCTCTTACCTAAACCAATTCAATCAACGTGTGATCTCTCTCGGGAATACCCACTCAAATGTAAGTACCCTCTTTTGCGACGACAAACACTCAAAGAACCAATCACCATCACGAAAGCACGGTTGTTTATTAATTGCCAGAAACGGCCGACACCTCTGACTTCCCATTGTCTTGCAATTTCACTTGATCAAATTCAGAACATCTGTGCATCCAGCTATATACACGAACGGGGATGCACAGCTCTGAATATGTGTATCATTGACCCGGAAATGACATTGGGATAGCTTCATTCACAATAGTTAATAATGCATATGAACGATGAATAAGGTATTTTCATTTTCCGCAGTGGGCGGTGCCCACCGCAGAGTTGTTTTCTCGTACTTATTTTATTGCCCGATTAAATCACGATTGTCGTGTGGGAATCTACTCAATCACTCCGTCAAAGAAACAATTCCAGCCAATTAATCTAATCGCTTCGTAATTGCCATTATTTGAACAGGTTAATGAAGTCGACACAATGAGCTGAGCTGTCAGGAAATTATTGACTTGTTCGAAGGTATAATGGAACAGCCCAAATGTGTCACCCTTTCAAAAGTTGATATTTTGATGGATGTTTTGAGGGAGATGATGTTGAAAAAACAAAAAATAATGACGATTGCAGCCAATATGAACTGGACTAGCACCTGAATCTGGAACAGTTGATACTGAAAACCTTGTATTGCGGTTGCCGTTTCTTGTTTTCTGTGCAGAAATAAAGCAGATAAATAAATAATAAGCATTCAGATAAATATGGGATTCCAAAGAATAAGTTTGCGGAAGAGAACCAGTACATCATGCACACGCAGCTGTTAAGCTATTAAGTTTGATTATTTGAACAGTCAACTGCGCGAAACCTGCATCGTTTGCGCAGCCGGCTGAATTGTTGAAAGCGGCGAAAATGTGTGCGACATTACATCACGATAAAGCCAAAATAAAAGAATTACAGATTTAACATTAAGATGCAAATTTTTACTCACAGCTGTCAATTGTCCTAGTTAGACCAGAAATTCAGATCTTTGTTTCCGGCTATGCTTGGCTGTTGACGACGTTGCTGTGTGGTTGAACTCTGAGGCAATGATTAGTCGCAAAATCTATTTTAATTTGGCAAATATTTTCGGATAAATGACAGTACTCTACTTTATGGTTACTAGTTTTCCAAATCACGAGTATCTAAAGAGGCAGTAGTTTTGACATTGAGAAAATCGTATGGCTCTTATATTTTCACGACAGTTCCATTCTCATGGAGGTCTAACTGAATTCTTGATTGCGAGGAAGCAGAGTACCTAATTGGCTAGTGATTAGGTCTGCCGACTCCTAGCCCCTACGCTGATAATTCTTGGTTCCATCCCAGAAACGAGGAACTATCACAATTTGCAGTTGCACCTTTTTCGAGCCACTGACAATGATCAGAGAGTATACTTCTCCATTTGTAAAAAAGCTTCTCCAACCTCGACGTTCGACATTAAATCGCAGATCTCTTCTACTAGTGCGAGAACAATAGCACGCATGCCACGAACTTACCCCCCGATTCACCACGGAGTGTAGAGCTTCCAATATACTTTTTTGTCGGACAATTTTAACAGACTCAGATCCTGGCCCATTGTTCTGCCAGGCAGCAACCTATATTTGCTGAAATGTCTTGGTCTTCCGAAGGACACCTCTGTGATGATAAGCCTACATTATCAGCTCTAACGCCATCAGCACCAAATAACCGAGCAAAGGCGAGACAGTAGCAGAGGAAGTGCTATGCGGTGTAGTCATCTTTTCCACATGCGTCGCAGAGGGTTTCATCGCTTAGGCCAAGAACATTTAGGTGCTTGGCCTAGGTGTAGTGGCCAGTTAGTACGCCAATAAATCGTCTGCAGTCTTTTCTGTCAAGAGATAACAAGAATTTTGACGATTCCTTACAAAGGTTAGGTAGCATACGTTTGATCAGTCTACTTCCTGGAGAGTCATGCTACCACCGGTTGTGCTCTCGAGACGTCCAACCATCGATGGAAACCCTAACCAAGGACGCAGGTAGTTCCAGCGCACGTTCAGATCCTAAGAGTACCCCCTCTGATCGTTGTCTAGCAAGTTCATCGGCGATCTCGGCGGCACCCAGGCAAGTCTTACCGGACTTAGACTGCCGATCAAGCTCAGAGATGACTTGCATTCCTGAACTATCCTAGAACTGGTTAAAGAGTGGAGCAAGGCGCTACAGACATGAATACTTAGCCCCATCCACCTGTTCTTCACAATACAGTTCGTGGCCATTACGATCGCATAGGTTTCCACTTGGAAATTCGACACGCAAATTTACCTTATGAGGTGAGCAGTCTGGCGTTGTCGTTGTGTTGTCGCCCTCCCATATTAGGTGCCAACTGGTTAATGTCATTTTTTCATAATTTTATCTGAACCCATTCGCATGTGTAAGAGATTTTAACAAAAATGTAGACACTGCACCTCGTTCGATTCTCATCCACCAATTGGCGATCTTGGCTTAACATATGATAGACAGCTGAGTCCCAAGGAAAGTCCGAAGAATTATGTAGTCCCTTGCCTGGCTTGATCTCTCTACATAACCAATGTTCGACCACTTCTTGCATGTCAAATGGTAGTCATTCATATCCCGAGAATGGAGAGCATTCAACGCTTTTTCGATTTCTCCTTCAAAACCTACCGTGGAACAATTCATTAAGGATGCCTCCATGTCAGGATCGATATGCGAAGCAATTCTGAGCGTGATAGTTGTGTTTGATCTTTCTTAGGCTAAGACAATTGACACCTACGACTAGAGCCAACACTATCAACATTCATTATTCGCAGCTCCACCTCATTAACTGACAACACTGAAAGAGCGTTATTGGCTAGAAAAAGCTTCTCTTCTCTTCATCGTGGTCTTCCCCAAGACTCTGTTATATCTCCGGTGCTTTTTTCCTAATTTCTTAAATGATCTCCTCTCCTCTCCTTCTTATCCAAACTAGATAGAAGCTTACAGACTCGTTCCTCTCCCTTTCTAACTCAATACTTTTGGACATCGCTGTGTCCTGACTCTGTTGGGATTTTCGTACAAATTGTTCACTCAAATTATAAGGAAAAAATATTTGTTTCATCCGAATAATTAATTAACTGCCTTTTTCTTTTGTTTTTAGATGGCAAAGAACAGCGGATCATTAACATGGGACTACGTGACGTTTTTCGTGTTCATTGTATTTTCAATCCTTACCCCGCTGTGGGGTCGAATTTTTGGCAAAAAGAAACAACGTAGCAAAGCCGATTATGTCTTCGCCACCGGCGGAGTGTCCATCATTGCGATTATGTTGTCCATTGCCAGAGGAACACTTGGCATTAGATCAGTTCTCGGTAAGTAAACAGACAAAAAGCTTTGAAGTCTCATCGCATTCCGAAGTCAATCTGAAACCAAATCTCTTTCAGGCTACCCCAGTGAATTGTATTACCACGGCTCAGGCATGTGGGAGACAATATACGGTATGGTGAACGCATATCCAATCGTTTGCTTTGTTTTCGTTCCTGTCTACTTCAACTTGGGCATAACGTCTGTCTACCAGTATCTTGATTTGAGGTGAGTACCACTAAAACTTTCTTGTTTGACCACAAGCTGAGGAATTGGTGATCCTTCAAGCCTGGCTCAAGTTGACCTCTATCAATCATGTGGAAGAACGTGCCATGGCAATGTAAACCTACCCTTAGCTGATGCTCGCATAAGAAATAGGAAACGGAGCTCTTTAAAAACGTATCAACTCCTCTGTCTTCCATTTGAAGACACTACCATCCTCAACCTTACAGTGATTGGGGATCCACAGCATTCTCTGATCCTGATCAAAATGCAGGTAGCTTTCTCATGTCCAATATTTCGTGCAGAATGTGTGGCACACGTTTGAAATGTTTGCATTCGCATAAATCTCGCTGATTCGCGCTCTGTTGGCACAATTTTATGCATGTTATTGTCATATCCTCACTTTGATGGCGCTACCAGGGCGCGGCGCTCGCATCATACGTGTTTATTTTCGAACACACTTGAACTCATTGCAACGTCAGCGAAGAGCAACGTCCTTACAGACGCGTGACTTTGCCTTTGACTTTCGCTCACGTATTTCCGTTCTCATTAAAAACGGATATCGAATTATCGGTCGATATATTGTGAGATTTTTATTATGAAGCATGCACGCTGTCATTCAGTGAGTCTGTCGGATTATGTGTCAGATGCATCATGAGTCGAGACGAGGAAATTGTTTCGAACAAAGGACTGGACAAAGCAGTCTCGATGCTTCTTGTTGTTAATGGGTAACTCAACAATTTGGAAACTCTACCCCAACAATGCAGATATGGGTTCTACAAGAAACGAGATCCGCGTTACGGCATAAACTATGAAAGGGACTTTTGCTGGAGAACTTCTCTGCCAATTTGTGTGTCTGAAGCCATTTTTAAGCAATCTGATAAGTCTTCATCAGAGAGGCTTCAGGCCAGGGAACTACACAATAGACTCCATCTTCACACAGAGACAGATCCTGAAGAAGACGCAAGACCTGCAGATCGACACTCACCATCTAAACGTCGATTTCAAGCCCGTATATGACAGCGGGCTCCTGTGTAGCTGCTCGACACTTGCAAGACACAGACAGCGGCTGCTTGGTAGACCCTTCTTCAACTCACTTACGTAAAATCCTCTGGTTGGTTTTTAGGGACATCTCACTAACACTCCTCAATTAAATTATCAGAGCAGTGGCATTAAAACTGCAGACAGTGCTATTTTGGTTCTTACTGAGCCACCAGTTCTACCTAACCTAGCCTATGACAGTGGGTATAGAGACGAGCAATACGCCTAGCATTGATTAGCTTGTTTTGCCTAGCCCTCGCCAAACACGTCGGGCTGTGTAGACTGATGATAGGAAACTCTTGCTCCTCAATGACAAAGAAGATCGTCCAAATCTCACAGTCCAACATTGTGAGCACGATCTTCCAGGTATCCGATCAACTTTTAGCAAACTCGTTTAACATTGACATGATGGCCTGAACTCGGCGTCAGTGAGGGGCTTGCTATTATAGAGACGAAAGCACCCAAAATAGCTGAACGAGAGGAAAACGAAGTAAAGAGTATTTCATTAAGCGCTTCCTATCTTTAAACTTTAAGAAAACAAAGTGTGTGGCAGATATCATCGACAATAAATACAACATCGTTAAAATATCCGCTGCGGCTTCTCGGGGTTTGGCGAAGCAGTATCTCGATGTATCCGAAATGTTCAATTTTGCATGACTCCAGCGCATAAATCAAACTGAATTTGATCGATGGCATGGGTTATGTTCGCTTTGAGGGCCGATGTGGCATACGGTTCATCCTCTAGACCTGCCACTTCAGAACACCCCACAAGTGGAACGGGCTCAAATCGCACGATCTCGGTGGCCAGTTCATGTCATCTCCACGTGAGATGACCATTCAATCGAATGCGCTTGTGCAGAACTTGCAATGTGGCGTAAGCTGTGTGGCACGTCCGTTGAAACCACATGTCTACGGTGTCCATATCATCCAATTCAGTTCAAAATAACTTGGTCCTCATCGACCAATAGCTCTCACCGTTGACGGTGATAGATGTAACATTAACCAGATGGCCGCTAGCAACTGTCTAAGTTCAGAAGTCCCTATTGGAGGATCCTTTACATGCTATCCCCAAGAGTCTCAATGGGCAGCTATGACTTTGTAGAAGTAATGGACCTCATCTACCTCCGCTCCTCAGTAAAAACGGCAACAGTACAGAGATCAAACTCTGAATGACTCTTGTCAACTGCTGCTGCGTTCCGCCCAAGTGGCAATCGAGTAAAAAAGCCATCTTGCGAAGGACCAAGTTGATTTCATGCGAAACATTTACTATACCAGGGCGTCTCTATGGCGCAGAGGCATGACCACATACAGAAGCGGATAAGGAAGTCCCGGCTGTCTTCGAGAGAAAAGTTCCCCGTGCAATATTTAATTGATGACATCTGGATTTGAAGTTATGGGCTACTCAGCGACATGAGTCTAGCCAAGCGTATACGGACCCAACGCCTAATGTGCCTCGGCCATTTAGAGCGCATAGTTAATTTGGGTCCGGCGCCAAGGGTCTTCCATTCGTGAGGAATAAGGCAGCAGAAGACTTCAGCGTCTAATGTGGGGCGAAAAAGTGAAAAGTAGCAGCTAACCAGAGATGCCGTTTGCTGGAGAGGCTTGTTTGTTGAGGCCCAGGTCCTCTCCCGGCTGTAGCTCGCTCCATACAAAGAAAAGTGTCTGTTTCCATTCACGAAACCTCAAAAAGAGTATATTTCTGTTTAATTCTGTGACCTTCTCGAAAAGTGCCTTGTAACAAAATGTTGTTCTGTGGTCGCTGACATTGCCAAGTCCTTGTCAGAAATTGTCTTTGGTCCCAATCAAACAAAAATACTCAACCATTTCTATCAAAATCAAAACCACCAACCTCATTACCGTCAATCGTCTTATCTTTGCAGGTTTAAGAGTCGCCTGGTACGATGCCTCGCTTCAGCCACATATGCCGTCCGGCAGCTTTGCAATCTTGGAATAACCGTGTATACACCCTGCATCGCGCTATCAGCCGTCATTGGCGTACCCTACTGGATACCAATCATCATAATGTCGATCATTTGCATTATCTTCACAGTTATGGTAAGTTTCCCCGCCGCTCAAGTACACCACAGTGCCACCTTGTCTTGCATTCAAATTGAGGGCACGCTGCCCTACTCAGATATGCCTTTGAACATGCTGTCTTCCCTTGTCTAAGCACATTTTCGTTGCGGTTCTCTTTGCAGGGCGGAATTAAAGCTGCCATCAATGCTGACGTAATTCAGACTGTGACGATCGTACTGGTAACAGTGGCAGTGATTGTTAAAGGAACCGTTGCCAGTGGGGGCCCAAAGAACGTGTACGAAATCAATCGAGATAATGGTAGATTGCAAATCTCATTTGACTTGTGAATTTTGGACTTAAACACTTTCGTTTCGTCTTTTAGGTCGGTTGCAGTTCTTCAACTTCACGGGGGACTTCTCGGTTCGCGTGGACACCCTGTCAGCTTGGTTGGGACAACTGTTCGTTTCGCTGTCTCAGTTTGGTTGCCAGCAGAACTTCATGCAGCGCTACGTCAGCTTGAAGTCAATGAAACAAGTCAGAAGGTGAGTGTCTTGCTCGCCTTTGCGATGTAATTTGTGTCTTTAACCGATTTCCTACCCTCAGAGCAATGATGTCCAATATTCCCATAATCATCGTTTTCTTCTCACTGGCCTGGTTCACCGGAATGGTGATCTATTCCACGTACGCCACATGCGATCCCTACGCAGAGGGCTACATCAAGAAGATCGACGAGATCATGCCGTTCTTTGTCGGCGATCAGATGGCCTTCATGCCCGGGTTTATGGGAATATTCATGGCGACGCTGTTCAATGGCGCCCTATGGTGAGTCTTCTGTCATAAATGACCGGAAGGAGGATGAGCTAATGAATGAATTTTAATGTAGCGTGAACGTGTCAAACTTGAACTCGCTTGCGACGGTCTTGTGGGAGGACTTCTTGGCACAAATGCCGCAGTTCAAGGGGCTCACCGACAAGCAGCAGCTGGGTGTGATCAAGGTGGTCACAGTGATCTTTGGCATCGTCATCATGGGCATTGCCTTCTGTGTCGGCCTCCTCTCGGGCGTGATTGAAACTTCAATGCTGGCGTTCTCAGCCACCTCCGGACCACTGCTAGGCGTGTTCATCTTGGCCATGCTGATTCCCGTTGCCAACTGGAAGGTAAGCTGACGAGCATGTCTTAGGGTCGTGGGTGGCATTTCTCAAAATTCTCTTCTCTGTATCATAGGGGGCAGCAACCGGCATGATAAGCTCCAGTGTCATCGTGCTTTGGATCACATTTGGTGGCCTGACACTTGGCACCACCACGGACATGCTGCCGACATCGACTGAGGTAAGCACTTTGGGTGGAAATGCAGAATTTCAGGACTTACAACGTGATGTCTTTGCCTCGTTTAGGGTTGCTCGAACTACACCTTCTCGAATGACATCAACAAACCGCATTCGGTTTGGCTGCTCCAGGACAAGCCAGTGGACACCGCTTGGGCAACGAACGAGTCATTCTCTCAGATGCCTACCAGTGCGGCTCCAGATAGGTGTGTGTTTATTTTTCTATTTGAAAATTGCAACCATTTGCTAACCTTTGCGCCCTCCTCTTGTCTTTCAGAACCTTCTTGCAGACAATGTACTCGCTCAGTTTTATGTACTACAGTTTCGTGGGCACCGTCCTGACCGTGGTGATCGGAGTGATTGTCAGCTACATCACGCGCAACGACAAGGAGGACAAGTACGACAACAAGCTCCTGCACCCGGTCATCTTCAAGTGGAGCGAGAAATTCTCCGGATCCAAGCCGTACTACATCAAAGAACTGAACCCAGTGAGTACAACAACCACCTCGACGACCATTCCCAACACGATTGTGGAGAGTTCCGATAAGCCGCCCAAAGACGGCGCACAAGACAATCTCGGCTACGAACCGCACAACGAAGACGACGGCGGAGAACAGCAGCAGAGTAGCAAAGACAAGGACCAGCCGTTGGAGGTGAATCTGACGCATATTCCATACGGCAAGGGCACAGTGGGGTCGAACGAGAAGGCAGATGCTGAAATGAACGAGCTGACAGCCGTGAGCGGGTTGAATGGCATTGTCAATCTGCCGCCACAGCATGACATCAGCACTGGCACGTATCGAAAGATTACTGAAAACGAATTGGTATAACAGTTTGCGTGATATAACTGCCATTGATGCCGCAAACATGCACACCACAAAACACAGAGCATAGCCCGATTCGATTGATTGCATTTGTTGCTGCACACAGTGACTTCTAAACAGGGCTAGAAATACACAACAACACACACAAACGTTCTCCGCCGAGATAGATACGGGATTGACAGCTGTAGTATTATTATTATTTCGTTGTTTATAGAATAGTTAATTTTTTAGTTTTTTCATCTGTTTCATCATTGATTGCGCACATGAATACGATTCCACGGTGAAACTGTGATCATAAGCTGTTTATTGTATATTTGAACACTAGCAAAGTAAATAGACATACACTCACATACGGCATAAGTTTATACGAAGTAGATTTGTAGGCGAACACTTGTGTTCGAAAGTTAAGCTCTAAGTCAAGTGTTAAGGCGCACGATGGAATGTAACATTTATCGTACACAAAATTATAGATTTAGCTTTATTTATTTTATACGAACAAGTCGATACGTAGTCGATGCTAGGGTAAGAGTCCACGGGTGACGTACATTCATACACTTAAATTAAACACTTAAATAATAGTTAAAGCTGAAAGAATTTAAACGGTTATATAAGAGATATACAAACGCACACTATAATTATTGTTAGTTAAGTTTAGCGGACCTAAAGAATTTTCGTGTGGCTTTCTTAGCTTGTAATGTTTTAGGCTTAACAAGCGTATCCTGAAATACTGTAATTAAATGAATTTAGCCACTGATCTGACAATACTGTAGATAATTAAATACATGGTTTACAAAATAAATAAATAAGAATACAAAATCTGTTCTTCTTAATGTTTCTTCGATCAATTTTGACTCTGGCACAAGACAGCTTTTCACCATATTTGAGCATGAGCTTGTTGGACTCACTCCAAGCCATAAAGGAGTGGACTTGACGTATCCCGAGAGGAAGCAATTGAGTTGTGTCAAGTCCCCAAAGTCGTGCTTAACAGGCTTTCGAGGGTTCTGCCGCTTGTATGGCCGCCATGTTGGAACTACTGCTCGGATAAATCGATGTTGTCGAGCTCTGGCCACAGAAAGTCAGTTAACATCGCTCAGTACATGAAACCATTGACGATAACGGTGTCTCCTTCCGCATTTCGAAAGAAATAAGGTCCGACGATGCCGACATGCCGCGCCGCACCAAGCAGTAATTTTGTGTGGATGCATTGATGCTTTGTTTCATTTCATTTCGTTGCATCTTGATGCTTGATCGCTGTTGTTCGCTCAAATAACCACAATCTTGCTTGCAAAATCCAGGACTTCGTCCAACATTTCCAGCACTCAATTACCGAACTCACAACGTTGCCTATGGTTGTCCGGCTTCAATACTTTATCCCGCAAATTTAACCGCAAAATAAGCCGGGTTCACTCTTTGACGATGCCCCAAGTCCTCTTCGATACTGGCCGCTACAGCAGTACAGTATGCTTTCTTCACTTCGCACTAATCTCAATCCGATTGGTGCCTTAAGCTCGAAAAGAGTGTACTTACACTCCCTGATCTCGATCGAATTCGCGAAGAAAGTCACGTTGCCTATTTACAACTGAGCAGGAATTTCGACAAGATTCTTAAATAATTTCGGCACGTTCGGCAAGCTTGAATATTTACTTACTTATCAGGCCGGCGACCATAGAGGGTCCGAGCCTGAGCAACTGCTGCCTTCCATCGTTGACGGTCCTGGGCATACTGCTTCCAGTCATCAAGACCAAGCTTTCTTGCATCCGCGATTACTCTCCTCCTCGAACCATGTGGCTCGGATTCGAAGACTGTCTTTGCTAAAGCATTGTTGTTCACGCGCTCGATGTGGTCGAGCCAGTGTAGTCGACGGAATCTTGCCTTCCGGACTACATCCACTTCCTGGAACAGCTCGTAGAATTCGCGGTTGTGTCTTCTCCTCCATTCATCATATACGACGTAGAATTCTTCTTTCAAATGCACCAAAAATCAGCTCTGCTGGTTTGCTTATCATTTTGTACAGCAAGATCTTGGTCCTTCGAGTCAGGAGCTTTGAACCCTGCTGTTTTGACAAACCGAAGTAGCGCCGGTTGCCAAGGGGGTTTCTACGTCATCTCCACTAGGATGTCGTTTGTGGGGTTCACGTTTGCCCCGAGGTAGACAACCTCCTTTACTACTTGGAAATTGTAGCTATCGATCGAGATGTTTTCTCCCAGAAGGTGTGTGACGGAACATTTCATAGTCGGCAGCATATATTCCGCTTTGTCCCGATTGTCCTTAAGACCAGCTCGTTTTGCCTGTTTTTCAATCCCCGTAAAAGCTTTCATTATGACACGTTGGGAATGCGCGACGATGTCGATCTGATCTGCGTAACCCAACAGTTGGACTAATTTGTGAAAGATAGTGCCTTCCGTGTTCAGCCCGAAATCCGATGCAGGTTTCGAACGACTGAAAAGTCCTTGAGCCGAACTACACGTTGAATCGCGTGTGTTAGCATCGCATGGACTAACTCCTTTCTATTAATGTTGTCCTATGCGGCCTTAAAATCGATGAAAAGATGGCGCATATCAACTTGAGACTCACTGGTCTTCTCCAGGATTTGGCTCAGAGTGAATATTTGGTCTAAGTCGATTTGCCGGCCAGGAGCCGCACTGTGCAGTGCACAACGGGTTTAGTCTTTCACACAGCAAACTAAACAGCTGTGCCAAGAGATAGGAACGCCAACGATCGATTTAAATCATTTAAATTATATTTTAAGTACTCTGCTTTGTTGGGTGATAGAATCCTATAAAGAAGCATGCGTAGTGACATTCGATTTGTCTTTTTGAATTGAATCGAATCTGGTTGAGTTTAAATTTATTGTCGTCTATAGTCAACCAAAGCCCAAAAGTTCTACCAGCACAAACTACTGCGTCTGCTGTGAATTAATTTCTATAATCTTAACCGGCATTGGGATATCCATAAGGTAAGTGTCTATTATTCCGTTTTCACTTGCTTAATTTTTTACCTTGGATTACTTCTTCTTCTGCCACGTGGCAATTAGAGCCATGATTCATCAGATACCCGCGGCTCAAAATATTGGGCTTGACAATTTTCAATTTTGTTGGTGGTATCCTTAGATTATCGTGACTGCCGCATTCGGTTAAACCCAGGGTAGACGCGCCAGAGTGCGACTCCATTATGCTGTCACTTCCAGCATGAAGATTTCTTATACCACTCGGTTGCCATTTCTCGCCGTTCGTTCCTATGACTTTTGCTCAGTGTTACTCAACACTTAAAATGTGAATTATTCCACGCCTCGGCTGCGCTGCGACGTCCAATCCCTGCACATAATGAAAAGAGGATGTAACACTGGCGAACCTGGCGAACTTCAAAGCCCACGATGAAAGACGCGGTTGGCACTGTTAACCCGAACGCAGCAGCTACTGAATCGCCCTCGAAGGGGGACCATTAGTCCTATACTCCTGTGGAACACTCAAGAGTTTACCTCGACGATGTCTTCTTCGAACTCATAATAGCAAATTCGTTATTTTTTGGTTCAGTACAGTGCAGGCCATAATTGTTTTGAATCTCCTTCCGATACGCGATTTTTGACGACAATGGCACCACCTAGTAGCATTTATTTCCCTACTCTTAGTGAGGGGCATAGAGTGTCTCCTGAAGTAGGTTAATATTTAACAATTGCATCAACAAAATCGACTAAAAATAATAATCTTACTCAATTGCAATCCTCAGATGACTAGGGATCCGGCGTCAATATATTGGGATTATATAGCGTTCGTCATATACGTAATGTACACAATCAAATCCCACATCCGACCAGCAGTTCTCCATTTCACAAGCCAAAGCCGAAAAACCGAATATATACTCCCAAGGGCTGGGATCCCCATCATGGTGGTTGTGCTCTCAGTCGCTCGTGTAACTCTTGGAGTGCGATCTGTTCTTGGTAAGCTGACTAGATTTTTTTTACAAAATATACGCATTTCCTCCTCCGAGGGTCGAGCTTTGAAGGAAGGAAGTTGTCGTGTTGTTTCAACGTACTAATGTCAATCCATGCACTGTTTAAAATAACCACCACGTGTCTGTTCTTTAGGTTATTCTGGTGAACTGTTTTATCGTGGATCGGGAATGTGGGAGACGATATATGGAATGATAACCGCAATTCTTCTGGTTGCCGTCATATTCCTTCCCGTCTATTTTGGCTTAAGAATACTCACAGTGTATGAGTACTTAGACTTAAGGTAAGTTAAAATCAATTACCACTGCTTTGCATTTTAGTCCCCATTAAGTGCATGTTTCCGCCTCACAATTTGGGTAAAGAATGCAAGCTGACGAGATAAGATTTTTTCGTGTAGTTGTGGGAGTTAGATTAGTTTAGGTAGGTGGACTTCCAGCGAAATCGCCAACACACTTAAACCACTTTGGTCCGTTGTGATACCAATAGTTCATAATTTGATCTTGACTGGAGCTGATTTGAAAACCGAATAAAGCGTATTAACTTTGCTTCCACTAGGATTAGAACAAGGAAACGAAGGGCAGGCACTCAACCAACGGCGCCATGCAGCTGTTATGGGAGTTACTCGCCGTGATAGGGTGAGAAACATGGCAGTGCGCCAGGAGTTCAATGTTGAGCAGCTGCTTCTTCGACCGAAAAGAGCTATGCTTTGATGGTTTGGTTTCGTTCGTCCACACGAATGTCCCCATTATGACGACTTCCGAGACGTGTTTGGGGGGCGATTCCATCAGTTAGGCGACCGCTTGGCAGACCCAAGGCTAGCTGGTTGGATCAAGTTTTAAAACTCGCCTGGTTGCGCTTGATCATAACTCCTGATGAGTTAGAGTCGATGACGGTGGATCGAGTAGCCTAGTGGTCTCACCTGCGTGTTCTGCCCAGCGACCACTTCAGTGGATCATGTGGGCCATCATGGGCTGTGCTCTTGACTTGCTTAAAATATAAAATGCCGATATTGCTGTCGGTTGAGTTAATCCTAGGTTAGGTCAGAGGGTAGACGCGCCAGAGTTCCCCTCAGTTAGGTCCTAGTGGACCCATTGTGATGTTGAGTTCATCTTAAGAACTGACTTATTTCAATCGCTCCAAGGCGTCGATGTTGGCTCTCGAAGTGACTGGGTGCCGGTGACCGTTGCAGTAGCTGCGTCTGGTCGTCTTATGCCGACTGCATTCTGACCCTAAACAGGGCTTTCATTCAAGTTTCAAGTTGTTGTTTTATTTTCTAAATAATATATGTATGATCTTCGAATAACTTGGAAGTTGAGTTAGATTGAAGTGGCAAACTGCTGTTTGGCAGCAGTGACACTTAGCCCAGAGCAGGCTCCTTGTGTTACCACCGATATCTACTTGATCCTGTTCCGCAAACCAGTTGGAGCTCTCGATAAAGCGGTGAAGATGACTGGCACTAATGCTGCTTAGTGAGTGTTTCGGTTAACGTGATCACATGCCGTGATGGAAGGAAAGACCCAGGAAAAACGCCGACCAACGCCTTGAGTCTGACGTCAAGCAAGTACCAATTGAGTTCGTGTCTTAAGGGATAATCCTGCCCATTTGGTAAGGGCGAGGCCTATCTAACACCTCGCCTGCTCTATAGGTCGCAGCACCCGATTGTAATGCAACTGCGTTGGGTCATAATTCCATGCACATCTCAGAGGCCAGCATGGTGGTCGTGCTCACGACGTGTGGTAATCGTAATTGTTTCCATGATGCAGTGGTATCTTACGCGATTTGATATACACTACAGCCACTACGACTCTCCCACAAGGGAGTAAGGACCTTGGTCTCGCCGTAACTAGGTTTTATTGTAGCGATAGGTTCGAGTGGCAGATTCCCATCCGGAAAGTCTACGAAACTAGTGCCCTCTTCAGCGAGCTCACACGCTTCACATTTCTCCGTAATGTCACGGCACCCACATAAGTTGAACGTGACTGCATCCTGGCTGTGTGGATTTTTAATGGATGGGTAGTCCGAATAACAATTGAATATCCCAAGCCTTCACTCATCTTCGATCCAGCTGGTGGATGGTCAGACTTCCCCCTGATCTGGGGGATGCTGGTCATTCACGAAGAAAAACTTAGGTGTCATAAGATCGGTGTCTTCGGTAGAGTAGAGTAGAGTGTCTTTCCTCATATGCAGCTTTTTCAATCTGATCGCCGTACTGAGCTCTATCTAGCCGCCAATTAAGTCTATCGGTGGAATATTAAGAAGTATGTTCAGATCTGCAGCCGAGTTTGTTCTTAATGCTCCGCGGATACATACTCATGCCATTCGTTGTAGCCCATGGGCTTGCATTTGATATCCTTATCGAGTGCAGTCTACCAAATAGTGACACAGTAATGTGGATCTGACTACTGCCACTGGACCATGCGATTATGTAGTCCGTCATGTAGCCCTTTTTCACCAAATAGCAATATAGAGCCGTGGAGGCCATGTGTCTGGATGTTGGGTTTCCAGCTGAGTTTCGGATCGAGGATTAGGGCTAGAGGCAGGAATTTCGAACATTCTGGTGAAGAGTTCTACGAGGAGCGTTCAATATATTCTCGGTATCGATATGAAAGAAAATGCGAATTCAATTTAAATTGTTTTTATTTTTCAATATAATCTCCCCTAACATCAATGCATTTGTTTAACCCTCAAAAAAATAAATTTCCTCTTTCTCTGCAAAATACACATTTATTGCCGACTTGAGTCCTTCATCATCCGAAAATCTTTTTCCACGAAGACATTTTTTCAAATCCGGAAACAGGAAATAATCACTAGGGGCAAGGTCTGGACTATAGGGTGGGTGTTGGAATTCTTCGAAACCACAATCCCGCGCAGCAGCCTTGGAAACTTGAGCCGTGTGAACAGGAGCGTTGTCATGAAGAAGCAACACACCCGCTGCGAGTCTTTCTTTTTAATTTAATCCCGCAAATTATGCAAAGTGGAAGCGTAGGATGTGGCGTTGATGGTTTCACCTTTTTTTTTGTACTCAATGAGCAAGATTCCCTTTGAGTCACAAAAAACTGTGGCCATGAGCTTCCCGGCAGACGGAGTGACTTTGAACTTCTTCGGGAGGTCTGTTCCTTTTTTATACCACTGCATGAGCTCTTGTTTGCTTTCAGGGTCATAGTGGTGGACCCATGTTTCGTCATCAGTAACAATTCGATCCATAACACCGTCCGCGTTCTCACTACACATCTCCAAAGGCTCTCTACAGCATGCGATTGTCACTTTTTTTCTGAGCATTCGTGGCACCCACCTTGCACTGACCTTTGAAAGGTTAAGATGGTCATGAAGAATGGTGTGAATGGTACCAATTGAAAGCTTGGTGATCTCTGTCATCATTTTCACCTTTATTCGGGCATCCTCAAGAACAAGTTTTTCAACTTCTTTGATTCTTTCTTCAGTACAAGCAGTAGCCGGGGCTCCGGAGCGGGGGTCGCCTTCAATGCTCTCTCTGCCTCTCTTGAACTCACTTGACCACTTTTGCACAGTTGATGCACAGTTGAAGGTGCGGAACCCTGGTAAACAGCCACCATCTCTTCATGAATAGTATTTTGACTTTTTCCTTGCTTAGTGAGAAATTTAATTACAGCGCGATGCTCAATTTTCACCATCATCGTCTCAATTGCCATTATGATTCTGTTTAACTAGAGATAAAACGCGTTGTTGTAGTTTATTAATAATCACATTTATATGAAATTTTACATGAATGCACTAAATAAATAATAGTATTACTTGATAAATAAGTCAGTTTATATATACAACCACAGCTTCAGCCCGATACCGAGAATATATTGAACGCCCCTCGTATGTCTGTGTTCTGCGGGTTAACACCTGGGGCGCAATCTCTAGTCCATTTTTCTAGTTCGAAGAGGGCCGACTGCTACATCGACTTCATAGGTAATGACCTTGCACCCCGTCCTTTCCAAGATCAGTAGAAGTTCAGTCACCACTACGTTCCACAGGAAAGGGGAGAGCATACCGCCATGTGGTGTGCCTCTATTAACCGCCCTGCAGATCTGGTATGGCCGAGCTTTGAGCTTAAGGCACTGGTATGGAGTAGATTGGAACTCTTGACAGTTTTTATCCGCCTCTATTTTGAAACCTTGTCAAAGTCCATTGAAAGTCGTCGTAATGAGTTGAAATCGATGATTGTTTTTCTTTCATTCAGATTCAAAAGTAGGCTTGTACGATGCCTAGCATCTAGCACATACATCGCGAGACAACTGTGCAATTTCGGAATCACGATCTACACCCCTTGCATTGCGCTCTCAGTCATCACTGGAATACACTATTGGACGTCCATCGTGTTCACAACAAGTATTTGCGTTCTGCTGTCACTTGTTGTAAGTAATGTCGCGAACGAACTTAGTTCGGATAACTCATTCGATTTTTCTTACAGGAAGGAGTAAGAGCTAACACTCAAGCTGAACTTGTGCAAGTAACCTTGGTCATCTTATTTACCTTGTGCGTACTCCTAATAGGCACCATTGACTGTGGAGGTCCGACCAAGGTGTATGACATCAATTTGGAGCACAGTAAGTCGTGGAAATTCACTAGTGCTACATGAGGCATTGTTCTAAGCTACGATTCTGACGAACGAACGGCTAAATTTGAGACGCTCTTTCCTCACTCTTTGAGTATAATTGGTGAAAGGGGGGAACCCGTGCGTTATGAAAGTTATTCGTTATATGTTGACGCACCTACCCACGGCGGCCACTGATATTTATTGACTACTGGTAACATGCATTCAAAACGTAACTTTTTACTGTGTCTTAAGTGAGTCTCTTTAAAAGTGTGCGAAAGAACTGAAATTTAACAATAATCGCATGTCTGAGGTTGCTATTCAGTGAGATTGCGTTCAACTGGGACTAACTCGAACTTACTTAACTTGTGGCCCGAACTTAGTCTCTGTTCCCAACGAATTAAATGTCCTTCGCAACGACATCGATCGCCAGCCACTTCAATCCCTGGTGGATAAAAATGTCTGGACCTGTGACAGTCAGACGCTGGTCGGTTTTCTGCGAATTTTCGCAAGCGGATCGAAGATGAATAAAGGAGTGGGTGCATGTGTCTACAACACCCATGTGACATCCGTACTAAACGCTAGCTTTTATGATATTTTTTTGAGTGACAACACTGTCTCTGGCTGTAATTGGAACTGCTTGAATTGAAGCTCGCACTCAACTGAAGCTTTCATTCAGTAGCTCCAGTCCAAGACTTCGTGGTTCAGTTGATTCCTTTCAAAAGCCGAAAGCAGTGAAGCACTGTTCCCAAGCCAGTCACAGCTAGTGTTGCCGCGGCAAGCTGGCTAGTACCACAAACAAAAATATTCAATTCTTGTCTTGGCAATCCCAATGTACTGGCATTGTGTCATGCCCCGGAATACAAACCTGTAGTAGATAGGTAGGTACATATATGGGTGTCCTTACGGCCTTTCGGCGGTGGTTCACTTCGAATCGTCCGTGGCAACGGATGCTACTTTGGTTTGTCGAAACAACTGGGCTCAAAACTGCTTATGACGAGAATTTCTGGTTCTGGTCTTGCTTCCGCGATGATTTGGTCTTCAAACCGAAAGTTCAGTCTTTCTCTCCTTCTCGAACCAGGAGGTTCGGATTCAAAGAGCCTCTTTGCTGCATCATTTGTGGTTCATGCACTCGACGTGGCCGTTCCAGCGCAGTCGGACGGATTTCCGGTCTACATACACATCTTGGTACAACTCGTGCATTTCGCTATTAAGTCTACTCTTCCATTCACCTTCATCACAGAGGGGACCATATAACCAACAGTTGGACTGACTTGTAGAAGGTAGTGCCTTTCGTGTTTAAGCCCACCACACTATCTTCTCCACTGCCAGATTGAAGAAGTCACTTGGCTGCCCTAAATCCGGTGCAGGTTTCGAACGGAAGTCCTTGAAGCGAACTGCACGATGCATCGCGCGATTCAAGTGGATCAGTTTTACCGTGATCCCGAATTCGGCCACTGCATCAAATAGCTCCGTACGATGAATGCTGCCGATGAAAAGTTGGTGCGTATCGATTTGAAACTCTCCAGTCTTCTTCAGGCTTTGCCTTAGAGGATATGTGGTCTATACTCGTGCCGGACTAGAAGCCGCACTTTAGATTAATGTGGTGCAAAACGGCTGTAGACGTTCACACAGTACGCTGGGCAGCATCTTATAGGAGACTTTGAGCAGCAAGTTACAATTGTAGGATCGCCTTTTTTGTCGATGGGACATAAGGAGCTGATTGTCTATTCGTCGGGCATGCTTTTATCTTCCCAGATTCTGCAGATGATACCATCTGAGCTTGCGGCTTTGTTGTTCTGTCAGCATTTTAATGACTGCGCCGAGTTCTTCCAAGCTGGGAGGAAGGACTTCATCATCGACTGCAGTTGGGATTGCTTGGTGCCCTATCACTCTGTCCTGGTCGTGCTCGTTAAGCAGTTGTTGGAATTTCCTGTGGATCAGTAACAAAATTTCCCTCACAATTTCGAAGAGCCTGGGTGGCGCACAAGCCCCACCTACTTTAGCCATAAAAGTTGTTATAAATTGAATCCTTTCTCGACTGACACGACTCTACCGAGGCCGGCACACGACTACAAAGTACACGCATTTGTTAATTGCTCGCTATTCCTCCGGATTAAGAACTTCAGAAACCACTCGCACACATCATTGACTTTGACTAACATCATCAACATCAGCTAAGTTTTGTGCAATCTTTCCAGAGCGGCTATACTTCCTCAAGCGGAAAGGCGATGTCAGCATTCGCGTTGAAACGTTCTCCGCGTGGCTGGGGCAATTGTTTATTTCCCTGTCTCAGTATGGATGTCAACAAAATATGCTATCGCGTTACATAAGACTAAGAACCATCGAAGAGGCAAAGAAGTAAGTCCTAATTGAATGCGTTACAATATTTGATGGCTTTTTTTTCATCCCACAGAGCCATGATGTTCATGATTCCCATCATCGTCACATTCTTCTGCATGAGCTGGATAATGGGAGTGGTGTGCTTTGCCACATACGCCGAGTGTGATCCTCTCCGCCTGGACTACATCGAAAAAGTTGACCAGATCCTGCCGTTTTTCGTCGCAGACAGAATGCATTTCATACCGGGCTTCATGGGGCTCTTCTTGGCGTTGCTATTCAATGCAGCTGTTATGTAAGTGCGGTCGTGTCATGTTCATGTCATGTGATCTCTATTTCCACTTGACAAACGCAGAGTAAGCTCAGTCGGTTTGGATCCACTCGCGACGATCATTTGGGTGGATTTCCTATCAAGTGTGCCGCAGTTGCAACGACTGACGAGCTATCAACAGACAATTGTGATTAAATTGGTGGTAATTTTACTGGGAATGGCGGTGATGCTCATCGCATACAGTGTCAGTCTGACAGCGGGCATAATAGAAGCAACACTCCTGGCATTCGCGGCCACAACTGGAGCGTTGCTGGGCGTCTTTCTGATGGCAATGCTAATACCAATGGCCAATTGGAAGGTTTGCGAAAGTTGTTTAAAAATATACTTACGCTGGTACAAATGTTTATTCTCACAGGGAGCTACAGCTGGAATGGTGGCTTCAATTTTGTCGATTCTCACGATTACTTTTGGCCGATTCGTGTTGGAAAAGGATCCGCACATGCTGCCAACGTCAACGGCGGTATGTTATTGAATGCGGAAGAAAGGAATAAAATTGATTTTATGAAATTTTTGATTTTAGGGCTGTAAGAACTTCACATTTACATCTGAGTTCTCTAAGGTGCGGCATGTGTCACCACGTCACCAAACAACAACGGAACTTATGGCGGCTAGATTCATGCATTGGCTCATGTAAGTGTTGGAATTTAATTTCGTCAAATATTATGGGGAGATGCAAGATGTAGAGGGAACAGCTCTCATTGGATGTGGGCCTTGCTCCTACGACAACTAATCATTTCGTACGTTATATTGTTCTCTCACGAGTGGAGCGGACAAACAGTTAAGTGCCGACTCGGAATGCCGACGTTAGAGAAGTTCTTTCTAGAAATGTTGCTACTCTTCTTCCACTTTATGTCATTTAAAGTTGTTTCCTGTTTCATGATCTTTCTCACAAGACAATTTCAAAGGAAAATATGTGAATAAAATTGCAAATTACAGTGTTGCAAAAATGTGAACACAAAGTAGAATAAGGACCTGTTCGTTTCATTTATGAGAGCAGGGGGGGAATCGGCTAAGGCGATAGTTGTCTGTCGTATTTTTAATCGTCACATTCGACTATCAACTATAGCCCGCTCTGAGTAATGCTATAGCAAAAAAATATGCCTCAAAGTGGCATCACTTCCACTTGGTGGACTTATTTGCCATATTTTATATCCAAGTTTCCATTTTCTTGCAAGGATCTGCGATTTTTTTTAATAACTTTCGAATATTTAACCGCCTTCTCTATATTTTCGCACACATTGACTATAATTGTTTGAATTGAATTTTTCATTGATTCGTATTCGATGAAAAATGTGAATAAATTTATGAATAAATAAGCATTGTTGCATACCATTGCTTACAATATTTACTTTATTGGTTTTGTATGTATTGAAAAATGCATTGCAGTTGTCCCAAAGACTAATATTGAACAAAAATACATGAAAACGACAACTATTTAGCTGTCACATGAAATCGGTCGCAAATGTACGACTCTTAAATTGACAATCACAATACGCAGAACAAAAAGCACGATTGCGATAATCAACAATCGCATATCGCCTTAGTCGATTCCACCCCAGCGTTAACTCAGTACATGCAATTTCTTAATTGCGTATGTAAACCACTTTTTGAATCGACCACACTTACGTATTCCCTAGGATCTACTTGTTTTAGTCCCAATACTGCGTACCCCGTAGATAGCTTAGCTCTTTTGGTGGTAAAGGGACGGGTTTTGAGCACACCTTCGAGTTGCCGCACAGTGTCGATTTAATGTGACTAATAATAATAATAATAATATGGGTGGCGCTACAGCCTGTAGAGGGCCAGGGCCTAGCTTCTTAGCAACCACTCGTGTTGTGCGTGCTATTGTTCTATCACGAGTGGAAGGGACCTACAGTTTTATGCCGACTCCGAACGGCCAAGTTTGAGAAGCTTTTTCTAGACAGTTATACTCTTTGAGCATTGTCAGTGACTCGAAAGAGATGGGACCATAAAAAGTATTTCTTGTCGTACCAGGAATCGAACCTAGACAGGTAGGTCCAAGTGCGTAGGAGTCGACGCACATACCCACGCTGAGAAGCTAGGCTCTGGCTCTTTACGGGTTGTAGCGCCACTTTTTTTCTTTCACCGAATAGGAAAAGCCATAGTTTAGCTATACCAAGCGCAACAGGAATAAAGTTCCGCTAGATGTCTTAAATAACACACTGTGCGCCGTCATCCACCTCGACACTGAATCTGCCCGCTTAGCATGCTGCAACAGGCAGTCTAGAAGCTGCCGTTAACCTATTATTCCTTTACTAAACACCAGCTAAAGCACACGATCCTTACCTCCGTCAATATTGTGTGTCCTTTCTTGAGGACATTTTAGACGTATTCAGAACAATGTCAGCAAATGCCTCACTGACAGCTCGTTGCGTTCAGCAAATCGAAAGGCGGAATCTCTATTAATAAGACATCATCACTTCTCTAAAACTAAACATTTCTATTTGGCATCATTCCTTCTTCATTTTCAGCGAACTCCTCAGAGATTTCACCCACATTAGCTTCATGTACTACAGCTTTATCGGAACGATGATAACCCTTGTTGTTGGCGTTGCAGTTAGCAATCAAACACAGGACTTTGTAAGGGACCAGTATGAGTATAATCTGCTGCATCCAGCCGTATTCAAACTCAGTGAATACATTTACGGATCCCGTCCGAAGCCGTATTACATTGACGAGCCAATGCGCGATTCGACAGTGCAGGAGATTGGAGAACCTACTGACCTGGATCCGTATCAGTTTGGTGAGCTGCGACGTGGAACGAGTGTATCGGCAGCGGATGAAATGAGAATAAGAAACGAAAGTAGATTATCCGAGTCGCATGGCTTCGAAACACCAGACCAAGGGGATGAGCCTGACACCACGAACAGCAACAGAGACTGATTGGAAGAGAAGAGATTAAGCAACAATAATTGAATTCAAGGACTATCCTTAGACAGAGATCATGGTTTTTTATTTATTACTGTTCCAACCCTAGACACAACAGTTGTTTAGATTATTTTGCATTTTTCAGCTCTAACCTGTTGTAGAACTTAAGTTTATAAAAAAATATTGTTGAATTACATTTGCTAGCAATTAAATTTATGGAAAATAGTATTTCTTACTTTTCTTTTTGTGTGGCTCTACAGTCCGGGGTGTACCTGGGCCTCAAGTCAAACAACAAGCCTCTCCAGCTAGATTTCGATTTCTGGCTAGCTGCCTCCAGTTTCGCACACCAAGTTGGTTGAAGTCCTTCTTCTAGGATATGCTCCACATTAGACGGGGGCGTTCTCTGATGTATTCTCCCATAACCTCGGAATCGAAAACTCTTCGAACCGGAGCTAAATTATCCATACGCTCTAAATGGCCCAGAAGGATGACGCGATTAGGAAATTCAATTTCCAAAAGGTGTTTACCATTAAGCTCACAGACTGAGCAGCAATATGGTAAAATGGTATACGGATGGATCAAGAACTGATGAAGGAACAGGGGCAGGAGTATTTGGACTCCGGACAAAGAACTACGAACCCATGGGCAAATGGAACTGTATCTTTCAAGCAGAAGTCTGATGATGACAGATGCGCTCAGATCAATCTTTACAGGAACTATACCAACTGTGACATAGCAATAATGTCGGACAGTCGTGCCGCTATCCTGGCTCTAGACTCCTATATCATCAAATCCAGGCTCGTATGGAAATGTGTACAGAAGCTGAGTAGGAGTAACAGAGTAAGACACTGTTGGATACCAGACCATACAGGGATAGAAGACAATGAAATGGCCGGCTCCCTGGCCAGAAAAGGAGCATCGGAACGGTTTATAGGCCACGAACCATTCTGCGCTATAGGAGATCACTTCCTCAGGGAAGAGTTCAGGGAACTGGAAAGAAGGAACCGGGCAGATGCATGGAACAACGCTCATGGTATGAACCAGGCCAAGAAACTCTTGGGTGAACATAACAGCACGAGGCTTGAAGCATGTATCAGAATGAGCAAACACAACCTTCGTATCTTAACGGGTTTCCTAACAGGGCACTGTAAACTCAGGGCACACCTAAGGAAACTAGGAGTATCAGAGGAATGTCTGCAGATTCAGCGGAGAATCTAATGAAATTCCAGAACATATACTGAGATTTTGTGCGGCGTAAGGCCACAAAAGACAAAGATATCTGGGCAAACCCCTAATATCAGAGGAAGAATTGAAGTCACTAGAACCAGCTCTCATTCAGCATCCTAGAGAGAATACTCTAGGATAAATCTCTCCCACGTTTGCGCAATAAGAGCAAATAACCCACAATACTACAATACATCTCTCAAAAGAGCTGCATGGGAGAGGAGCTCTTAAGAAAGTAAAGGTATGAATAGGGGGCACAATAGATCTAAAGGTCGCGGTGCAATTTACCCTCAACAATAATAATAATAAATGGCCCAGTCGCCTTTGACGTTGAATACGTAGACGCCTGGAACGTTGAATACGTAGTCAATCCGCACAGTTCGCAGTTGAACCTTTTCATCCAGATGGCATCAACGCAAATAGGACCAAAGTTCGGATGCAGAGCTTCAATTAATATCAGGCATTGATTTTTCATTTATTGAAACAATGGGGTAATTTCGGGTGGGCACTGGCAAGCTTTAAACCCTTCAACAACAGAACCTGACGCCATCATCACTGCAGAGCTCCAAAGAACAGCCGACCTTATCCTGCCATGGATCTTCAAGGGCTGCATGATCTTAGGTCATGTGCCCAGCTTCTGGAAGACGGTGAAAGTAGTATTTATCACCAATGCTCTCAGTAAGGGCAAATATGTAGAGACAGCCCTCCAGTCTCTGATAGGAACCATCGAAAAATCGCTCGTGTATAAGAAATACACCCTTGAGGCATTTCTTGACATCAAAGCTGGATACAACAATATCGGGCCAGGAGCAATCTCACATTGGGATCGAAGAGCCTCTGGTTGCTTTTATTTATCAGCCTCTCACCAGCTGGGCAATTCACCTGGGAGATGCTAAGATCCATAGAGGAGTTAATAGGGGCACCCCACAAGGAGGTGTACTCTCTCCCCTTCTTTGGAACGTAGCGTTAAATGAGCTGCTATTACTACTGGAAGTGGCTGGATGCAAAGTCATTGTCTGTGTCCCTTCACCAGAAGAAAAAAATCCCTCAATTTGACCCGGCCACTCAACTCAATTCTTAACGAATTTAACCTTCTTCCCAATGGCTAGCAGTTCGGTTGAGACACGCGAAATAAGAAAAAAATAACAAATGGATGTGTACATCAGTGGCTGAAGAATATGTGCGTGCCAGGGTTCGGACTTCCATTTAAGAATTTCGTAGTAGATGTAGGAAAAAAAGTGAAGTAAATCAGAAATTTTCGAAGTAGATTTACAGGTACAACCAAAAAAAGAACATTTTTGAATTTTTTTAACGAAAGTTTATTAAACACCGATAGTAAGTAAGTATATATGTATGTATGCAGAGAATTCAATTCGTCTTTAATATATATTTTCCATCTGTGAGCTTGTAGTCTTGTACAAATTTTATTAACTCGAAAGTTGGTTCATATATATTTTTTCGGTTTTCTGAAAGCGATCGTGAAAACATTAGATTTTCGACCATGCTTACATTTAAATTATTTCTAAGTTTGTTTTTCACTAAATTCATTTCAGAGAATTTTCTTTCAGCTGCAGCACTACTATGAGGCAAAACAGTTAAATTCAACATATACTCCGATAAATTTTTAAATACAAGTTCTTCCACAATGTTTTTTCAAAAATTATTCAAAAGATAAACTAAAGCAGCACAACCATAGGACGCAACAACTCACAAGCACACGTATTTCATTTGCTCTTGTCATCTAAAAGGAAACTAACGGTACTTCGTCGCCGACTAAGGAAGGGAATAAGAGAAACAGAGTAGAAACGAAAACCGAAGAACATGAAAGCGCTCAACACACACATTTTCTTATTCGGAGTTGAATGGAAATGGTTTTAGATTTTTTTTAAACTGAAGTAGATCCCCAAATAGCGAAGTAGAGAAGTAGATTATATTTTTTTCTCCAAATCGAAGTAGATCTACTACGAGCGAAGTAAAGTCCGAACGCTGGTGCGACGAGCTTTGAGCTACAACCAGACCGTGGCATAAAAAATCCATCGCAGAGTGGAAGCATCGCTGAATCGAGGTATCCATTTCTTTGTATGAAGTGGAATGTCTTTAGCTTTATTTTGTCCGGTGTAAGTTAGGAAATAACACATTAAAAGACTCAAATTCACAAAAATCCGATACGCACCCAAACCACCAGCGATGATCACAAAGACATCTTTTCTCAAGAACCATTCGATCGCCACCGAACATCCACTTGAACTTCACTGGAATCCACTGATACACAATTTCACCAGAACCATCTGCAAGTCAAATCACCGACGCAGCAATTTGACCAGAGCTTAGCTAAAGTTATATGTAGCTGAACTATTCAGTTCATTTTTGAATTTCAACAAAGAAAGAGGCTTCTCATCAAACAAAACAATTTTTTTAATGAACAAAACCTTGCACAGTTTTTCAGATTATAGCCGAGAAAATGATGGTCGGTTGGAGTGGCTGACTGCAGGTAACAAAAAATGATACGTTACTTGGAAATGTGTTCGAAATTTGGGGAAACCAATTGAAAAGCAGCAGTTGGCTGACGTGAAACTGGTCAATACGTGAGCGGCAGAAGATTAGCGCCATCTATGATTCATTAGGTGGGCATTCGCTAGCTATGCCACTTAGCAGAGACTCGCACCGTTTGTGAACCATCGCCACCTGTAGTCGAACACAGCGAGCACCCACGACGTTGTTTCCCCTTTCAACCACTGACCAATGTCATAGGTGCTCGAAATCTCTCACCAACACAAAGCAGGTGTTCACCCAGTTGACACATTTCCCATCAACCGCTACGATTCATGTGCATTCTGAAAACATTTTCCCTCGAATATGTACAATTTTTGCGAATCCACAGACTGCAGGCTTTGCAAAAGGAAATCCGTATTTCACCAAGCTTTTTTGCCGACTAGACACGCACCCATTGCGCAGCTGCTACTCCCGAACTGGCGCACTCGGTTTCCGTCCATCGGTAGCCAAGGAAACTAGAAAAATAACAACAAAAAGACAACAAGTTACGGAATAAACTTGATAATAGACAGGATTTCATTGCGAATCTCCTCGTAAAGTATAAATTCATCAAATTTAGTGAGTTTTTGCGATTTAATTAAACGATTTTTTTCAATTTCAGACTTTGCTCAACACGAACAATACACCGTTGCCTTTGAAACAGTTGCCTTCTACACATAAATGGTTACATTTATGTTTTCGTTATTTTTTATTCTGATTTGTACAAATGTTGAAGCTGTGAATTGAGAAAAATGTACGCTTTTACCGGAGGATGCAGGTGAGTGTGTAGATGTGCTAAGAATTGGGGAACAAATTTTGTGCGAAACGATGTGTGGGAGTTTCTTGGATATACGCGTTTCTTTTTCTTTTCCTTTTTTTTAACTGCTTTTGTCTCCTCTTGTGGAATTGGTTTTTGTGCAAATAATTCAATGAAAGAATTCGCAACAAGCGATTGTGAATAATTAACGCTGAACTTGTGGCTAAAGTGTGTTCTCAGATTCGTTTAGTTTAAAATCGATTCCCTTCAATTTCACAGTCGGGTGCATGTTGTCAGTTTACTGTCATTGAATCGTCTGGTATTGTCAGCCCGTTCCATGATTCAGACGAGTCTTTGACGAGTAGACGAGTGGTACTGAAGAGAGCCAATTTAGTAAATGGCGACTTCCAGTGTATTTTTTTCTGGTTTCATTCATAAATATATTCTTTTCTTTTGCTTATTTGATCATTTACTGCGTTTACTATTTCGATTGTTGCGCCACTTACATATTTCGCAAGCGATATTGTATCGTCGGGACAGTGGTGAAGCATATGCGCTTGAGACAATATGTCTACTGCAAAAGTTGGTGAGAGCAGAGTTCGGTTGTCTCATAGCCAAGGAAACTAGACAATTGTTGTGAAATAAACTACATTCTAAATTAAAGAACTTTTTCGGTTAGGACTGTTTGTTGTTGTTCTAAACCGATAAAAAGTTGTTTAATTTACGAGTTTGACACGTTCACAGAGCACACGGACACAATGGATACATACAACAAAGGACGCGTGGGTGGCAGTGGCGTAGTGGGTGTGGGCGTCGACTCTTACGCACTTGAACCTTTGTGTCTGGGTTCGATTGCCGGTACGACAAGCAATTTTCACTGCCCCACCTCATTCGAGTCACCGTCAAAGCTCAAAGAGTGTAAACTGTCTGGAAAGGGAGTCGGCATAAAACTGGTGGTATCTTCCACTTGTGAGGAAAGACAAATAACGCGTACGTGCTTCCTGTAGACGGTAGACCGTGGCCCTCTATGGGCTGTTATTCTTATACCATAAACGAAAAAAAATCGTAGTTGAGCCTCAAAAAGACCTTTCTGTTCCGTACCGCATCGCTGAGTAAACCTACGTATTGCTACCAAGGACTGTCTTGGGCGTGTATGATCTTGAGAAATGGATCGGATTTTATAAATTGGTAAGTTGGAGTTGGTGTTCATGACGTTTGAGGATATGGTGTTCTAACGTTTTCTATCTAGTCCTAGCCAAAGTCATACGAAGACAAAGAAGGACGCTTTCCTGTGTTTCGCTGATCGCTGGGACTATACCAAGTTTATAGGCACGATAGCCCACGAGGCAATGCTTAGTAGATAGATAGATAAATTGATTTTTATTGAAGTGGCATTGGCATTGCCTTCTCTTCGATTGATAATAGAACTAATAATATGTATTGCATTTATTTATATTTTCATAGATACATTTAGAAGAACATACGTTCACCATATTTTCATGCAATTTTGCAGTTTTGTAACGTTTACTTCGTTGGAAATGGGATATAACTCCTTGTTCCGATACGAAATCTTTTCCAAAGGAACTTCTCCTTGCTTCCCCTAGAATTGGGCACTTGCCTAGAAAATGTATGGTATCTTCTCTATCTTCCAAATTGGACAAACTACAGAATATAGGAAGATCTTTTGTGTGAGGGATTTAATTGAGTTTTAGGAGTTCTCCACGGAGTTTAAAGATTTATGATATTTCGAGAACACTATGTCTCTGAAGTAGTTTTTATCTTCAAGATTGTGATTTAGCCGAACTACGATGTAGCTTCTTCTACAAACTTCATTCTAACCTATTCAACAACTCTCGTTATGAGTTGTTTTAGTGAATTATTCCAGTTCATAGCTGCCGCATTCAGTTCTACAACACACCCGCTAGAATATTTCAGCCATTCTTTGTGGCGTGCTATTTTGTTCCGAATCGCTTGTAAAGCCACTGTCTTTGAAAGTCGGTTGTCTGACATGTTTATGTATAATCCTTAGTACGTACTTCACCTGCAACTTAAATGTTGAATAGCGGAAATAGGCCTATTTTCAGCATGAGCATATAGTTCGGAGGCTTTGGACGAAGATGAAAGGCTTTCTTAATGAAATACGTCGTTTTTGAAATTCCTCATGTGTTATAACATTACTGCCTCCGAGCAGTTCAAATACTTTGAATTTACTGCTGACCGTAATATGTGAGTTGCTGAAACAGCTTTTCCAGACTACAATGATGACGGTTTTCGATTTCATGCGTTTCTCCTTCAGATGTCTCTTCATACTAAGGCTACTTGTTAAACGGATTCCAAGACACCTGTATTCATTTACAGTTTCAATACTTACTCCGTTTAAGTGTTATTTTTTGTTGTAAGCAAGTCAACCACCCTGAATCTTGGATTTATCAAAATTCACGACCAGGCTGCATAGGCATACCCATACAATTTATTAATCATTAAAAGTATCAATGTAGTCTGCGAACAGGAGGGCTTTGATGAGAATCTCTGCAAATTCTATGCCTCCTGGGGGAGAGTCTACTATATCGTCTATAAAGAGGGCAAATATATTTGAGCTCAGCGGACATTACTGCTTTACTCCTGACCCGGCTGAAACCATTCTGACAGCGTCTCACCACTCCTCTATCTTCATAAAGGTTTTATAAAACTCTTCCGAATTTCGACAACATTTCCACAATATACAACTTATAAGATAAGACGTTTTTGTTTATAGAATCGAAGACCAATTAGAAGTCCGCAAAGAAGGTGTATAATTTTTTTTTCGGCTTATGAATGTATCTATAATACGAAAATGTGGTCAACAGTTGAGTAACCAGACCTAAAACCCGCCCGGAATTCCCTTAGTAGATTATTGGCCTCTATCCATGTGACCAGCCGCGTCGGCAATAAACTTCTTTAAGCGTTTGAGGAACTATCACATGATATAATAATATGCCAATGGGGTTGACTTTCAGACCATTTCTAATATATTTAAAAATTCGGTTGGTATACCACCTGACCATGTAGTCTTTCTATATTTCAGACCAAGTAGCGCACGCGTATGCTCCTGATGCTTAGTACCTACCAGTGTTCAGTTAGATTGCAATATAGTCTCGGAAGCAAGATTATTAATTTGGTTCGTAGCCAGTCCAAAATCCCTTGGTTATGCTGCAGGAGCAATTCATTTGCTAACATTTTAGCACGGCTTACATGAGTGCTGGCCCATGGCGTTGTGGGTATGTGCGTCGACTGCTACGGACATGGACCTACCCGTCTAGGTTCGATTCCTCGTACGACAAGAAATACTTTTCACGGCCTCTAACTGTCTAGAAAAAGCTTCTCAAACTTGGCCGTTCAGAGTCGGCATAAAACTGTAGGTCCACAGTAGTGGTTGTTGTGGTGATTGCGAGTGGTTCCTGAGAAGCTAGGCCCTGGCCCTCTACGGGCTGTATCGCCACCCATATTATTATTATTATTACATGAATAGACTTGTCGGAGGGACTTAAATATTGACGGGATGCCTATTTGACTGTTCGAAGTTGTTAGCGTTTCCAAAGTCGGATACGTGTACAGAATTCTTTCAATGAACTTATTATAATAGGTAGGTGGGGATTTAGGAAGACTATGGTTTTTAAAGTTGATTCGATTGTGCTGTGACTTGCCATTGCTAGATTTATATCCTGACTCCTCGTTGGCATTCCAGCAGTTCTTCATTTTTTCAATTTGTTGTCATACTAAGATGTCTTTTTTGACAATATTCTTCAAACCATTTAGTGGTTTTTGTCAATTTGACGAGATGTCGTTAAAAGAATAACTACCCACCTAAATTGTTCTAGTGTCTGCAAGGTCGGGGGAAGCACCGAGATAGTGTAAGCTGTACTGTTACCACCTCGTTCATTCAGCTTCTACAGAAGTCATTGCAGGGCCCTCAGTCTTCTGCCCATGAGGCAGAGTCCATTTATTACGCCCACCAGTTCGCTAATTTGCTTCTTGTCAAGCCATATAGTTTTCGATAATCACACGTATCTATTTCAGCCTAGCTACGGTTGATGTCGTGGTGGTTGTCACAATGGTTTTTATTGCTTTCAGTGAGGGATAGGTACATAACGCGTCTCCTGATTCTGTGCCAGTTGCAGAAACTCTCCTTTCATTGCTGTTCGTGTTCCCAGGGACCCAGCATGGATAAATTTGCATATACATAGGTGGTAGGCAAATAGGCAGTAGAGTTTTACCATCTTGTTGATCGATGGAGTTTCTAGAGTCTTTATGGCCCCCTAACTATCTATGTACAAAACAATAGATCCAGTCTCTTAAAACAGCTTCTCTTATTTCTGTCTGGAACACAATGCAGTGGTTCGGTAAACGGAAGACCAGTCAAATCTCTTATTTGCATTGCAGCCGGCTTACGAACGTTAGCTTAATCCCATTAGAAAGAAATTCAGGCAATCAAATGCCTTTTCTTTTCAATTAAGTTATTTTTTTTTTGATTGTTTAAAGAAAAGCCTGAGGCATAATTAATTTTCCGTATACAACCGCGCGGTCTGAATCACATATCAGAATTTGAATTTCAATCAATTAGGACTCCTGTCCGTTTGAGTGAACACATGAACATAGTTTAAGTCCATTTCTGAGGAGTTACCATCTTCGACATTGTCAATATCAATTAAAACCCTTTCTTGAAATGTGCTGGTACGAGTATCTTTTGCAAGAATCATTTCAGCATTGTTCCAGGACTATTAATCCTCTGCAGAGAAGTCAACCTAAAGTATGGTCAATTTTCAAAACCAGAAAACTCATTGAAAATAATTCTTCTTCTCCTTCATATTCGTGTACCGCAACAGATGGACATGGGCCTCAACAAACAACCCTGTCCAACTAGCGCGATCTCCGACTAACCGCCTCTAGTTTCGCACGCCATGTTGGATAAGGACCTTTTCCACTTGAATACGCCACCTTAGAAGCGGCCGTCCTCTGTTGTGTGGGATAACACAGGCTCAGAGTGCGCTCTATATAGTCCAGGCACCTTAAGCGTTTGTTCCGTAAACACCTGAGTAGGCTCATGTCCCTGTACAGCCCATACAGTTCGTGGTTGAATCTTCTCCTACAGATCCCATAAACGCAAGCAGGACCAAATATCGCATGCTGAATTTTTCTCTCGAGAGATCTCTATTGAGATTGTCCATGCCTCTAAGCGACCATTCGTCACATCGACAGTCGTCGTCTTCCAGTACCACCACTCTATAGTTTTTACATCCCCTTTGGGTATTGTCAGTAATGAACACAGGTGGCGTTCCAGGGACAACTTGGCATTGCTGTCTGTCTGCGTGATCCATGACCAGTTTTTTTCTTGGCACCCTTGGCAATTTGAAGTCCATGCTTGATATTCAGAATTGATTAATTCAAAAATGCTAACCAGTGCAGAACCCTAACACATGGTTGAATGGTGTTTTTTTTTTCATCATACATTAGTCGAGTCTATATCTAAGAACTGTGAATTTACCTTAAAGTGTGCTCCAATTGGCGATGGAGCAAAGTAGCTAACCAAACAAGCTTACAGAGAGATTTAACTGCCTTTTGCTATTGTCCCAATTAAGGTAACTTCTAAGACGAAAGAAAGAACTTCATTTCATATTTAGTCGCCCACATTTGCGATGCAAGACAGCTACTAATCCAATCTGTTTTTTTTTCCTTTTCTCATATTTCTCAGAAACACAAAAAGAGTACGACTGCAAAAATAATGAGCTTCTTCTGGGAACACTAGCTCTCACCTATTCCTAACAACACCATACACAAACGTGTGAGTTGCTGTCCACCGACCCGTGTTCTCACACATGTCCAACCCTCAGCCTCGACCGAGCAGGTGACATAGTTATTTTTATGTGAAAATGAAATTTTACCTTCGTTCCGTGTTCTGGTACCGTTACACCGAGACCAAAAACCCAACCCCCCGGCACTCGCACCCACATGTTCCGAGCAAACAACCTCCCGCACTTTGCCAACTAATTCCCATCAAGATTCAGCGATGATTACAGTGACTCGATCATTGCCACAACTAATAACAATTTCCCCGTTCAGTGATGAGTGGTTGTCCTTTAGGAATGTGTAGAAAAGCATAAAGAATAGACACCAACTGCCCCATGATCCGTGTAAATAATCATGGAAATCATTGAACCGCGAAGTAGCCGAACAGACAGGGATCGACGGCTGTATGCGTGGCTGGGTATCCGTGGCACCTGGCTGGTGGCACACTCCTGATACAGCTGATGTGGCGGATAGACCAATGACACGACATATGCACGCCCGGCGACAAGTAAATGAATGAAACATTCTTTTGTCAGTCGTTGGTATTTCCATCGTTCAGCCCACGCACACACACACACACACACTTCGGATCCTGGGAAAAAATAAAAGTGAAACTCAGTTCAAATTAGCGTTTTTATTTCACCCCCCGGTGAATGAGGCGAATAAGAGACGAATCCTTAAGAAGGTAATTTCTGTAATTTTGATTTTGTTGATGGCGACTGGCGATACAACTTTTTAATTGCTTTGCCGGAATTCTTCACGTGGATGAAGAACGATTCTTCAGAATTTCTTCTTTGATACTGCTTTGCTGGCGTATTTGCTGGTTTCATTAGAGCGGAAAACACATTTAGATCTTAATTACAAAATGGAGCTTCTTCAAGTTTTTTTTGGGCGATTGATGGTAATTGGTGTTTTTTTTTTTTGATTTGCTTTCATGTAGCAAACATTTGACATTGATTGCATTTGTTTGTTTTGTTTCTGATTGAAGTCAGTCTCTGACGCACACAAATGGTTTCTGGAGCGACGCGGACCAAGTGATGGGGCTTACCAAATGCATTTTAATCGTGCGTGGTCTTGGGTCTGGCTTCTTTTTTTATATCGTTTTCGGACGAACAGTTTCTATGACAAATGCCTGAAACGGAATGCGGCGTTGGTGGTTCGGTCGAGTGACATTTCACTTCCAAGGCATGCAATATAAAGCGGCGCCCAAAATACAGCGTCCTGCTGCCGTTCTTTACGTTTGTTAAAAAGTGAGATGACTGTGAGCTACGTAATACAACGAATTCTCTCACACAAACGTTTCGACTTCATATTAATGTGCTTCGAATGGAAAATGTGTCTGTTGGCAAATGCATGGCAGGCAGTACAGACTTTAAAGTCGCCATTGGAGAAAAGGAGTTTCGAAAGTGTTGTTTAGTCCTTTCAACTGAGATATTGTCAATGTATTAATGTCACCCAGTTTCATAAGCAAATTTATGTTTTTATCGAAGAATCAGGCTAAATGAAGTTGAATACCGAGAAAAAAAACCATTTAAGGCCGGAAAAGGCAATGCTTCGATGGTTTGGTCACGTGACACGAATGTCACCATCGCCTTGAATGCGATTACATCAGGTAGGCGACCGCTTGGCAGACCCAGGACGAGGTGGTTGGACCATGTCCAAAAACTCGCCTGGTTGCACTTGGTTATAACTCCTGATGAGTGAGTGTCGATGGCGGAGAATCGAGCGGCCTGGAGGTCTCTTTGCCCGCGATCCTTTTACTGTATCATATGGGCCACTGAATACGAGATGTGCCTACAAACGTTTGGTTTTTGTTTGTTGGGTTTCGAGCTGTTTGACTATGGATCTGAATAAGTTCTGACAGAAATCAAGCTCGTGTATTAAATTGCCGACAATTTTTCTTTCCATTTTGTTTGAAAAGTATGAACGACTTTGTTATTATTTACTACTTGTAGTCCTAGAGGATAGTGCGGATTATGTTGGGGAGTATGGACGATATTTCGCCCATATTGATACCACATACATAACTGAGTAAATCTATCTACATATATGTACTTAGTCTGATTATAGTGCCTGTATTCCGGCAGAATATTGTAGAAACATGAACGAATGTTATGAGGGGAGGTGGCTGATTTTACTTAGGTTTCCACTATTAATACTGCGTCAGTGCGATATTCGCAGATTTCAGTTAATAATAGGTTAGTTTAGGTCAGTGGGTAGACGCGTCAAAGCACGTCTCACTTAGGTCCGAATAGACTCATTTTGATGCCCAAAGGGGGAGTATATTCCTACTTACTTTTTCTTTCTCGTATCCATCGTGCAACCATTCTGACATCCTGATAAACCTGAAAACAGAGTTCAAAGGACTTTAGTTAGTTCCTGCAGGTCCTGGAAGAAGTATTCTACCAGAGTTCCTCAACTGGCACGAGACTGGGTCAGTGGCAGAGATAGTGAGGATCTTCATCACCTGCATATGGGTAAATCATCACTTACATCAGATGATTATGGCATGTTAGAGCTCCAGCTACCATTTGTAACATATTTTCGGTTTTTGCACTTGGGCCCGAGTGGTCTCATTTTCTAGTTCTATGATTTTATCGTTCAATTTCTTCTTGTATAGGATTGCCTGGGTTTGGTCGGTTTCAACCCCTTTCCTGGCAAGTACATCCTGCATCATTTCCGGCTATGTCCCTGTGACTTCGGACCCACCATTGCGAATGCTGTGTGCTGAGAACATTGAGCTCTTGGCGGCAGCATGCCAGTAGCTTGGAGTTGATTTCTGTATACTTGTTAACAGCTTTAAGTTAGTGGATTTCATGGAAGTCTGCCACCATATTACGCTGCCATGTGTCCAGGTTGGCTTGACAATCGCTGTACACAACAATAGGATTGTTTTGGGATTTCGACCCAATTTCTCGCAATCTCGCAATATCCGTTATGTTGATACTTACTCGAATCAATTAAGCGTCAGCTTAAGTCACATTTGAACGAAAATTTCATAGTGCCCAAAATTGTTTCTCGGAACTTAGGCAAAATCCTAATAATAACAGTCATATACGAGTTAATAATTCAACGTCATAAACATTCGATCAGCACTCAATCCACCAGCGATCGTTATAAACAATCCATCGATACACAATTTCACCAGAATAATCTCTAAGACAAATCACCGACGCAGCAATTTGACCACAGCTAGGCTGGTCCTCAGATAAACAATATTTTTTTTTAATTTACGTACACAGAGAGCGATTCATTTCTCGATCCCATTTAAGTAAGCAAAACTGAGCGGATTTCAAGATACACTGAGTGAAGTGGCGGTTATGGTCGTAGTGTGTTATTTGTATTCTCTCGGTGGAGAAGATGGAGACGGACAGTGATCACACACATTTTCTGCCACGAAAAAAAATGTTTAGTCTGGAAATAGGGTTGAGTGCTAAGTCCACTAGTTTTTATCATATACGTCAAATATTTACTGTCAGTGCTGTTGCGTACCAAAAAGCGATCGTAATTAGTTATAGCAGCGCTGACATTGCCAGAAGTCTTATGTAATTTTAATTCGACGGAGTCGCGGATTGAGCAGCTGCTTGATTGAATCGCACGTGAAATACGCAATAATTGCGTTTCATAGAAAAAAAAGCGTCGCAAATTCAGACTCTATATCAAGCGCCTACTCAAAAACTAGAGCAAAGAACCGGACGGAGCAGCGATGATGAGCGCGAAGCAAACCAAATAACATGTTTGCTGAGCAAGTCCCAGCTATGCAATCCGGAAATCCTGGCCAATTCCGGCAGACGACAACACCCACAAGATGCAGACGAGGAATGCCAGAAGACATCAGAAGAAGCCATATGACGTTCCAAGGTAATGGAGGATCCGATGGTACCGAAGGATCTTGAACGTCGCAGTTCCGATGGTACTCAACAAACTCCCAACGGAGTCTCGCAACTTAGCAAAAAGGAAATGCTTAAGAAATAAAAACATAATTGTTATTTTCTAAAACATTATCTTCTTTTTTATAGAAATTGTAAATAATCTTCGTTCTGTTTGTACTTTTGTTTATTTTATGAACTTCGAATAATTGAATTTCAACCTCAGACAATCAGATAAAAATGTGTGTAATGTGAAAAGTGAATAGCATATTAACCCACCAATATCGCGGCTATAAGGTCGTGCTTTGGTGGAAAATATGCTACTATTATAGAATCGTTATTTTAAACAAAAGCCAAGATATTTGTAATGGAAAAATATGACAGGGTGTTAGATTGAATTACCCCCGTTGTGTATTTCCATCACTAATGTATTGGACAGCGACTTGGAAGTGTTGTGTGTTTACTGCAGTCCAGGACATACATTGATAGTGAATAAGACTCTTGTACAAACATCTCCATATCAATATTTTTGCTCCATCAAGGTCGACAAAACGTACACCTAGACCACGCTGACGATGTTTGTCTACTTTCACATCGGATAATGAATCTTCACTTGATGGCCCATAATCTAGAAGCTGAGGCAAACTAAGTGGGGCTCAGAATAAATACAGCGAAAACTAAAGACCTTAGCATTTCTGACAACCGCGCTCAACTGAACATTGCCGGACAGGAAGTCGAGCAAGTTGACAGCTTTATAAATTTAGGAAGTGTGGTCTCGGCTAATCGCGGTGGCACAGAACTGGATGTGAGCAGCAGAATCGGGAAGGCTAAAGCTGCGTTCGGTCTGGAAATGTAATTTTATCAGCATGAGAACCAAGCTGCGACTGTTCCGTCGCTGGGAACTCCAACACTTACGTACGCAGGCAGAACAGCTGGATGCCGTAGGCAAACGTGGCGCAGAGCTGTTGAAGAGGAATCGAGTTATTTAGGAATGAGTTAGGAGAGAGCTCAAACGCGATGCAGAACTTCGAAAGAGATGGCGCGCAGGCGTGGTTGACGCTCAAGGCCGCCGAGGGGTTAAAGGACATAAGTAGTTAGGTAAGGTCGACAATAGTTTAAACAGAGCAACGTGCGGTCGTAGGTCGTTTCAACATCATTCTTGGTCACTCATTGGTTAATGCTAGAAGCATGGTCTGGTAGAGGTCCGTTCAGCTGTTAGCATACCCAGATGACATTGACGTAGTTGGCAAAACGCAGTTGATCAAACAATAAGTATTTTGGTGGAATTGGAACGGAAGTGTCTGTCTTCCAGAAAGGACGGTCAAGAGCCTTCTTGAAGGAAGGACGGACAACATCGACGACTTGATCAGAACGTTACCTCCGTCTACTTTGGTATCGCGTGCGAATAAGTTCAATAATTTGTAAATGTTGCTCGGGTTCCTTCCACGATGAAATTAAGTTTTTTTACACATGTGACGGATCAAGCCTGATTTGTTAAAAGAAATCCAAATAGCCATTGACTAACATGCAGACCCCTAATGGACCACAGGTCGATCCTCGTGCTTCACAAACTTGAAAGGGGTCATTTTATTCAACGACAACGAACAGAAATTAACGTGCGAACAAATCTTACAGACTAGGCTAGGCTTGGACTAAAATTGAAAATATGCCTTTTTTCCTTCTGTACAACCCATGTCGTTAAGGTGGTAATTCAAGCCGCAATGGCCAGTTACAAAGCTCGTTAGCAATCTTCTACTTTCCTTGTTGAGGCAGAGTATTTCCTTATAAGTTATTTGGATTCCCTAAGCCCATTACCGTTGCTCCATTGGTCTAGACCAAGTTTGATTTCCCAATCGGTAATCCGTGTTGTAGATGCTGTCCAGTTGATCTTATATTGCGGTTCGTCTCGAACTATGAACGCAAATTCGTCCAGCGCTTGTAGCCTCATTCTGCAGATTCATTGCCTACAATCCCTTTGTGTCCAGGACCCCAGCCGAACTTCATCAATGGTCACCAAATGGTCCCAAAACTACAAGCAAAGCTTGATGCATCGACTTAAGCGATTTAAAACAATAAATTGTGAACAAAAATTATCAGTACAATTTGAAATTAGAACTAAACTTAAAACTAGTGTTTAGCAATAGAGGCCCAACTAATTTGTTTAATTGTAACAAATAAAAACACTTGTGAATTTAAAAGTGGGTTTAGTGATTATTTCTTATATACTACAAGGTCCATTGCGTACACGTTGGCCCTTATGGTATGGGGTGGTGGTGTGGTAGCCGATGTAGCCTCGATGGTGACTGCTGTCGCTGTTCTGGTAGAAGTGATGCAGCTTGTTTGCCGATGTCATCGGGAAGGTCTGCTCGCTTAGCAAATTTAGCGCGTTGTCTGGGGATTGTGTTTCTCAGGTCTTTGATTGCTTCGTTAAGGTCGCTGATGTCTAGAAGCTGCTTGCTGAACAATGATAGAACTTTTGCAAGGGATAATGCGTGACTCGTCGTAAAGGTTCTTGATGCTGTAATTCTTTCAACGGCCCCTGTCTAATGTGAGAGTGGTACATACATATTCGCAGTATTTTCCTTCAATAATTGTGAGCTTATCCATGCTGACCCTAGATATGGTGTGCCTATTGGGAAGACGTAGGCTTGTCCTCTACTTCAAACCCGATGCATCCATACGATTTAGCTACACATGTGAACCTTGAATCCTGCGTTCGAATTTCTGCGAAGAGCATGGAGCTCACATTTGCAAATGATATTCAAGTGCTAACGCGTTACGGGGAATCCACAAAAACAAACATATACAGAGGACTCCTAAGTCGAAATTTCACGGGATATCAAAATTAGTTCGAGTTAGAGGTACTTCTACGGTTTTTTGTGTGGAAAATTGAGGGGAATGCAAAAAATTCAAGTTAGACAGAAATTCGACTGAGTGAGAGTCCACTATACTTGCCATCAGGAGAGATAAGATCAGTTCCAGATTAATCCAGTTCTATGGACAGGGATACCACGACTGAGTGCATTTATTAAGCCACCGCCACGAACCCAATATACCCTTTATTTTATTTGGGAAGCCATGAGAACGTTTTGCCTAAATCAGCTTAAAAACTTTTGTTCGACGTCTATATAAAATTTAATTAGGACCTGAGTGGACTAAGAAAACAAAATGATAGCTCAAAGCCATCATCTTGCATTTAAAACAACAAATACCACATCATTAAGCTTTATTCATCGCTCTTAATTACCGCACTTGTCTTTCGGATTGATACATTATCGAACTCACGGGGCACTAGGCTTGTGTAGTTCATGAACTTGTAAGAAAAATAACTCTAACAAGTGAACTATTTATTTTTATATTATTTTAGTTCATTTAGTTCAATAGTTCAACAAAATCAAGTATACCTAACTCTGAATACATGTATTTCTGAACTGAACTAAATCGAACTAAACTGAACTAAATTGAGTGCTTTGCGTTATGTGTGCATGGGCATTGTGGACATCAGGGTTGTTTTTAATTGACTCCACGGCGACGCAAGCTCATCGAGCTTCGTTGCGTTGTCGGTGGTGTATTTGAAGGAAATTTTAAACTATATATGAACTCTTAAGGGAATTTCTTTCTGGTCCTGCTTATTATAATCTCACAAGGCTCAATTAGCTACTATCAACTGAAGAACGAACTTGTTCAATAAACAGGTTTGAACTAAACTGAGCGCTTTCTGGACTGAACTAAAATGCACAAGCCTATAAGGCAGTACAATTTTTCGCGATTTCTTTGAAATGCATTCGGTTAATAGACATCAACTGTAGTCTCCACCGTAGTCTCCATGTTGACCCTACAAAAAAATCGATGAAAAACGTTTGAAAAGTTGAGGGTGCTTAAGGAAATGGCATCCAAGACTGCTCATGTTTAGTATATGCTTACAATAAGGATCGTTTAAGAATCGCTTAACGTGTTCAGATGAACACTTGTCTCTCTTCCACTTAATTAAGAAAACGTGAACGAAACTGACGGCGTGTGCTCTGCGTCTCACCGGTAGGCATTGAAAGACTAGCGTATGCCACCAATATCCTTTTGATTGCACGTGTTTTTCATTGCATCTGGCTGCTTCACGCAACTGCGCTTTCTATCACAGATCCCTCGTAGTCGTAGTTAACATCGGTCACGTCGAAACCATAGATGAACTCATGCGGAATTATGGACTCTAGGACACTATACTTGTCGGCGGAGTCCCTGCCGAAGATGCGCTCGTGCAGCAGGGTCAATGAGACCTTGAACTGGACAAAGATGGGACTGAGATTTACCATCCCTTGGCAGAATCTGTACACGAGCTCCCCCATCAAATACTCCACGTCCTTCTGTAGCTTCAATTTTAAAGCAGACGGAAGGTTTTTGTAGGAGTGCCCTTCCTGCAGTTGAAGCATCTCGCAGGATCTCGGTACCGCCTCCAGAGTGAGGTTCGTCTTGGCATTGAAGTAGAACATCACGTTTATTTTCGTACAACTTCGAGACCTGAGTGAAGAACCCCTTGAAAAAAGTTGAACAAAGAAGTTGAATGGCTAAAGATTTGTAAGTACCCAATGGCTGTGGATATTTGGACGACAACTGTGCAGAACATTCAAACATACATACTTCTCTTCTCAGTATAGTTTTTATCCAATCCTCTGAACCGTAGACCATGGCTGAATGACGATTTGATGAATTTGGAACGACCTAATGAGATTTAAGAGGATTTCGCTATGTACTGCTGATCATTGTGAAGAAACTTCTAGGGAATAGTTGGTTGCTTGGTAATGCAACATAAACGGATAATATTGCAGATGTTTCAAAAAGAGTCCAATAACCTCGGCAGCTAGGTAACACTAGTCTTAGCTGAACTTTAAATGCAGATCTGCGTTTATAAGTTGTAATGTCGCATTGAGTCAGAAATTGGAGCAAAATCACTACCAGCTTCTCTGTTTAGATTTCGGAACAGATCGAAAGTGATGACAATTGTGTCAAAAAAAAAAAAAAAAACTACAAACGTAGTGATGCAAAGGTAATGATGCGAAGTAGGCTATGCTTTTGTCAAATGACTGCATCATGTAATGTTTGCTTTTATTTGCGCAGTAAATCCGTTCACTATGCGTTTTGAAATAGTATGCATTGGCATTACCTTTTTTGGCTGCGTTTTGGAATGGTGCGTTGCAATGATGCGTCACCATCTTTTGTATTTTCCATGTACGCATTCCATTCGAATTGTCGTATTTGGGCTGGGAATAACCGCACGTAGCTATAGAGAACGCATTGCATCCCGTACGTGTATCCTTAGTGGTAAGAAGTGACGGCGTTTTGAACGTGAACAATTTTCTGAAACATAGTCAATTTGTATCCCATTTTGTTTGGTCACAAATTGAGGATTTGTAGCAATGATTGTAGCAACATTGGTCTACGTTCCTCACAAATCGAACTGTAATCAAAATCACAATAGGTTCAATAGCCACGCAATCACTCGTTTCGGTGATATTGGTCGGCCGCTACAGATCTGGGAGCAGACGCAGTTTGACTGCTTAAATCATTAAAAGGCGATGTGAACAATCCAGAGACAATTGAGGCTAGGCAATCAAGAGCGTTCATTGCTCAAGCCATGCTTGAGTTAAGGGGGTTTAGTCCTTCGAAAACGGCGTATGACATTAGGTAAGAAGTACTTACGCTCTTCCAAACTACTTTTGTGCTCATAAAAATATGTGCCAAGTACGTCTCCTCCGTCTTAGTATATCGCAAGTAGAAGCATGTATAGAAGAGGACCTGCGGTACTGCTTTTCAAATTCAGACCAGTTGTTGCTGTTTACCGCTGCCAAACGAAGATATGAATTATACTATTTGTGAACACGTCACCACACGCTGTGCTCTTCATCTGTGTCATAAGTGTTCTCGAAAACTGTTCATTCTTTCGCAAATTTTTTTTTTGTGGGATAGTAGATATTAATCCGATGGTTTGTAGCTGTATAACAAGTTTGTTTGTGTGTTTGTTCCAGTTTTGGAACTCGTTGAAAAAAAGCATGAAAATCACTATTTTACTTTTTGGATGCTCCAGGTGGAACTGGCACAACTTTTCTAATGTCACTGCTTTTAGCAGCATTTGTACTCAAAATAGAATTGCACTAGCACTGGCGTCTTCTCATATTGCAGCATCATTGTTAGAAGCTGGTCTAACTGCACAGTTTGCACTGAAACTGTCGTAGAATACGCAAATCATTGAAACGCTAACATGTGGTATATCGAAAACATCTGGGATCGCGTGAGATGAGGACACCATGGCTCATAAAAAAATCAGCTGAATCTTTGGAAAGAACACTGAAATATTGGCTTGGACTTTGTTGTCAGGAGATTTTCGACAAACTTTCTCTGTTATACCAAGATCAACTCCCGCAGTTGAAATCAATGCGTGCTTGAAGTCATCGTATTTGTAGAGATATGTGGATATATTTTCTCTTATAAACAAATATTCGTGTTCCATCGCAAAATAATGCATCAGCGGTTAAATTTTCCAAACAATTATTGACGATTGGAAATGGTGCAATGACAGTTGACAAAACCGGATTGATTACGTTGCCACAAATTTTCTGTCGTATTACCATCGAACCATCGAAAGACGAATAGATTGTCTGTGTATTCCCAGACATAGCACAGCAATATAAAAATCACGTTTGGCTGAGCGAAATAGTAATTTTCGCAGCCAAGAATAAAGATGTTAGTGAATTGAATTTCGCTATACAATGCAAAATACCTGGTGAATTGGTTTCGTACAACTATCCCACAGGATTTCTGAATTCATTGGATTTACCTGGATTGCCGCTGCACAATCTTCGATTGAAATTTGGTTTGACTATCATTCTTCTTCTTCTTTGTTTGGCGCTACAGTCCGGGGTGCACCTGGGCGTCAACCGACAAGCCTCTAAAGCCAGCACGATCTTTCGCCAGCTGCCCCCAGTTGTGCACACCAAGTTGGTTGAGGTCCTTCTCCACTTGTGTGCGCCATCTCGTTCTAGGACGCCCTCTGTTGCGTTGGCTCGGAATCGAAGACTCTTCGGGCCGGAGCTGTGGTGTCAATCCGCTCTACGTGACCTAGCCATCTAAAGCGTTGGATCCGAAGACGCTTAACTAGGTGCATGCCGCTGTACAGCCCGTACAGTTCGTGGTGGAATCTCCTCCTGCCATCAATACAAACAGGACCAAAGGTCGCACGCAAAGCTTTTCTCTCAAAACGACCAAGAGCTTCTTCATCCGCTTTCAATAGCGTCCATGTCTCTGCGCCATAGAGCAGGACAGGGATGATTACAGTGTTATATAAAGTCAACTTGGTGTTTCGAGAGATGGCTCTGTTACTCAAGTGCCTCTTGAGCCCAAAGAAACAGCGATTGGCAAGAGTAATTCTGCGCTTGATCTCGGTACTGGTGTTATTGTCAATGTTTACTGCAGAGCCGAGGTAGACGAAGTCCTTGACTACCTCAAAGTTTCTGGTGCCCATTATGACGCTCTGTCCGAGACGTCAATGTTGTGCGTTTCGTGATGACAGCACGTACTTGATTTTGCCCTTATTCACCGCCAAACCCATTTTAGCCGCTTCCGCTTCAATGCCAGCAAAAGCCTCATTGACAGCTCGTTCTGTTCGTCCAATCACGTCAATGTCGTCCGCGTAGGCAAGCAGTTGATCGTGCCTCTGGTGTTGACATTTGAGTTTCGCACGATCTTCTCAAGTATGATGTTGAAGAAATCACATGACAGCGTGTCGCCTTGTCTAAAACCTTTTTTGACATTGAAGGTCTCGGTGAGTTCGTTACCGACCTTTATGGAGCAGCGAGAGTTCTCCATCGTCATCCTGCACAATCTGACGAGTTTGGCAGGAATGTCAAAACTAGACATGACGTCTCTATGCACGCTGTCATATGTGGCCTTGAAATCGACGAATAAGTGGTGGGTGTCGATCTGCATCGCTTGGGTTTTTTCCAGGATCTGCTGCAGTGTGAAAATTTGGTCGATGGTGGACTTTCCCGGCCTGAAACCGCACTGATAAGGACCTATCAGGTTATTCACGAATGGTTTCAGGCGTTCACACAAGACGGCAGAGAGGATCTTGTACGCTATGTTAAGGAGACTGATCCCTCGATAGTTGGGGAAGTCAAAAGGGTATCTTTTCTTGTGGACCGGACAAACGACGCTGAGATTCCACTCATCGGGCATGCTTTCCGCCGACCATATCTTACATATGAGCTGGTGCATGCGCCCAACCAGATCATCTCCAGCTGCTTTAAACAGTTCCGCGGACAGTCCGTCCGCTCCAGCAGCTTTGTTCGACTTCTGTCTAGACATAGCTATCTTGACCTCGTCTAAGTCGGGGGGACGGAATTCTTGGTCATCCTCGTCCAAATTAAGTGGAATATTCTGCCTGACAGCGGAGTTTGTGTCGTCGTCTCCTATCATTATGCTTCGTAATATCAATCAACCAAACTTTTCAATGTTACGCGGCTTGCTGTGAAAAAGTTAATGGCAACGTTATTGTAGCCAATATTTTGCTTGGAAAATTCAAATGTGAAAACATTTTGATTCAACGCTGAATCAATCCAATGATACCATCCAATTTGTAGTTTGAATTCAAACGTGTATTTTCCTGTGCGTGGTACATTTGCAATTACCATTAATAAGGCGCGCAAGACCAGTCTTTGGGAATTTGTGGGATAAACTTAGAATTTCCAGTATTCTCTCACGGACAATTGTACGTTACCTGTTCACATGTCGGTAAACCATCATTATTATTCATTTATTGTCAAGAAAATGGATGAACAAAAAATGCTGCTTATCAGTATTACAATAAATATATAATGACTAATAAGAATTCAAACTGTTATGTATTATTTTTTTTTATTTTGCATAGTGAAACGTGCAGGGTGTCCGCTAGCTCATTCGTAATCAACATTGTAGCGTTGTTTTGTCACTTCTTGATTTTAAAATGCAATTGCAATTCACGTGCAATTTACTTGATGTGTTTATCTCGCATACAGTTCCATACTTAACGCATGTCTGAAACCGCACCTGCTCAAAGCTTTTCCCACAAAATATGATAGGGGTTGCTTTTATTTTCATGCCAATTTGTGTTACACGTCATGTATGCTGCTATACTTTGTAGCCCTAAATACACGTGTAATTAGTCAGAGGAGTTCGCAAGAGTGGACATTTTCGTCCTAATTATACGATCTGCTGTGCCTGACTAATTGCTTTCTTTATTTCTTTATTTCATCTACCGAGTTTAACTCTCTTACAGATTGCAGATATAATTATAAGTATTTTAATAATAATAAAGGAATATTTCTTATATAATTATTCAAGTCAGTGATTAGCTAGTCATAATAAATACATTTAATAATAATATATAATAATAAATAAACGTATGAATTGAACACCCAACGAAACATAGTTGTCTAACAACAGTGTAAAATTTAAACATATTTAACTTAGGCACGAAATGAATTTTATTCAGAGATTTGAAATTGAATTTTTAAATTTCAGTCTATCATCACATAGATCTATTTCAATAGAGGCAGAATTAAAATTTAGAATGCATTTTGTAAGCGGCTCATTAAAACCATAATTATATAAGTGTCTTGGTTGTTATAATAGGTTTCTTGATCGAAGATTTGTTTCTGGGGCATACTGTTTAACACATTGAAGTATATAAGGACAGTTTATACGTACGAGAAAATAGATTGAATGCTTCGTCTTTTTTCTAGTGTATCTAGTCCTATTAAGGCATATCTTATTTGATAAGGAGGCATAACTTCAAGGTTCCAATTCATTCCTTTTATAACGAATTTCGTAAAGGACCTTTGAACCCTTTCTAAACGTAACTAGTGGTTTGCATACGATGGAGACCATGTTAAGGAACAGTATTCCAGATACGGACGTACAAGAGACATGTAAACTGACTTTAGGGCATACGAATTAGAAAATTCATAACAAGAACGTTTTTCAGCATTGAGTTTACTTTAGCAATTACGTAGTCGATATGAAATGAGAACTTCAATTTCGTATCAAAAATTATACCAAGGTATTTAATTTCAGTTTTTCTCGTTAGAGTCATCCCATATATAGTATATTCACAGAGATTTGGTAATTACATGTGCATCTGTGGGAAAGCGTATACCAATGGAAATGGTGACGTGTGCCACAAATTCATTTCACGTGCAATTATATGCTCCAGCTCAAGGCGGACGCGAGCATTGTTATGGGCTGACATAGATTGCCGATTCCATTAATTTCGCTGATCTCGTTTATAAATTAAATCTCAAAGTTGTTTTCCTATTCTGGAGACATAGTACTGTTCGCTCTTCTTGACTCGACCAGGCCGCCCAATTTTAGCATAGTTCCACAGAAATCCCGATTAGTCCCTGTGGCATAAAAATAACACATTTGAATGTCCATCTGAGACGCATTTTAAGAAAAAATAAATTCAACCCACATCCTATGCATTGAAGCATTGCTTTGGCAGAATTCCGAGAAATTGTGTCTCCTTCTGCGTTCCACACGACCTTGCCGATGAGACAACAGAACACCGCACTGGATTTCTTCTCTGTTCCGGAGGATCGTTCCATTTACTTTTGAATAGGTTCCTCTCTCACTCAGCAACGCACCGCGCCGTCCCTCCTCCATGTATTGTTCTATCGAATTATTTTGAAGTCAGTTCGATAACAAAATGGACGAATCCATGCTTATATGCACACTTATGTATGCAGACAAGAAAATACCTGTCCAAGGAAAGGCAAAAAAAAAAAAAAAAACAATATTAACGCAGTTGTTGCTGCTTTTGGAAGGGTGCTCTACTGCATTGCACTCACTCGTTGCAAGGGTGCGACACCCGTGTGGTGTCCACTCTTCCAAAACCGTACACCGTACACACTCCAGCTGCATCTGACACAATCCTAGTGGGCTATGAATAAAAGTATCACTCACGCCATACGGAACAAGTCGTTGCTCTTGTGGCTCTGTGTTATTCTGTCAGTCAGTGCGGTGCGATTCCCAGCGCGATTCTCCACCATTTCTATCTGAAACCGATAGAAATGCTCCTCTCCCCGGCATTCATTCACGGTGCACGTAGACAGCAACAAAAAAGCGAAAAAAAAATACCAGAAACTCCCTCGCAGTTATTTGATCAATAATCCAACGATTGCCGCTATCATCATCGGCGTCGTTAAAATTTACTAACTGCGTCGCGTCGCGGGGAGTAAATTTGCAGTTGTTAGCCCGTGAGTTAGTTAGTAAGTTGCCGAGTCCTCGCTCTCTCTCCGCGATTAGATTGTGTGATGGCGATGGTGGTGCTGGTGCGTGGTGGTGGTGGTAAATGTAAATGCGGTTAAGGGTTTCTGGCAGTGCACACAGGAAACCCCCTGTCATAGATAAAATAGTTTTCTGACTTTCGGTGTTGATTATTGTATATTATTCAGTTCGAACAAAGTTCATTCAAGTGTTATTTTGTGTTCTTTGGTTTCTGCTTTTTTTTTTTTTTTGTGTGAAGTGTCGTGTGAAAATCCGATCAAATATTGGATTAACGAATGGATTAACAATTTCCACTGCCACTGAGAATGCAGGTGAGTTGCACAACTCCAGAACAATCTGGAAGAGTGGTGTGTTTTCGTGCTGTTCTAATCTCGATTGATATTTTTCCAAATATCCATTATCGGAGCAGAAGGGATGGGACAAGTCCATTATGGTTCGGCTCATATTCCATTCGGTTCTCTTTACCCTTTTCGCATCTTTCGGGGGCAGTGTAAGATTACGAAAACAAAGTGTATGTAAGCTACTCGCTACGACAAATGTCGAAGTAAGTGAAAAAGTCAGTTTCCTCGCCATTGTTTGAATACAATACCACTCAAAAAGTTGCAGGAATATGTGATCACCTGTCCAGCCGCTGCGGTGATTCGACAAGCTTTTTGTGCTATACACAAATCCATTGTCTGGTCGGTTGCTGTACTCTGCTACCGAGTCTAATGAATCCCGTGCGAATTAGTTACATTGACGGAATGGATGTAAATTTGAGTGACAGTACGTCGCGCTTCCGATGAGGCAGCCGGCTTAAATTGCAACGCTATCTCTGGTTCATCTATGCGCAGAATTAATCATCCGATTTCGCTTTTGGATTACTTTTTTACTAAATAAAAAAATCTTGGGCGATGGAAATCTATATTTGGACTTTTTCAATTTTTTTCTGGAAAAGATGATATCCGCCAAATGGCCGCAGCCAGTGTTGATACACAGTTGTGCCCGTTTTATCGCATTTTGCATGACTTTCGGCATTCCTATCGAATATTCTCCACAAGGGCTGTGACTTGTTGGCATAAACCCGCGCCTTCAAGTAGCTTCAAAGAAAGTATTCTGGGAAGGTTAAATCGAGCGATCTTGCTGACCATGCCAAATTGGGAGATTAGGCGACAAGGAAACGCTTCCTTCACAATATCCATTGTGGATAGTGCTGTGTGTGCGGCTACACCGTCTTGTTGAAACCACATGTTCACCAAGCCCCGCTCATCCAAATCCGGCGTTTAACGTGGCCGTGTAGAGTTCACCAGTTACAGTGACTGTATTGCCGATGGCGTCCTCAAAAACAAAATACGGCCCAATCACTCCTCCCGCGTGAACGCCGCACCACATAGTGGCTTTGAGTGGATGTAATGGCTCTCCGTACATCACTCGATTTTCAGTGGCCCCGGAATGTGTACCCAGTTGGCGCTTAACGATTAGCAAATCGACGTCGAAATTCACACTGCGCTAACACCACCGACCGATTATTGGTCACAAAAGGGGCTCCATTGCTTGTCTGTTTGTATACTCCAGCTGTCTAGTTCACAAATGTCAAATATGATTGACGTACGACGCCATTTGCAAAAATTATAACACCGCCACCTTGTATGTATTGAACAGCCACATCTTTCATCTATCTTTGAATTTCCGAAGAGTTACCCTTGCTCTTTCAAGAGCTGGGACATTTTTTCCGCGGAATAGCCTTTAGGATGTCGGTAGAAGGATCGTTTTTTGTCATGTCGGGTAAAGGAAACAAGAAACATTCAACTCGATGAAAAACGTTAGCGATGACCAGTATTAGTCCAGGTTAGGTTAGGTTGGAAGGGCTGACTACTGTGGGCAATCGCACTTAGGCTAAAGTAGGCTCTCAGCGAAACCAGTTGGTGCTTGTGGTGAAGCGATTTAGCTGGCCTACGCTACTTAGCTCATTGAGAGTATTGAAATAGTAGGCCCCTAGGTGTAGGAACCTACGACTTGCCAGAGCGCTACACGAGCAGAGTAGGTGATCTATGGTTTCTACCTCCTCTTCATCCACTTAGCAGAATTCATTATATAGGGTCACCCATCCTACGAGCATGAGTGCCAAGCCAATTGCACAGCGCCCGGTTATGTCTCCTATAAGAGTCCTTAATGAGGGTTGCTGACCCTAGGTAGACTGAATGACCGTTTTAGGTTAAGTGATGGCCAGATTTATTTTGTTTAAAGGCAGGTGGTGCCTTCTAGCCTCTTGACCAGTGTCTGTCTGCTGCTAGATTTCGTGACGGTCATAACCACTTTGAAGACGACGAATGCTCACTGATGCCAGTGCTTAACATTTTCTTCGATTCTGACGGCATTATTCGGAAGGAATTTCTTCAACAAGGTCAGGGTGTTAATGCTTAATTTGTGTGTAGTGTTGCGGATAGATTGTGGGACTTATTCGACCGAAGATTTTTCTTGCACATTGTACTCAAGTTTTTTGTTCAAAAGAATTCGAGAGAATCCCGACTCTTCACCACTCGCCGCCAAGCTACCAATGCGATTGGATATCGGGCAAACATCTTCTTTTTTTTTTCAATCAAGGAGATTATTGCGAATTTAAGGGATTTAAAAAAAAGGATAAACTGAATTCATACAAAATACGAAGATATGAAATGTCTTCCAATAGGGACTTCCAGACTTTGGCAGTTGATAGCGGCCACATTATTGACGCTACATTTGTCAAATTCCTCCTCTTCTTCTTCTCAGGTCAACGATCCATGGAGGATCTCAGCCTGAACAATAGCTGCCTTCCATCGAAGGTGATCATGAGCACGCTGCATCCAGTCATCCAGACCGAGCTGTCTTACGTTTCGGTCTATGATCTGTCAAATTGGCTGTCATTTATTCGGTCTGTTTTGCCACATCACCATGGACTGACATAGCGTTCAACAATACGTGCAAATGATAAAATTGTGTTATCAAATTGTTCAGTCAACGATCCGCGCGCTTCGCCCTAATATTGCTCGTAAAATTAGCTTCATGGATGATGCCCATTTCTGGATGAATGGCTACGTTCAACAAAATTGTCGATTTTGGGACGATACCAATCTACGTGAGATCCAAGAGCATCAAGTACATCCCGAAAAAGTCACTGTTTGGTGTGGATTTTGGCTAGCGGCGTCACATTTCTTTAAGGACGATGTTGACCAGGCCATCACCGTCAACCACGAGCTCAATAGGTCGATGATTACCAGCTTCTTTTGACCGGAATTGGATGATATGGACACCATTGACATGTGGTTTTAACAGACGTGCCACACAGATAACGCCACATTGGAAATTTCTGCACGAGCGATTCGAGCACATGGTCATCTTACATGGAGGTGATGTGAACTGGCCATCGAGATAGTGCGATTTGAGTCCACTAGACTTTTTCTTGTGGGGTTTTCAAAAGTCGTAGGGCTATGGGAACAAGCCACGAAACCACAGCGGTCTTCAACGCCAACATAACCCATGCCATCGGTCAAATTCAGTCTGATTAATGCGCCAGAGTCATGGAAAATCTCGGATGCGTGTCACCCAGAGAAGCCGCGGTTGATGTTTGAAGTTTAAAAGATGTTATATAATGGAATTGATATGCTTATCAAACGAATTTCGATGACATCTCAAATACATTTTGTTTTATTTAAATTTAAAGATAGGAAGCGCTTAATGAAATGCCCTTTATTTAGTTCATCTGTTACACTTTTGAACACGCTTAGCATTTATTGCTTAAATCACTAATATTACAGAAATTATAAAAAAGATTTAACACAGCGTATTGGCAGATATAAAAACTTACTTATTACGGGTGTCAGTGTCAGCACACCATTCGGAACCGTAATCCAACCATTTGCAATCGATTTCTACTCATCAATGGGTATTGAACGCTTACATATTCACTTCTTAGCCCGGCGACCCACGGAGGGTCCAAGCTATAGCTGTCTTCCATTTTTGACGGCCCAGGCACACTGCTTCCAGTAATCAAGATTGTCTTTGGTCCACGATGACTTGGCACTTCCCTTCCTTCTCGAACCAGAGAACTTTCAAATCCGTTTTCAAAGAATGCAATGCCGCCTCTAAAGAACACCCTTTATCACGTACTTCAAATAATCATTCACGATCTGATCAAGTGATGCATATGGTCTGGTCTCCACTTTTGCCCAACACAATGTAACCAGATGATATGACATAAAGAGCAAGGACATAAAGGGTATTCAAGATGACTTTGTACCGAGAGGACGTGTTTGATCCTTCTTATTTTGTAAAGCGATCCTACAAGGATGGTCTTATATCACTGTTTGAATGACAGGGTACTGCTTCGCCAATTTAAATCTGGGCTACAGAATAAAATATATTCCCTTTTGGATTGTAGAAAATTCTCTTGACCCTCTACCATTTGAAAATTTCTATACACTTCTCTGTATAGCCGGTGCCTTTCAGCAGTTGGACACATTTTAGCTGCATTTTCGTCAACGTCGGAATTTTGGCTTCTGTATCTCTGATACAGTGGTGGCCAGTGGTGTTGTGGGTATGTGCGTCGACTCCTACGCTCTTGGACCTACCTGTCTAGGTTCGATTCCTGGTACGACAAGAAATACTTTACACGGCCCCACCTCTTTCGAGTCACTGACAATACTCAAAGAGTATAACTGTCCAGAAAAAGCTTCTCAAACTTGGCCGTTCGGAGTCGGCATAAAACTGTAGGTCCCTTCCACTCGTGATAGAACAATAGCACGCACAACGCGAGTGGTTGCTGAGAAGCTAGGCCCTGGCCCTCTACGGACTGTAGCGCCACCCATATTATTATTATTATTATCTCTGATACATGTAGGCTTAACCGAATATCGTTAAGCCGGTAGACTTATACGCCAAATATGTGATACCAGCATGCTGACGCAATCAGGTGATGGTGCTTGTGAATTAACCGTGTATGGATATGCTCGTGGTGCGATTGTACCACCTGCTGGTGGAAAAGTGTTTGATATTTTTATGATGGCACCAGCAATTTGATGTCGTGCATTGTGAAGTTAGACAATTTAAGTAGAAACTGTCAAGAAGAGAATAAACGCTGCGGATTGGGGAATATGTTCGATTTCTTCAATTATTTCAATCCGGAGCTAAAAAATAGAAGAAAAATTCAAAGAAAAAGTTCCAGAATCTGGAGGCCATTTGAGAGAAGCTTGTTTAAAAACTAACACCCTCCGACCGAATAAGCGCTGCTAAAAAAAATTTAAAAATAATGAAAAATTTAAATCGATGTCTTTCACACTTCTCCGTCTCCCCACCGACCAGCCACACAAACACACATGCACGTACCTGCTCACGAGGCCAGTGCCATGTTGATCGTACGCTAGCCCAACCGGCAGACGATCGGGACAGGCCGGCCACCAGACGCTCGCATACTGCCACCATTAAGGCCTGGCCCAAAATGGGTAGGCGGTGTCCGAGGCCAATTTTTGTCTTCTTGTCATAAGAGTTTGCACTTCGGTTGCCAGGTTTGGTATGTTCGAAAAAATAAAATCCTACCCTCACCTCGAGTACGTCAGCTACCGGTAATCAGGAAGGCCGAGCTTGGTGTCAAAGCCAAGTTATCGATGTTTGACTCTGTAGCTGTTCAAACTCTCACCTCTGCTCAGGAAATTTGGGTAATGACTGAAAGAATATGATCGTGATTCACGATTCGTGAATACTTTGTGGGATACGGCGTTACTCTCCGTGATAGGGTGAGAAACTCGGCTGCGCTAGAAACTCAACGTCGATCAGCTGCTTCTTCGAACGGAAAGGGCTATGCTTCGATGATTTGGTCACGTGGCACGAATGTCCTATTCATTATGACTTCCAAGAAGTGCCTTGAATGCGACTCCAACAGACCCTGGACGAGGTGGTTGAACCAAGTCCAAAAACTCGCCTGGTTGCATTTGGGCACAACTGCTGATGAGTTCGAGTCGATGACGGAGGATCGCGCGGCCTGGAGATCTTTCGTGCGTGCTTAGCCCCTGCGACCCCTTTAGTGTATCAGCTAATCCTTCGCTTATCCATTGCATCATCAAGCACGCTTTTTTCTTTCCATCTTTTGTCGTCTTCTTTGAAGGATAACAGAAATTATAAATGCAGCGCAACATTTTTCTCACAGAGCGTCTCCGCGCACCAATTTTAAGGAATAGTCAGGCACGCTGGTGTAATAGATGCTGTGAGGTTGGTGGCACCAGCTTGCTGTTATCGTGTACCTATAAGCCTTTATCCTTGCGTCTGAACCGAAGAGAAAGTAGCCACAGGTAGTCTAAATTCAAAGAACCCATCATTCTGGGAACTTCCGCGAATTTCCAATACCAACTGTCACTGACTTACGTAAAGACCAATTGTGATCAACTTTATTTGTGATCACAACTCAAGATGGATTCACCTACTTGCGCTTGACACGAATATGTATGTACGAGTATATATGTATGAATATATGTGCTTGACACGAACATGTTTGGGAATGATTCGTCCAGTTTTTTTGACGTATTCTTCGTCAATATTTGGCATCTGGATTTCCTTGTCATCGCCGGATACTGACTGTTAGTTGTCACACTTCAATCCAACTTGTCTCTCGGCCTTGATCAATGCTTCCCATTAATTGGATGTCATGTGCACTGAATGCATCCATCAGCTGACTAAAAGCGTTCACTTCTTAAGTTAAGCAAGCAAATGTGACTGAAACTGAGTGATGTGTATAGTCTTGAGTTCGCCGTTCTTAAGCTGCCTTGGTTTGCAGATAAAAAGGTCTTAATTGAGGGTCCCTTCTACATTCTTTCGAATGCAACAATTTCTGACTGATTAGTGTATTCACAACTTACGAGTTGAGTTTCTGGTCCAGTGATATGCAACGATTTTAGAATCCTCTTTAACCATGCGCAGAATTAACATTTTGGTTGGTGGAACATTACTTGTTCGTCAACTACTCTCTCGTCAAACTCCCATTTTGTTTGAACATGAGTTGAACGGCAGAGTATGGCTTCCTAACCATTTCCGCAATCTGACATGAACTTTTTTCTTCCTCCCACAACTTTCTATGAAAACAGTCTTCATTTCTGGTTCTTTTTTTAAAATTGGTGTTTGGTTGCACATTTCTTAGGTAATAATTTAGAAGTTCGTGGGATATAAAGGGTGGTTAAGATTTAAGGGCCGATGTTGATTTTGAATAAAACACAAATTATTTAGGAAATTATTGTCATTTCATTTTATTATGATAATATTGGTATGGTTCAATTATGTATGGAATAAAATATCGGCCAAATGGCCGCCGCGACCTCGGCGGCACACCTCCATCCGATGGTCCAAATTTTCGATGACGCTGAAGCATAATTGAGGTTCTATGCCGTTAATGTGCCGAATTATCTCATCCTTTAGCTCTTGAATTGTTGCTGGCTTATCGACGTACACCTTTTCTTTCAAATAACCCCAAAGAAAAAAATCCAACGGTGTCAAATCACATGATCTTGGCGGCCAAGTGACATCGCCACCAGTGAGATAACACGGCCATTGAATTTATCCCACCAAAGAGCCATTGTTTCGTTAACTGTGTGGCAAGTGGCACCGTCCTGTTGAAACCACATATCGTCCACGTTCATACCTTCCAATTCGGGCCATAAAAAGTTCGATATTATTTCACAATAGCGAACACCATTCACAGTAACTGCCTGACCGGCCTCATTTTGGAAAAAATACGGCCCGATGATGCCGCCAGCCCATAAACCGCATCAAACAGTCACTCTTTGTGGGTGAATTGGTTTTTTGACAATCACTCTTGGATTATCATTCGCCCAAATGCGGCAATTCTGCTTATGGACGAATCCACTGAGGTGAAAATGTGCCTCATCACTGAAGATGATTTTCTTTGAAAGTTGATCATCGGCTGTTGCCATTTCTTGCCACCATTCTGACCATTGACGACGCTTGAAATGGTCAAGAAGCTTATGTTCTTGAGTCAATTGCACCTTGTAATCGTGTGAATGCAAGTCTTTATGTATAATGTTCATCAACGACGAGCGTGAGAGTTACAATTGTTGGGCACGACGACGAGTTGAGGTGGACGGCTCTTCAGCCACACTATCGCGAACAGCAGCAATATTTTCTGCAGTACGAGCTGTGCGAGCATGCACTGGTGTTTTCACATCTCCTACAGACCCGGTTTGCTCAAATTTTTGCACGAGTTGGACATTTGGACGATTAAATTGACCGAAAAAATCACGAAGTGCACAATATGCATTTTGATTTGAACGCCCATTTTCATAATAAGCCTGAATAACTTTAACACGTTGCTCGATTGTGTATCTGTCCATGGTTCAAATTGAGTTAGTCTGAAATTGAGAAATGTCAAATGAAATGCAGAAAAAAACTTGACGTTTAGGTGGGGTTCACATTCAACATCGGCCCTTAAAATTGAACCACCCTTTATTTGGAAAAAAATGTAACCACTTTAAAATGGACGTAGCCATCTTTGTTGAACCAGATCCTATTTAGCAGTTTGATGCGCAGGGTTGATTACCGCGCAAATACGGGTGGTTTGATAATTTGCTAATTCTCATTTAGCTCCTTAGTCCAGCGTTCTTCCAATTTGTATATTTTCCTACAAATAATAGGTTCGCCCAAGGCCCGTAAAATATGCGTTTGTTTCAGTGATAACCTCTTCATACGATCCAAATTCATTCATTCTTCAATTCCGGGAACAGGGAATAGTTGCATGGAGCTGAATCTGGAGAATATGTTGAATGTGGTAGCAGTTCGTAGTTTTATGGCCTTTTAATATATAATATGAGTGCCGCTACAGTCCGTAGCAACCACTCGCGTTGTGCGTGCTTTTGTTCTATCACGAGTGGAAGGGACCTACAGTTTTATGCCGACTTCGAACGGCCAAGTTTGAGAAGCTTGTTCTAGTTAGACCCTTTGAGCATTGTCAGTGACTTGAAAGAGGTGGGGCCGTGAAACGTATTTCTTGTCGTACCAGGAATCGAACCTAGACAGGTAGGCCCAAGTGCGTAGGGGTCGACGCACATACCCACAACGCCACAAGCCACCACTGGAGTTTTGTGACTTCTTTAAAATGCTTACACGTTTGGGCTTATCCAAATATTCATGAAAAATGTGATGTCCCCGTTCAGTTGTGTTACCTACCAGTCTCAGCCACCTCATGCACTTGGCGTGACGGCCACCTGAACGTTTGGCGACACTTGTGAAGTGGTTTATTAGGTGCATCATCCGCATAGCTCTTTGCGCAAAAAAATGCATCTTTCGTCGAGGTTATCTGTTGTCAATTGGTATCAAACACAAACTAAATGACGCAGATTGCTCAATACGTGACAGCAGCACTAATAGATGGCGCTTTCATTTAAAGTTACTGCGCGGGCGCTTCAAAAAGTCACAGACTTATCAAACAACCCTCATGTTAAACTAATTAAGAGAGGAAACTTAAATTCTGCGTTACTTATACAGTAGTTTACGTGAAACCGATTAAGGAAGCAATCTTCAGAATAAATCCACTCAGCGAGGAAGTTTTGTGTAACTTTTCCTGAACTCCTTACCATCGTCATGCTGAGAGAAGAAAAAAAAATCATTGCGAAGAAAAACTCGTCAAGAACATGCATCTTAGAAAAAATCTCTTTCCCCGAAAGTCAAATCACGAATCAATAAAGGATGCTGTACTCCAAACCGTACATTTGTACAATTAGCCGCTCTTAAGTGTGCTTGAACCACAACAAAGCGATTCGCATCAATCGAACGTAAAAATGCTGTGCGTGGTTTACTAACGCAAGTTCAGTCAGAAATGTAACCATTCGCTTTTCAGAATAATCACACACTTCAAAGCCTCATATCTCTCAGGTTGTCAAGACACTACAAGCTAAATCCGGAATTTGTACAAAAAACAAATTGAATCCCTGTACTCAACGTGAATTAGCCACAAAATTGTGCGCTCTTGCCTCAATTTCACTTGTTTCACTCCAAAGAGGACGACACAAAAGCAATATTTGAAATATGCATGTGACTTCTTTGAATATGAAATAGTTTCAAATTGTTTCCCATTCCCTTTCGAAGCTTTCGAATGAATTCGCCTCTGAGCACCCCGCTGCTAAATATCCTCAGCCAGTCAGCAGGCAGGCAAAATGAAGCATCCTCGTACAACTAGGAGCGGCCGTGTGTGTATGCAAAAGAATGTAATTTATTAAATTCTAAATTATTGAGCAATTTTTTTGCATGAACTATGTTGCCACACAAGCACAACACACCCACCAGCCAGCCAGCCAGCCAGCCAACAGGGTGTGTGTATCCGGCGATGTGTATAGCCGACCATTTTGTGTTATTTTCCTTTCGTGCACTCAGTACACACTCACTAGAGAATGGATACACCGTCAAGGAGGGGGGGGGGAGAATAAAAATCAAGTAGCGTCCTTAGTGATTTTGCCATAGAAACCTCTCGGTCTTGAGGTAAAGTTGATTTCATGGCAACACCCTACTGTCCTGGCCAAATATATTATTTGCCGGATATTTATTTGCTTCTCTAAATATTTTGTTCCTGTAGGGATATACGCTTACCTGTTCCCGGAAGCACCGCTGTTGATGTTTTATTTTTTTTTTGTCGAGAATAGTTTGTATTTAATCTCTCGGAGGGGGAATTTGGATTATTATTGCATACTTACTTAATTAATTGATGAAATGTTTGGCTTATTACTTTGTTTTTTTTTTATTTTCAGGCTGTTTTCAGCTGCACAACGAATTAGAGTAACGTTCAAATAGGAACGCCAAGAGGGAGAGAGTGGAAGGAAACCAAGACAAATTCTAGTCAAGAGAGAGCCTTTTTCGAAATTCATATACAAACTATTTATACTTAGAAATTAGAAATCATGACAACTAGCCTTGCAACGCAGAGAAACTTTGTGATAGCTAATCCCTCAGTGAACGTTGTGACCAAGTCGAGCTCAGCGACGACGGCGACAACGAATCATCATATTTTGAACAACAATGAGATTAAGAACGAAGTCATTACCATTACGACAGATAATGGTATTGGCGACGAGAATGGTCTTCAACTTGAAGATGTTTTGGGCCAAGTATGTGTGTCGGGGCTCCGCGATGAGGGTGAGACACTTAATGAGTGCCATTTGTTTCAGAAGAAAATCATACTTCAGACAGACGGTGATAATATGCCGGTTCTGGATGTCGTACCCATGGATGCTTCCGATTCGAGCAATGAAGGAACCGATAGCATGCATGGTCTAAGTGCAATTAAAGACGGTGTTGAGCTGGCTCAAGTTACCGTCGTTCAAACGCCTTCTGGAGAGGATGGAAGTAGCCCGCAATATATTACAGTTACAGGTATGTTATCATTTAAGTGTATTACATGAATTTTATTAAGCCCTGCCCTAACTAATATTTAAAACGTAACGAAGGAGTTTCTTTCTGAGAGTCACGAGGGACTCGATGACGAAACGGAATGTTTAATTACAGCAAGTATGAAGCATCTATTTAAATTGTGTTTCATGGTACCCGATACTGTACAAGAAATGAGCCCATAGAGTGCACTGACGGTTCTTAAGGCTCCGTCTTCCGATGGTGTGTCCATCCGTCATATCTGTCACACGTTTATAGCTCCCAAATTTTAGAAGCGACTAGGCTTATTCCCACCATGCGAAATGGCGAGGTTTCATCAAATTTCTCTAAAACTCTTAGGTTTCGCCATATGGACGATGGGCCAAAGTTAATCACCCTATCAGAAGATACTATAATTTTTTCAAATGTCGTCATACGTCATCAATCAAGCGTTCCACTGCTTCTCTGTTTCTATACTGCAGCTGTCTAGTTCACAAATGTCAAATACAATTGACGTGCGACGCCATTTGCAAAATTATAGCAACTTCCGATAGGGTAACAAAAAAAACCTTGTATTATCGGAGTTTCGAAACCTCGCGATTTCGTCGAATGCTAGTTGAAACCCCCTTTAGTTCATCCATCCGAACAAGCTTACTGCGTGAACCGAATGAACTTCTGTTTATATTGTTGTTCACTTTTAGATGTCAGAACAATTGTAGCAATCTGACAAAGAGGTAGAAATATTTCTAAATATTTATGAACGCCACTTCAAAATTGATAGCTAATGACATCCCATGGTGGAAGGAATATAAGGTGTGCTGGACAGCTTGTCAAAACCGCCATCTTTTTGCTTTGTGACGTCACTCAGGGTCCGTTTTGGACACTGGACACATGTATTGCTTAAGCTTACATCGCAATCCAATTTTGTATACTAAAAAATGAAGAATGTAAAACAGGAATTGAATTGCAACTTGATGTAAGATGAATGGACTTACTTCATTTATAATTGGTAATATAGGAAAATGCGACAATGTGCAGTAAAATGTTGCAGAGACTATATTCGGTTCGGCGGGAACATAGGAAATTATACGAAGTTATAGAGCAAAAAACTTTGGGCCTTGGTAATTGGTATCCATTTATATTCATTCATATTTTAAATGAAGGAGTATTTCGGTGTACGCCCATATACGTGAAATTCGGATGAAAATAAATATGTTGCCGAACCCCATTTTTGATTCAGAGCTCCACTTCGTGGGTACACAATTCAGTAAATTGAAATGTAAATGTTTTAAGTTGCTGTTTAATATTCTGAATTACTTCTTTTTCAATATTTGTACGGTACGGAAGTTTTGAAATTAGAGTTGTGGGGGTTCCGGACCTGAATGCTGGACGATAAGCAAAACAGCAGAGCTGATTTTTAGTGCCTTCGAGAGAAAAACTCTACGTCGGATAAATGGTTCTGTCTGCGAGGATGTAGGGGAAGTCACCACTGTGAACTCTACGAGCTGTACCAGGATGTGAATGTAGTTCGGAAGGCAAAAATTCGTAGACTACACTAGCTCGGCCACATCGAGCGCATGGACACCAATGCTCCAGCAAAGAGAATCTTTGAATCCAAGCCTCCTGGTTCGTGAAGGAGAGGAAGACCGACTCTCCGGTATAAAGACCAAATAATCGGGGACGCAAGACAGCTTGGTCTTGATGACTGAAAGCAGCGTGCCCAGGACCGTCAGCGATGAAAGGCAGTGGTTGGTCAGGCTCAGACCCTCCACGGGTCGTAGGCCTTCTTAGTAAGTAAGTAAGTTCCGGACCTGTATAGCTCCTGAAACTACGTCCGCTGTTGAAACTTTTATCGTTTTAATCGTTCCGCATACATCACTTAAACAGGTCCGATAGTTCCGACATGTTTACATGCCAAGCATGGCGAACTTTGCACACATCGTTCACATATGTAGTTCATCGATGAACGATATCGTTCATCTATGATATCGTACTACGTTTTCAGTTTCGTTTGTAATTCCTAACGTCTTTCACCAACAAATGCTGATGTGAGGCTAGTCATCCATACTCCATATGTGCATACAAATCCAATTTTCTTGCAAATCAAACATGCCACTCGAACCACATACGTAGACCCGCCACCTTTTACAACAAATCACTCTTTTTGTTAATTGGAACATGAACTGCAGACTTCTGTGGACTCAAAAACATGCCTAAAATTCTGGCTGCCTCTTAACGAGGCGGCTATGCTTTTCAGAATACACCTCATGTGGGTACCGGGACACAGTCACGTACCAGGCAATAGCAAAGCCAATAATCTCACTAGGCGTAGTACAACCTCTCCTCTAAAACAAGTAGGAGATGCACCTTTTACGCCGCTCGCTACAGCCTACCATCTTCTTAAAATTCACGCAATTAAAACAATCAACAACAAGTGGCTAGAACAAAAAATACGTTGCCAGCACTTACATAATCTCGAACGATCACTCTGGCTGCTCAGACTAAGCAGATCTGTACTCATGACCCTAATCGGTGTCATAACCAGCCACTGTGCAATTGTCACACAGAAGCTGCATGATAGAAACTACACATCACCTCCTCTGCTCGTGCAGTGCTCTAGCTAGTCTTAGGTACTCACACCTACGGGCCTACTTTTAAGACAACCGCAGCCATATTAGTCAGCTACACAGCTTCTCCACAAACTCTAACTGGTTCCAGATATGCTAGTAAGTCAATCCACTTGGTACCACACTGGGTTTATATTGAAGACCTAAGATTGACCGCTATTAACTGCCCATGTCTCAGGCCTATGACCCATGGAAGGCCTGCACCTGAGCCATAGCTGCCGTTCATCGTTGTCCTGGGCACGTTGCTTCCAGTCATAATTGTAAAAGTCTTGCGTCCGCTTAGAATTGGCCTTTATACGTGAGGTTCGGTCTTCCTCCGAGGACTCTCTTAGCTGGCGCATTGGTGTTCAGGCGTTCGATATGGCCGAGTCGGTGCAGTCTTTTCCAATCATCTTCCTCGAGAACAAGACCATATATCGGACATAGAATTTTTCCTTCCTATGCTCCAAGAATTAGCCAATATCATCAAGCAGTAATTGCCGTGTTTTATTCAGATTTTTATAGCCAGCTCAGTAAACTTTAACAACCGAAACGAGAACTTCGAAGAAATCACCCACTAACTACAAATAGTGATAGAGTGAAAACAGTAGCAGAAGCTCCCACTTCTTCGAAATGAATCAAGTCCAATTTGTCGCAATTCACACACAAATAATGACAGCAAAGTAATTAAAATACCGTTAAATACTTTCCAACAACTTCCGCTTTGCCTGACAGGTGTTGAGGCGTCCCTATTGGAGTGACGTATTCCCCCATAGGTAGTTACATAATAATGGCAGCATGCTGCAACCCCACCGGTTAATGTCACTATTGACTCAGAAAGCAGACACTTCGAGATAGTCAGCTTTTCAGTGGAAAATACCCTTATCGACAGAGAAGCTTGACAGATAATGATGATGATGATGAACTCTATTTTCGCACTCGTTTGTGTTCATCATTACACCATGTAAATGGCGGAACATTCCTGAGTGTTGGCCCACAATAATGTCTTTTTTTGTAAATAATCTCTCAGGTGCTGTTCAAAAAGTTTGCCATATTCTGTGATCAGGCAAAATTGTGATTAAATTTTAAAATTTCGATTTCATCAACTGGGAGAACACATTTATGCCAACAAAGCCTTTGCCCAACCCTACATACAATTGTCGTAGATTTTTTTGAATCCTTTCAAAGCATCCAACGATTGTCCTCTTATTTTCTATTTTATCTCCGCCGAAACGTTGGGCACGTGCGTTCTCTTGAACTAAGGGAATAACCAGAAATTAGACAGTGTTAAATAAGACCAGTACATTGGTTATAGCGGAATGGTCTCAAATAACCAATGAAGTGTATTTTCTGCGTATTATCGTGGTCCAAAAACCAGACATGATTCCACAAAATGGAGTCCCCCCATAATCTGTGATCTAAATGACATGTTAATAGATTCAGCGAGGCATCTACGTGCTGTTCACTAGTTGATGTTGAGCTGGACAATCAGTTTCTAGAGCAATCAGTTTCATTTATTCAACGTCTTCTCTAAACGACAGACCATTTTTTTCGTTGAGACACACCGAATGCCATCTGCAACATCGCCAGCATTTCTGCAGCAGAAATTTCATCCCAAAAACAATATGTAACCCAACTTCTCAACTTTAAAATCAATGTTCCACCCTTATTTAGATCTCAATATCAAGGTTGAGAGCCGTGGCGTAGTAGAAGTCGTATGCTTAATAGCGTACGCCGACACGCCGACGAGCGTATTCAGGCAGTAGATCAGATCGGCAGGTCGATGTTACAAATATATTGTTGGAGCGTGACTTCGATAAACTTCTGCGACGATTAGAAGTTAACATCCGGAAGTGTAAATTTTTAACCCTTTGAGGGCCGCACTGTCCATGGGATTATAGGATAAACGCAGTTCGACATTGCTGACCCTCGGGGACGGCCGTCAGCAGTAAAAAGTGTAGAAAGGTTCATATATTGGCATTTGGTTGAACTAATCTCTGTACGTTGACAAAACTTACAGGTATTGGTCTGACGAAAGCTAAAGATGCCTTTGCTGGGGGGTTGTTGTACAGTAGCCAACTTGATACCAGGGTGAAGGTAATCTGTTACATTGCCCTTACCCGGCCGAATATGACGTGTGATTGTCCACTGTGGTTCAACGTGAGTCCTTTCTGGATGGAAAAGAAGTCATTGTTCTTCTGACCTGCATCAGACATAAGCCAAGTTTTTTCTAACATTTTTCGTGGCCACACACAATAATAAAATATTGTCAATAGAGACTAAAAACAAAGTAAATTAAGGCGAAAGGCACAAAGTTATTAAAATTAGACTATGTCCATCGTTGACATGTCAAGACCAAGCTGTCTTGCATCCCCGATTATTTGGTCTTTATACCGGAGATTCGGTCTTCCCCTCCTTCTCGAACAAGTAGGCTCGGATTCAAAGACCCTCTTTGCTGGAGCATTGTTGGCCATGCGCTCGATGTGGCCGAGCCAGTGCAGTCGACGGATTTTTGCCTTCCGGAATACATCCACATCCTGGTACAGCTCGTAGAGTTCGCGGTCATGTATTCTCCTCCATTCGCCTTCCTCGCAGACGGGAACATATATCCGTCGTAGAACTTTTCTTTAGATGGTACCAAGAATCAGCTCTGCAGTTTTGCATAGCGTCCAGCTTTCGGCTCCACAGAGCAGGACTGGCAAAATAAGAGGTTTGTAGAGCATGATTTTGGTCTTTCGAGTCACGCGCTTTGAGCCCAGTTGTTTTGACAAACCGAAGTAGCACGGGTTGCCAAGAACGATTCAACGTCGGACCTCCACTAAGATGTCATTCGTCTGGTTTACGTTTGCCCCGAGGTAGACAAACTCCTTCACTACCTTAAACTGGCGATCGTGATGTGTCGTCCCAGTTAATGTGTGGCAGAACGTTTTTTGGTCGACAGCCTATATTTCGTTTTGTCCTCATTGATCTTGAGACCAGTTCGTTTCGTCTGTTCTTCAATCGCCGTAAAAGCCTCCACTACGACGACGATGTCGATGTCAACTGCGTACCACAACAGTTCAACCGACTTGTAGATGATAGTGCCTTCCGGGTTTACAACTGCCCTTCGCACACATCTTCTCCAGTACCAGATTGAAGAAATCACACGACAGCGCATCTCTTTGGCGAAATCCAGACCGAACTGCAGGGTGCATCGCGTATGTGTTAGCGTGGTGCGACACAACCGGATGCGTTTTTCCGGGATCCCGAATTCGACCATCGCATCGAAAAGCTCCTTGCGATGAATGCTGTCGTATGCGGCTTTGAAATCGATGAAAGGGTGCTGCGTATCGATTTGAAACTCACTGGTCTTCTCCAGGATTTGTATTAGTGTGAAAATTTGGTCTATAGTCGATTTTCCGGGCCGGAAGCCGCACTGGTTCGTGCCGATTAAAGCCTCTAGTTTTAACAAATATTGTGTAGCATGTATGTTACTAAAATAATTAAATAAAAATGCAAAATGAAGGTGCGTCGTCTCCGAGGCTTGGAATTCAATCTCCGAATATAGCAACTTTCATAATTCACGGTTCAACCTCTTTCGTGTATAAGTATAACTTTCTAGAGAAAGCATCTCAAACTTCAACGTTCAGAGTCGGCATGAAACGGTCCCATCCACTTGTGATAGAAAAGTAGTATTCGCAATACGAGTGGGTTCTGTAGAAACTAGTCCCAGGTCCCCCTCAGCATCGCGCAAGTAATAATAAAAATTGCAGTAGACAATGTTAAAAGAATTTTGTTATAAGCCTATTTCCGTGTAAAAGAAGAAACACGAACTATTATCTGAATGGAGCTGTTCGCTTGTCGCACAATTCGAACCGCTTAAAGTTGAGTTGTTTAAGTTATCTGGTCCTCGCAAAAATGGAATGTTTATATGAGGATCATAAATGATTCCAGTGAATTGTGTTTTTGTATGCCTGTCTGTTGTTTTAATTTATTAATTTGTAACTCAATATGCTGGATAATCCTTTAGAAATCATGATATTTTACACCCAATTATATGCAAAGGCGGTGTGTCAATTGCATTAACAGTGTATGCACAGGATAAGTTTTGACGTTTCTACCAAGCTCAATGAAATGTTTCGAATTCGAAATTAATGAAAACGAAATTCTTATCAATCCTCTCATAACTACATGATGTACTCTACTCTACTTTTGTGAAATAATGTCTATTGTATGCGGCTCAAGATCAGGTTACATGTTTAACAGCTCTATTCACCTCATGGGCGTCAGAAATGATTCAGTGGATATAAAGGGTGGTTCAATTTTAAGGGCCTATGTTGATTTTGAATAAAACACAAATTATTTAGGAAATTTTTGTTATTTCTTTTTATTATGATAATATTGGTATGGTTCAATTATGTATGGAACAACATATCGGACAAACGGCTCCCCGGCGGCACACCTCCATCCGATGGTCCAAATTTTCGATGACGCTGAAGCATAATTGAGGTTCTATGCCGTTAATGTGCCGAATTATCTCATCCTTTAGCTCTTGAATTGTTGCTGGCTTATCGCCGTACACCTTTTCTTTCAAATAACCCCAAAGAAAAAAATCCAACGGTGTGAAATCACATGATCTTGGCGGCCAAGTGATATCGTCACCACGTGAGATAACACGGCCATTGAATTTGTCGCGCAAAAGAGCCATTGTTTGGTTCGCTGTGTGGCAAGTGGCTCCGTCCTGTTCAAACCACATATCGTCCACATTCATACCTTCCAATTCGGGCCATAAAAAGTTCGATATCATTTAAGTAACTGCCTGACCGGCCTCATTTTGGAAAAAAAAATACGGCCCGATGATGCCGCCAGCCCATTAACCGCACCAAACACACGACGACGAGTTGAGGTGGACGGCTCTTCAGCCACACTATCGCGAACAGCAGCAATATTTTCTGCAGTACGAGCTGTGCGAGCATGCACTGGTGTTTTCACATCTCCTGCAGACCCGGTTTGCTCAAATTTTTACACGAGTTGGACATTTGGACGATTAAATTGACCGAAAAAATCACGAAGTGCACAATATGCATTTTGATTTGAACGCCCATTTTCATAATAAGCCTGAACAACTTTAACGCGTTGCTCGATTGTGTAACTTTCCATGGTTCAAATTGAGTTAATCTGAAATTGAGAAATGTCAAATGAAATGTAGAAAAAAACTTGACGTTTAGGTGTGGTTCACATTCAGCATCGGCCCTTAAAATTAATATTGAAGCAATTGACAGGTGTGTCCTTACACGTTCGACGGTATGAAAAACATTGTGAAATAATAGAGATGTTGTTCATTAATTCAGAATATAACCCTATTGAGTAAGAACGTGATGCAAATAAATCAGGCCGAAACTTGGACTAATGCACGAACATTGAATTCGCAAAGCAGCGTGTGACGGGCATTTACAATTATATATTTGCCCGTGGTTCCTAGGTGGAAGATGGGGCCTCAATAAACAAATTTAATTTATTTAGAGCTAGGAATGGTATCTATCGCCATGAGCGCCCTCCTTGTAGCACTTCCGCTTCAGCTAATCGCTTCCACGTGTTGGATGGTCTACAGCGTCTGTGACGACTTTGTGAATTCCAAACTAGAGTTGCTCTTATGATGTCCTAACGAGGCTTATGATGGCTTATGACGAGCCAATGGCATGTTAATAGACTCAGCCAGGCCTCTACGCTCTGATAAAGAGTTGATATTGACCTGGACAGCCATCTAGAGTCATCTTTGTTGTTCAAAGCCTTCTATAAACACACAACAAACATTTTTTGGTTGAGAGCCTGGTGATTCAAAAATTTCGTGCGTTTGGATACCTATGCGAGATGATCTCCACACTTTGTCCAGCATATCGAAGGCAACGCAATCCTGTTGATGTTCGGTCTCGCATATCGGCCACTGAACCGCCATTCTTAGTGATGATGCTGCCAAGGCAACAAAATTCGTTCACTGCTTCCAACTTAGAGCCGCAAATTCATAGTTTGAACAAAAACCTTTCATTTCGAGGAGTTTATCAATGTTCTTGCTCTGTTCTAAGTGGAAGCCAACTCTAGGAATCTTGATAATTGTGATGTGTCAAATGAAATGTTGAAATTAGACACACTTAAGGTCGGGATATTAACGTATCTGCATGAAGCCGCATTCAAAAATGAGTGCAATCGGGGGTGTTACTTTTGAAATTGCAGTTTATTTGGCCTCGCGGCGCCCAGTTGATAAACGCTCGTCGTGGCATGACGCACTCGCCAAATTTCCTGTGACGTTTATTTTCTTGTTGAAACCAAACTTCGGATATATCGATGTTGTCGAGCTCTGGGCACAGACAGTCTAATGATGCTCAATTGTATGGAACAGCGCCGAATCAACTTTTCTGGGTGTTCTTCGATAACGGTCGCTATGGTTTCTTCATTTCGCACCAATCTCCGCTCCAAAACTTTTCCAGACCGCGATAGCCTGCACACTGAAGACATAAACCGGCATTTCGATAGTATTTTCCAATAATTTCCGCACGTTCGACAAGTGAGAAACTTGACAGCTGCTCAAACATAACAATTGGAAAAACCATCATTGCTATCTGGTCACCTCAGATCATAGTTAAAATTGTCCATCTTTTGACGAAACATAATCGATCGCAACGGTGAAGCGACTAGCTATGGATCTCGTTTAAACCTCCTTGAAACGGGTGCTTTTCGAAAACACTGCAGGTCGCTCCATTCATCTGAAAACCTGAATAGTTGCGGAAGCGGAAGCTAAACAACATTTGCACTGTCGTCATTCATTTCCTCTTATCTTTGCATCAAAATCCAAGCGATGTCATCACATTTCTGAATGATATCAGAATCAAAGGATGAATCTGCAACTTGTTCGTCCATTGAATCCTCAGCAGCACCCCTCTAGGGCACCAACTCGCCACACCACAAGAGATCACGAACATCAAACAAATCATTTGCACGCTTCAAGCACTCGTAATGTCAAAACAAATAAATCTTCCATCCTCTCCCGATGCTTCCAATTAGGCACTAAGCACCCCTGCCAGCGACCAGCGCTTCGATATCAAAATTAAAACTCACTGTCTACACGCCGAAAAGAAACATTTTTGTTCATATAATCCGCATCCCTCAAACTCACAAAACGCGGGCCACTGGCAAGGGATAAGGACCACTGACAAGGGATGCCTTTCAAACTGATATTCCAATTAAAGGATTTAATTCGTGTACCTGCGAAGCACGTGTTCCGCTGGTACGCGCCGCGGCAAGGTGCACCCCAGCCGAGGTACGACTGCAAGTACGCACATAAGTCTGGCCCACCTTTTGTTGTGCATGCCACACACTCAACATGAGTATCTATTTCACGCTGTCGTTCGTTGTGACCATGGGCTCTTCAAATGATTGAGATTTTGATTATGATTGTGCAAGAAGCGCTATTTATTAACTCACACGCCCAACTGGGTGTACGGTTGTATCCTCTCTCCCACCCATCAGCATTATCTCAACCCTCCTCGAACGCTCAACACTTTTTCCATTCGAATCCAAGGCACACTCGCTCGCCCTTTTCCCAAACTGACCCGGTCTGCGCTGTACACGCTGGGTGCGTACGTATGTGTCGCCTTTCGCATCAAATGTATCTGATGAAATCATTGTAATTGATAAGGATTACATTTCGAAGAGGAAAAAAAAGATGCAGGGGAAAAAATATAATAAACCAGCAGGCACGAGAGCGGATTAATTCGTCGTAATACGGGATAATTGATTTGATTTTGACTAATTTTGAAGCAACTTCTTCTGAATTTAACAACCTGAATCAAATAAATTCATTTCACTGCCTTTCACGTTGCTTTTCCTAGAAAATCTAGAGAGGGCCGTGCACAGCCGTGTGTTTAAATTCATGGCTCGGAGTTAGTAAAATATTTAATTAATTGCTGGAGCATGAAAAATCGTGAAACAAAGAGCGTTTTTTTTAGAGATTTGATTTCCAAACTGGACGGGTGTGGCGTTGTTGTCTATGTCCTTTGCCATGGCAAAATTAATAAACTCACGCCAAAGCAACGTTTGAATGCATTTATCACTCATTTTTTGTTCAGTTCGACTAGGTTCTGGTTGTGCGTCCAACTAAATTAATTGGCAAATAGAGTGCACTAGTTGGACAGTCCTTTATTGAGGCAAATGAAAGGTCACTGCACTGGTGAAATCAGACAGTCAATTGAGTGAGTAGTAGAATAACGATCAGTGATGTCTTAGTACCCCGACTAAAGTGGAAGAGTTTTGGTTTTAATAAGACGACGCTATAAAACGCGCCACCCAATGCGCGTCACAATAAATGTGCACACATAATGTAGTCCCCAAGATAGTGCGATATCACAGCGCACATCTTTTTCTCGAGTTATTGAGGATCAGCCACACATATCCAGTTTTGGCTATTTGTCGTTGATTCGCTTTTCTCGAATGTGAAGCAAAAAATAATTCTGTGTAGCCAGCAGAGGTCCAAATACAAGTTTCTTTTTAAAAATGCAATAAAATGAACAAAATTCAATCTTTTTCCGTGTATTATAGCTTTATTGGTAGGAACAAACATTCCCATTAATTATGCAATACAACGTCGTTCCAGTGGCTGCCTCGGCTTGTTTCGCAGTAGTGCATTCTGTCACCACAATTTTCCAAGCCCTTGTTGATGGATTCGGGCTGTAGCTTACGGATTGCTTGGATTATATTGGCCTTAAGTGCTTGAATCGTTTCCGGATTGTTGGCATAAAACCAGATCTTCACTGTTTTCCACAAAAAAAAATGCAAAGGGTTTAAATCGCAGCTCAAATGCGGCCAATTGACATCGCCAAGACGGCTTATAGCACGATTGGGGAATTTGGTGCGCAGGAAATCGATTGTGGCATGGTGCACCATCCTGCATGAACCAGAGGTTGTCCATATCCATGTCTTCAATTTCAGTAAAAAAAAATGTCGGTTAACATGGCTCTGTAACGCCCACCGTTGACCGGAAGGCTGTTCCCAGCCTCATTTTCGAAGAAAAATAGTCCAAATGATGCCACCACTCCACAATCTGCATCAAACTGTCACTTTCTGTGGATGCATTGGCTTCTCGACAATAACGTGCGGGTTTTCCGATCCCCAAATGCGGCAATTTTGTTTGTTAACGTAGGCACAGAGATGAAAATGCGGCTCTTCAGAAAAGATGATTATTCGCCCAAAATCGTTGTCCAATTGCTGCTCCAGACTTGAACTGCGAAGCAGATGGTCATGCGTCTTGAATTGCTGAGTCAATTGGACTTTGTAAGCGAATAATCAGAGATCTTTGTACAGAATTCTCCTCAGGCTAGTGCATGAAATGTTGAGCTGTTGAGATCGATGGCGGGTTGATGTTCGTGAATTGAGTTTCACACTCTCGACCAGAGCAGCCACATTCTCGTGCTGTGCGACGGGGACCATGAGTGTTGTCCACTAACTTGCGTACAGCAATCACGGTGAGCGCGTCCTTTCGGCCAAAACTTCTTTTATAAAAAACGCACTGTTTGAGCTACACAGCACTCACTTTGGAAATAAGTTTTCAATATTTTCCATCGTTATTCAAGCGTAAAACGACTTATTTCGTTCCGCGGAGGTAGGATACTGAATTTCTGTGGTGATTTCGAGCGGGAAACAGCTGTCAGTGTCAAAATAACCCATGATTTGAAGAAAAAAAACTACTAGGTGGCCCACCCTGAGAAGATGAGTTGATTAATACCTCCTGTATCCGCACATAATGGCCTATTTCTTCAACAACCTAAGGGAACTGAATAACATCAGTTCAGCAAATTAAACTGCTTCATACCTTGCTCAGAATCAATCCCTATAGAGTCACAATAGCGCTGGATGTTAGAGTATTTTGGATGAATGTTGCACCAGCCTTACCGACAAAACCCAACCAAAATGGACATACGGCGATTTAAGTCAATTAAAGCAATTGAGAGAATGCATAGAAACTATTCACTGATACTACAACAACCACATTTTGCAGTTTCGTTGAGCTTCGTTCACTTTTACTTACTTTAGTGGGATCGAAATTTACCGGTCTCTACACACGTAAATGTATGTACATTAAATTTTCCACAAATCCGAAGAAGCAACTATGGGCACTTTGAAATTTGGCAATGATTCTGTATAGCTTTCATTCAGTTCTGACATAAAATTACTTAAATTGGGCCAATCATATTTTTAAGAGGCAACCACAGTAGACGTGCATAGACTTATGTCAAACTACGAAACCGAGTGAATACACACACCTTGAATCATACACCTTGACTATTATGAGCGCCTCGTTCACTTTCGTTAGGTTCGTTCAATTTCGTTAGATTCGTTCACCTGTTCATACTGAAGTGGGAGGGATTTCAATCGCTCTCTACGTACTTAAATGTTGGTGTTAAAATGTTTCTTAAGTTCCCAGAAGCCAATTGTGGCAAATTTTGAAGTTGACGACACTCCTGACATAACTTTACGTTTTCTTAAGACAATGGTTGGACCTTTAGTTTACTTAAGTCAATGTGGTTGTGTCTTTAGTTCTTAGTGTTGCATTTAAAGAGACACCGACAATCGTCCTTCAAATACTGGCAACACCAATTGAAAGTGCTGCCAACTTCAAGCAACAATTGGCGATACTCGGCTCACCACACTTGCAACAATATTTTTTTTATTATTTCCTTCATCACTTCTCCACTTTCTCCGTCCCCGCGTCAAATACCCAAAAATACACAATTACTGGAGATTGTACTTATTTAGAGGACAATTTCAATGTATTCTCGATTCGCAGTACAATTACGCTCGTAAGACTTCAGCCGCCTCCAGCTGTTCGATTCGGAGAAATATTCTATTCTAATGCGCTATTCCGTACAACAGAGGCAAAAATGTGTTCCACAAAACAGGTAACAATATTTCCTCGAAGGTAAAGCAACGCCCCGTACTACGCTCAAGTACACATCACCTAGCCACATGATGCTGCCATACGTTTTGCCTTCTGTTTATTTCTAATCCAAACAATTAGCAGACGTCTACGTTCATCCTCTTCCTGCGTCGCAAAGTCCGCCCCTCGGTATAGTAGTTGTCGATTTGTATCTCCTTGCCACGATGCATATGTCGAGCTTCATTTAATTGTCCAGTTTAATAAAAACCCGATATGCAATCAGGGAATGATTTGTGCTTTCACCTTTGCCGAAGACCCCTCACACCCACTTTTGGCATTATTCGCTGCACGAGTGTATGTGCACCACCCTGTCGGCGAATCCTTACAAAAGGGAAACATACGAGTGGAAAATGGATTTATTTTCGTTGTCATCCTTTTCTGTATTAATCGGTTTCACAGAGATGGGGTGCAATGGTCTCGGTCTCGGCGTTGTTGCCCACTCAGACGCGCACACAAAAGGTGATGCGGAACACAACATTGAGATCAGGTGATAAGATAACATCAAACGTTTGTCGGCACTCGAAATTCGTGCGTCATATCTGCGATAATGCACTTGTTTGTTATCCTTTTCTGGGAAAATAAACAACCTGTGGTAGATAAAATCCCCTCAACCCCCGCTCAGATGGGATGGCAAATTATAAGATTCTGGCTTTTGAATGATGTTCGAGGAGACTTTTTCCGAGAAACCTGAGAAACTTTCAGTTTGAACAGTCCGTTTGTGGATTATCACTAACCTGAACATCTGCTAATGCCCTGACAACACGTAGGGACCCGTTTAACTGATTCAACGATACCATGTCCTTTGTCCCGGGTCTTGTGTTTTTTTTTTCCTTTTTTTCATCTTGTCCTACCCTTTCTGCTTGACTTTATGTCCATTATACATTAATTGGCAAGACAATTGTAAACGAATTGAAAGGATTATTATCAAGACAGCACTGTTTGCTTTGTGGCACATTTTCAAATAAGTAATCACTCATCATCATCTTTCTAGGAGTACCCTTAGCAACCAATTCTGTTACTCTCTTTCAAGTGGGGACGAACTAGGGATTGAATTGCGACGTTAAATGGCGATTTGTAAGAAGCTTTCTTCGACGGTTACAATCTCTGATCAGTGACATGAAAGAGGTCGTATCGAAGAAATTAATGTTTGTTTTATTGAGGTTCATTCTCTAGTGAGGTATCAGTCAAGGAATGAAGGCATTTACTCAGTTCGCCAAGATGTGTTCAGTATAACTCCAGCTGTCTCGTCCGACTTGAAGAGTGCTGTAACTTGACGTACAGACGAAAGCCGATAGACGGCGCATAAGACATCGGTGAGGCTTGTGAAAGCAGATATTATTGAGTCCTTTACCCACTGAGCCAACATTTACTTTGCACGACTGTTTCTAAAATGTGAAATAAATCCATGCTCTGGCAACAACACGAGTTGAGAGAGGGAGAAAGGAAAGCCAGGCCCTGGGCATATATATAAGTTAGCATACAGCCTCCTCGTGGCGCTCTCTGGATAGCCTTTACATCAACCGCGTAGAAGTGAACCAATGTATGCAGCGGGCCCTTGTCCAGGGTGAAGTTTAACTTCTCCACCTTGTAAAAAAAACCAATGGTTCAGAGACGGCAACTGCTGACGGTTATAGACGACGAAATAAGGACCACGAAATTCAGTTCTGCAAGTGGAATGTGAGGTCCCTTAACAGATCACATGCAGCCGATGAACTTGCGGAGGCCCTAGAAGCCTGTAAGGCAGACATCGCCGCCATTCAAGAGGTGTGATGCTATGGGCCTTGCAAAAAGAGGATGAAAAACGTCGACATTGCTACAAAGAGCGAATTTGGATACGGGTTTGTTGTTCAAAAACGATGAAGCGCTATCATGTGATTTTCTTAACATCTTACTTGAGAAGGTCGTGCAAAACTCACTTGCCAACACAATAGACGATCTTCTAAGGTTAGGTTAGGTTAGGTAGTTGGGCTGCCAACGAAAACGCCAGTACACTTAGACCATTTGTTGGTCAATTGTGGTACCCATAGTCAGACTACTGCCACTGATCGACAACTCCGTTGATAGTGCCGTTAATTACATCCCAACGGCAAATGGTGACCGGACCAGATTTGAAAACTGAGTAAAGCGAATTAACTTTGCTTTCACTGGGATTCGAACCGATGACCCCTCTAACCAGAGGCAGGCACTTAACCAAAGGCACCATCCAGCTGTTTGACGATCTTCCAAAAGTCCGTACAATTGCTAGCATACGCATTGACGTGATTGATCGAACACAGCGAGCCGTCAAAGGTATAGAAACGGAGGCGGCGAAAACGCGTTTAGCAGTGAATGAGGACAAAACGTAGTACATGCTGTCATCGAAAAAGGACGCACAACATCGACGACTCGGTGAGAACGTCACCGTAAGCAGCTATAACTTCGCGGTAGTTAAGGAAATCATCTACCCCGGCTCCCAAGTAAACAGTACGAACAACGCGAAGCTAAAGAGGCAAGGGTCTACAGCCTAGATCTCTCTAACGACCAAGCTTCAATTATATAACACCTTGATCCTCCCAGTTTTGTTTTGCGCGGATTCCTGCCTAAGATGGCTAGGCCATGTAGAGCGCATGGATAACACGGCGCCAGCCCGAAGGGACAAAGCAATAGAGGACGCCCATGAAATCGATGACGCACACAAGTGGAGGACGACCTCAGCCAACTTGGCGTGCGAAATTGGAGGCAGCTGGCTAAATTGGAGAGCCATTTTGGCTGAGATCCATCGCGGATTGCAGCGCTATTAGAAGAAGAATTATCATTTGAATATGCTAAACACTCTAGTGGTAAAAAACAAGAACGCTTTTAAATGCCAATATCGAAACATCAACTCGGCCCCGCTCTCTGCAGAGTATACTCACATAGAGCCTATGTCTCCTTGCTTACAAATTCCAATTAACACAAAGCAACTGAAGCCCACCGACCATGCACAGCGAAGAGAGAAGCCCACAACCGTCCGTGCATTACAGGAGCAAGTTAAATGCTACATGAACGAATGTCAGCCACATTTATGCTTGTTTTCTTTAGACTCTTTATCAGTAATTTAAAAGTATAAACATTTAAAGAGTAGCCAAACCAAAAATAACACAAGCTTATAGATATGTATACCGAAATGGATAGATGCAATAAGTGCAAGGCTACGATACGTGGAAAAACAGGCAACAGATGTGAAGGAGTGTAAGTAATTCATCTTCAAGCAATTTAAAGCAATTTAAATTGTCTGGCATCGAAGAAAACAGTAGCGCAGTATGCATGATGATTGCATGACGTACATAAGGAACCTCTATTTGGTAGCAAGCGACATGCAGAAAAGCGCCAACAGGAACACTTATGATCCATTGATTTTGTCGCAACTTTCTTCAACATTCACATGAATCTGCCGCAGAAACTAGCTTGAAGTCAAAAGGTTGACGATAAGGAAGACTTTAACGAAAAAGGTCGTGTAAAGGTCATGTAAATTAATGTAAATTGATGATCAAGTCAAAGGTGGGTTGGTTAAGACGGCATTAAGGCTAAAAGAGACTAACAACATCAAATTTAGATCTTTCTGGCACTGTGACATTATGAATTTTAAACCATTATTAAATACCAGGGCCCGACCCCCGCTTCGACAATGCCCCCGCTTCGTTATGGCAAAATTTACATTAATCATCCCAACAAGAGAGTGCTAGTCAGAACCCATTACTGAGTCGGAAAACTGCATAAACTTTTTACAGATGGTTCTAAACAGCATGAAAGTGTCGAAGCTTGTTTTGGGATTGTTTCTCTTATTTTGGAACTTATTTTGGTCGTTTATTCCAATAACAGGAATGATGAATAGTGACAAATACATCGAATTATTGGAAAGACGTCTGGTTACTGAGCTATCAAAATATGTAAATGCAGAAAATAGGCTGAGGAAAATGAAGTGTATAACAAAAACGAAGCTGATTGAGTCAGTTATCCAAAAATCACTGAAAACTGCGAAAAACTTGTGGAATCCATGCCAAAGCAAATTAGAATGGTACTTAAAGCCAGGGGTGGATATAAAATAAGTATTATTTAATCATTGATTACTAATTCATTACGCAGCCATTAGTTGTTTCCGCTATTCCAATAAATTATATCAGCTTTTGAAAAAAAACAAATTTCTTCTCATTTATTTGCACAAGACTGTATGTGGTTTCCCTGCTGTGGTTTGCTGGCAACATGGAAATCTAGAAAACGAACAGCTGACAAAATAGCAAGCGGGGCCTCACAATGTCATCTGACAAATTAAGGATCGGCAAATAATTCGATAATGAAGTATTAACAACTAAATAGGAACCAAAGCGTGGAATAGGACAAACTCCTGCATCAAAACAAAGCTACGAGTTGAGTTAACTGCAGCACATTTAAGTCACCGTGCTCATAAACTAGACATGACCCAACATCAGTGGGTGAAACTCTGAAGCATCTATTTTGTTTCTGCTCGGCTTTAGCCAAAACCTCGTTATACAATTCTGGAACAGCCATTCTTCAAATCATTAAATGATGTCGCTGTCGTGAACCTCATCACTCGTCACCTCGTGAACATTTCATACATTTTGCAAATACCACTGGAACATTTTGCCTAAACATGGCTACAGTGGACGACAACTAGGTTTCCTTGAGTTTACACTGTGGACCAATAGGGTTATGTGAGGCTCAGCCGCCACCCTCTAACTTTACCACACGATCAAGTGATGAGTGCAAAGAATTATCTTCTTTATATCCTCGCTGCATCTTAGCAATGGTCTCCAATGCCCAAAAGCATAACAATGCATAATTGACGAATTTTCCACGTTTGAAAATATGTGTTTTTGGATGACTTTGAATGTAAATTGAATTTGGCCATGCACAGGCTAGAATTGGAAACAAAATAAACAGCTAAACGAAAATTGAATTGGTTTCCTAGGGATACCACGTTGCGGTGGAAGAATTGCGTGAAATCACACTTCACAGACACGAATGATAAGAAAGAATGACTGCCGATTACCGTAGATGACCGTAACCTAAGCAATCAGTCATCAGTGAGTCCAAGCTGAAAAGACTTTTTTTCATAACTGCGTGAATTGTTTGCTTTGACTACACACAGTCGAAATTCAATAATTTGATCGAAAACGCAACTTAATTACATTTCACTGACATGTGGGCCATTCACATTCGGCAGTTGCCCGAGAACTAAACGCCGAAACATAATGGACACACATGCAATTACGATAGTAAACACTTTGCTCAGATTCGTTGAATTTCGTTCAATTTTACTTTCTCGAGCGCTCAAATGAATCATTCTCTACGTCAGTGTATCTGTTGATGTGATAATGCTGATGTGCTGTTACACTTAAGTGTTATTTTCGGCATTTGTTTTAACAGAAAACACAAGTGACACGCAAGCAATATGGAGCACTTGGAAATTTTGACGATGCTTCTGACTACATTTTGTTCGGTTATAATATAAGCTTAAACTTACTCAATTATGGTCGTGTCTTAATTGCGATCTAATTACAAAACGAATCCATCGGAAGATGTCGCAAATTGAAAATAAAAACTATTCTATATTTCGTGAAGTTTTTTCTCCTCCCAGCCGTAGGTGCTGATGCCAGGATGAAGGTTAACGTGGACAAATCAGAGGTTATGATCATTACCAGAACGCCAGCTCAAAGCACTCGACATGTTAGTGCAATCCCATTCACGAGTGATGAGAGGAGTAATGTTGAGCTTTCCTGTAGGATTGGTCAAGCTTGTCTGTTTCGAAACAACTTGAAAGATATCAAAGTTAGCGGTTTCTAACTCAGTATTTGCTCCAACTCAACCTATGATCATTGAATTTGGGTATTGACGGAAAGAATACGATTGCAAATTCAAGCCGTGATGGGGTGAGAAACACAGCAGTGCGTGAGGAACTCAATGTTAAGCAGCTTCTTCTTCGAACGGAAAGAGCTATGCTTCAATGGTTTGGTCACTTTTCCCGAATGTCCCCATCATCACGAGTGCCGAAGTGTGTCCGGAATGCGATTCTATTAGTTGAACGACCGCTTGGCAGACCCAGGACGACATAGTTGAAGCAAGGCATAGCTCCTGATGAGTAGATGGCGGTGGATTATGCGGGCCACTGAAGATGAGATAAGATTATCTACCCAATACACGAATGGCATTTGGATTGGAATTTTTGAAGACAAAAACCTGTACAAGCCTCTAGGACAGGCGTGTCAAACTCATTTCAGTGTGCAGGCCAAATCCTCTTGCGGGCCGCATCTTTATTGTGTATAGTCATTATTATATTCATAGGAACGGTTCATATAAACGGTGATCTTCATCAGGACGCGAACGGAGAGAAGTAATTGGACTGTTTCTGCGCAAATGACATGTCCATATTGAACAGCTCCTTTCCACACAAAGCCATCCATAAATACACGTGGTACCGTCCGAGTCTTCAAATCTATTTGTGGTACCAGCGTGTATGAAACGGATGGCTTGTGGCGTTCGTGTGATGAGAGAGGCTGAACTGTCAACTGATCACCACCTGGTGCTTGTGTACGCTGAAACTCACTGATAGAGTATCTCTTCTGCAAAGGCGGAAAACAAGAGTGGTTACACGCATACGGTGGGAGAAACTACAGAACCGTGAGATACAGCAACATTTTGCACGGCACATTTCTGAAAGGTTTGAACGCATTCAAACCGTTCCATCGCATGTAGAGGAAGAGTCTAGAACCTCGCGGTGATTATCAAACGGGATTAGGGGAAGAAGTCGTTATTTTATGCAACTGGGAGTTCCAAACTTCGTGGTCAACCGGTCGACAGATTTCTTAGACAGACTCCGTAAGTGCATGCAAGAAAAATATTTCAACGCCGATTTTTAAAGAATTTCTCAGAGATTGTAAAAAAAAAAACACTAAAATTGAAAAATATTGTCTGTCTTTTAATAAATCTGTGCTCTCTATTTACTCTTTGAAGACTATTTCATTTAAATGTAAACCACTGCTACGTTTTAAGTGATTATTTACAGAGACTCGGCATTTTAATCACTTTTTCCATCAAATTGGTTGCAAACTCTCTAATAACATGTGTAGCTGCTCATCATAGACGAGTAATTTGAAATATCCATAAAAAAATTCGGCGGCCAATTTACCGGGAAAAAAAAAGTGAAATTGCTCAGCGAACTCAATATTGGTTCATTTTACGCATCGTATCAACGTCTTGCTAACTGAGAATCTTTGACTCTTAAACTTGTCACAAATCACGCGTAAGCTGTCAAACAAGAAACACTGAAGAACCAATGAATTGAATTCTTTCTTTTGTTTTGTTTTACGATGTTCTGGTTTTTCATGATAAATTCTGATTCAATTCTCGGTTATTGGAACAATCCCAATTAACACAATCAATGCCCCGATTTTGACCGAAGGCACTATTTCTCAGAAAAAATATTCTATTTCAATTGTCTACAGAAAGTGTGTATTTGAAGCTTATGGTGCAATATCGCTCGACTTTCTTTTGTTAAGCCCTTTGACGGGGTTTCATTGCAATCAAATTAGCGATTGCACTGTGCTCAGCTGCAAACATAATTTGACTGTTCAGCGAAATGTTTTGTTGGAACCGTTGGCTTAGTACTCGTTCAAGTGGGATATAATAAATATTTGAAAATATTACCAACATTTTAACCGGCAAATTGCACTTACAATCGGTTCACCTATTCGCCGTTCCTTTGAGGTGGAAATCCTACAATGTCTTCGCTTTCATCATGTCCGACATCATCACCTTATTTCTATTCTGTGGAAATAATTCAATGAAATGTAATTTTGAGTAACTTGTTACACCTGGTTGCTGTCATATGTGATCATAACTATATAGCTAACAAATTGAGTTGCAGCAGACCATGGTCTTCTTTAAAAGTAAATACAAATAAGGAAAATAAACTGAATTGAAGTTCTTTCTGCAAACACGAATCCCGAACGTTGTAGATGGCAATCGAATCGATTTTAAGTGAGAGGTTTGAGAAATGTGGCAGTTTTAAGGCACAGCGACAATGTGAATCATAGACCAGCTGGTGTAGGGTTACATAGTGCATAATTCAAGAACAATTTCGCCCAAATGCACAATAATATATTCGTCTGCATGGTCACGCGTGATTGGTGACACTGGGGATATGTCGTTCTCAGTACTCAGTCTCAGACTTACACCCCAACAACGCTTATTTGAATTTTCTTAATTCTTGATAATGATAACTGCCGTATTTGGTCCGATGAACAACCAAATTAATACAAAATCCCACGGCGGAATCATCAGCCCGTATTTTTTCAAAGATGACCGTGAGAGCAATGTTACCGTCAATGGCATCAGCGTTGAAGTCTGAGTTGAACCTGCTCCACATTTGGTTTCAGCAAGACAGTCAGACTTAAGTCAATGTAGGCCCGTTGTTTTAGCATACGGATTGATCCTATTCCGTAACCCTATTACCGCTTTTGATAAAGCGTTAGGGATGACCGGCACTAATGCTACTCGCTTAGGTTGTTAAAGTAGTAAGCTTCTAGGTGCTCTCTTCTTCGGGATGAGAGAGCGCTGTTGTGACAAAGACGATGCACAATGGGAAGGCTTTATCTAGAGTCGTAAGTTCCATCGGCCCCGATAAGAGAGCGGCTATAACTCATTCATAGTTTTGTGTGTTTGTGTGTAAGGGTGATCATTTGCATAGCCTTACAAAGGGAATGTAATACAGTCGATCTTCGATAAGACGATTTCGATTGAAATTGGTTGTCACCAAGACGGAAATTTACATGTAATTTTTACTTGGTAACTCAAAGTCTTGATTTTTTGTTTGCAAGTGATGGTGGGAGTTATCGAAGTTCGACTGAAAAAATATAGATGGCGGTACAGTCCGAGGTGGACATAGGCCTAGCTCACACAGCAGCCACTCATGTTGTGCGTGCCATTGGTATATCAAGAGTTGATCGAATCTACATTTTTATTGCGACTGCGAAGGGCGAAGATCTAGTCATTGTCTGTGTCTAGAAACAGGTGAAAATTCGGAGATTGAACCTAGATCCCCAGAGTAAATGCACGACTTCGCCATGCCGGCCAAAAAGATGTCCAATGGCGCCAAATCACACCATCCTGGTGGCCGGTTCACATTAACAAAACGCAAAATAACTCGTTAGGGAACTTTTTCTTGCAATGAATATAACACGGATTAGCTATGTGGTACCGTCTTGTTTAAGACACATGTCTTCTACATCTGGTTATCTGTGATCAACAAATTGCGGTAGCATTTAGTTATAATAATAATAATAATAATATGGGTGGCGTTACAGTCCGTAGAGGGCCAGGGCCTAGCTTCTCAGCAACCATTCGTATTGTGCGCGCTATTGTTCTATCACGAGTGGAAGAGACCTACAGTTTTATGCCGACTTCGAACGGCCAAGTTCGAGAAGCTTTTTCTAGACAGTTATACTCTTTGAGCATTGTCAGTGACTCGAAAGAGATGGGACCATAAAAAGTATTTCTTGTCGTACCAGGAATCGAACCTAGACAGATTGGTCCAAGAACGTAGGAGTCGACGCACATACGCACAACGCCACGGGCCACCAAGCAATTGGTTATAGCGATGAAAATTGACGGTGATAATTGAACAACATATTCGAAAAAGTATGGACCAATAAAACCACCAGACAAGTGACTTTTTGTGGTTGCCTTTTGGTAGATACATGCAGATTTTCACTTGGTGGTTTATTAACGGGTAAAAAAATAAACCTCATCGAGGAAAAAAAATTTTTGTGGAAATTGGTCATCCAAATCCTGACGCTCGAGCACCCAGTCGGTCTATGGTCTACCCATTCTGTGGTCACGTAGCTTTTCTAGTTGAGTTATTGCAAGCAAACTAACTCACAATGCGGTAATCGCCATTAAATCAATCGATTTGGATCATGTCCCAAATTTTCGCTTAAGGCATAAAGTCTGAAGAGCTTGCATTTCGATGATGGATGGGTTTAAGACTTCTGTAACAGAGCCTAACTGGCTTCTTACAGTTTGTCAGTTTCAGACTATGTACTCGTATTCCACGAACTACGGGATCACTATTTTTGTAGCAACTTTTCACCATTTTACCACGTTATGAGGCCAGCGACCACCCATGGAGGGTCTGAGCCTGAGCAATTTAGCAAGTTCAGACTTTGGGTACATAAAATGTAACTTATCCAAAAGAGAGCTTTATGCCTCTGTACACCAGTTATGAAACAAATTGACGGTAAGTCGTACAACTTAAAGTGGATCCTTTGGTTCCTATTCCATGAAATGCCGTCCTAAGGCCACACGTCGATTATTACTTAAGCACCGCCGTGACATTTGTTGGAACGAAAACCAAAAATAAAAAGCACACGTATACAAGTATGTACAGGTGGGCCATCAAGTCTTTTTTTTTAAATCATAGAATATTTTGACACTGACAGCTGTTTCCCGCCCGCAATCTTTTCAGAAAGTCAGTATCAAACCTCCGCGGAACGAAATGAGTAGCTTTACACTTCAACAACGTTGGGAAATATTGAAAACTTATTTCCAAAGTGAGTGCATCTTCTTTCAAAAAACGTACTGTTTGAGCTACAAAACAGTGCGTTTTTTGAAAAGAAGATGTTTTGGCCGAAATGAAGCACTCACCGTGACTGCTGTACGCAAGTTTGTGCAAAAATTCGTGATACTAGTAGGCTAGTGGTGGTGGTGGCCCCTTCGAGTCACTGACAATGCTCAAAGAGTATAACTATCTAGAAAAAGCTTCTCAAACTTGGCCGTTCGGAGTCGGCATAAAACTGTAGGTCCCTTCCACTCGTGATAGAACAATAGCACGCACAACACGAGTGGTTGCTGAGATGCTAGGCCCTGGCCCTCTACGGGCTGTAGCGCCACCCATATTATATATTATTAGTAGGCTAGTGGACAACACTCATGGTCCCCATCGTCGTACGGTGCGCACAGATGAGAATGTGGCTGCTGTTACCGAGAGTTTGAGACTCATTTCACGAATATCAACACGCCATCGATCTCAACAGCTCAACATTCCACGCTCTAGCCCGAGGAGAAGGAGGAGAATTCTTTGAAGACATGGATTTGGCGACCTCTAGTTCATGCAGGATGGCGCGTCATGCCACACAGCACATGGCACAGTCGATCTTTTGCGCACCAAATTCCCAAATCGAGTTATCAGCTGCCTTGGCAATGTCAATTGGCCGACTCGGAGCTGCGATTTGAACCCCTTTTGACTTTTTTTGTGGGAGGAACCGTGAAAAACCGATGTTATGCGAACAATCCGGAAACGATTCAAGCACTTAAGGCCAATATCATCCAAGCAATCCCTGAGCTGCAGCCCGAAACCATCAACAAGGTCTTGGAAAAGCCTGCGAAGCCAACCGAGGCAGCCACTGGAACGACTTTGAATTCCATAATTAATGGGAATGTTTGTTCTTACTAATACAGCCCATAGTACATGGAACAAATTGAATTTTGCTAATTTTATTGCATTTTTAAAAAGGAACTTGTTTTTGGCCCACCCTGTAGGTGTAATTGCAAATATCAATTTAGCTAAATGACTAGCAGCTAACTTCGCACTCGTCTAAGTACTTGTGCTGATTAATTGTTTAGCGAGCAATTCACTTGAAATCTCGATTTTAATTGCAAGGTTTTCATTTTGAACAGCTACCGATGTTTTGCGACTGTGGTGGCTGTGGCGATGAGCGAACTTCAAAGTACCACATCTACAGTCAAAGGAACAGGCCCGTCCCACCAGAGTAAAGAAAAAAAAAAAAAAAAATCACTTGATTTTTTTTCCCGGGATTCTGTTCGCCAAGTATTGTTCCATTTTTAGGTGAAATATATCCTTGTATTTATGAGACACCACTGTGGAGGGATCACTGCGATATGTGGTGACGGCGACGATAATGAAAATGACGATGACGATGATGATGATGTTGCTGCTGATGAAAGTGATGGTTATTATGATGGGAGGAAAAAAAGAAATGGGATGATGCGAGGATGCGCGAAAAAGCTATTCCATTCTGTCTCTGTTGAAGGGATGGCAGCACACGCGAGACGGGAGCAGAAAAATAAGGGATGAAATTCGGTACGTTGATACGCCGAGGTACACACAAAAGGGGAGGCGCTTTAACTGTTCAAAGCCCACGTCGATTGGCCAAAACTCATCCTTAGAAATGGTAGCGTCAGTGCGCCCGTAACACGTACAACACCGCCACCACCCAGCGTACGAGGGGTGGATTCACTTTCACCTGTTGTTGGTCGTCGACAACCCCTCGCACAAGCCAAGGAAGCAGGAAAAATCTGGGAGAACTCATCCCGGATTGGGTGTACGATATCCCTGAATCCGTACGCATCGTGATAGTTTTGGGCAGGGATTTATCCTGCCCTAATGGCAGACGGCTGGGGGTGGAAAACGTACACAGGTATAGCATTACACCTGTGTGCGAATGCGAAACAGGGAAGTCAGTTTTCGTTTTCCTTTTTTTTGTGTGTGTTTTTTTTCGTTTGCTTATAGACTCTGTCGGCTGTAGCGTAGCGTATACCTATTTAGGTACGAGCGTTGTCATCATTGTGCGTGCGTATATGAAAAGGATGCTGTTGTTACTCTGCTTGAATGAGGCCCATTACGAGCGTGTATGAGGGGTGATGGCACTGTCCCTGCGACTGTTGACGACGACAATGATAATGAAGATGATGATGATGATGATGATGCTGTTGCTGATGATGATGATTATGATTATGGTGATGATGGTGAATATGGTTATGACGATGACGATGACGACGGCAACAACCACCGCAGCGCGCGTCTACGATGAAGGCATATTGCTAGGATAACATTCGATTCTGAATTCAGTTGTAATTTTACCGTCACCGTGTTGTCCGGTTGCTAGGCACAAAAGCACCTTGTAGTGGCTGTCGTCTACTGGGAACTCCTTTCACTTTCAACACAGTGTACTGTGCTTTGGTTGCTCTGCTGCCGTTCCTGTGACATTGCTTCTGTTGCTCCTGCACAGAACCTGTGGACCGATTTTCATACATTTTGCTGCGTTGTTTTGGACCGTTACTAGTGGTGATGGAAATGTAAACCATTTCAATGGGATCAATTTTCGATTTTGTTTTACTTACTCCAATGAAACTGATCCTGGTCTGTGTTGTTGCTGCTGCTGCTGCTGTTGCTGCTGCACTTTAAACTTTTGTTTCACCCTACCGCAGATGCTGCTCCTACCGTCTCCGAAAGTAGTTCATCGCCCATAGTGACGACCTTACTGGCTAGCTTACGTCTCGCGTTACTCGTACAGTGCTGCGTTTCGAGTGTCATCACATCGGTGCAACAATGATTTAAGTCTGCATTCCGCTATACATTTTTTTTTCTCATATAATTTGTGTGTGCAATTAAATTATCAAAAAAATAAAAAAGAAGAAAATAACTTCGCAGTGCAAGAGAAAACAAAAGGACAACTACTTTTGGGTTCGATTGATGTGTTCTTTTAACTTTCGGGTCAACGCGTTTGTGATCTATTCTGTGTGTGCGGTTTTTTGTGAACACTTCTTCTGAATGCATCAACCGGATTTCCTTTCGCGCATTTACCAATTTTCGAGGGAGCAAAGGAAACACAGCGATATGTATAGACGGCACAATAATATATCATATTGCGGTGGTAAATACAATTTTTAATTCACTTTCCCCTATTTTTCTTTGATTATTTATTTATTTATGAAAAGCATAAATTATAATCAAAAATTGTATATTAGCTTAAAAAGCCAGAGCATAGGAGCCTTAGGCTTTTCTTAGGTTTTTCGAGACGGTCGTTAGCACGAAATTTTAAACATTTTTTGTAGAAAATGCTCTTTTTTAACTATTTTATTAAACTTAAAAACGTATTTTGTTGATAAGAACGATATAACACACGATTCTGTTATTTCTTTAATTGAAGTCACAAAATTACAAAAATGTTTAAAAATAAGTCCCGCTCAAATTTAGTAATCTTAGAGAGGGAGGATGCTTTCAAATCGCGCTGAAAATGTAGTTTCTTTTGATTAAAGTAGACTACTTAAATTCAGTCTAAGGCATAAATACGCTGTATATCGAATGAAACATCGCCGTTCTGACTCGAACTGTTTGTTCTGTAGAACACTAGAAACCACAACAAGAGTGGTTGTTGTAGAGGCGAGGCCTGATCGCAGCTCGTGCTGCCCACATTATTTGTATCATCCAGTGAAACAGTCAAAATGATGTGTTATACAGTGGATATCACTTACAACAGCCTTCATGAGACCAGAAGAATTTCGTTACTATAACCGACGTCGTTATAAGTGATTTCCACTGCATTTCAATTCTGTAATTTGACCAAATTTGGAAATGGTGTTGTATCGACCCGTGCCGTAAAGGTAATGGTGAGTCGCCTCCTACGCTGGGGGGTTCTAAGTTTAATCCTTGAATAGCACAACTTTCATATTTCACGGCTTCGTCACTTTCGAGACACTGACAATGCTCAAGGTGTATTCTGTCTAGAAAAAATCGGTAGAAAATTCCCATCCATTCTTGATAGAACAATGGCACGCAGAACACGAGTGGTTGTTGAAGAGACTAGGTCCAGGTCCACCTAGCCTGCTTAGTTGTGTTAGTATGTTCGTAGTCGGACTGGCATGACACCCACATATTTCCTTATTATTGCGTCGGCTAATCTGTAAATGACTAGGCCTCGCACACTGAGCGCACTTCTGACCTTGTAGGCCTACTGGCTGCTACTGGTTTTCAATGGCTTGCTCTACATGAACTAATTCTTAAAAATTTCATATCCAACTTGTCAAAGAAGGCTTGCCAAACGTTCTTTAATGGGAAGAGATGAGAACGCAAAGCCCAGACAGTATTGCAATTTTGCCAAAAAAAAACGAAGTAGATTTACAAAAAGTGAAAAAGATAAAAAAAAAGTAGAAGAACGAAATATTTATTTAAAAACTCCTCGCCTACTACCGCAGATGTCTTCACGTGACCGCTAAATGTTTAAAAACTTCGCGCCTACTACTGAATGCGTTTTAGTTTTCAAAACATAGACATAGTTCAGTTTCAAGTAATAGACGGGCGGTCTACGACACAAGTTGGCCTAAGGCGCTTTGACTATAGAAGGAGTGTTACAGAATGTGGCAGATTCTTGCATTTAAAAATAAAAAAGGAATTAAGTTAAACGAAGTAGAAAAAGGTCTACGGCTTATGAATGATGGAAATGATCTCTGATGGGAATGTGACAAAACGAAATGTGTGCGTTTTCTCTCATCAAACCTGTCGTCAAACATAGTTTAAAAATTAATTTCGAAGATGCTGAATGTTTTAGCAGTGCTCCTAGTTGGAACATTATTTTTAGAAAAATAATCTGAAAACATTGTTGGATTAAGAAACGCGATAAATTTCTGTGATCTTATTTGACGAATAAAAAGAAAATTCACCGGAAGAGTACCGGGTTGTTCTTGGTCCTTTGAAAGTGTGGTATGTCGTTGAACTACCATCGTTTTGCGGCTTCGAACTTTTCCAAACTAGACAAATAGCCGTCCGTACGGCAGTACAACGTCCCTCAATGTGTCTAAAATAGTTTTTATTTTATTTTGATGTGCTTCGCTCACTTTAAAACTATATACACTTCTTTTTTTCGTTTTCATTCCATATTTGAAATAAAAGTTCTTATTCGTTCTTATTTCGTCAATCAGACACATATAAACTTATCTTATTTTATCTTTACTTATTTGATCAAGAACAAATTTCAAAAATTACGGTATTTATTTAAAAGATGACTAGGAAAATGGAACAATAATTTGGCTTCTGAAGAGTCCCTACTATCATTAAAAACAATTAGTATTTGGGCGTAGTTGAGAGCGTAGTTAAATCTGTGTTCATCTTCTAAAAAAGGAATAGAGAGCATATCATTTTTGTTTAAGACATTCGAAAGGAACTATTAATACCACTAAACAAAATATTTTTTGACGATTAGAGAGTAATTGAATCGCAATAAGCTGATATGTGGTGGAGCAAGTGGTCATTTCAATGTTCCAAACAAGTGTCGAAACCACAAATCTCGTGAACACTTGTCGTTATCTTGTGAGTGAGCGTTGAACAGCGAGTTATACACTTGTGAATAAGACTTGGCTAATTGCTATATGCCAATAATACTAGGCGTCCATACATAAATTCATTGGGCACGTGGCATGAATATTCCCAACATCACGACTTCCGAGGCGTGCCTTAAATGCAAAATCCATCAGTTAGGCGACCGCTTGGCAGAATCAGGGCGATGTTGTTAGACCAAGTCCATAAACTCGCCTGATTGTGCTTTGGCATAACTCCTATCGTCCGAACTCTTTAGTGGATCATGCGGGTCAGAAGATGATGATGAATTGCAAACCATGCTAAATACGTGCTCTTAAACAGTCGTTTATGTTTTTTTCTAATAACGCTATATTTAGTATTTTATTTTGTATTCAATCGATAAGAATAATTCATTTAGTTCTGCGATAGTGTTAAATCGCAATCACAATCACAATCTAAAGAATGCTGTGAAGCTTGACACCAAGCCGGTGAAGCAAAACTACAAACCTCACCAACTCAACGACTTAAAATTGTAATCGGAACTATTTTTTACAATTGTTTTTAAGGCTAAAATAATAACAAAACTCAACAAAGGGGATTCAATGGCTGAATAGCATTTAACTTTTCAATTCCAATAGCAATGTCCAAGATCCGTGAGTTCATTACGATACATATGCGCGCTGAGTCTGAATGATTTGTTCAATCAAGTTAAATTTTAATTTTGGGAAGAAGCGTCACCTAATCTCTTATATTAACTTTTCATAGCAGCCGTCAATTGCTTGTACCTACGAACCAATAGGATTTCCTGTCACTAGAGAAGTAAACAAAACTTGGCGAAATGGTGCAGAGCGGCATTGTCCGTCTTCTTCTTTGGCTGGCACAGTTCGAGCTGAACCGGATCATCAATTAGCATGCCTGTCTTCCTCAAAAGTTGTATGTTCATCTGACTTGTGGTACATTTACACCGCACCTAAATCCAACATTTCGGCTAGTTTCAACATTTTAGCCCAAAAGTTCAGCATTTCGCCATACTTTTTTCATCATTTCGAATTATTTGATTTCAGCGAAATGTTAAATTTCCTCGCTGCATTTGCAAGTTTGTGAAATCGAACAAACCTCTCTCATCAGCTGTCAACAATTTTCACTCATTCATTTCAAGTGATAATTCTAACAAGAATGGACTAGGTGTCATGTGAAATGTCGAATTTTTTTTTACCGAAATGTTGAATTTGTGTGCAGTGTAAACGTACTATTAAGTTCGGCTGGACAGGCCACCGAGTGCGAGGTCTTCGTTTACCGCGTTGTCCCTCAGGGCCGGTGTAAACGTACCATTAGGTTCCTTTCCAGCTGTGCGGGCCATTGAGTGCGGGGTCTTCGTTTACCGCGTTGTCCCTCAGGGCCGGAGCATTGGTGTCCATTCTTTCGCCTTAGCTATCTGAAACGAAAAACTCGAATTCGTTTGACAGCATCGATATCGCTATACAGCCCGTAAAGTGAAACAACTCCAAGCACCATCAGTGCAACCGAAACATGATTCAACTAATTTGTCTATAGAAGCGACCGCTTTTGATAATGTCCATGCTTCTGTACCATACAACAGGATTGGGACGGTCGAGAAAGCGGACTTTCTGTCGATCATCGCCTATATTCGCTGAGTTCATAAACGTCGAGCTGCGGCAGTCATGCAAAATTTGCGTTCATAAATGTAAATACACTGCATTGACTATGCATGACAGCAGTCGACAACTGTGTTCATAAAAGCAAAGCGACAGTCAAACTGCGATCAAGTTGGCAGTGATTTTTGTTTTGTTACAGGATTGCAGGGAAACCGAAAGTTGGACTTCTTCGAACTCGAAAGTGGTACTTAAAAACATTTTCCGGAAGTTCTCTTATTATTTTAAGGACATTTCGGTGCTTTTTGGAAAACGTCTTGACTTCCAATTCTTTTTATTTGAAATCATCGCCCTTTTGCTTCGTGTTTTTTGTTTGGCAATACAATTAAACATCACTCACTTTTGTATCGATTACTGATGTTGCGTTTATGAATATTTTTTCGGCAGTTTTGTGTTCATGAATGCATCGAGAACATACTCTGTGCAGTGCAGGGGCAACAATGTTGCAATTATAGGCATGCATTAGTTGAGTATGCATGCCTGACTGCGGATTTGGATCGTCATTCAACTTGCAGAAATGATATTTTCATATTTTTGAAATGTGAGTAAGTCTGGCTCAAGTTTAAAACATTCCCCAAAAGAGCTTAAAAAACAAGAGTCACATTGTAACTACATTTAAACTGATCATACATTGATATGATATATTGTGAACCAACATTATAGATTGTTCAGGACTGTTGCAGTAGGCAAGATATGTGAATTCGATGAATTATTTAAGAGCATGTATTTAGAATGATTTGGAAGTCATCATCGTCTTCTGACCCCCGAAGTTTACGGGGGCAAATCACGGACGAGAGATATCCCTGTCACTCAATCCTCCGCCATCGACTCGATCTCATCAGGAGTTATGCATTGGGAGTTTTTGGTATTGGTCCAACCACCTCGCCATGGTTCTTGGGATTGCGCATTTAAGGCACGCCTCGGAAGTCGTGATGTTGGAAATATCCATGCCACGTGCCCAAACCATCGAAACATAGCCCTTTCTTTTCGAAAAACCAGCTGATCCACGTTGAGTTCCTAGCGCACTGCCGTGTTTCTCACCCTGTCCTGGCTAATATTTCCCTCAACAGCACGAAGAAATCTCATCTCGGCAGCTTGTATTCGGGCACTTATTCTTTCGGTCCTTCTTTTCGGTCAAATTTCATGGTTTTTATTGTGAACTGTTTTTCTAAGAGGAGGCCAGACTTTGCTTTGAAAAGCAATTGTATCTCATTTACACGACCAGTGGCGCAATGTTGTACATATAGTCAAACGCACATATTCGCATATTTTTGCTTATTTTAAGATTATATTTAGATTATTTCAGAAGACTCCACGGCGTAACTATTTAAATTTCAATATTGAGATCTTTCCTTTCGCGACGGAAGCTTCTTCGACACGTCAATAGACGATAATCCGTTCACCTTGTTCTTGTCGAATGTGCACAAGCTAATGGTCAACCTATTGATTAGTTTAGTTCCCTGTTCGAATGACTCTGATCTAAAAACAAAGAATTTTAAACACAAATTAACATTTTTCTAAAAACTCTCGGACATTCTTGCGTCGCATCCAGTTACTTAACATTTTCTCATTTTTTTTTTTTCAATTTCAGTTTCCACTCAGGACACCGTCGGTGGTCAGAATTCCTATCAAGTGCAATATGTGGACACCGAGCTGTACCACAGCAACTCCAGTCAATCTCAGATGTGAGTTTCTTTTGCACACTCCTCCATTCCATTTAAACAACAGAGCATAGACTGATTTTGTGTTCGTTTTTTTTTGACTTTCAGAACATATCCCTTTTGTCCTGTGGGCGACTATCAGACCAGTACCCAATCGTACTACTCAACAACGGCTAACTACTCCACAACGAACACTCCACCTTCGCACGCGTCCGGATTGCCTTATTTAGTATCTGGTGAGGAGAACCTCCTCCTAAACACATCATCTCAGAGCCGTGACTCACCACCGAGCTTAGCCGTAAGAAGCACTTCGTCGTATTCAGTGCATTCGACTGCGAATATAACCAAATCAAATTCAAATCATTTGCAGGAAGTGTCTTATTTGCAAGATGCACAAACACCAACATCCACCACCCCATCGACCACAGGCTCAACGGGAAATGGCGGCAGTAGCGGTGTCGGTAACGGCGGCGTTAGTATTGCCACTGCTGGCGGTGTTGGTGGTGGTGCACTCAACGTGGGGGATACAAATAACCTAGCAAATGCCAACAAGATTGCCTCGGCAACGGTAAGTCCAGTGGATGCAGTCGCAGTCGAATATTCTGCCTTCTGCAGCATCCTCCTCTCTCAAAATATTCACAGCCAATCTGAATCCGTAATATTAACGTTGTGTGTGTGCTTCGTTTTATTTTCAGATAAAGTGGCTTACACGTAATTACGAAACGGCAGAGGGCGTAAGTCTGCCACGTTCCACATTATATAATCACTACATGCACCATTGCAACGAGAACAAATCAGAGCCAGTGAATGCTGCTAGCTTCGGGAAGCTTATTCGTTCGGTGTTCTCGGGATTGCGTACCCGTCGGCTAGGCACTCGTGGCAACTCCAAGTATCATTACTATGGCATCCGCATAAAACCCGGATCCACTCTTTCCCATACAATGGAAGATAAGCCTGGGCAGCCATTCTCCGGACAGCATCCGAACGGTGGAACCCTCAACGGTATTAATGGCGGGGCCAGTGGTGTCAGCCTTGGAGGTGGAACCTCGAACAAAGGCATGAAAAAACATGGCCTCAAGCCGGAGACATACGAAGCTTGTTCACAGGTGAGTTATTTCGTGAAATAGAAAAGCGGATTCCTTACGTATCATCTGCATGCGGGTATGCTAACACGAGTGGTTTTTGCTTCTTTTTTTTTTTTGTATTGTATCTGTGGTTTTAAGTGCAAGCGCAAGAACAGTTTCACGGAACACTGGTGCCTGGGATTTATTTTAATGAGTGACGTGAAAACTGCTGGCTAGTTGTGGTATTTTTTTTAATTAATATTGTTCACTCGGTTATAAGAGGGTGCGGCTTAAAATAATGCTTGCCAGAAATCTGTGAATACAATGCAGTAATTTTCATTCGAAAAGCCAGTCGGTAATGTAGTGCAGTTCACATGATTTATGTCAAAGAAATTAATTACGTGAGATTAAGGCGGATTATCGCTGAATTCTGAATTCTAAAGGAGTAGTCAAGTCAAAGGAGTGAAACACAGGGAGCATGCTAATTATTGGTGAACAAATTAAATTGAAAAAAAAACAAAGGGTGTTCCTTTTAGAGGCGGAGACCTTTGAATTGAAATAAAACACAGAAAAATGATTTTAATATCCTTCAAATTGAATTTACTTGCCAGATAATGTAATGCTCTTAATGTTTGAATGGGATTGCGGGCATTTGGCCGCCATGAATGGTACGCGCGTACATGATGCAAGTTTCGCATACTTTTCACAGTAGACTTGGCAGTATTTCGGCAATTCCGCGTCGACTGTTGGCCTCCAAGTCCAAGTGTGAACGAAATTCATTAGTAATCATGCCTCTGTACCGCTCACCGTTGATTGCAGCGTTTTGATTATCACCATTTTTGAAGACATACATATAAAGGGTGATTTTTTATTCTATTATCTTTTTGGCAACACTGGTTTAAACAGCTGACGCACGTTTCGTGTTTTTTTTCACTGTCAAACATCTTCCGTTTGGTCTATAATTTAACCATGAATCGTCTTCCAAACGAACAACGCTTGCAAATTATTGAATTTTATTATCAAAATGCGTGCTCTGTTAAGAAAGTTCATCGCGCGCTTCTTCCATTTTATGGTCTGTTTAATCGACCCACTGAAGCGGCTATTCGGGCTATTGTGACTAAATTTCGCACCAAATTTACATTGTTGGACATCAAACCACCAACACGCTTACGTAGAGTGCGAACTGAAGAAAATATCGCAGCTGTATCGGCCAGTGTTAATGATGACCATCAATTATCGATTCGTCGCCGTTCGCAGCAATTGGGCCTCTGTTACTCAATTGACCGCCTAGATCGTGCGATTTAACGCCTTTAGACTATTTTTTGTGGGGCTATGTTAAAGCTCATGTCTATACAGACAAGCCCGCTTCAATAGACGCATTGGAAGACAATATTGAAGCATTTATTCGTGAGATACCGGCCGAAATGTTGGAAAGAGTATGCCAAAAATTGGACTAAGCGGATGGAGCATTTGAGGCGCAGTCAAGGTCAACATTTGCATGAAATAATCTTCAAACATTAAATTATATGGACCGTACTATCGATTCAAATAAAGATGTCATGCATTTTTCTGAATTTTATGTGTTTTTTTTTGAAAAACTTTCCTATAGCTTTTAAAAAATCACCCTTTATATGGACTGTCTTATAAAACGAGATGTATCACCCTATGTTCTAACAATGTACAATTCTACGAGGATGCATGCCAATTGCGCACTATTATGACGCCGCCAAGTGCCCTGAGTGCTGTCCTACTCAATCTAAGTAGGTAAAGTGAACATTTAAGATTCAGTGTCGACCAAATCTATTTTGTAACGAGGTTATTCAGATGTATGAATTATTAGAAGACTGTTAGCTCTAGCGATAGGTGTAATTTGTGAGTTTCCGTATGAAGAGGACGTACCATTACCGACTTTACAATTACCCGGTATATGCCAATGTCCTGGCGTCCCCATGAGGTGGATACATGCTATAAATTAATCGTCGGAATCAATAAAATATCAGTTTTGCGAGGCACGCTCACTTCTGACGTCTAATCTCTAGGATACGACTCACTCTAGAAACACTGATGCAAATCTGATGGCAGTCAACTTAGACTCAAACATGCTCACATATTTTCAGGCATGCTTAGATATACTCTAACATGTTTAAACTTACATTCATCTCGTCACGAGACAACCGAGAATAAGGGAGGTTTTTGCATAAAAAGTGACATTGTCCAGCAACTTAGTCGCAGCCTTCTTCAGCATCCTCTTTGATTGTTTGTCACTACCTGAAAACTGCTACAATAATTAAGAAGATCCTTACATCGCTATTGTTGTGTATTTGAGGACGCTCTCACAACATATGGGAGAATTTTGCTGCTTAAATCAGTTGCACTTCATTTCCTACTATCAAATGTGTCCCGTGTATCTTGCCTTCATCTTGACGACATAAGGTTCGGTCCACAAAAGTGTCCTGAATGTTGGCCGATACCTGTCTCCCGAACCGAATATATCCAACAGAGGAAATGTTCACTGCGCCAGATGAAGTACAACTAACCAAACTGTGACTTCGTACATTAGTCTCGGTCAGCCAAATTATAAATTTGTTCATTTGGTATCACTCCCTCTAATAACATCGGATGCAATATCATTAACAGCCCTTTTCTAGGTCTACAACAACACATAGGCTTCAATTTAAAACGTTGTTGAATTTGATGGAATCACACCGTGACGTTTATTTTGCGATTAAAAACACCACAACACTAATAAAGCAATTTACCAGCATTACATTTAAACTGTAGGTTCCCTTCCTCTTATAAAATAAATGTTTATTAACAGATGGGGCAACACTCCGGACATATGTGCCATCAATACATCCTTTTCTCTTCGACCGTTTTGTAGGCTGTTTCACTGTGGACATAGCTGCGCTTCTAATACATCTAGTACTTCTGCGAGCACTTTTCTGAAGGTAAATTGGGCCAGACCTTTCTAGTCGGCTCTCGGGGGCGTTGTGAGCAAGAAGACCACTTTGTTGACTCTATAATACTTTTGAAGCCTAATAAATAGAAATATTGATAAAGGGTGGCTAAATTTTAAGGGCCGATGTTGATTTTGAATAAAACACAAATTATTTAGGAAATTATTGTCATTTCTTTTTATTATGATAATATTGGTATGGTTCAATTATGTCTGGATCAAAATATCGGTCAAATGGCAGCCGCGACCTCGGCGGCACACCTCCATCCGATGATCCAAATTTTCGATGACGCTGAAGTATAATTGAGGTTTTATGCCGTTTATGTACCGAATTATCTCATCCTTTAGCTCTTGAATTGTTGCTGGCTTATCGACGTACACCTTTTCTTTCAAATAACCCCAAAGAAAAAAATCCAACGGTGTCAAATCACATGATCTTGGCGCCCAATTTACATCGTCACCACGTGAGATAACACGGCCATTGAATTTGTCGCACAAAAGAGCCATTGTTTCGTTAGCTGTGTGGCAAGTGGCACCGTTCTGTTGAAACCACATACCGTCCACATTCATATCTTCCAATACGGGCCATAAAAAGTTCGTTATCATTTCACGATAGCGAACACCATTCACAGTAACTGCCTGACCGGCCTCATTTTGGAAAAAAAATTCGGCCCGATGATGCCGCCAGCCCATAAACCGCACCAAACAGTCACTCTTTGTGGGTGCATTGGCTTTTCGACAATCACTCTTGGATTATCATTCACCCAAATGCGGCAATTCTGCTTATTGACGAATCCACTGAGGTGAAAATGTGCCTCATCACTGAAGATGATTTTCTTTGAATTGCATTTTGATTTGAACGCCCATTTTCATAATAAGCCTGAATAACTTTAACGCGTTGCTCGATAGTGTATCTTTCGATGGTTTAAATTGAACTTGAGAAAAGTCAAATAAAATGCAGAAAAAAACTTGACGTTTAGGTGTGGTTCACATTCAACATCGGCCCTTAAAATTTAACCACCCTTTATAAGTAAAATAAAATACATTTGCGCGTACATACATATGTACAATGATTCGGGCAACTCCACATGATTTGTGCTATCCCTTGTTGGTTGTCTTCAGCATCCTCTTCTTCTGTCAACAATCTGAATGCAATTCTATGCATTTTCTTATCCTTTTCACAAACCACACATCCGTGGAAAACAATAGCTGAGTTCATAAACGTCGAACTGCGGCAGTCATGCAAAATTTGCGTTCATAAATGTAAATACACTTTCATTAAAGCAAAGCGACAGTCAAACTGCGATCCAGTTGGCAGTGATTTTTGTTTTAATACAGGATTGCAGGGAAACCGAAAGTTGGACTTCTTCGAACTCGAAAGTGGTACATAAAAACATTTTCCGGAAATTCTCTTATTATTTTAAGGACATTTCGGTGCTTTTTGGAAAACGTCTTGACTTCCAATTCTTTTTATTTGAAATCATCGCCCTTTTGCTTCGTGTTTTTTTTTTTGGCAATACAATTAAACATCACTCACTTTTGTATCGCCTACTGATGTTGCGTTTATGAATATTTTTTCGACAATGCTGACCTGCTGCTAACTTGCGGCAGTTTTGTATTCATGAATGCATCGAGAACATACTCTGTGCAGTGCCCCTGTACAATGTTGCAATTATGAACTCAACTAATGTCTACTTCATCTAACACTTAAAGCACAAAGCTTCATTTTACCACGAACAATAATAATAAGTTCTTCTCTCCGGGAATATTTAGAACTGGGCTGTAATTGTTTTATTTATTATGCCCAAATGATCCATATGAAAAATGTGTCCCTGGGCAAAGACACGGACATGGAGACAATTTGTGATTGTTCATATGGGATCCACAAGTCTTTTTCAATGAAAGCATATGTCAAAGCTCTAGTCATCTGAGCCGTGGATGAGACGCACTGCAGTTCAAATTGTTGCAGATCTAAATAAGGAGAAAACAAGGTGTATGCAAGGTGATGGACACACAGAGATCTAAAGTTCTATTAAAGTTGTATAAATTTGACAGTCTATTGACATCAATTCTAGGCATTATGTCTTCCTCATTATTTCGCAAACAGAACCAATGTTTTCTAATGTAAAACAGCTTTTGTACTCATCAACTATTAAGTTGTCTCTTTTAGTACATGTATTTACTCATATAAATATAAATGTGTTATTTGCGGATGAGGGGAACTTTAAATTTTCAGCATCGTTTTCTGTGATAACTGCTTCGACCGTTCTCGGTGTTGCTTACACCGGAGCAATCTCTACACATTGTTTAAATTTATTTTTAAAAACATGCTTCAGTTCGGGACACTCGACCTAAAGCCATTGTCGAAACATTATTACATCAAGAAGAGGCCATAGTTTGGTGCGCTTTATGAGCCGGGGGAATCATTGGTCCACACGTCTTGATGGTCAAAAGGTTACTGTCAATAGTGAGCGGACATGATTACTATCTTTTTCGAGCAACACTTGGACTTGAAACCCAACAACCTAGCATTATACAGTCCAATACACTGCGAAGAGTATGTGACTCTAATTGGAGTCTTACTTTCCTAACGATATCAACAGTGTTATTGCGTTCAATTGAAGTCATGTTTTTGTTCGAAGTGTCTGGTCTATTGCCTGGACGCTTATATCAGCGATTATATTTTCCTCATTTTTGTATTGAAAAAAGCATTCGCACAAAAATCAGTTGTACTTCTTATCCGCCAATCTTACTCACTTACTTCTCATGCCGACAGACCCTAAATTCGCCAGTCTTCATTTTCTTTTTCTAGTATCGCTATAGTCCTCATTGGACCAGGGCCTCAGCTTATCCAGCTGGCACGATCTTTAGTCAGCTGTCTCCAATTTTGCGCGCCAAGTTAGTTAAGGTTCTGCTCCACTTGTGTGCGCCATCGGTTCCGTGGGCGTCCTCTATTGCGTTGTGCCACTGGTTCGGAGTCGAACACTCTTCGCCTCTCGCCAGCACAAACTCAATTGATAAAATATTAGCAGGTAACCAATGTAGAAGTCTTGTGTTAAGCACAATATGTTTTTTTGCTGTCACAACAAAATCAATTAGAGTTTCGTTAACAAAGTTCTGAATAAGAATACCTCCAGCCGTCGCGGTCTCTTACGAAATCTTATTCCATTGAGGATGTTCTAAGCAACCATTATTACAACTCAAGTATGATACAATTACCCAATATCCAGGTTATTCAAAAGATTGGTTACGTCCCCCTTAATTGTTCATGCAGATATAATTTAATCAAAAAGTTACACAAGTGGTTGCTGAGGTGAATACGATTGGACATACTACGTATCCATGATGATTGAGGACATAACTTTATTTAATTTTGATATCCCAAGATTGGGTTAAGAATCCTTTTGGGAGTGAAAAGAAATGTATTCATGTCAAATATAAAATTTGTTTGTATAACAACTACTTGCTTATCTGTTCTGCGACCATTGGAGGATCTCGTTCCATCGTTGACGGTCCTGGGCACGCTGCTTACAGTCATCAAGACCAAGGTGTGTTGACTCCGCGAAGACTTGGCCTTTATACCGAAGACTGACTCGGTCTTTCTCGTCTGCTCGAAGTAGAAGGCTCAGATTCAAAGACTCTCTTAGCTTGTGTACTGGTGGCCATGCATTCAATGTGGTCGAGCAAGTGGCAGTCGACGGATTTTTAACTTCCAGTCTGCATCCAAATCTTGGTACAACTCGTAAGTTCGCGATTATGTCTTCTTCTCCGCTCACCTTCCACTTAGACGGGACCATTGAATTGAAGAAATCGAAATGTGTCACAATGACGCTAGTAGTGCGACCATAAAGATCTATTGTACCCCCTTCCTTTGGTCTAGAATTTGAATGCTGTCTTGAATTGTTTTGAATCTTTCTCTGGCAAGACTTGGGCAGTCGGTCAGTTTGTGTGCCATAGTGTCCTTAGCCTGGTCACAGTGCCAAAAGATTTCTGTGTTGGTGATACCCATTTTGTAGAGATGGTAATTACATGCTCCGAGCTCTGTCAGTGCTCCACATAGGTCAGCCTTTTTAAGTGCTAGAGCTTCTTTGCCTATTTTGGGATTATAGTTTTTGTTCCATGGTAGTTCCAAAACTGGTTTCTTTGTTTATTCATCCATTTATGTAAATGGAGGTTTGTATATGGACACGGGACCATACAATACCCAACGTAAGGTTTTTCTTTCGAAGACACCAAGCTCTGCTGTTTTGCTCATCGTCGAACTTTCGGCACCATATACAAGGTCTGGCAAAATAAGAGTTTCAACAAACCAGTACACCAGCACACCCAGTTGATTGAGATCCTTCTCCACCTGCGTCCGCCAGCTAAGACGGGCATCCTCTGCTGTGTTGCTCTCACAAGCTCGAAAACGAAGACTCTTTGTCACAAAGGCAAGTTCTCCATGCACTCTACATGGCCTATCTGTGTTGGATCGATAGAAGTCTGGCTCTTGAGTCATGTCGCAGTACAGCCGTACTGTTCGTGGTTGAATCTGACTCTCAGGATGCCATCAAAGCAAACAGAACCAAGAATTGCACTCATTTTCTTGTATAGAACAAGGTTCTTCTTCATTCGCTTGTCAAGTTGTCCATGCTTCTGTGCCTTGGAACAAGTTTGGCATTTCAGCTTGGTTCATCGAGAAAAATGACTATTGCACAATCACCTCTTGAGCCCAAAGAAACAGCGGCTAGCAAGCGTTATTCTTCGTTTGTTCTTCATAGGCACTGATGTTGTTAGTGCTATTCACTGCGGAGTCGGGGTGAAGTAGTCCTTGGCTTCCTGAAAGCTATAGTTGTCCATTCTGGCGTCCAGGAATTTAGAGAAGTAGTACGCTGTTCGCTTACAAAATCCTTAACCATATGTTGGCCTGCAAATGGAAAGACCCCATTCTTTTGGCTTGCGGAGTACATGTCAGGCATATTGATTCAGCTCCAGAATGTTGGAAGTAGTGATTTGCCAAACAGCAGCATTCATAAACCGAGTTAACCCGAGTTGAAATTGAAGCAAACCGAGTTGTTGTGCAAGACATTGTAGGTTTCTCGAATTTGTCAGACTATAGAGTACTGCCTCAGACTCCCTGTAGTTCGGAACTTTTTGAAACAGAGTTCCTAATAATCCAACAAATTACAAATCGAAGTAAACTAAAGGGTGGTTAAATTTTAAGGGCCGATGTTGATTTTGAATAAATCACACATTACTTAGGAAATTATTGTCATTTATTTTTATTATGATAATATTGGTATGGTTCAATTATGTGTGGAACAAAATATTGGCCAAATGGCAGCCGCGACCTCGACGGCACACCTCCATCCGATGGTCCAAATTTTCGATGAGGCTGAAGCATAATTGAGGTTCTATGCCGTTAATGTGCCGAATTATCTCATCCTTTAGCTCTTGAATTGTTGCTGGCTTATCGACGTACACCTTTTCTTTCAAATAACCCCAAAGAAAAAAATCCAACGGTGTCAAATCACATGATCTTGGCGCCCAATTTACATCGTCACCACGTGAGATAACACGGCCATTGAATTTGTCGCACAAAAGAGCCACTGTTTCGTTAGCTGTGTGGCAAGTGGCACCGTCCTGTTGAAACCACATACCGTCCACATTCATATCTTCCAATACGGGCCATAAAAAGTTCGTTATCATTTCACGATAGCGATCACCATTCACAGTAACTGCCTGACCGGCCTCATTTTGGAAAAAAAATACGGCCCGATGATGCCGCCAGCCCATAAAACGCATCAAACAGTCACTCTTTGTGGGTGCATTGGCTTTTCGAAAATCACTCTTGGATTATCATTCGCCCAAATGCGGCAGTTCTGCTTATTGACGATTCCACTGAGGTGAAAATGTGCCTCTTCACTGAAGATGATCTTCTTCACGAAGTGCACGATATGCATTTTGATTTGAACGCCCATTTTCATAATAAGCCTGAATAACTTTAACACGTTGCTCGATTGTGTATCTTTCCATGGTGAAAATTGAGTTAGTCTGAAATTAAGAAATGTCAAATGAAATGCAGAAAAATACTTGACGTTTAGGTGTGGTTCACATTCAACATCGGCCCTTAAAGTTTAACCACCCTTATAAATCCTACTATGTTCTTGTTTCTAAGTAACAGAACAGAGAGCAATATGCATCGACACCATCGTGGTGCTGCGAATTATTTGCAGCCTGTTAAACAACATTAACAAAGATTTTCCGAAATAAATTGTACGAGCACTCGAGTCACGTTAAGTAGAGTTTAAGGTTTGTCGGATTAAAGGGATGTTGCTTAAGACAGTGGCCGAACCGCTGGTCCACTGTAGAAGCAACGAGACGAGAAAATGAGAAACAAAACCAATATCGAGCTACAATTTGGTATTGAAGCGGGAAGTACAACTGTATATGCAATGTGATAGCTTTGTCTTAACCAACCGAAAACGAATTGTGTTCACTTCGTCTGTTCAATTATTCGATTCATTTTAGTTTCGGCTACTCGGTAACTCGGCAACTTGACAAAAATGTAGCTCCGTTTGATCCGGATTATCAACTCGAGTTGGACCATCAATAGTTGGAAGTTGCAATGTTTATTGGATTTTTTTTTAAAGTGAATGAACACACTCTGACCTGTCTTATAGATGCCGTCAAATTGGCTGCATTAGTCGAAAAAAAATGCCAGCAATACATGATTTGAACTACAAACCCCATAACAATATCGACACCGTACATTTAAAGTAGCATACCATTTCGCATTTAATAAACAGATTATGAATAAAAAAGCATTTCATACATTGCCAAAGTGTCTTATTTTCATTCCACAAATGCTGACTTGTTCATTGTTAACAAATCGCACGTCTGTATTCCTTTCTTGCATATAGGAATTTACTCGGCAGGAACGAGTTCTTCGTATACTGCACGATTCCAGTGAAATGATTCCATCTTTTCCCGTAATTATTAATTCTTCTTCGTCCCATTTTCTCTTTTTACTTTTTTGTGCTCATTTTTAATTGATCTTTAACTTCTTTAATAAAGTAAGGTATTTGCATCAGCATTTGCCACTTGTGTGGCAACATACATACATATGTTCATACATCGGCATTTCAGCTTGAAGTGGGGAAACAAAGTGAATGCTGGATGTACTAGGCATTAAATTATAACTCTTAGTTAAATCAAAGAGGTTTTATTATTATTCAAACATTGAATTAAAAAACTTGTCTACAACCAGTGAGATCAGAGATGATGTTGTAAACGTAATGTAATTGATTTCTTGGTAAGACTTCAGCAAGAATAGCATTTGTTATATTCTCAAACGATACGTACCCAGTTGTAAATACGCATAAGGAAATTCGTCGTGATGTCGGTTGTCAACATAAATTCAGTGTGCAGGCAATTCGTTGCAGTTTGAGCGTGAGTACACTCTCTTAGACCTCAAGGCAACCAGACAGAGATTGCTGCGAAATCAAGAAAACCCAGTATACTCGTAATTCAGCACTAAAAATGCTGGCAGAAAATTCGTATTTCCGGCAAAAAATCATCAGCATCGGTCCTTAAACTCGGTAGTTTACCACTTTTGGCAGAGTGCTCTTGGGAGCACGAGACAATCGAAATAAGCGATGTACTCAATGTTAGGGCGGATATATGATACTTAGTTAATTCTCAAGCCGACGATCCATGCAGGGTCTGATACCTGATGATGGTCCATCGATAACGGTCCTGGGCACGTCATTCAGACCAAGCTTTATTACGTCCGCGAAGGAGCCTCGAAAGAGGCTCTGCTCTGGAACATTGGTGTCCATTCGCTCGATGTGACCGATCTAGTGCAGTCGCCGAAACGGACTATATCCACATCTTTGTACAACTCGTACAGTTGGCGGTTATGTCTTCTCCTCCTTTGTTGTTGCTTATCGTCCAGCTTTCGGCTCCATAAAGCAGGTACGGCAAAATAAGAGTTTTGTAGAGCATAATCTTGGTCCTTCCAGTCACGCGCTTTTAGCCCAGTTGTTTTGACAAACCGAAGTATCATCGGTTGCCAAGAACGATTCAACGTCGGATCTCCACTAAGATGTCATTCGTGGAGTTTACGTTTGCCCGGAGGTAGAAGTACTCCTTCACTGCCTCAAACTGCCGATCGTGATATGTCGCCCCATGTGGTGTGTGGCGGAACGTTTCTTGCTCGACAGCATATATTTCGTCTTATCATCATTGACTTTAAGGACAGCTCTTTCCGCTCCTCTTCAATCGCTAGAGCACGTAGGGAATGCCCCACGATGTCGATGTCAACTGCATAACCCAACAGCTGGACTGACTTGCAGAGGATAGTGCCTTCCGTGTTTACAACTGCGCCGCACTGTCTTCTCCAGTACCTGATTGAAGAAATCACACGACAGCGCATCTCCTTGTCGAAAGCTGGCGCAGGTTTCGAACGGATCGAAAGTCTTCGGGCGGATATAGACCATATAAATTTAAGCCAAATTAGAGGGCGTGAAATATTTCTTGCATGGATTGAGAAAACCTAGACATTTCGCAGTATTTTTTTGGGACCTTGAATATGTTATTGTTCCAATTAAGGTTTGTGTTGATAACACAAGTCTTTCGGCTTCATCGGAACAAGCGCCATTTTGGATAATGGCTGATTATTAAGGGTAAGCTGGAGTGACCGCTGACAGTATTCAGTTTTAGAATCATTCAATTTCTTTTGATTATCTTATCAAGAGAATTTATGTGCTTAACACACTGCGTCGTTCCAATTCTACGGGCGAGTTCGGGACCAGCGTTGCCGATGTGGCACAATTGTGCCATGGTGGCACTTTTTGATTGAAATGGCAATGGGACACTTTAACATTGAATTCGGCGTCCTGGTAATATCTTGAAAAACGGACATATTTATAACAATGTTTGTAAAACAATCGCTGCATCGCTTACATTTGCTATCCGAGAGAGTTGAACCGTCGTTAAGTTTCGATGAATATGTGTGAATGTTGCTTTATTTGTTAACTTCATTATTTAACGCATTTATGTTTGTTTCTATAACATTTTCTAATTAAGTGCAATTCATAAAGTTGTTTAAAATACACAAAAACGTATATTTCCGATTGGGGCCTTAAAATGGCACGTTTTTTCAGCAGTAGTGGCACTTTGAAAAATATTTTCTGTTGGTCAGGAGTCTTGAAACGAATATGAAAAGCTGAGAGTAATCTCAACAACGAAGGAGTGAATTTTATTAGAAGTAACAGACAGGAGCCAAGACACCGAACAGAGCCTTGGGTAACAGTTTCTTCTTTAAGCTCTCCAGCTAGCACCATCTCCAGCTAGCTGCATCCAATTATGTGCACTAAGCTGGCTGAGGTCCCTCTCCAGTTGTTTGAGCCAACTAAGACGCGGGCGTCCCCTGTTGAATCGTCCCACTGGTTCGGAGTTAATGAGTCTTCGAGCCGGCACTAAGATACGCTCAACATGGCCCTTGAACACCAGTCTGTATTTGGTGGATATCATCGATTTATCGACAAGTTTTATCAGGCACGTATTTTGACAAAAGAGCTTGCTGCCAAACTCTGTCAAATAAAAATGAAAATATCAAGCCCGACGATCTTGCTTTCGCCTGCATTGTGCATAACAAGAATGGTTCCGCTTTTCGGTGAGATAGGCCATTAAATCACCAGTGCTGCGGAAACTATTGAATATTGCCGGTCATTAAAGAGCTTCCGCGATTCAAAATATTTCTGAAGCTGATGATTTATTTATGCGAAGTTGGTGCTATGGGTCGGTAAGAGGAGAGCGACGAAGATTCGCCCCTTATAAGGACAGGCTGGACATGAGCTGTTTTCCATCTGCTCGAAGAGAAACCTGAAGGGTAGGATATATGACAAAGCCTACGCAGTCGATTGCGTGCCCTTATCGTGCGCGAACTCATACTTGACATCTTCAAGCAGAATGCTAGGACTAGACTAAATAGAAATTATTTGTATTCCTCAGGGGCGTCACTTACTCCCTTTTTGTTACTTTTTCTAAAGTCTTGCGAACAAAACGAACATACCTTATTTTATGCTTTTCTTCCCACCGATTTACTATTATTTGTTTTCTTTTTAAAAATGTGCTCGTTTTTTCCCATTCCAGTATTTGGGCGACGGATCCGGTTGCATTCCGATTTTCCCACACATAGAACTCGACAATACGTTCAACAACGAACTCACCCTGGACGACGTCGAAACGTTCCGCTCCATGTACCGCGAGCATTGCGAATCGTTCTTAGATGCCGTACTCAATCTGGAATTCAGCACAATTGAGTACCTTTGGCGTGATTTCTGGCGCTCCGCGGACAACAACAACATCGACGAATGCGAAGAGGAAAAGTACTTGTCCAAGACAAAACTGTATCTGCTGTGCCACTGCAGTGGAGTGCAAAAGTTCATCAAGCAGGTAAGAGCAGCGCTCCCCCGGCCAACGTCTGGATTCGAAGTAACATCTTTTTGTCGTCCGCAGGTTGATTATCAGTTCTATCAGAACATGGTGGACGTGCTGATTCCCGATGTGCTGCGTTCCATTCCGAATTCCCTCACTCAAGCCATTCGGAATTTTGCAAAAAATCTGGAAATTTGGTTGTGCGAATCGATGGTGGGCGTTCCGGAGAGGGTGATCACAATCAAATCATCCGCCGTGTCGGCTTTCTGTCAGACATTGCGGCGCTACACGTCGCTCAATCACCTGGCTCAGGCTGCACGAGCAGTCCTTCAGAACAACTCTCAGATTGCGCAGATGTTGAATGACCTCAACCGTGTGGACTTCCATAACGTTCAGGTAAATCGTGTCACTCTGTCACTTTGATGGGGCGTGTCTAACTGGCTTTGTTGTTTTTTTCAGGAGCAGGCCGCTTGGGTTTGTCAGTGTGACACGTCCATAGTGCAGCGACTCGAGAACGATTTTAAGGCAGCCTTGCAGCAGCAGAATACACTCGAGCAGTGGGCTAGTTGGCTGCGTCTGGTTGTGGACTCGGCCCTTGAAGAGTATCGTGACAAGCCCAACTACGCCAAAGCGGCACGCCAATTTTTGCTCAAATGGAGTTTCTACAGCTCCATGGTCATTCGGGATTTGACACTTCGGTCGGCTTCGAGCTTCGGGAGCTTTCACTTGATTCGCTTGCTCTACGATGAATACATGTTCTTCTTGGTCGAGCACAAGGTTGCGGAAGCACTGCAGAAGACCGCTATTGCAGTGATTAGTGATAGAATGGTAAGATATTATTTTTTATAATTTGCAATGAGAATATTTCTAGAAGGTAGAGGTACATTAAGCGCTAGAGCTCCTTGGTTAGGGCTTCCATCGATGGTTGGGCTTCTCGAAGTACAACCGGAGGTGACATGACTCTCCAGGATTTGGGCAAACCAAGCGCATGCTAACATCTGTAAGAAATACGCGGCATTCTTGTTATCTCTTGACAGAAAAGACTGCAGACGACTTACCGGCGTACTAACGGGCCACTAAACCTTCGGTAAATACCTAAATGTGCTTAGTGTAGGTGAACCTGTGTGACGCCTGTGGAGAAAACGACAACGCTGCAAGGACCTTCTTCTGCCACTGTCTCGCCTTTGCTCGGATCGGGTGGCAGGTATTTGGTGCTGATGATATGAGAGCTGATGATGGAGACACCTCGTCACAGAAGTGCCTGCTAGTATTCTTCCGGAAAACTAGGAAATTACAGGAAATATATTCTGCCCCTACAAAAATAAAAATAAAAAGCGCTAATGCCAAGAACTTTTCAAAGGCTAGGGCATCTGTACACGTTGTCGTTTCTGAATCGTCAGTGAATACTGCTGAAAACTTACCTAGAAGTCCCCCTTCTTATTGTGTGTGTGGCTCTACACACCTGGGCCTCAACCAACAAGCCTCTCCAGCTGTTCGCAATATGTGGATAGCTACCTCCAATTTCGCACACCAAGTTGGTTGATATCTTTCTCCACTTGTGGGCGCCACATTAAAAGCGGGCGTCCCCTGTTAGATTGTCATCGGACCCATGCCGTAACGGCAAGAGAGATCTGTTTAATCGGATGGTTAGAGTTAAGCCAAAAGACGTACTACTTCTCTTATGAAAGATAGTTTGTCCTTTGTAGTATAATATAATATCGTTGGCACTACAGCCCGTAGAGGCAGTGGGCCTAGCTTCTCAGCAACAACTAGCGAATGTCTCATCCTCTTTGAGCAAAGCAGACAAAATTTTGGTGGTTCTTGACACAGGTTTAATTTGTAAAGGCGGTAATCAGGCAGCAGTGTCCATTAAAAAATCTAGTTAGCAATCGTACGCTTTCCTTGATGGAGTATTTCCTTATAAGAGTTAGGCCTGATTATTCGATTGTATTGCCTAAGACCATCATCGTTGGTCCATTTGTCTAGGCGAAGTTTGTTCTCCCATTCGATAATCAGAGATGTAGGTGCTGTCCAATTGACATTACAGTACGGTTCGGGACCGATGAACGCAGATTCCGAGCCAGCCCTCGCGAGCTCATCTGCGAATTCGTTGCCTGCAATCCCCCTGTGTCCAGGGACCCAGCTAAGCTTCACTTTGGCAAAGGATTGTAGAGCATCATAGCAACATTTGACTGTTTTGCAGTCCGCTAGATTGGACGAAAGTGCCTTTAGTGCTGATTGACTGTCTGAGAATATCTGAATATCAGCGCCCTTGATGCCTTTGTGGAGGTCCGTCGCAGATCGCGATGGCGTGGATTTCGGCTTGAAACACGGTTGGACTCGACCCCATTAGTACGGAGTTTCTTGTGTTGTGTTGTGTCCAAAGACTCCTGCCCCCATTGCAGAGACAATCCTTGATCTGTCAGTGATCATTCCAGACTTCTAGGGTCTAGGGCTGGAACACAATTCATGCAGCTTTCACGATCCAAAATTTCAACATCAAAAAGCCTGCCCAAAACAACAATGTACAAAACATATCTAGTTTAGGGATTGAGTTGAGTATACTACGGTTGTTTGATGGCATATCTGGCAGCTATCTTCCAAGCTATCTTCTAAGATTGGTAAGATTTGGTTAGCCTGACTACAGTTTCTAGATCAGTTGTGGGGCAGGTGTGCTTGGCACTTGTTATTCCAAGACAAGCAATTCGTGGCAACTTCTGCAACTTGTTAGCCTTTGTCTTTGCCTTTGTTGGAGGCCACTAAACAATGGCCAAACGATATGTCATAATAGGTTTCACCATCATTGTGTACAACCAATGTATAATTTTGTGAGAAAGACGCCAGGAGCTGCCATATAGAATATAGCTAGAACAGTCTTACAGGGATTAATTGGTAATCCTTCTATGCTACACCATTTACTACTTGTAGTAGTGCATTTTGCATGACACTAGATACTGTCGCATCGTGCTTACTAATTATCGCTAGGCCAGTATAACCTATGGTGGTGAAGTCAGATATATGAAAAACAGACAAGATTAAGTTTTCCATGCGCTCTACATGCTCTACCAGCCAACTTAGGCGTTGGATCCGTTGACGCCTGGCTAGGCTCCTCTCGCTGTGGACCCCGTTGAGTTTGTGGTTTAAACTTCCATCCACGTGCCAACTTAGGCGTTGGATCCGTTGACGCCTGGCTAGGCTCCTCTCGCTGTGGACCCCGTTGAGTTTGTGGTTTAAACTTCCATCCACGTGCCATCAACACAGAACTTCTCTTTCTAGGAGACGAAGGACTTCTTCATCCCCTTTTGCGATTTTCCATGCCTCGCGCCGTACAGCACGACTGGGATGACTGAGATGTCCTGAGTATAATCAGCCTGGTTCGAGGGGCGGACTTCATACACACTTGCTGCTTGAGTCCAAAAAAAATAGCGGTGGGAAATAGTTATTCTTCGTTTGAGCCCGGTACTGCTGTTGTTTGTACTGTTTCCTGTCTTGATTACCTTAAGGATATAGCTGCCTATTGTGACTCTCTGTCCAAGGCGTCGATGTTGTACGTGCTTTCTTGAGGACAGCGTGTTCTTCGAGTTCCCCTCGTTAACCGCCAGACCCATTTTCGGCCACCTCCGTCTCCATACCAGCAATTGCCTTTTTCACGACTCGCTGTAGAAATCCACTAAACTAAAAGAGTTGATCTTTGGCTAGCTCTGACCTGCCAATCACGTCAGTGTCATCCAGAAATAAGAGAGCAAGGCCAAAATTACCCCTTATTCACGACCACGAAGAATGAGCGAGTATTGGAATTCCCTTGTACTTCCCCAGTTGGAGAACGATTTCTGCTGTTCACAACAGCTCACACGTATTCACAGACACATCGTATAAAAAACACTGTCAAATAAAATCAAGGGGAAGGAGCTGGAAGTTGGATATCTCTTTGCTTTCTTATTTCGAGTTGATAAACCGGGTCAAACCGAGTTACAGTCGACTCCCTCTAAGTCGAATTTTCACATGATACCAAATTAGTTCGAGTTATAGGGAGATTTCGACTTAGAGAAAGGTTTTTTGTATGGAAAATTGAGAGGAATGCGAGAATATGGCAAACAAAAAATTGGAGTAGGGGGAAATTCGACTTGGGGAGAGTCAACTTTTCATCCAAACCGAGTTGAACCGAGTTAAACTTATGTCAAATCGATTGCGGAAAGTAAATACTTCGAATAATTGAACAGGTGTAGTGAACACATAATTCCCTTTCGGTTGGTTAACACAAAGTGAGCACATTTCACATAAACGTGAACATTGTTTTTGTTTAAACCGAGTTTTACTGCCCTGTTCTACACCTAGTTGGAGTTCGGTATTGGTTCTGTTTCTCGTGAGATGATCATGGTACGTGGTACGTTGTCTACTTGTTCTTCTCGTTGCACATACCGAGGACCCGCGGTAGTCCGATACGAACAATTTATTTCGTAAAATCTGCATTAATGGGTGTCTAAGCAGAGTGTAACTAACTCAGGCCACAACGAATTGTGCTGGAGGTGCACACATTCCATGAATTATAGTACACTTTGATTTGTAAACCGACGGATTATTAGGAACTCTGTTTCAAAAAATTCGGTAAAAAGGGGTCCTGAGGCAATTTCGAGTCCGACAAATTCGATAAACCGACACCAGAAATAAATGAGTAAAGAGATATTCGACTTCTTCTATTTTTACTCCTTGTCCATGGCGGACATTTTGAAGTGTAGGCCGTGAAAGATTAGTGTGTAGTGGAATTCTCTTGTATTTCACACACACTTTTACGAGATTCCCGGATTGACCACAAAAATGGCGGAAAATTCGCGGATTTTTTAGCAACATGGCCGCCGATTCGTGAATTTGCCCAAGATCATGTAGTATTATTTGGAGGGTGTTCAGAAGATGACTCATATTTTTAAAAGAGCATATATTTGTAATAGAGGATTGCGTCGATAAAAATGTTATTCTACGCTCTATTTGCAGGAATACTTTGCATCAATTAAATTCTTCAAAATAATATGCAGCTGATTTATATGCCATGACTTGCGAATGAACTTCGTTTTATAGCCTGCATTCATGAATTGTGAAAACTTCTGCAATTAAATTACATAATTTGGCTACAACTATACCTAACTCAAACAAATTTGCAATTAACTTTCATCCCTATTTCTGTAAAACAAGTAAAATGAGCAAAGAAGCTGTTTGTGTTAAGTGATTCAAGCAAATGTTTCAATAATATTGCTATTATTAGTTACCAGTACACATGTTTCGTGTGAATGCATTTTTTCGGTATTATGGATATGCAAAAATAAATACGGTACTTTTTCATTAATAATTAATGCATAAATAATGAATGTAAATAATGACAAAATTATTTAGTCCTAGTACCTCAGACTGTAACTCTCAGAAAGTTACTTCATGAACATACGCTTTGTTCGTTTGCTTACCCCTCCTTACTGTGTATAAAATTTAACACCGAAATTTCAAAAAAGTTCAAGTAACGATCGAATTTTCAAATAAGAACTATTCACCTCACGACTACGGTTGGGGAAGGGTATCAGCTGTATACCAGCTGTTCGCTGTGAGATGAAAACAAGGGACAAGAGAATATCTCTTTACTCATTTATTTCTGCCGACACTGCCTTGCAAAATGTTTGCCGGATTTACGCGGTTCCAATGTAATATTGATTGAAACCGAGTCAGTCGGTTTGCTTCAATTCCAACTCGGGTTTCCTCGGCTTAAGAAAGTTTCGGTTTGGCACATCGCTAAACTCTGCATGTGCTAACAGCTGAACGGCGTGTGAGTCTTGCACGATCTTTCCAGAATCCTCCCTTAATTGATGTTATTCCATTTGCCAGTCGCAGCTTGAAACGCTTAAAGTACCATCTTTGCTTTCTAATTCTACCAAATCTTCTAAAAACATTTTTGAAAAATAATAAAATGATAGCCTTAGGCCCTCGATGCTCTGTCAAATCATAGGCTAGCTATTAAATATATAAATAAATATATTAAATGACTTCTCTTTCAGCAAAAGGACACCGACTACGACTACGATTATCAATTGGAGTTCATCGAGAGCACCGAAACGAACACCATTAAACGAATGAAGCACGAATGATTACATATTAAATTTTAATTAGTCTTAAATTCGCACAAAATCAAACCAAAAAAAGAAAAAAAAACTGAAATGTATTTTAGATTGTTTGTAAGCTTTTTTTTACTAACGCCATTTTCGATTGATAACAATATTCAAGGGTGGAGTAGCTATTTTCCTAACCGAATGTATCTCATTCACATGAGGGTTTATTTGCCCGTCAGTATTTATAAATTTGCTCAAAGTTTAGATTAAGATTGTACATTTTTTTGTTTGTTTTCCCTCTGAATTGTGTTGTGCATTTGCTAAGGAAGGTGCGTAGAATTATGTTTAAGAAATAGGTTGAAGTTTTTGCATTGACAAGAAAGGGGGGAGGTTCCTAAATGCAAGTGCGTTTGCTCACACATTCATCAGTTTATCAATCGAAAATGTTGATTAGTTAAATGCCGCAAAAAGTTCAAACCGTCCATTAAGAACATTTATGTACTACGTAGCCTAGGAGTACTTTGCTGTGAAGTTCTCCCTTGGGATCAACTTCAAAACATCAAAGGAATGATCATTTTTTATGTGTACTTTAATTTTATTAATAAAACTATTTCTACAAAAATACGATAAATGATGAAATATGATAAAATAAATTACGAAACGATAAAAGGCCTTAAAAGTGCAACCAAAAAACGAAAAATAGAAAACATATTCAATATACATTTATATATATATATACAGACTTCTTTTTTTTAATTTCTCCTAAAAATGTGTATTGTGCTAGCAATTTGTTTGTTTTATAAGACAAAAGAAAAAAATATGGTTGTTAATGCTTAAAGAATAAATACTTATATCATAAGTCCCACAGAATCGATTGTGCTATAGACAGATTTCAAAACCAAATACCACTTATTTACCAGGTGTACGTGTAGGAAAGTGTGTAAACGGTTATGATCCTACATTTACACGTTTAGTTTAGTTGTAAGCTAGCTCATCAAAAGCTCTCACCACCCGTGACGATGGTGGGCAGAGATTTAATTGAACTCAAATAATACAAATTAACTAATCAAAATCAAAGCGAAATTAGCATCATTATTACTCTCGTAACTCTCTAGTCCTCTCTCTCTCTCTCTAGTTTAGATTTGTAAGTTTTTTGAATGGTAAAATTCCTATGTCATGTTTGTACTCTATTATCTTGACACTGTCATTAAACCAGAAACAATACTAAACTACGAAAACTACGAACACAAATATTGAAATTTATTGCTCAATAAAAAAATAAAAAATAGATGAATATTAAAAGAAAAAAACAAAACAAAACTATTATATGAAACTATATGAAAATATTTTTTATAGTAAAATAATTGTTAAGAGCCACTGTACAAAATCAGAGACACGTTGAATTTTAGAAGGAAACAAATAAAACGAAATCAAAACAAAATCAAACTCACTGCAAATGTGAACGAGATTTTTTGCACAATATATTGTTTTAGATATTTGAAGTGAAACTATACATACGTTTACATATACATTAATTGAGTGTTCACCGATGAATGTTTTGAAATATAAGTTATGCACATAAAGGAATTTAAGATGAAGAAACAAATTATTGTACGCATTACGAAACTTATACTACTTTTGGATTAACAATTTATACATACATCAACAATTTGGACGAATTCTTAAACAAAAAAAACACAAAAACTAAAATTACCGAAAGCAACTAGAAGAATTCATTGAAAGCATAAAATATTGTAACATGAACAACCACGATGGTTTTAATATGTGTAGATATAATTTTGTTTAAAATACATATAGTGAGTGTAAAAGGAGTACCGTATTTTATTTTAACAGAGTCTAGACATGTGCAGTGTCAATAGGGAAGATGTTTTCATAAACGTCAGACTAACAAAGGACTGCGTTACCCATGTTCATTAATGTAGATATATTGTACGATCATACTAACTTAGATGAACTGCAGTACCTACTGTTCATAAACGTCAATAGCTCATCGATGTCGGGCAGATTGTGCAGTCATTATTAGAAGAAAAATATTTTGTACTTAAGCAAGCCTGCAGACATTCTCCACGGTGTGTATGTGTTCAAAAACGCATGAGAAAAGAAATACGATTGTACTAGCGCAGATTTCCAACGTTTATGAAAACACCCGTAATCTGGCACTCATCGAATTACAACAAATCGGTGAATGTGGCGATGTAGAAGCCATGTTCTGACCATCGTCGTGGTTTAGTGCATTTGTTTGCATGCATCCTGCTGTCTCGGAAACGTTTGATTTGATTCCAAAACGCTGACGTTGGAACCTCCGATCGAAGCTCGTTCGGAACGAAAACTTTTCCGCAACGCATAGTTAGGTAGGTAGAGTGACTGCATGACTGACATGGAAGTCATGCTCACTTAGACCATCCGGTCACGTTCTGCGTTGTTTTCAAAACCCATTTACCCTTTGACCTTGCAGTTCTTCCCTCTTGGGATTTTGTATTCCTCTTGGGATTTGTTGGTCATGTATGATTTCTTCTGACCTCTTTTATAGCCATTTAGATGCTTTAATAGTTTTAAATTTAAAAGTCCTTTGGGTCAATGTTACTCAGATCCTCAAGGTTGTTGAAGTACTACTCGCCTAGTACTCTTCTTCTTGTTTCCGCAAGTGCAGGACATGTTCCGAGGTAGTGTAATATTGTTTCCTCTTCTTCTTCATCCATACAGCTTCTGCAGAAGTCGTCTTCTGGCATGACTGCCTATAAAACAGTGGCCAGTTAGCACCGCTATCACTCTACAAATAAACTTCCTGTCTAACTTTGGGAGGTAATCAGTCCTTCCTCCGTAACGCATACTCTATCGGAAATATAAATTATTCTCGTGGCGTGGAAAATTTTAAATGGTAAGTCAGATGAAGTCGGCCTTTGCCAAGGGTGCATCTTGTCACCTCTCCTTTTCATTATATAGATATGTATACGTATGGACTGGATGTTGCAGCGCAGCTGTAGCGAGGAATGTTTTTTTGTAAGATGACTTAGTTATCCTCACATCTTCCCAGAAGGAACTCTAGCGCGCACTCGATAGGTTTGTGTGTTTTCATAAACGTCGAAAATCTGCGCTAGTACAATCGCATTTCTTTCCTCATGCGTTTTTGAACACACGCAGAGTGCAGAATGTCTATATTTTTTCTTCCAATTGACATTTGCAGTCAAAAAATAATGACTGCACAGTCTGCCTGACATCGATCAGCTATTGATGTTTATGAACAGAAGGTACTGTAGTTCACCTATGTTAGTATGATCGTATATCTGCATTAACAAACATGGATAACGCAGTCCTTTGTTAGTCTGACGTTTATGAAAACACCCTTTGTTGTCGTATGTGCAGATGCTGGGATGAAGGTTAACGTGACAAATCAGATGAATCTACATGTTAGTGGAGTCCCATTAGTCTTGTTCACGATTGGGGGATAGTAATGCTCAGCTTCCTTGTATGAATTGCCAAGCTGGCTCAATTTTGAAACAGGGTGATAAACACGCAATGTAGAGCAGCTGCTTTTTCGAACGGAAAGGGCTATCCTTCGATGGTGTGCCCTCGTGGCACGAATATCCGACTTCCGAGGCGTGCCTTGAAAGCGATTCCATCAGGTAGGCGGCCCTTTGGCAGACCCAGGTCGAGGTGGTTGGACCAAAAACTCCTAAAACTCCAAAAAGTCCAAAAACTCGCCTGGGCATAACTCCTGATAAGTTAGATTCGATGGCGGAGGATCGAGTGGCCTGGAGATCTCTCGTGCGTACATTACCCCCGCGACCCCTGTGATCATGCAGGTCAGAAGATGGTAATGATGACGTCGGAAGAATATGCACCTGCAAACGCTTTCTGAAATTATATGGCGAATTGCATGCAAATCGCATATAAATAAAGCAATTGAAGCCAATTTTGTATACTTCAATTCATTAAAATTACACTCAAAACTACTTTAAGTTACGCATCGCAATCTTTGCAAGGACTTGCGGCTTTTTTGAGTAGCTTTCGAATATTTAGCACGCCTTCTCTATATTGGTTCACGCTTTGACTATAATTGTTTGCCTTGAGGTTTTCATTGATTCGTATTCGATGTCGATGTATTTACATTTTTTCATCGAATACTAATCAAAGTAGCAAATAAATCCACAAAGTGGAAGTGATGCCATTTAACGCTAGATTGAGAGCGGTCTGTACGGGACGCTGGTGGATAGCAGATCATGCCTCAAAAGTAGGTAACACAACACATCATGGCCGACGACCCATGGAGCGTCTGAGCCTGAGCTGCCTTCCATCGATTACGGTCCTGGGCACGCTGCTTCCAGTCGTCCAGAGCAATCTGTCTTACACCGGCAATGAGAGTCGGTCTTCATCTCCTGCCCGAACCAGAAGGCGCGGATTCGAAGACGATGTGACCTACGACTTTTTGCCTTCCGAACTATATTCACATTTTCCTCTCAGACGGGGCGAATGTGACGTAGAATCAGCTCTGCTGTTTAGCCTGATGTCCAAATTCATGATTTTGGTCCTTCGAGTCAGGAGTTTTGACCCCAGTTGTTTCGACAGGACGAAGTAGCATCGGTTGCCAAGAACGATTTTTCGTGGAGTTCACGTTTGCCCTCAGGTACCCTTCACTACCTCAAAATGTAGCTGTCGATTGTTAAGTTTTGCTCTAGGTGGTGTATGGCGGAAAGTTTCTTGGTTGACAGCATATGTTTTACTTTGTTCTCATTGACCTTAAGACCAGCTCGTTCCACCTTTATTTCAATCTCCGTAAAAGCTTCCACTACGGCTTGTTGGAAACGTGCAACGATATCGATGTGTTTTGCGTAACCCAACATTTGGAGTGACTTGTAGAAGATAGCGCCTTACTTGATAAATATTATATTAATATTATACTAATATCTTTCCTTGAACCGAACTGCACGGTCTTTGTGTTAGCATGGTGCGTTTTTCCCAGGAGCCCGAATTCGGTTATGGCATCTCCTTGTGATGAATGCTGTCGTATGCGTCTTTGAAATCGATGAAAAGGTGGTGCATATAGATTTGAAACTCGCTAGTCTTCTCCAGGATTCGACAGTGTGAACTTGGTCTATGGTCGATTTGCCGGGCCGGAGGCCGCACTTGAACGTGCCGATTAGTGCGGTGCAAAACGGCTTTAGACGTTCACTCAGTACGCTGGACAGGATTTGGAGGCGACGTTGTATGTAGCTACATATGTATACATCTTTAAACCTGGGTTGGAATTGTCTAAAGGGATTTGTGATGGTTGGTTTTTAAAATCTTCGGTTTAAAATTGTGTAGCGTGGTTATGAATCTACACACATTTTTCATCGAATATGAACCAATGAAAAAATAAAGACGATCAATTATACCACAGACGCGATCCAACTACAAATATTAGTAAAGACATCGAAGAAACCTTTCCAAAGTGTTGCAAATGTTTACCAGATACACCAACCGAATGGAGAGTGATGCTACTTGATTGAATTTTCTTCGGGTAAGAATTAGTATGGATTTTTGTCACCTCATTTGTATTCAAGAATACCCATTTTGATGGGAGGTGACAGAAATTTGTCACTACGCCTAAGAGAATAGGGGTGATTTATTGTCGATCGTATCCGTAACACGCCGTCTCCACTGGCCATGAACCATGCCATGAAAAAATCTAGTGGAGATAATAAAATCCCTGTTCAAACTAACGTCATGTCGGAGAATTTCGATTTACGACAAGCCATAAGCCCTGTTCAAAAGTTGAACATTAGATTTGACGTTTAACTATAAACGTGCACGTTTTTTTTTAAATGTGGTGGTAAGCGAAAAGAGTTAGAGTAGGTGAGTTAGTGAATTTCATGTTTGACACCACATTTTTAGTGAGATCTCATTTATTTATTTGTGGTTCGTTGATGTTGACTCTCTGGCAACCAACGTTCAAATGAAACGAGATGTATCATAATTTGCCCATGAAAAAAAGAGATCTGTTCAGATTGTGAATTGGATGCTGGACATCACCATGGCCAGTGGAGACGGTGTATAACACTTACATGTACATCTGATAAATCCATTGAATTTGTAAGGGCAACGCTTCTATATCCACCTTCTTCACAAACGAAAGCTCGATAGCCACATTCATCACGGCTCTAATCGCGTGAGGTCACAATCGTCTATCGATAGCTTGTCGACGATATTATCGTCCCTTACCTTTTTTGAAATTTGTTGATAAATTTCAGTTTTCCTCCATCAGTTCAACCAGCCGCTTTATTTGTTTTGGGCTGGAAATGTTCATCCTTAAGATATAAATAATTAACACTAAATACATTTGACACCATTCAAGTTAAAACACAGAGAAAACTCACGTTTTTACTTGTTTTTCCATTAGAGCCATTCACAAAATTCAAACCGCTTTCTTTTGTAGTGTTACTCGTCGATTTGGTGTAGTAAACCTACTTTCGGAATACCGATACACGACAAGTGTCACACAAAAAATACGTTGCACGTAAGCTTATCGCCAGAAGTCGTTTAATGGCGTAAAACGACTACTTTATCGACAGTCGTAATACCGACATCACAGAGACGTTTCGACACAAGTCGTTAAACGACTGTCGTAATCGCGGTGATTGGTCTCAAAGTCCTCAAACTGTATACAAAATAAGCGATAGGCAAGACGATAATGATGGAATCATGAAGCAAATCATCGACGATATCACTGAAGAGAACCGGGAACCGGACAGTCGTATGAAAAATTACGCGATTAGAGCCCAGGTGTTCAAAATTGATCCCTCACTCGAGCGATAAACCATAAAAACACGCTGATTTTGACAAGCTACTTATCTAACAATCCTTATAACGAAAAGAAACAACCAATTTGATGATTTTTTATTTTATTCCATTTTTCGTTTCTGATATTTTCTCATTTTCTTATAAAAATTTGTATTACAAAAACTGTATTCGTTATTTTAGGTATTCTTTAATCCTGAATTTGATCTTTTTTTGTTTTGTTTTATTCCTTTGTATAGTTAAATTAAATTTAATTTCATAACAAATAAAAAGACTATTTTTGTGTTGTTTTTTTTATTTTTTTTACATTTTTATTTAGTTTTTCGGGGTTTTTTTTATCATTTATTTTGTATTGATTTTATATAATTATATTAAAAATAAAGTTACTCACTAAAATACTACTAAAATTAAGTTTGATTATTTAATTATAATTTATGTTGTAATATTTTTGTTCTCATTTTTTTTTTGTATATAGAAGCGGGCGCATATAAAATCGAAAAAGAAAAATACACAACTGCTATGTATTTTCATAGAAAAATATTCCTGTTCATTTTTGTTTTTTTAATTCTAATCTTTATTTTGTTCGTATATACAAATATATATGTATATGTGTGTATATTTATATAAATGTATTCATGGTTTAACTTTGAATGTTTGTACTATTTTATGGGAAATTGGAGAAAGTGGATTCTTCATTCTGTAGATTGTATTTTAATTTTGCATCGTCTGTAATTATTATTGGTAACAGCCCTTACTATATCAACTAGAAATCTACTGCGATATTGCTTACATATAAGGTACTTAATTACTTAAACTACAAAATATTTATATATACAGACATTGAATTCGGTAATCAATCGGTAAAGAGAGGAGTTATGGGGCAGGAAAAGAGAGAAGAAAAAAAAACAATACTGGACCGGCAAGTTGTTTTCCTTTCAGTGCGAGAAAAAAAAATGAGTAAATTCTTATAGATGGCTCTTTACCAAGATATTTTATTGACAACAAATGCAAGTCGATAAAAAGTCATACATGAATGTGTAGTTAAAGGGAATGCGTTGGTTTCATTCTAACAGATAGAGTAGCTATTTGAGAGAAAATAATAATTGTGAATGAGTCGAAATCAATCAAAAAAATCAGAAAAAAAAAAATAAAAACAAAACAAAACGAAACTATTTCACTTCTTCTTTAAAACAAATCAAAATAAGGGGAATTCACAAAAGTTATGCCGAAACAAGTACGTATTTATTAAGTAAGAGATCTTCTTTTTCTTTGCATCGAAACGAGTTTAGTAAAATTAAGTATTTCTTTTTTTTTAAGACTAGAATCCCAACAAGTGCTACTGAACGAAATGTATTCGATCCGCGGTCTTTGCAATTATAGGGGGAACGCCAAAGTTGAATTATCGATTAGGTATAAATCAATGATATCTCGGTCTCTTGTTAACTATTCTTTGCCGTCCGCAATGATTCGCTGGAACGGAGTCTCTCATTACGAACGCCCGCTCGTAAGCATTGAGACTATTCATTCGTTTGAGCAGAAACTTTGTCAGTGGAGAATTCACAATTCAATTCTCCATGGAGAAATTTCTGACTTCACATTTTTTTTTCCTTTTCTTTTCTTTACAATAATAACGTTTTGTTTTCGTTTCTATTTTTATTCTTTTGTTTCTTGCTTCGATAATGTGAACATTTTAAAATAGGCTTTCTAGACGTTTGTTTTTTTTTTTTTTTTTTGTTAAACACCTACTATTTACATACTTACAGAATATATATTTAAATCTATTTCATTTTCTCTAAAAATGAATGATAAACAAGAAAGAAAAAAAAAACTGTATTTAACATAAACAAATTGGTAAATATTTGTAAGAAGCGTAAATATTTCTTTCGAGTCGAGTATTCACTTCAAAAATCAAGTGAATATTCGACTGTCAGAACGAGGGGGTTGGGGGAGACAATAACAGCCTCAAATGAAAGAGAAAACTAAAGTTCCACAAGTCAGAAATGTTTAAACGAAAAAAAAAAATAATAATAACTGTGTAACAAAATTCATCTTGTACTCAGACGCATTATGCAAGATTTTGTTTCGCTTTTGATTCTCTAGTCCGATAGGCTTGGACAACAATACAATACACATATAAATTGTAAATTCCAAAACTAAAACTAAAAAAAAAAAGAAAACAAATTTGAGGAATATGAGCGGGTCTCTACAACTAATCGAACACATTCTTTTCTCGAGAGACAATTGTTCTCAAAAATGTTCCTCGAAAATGACTAACTCATCTGCGTCCTATGCTATCCTATTGACTAACTGCATTTTTCTCCGATTTTGAGGTTGGAACGTCGTCGTTGTGGTCAACAGCTGTGAATGCTGCTGCTGCTGCTGATGGTGATGATTTAGCTGCTGTTGCTGGAAATGTTGTTGTTTAAATTGATGCTGTAAATCACCGGCGGGTCCTATTGAGTAATTCACATTGAGCCGGGCTCGTTTTGGTGACTGATAATCAGTGTCGGTTGACGATGACGGCGATGAGGTCATCTCAATGATATCACTTGTATTCATTGATAGACGAACGGCGTCTTTATCGTCCTCCATATCGATCGCATCGTAGATATCCTCAACCTGGAACTAAACCATAAGTATTGACGGAGACCGAAAATCATTAGAAAAAAAACTAACCTCAATGTCGAAGTCTCTGTGCTGCTGGGGTCCACTGTCATCGTCCTCTTCAACGTACATCTCATGTGTCTCCACAATAGTATCGTCCAATTCCTGATCTAACTCCTCGGAATCACTTGTCTCTTCGACCTCCGACTGGCTGTCCAACTCCACATCGCTATCACCGCTGCTGCCATGTTTCATTTCACCCCGCTCGAGGGATTCCAGATTATCGGGGAACACCATAGCATTACGAATGGCCATAGGGTCCTTTCGCGACCATTTCTGCACTTCTTCGTCCATCTTAGCAATCTTGTGTGGATTCATGGCCCACAGGCAGCCCTTCCTCTGTCCACCATTGGTAGCTGGCTTCTCGACTTTTTCGAAACATTTATTCATCGACAGGTTATGACGGACGCTGTTCTTCCACCCGCTGCGAGCGGTTTTGAAATATGGAAAATGCTCGCACATAAAGCTGTAAATCTCGGACACAGGCAACGATCCACTGCGGGAGTTCTTCAGTGCCATTGCAATGAGGCAGGAATACGAATAAGCTGGCTTTGGATACTCAGACTCCACTGGAGTCTTCAACTTATTCAGTGGCTTAACACTGATGATCGGTGTACCGGCCAACGGGGATGACACGCCCGACGATGACGACGAGTTGGAATGCATATGATTGGCGGGTGATATGTTCTTTGTGTGGATTACATTCCTGGCGAGTATTTTCGCTGACATCTGATTTCCATGGAACGATGTGCTTCCATTCAATGTTGCCATATTGTGCAGCGGACTAGAATCACGATCTCGTTTCAGAACAATCGTTGTACCATTCGCAGTCAATGCGCCCGACGACGTCTTAGTCGTTGTCGACTGTTGCTTCAGTTTGTTGTACGTAATGCTGTTTGCAAACGTCAATCCCCCAATGCCAGGGGCGAGCTTTATTGTATTTGTTCCAGCCGATATAATTCCATTCGAATTTAACATCCCATTTGATATCGATGTCGTCGACGATGATGTTGCAGTCGCTGACGCTGATGAGGATGATATCGATGACGATGTGACGGTAGATAAGGTTTTCGTTTGACTCACTGCGGAGGAGGTAGTTGTGGATGATGAACTTACAACGGAGTTGATCAGACTTGTCGGCGATCGTCTCATTTCCGATGACAAATCCTTTTTAATTGACTCGATGGCAACATTTTTGCGTTGCAATAATATATTCGAATTGTGATTTGTTTTCGAAACTTTTATTTCTGGCTTTATGCTCGATATTCTCATTTGTTGTGGTGAAAAGTGCAAATGACTCTTGTTCTCAATCGGACTGCCGGGCGGCGACGATGTATTACGCAGGCCATTTGTGTTCAATGTTGTCTTCGGAGACCTGTGCAACATTGATGAGGATATGATGGGCATCACTGAAATCGGATTGACGCAGGCACCAACATCTGCGTAGAAATCATTTGCCGACGACCATGTTGGTCCGCCCAACCATGATGGGGCATGACTACTACCGCCAAGTAAGTTCGCTGCATCGCACGATATTGAATCGCCATTGTCGAATGACGAGGGCAGCTCATTCACCAGGGAGGCCAACTCATTGTTACCGCCTACAAGTGTTGCCACTTCACTGCGAATATCAATGTCTAGCATGTCTTGCAATGAGTCCGAAATGTAGAAGTCTAATATGGGACCAGATGAGTCCTGAAATCATAAGAAATTAAGGTATTTAATTAATAGACGGTCGACGATGGACTTCTAGGTAAAACTACACAACCTTTGTAGGTAGGTGACATTTTTAATTCCCAATATTTGCTGTGTCGTTGGGTAAAATAGCCGATTTCACACAACAATCGGACACAGAGCCACACAGAAAAATGTGTCAAATGTCAAACAAAGAAACAATTAAAGTGGTCTCATAATTTTCTGCAAACATAAGGCGAAGCTAATTGCAGACTATGAATGCAAAGCAAACCGTGCAAAATCGTGATTTGTACCGGGTTTGCATACACATCCATTCACCACCACTCAACCGACCTGAAGTTGAAGTGAAAATATTTTCCTGTGCCCCGCATACGAAATTCTCACGCTAAACTCATTCGCCAACAGTTCACCCAAGAGAATTCAAAAATTTCAAGGTAAAACATTCACATCTGCAAAGCATGGGTTACATAAGAAGGCTTTTGACGCGAGCCTTTCTTAAGCCAAAACCGGAAATGCTTAATTAACCACACATTCGAACCGAAGTGGTACATATATAAAACAAGAGACGATGCGTAAGAAGTCGATCGTATTCATTTTCATTGAAATCCCCACAGTCGGGCATGGCGAAAAAAGAGATCACCAAAAAGCAAGTCTCTTTAAGTGTTCCGAACCTACATCAATCTGTGTTGTTGTTTTTTTTTTCTTTTTTCTGTTTGCTTTCGAATAACGTGTGAATGAAACAAGTGAAATTAACATTATAACATATGTACATGGAATAGAAGCAAACAAAAAAAACAAAAAACAAGAAATACCAGAGAAATTCAAGAATGACGAAAAACCCCATATCGATCAATAGCACTTCCCGCGCAACATTTATTTCTTTGTTTGCCCCCACCGAGCAACATGTTGCACGAGAAGCCGATTCATCGTTCCAGCACAAACACTTGCTTCTCCTGACTCGCAACGATGAACACACTTCGACTTCCCCCTCCATGAGAGGGCACAACGTACAACATTACCCTCGGCGGGGCCCTCTGCTCGGCGTAAACTACCTATCGCTGCCCTGTTTTAGTTCGACAAACCGAAACCATCCCTTGTTAATGGGATTTACTTCTTTTTTTTTTTTTTTTGTTCCCTTCTTCCTCCCTGGAATAACAAATAAGGATAAAATACACATTCACACGCAAACACACACACACGCGCACACACACCAACTCCCATGACTCCAGCTTGTTTGCTCGGCCATGTGTGTGCAGATAGAGAAAGGACTATTATTCCCCGTTCCTTTCTTCCTTTCACAGAGAGAGATAGATTACCAGCACGGCAGTGCACACAAACGTTAAGGGGGAACACAGAAGAAAAACAGCGAAAGAGAAGCAAAGAGAAAGGCAAAAAGGCAACAACAAAAATAAACTCAACTTTAATGGTGGAAGGGAGGGAATGAGTTGCGCCGAGTGTGGTACAGTTGCGACAAAACATGGGGTTATATTCGAAAATTCTATGTTCTTTATTCTTTGCTGCTGCTGCTGCTATTCTGCCTGCCCTGCTCTGTGTTCGGCTGGTTGCTTGATGTTGGGTTCGCGCTGCCTGATTGCTTGTGCTCAGTGCTTAGTCTGGGTTGGATTTATGTTTCCCAATACACCAAGTACTGTGAAGATACACCAGCAGATTGGACTGATGGTGTGGTGCATTTTGGGGTTGAGAGTTTGGGGGCATTTTATACATCTCTTGTGCGTTCTCTCTTTGATGATGTGCCTGTCAGTGGCTACACACATCAGAAAATTATTCTTTTTCCAAGAGTTGTGGTGATTCTCTTTACAAACGAAATGCACAACAAAACACGGGGACTTCTTGCGTAGCGCGCCCCATCCACATTCAATCGTGTTTTGCGTGTAAAAAGGATTAGTTTCTATTTTCGGCGCGAAACTTCAATTAATCATGATGTTTACCAACGAAGCGGCCGATAGTGAAGAGTATCTAAGTATCCCCCAGAGCAGGAGAAATGTAAATAAAATCACACTCGCGGCATGATGGAAAGGAAACAAAAATGGCGGGACCATCAAAAGTTTTGTATCTATCTACTATTTCCTCATCACTGAACAAAAAAAATCTGTGTATACCTCCTCTACAGTCATCAATCCATCACGAGGAGTTATTTTACAGCAACGAAGAAAACCCTCGAAAATTGAAAAGATACACAGCTCTGTTTACAGACAGTCGAGTGTATTGGAAGAAACGAGATGAAAATAACAAATCAGGTTCTTTGTCGTTTCGTCCTTGGCACACATGTCTTCGCCCACGACAAATATTTGGTCGTTTTCACCTTATTCCTGGAAAGACAGACCAAGAACCACACCAATTCAATGAAATAAATGCGTGGACGACGAACCGCACACGGAACGAAAGAGGATGGACACGAGATAACGAAATTCATCTGCTTTTCAAAGAGAAGCAGGTGCTCCTTCGAAATGCAACCAAAAGCACCTGAGGATTGCAAGAATCCACTGAGTTCGAGTGGATAATGGATAATGCGTGAATGTTGAGACATTTGATTTTAAGTTGTTATAACCTCGTGTTAGCTAAACTACATCTGCTTCTTGAACAGCATCTGCTTCAGCTCAGCACTCAGATTTGATGTCAAAACTCGTGATGATTTCGTTTCTCTACCACCTTCCCAAGTGCTCATTGTGCATTCTCCCCCTGTTCTGGGACAGCGGATTTGATTTGTGATCTCGTTTGTTATTTCGTCATAAAATAATTTGGGGAAACAGCCATCAAATGAAATTTCAGTTTTTAATGAAACTCTTACGACGGTAATTTCATTTTCAAATATGACAGGTTTGGGTGTAGTTTAATTCAAATTCAACCCTTCGCATTTGGGAGGAAAATAAGGGTAGTAAAATAAATAGTAAGAGGGTCCCGCATCGCTGAGGCAGGACTCGTATCTCGGAAGCATGGGCTTATCCGCGGAACTAATTTGTTAAATTTGTTGTTTTGTGAAAATCTAACGCAAATGAATACAGCAACCATTTAATTGTCTCTAGTCTCAAGAACAATCAGCTCAACTCAGCTCAGCTCATGTTCCAGCCATTCTTCTATTATTTGCTGAGTGAGATTATTGTGCCTCTGCATAGTCTTCCCTTCTGTTCAGAGATGCAATGCAGGCGAACCAATGATTTTCAAGTCAGCGACTATTCTGTGAAGAAAATGCTAACTTGCATGCATTGTGTTCAAGTAGGAACTGTTTTCTCTTGTCTTCTAAGGCGGCTTTTACACACGCTTAATTCGTCGTCGATTTTTCAATGTCATAGGCAATAGAGGTGAGAAAAAAAGGGATCAGACAAGGGAATTTGTAAGAATCGTGAGTAAACAACTGAGATCTAAACAGGAGAATAGATTCTTATTACGTTCAGGACATTCAATTTGTTCTTCATTTAGTCTCCATCACAATGGCATACTCGACCCCAACTCGTTGGTCTAAGTGAGTCGCCTAAACCACCGACCCCTGCAAAAAGATTTATCAGACTCACTAAGAATTGATCTGATAACCGAAGCTATTAAAGGGCACGGTACACGACCCCCTGTGGAGTGTTTATTAAATGTTTTGTAGATTATTTTTCCCCCAAACAGCTTCGTTAACGAACGACGAACGAGTGGAGTAAAGATGTGAAAGGGGTCAATCATCCATCGACTTGATGTGGGAGACAAGAGGCAATAAAAAGATGTCATGGTACTACTTGAAGCGATAAGTTGAGCCCACGATATCATGTGAACTTGTGTGTATTTGACATCAAGACATTGCTTCTTTTGGTCATCTCGGTTTACCTTATTTTAGGCGTACACAATTTGGTTAACATTTGAACGTTTCGAAGTCAACATATCTATTTGCGTCGGAAAATCACTTGGAAGAGTGGAGCATCCGATTTACAAACATCGGCCAAGTTTATAAACGTCAAACTGCGGCAGTTCAGCAAGAGTTGGGTTCATAAATCCAAACAAAAAAACCTGCATTGCCTATGCATGACAGCAGTCGGCAACTGTGTTCATAAAGCAAAGCGACAGTCAAACTGCTTTCAAATTGACAGCAATTTTTGTTTTGTTGGAGCAGGCGGAATTGTTTCCTATAACATCATCCGGAAATTCTCTTATTATTTTAAGGAACTTTCTGTTTCTTGGAGCATGTCTTGACTTCCAATTGGTTTTATTTGAAACCCCTTTCCTTCGTATTTTGTGCTCAAATATTTTATTTAGCAATACAATTAATGCCTGAAACACAAAAGGGTTGTGCTTTTAGCGTTGTCTTTCAACACAAGCAATTGATACAGCTTCGTACTTTTTTGAACGAAATGTCATAAAACGTAAGAGCTCGGTCCCTAGCAGTTTGTCGTAAAGATTTATTTCGACATGTTCAAAGCGTCACTCAAACACTATTTGTATCACATAATGTTGCATTTACGAACACTTTCTGTGCAATTCTTGACAATGCTGACAGCTGCTGCAAATTTGCGGCAGTATGTACATGCGTTCATAAATGCATCGAGGTAATATTTTCTGAATTGTTGTAAATATGAACTTATAATCTTTACGGCGTACATATGTTTATTTAGGACAACATGTAGAAGTACACAAAAACTTAACTTTGTTAGAATTTCGACGCGGTCTGTAGTTATTTTATTACTATGCCTACCACTCACAACTAGTAGGAAGCCACCTTTTCCTCTTCTGCCAATGAATAAAAAAAAACCTTTAACCTCCAATTAAACTTACTCAGAATCTGCATGGCGCTTGACGGTCTTTTGAAATGTCTGTGCATTGCTTTCTTTGTCAATAAAAGAAAATAATGCATCCCCCTGCACGCAGCATTCAATTATTTCACACTTTCTACGCTATTTGGCAGAGGTATGCATTTATTGCGGCAATTGCCTAAAACCCGACAAATTCCTGAAAACCCCTCTCTCATCCCATATCATCCTTTTACATCCCATTTGTCCTTCGTGCTGAGCCTTAGGAAAATATAATTTATTACCCAACTAAAGGTGATATTGTTTTAAACTCGAAGATCCTTGTCCCTTTCTCAGGTAACCGGACGAAAGAAGGGAACAATGTTGAGGGATTTTAGGGGCACAATAAAGCAAAGAAAAAAAAATTCTCAAAGAGGATTGTGCATCTTATGCACAAATGTGCATCGGGACGACAGATGGTGTGTTTCAACCGAATAAAAAGAGAAATTGTTCGATAAATGAATACCTATCCCGCAGGCATAAGGCGGCGGCATATTTGCGCAACCGTAGGGGACGACTTTGACATAAGGACGAGTGCGAAAAATTTCACAATAGGAGCCTTCGGAAAAAAAAAGAAGAAGTGTAAGGAAGTTAAATTCAAAGAATAATCGATGGATTCCTTCTCACTGTGGAAGAAGAAAAACAACAAAAGGGAGAAGTTACTCTTTTGTTGTTTTTTTTTTTTTTTTGTATTCATACACATTCTGAAATAGGGCATGATATCAAATTCGAAAGAGCATGTCTCATATCTCTTTAATTGCCAATGGAAAAGTCGACAGACGATCGTGGGGAAGATAGGTGTACTCGTACATTAATTCCCCCTTCCTTTTATATCCTGAACAGATGTCCCGATTAGGGAAAACACGTACCACATGTGTACATATATTATGTCATCGGGGGGTTATAGCTGCCAATGTTGACAGCAGAGGGCCGTTGGAGATGCGTATTGAATAGAATTGATTCCTGTTCTTTTTGAATTATCATAATTAATTGGACTTTTGCTGCTGTCTTTGAACAGACTTCGATCAACCTGTGATGTGTTCTGTTTCCTGACACCGACTTTATTTATTTAGTCATCAATCAGGTGATGCGCGATATGAACAATTCACATTTTCTGCCGCCCCATTCATAAGTCCACATCAAGTTTATCATCCGTCAAATTAATAATTTAAATTGTGTTAAATTACATCAAATAGAGAACAGCTTCAAAGTGTAAGAGCGAAAAGTTATTGCCCTTTTGGTCTTGACATTGGGACTTGTGTGTGTTTTTCCCTCCGTCGCCTTTTGTTTTTATTCAATTCTAAGCAATTTCCACCTTTTTTTCCTCATTTTCTCTCGCCGCCCAGCAAAGTAGCTTTGATGTAAACTCTCATAAGGCCACAACACGATGCCAGATGAGAGAGCGCTGCGCAATCACATTCATTTTTTTTCCCCGAAGGTAAATGCAAAGAGCAGACGAAACCGGCAAATGGGAGGGAAGGCAGAAACATAATCAAAACACTTGATAGAGGGCGACTTGTACTTTGTGATAACACACTACGACTGCGCGATTTCCACCTTTTTTTTTTTGTTGTTTGTTCATTCCCTTGTACGCGTCTTCTATACACAAGTCAGATACCTGGAGTTTTATAGATACCAAGAGTGAGAGCGAGATCTTTTATGAGGATTCATGTCTTTCCCTTTTGTGGTGAGCACTGTGTGTAGAGAGGATGGAAAAGTATCCGTGACTTGGATATTTTCACTCGTTCCTACCCAATCATTACTTATTCTAGAAGATGGGAAAATCCCTTTCAGGCGGCCATTTGACACACAAGGAACAGAGATATGGCACAGAAAAGGGCATAAAAATGTAATCGATTAACAATGAAATGAAGAACTATTCCGCTCTGGGATTTTACTGAAATCCTCGCTCTGTATTCAACGATGGGAATGTGTGCTTGTCGAAGAGTTTCACTTTTAGGGTAGTTTTTATATCTTTTTTCGTTTCGTTTTCGTGTAGATTATGAAATAACACTCGTGAAATGTATGTTGCTCGAGAAGCCATTCATTTGCTATTAATTGCCACGCCCATCTTTATTTTCTTTCCTTCTCATCAAATTATGTATTGGCTTAATCGAATTGACATGGAAAAAGTTAATTTGGACGCCTTTGTACACGCATTGTGGTCCATTAAAAAAAAGAAGACTCCCTCTCTTTAGACATGTTTAGCATAAACATCACTTTAAATCATTTAATCGTTAAAATTGAAATACGGAATAAGGATAAACATCTTTTCTTTTTTTCTTTCACAATTTATTTCAACAGCACCCTATAAAACCGCTGAGATCGTTTAGGGAATAGAAAGAATGCAGAGCCTATCATCGCGAGACTGCCAAATGAGTTTGTAACTTGAGACTTAAAGGGGAAAAGGCAAATGTCCACTGTCAACAACATCAGCTCTGAATTCGACGATGATGTGCACACAAACACTATGAATCCATTGCGCATAATCAACAGAACATAAGTATAAACGGAGAAACATATCAACGTTCGTTGTATCAGCACATTAAATCAACTGATCGTTTTGTTTACGACTGAAATGGTTCTGCTGTAAATGTGATAACAATATGGGTGGTGCCCCAGTCCGAGATGGACGTGAGTTTAGCTTCTTCAGCAACCACTCGTGCTTGTGCTTAATAGTGTTTTACTCACGCAGAGTTTGGGAACATTTGTGCAAACAATTGTATTCATTGCGAGAGGTGGAGGCAGTGCTGCCAGCGTTGACGGAAAAAATATTTTTCTAAGTGCCACCATTGCTACCAAAAACTGTAATTTTAAGTTTTATCCTAATCAACTTTATGAGTTGCACTTAATTAGAAAATGTTATTGAAACAAACATAAATGCATTAAAATAATTAAGTTAATAAATAAATAAAGCAACATTTACATATATTCGACGAAACTTAACGAGCGTTCAATCAACTCTTACGGAGGGCAGATGTAAGCGATGTTGCGATTGTTTTATAAACGCTGATGTGAATATGTTTAGTTTTATTCATATTCAATGTTAAAGTGCCATTTCAATCAAAAAGTGTCATAATGGCACGATCGTGCCACATCGGTTATAGTAAGTGGTGGCAATATTTCTAAGTGACATTTTGGCGAACACATTCGCCTTCAATGTGTAGTAACCTTCTCATATTTAAGAAGAAAATTAGCTTTCCCTGAAATTTTTTAATAAATCTGTAAAATTCACCAGGAACTGGCAGCACTGAAATGGCTGCTGTGGCTTAAGCCCCTTTTACATGTGCGACTGTTTACTCACGATTTTTTACAAATTCATTTGTGTGATCCCTTTTGTCTTACCTCCCTTGTCGACAACATTGAACAATTGGCGACGAATTTAATGCGTCCTTAATCTTTCTCTAGACCTTTTTAGTAAATTGGTGAAAAGCAAATTCAAATTCATCACCAACCGTCGCTCTGAAATGGATCTATGGCTCACATATGAAATCGTTTTGAAAATTGAACTCAGCCACCCAGTGTAGGAGTCGACACACCTACCCAATGCGCCATGACGAGCACTTGTTGTATATTTGGTCATATTTTTTTCTCTCTCTAAATATAGAAATGAACAATCACAGAAAATTACCCCTCCTTTATTTTTAATTCTCTCGTAACAAGTGCCGTGAGCACTTGCTTTAAGAGGGCCAGTCATAGAATAAACACTGGTAGGAGGATGATCTTGGGGGAAAAATGAAGGAAATTTGATGTAAAATCGATGATGATGCACACTTCAGTGTGCACATTTGGCAAAGCGATTCTATCTATGGATCGTCTACATCGGAATGAGTCTGCTTGCCCCAATTAATCTACGGGACACAGTGTATGTGTACATATGCCTGAAGTCCTCCGCCGAAACTTGATGAGAATCGAGTCGTGAACATGTTACTAGCGCAAATTTCAAGGGGCTGAGGGATGCGGCGACTTTCCAACATTACATCACCTCAAGAACACGAACTTGTAATTTTCTTTCCCTCAGAAACTACTATCAACCGAGTTATAATCAAACTCTAGAGGTCCCTCCCTAAGTCGAATTTCTCTGTACCCCATTTTTTGACATTTCCCTCAATTTTCAATACAAAAAGTTATCCTCCAAGTCGAACTAATTTTGATATCCCGTGAAAAATTGACTTATAGAGCCCGTACACGACACACGCACGTCTGCGCAGACCGTCTGTATCATGTCGCACGTTTCCAGCCACCGTCTGCTTGAATTCAAAAAGTTTTGAATTTTGCATGGTCTGTAAGTGTGGGAAAATTCATACCGTAAGCATGACTAAAAACACTGATAGACAATTTTTGGATCGAGCTTTTGGAAATTTGTAAAAGTTTCCCGGTTTTGTGGCACGTAAAGTACTACTCCTTGGTCCAAATTCTTTTTTCTTCTTTGATCTCTCTTTTTTGATTGCCAAAGCAATGATTATGGCTGCACAAGCAGTGTCTGTAATTTTTCCGACCCAACGACCACGGCGAAACGATAAAAACTAATGTCTGTGCAGATTGTCTGCACAGTGAGGAGCGAGGGGGTGTTTGCCCAGACTTAAAGTTTGTAGCGACGTGTCTGTGTCGTGTATGGGCCCTACTAGAGGAAGGTGACATACCAGGATGTTTGTTCCTTTGTCGAATTAAGGAACACCAGTCTTATTTCATTTGTGATTTCTCTATAACTATTCCTCTCTTTTGACTCTTTGTACGAACAATAGTTGCAATAGCTACATAAAATAACTTTAATTTATTCTTTTGATTTAATCATTTGATCATCTAGTCTGGAGACAATCTAAGCTCAAAGATGGAAGCATATTCATCCAAGTTAATCCGAAATATGTGAAATATGATAATATTCACACAAGACTCCTTGTCCTGTTTCAAATAAACTGAACTTATGCTCAGCTTCACAGTAAAGCTGGCTTAATTCGTGCGGGTCCACAGTGAAATCTCAACTTCAGTTCAGTGGAACTTCGCTTCTGTAACGTGATTGAAAAAATATATGGCAACACTTTCCATTCGGTGCGTGTATTGGCTAACATTTGCAAGGGCTTTCGATGAATTTCCCATGCTTTTGGTGCATTTCTTTTGAAGTTTTGCTGTGCGTCTTTGCTGTTATCGGAAAACAAAGATTTTGATAACCAACCAAGAAAGGAAAAGCTGCGGTAATCCATTGACAATGATTTCAATTTTTGGAATGGATCCCATTACCGAACATCAGAGATGTTTTGACAGCAAAAAAAAAAAACGAAAACTTGAACAAAAATAGATGCAGAACTGAGGTTTAAACGACTCTCGTTCAACTTTAACTACAAATTGATCTCAGATCAAGGTTTAAACGACACTGTGGAACAGAATAATGCCCAGTTTCACAGTAGACGTTTAAGCTCCACTTTTGGTTTAAATTTCAGTTCAATGATTTGTTCGGTTTCCATTCAAAGAATCTCCACTACTGGAACATTGAGTCTAATCAAACGAATGTGATTCAAATGGATGCGGTTCTAATTTGTGTGCTTCTTATTGATCACATTTTCATGTTCAGTATTGGTTTCTTCTCCTTCGTCTGACCCTACATTTAGGGGTGGATCTGGGCCTCAGCTAAGCCTAAGCCTCTCCAGCCGAAGTTGTCCAACTGGTGCAAAGTCGAAGACTCTGTAGACCGCAGCAGTGTTTTCCATGCTCTCTACATGGTCTAGCCATCTTTTAGGCGTTGAAGTAATTGATTTGGGAAACTCTATATGGAATAAGTGATCGCGTTTTATAAAAAAACTGTATCGAATCCAGGGGACCCTGATTAACTTGAGCACTCATTGGCATACAGTCGCCTAACTCCAAGTCGAACTTTTACGGGATAACAAAATTCGTTCGCGTTGGAGGGAGTCCGACTTAAGAAGCGTCCACTGTATTTATTTGTTTTCCCTTTCATTTCATATTAAAATGTTGATACTGAAAACGATTTTCAAAAGGTGTCCCATTCATAAGCCTTTTCCGCACCATGTACAAATCAATGGAAACCAGTAAAACAATCCACAACAATTCCCGCCCCCCCACCAAATCAATAACCCAATCAAATAACTAGGTTAAACAAAAAAAAAAAAACATCGCCTTATGCCTTATCATTCTATTCCCTTACCCTCTTCTGGTAATGTTTTGGATTACCAATCAAAGTGCAAAAGTAAAAAGATTGCACATTTTAAACCTTCCACTGTTCCGCACTAATAAACTCGTCAAACGCAGTACGCTCTGCCTCTGATAACAGTCTTCAGTATTCATGCAAAAGTATTTAACGCCGCACTCGCCCACCCCCCTTCCATTTCATTTCAGTTGTTGGCAAACATCGAGAGAGAAAAATCATAGGAAACATGCAAAAATAACAAATATCACAAAATGTCAAAGACCCCATCATCGGCACTGCCGCCGCCGCCGCCGCCACCACCAACAACGAGCAAGTCGTGGTCGGCGGCGAACAGATCAAAACAAAACGATGAAAGAAAAATCGACAAAAAAAAAATGTGTATGCGGAAAAGGGAAAATCCACATAAGAATAATAAAAAAAAAAACAGAAACAAATATTTCCCCTCTCGACCACCCTCTGCCAAAGGCCCATTCATCACACCATCGCTCTCCGAAAAGTTCACACGGTACAAAAAAAAAAAAAAAAAAAACGAAGACCCATCATCTCCCCTTAACCGAGACTCGACCGAATACCAAGAAACAATCCGTCTCTCACGACATGAACGGCGTATAAAAACAAATGGGAAAAACTCTACAAATATTTCTCCCCCGGTTTTATGCGGATTTTGTTTTCATACCATTGTCCGCAGCAGAATGTCTCCCCCTGCCACCGCCTACCGGCAGCAGCAGACCGACAAGACGACGAACACAGGGAAAACCCAAGTAGAGCGAAATATACGTTACAAAAATTGAAAGACATCATCCGAAATCCAAAGAATGAGCACCAAAGAAGGGGGACCCGATGATAACCCTCTTTCCAATGAAGAGCACAAAAATTGAAGAAACAACAAAAAAAAAAAAAAAAAAGAATTATTAAAAACCGTCGGCACCGTCCCGTTCAATCCGTACGGGCTTTGTTTTGTACGGCACGGCACACTCTTCCGCGCCGCAGAGAGACAGAACGAGACAACAAACAGCAAAACCGATCGATACGCCGTGCAACAAAATGAAATGCAAGATGTTGGGAAACATTTTCGTCGAAACGACGATGGGGAACAAATTTGTGCAGACACGATGGAAAAAAGCGGGAATTCGCCGAAAACCCTTTCAATTTCAAATAGCAATCATCGTCGAAAACAAAATAAAATTAAACAAATCCAATTATTCTTCAATGCCACGAGGGGGGTTGGGGAATTTAAAAAAAAAAAAATAAAAAAAAAAATAAATTGCCTTTCTCCATACAGGCATACATACCGCATATTTGTTAAGGAATCCATCATGAAATCCACTCGAGTAGTCTTCCAGCTCAAACATAGTTAATATTCTCTTTGCGAGATATAGTAGAGTTCAACAACGGAAAGGGATTAATGCACGTTTAAAAATGATTGCAAGTCACACAAATGTTTTAGTACTTCTGTGGAATATAAGATAATTCCTCTTCGAATATTTTTTTTTTTTTTTTTGTTTTTCGTTTTGTATTTTTTGTTCTCGTTTGGATGGATTTATTTTCGTTTTTGTTGTTTCATCCCGCTGTAAAGCGCGGCACAGAAGAGAAACGGGAAAAAAAAGAGCGAAAGAACAACAACACTATCAACACGCACCACACACAACTCATGTACGAATTCGACTGAGGAAAATTTTCGTTAAATGTGTATCTACCACCACCAACTTGAGCGTTCGATTTGTTTCTCTGCGATGAGAGTAAATTACCTACTCGTTGGAGGGGAAATTTAACAAATGTTTCACACTGGAGGGGTTTGTTTTACTTCCAGTCCGGTACGCCGAGTAGGGGAAGTGGCAGTTCCCTTTTGAATTTGGTACATTTGATTGGTCGAGCGCTAATTGAACTTCCAGACCCACGTGAGTTCTCTATATGATCATTCGTTGGAATGAATGAAACAACATCATTCACTGTTCATTTTGAATGGAATATTCGTTTTCTTCTTTTCTTCTTTTTTTTCGGATTTCGTTTTGCCGTACGTTTCGAGGGAGAAAACACAGAATTTTTGTCGCTTCTTTGGTTGGATTTGGACGCGCCTGATGTATCACAGAATGTTTTTGAAACTATTTCACAATACAAATGAACGGGAATGATTTAAGAGACATTTTGCACAATTTTTCGACAATATCCCTTGTGGAGTTTCGTAGGGAAGGCCGTCTTTTACTTGAGGGTTTAAATGCGAACCCACCACGAAAAGACGATTTCTGACACTGGAACTTTACCCGCCATTTCAAAATTGTCTAGCAACACATGGAATACATATGCGGTCGTTGTGTTTCCGCAACAAAAGAGGTTTATTTGAGGACTAATTGTGTCGACAGGGTGTAGTTAAACATTTTTGTTTTGTTTAACAATAATGTTTTCGGTTTCCCCTTGCGAAACAAAATTTTCGGGATGTTGATGAGATGGATGTGGCTGATGTGCGAGGAGTTGCAGTGGCGGATGAAACGTTTGTAATTTCTGGTCTGGAGTCAGTTCTAGTTCAGCATGGTCATCAAAATGTAGAGGATGTGGAGTAATCACGTAATGTTGTGCTGTTTCTCAATCTCTTTGCGTAGATGGATGTGGAATAACATGCAAGTGTTCATTGGGGTGCTCCATTGGATTGTACCCATCCCACAGATCACCAACATGCTGCCCGTTCTTGTAAGTGCATCATTTAAACATAGTTGCTTCCTCTCTCTAATCCACTGAGCATTGGATGTGGTAGGTGATAAAGACGAGAGAGCCTAGACATGCTCTTAAGTAACTTCTTACACGATGTGTATTCTAGACACAAAAAAGGAGTTGTTAGGAGATGTCTCCAGAGAATGCATTGCATAATCGCTTAATCTGTTTACCAAAACAACAAAATGTTGTGCGTATCACATGGACAAGTGGCCAATGCATGTCTTAACGTTGAATGAGGAACAAATTGTACACAATGACTGGGCAAACTTGATTGAGGGCCAGGTCCACCCCGAGCTGTAGCACCAAAAAAAGAAGAAGAGTGGACAGACACTTCTGTAGTGTATTCTGCTTTATAGGAACTTTGAAGAGCAATTTAGAGAGTACCATCAGAATCAGATCACCACGAAGCTCATCCATTTCCAAGTTCTCCATCAGTTTGCAAGTTTTCTGTAAAGTAAGGAGTTTCCAAAGATTTGAAAGTATATCGTCTTCTAACCCGCATGATCGACGGCATCTCCAGTCCCCTCGCTTCACCGTCATCGACTTTAACTCATCAGGCGTCATGCCCAGGCGCAACCCGGTGAGTTTTCGAACTTAGTTCCTCCACCTCGTCCCGCTCTGCCAAGCGGTCGCCTAAATGAAGGACTCGCATCGATCTTAAAGGTACAACGACAACTCATCGAAAGGAGCAAAAGACGAATCAACCAACAAATACTTCGAAAAAGAAACGCAACAACAACTCATCGAAAGGAGCAAAAAGACAAACCAAAAAATCCCTCGAAAAAGAAACGCAATCAATAACTTCCTTTAAACTTAATAAATTTATTCAAGAATTCATAGATCCTTAGCACAGCGGAATCCCAGATTACCAGCCGAACTGTCCTCCGTATTCTGAGATCGTGCAGCACAACGGTACCTAAAACAATACGACTTATGGCACAGATACGAGCCGCCTTTTTTAACTCTATTCGGATTCGCACTCCTGTCAGTTGAGTCCCACAGGTCTGATGTCCACTCCCAGACGTTACCCACTATGTTGTGCATGTCAAATGTATTCTGCGGAAACGTGTTGACAGGAGACGTAGTCTCATATCCATCATCTTTAGTGTTGTTGTCTGGAAATTCACCTTGCCAAATGTTGACCCTGCACGAGTTCGAATTCAATATTGCGATTCATGTTGCTTTATTGCGATGCATCTTACCAGTGTTGATCCTTGGGCATTAGCTTATTTCCCCAGGGAAAAAGTTTATTTTTCTTTCCACCCCGGCAGGTGGCTTCCCATTCTGCTTCGGTTGGCAGTCGTTTACCTGCCCAGGAGCAATATTTTGTAGCATCGTTCCACGATACATGCACCACTGGATGGTCCCAGTAATCTAAATGGGGAAATGGGATTATACAAGATCAAGTTTTCAATTTTGAATACCTTCCAAGCCGCTATCTGGTCCGTTGGGATTTTTCCAACTGACTCCCTTCACTTTATACCACCAAGGAGCACTTGCAACACGGAAATCATTGTATTCCTCTCGCATGTCAGCCGAGAGCAACGTTTTGAAGACAAAACTGTCACCGAATTTTTCCGCTTCTGTAACATATTTAGTACTCTCAATGAATTCCATGAACTTGCGATTGGACACCTCGTACTTGTCCATGTAGAAGTCGTCTATTTGGACATTTCGCATGGGAGATTCCCTGTCGGCCTGAAAATGTGGACTATCCGTTCCGATTTGATACTCTCCGCCGGGGATGAGAGACATCCCAAGGATTTCAGTTTCTACGGGTTCAGCTCCTGATATGCGGCAGAAGTCACTGTCTTCCGAACAGGATGCTGTTCCTTCGCCTTCATTGTCAATAACAATTGGAATTGGATCTCGTTTCAATTTATTGCAACCACAATCCAGGTGTGAGCCACCAATTAAACTTAAAACAATAAGTGCACTCAGCATCATTTCAGTTCAAAGATTGCTCCAATTCTTCTGTAAACATATCCAAATAAATAAATACCCAAGTTAACGAAAATGCAAATGTCATTTCTTGAGCAGAGTCTCTGACAGTTGTCACGGGGGGAACTGCGTTGCCAAGTGCATCAAATTGGAAAATGCTGAGAGTTTTATTAAATAAATATTTTAAAATCGCCGACTTCACTAGAAATCTATATTTCCAAATAAATGTCGGATATTTACCGCATTACGTGTTGGGATAATGCGCTTCTATTACTATTGTTCTATTTTATAAGTTTCCAATTGCAGGCGTATTGAACAAGTGCATTAAAGATTTCACAATCAACAATTTGTCGATACGATTTACTTGACAACCGTGCTTGATGGGCCAAATGTGAACGCATAAAGGCTCAACTATAATGCGCATGAGCGAGCAATACTCAACAATTGATGGACCTAATCGTTAATGTGAACGCACAAGTTGGCAGACTTGTAGTACGGTAGACAAAGCATTTTTACTTTCTCGTAATTTGACATCAAGTAAATCGTGTCTATAAATTGTTGAGTGTGAACGCCGCTGAGCTATTTAAGCACATATACAACTTTAAGAAACAGTTCCCGTGTGGGTTGATGCATAATCAATATGATCTAAAACGTATAAACAAAACACCATTCGTTGTATGTGGTCCCGCCTCGGTATTAAAGTACACCTTCTTTCCACACTACAAAAACAAATCGCACTGGTTGCTATGTTTAAGAAAAAACTACCCACATAACTCCACTCGAATCCTATCCCTTCGCCGAGATCAAAGTGTCATTGAGTAAACAAATCAGTTTCTTGACAAACGGTTGCCTTTTGAAATAATTTAAAAATATAATAACAACAAAATATAATTCAACTTGGTACCTGACCTCCTCATGCCATCCCTGTAACGAACCCCTGAATATTACGAACTGTCCGTAACGACGTATGCGGTCGCATCGCTTCATTACGTGAAGCACATTTCTTCTGGCCAGACGTGTGTGGATTTACGTCGAACAAGAAATAAGTGTCTGAAATTCAATATTCTTGCAATCGCTTCATTTTAAAATTGATATTATAAAAGTTTTTACAATTTAAACATTCAAAAGCACAGATTCGCAATGCCTGCGATTGAAAATTCCGAAACTGGCAGCAGCCGAGGTAAGCGATCCTATTAGAAAAAGAAACAATTGTACGGTCTCCTCTGCTGCACCCCCCGAGCGGGGTGCACTTTCGTTCGTTGTGTGTGATGCTCCTTCGTTTTATTTTTCTATGCAATGGTGGGGGGAATCAACGGATTTTTGTTTCAAAATTTACCGGTTATTTGGTTTTTTTTCTCTCTTCGTTTTGTTGGTTAAGATGAAAAAGGGAGTTTTGTGTGTTATTTATTTCGCCAATGGATGGATACTACTTCTGAGAGAGCACATGGGTGAAATTGAATAAGAAAATAGCAAATCTTCCATCTTGGGATTTTTCTGAACGCGTGCATAAATTGACGTCGCGCAGCACAAGATGATAAATTCGATAGGAGGGCGGATTGATTGATGTGAAGACTCAACTATTTGTTGTCAGTTTGATTGGCTTTGGGAAATCGTTACAAATTCAAAAGTTCGCATGTATAATGAGATTCGTAGAATGGAACGCAGGAAGTCCTAATCTGGATGGTTGGTGGTTGTTTTCAGATAAACCAGCCTACTTTGCAAATTATTTTGAAACTGTGAATAGCAATTGTCCATATTCCCCTTGAAATGCATAAATGTGTACAAACACCTCGTGTTGTGTACACTCAGTAGGCCAATGATCTGAGTACAATGTGCAAGTGGCTGCATGCCGGAGAGAAAATTTACACTACGTCTGCTTTGATGTCATTCGTCCAATGCAGTGGGAATCTGCTCAAGCCGTACGCATGTGTGTACCTTATCTAATTTGCTGCAAATGGCGTTGTTCTAGTTAGGTTGTCAGGTGTATCCATATTTTCTTATGCTAGGGAAGGCTCTTGCTTATTGTTTGAACTGCACTACATATCTGTTTTTATACATTATTCATGACAATGCCAGCAGCGGAATGATCAAATTGCAGTGACAGTTCCTTCATCACTTGGCGTCATAATTGCCTTCTAGAAAATTCCATCATGAATCAGTTTCTCCGAATTTCCTTCGCATTATCTGCAGATGGGCATATTAGACGACGAATAAGTTCCTAACCAATTTTAAAGTCAGTTCATTGTTCCATGGACCGCGGTACTGGCACAATGCAACCGTTTGATGTTGAAACGCCAACAAACTGAACTTAATCAATAACTCGTCACATTTGCCTTGGATTCCCTTGTTCGCATATCGGCGAGAAAACGCTGTGCTGCCTATTATTCTCTTGCTGACCATGTGCGAGGCAAGGTTCAACGTCATTTGATGTGATTTTCCAAAACGTATACGGAATTAACTGAATGTTGAGGCTGCCACAGCAATGGTACTTAGAAGTAACAAGCATGTCCGTAACCAGATTCTGCAGGTGGTACAAATGACGAACAATCGGTCCAATTGTGTACAGGTTTATCACTTAAAGTGAACACCACCTCGAAAGGTTGTAGTCAGAATGAGAGAGGAGCGTAGGCTTCTCTGTTTTGTTTCCACACAATTGTACATTTTTTCATCTCCTTCCCATAGTGACACGGTCTCTGCGTAAACGCCTGACATCTGTTGACACAGATTCGTCCAGCAGACCTGGAACACCAGTGTTGACAAGTCTACAAACCCTCCAGGAAGCAGGTGAGCAACAAAAACGTCTCAATGACCATCAGACCCCATAATAATCTCAATCTACATCGTTTAGTACTGACTCCATCAAAGCGAGCCACGCGTCGAGCATCGATGACTACTCCAGTGCCGACACCATCAAAACTGAAAAGTCGCGTCAACTCAACCGAGGTTCTAAACAGTCCAGCACGACGCAGTACGAGACGTCGCAGTTTGTCCACCAATGAGCAGGAGGATACCATTACGCACACAAAATCTAAAGAACCAGCATTTGATTCAGTAAAAGAAGAGGAAACCGTGGGAAAGAGTCCAGAGCTCAAGTCGAAAACTACCACATTTCTATCGCCAATATCCGCTTTGGTACGTCATAGCGATCGACCCAGATCAGCGACACCAACTCCGGAAAAAACAAAAGCCTCTGAAGTACTAAAGTCGAAATCACCAGAAATGAGCCCAAAAGTCTTGCAGCGCATGAGGAGCCCAAAGGTTATCTTGAAAAAGGAGCACATTGGTGGCGAAGCAACGTCGCATAAAAAAAGCCCCACCATGGTTGATGCCACACCCGAAAAGATGAAAAAAACAAATGAGACTGGAAGCAAACAGAATTCCGTGACAAAAAAGCAACCAACGCCACTTAAACCCCTCGAAACGTCTCAGAAGAGTGACGATGCAAAGCTGAACACAAGCCAGCATCATACACCATCGAAGAAGGCGGTCGAGGATAGTCCAAGGGGAAGCAGCATGCACACGGAGAACGAGACTACCTTGAGTGCCACCGAAGTGACTCAACCCTGTCCGATACCGAAGAAGGTGGGACGCCCAAGGAAGCTTAAAAACGTTGGATTCAACAACACCGCCGACGAGGACGTGGAGAAAAGTGTGTTCCCCAAAACTCCTGGACTCACTAAGAGCAAGAGCTACATACTGGACTCGTCCAAGACGGATGGCAATGAGTCCGTCAATAAGTCCGAGAGGAAATTGGACGATTCACGTGGAAGCGGATCCATCAATAAATCCGAGAGGAAATTGGATGATTCTCATGGCAGCGGATCCATCAATAAATCCGAAAGGAAATTGGATGATTCCCATGGAAGCGAGTCCATCAACAAATCCGAGAGGAAATTGGATGATTCGCATGAAGAAACTGAAAAGGATTCCGTCAAAGATGACGCCATGGAGGAGGACAATGATATTTTGGACGCAAAAACACCGTACAAGCTGAAGTTGAGCACACTCGAGAGCAGCACGCCAATTCAAAATACCTCGATCAAGAAGAACAAATCGATTGATCAGAAGAACACCTCGGCGGCCAAGGACAGTGAAGAGTCTAAGGAGGATTTTGCCTTTCCGAAGTCGTGGTCACATTCAGTGTCTGGTACAGTGAATGATATCATCAAGATCGATAGCATTATCTCGGAGGAATCTTTGCAGAAGAAGTTGGAGGAGGAAAAGGTAAGTCAGAATAAATCTCAATTATTTGTTGTCAGTCACAGTGGAATGGGTGCCTGTCATCTCAACATTCTCGTGACTCTCTTGGGCACTTGCCCTTCGATGCGATTGTATTGATGAATGTTTCCAGAGCATAATGGATGTACGTATATTTAAGTCAGCTCATCAAATGTTGCACTGCGACCGTAATTTTCGCTGCACCCACTTTCGTTTGGTTCGTTCACTTTTGACAGAACAATTGTGGGTGCTTTCGGCCATGTTTCTGGCTACTTTTCGTGCAATTTTGACACAGCTGAGCTTAAGGGTGCGTGCGTTGCTTATGGTTGACGAATAACACGTTCGCGGACAGTTGAAATTTAAGTTTCAGCTAAAATTGAACGGCAATGCCACTCTGTCCGCGAGCGTGTTAAGGTACATCAGTAAACTCTAAAATTCAGCTCTTGTCGGCGCATTACTCTGGCTTCATTTATTAAACACCCAGGTACCTCTTAATTTCAGGCGATTAACAATAAAAGCGCAAACAGCTCAAAATCCCCGCTAAAGAAGCGATCATTCGCCGATGATACCGACGAGGACTTAATGGACGAGGACGATCTGTTGGTGTGCGAAGACGACGACGAAGAAGAAGAAAAGGAATGCGAAAAATCCATGTTTGTCGACGACGAAGCAATGGAGGTGCCCGAAGGTGAAGAGTCGATGGACTCCGAAGAGAGAGCTTACTTGGAGGAAAACGAGGTGCCCGTGTATGCCGAGTCGATTGGCAGCGAGGACACCATGGAGGACGAGGGGGAAGAGGAAGCCGACGAAGAAGATGCAGCGTTTGTTGTGTCCGACACCGAGGAGATAATGCATGAAGAATCCGATTCGGATGATCCAAAGAAAGCGAACAAGAAATACAAGCGAATCATGCGAAATGCCGATTCGTCCGACGAGGAGTCAGCACCTGCCAAGGGGAAAGATGATGACTTTTGTCTTATCGTTGATTCCAGCGTGGAAGAGATGCCGACGAAGGAAAAAGCGGATTCTTCGAATAATTCGAGCAAGAAGGAGATCAAGCTTGAAACAGAGTTTCCCGAAAAAGAATCGTGTTTGAGTATTTTAATGAGATCCGTCAAGAGCAAGAGCGAAAGGATGTCGCTGAGTAAGAAAATGGAAGATCAACAGGAGAAGGACGATGATGATGCTGAGGCCGTAACGGATGCAAATGCATCCCGGAAAGAAAGGAAGTCATTGAAGAACAGGAAATCCGTTGGAGCTGAACAAAAGTCCACAACCGAATCTCAAGAAGACCTCGGTGAAGCAAAACCTGTGACCACGCCCAGCAAGAGGAGGCCAATTCACAAGGAGGAGGCTGGCAACGAATTGAGCACTAAAAACCGAAGGGTCTCGTTGTACGTTGAAGACTTGGACTCCGAAGCACCTACCGATGCAGATGAAGTGCCACGACTTAGCTTGTCGAAGAAAGAAAGAAAATCTCTGAACACAAGCAAAGGCGAAGACGGGCGCCGCAAATCGTTGATGACACCCGAGAAAGGCGACCCGCCTGTGAATAGCCCCAGCAGACGTAAATCGCTTAAAAATCAGGAAGACGACGTCAGTCGCATTGAAATTCAAAACGAAATCAAGATGTCATCTTTCGAAGAGTCTGACGCCAGCACAGAGGTGGAGGTGTCTGCACCAAAACTGTCAAAGAAGGAACGGAAATCGTTGAATAAATCCAAAGCCGATGCAAACAAAGATGTGGCAGATGCCGTGCGTAGTCCGTACAAGAGGAAATCGCTGAAAAACCACGAAGAGAACCACGACACCGGCTTCGATGACGCCGAATCGGAGACAAAGAGTCCAAATGAGTTATCTCTGCAGGATGAGTTGAATAACGCGAGCAAAGCAGAGACATCGACTTCAAGCAGGAAGGGAAGGAAGTCTGTAAGCAACAGCGTTCAGACGGTGGCAGGATTGGATGATGAGGACATTACCGACGTCGAAATGGTTGACGCTGAAGAGTCTGCAGAAGACGGGGAAAAGGAAGTGGAAAAAACGCCCACCAAAACCGCGAGGATGTCAGTGAACAAGAGAAAGTCGCAAATTTACCTAGAAGACAGTGAAAAGGAGTCGAATTTGTCAGCAAACGAGTCTGTGCACAAATCCGAAACCGATCCATACGAGCAAGGTGCCAGGGATGGAGACGATGAAGGGGACAAGCCGAATTATATGAATCTGTCGGCCAGGAGTGACAATCCGAAATCGCCAAAAGGAAAGAATAACTCTATCCTCAAACCATCGCGAAAGTCCATCGCGAACACGGATGCAGCAGAAGCCGTGCGCAGTCCTTACAAGAGGAAATCGATCAAAAACCACGAGGAGAACCACGACACGGGGTTCGATGATGCCGAATCGGAAACAAAGAGCCCGAATGAGCCTGGCTCGACAGAAGGCGGCATGTCAGTGAACAAAAGCAAATCAGAAAAGCGGCAGGAAAAGGACCCGAACACAGAATCTGATGAGGAGCCAAATTTGTCACGAAACAAATCTTTGCACAAAACTGACTCCGGTCCAGAGGAGGAGCCAGTCGATGAAGAGAAAGTCGAAGCCGAAAGTGACAACAAATGTGGTCCAAAGTCACCCAAAGGAAAGAACAACTCCACACTCAATCAATCTCGAAGATCTCTGAGCAAAAGTGTCGCAGCTGAAGTGATTGGCTATGACGGTTCCAATGAAGACGACTGCGAGGAGAACAAACCCTCTGACGCATCACAGACATCGTTGAACACGTCGAAAAGTAATAACAGGAAATCGCTGAAGCGCACGTCAACGGAAGAATTTTCCGATGAGACCGAAGAGCAGCGCAAGCCTGATGAACAGTCCGTCGACCTAAGCAAGTCGGACAAATCGATTCTATTCGTAGAAGAAGACTCAGATGCCGAACCGGTAACAGCCTTCGAAGTGTCCGTGAGAGTCCCAGAAGAGAAGTCCCTGAATTCGCCAAGAATCAACAGGAAATCAATGAATCAGAGCATTTCTTCGCCAAGAATCTCAATCAAAATTGCTTCACCACGAGTCGCAACCAGAGTTGCTACTCCAAGAGGAACGCCCAAAATTGCTACTCCCAGAAAAATTGCCTCCAGTCTGAACGTAGAATCGGCTTCGATCAGAGAAAGTGACGATGATACGGAGGAGAACGTTGCCGAAATGAGCAAGGTGATGGAATTCCTTGGCGAGGAAGAGAGCGAAAAGAGCTCTCCACCAAGTCTCAACTCCACCCGAAGGAAGTCGCTCAACAAAAGTAAATTAGACGAAACATTCCATTTAGAGTCAAACAATTCGCTGCTTTCGCGACGCGACAGCTTGCATCGCAACATCCTTCAGAAGTCGCTGAATCAGAGCAAAATTCTCGGAAAACTTCGTGGCAAAGGCGCCGAAGAGGATGGCGATCGTGATGCAGACGTTTCCGGATTGTTCTCAGACGAGGAAGAAGTCGAAATTGTTCGGAAGGTGCTGCCCGACAAAGGACTTAGTGTGTCGCTCAGTGGCATTGAATGTAAAAAGCGAAAATCAAAGAGTGTCGAGGAACAATTCCACAAGTCGTTCACAATTGGCGTGTCTCTGCGCAACTCAGGAGCAGCAGCATGCTTTGAGAAAAACGATACCCCTTCGTCCCCCGATTTAATAGAGTCCTGCAGCAATGTGTCGATATCTGAGAAAGATGATCTGGAGAAGATAGAGAATATAGAAGCAGTTGGCCCGTACAAGCCAAGGAATTCGCTTTCAAAAATCGCCTACAGGAGTGCAGATGAGAATTCAATCAAAGCAAAGTCAAAGCGCTTCAGCCTTTACGCTCCGGAGGGAGGTGCTTCGCAGTCATTCGTTGAAAACTTGGCAGAAGAAAAGAAGAAACTGCATTCGAAGCGGAGCCGCAAATCGAACAGCTTCTGCGGAGTTGCAGAGCCGTCCGAAGAAACAGCAACTCCGGCCGAGGAATCGAAGCCACAGAAAGCGCAGACGCCACCAGAGACTTCAAAGTCGGAGACTAAGACCGACATCCAGCGTATTCTGAGCCGTTGCGATGAAATTTTGGAGGCCGCAAATCGCGCTAAACGCGAGATCAAGTTGAATGCCAGAAAGGTAAGCCGGTATTTGTAACACATAGCGTTAGCAGTTGTGATAGAGGTTCTATTTTAGACAAAGGTGAAGAAGCCAAAGTGGATGGACAAGGAGGAGAAGCCAAAGGTGGAGGAGGAAGAAGTTAAGATTCCACTAGTGAGCAAGAAGGAGATCAAACGAAAAGGTATGCTCAACTATCAAGTGTAATTAACTGAAATTACTAATATCCCATCCGTTGTCTTGCAGAGAAAATGAGGAAGGAACTTGCCAAAGCTATTAAGCACTCAACGGCCATGCTGAAGACTATTGATCCGAAATTGGTGAAGAAACTAAAGCTCGCGGAAGTGGTAAGTTTTCATTCAGATCTTAGTCAGTGAAGCAAAGTTGTTAATTTGGTTGCAAAGTTGTATGTATCGTAGTTTCTATTAAATCCTCATCCCTGCAGCTCCTGCAGGGGTCGCTGTAGGGGGCTCCAATTTTCTTGTGTGTGAGCCCAAGCATGCGACCTTACTGAGTGTACTTGTCTTTTTTGGATTAATTGAAGGCCATATTTGCCTCAAAGTCTTGCAAGTGTTTAGTTTTATCCATCTCCGATTATAAATTTTTATAACTAGCTTATTCAAAATAATCACTCATGCTTTAGTTTTTTTTCTAATTAAAATATTTACGACAGTCAAACCCACCCGATGCCAGTCGCATTTAATTATTACAAAGACGTATTTCCGAACGCGCTCCTATCTAACTTTTGACAAGTCGTGTGTCTTCGCTTATTTTGACGTTTGCGCTGACATGTGTTGAGTGAAATGCGAGGGTGCGTGCGACTTGCGTAATTAAAGTCACTGTCAAACGCCTATTACATTTTGTTGATTCCTAAAATAACTTGCAGTCCATTTCGCTTGGCGTCGTCGTTAGTGTATCTAGCCATAAGTCTACAAACTATGGTGAGCAACATTGAGGTTAAACGTGTGTTGTGAATAAGAAACCATCATTTGACACAATTTCGTGCAAGAGGCATGTATACAAAATGATGACGTATGATGGTCTACTTGTAAATATGATCCACCAAACTTGAGTCTGGTTGGTCTACATTTTGGTCAGAAGGTCCTTGCTAGAGTGGCTTGCTACCCATTGATAGCAGTCCCACTGAGGCCAGAGTAGGCCCGTCGTGTTACTGATTAAATGCTAAAACAACGATTCATTTATTTTTTAGAAACCCGAACCTGTGGTCACTGAAGAGGAGCCACCACCGATGTCATCGAAACGTTTACCAGCAGATTTTCTGGACGAACTCGAAGAAGTGCCGAAGCCAAAAAAGAAAAAGACAAGAGGTAATTATTTGGCACAAATCATCCCTCGAATAGTTACTGATGTACGTATTCATTTAACAGATGTAGAAGTTACACCACCATCAGATAAGGAGAATTCAAAGAGGAGCTCCAATAAAGCCCAGCCTCGCGCCGAAGGTCTTTTGGATGGGCAGAAGAAGAAGAAAAAACAGAGCAAAGAGATCCTCCAAACAGCTTCAGGAACAGTCATTGTTGAGCCGGTGACTCCGAATAAGTTGAAATTCCAAAATGGCTTCAGAGAAAGTCCAAAGACACCAGTTGGCTTTAAAGTGCAGGACATTAACGATTCCACAGAGAGAGAGAAAGCCAAGAAACGGGCAAAGAAACTATTCGCCACCACGGGTGCCTTTGAAGAACATGACGTATCCCATTCGAATTCGAAGACAAACAATAAAAAAGCAAAAAAACCTAGGTTACACATTGAGGAACCAGTCTACTCGCTACCTAAAACCCAATGGACATCGTCTGGCATGTTTGTTGAGGAAGACATCTACACTGTTCACCATCCGTTGGCCAATTCAACGGCTACACAATTTCAGGTCTCCACTTTGGGTGGCACTAAGAAATCAACGAAATCCTCAAAGGTTGTGTCCTCCGAACACATGTCGACAGCTTTGAACTTCAAAAAGAATGCACTCTTTAGCGAGAAAGTGAAGCGGGAGCCGGCGCGTAATCTTCTGCAGCGCAATGAGAGGAAGCTTATCAACAATCGTTACTAGTTACTTGTGTTGTCCTTGTGAAATTCTGTTCGTTTAGTTTACACAATATTTCTGAATGTTTAATGAAAAGTGGTTCACTTTTCGTGTCACTCATTTATTTTTTTTTTTCCCTTTTGTTAAACATGAATATAGATATAAATATGATACCATTAATTGTTCGTTTCAATCATCTTAAGGAGCAAGGAGATACTCCTAATTATCTCTGTCATTGCTCCAGTCTTTAGCAGTTGAGAAATACATGTATCTCTGGGAGGATACTTCTTCCACGATCTACAAGGCTTTACAAATATTCTTTAGTCTTTAAAACCATCGGGATGGGTGAACATCAAGCATTCCTCACGGTCCTGACGATGACTACCACGTCTTACTTAGGAAGACGTGGCAAATGCCCGCCTACCAAGACCCTGCTTACCTACATTCTCAAGATGATCTTCGCTTCCACCACGTTAACACCTACGCGATGCACAGTGCAGTTCGGCACAAGGATTTCCGAGCGGTTTGAGACCGCACTGGAATTCGGCAAGGAGATTCGCTGTCGTGTGATTTCTTCAATTTGGTACTGGAGAGGATAGTGCGGAGGGCAGCTGTAAACACGGAAGGCACTATCTTCTACAAGTCGGTCCAACTGTTGGGCTGCGTCATCCACTTACCTCCCCGTTACCGTCTAAAACACATCATTGGTCAACAATCATCGCTCATCGTCATAGCCCATCACCCCTTCGCCTAGATGCAGAAGCCACGCCTATACTGAAGACAATCAAAAAATGCTGCCCGATACTCGGAGACCGAATGCATTGTTTCTGAACTGTACATTCAACGCCTGGGAGCTGGCCTTAAGGTCGATGAGGACAAAACGAGAAAAATGCTGTCGACTAAGAAACGTTCCGTCACACACCACGTGGGACAAAATATCACGATCGGCAGCTACAATTTTGAGGTAGTTCAGTAGTTTGTCTACCTTTTGGCAAACGTGAGCTCCACAAACGACATCGTAGTGGGGATCTGGAATCGCTCTTGGTAACCACTTCGATTTGTCAAAACATCTAGACTCAAAGCTCTAGAAAACTCTTATTTTGCTTCCTGCTGTATGAAGCCGAAAACTGAACGATACGCAAACAGCAGAGCTGTTTCTTGGTACAATCGGAAGAAAAATTCTACTTCGGATATATGGTCCTGTCTGCCAGAAAGGTGAATGAAGGAGAAGACACAACCGCGAACTCTACGAGCTGTATCAAGATGTGGATGTATTCCGGAAGACAAAAAATCCAGCGACTGCACTGGCTTGGCCACATCGAGCACATGGACACCAATGCTATAGCTAAGAGGGTGTTAGAATCCCAGCCTCCAGGTTTGAGAAGGAGAGGAAGACCGAGCCTCCGGTATAAAGACCAAGTTATCGCGAATGCAAGACAGCTGGGTCTGGATAAATGCAAGCAGCGTGCCCAGGACCGTCAGCGATGGTGGATGTCATTGGACTCTAAAAGGGACGTTGATAAAAGTCGTTGGATAAAGCGCGTGCAGCGTAGGTCTAGGCACATCAAGGCAAAAGAAAAGGCACGAGGAAAAGAAGTTCTTATTGAACAAGAGGTTCCCCTTGTTAGAAAACATGTGCGAAACTTGGTTGAAAACTATGTCAGTGGAGATTGAAAAAGTTGCGAGTGAAAGGTTTAGCATCGTGGATTATTTATTAGCAACCAGAGATCTGCAGCGATATTCCGCAATTATTCGTGCAATACATGTGAATTGGTTTTTTCCTACGACTCATTGGTCCTTTATAAAATATGTATCCCCATCGGATTGACTGAAATGAGTACATGTTTGTGCTAAGTAATACACACGATCGCTTAGGTTGCTATGACCATACATACTTGCACCGCCTTTTATAAATAATATGATCGCATGCCAATCTCTGTTAGCATCCAAATCAGATGCAGAAACCTTTAACGACACAACGTATCTGTGTGCACTATGATGACCCATTAAAATGGTGGAAAAGCAAACATACACAAACCTGGCATTGCTGGCCAAGAAACCTTTGTTCTCCCACTGCAGGAAATATTGTAAAGATAACCGATCAAAGTGTTTATTTTTACTCATTTCATTAGTTTCATTCATAAAATATTATAAGTCTTGTTTCCCGAGTAATACCGGCGAATGCGGGTACCCGGGTAGTTACCCGAAAATGCGGATACCCGTGTAAATATCCGGGTTTACGGGTAATAACCGCATTTCAACGGTATCTCTAGGGCGTGATGCGTAAACAAAAATTTTGTCAACGACCATACTATGCTGAAAAAATCGGTTCTCGTCCGATCACCGAAATCAAACAGCATCGGGCGCGGTTAGTACTTGGATGGGGGACCGCTTGGGAACACCGCGTGTTGTTGACACTTTTTGGCCCCCAGTCCCCAACACTACCCCACAACATCAACCACCAACACCCCATGCCAATTATTAAAACAACAAAATCCAATTTTATCTTTTTTAATTCTTGTCAACGATTTTCATTGCATATTCTTGGGTATTCAAATAATTACACACACCCTCTGTGTGCGTGACCTAGGGTGTGCGCGCATGTGTCTGTTTGCTTGGGTTTGTTTGCATTGTTCAAGCAAAGCTAAATTGAAGAGCAACTTAGGCCGCTTTTACATAACATACAAATATTTCCACGAACTTCGTTGCACGCTACTGTACAACATCTGTCACTTTTACGCACGGACGAGTGTGTCTTGGATAGGGACAACTACTGGTTGTTTCCATCATGTTCTCATTTCTCTTATGTATCATTCCTTCTCTTTCTATCATCTTTATTAGCAAAAATAAATTAACTTGCTCATTTGTTCATTTACTTCTGCTCACTGTATTCTAGGCACTTGTGATCTTCTTGAGTGACCGCCAGAAATCAAATACAAAATTATATGGATTTTCGAGTGTAGTGTGGAGATAACCCACTTCAGGCAGAATTACCTGGTTCATGGAAATTGGTGCATAAAATAAGCGGCTTGCGCACAGATTTCTTATGATTTTGTTGCAATCCGTAAAGTTACAGTGGAACACTCATTTAAAAACAAGCACCAATACGCATTCCATATTTATAACACAAAATTGGCCGCTGAAGTAGTTGTAGAATCTAAGCAAGGTCCACTATTCACAAAATGTACACACTCCACGGACGGTGGTGGTGGTTTGAGTCGATCTCAAATGAGTATTGAATTTTTCACCGCCTGTCTGCGTTTTGTGATGTTCATTTTTTTCGAGCTGATGTCAAAATCTGTTTCTTCATTCAGAACAACCAATTTTTATCCAAACCTGAGCAGACGTAGATTTCCACAAGCATTGAATATGTTACCAATTACGAATAAGTAGGGGAACAAATCATTACCTGCTTTAGCTAGAATACGTTCCAAAAAGGTAGCGAGAGATCCCAAGGCAGATACCCAAGGCAGGCGACGCCACTGCCTAAGATTGCAGACCTATCACCATTTCCTCTTTTCTCTTAGAGACATTGGAACGCTTAATAGACATTCACGTCAGGGATCAGGTAGCCAGTAGCTTTATCTCTATCTCTTGCATCAAAATAAATATATATAGCCTTGGCGGTTTCGTCGGAGTTTAACAATATAACCAATGAGGCAATTCAGACAAGCCTCCATAAAGCAGAGTTGCAATCGCGTCATCCCTAGGTAACCTATGACCAGGACGGTGAGCACGGGGACACCCTAAATATCTTCTCACACAGCTAACAGCAATTCAAAGATCGGCCTGCCTAGGAATAATGCATTGCCTTAGAACAACACCGTCTTATTCCTTATTCCCCTTACCTTATTCTGAAGCAAAACTGCGGCCTTATCGGCCCTGAAACTTAGAGAGCCGGCGGCACAACACAACAAACAAACAGACCACCACCAATTCTAGCCCCGGATAATATATTCTATGTACGATTTCCGCACCGCAAGCAATGGCAGGAGCAACTGGTATCAGTCAAAGAAGAGTCAAATATTCCGTAGCAGCGAACATTCTGACATCGAAACATAAGTTAGCGTAGACAAAGCGTCAATGAAATATGCTTGGTAATTCGCATATTGGCATTCAAAGATACGAAAAAGTAGACAGTCTTGCGAGGGCTAGATCTGAACTCGGGGAATCTCTAGCAAATCCCTTCTGCATACATGCCACAGGTCGCTAAGTTCCATAAGAAAAAAATTGGAAGATAAAGCTCATCAATGATCAGTTTTAGTCGCAAACAAGTGTTCATGCTTCTAGGAGTCCATACTGGGCTTTGTGTCATTATTTATCCCGCGGCCGTTGTGCTCGGTGGAAGCTGTATTAAAAAACTAAACTAAAACTTAAAATTATCGTAACCTAACTAACGCTACACGCTTGCCACTCGTGCCTGTTCTTATCTTGCCAATTGTGCAAGATATCGTGTTACGAGGTCGTGATGATGGTGAGTCGATGGGCGGCAGGGATGGTAAGTCAACAGCAGGTGGCTGCTGCGAACCAATCGTGTAAACTTGTACATGCATTGCATCCGAATATATGGTCTCTCGTTGAAGCTCCCTTAGCATTGTAGCGTTTTTCAGGTAGAAACATGCAATAAAAGAAGCACTTTGTTTGGCTCAAGAACAATGTAATATCCAATGTTCGAACAGCCAGGCCGCAATTAAAGGCTCAACTATAATGCGCATGAGCGAGCATTAGCTAGTGTCAAACGCGCATAGGTGAGCGAGCGAATACACCCACACCTATGATGTCCTATTCACTAGGCTCAACATGGAACCTAGCGCCGCTTGTGACAAAATTTAGTACTCGATGAATTACATCGAATTATGACAGAGGTCTGCTGGGAAGGAATTTGTATTGAAAATTCAAATTTGGTGGAAATAAAAATTTGTTAAAGTATATATCCAATTATTATTTTCGGTTGCAATTAATAGTGAAATATCAAGAAAAAGTATGTCAGTTTTGTTATAAGTGCTTGTCAAGTCGTCTGAAGTGATAGTTTACTTGGAATCGCGTAATGAGAAATATAAATTAGAATATAATTATAAATATAATTAGAATTTTCAGCTGCATTTCACTTCACTGAATTTGTTTTAATTCATTTGCTAACCGTATCTATCAATATAACAAATATAAAGTTCACCATTCACATCATTTTTTTTTGAAGAATGACAACACAACAACTATTTTGTGTAAAACTGATGGCTTATTGCATTTTTTTTTTAAAACAGTCTCCTGCTAAAACTGTCACAACTGAAGGTCTGTCAATCGCGTAATACCAAACATGGGCACATGCACTCGGCATTCAACCATTATCTGGAATTAAAAATATTACTTTTCTACTTAATTTCACGTTTTTAAATCACCACCACATTTCAAAATTTCTATTCAAATTCCTTCCCGCCAGTGAACTGTCAAAATTCGATGAAATTCATCGAGTACCACAAATTTCCGCCAGAAGTTTGCTGCTACAAGTGAAAGATTGCGAACATTTCGTTAAGCATGTGCAAAACACGTGAAATGAATCGCACTGCGCACAGAAATAATATGCGAATGTGACAGATAAAACAAAGACGAGAAAACAAATTTGAAAAATAAGCAAATCAAACACATAATCGACCTGGAAACATGAGGAATTTATAATAAATCAAAATTAAATAAAAAAATTAAGCAAGCAACGGAAGAATTTCTGACAGGAGGCAATGCACACATGTGTTTATTATAGTTACTCATGTTTTTTAGCAAACATGACGAAAAAGTTCGTCCAAACTTGACACTAGCTCATGCTCGCTCATGCGCATTATAGTTGAGCCTTAAGACAGCCTTAGACAGGGTCATGTTCAATTCAAAAACATCATCGTCGTCGGAACGAGATGGCTGAGCATTTCAATGTATGTACACCTCACGTGGGTGCCGGGACACTGTGACATATCGAGCAATTGCGAAGACGAGGTGTTCTTAAGCGATCACTCTGATTGCTCAGACTAAGCAGACCTTAACATAGGATGCTCATCGGAGTCATAACTGGGCACTTCGCAGTTGGCATACACGCCCGCCGGATAGGTGTCTCATGATTTCTGCATGGATGAAGAAGTGGTAGAGAACACAAATCTAGTCCTCTGCTCATTTAGCGCTCTGGCAGATCGTATGTACTCACATCTACGGGGCCTATTATTTCACTACAGCGCTACGTGCTACACAGCCTGCAGCCAAGACACCATTTAGCAGCTCCTGTTCCATAGACAATTTCCGAGATTGTTTCATCGAGCTTACCCGTGATTAATAAAGATCGGCATAGCATCACTCCATGTCAGCTCGAGAATAAAACAAAGTCCTTAGTTTTTAGTTGTATTATTTTCAGTTTTGTTTTTATTACAATTCTATATGTGCAATCAATAGTTACAAAATTTATACAGTTTTTTTTTTGTTATTCAACCTAAGACTAAGTCTTATCAATCTAATGACTTACAAATAAAGCGGATCATTTGTTTAATTTCTTTCTTTTTTTTTTTGTTTTTTTTCCATTTTTTCTTTTCATTTTTTTTTTCCATCGAAATTATCCATAAATTTAGATCACGAACAGTTAATTTAAAATTCACACAATAATATACAGAGATTTTGATATATAAACAGCGGTTATTGCAAAGAGAGGCACGATCCAATCGAATTGGTGTTAGTAATTTGTATTGAGACGCAATTAAGAATTTCTTAAATTACTCTCTGGTTCCTTGAAGGTCTATACATGTAAATATAAATAAAGTTTAAATAGTTGTTTGTTTGTTTCAAATTGAATTTAAATAAATGAATGATTTAATTAAGTTCATATGCATGCAAGACAAGCTAAAAAAATGTACTTGTCACTTTTCTTTGAGAACAATTAACAAAAAAAAAGACTCACTCTGTCTCACTCTCTTTCTCTCTCTCTCTCTCTCGATCGAACACATGTTTACTTTGAAATTTATTAAGTTTCAATAATTACAAGTTACTAGGCGGTCCTCTGGATCGATGTCCGTAGACACCGGAATGTCTAGAGCCGGGACGTGAATGAACAATTGCATAATGATCGGTATCAATTGGTAATGACCTTCAAGAACAGTATTTTACGAATTATTACTTAGTATCCTCGGTTATTTGTTGTTTAATAATAGTAATAATTAAGGTAAGAGCAGTACTATTCATACCACTTTTTTTTTTTTTTTTTTAGAAGATAAGCCTGCACGAGTGCAGGCCTTTCGCAAGATGAAATTGTAAAGTATTTTGTTTTGTTTTTTGTTTTTTTTTGTTTTGTGTTAGACTATTTCAGAATGTATACTTTTAATTGAATATGAGTTAGGTAAACTGTGTCTATTTGGCAGGCTGCTACTGTACAGATATTTATTTAGGAGCAAAAATACAAAACAAACAAAATAAAATGTAATGTGGAGTGTTGTTGAGTTGAGAAATAAAGTAGGAGTTACATGCTTAGTATCTATCAGACCTATTTGATTGAATCGTTGAGCCCCCACTCGTGTATCCCTTGTTGTGACCTTCTCGTCCGTGCAGCGAATACCGTGAACCGTATTGGCTTCCATGCCAGCTGCGATAGGGATCGTATTCCTCAATGATTGATGCTTCCTTTTCGATTATCTGTGAAGAAGAATAATTCAATTTGTTAATGTAATGAATTTGGGCTTATCATCATTGATTTTGCTAAATTTATTGACTAAACTACATTTATGATGTAGATTTCGTTGTCTTCCGTAGATAACTTCTGTCAAATGTCCTCTCCGGGATTTCGTGCTACTTCTAATTTCGATGACTATTCGACACTCGTCCGTCTTTGCAGAATGACGATGGAGAATGCCCGTTGCTCCGCCACGTTCGGTAAAGATTACACCGAGACCTTTGATGTCAAAATAGGATTTAGACAGGCCGACGCACTGTCATGCGATTGATTTAATATCATTCTGAAACGTCAACACCATAGACACGATCTTCCACCAATCTGTGCAAGTGCTCGCATATGCCGATAACATTGACATCTGCTGAAGGACACAATGGGCTGTCAGTAGGGCGTTTGTGAGCATCGAGAAGAAAGCGGCTAAGATGGGTTTTGCGGTCAATGAGGACATACTTTAGTATATGCTGTCTACGAAAAAGGTCCACAAACACCGACGTCTTGGACAAAACATCACTATAGACAGCCATAACTTCGAAGTTGTGAAGGAGTTTGTTCATCTAGGCTTCGAAGTTAACGCAAGCAATGACACGACCGCGGAGGTAGAATGACAGATCATCCTCACCAATCGCTGTGTCTTTAGGCTTGGAAGGCAATTAAGGAATAAAGCAATCTCTCGGAGAACCAAGACCTTGATAGTTCCAGTCCTGCTGTATGGCACAGACGCATGTTCATTTTTGGTGGCTCCGAGAGGAAAGTCCTTCGTCTTTGGTCCCGTATGTACTGATGGTGTCTAGGTCAAACGAGTTCGAGTCTCTTGTCTCAGATGGCTAAGTCATGTACAGCAAATGGACACCAATGCTCCGGCCCGGAAAGTCTTCGACTCCAACCCCGAGGGACATCGCGGTAAAGGACAACCACGCCCCGGTAGCGTACGCAGCTGGAAAGGAGCCTCAATAAGCTGAACGTGCGTAGCTGGAAGCAACTAGTATAAGACCATGCTAGATGGAGAGGCATGTTGGCTGAGGCCCAGGTCCATCCGGACAGTAGTGGCAGCCAAAGAAGAAGATTCGACACATATTGGTTACTGCCTCGGTTATAACTTGACGGCAACGGGCTGAGCGATAATAGATTTCAGAGTCTACAGTGAACGACGATGGAAAGGCTTTAGGCATCCGCAATAGAGCCTGCTTAGGCGGACAGAGGACTTTGTCCATCATAATCTGTTATAATAATAAAATGTGGTGGCGCGTGACGTTGTTGGTATCTGCGTCGACTCCTACGCACTTGGACCTACCTGCCTAGGTTCGATTCCTGGTACGACAAGGAAATACTTTTCACGGCCCCACCTCTTTCGAGTCACTGACAAAGAGCCAATGAGTTATACTGTCTAGAAAAAGCTTCTCAAAACTGGCCGTTCGGAGTCGGCATAAAACTGTAGGTCACTTCCACTCGTAATAGAACAATAGCACGCAGAACACGAGTGGTTGCTGAGAAGCTAGGCCCTGGCCCTCTACGGGCTGTGCGAAATGTCCCTACTCCCTACTACAAGGTCAAAATTCATGCATTACAGTGGGTTTTCACAAATTCTACACGCTTGGCAAGTCGCGAAATAAACATACACAGGCTCACATCGCCTGGCGTTGTCCTGATAGAACACAATTCATCTCCTATGGGCCAAAGCTGCCCGCTTGAGAAATCCAAATGTGGAATGCATCACGACGGATGAAGTCGGTCATCTTTTAACATTTTATCGTCGTAGTGGGGTTGGATCAATTTTCGACGCAACGTGCATATTCATTGGGCACCTCACAGCAATCTGGCAACTACGAACGCTACGGATTCTGGGCCTTGGCGCTTGAGCAGATTCTCCATACGCATCCAGCTACAATTCGATGAGGTGTCATGAGACAATAATTTCCGAAAATGACGTTACTACGGCCGTTACATTACCGAACGATGTTGACTACTTTTTTTTTTAACTAACATGCATGACGTTGTTTTTCTGGAACGACGATGTCACGTGTCACGGCTGGTGGATCAGTGGCGTGACTAATTTCCAAGAAGCGTCATTTCTCAGAATTGTGACTACCACTTAACACCACTAAATGTGCCCGAGTAAGCTTGCGTCAACTACTCTACTTGTGTAGCGCTCTGGCAAGATTACACCTAGGGGCCAGCTATTCCAATAATATCAACGAGTTAAACAGTGCCAGCTAAACTGCTTCGTCGTAAGCACAAACTGGTGCCAACTGGTGGAGAAGTCAATCCGTGTGGTAGCACAATGGGCCTACTCTGGCCTAAAGCCGTAAATGTCAGCCTCTTCTTGCACTCAGCCATTCCTACTTAACCTAACCTAACATAAGCCTTCATTGATATATCCGAAATGCTTGCTTGCGATGTACTGCCAAGATGTGACTGAAAATTCTATCAAAAGACTAGCTAGTTGTAGACAAAGTCGAGGCATACATTTGGAAGAACTTATTCAAGTCAAAATATCACAATTCTTCAAGAAAATGTTTCTACGATGAAACGATCCTACGATCCTTTGATCTCTACTGCCTCCTAAGTCCATGGAAGTATATGAAATCCCCACTTACCTCAGTTCTTGCGCAGCTAAAGCTCATTGCCGTGCAAAGGAAGATGTTCATGAGCAGCATGATAAGGAACAGAACACCGAGGGTGATCGTTAACCACAGCAGCCATGGGGGGCGAATGCCGCCGTCTTCACAAATGGGCGACACAACTGAAAGGGAGGAAGCGCATTAAAAGCTTCTATTCTTTTGCAGCATCCCATGTGTATACATACGTGGCGCTTCTGCTGGATCCAGGACAAAAACAGTGGTCGCACCTAGAAGCATTCCCTCGTCGGTCTCGCCTATTGTTCGTCCGCCCTTTATGAAAGTGCCACCAGCTCCGGCAACAGCGATTTCCTCGCAATCAATGTCCTCCGTGCACTTGTTGCTGCATTGATGGATGTCACACTGAAGGTGAACCTCGGAACCTGTCAAAAGAATATATCATTTCATGTCATTTAAGCTATCGCGTGGACGGGCAACCTTCGGGGAATTTGAACATCGACTTGAGGACAGCACTGGCGGAGGTTCCATCGGAATTCGATTTGAATGTCGTTATTATTTGAGAGTCGATCGGGCACCTGTGGAGACAGACAGATAAGGTATTCGTACAATTGGAGTGTGACAGCTTGAACTTACCCCCTTTCATCAATCAGCGGAATACTGACGTTCTTCTTGTCGAAGGCAAAGCAGTTCGACACCCTTATACCATTTGTTGCTGAAAGATGGATGATTTAAGCGTGAGTAGGGGAGGGAAGAATATTAGTCGGAGGTTGTTACCATTCGGCTTGGTTAGTTCCGCTTTGATGGTGTACTGATGTCCGTAAACTGTTTCCCGAACGCGATGATCATTTTCCAGGAACTTCAGGATTACGTGTGCATTGTCGTCTCTGAAAGTATTGATAAAAGGGATTAGTTCTTGTTGTACATGTAGAAGATACGCTGCACGAGTCTGCAGCTGGCATTGAACAAGAGCTTATCCTTGTCTGTGGCCACACAGTGTCAGTGGTACAGTCGGAAGAATGTAGCGACTATAGTGGGAGTGCTAACCTGATAGTGTGCAATAGGGACTTTTGCGCAAGCAAAGATGATCCCTATTGGTTTCGGAGTGAATTGGAGAGTAATGCTCACGGTTTCGCTCAATTTCATACGTATGCCGATGAAGAATAACCAGCAACTGGTGATTAAGCTTTCACTGCATGAGACAGGTTCGAGAATAAGACATGATGAGACAGGTCTCTACAGGCAAAACAATACCTTTCAATATCGCCCACAACGACTGCTCTATAAAAGCTACTGAGACAAGGAAGATATGGAATCTGTTTCGTCACTTGCTCTTGGACTCCCCAGATCTAATGAGGAGGGAGTAGATTGTCGACAAACAAGATTTGAGCGATTTGAAGGCACGCAGAGCTAGGAATGTCTGTTCCACTGGTATAACAATAAGCGGGGGACTTGAATGCCAGTCGAAGATATAAGAACGCGGACAAAACCCCCGATGGCTTCCCTTGAAAGCTGGCCGGTATACAGAGCGCAAAAAGACTGGCTAGATAGCAATCAATTAGACGTCTCAACATCGGCTTTATCAACAAGCATAATAGCCTTTATTGGAGCGAATTGAGTGCACAAGTGTTGGACCAAGCATCAATGCATCCAAAAATATTGACTGTTTGGCATGGTATATGGCATGATGGCATCATCCGGCCATATTCCTTTCGAAATGTGGAAGAAGCCACCGTCACCGCGATCCTAACTGACTTTCTGTGACTAGAGCTCGATAGCGTTCGAGTTGTCGTTCCAACAAGGCGGCACCACATGCCAAGCAAGCGACGCATCGCTCCAATTTGTGAAGGACAGATTTGGCGACTGGGTCATCTCACGATGAGAGTTCATCTACTGGCCGCCGCCATTATACGACTTGACACAACTCAATTATTTTCCCTGGGGCTACGTCAAGTCCTTAGTCTACACTAACAAGCCAATCAATTAGGACGAGGTCGAGATCAATTATTCGAGCCAGGAATTGCCGGAATAAGTCCGCACATGTTGGACCGAGTCATCCAAAATTGGACCGACCGATTGAAGCACTGCCAACGAAACCAAGGCCGCCATTTGAATAAAGTGCTATACTATACATAATGGCATTTACGTAGCTTGAAAGTAATGCCAGAATTTGTTTTATATCACACGCCGATGTAGTTTTATTTGAATTTATTTTGATATCGTTCTAATCTGGTCACCCTGTAGATCATCTGCAAAATGATGGGAGTGGAAAAGCTTCTGCCACGACTGGAAGATCGAATCCGGTCGGCAAATCCAATAAAGGCGTGTCGGTAGTTAACGCAAAAGATCATAGTTTGCCTAATGTGTGAACTTCTAACGTAATACATATAGCAGCAACATATATCGACACAGCTTTACAAACCGATTGCAGATCAAATATATTTCATCAAGTCTCAGAAAAGATTATCGACTATCATCATTTGTTATTGCTTCGAGCTGGGAAATTCGATTGGATTCTGAAAAACATGTGATACCTGTGCTAGATTTATGCAAAGTGCAAAGTTGACCCAATGATGGCTCTATCCAGAAGTTGGGCTTCGCTGACGGTATTCCCAACATCGCGTGTTCTCGGAAGCCGTTAAGGGAGCTTTTATGGTGATTAAAGAACATGCAGAACGAGATGATTAATGAGGGGAAAGCCAAAACGAAGCTGTCATTAATAGTTTTTTTTTTTTTTTTTATCGCCAGTACCCCTTATAAGGAGTTCATCTACCTTGGAACTAATATTTTATGTAGACATATAACAACTTCGTTGAGTTGAGGTAGACAATAAACCTTGGTAAACCAAAAAAAAAAGTCCGTCTATAAGGAGTCAAGGGCGGAACCTTGACCGAGGGGCGATACATGATTTGAAGCTTCTTTGAAGAAAATATTCTTTGGCGTATATTTGACCTTGCCTGCGATGAACAGGTAGGTTCTATGTACATTTCGACATGCTGGGCCTACCTCTGATCAAAAAGAGGTTCTTTGATTTGAATAACAGGACTGCCGGTGGTGGTTGGTCCATACCTCGCTAGGTTTCCGATCTAGAAGCTCCTCAGCGGTGTGTGCAACGTCGTGGTTGTAGTTAAGTTGCATATCCACAGTTGACCAAGCAAAGTGGTGCACTGTGCCTTGTTTGGACGAAATAAAGAAATGCTTATTGGTGGCCGAATTCCCATGATGCCCATATACAGGGTAGTAAGTCCCAGCGAACAGGTTACTCATAGATGTCGTTGCCCATCCAACGTGTCTCTGAATCATGTTGATCAAGGATTTGTCCGTTCTTTGCAATTTTACCGTGTTATTTACGTTGTCGGAGTTGTTCGGAGTTCTTTAAAGGTTGAAGCACGACCTAAGTCTCAAGCCAGGATAAACCATACGAAATACTCGTAGCCGAGCATCGGCCAAATAAAGACCGTGTATCAGATTATCTTCACTCTTACATAGACTTAGCTGTTGTGGAACAGGCTTTTTGTAAAAGACGCATGAAACTCTGACAGGAGCACCATCATATGTACATTGTTATTTAAATACAGATGCTGATCTAGCTTGTAGATCCCTAGGTACCTCACTACAGTTCTTCTTCTACCAACGGCTGCTTATGCAGTCCAGCAACTAAGGCTTTGGCTGACTTAGGCAATGTCGGATTCGACAATCGCTACGTTAATTCTAAATTACCCCGGAAGTGAGTGACATTGTCCTTGAACTCTAGATTTCTAAGTCGATGTGGTTGATTCCATTTTTGGGATAACGAAACAGGAATCAGAGCAGGGCGTACTTACATGCGAGGAAACAAAAAAGACTGACAGTCTTGTGAGGGAAGGATCTGAACCGGAGGAATGTCTAGCAATCCCTCAGACAAACACGCCACTAAGTTCCAGAAGGAAAATCGAAGCTCTTTTAGTCTTAGTCTAGCCATTAGATCAATAGCGAGGGCTGCATGTCCGACGTTCCGATGATTTGGTTGCAAGGATGTGTGGATGATTGTAGGAGTTCTTACTGGACACTGAGTCAAATTTACACATGCATTACGTTTGAATATACCGCTCAGAGACTTCTGCAGAAGCTACAAAGACGAGGAAGAAATAGAATCTGCCCAACATCTGCTCTGCGAATGCCCAGCCTTAGCTAAGGAAAGAAGGCAGTTCGTCGGAAAAAAAAACACTTATTTGCAGAGCTGGAGGACTTAAATAGAGTTGAACTGAAAAACTGGAGCAGGATGCCTTACTACGAATCAATTATGGCCTACTCCCGACCCGAAACGATCGCACAACTTGATTAGACTGAGTGGTCCGAATCGCAGAATTTGTATCGGTGTCATAACCGGGCACTGTGCCATTGGAACTCACGCCTCAAGATTGCGCTTAGGTTATGTTACGTTTGTTAGGTGGGCTCTCTAGGCTCTAGACTACCACTGATCGACAACTCCAGTGATGGTGCCCTTAATTTTAGCCCAACGGCAAATGGTGAGTGGACCAGATTTGAAAACCGGATAAAAGCGTATGAACTGGGATTCGAACCGGGGACCCCTCTAAACAAGGGCAGACAACCAACTGCGCCATCCAGCTGTTGTCTAAATAAGATTGGGCTACCTATGGAGCAGGAGGAAACTATTGGGCACCTTCTCTGAATTTATAGCGTCCTCTCCTCACTTAGTGGCTTCAACAATGTGGCCAAACTAAGCATCATTAGTGTCAGTCATCTTCACCGCTTTATCAAAGGCACCAACTGACTTGCGGAATAGGACCGACTAGATCTGCGTGATAACACACGGAGCCTATAATGGGGTAAGTGTGACTGCTACTTGTTAGACATCGTGTTTTATGCCTACGTGAAGCGAAACTATCAGCAGACGATTGTCTTTAATCATGATTAAAGCGCAGGATAGATGAATTAATAGCACTCTGTTGGAGATCGTGTTTTACTTTAAATAAACCAGTAAACGTCACGTTAATGTTCCTGACTATGAACGCCGTCTCTTGGTAAGCATCGTTGATAGTAGTGGCTTCCGAATGTCCATCCGGTTGAGCTTATAGAAAGGCCATTCTAACAATGGGGTGTTAAAGGCTTCTTTGAAGAGGCACCCGTTCATTGTGTCTTTGGCTCGTTCTAATGGACATTTGACAGCATACTCTATACGGTCTGAATAGTGGCATACCCGCCTTAATTGGTTGTCTGAAAAGTGGAGTGATATCTATGTCTCAAACCACTTGACCAGGGCTCTATTGACCACCTCGACTCATGTGGCGACTTCATCATGTGGGATTATTTTACGCTGAGTCATTACACACAAATTCCTTTTTGTGGTCGATTGCGGCTCAATTTGTCTATTGCTTACCTTTTCTCACACAGGTGTAATTTCTTTCTCACACATGCTCACTGGGAACACAAGAATAAAGCAATTGGAAGAAAAAAACGAAGAGATACGTGCAAACTTCGATCAAACGAGACTCTGTCTATCCCTAGCACGTCTCACCTTCCTTGCCAACGCATTGCCTGCAATGTCTCGCGACTAATTCACCGCGTGTAGAAGCCACCTGGTATATGCTTCAAACCCGGACACACAACAACTTTGATTTGCACGACATCACGATCGCTGAGAGTGCTCGGAGGGCTTCTCAAACTTCAACAGTCGAAGTCGCCAGAACGCTACAAGTCCCCTCCACTGAATCCAAGAAAAATGATTAACATCAAAAAAATGTGTACTCAAACTAGATCAAGCCCCTGATCTCTGCCGCAAATAAAATAACACGCATTTAGTGTCAGATATTTGGATCAACATCAAGTTGAAGTACGCTCTAACGTCCGAGAAGGTTGTCAGATGTGTTGTTTCATCGGCTGGCATCAATAGCGATTGCTTGACTCCGCGCCACTTACATGGCTTGTTGCAAAGCGAATCAATCGCCGATGCAAACACACACTCTTTCATCACAATCACAACGAATCGGAAAATACAATTCTTTATTCAAGCCTATCATTGACCGTTTGGAGCAATCGTGCTGGAAAATCAATTTTCCAATTTTTATCACACCACGCACACACTAGCGAACGCGAATGCCCGAGTATGGATGTGTGGCAGCAAGTATAAACAAAAGAGAAGCGATTTAAATCTAATGAACTTACTTTGGGAAACCAGTTTTGCCACAGGTAATCACATAAAACTTATCATCGGCCAATTCCAGTGTCTTATGAACCCGCACTGCCAGCTGGATTGATCGCTCCTCGGTTTTCTGTTGAACGAAAAAGAAGAACAAAAAAAAAAGTGGGGAATAAGTGATGATTTATTGGCGTGTTCGGACAATGCTACTTAATTAAGTTAATTCATTTTTGTTTCTGTTTCCTCAAAGTTCCCTTGAGTTAAATGCCAGTCCAAAGTGCTACTCGTCACTTGAGCGATATTAGTTTGGACTGGTTTTAGTTTGATGGCGGTTTCGTTTGATTTAGTCGCCTTCTTTTGCAATTAAAATTATTATTTTTAAGTTCGACCTGATCTTTGAGTAAGTAAATGTGAGTTTTGAAGTTAGCTTGAGTTAAACTAACGAAGCTTAGCACAGTTAGTCGGTATTAGGATTTGATTAATTGAGTGTTTTTTTTTTCAGTTGTTGTATAAGTATTATATTTACGAGAATGGATCAAGGGATACCCGTGCTTGAGAGCAACTGGCGCTGTTGAGGGATGTTGGCATTACCGTCGTGTAGTGTCATCTGTCAAGGGACACCAAACAAATGTCAGACTGAATTGCGAAAAGCGTTGCTCTTCTTAGACTCCACAAAAATCTTAGTTACCCGATTGCAAAGAGATGCCCCATGAATACGTACATTGCGTCCGAAATCTATGAAATGTACTACGACAACGTCATGAAATAAAATTTAAGCGGTTGATGATTTTGACTGTCAAAGTACGAAGAAGTTATGGCTGAAACACAATCAAGCGTTGCTGCATTGCGTCATCTTTCAACGCACGCATTACAATAGCCATGAACAAAATACTGCGTCGTTCTACATTAGAGACATGAGGGGATTCTAATAACTTGATACATGTTGTGTATAATGAGATCAACGCACCCAATTTCCAACATGTTCGAAATTTTTCAGATAGACATGCGTTCAACCGGCACTTTTGTTACAAATTGACAGTCAACTGACATTTGAGAACCTGAAAACAGCTGATTAAAATGCATTGAACGACAAGAGTCTTGTTTGAAATCAGTGCATAACTGCCGACAATATAAAAATAATGACAGCTGCTGATAGTTTGAGTTCATAGTTGACATTTCGGAGCTTGACGCACGACGGAAGTCGCAGTAACGCATGATTGTGCTTGATGCAGTAAAAGTTCGTCTACTTGCTCCGAAATGATGAATTCCACTCCTGGACTGCATTTGCCATCATCTCTCATATAGACACACACGCTTCTGGGTTAGCTTTTATTTGAAAGCCAGTTCTCCAGGGTGACCAGATAAGAATGATTCGAAAAGAAACTAAGCGCTGTCGGTCCAATTTATGATAACTCGGTTCAATTTTTGATGACTCGGTCCGAAAGCGTCTCGAATGTTGAACTCGAGCTCACTCATAGTGGTTGGCTTCTTAGCGCAGACTAAAGATTTGACGTAGACCCAATGAAATTCATCGCGTTATCGCGGCGACCAAGTGATGAACGTTTGCTGTGAGATGACCCCGTCGCCAAATTTATCCTTCACAAATTCGAGGGTTGCGTCGCTTGTATGATAGGTAGCGCGGTCTTGTTCGTATCACAGGCCGGATATATGGATGTCGTCATACTCTGGCCACAGAAAGTCGGTTAACATGGCTTTATACCTGATACCATTGACTCTAACGATGTCTCCTTCCTCATTTCGAAAGAAATAGGGTCCGGTGCCATGTCATAAGCCGATTTAAACAATTAATCTTTGTAGATATACCGATGATTTTTCGAACGCTTGTGGACTGAGTTCGCTCCAATAACGAACATTTTTCTTGTTTGGTATAGTCTCTTCACTGTTGATGATTTTTTGGCTGAAATTAGTGAACTCACGGTGTTGTCAATGGTCGTCCGGCTTCAATCTTATATGGATGTACGCACAACTCCAACCGCCAAAACAGCCGGGTTGACTCTTTAGCGACGTTTTCGACAATCCGGCTGATCGGCGTCCATTCGTCATTTCTTCTTCTATACTGGCCGCTACGGCGACTATGCTGTCTTCATTTCCCACTCTTTAGCGACGTTTTCGACAATCCGGCTGATCGGAGTCCATTCGTCATTTCTTCTTCTATACTGGCCGCTACGGCGACTATGCTTTCTTCATTTCCCACCCATTTGTATCTAGTTGGTGGCTTAAGATCCAAAAAGTGGTATCCACGCTTGTCCACTGAGCGGCGACTGTACACTGAAGCCATGATGACGACAGTCCTTATCTCGACATTCACGTGTACTTAAAACTGAGCCGTTTTTTTAAATACTTTTCGCGCGTTTTGTAAGTGTGGAACGAAGTTTAATAAAATGGCAAGCCTTACTGAATATTTTGACAGCTGGATGTCATCGGTAACTTTGGCAACTGCTGAAACTTAACCATTCGCAAGACTATCATTGCTGTCTGGTCACCCTTTATCCAACACGATTGGTGTTTCCCTCAGCAAGGCAACGTGTACTTATTGATCCACCCTCGAAGGAGTACCTTTGTATACCATGCTTGAATGCAGAAGTTTACACAGAATGCCAGCAGGCATCATTTAATTCTTCGCATCATCACTCTTCACATTTCTTTGCTGAACTTTTGGCACCACCATAAACGACCGCATTTGGATTCTCGTTTATTTCGTCGAAAAAAAAGGAGAAAACTTTCCGTTTAAGTCAGACACCTTTGATGTCGAATGTCGATACTGTGTCAAGGTCTAAGTCTTTCAAATGTGGTACACACATCAATCACGGTAAGCGGTGTAATTACACAACAAAAGTGACAATAGGAACAATCTAGGGGCAATTAAAAAAGCTGTGTAAAATTGAATGAAAGTATGAAGGTCAACGGAGGAGACGAAACCGAGAAACACTCATTACCGACAGGTTTAGTGGCAACCGCGACAAAGAGAATGACACCCCACCGACTGCGACGGCGGCAATTACACGAAGACGATATGAAGAACGCAATAAAACACACACCGAGGTGCAGTGGGAAAAGCAAATTCCATTTGATATCACACTGCATGGCTTTTAAGGCATTCAGTTGCATGTACATTTCGGACAACTGGTCTAGTGATCACCTGCCAAGACTGGTGGCCTTGGTTGTAAACGTAGCGAAATGCTTACATGCTTTCATCGGGCAACCTGTTGTTTGAGAACCACTTCTGGGGCTGGAAACAATTCTCCACTTGTCACTGTGGTGAAGACGAATGTTAGGAGAATTATTATTCCCATGGCACCCTGTGAGAAGGGATGCCATGAGAATGGGCACCACGAATTCTTGGAATTGCTATAAAAATTGAGGTATTTAACTACTTATGTAGAATGACTAATGCTGTTCTTCCTGTGTCATCGTTTTATGTGCAGGCATTTTCTCCAAGACGGCACTTATCAAATAAGTTATGTCCAGAGTCATATTCATGTTTCGTTCATCGGTGTTTTTGTGTGATTGGCCAGTCGGTTGGAAGATGAAACAAAGGCCTTGTCTTTGGTTTCAATGGATTTGTGAATGCAATCGGATTTTGTATTCTGTGCCATGTTTCACGTTGGTCTTGGATTATTATTTCGATCAGTTCGGACGGGCCTTACATTTAGTCGAAAGTTGGCTGAGTGGATGCTCGTAAAAAAAAACATTCGGAATGATCGTGTTTAAGGAACCATTTTCAGCCTGAAAGTGCTCTGATTCACGGGAAAAAGTAAGGTGCTGCGAAACAAAGCTCATGCATCGACTCGTTTTGTAAGACATATGAGTCTCTGAACACAAGGGTATGAATCAGCGCCTACGAACTAACTAGAACGATGACAGGGTAGCCTTTGGCTGAAAATCAGGAGCGAACCCATGAAAATGCCGTGGCGTTGTGGCTCTGTGCGTCGAGTCCTACTCCCGTGACTAGGTTCGATTCCCAGTACGGTAATTTTCAAGGCTCCACCTCTTTCGAATCACAGACAATACTCAGAGACTCAGATAATTGTCTGTCTAGAAAAAACGTCTCAAAATTGACCGTTCGGAGTCGGCATAAAACTGAAGGTTCCCTTCCACTCGTGAGATAATTGTCTGTCTAGAAAAAACGTCTCAAAATTGACCGTTCGGAGTCGGCATAAAACTGAAGGTTCCCTTCCACTCGTGAGAGAACAATAGCACACACAACACGAGTGGTTGCTGAAAAGCTAGGCCTTGGCTTTAGCTAGGCGGTAGGGACGCCCATATTGTTTTTATATTTATTATGTTCATCAGCAGACGCTATCCTCCGAGCAAATCAAATATAGATCGAACTTGACTCATTTAAGGAAACCCTAAATTATTATTAGTGGTGTATAGGAAAGACACTAGTAAGATCACAGGCTTACTTATTGGTTACTGCCTTGTGGCAAATCACGCAAGAAGAGTGGGGACGTCATAAAACGACATATCAAGCAGTTGTAGAGATCAGGATGATGAGGAGACGCTCTCCCATTACCTCGGGACCTGTCCAGTACTTGCAAAAGTTAGGACAATCGCAAAATGCTGTAAAATGTGTCAGAATTTCCACGATATCTCCATAACCGTGGATTTCTCCACTTGTTCGTAAAGTTGACCATGTATCTCCTGCAAGTCGTGCACATTTTCCAGTCTAAAGGTAGCTAGCCCTATGGATGAGCAAGCATGAGCTAGTGCCAAATTTTTTTTTCTTCCATTTGATTTCTTACGTTTTAGCCCGATTACATATGTATGTATGCATTTACGAATTCCAATTAAATTGGAGTTGTAGGTCGGTAACGAACTCACCGAGACCTTCAATGTCAAAAAAAAGTTTTAGACAAGGCGACGCGCTGTCATGTGACTTCTTTAACTTCATCCTGGAGAAAATCGTGCGAAACTCAAACGCCAACACTAGAGGCACGATCTTCCAGAAGTCCGTACAATTGCTAGCATACGCGGACGACATTGACGTGATTGGTCGAACACAGCGAGCCGCGTGTGCTGGTATTGAAACGGAGGCTGCAAAAATAGGTTTAACAGCGAATGAGGGCAAAACGAAGTACATGCTGTCATCGAGAAAGGACGCACAACATCGACGTCTCGACCAGAACGTCACCGTAGGCAGCTTTAACTTCGAGGCTGTTAAGGACTTCGTCCACTTCGGCGCCCAGGTAAACAGTACAAACAACATCAGTACCGAGATTAAACGCAGAATAACTCTTGCCAACCGCTGTTTCTTTGGGCTCAAGAGGCAATTGAGTAGTAGAGCTCTCTCTCGAAGGACCAAGCTAAAACTATATAAGACCCTCATCATCCCTGTTCTGTTCTATGGCGCAGAAGCCTGGACAGTCTCAAGAGCAGATGAAGAAGTCCTTGGTATTTTCGAGAGAAAAGTTCTGCGTTCCATCTTTGGTCCTGTTTGCGTTGATGGTTTTTGGAGAAGATGAACTGTACGGGCTGTACAGCGACATAAGACAAGTCAGGCGTCTACGGATTCAGCGCCTAAGATGGCTAGGCCATGGACAACACTGCTCCAGCCCGAAGACTCTTCGACTCCGAACCAGTGGGACAACGCAATAGATAACGCTCACGAAACCGATGGCGCCAACAAGTAGAGGAGGACGTCAACCAAATTGGTGCGCGAAATTGGAGACAGCTGGCTAAAGATCGTGCCAGCTGGAGAAGATTGTTGACTGAGGCCCAGGTCCACCCCGGACTGTAGTGCCGCTAGAAGAAGAAGAAGAAGAAGATTGTTGATTTGTCAATTTTTCATATTTCCTCTTTTCTGTGTTTCATCTGTTAAATTCGCACATGCGCCTAGCACTAGTCCAAGCTTAACCAAATGTTCCGAACTCCAATATAGTCAGTGTTATGAGTGTGTGTGCCTATTATAGTTGCTCCTTAAATTGTTATCAGGTTCACTCAATCTGGATGATGATAGACGTGAATTTCTTCCCGACCGAAACGAGATCAACACAGCAACATCGAGATTAAATTCTAACAATGCGGACGGGCTGCTGTTGAAATGCTAAAAGCAATTGGGGATGATCTTCACTTTCATTAACTTATTTGCATGTCCTCCACATGGAATTTCAGTATTTTTGGTCCGATTACCAAAAAGGAGACTGCCATGTACTGCGGCAACTATCGAAGGATAAGTTTGCTTAACATCTCGTACTTCTGTGGTCTGCTCTGAAGCTGTCTATCAAAAATTTGATAGGTGCTTGTTAGTGTGGCTTCGGATCAGGTTCAGGATCAAGTCCACAATATACCAGATCTTCGTTCGATTCTGGAAAAGAGCCAAGAGGTGTAGATAAACACAACGCATTTGTCGATTTCAAGGCCGTAGATGACAGACGAGCTAAACACCGCCATGTCAAGTCTTGAGATTCTTGTCAAACTCGTCAGATTGTACAAGATTACGGTGAAAAATGGTCGTAGATAGCTCACCGATACTATCGATGTCAAAAAGGGGATATAGACAAGGGGACGCGTCGCGACTCGCTGTCATGTGACTGCTTCAAGATCGGTCTAGCATTTCGACTTCTGTCCAAAAGCAGTCCAAAAAGGTAGGTAGTGAGTCCATTGTGATGTCACTAAACAGGAATTTGTTCTGCTGACCAGCTCCTCACTCGCCACGAGCTTTACACACTAATCGTGCATCGCACTCTAAACCCATGGGTTTTCCTAAAAGGAATTATTAGCGAAATGCGCCATATCCACTTCGTTTTGATACATCACCTCCGGGGTGACCCGATAAGAAAAGATACATGTCGAATGACAAATATTAATGAAAATTCTGACAGCCGGATGTTATTGGCAAACTTTGACAGCTGGTGCAAAAGACCAATTGAAAAAGGACTATCATTGCTATCTGGCCTCCTAGACTCCTAGAAGCTTCTTTCTGGCAACTTCGAGGGATGTACATGTCTTCAGGCAGTGGAGGGTAGTTTGTTCCTGTTCCTCATCTCTCAAACTTTTGATTAAGTTCTTGTTTGGATCTCCTATTCTCCTTGCGTCATTTAATACTAGCCAGAGACCAGCAATGATACCAGAGACTCTTCTAATGTCTAATCGTTGAGACAGCTGTGGCGTTTGTGGACTCAGTGAAGCCGCATTAGAGTTTTCCAGATGAGATCAACTAACTCTTGAGACTCATTTCTAGCCACAACATTGTGTCTCTACGTATGAGTGTCAAGCAATTTACAGGAAGCTACAGTATGCTTGAGCAAATTCGAATAGCATAACTTATTTGAGAGGAGTTATGGTCCACAGAGGTAAGCATTACAAATTGTGTGATATGGTGAACTAATGAAAGTTTGTACATCAACCATTTGTTGACCTTGGCACAGTAAAGTGGCTGCCTCCATTTATGGCTTGCCTTCAAAGGCGTTCGAAATCGATTTAAGATGCAATTGAGATTTGATTTGATTCCACAGTGGTACAATTAAACAAACTCGATAACTTTACCCTTCACACTTCAAACAAGATCCACAATAAATCAATTAAATAAAGAAATATCTCTACAATCCACTAGGATGCTCATTTATCCGCCTCTCCGAGCTGTGTCTTATTACTTCTATCATAAAATAGCCCGAACACAGAAATTATGGGCCACTCCCAGCATCAATTCAATTATGTCCTGCTCGTGTCACATTTCCGTCGTGTTTATCTATCATTTCTGTTGACTTAAACGGTCTGCTGTATGCAGTATTTGATTAATATAATAAAGTAGTAATATTAGTAGTTGAGAGGAAATAGCTTACGTCTGCACTCACGTTGCTAACCAGAATACCACAGTATTCAGGCTGTCCCTGGGTGGCCAATAAATTCAAACCGAATGCAACCGAATCCGATCCGTTGCCCAAGACCATACAGCTCGGAATGCGATAATCTCTCGCATGTACCGCTCCAAGATACGGCCCATTGAAGTGTACTTTGATATTCATTGTTCCGGCTTTGCATGTTGCCGATACGTGGGGAGCGAATTCGGTGCTCGCTGACTCTTGGCATGTTACCTGAAAATGGAAAGAAATAATGAATTAGTCATTAGTGGCATAAATCTTTTTTTTTTTTTTATTTATTTGTTCGTTTGTGAGAAATGCGTTGGTTTGAACGTTTCATTTGTACGAAATGGGCAGTGGGAAAAATATAAATAAATAATGGTGAGCGAGGAGATAATGACGATGGCTTTGCAAATAAAGCTAACTCAATTAGAAGTGGTATCGACACGATTACGTAGGCAATGGAACAAAATTAGACTTTTTTGTTGCATGGAATTTTATGACAGTTGCTTACTAATTCGATGGCGCTGATACCAAGTCTATCCTCAACGTTTCCCTAACAGCAAGACTGTACAAAATATCCTTGTTTTGTTTGTCTGTGAGACAGAAGAGCTAAGTCTGAGCACAGGGTGAGAAAATACTGGCCTTGCAGGCAAGCTATGGTTCCGGGAAAACTAAATGTGATAAATAGAGCACTAGTGCCTAGAGATCACATAATACTGCCACCTTAGCATATCAAACTTGGGATAATGAAGCAATTTGTCCGAGCTCTAAGCAAAGTTGGTCGTTGTTTCAAATCTATAAAATTACAACATTTGAGTACAGAGACACTGAAAGCCGGAATTTTTTATGATCCACAAATAAGAAGGTTGATAAAGGATGGATTGGTTACTGAAAATCCCAGCTGGTGCATGCGGCCTACCAGAACATCCCCAGTTGCCTTAAAGATTTCAGCGCACAGCCCGTCCGCACTAGCAGCCTTGTAAGACTTCAGTCTTGATGAGATAGGCATCTATCTTCACCTCGTCCAAGTCGGGGGGACGGATTTCTTGCCTGTCATCGTCCAAATTGAGTGGAACATGCCGTATTTCGGTCCATATCGCCATTTAACAGTCTACAGAAGTGATATTTCCAGATTCTCCGTAACGACTGCGACGCAAGTAGCAGTTGTGCATTCTCGTCCCGACAGGCTTCTGTCCGAACTAAAGGTAAAGCTTTTTGACATCTCTCTTTCCTTCGTTTCTATTCGTAGAGCTCACGAATAGCTCTCGTTGTTCGTTGCAGCAGTATGTGCCTGCCTGCACTCGTTGTCAAACCATGCGTTTTTCTTGGGTGGTGTCGTCAAACCCAGTACATCAGTGGTAGCTTCTTTGATGGCTTCTTGACAACACTTCCAATCTTCTTCGATTGATTCGATTGAACTTACAGAGAGTTTCTGGGTGTCTCGATCTGCAAAGATCCTAGCAGTTCGTTGCGATTGTAAGTTTCCGACGTAAAACCGTGTTGTTCTTTCTCGACTCCGTTGTTCTCTCGATATACGGGTTCTTACCTTGGCAACAACAAGGAAATAGTCCGCATCTATATCGGCTCCTTGGAACATTAGGACATCAAGAATATTGAATTAGCTACAAAGAGATTACGCCCCATGGCAGAGTGCATCAGCCTTAATCCGTTACCGGATATGGTGTCGTCAAGGCTGTGTTTCCCGATGACTTTATGAGAGATGTCTTCCTTACCAAGCTTTGGGTTCAGATCTTGGTGTCGAAGCTGGGGCATTGATCGTATGTCCTTTCTAGGAGGTCATAAAAGTCGTCCTTGCTGGTGACATCTTTGTCCTCTGTCGGGGCGTGGGCGGAAATCAGGCTGATATTCCCGAGGCGTTCGCTTTTACAAACAAAGCATAAGACTTTTTGCCCGCTGTCTTGGCGATGTCAATTGGCCGCCTCGGAGATGCGATTTGACCCCTTTTTTATGAGGAACCGAGAAGGACCGATGTTATGCCAACAATCCGGAAACGATTCAAGCACTTAAGGCCAATATTACCCAAGCAATCTGTAAGCTACAGCCCGAAACCATTAACAAGGTCTTAAATGATTGGGGTGACAGATTGCGCTACTGCGAAGTCAACTGAGGTTGCCACTTGAACGACGTCGTTTTCATAATTTATGGGAATGTTGTTCCTACTAATAAAGTCCGAAATACATGGAAAAAATCCAATTTTGTTCATTTTATTTCATTTCTTAAAAGAAAATTGTATTTGGCCCACCCTGCACATATCTATTGCTGAACATTGACTATTGACTTGTACAGCTTTTTTGGGACACAATCCCCCAACAATTGGCGCATATAAACGGGGTATCCATAATGATGACAGTTTCTGTATAATTTAGCTCAAATTGACAGCGGTTTGATGGCATAGCGTCCTAGTTTGCATTGGTGATCAATTCAGTTAAAACAAATTTCTAGCATATCCCCTGAATTCTCAGTAATTGTCTCCCCCACATGCTATTAATTTGTCTTACTTTCAGACCAGATCCCGCCCTGAGACCATGCCCTCATGTAGTTTCCTCGTTTCCGCAGAATTCCATTCGAATATGAGCCATGACTGTAGTTTGCATAAACATTAGTGCAACGCTTTACAAACAAAAAAAAAACCCATTAAACTTTGCTTAATTCACATACTTATCCACCTATGCAATGCGGCGCAACACAGCGGTAGCTGCTGCTGTGCTAATAGATTTTCCGAGTGCGAATAAGGCATTAAAATATTTTCAAAGTAAAAATTATTGGAGCATACCACTTCGCAATAACAGAACACCGAACAATAATAGTTGTGCTACAAAGCATCATTCGTGAATGAACAACGAACGAGGCATTTGTTTTGTCATCTAACTGTGCTGCCAATGGTGACTGTGTTCACATAAAATATAGCCTATATTCGAGCAGCTGTGAATACCCTCTGTCACCACAATTCATTGTTCTTTGTGGAACCACCGACGACGGGTACATAAACTTGCGCGAGTGTTTACTATTTAGACAGCACTTAGCCAATCGGTTTGGAATATTAATTGACTTAGGTGCATCGAAGGCAAATACTTTCGGTGCCAGCCAAACAGCAAAGTTCTTCGAGTCGATGAAAGCTAGCGCAAACAACTTGAAGGGTCTGCCGGACGTCTGAGTTGTCAGCAAGTTTGCAAAAACCATGCGTGGTTCTGACGAACGGTTCGATTGAGAGCATATTGGGTACACACCTGCAGTGTCCCCTCGAGTGCAGAAGGGGTTACAGCTCTGACCTTAGGCAACAAAAACGTTGGCATACATTTTCTGTCATTCTCTGGCATGTTTATGTAGGTTTTTGCATATTGGTACTTAATTTTTTCGTGCTGACTTGCAAACGTCCGAGTGAACATCCGCATTTTGTTTTTTGGATCAGGGACAGAGCATGTTGTTCGTTGTTTTGTCTCCTCTTTTCGGTGGACTAAACAAATCATGGATTGTTGACGAAATAGAGAGTAAGAAATAGGATGGGGCTATTGTCCGAGTTGGGTTCAACTTCTAGACATTGCCTTGACAGTAAGTCAAAGGCTGCAGCCAGACTGGGCGATGTGAAGGTTATTTTAAGCTGTTGCTTCCACCTGTTTAACAAACACGATCAGAAGAGACTGATGGAGATCGAAGAAATCTCAATGCCAACCGATGAAGCAGTTCTCCTGCCTCGTATTGAAGGACCTGCTTATTTTGTCAAACAGATAAGTAGCAACTAAGTCCCAGACTCAGATGGTTTGCCAGCAGAAATATTAAGGAGCAATAACGATGTTTTGATGGCGATCATGCACCAGATCATCTGCTCATCGGCACAGATCGGTAGACTTCCGGTCCAAATATACTCGGGCTGAAATATATACACTCAAACAAAAATCGATTGGTCACACAAAAGCTGCGACCGAACGTCACGATCGACAGCTACTCGTACAATTTCGACGTAGTTAAGGAGTTTGTCTACATCGGGGCAAATGTGAACCACACAAATGGTATTCTAGCTGTGGTCAGACGTAGAATTGCTTGTGGCTACCGTTGCTACTTCGTTTTGTCTGGTCTGAACTCGAAGAACCAAAATTCACGTACATAAGACAAACTGTGGCCAAGTTGAGGAAATCACACGAGAACGCATCACCTTGCAGAAATCCGGTGCAAGTTTTTAACGGCTTGGTAATCCTTGATCCGAACTGGAATTGGTGCATCGCGTGTGTGGCGTCAGTGTGATGCAACACGATCGGGAATCTGAGCCAATCTTCTACAGCAATCACTCGTGTTGTTCGTGCTATTCTTCTATCGCGAGTGTATGTAAACTAGAGTTTTATACCGGCTCCAAACGGCGACGTTTGAACAGATTTATCTAGAGATGTATAATCTCTTTATGCGTTGTCAGGGAAATCGAAAGAGATAACGCGGTGAATCATGAAGTTCGTATATTCGGGGATTGAACCAGTCACCTCTGTCATTCACATCCGTTCACGTAGCAATTGAATACGCCACGACGACCACTATTGATGTCACGTGATATGAGACCCACTAGCCTTTGCCAGGAGTTTCTTTAAGTATTTGGCATAAAGTCGGAAATCGTGTAGCTAAGTGCGGAGCAAAATCGACGTTCACACACATTACGCTGGGCGGTATCTTATAGGCGATGTTGAACAGGGATATTCTTCTTCTTCTACTACAATACTTCTGCAGTTCTTTCAAGGGGAAGGATCGCCTTTTTGTGGATTTATCCTTACTTGGCGTGCAACGAGAAATAAGTAGCCGTCATCGTCAATTCTCGGGACTACTGTAGATTTCAGTTAGTCAGACCAGACCTATACATTATACAAGCATTCAACTGAATATTGACTATATTGACTATATTGTTCTCTACAGTAAAAACCTTGCAAAGAATAAGAGCAATACTGTCTGTATTTACTTATATATATACTCAATTAGAAGTTACTTAGAAATAAGTCACTGATTCTTGTTTATCTTCTGCACGTCAGTTCAACTGTTGGGTTACGCAGATGACGTAGGCGCGTTTCCAACGTGCCGTAATGGAAGCTTTTACAGCGACTGAAGAGGAGGCGAAACAAACTGGTCTTAAGGTTATTGAGGATAAGATGAAATATATTCTGTCTACCGAGAAACGTTCAGCCACACACCACCTGGGGCAAACCGTAACAATCAACAGCTACAAACTTGAACTCCATGAATGATATTTTAGTCTAGATCCGACGTAGAATCGACCTTGGCAATCGGTGCTACTACGGTCTGTCGAAACTACTGGGATCGAAACTCCTGACTCGAAGGAACTAAATGATGCTACAAAACCCTTATTTAGCCAGTCCCGATGTATGCAGCCGAAAGTCGGACGTTAAGTGAATCTGTAAAGCTGATTCTTGGTGCCTTCGAAAGAAAAATTCTACGTCAGATGTAAACAACCGCGAACTCTACAAGCTATACCAAGATGTGAATGTAGTCCGGAAGGCAACCCGTCGAATGCACTGGCTTGGCCACATCGAACGCATGGACACCAATGTGCCAGCTAAGAGGAATCCGCGCATCCTGGTTCAAGAATGAGAGGAAGACGCACCTTCAGTATAGAGGCTAAGTCATAGTGGACGTAAGATAGCTTGGTCTGGATGACTGGAAGAGCGTACCCAGGACCGTCATGAAAGGAAGGCAGCTACTGGTCAGACTCAGCCCCTTCCATGGGTGGTCGGCCTGAGAAGTAAGTAAGATGAAATTCTACACTTAGCTGCAGTGCTCCTCGATCCCTTGATGCACAAAATGTTCGTAAGTCTTGATGATGTCTTGATGAAGTTGGATTAACCGGAACGACGGAGTAGAGGTGCCGTGTCTACTGTACAGACAAATGCTAAACGAATTGACATTACAACTGACACAAAACGACCCGTCCTGGCTATGTCGCAATTATTTCCCGTTTTCGTGATGCAAACTGTCCGTCAAGATCGTGTGATTTTTCCGTGAATTCTTTAATTTGTTCGTGTCGGGAATTGAACTTACCCACTCAGAGGAGGAGTAAATAGATAATTATCATTCATATCAGTAGTAGAATGGGTTATGCAGTGTAATTGGTTACACCATGACAGCTCCTTGATTTTGTACTTGAAGTAAATTTCTGTAGTTATTACTCATTAGTCTAAACAGATTCCTCCTCTTTGGCATTATACTTGGAGCGCCCTACAGTGACTTAAGTAGAAGCTGCATGGATGAGGATGACCAGCCCCGCCCTTGCAGTGACGTACATTGTAAGGACATCCGAAAATAAAGGGTCAAGTTATTTTCTGCATTTCATTTGACTTTTCTCAATTTCAGACTAACTCAATTTGAACCATGGAGAGATACACAATCAAGCAACGCGTTAAAGTTATTCAGGCTTATTATGAAAATGGGCGTTCGAATCAAAATGCATATCGTGCACTTTTCGAAGAAAATCATCTTCAGTGATGAGGCACATTTTCAGCTCAGTGGAAAATGTGTACGTCGATAAGCCAGCAGCAATTCAAGAGCTAAAGGATGAGATAATTCGGCACATTAACGGCATAGAGCCTCAGTTATGCTTCAGAGTCATCGAAAATTTGGACCATCGGATGGAGGTGTGCCGCCAAGGTCGCGGCGGCCATTTGGCCGATATTTTATTCCATACATAATTGAACTATACCAATATTATCATAATAAAAAGAAATGACAATAATTTCTTAAATAATTTGTGTTTTATTCAAAATCAACATCGGCCCTTAAAATTGAACCACCATTTATCTCAATACCACCAACTGATTATAAGATAATTAAAAGAGGACAAAAATCCTCAGACAATCGAAGCTACAAGAGGATAAACAAGGTGTTAGGGAGAGCCCTAATGTGGCAGCACAATGGACCTTAATGGGCTAACTGAAGCATAGGTTCCTAAGAGCATATGCCAGTCGGACCTGTCTACCTACCTACGTGAGCATTATACACATGACTCACGAACTTCGAACACCAATTTTCAAAAATGACCACTTTCCAGCAAATATAAGCAAAATTATGTAATTTTTGGTATTATAATTATCGAGTTTTTTTATAGAGAAAAAATCAAAAGTTAGCTTGATTATCCTAATTAACGATTTTAAATAATTTCTCTACGAATTAATCATTTCTTTGGCGACTTGTCAAACTGAAGACCGAACAAATTAGCAAAATTCAACTCGTCGCTATCTTGGAGTGAGAGGAATTCCATGTAAATGAAGTGTTAGAGCTTGCGAAGTTCGCAGATCGCAAGAAGCGGCTCATATACACGGGCTGTTCGAAGAGTCACTGACTTTGATGCAAGATGGCGCTCGGATTTTGTAGACAACTTAATCTGACATCTTTGTTTCATCAAAAATGAATAGATTTGTTGCGTTTGTTTTTGTTTGATTTTTGCGATTTGGCCAAAATCGAAATAAGTGTGTTCTAAATAAACCGCTCGGTAATTCTCGAGCATTACTACGAATGGAGAAATTATTCGCAAAGGATCCGAAACTTCAATCGCAATACGTCGATTTTATGCAGGAGTTCGTCGACATGGAAGAGGTGGTGACATTTCAATCCCCGGCCAACATTTCTTACATGTCACACAGAGCCAAATGCTACTTTTTACGCGATAAAATCAAGCTGAAGACAGGCTTAAAACAGTGAACAAGTTGAATATCGTTGCAGTCGTACAGCACAAAAGACGCTGATTGCCTAGGTCATCCAAATAACGTCACAATAGGGGAAATGGTCAACAAAACGCACGACATTGTGCTGCACGATCGCCGGGTTCGTGAGATAGGTAAGAGTGGCAATTTCAAATGATACCGTCAGTCGAATACTGGCCGACCATTTGGGCATGAAATGCTTATCGGATTCGTTTGCTGAGGGTTTTGGTCCTCGGGAGGATGGTTAACATCTCAAAACAAAGTCAGGAATCCTTCAAGTGCAATTCAAGTCAATTTTAAAGGCGTTGCGTAACAGTTTATGAATCCTTAGGGAACCGGGCACATCTCGAAAACGGTGCATCCGAAATCGGAGATCTCTGGCCCAGCGATAGAGGTTGAAAAGGCGCATTTGACTATGCCACCAGGAGCTGAGAAAAGTAGCGGAGAAGATCCATCAAAATGATGGAAAATCGCGAATATCTCGAAAACTATGCGCTTTTCGGGCGCTTCTTTTGAGACCGAAGTCTTTGAAATCCGACCAGTAGAAGAGAAGTTAGGTAGGAAAACGTGTAGGCAAAGGTCCTTAGCAAAAGCTCATATTTTAGAAAGGAAATGAAGGAATAATCAAAATAGTGGATAGACGTGCTCCAAGATAGGCAAAAACGGTGCAACAAATGCCTATTTCGTAGTTGGGAACATTACAGTTTTTGGAAGGAAAAAGTGTGGCTGAGTTCGTAAACGTCAAAAAAAATTCTCATCACGCAATCATCAATCATCACTGCCTTCGGGATGTTATGCAATGATTTTGTTGATGCTGTGATGCGCTGGTTGCTTTTGTTTGCGCAGCGGCTGCTTTCATATGACGTTTTAGAATGCGATGCATCACTGCCAAGTGTTTGCAATTAAGAACGCTTGATGTTGCAATACTGCGCTAGTACTGCGTTTACGAACTCAGCCAGTATCGCCATCGTTTAAGTTTACCGGCGTTATGGTGATAACTGAGTGCGGATCTGTGCGAATATTTAGCTATTTAACGAGTGATGAACTGATGACATCTATCGAACTGCCAGATTCGAAGATTGCACGTGTTGGTGTGTTATTGATCTGCACAGCTATGTTGATTAGCGGCGACCGCCCAGGAGGTTTTCCTGATAAGTATAAAGTGTTCGTGTCTTCACTGGATCACGAGAAGTACTGTGCTACCAGTTTCTTCGTTTCCTCGAATGACAACTTCTTCCATTCGTAACTTTCACAGCCGATCTGAGAAAAAAGTGCTTGATTTCAAAATCACTGACTTGTCGAATAGGTCTCGTGTGTGTAACTTCACATTCAAAAAATTGTAGGTATCTGGCTTAGGTACAGTTTAATGATCAAAACCGTGTTTAGAGTGGGCTAATATTGGAACGCATTGAAAGTTGTGTGGTTGCATAATTTGTGGGTAGTGTCAAGGGCGAAATATGGTATGCGCAAGAGTTGGAATAATTTATCGTAAAATCCGAAGTGAATATATTTACACGGTTGCTTGAAATGGACAGTCACTTTTCAACTTTTACAACACAAATGAGTGTGTAACAAGAGAATAAGGCATACAGTACTGGTCCAAATACATGATTTTGTTTTGAGTTATTGAGAACTGAAAAATGCAGTCTCCAAGAGCGAGAATATCACCGGAAAAGGGAAAGAAAGACCAATCATTACTCGAACGGAGTTAAATCAGGTACAACTCTTAGTTTATACTCAATGTCTGGCCGATTCATTTGTGCTGATGTTCCAAAGAGTTTGTCTATTTTTAAAGAAAACCAATGCATTTGGAGGGAATGCAGCAGAATTAGTTGAAGACAAGGTGCCTCCTCTTGTGGTTGCCACGCTTGCGACGTGTCACGACGAGGTGAAAGTCGTTGAAAGTTGGACATTGTATGGGGTGCTCCAATAGAGACTTGGAGAGATGTTGTTTTTTTTAAATAAACGCAAACAGCTTGGTACATCTCGAACATTTTATTATTGGTTTGAAGTCCAATTCATATGTCCACCACTGGCACGATTACAGCGGTCAATTCATTGAACCCAATTTTCGATGATTCATCCACGATTCGATGGCAACGAGATTGACCCTGGGCTCCTCGGACAACGCCGTTTTGTTGGGATAAACCAATGATTAAGCGCAGCTCAAGCAAAAAAAACCCCAGGTGTTAAATCACATGATCCAGGCGGCGGATAGACAGGACCATCTCCGTTGCTAATCACTCGAATGTGTTGTGTGTTAACCACTCCAAATGTTCCCTCTTAATATCGAATTCACTACAGTCCCATCAGTGTCCATCAGTGTCCTCTTAAGACAGCATTTGTTGAATCAAACCACACGGAAGTGGACTAGAATGTTTGCCGTTCATCAACATGATTGACACTCTCTACAGAAGGAAGAGGTTGCGCTGTGACTTCAGTTAAGTTGACTCAGCCCGATCTACTTCTACGGAATTCATGACTATGCATGTGGCAACAAGTTGTCATAGTTATTCAGATATTCCCCTTCCCTCCCACCTTCCCACCCCCACTCCACTCCGTGTAATGACAGATCATGACGGCTGAGTATAGGAATTTGCATAAATGAGCACAGATTTCATGTGGAATTCAAATTAAGACAATGCCAAGGCTAAGAAGGGATTTCAAATAAGACCGACTGCGACTCGACGAAACTCAGATTTGATCTTCAGTGTAAAACAAAAAAAAAAACAGGTTACTGTGCTGATGTGTGTAAATGACTAGGTTAAGTACACGCAAAATTGCCAAGATTTCGTATCTCGTGAGTTTACTTCTCCCGATGCTATATTTAGCCATGCATGTGTTGTTCTCAACTTACTGCTTGCCGTCAGCATTCGTCGCTGGTTAAGGCGATCAAATTAAGTTATGTATGGAAACACTGGGATGTTATGTGTTCATTAATTTGTTGCCACTTTTAAAGGTCTGTGTTTAAGGCAGGAGCTTACCTGGCAAACAGAAAGAGCGGCTTCGCATATATACAACGTTGGTAGTTCTTGCCTGGCCCACCCTGTATTTAGGAATAGTTAGCATAAAACACAACACAGATCATTTCATTTTTTTATTCATCGCTGTAAATTGAGAACTATGTAACGATCACAGGTGGAAAGTTTGTTGTAAAAATGAGAAACTTAATTTTTACCACGGTCTTTGAGTGGTCTGTAACGGTCAGGGCCGCACCTCATCAGTGAATGATGTGCAAATCCACAAGGCGCAAGGCGCTTAGGGGCGCATTTTGAAGACTAAAGTAGTCTATGCTACGAATAGATCACAGTCATGCTGGAAAGTCGTTCAATCACTTCATCTTCTGGAGAAGTGTCGGTTTCGGCAACCGCGGCAAAAGGATGCCGTCAAGAAGGGGTCTTATCCCCCTTGCTGTGATCTTCAGTTATCGACAAACTAAGACCATTGTAATGCCCTTCTTAAGGATGACACATGTCAACCTTGGACCTGTAATAATCAACAACACCACACTAATCTACTCCAGCGAAGTTAAATATCTTGGAGTAATCCTGGACCAACGACTCGATCCGTAAAAGAGCCAAGTTTTGTTCAATGCCGGATGTTATAGTTAGGCAACATTGTTTCGGTAGACTTTTCGAAGTTGAAATATTGGTTCGCAGAAGCTGGTCTAATAGTGTTGCAGCACTAAACCCTAGAAGTCTGGTAGAACACGCAGTCGGATCAAAGAGGAATTCTGAAGTGGGGGCAGGAGTCTTTGGACCCGACGAAAGGATTTCTGTACCAATGGGGTCGAGTCCTACAGTGTTCCAAGCCGAAAGCCACACAATCGAGATGTGAACCTCCCGTAAGGCATCAAGGGCGCTGATATTCAGATATTCTCAGATAGTCATGTAGCACTAAATGCACTTTCGTCCAATCTAGTGGACTCCAAAACAGTCAAATGTTGCTATGACGCCCTACAATCCCTGACAGACACAACAAAGTGAAGCTTGGCTGGGTCCCTGCACACAGGGGGATTGCAGGCAACGAATTCGCAGATGAGCTCGCGAGGGCTGGCTCGGAATCTGCGTTCATCGGTCCCGAACCGTACTGTAATGTCAATTGGACAGCAGCCACAAGTCTAGCTAACGAATGGGAAAACAAACTTCATCTTTATAAAGAAAGCATAAGATCGGCCACTGTGTCCTGAATTATCTCCTTAAGAAACTAAATCTATGCCAAGACAACATCCGAGCACTACTACGGTTAAGGAAATTTATGGTCCACCACTATGACCCTGAAAGCGAACAAGAGTTCATGCAGTGGCATAAAAAAGGAACAGACCCCCCGAAGAAGTTCAAAGTCACTCCGTCTGCCGGGAAGAAAAGACGGGGTAAACTCGCAGCGGGTGTGTTGCTTCTTCATGACAACGCTCCTGTTCATACGGCGCGAGTGTCCAAGGCTGCTGCACGAGATTGTGGTTTCGAAGAAATCCAACACCCACCCTATAGTCCAGACCTTGTGACTATTTCCTGTTTCCGGATTTGAAAAAATGTCTTCGTGGAAAAAGATTTTCGGATGATGAAGAACTCAAGTCGGCAATAAATGGGTATTTTGCAGAGAAAGAGGAAATTTATTTTTTTGAGGGCTTAAAAAAGCTTATCTCAAGATGTAACAAATGCATTGATGTTAGGGGAGATTATATTGAAAAATAAAAACAATTTAAATTGAATTCGCATTTTCCTTCATATCGATACCGAGAATATATTGAACGCCCCTCGTAAGTCAAGACAACATCCGAGCAGATTTTGTGCAAATGTCCGACACTACTACGGTTAAGGAAATTTATGGTACGTCTTTTGGAATAGCTCCAACAATAGATCTCTATAAGTCGCGGTGTCGTTGCTTTTACGACATGGGTTGTTGAAGAGGAAAAAAATGCTAGAAATTGTTCGTCGGAATCAAACAAATCAATGCCGCGGCGCTCGCTTACTGCTGGCGTCTGGTCTCTATGTACTAATTCGACTGAGTTTAAAAACATTCGCAGTTCAAACATGTAAAACCAATAAATTGGAGACAGGATCATCGCAGTGTTCAGTCGAGTGATCCTTAAGCACAACAATACCATTAACAACGGTACCGGATCTTCTTAGTTCAGCGATCAAATGATCATCGCTCGTTCGTCGATGGTAGTATTTTCAGGGCGTGGTCCAAGACTTCTGGCGACGATGGACCAACGATTATCTGATCTGGCATCAAAAATGAGCCAAGTAGTTGGAAAAGTGCAAGAACGTTAATGTTAATGACGTTGTTATGCTTAAGAATGAGAACCATCCAGCGTGTAGATGGCTGATCGGGGGAAAGACGGACTAAGTCGAGTAGCTTCCGTCATTACTATCAAAGGAGAATTCAAGCGGCCAATCTCCAAGCTGCGTTATTGGTCGATTGTTGTTGAAAGGCACTGTCAACGGTAGGAGGATGTTTGACAATGGAAAATGAAATGCATATTTACGAACACGCAGCATTCTTCAAACAGTAAAGATATACCCAACCATCTCTGCATAATTTGTGTAAATATTCAGTTTTCTATGCCAACACATCCATGGAGGAGTTTGAATCGAAATTTCACCGATATGTCCATACGTACATTTCCCTCCAAGCCCTCAAGATCAGACATCTTCTGGGAAAACATTTGAAAACAAAACCGCATAGCAGTGCAACTGGTTTATTTGGTTTTCCTCCTCAAATTGAGGGTTTCACATTTCAATTGATCTCGAACTCAACTTCAGAGGAACTCGAAGACTCTTCAACTTCCCTTTTGACCTCATGATCCCCTACACTGATTCGAATTTTCCTGATCATCTGCAGCGAGTCATTGAAGTACAAAGAACTAGATCATTCCGTGAACAGTCACAACTCAGATCCCTCTTAAAGGGGTATTAAGGCATGTCAATAAGATGTGTAATCATTTGAAATAGCCGTGACCGCGTCCACACGGCCGCGTCAAAATGATGTAAAGTGTTCAGGCAAACATGATTGATATATTCGATTGATTATGAATACATTTCTCGTGTGCACATACCTTCTAAAAGACAATATTTAGACAAGACTTAATTGCGCTTCAGGTGAAGTCGGCAATGGGGGGGGGGATATCAAGAACACTCTTGAATGTGATCTGGGCTACTAGTGGAAATGAAGCGATTGTGTATTCTGATGCACTCGACGTGTGTATGTCTATCGATAACCGATTATTGTAACTTGGAGGCTGTTGTGAAGTAGCAAAGAATGCAACAATACAGGAGATGGACCAAAGCGTACAAGTTCCAACATACCAGGATTGATTTCTGGCGACGACTGATTAGGATTTAAAGAGTCTTCTTCTAGTGACTGACGAATTTTGACAGTTGATAAGGGGGGGGGTCCGGGGTGACTCTGGGTTTCAACCAACAAGCGTCGCCAGCAAACTCGATCCTTATCTAGCTGCCTCCAGTTTCGCACGCATATTTGGTTGATGTCCCTTTCCACTTACGTGCGCCACCCGAGTCGCGCCCTTGATCTACTGCGCCGTCCCTCGGGGCTGAATTCGAAGACTTTCATTGGATCATTGGCTTCCATTCGCTCTACATGACCGAGTCATCTCAATCGTTGGATCTTCATTCTTCTGGCTAAGTCGATGTCGCTGAACAGCTCGTACAGTTCGTTGTTATATCTCTCCTCCACTCACCATCTATGCAGACGGGACCGAAAATCAGTCGAAGAATTTTCCTCTCCAAACCAACCAAGAACAACTTCATCAGCTTACTTACGGTCGTCATAAGATGAGGCTCATTTCTGGATGAATGGGTACGTCAACAAACAAAATTGTCAAATTTGGGACGATACCGATTCACATGTGACTCAAGAGCGTCCAATGTATCCTGAAAAAGTTTATGTTTGGTGTGGATTTGGAGCTGGTAGTCCATATTTATTTGAAAAGGTCTTTCGACAAGCCTTCACCGTCAACGGCGAGCGCTACAGATCGATGATTACCAGCTTCTTCTGGCTTGAACTGGGTGATATGGGCACCAACGACATGTGGTTTCAACAGGATGGTGCAACTTGACACATTCGGTGACCCTTTACTGGGTACCGGGGCATACTGGGGTCTAAGATAATAAAAAGGCAGACAGCCTCGCGAAAATGGGTTAGCAGCTGGGGTAATGTTAACCAATCCCGTATGTGCCCATATCGTTCAGTTCCATAAGAAGAAAACTAGAGGACGAAGCCCTGGATAGAGCCCGAACTTGCTGGCTTGGTCTGAGTATCGGAGCTACAGCAAGGGCTATTTGACAGATGCTGAGCAAGAAGAGATTAACATCATTGATCGGCTTCAGTGGCAAGGATGTACGGACGCTAATGCGTCCTTAGCAGGCACTTTGCCATAGGTACACATGCGACTGAACATACCACAAAACGACTTTTCCAGAAGCTGCAGAGACGAGGAGGAAAAACAATATATCCAACATCTGCTTTGCGAATGCCCATGGGAGCTTCTGGGAAAGCACTTCTTTATATAACTAGAGGACTTAAGCGGTGCTGAACTGAAAGACCTCCGAAGTTTCAAATTGGTTTGATTTTAGGACTAAAGTAGGTCTCAAGGTAGTTTTAAGACTCCCTAGCACGGGCACAAAGGACCCATCACGTTGGTCTAAGTGGGCCACGGGTATAAGCCCACCTACCTATCTAATCGACTGATTTGGTTCATTCTGAACTGAGGCACTTTATAAATAGAGGGTGGCACTCTGAATTGGATCTGGGCCTAATTTGTAGAGCAAAGTGCGATGTATGCTCTCACGAGTAGTGGAGTTCTACGCTTTTACGTAGAATCTGAACTTATTTACTTACTTTAGCTCATGTCAGAACCTTATGAAAATAGACAGAAACAAACTGAACGAGACTGAACGAAACTGAGTGAAGAGATTATTACGGTCGCAGTGTACCCTCTACACATATTTTTGCCGCTTTTAAAGAAAACAAAAGCCTTTTTGACGGCTGTCTGTTGGAGGAAGCGATCTTAATAATCTGTCATAATTTTAATCTCTTCACTCACATTCAGATTTGCTTTAATCGAAAATTATCTACGATGGTGAATCTTCGGATCGTGACTACAACAAGGCCATGATGTGCAGTGACTGAATATTTGAACGAAAATCAGCGCGAAGCTGGCTTCAATTTTAGCATTTAAACAGTCAATGGCGCAACGACTGTGGAGTATGCGCAGCTGTCTGAGTTCTTGAAGGCATCCTTGGTGAATAGTGTGCACTATCATATGCTCAAGCAGAAAATGCAAGAAGCACTTTCAAGTGACCTTCTTCTAGTTGAACGGGGCTGCAATGTAAAGGGTATTGTTTTCGCCGATTGGTCGTCATCAGCGTTGCTACTTAAAATTTTCAAAGATCTCGAGGAAAAGGTGTGGTGGGTTTAAAAAAAAGGGTGGTAGAACTGGTTTTCATGTACGATTTCTAAGAAATTTCACATACTACGTTAACGCTACTCTCATAAATGAAACGAACAGCTCCTCATTCTCCTCTGTGTTCACATTTTTGGATCACTGTAGTCAGTTGTAACAATTCATTGTAATTGTATACATATCGTGTCGTAAGAAGGGTCAATGAACAAGAAACAAATTAATTTTTCTTAAAAAAAAAACACCCTTTACACAAATTATAGAAACACTGCCATGTTTTCTTAAACATTTGAGTGAATCATATCAAATGCCTATACTTACTGATTATTCCCATGACTCAGGTGTCTGATGGCAGAGCTTCGATGTAATGAATAATAATCACTCTGAACGGGAAGATATTGAGACGGAATGATGGGCTAAGTCTCGTCATCACTGACAGGTTGCCAAAGCACTCGTCTACCCACAATTTATAAAACAATTCAATTTGACAGCCTTTGTGGATACATGACAGATGTACAATCATTAATGGGTTTTCATTAAATCCCAAACTGTTTCCCTTTCATTAATATGCAACTTCATTTTCGACACACCCCGTTAAGCAGACAATTGCTTCCACATTTTTTTTCTTTTTTATTAGCGAATCGCTTAGCCCCCATTTCTTGCACGAAATACAAATGGTTAAGAGAATTATGAGAAATACCTACAATACAAACGTGTACACACAATCGGCCGCAGAGTTGCTCTCTGCATGGTAAAGTCAAAGCCAAAGCAGTCTTAGGCATCACAACAACTCAGTGACATAACTAAATTTTCTGCTTGAGCGTGCAAAACAGCACTTGGGACTTTCTCCTCCACATCCAGTCGCAGCATACATTCGCACCGCCTACCGCTGAACGTCGCATCGTGTCGGTCGTCGGTGGTCTGTCGTTTCCTAGTTTTTGTTCGCAATGAATTTGTTAACGAATATTGACAAATACACTTCCGTGCACAATTTCGCATTTCGAGTGACACCTGAGATCGGTCAGCCGTCCTCTTCGGTTTCACTCTTTGGCTTGCAGCTTGTTTGCGCCTACACTGTCCATTGACACTGACAGCTGATATAATGCCGCGAGCGTGATCACACTAACCCATTAATGGCTGTGGATGCGTGTTTTATTCGCTGTCTGACAGACAAAAGAGTTGAGCAGCGAACGCTCGTTCGAGTCAAGCTGTGTTTTTTTTTTTTTGTTTTTTGTTGAAATACCTACTCTAAGTGGCAATAGGGTGGAAATGAGAAGACATTACAGGGAGTGATGCATTTGATTACGACGGCGTGTAGAACAAAAAGAAACATTCTTCAACTGAGGTGAGGATCGGGAAAAAATTCTGTCGAATCACTGATATGTGATGATGGTAGAACTAATCACTTAATGGGCATGGAGGCCCGGAGTTACGAGTTACACCTCTGCATAGTTTATTCGATTCCCACTTGACTTGACCCCAAACGGAGTTCACAAAGCAAGTCATTCTACTGAATTTTCCATTACCTCACATTCGTTAAAGCTCGTAATTGACCCGTGGGCCATGGTGCTGCCCAGCCGCCAGCCGCCGGCCCTTGACATGCACTCAGCTCGGGTGGGATCAGAGCCATTTCAGGAAGCCATGCACTCACCAAGTTATGCTTATCATGCCGTTATTACCATTACCACAATCAAAATATGTTTTTTTTTTTTTTTATTCTTGTTGCGTTAATGTGGGCGAGCGAGGCATACAAATGTTCTTTGTTTGAATTCAAAACATGGGCGCCATAAAAAGACTGCCTTCAAGCACAAGAGGCATTCTACACAACACGACGAATGCCAAGTGTTAATTATTTGGTTTGGTTTTTTTTTAGGTTTTTCCCTGCTCCAAGTAAAATTGTGAATGTGAATCAGAACTGCAAGCAAACGCTGCGCCAGTATTGCGCATACCGATAGAAGCCGCAGAGTTGCACGGCTACCTTCTGACTTCGGCTGATCGGTGAGTCGGCGGCGAGGTCCTTGAGTGGACCAACGTGTTCTCATTTTTTTTTCTTTCCTCTTTTGCTGCTGTTATCTCGACTTAGAACATAAAGATACCAAACATTTTAGCGTTCGTGCGGAGAGTGTCGGTGAAACTGGTTTTGTTAAGTCGCCCAGGCATTTTAAGCCGCCATTTGAATGAATGCGAAATCGAAAAATGAAACCAGTTTTCTGAATTATGACGCATTCGTTTGCAGCAACGAAGGATTTTCTTCAGTTTGGTTACTTTATTGGTCGCAACGTCGTCTATTGAGGCGATATGTTTGCATGCTTGTGACATGCTGGCGTGGTTTCTTTGTTTATCATCGGCTATGTTTTTCGTTTGCCTCTGAACGAGGTATCCTATAAATTAGACTCTTTTGCAATGATCTTTATTATCTGGTCTGCGCCTGCATTAATATACGGCCGGGTGAAGTTAATCCAGTCCCTGGCATAATTTTTGGCATTTGCTAACGCTGACATGCTAGACGGGAACTAGTTTGTTTGTGTATCACATCCTCGTCAAATCCGGTCGAAATAAATACATTAAGCTAATTCTGATGCGAGTCTAAGAATAAACATTTTGATTGTTATTCATTATCGTTTCCGTTTTAGCTTGAATCGAAGCATTTGAAAGAGCAATGGAAATGTCACAACGAGGGTGCCTCTGTTTCTGGTACGAGTATTCAGCTATGTTGCGTCCTGTAGTCTAGTAAACGTGTCTTCTTATATTTGTATGTGAAAGAATGTGTGTTAGGTAGAAGCAGCACATGTAGTTCGAGAGGCACACAAGCACTGCTTACAGGAGTTCTTCATCTTCGCCAAATCGTTACGAATGTTCAAGCAGTTGCTGACAAACTTGACCAAATCCGGTATAAAAGCTAAGACAGATTGGTAAGTGAGTCAAATTCGTGATGAGCGACACAAGTTACATAATTTACAACGAGTCTGAACAACAATCTTTGCCAAGGAGCCTCTACAAATTGCTTCTACATCGTTCTTATTAGACAAACTGTCGGGTAACAATTTGGGGAGGATGAAATTTCAAAAATCTGGGAAACGCAAAAATCGACGTAGGATATCCTTCATCATCACCTTCTGACCCGCATGATCCACTAAAGGAGTTGCGGGGGCAAAGCACTCACGAGAGATCTCCACGCCACTCGATCCTCCGCCATTGACCCGAACTCATCAGGAGTTATGCCCAAGCGCAACCAGGCGATTTTTTTGAACTTGTTCCAACCACCTTGTTCTGGGCCTGCCAAGCGATCGCCTACTTAATGGAATATCATTTAAGGCCCGCATTGGAAGGCATGATGAAGGGGATATTCGTGACCAAACAATCGAAGCATAGCCCTTTCCGGTCGAAGAAGCTTCGAGCACTGCCGGGAGCTCGTAATCGCGATATTATTCTTTCGGTAATTTTTTCCCAAATTTCATTACCATAAGTGGTTCAGGAACAAATACTGAGTTAAAAACCGCTAACTTTGACACGCAGCTCGGCCTTCCTGATTACAGATCTTCCAAGCTGTTTCAAAATGGACCCAGCTTGGACAATCCTACAGCATATTCTTGTCATCCAAAAATGGAGTAAGTAGAATCAAGCGACTGGGGGACGACAAGGTGGAATAATTCCGAAGTTTGAAAATGTCATTGGAAAAACACAAACCAAACTAAGGCACCACCTAGTTCTTTACAAAACTTTATAAAAGATGTCTGCATCGGGGTTTCCAACGACTGGTCCGAGCAACAGTTCATAGAAGTCGAAGGAGGGAACTAAAACCCTCGCAAAGAGGGATTATTTTCCCCGTCTAGCCTTCGCGTTGTGAGTTCAGTTGTTCCACTAGAAATCGTAAGGAGTTTCTCTCCTCATCCTGTAGTGTTGAAAGTTCAGCCTCGTTGAGTTGAGTGAACAGCTCAACCCTCAACCACTCTGGGCCATGAAGTCATGCACATGTGTCTCCTTTTCCGCGCATTTCCTCGGCTAGCACAATTAGCCGAGCTGACCTAATAAGCTGTCATCAGTCGAGAGATGTAAGTGCCTGAATCTGTCGAATCCAATTTGAGGCGATTGGCATGATTCCGAAGCTATCAGGGGATAACCTTCGAGTCCAACCACAAATGCTGTACATATGTGTCCTGCAGTTGCAATGCGATGCGGACGTTTAGTTTGCAGCCCACAATTATAAGCGATAGATCGATGCAGTCTTCAATGGAGCCACTTTGGCACGAGTCCTAAGAAGCAACACATTTGCAGATACATCCCCTCTTGTCACAAGAAGGCACCAACATGTTGTGGGTAATTCCTTTATTCTTTAAACGTACATATGTTCGTTAGATTCGAATAATCTAGGTTAGAAAATAAAGTACCAAACAAATGCAGTCGTCTGTAGCCGGTTCAATCTCTTCCCCCATCTCTTGTTTCTCAATAGATGTCACTGGAGTCATTAATCCTTCAAAATGTTTAGCGACATCAAGCGTGAGAGCATGGTTGAGTTATAATCATTGAATAAGGCACCAGAGAGGTGTCGTCTGAGGTTAAAGAGGCCCTGCTAAGAGGCCATGGATCGCTCAATGGTCAACATTTCTATGAAGGGTCTACTTGACTGTCGGTTAAACCTTACGATCGTCAACGACAAACGTGAACTCATTTTAGTGAATCCAACGTAGCATGACCTTGGCAACCGTTACTACTTTGGTTTGTCGAAACGACTGGTATTCAAACTTCTCACTCGTAGGAACAAGAGACCAGTCCTACTATATGGCACCGAAAGCTGGACAATAAGCACTACAGCAGACCGGATTGTTGGCGCCTACGAAAGAAAAATTCTTCGTCGGATAAGTGGTCCTTCTATGAGGAAGGTGAATGGAGAAGAAGACATAACTCTACGAGCTGTACCAAGCTAAGTATGTAGTCCGGAAGCACATCGAGCGCAGGGACGCCAATGGTCCAGCTAAGAGGGTCATCGAATTCGAGCCTTTTGGTTCGCGAAGGAGCGGAAGATCGAAACTACCGGTTTAAAGACCAAGTCATCGCGGACTCAAAACATCGAAGAAGTTGGCTCCAGTATACCGACATGTGCTTGGCAGGGGCACAGAAAATACTGGACGTTTATCATTGCCTCCACATCAAGACATCTCCTGCAGGAAACGTTTAATAAGGCGCTCTTATATGTGAGCCTTTTCATGGCTCATCTTCCAACTGCCACAGTGGCCCAACTAGGCGTACCTACGATCTGTGTACACCTGTGGTTATGTGTTTAGATGTGTGTTATCGAAATCCAAAGACTGGAGTGGATCCGACGACATCGAATTTTTCACCTAAAATAATTGTTGAGGAATAAGTATTTTGGAGCCTTTTCATGGCTCATCTTCCAACTGAAACAGCGGCCGAACTTGGCGTACCTACGACCTGTGTACACCTACCAAGCTTGGATCTGTGAGGAGATAAGCCTTTGTAACAACACGAAGTCTACCACCGACATTGGTCTTGATTCATCAAGCAACACATCAACGTATCAACACAAGAGAAGGGAGAGAAGGGTTAATTTGCTATCAGAAATAAAGAACTATGTGTGAATTTAGAGCACAAACGTCAGAATGTGATGTGAAATGCAATGGAAAAGGTGTTTTCCACTGGCAAGATGAATATCTCAGTTTAGATTGCTTCTGATACCGAAACGCTGAGGACGTCTGTACCGCACGTAGTTTGAAGAATAGATAGATATCTTTTATTGAACACGTTTTTTAGAATGCTGCAGATCTGGTTTAGGCCATATCATCCTTGAGAGTGGCTGCCTTTCACCCGTTGTTGATTAGTCGGGGTTTGCGAATTCGCGTAACAACAGTTTTGAGGTATATCACGGTATTCAAGCGCGAATGACGGCGTCGTCGAATACCTGACAAGTGCATCAGGCGCACACTTTCCAGAAACATCTGTAACATTGCCAGTCTCATCGAATTGCTCAAAGTACGCTTAGATGCACAATTATGTCGCGCGAAACATCCCTACTGCAGAATCTAACTAATTTGTACTAACTTACTTTTCGAACATTAAACCCGTTCATCGATTGATAAACGTTCCATGAAATGGCAGATCTCATTTAAAGCAGGCTAATCAAACGGTTCAACGTGTGTGAGACTAAACCAGGAGTGGCAAATCCGGACCAGCAACATATCTCAACAGAAGCCCCAACAACATCGCGCCGCACCTTAAAGTCGCTTTAAGTAGTTGTTAAACACATTCACCGAGGCGCTCCAAAAGAACTCGCAGCTAACGGTTCTTTCTCGCAGCCAATGAACGTGAAAAAAATGCGTATTCCCCATCAGCCGGAGACTAGCCTTCGCACTCTCTATTCACCGCCGACCATCGTTGGTCTTGTTTTTCCTCGCATTACACATTCAGAACACAGACCCGTGTAAACATCGAATTTTTCATATTTGTCATTTGAGCCTAATCCGAAAATCCACGGGCAATGAAGTGAGCGCGCACAAAGCCCTGCTATCATGAACACACGTACGTTACATTCAATTTGATAGAAATATAAAGCCGTCGACGGGCGACGTTATTGAAAGTGTTTTCCACGAATGGTGCGAGTTCTTATGTAACGTCGGCAATGGGTCTCCGCTGGATATGGACTCGCTAAAATTTGACATTGACACCTAATAATATGACAAAATAGATGGTAAACAAAATTATGCAAATGCCGAAATTTATGCGGAATACTCAGCCAAGTTTACGAGGTTTTGTTCCTCGGGTCTCTGGTCACAGCGGTGTGTTGTCGAATATTTGAAATTGAGCATTTTTGAGTGATTGTACTTTTGGCGTTTATTTATGACACGACGAAGACAAGGTGTGAGTTGGCAGCTTGTCAAAACTAGCATCTTGTTATGGTTTATGGCTTGAGGGGTCAATTCACATGATGGATGTGTCATTCAAGCTTTGACCGGTGTTCAATTTCGAGTGTGGGAAATAGAGGCGTTGCTTTTACAAATTCAATGAATTTATCAGGTGTAAGACTGCGATCATCAATAAATAAAAACAACAGTTTAATCCTCTTTATTATTCGTTTTCTCGGACTAACATCTCTCAAGCGACTGCTTGCAAGGGTTGGGGTCTCCGTCAAAAGGTTAAAATCAACGCGCGGACACCACGCACACACGATCGACGAGAAGGAACATGTTTTCATAGTTTTAAAGTATTTTCAAGGTATGGCGTTGCTGTGTTAAATGGTATCGGACAATGTTGTACCCAACTTCATTTTAATGCCTCACCATTAGGCTTTCTCGTTCGGTATGTCTCATTTCCCAACACAGTTTGTTTGCGCTCCAAATATGTCAGCTTTTGTTTAAACTTGCGATTCAGTTTACTTTTCTGCTTCCATTTTGAGGAAATGTGCAGCTGAAGGCCGTCGAATGCTGCAAGAATCTTAGAGTTTTTGTATAGACGTCACACGCTACTCGCGTTGCCTTGCCTCGCCTTTTCTCCAGAAGATTCTGCGTTCAAGTGGAAGGCAGCCAATCAACTGAGCGGAGAACCAAGGCGGGAGTTGCACAAGGATCGAAGCTGGGACCGATGCTCTTCACAATCAGCACGGCAGATTAACTGCCTCCAACCAAAACAGTGAACTGTTGTCTATTCGCAGATGACTCGCTGACTTATGTCAGCTCGATGCGCCACGATCAGAGACAGCGAACAATTTTTACTATTACACCACATCGGTTATTCGTATCAATGCTGGCTAATCGGTACTAATGTGTTTAAGGAGACCATCCCGAGGTGGATGCAGATCAGTACTCAATAGTCGAAGCATAAAGATAGTGCTCTCTAACTGTACGGATATATCAACAGACAAAGAGGTCAACTATCTTGGCGTTAACTTCACGGTATGGCTGAAGCCACTCGCAACTGATTCTAATAAAGAAGACCTTGATGCGTAAGCAAAATCGAGGACAAAGCTGCTGCTCTACAAGCAGTTGAGACGGCCAATCTTAACTTCTGGCTTCCCAATGTGGCACTAATGAAGAAGCTGGCAGCTTTCTGCGAATATGTACAGGAATAGTCGAAAGCACTACAGCAACAGTAAGCTTTACGACGAAGCCCGCATCATCTCCTTGCAACAGGTCGTGGTGAATCTGGTCAGAAAGCAGTTTCTAGACATCAACGACCATCCTAACAAGGCGAACAGGAACCTGAGAATCAAAATCAACGGATAACAGGATAAATCAGCTAAGCGAGAAGAACTTCCAAAGGACATCACAACAACGAGCTGCATGGCGTCTACCAGAGCAGCGATAGCAGTCGTTATCGAGGCTAAATCGGCTACCACACCATCACAGTATCCCAAAAGGATCATCATGGAGACACGGATTTGAACAACCCAATGTAAGCACTGGACCACTGGACATGTAGGATATCGCCTCAGTGGCAAGGTCATGCTCTGTATTTGGTGGAACCTCTTGGGCTAGGTCTACCTTGAGCGGCTAAGACCGGGTGAAACTGCCACAGTTCGGACAACTCTACCGAACTCACTTGATGCGAGCACTGCGGGAAAAAAAACGGCCACAATACGAGCAAAGACACGACAAAGTGCGAATTTCATCACTTGCCAGTTCGACCTCTTTCGGAGTCTCTTGGCGCCGGGCGATTGCCGCTCGCCTTCATTTCCTTTTCGGTTGGCTCCTAGTCAGTGGCCTCTCAGAGACTGCCTCGTTTGTGGCCTGTTCAGCCTTTTTCTGTTTCCCCAGTCATGCCATCAGAAGGAATACTCTGATCAGTCACCTGACTTTGTGCTTCGAGATTAAGCGTAACAGGCAGAGCTTCTCCGCTACTTTCTATATTTTTCGAGCTCAAACTATCGAAAGTGTCGTAGAGTGAGTGGCAGGAATCTTCGGCGATTCCTTGATAAGCGCCGCTATCGGTTGGGGATGTGGTGAGTGTGGTAAGTGGACAATCCTTTGAAAAAATGAATTTGTGACACTTTTTTCATAAACTTCACAAACTGAAAAAAAAATCTTTTAAAACTTATTTGTACACCAAATAATCTAGGATTAGGAAAATAGGCGGTGAACAGTCAAAAGTGCGACAAAAGAGGACTGATTTTTGACTGGGGACCTACAATTTGAGTAAACTGAACGATGTCAGCACAAGCCAGCTAAGCCGCTTCGTTGTAAGCGCCAGGAATAGGAGTTAGGTGTAACAATCGGCATGATTGCCATCTGCAGCCAGACTCTGCTGATGGTCTGTTTCACTTGAAAATCCAATACGACTTGGACATTCGGCGTATCCCAGCCATCACCATTTAACCAATGGGAAATCATACATTGTCATTCGCAACAATTTCAAGTTCCCGCATGATTTCTGACCATTTTTGGAGTTCTTCCTCGAAGGTGACACCCCTGATTCATAAATCAACATTCACCATCGACAGCCTAGTCACCCGATCAACTAGATTCCATTTCCTTCCAATCTCAACACAAACACTATCCAACCATCCAACATTCAGTTAATTTTCCCATCCACAGCATCGTTCCGACGCGGCCAGCAGCGTGCCTAGAATTTTAAGATCAACTTTCGGTGAATTCTCTTATTGGGCACACAATTCAACCCAAATTGAGTGTACCTACTTTTTTTTACCTTTTTTTTTTGTTTTCATTCTGGAACTATTCGTCGCCGCTGTGTAATGCGGCTCCTAGTTCTTTGTCTGCAGCATGAATACGAAATTGAAAATGCATTTGGCACGCAGTCGTTTGTATGGATAATGAGTCTTATATTGCCATTCATGTCCGTCCTAGGCCCACGCGAACCAACCGAGAGTAGGACTTAACCGATTTATTTAAGACAGTCTGCGCAGATCTGATTGCAATAAATAATTCGTTTTTCTAGCGAAAGGAACTGTAGTTGCTAGCAGAGTGAAGTGTTAAATGGGGTTACGAGGTGTGGATATCGACAAGAGTCTTAATGAATTAAATTCAAATGCGAATCGCAGGGATTTATGCACTCGCTTGAGGTTAAAATTAAATTATTCACTTTGTAGAAGAGAAAGCCTTTGTTGATGCTTCTTTTTTGGGGGGGGGGGGGGAAAGTCTATGCGTATGCTTAGTGACGAGTGTGGAGGAGACTAGGTGCGAAATTGGGTTTGGGACCAGCTTAAGTGGATTATGATGCCAACAGTGAGAAGCATGGATCACTGAGTTAGAACTTAATGCGAACATGTTTGACACATTGGACCAACAAATGATATGATCGACTGCTGGCGCAGTTTCCAAGGCAAAACCTAGGTTCAGTTAGGTTGGAGTGGGTGACTGCTGGTTGGCCAGAGTAGGCCCGTTCTGTTAACACGCAGATCTGAATTCCTGGTCCTCAAATTAGCGCTTTTGGTAAAGCAAAGGAGTTTACTTACACTAATGCTACTTGGTTTCATTAGGTTGTTAAAATAGTAAGCACCCAGGTGACGATTTCTACTAGAGGAGAGAGCACAGCGGTTGCATAGAAGATGTGCAATACTTTCTTCCTCCTCTTCGTCTCTGTAGATTTTGCAGAAGTCGTTATCGTTATCCAGTGGCACAATGCCCGGTTATTCAATCAGAGCAGGCTATGTGAGGGTTTTGGATTGATAGTAGGCCATAGCTGTTTTGTAATGAGGTACCCAGTGCCGGTAGACCATCTATGTTTATGTGAGTAAGCATATCAAGCTTTAATAGACGCTTTGCAGTAGCTTTGCAGTGCTAGATCTCGATCCGGAAAGACTACGGAGCTACTACCCTTTCTAGCGACTTAGTTCGCTTCACAACTCTCTGGAATGTCACAGTGTCCCGGCACCCACATAACTTGGATGCTAAAATACTTCGCCTTCTCGTTGAGAGATAGGCAGCAATTCTGGGAAGTCTTAGAGCAAAGAGCGACTGCGCTCAGAGATTTGATTACTGCTGAAGAATAGTAGAGTGTCCGGAGCGAAGTTCCTTCGACATAAGCACCGATTTCAGTCTTATCGCCGTGCTGGCCGGCAGGAGACTAAGGAGTATTTTCAGACCCTCTGAGGGGGCTGTCATTAGCGCTCCTAATTGATGTTTCTTTCTAACGCGGTCCACCAAATAGCGACACCAGATAGTATGGGCTTGGCAACAGATATAAATACCCAGCGGACAATGTGGGGCTGTAGTCCTTATTTGCACCCTTTTCTACAGCAATACAGAGCCGTGGAGCCTTGTCTGACACGTTCCTGGATGCTTAGTTTCCAGCTTAATTTCGTGTCTAGGTTGAGACCTAAGAATTTTCCTATTGGAAGGATCAAGGGCAGGAATCTTATTTTATATTTCCTGGTGAAGAGAACTAATTCCGTTTTCTGCAGATTAACACATAGGCTGCGTTTCCTAGCTCAATTTTGTAGTTCGGAGAGGGCTGTCTGCAAAATATCCCTGATAGTGGATACATATTTCCCAGGGGCCGCTGTGGCAACATCGTCTGCAATAACTTTGCACCCTGTCTTTTCTAGGGCCAGTAGAAGCTTATTCACTGCTACGTTGCATAGGAGAGGATTACTCCACCCTGTGTTGTGCCTCTATTAACAGATTTGTAGATATTTGAGTCACCAAGCTTCGAGCTAATCGCCGTATGCTTAAGTAATTGGTTTGTTAAAGTTACTATGGAAGAGGATCGCTAATTTGGAGGGAGTGTTTGTTTTTGACACCCATTTCCCATTAGACAGCCATGAAAACTGAATTTGATCGCGCCAAAAACCCGCTGCACTCTTTTCCTTCAGTGAAAGGTCCTCGACAAGGCGATGCGCTGGCATGCGACTTTTCAAGATCGTTCTTCAGAAGATCGTGCAAAACTCACAGACACTAGAGGCACGATCTTTCGGAAGGCCGCTCAGCTTACGATGTTGACTTAAACATGATGACTTAAACATGACTTCAGAGATAACTCAATGGGACGTTTGTTGGCCTTGAGGCGGAACTAGCTAAAATGGATCTAACGATGAACGAGGGAAACACGAAGTACGAGGTGACCAGAGAAGAACGATAGAAGACGACATTGAAATAAAGCAAGAACGGTGAGAGATAGTCAAGTGATTCCGGCTCTATTTTGAAGTTACATTCGTGCCATTATGCACGAAAAGCACTTGAGCTAATTGGCCGCCTCGGCTTTGGTGGCAGTTCTTCAATCCAGTTTTTGATGACTCGAACTTCTCCTGTCTTAGCTTCAAGATTAAACGTCGATTAACGCTTAGCAACCGCTGTTGCTCCCTGGAAGAATAATCAGATTTTATACAAGACGTCGATCATCCCAGTTTTGCTCTGCGGTGCAGAGGCATGGGCAAATTCAAAAGTGGATGAAGAAGTGATACCAACAACTTCGAGAGAAAAATTCTGTCTACGATCCTGTTTTATTTGCGCGAGACATGGTAGGCAGGTAGCTACAGCTGGATGGCGCTGTTGTTTGAGTGCCTGTCCTTGGTTAGAGGGGTCCCCGGTTCGAGTCCGAGTCAAAACAAAGTAAATACGTCATTTCCCTGGCAACCTACCTACAGCACACTACATTACTAGGCAGGTATGTGATAGGGTCACATGGCTTGCGTCGTCTTGTCTAAAACCTCTCTGACACTGAAGGTCTCGTTAAGGAGGTGATGGGGTGCTCTATCGGCTCTTTAGGCAGTGGCTCACTTATACCAGCGGTCCATTGGTACATTATTTTAGGGTGGCTCACCACGAGAGGCCTACTTTAGTAGGACCGGATTCACAAATAAATCTTTGGAGGTTTGTCTGTTCATCACCGCTTAGGTCCTCTAGCTCCACGAAGAAGTGTTTACCTAGAAACTCCCTGCTTTTCTTTGCTAGGACCGGTCAGAAGATGATGGATAGATTTGGACGAGACAAAGAAGAAGCAAAATTTGATCGATTTTACGAAATATTGCCAACATTTTATTTGGAATGAGAAGGCCACCCAACAATCCACTGAACTACTACCACACCGACTAATGGGCTTATCAATGAAGTCAACAAAGCTCTCCGCGTCACACCTTCGAATATTAATTGATTTCTTTTTCGCTTCAGAGTGCGCCATCTCGTGACGCCATTCGATTTTCGGGGCAACACTCGTCCACACGTATGTGTGTGATTATGTAACCGCGGAACTAGCTAAGCACATGCACAAATGTAAACCAGGAAATCCACCAAAACTACTTCAGCTGAATGCGGTACCTTTTTGAAATAATATTTTCTGCCTGACTAAATTTGCTTTAAAAATCACTTATCTTCAGCTACACACATATTAACGGCCAGTCCACAATAGCAGCGAGTGTGAAGTGACGTAACTCGCGCACATATGGTCGCGTGAATAAATCGACTATCACGCCAAAAGCAAACAAACGTGTGGGGATGGCAGAGAAAAACCTGAAAACCTTGGAGCTTGAGCACACTCACAGACATAACGCGACTGCCTGGTGGATTGTGAGCTGTGACTTGTGCGATTGTGTGAAGAATAGATGCAAAATGCAGTACTTCGGGTTGCTCTTGTGGGAAGCTGATACTGAATTGGTGATATTTGATATTTCCCGGTTTCTTCCCAAAGACTCACTTACCACTTACAAGTAAACCGTGCGCTAGAATGTTCACTTTCTCGAGTGACTTCAGCTGCGGCAGCGGTAGCGATCCGAAAGATGTGTCAAAGGGAATTAACACAATTTCGGCCATGATCAATGAAGACGTTTACCCACAACCGGACGACTTGTTGTTCTCTTTACTTTTTTGGGGCCATCTCGGCGATCTCGCCTAGGCTGGTCGCCGGCTCTCAGATTAATAAAATTGGTCAGTGGAACTCTCCTCTATCATAATAGCCATCAACAAAGCCCGATCACTCGTCGCATTGGACGTTAATTGTGGCTTCCATTTATTTTTTCCCCCCATTCTCGTTCGGTTAATAAGATTTTCAATTAAATAATTTCGCCTCCTGGCGAAGGTAGGGTAAGCACGGCACGAAGTCGGAGCAAATTGAATTCGAGACAAGCCAGTGGTTGGCTGATTGATGTGTTATGATACTTTTGAGATTATCTTCGTGTAGAAAGTAAGACATTCTGGTGTACTGTCACGTTCGGGCAGAGTAATTCTTAGAAAGTCCAGGTACGACGGCAGAACAAAACTAGGTTCTAGCCGGCGGAAAAGTGGAGAAAAGTGTGAGTTGATTAGTCATGTGGGCAAATGTGTAATCTGAGGCAACAGCAACGCGTGGACGCGACGACATCTCAAGGCGAGCAGACTCACTACTCACTCGTCACTGCGAATGCTCACTCACACTCGTTACGGTAGCGATGTTCATCGAACGTGAGAGAAATACCTGAAACGTTTGCATTGTCGGAAGAAAATCAAATGTTTAATTCAAATAAATATTAGCTTTCTTTTTCGTTTTTGCATTTCGTGCTGATGGGATCGGCTTCAATGAGCTCGTCGTTATTTACCGACGATAACTTCCATTACATCGACCTCGTAAATAAATATAGCGTTGTTGGCATAATCATTGATTCAATCTCATTCGCCGATCCGAGTTGCTTAGCAACCGACCTCGTCGCATGCACTTTGGAAGGGAGGACGTTGTGCGGATCAAAAATAGTGTGTGGATATAAGCCGAGGATAAGTTGCGATTGTAATGCGTGTGTCTTCTCCTCCATCCACCTGCACCGCAAATATTCGATGCATAATTTTCCTTACGAAGGCATCAAGAATCTGTTCTGCTCTTTTGCTTATCGTCCAGTTTTCGGCATGGGACTGGCAACACAAGAGTTCGGAGAGCATTTTTGTCCTTCGAGTCAGGCGTTTCGACCAAGGTTGTTCAGACAAACCGAAGTAGCAACGGTTGGCGAGGAGAATTCTACGTTGGATCTGCACTAAGACGCTATGTGCTTAGTTGACGTTTGACCGAAGGTAGAGCAAACTCCTTTACCATCGTTGATCGTGATGATTTGTGCTAGATGAAGAAGTGAAATCTTGAGCTCAATTCACTGACGCCATCCTCTGTAAACATGCCGCCACACTTTCTAAGGAATCATTTAGACGACGAAGCCCTGTATGAACAATGTCTGAATCAAAATAGAAGAGAATTCGCGATTAGCGACCTCGGTGGACGTCTAAAATTGATTGACATTTGCTTTTAACGACCAAAAATGTGTCTCCCGTCAGTGGTCGTTACAGCCGTATTTTACCGTGTTTAGATACCACAGGAACCTTGTGAACGATGCCTAACAAAAGAGCTCGATGTCAATGTTCGTAATCAGACTCAAGGATGTGTGCATTCTGCTGAGAGACTTTATCGGATATATGTCTCCCTATCTGTGACCCGAAAGCAGTCATTTTTAAGTCGGTGTGTACCACTTTTCCACGCTGGAATGTTCTATGAGGAAATAAAATAAACCCTTGTCCAATCAAAGAACTTCGGTACTTCAATTGATCAAGGATGTGAGGTTGTAGGCTAAGGTCTTATGAAAAAATGGCTAGACTTTTAAGTAGCAGATTCTCAGTGAATTGTGTGGAATCGATGTCTTATTTTGAACCGAAGCGCTAACGGCTGCATCATGTCAACCGGTGAGTTGTCTTATATTCAATTGAGTCGCAGTTTCTTGAGCACTTGACTTCACTTGAATGTATCAAGTGAAATTTAATATTACGAGCAACGATAGGAGTAGCTTAAAGCTGCAACGTCGGACTGAGAATTAAAAGTATTCGTTCGTTAATTTTACCATGATAATAATGTAAAGTTTGACTTGAAATTCAAAATTGTTGTGTCCCCAGTTTACAAATGTAATTGAGGCATTCAGTTCCTGTGGGAAACAAGAGATCAACTCGCAGTGTCTAGAGGTCTTTACGCTACCAGTGGACTGGCTACTTTGTGGCCAGTAAGCGGAGTAGGTTAAGTTAGGTTTGTGGGGGTTTAAATACCCTTTGCTCTTTTTGAATCATCCGTCCTTGAAGGTTCCAGATCATTCTCACTGTTTCAGCACTGGATGTAGCATTTGATTGGTTAGATTGGATTAGTGGGTGGATGTGTGATGTACCTCTAGTTTTGTCTGAAGTTTTGCACAAATTGTGATAACTATAAATCAGTCATGTACAGTCGTCATTCAACTGCTATTTCCAGCCAGGACCATAAGTCCTTGAAATTTTTTACTCATTTTTTAAACATTTTTAAGTGCACCTGAGAGCTGCTCATCAATCCCATGCAATAATGAATACGGCAAGATGCTAACAACTGCTAAAAATTCGTCATTATTTACCAAATACGTTGGTGGGTAGAAGGTTTTCAGCTGGGAAGCTGGTTACCTCGTTGTAGTTCCTACTGAGGCGAACAATCGCATTGTTTGGACGTTGGACATGGTGGCACGTTGGATCACTTAAAAAAATCGATGGAATAATGAGAAAAGAAGATTATTTGTGCATTTTGCAGTCACATCATCTCGATTTTGTTGACACGAGCGCCATGTTCAAACAGTGAAGGAATGGCTTATCGAAGAAAATTTCAAATTGATACAGTGGCCAGCTCGAAGTCTCGTCCTTAATCCAAATCAGAATTTGTGATCAATCGTGAAAAGTCGTACAGATCAAAGAGCTTTGACAACGAGTACAGCGGAAATGACAGAGTACTCCTTATGAAATTATATAGAGATCAGTGAAAAGTAGGAAATGTAATAAGGACGTAATGAGTAATAAGGGACTAAGGACCAAGTAATCCAAATAAGCTCTTTCCCTAAAGTTTCTGTAAAATGAAAAACTGGATACATTGGTGTTTTGTTTATTTTTTTCCTTTTTTTTCTTAGAATTTTTAGTTTTCTATTTTGTATTATTTATCATTTTGTTTAGAATTGAATACACTGGACTCTCGCTAGAACCTAATTGTACATTCACACCGTACCTAAATCAAACACTTCGGCTAGATTCAACATTTCAATTCAGTTTGCCATACATTTTCCAGCATTTCGAATTGTTGGATTTCAGCGAAATGTTCAATTTCCTCGCTACATTTGCAAGTTTGTCAAATCGAACAAACCTCTTTCCAAATACAGCACGTCATTTAATCACTTTTCAGCCCGCTGACATAAGCAAAAAACAGCTGTCAACAAAACAATCATTCATTTCAAGCAATAATCACAATAAGAATGTAAATGTCCGTAATCAATTCTAACACTAGATGATATTTGAAATGTTAAAATTCCAGTGGGAACGCAAAATTGTATTTCGAAATTTTTTCCAGAATTTTAGAATTTGGCGGCGTAAACGTACTATAAGTCGAAATTCCCTCTAACTCGAACTAATTTTCATATACCGTGAGAATTAAAATTATTTCTACTCTTATGTAGTATTAATTACACTTGGCACAAACATGTACTTGTTTGTGCTTCCCACTGTACATGTAGGACCTTAAAATGTGACAGCAAATTTGAGTCTAAATTTAGTCTATTTTATTTTTTAATTTGTTTCTCCGCGAATCAATCATTCTCTTTGCGAACTGTCAAAGTTAGATCGCAATACACGAAGAGCCAAACGCGATCCACAAATTCACGACCAAATAGTTCCAATGAAGTGACAGTTTTCCTATATTCTTATCTGCGAATGAAAAATTCCATATGAATGAATAGTCAGTGTTTGTGAAGTTCGCAAATCGTAGCGACCTCATATGAATGGCCCTTAACTCCGTCCACTTTTGCAATCAAAGTGTATTTTGCGCAAGGTTCAGTATTCAACGTCAATCCCACAATCGTCGGAATATTATTAAGAAGCTGGGTTGCTGCTCAACTATTCGAAAAAAAAAGCACAACTGATGCGACGTGCAGCAAAAGCACAAAAATGAATGCATTTAATGAGCTTATCTTGTGTCTTTATACGAATATTTCAGATTTCTTAGATAACATAAATTAAAAATATAAACAATAAATTAAAAATTACTTTAAATCTACTTACATTCACGAAAAATCCGACGCAAAGAATAAGTAATCCCAAATAAGGACCCATTCCGTTGTGCGTGCAATACGAGTTCATCTTGGTTCGCTATCCAAATCCTTTGCTTTTTGATCCCAAAATTACAGCTACTCTTCACTGAATTGAATAAAAAAAACAAAAAAAAAAAAAAACACACATATTCAAACAAACAGTAAGAGAAAAACAAAAAACCACAACTAACGATCATGAATGAATGAATTGTTGTACTGTGATGACTAATGTCTATAGGCAATGGCTTGCAAAGGTTCTTAGGAATTATACATCTCCGCTTCGTGTGAATACAAATCAGTTAAGAGGCAATGAATCATTGGCGAATTATTTCGGGAATTTCATAATGATCTGTTCGGCAAATAATGAACGGTAGTTCCTATATATTTTGTTTTGTCTTTTTTTTTCTTACTCTTGCCATGGGCGTTGGGATAAAATTGATTTGATTCTGTCAACATTGGGATTCATCTTGTGTGTAAAAGAAAAGTGAGAGGATGTGTTAATACACGTGAATCTCGTCTTTGAAGTAAACGCTCCCGGTCCTATTTCAAAGAACATTAATAAGTGCGTGATATAAGTGACGGAATGGGAGTTATGACTGCGCTCGGGTACGGCTGAATGGAGTTGTAAATGGTGGCGTCCATTCGCGTGATCAATAAAGGCTCTAATTGGATGGAACGTTCCGAAATGGATGTTTATTATGATGTCAGTCGAAATCAATTGAATTCACTGGAAGGCGAGTGTATCACAGTCAACTGCCAAGTCGTCAACTGGCTCCATTAGGTGATGCATTTAGACATTTTTGAAAACCATACATATACTGTGAGCTTCAGAACAAAGTACGTCTATGTTTCACATGCCCAAAGGTTGATGTTTATAGCTTTTAGAGACCATGATTTTAACGATTTTCACACTTTTTTTAAATGAACTTACAAGCGTAATAAAAATAGGTTTGAATTATGGGTGTTTCAACAAGATAATGATCCAAAGCACGCTGGGAAGATGAGTCAAAGAGTTTATTATATATATTGCTTTATAGGACACCTAAGCCTAACTGGGTCCACGCCAATATCCATATCTTAAGCCCATTGCCGCGCCTCTACTCTGTACCTGGCTAACTGAAGGAGAGTGCATGGGGATCGCTCGCACTACCAGTAAACTCTTACTGCATGAAACAGCAACTCATATGATCAACACAAGATGTTTGGAAGAATGATTTATCCAAAATTCAACTCTAAAACCCCAATGATCTACTATCCCTAAACAGAGCTTATACAAGATGGGCAATCTATTGGTTTTTTTGCACTGACAATTGTTTCCCGGTCGAAATCTTGACAGAAAGTCAGTATCATACCCCCGCGGAACGAAATGAGCCACTTTACGCTTGAACAACGTTGGGAAGTGCTGTATAGTCCAAACCGTGCGTTTTTTGAAAGAAGTTTTGGCCGAAATGCAGCACCTACCGCGATTGCTGTACGTAAGTTTGTGCAAAAAGTTCGTGAGACTGGTACGACAACTGGTGGACAACACTCATGGTCCACGTCGTCGTACGGTGAGCACAGATGAGAATGTGGCTGCTGTGGTCTTTTTCCGAAAATATCACCAAGACGCGATGTCCGTTGGCCAACTCGGAGCTGCAATTTCACCCCTTTGAACTTTTTTATGGGGAACCGTGAAGGACCGACGTTATGCCAACAATAATACATCCATAATACTTGCAAAACATTAAATGTTGTTCATGTTATTGCATTTTTAAAAAGAAACTTGCACTTGGCCCATCATTTATAAGCATCATGTTTGGTGTCATTATTGGGCAATGTTTACTATAAGGACAAGCTTGGAGTTTGGACTCTCTGATGAATGACTTCTGCAGAATTTGCATGGATAACGAAGAAGATCAGAGATACTCACATCTTCCGTGACACTGTCCGGTTCAGTCGGCACTCAGACTCTGTATCTGAGCTAGGAATGTTTTAATTGATATCTGCGACTGAAGCAACATCTCTGTTGAGAGATTACATCGCAAACACGAGTCGTATTTCCATCAATCGATTTTTGAGTTAACCAATTGATTCTTCGGGGCAGCACAGTCGATTTTCGCACTAAGTGCATTCTTAAGCCACTGTTACCTACGATTTGTATTCTTGTTGCAATAAATCTTTGAATGCTGTAGCAGTGGAACTTCCAGCAGAACTTCCAGCTAAGTTTGATCAAAAATTTGTTGAGTCAATGCCAAGAAGACAAGTGGCATTTAATTTAGAATCACTTGAACATGCGGTACACAAATGCACACATTCTTTTGACGTTCGCGTTTTCCGAAATGAAATAGAAGCCGACTTCTAGCTCTCGACCCTTAAAATTGTTTGACATAATCTTTTATATCGTTTTCTCAAAACCCAACTGACCAATCAGAGTATGTCATTTCACATTATCTCTTGAAAAAAACGTCTAAAATTCGTGGACAGTTGTCAAAAAATCTCTCAAATTCGTGGATGGTCAAGGGGTCAATCAAGTCTGATATCGGCTATCTCCCTATTACTTGATTTCTGATATTTTCAGTTATCAACATCGGCATGTCTAAAGTACATGCGTAGCTCTGTGTTCAATTTTAATGAAATCTGTAGTCAATTGGAGGAGATATAGCTTATCCATCGTACTTCAAGCCCACTCCTTTCATACAGACGAAACGACGCAGGCATCAAAAGAAGAGCGAAGGCAGTTGAGCCTAATCTTTCAAATGAAGGAAATAAATTAATAAACTAACTACAACTTCCGAAGTACTTGAAGTAAAGGGTGTTTTTACACACGAATAACTTGAAATTGGCAACATTATTTTCTTTGATAGCTGGTTTGACATTTCTCGATTGTTTTGACGTTCGTTTGGTTTGGCAATTCACCATGAATAGACTCAGGACAGAGCAACGTTTGCAAATTGGTCAAATTTATTTTGAAAAACATGGTTCAATTCGAGACACTCAAACTAGAAATTCCATTGGTCCATAAAACGCACAGTGCGTTTGCTTTTTCTGGATGCAATGATTTTTCGACAGAAAAGTCAGAATTAAGAGAGCAAGCACGTATTCAGAGACACGTCGTATAAATAACGCTGCCAGACGAAATCAAGCGGCAATGGAGGTAGAAGTGTGATTTGTTGTGAACAGCTGAAACCCTTCTCCAACCATGGACAAAGGGTAATTCTGGTCTTATTGGATATCTCCTTGCTGCCACTATTATTTCTGACTCAGACTAAGGGCATTGTCGAAACATCATGACTGCCCAGAAAAAAGCAACCGCGTGACACCCTTTATGGGCTAGTGCAATCAGTAGTCCATATACCTTCAAAAATGATGAAACGTCATAGTTAACGGTGAGCGGTACAGAGACATGATTCCTAAATGTTCGTGCAACACATGGACTTGGAAGTAAGCGTTCGAAGCATTTTTGCCAAAATACAGCGTGATGTACTGCGGAGAGTCGCAGATCATGCGGTCACATGTTCGAAATCAAATTAAAACATTAACGCCATAAAATGATCTGTCAAATAAATTCAATTTCGTGGACATTGAAATCATTTTTCTGTGTTTTTCTTCACAATTTAAAATTCTGCTCCTTTAAAAAAAAACCACCCTTTACTTGAGTTCAAATAATTCAGAAAATTCTGCCACTTGATTGATTAAATATCAGAAGCAGATCTCTACCGACACGACTGTAAAATGTTCTTTTAATTTGATTGATCAAGAAGTGTTTAGCTGGAGCAAAAGATTCCCATTAACTCCAATCGGTTCTAATAAAACGCTGCTTATTCACTGATTATAGTAGTCCACCGCACGAGTGGCGCTCCAGCACGAGATTGGCCAGAGTCTAGGTTCCTCCCTGATCACGTATCAAAAAGAGTTGATGAACCCACTAATCGAAAGTGAGTGTCGTCAGAGAGGCAAAAGCGCATTCTGCTGCCTTTAGCAGATTGATTATACGAGTATTTTGAGATTTCGAATTAATTCAATGACAATGTTTAACGATGCGTCGTCTTCTTCGAACAGACGCAAGTTATGACTCGTCGTTTGAGGCAAAATTTATGCGTAATCTATTCGCCCAGATACACCTCCGCGAGGAGCAGTGCATTTACATTCGCATTTAGTAAGTTAAGCACGTACGCCTGCGTTTACGAACGTCTGACTAGTGCTCATAGCTTTATTCAATGTACCCATCCAGGGCCATGAAATTGTGTATGATACGATTCTCGTGGGCGTTTTGTCGAGTGTTTTTGCCAATTTTACAAGCTTACAAAAAAAAAAGAAAAGAAACAACACCTCCTCTGCATGCACATACACGCAAGCACACGCAGTTTACATAAGCAGTCGGACAAACATCTCAGTGGGTTCGTAGCGCAAGAAATAATCTTCAGGCCACACCACTTCGACATTCTTACACCCATGTGTCATTCATCTGTCATTGGCGAGATTGCGAGCCATTTTTGTATCTCCACAGAGTCCGCAGAGCGGAGTTATACATATCCACCCACCGGTTTTCTGGCTAAGCCTTTGAACTTTGTGTCGCCTTTTTTTTTGGAAGGAATCTTGTTTTTTTTCTCGCTAAGCTTTTGAACAGACACGGGACTCAGCACAATTATACACTCATTCGCAACCTTACAAAAATTCCACAGAAAACACAGAAAGAAAGATAGAAAAAAAATGTGAAAAATCTCAATGTCGTCATGCAATATTCATGAAATATTATGTATCTTTGTTGTTGAGTTTGTGTCAAATGCGGATTTGTTGTTCACTCGAAACCATTTGTATATTCGCTCACACCGAAGCTGGGCACATATTTTTGCAATTCTAACAACACTTAAATTGATGGCTGAAAGAATACGTATGAATATGAAAATTAGAGAGAAAGAAAAAAAAACAAGCACACACCACACACTGAATTATGTCTCAAAAAATAACCAATCAGACAGGAAAACTACACGATCATCGTCCGCGCGCTTAACGTTCTGTTCAACGATCTCGTGTTAACTGAGCGTTAAGTGAAGCATCAAGTTAAGAGAGCGCTCCGCAGTTGGTCTACCTGAGTTGGAAATTGGGATTGGGAATCCAAGTTACCTCTGTGTGCTGCCGTGTGGTTGATATTTTTTTCACCGCGTCAGCCAGTAAGCCTGCAAAGCGGCCCCAACTGCAGCTGGCAGTGAGAATGAAATGAAACACTGCTTGTACCTACCTGGGGGAAGAGATACAGGTAAACTCGAATGATCGTCTGTTTGACAGTGGCGTAGGGTATGCAAGGTGCGGTGTTGTATTTATTCAACTTGTTTATAAATAAAAATTGTCAGCACTGTTCGTAGGCGCATCTAATTAAACAATTGTTTGGATAATTGGCCTTTGGTTCAAAAGAGTTGCCATATAACATGGCTGAGATGTAGAATTTAGTCCAAATGGAAAGTTTCCCAATTTTTCCTCTCTCCTTTATGTATTTTTACTACTTCCCAGTCCAACTGCGCGCACTAAATTTATTGAGGTTTTCCTCCTCTGCTGAGTTGTTCCTCCGACTCGATGACTCATGGCCCGTAGCCAATTTGGCCAAGCATTCTAAAGGGTGATTTTTTAAAAGCTATAGGAAAGTCTTTCAAAAAAAAAACACATCAAATTCAGAGAAATGCATGAAATCTTTATTTGAATCGATAGTACGGTCCATATAATTGAATGTTTGAAGATTATTTCATGCAAATGTTGACCTTGACTGCGCCTCAAATGGTCCATCCGCTTAGTCCAATTTTGGCATACTCTTTCCAACATTTCGGCCGGTATCTCACGAATAAATGCCTCAATGTTGTCTTCCAATGCGTCAAGTGAAGCGGGCTTGTCTGTATAGACATGAGCTTTAACATAGCCCCACAAAAAAAAGTCTAAAGGCGTTAAATCACAGAATCTTGGCGGCCAATTGACCGGTTTCGAACGTGAAATAAAATGTTCACCGAACTCGCTCCTCAATAAGTCCATTGTTTCGCGTGCTGTGTGGCATGTGGCACTGTCTTGTTGAAACCACATGTCATGCAAGTCAAGCTCTTGCATTTTGGGCAAAAAAAAAGTTTAATATCATCTCACGGTAGCGCTCACCATTCACAGTTACGTTACGATTCGCATCATCTTTGAAGCAGTACGGTCCAATGATGCCACCAGCCCATAAACCGCACCAAACTGTGACTTTTTCTGGATGCATTGGTAGCTCTTGTAATGCTTCTGGCTGATATTCACTCCAAAATCGACAATTCTGCTTATTTGAACAGAAGAAGCGCGCGATGAACTTTCTTAACAGAGCACGCATTGTGATAATAAAATTCAATAATTTGCAAGCGTTGTTCGTTTGTAAGACGATTCATGGTTAAATTATAGACCAAACTGAAGACGTTTGACAGTGAAACAAAACACGAAACGTGCGTCAGCTGTTCAAACCAGTGTTGCCAAAAAGATAATAGCTAAAAGATCACCCTTTACATGGCCCCACCACCGGATCCGTAGACGTCTGGCTAAACTCATGTTGCTGCACGGTTGGTAGTCGAATCTTCTCATCCAGATACCATCAGCGCAAACCAAAGCTGGCTTTTCTTCATAGCAAACGTGACATCTTCTGTGATGAGCACATGGTTCCCACACCTCAGTTTCCATAAAGGGACCTGGAGGTCACCTGATCAATCAACGGTCAACCAGATTGATCACATTGCGATCGACGTCAGACACTCCTCCAGTATTCTCGATGTCCGAACGTTCCGAGGAGCCAATATTGACTCGAACCATTTCCTTGTTGTAGCTAAGGTAAGAATGAGGATATCGAGAGAAATATAGGAGTCGAGACAGGACACCTCGGTTTGACGTTGGAAAGCTACAATCGCAATCGATCGTTAGGAACTTTGCCGACCGAGTCTCCCTGAAACTCTCCGAAGAGTTCGACACTGCCTACACCCACAATAGACCAGGAATGGAAAAGTTGTCAAGAAGCCATCAAAGAAGCTGCCACTGATGTACTGGGTTTTACGACACCACCAAGAAAAAATCCATGCTTTGACGACGAGTGCAGGCAGGCACATGCAGCCAAACAGGAGGCCTACAAGGCAACTCTGCATCGAACAACGAGAGCTCTACGAACAGAAGAGAATAGAAGAGAACCGGCTTCTCAGAAGGAAAAAGAAAGAGCACGAGAAGCGCGCGGTCGAAGAGATGGAAAGATGTTACGGCAGGAAGGAGGTCCGAAAGTTTTACCAAAAGGTAAAACAGTTATCCGGAGGGTATAGACCTCGGACAGAAGCCTGCAATGGACAACTAGTAGTAGAGTAGCAGTCGATGCTGAGAATTTGGAAAAAATCACTTCTGCAGACTGTACACAAACATCCGCTGTCAGGCAGAATGTTCCACTTAATTTGGACGAGGATGACCAAGAATTCCGTCCCCCCGACTTAGACGAGGTCAAGATAGCGATATCTAGACTGAAGCCGTATGTTCTGATGCTGGAATCAGGGTTAACGTGGACAAATCGGAGGTTATGGTAATTTCCAGAACGCCTGTTCAATGCACTCTGCATGTTAGTGGAGTCCTTTGAAGCAGGTGAAGAAGTTTAAGTATCTCGGGGTCTTTTTCACGAGTGATGGAAGGAGTAATGCTGAGCTTTCCTGTATGATTGGCTTGGTAGTTCTGTAATCAGAAAGGCCGAGCTTGGTGTCAAAGCCAAGATAGCGGTTTTCACCTCAGTATTTGTTCGAACTCTCACCTATGGTCATGAAATTTGGGTAACGACCGAAAGAATAAGATCGCGAGTGCAAGCTACTGAGATGAGATTTCTTCGTGCTGTTGTGGGAATTACTCGCCGGGATAGGCTGAGAAACACGGCAGTGCGCGAGGAGCTCAACATTGAGCAGCTGCTTCTTAGAACGGAAAAGGCTATGCTTCGGTGGTTTGGTCACGTGGCACGAAAGTTCCCATCATCACGACTGCCGAGGCGGGCGTTGAATGCGATTCCATCAGGTAGGCGACCGCTTGGCAGACCCAGGACGAGGTGGTTGAACCAAGTCCAAAAACTCGCCGGGTTACGCTTGGGCATAGCTCCTGATGAGTTATAGTCGATGGCGGAGGATCGAGTTGGGTGGAGATCTCTCGTGCGTGGTTTACCCCCGCGACCCTTTTAGTGGATCATGCGGGTCAGAAGATGATGATGATGATGATGAGATCAGGAAAGTTGTCCTTCCTGTTGGAGCATGATCAACTGGCAGAGACTGCGACAGTGACAGAGTGAGGAGTGTTCTCTTTTTCTTCCTAGTCACAGCAGCCTCGGCATATAAAGTCGTTGGCTAGTACCATTTTTATTGGACTGTACTTCAGATGATTATGGGCAGTTACTGCTCCAACTATCATCGATAGCAACTTTTTGTCGCATTGAAGGAGTTTGTCGGTTTTTGCTTGGGAGACAGCATCCGAGTGGTATCTCAGATGGATAAATATATATATATTGGTGGCGCTACAGCCCGTAGAGGGCCAGGGCCTAGCTTCTCAGGAACCACTCGTGTTGTGCGTGCTATTGTTCTATCACGAGTGGAAGGGACTCGTGTTGCAGTTTTATGCCGACTTCGAACGGCCAAGTTCGAAAAGCTTTTTCTAGACTGTTATACTCTTTGAGCATTGTCAGTGACTCGAAGGTGGGGCCGTGAAAAGTATTTCTTGTCGTACCAGGAATCGAACCTAGACAGGTACGTCCAAGTGCGTAGGAGTCGACGCACATACCCACAACGCCACGGGCCACCACTAGAGATGGATAAATAGTTTCACCTTTTATTCGCTTCATCTATGATTGTCTTCTTGACATCCGCAAGCGGTTTTTTAATGCATAGGATTGCCTGGGATTGGTCGGTTTTGGTCCCTTTCCTAGCAAGCTTGTCCGCTGCCTCGTTATGAGCTGGGATCTCACTCCCAGCATAGAGCGATCGAGTGCTGCGCGCTGAGAACCTTGAGCACTTTCCGGCAGCCATCTTGGACTTCATTTCTATTGCCGCTTGACTGGCAATTAGTATGGTAATAAAGGGTGGTTAAATTTTAAAGGCCGATGTTAAATGTGAACCACACCTAAACGTCAAGTGTTTTTCTGCATTTCATTCGACATTTCTCAATTTCAGACTAACTCAAACCATGGAAAGGAACACAATCGAGCAACGCGTTAAAGTTATACAGTCTTATTATGAAAATGGGCGTTCAAATCAAAATGCATATCGTGCACTTCGTAATTTTTTTGGTCAATTTAATCGTCCAAATGTGCATACAATCAGAAAAATCGTGCAAAAATTTTAGCAAACCGGGTCTGTAGGAGATTTGAAAACACCAGTGCATGCTCGTACAGCTCGTACTGCAGAAAATATTGCTGCTGTTCGCGATAGTGTGGCTGAAGAGCCGTCCACCTCAACTCGTCGTCGTGCCCAACAATTGCACCTCTCACGCTCGGCGTTGATGAACATTATGCATAAAGACTTGCATTTACACGCTTACAAGGTGCAATTGACTCAAGAACTAAAGTCTCTTGACCATTTCAAGCGTCGTCAATGGTCAGAATGGCGGCAGGAAATGGCAACAGTGGATGATCAATTTTCGAAAAAAACATCTTCAGTGATGGGGCACATTTTCACCTCAGTGGATTCGTCAATAAGCAGAATTGCCGCATTTGGGCGAATGATAATCCAAGAGTGATTGTGGAAAAACCACCCAACGCACCCACAAAGAGTGACTGTTTGGTGCGGTTTATGGGCTGGCGGCATCATCGGGCGTATTTTTTCCAAAATGTGAAACGATAACGAACTTTTTATGGCCCGAATTGGAAGACATGAGTGTGGACGATATGTGGTTTCAACAGGACGGTGCCACTTGCCACACAGCTAACGAAACAAAGCCTCTTTTGCGCGAAAAATTCAATGGCCGTCTTATCTCACATGGTGGCGATGTCAATTTGCCGCCAAGATCATGTGATTTGACACCGTTGGATTTTTTTCTTTGGGGTTATTTGAAAGAAAAGGTGTACGTCGATAAGCCAGCAACAATTCAAGAGCTAGAGGATGACATAATTCGGCACATTAACGGCAGAGAACCTCAATAATGCTTCTGCGTCATCGAAGGTGGCGGTGGCCATTTGGCCGATATTTTGTTTCATACATAATTGAACCATACCAATATTATCATAATAAAAAGAAATGTTAATAATTTCCTAAATAATTTGTGTTTTATTCAAAATCAACATCGGCCCTTAAAATTTAACCACCCTTTATCAACCGGTGGTATTTCGAAGAGTGAAATTATTCTGATCGCTTCCTCTTGGGCACCAGGTAAGTTCTGCTGACTGAAGCTGTGGACACAGTCGTTGGTCAATCAGTTGATCAGCTTCTCCGCTACCAGCAGTAAGGAGAAATGAGACCTGGTTCCACAAATCAACTATTATAGAGACATCCAACCTTACCGCTGATTGTTCGGGGATATTTTTGACAGTTAATCACGAAATCATTTAAATGGCATTCTGTCATCGATTAGCTTGATCCGAAGAAATGTTATAAAAACGCCATCATGAAAGGTTAAGACCAGAGATGGCAGAAATGTTTCGAATAACTACATTTGTTACATTTCTACGTTATTGAGTAGTTAATGTAGTATACGTAACAAAATGTAGTAGACGTAGCGCTAAGTGTCAAAATGTAGTTGAGATGTCAATTTAACGTCAGCTCAGTTGTATTTGTGAAATTCATACATGTACATGACTTGATGACAAGCGTGAGGACGGTGCTTGGGAAAGTGGATGTATGTTGCCAAGGACCGTTTCCACTAGTTGAAAATTCCATTTGAAGCTCAACGTTTTCTGTGTATGTACTCGTATCGTGTAGTTCGGGCGTGTAGTTTATTCGACTAACTACGCGTAGTTAATGGAGTCGATTACCTCATGTAGTCTACTCTGCCATCTCTGGTTAAGACCAGAGATGAAGTAGTAAAGAGATGTCCAACTCGGGTTTGGGTCTTTACTAAAAAAACCCCTCGCCTATCTCTGATTTGCTCTAAAGGCACGCATACTACTTTATTTTCACGCACACTTCTTAAGGCTTTAGAGCAGCCTGCAGTTGCTCTCTGATGAATCGTATTCACAAACACTGTATGTGAAGTTTTAAGACCCAAGGTAGGTAGAAGCCTCTACTTAGTTGATTCCTGCCTAATGCAATGTTCCCCACCGAACCGAAATTGCGTGCTTTAGATGAACTTTTACTGAAACCTCAATAGGCCGTTCCTACTGAGTTTTCATATGTCATTAGCTGTCAATTTTGAAGGGGCGGGCAAACCAAAAAGGAAAGAAAATATTACCTCCTTGTCGGATCTTTTGACATCTAAAGCTGAACAGCAAAATAAAATAAAGTTCATTCAGTTCACACTGTAGCCTTGTTCGGTTTGACAACCTTTCGCGGACGGATGAACTCGAGGAGGTTTCAACTAGCTTTCGTCGAAATGGCGAGCTTTCGAAACTCTGCTAATGTATGTGCGAAACCTCGGAGGTTGGGAGAAATGTAGTTCGGTATACAACAGACTCAATCTATCCCTCTTTCGTTGACAGCCGTCAAAAAATCGAATGATTAATTATTTATGTTTGCTTACACTTTTCTAAGGTCGAAATAAAACAAAATTGAACAAATGAAAAACCAAGAACTCATCGGTCACGGAGTGATTTAATTCAATAAAATAAAATCTCAAAATCATCACCGTCAAACTCTTGACTCATACTGTACACATGCCATCGGTTATCATTTCTCCAAACCATCTCGAGTCTTGCAGTTTCCCCACGGCATATCTGAGACACCACCCATTCGGTGCAAGTCCCGACTGCCTTCTCCGCAGAGTACGAGAACGTTTATCGATTTATTTTCCCCAACTGAACGAAAGCCCCAAGCAACCCCCTTAAATCAATACCCACGATGGATATAGCCATGCGCGAGTTCACCCCCAAATGAAATACCCATCAAGTCGGTACAACCGATTACATTTCAGTGAAAAATTCGTCTCGGTTGTATTCGGTTGAAATCGGAAAACCTATCATAGTCAAAGTTTTATTGAAAAAAAAAAGAAAAATTAGTTAAAATTTCTTTTGTAAACTAAGTTCCCCGTCTGCCCCAAAGGAAAGACTACTGCATTCATCCAAGCGGAAGCTCGATTCCGATCAAGTCGCTCGTTTGCAAATTGAATTGACTGAACCTCTGGCTCTGGTTCGTCGCTGCGGTCATTCCTAAAAATATCCACCACCAAAGCAGCGAAGCACCTACGCTCCAGTGTCTATAGAAAGTGTGTATTCTCAATCAACGCGTGCGGGCATAAAAAGTAACGAAACCAAGAAAAAAACGCGTAATTTTTCATCAAAATCACACAGCGGCGAAGCTCTAATCAAGGGGTAAGTGTTGGATAGTCGATAAACCGATTATAACATTTGTGCGACTGACTGAGAGACTCCCGAGTCCGATATCGGTATCTATCTGTGGTAGACACACTGGCACAATCCCTCGCCATACCCACTGGCACAGTAGGTCAAGTGGGAGGATGGGAAAAAAGAAAAAGAAACGCCAAGTGGAACGAAAGAGATGTAAAGCGTAGAGGTCGAAGACATCTCTCATCATTCAAGCACCTCCACCACCCACCACCGGGTGGTGAGCGATGCCTGACTGTATTATGTAAAGTGTGTTGTACCACTTAATTTTGTGTGGTGCCTTTACACCGGCAAGAGCCCTTTACGGCACGAATATGATGGTTTTCCAGAAAAAAATGAATCCCCCCTCCCCCTCCATCCACCCACCGCAGTTCATTTACTTCGCTTACTTCACGCACATCGTCACAGTCCAAGTGCGCTTGGTGGTTGTGTACAATTTGTTGAATTGGAACTTTTTGTGTCCCCTCTGCAACTGCGCTTTCATTGATTCGGCTCTTCTGCTCCCACTCCCACTCCCACTCGGCAGATACCTTCGCTCCGTGGCTTCTCATCCACTCTGCTGTACAGATACGCAGCTTTCCTCTCGCCCCGCACCGCCATTTCGTGTGGGAAAAAAAAATCAATGATGTCACAAAAAGAACCTCCGTGACAAGCACTGACTTCGCAGTGAATTCGATTGTCGATTGCATTTGTTGGAGGCGTGATATCATCCACGCCCTAAATCGTGCACACACTCAGATGTGAGGGCAAAATTTTTAAAATTTAAACTAACTTTGTGGAAACCCCCTCGGCGAGCGAGCAAAGCGATGCGGTGGAGCATGCTAACTTTTTCCATTATTTTCTCGACTAATTCCTCCAGTGGTCCTTCCGGAGGAATTTTTGTTCGTTGTGTTTCATTCATAAATCACTCGGCGGCGGGGTGGCGGGTGGCCGGTGACGGTTGGATGCATTCATCAAGGAAAAGATGCAAAGTTACGTAATATCCTTTAGTGTCGCACATTAAATCGCCGAGGAACCCTCATTTGAGCCGTATATCCAAGCAGTCCCCATTCGCAGTGGCACCGCCAGAGCGCCACCAGAGTATTCTGCATTCAACTAGTTGCGAGAAGGCAAGAAAAAATGTGAATTCAAAGAGAGCGTCTCATTTTGAACGCTTGACACCTGCCTTTAAGTAATTGTTCTGTGAATTCCCTGAAATTGTGTCATGTTTGCACAAAGAAATGAATTCCTTTTCTGCCTCTGAAGCAGAAGCGAGGGCGATGGCGGGTGGATGGAATGTCCTAAGGATGCTTGCTGTAAGGGTGAATGCTTTCATTTTCTTATGGAATTTTATGTTCAAGCAATTATTGCGTTACTCATTGTGACCGGGAGGGGCGGTTCTGAAGAAAAGGATGCGCAAATTGAATTTTCATTCAATTCAATGCAACATCAGTTTTCACTGTAGCGAGCCTGCACGAAGCACAAGGTTATGATGCGAGATTAGTCCGAACTCTGCATGTGGTGCGCTGAATTCAGTCAAGTTGATCGCATCGCCAGTGGGTTAAACGCGAAGTCTCACGCAATACCGTGAGATTCATATAAAAGGGGGGGCCAAATACAAGTTTCATTTTAAAAACGCAATAAAATGAACAAAAATTAAATGTATTCCATGTATTATGGCTTTATTACTAAGAACAAACATTCCCATTAATTATGAAATACATCGCAGTTCAAGTGGCTACCTCGGCTGGCTTCGCAGAAGCGCATTCTGTCACCACAATTTTCCAAGACCTTGTTAATGATTTCGGGCCGTAGCTCACGGATTGCTTGGATGATAATGGCCTAAAGTGGCCACCGTTCACCGAAACGTTGTTCCCAGCCTCATTTTCTAAGAAAAATGATCCAATGATGCCACCACTCAAAAAACCGCATTAAACTCTCTGTGGATTCATTGCCTTCTCGACAACAACGTGCGGGATTTCTGAGCCACAGATATTTGTTAACGTAGCCCCTGAGGTGAAAATACGTCTCGTTAGAAAAGATGATTTTCCGCCCAAAATCGTTGTCCAATTCAAGCTGCTCTAAGGCCCAAACTGCGAAGCGATAACAAAGCGGATGGTAGCGCGCCTTCAATTGCTGAGTCGATTGGACCTTGTAAGCGAATAAACCGAGATCTTTGTGCAGGATTCTCCTAAGGTTAGTGCGTGACATTTTGAGCTGTTGAGATCGATGGCGAGTTGATGTTCGTAAATGGAGTCTCACACTCTCGGCCACAGCAGCCACATTCTCATCTCTGCGCAGCGTACGATGACGGGGAACATCAGTGTTGTCCACTAGCATACCAGTCTCACGAACTTCTTGCACAAACTTGTGCTTCATTTTGACCAAAATTCTTCTTTCCAAAAAAACGCACTGTTCGGGCCGCACAGCACTGACTTTGGAAATAAGTTTTCAATAGTTCCCAACGTTGTTCAATCGTAAAGCAACTCATTCCGCGGAGGTATGATACTGACTGTCTGTTAAGATTTCGATCGGAAATAAGCTGTCAGTGTCAAAATAACGTATGATTTAAGAAAAAAACCACTAGATGGCCCACCCTCTATATGAAGCACAAGGCTATGCAACGAGACAAGTCCGGACGCCTAATTTGGTGCTCTGAATTCAGTCAAATTCGCTGAGCGGAATACCGTCAGATTAACATGTTGTCAGCTGATTTATTTACGAATTCAGGTCTAAGATAGAAACGCTGTTTCGTATTGTAACGCAATTGATTTTATCTTGTAGAATATTAAAAGCCATCTGTTTTGCGGGAGAATTTCGGGCTCATTACCATTGAATCGCTAATAAGATTAACAAAGTTCGCAAACATAATTGTGCGCCACTTAATTGGATGGAGATTGGCCTGGGTTCTCACTCTGATTCAAATATTTATGAGGCAATTGGCGTCTGTCTGGTCGACGTGGCTAAGAGTTCCAAAGTTCCCCCAAGAAGCGATTTAAAGGCGAACACGCAATTTGTTCAAATAAAAATAAAAATAGTGAATAATTTGCTGAATCGTAAAATAGGGACATCGTGTCTTGTAAACCAAGTTAACCAAACCAAGTCCTTTGAATAGGATGCAATCGAAGAATATATATTTCTTAGGGAACCAAGCCAAGTCTCGGCATCCGCAACGACACTTATTCTGCGTTGAAACAGGGTAACTACCCTGAAGACCTTAGAATTTGCACTAATTCTGAATCCGGAGGAGAAAAGCATGGCTGGCTGGTAGCAAATGTCCGTTCAGCTGAACTTGCTGACATTTTTAAATAAGCTTATCGAAATTCCGGCTGTCGACGCAGGCAATTCATAAGACTTCGGTGTGAGAACACTCTTTTGGACCCTAACCCACCAAGCAGACTGAGAGTGGTCCAAAATGAAGCCACCGTAGCGGCCAGTATCTAAGAAGATCTAGAAATGTCGATTGCCCAATTGGACGTAGGCAGAGGCGAAGCCCGGCTAACCCTAGACAACTCCGTGAGTTCGCTAATTGGTAGCTGGAAATGTTGTCCGGGGATCCGGTTTATTTTCTCGGACGATACCCATTTTTGGGCCCACGCACAATTGCCAATATGGGAGCGAGCAGTATCCACAAGTGTTCGATCAAACATCAATGATTGCCTGTTTGGTGCGGTTTATGGCATGGCAGCATTATCGGACCCTGTTTCTTTCGAAATGAGGTGGGAGACAGTGCTTCAGGTACAGAGCTATGTTTACCGACTGTCTGTGGCCAGAGATCAATCGAACGTAGTTCTACGTCAAGTTGCCCACATTGGCATCAGCTTTGACGTTCACCTTAACGTCACTAATGTTTAGTTTGGTGGACAGCATTAAGAAATGTTATCACTGAAACCACTCTATGGCGACCGTGGCGTTGTGGATCTTTGCGTCGACTCCTACGCACTTGAACCTCGGCGTCTAGGTACGACAACACTAATTTTCACGACTGTCACTCTGTCAAGCCACTGAGAATGCTCAAAGAGTATAAATGTCTAGAAATAGCTTTTCTAACACTGCCGCATGGAGTCGGCATACAACTGTAGGGCTCTTCCACTCGTGAGAGTAGCGCCACCCATATTATTTTATTATTGTCAACTGTAAGGCGTTCAACCGGATGCAAGGACTGTCCGAAGTGTGCATCAACAGCGCGTTGAGAAGCACTCCGCCTGATGCGCTTAGCATACAGCTACTGCTGTTGCAGCCAGCACAGCCCTGCGACTAAAAACACTTAGACTATGGACGGAAGTCACCATCGGTCACTCAACCATTCTTAACGAATTCAACTTTTCTTCCCAATGACTCCAATGGCCTACTCAGCTATATTCGAGAAGAAATTCTTCACCAGCGCATCGGATTGAATTTCTGACAATCAGACGGTGGATGGTCTCCTACGAAGTCGGACGAAGGGGTTGTTGTCTACTCCAATGACACCAATATCTCTCAATCTCTCATCGAAGCTCCTTGACTTGAATTGTAGGGGTTTTCAGGCAGACACCATTGCGATGTAGGTGACACTGTTCTCAAGATCAATGTAATATCCAAAAGTGATATCACCATCTGTTCGAACAGGCAGGCCGCAATGAAGTCCTTGGACAATGTCATGTTGAAGTCAGACACATCGCTTTATTGGGGGCTGTCTCTTACCGAGATGGCTGAGCATTTTAATATACACCTCATATGGGTGCCGGGACATTTTGACATACCAAGCATTTGCAAAGCCGAGGTGGCGGCACAACCTCTTCTCTAACGCTAGACGGAGATCCACCTTCTTTTCCGATGGCTACAGCCTACCATTGTGCTAAGATGTATACAATCGAAACAACCAACCATAAGTGATTAGAAGGCACCATCTGCATTAAAACCGAGAAAATATGGCGAAAACTAAATCTTAAGCTATCACTCTGTCTGCTTAGACTGAGCAGAGCTGCACTTAAGAGGCTCATCGGCGTTATGACCGGACACTCCGCAATTAGCATACATGCCGGCAGGATGGGTGTCACATGCAATGACTAGAAGCTGCATGGATGAACAGGAGGTAGAGACCACAAATCACCTACTCTGCTCATGTTGCGCTCTGGCAACACGTTGGAACTGGGAGCCTACTATTTCAACAATATCAGCGAACTAAATAGCGTCAGCATTAGCCAGCTAAACAGCTTTGTCACAGGCTGGTGCCTAGATTAGCAGTAGGCAATCCGCTTGGTATCACAATGGGCCCACTTTGGCCTAAGTGTGACTGCCTTCTGTAGTCAGCCAACCTAACCTAACCTTGAAGTAGGTTCGTTAGTCTACGCTAGCAAGTCAACCACTTTGGACGAGTCCGAGGCCAACATTCGAGACGCTGATGTTGGACATATTGAATCGAGTCATCAAGCATTGAACCGACAGCTTTAACCACTGCCAGCGAAGCCGAGGCAGCCATTTTGATATTCTTACATAATGCCACGAATGTAGCTTAAAACATTTAGCCGAAATCAGTCATACAGCTCAAACCGTTGTTGTTTTATTTCAATATGTATTCCTATCGTTCTTATCTGGTCATTCCGTATTTTCTCAGTTCATTGACTCCAAAAAGTTTGCGAAATTAATATAATGGGTCTTCCAACAGGGACTAATGCAATTAGGTCACACATTCAATAAGGAAGTGCCCTCCATTTACACTTCCGTCAACCATTCGCTCATTGTTTGGGTTATTAGGTTCCGCTTTGTATTCTCGGTCTTTATGCCTGAGGACCTTTGTTTTAATGTCTTTTATGTACACTGGTGTCTACAGTTGTCACTTATGTCGTTTATGAAAATGTTTGGTATTGATACAAGTTTTCAGAAAATGTTAAGCTTTGACCGGAACTCGGTGAAGCTTTTTTTGTAAGTCTACCTAAATTCACATAGTCTAGTTAAACGTGCCCCTCTCTCTATAGTACATCTTTACGGGGACATTTTATAAACATTTGGTTGTGTTTTATTTTTCCCCTTTTTTTCCTTAATACATGAAGTGAATACTGGGGAAGCTGCATGGTTCTATCATTAAAAACAAAAGAGCAAGAAAATAACAACTTTCATGTATCAAAACGAATGATTTTTGGTTGAGATACAAAGTTCCAACTTCCTGATCCTCCCAGTGCCACTAACGAACATTAAATGAAAAAAAAACGAACAACAACTATTTTCTTTAACAAATTATGAAAACATTAGACCAGTAGCGTCACCAAAACACAGTCAAAATCAAGCTTTTTTTCTTTAATTTTGCCGGGCTTGCCTCACTGTGCATCATTGGTTCATATTTTTTTGAGAACAACGTTGGCCAGGCCATCACCGTCACCAGCGAGCGTTATAGGTCGCTGATTAACAACTTCTTTTGGTCTGAATTGGAAGACATACAAAACCAACGACATGTGGTTTCGTGCGACATAGCTCACCTCACATTGGAAATTCTGTACAAGCCATTGAACGGTATAATGACCCGTGGTCTATCTAAATTAAATCAAACACTACACTGCAGAGTTCAATAACCAAATCTTTATTTTTGTATCCTCTTCAAAATATTTATTGACACAATCTCCAACGTGTTTCTGCCTACTCCGTTACTCATAGACTGACTCAAAGCAAGTGTGTGTACCTGCAGCTGGCTAGTCATTCTCGGGAGTTACATAACTCCACATCCCTCCCATGTTTTTAAGCTTCAACTTCAACTTTGGACCGCTTGCTTCGCCTTGTGATGTTTCCTGAAGTTGTGGGAGATTAGTATTTGGGTCATCGACAACCTCTGGGAGAGTTGTATCTTCGCCTGAAGAGCTGAAGGAATTCAGAATAGGTTTAGGAGTTAAAATTGGATCTGATCCCGGAGAAGCCTGTATTCTCTTGAGATGAGAAATGTTTCTCCTAAATACTTTGCCGTCTCCATTTCCTCGAGCCACAACATCGCTCCCTTTCCGTTCAATTACTTCGAATTCTTGTGGTTCAAAAGCCGGTGTTAGTTTATTCGGGAAGATGACAGTTCGAAGGACCACTTTGTCTCACAGACGGCATGACTGACTTTTAGCCGTGATGTGAACTGTCCGTCAAGTCAAAGGTCTATGCGAATAAGACTCAAACCACAGCGGCCCTCAAAGCCAAAATCGGTCTGATTTACCTCAAATTCAGCCTGATTTATGCGCCAGAGTCATGTACATTTCGGATGGGCGTCATCCAGAGAAACTGTGGTGAACATTTGAACGATGTTGCATTCTATACAGAATGGCATCGACAGACCGTTCAAAGGAATAAAAAAAAAATGTCTCACACAATCTTTGTTTTATTATGATATCTGAAGATAGGAAGCGCTTAATGAAATGCCCTTCAGCTTCAAAATAAAGCCATTATTTGTTGGTTTACTTAAGTTTACATTCCTATCATTCTTATCCAATATCTTGTAATGCGACTCAGCCCCTGGATTACTATAACAGAATTTGCGACATAGCACTCGGAAGACTATAACAGAAGTTTCCAAAATTGTTAAGGGCTCCTAAAATCGCTAAGATGAGTACCAAGAACCACAGACTGGCTTAATGAGGAGGATCCAACCGAATAAAGATTGTGGGACTATCATCTAATTTTAATTTTGTAATGTTGCTTAGCAAATACTCCTTCACGGACTGGAGAGTTATGTAATTAACCTAAAAGGTTCCAGCGATTGTTCTTAGCACAAAAGGATACCCTTTTTTTCTTTGCAACGAAGCTCTCTCATCTAGATAAATAAGTATACCCCTCATTTAAATTAATTCATTTCAAAAACTACGCTCATTTGTCTATTCGTTTTGAACTTGCCACTAAATGGTTGATGGGCAAATAAAAGTTTGCCAAGCAATCTCTTAGAAATTCTGTCAGCAACCCCAAATAATCGTATTGTCGAGATGAAGGACAAACAATTCCTGGCATTCCCCGTTTGCCTTACGTAAACTCTGCAGTTGTTCACAGTGATTAGTAACAGTGTCATGGTGGACGATTTCCATCGCGACATTAAGCTTCTTTTGTATTTCAGAACGTGTTAGTGCTTCTAGGAAGTTACACCAACTCAGGTAGACCCACGCAGTTATCGAGAGCGATGAAGCATTCTCTCTGTTGGCTATTATCGAAAATTCCCTTTCACGCTCCCATTTCGATCGAACTTTTTTTTAAACTTTCGAGTTCGTAATTCACGCTCGAAATGTCACGGCGCGGCGTAAAATGTGAAATGTGACGCAAGTCAAATTGAATGGAATCATCTCGGCAGTTCAAATATTTAAGAGTAAACAAACTAGAAATGCGGAAAGGTCAATCTATTTGATTTCCCAGGGGCTTGTGGATGTTACCAATCGGTCGCCGGGTCGATGAAATATTGGGTACAGCAGCACGAAGTTTTGTGATAACCGTGTGCACATTTTGCCTGCAACATTGTGAAATTTCCCTGTGCATACAAAAGCAACATTGATCCAGAATTCTAGACAGTTCTTCGAATTGGTTCGTGGATTGCCTCGGCTTAAGTCTGGCAACAAACTTGGTTTTTCCAAGTATGCGCGTGGTTTGAGTTTCTTCGTATTTTGTGCATTTCTTCTGAATCTACTTTCATGACGAGAAGTTAGCGGAATTAATCTGCTGTGCGACATACGGTGGGTGTCATTAATATTCGGTTTTCTACTTGAATATATTAAAAATTCAAGTTACAGGTTACAACCAAATGGTTTTTACACCATACCTTTCCAGCTCGGTAACACTCTTAATTTTCCTTAAGATTATCAATTTTATTGAATAAAAATCACTTACCATTACCACAAGATATATAATTTACACCAAAAACTACTTTCATTAATATTCGGTTTTTTAGTATTCTAAAGGGTGGTTAAATTTTAGGGGCCGATGTTGATTTTAAATAAAACACAAATCATTTTGAAAATTATTGTCATTTCTTTTTATTATGATAAAATTTTTAAGGTTCAATTACGTACGGAACAAAAATATCGGCCAAATGGCCGCCGCGACCTCGGCGGCACACCTCCATCCGATGGTCCAAATTTTCAATGACGCTGAAGCATAATTGAGGCTCTATGCCGTTAATGTGCCGAATTATCTCATCCTTTAGCTCTTGAATTGTTGCTGGCTTATAGATGTACACCTTTTCTTTCCAACGGTGTCAAATCACATGATCTTGGCGGCAAATTGACATCGCCACCACGTGAGATAACACGGCCATGGAATTTGTCGCACAAAAGAGCCATTGTTTCGTTAGCTGTGTGGCAAGTGGCACCGTCCTGTTGAAGCCACATATCGTCCACATTCATGTCTTCCAATTCGGGCCATAAAAAGTTCGTTATCGTTTCACATTTTGAAAAAAATACGCCCGATGATGCCGCCAGCCCATAAACCGCATCAAACAGTCACTCTTTGTGGGTGCGTTGGGTGGTTTTTCCACAATCACTCTTGGATTATCATTCACCCAAATGCGCAAATTCTGCTTATTGACGAATCCACTGGTGAAAATGTGCCTCATCACTGAAGATGATTTTCTTCGAAAAGTGCACGATATGCATTTTGATTTGAACGCCCATTTTCATAATAAGTCTGAATAACTTTAACGCGTTCCTCGATTGTGTATCTCTCCATGGTTCAAATTGAGTTAGTCTGAAATTGAGAAATGTCAAATGAAATGCAGAAAAATCTTGACGTTTAGTTGTGGTTCACATTCAACATCGGCCCTTAAGATTAACCATCCTTTATTTAATTAACATCACAAAAAAAAAACACATCGAAATTGATTTAGTACTTGGTAGCGTATCCTTTATTTTCCAAAACAAGGGATAATCGCTTTGGCATGTTACTAATAATTTTGTGAAGGTACTCTTGGGTTATTTTCGCCCACTCTTGCTGCAGCCTTATTTTGAACCCGTTTACAGAAGAAACAGGGTTCTCACGCACTCGCCGATCCAGCTCGTCCCACAAATTTTCGATGGGGTCAGGTGATTGCGCAGGGATTGCTATCACTTTTGGGCAGTTTTACAAAAGCCATTCGCGGACAATATGGGATTTATGTTTGGGATCATTATCTTGGTAAAATTTAAAACACCAAGAAATTTCCATATTTGCTGCGCTTTGTTTCTCTAAGAATTGTCAAATAATGATCTCTGTTCATGATCCCATCAATAAAGACCAAATTGCCGACACCTTTTGCCGATATGTGTACGTTGTGTTTATAATCTACAGAAGTCGTAGGTAGTTGCATGGTCGGACTAAGAGGCAGATGCACCCGGGGCGGTTAAGAAAAAAAAACACGAACAAAGTATAGTTTTAAGGGTGCTTTCCAGCTTTTATTGCACTGAATGTTTCGATTCATCCTCATCATCATCTTCAGAACCGCATGTTCCACTATAGGGGTCGCGAGTGTAATGCACGCGCAAGAGATCTCCAGGCTACTCGATCCTCCGCCATCGACTCTAACTCATCAGGCATTATGACCAAGCGCAACCAGGCGAGTTTTTGGACTTGGTCCAACCTCGTCCTGCGTCTGCTATGGCACGTCTCGGAAGGCATGCCTCGGAAGTCGATATGATGAGAACATTCGTGCCACATGACCAAACCATCGAAGCATAGCCCTTTCCGTTCGAAGAAGCAGCTGCTCTACATTGGGATCCTCTCGTACTGCCGTGTTTCTCACCCTATCCCGCCGACTAACTCCCACAACAGCACGAAGAAATCTCAGTTCGGCAGCTTGTATTGGTGATCCTATTCATTCGGTTATTACCCAAATTTCATGGCACATATCATAACTTGATATGTTTCGAATAAATCATTAAAATCTATATTTTTTGTGTGCTCCTTTTCGATTGAAAGCATAGCCAGATTAGTCAACCTATTTTGGCCCCTCGTTGATCTTAGATAAGTCTTAGGTAATTATTTTTAATTTTGAAAAGCTTCGTTCACGCGTTGCCACTGAGACTCAAATTGTTAAATAAATTCTCATCGCCAATGATCGAATCGGTAACGCTTCTTCCTTGTTCTTCCCTGCCTTTCAATTCAAATTTGTAGCTCAGTACATTGTTCTTTTGAGTATATTAAGGACTTTTTCATGGTTTCATCACGATCTTCATGAAGAAAAGTCTCGAGTGCCTTAAGTTTTATTACACTTTTTTCTAGAGTAAGTTGCTATTACTGATGGCATCCCCTATTAGTCTGCTAACCAGGGCGGAACAGCACCCCACCCACCCCCACACTGCTCTTAGTACGCCACTGTGTAGATGCCGGATTGCAAAGAGGTGTACAATGAATATGTACGTGCGTCCGAAATCCCTTCAACCCCACTACAACGACATTAGAATTAAATGATTTGGTTGTGAAAGGAATTGTCAAAGTATGAAAAAGTTAAATGTTGACCAACTGTATTCATCGTGATGTGTTCCACTTGTGGGCCTCCACATTTGCTGCCTCTCTCCCTTTAATTACGGCTTATGTGTTTGTCCATTTGTTCACATTACGCTACACGTGCAACAGATTCTATGGATTTGGGCCTTATAATTACCACCGAATTGCGGTTTCATAAATCGAAACACAGATTTGGTGGTTTGCTTTTGTAACCGCAAGATGTACGTACATCCGCTCACCTTCGGAATGAATCGATTGGTACGACGCTTACTCTAGCATACAAGCGTATTGGTTTTAGTTAAATGGTTAAATACTCGTACTCACAAATTACTGACAGTGCGTCGATAGCAAATTACTTCTAAATATAGATCTGGACGCCAAACAGAACTTACGGTCAGAGAAAAAAGGGCAGTTTTGGCTGAAGTAAAAGCATTTCCACGAATAATTGCTCCTAAAATAGCGAAGATAATCCAAGAAATGTTTGAAAAGTTGGTTAGTTGCTCTACCGTTTGAAATACCCTAAGAGACGGAGGTCATCACGGACGATCTGGAAGGAAAAAACCCTGTATTTCAGAAACCAACCTAAAGGAGCATATTGACAGGAAGGAAGATTTTTAGGAAAGTGTATTTTTTTGACTTTGAAAGCAAATCTTGCATATTTGGTTTGAAATTGTGTATAGAAAGACAGCAACTGAGTGGAATAAATAAAACCTATTGCCAACAGTCAACATGGTGGTGGTGGACCACACCATTAGCGGATTAGCGGTGTATGGCAGGAAATGGAGTTGGGACATAATGGACAAATTCCAATACAGTACAGACTCGCTGGGCCGGATGTACATATGTAGTCTTGCCAACAAACTCTGTGTGGATCATGTTATATATCAACAAGATAATGATTCCAAGCATACTGCTTACATTGTTAAGCTTTGTCTATTGCACAATATTCCAAGGATGTTGCATACACCTCCTCAATCACTAGACCTTAATCCCATAGAATATTTGTGGGAGTTGTTGGACCGGTGCTTCCGTGAACATAACATATCGTCCGAAAATATTCTTAAGAAAAAACAGCTTAGTCAATTCAATGGAAATGACTGATTGAAGTCGTATTCGGACGAGGGAAGCCAAGAAAATATTGAAACATTTGTTTTTTTTGTCCTGTTTTCGTTTCGTTTTAGATGATGTACGCAGATTTTATGTGTTTTCTCTTTTTTGGCCTTGTGTTACTGAAATCCACATTTTTCGAAAAGTTGGTCAGTTCAATTACTGAATTAATGTTATCACTTATCAGACTTTTTATACTGACCGTATGTGCCCTGTACAAATACAAGTGTCTTTTTGAAAATACAATAAAATGAACAAAATTAATTGTTTTCTATATATTATGGCTTCATTAGTAAGAACAAACAAACCCATTAATTATGAAATACAACGTTGTTCAAGTGGCTACCTCGGCTGGCTTCGCAGAAGCGCATTCTGTCACCACAATTTTCCAAGACCTTGTTGAGGGTTTCGGGATGTAGCTCGAGGATGGCTTGGATGATATTGGCCTTAAGTGCTTGAATCGTTTCCGTATTGTTGGCATAGCATTGGTTCACGGTTCCCCACAAAAAAAAGCTCAAAATGGTCAAATCGCAGCTTCGAGGCAGCCTATTGACATCGCCAAGACGGCTGATAAGTGGATTTGTGAATTTGGTGTGCCAAAGATCGATTGCGGCATGGGCTGTTTGGCACGGCGCGGCATTCTGCACGAACCAGAGGTCGTCCAAATCCATGTCTTCAATTCCAGTTAAAAAAAAGTCGGCTAACATGGCTCTGTAACGCCCACCGTTCACCGAGACGTTGTTCCCAGCCTCATTTTGCAAGAAAAATGGTCCAATGATGCCACAACTCCACAATCCGCATCAAACTGTCAATCTCTAAGGATACATTGGCTTCTCGACAACAACGTGCGGGTTTTCTGAGCCACAGATATTTGTTAACGTAGCCCCTGAGGTGAAAATACGTCTCGTTAGAAAAGATGATTTGCCGCCCAAAATCGTTGTCCAATTCAAGCTGCTCTAAGGCCCAAACTGCGAAGCGATAACAAAGCGGATGGTAGCGCGCCTTCAATTGCTGAGTCGATTGGACCTTGTAAGCGAATAAACCGAGATCTTTGTGCAGGATTCTCCTAAGGTTAGTGCGTGACATTTTGAGCTGTTTAGATCGATGGCGAGTTGATGTTCGTAAATGTGTAAATAAATAAATAAATGAGTCTCACACTCTCGGCCACAGCAGCCACATTCTCATCTGTGAGCACAGTACGACGACGGAGACAATGAGCTATGTCCACTAGCATACCAGTCTCCCGAACTTTTTTGCACAAACTTGCGGAGAGTGCTTCATTTCGGCCAAAATTTCTTCTTTTCAAAAAAACGCACTGTTTGGGCTACACACTTTGGAAATAAGTTTTCCATATTTCCCAAAGTTGTTCAATCGTAAAGCAACTCATTTCGTTCCGCGGAGGTATGATACTGACTTTCTGTCGAAATTACGATCGGAAATAAGCTGTCGGTGTCAAAATAACATGTGAATGATGTGCAAAAAACCACTAGATGGCCCACCCTGCGGACACTTGTGTCGGTTAAGATCTTGTTTCAGAAGCCTCTCTTGAGGTGAACTTTTCCCCAGCAAAATCGTTCGTCATGGACAGGGTGCTAGGTCTGATCTATAAGGTGGATGCATACCAAGCTCCCGGAGTTTCTGGCGAGACGCTATCGATGTGTATGACCTGGCGTTGTCCTGAAGGAACACAGTTCCTCTCCTATGGGCCTTCTGACCGATTGCTTCCTTAAATTGTAGACAATACTGGTCTGAACACACAACAAGACCTTCCTTGCCATCAATCCTGGCTTGGCCACCGCTTGCGTCGACTTACCACGTTTCGAGCACCGACCGTTTTCGCTTGACGTTGTCGTAATTGATCCACATTTCGTCAGCAGTCAACATCCGCTTCAGTTAAATTTATAATATTAATAAATCAATTCTAATTAGAGTTTGCAGGGATTGCTGAGAAAGCAAGCTCCTAAGTGAGTCTCATCCTCCTCTTCACCTTAACCATCATGCTTGGTTCCTTACAGCGGTTTTAATATTTTTTTTCTCTTTCTTTGGAAGGCGTTACGGTCTAGATTCTTCATAAACCACTTGTGTTGTACTCCATGGCATCTGCTATCAGTTTGGGACTTCTCTCTAACTCCATATTTTGACATTCCCCTCAGTTCCACACAAAAAAACCATCCTCTAAGGTGAACTCCCTCAAACTCGATCTAGTTTTGATATCCCGTGAAAATTCGACTTGGATGGAAGCGACTGTATATTCTTTGAACATTTTCAGTGACTCCAGAGAGGCGCAGTCTGCAAATCATGACAGTCGTGTCGGGAAATTAACCAAGCCACCAATCATATCGTTTCGTACGTACCCCAAACCACAATGTGGCGCCCACTGTCTGTTTTATTCAAAAGAAATTCAATACATTTTAATTTGGTGCAAATTGAATTTTAAAAGCGCATACGTGACACACAGATGAGCAAAACTGGGTCACGCCGCGCCGCAACGATATTATGAAACTCAGAAATGTGAATGTGGTGACGTATGTGCTGCAGGATGGCATGCGAATGAATCGGATCCTCGTGTAATTTGATTACCCGCCATAAACTACATATTCTTAAAAGAGTAAACTTCTTCAAAGAATTGCCTCAAATGTCGATAACAAAAACATGACATTTTTACACGAAAACAGTCAACAAGATGTCGTAAAGGCGCTTAATGATTTAAAGTTAATGCAGTTTTTGACTGCCAATTTGGAGACATTTCTGGAGCATCGGCGAGCGTGTTTTCGCAATAACTCGTTTTATATTGCTTCCCAAGGCATATTGTCTGGTTAACGGACGTAAACAAGCGACAATCGAATGACGCTAGATCGTAAAGTTTTGTTGTGCCCAATGGGAGGGGGGAAGCACAATTTTACCATAAAATCCCGAAATATGTTGTAATTGATTTTGACACAATTCGGCGCATATCGTGTGCATGGTAGTTTTTATTTAATTTTCGCCCAACATTTTATAAATCAATTACTGATGGTGCCAACCATAATTGACTTGTGTAAACCTAATTTTATGATAACACCGAACGGAAAGTAGCCAGAAGCATCGCGAACTGCGAAGTGGCCATAATTGTTTCGGAGTACTTGAGGAAAACGTCAATAAATACTGTCATTTGCGCACGGAGAGAGGGATTAATTTCGTTCCCACGTAAGTGAGCAGATTGGACGAAACTTAACGAAACTGTTATGTATCATATTTTTGTATTAGACAATATTAGACAATCCAAGCAATCGATTGTTTTAAGCTGACTTACGTCCCTTGTGCTTGGGTCTTAAGTTTTTTTTATACAAATATTTGAATTAGGAGTTTTTGGATGTCGAATCTGTCAGTTCGTGATTATATATTCGTGAGAAGCACACGAATAATTGAGACAAGGGCATGTGAAGTCCCATGAGTTAGTCACTTCTGTGTGTCAGGAAGCCTTGGGGTGCAAGACTGGATGGCTTCATCGCTTCTTCGTGGATGCTGGTCCAACCAGTCAGTGCAAGCGTGGCCTGTGAAACTATTTTCTACCGTGAATTTTATCACGAACAACTTTCGAGCGGTATGCTCTTCCATCATACGAGCTTGGTGCCCACCCCACCGGAGTCTACCGAGCTTTAGTTTTAGCATCGAAGTAGTTTTCCTTGAGCTCAGGATTATATCGTTTCCGGACATGACCCTTCTCACATAAGTCCTATTCTCTCGAACGTGGACTGTCTTCTCCGACTCGGCTAAGAGGTCAGAGTGCCTTTGGCTAAGCACCCAAGTCGCGGATCCATATACTGGCAAGACTAGTCTTGTACAGCAGCAGTTTCGAATTCATGATGAGGTTTGTGGAAAGAAATAGCCTCGCAAGAGTACAGTAGGTTCTTTTGGACTTAAGTAGTTGCCCGTGAATTTTCTTCCGTGTTATTATCGGCGGCGGGACATATTTTACACGTTGTTTTAATGGTTTTCTATGTTTTTGCACCGCCGACCATGCATTTATCACAATCGTCGACAATCATAACACCACAATCAAAAATGGACTATCGACTGTCCACAATATTCGATTGATGGTCGGCAATCGACAAACTCAATAAGGGCGAGTGACTGCAATTTATTTAACGTCATCACGTAACATTTTACAATCTCCTGACATACACATATTTCTTCTTCAACGTAATGTATACAGAACCTTCGTTCCCACGGATTAGTGGGTAGTTCCGTCGACTCCTACCCTCATCTTCGACCTTACTGCCACAAAAACGTTCATAATTCACGGCATCAACACTGGCTACGTTCAGTGACTGAAACTGTCAAGAAAAAGCTCAAATTTCTCCATTCACAATCGTCATAAAATCCCTTGCTCACTCGGAGGAACAATATCACGCACAAACGCACTTAAATCCTGAAGTAGCTAAGCCCAAGCTTAACCGCCGAGAGTAGCGCCACCCGATGAAGAACAAAAAATTAATTAAAAAACGAGTATTCAGTCAACATCGTTAAGCCATTGGTACACTCGGCAAATTTACGATGCGGTTAATTTGCTGTCAAAATATGAAAGTTGAATTTGTTTACAATTTGCCGCGTAAACGAAGACGGATAACTTGGTAAACCCTATGGAACACTGTATACTTTATTTATTTTTGTACGAGAGTTTGAGTTTAGGGAGGCATACATAAAATGGGAGCGTGCGTGAAGCGTGCGTCGTAAACTTACTCATTCACGCAAATGGTAAACTACGAAGGTCGCATGAATATCCTTAAAGGATACGTTAGGTTTATGATAACCACGCTTAGACCATTCTCCTTTGGCTGATGTAAGGACCCCCAGGTTTGGTGAGGCTGCCTTTTGCATGAATGTTGACCTTGAGCTCGTCCATACCATGGCTTGGTAGCATAGACTAAGGACTCGTCGTAGCCCTAGAGGAAGTAATCGTGTGGTGCCAAGACGCATGATCGCGGTCGCCAATTATTGATGAACGCTCGGCGCGAGATGACCCAGTTTCAGGGATAGAGGGTGTTTTTTTAAGAGGCGGTGAATTTTAAATTGACTTGATTGTCTTTCGTGATAGCTGATTTGACAGTTCTCGGTTGTTTTAAGGTTATCCTCACTCTGAAGCGATGTTTTGTTCACATTTACTTTCTATTCGAGAAACTCAACCCAAAGCGATTGTCAAAACATCATTACATCCAGAAAAGGCAGGCGATTGGTGCTCTTTATGGTGCACTGGCCAGTAGAATTATTGATCCAAAAATGATGATATTCGAAACCTTAGAAGTACAGAGACAAGATTACTAATGTCTTCGTACAACACTTGGACTTTGAAGCCAGCATTCGATGCGTAATTGCCGAAATAAAGCCTGGTGGACTGCGAAGAGTATGTGAAAATTGGACCTACTGATTACGCATGTGGTGGCCCGTAGCGTTGTGTGTATGTGCGTCGACTCCTACGCACTTGTACCTACCTGCCTAGGTTCGATTCCTGGTACGAAAAGAAATACTTTTCACGGCCTCACATCTTTCGAGTCACTGACAATGCTCAAAGAGTATAACTGTCTAGAAAAAGCTTCTCAAACTTGGCCGTTCGGTGTCGGCACAAAAATTCCCTTCCACTCCGGGCCCTCTACGGGCTGTAGCGCCACCCATATTATATTATTATATTATTACGCATGTACGAGCTGCTGTCTCGTGGCCGAAATCGTATTCAAACATTAATGCCAAATAAATTCAATTTTACTGACATTAAAATTCTTTTTCTGTGTTCTATTTCAACGTAAGGCTCTCCGCCTCTAAAAACACGCCTTCTAAGCTTCGAAGTGACAAAATTTGTGTGAGATCCTAAACCAAAGTGGTTAGGAATCTGGAAAAATTCAATAAAATACAGCGTTGATAAGGACATTCCATCATCTTCTGACCTGCACGCTCCACAACAGGACTCTAACTCATCAGGAATTACAAGGTCCTCAACGTCCTCAGTCTGCCAAGCGGTCGCCTACCTCATGCAATCGCATTCAAAGCACGCCTCGGAAGTCGTTATGATGAAGACATTCGTGCGATGACCAAACCATCGAATCATAGCCCTTTCCGTTAGAAGACGCAGCTGTTCTACATTGAGTTTCTCGCGCACTGCCGTGTTTCTCACCCTATCCCGCCGAGTAACTCCCCACAGCAGCACGAAGAAATCTCATTTCGGCAGCTTGTATAAAGGACATTTGATAGAAATTATTTCGAATTCTGGACCATTGTAGTTTTCAAAATCTGGTAGATCCCGATGAGTGCGTTATAAACATCAAAGTATAGTCGTTCTGAAGTCGACGTAGTCGACGGACTCCATGGCTCTCGCCTAAAGAACATTCAATCCCGTCATACCAAATTCACGAGGGATCTAGTCCACGAGGTTGTTGTTCATGCTCCATACAAAAAGAGAAAGTCGAAGGTGTCCAAGGATAATTGTGCTTGGAAGTCCTTGAAGCGACGATTGGGAACACACAAGAGGAAGTGTCCAAGGGGAAGCGTGAGAACTTTCCAGCATCCTCACTCAAATGAGAAAGAAACGGAAGCACACGCACACAGGTTTCGAAACAGGAAATAGTCGAAATGGGCTAAATCTGGAGAGTATGCTGATTGGGGTAGCAGTTCGTGGCCCAATTTATGGATTTTTGCAACCCCTTTGAACTGGTTACACGGTTGTGCTTAAGGTCGAGTGTGAGAAATCGCGACAACTCGCACACGGTTGACAGGAGTTGGGATTGTCTTTAATGCAAAGGGTATGAATTGAGAAACCGATGTGTGTTCGTAATAAATTTAGTAAGTTGAACCGAAATAGATTTAAGTCGTCAGCGGATATTCAGAATTGCTCCTCCCAAAAATAAGTTTACAGTACGGGACCTTCGGATTATGATTAGGTTAGGTTAGGTTGGAGTGACTGACACAGCTGAATCAGTTGTGACCCAATTAGATCCTGCCTGGATCTATTGTGCTTGATACATCGATTCATCGTCAGCCAGGGCAACTAACTGACACCTAAGAAATACCTGCCTGCTGCTATTTGAGATGATCCACTCTATTATTGGGTTAAAATCAGTTTGTCTTGACGAATTCAGCCATGTTCTGAATCTTGATGTTTGACATTTCTCCTACGCTGCTGACTGAGTAGTAGATTGATAGGAAGGTAGGGCGACTGCATGACTTTGTCAGCTTTGTGTCCGAAACCCATTTACCCTTCGACTGTGATTCCCTCTTGGGATTTGTTGGTCATGTGTGTTTTCGTCTGACGTCTTTTATAGCAACATAGTGGCTTTAAGAAATGGTAGTATATCGTTTGAAGTTATGTTACTCAGATCCTCAAAGTGGTTGATGTTGTATTCGCCTAGCAGTCTTCTTTTTGTCTCCGCCAGTCTAGGGCATGTTCAGAGGTAGTGTAATATTGTTTACTCTTCTTCTTCATCCATGCAGCTTCCGCAGAAGTTGTTATAAAGTCCTCTGGCAAGCTTGCCTTCGAGACAGCGGCCAGTTAGCACCCCTATTACTTTACTGATAAGCTTCCTGTCTAACTTCAGGAGGTAGTCAGTCCTTCCTTGATTTGGCATAGGCCAGATCGCTTTCGATATCCTGCAAGTGTCAAGTTCTGACCATATACGATTTGTATCGTTTTTCAGTAGGGGGATGGGGTATCTCCTGATCTAGGGCCCTTGGCATACCTGCCCCGATTCTTGCTATTTCATCACCTCTTTCATTGCCCCGAATACCCTTGCGCCTGGGGACCCAGCATAGGGTAAGATTGCATCTATCCGCTCCCTCTCCCTTAGAGATAGATGGCAGAGTTTTACCATGTTGGAGTTTGTTGATGGTGTGTTCAGAGCTTTTATGGCCGCCTGACTGTCTACGTAAAGGGTGGTTAAATTTTAAGAGCCGATGTTGATTTTGAATAAAACACAAATTATTTAGAAAATTATTGCCATTTCTTTTTATTATGATAATATTGGTATGGTTCAATTATGTATGGAACAAAATATCGTTCAAATGGCCGCCGCAATCTCGGCGGCACACCTCCATCCGATGGTCCAAATTTTCGATGACGCTAAAGCATAATTGAGGTTCTATGCCGTTAATGTGCCGAATTATCTCATCTTTAGCTCTTGAATTAGTCCTGGCTTATCGACGTACACCTTTTCTTTCAAATAACCCCAAAAAAAAAAATCCAACGGTGTCAAATCACATGAAAATGTGCCTCATCACTGAAGATGATTTTCTTCGAAAATGGATTATCTACTGTTGCCATTTCTTGCCAGCATTCTGACTATTGACGACGCTTGAAATGGTCAAGAGGCTTTAGTTCTTGAGTCAATTGCACCTTGTAAGCGTGTAAATGCAAGTCTTTATGCATAATGTTCATCAACGACGAGCATGAGAGGTGCAATTGTTGGGCACGACGACGAGTTGAGGTGGACGGCTCTTCAGCCACACTATCGCGAACAGCAGCAATATTTTCTGCAGTACGAGCTGTACAAGCATGCACTGGTGTTTTCACATCTCCTACAGACCCGGTTTGCTAAAAATTTTACACGATTTTTCCGATTGTAAGCACATTTGGACGATTAAATTGACCGAAAAAATCACGAAGTACACGATATGCATTTTGATTTGAACGCCCATTTTCATAATAAGCCTGAATAACTTTGACGCGTTGCTCGATTGTGTATTTTTCTATGGTTCAAATTGAGTTAGTCTGAAATTGAGAAATGTCAAATGAAATGCAGCAAAAAACTTGACGTTTAGGTGTGGTTGACATTCAACATCGGCCCTTAAAATCTAACCACCCTTTATAAAGCAAAAGATCTTGCGTTTATTGGTCTCATTGATAGTCGGATGGCTGCCTTTTGAGCAGCTGTTGCTTCCGCTTGGAATACACTGCAGTGCTTCGGTAGCCGGTTTGCTTCAGAGATCTCTAGCAAGCCTTCTTTCGATTTGGACCCGTCAATGTAGATTTCCCATGCAGTAGAGTTACAGACATTACCTTCGTCCAATTCTTCTCCTGTTTTATGTCGAAGTCCATGAAGGGTGTCAGATAATCTGTATCCGTAGGGACATTCGAGTTTTGTAAAATTACCATGCGCCCTTTTCCGCGGGTTTCGTCCCATCATTTACCTTCCCTTAGTCTTATGGCTGCATATGTGGCCACAAGTTTGCCATAGGTGTCCATGGGAAGGAGATGTAATATCGTTTCTAGGGCGGCTGTGGGTGTGGTTGTTAGTGCCCTCGTTATACAGATCCCATGTATGAGCTCTATATGCTGTTCATCTTGGTAAGATTTTGTTTTACTTGTAGTGTCGTCCACTCTTCTAAAATGCTCGCAATGTAATTTTTTTCCACAAAACAATCCATAACTACGATGCTCAATGCTCATGCCAACCACGATGAAGATAATCAATAAAGTCAGACGCTATTAAATTGCAAGTTTTTTCCTTTTTTTATTTACTTCCTGTTGTTATGTGCATGTTTCAGTTCACACAAAAACCGAACCTCTTAGGTGCTTGCCAGAAGCAAGGTCCCCTGCGAACAAAAGGCAGTCGGTTAATGTTTTTATTTGAATGGCTAAATTTTTTCCCACGAGAACGAAACTCAACGAAAAGTGGCAATCAGTGCACGAATGCACGCTTTAACACGCTAACCAAACATTCGAATTTCTTTCAAAGAACACGTTTGTTTATTCTGCGAGGGAAGGTGAATACATTGTAAGCATTCGCTGTGGTTTGCTTACCACAAAGTGTATGTTATCGTTTCAAGTAATGTATACAGGGTGTTTTACCGGGCGAAAGATGGTCCCTCAGGACAACATTTTATTGAAAAAACGGTAGTCGGTGACCTACTTTGCACCTTTTCCCCTTGTATTCGATTAAAGGTCAGACAATTTGATGGAAGAGAGACTCACTGAGGCTTTATAATTCCCTTAAAATGTAAAATAGGGACCTGTTGACTGCATTCACTCCCTCATCCGTCTTCGAACAGTCTACTTAAATTCGCAGAGGACCAGCGTCCAGCGTTTTACTCTTTGTCTTCGATCCCAACTTGCTACGAATGCTGATGTAACAGGGTGTAGGTGTCGTTGGAAATTAGACTGAATTCGTTGAGAATAGTTGAGTGAACGAAACAAGGTTCGGCCCATGATCGGTGTGTCTTGAGTCTAACCGCAGTACTGTCTGCTGCCGCTCTTCCGAACAGTGTCGAAGAGCCAGAGACACATCAGGCGAAACCGCAAATGCTGAATACCTGAAGAGCCCACCTGGACGTTGTTGTAAGCGTCAACGAAATCGACAAAAAGTGGTTCGTAGCGTGTCCTACCAGCCACTGTCACGCGTTTTGCTATACTTGCCATTCAAGTTTAATGCAAATCAATAATTGATTGTCCTTCAATTTCAAGGGCACTTTACATTCGTGAGTCCGTTTGATCCGCTTGCTCCGTTTTCGCTTTTTATTCGTGTCTAAATGCACGGAACTCAACTTCTGGATTTTAAATATTAAATCACATTTCCCATTAAGTAATTTGCATGACATAAGCACTCTCACACTCACAGCCAGAAGGGGTGGATTCCGTGGCAACAGGTTGCGTTTGTCTTTACAACGGCAATAAAACGTTGCACAAAACATTGACAAAGCACGTCAAAGTGTCGCATCAACCACTTTATGGCAATCGATGTGTGTAAGCGACCAAATAAGGGAATTGTGTCATCCATGAAGACGGTGTAATGTAATAAAGTCTAAGCGATTTCCACCCGCACTTGCCGACACATGCGTCAGTAAATATCCTCTGTCTCCGAACTCCTACTCTCGGCAGACATTTGATGTAATCCGGCGACCGATTACCATCGATTATCCATTCCCGAGTGGCACCCTTGGCGGTGAACCGGGATAGGGGAGACGTTTTTCGTACCAGGATTCATTTCTCGCCGAGAATGACGTCGGAGGAGTCAATCTGAGATTGTGTTGCCCAATGTCTGCGTGAAATGATCAAATTAAGGCCCAACGATAATGGATGTAGGGAAGCCTATGTCAACTTAAGGAATCGAGCGACTACACAGAAATGATACACTGTGACCGTAAAAATCACATCACTTTGTTTCGATAAGTTTCGTTAAGTTATGATAACTTGTGCTTGCTTAAATGGGATGTGAAGTAATTGATACCTAAGCCGTTGGTTTTGAAATTTAACGTAAGTTTCCAGAAGCCTTAATGGACATTTTAAAATTGGGCGGTGCTTCTGGTTGCCTTTCGTTCTGTATACGCTAAAACTTAATTCAGTCAATTATGGTTTGCCTTTGTCTGTAGCACAAGGGTCTTCGGAAAAAGATGGAGATCAAATCCTAGGACAATCACAGCTATTATCAGACCCATTCACCATCGGTATGACTCCACAGTCTCGTAGCAGGCGGCGCTCAAAGTCATGAACTAGCGTGCATTGATACAGTGACTGAGATGTCGCCTAAGAGTCGTGGGTATTTTCTCCGAAATATTAGTGTTATTAAGCTCCGGTGGCCCGTGGCATTGTAGGTATGTACGTCGACTCATACGCACTTGAACTAAATTCGATTACCGGTACGATAAAAATAATTTCCACGTCCCACCTCTCTCGATTCACTGAGAATGTTTTTCCTTTTGAAGACGGCAAAGCAGTCGTTGTAACAGCCACCGACTTTAGTAAAGCATTCGATAAAATGCCCTAGGTTTTCAACCTCACTTCGTCAAATGGATCAAATCCAATTTGGAAAGCAAAGAATACGTAGTTACCTTCAGATCGTCTGTCTCCAAGTCCATCCAAGCCACTTCTGGCGTACCCCAAGGTAGCCACCTCGGTCCATTAATATTCTTACATACCATCAACGATGTTGACCGTATTATTGTGAACTCTCATCTCTCTGTTTACGCCGATGACTTGAAAATCTATTCGTTCATCTCCTCCCCCTCCGACTCCTACACTCTTCAAGATCACCTAAATAGTTTTTCTAGTCGGTGTCAAAAAAACGATCTCCAACTTAACATCAGTAAATGTCAATCCATTACATTCATACTCCCGCAACGTTTTGCTCTACGTGATCTTGCCTGCGAAACGTTTCGCTTTACGTGATCTTGCCTGCGAGACGTAGAAACCTACGCTGGATAGCTTCGATACGACGAATGTGGACCGCGTAATGAGGTGACCATACTTGGCTGGCATATTCGAGAATGGGTCTGACGAAGGTGATGTATAGAGATTTTGTGACAGAACCAACTTACCTCCTTACTCTGATCGCCTTAAACTTAATCGCCTTGAGTCTCTCGAAAACCGTCGCAAAACTGCCGATCTGCTCTTCCTCCACCAACTGATTACTGATAATACAGACTGCCCCACACGTCTTGAATTTGTGTCTCTTAGCGTCAACTCCTACAGTCTAAGGTCTGCAGCCCTCTTCCGCATTAGACCACATCGGACTAATTACGGCTTAAACTCACCGGTATCAAGTATGTTAAGCCTGGCTAACACTCTGGGAATACTCTTTCGATTGCCATCACTTCGAAACCACCTCCAGTCTCATTCTTTCCTGCGCTAGTCCTGCCTTTCTCTCCCTGCCATCTAGGTTAAGCTTTAGTTTTTAAGTTTAGATTGTTTAACTTGATTGCTTGTATTAAGCTTAATAAAATTGCGGGTGTCTTGAAACACATTTTTCTGCTCTGAAATATTAAATAATCACATTCGAGAGTTCTCAAATGGCAAAACATTCAAATCGGTGTTGCCGTTTGCACTTCGTTTCTATGACTCATTTGTAACACTTAAGCACACGTAAATAATGTATGTATTAATCTTTCACGCACCCTTACTTCCATCTTAGAAAACAACGTCAATTATTCACAAACTGAAAAGAACTCCCAAGTCAATCGGATTCCCTGTGCAACTGAAATAGAAAGTTAGAAAGAAGATCAATTACGATTCCGCTGAGCTGTTGGAGGATAATGAAAATAGACAAATGTATTCACAGAGTGCTGTGTGCAATGTGCTGTGCTATTGTCTGGAAGTTTTGACACCTCAGACGGCAGGCCTTGTGGGAAATATGGGAGTTCCAGCGAACTGTCTGTCTGACTTGTTCGAATTTTTCCTCGAGCTAGCCACGGCAATTTGCAATTCAATAATATCATCAACCTCTCAGAAATGCAAAAAGTTTCGTGCTGAGTTCACAGCTTTCTGACATTTTAATATGGGTTACTTTTCGTTGGGCTTTCCACTTGCTAGAGGCAGCCAATTTGGAGTTGATTTGTTCTCAGCACTTTCTGAATGATGTAAGAACGGAGCAAACTTCTGTGGATTCCGTGAATTTGCTTTGAAAATCAGATTTTAGTTCACCAAGCTTGCCATGGCCTACTTGTCCAGTGGCTTCTGATTGAATGTCTACGTCGGAAAGCAGAATTATTGCAACTGGAGCAATGACGACGCCCTTCCACGAACGGTTGTGTGTTTCAAAGACAAACTTTGGCACATGCAGGTCTACTTTCTGCGAGAATAAGTCGTTAGATTGGCCATCATTCATGCCTGCTGCGTGACATTCCTCTGAACTCGCATTAATTTTGAAATTTAACGCCTCTAAAAACAGCACTCTATATTTGCTGGCATACGCCCGTTTTTCTAAGCTGTTTGCCTTCAATTAAAGTACATTAGAAAGACAAATATAACAGGCTGTGCACATACTACGTCCCACGATGCCTCCAACCGCACATGAGCATAAAGCAACTGTTTGGAAATAATTAAATCTGCCGCTGACCGTAAATTGTCAAACGATAGCAAATGGGCGGCGTTAATTCTGCGGCTTACTTCGCATTTTGCAAACGCGAAGTATACCCTTGGGAGCGATAAAGTAAGTGACCTTTCCTCGATGTACGCACTTCAGTTTTGTGGACTTTTCCTACAAATAAAGGCCCATTTATTCAATTATTCATGTGCGCACTTGTTACATCGTTCGCAGTATAAATCGACTGCGAATTGTCTCGTTTCGGTGGGAATGTCATGTCAGAAATGGGCTGCTATAAGGGATCAGAGTAATCCGTCTGGTTTTTATGTATTCTGAGAAGAGCTGAGTGGTTCGTCACATGAAAAATAATATAAATCTTAAGTCTTCAGGAGAAATGAAGCCACTACAACAGAGATTCACAGAGCTTGAGATTGAAGCCAAATTGAGTCTTTCTGATGAGTCTCTTTCCAAAATCGGAAGGGCTTGTTTTCAGAAGAAATTAAGAGGTCTTATTACGTTTTGATCCCGTTTTTAATTTAAGGAAAAATATATTTCTTTTAATTTGCTCTTCAATGCCTTTAGGGGAGTTCGTTAAAGATCGACGCAGAGCTGATACATTAAACGTCCTTCGACCATACTCTAGCTCGGAATTTCGTATAGCTGTTGTAGTCGTCTTCTAATGGTCATCGTCTGTTGTGCCTGTATCCTGAAGAGGTTGTCGTGGGCGAAATTGGGAACGATTTCAAAATTGTACGTATATTTTTGCGATGTTAAGCATAAACTGAGCACATTGTGCACGCCGAGTTCTAGTGCCCAGTTCAATACATAGTTGGAGTTGGTTCTGTTTATCATGAGATGGTCATGGTGGCACGTTGTCTACTTGCTCTCCTCTCGTTATATATATAAAGGGTGTTTTTTTTTAGCAGTACAAAACAAGAAATGAGATAAAACAAAGTTGCTTTTTTTAAAATGACATCAAATTTACTTTATTCAAAAGATAATCTTCTGGCATTATAATTTAAATACGATTTCTGGCATAAAACCGCCCCGGCTAGCTCGGACGTAGTCTAATCTGGAGGTCCGATGACTTTTTTCAACATTTGTGGTCGTATATCGGCAATAACGCGGCGATTGTTGTCCTCCAAGTAGTTAATCGTTTCGGGCATATCGGCTTATACTAATGACTTTACATATCCCCGCAGAAAATAGTCAAGCGGCGTTAAATCGCACGATCTTAGAGGCCTGAATCACAGATCCGTAACGTGAAACTATGCGGTTATTAAACGTTTCCTTCAATAAATCAATTGATTCAAGAGCTGTGCGATATGTTGCGCCGTCCTGTTGAAACCACAGCTCCTGCACATCATGGTTGTTCAATTGGTGAACAAAAAAGTCAGTAATCATGTCTCTATACCGGTTACCATTGACTGTTACGTTCTGGCCAGCATCGTTTTTAAAGAAGTACATACCAATTAGTCCACCAAGCCATAGAGCACACCAAACAGTCAGTTTTTGTAAATGTAACGCTGTCTCAACATACACTTGAGGATTACCATCACTCCAAATACGGCAGATCTGTTCATTAACGTATCCATTCAACCAAAAGTGAACTAAGCAAAATTCATTGGGATCAACTGCAATCTTGTTTCGGGCGTATTCACCGAATCTACGCCTTCCTATGCCAACTATGCTATGTTAACCAAAAAATGACAAACCAAGCTAAAAATAAATCACTTGACAGCTGATAAAATGGCCGTCAGTTAAAATAGTGTTGCCAACGTTCTATACTTCTAAAAAATAACACCCTTTATTAAGACCGTTATAGAAAACTCCACTAATGTGCATGCGGTCATCAGTCTCTGTCTAGAGTTCGTGTTATGGGATTAGAAGCTCTCTTTCAGCACGTAGTTGGGCATGTTGTTCTCAAAATTTAATTGGTTAGGCAGTCTAGTTTCTTAAGGAATCTCGTCTGCACAGTCAGAGAGAATCCTTTCCAGCGTAGGTTGATAATTATCACACCATTAAGAGAGTCAAAGAAGTATTTAGCAAGTGTCTTCTTTCTCATGTTAGGCAGTGCTAGGCAGTTGCAAGAAAGATGCTCTAGTGCTTCTGATGCTCTGATGTTCACTTCCGGCGTCTGTTGTACATGCCCTAATCTGTGGACATGTTATTCTGTAAAACAATCTTTCACCCTGGTTAGCGAAAGACGAATCTTCTGTTTTGTGCTATTATAACTGGTGATTTATTGTTTTCTATTGACTTGTGAGACTTGAAAGACCACCCGTAACTCGCCTCATGGTGTCGTTTTATTTTTATTTAGTGTTGTTTGTCAAAACATGGTGGAAAGACTCGCAACTCAACAACATCTCTTCAGCTGTATTACGAAAATCAGTGTTTTATGTGCGATTCGTGCACTTTGAGCAACATTTGGTGTGCATCATTGACCATTCTAGACCGTTCTTGTTTTTATCACCCGTAAATGATACCACACCTTTCGACTTATTTCTCTGGAGTTATGTGAAGTCAAAAGTCTTCGCCAATAAGTCACCAACGATCCAGGTTTTCTAAGCCAATCCATTACTCACGCAAATACCGGTCGCAACGCAGGAAGTAGTGATCTAAAAATGGACCTTCAGAATGTATTTATTGTAGCGGGCGACATTTAGATGAAATTATTTTCAAAAGGTAAAATTTCGACACTGTTCTTGCCGCTTGTGAGCCATAATAATTTTTCGATCATCCAAACTCAATTTTTTGGGTTCAATTTAAAATTTAAAAAAGAGCTTTTAATGAATCGCGCATTAGTTGGGTCAGAATAGATTGGTTTTTTAACAGAAAGTAGGCTTGTCCCATTTTTGTTCGCAGTCATGCGCAGTTGGGATTCGTATGAAATAATGATTAATCGATAGTCAGGGTTTTGTTGTTAATTTTACTTCTAGATCAGCCTACACATCAGACATTTCATTCATTCTCTTCCTCCAGATGACACCCACATTTTCTAATTTCAAAATTAATGAGCTATAAAGTCTTTTCTTGGCAAAAGCTATCTCTTTTCCTTACTACTACTCACGTTTCGATTCATTCCGCATTCTCTCTGCCAATCTTTGTTGTGCCTCTTGTTGTGCGTTACCACGTTCTTTGTAATCCTTTTAATGCTGTTTGTATCAAATACACACAAACCCAAACACATAGAAGAACAAATACCTCCCACAGCATTGTATAGAAATAAAAACCATTTCGATTTAACATAATGGACTATCGCCCAGACTCATATTACTCGTAGGTACATAAAAGTCTCAATCTACAACGAACGATGAAAGATATATTGTGTGCTATCCGAGTGCAAGGAGAGCGTCTTAAGGGCCCCTTAAGATCCAACAAGCGCTTGGTTGTTTACTCTTGAGAGAGTTTGTTTATCGTTTCACATTCTCTGTTCAGCATGCATTCAATTAAATGTATCTAGTTGACAGTCAAGCGTTTTCCATTGTTTACACGGTGATCGGAAATCACAATTTGAATGGTTTTGTTTTTGAGATCTGGGTTGGAATGGACTCATGTGGTTTCTAATCTATTGATAAACATTGAAATACGAACTTCCACCACACGGATGCACGGAAGATGGCTTGCAATAAGGACGGTCGATTTGTTAATGTAAATGAAACAAGTTGTGTGGTCGTCGCGTCATCCAGCCCGTTTTAAGGTTCCGTCGCCAAAACGGAAGTTTTATAATTTCGGTGTGTGTCCCTTCGTTTGTCGGTCTGTCACACTTGCATGACTCCTACGATCGACTTGAAATTTTGGAAATTTTAGAGCGTTGTGGTCTAGGCATCGATTGATGTGAAATTCGGAAGAAAGCATCTTGGTAAGACGCGCAATCGGAGGCGGAATTAGATATCAAACAATCTGTCCACAATTTGTTTCTTAAGCTACGCAGAGTACGTTGCTCCTTATTATAACAAGGCGGGCAGAGGAAGACCAGTTTTTACGTGGAAGGCATGGGACGGACTGATTCTAGAGGTATGAGCTATGTTAGAGCGCGTAGTTTCCTTGATGAAGTGGTTGAAGTCTATATCGCTTATCGAGTTATGGAGTGTAACAAAGACAGCCTTTCGAAAATTAAAAGAGGACGAGTTTTCAAAGGGAAAACAGGAGCCGCTTCTGGGAAACGATGGGCTATCTGTAGCATTAACATCTAGCCGAAACTTGATGATTTTTTTTGGAGAGCAGTGTGGTCCCTCTGTGGTCAGGCGAATGATATCTCCAATCACTGTGTTTGGCATTGGAATCGGAGGAGAACTTTTATCTGGTGAACCCCCAAAATAAACCCACATCACTATTCAAGAATAAATGAACTGAATAAACTTTATCCCAAGCTTAGACCACTGGGAGCCGAATACTTACGTCATATCCTCTTCAGTGAATTCCCCACATTCCATCAATCATATCTTCTGGCTTACCGCAGATAAGAAAAACGAACAGAGAGCGATTGCAATGGCAACCGACTGCCACGTTGAATTAGTTCTCGCATGCGAGACCAAAAATAAAAGAAAATAATAAACAAAGACACGTCCAAGGATGTACTTAATGTCGCCCACGCAAATCCAATATTCCAGTCATCCATTTATCTGTTTAATAATTTGTTTGCAGTCCTGCCGGGCAATTTAGTAATCAATCAATTCTGCTGGTAGGTAAGCCTTAAGCAGGTGCTCAGTTTTTTTTTTTTTTTGTTTGTTGAAATAGCCTCTTCTATACTCGCGGTGGGCAGGCATTTCTGGCAGCTATTGAGCTGGCCTACTCCATAAATGAGATTTCGTTTTATTGTAGAAATAAATATTTGAAGAGTACATCAGGAGAGGCAGTGATATGAAATCGAACATGAATGACGAATGGGGGGAAACTGGTGACCGGTAACATTTGTTCGCCCCCCAGGTAAGTCCATAGTGAAACTGCCGTCGAGGGGACAGCAATAAATATGTGGACATTCATTTATTGATCGAATGGGAGTGTGTTCGTTTGGGCGTTACTTGGACAATACAAAACAGCTGAACGGATAAGGATGTTTAAAGGTCACAGGTGAACTTGGAGCTTTAATGTGGAACGGGGAGCGCGTTTCCGTTTGTTGAAGAAGGTAAGAAAATAAGCACAACAATACAATACGGAATAAAGCCGGAATTTCGGAAGAAGCATTCTTAAATCCCGGTCGACCTTGATGGTATACATGGATTCCTTAAAAAAAACAATGGTTAATACTACAAAAAAAAAAAACAAACGAACAAAACAATATATTATAATACATGCCCCTAAAATGTCGACGAGATGGTGGATGCCGGGACACAGTGACGTACCAGGCAATTGCAAGGCCGATGGACATGCTGGGTGTGGTGCAAGCTACGCCCTCACGGGCGGGCGGAGATTCAACCTCCTCACATCTTCTTAATATTCACACAATCAACCACAAGTGGCATAAACGATCACTCTGTCTGCGCAGACTGAGTAGACCTGCACTCAGGACCCTCATCGGTGTCATAACTGGACACTGCACAATTAGCACATACGCCCGCAGGATGTCTTAGTCGACGCAGACAGAATGAAAAGGCGTTAGAAACTACACATCACGATTCGATGACGCAGAAGCATAATTGAGGTTCTATGCTGTTAATGTGCCGAATTATCTCATCATTTAGCTCTTGAATTGTTACTGGCTTATCGACGTACACCTTTTTTTTCAAATAACCCCAAAGAAAAAATCCAACGGTGTCAAATCATATGATCATGGCGGCCAATTGACATCGCCACCACGTGCGATAACACGGCAGGGACACTGAATTTTTCGATCAAAAGAGCCATTGTTTCGTTAGCTGTGTGGCAAGTGGCACCGTCCTGTTGAAACCACATATCGTCCACATTCATATCTTCCAATTCGGGCCATAAAAAGTTCGTTATCGTTTCACATTTTGGAAAAAATTCGGCCCGATGATGCCGCCAGCCCATAAACCGCACCAAACAGTCACTCTTTGTGGGTGCATTGGTTTTTCGACAATCACTCTTGGATTATCATTCGCCCAAATGCGGCAATTCTGCTTATTGACGAATCGACTGAGGTGAAAATGTGCCTCATCACTGAAGATGATTATCTTCGAAAATTGATCATCCACTGTTGCCATTTCTTGCCGCCATTCTGACCATTGACGACGCTTGAAATGGTCAAGAGGCTTTAGTTCTTGAGTCAATTGCACCTTATAAGCGTGTAAATGCAAGTCTTTATGCATAATGTTCATCAACGACGAGCGTGAGAGGTGCAATTGTTGGGCACGACGACGAGTTGAGGCGGACGGCTCTTCAGCCACACTATCGCGAACAGCAGCAATATTTTCTGCAGTACGAGCTGTACGAGCATGCACTGGTGTTTTCACATCTCCTACAGACCCGGTTTGCTAAAATTTTTGCACGATCTTTTTGATTGTATGCACATTTGGACGATTAAATTGACCCAAAAATCACGAAGTGCACGATATGCATTTTGATTTGAACGTCCATTTTCATAATAAGCCTGATTTATTTAACGCGTTGCTCGAGTGTATATTTTTCTATGGTTCAAATTGAGTTAGTCTGAAATTGAGAAATGTCAAATGAAATGCAGAAAAACACTTGACGTTTAGGTGTGGTTCACATTCAACATCGGCTCTTAAAATTAAACCACCCTTTATATGAGTAAGTCAATCCGCGTGGTAGCAAAATGGGCATACTTTGGCCTATGAAAGACTGCTATCAGCAACCAGCCACTCTTACTAAACCTTACCCAACCTGCACACGAAGTGATAGGTATACAGTTTTAAATCCACTCCAAGCCATGCCCAAGTATCCCAGTTTATGAAAAATTAGCACACATTCATTCATTCCAAAAATGTTTAACAGTGGACACTGTCCTTCGCCGCAATACATTCTAGATACTGGATGCTGTCCATAAAGTCTCTATCCGCAATGCTATCCGGTAACTGGATACTGGGGAGCTGCGAAAAATATACAAATCTGCGTCCTAATCTAGAATATGAACAGTTTTACCAACAAGTTGCCGTGCGCCTTTTCAGGACACATAGCTCAGCAAACATTGAAGTCTGAGCCAGCAAAATCCACGGGCCATGGGCAAAAAAATTACCTTCACCAACATATTTACACTGAACCTCATCATCTGCCGCTATATTCAAAATATTAAAACCAATAAATTGAAATCTTATGGTCTTGTTGAGAAATCGAGATTCTGCGACACGATGTTTGTATGGCAATGGGTTCCCCCTGAGTTCTCCCCACGTAAAGTCCTTTTCAGAGTTGGATTATGGACTATGAACTCCAGTTGTGCGGGGATGAATTCCATTATAGAATATTCTCTCTAGGCCAGTTTCCTTTACGAATCTGAGAATGGGAGATGGTTCTAGTGACTTCATGTCTTCCTCTGATAGTAGGTGATTGCTTAGATACCTTTGGCTTTTGTGGGTTAGTGCCTCACAAAATCCCGGTACTTGTTCTGGCATTTCGTTAGATTCTCCACCGAATCAGCAGACTCCTTCTTCTGATAGCCCTAGTTTCCTTAAGTGCTCCCTAAGTCTGCAGTGGCCTGTTAGGAAGCTTTTTTGGATCCGGAGGTTGTTCTTGCTCATTTTCCAAGCGATTCTGCTTCATGCACCCAGCTTTGCTCTATTTTTCTCTTCGGTTCCTTATTTTTAGTTCCCTGAATTCGTCTCTGAAGGCATGGTCGCATACAGCACAGAATGGTTCAGGGCCTGTGATGGTTTCTGATGTGCTTTACCCAGCTCGGCCATTTGATTGCTTTCTATCCCCGTATGGGCAGGTATGGCTCCTGTAGGCATTTTCATACGAGCTTAGATTTGATGATATAGGCGTCCAGTGCCAAGATAGCCGCTCGACTGTCCGACATTATTGCTACGTCGCAGTTGGTATAGTTCCTGTCAAGATTGTTGAGATTTCCGCATGAAAAATGCTGGTGGGTTTGGCCATGGGTTCGAATATGTGTTTAAGCCTACTCCTCATCGCAATGTATCTTTTACAGAAAATATAGCTGCCGTAGTAAGAATTGTGAGAAAAAAAAAACATCCATTGATCCATTAGTGACTACATTTATCATTTGAATTCATCTTGTTCATCTTTGTGTGGTTCTACAGCCTGGGTTGGACCTGGTCCTCAAACATTAAGGCTTTCCAGCTAGCGTAGACCACTTCTGTGGACTTTGACGCTGATGCACTGTGCTGCGTTGTCCCACAAGAACGGTTTAACGCTTCGACTCCCTCAAGAATTGAAACCAGTGTGCCACGGATTGCGTAAAACATATACCGATTCGGTGTCTGAACATCAGTGACCAGCTATCACTCAACATCAGCAATGTGGCTCACTCGGTGGATATCTTGACACGTGCACGTGTTGCCGTCGAAAGTCCATGCGGATGCCACAACAGGTCACTGTATGGTGTGCAATTTTGAATGGAGGCTGCATTTATCCATAATATATAATAAGAATAGCACTACAGCCCGTAGTGGGCCAGGGCCTAGCTTCTCAGCAACCACTCGTGCGTTCTCTCATGGATGGAAGGGACCTACAGTTTTCGACTTCGACTCCAAACGGCCAAGTTTTGAGAAACTTTGGGCATTGTCAGTGACTCGAAAAAGGTGGGGCGGTGAACATTATTTTTGGTCGTTTGGGAATCGAACCTAGACACCGAGGTTCAAGTGCGTAGGAGTCGACGCACATATCCACAACGTCACGGCCGCCATTTGTCCATACTTTGATAGAAATGAGGAAAATGTGTAAGTTTTGCCGCCATCGTCTATTCTCATTTGAGACTGTCAGCCGACATTTCATACCCTTAAAGCGAAGATATGGATGTGGAGGACAGGACATTCACACATTTGGCTGGCTCCAGAAAAATGTGCCTGGATGAGCTATTTCGCGTTTCGCTGACGACCAAAATCGCATGATTTGAAATCGTTGGACTTCTATCTGTGGGTCTGTACTTTTGTGTCCATACACACAATCCGTAAATTCTTGACGATTTGAAAATGAATTTTCGTCAACTTATGTTCAAATTATTGCCCGAAATGTGTCGAAAAGTCATCGAAAATTACCTTTTCAGAATCAAGTCCTGCAAGAAGTCCCCTGGATGACATTTGAGTGATATAGCAATAATCAAACATGATGTTTCCAACAGAATTGGATCAAAATCTGAGTCAAAAATGTGTATGAACCGCAAAATGGATTCATTTCCGACTTCAAGAATCAACCATATGCCAGACTATGTCTCATTTTGATTGAATTCACTGATTCTGCAATCTCATATCATGACAACTGCAGGTATTCGTCACTCTTTGGCTTTTGAACAATGGACTTCGCTGCGTTACGGTTCAAGAATCCAAAGTTGAGTCATTCAGGCCACATCATTCTGCTGGTAATGAAATTGAATATCATGCGACAATCGGTCTCATTTTTTCATTAAATTGCTACAACCAGAAGTCGGTTAAGCTGACTAGGTGAATAGGCATTGTTTGTACTGGGCGAACCAGGGTGCTTTTTTCTGGAGAATTGCTATCTCCGCGCTGATAAGATGCGTCAGCTATCAGATACGTTGGCGGATGTTTTCCATTTTTCTAGGTCAGATATAAGTAAATTATTCAATTTAGCTTCCGTTGTACGTCTGGAATATTTGAGATTTTTTCTCTTGTACTTTAGACAGCAGTGGCGGTTCAAATGAAACCAATTAGCACTAAGTGCCGTTTTAAAAGGTGATGTAGTAAATTTAGAACCATCGTGCGGTGGACATCTCGCCGAAAGACTCAATGAAGAGTCTCCCTAGAATCCGTTGTCTTTCTCTAGCAAGCGCTGGACAAGTACACAGGAAGTGAGTCAATGTTTCTGGTTCGGACGTGTCATTACAGCTGCGGCAATGAGAATTGTGAGGAATTCCTAATCTAAACTAATCGTGACTCCCTATCGGCCAGTGCCCCGCACGTATCGCTGTTATTTTTGCAATATCGGTGCGATATCTTCTAGCATATTGACTTTTGCTATTTTTTTGTATTTGGGTGGACTCTAATTTGATGGGCGACTACCTCTGGGCAAACGTGAGCTCCACGAATGACATCTTTGTGGAGATTCGACGTAGAATCGCCCTTGGCAAGCGATGCTACTTCAGTTCGTCGAAACAACTGGGCTCAAAACTCCAGAATCGAAGGACCAAAAACTTGCTCTACAAGCCCACAATGTATGGAGGCGAAAGTTGGACGGTAGGCAAGCTGATTGTTGGTGCCTTCAAAAGAAAAATTCTACGTCGGATATATGGTCTCGTCTGTGAGGAAGGTGAATGGAGGACAAGACACAACCGCGAACTCTACCAGCTGTACCAAGATGGGGATGTAGTCCGGAAGGCAAAAATCTGTCGACATGGACAACAATGGTCCAAAGCAAAGAGGGTCTTCGAATCCGAGCCTCGTGATTGGAGAAGGAGACGACAAACCTGCGGTAAGACCAAGTCATCGTGGACGCAAGACATCTTGGTCTTGACGACTGGAAGCAGCGAGCCCAGAAGCATGATCGATTGCTCAGGATCAGACCTTCCATGGGTCGCAGACCTGAGGAGTAATTAAGTAATTAAACGGCAAGCCTCCCTAATGCCAAGGATTTCCGCTTGGAAGTCTGACGACTGCAGAGATGACTAGAGTATCGGAACCAGCGCCGCGCATCTTCGCAATTTATCCTCGCACCGTCTGTGTGTACGATCACATCCTACGTTTGCTATCCCAATCTGCTCTTATAGGGCGAAGTACGCCCAGGTCTTTTAAAGGGCATGGGTTGATGGGTTGACGGGTGTAAGCCACGTCTCACTTAAATGCTGCTGGACACTTAGTATCCGCTTTACTCCCTTTCCATACCAATCATCATTATTTATTTCTCAACTATCCTGATATCACTATGAATCAGAAAAGAGATTTTAGTAGGATTTTCATTAGATCCTGAAGGTCTTGGCAGAGACTGTGGCAGTTGCAGAGGTACTGGGCACAATCCTCTTTTTTTTCTCTTTGGTGACGCGCATCTGCATATGACTATTCCCATTTTAGTTTCGTGATACATTAGATGGCGTTGCGGTGCTCTGATTGCGTTTGTTGCACGGCTTAGGGTGACAAGGCCCAAATACCTCCAGATGTTGAGATCCCAGCAGATTGTTGCTTAAAAGCAACATTTTTTTCTAAATTGACTTAAAGAGATAGAAGGTGACTACTACTATCAAACGAGGTAGGTATGCTTGTTGAACAAGGTCAGAACTAGATCCAACTGTGAAACTCAGTTCACCAAGCAGTGTTTTTTTTTAGAAATCTCATTAATGTCGTCGAAAGTGTGTTCGTGGCAAAAAAAAGCGCTGTTCAATCATTGTCAGAGCCGATAAGAGTTCCTCCATCCTTGGAGATTTAAAGCCGCACAGTGCATTCATTTTAGAGTCTTAATGTGGTTGACAGCTCGTTGCTGTCAACTGTCATAGGTATGTAGGTAGGGTGACTGCATGACTGATATGGAAGTCATGCTCATTTAGACCATCCGGTCCATTGTGCTATCACGTTCGGCTCACTTTGGTCCAAAACCTATTTACCCTTTGACCTTGCAGTTCTTCCCTCTTAGGATTTGTTGGCCATGTGTGATTTCATCTGACCTCTTTTATAGCCATTTAGAGGCTTTAAGAAATTGTAGTAAGTCCTTTGCGTCAATGTTACTCAGATCCTAAAGGTTGTTGAAGTAGTACTCGCCTAGCAGTCTTCTTCTTGTTTCCGCAAGTGCAGGGCATGTTCCGAGGTAGTGTAATATTGTTTCCTCTTCTTCTTCATCCATACAGCTTCTGCAGATGTCGTTATAAGGTGCCCTAAGTCTTCTGGCATGGCTGCCTATAAGAGAGTGGCCAGTTAGCACCCCTATCACTCTACTAATAACCTGCCTGTCTAGCTTTAAGAGGTAATCAGTACTTCCTTGATTAAGTATAGGCCAGATCGCTTTCGATATCCTGCAAGTGTCCAGTTCAGAGCATTTGCGGTTTGTATCGTTTTTCGCAATCGTCATCAATCGCGATTTTATTGCTTTCAGTGGGGTCGGGTGTCTCCTGATCTGCTGCCACTGGCATAACCGCCCCCTTTCTTGATAGTTCCTCAGCTCTTTCATTGCCCTGAACACCCTTATGCCCGGGGACCCAGCATCAACAGTCATACTCTTCATCGAGTTCAACGGCTGGCATGCGCATGCGTTTGTGGAGTCCTAAGAGGCACCATATCTGCTGCAAGATCCTATTGAATATTGAATTATATCCACATGTCGCAACAGTCGGGCTGTTCGGATTTAAATGGGCGTGAATAGCTGGGAAGTTCATTCAAAACGGCTGTACTCGTCTGAACTGCTGAGCCCTATTTTGTGCAAGTGACAGTTCCATGAAAAGTGGTATATATCAAGTAAGCCACATAGTATGCTAAGGTCAGGCTTGTTTGGTTCGCCTAGGATCGAAATTTGCAGGTCCCTCCTGACTGTTCTTGAATTGGATGCCGCAATTATTTGACCACAAAAAAGGAGACCCTTCAACTGCGCCAACTACCGAGGGATAAGTCTCCTAAACATCGCCTACAAGATCTTCTCTGCCCTTTTGTGCGAGCGCCTGAAACCATTCGTGAATAATCTGATAGGTCCTTATCAGTGCGGTTTCAGGCCGGGGAAGTCCACCATCGACCAAATTTTCACACTGCAGCAGATCCTGGAAAAAACCCAAGAGATGCAGATCGACACCCACCAACCTATTCGTCGATTTCAAGGCCGCATATGACAGCGTGCATAGTGACGAGCTATACAACGCCATGTCTAATTTTGACATTCCTGCCAAACTCGTCAGGTTGTGCAGGATGACGATGGAGAACTCTTGCTGCTCCATCAAGCTCGGTAACGAATTCACCGAGACCTTCAATGTCATAAAAGATTTTAGACACGGCGACGCGCTGTCATGTGACTTCTTTAACATCAGCTACTTGAGAAAATAGTGCGAAACTCAAACGCCAACACTAGAGGCACGATCTTCCAGAAGTCCGTACAATTGCTAGCATACGCGGACGACATTGACGTGATTAGTCGAACACAGCAAACCGTCAATGAAGCGTTTGCTGGTATTGAAACGGGGGCTGCTGGTTTAACAGTAAATGAGGGCAAACCGTGTCATCGAGAAAGGACGCACAACATCGACGTCTCGGCCAGAACGTCACCGTAGGCAGCTTTAACTTCGAGGTAGTTAAGGACTTCGTCTACATCGGCTCCCAGGTAAACAGTACAAACAACATCAGTACCGAGATTAAACGCAGAATAACTCTTGCCAACCGCTGTTTCTTTGGGCTCAAGAGGCAATTGAGTAGTAGAGCTCTCTCTCGAAGGATCAAGCTGACACTATATAAGACCCTCATCATCCCTGTCCTGTTCTATGTCGCAGAAGCCTGGACAGTCTCAAGAGCAGATGAAGAAGTCCTTGGTATTTTCGAGAGAAAAGTTCTGCGTTCCGTCTTTGGTCCTGTTTGCGTTGATGGTTTTTTGAGAAGAAGGTACAGCACCTGAGCCTAGTCAGGCGTCTACGGATTCAGCGCCTAAGATGGCTAGGCCATGTAGAGCGCATAGACAACACTGCTCCAGCCCGAAGAATCTTCGACTCTGAACCAGTGAGACAACGCAATAAAGGACGCCCACGAAACCGATGGCGCCAGCAAGTGGACAAGGACCTTAACTAAATTGGTGCGCGAAATTGGAGACAGCTGGCTAAAGATCGTGCCGGCTGGAGAAGCTTGTTGACTGAGGCCCACCCCGGACTGTAGTGCCACTAGAAGAAGAAGAAGAAGAATTATTTGACCAGTTGCTTAAGTGTTCTTGTATGTCAGTGTTGCTAAATGCATGAAGAGGAAAAAGCCCAATAAAATAAGTTCTTGGCCCCTTCTTGCTTGGACGTTTGCCTATTCATTGTTCTCTAGATTTTCATGTCCTTGCACCCATATCGGCTTCAATCTTTTTTTCTGTGCCAGCGTCTTGAGTGTTTTATGGCATTCCCAGACAGCAATGGAGTTGAACGTGGTGCTGTTTATGGCTTCAAGTACTGTCTGACTATAGCGGTATTGTTGATGCAATGTGCTGCTTCATTTATGGCGAAGAATTCAGCTTGGAGGATTGTGGACTCCACTGTCTGTACACACATTAGGAATTAAATAAGAGTTCTAAGGTTTCTCCATTGACAGCGCCTACGTTCCATTCGCCCTCATCAGGAGGACCGGAAAGTATTTGCAAAGTTCTTTAAGGTTTCCACTGATTGGTCACCAATGAATACCAATTACTGCTCTCTTATGGCACTTCTATTCATTTTCAAACTGGCTTTGTAATTGCAAATTTGAATTACCAGTCCCCATTCAAATACTAGAAGCCCTCAATTTCCAATCAATTGAATTGCTTTTCCACTGATTGCCAACTTTGACAGCTGAGGGGATGTTTCCTGTTCTTGGGAGATTTTATTTTTCAGTTCTTCAAATTCATTTGGTATGGGGGGTCGACTTCGTATCCTGCGACTCCTTCGACATCGTTTCTGGGAGGAGTCTGCACAAATCACAGGCCAACATTAGAACCACGATCTTCCAGAAGTCCATTCAGCTCTTACCATATGCGCCTCGTCACTGAGGCGTTTGCTAAAATTGAGATGAAAATTTAACGAAGGAAAGAACAAGGTATATGATGTTCGCAAGAAAGAACACAATGCGGGCGTCAAGGGCAAAGTGTCTCAATGGGCAGCTATAACATCGAGGTTAATTTACTTCGAATCCGGGCTGTACAGCGACATGAGCCAATCCAGACGACTATGGGTCCAGTGCCTAGGCAGACTTGGTCATGTGAATATGGCTTCTGCTCGAAGAGTCTCCGACTTATTGCCCGTTGGACAAGGCAACAGAGGAAAAGGCACGTGTAATGGGGCACACAACATTTGCAAAAAAAGCAACTTCCTAAAGATCCAGCTTGTTGGCGAGGCTTGTTGCTTAAGGCTCAATTCCACCACAAGCTGTATGACAGGGTGTTCTAGAAGAGATGTCTTTTTTCAATGGAATACATTCACTTTAAGTCTTCTTCACATGAGCCTTCAACATTTCTGATCAAAACTTCTTTCCCGAGGAGAGTCAATTTTTCAGAACAAATGTGTTTTTGGATAGCCTCGCCGATTGTTGTCAAGTAATCTTCAATGTCCAGCAGGAGCATAGAACCCCGCTCATCGTTCCACTAACTTCTACTTCCTTTTCCATGGCAGAGCAGAGACACCCTCTCTACAATGCCTTCATTACAAAATGTGGACACGTACATCAACGTCAAGGTATTTGATACCGAAAAGTAATTTCTTTCCATTGAAACGAGGACAAATGAAATGCGTAAACGTATAACTTGGCTACGGTGACACCCCGCACTTCCAATCCAATAATCCAATTATACATCCAATTAAATCTGATCTCTCCTGCGAACGTGCACATATCGTCATTTTAATTAAATTATACAACACGTGCATAATACTACGTGTACCGACTTGCGAATGTTCTTGGGCATTCCTGTGGCATTCCATGCAGACAAAGCTCTATTTGCACAGCCAACATTAAACCACAGATTGGGTCCTGTCACATGGCCAAATGTGACGAATACTCACACCAGTCAGACATGAGCAGTCTTGAGGAATTCAAATCAGTTTTCGGAATGATGAATGGAAATATTTGAGATGTGCATACTGGCGCGGGTACTGTAGATGATTATATTCCTTGCCACAGTACAGGCTCTGGAGAAATCACTGAAGAGAACCCTCATTCTTTTGGCCTATGTCGTTAAGAGGTGGTACCATTTAATGGCAATTCCTCAGCAGTCAGGGCCAGTGTGTACCGAAGCAGTCTGCGTGTGTGGCATGAGTCAAGTGTTGAATAGGTTGTGCGATTAGTAGAGATTTTATGGCTTGCCCAGTGTCCCTTGGTTAGATTTCTTCCATTTCCATCTCCGTTTGAGGTTCAACTGATTCATCAGCTTCTTCGTTGCTGGGATTTCCTCGTGAACTGGTGTAAGATTGCATCATTCATCATCCATGACGGTGCGTCAGTGCATTGACGGTCACTCTGTGTATGCAATGAACAAGAGATTAATAATCTATTGAGTCCGTGGAGAGTAAATGAGCTGATTGGTAATATTATAGGTGTGTAAAATGTAAGGCCCAACCACAATGGATGTTAGGGACCATATCAGATACTCCGCACAGGTTCGTTAAGTTTCGTTCACTCAACGCCCTAACATTATGGACCTATGGAAGCTTAAGTCAACTAAAGGAATCGATATGTGACCATAACTTCATTAAGTTTCGTTCACTTAAGGCCCATATATTATGGGCTTAAAGAAGGCTCAAAATAATTTAAAGAATACACAGCAAATACACAAAAATGATACACTGTGATCGTGACAACTATTTCGTTCAGTTTCGTTAAGTTTCGTTCACTCAACGCCCACACATTATGGACCTATGGAAGCTTAAGTCAACTAAAGGAATCGATATGTGACCATAACACTCACTTCGTTAAGTTTCGTTCACTTAACTCCCATACATTATGGGCTTAAAAAAGCTTAAAATAATTTATAGAATACACAGCAAATACAGTGACAACTATTTCTTTCAGTTTCGTTAAGTTTCGTTCACTTAAGGCCAAAAGATTATGCACTTAAGGAAGATGAAGTCAAATTAAGGAATCGAGGAAATACACAGCAATGATGAGCTGTGACAAGCCGCAGTTTCGTTAAATTACGTTCACCTTTGCTTACTTAAGTGGAAGTTAAACCAATCGCTCTTTATGTACCCGCAAGCATTACTTTACAATGCTTTTGGCTGCTTTTTCGGTTCTGACGTAAACTTAGGTTCATTAATGTCAATTATGTCCAAGTCTTTATTAAGTCAAATTGGGACTTTAATTGAAGAGGCGCTCAATGGAACTTCGTCCTCCCTGTACTTGGCGATTCACCACATTTTTTTTCTGAACCTCTCAGTCTACGTGATTCAGGCTTTGCTTAAGAACCACACCATGGTTTTCGCTGGTGATTTGAGTAGATCCCTAAAGTGTATTTGATTGAAGCTAATGTTAAACCTTTCTTTATAACTCTTCGTGAGGTAGCGTAGTTATGCGCACTTTTCTTTGTGTCCTCGAAACTTGGTTTCAAAATGAAGTGTTTTACTTGTGCAGACAAAAAATGTAACGTTGCGTTGCGGGATTATATCTGTTTTAAGGGACTGTATAAACTAGCAATACTATCCATTTCGTACCTCTTCCTTCGTCCTTCTTCAATCAAAATAACATCAACACCATCGAACTGACAAGTGTAAAAGAACTCCAAATGTTAACACAGCCCAGGAATAGCACGAACAATACTGATTGTATTCATGTCGGCAAATGTGTACACTGTACAGCCACTTCCACGCAAATTACAAAGGCAACCCGAAGTGAGAGACGACACGAATTAACAGCAGTGCTCCAGTGCACTGATATGAAGCAGCAGTGAAACAAACCAACCACAATGGCTGCAGCAACAACAATAGCTGGAACAACTAGAGCAGTACAGCAGTTCAATAACCCTGCCGCTTCTTTGCTGAGTTTCAGGGCACTATGCAAGTGATAATAGAAGCAAACTGAAATGTCAAACTAAAGGTCAGTAATCCTGAAAGATAGTTAGACTGAAGAGAGTAGAAACTGATGGAAGTTGTTGTCGAAACTGATGATGTGAGTTGGGCAAGCATGTGTAGCATAATGGGCGTGTTTTTTCCCGTGAATCTGCACGACTCGCTGTCCGTGGGACATCGCCACAAAGAACACTTGGGTTTAAGATGACACACAGAACTGAATATCTGTAGATCCCAATCACTTTGGTGTAGGCAACTGAGGGAAACTAGTCAATGATCGCACTGATGGGTGTCTTATTTGAGGCTCCGAGTTGCATCGGACTGTAGCGCCCCAAAATAAAGAAGTATAGCTTACTTACTTACTTAAGGTGGCGCTACAGTCCTCAACCAACACGCATCTCCAACCAGCACAATATTTAGCTAACTTCCTCCAGTTGCGCTCCCATAGTTGGTTGAGGCCCCTTCCCTTTGCGTGCACCACCTGAGTCGCGGTCTTCCTCAACTGCGCCGGTCGATTTTAAGATATCCCGGGCTGGAGAATTGGTGTCCATTGGCTCTACATGCCCTAGCCATCTCAATCGATGGACCTTAACTCTACTGGCTAAGTCGATGCCGTTGAACAGCTCGTATAGTTCGTTGTGAAATCTTCTGCTTCATTCACCATCTATGTATGTTCTCACAAAGCTGCCAATAGCAACCTCATCCCCTGTTGCCAAAGGCCATGCCTCTAAAGAAGTATATCACACTCCTTAATAAGGTGATCGCATGCGCTTTGTTTTGCAGCGATTCATTTTTTCCTAATCTCTTTAATCGTGTCGAAATGATGTCCCCGGAGCTGTTCTTGGAGCTTAAGGATGAAACGTGCTAAAGCAGGCGAATACGATGAATGTGTTACGATATCGGTTATATTGGTCTCGATGATCCAATGCAGTGTGAGGTGGTGCATTATCGTGATGCTAGAACCAAGAGTTGCCGGCCCAAAATGGTGTATGCAAGGAATTGTGAATCGACGCTATTTGAGCACCACAACCTCCATTTCCTTGGTGTGTTGTTCATCGGCTGATAGGCGTCTAGGGATGTCTTTGCCTTCAAAGCTTCATCTGCTGTTCGTCGAAGAACTTCTGCAAACAAATCATCAAGGATATATCCTTTGTGAATTCTGTGAGTCCCTTTCGGAGCTGGGAGGATCTCTAGCAATGCGTACACACACGCCGCTCAGTCGCTGATTGGCTTCAGTCACAAGGAAGTCCGCATGCTCATAGGATTCCTTACCGGGCACTGTACCATAGGTGCAATGCGTCTGATGAGGAAGAAATAAAGGGTGGTTAAATTTTAAGGGCCAATGTTGATTTTGAATAAAACACAAATTATTTAGGAAATTATTGTCATTTCTTTTTATTATGATAATATTGGTATGATTCAATTATGTGTGGAACAAAATATTGTCCAAATGGCCGCCGCAACCTCGGCGGCACACCTCCATCCGATGGTCTAAATTTTCGATGACGCTGAAGCATAATTGAGGTTCTATGCCGTTAATGTGCCGAATTATCTCATCCTTTAGCTCTTGAATTGTTGCTGGCTTATCAACGTACACCTTTTCTTTCAAGTAACCACCATGCCGTCAGCCCATAAACCGCACCAAACAGTCACTCTTTGTGGGTGCATTGGTTTTTCGACAATCACTCTTGGATTATCATTCGCCCAAATGCGGCAATTCTGCTTATTGACGAATCGACTGAGGTGAAAATGTGCCTCATCACTGAAGATGATTTTCTTCGAAAATTGATCACCCACTGTTGCCATTTCTTGCCACCATTCTGACCATTGACGACGCTTGAAATGGTCAAGAGGCTTTAGTTCTTGAGTCAATTGCACCTTGTAAGCGTGTAAATGCAAGTCTTTATGCATAATGTTCATCAACGACGAGCGTGAGAGGTGCAATTGTTGGGCACGACGACGAGTTGAGGTGGACGGCTCTTCAGCCACACTATCGCGAACAGCAGCAATATTTTCTGCAGTACGAGCTGTACGAGCTGTACGAGCATACACTGGTGTTTTCACATCTCCTACAGACCCGGTTTGCTCAAATTTTTGCACGATTTTTTCCGATTGTACGCACATTTGGACGATTAAATTGACCGAAAAAATCACGAAGTGCACGATTGTGTATCTTTCCGTGGTTCAAATTGAGTTAGTCTGAAATTGAAAAAAAAACTTGACGTTTAGGTGTGGTTCACATTCAACATCGGCCCTTAAAATGTAACCACCCTTTATAATCTATACAACATCTGCTCTGCGAGTGCCCAGCCATGGGAAAGAAAAGGAGCCAGTTCGTAGGGGAGTACTTCTTCTTAGAGTTAGAGGACTTAAGTGGTGTTGAACTGAAAATCCGTCTAAAATTCGGGATGGTTTTAGGATTAAAAGTAGGTATCACGGAAGTGAACAAAAATTCGATCCAAATGGAAGCGTACAATAGACCCAACACGTTGATCTAAGTAAGCCACGGCTACAAGGCCGTTCAGGGCACCCAATTGCTACCATGTGACTGACGCGTAATCTGTGGGATGAATTTCCACACACTCTTCGCGGTACATCAGGCGATTGTTGGCTTTCAAGTCCAAGCGTTGCACGAAAAAGTTAGTAATCATGTCACTTTACCGCTCGCCGTTGACTGAAACGCGTTGACCATCATCATTGAAGATACATATGAACCAATGATTACATCGGCCCATAAAACGCACCAACTGGTGACGTTTTCATTCTGACAGTTTGTTTGTACACGTTGATCCTGCTGGTGTCTATTTATAATGAATTGCCACACCAAAGGGCACCTACTTGTCAAGTGTCCAAATCAGACATTAAACAGATAGAATAAGAACTGAACCCCACCTACGATATTCCGTCTAGACTCCAGAGATATTATCAAACTTCTCAAGATAACTTTAATTTTCTTCAATTGAATTCAACTGTCTGTCAAATCAGCTGTCACAGAAAAAAAAATGTTGCCAATTTAAAGTTCATCGCATCTAAAAATAAACACCCTTTAGATACCTAATTTGAACCAGAAATCAAGTATTACAGAGAGAGGCGATTTCTACCTATCTTGACCTACCTTAAAATTTGTTGACAGCGGTTGCTTTAAGGGTCAACTCAGAGAATGCCATTTGCACGTTTTTGTGATTAACTTTCAGAAATTCGTGATTAGCTGTCAGAACATCTCACAAACTGGACAAAGTGACAAGGGGACAATCAGCTGTGAAGTCGGGTATCTGTCTAATAATTGATGTCGGGTACATGTGCCTAATAATAACTTTCTTTTCGGATTCGGTTCATTTTATTCTTAATTGCCTTAAGACTCCGATTAATGTCAAAAGTCGAACTTCAACATTTAACTAAACCCACATCATTACAGAGAACACATTTTTGTGTACCTTCACTGTGGATCTTGATATGTAAATATTTGCCTGGATAATCACGCACCTTTGACATTTTCATCTTCAGGCAAGAACTCCCATTTCAATGGTTTCTTAGTGGTACCCCGCAGCGCGCTTTGTTCGAATTGAAATTCGAAACTCTGCTTACAAATCGATCCCCTCGAAGGGTGGTCGAAGTAATGAGGGAAATGTTCTTGTCACAATTCTTATACCACACAGCTAGTCAGGCATATAACATTACACTTCGACAGTCGGTTTTTAATGGGCGGCAAACTGCTACGAATTCCAATTTGTGGTTCATCACCACTGAGTGAAGTCGAATTGTTTGTTTGACGTGGCATTTATTTCAGAAATATGCGCGGATGCTGGTCTGTATCAAGTAAAACACAATTTGTATTTCGTTCGATGTCTCGGTCCTCTGTAAGTTTTGAAAATCCCAATTACTTTCACCGAGTCCCCCCATTTCCCATTTTATTGAAACAACTAATACTTTGGATTCAAGTGGAGGCCGTCTGGAGTGGAAAGTACATACATTCACCTGCCGTACCCAACAGTAGATACACAAAATCCTTGAAAAACCATTAAAAATCAAGCAAACCTGAGCAATAATTCAATTTGTCTCGACGCTGCTGGCACTTCTTGTTTAGTCTGAAAAGACAATAATTCCTTTTTTTGGAGTTTTCTTCTGCCTCACCACACAGTCTCCGCCGTGGACGTTGCTTTTAAGGACGAGTGATGTGTGCATGTCAATGAAAGAAGAAGGAGAAAAAAACGCCTTAAAGCAATAAAAGTTGCCCCATGTCATGAGGCTTGTGTATACAGCACGGCGGGCGAACCTAACTTTTGCAGAGCCCCGACATCCGTCGTTATGCGCGTAATTTTCAATTTAACGAAGTAAACCGTGCCCTATGTCACGCAGCAGTAAACACAAAACCATCAAATGACTCCTCTTAACGTGGCAGCTTGATCCATTAATGTGTCGTAACATAACGAAGTTGAGATGTTTGTGTCTGTGCCTTAAACGGCTGCTCAGGCTTGAATTACATTTTGTAGGAAGCTTGCTCATGTTTTGGACCAGGCCATAGACCACCATTATTCATAATTCCGGGAAAGTCAGGAGTGCATCTAGTAGGTCCATGAAAACTTGTCCAAAAGGGATTAAGAATCTCATTAAGCGCCCGGAGTCAAGACGCAGCACGGGTCGAAGGTATAGAGGGAGGTACTGATTAAATGTCTGTCGAAAATATGAGCGTCTCATCTTCCCGTGGGCGGCTGAAATACGAGTCGTCCAAAAGCAGGCTGGAGGTTAAGCGACGAGGTAACTGACGAGGTTTGCAATGGCTAGCTCACTTGAGGGTGGCGATAAAACAGGAACGAGGAAAAGAAGACACACTACGTCGGTCTATTGACTCTGCTATATTGCTGAGTTTAATCGCCTGCTTATGGATTCTATCCAATGGGTGCAGGGTGGTGATAGGGCCAGGCCAGATATTAGGTCTTCTACATTGAAGCCGAATCAGAGGGGGTGAAATATTTCTATCTATCTAGTGACAGCAGATAGTATTGAGTTTTGATGCGTTTAGGAGCATTGAATTGCACTCTATTGTTCTTTAACAAGTTAATTATGCTGTCATGATCGGATTATGCACTGCCGTTCCAATTCTACAGCCGAAATGCGGGGTGGTGAGTCCTGGAATGACTATGAAAAGACGGTGCCACACGCCACACAGCACACGCAACAATGGACTTATTGAGGGCGAGTTCGGTGAACATTTTATTTCACGTTCGGGACCGGTCAATTGGCCGCCTAGATCGTGCGATTTAACGCCTTCAGACTATTTTTTGTGGGGCTATGTTAAAGCTCATGTCTATACAGACAAGCCCGCTTCACTTGACGCATTGGAAGACATCATTGAAGCATTTATTCGTGAGATACCGGCCAAAATGTTGGAAAGAGTATGTCATAATTGGACTAAGCGGATGGACCATTTGAGGCGCAGTCCAGGTCAACATTTGCATGAAATAATCTTCAAACACTAAATTATGTGGACCGTACTATCGATTCAAATAAAGATTTCATGCATTTTTCTGAATTTTATGTGCTTTTTTTTTTGAAAAACTTCCTATAGCTTTTAAAAAATCACCCTTTATATATATGCTTTTTGTTTTTTTTTTTTTATTTGACGTACCCTTTCGTTGTATTGAGGATAGTAAGCCCCAGAGATCAGGTTATTGGCCGAGTTCATAGCTCTGGCAGTATAGCCTCGAATCAATTTCAACAGGATATTGTCCACTCGCATCAGGTTCGCCCAGTTGTATAAAACCTCATTGAAGTAGAATTTTTTGTACTGGGACTCTGGTGATCTGTAAAGGCGAAGGCAAGCACTAAGACAAGCCCTCTCAAACACCCGAATCTTTTCCATCAAGCTTGCACTCACGTTGAACAACACGGGACAGCCATAGGTGAGCATTGGCCTGACGAGGGCCATGTAGCAGATTACCTTCAACCTCTCATCGAGTTGGTTGCTGTAAAACAGTCTCTTTGTAAGAGCGAAAGCGCCTCGGGCTCGGGCTCGGGCCAGAGCAGCATCTACATGTTTGTTAAAATATAGATAATGATCTAGCCAGATCCCCAGGTATCTGACTACTTTCGCCAATTCTTTTTTGTATCCGCCGAAGCCTTTTACAACCGGGGTCCTGAACAGTATGGTTTCCGACTTCTGAAAGTTGATATTCAACTTCCATGTTAGAAAACAGTTTGAGTCAACTCGAGTTGCAACTCGGTTGAAGAAAGTTTCGGTTTTGACACATCACTAATGGCGACCAAGCGAGCAGAATTCTATGCAGGAGCCAATCCTTGCTTCAACATTAAGGATCAGACCACGTCCATTTTCCTTCAATTATGCCCCAGAAATAGAAGGCGAGTGAGGTCAAATCAATTAAATCAATTAAATCAATCGACATTATGCGGCGTGGCGTGGTAAAGTTTCTCGGAAACGATGCCCAACATCTGCCGTTGGACTATCTGCAGCACTAATTTAATTAATTCGGATACAAGAAAGTTTTCCAACTCTTGTCGACAACTGGCGTCAGTATGTGTTGCCGGTTGCTGCTTGCGTCCCTTGGAATACGTCTCAATGAGTTGACGATGGACACATTTAGAAAATGTGAGGAGGAGCATACATTTACCCACTGTGGAATTTAATATTTCTGAAACAGGATAAGGGGCGAAAAAGATGGGAATTTAACCCAGACTTCCCAGAAAAGATGCATCGATTGGCACATCATTTGATGGGTGGGGCAGGTTTACATGTATGGGAGCCACACCCAAATAGCAATCGTTTTCTAATGTTCATGCAGATAAAGTGATGTCTATGAGTAAAGCGCCTTATTCCAGAACTTCATGTCGATGTAGGAACTATTAAAGTGTGGCAGACAGACAGAGGGACACTCCGAAATTATAAAGTTACCTAAAACAAGGCGAAATACAGTGGTTTTCTTAAATTCCACAAGTTGGTTTGGTGCTTCTAAAGTTCCAGAAGCTGTCCTTGCCGTGGGAAGTTTGAATTGAAATGAAGCCTTACTTGCGGAAAGAAAAAGTGCTTTTAAATGAAAAATGAAAACTTATAAATTTGAATTACATTTCCCACTGGGGGAACTGGCAGTTATACGAGGACTGTGAGATACATAAGATAGTGATTTGGATGCGAGATGGCACTCGGATTGCATTGGGATTCATTTTCCCGAAATCTTTGTTTCTTTCAGAGTAAACACAATAGAGGTGCGCACAAATACATTAATTTGCCTTTTCTTACTGTGTACAGCATGTCTATTCACTGCAGTCCTTCAAAGTTGTGTGCACTGAAAAGGAGTGCCACAATTCAAAAGAAGAGTTCTGCACAACATTCGATCATCTGATAAAGAAATTAATACATTTTTTTAGTTCTCTCTACTTCCCGCCAGTACGTCAGCTTTAGTCAAATGAAGCCAGTTCACGTTTAATGCTGCAAAACGCACCGAAACATTGAAAAACACTGAAAGCAAAACGAAAGGACTGAGCACCCGTAGTCTGTACCATACTCTGAACTGGTTTCAAGACATTCTGTAGACAAGTAATAGATTATCTCAGCTTTTTACAGTCACCGCCAAATCTTTGGCTTGTAAGATTGGGTCAAAATGGAATAAGTGAGTTTCGTGGTTCAACAAATCACTCATTTTTGCGAGACATTACTTTCGTGTGGCTGAGCAGACGACGCTGAAATGTGTGTTCGTGCACTTCGAGCAACATATGGTTCTGCCGAGTCCATTATGAACTTTCTTTTTCTCCTTCTTTTAGGAGTGGACGGACCTGTGCCTCAAGAACCTCTTGATATGCATTGAATACAGTCGATGCCTCTGCGCCGTAGAGCAAGACGTGGGTGATCTAGCTCTTATACAGAATCAACTTAGTCTTCCGAGAGAGATCTCAGTTATTGAATTGCCTCTTGAGCCCATAAAAACAGTGGTTGTCAAAAGTTATTCTGTGTTTGATCTCAGTACTGTGTTTGTTTATACTGTTCACCGCGGAGCGGAGATAGACAACGTCCTGCACTACATCAAAGTAATAGCTGCCCATTGTGACGTTCTGTCCAAGACGACCATGTTGTATGTTCTTTCTTGAGGACAGATGAGTAATTGATTAACGTGATCACCTGGCATTAGCCTTATATCACGAGTTCTTTTACGCCTAGGACCATTTAACGACGCTGAACCAGACGCCTTCGGTAGGAATCTCTATTTCTAAATTTGGAAATAAGCTTATGGACTTATTTCTCTACCTAGGTAAGGTGGTGAGGCCTACCCAAACCTCTGCTACTCTTTGGGTCGTAGCATCCGGTTGTATTTTGCAACTCCACACGGATTTGAATCAATACCTTCTACGTCTCGGAGTCACCCCAGACTAAGGTGGGCTCTCAGACATGCAGGTATAATCTCCAAATCTCCCCGCGACCTTGGGTTTTAAACCACATTCACCACGACGCTCCAACCTCAATTGATCAGGCTGAAACCTATGGTGGTCTCAGGGCTTTGATGATCTCCCGTGGCACCAGACCTCTGGTCAAGCTACCAGTAGGATGCCATAACATTCCCAGACTGGCCGCTATCGAAAGTTCAAAAAGTCGTAGCCTATTCAGCATCAATCTATGATTAAGATTGGCGCGTCATTCTTTTTCCATTAATTTCTATGCGAGTTTGTAACCATCATATACGACGAGCAGTGGAGTAGGGACGTATCCTAAACCAGTTGCTCTCAGCCGGAGGTAAGGCATGCCTGTCGCCTCTTACGACAGGCATGCCTTACCTCGGGTATATTCTAACTCCTACCCGAAGAGGGGTCTTTCTTGAGGGCAGCATATACTTCGTTTTCTACTCGTTCACCGACGGACCCATTTTATCCGGTTCCGTCTCAATGTTAGCTAGCAAACGATGAGTTCAGATAGTACGTCAGTTGTACGGACTTCCAGAAGATCGGGCCCCTAGTGTTAGCGTGTGAGTTTTGCACGATCTTCTCCACGATGTCAGAAATTTTCACATGACAGCGCACAGCCATGAGTTCGTTACCGACGTTGATGGAGCCGCGAGAGTTCTTCATCGTAATCCTGCAAAGCCTGATGAGTTTGGCAGGGATGTCAAAACTAGACATGGCGCTGTATACCTCGACTCTAAGCACGCTGGCATATGCGGCCTTCAAAGCGACGTATAGGGCGTGGGTGTCGATCTGCATGTCTTGGGTTTTTTTTCCGGGATCTGCCGTAGAGTCTAGACTTGGTCGATGATGACCTTGCACGGCTTGAAAGTTGAAACCGCCTGAATTCGAGTCGCAGTGTACATTTTTGGATTATACGCGACCGAATAGACCATATCTAGCCCGTAATGAGGGGAATGTTGCAGCTGGTGCGAGTCTGGGTGAGGACCGTGGCAAATCGGTTCTATTCGACAACTTGGCCAATTGCACCTTCAGACTGGACCTTATACGGCCTAACTGCGGTCAAAATTTAGCAGAAAATAATGCTCAAACAGTAAATGTCAGACACTGTTCTTTCAGGTCATACCAATAATTCCAGATTTCGTCGTCGCTTCTGCTCCGTCATTCGTCATTCGTAGTAGGAGTCAAGCATGGAGAAAGTCGTGGTTGAGACCCTGCAGATTCAACAAGCTAAGTTCACATTAAGATCTCCACTCACGACTATTGGTATTCTGCCAAGTTCGGGATCAATGAGCGGCACAATTTCTACAGTATACCCCGCGAAGGTGCAGAGCTGATTCTTGGTACCTTCGAATGAAAAATTCCACGTCGCATATGTGGTGCCGTCTGCGAGGAAGGCGAATGGTGGAGAAGACATAGCCGCGAACTCTACGAGCTGTACCAGGATGTGGATGCAGTTTGGAAGGCAAAAATCCGTCGACTGCACTGGCTCGTCCACACCGAGCGCATGGACAATAATGCTCCAGCAAAGAGGGTCTTTGAATCCGAGCCTCCTGGTTCGAGAAGGAGAGGAAGACTGAATCTCCGGTATAAAGACCAAGTAATCGCGGATACAAGACTGCTTGGTCTTGATTATTGGAAGTAGCGTGGCCAGAACCGTCAACGATGGAAGGCAGCAATTGCTCAGGCTAGGACCCTCCATGGGTCGCCGGCCTGTTAAGTAAGTACACCGCGAAGGATCGATGGATAAATTGTTTGCCAGTCCTTCATGACGCAATCAGCAGCGCATATGTCGCTGATTGTTGAAGTATTCACAGACAGTGCATTTGGTTGTTGGATCTCCACAGTTATATGAGGAGTTACAATATTCGTGTTGTTGACGGTATTTTTGTATGGCGCCCCTCCTGCTGCTCGAACATTGGGACGCTTGAATCGTACGACGCAATTAGGACTTGGTATGTCCATATTGTCCTCATTCTTCAGCCAGTCTGCGAGAGAAATTGTATGTTTGACCGCTGCACTACCACGTCGATGAGATTCGCTTTGTAAGCTCCAAGCCTTTGACAATTTAAAGAATCCTCTCCGAGCAGTAATGAAATCTAAGAGGAGTCCGTGTATTGTCATTAATCGGCTTAAACTGAGTTCCTGTAGCTACTCTTGCAAAGTGACCATCGATGTTGTTGTTTTTCGGCCATAATTAATACCGTAATCGCCTCCCCGTTACTCCTGGTAAGTAACTTAGCGTCAAAAGTTCCGCTTACAACAACCAGTCAGTTAGTTTATTTAAAACTCAAATTCAAACTCAAATAATTCCAAACGAATTCGCCACTTACTAAAAGTATGCAACGAACGTCTTCTCGAAACGAACGGAAATAAAATAGTGTCGGTTTTCGTAACATATGAATTCGCGCGTATTCGATTTATCTCAAAGGGCGCGTATAGAAGCAAAAAAAAATCACTCCTTATTAAGAGAATCGTAGGATATCTCGCATTCTCGCATATTTTGGCTCAGGTTGCCTTGCTCTCGAACTCATGAAACTCAATAGTTTACGACCTCCAAGTCTAGACCGCTCTCCGTTCGGTAGATTAGACTAACGAGGGGAATTGCTGAAAATCGTGTCAACGTCAAAAAATAAATGTTTCAGCTCACAAATCAACTCAATAAAATACAAATCGCCTTCATGTAGCAAACTAGCTAATAACCAATTTTCGTTTTCACTTTTTTCCTTACAGATTAATTGCGTTGCCACAAACAGCAGCTGAAAGGATATTCCTCTTCAACAACTCTTGCAAATTCCTCGTGCACAAAGACCAGAAGCGAACACAAAGCGTTTTCCACTGAACAGCGAACCACTGTTCGGTCAACCGCTTTAAGTCAATATTAGCGCAATAGCTACTGCTGGGTGTGGGCGAATCTGCGCCCCGCCACCGGTAAGTGTGTGTACTAATTTAGCCTGGGAATTCAACCAACTCAGTTGTACGAAATTCCCAGTGCAACTTAACGCTTTCATATCCCCCTCTGTATTCTTCAAACTATTTTGACCGCAAACCAAGCATTCATAAATCTTTAATTGCCTTGTAATTTCGGTGTTTAGTTTACGTTTGATGAATCGCTCCTTTTAGCCATATTTTCAGTTTGTTTACGTTCTTCATGAAGTATCCTTGTGTAAATTGGCCGATGATGTTTCATGTACCCGACGAGCCGTGTAGATTCACTAGAATGTGTTGTGTAAAGTCATATCGCTTGTGTGGTAGCAACTTGTTTCATTTAAGGTCATTCACTAGAAAATAATTCAAGCCCTATGCTTGACTTGACTCATAAGTCTCTGTCCATAGATGAGATCAATTTATCACCAACTCACTGCTCTTAGATTTGTGAATATGCTCCGAAGGCATTTCGCAAAGTAGGCCACGAAAGCCATCAGATTTTAGGTCTTCCAACATACCATTAAGACTAGATGGGGAAGGGCTCAAAGTTGTAAGGTGCGCGGGAGATATGGTGATCTTGGTCTCGGGAAAGTTTCCGGCTACGATCAGTGAGATCATGGAGGGCGCACTGAGTAGAGTAAGCACCCGGGCTTGTGCAAAATGCGGCCTAGGTATCAACTCAAGCAAAACGGAATTGATGCTCTTTACCACATAAACCAGAATTCTAGACTTCCCACTTCGCCGTCTGAATGATCAACTGCTCTAATCCTATCAGCGTGAAGTACCTAGGCGTCACCTTAGATCCCCAACTCAGCTGGAAGCTGAACGTAGACCAACGAGCTATTTACGCCGGCAGTAGAGCATTCGGTAAGAACGTGGGGTATCCAACCAAACTTGATCGTATGGATGTACGCGGCGGTAGTTCGCCAGATCCTAACGTGTGGATCACTAGTATGATGACCGGCCGAATAAAATACAATATTGCAAAACTCATCAAGGTACAAAGAACAGCATGCATTGCTACCGATTTTTGTGGTACGCTTATACGCCGTTCTACTCACCCGAATGGTATGATACTTACGAGGGGCGTTCAATATATTCTCGGTATCGGGGTGAAGCTGGGGTTGTATATATAAATTGACTTATTTATCAAGTAATACTATTATTTTAGTGCATTCTAGTTAAACAGAATACCCATTTATTGCCGACTTGAGTTCTTCATCATCCGAAAATCTTTTTCCACGAAGACATTTTTTCAAATCCGGAAACAGGAAATAATCACTAGGGCCAAGGTCTGGACTATAGGGTGGGTGTTGGATTTCTTCGAAACCACAATCTCGCGCAGCCTTGGAAACTCGCGCCGTGTGAACAGAAGCGTTGTCATGAAGAAGCAACACACCCGCTGCGAGTTTACCCCGTCTTTTCTTTTTAATTTCCTCCCGCAAATTATGCAAAGCGGAAGCGTATTATGTAGCGTTGATACTTTCACCTTTTTTTTTGTACTCAATGAGCAAGATTCCCTTTGAGTCCCAAAAAACTGTGGCCAAGAGCTTCCCGGCAGATGGAGTGACTTTGAACTTCTTCGGGGGGTCTCTTTCTTTTTTATGCCACTGCATGGACTCTTGTTTGCTTTCAGGGTCATAGTGGTGGACCCATGTTTTGTCACCAGTAACAATTCGAACCATAACACCTTCCGAGTTCTCACTACACATCTCCAAAAGCTCTCTACAGCATGCGATACTCACTTTTTTCTGAGGCGCTGTGAGCATTCGTTGCACCCACCTTGCACTGACCTTTGAAAGGTTAAGATGGTCATGAAGAATGGTGTGAATGGTACCAATTGAAAGCTTGGTGATCTCTGATATCATCAAGAACAAGTTTTTCGACTTCTTTGATGCTTTCTCCCGTAAAAGCAATAGACGACGGCGCCGGAGCGCGGTCGTCTTCAATGCTCTCTCGGCCTCTCTTGAACTCACTTGACCACTTGTGCACAGTTGATAATGAAGGTGCGGAACCCTGGTAAACAGCCACCATCTCTTCATGAATAGTTTTTTGACTTTTTCCTTGCTTAGTGAGAAATTTAATTACAGCGCGATGCTCAATTTTCACCATCATCGTCTCAGTTGCCATTATGATTCTGTTTAACTAGAGATAAAACGCGAATTAATAATCACATTTATATGAAATTGTACGTGAATGCTCTAAAATAATAGTATTACCTGATAAATAAGTCAATTTATATATACAACCACAGCTTCACCCCTTTACCGAGAATATATTGAACGCCCCTCGACGCCATTGGTAAGGTAATGTCGCGTAGATGTGCACAATGCTTTGTGCTTTGGTAAACACATGTACAGAATTATTATATTATTGCAAGATAATATCATAGAACGCATTTAAACACATAATCGTCGAATTTCGAAGACGGGCGAGCCAAAATAAACCAAAATACCCATCTTCCCCCTTGCCCTACTCTAAACGATCAACTGCATTGTACAAAGAACAGCATGCATTGGCACCACAGCGGCTCTGGGGTCGATTCCGTCGGACACTCTTGCGGTAATGCTACGTCTTCTGCTTTGGACACTTAGAGGCGCTGTGTGCTGGAAATCTGAACTCTATGGACATCCTACTTCCTTAACAGAGAGATCTCGTATCATCCTGCACAGAAAATACTGTCCCTCAAATTTAATCTATCAAGCGACGGGCAGATATGCAGGGACATCTAAAGGGGCAATCTACACTGATGGCTCTAAGAGGATGTGCCCCCGCAATTCCTGAACATTTCAAAGGCCTATAAACTGCCGAACAATTCAATATGTTCCAAGCGGAACACGGAAGTATGTCGTTAAGTCAAAATATCTTGTCAATACAGAAGGTTGCCACATACATTCATAGCCAAGCAGCTATCGAAGCTATTGCATTCTTCTACAGTAACGCCGGGAGCTAGAATCATTAGAAGACCAGCTCAACATTTCCCTTCTCTGGGTTCCAGGTAACAGTGACATCCCAAGAAATGAGAAGGCAGGGCTCTTAACTGCATGCTTGCGGAGGAGGTGCACATCCTCTTAGAAGCAGTCGAGGCTCATATCTCCACGCACTTTCCTCAAATAGCTAACCTTAGACGGGCCAGACAGACAAACTCCAAGTGGTCATCAAGGAAAATGTGGGATAAGTGTAACCGATACAAAACAAAAGGTCTCCCTCGGCGAACTTGTCATGACATGGCTAGATTGGTGGCGGTCTGCACGGGACACTAACCGATAGGAAATCATGCCGTCCAACAACACAGCTGAGAGGGAAAGCTTAATCCATTTCATTTGTGCCTTCCCTGCTCTTGATAGAGCCAGGCAGCGGTCGCTAGTATACCCTTCTTTAACTCACTTGATGGGGCTTCTGCGACGGGTATTAAGACTCGAATGTCCTTCTTAAATACCTCAGGTTGGATTTAGAGATACCCCAGAGCTGTGGCATTAAAACAGCACATAGTGCTAATTAGGTTCTGACCGAGCCAATATTTCTACCTACCTACCTACATTGGTTTTCCAACCCTCACTTGGATTAGTGACCACTTGGAGGTTATTAAATATGGACTCTTACACACTCGTACGACGTACCTGCTTCGGACTGCATTTTGTTGTTGAATCTTCTTCTTTTTCTTCTAATGCCGCTACAGTCCCGGGTAGACCTTGGTCTCCTCCAACAAGCCTCGCCAGCTGGCACGATCTTTAACGAGCTGCCTCCATTTTCATTTGAGGTCCCTCTCCACTTATATGCGCCATTGGTTCCGTGGGCGTCCCCTATTGCGTTGTCAGACTGATTCGGAGTCAGAGCAGTGTTATCTATGCGCTCTAGATGGCCTAGCCATTTTAGGCGTTGAATCCGTAGACGCCTGACTAGGCTCATGTCGCTGTACAGTACAGTTCACCATCAAAGTTAACACGACCAACGATTTAACGCAGAACTTTTCTCTCAAAAAGACCAAATACTTCTTCATCTGCTCTTGACATTGTCCAGGCTTCCGCGCTATAGAGCAGGAAAGTATTAATGCCTGCTGAAGACATGATGGGGCACACCAACTTCTTAAATATCTATCACTTCCACATCATCTTCAAATAAAAGTACAATTTTGAAATTCGTACTTGCTGAATATTTATTTACAAATTTTTCCACGATGTCCTATGGTCCACTATTTCTTCAACTTAGTTTAAGCTGTACTTAGCCGACTTTAGGATCTACTTTTCGAATCGTGCCAACTTAACTTGTTGAGTGAAACTTAAATCGCTAAGTGTAGTATCACCAAACGGCCCTAACTCATCAGGAGTTATGTCCAAGCGCAATTATGTGAGTTTTTGGAACATCTCGTCTTGGGTCTGCCAAGTGGTCGTTTACCTGATTGAATCGCATTGAATCACACGTCGTGACAATGGCGACATTCATGCCAAGTGACCAAACCATCAAAGCATAGCCAGTTCGAAAAAGCAGCGGCTCATCGTTGAGTACTTCGCGTACTGCCGTGTTTCTCATCCTATCACAGCGAGTAATAGCACGAAGAAATCTCATCTCGGTCATTACACAAATTTCCAACCCGTAAGTGAGATTTGGAATAAAAACAGTGGGAAACCGCTAACTTGGCTTTGACACCAAGCTCGGCCTTCTTGACTACAGATCTGCGAAGCTGTTTCAAAATTGGCCAATACTCGGCATTACACCTCCCATCACTCGTGAAAATACCCCGAGGTGCTTAAGCCCCCGCTTCAGTCGGACTCGACTAACATGCATTGAACAGGCGTTCTTGAAATAAACATGTCCTTCATCTCAGCATCAGCACATACGGCCACAAACCTATTGAACGCCCGCTGGAGTTCCGTATGTAAGGATGCTAGGATATCTAAGTCATCTGCAAGTCATCTTAGATTGTTGCTAAGTTTTGAGGACTGGCAATGCACTTCTAACCAATTCATGGAACACGGTTTAACCGTGATGGTCAGTGGCTAAATGGCTGGACAAAGTAGCACTTGCCAATGGTTTCCCCAGGATATTGTTTGCATGCACTCTTGTAGCGGTGATGACGTTAAACCTTTTGACGAACTGAATCAGCGTTAACCTTCAACATTGACAAGGACAGTCACGCAATGATCTCAAATACCGAAAAACTCTAGGAACTCAATTGCAAACGAGATCAATGGGACACGAGGAAGAACTATTTATTCGCTTTGACGATGAGGAGGAGGAAGAAACACCCTTTCTCGAGTTCAATGAAGCGCGATACGAACAAGGTGTGACTGGTAAAAATGGTAAAATTGCATAGCTGGAGGAAGTTAGCTTGTGCATTCAGCGCAGTTCTTCGACAAAGGTTGGCCCAAAATTAACGCAGTCTTTGTATAGTCTTTAGATTGCTATTTTTTCATTGAATCATAATGTGCATATGAGGGGGTTATTTACGGAATAGCTCATCGGAGAAATAGCCTCCAAGGCTGTGGTGGCACATGAGGACTCTTTTGCCGCAATTTTGCATAACCATTCTGCATAAACGTGGCTGATTTTGGTTGACGCTGTGTTTAATGCCGTCCTGTAATGCACGGGTGGTTGTGGGATTGTTGACGCAAACCATCGACTTCAAATAATTCCATAAACGAGCTGTATGGCATGTGAAACTGTCTTGTTGAAACGACATATTTGCCACGTCAATATCATCGGCAGAATGTATGTTGCTATATCGAGCGCCAGTTAAAGCCACTGCAAAACTAGCCTCATTTAAAAAAAAAAGTATGGTCGAATGATGCCCCCAAATAGTGACACGTTTTGGATGCATTTGTTTTGGTTTGTTTTTCGATGACTATTGTGTTTAGCGTTGATTAATGCTGTGTTACAGTTGGCGTAGTTAAACACACAATTCCGACCATATTTTGTATGAAATTTTCGAATTATGGCCGCCAAACGTTCACTATTTTTGATATGTTGTTCGATAATGAAAAAACACGTTGTTATGTGACGCCCCATTTTTGCTGTCAATTTGTTTTTCTTTTTGTCAGAACTGCCAACAATTTACTTAACAAATGGCGGTAAACTGAAATATGCTTTAATCGCAATGCAGAATCCCAAACAATATGTATTGCGGGACAAACGTTTGAGAGAGTAGATGGTTACCAATGCCTTGAGACTATTGTCTCAACAGACGGCATAGCTGACCAGGATGCAAGCTGAACAGGCAAAGCTAAGTCTGCTTTTCGGATGCTCTCCACGATTTGGCGAAGTAATGCAATAAGCTTAAACGACTGTTCCGTCGCAATGTTGAGTCCGTGATGTTATAAGAATGTGGAGAGTTTGTTGAGTTACCACCACTATCACGAGCTGCAGAAGTTCGTTAATAGGTGCTTACTTATTCTTAAGAATTTTCTGGACGAATCGGACAACGAACGACCAACTTTATTAAAGGCACCGCTATACAGCGACGAATGTGCCAACTGCCACACTCTTCAAAAGGGGGACAGTTGCTTACGCAGGATGGAAGAATACCCGGCGGCTCTAGGAGACATGTCGAAGAACAGTCGAGAAGGAAGCACGGCAACTGGGAAAGAGTTGGGGACAACTGAGGCACAATGCCAGAAACCGCACACAAAGGGGCGTATGCGTTGTAGGGGCCATAGGTGCCATCAGAGGACGTAGGACATGATGATGATGAAACAATCGAGGAAATCCACGCTCTAAATATTACTGCCGTCAGTAGAAGAAGATCCAAATCTATTTCAAAAGGCTCAGAAGGCGTAGAATTATCTGCTCGCTGCATTGCGTATTTCCGCGTATGAACGCACACAACTCATCGCATCCGAACGGCCAAGCGAATATTGTGATTCACTTAAACATCGCTGACCTCGTTCCATTTCACGTCTGGCCATTGGCTTACATTCGCCTTATATTGCACTCGGGTGTTCTCGATTTCGCTTGCGCTTTCCCACTCACACGCTGGGATCATAATAAATCGCTGAACATTATTTCGAAATCACTTTTAACAGCACTGACGACACTGACCGTCCGTGTTTTTGATCCGGATTCGTGTCCGAAGAAACACTCCGATGGGTTGTTCGACATTTTCACTCTTCACAGAGTCGTGTCGTTTTATTTATTTTATCGGAATCCCTCCCGCCCACAATTTCGTTAGTTCACGTTGCTCGTAAAATTGACGCAGACGACTTGTGAACAAATTTCAAAACGAACGCTCTGTTGTGCAAGGTGTGTGAAAATGTGATCGTTGACGAATCGATTTTTATCAGAATTCGCATTGCCGCTCATTCTGATTGGTCTCGCTTAACTCGCGCACCGAGAGACAATCAAACCGGCACGGCAATCGATCAACATCGGATTCCGCAGCAATAATACACCCGCTGTGAAGTACACATTCCTCGGGCCAGTCCATCAAAAGTGTCAAGAATGGTTGCCGACGCCAGTGACAGTGAAAAGGTTAAGCGGTGGCAGGCATAAAGATTGATTTACCTCTACACCGAGGGCATTGTGTTTGCATTTATCCGAACGTGGGTCATTAATCTGGGGAATCTGCTCGCCGTCCATTGGGGTTAATATCAATTACCCCCCATATTCAGGGTTACTTTGCGGTTGACACTGGCAGTCAATTTGTGCCCGGTTTGGCTTACCACTTAGCATTTACCGGCCACCTGGCCAACTGTGTGGGTGCCGTACGTGGCCGTAATCCTTGAATGCGTGAAATAATTCTACTTAAACGCTGAGCGGAGCTCCTTTGAAGGCGACCACTTTTGAAGTGATTTTTCGAAATTCGACGTCTATGTGGGGTTGTCTATGAGGGGAGGCTCCCGAGTTGGCAATCTCAGACCATGGCTAGTCGAGGATGTGTCCTCGTGCATTGGAGTCGTTCTTGGCCCCTTCTCGACTGTCGCTGCAGTGACGCTGACTGGGGTTGCTTCAGTTGAGCGCCAACTCAATTGTGGCATTGAGGCAGTCACGTCCACGTAGAGTATCTGTTTAATGGGGGGATGGAGATGATTTGTCATATAACACGTCACAGCATGAACGATGGAAAAGCATTTTGGAAGGAGAGACAAGATTTCATTAGCACATAACCTTCCGCAGTGAACGTGTCCGAATTAAGTGCCAGGATCATGGGATTTGTGACTGCTTTTAAAGTCTTTTTGGGGGAGTTTGAGAAATAGTCTATGTGGAGCAGTTGAATTGAATTGAAGTACTCGGTTATGTCACAGAAGACACTAGTACTGCGGACATTAAGATCTATTGTGCGCCCTTCATTTGGTCTAGGATGCTGCATGCAGATAATTGACAACTTCTTTTTCTTCCATGTCTTTCCCTGTTATGGATGTTTTGATTAATATTTTGACTATGTCTCGGGGAAGCCTGTGGATTAGTTGGTAGATATCGTCCCCAACGCAACGATTCTATACTCAATTCGTCACTGCTCCACTCCTCTGGAGCCATTGGCAGTGCTCCTGTCTAGAGAAAGCTTCTCAAACATCGTCCTTCAGAGACGACATACAACTATAGGTCCCCCATTCGTGAGAGAACGGTAGTCCGCACATCAGGGGTGGTTGCTGTAGAAGATGGGCTCACCAGGGGTTGTAGCACCACTTATTTTATAATTAATTGATGTCCACTTTAAAAGACGAATGTAAGAAATTAGTGGCGGATAACATTCAGTGTCCTCTACCAGTCGATGGAATTCGTGACCGGAATGAAACCCTCCCAGTTGGATTTTTTATGAAAACCACGTCGTTTAATTCTTCTTCACTTGAGTGAACTCAGGTTTCAGACAACCACTGCAGTCGCGTTCTTCCAGAGAGCTGGCGAATATTTAGGATTCGTGGATGCCCAGCCAGAGAGCGCGTTAGCTGGTTGAGGATCAGGTCGACCCCGAACTGTAGATGAAAGATGAAGTATGGTGCTGGAGTAGTTGGGTGAACACAGTGCGCGGTTAATGAACCGGTTGCCGTGATTGAAAAGAAAAATCAGCAATATTGATTGTTTGGTGAGAACGTCACAATTATTCGGTCACATATCTTCCTCCTCCTCGGAAGGAACGGTTAACAGCTTTAGCACATCACGGTCAAGAAGTAAGTCTTCTGTCTTCTCTTCTCAATTGGTCTTAAGTTAAATAAAGAAGTACGTTCACACATTTTTAATACAGTCACCAAATGTAAGATCTGGTTAAGGCCCATAACCAGCGTTAGGTTAAATTGGCTGACTGCCAGGAAGCAGCCACTGTGCTACCACACAGATCTAGTCGATCATATTCGCAGATCAGCTGGTTCTTTTGCAAAGTTATGAAAGGAGCTGACACTGCTTAGTTTGGCTCGATTATTGAAGAAGTAAACCTTTTAGTGAGAGTTTTTTTTTTTTGCTTTTCCTCGTTTCTGCAACTTCTGCTGAAGTCTTTGTAGGGCAGACCCAAGAGTGGCAAGAGACATGAGTTCTAATAGCTCGGTGTCCAATGACGACACCGATAACATTGACAGTAGTCTCTACCCTCTACCCTGTGCCATCAGATCATCTACTATTGGTGTGATCATGCGTTGGCAAATCTCTACCAGGAAAGAGAACTGAATATAACAGGCTATTTCTAACAGGCTAAGCATTTAAAATACCCAGTCATCTGAAAGACGGCAGTTCAGGAAAGCGATTATTAGCCAAGTAGATGCCCTACGCATACGCCTTCGCCTACCTTTCATTCAGTGTTCGATAGTCTGACTGCCAGTGAGATCTAGAGCGGATGCTGGTTGAGAAGTTCTTCTCGAAGATTGGGCGGCAATTTATTGACGATGTGTCCAGAACACACATATGCATCGGTATCAATCTAGTCGCCGCTTTCTGTCTGCCGACTGAGTCTATCTCTCTGACTACAGATACGAATAGCCAGTGGACCATGCGAGGTTGTAATCATCAAAGTCATAGAGGCTCTTACTTGTATCTTGGTTTTGAAGCTTAAGCTTAAAAAAAGTGTCAATGATTAGACCTAGAGAAAGAAGAAAGATCTTCTCTGTGACTTTTATGGACGCCTGTTTCAGGCCGGCGAAGTCCACAATCACACTGCCGCAGAAGCTGGAAAACCTCCAAGAAGTGCAGATCGATACTCACCACCTATTCATTCAGTTCAATGGCGCATACGACAGCATGCATAGACACGAGCCAGACTGTATAGACTTAATTTAACTTAATCGTATGGGGGTTTACACACAAATGATCCACATTTGATCATAACCCACTTCGTTTTGTTGAGTTTCGTTGATTTTCGCTTATTAGGAAATAACTCTGTTTACGAGTCTCGAAGCTCAGTAGTCTGACATTGTAGAGTGATTTTTTAAAAGCTATAGGAAAGTTTTTCAAAAAAAACACATAAAATTCAGAAAAATGCATGAAATCTTTATTTGAATCGATAGTACGGTCCACATAATTTAGTGTTTGAAGATTATTTCATGCAAATGTTGACCTGGACTGCGCCTCAAATGGTCCATCCGCTTAGTCCAATTTTGGCATACTCCTTCCAACATTTCGGCCGGTATCTCACGAATAAATGCTTCAATGTTGTCTTCCAATGCGTCAAGTGAAGCGGGCTTGTCTGTATAGACATGAGCTTTAACATAGCCCCACAAAAAATAGTCTAAAGGCGTTAAATCGCACGATCTAGGCGGCCAATTGTCCGGTCCCGAACGTGAAATAAAATGTTCACCGAACTCGCGCCTCAATAAGTCCATTGTTGCGTATGCTGTGTGGCATGTGGCACCGTCTTGTTGAAACCACATGTCATGCAAGTCAAGCTCTTGCATTTTGGGCAAAAAAATCATCTTACGGTAGCGCTCACCATTCACAGTTATGTTACGATTCGCATCATCTTTGAAGAAGTACGGTCCAATGATGCCACCAGCCCATAAACCGCACCAAACTGTGACTTTTTCTGAATGCATTGGTAGCTCTTGCAATGCTTCTGGCTGATATTCACTCCAAAATCGACAATTCTGCTTATTTACGTACCCATTGAGCCAAAAATGAGCTTCGTCGCTGAACACAAGAAGCGCGCGATGAACTTTCTTAACAGAGCACGCATTTTGATAATAAAATTCAATAAATTGCAAGCGTTGTTCGTTTTGTAAGACGATTCATGGTTAAATTATAGACCAAACTGAAGACGTTTGACAGTGAAGCAAAACACGAAACGTGCGTCAGCTGTTTAAACCAGTGTTGCCAAAAAGATAATAGCTAAAAACTCACCCTTTATATGGCGGTCGTGGCGTTGTGGGTCTGTGCGTCGTCTGCTACGTACTTGAACCTCGGGTGGTTGCTGAGAAGCTAGAACCTGGCCCTCTACGGATTGTAGCGCCACCTATACCTATAGCCCCCATGTCTAGTTTTGACATTCCTGTCAAAGCCTAGCCCTCAGTGAGGTACATATTGAGACGGAAGCAGCTCATATGGTTTCGGCGGTAAAGAGGACAAAACTAAGTACATACACGTTGTTTTTGAGAAGGCACGTACAAGGTCGCTGTCTTGGACAAAGCGTCGCAATGGGCAGCTATGTGGTTTTGATCTACCCAGGTTCCGCGATAAATAGTGAATAGGTACATCAACTGCTGTTTCTTTGTGCTCAAGAGGCAATTGCGTGATAAAGCCCTCTCTCGAACAACTTTATAAAAGGCATTGATTATGCCAGAGCTGCTCTAGGACGCAGAGGAATGTATGATCTCTCGAGGTCCTTGGTTCCTTTGAGTGATCTTTGGTATTGCTGATCTGCATCTGGAGGAGAAGATTCAACCACGAACAGTACAACGAAATAATTCTTGGCAGGCGGCCACGGAACCAACGTTAAAGGTGGCTGGGCCGTGTGCAGAGTGCATGTAGCTGCAACTGCTGGACTCCAGCCCGCAGCGCCTCGAGTCGTCTAATGGGATAACGCAATAGAGGACGCCATTGTCGCGTCCACCAATCACCAATCTTGGTGTGGGCAGTGAGAAAGCAGCAGCTTAGACATATCTGAAGAAGAAGCTTGTTCGTAAAGTTAAGTTGGCCTCGGTTCAGTGCGGCCTTGATTGTATTTTAAATTTGGGCTACTTCAATTAAACTTTGACTTGACTTGACATTTTGAGTGGCAACTTAGACAAACTTGCAATTAGACACACTCACCAGGACCACCACAAGTGATCCATGTGATTTTCTATTCAAATCTGTATGCATTCCACATTCGAACAAATCCGTGTTGGTGTTTGAAAATCCATTCAGTCCCTTCCGGAGAGTTAGCATTTACCCCCTCCCCACAGTTTCCCACATCTCGTTACACCCAGCATCAGTTGCTGGGCCCATCGTTGTTCAGTAAACTTGCTAGTAATCGCATCATGTAGTCATTGGCGTAGTCAGTCCCATAGTGTTGTTACTCTGTTCCATCAGGCAATTTGAATTTAATCAAATTTCATTGAAAAATCGACGTCAATGTTTGTTTCACAATTTGATAGATGCTAACTGAATCTGCACTGGATGTGGCTGTGTGTTAGCGCGCTCGAAACTCCTTGCATTCGGCCATGGAGGACTCACCGCCCAACTCGTCCGACTCAGATGATGTAAGTTTAAGTTAAGTGTTACCAACTAATCGTGTCTGGGGCTGTGTAGAGCCACCGTCCACCAATTGGTGGGACGGTTAAGTTGAATGTTTTATGGCGGTGCCTAAACGTTTTACGACTCCGCCCTTATCTACTTTGTGAAATGAAATCTGGACAAGAGTGCCCATAAGAGTGCTTGCACGTTGTCCTCAATAGTAACGATGCCCAAAGGCGCATAAAACGCTGTATATTTACTCTGGAGTCTGTTTCATAAATTTGTGTGTCTGCTTCCGCTAAGACGTGGGTAACTTTGTGTTTGCTTGAATAGTTTTGTTTGTTGAATAAATTATTTTTTTTTTTTTTTGTTGTTTTGTGGAACTTGGAGCGCGTGTTTAATGCCGAAAATGTAGATGCTGCAGTGTTGGGGGTGGACGCTCAGAATTCTGTCATGTTATGTGGGTAATAAAATGCATGCTCTTCTGGAATTAGTCGGCGTCCATTATGATGTCACAAGTTACAGCATCTATGCGCCAGAATTCAAAAATGCCTTCAATAGATGTTTTCTTGAGAAATTTGAAGATTTAAACAAGTTATCAGGATAAGTTTCGTGTCCTCCTCAATCAAGCATGATGCACCAAGAAAGAACGTTCTAGATAGTCTCATCTTCTTCCTAGTCCTCAACTGCCCAGATTCTTTCACAGAACTGAATGAAAGCGACTGCCGATCTTTGTTTGAAGCACCTAGGAAGCAGTGTCCGACAATGCTGTGCGTCGTAGTCTGATTAACATTTAGTGCGAGCCAAAGTAGACTAGTTGTCTGGGAGTATTCGAACCCATCATTGTCGGGCAGCATAGATACATATATAGACATAAGGGGTGTCCCAAAATTAACAAGATTTGAAGTAGACAGAAAACACAGATGTTAGTCTTTAGATTTTTGTAGGGATTGTACGGTCGGACTAGTACATATTTGGTTTGATTATCGCAATTATGTGAGATTCTAGGGCTGTTTGGACTTTTGCCGGTACACATATGTACCGTGCTCCTTTCTATACTTCTAGAAAATAAATTAAAATTAAACATTAAACACGTTTACCATAATGGTACTTAAAACTTATTTGTGTCCTAACTCAAATTATGCGGTTAAGACTTGTGGCCACAGATTTATGGAATTACTCACCGGGCAAATGGCCTCCACGGCTTGCTGGTACATATTCTTTTGCCGCAATTTTGCATGACCATTTGGCATAAATGTGGATGAATTTCGTTGATGCAGCGTTTAATTTATACGGACGGGCGGGCGGTAGTGGGCTTCTTGACATAAACCTTCTACTTCAAGTTATCCCAAAAAAATAATTCACCTGATCCAGGGTTCGAATTCTGATCGCCGAAACGAGAGAGTACACTACCAGGAAATGCCTCATTCAGTAATTGAATTGTTTCATTGGCTGTATTGCAATTGGTACCGTCTTGTTGAAACCACATATTGGCCGCATCAATATCATCCAATATCGGCAGAAAGTACTGTGTTATCATGTTGCGATGTTGAGCACCAGTATCCTTATGAGCTGATAGTTATAGTGGGGGCCCTAAGATTGTAGGGATTGGCGCTAAGAGGCGATCAGATTAAGGGGGCAAACTGGTTCTATCAGTCCACGCAAGATCACAAGATCACAAGAGCGAAACATAAAAACTTACGCAGGCCAGCTTCAATTCGACGAATGTGGACCGCGATATGAGGCGACCATACCTGACTGGCATATTTGAGAATGGGTTTGATAAAGGTGATCCATAGAGATTTTGTGACATAGGGATTCGAATATTCTTTTGACCAGCGTTTGATAAAGCCAAGCGCAAACTTTGCTCTACTTATAATATTGTCAATATGGAAACGAAAGTTGGGCTCCCGAACGCCTAAGATTACGCCTAAGTCGGATAAAGATGAGGCTGAAGGGACTAGTTCGTTGCAGAAAGCATATAGTTTCTATGTGATTGAGGTGGACGTTTGCGGTCAAAACCGTTAATGGTAACAACGAAAATTAATGAACCGATGTGACAACATTGTGGTGCGCCCGATGCTGCTTTGATGGGCTGGAGACAGTCACAAGACTTATCTGAACGCAACTACGTATACTCTGCTTTTCAAATAGATTTCATCCATTTGAGTAACCTAAAGCTTAAACTAGGGCTGTCAGTTGGAACCTAGCGCTATCAGTTCAAATATAATGACTTGGTGCGAGGTTTTATCGAGTGATTCACTTAGTAAGTCGGTGGCTATTGCATCAACTTCTTTGCCGTAACAGTCACTGCTCGACCAGCTTCGACATACAAAAAAGTATGGTCCAATGATGCGTCCAGCCCAAAATCCGCACCAAACAGTGACACGTTGTGGATGCATTTGTTTTGGCTTGTTTTTGGACTACCAGTGTAATTAGTCTTACTAACTGATCCAGCCTACCGAAATCTCTTCACAGTTGATGAAGTTAAAAGACTATTCCTATTTCCTAGACCATTTTGTATGAAACACGTTGCTGTACCGTGTGACTCACTATTTTTACCAACCATAAGCTCTCAGCTGTCAAATTGTTGTTTTTTTGTCAGTACTTTCAACAATTTACTGCATAAATGGTGGCAAATCTTGCGTTAATTTTGGGACATCCGTTACATGTATGTCGCAGATTGATGAAATAACTTTACTCGTCTGTCTTCTATCACAACACTGATCCTACATCTTGAAGTTGACATCTCCACTTCAATTGACTCAAAACACACACAAATGATACACTATGAACATAACCACCTCGCAGTTTCGTTGAGTTTCGTTCACTTCACGCTTTCTTAAGGCTCAACTATAATGCGCATGAGCGAGCATGAGCTAGTGTCAAGTTTGCTTTATCTATCACGTGCGATTCATTTCGCTCTAGCTCATGCTTAACGAAACATTTGTGTTTTGCAGATGCTTAACGAAATGTTCGCAATCTTTCATGGACGGTTGCTTCATAGGGGTGGGTGTATTCGCTCAATCACCCATGCGCGTTTGACACTAGCTTATGCTCGCTCATGCGCATTATAGTTGAGCCTTTAAGCGGGAGGGAAATAAATCGCTTTCTACGTATGCACATGTACGTAGATGGCGAGTGATGTATACGTTTTGCCTAAGTTCCCAGAAGTACATTACAATGCTCCAATCTACTTTTTGTTTGGTTTTGAAATACGAACGTCCATTATGATTAGCCCCACTGACTACGAGCCTCGAAGCTCAGTAACCGAAGTGACTCATATTTTCTCCAATTAATTTCTCGAAAAATCAATCAAACAACAAAAAACAAATAATTTACTTTTTTTTTTTTTGAAAATTCTAGGAAACTAAAACCGGCACCCTGAATTTCTCATCGTTCAAAACCAGTTTTACTTCCAATGTTAATTTCCTGAAAAGACGGTAAGTACTATAGCTTATAATTCATCAAAGCATTCACCATCCACGTAATAGGTTCAGCTCGGGGGATCTTTCTTCCGAGTGCGATGACGTTGACCCAAATGAACTACCACCGGCGGCAAGGCCGCCACAGGAACAGGCGCCGCCATTGCAACAGCAGCCGAAACCACAAAACGCTGGACCGCCGAGCATGCCACCACCGCCAGCACCAACTGGACCAGTTCCACCACAGCCAACAACCGCCGCTCCCGAACTGGCGCTGAGCTTTGGCCAAAAGGGACCGGCCCGCGGTACTAGCGCCCCCACCAGTCCGGCGAAATCACGAGAAAGTCTTCTGCAGCGAGTGCAAAGTCTAACGGGTGCAGCTCGCGATCAAGGCGCTTCGATCATTGGTAAGGTCCAGTTTGGGTTGCGTGTCCCTTTTTGCCTCATTTTTGCTAACTGGTCCTGCATTCTTAGGAGCGGCAGTGCAGAGCGCAACACGGCCAGCATTCAATAAGGACAAATACTTCACGCTTCTGGTTCTGGACGATCAAAATACCGACTGGTCGAAGTACTTCCGAGGCAGGCGCTTGCACGGTGACTTTGACATTCGCGTCGAACAAGCCGAGTTCAAGGTAAGGATGCAGAATGCGGATGGAAGGATATTTTTGTTCTAACCTCACACTTTATATTTCATTAATTTTTCAGGAGATATCCTTGACAGCCAATGCTGAAAGCGGACCAGTCATTTCGATGGCGGTTTACCGAGGAGGCACCAGGGTAAAATTGCGATTATTTTTTTGAATTCAGTCATCACTTATTCTTTTTGTCGTGCATTCCCGGCTTGATCTATGCCTCATTGCGTCCGATCCCTTTTAACGTGCGCATCGCAAAGCACAAAGTTTCACATACCACTATTGTGCGGGGTATTTTTTTTGGGCTGTCAGGTGCTCCGTCATCATGGGGACATTGGCTCCGTTCTCCGTGCGCAAAGCTGGGTAGAGCCTAGTGACTGACTGAATAAAACAGTGACACTTCTAGTGCCAATCTCGATGATACATCGCGGATTTGAAACTTCCTACCCTGAAAACCAACTAGAGCTTGTCATTGGATGGCATTGGAACAATTGTCGTAGAAAGCAGCTCTCAAGTGAATTTTCGTCTGAATAGCGAAGATGACACTGCACGAGGTGGTGCATGATCTCACTGGGACTGTTGCAGCTACTTTGAGTGGCACACCAAGCCTAAAAGTATGTGTGTCAAGGGTACACAGTCGCAATAAAAGGCAGACGCATGCCCTCATTGGCTGGTCTGCTGCTAAGTCTGTTTGAAGAGAGTGATCGCTTGCGGTTAAGTGTAGGCTAGACAATTTCCGCCGTTAGACTTAAAATACTTCAGATGAGGTTTTCCGATACTCTGCTCAGGACAGAAAATACCCTTTCTCGATTCCAGAAAAAGTTTCCCTCCAGCATTCCATCCAGGTTGCACTGAAACAGTGATCATCAAGCGGTGGATGGTCATCTGCATACATATGTGACCTACGCTACACACATTCCATCAACTACAGAATCATTGCAATGTTTTGCAGGCGATCGCACCATCTCGGTGGCCAGGTCTCATCACCTCCACGTGATATGGCCATGCCCTCGAATCGCTCGTGCAGAATTTCCAATGTAGCGTGAACTGTGGACTTAGCGCCGGAAACCACATGTCATTGGTGTCCATATCATCAAATTCAAGACAAAGAATTCGGTTTCGTTCTAAAAAGAAATTTGGACCGATAACACCGACAGCCCAAAATTCACACGTGATCGTGATTTGGCAAAAACAGGCTGAATAAATTAAAGCCAATTTGACAGATGTAGCTTCAACAATATTGCCGCTATCAACTGTCAAAGTTCCAAAGTCCCTATTGGAAGACTGGACCTGGAAGACACTTTAGCTGCCCATGGCCTTGTTTCTACAAAGTTTTGTCTTTCCGTTGTATTGAGATTTATACATGTTTCATTGGATTTTGACAACAAGGCACTCTTTGTGGTGACCACGCAACTTTCGACTTTCGAATGCTTAGACAGGTAATGGAGTATAGTTAACACATTGTTTTTGGAATATGGAATGGAGTTGGAGTTGCAGTGCGTCTGCTAGAGTGTATGGGTATTTTGGACGAGCTTTAAATTTAATGTAAGACAGAATTATTGAATGCATTATCGGTCGAGTAAGGCGGTAGCGTGAATATGTAAGTTATTGTGGCCGGAATCAGCAATGGAGTCGACATACTTACCCACTTTGCTTTATTTCTTGATTTCAGCAACCGAGCTTAACTCTAGCAGATTAAAGATTTATCTTATGTTTGCATACATTATATGATTACATAGCACAGATACAAAATAAATTAACGATGAATAAATAACAAATGATTAGACAACTCTTTTCCTATCCACACAAGCAGTAGATGAATATCGACATGATTTATCCAATAGGTCGTGGATGGCCGACGTACTTCGAAACTTCAATCGCGTAAAGTAATTGGTTTATGACCACTCGTACTGCTACTAGTCTTAACTTGTTTTTGACGCCTCCTTCAGCCACCGTACTTTAGATCGAGACCGACATCAAATTAAAGGAAAATATGACATTGACGTGATTGGACGAACGATTCCGAGCGATAGGGACAACGCAACAGAGGACGTCCTCCAACGAGATGGCGCACACAAGTAGAAGAAGACCTCAACCCACTTGGCGTGCGAAAGTGCAGGCATCCGTCTAAAGAACGGGCTTGCTGGAGAGGCGTGTTAGCTGAGGCCAAGATCCATCCCAGACTGTATCGATAAACAAAGAAAAAGAAGAAGACGAATGTGATCATCATTATATTTCCAGTAGTGCAAATGTACCAAGTACCAGTAGCTTGGTATACCAGAGGGTTGCAGTAACTGTCCAATGATCTTTCATTTTGTTCAATTTGCTTCTATTTTCTGAATTATTTTGTAAGGAAGCCCAACAGTAGCAAAGCATATGCGATCATTCTCGATTCTCTCGTTCGATCTTACCTTTGGGAATCGTAGATGAAGAAACTGATGATTCTGCGAGTTTAGTGATTCAATTTCCAACAATTGTTAACTCATGGGTGATCAGTACATCGATCAGAAAAATCTGTGATTCTATAGCCCTAACCAAGAAATAGTCATCTTTGTGGGAATATGTTCATTCAGAATCGAATTATGCATACTTGGCCGTCTCATGCAGAGATAGGCGACAGTTCAGGGAAGTCCTTGAGTGAAAAGTGGCTGAATAGTCTGTCTTAACCACATCTGATGTGACATTTGCAACGAATTTGGTAGTTAGTTTTCTCTGGAATTCGGAAGACTATACGGTGGCTCAAAGACCCGGGTATCTAGAGTTGAGGCAATACCGTATCAAGTCATCAAACAGAGATGAGTCAGTCTGACAGATGGTAGTACACGAGTGTAGTGCCATCATCTCTTAGCAACGCCAAGCGTACTTACTGATCCACTCTTGTGCTTGAATGTATTACTTACTCCTCAGACCCATGAGCGGTCTAAAGGCCCAAGCCCATAGAATCCGTTGCGTGCGTTGCGTTTACAATCCACACAAATCGTATTTGCCGGATTGCACAGATGTACGTACGCTGCGTCCGAAATACATAAAACTCCACTACGACAACTTACTTACTTACTTATCAGGCCGGCTACCCATGGAAGGTCCGAGCCTGAGCAATTGCTGCATTCCATCATTGACGGTCCTGCGCACGCTGCTTCCAGGCATCAAGACCATGCTGTCTTCCATCCGCGATTACTTGGTCTTTATACGGGAGATTCGGTCTTCCTCTCCTTCTTGAACCAGGAGGCTCGGATTCAAAGACCCTCTTTGCTGGAGCATTGTTGTCCATGCGCTCGATGTGGACGAGCCAGTGCAGTCGACGGATTTTTGCCTTCCGGACTACATCCACATCCTGGTACAGCTCGTAGAGTTCGCGGTTGTGTCTTCTCCTCCATTCGCCTTCCTCGTAGACGGGACCAAATATCCAACGCAGAATTTTTCTTTGGAAGGTACCAAGAATCAGCTCTGCAGTTTTGCTTAGAGTCCAGCTTTCGGCTCCATAGAGCAGGACGGGCAAAATAAGATTTTTGTTGGGCATGATTTTGGTCCTTCGAGTCAGGAGTTTTGAGCCCAATTGTTTTGACAAACCGAAGTAGCACCGGTTGCCAAGGGCGATTCTACGATGGATCTCCACTGTGATGTCGTTTGTGGAGTTCACGTCTGCCCCGAGGTAGACAAACTCCTTTACTACCTCGAAATTGTAGCTGTCGATCGTGAAATTTTGTCGAAGGTAGTGTGTGACGGAACGTTTTTTGGTCGACAGCATATATTTCGCTTTTTCCTCATTGACCTTGAGACCAGTTCGTTTCGCCTGTTCTTCAATCGCCGTAAAAGCCTCCACTACGGCACGTACAGAACGCGCGACGATGTCGATAGCATCTGCGTAACCCAACAGCTGGACCAACTGGTAGAAGACAGTGCCTTCCGTGTTTACAGCTGCCCTCCGCACTATCTTCTACAGTACCAGATTGAAGAAATCACAGGACAGCGCATCTCCTTGCCGAAATCCAGTGCACGTTTCAAACAGAAACTCCGAAATCCTTGAGCCGAACTGCACGGTGCATCGCGTATGTGTTAGCATGGTGCGACACAACCGGATCAGTTTTCCGGGGATCCCGAATCCAGCCATCGCATCGAATAGCTCCTTTGCGGTGAATGCTGTCTTATGCGGCTTTGAAATCGATGAAAAGGTGGTGCGTGTCGATTTGAAACTCACTGGTCCTCTCCAGGATTTGTCTTAGTGTGAAGATTTGGTCTATAGTCGATTTGCCGGGCCGAAAGCCGCACTGGTACGTGCCGATTAGTGCGGCGCAAAACGGCTTTAGACGTTCACACTGTACGCTGGACAGGATCTTGTAGGCGACGTTGAGCAGGGATATATCTCTATAGTTGTTGCAAGAGGCAAGATCGCCTTGTGGATGGGACATATGGAGCTGATATTCTTGTCGTCGAGCATGCGTTCGTCTTCCCAAATTCTACAGATGATCTGGTGCATGCTCCCCACCAGAACATCGCCACCGGCATTGAAGAGCTCTGATGGTAGGCCATCTGAGCCTGCAGCTTTGTTGTTCCTCAGTCTTCTTCAAAGCTGGGTGGGAGGACTACTTCATCGACTGGAATTGGGATTTCTTGATTGCCTATCACTCTCTCCTGGTCAGGCCCATTAAGCAGTTGTTGGAAGTGCTCTTAAACACATCAACTATTCCCTGCGGGTCAGTAACAAGGCTACCCTCACGGTTTCGAAGAGCCTGGGTGCCTTTCGTAAACCCTGAAACCAGGCTTTTGCCTTTTTTATAAAAGGTCCGTATTTTTTGTCTCTCCCTAGACTCTTCGATGTCTTTAAGCTGGGATGTTGCGAGCGAACATCAGAGTACAATGATACTCTTCTATCGGTCGTTTGGTGGAATAAGATTTTGCGTAAATACGTAACTGCTGCTTACTAAGCTTAAAGAACGGTCTGTTTCGGTTGCATAGGGGTTTTGTGGTACGCCTGACATTGCTCTCTTGATATTCACATCACTAGGTACACTCTCAAGGCCATCTTCCGCTTAAAACGAAATGGTCTTTAGTACAACTCGCACTGGAGCGCGAAGTATTTGAGCCTGTAGCGACAGTCAGTATGTGCTATGGCCTTGGTCAACCCTTTAAGGATTTTCAGCATAGTCCAGGAATGCAAGTCTTCCCTGAATGTGGTCGGCAGTCTAAATTCATTAAGACTTGTCTGGGTCCCGAGCCACCACGGAATCACGGCAAATGAAATCTACGATGAACTGGTCCTTGTTCAGGATGAGAAGAGGTACTCTTAGGACCCGTACCTGCGAGCTACCGGCGTACTAATGGGCCTCCACACCTTCGTCAAATGCTAGGCGACGAATGTTGAGAAGACGACAACGACACTGCAGAACACTTTCTTTGTCACTGTCCCGCCTTTGTTTGGATCAGGTGGCAGTTATTCGCTGCCGATGAGATGAGAGCTGATGATGTAGGCGTCTCATCACAGACCGGCCTGCTGGTATTCCTCCAGAAGACCAAGAAAGTAGGTTACTGCCTGATAGTACAATGGACCAGTTTTGGAGTCTACATACTCCAACGCAGTGTTTAAGAACCTCAGACGAAAGAAAAAACAGTGATTTATGGCGGAAAGGAACTGTCAAAGTATGAAAATGTTAAAAGTTGACCAATATGATTCGTCGTGATGCATTCCACTTGTGGATCGCATTTGCTATCACTGTCTCTCCCTCATTAAGGCTTATGAGTTGTCAAGTTTGCATCATTACGCAACGGCTTCTATGGGTTTGGGCCTTAACTTCGAACAAAAATCGACATCCATCCTTCACAGGCCTGGGGACGCTCTCCTGAAGTGAAGTTGAAGACTTGGGCCCTTTGGCGGAAGTTCGGTCTATTTCTCCTTCTCGAGCCAGGGACTCGGATTAGAAGCCCCTCTTAGCTGGCGCATCGGTGTTCATTCGCTCGACGTGGCCGAACTGGTACTGTCGACGGATCTTTGCCATCTCTGTACAGCTCATTGTGTTCGCCGACGACACTCCCCACGGAAGGGTTAATGAAGATTCACAGTGAAGACTAATTTTTCAATTCTGATGGAATTCCAATCCACAACTCCCCATTTACTTCACATCATTAAAAAATAATTCCATTTTATTGATTTATTTTATTTATATATTAAATTAAGAAATATAATTCCAACATTATTATCCAACAATTTATTGTTTTAATATCTTAACAAAGTGGGGCGCATATAAAATGAATGCCGTGCAGACATCTGCACAAACCTGTACCTATTTTTTGTTTTTATTTCTGGAATCTTACCAACTAACTTATGATAATTTACATATATGTGATAAATATATGTGTAAGCAAATAGAAACAATTTCATTTTGTTCAAATCACAGCATCTATACTGTAGCTGATTAGATTAATAACAAATTCTCATTCATACTACGAATAATAAGTGTGTTATTCCGTTTCAATGTGTTTAGGTTGCTCGTTCATTTCGGCCTGATTTTGTACTAATTAGACAGCCACCGCGGGATGGAGCCAGTGATTTTCGCTCAACAGTGCTCGGTTTGAAGTATGGCGGAGTTCCTAGTATCAACTCGTTGCACTCTGTGTATCAATTTCAGGTAAAGGCCAATGTGCTCATTCTCAGTTTATATAATTCTTTTTTTTTTTTTGTTTGTTTAGGATAAACCATGGGTTTTCGCCCATCTACTGCAGCTGCAGAGGCGTCTAGGAAAGGACGTCTTCCCACTGATTGAGCAGACATTCTTCCCCAATCCTCGTGATTTGGTAAGTTAACCATTTTTTTGTAACTCATTAAAAATAAAAATACAAACAAACAAACAAACGAAAAAAAAAAAATCTAAACATTTTGAAATAAATAATAGGTATAAAGTAGTAATATATTAAAGCTCCTGTTACTGCCGATGGGGGTGGGGGGAGGGGGGAGGTGGTGGCGGAAACGCCTTATGGATCTGCCATACAGGTCTTGTATGGTGGTGTTCTCCTCCAGTCGCACTTCCTGTGCAGACCCTCCGGCGTTCTGTATATGGTCGGCACACAGGAACTGTAGTCGGTCTCACATTTTGAATACGGTGACCAACGACACGACTGATCGTTCATATTTGCACAGGCGCCCATGCAGAATTTGATCTGCAAGCAAAAGAAACACGTTATTGCACGATCAACACTTTGGCCGTTTGGGTAACTTACATTGCAGTCGCAGCCCTTGCGGTATGATCCGGCAAATCCTCTCCTCTCGATAATCGTCATATTCTGGTACTCTTTTATGTAGTTGCACAAGAACAGTGTGTTCCCTTTTCCGGCGACCACGTAGAGTTTGCCCACTTCAAAGTTGACACCACACGCTGACTCGTGTACGGGAGTCAGTATGCGACCGTGCTTGAGAATGTTCTGTGCTTCGTCCGTCATCTGAAAACAAAAGTGAAATAAATCAAAAAATACAGCAGTCGTTGTTAGTACGCGCGAATTGGAGCCACGTTTGGAGTATCAGCATGCGGTCACTGTGGTCTCGATTCGGGGTTATTTACGAGTGTAAACTGGTCTTGGCCATTAAATGGTCTATTAGTCGACAGATAATGAATGCATGCAGTCACTGAATTTGCATCTGGTGTCGTCATATAAAAAATGTTGTTGTTTCTCTTCGCATGCTACTGTGTACACCGCTAACCACAAAGGTCGTGCAGCCACAATACGAAATGGTTTTGTGTGAATAAGAGGATTTTATTTCAGACGATGCACATACAACTGAGAACCGCAGACAACCGCAGACCAAGTAATGAAATATTCAGCGTATCTCTTTCGCACACTCGCAGGGTGAATAACTGTGTTTTAACTCGTTTTGAAACGATTATGTATGTGGTCATCCAGCAAGAGGTGTCATTTTGAATTTCGCGTCATTGTTGCACTGTCAACAGTCAACTGTCATTGTGACGGGTTTTTGACTAACCCTTCTTTGTGGGGCGAAGTGAACTTGGAACATAACCAGTGGGCCTCTCCAATTAACGAAATCTCTGACTAGCCAAGTTAGTTGATGCCTTTATCAACCCGTGTGCGCCACTCCTGTTGCCTTGGTTCATAGGAGGTTAATTGACATGAGCGGATACACACCCAGACTATCGATGGGGATGGACACAAACCACTGAAAAGTGAAGATTAAAAGGGGCTGCTTACAAAAACGCACTGAAGGTCATCCATTGTGCGACCGTTTTGTATGCATTCATAGCCATTGCAGTCCATTTGATGAATATTTGCAGCCACTTGCAAGCTGTCATTCAATGTCCACCAATTTTAAGAGGATCTGAGTAAAACGTTGTTCTGTTTCAAACTGAGACAAAATGCTGCTGAAGCTTTGGTGCTGCGAGGGAATGGTTTAAATAGTTTCGTGATGGAAATTTCACGAAGAAGACTAGCCACAGCAGCGAAACGATTTGAAGGCGACGGTCTTCAAGTTGTGCTTGGTGAAAAAAAAGAGCGTATAACCAAGGAATAATAAGCCAGTCGTGAGACACTGTCAATTTGTTGCAGCAGGCTAAGCGGTTAGCTTTAGTGTTGAGGTGGAGGACGGTGGCACGCTTGCGGTTGCGCAGCTCAGCCCGTCGGACGGGGTGGTTCTTTCCTCGTTCACCACCTATTTGCAGACAAAAAAGTGTCCTGCCCATAGCTAAGCAGACCACAGGCGGACTGCTAATAACAGGAAAGAGAAGAGACAGGAAAGATGAACATTGAAAGGTGTTCATAGCCTATCCCTTTACGACCAAATGACCGGAAGAGGACTCGCAGAGCTAACTTATCCATCCTAAACTAAATCTTAACTCACCTACTTAGCTTATAGCTGCCTAAACTAACTTAAAACTACCTAGCTCAGCCCTACACCGAGTAAATGCCCCTCCAGCGTCGTTTGGCGATCTAAATTCGTATAGAACCCGAGGGTGCCTGATGTTGTTGGCACAAGTCCGTCAGCAGTACCAAGTCTGAGTCTCAACAAGTTCTCTAGCACATGGGGTATTACCCAAAGTTGCATCCTCCCGACTACTTATTCAGATCGATGCTGTCACACTTAATATGCCAGCAGTTCTCAACAGTTCAGGATGTTCGAAAATGGCTTGATGGTATTTCTATTTATTTATCTATCACCTCCTACGCAATAAATGCAAAATATAGGATTGTCTCTGCCCGAGCTGATATCGCCTTCCATCCGTGGTGGCTCTAGTCACGATGCTTCCGGTCATGAAGACCAAGTTGACCAAGTTAACCGGCATTCAGAAAAAAAGCGTGATCCTCAGAAAATGTGAACTTTAGGTAAGATTTTCGTAACAAGGCCAAGTGAGAAGTTTAACCTTGTCAAACAAACAAGGGGCTTTAGTGAAGGCCAGCAAATTCGCAACAATATGAACTATCAGGTTCTCAAATCCTGCGAATGGCGAGGCGAGGTATGGCGTGGAGTGGTTTGGGTCACTTTAAACTAAATCACTAAGACTTATGTCAACCGAGCGAATGAATCATAAAAATATAGAAATGATAGCTCCAAGTGAACATTTCGTTAAGTTTCGTTCAATTTTTGTTCCTACTTGAATCGCTCTCCATGTTCCACGCACATGTTCGTATTGGGATTTTAACTAAGATCGCTCATTTCGATGCTTCGAAAATTTGAAGATGCTTCTGGGTACTTTTCGTTCGTTTCTGGCATCCGATTAAGTTTATTTATGTCAATTATGGATTGACCTTAAGGTGACGTTATTTTTGAAAATTCAACCGATGTGTTGGTTCCCTGGAACACGAATTTCGACTCGAATTCATCAGCTCTAGCACACACAGTCTGTCTGGTGGGACGATTATCACGGGAGAAAATTGAATTATGTGGACTTGGAGTTGTGACCGATTTAGAATTTCGAATGTGTTTTCCTAACATTGTTCAATCGTGAACCTTACCAAACCCTGACTCCATTATTGACATTGACAGAGAGGCTTCGGGATGCATTTATATTGAAATACAGAATTCCGACATCCCTAGTGGCTGCTGTGGCATCGTTGGTGGGTGCATCGACTCAAACGGTGCGTCTAGGTTCAATTCCGAACAGCTTTCATAAGTCACAACTCTCTCGAGTCACTCACAATGCTCAGAGAGTATACCCGTCTAGAAAGAGATTGACAAACTTCGTCGGTCTAAGGGGCATAAAACTGTCCACACGTCCACTCATCCAAAAACTATGACACAAATGCACACCACAAGTAGTTCACCAGTCCCGGGTTCAACTTGAACTCCAGCGCCACCCTGTGCCCCTATTGAGAAACCCCCTTTAATTTTGGAATTTCACTTTTGGCAAATTTCTCCTCATCATCACAAAAGTTGTGCATTACCAAACCGAACGATCGAATTTGCCTTCTAGTGTGCTTTCCCTTTTTTGATTGCGGTTACAATCATTCCCACGAATCATTGCAACTTCAGCTAGACAAGAACAAGTCGCAGGGGAAAGCCCCATTTCCGTCCCCGAGGCCAAACGGTCTCCGATGAAGCCCAAGATCTTCGCCGAGAAACGAGTATGGGCAAAGAACTTCCCCTTTTAAGAGCCAAACGAACAAAAAAAAAACCCCTCCAAAGCAATTACCCGGGTAACAGTGCAGCCGACATCGTGTATTACGAAAATATTTTAGTTAATCAGCTTCACAACTCACCTTGTAGGACTTCTTCACTTCAATCTTGTACGCAATGCGGTTCTTAACAAGTCGATGTGTTTTCCTCAGAACTCTCATGATGATAACTGAAAGCAGAGAGCACAAGATTATGATTCATTTTTGGCTTCGAGAACACAAACAAAATAATTGGGTCACACAATACGTGCATTTGAAGTGAGCAAGAGGAAAGAACATATTCAGATATTTATTGCACAACTCACCGTAGTCAGAATTACAAAAATGTGCCTGCGGATGCTGCGGCATGCACGAGCACGCGTCCACGGCTGGTGTCAGAAAAGTCAACAGCGACAAAACTGCGATCGTCGCCACGCCAATACACTTTACGATGTTCATTTTGCTCTACACCGAATTCAATTGAGTCTGCAAGGAGAAATAAAAGAAATATTCATATTTTAATGCGTCCCGACAACAAATTCAGCTGTCATTAGATTTAGTTTAAATCCTCATTCAAGAGACTTTATTAATAAGATGTCATGTGGGATACCACCGGGCAGCGCCGGGTATCGCTTTCAATGGATTTTACCGAAAGAACACAAAAAAGAAACAAATGAGTTTTCGGAAAACGAACAAATTATAACGCGTGGGCGTGGGGGAGAGTGGGGCTGTCGGCGCCAGTGGGACAATTAAGACGTTTGTTTACGGTCGAAAATGCATTCACACACATGTACGAGTATGCCCGAATTGATTTTAATGTGCATTTCACATCCCACACTCGTGGCCGACACCCGACGAAGATCATCACCGGCACATCGTCGTGGGGTCAAGAGCAATAAATACGAGTTTAGAGGCTACGATTTTATGGGTCACTTGTTGTTCGTTAGACATTTCATGTGTCGGCGATGGAAGACGAACAACTGAACTGAAATACCACTCCCCAGGAATTTCCGATGAAACCAGCCAGAGACAACAATTGAATTGTAGCCCATGTCCGTTCATTAAATTGAAGCCGATTGAAAAATCGCAATTTTCTGCAACATAAACCTTCGCGATAAATCACAGCGCTCCAGCGGTGGGTGACCGCAAAACGGATGAACTCGCCTGGGAACTGAAACCGGGGGTGAGTGCCATGTGAATGCAATTTTTCTATACAATCGGGGACACGTGTTAGTTTGCTGTCAATTGAAAAAAACGTTTTATTCAATTAAATGTGATTTAAGACTTTCAAAGCGATTTGGGCAACTTGTGCTGGCGTTGCTCGCCGAGTACAGTGAATGTGTCCCCCTGACTGCCTGTCAAACAAACAGAGCCAATTAGCTGGTGGTTGAAATTGAATATCTTCGTCCGATAAGGGACCTTCGAAGCCATGCCTACGTCGCATCCTCCACTCGAGCGATGTTGTTTACACGATCCGATGAGTGAGCGGCTATTTTTGAAGAGAAGCGATAAATCGTCTGGGGTGGCCAGTTTTGTTTGGATTCTTATTCGATTCATGAAAATAAACACTCTTGGGATTTTAAATGACAAACGTCGAGTGGTTAAGCGGTGATGGCTGGTCTCAAAAATTGCTTACTCGTCAGGGATTTGATATCTTATCCAAACGGAAGTGTTTACTGATTATCAAATGGCAGGCAACAGGCAACAGATGTTCACGACGGATGAAGACTCCCGCAAGACAATGACGGCAACTAGCAAATTTCTGATTACAGTTGAAAAATAGTGCCATTTTGCAGTGACCTTGATCGGAATCTTCTGGATTTCCTGCTCAATCCATAATTACAGTCAAATAAGCTGAATCACTGGAGAATTGTGTAGAAGAGTGGTTTTTCACTTCAGAGAAGGGACAACCCTAAAAAATTGCAGGGTTTGCAACGAAATATGAATTTGTCCTGGCAGTTCAGTTAATTCCTACGTTCGATAAATTTTATAAGGTAACGAATATGCAGTCCTCATCATCACGACTTCCGAAGCGTGCCTTGAATGCGATTCCATTGGGTAGGCGACCGCTTGGCAGACTCAGGACGAGATGGTTGAACCAAGTCCAAGAACTCGCCTGGTTTCGCATAAGTCGATGACGGAGGATCGAGTGGCTTGGAGAATTATCCCCACGACTCCTGTAGTGGATGATGACGAACACGCATTTTCAGCATGCATTAATAATATATTTTGTTTATGCTTGTACGCACTAAAGACCGCACGGATTCAATTCAGCGGAAAGAGGAAAGACTCAATTTTAAAAATACAACCATTTCGAAGGTTCCGTACCGTAAACTCGAATTGATAGACCGAGTCAAACCTAGTTACACCCAAACTGAGCTGAACCGAGTCAAATTTATGTCACATCGAGTTGCCGAAACTGAAATGAATTCAATAGTTGGACAGGTGAAGTGAACTTCAATTCGCTTTCGGTTGGCTAAGTGATCATTATATTTTGTTTAAAACCGAGTTTGGCTGGTGGCACATGATGTACTTGTTCGTCTCGTTGTTTCTTTTTGCACATATAGTGGACCCGCTGTATTCTGGCCCCTGTCTCAACTGGCATCCCCTATAATCGGACATTCTATAGATCTGATAAATCACTGATAAAGCGACTCGACAGTATGTAGGATTTATACCGAAAAATGTCTGTTTCAACAGGTTGCGCCACCACGAATTCCACTCGACACGTACTGCTCGCTATTGTATTGTATAATTTACTAAATTCCACATATGTACATAGTATGAACTGACACTGCCTTTGCAAAAAGTTTCTCGGATAACAGCGGCTCCACTGTAATATTGCTTGAAACCGAGTTAGCCGACTAGAGTTGCAACTCGGATTGATTCAATTCCAACTTGGGTTAACTCAGCTTAAGAAAGTTGCGGTTTGACACATCACAAGTATAAATGTTTTAAAAAAAACGTAATTTTGGTGGTGGCCCGTGGCTTTGTGGGTATGTGCGTCGATCCCTACGCTCTTGGACCAATCTGTCTAGGTTCGATTCCTGGTACGACAAGAAATACTTTTCACGGCCCCACCTCTTTCGAGTCACTGACAATGTTTAAAGAGTATAACTGTCTAGAAGAAAACTTCTCAAACTTGGCCGTTCGGAGTCGGCTCGTGATAGAACAACTAGCATGCACAACACGAGTGGTTGCTGAGAAGCTAGACCCTCGCCCTCTACGGGCTGTAGTGCCACAAATCAAAAAACTACTTTCAACGATTTCAGTTCAATTTATTGTACTTACTGCAAAATGTCGACCAAATCAAATACATACAACATATATTCGGGTTAGGTCAGGTTTATAAGCCTGACTTCCAGTGCGCAGCAGTCGCCTATTTGGCATCGTAGGCCCCATTGTGTTATCTCGCGGATCTGATCCAATTTTTGTGATTTATTTCAGATTTCTAGCCACATTGCCTTAGAAACGGCTTTATTTATCCACTTTGGGATGTACAATCTCTGGAAGAAGCCTCTGTGGACCAAAAATGTTGGAAATGCTTTGGCAATTCCAAAAAAAAAACTAGTCGACGGAGTAGATTTCATATTTATAAGATCACATACGGTCTTGTATCCGGTCGGTCGACTTGCACTACTCATTGTACTCCTTCTCCGTTTAATGAGATGGTAAAGATGAAAAAGGTTGATGCAATTTGTGCTGATTTCAGTAAAGGATTCAATGCTGATCCACATTCTTTGATTTTACTCACAGTTCCTTCGTTGGATATCCTCTTCTCTCCGAAATAGGTCCCAACGAGTTGATATCCTCCATCTGGACCAATAAAATGCATTTTCGGTATACCCCAAGGTAGTCCTCTGGACCCTTTAATATTTGCATTACAGTGGAGTCTCACTTATACGAATATGTTGCATATAAGTGAATACTAGCACGATTGAATGGAGTATCTCCGGGGAATGAGACATTTTTTGTACAGCTGAATATTATGTGTAAGTGAGCTTTGTATAAGTGAGACACCACTGTATTCATTAACGATAATATTCTTCCGGCTAGACACGGTAAGTGTGTGCTATATGTTGGTGATATGAAAATGTTCCAAATTATTCAACGTATTGATGAAAGCCAATCGTTACAGTCAAAATATCTGCACATAAGCTACAATTTTCCCCATTCAATTCAGCTACTCAAGTTGAGCTCACATATTAACCATATTTTAGCCAACGCAAACGACACAGCTGGATGACACAGTTGGTTGAGTGCCTGCCTCAGGTTAGAGGGGCATACAAATTTAATACGCTTTATTCGGTTTTCAAATCTGGTCCATTTGCCGTTGGGATCAAATTAACGTCACTATCACTGGAGTTGTCGATCAGTGGTAGTAGTAGTTTGACTATGCGGGTATCACAATGGACCAACAAATGGTCTAAGTGTGCTGGCGATTTCACTGGCAGCCCACTAGCCAACGCCACATCAAGTCTTGGATTCATCAAGCTTGACACAAAAGGATTTACCGATCCTTACGGCATACGCCTTACTATCATTCTGCTCTGCGCTCGTCAGATATTGTATTGACTGCGGTAGTAGTTCGGAGGCCTGTTTTTTTACAAGGATTACGTTCAGAAGCGATAGACATCAGACTCCAAGCCAGGTACAAATTACTAGTCTATCATCATTATTTATGTAATATTTGTCAGTGATATACTCTAACCACAGACATTGTCCGTGTCTTCAGTCAATGGTTCAGAATTATTTACCAACTAGAGCAATTCGGAATCGGCATTTTTTACATGAAAGAGGTTAATTCGATCTTTCAACGAAGTGCCACTGCATTTATCCGATACATGCATCTTAAGAAAACATTGTTAAGCCGTTTTATGTTTTTTTTTACCGAGCTGATATTCCACTGGTCTGCAAGCTTTCGTCTACCCAAATTCTATGCTTTTGAGCCACTTCATCCAAACTTGTCTAATAATCTATTCAAATGCGGTGCACAATGAGAGCAGTGAATGGTTGGATTACCGCGAATTAAAAGAATAGCTTACACAAATTCCCTGACTCCCCATTCTCCATGTTGGCAGTTTTTTGAAAGAAAATACAAGTTGATCTTGCAACACCATCCGACATTCACTCCCAAACAGTGAAAGTTAAAAAAGAAGCTCTAATTAGAAGGCAATGCGTTGCTAGTCTGTGTCTACTACAAATTCACACTGCAACTCTAAGTAAAACTGGTTGCTGGACATTGTGCCACGACGACGTAATTTGTTAATAATTGAGTTATAAAATTACCGCATACAGTCTCTGGAATGGGTTTCAGAATTAGTGTCCATTCTTCTTCGGGTGGCGATGCAGTCGTACTTATGTGAAAATCAGGTGCAACTGGCAACTTCCCACGTTGGGCGTGTTATTATTTTCTCACGAGGGGAACACAGGTAAACATGTGACTGATGACTCCAGGTGTGAAAGTAAGGTCTTGAGTAATCGCATGTATGCGTTATTTTTGGTCAGAATAGTCGTTGTTTTTAGTTACTTTCATTAGTTCCCTTGATCTATCTGGTATCTGCGTTAAAAAATGCACTTCAGAATTCAAAGGCTCAGAATAAAAGTCACAAGCAACCAGTGTACTTGTGCAAAAACTAACCCCTGTCGTTGCTGATGCACGATTACCTTGTCATGTGTGTGCAATAAGCCATTGCCTTACTTCTCCAAGTATACCAAAAATTGCAATTGCAACAAACAGGAGACACCAAAATTGTGGAACTGCGACAAGGGGTAGGTAACCAAACGTGGAAAGTTCGTTACATGGCCTCGTTACTTAGTAAAAAAGTACGAATTGTTACACCACTACTGTCGACTCTAAAATGCGATGTTGTTCTTAAGACTTTGTTGATTTGCAGACTTCGCATTTGTCAGTCTCTCAAGGAAGTGCAGTGAAAATTAAAGTATCGTGTCCAAAATCAAGCCATGCACTGTATTTGGTGAATAAGCCACATCGGCCGCAATAGGATCCAACGCTAAGCTCCTTGCACTAGTCTTCCTTGCTCAAGCTAGATCCGCTGGTTTAGGATCACCAAATCGATAGGAAAAGGCATTTAAACAATTGCTGATGGGGAACAGCGTATTAATCCTTTGACAGCGTCATCTTAGCTAGCAGTGCTTCAGTCCAATGCTTGATGACTCGGTCCAATCCGTGCGGCGTTATTCCAGCCCAATAATGATGATAGGGTCAGGAATGTTGCATCGAGTTCGTCCAAAGTGATTGCTTTCTTAGCGTGGAATAAAGACTTGATGTAGCCCCAGAGCCAAGTTCGAGGCGGGCAATTGATGGAGGCTTGCCGTGAGATGACCTAGCTGCCAGTACAGCCCAATTATTCTAATAAACTGTGGTTCATTGAGCGTATATTACACTTTTTCTTAATGCGACTAATCTTGGGTGGGCGCGAACGTTTGACTCAACACGTTGGTCTAAATGAGCCACGACACCAAGGCAGTTAAGGGCACCTAACCCTGGGTGGAAAAGGCTCCAATTGGCTATATTCTGGCCAGGAATCGCGCTTCCAATTAACTGACACTATGCGGCTTGTTCGGTCGCGCAACCACATCATAAGGCGTATCGCCTACACACAAACGAAGCCAATTTAAACATGCTTCCTCAGAAAATGTCAGGCTCACTGAGCGGAGCGTCGTGCTTGCTGTGATTTAAACCCAAATCATGGCGGTAATTGGAGGTTAATACACACGCTTCCAGGAGTTTATCACGATTATCTTGTCATGTGTAAGGTATTAGGATCCAGCTCAGTGTGGAGTGGAATTGAAACTGCGTTCTGCGACTCAAAGAGCAGTAAGAGGTGTTACCAAGGTCTGGCATTTAGCCAAAGGGGAGGGATTGTCCCATAAAACATGCGGACTCTGAGGCAAACTTAAGAGTCTCGGGATCCCTGGATGAATGGACTCTGTGGTATAAGCCCACCGGCAGAAGATCACAGTAATCCAAACACTCATCTGTCCTAGTGCTCCTTTTGTGCACAACGTTTGAACAGATCATTAAGCACGTGAAGCCTCAGTCACAGCACCGCTGGAATGAAGAGATCTCAACTCTAGTCGATGAAGCACCTAGATCTTAAGAAGTCGTCACAAGAAGAAAACGCCACAGTATCAGATGGCCACCAGGGCGGTGTAGTTGTTCTGGTTGGGTGCATGCACCAGATCCTCTGCAGAACTTGGAGACACGAAAGCATGCTCGACGACTGGAATGGCAGCTCAATATGCCTCCTCCAGAAACATGACAGCCTCTGACAAGAACTATACGACATATCGCTGCTCAATGTCACCTATAAGCTCGTGTCCAGCGTGGGCACAGTGTGAACTTCTAAAGCCCTTTTTGCGCCGCACTAATCGGTACCAGCGCGACTTTCGATCCGTCACATCGACTACAGACCAAATCTTCACACTGAGACCAATCCTTGCAAAGACTAGCAGACTTTCTGTCCCATTCTTGACGCATTTTGCCAGTGCCTCGAAATGCAACATCTTCCTCCAACAACCGGCATTCTGTCTGAATTAGAAAGACCCAGTCCACCAGATCCATCGAACAGACGGACACGTTTGCTATCACATTTCCGCGACTTTTCAAACAACTCAATCATTTTGAAATCGTCGATCGCTGCGCTTATAAATAACAAACTGTATCATCGCAGACCACCACTCAACGCATGTTTGTGTTTGAAGCTTCCGAAGGCATCCCCATTTAAGATCTGTCCCTCATCCCCAAACTCCAAGCGTAAACATGAACTGTTCCAAAAAAAAATTGCCTCGTTCTGCTCGGCACTCCCATCGAAGTTACACTCATATTTCATCTCCGTGATTATTTATAACTCGTTCGCCTCCCGGACCACAGGCAAGGGTTGAGCACGGGCCGGGCAATAGGGTCCCGTGCAGACATGTGCGCTCCTAAGTGTTCATCTATCGAGTGATCTCAAGGAAAACACTGTACACTTAGGCCTAATGTACTGTGGCCACCACCTGTTGGCTGAATGGAGTACGCCCGGCGAGTGATGGACTTAATAAGAGAAACATTTCTTAATAAGACAAATTTAACATCACAGAGCACACACGAGTGTGGCCACACTCAACCAGGAACACAGGAACACTCTAGAGCAAATCGATTAAAAACAGACACACATCTCGGCGTCTAAATGTGTTTTGCATCACTGTAATGGGGCTAATTGAGCAGACGTGCATGCGTGCATGTGTGCTTCGATGCCCCCTACGAAAGCCCAATGCATTGTGTAATGCGATGAGAAATATGAAATATGGAAAAGCAAGTTAATTGAAATGTGAAACTTCCTGTCCTCGCTGCTGGCTCGCTGGCGAACAATGATTTCGCTGTTAATTGATATGTAACTGTGCCATGGTGCTCTGCTGTTCTGCTGTCCATCGCATTTGCACGAAACGAAATCGAATATCGTCGGGGTTTGCAACCAGACAGTCGATCGAGCGTTTGACTTGAGTTGCACTTAGTCTGCACTCCATGCACAGCCACTTACCTGGGGCGCGGCGGTGGGGGCAACGTGTGCATAATTTGAACTGTGCCGACCTAGTCGTGTGTCACCGTGTGATGCGATTTGTTTCCGCTTCTCCCAACTTGGACCTTTCATCCGACAGCAGAGTCGAGTGCAATGCGATGACGGAAAGATCCACGACCAAACGCCGCCGAGGAAAATATTCACTTCCCTTGTGGCAGGGCGCTTTGTTGTGCCGTGCCGCGGACGGGCTCTCCTCCTTGCCACTCACAATGCATTCCGCCAGACTCAAAGAGTACCGATTCGTTTGGCCTTTCATCGACCTGAGATAATTTCTAATTATAGACATTCAATAAATTCACTCCGTACCTACTTAAGTATAAGCAGCCACCGGCGGCACGCGTCTCGGCGGAGACGCGACGACGGGCAAACGTATTTCGGCGGACTATAAGTTTGTTGATCATGTAAAATGTGGACATTTAGCCTGTCGGCGCATGGTTTCGCAACCGTTTGCACAACGCTGTATTTTGTTGGTTGGTGCAGGCCTAGAGGTGCTAAGCATTTACTTTTGATCGATGTTTTAATCGAATTAGGCTTTGCGCAAGGAGGGGGTGGTGGTCTCCTTTAGATGCGCGGAACATCAAATGAACATAAAAGTTCGAGGGTTTAGTTTATGTCACCGCGTGTGGAGTGTGACTGGGTGGCAGGTGGTCAATTGAGGTGCAATCCGGGGGGTCGAAGTTTTCACCGAATTTGATGTGAATGGTGGTTTCTAGGTGGTCTTCCTTCAATGTTCGTGATGGGGACAGCATCTTCAGCAATCACCCAGGCTGTGCGTGTTATTGTCCGCTCAATCGTCGAACCGTGTCAATTAAGAAGAGTGTGCTGAAAGAGCAGTCAATCTCTGAGAGTTGCAGTGGTTACATGCAACATTAGACTTTCCTGGGTATACAGCAACATGAAATAGCCGCTAAACTAGCTAGAACAAGGTACCCTCAGCTGATGGGCAGGCAGACTAGCCTTTCGCGTCACATCAGGAGACTATTCCACACCAAAAGTAATCAAATCAAGGTTACGAGCAGATGCCATACTCACCACAAATCGCAAATGTACGCAACTTGACACCTACGGGGCTACTGAACAAATGTCGCATGGTCCAAACCAAAAAGGGACTGAAGCTAAATGAAAAAGAATACTTGTGGGATCGTGGTCTCACCGCCTTCTGGGAAACCAAGCAAAACAAATAGGAGCACACTATAACACACTAGAGATGAGGAAGAAGCCGGCACTCGCAAGAGTGACGGAAAGAACGAGACATTCATTCCACAGAAGGCCTGGAAGATATGTCAGATGATTCCCAAGAACCACTAAGTGGCTACAAATGAGTGATTGACTAACGTGATCTCCTGCCAATAGGCTTCTATCACGTGTTCTTTTACTCCTTGGACCATTTTTCTGCGCTGAACCAGACGCCTTGTAGTAGGAATTTCAAGAACTTTGAAATAAGCTTATGGACCTGTTTCTCCGCCTTGGTGAAGTGGTGAGGCCGATCTAAAGCCTCTGTTGCTCTTTCGATCGCAGTTCCCACTTGTGTTCCTCAACTCCACACAGATTTGGATCAAATACCTTTCAAGTCTCGAAGGCGCACATGCTAACGCTCAATAGACGATGATTGACTCTTGGACATGGTACAATCTCTACCTCTCCAGTGACTGAGGGTATTAAACCACACCCACCACGATAGTAACACGTGGGGGCCAACCTCAAGCGATCATGCTGAATCCTATGCGGGTCTCAGGGGCTTTCCTATTCTAATCCATATCCGAAGAGGAAACTAAGCGGCGATAGCAAGCATCAACTGGGACATCAATTGAAACTGCAGACAGCATCATCGGAAGAAGAGCCTAAAAAACCTGACAATCGCGAGGTTTAAGAACTCATTGATCTTGAAGTGACATCACAACGGATCCAGATTGATGTCTAACTGGGCCGCCACTGTGACCGGTGAGTGTGAGAAGCTACAGACTAGTTACTTTGCATAACCCGACAGATAATCGTCAAGAGCCATGGAATCACATGATCTAACCCATGTCGGGAGACGGTGACTTCATCGCAGCCACCCACCAATAAATCAATTAAGTCGCTAATTGTCTTGCTTTCCGTCACACGGCACCTAAGTACGATAAGATAACGATCGTCAGCTACAATTTAGGGGTAGTAAAGGAGGAAAATGAACTCTAAATGGGAACGTGGACTCTCGGCTGTTGGTACCTCAGTTTGTCCGAACATCTTGAATCAAAATTTCCTGACTCGTTGGGCGAAAATTACGCTCTACAACTTAATTTGCCAGTCCTGGCATATGGAACCGTAACCTGGACGATAATCAAAAGACCAGGTCCCATTTATGATGTCTGTGGAGCCATACAAAAATATGGCTGCCTTCCGGAAGGACAAATCTGTCACTAAACTGGTTCGGCCACATTGAGCGCATGAACTCAGAGGTTCCAGATATGAGGGTTTTCGAATCCGAGCGTCCTGGTTCGAGAGGGAAAGAAGAGAAGTAATTCTCCGATAGCGATCGCAGACGCAAGACAGCTATTGTCGGCCGTGGCTCACTTAGACCAGCGTGTTGGGTCCATTGTGCCCTTGGTGGATGTTGTATTTAGTACCATGAGACCTTATTTTGCTACTAGAACCACACGGCTTCATTTAGATACTTCAGGAGGTTTTTCAGTTCTCCTGAAGCTCTGCAAATAAGTGCTGTTTTCTCTTAATTTGTAGGACAGGTCTCTCGCAATGGATTATATTTCTGGACAGATTATATTTCTTCCTCATCTCTGCAGCTTCTACAGAAGTCGTTGCGTTGTATGTTGTGGGTGCCTATGGCGCAATGGCCGGTAAGGGCTCCTATTACCCTTCGCACTCCCTTGCAACTAAAGCTAATCAGTGATGTTGATCTCTTTTTGCTCAGCGTCGGCCACAAGGCTATTTCTCCGATTTCCAAGGCTTCCGTGCTCTGGCTCTATCCAGGGCTTTATCCGCCAGTTTTCTTCTTAAGGAGCTAAGCGGTTTAAGTGCGTAATGGATTAGCCAGGCTGTCCGCTTTTTCGTTTCCTTGGACTCCAGTATGCCCTGGTACCTAGCATAGGGTCCCCAATTTTTGCCAATGATATTTTACTGACACTGTGTCTGCCTGACCTGACTAGTTTCGACTCCAGCCTAGTATACTCGTCAAACATTGTTTATTGATTTAAGAGAGGCAGAGCCGCAAACTACAACACTCGTTCGTGTCGAAAATTAAACCTAGACACCCAGCGTGGGAGTCGCAACATCCACCCACAACGCCACGGTGGCCACAAAACAGAATTCTGTAGATGGTTCAAGGAAAGATACGTAAGTTCACAACGATCTCTCTGGCTGTTTATACATTAGCCGCACTAGAAATTGCACTGACTGACACTGAACACAGGCAAACGTATTGGCACACCACCAAAATTCTGGAGGTCAATAAAACGTTAGCTGCCATCATTATTTCGATGAAACAGTCCGGAAAGGAAGCCGATAATCGCCGAGGGATTCAATGCCGAACGTGTTCTATTTGCGTTTTGCTGAAACGTTGAGGTTGAAGAAGTGCAAGCAATTTGAGCAAAAATTAAGTGTGACTTGTTAGACATTTTCGGAAATGGACGGAAGAAGGAAACGGATCGGAACTGCCTCTGCACTCTCAAGGGTGTCGTGTATTTAGTGGAATTTCTAGACTGCGTTGAGAATGGATGCAAAGCTATTTAAAGCGAGAAAGGCTTCACCAAGTCTGATTTTAGTTGTTTATGTAGTAACAGTTATGTACTAAAAATTATGTACTAAAAATTATGTACTAAAAATGTATTCAATCGAGAAATGTGGAACCATAGGGGCGTCTTCCGAGAGACAATGTTTGCGACCACTTCTTCAATCACTTGTGGTCAATTTCATTAATCATCAGGCCTTCGACATATGAAGTCTCAGAGCCAGAACATGTCCTCAGACCTCCCTGCACTCAGGACTGCCTCTGGCCAGAATCTGGAAAGAGCTGCAGTCGAATCTTCTCGGACGGTTTCAAGACCAATGAAAGGCATTCGTGGAGGGCTACAACTTAAGAATGCACAGTTCGTTAGGTAAATTTGCGTCGGTTTTCCAAGCGGAAACGTATGCAATCCTCATGGCCACGAGCACTATTGTGAAGAACAGGTGGAAGGGCGGAGTTTTTGCGTCTGTAGCGACAGTCAAGCTGTCCTTAAAGCCTTACTCAACCCATTAACGAGTTTGAGAATAATCCAGGAATGCACATCTTTTCTGATTAAGACTTGTCTGAGTCCCATTCGAAAAAGAGCGATAATCGTAGCTCTGTAACGAATATTGATCGAAATATGCGTTTCCTTAGACGAAACCGCCAGTTCACAGGCCGCACCAAACTAAGCATTTTTCGGTATGTGGCGATGTTTCGATAATCTCATACAGATAACTTTCATTCCAAATGACACATCCGTTCTTTGTGGGTTGCTGCAGTTCGGGGTGATCCTGGCCCAACCAGGATTTCCAGCTAGCGTGTGATCGAGCTTTCTCCTTCTAATCGGGCACACCAAGGTGGTCGAGGTCCTTCTCCTTTTGTATGCGCCATCATAGATCCATGCGCTCACTGCTGCCATGTTTCACTGCCACGGAGTCGCAGTCTCTTCTCGTCGGAGCGCTCCACATGAGCCTGTCTCCTAAGGCGTTGGTAAGAGGACGCCTGACTAGACTGACGTCCGTACAGCTCGTGGCTGGAGTAAAGATCGCACGATCGCAGAACGTTTCTCTCGAAGAGACCAATGAACTCATCACCATCGGCGCGACAACCCAGGTCTAGTCCGGGCCTCTTCCAGCAAGTACGACGCCATCCAATTTTGCACACCAAGGCTTCGGCCGTCCTGGTCTACACTATCTCCTTGCGACGCTGCCTGAATTGTACCGCAAACAACTTTCCGACCGGGATCCTCTTCACTCATACGAGCTAGGTGCCCACCACACCGGATTCTACCAAGCTTTTTGCTTAGAGGTAGATTTCATAAAACTCATGATTGTATCGTTTCCGGAATCGTCCTTCCTCACATATGGGGCCAACTTTTCTCCGTAACCAAGACCCTCCTCTGAAATTGTCAGTGGCTCTGTGCAGTAGAGCAGGACTCAGGCGATCAGTGTTTTGTATAAAGTCTGTGCTTGGTTCTTCGAGAGGGCGCGTATTACTCACTTGCCTCTTAAGCCGAAAGAAACAGTGGGATTATCCACAATCTCGGTAGTCTAACGCGGTTAGTACTATTCACCGTAGAGCTTGGTGGACGAAGCGCCTGACAACCGCGAAGTTACAGCTGTCCATTGTGATGCTTCGATGAGTTAATTCGATTGAGTTCACACGATTGAAGCCACACTGATAAAGGCCCATATGGTTGGTTAGGACCGACAAAACAGCAAAGACGATCTTGTAAGCGACGTTACGGAGTCTTATCCCTCGATAGCTGGTCCAGTCAGAGCAAAAGGGAAAATGCTGACTTGATTTCGGTGTTCAGTACACAAAGAGACAGCAAAAGCTCGGCCTATCGATCCTTTTGGTTAAAAGCGTTTTTAACAAGAGGTGTCAGAGAGCCACCATTTCTTTCGATATCGGTCACATGATACTGAGATTCCACTCGCCGGACATGCCATCCTCCGCGTCCATGTCTTACAGATGGCGCATGCTTTCAACCAGCATTTAAGATTTCAGGAAGACCGCTTTAACGAATTAATCAACACCAGCACTCTGGCCAAAGCATCCAAGCAGATGCAGCCGACTTTTAAATAAAACTAACGAAGCCGAGCTTCGCAAGGCATTTGTACTTATCAGCCGCGAGACAACACAAAGCAACTCACTAATTAACACGATCGACGACAAGAAGGATGATTGGTGACACTTGGTAGGAACAATACACTCTAAATTGGCCTTGTCGTCGATCTTCCGGTTCAACCTGTTCGCTGAACGTATTCAAATTAGACGACCTCCTTAGGGCAACGACTGCACCGAGTTCACCTGACTCTTTGCCCTATTAATCAGGTTTTCAGAAAAGGCCAACCATTCAACACTCGGCTAGCGTCGGCTAATCAGTGATCAGTCATAAAAAAAACTAATTAGTTTAAGCTGCCTGCTTTCTGGATTTGCACAGATTCTCACTCCGTCGCCGCCTTTCTAATTTTGCCTCCAAAGTGGGGCACATCATATCTTGATAAGGATCGAGCGGAATTGACTTAGCGACTGCTCTTGTGCACGTTCCCTTCACAGTCAATGCAAAGGGCTTAAGTTAAACACGTCCAACTGCGCAGTTCCCCCATCCATTAGATCATGCAGTGTGTGCTGCTAATGGTGGGACTTACCGCATTTCATTTTCATAGTACACTTACGTGTATTCCTAATCGAGGTGCAAGATAATGTCAATTAATTGGAAAGAGTGTTCCACGAAATGTGATATCGCTGCGAAAAGGCAATTAAGTGTTGATAACTGCTGTTGATGTACACAAGTAAGCAGGAATGTCAGCACTTATGCGACCGATCTGGATGTGCACTCTATTTGCACAGAAGGGAGCTGCCACTCTCCCACCTACGAAGTAATGAGTCAAACAGTAATTCCAAAGCACATTTGCATAGGAACGTAAATTTGCTCAAAGCACACGTGGTGGTTACGCGATGTACGGCCAATTCTGAATAATTAATCTACTCGTGAAATCACCTTGTTAGCCGACTCTATGAATAACACATTTTCACACAAATTATACACGAAATGTAAAGCAACACTTAGGCGAATTATTGACACTTGGGTTCAAGCCAACTGGCAAAGAAAAGAAAAATCAAGCAAAACGCTCGAAGGCTCCGAAAAGGTGTGGTTTGCATGTCAGCCAGATTGGATTACAACTAATTGCGGGGATTAAATGCACGGATGACTGGACACACAGACACTGGGCTGCGTTTGTGTATCAATTCGTTGCCACAATCGCTGTGATTTTGATAATTATCATCTATCTCTGCGCGCGAGCATAATTAATTTAATTCGTGAGGTTGCGCACAAGTCAACAGGTAATCCTGGGGCTTATCAGACTTGATTGAGTACGTGACATAAATAAAACGTTCGACGACATGTGTTCTTGCGGTTTAGTGAGTCTCTATAACGAGGCTGGCAGTAAATTTTAATTGAGATCGGAACTGCGGACGGCTGGGTTTGTCAATTGACTTGTGCGCCATTTGGGATAGATCATGCGCATCTGGATGCAATTGATGGATGTTTTTCGGGTACAGTTTGGGGACTGAGACAAGTAGCTGAGACGAAATGGATCCCTACAAGTCGGCCATTGAGTGGGAGACTGGATTAGTTGGAGACGCTAAACACACTGGTCGTCCAAACACAAGCCATCCCTCTGTTCACACCGATGACATGAAAATCTATTCGTTCATTTCATCTCTCCTTCCGACTCCTACTCTCTTTCTCTTCAAGATGACCAAAATTTCTGTTTGTTGTCCATTACATACCCCCGCCAACGTCCACCTCAACCACATAGGAACTATTTTCGCCTCATCTTTACGCGAGCGTAATCTTAGGCGTTCGTGAGCTCAACTTTCGTTCCGATATTGACAATATTATAAGTAGAGCTAATTCTGCGTTCGGCTTTGTCAAACGCTGGTCAAAAGAATATTCAAATCCTTATGTCACAAAATCTCTATATATCACCTTCATCAGACCCATTATCGAATATGCCAGCCGAGTATGGTCGTCTCATTTCGCGGTTCACATTGGTCGTATTGAAGCTGTCCAGCGTAGGTTTTTACGGACCACTCTTCGTGATCTTGTCGGATTGATAGAACCAATTCGCCTCCTTACTCTGATTGCGTTAATCTTATTCGCCTTGAGTTCCTCGAAAACCGTCGCAAAAGCTGCCGATCTGCTCTTCCTCCACCAACTAATTGCTGGTACTATAGACTGCCGCGCTTCTCTAATTGGTGTCTCTTAGCGGCAATCCCTACAATCTCAGGGCCCCCACTGCAACTATCATTCCAAAAGGCTACTGGTGCTCGAATCGCAACATGACACAGTACTTTCTGCCAAAATTGGATGATATTGATGCGGCCAATATGTGGTTTCAACAAGACGGTGCGACATGCGATAAAGCCGTCACACATCACCCGAGACAAAACTTAGTGTCTACCCGATTTGAGCCAAATACAAGTAGCACAGTTGCGCGCCGTTTCGATACAACACCTCGTGGACCTGGGTTGTTTGGTTTGTTTGGATTGGCTAAATCCAGCCTTTGGAGTTTAGTCATTTGATTATGTTCGATATGCTTTGGTTAGCGATCTCGGCGAGGTCACTAAGGAAGGGTTTGCCGAACCCAATATATCCTTGTTTGGCTAATGCCGGACTGTCACAAAGAAAGTGAGGCAGACTTTCCTCTGAGTGGGTGTCGATGCAACTGCGACATTGTGGGTAGAACAGTATTCCGAGTCTAGCAGCGTGGATGCCCATGGGCCAGTGTCCGGTGCTTACAGTCACGACTCTAGCTATTTCGGAGCGATTTCTATTGAGAAGAAATAGAATTAATTCTTTTCGTGTAAAAGGGCCAGGCCACCTAGTCCTCCTAGTAGCTCAGGACAGGAAGTGTTGGCAACCACGGTTTGTGGTTGCATCCCTTTGGTTTGTCGAAACAACTGGGCTCAAAACTGCTGACTCGAAGCACTAAAATGAAGGTCTACAAACACACACATTTTGCCAGCGTAAAAAGTTTGACGATAAGCCCTACCAACTGATTCTTGGTACCTTCGAAAAAATTCAACGTCGGATACATGATTCCGTCTGTGAGGAAGGTGAATGGAGGAGAAGACACAAAAGCGAACTCTACGAGTTGTACAAAGATGTGAATGTAGTCCGGAAGGCAAAAATCCGCCGACTGCCATATCTAGCGCATGGACACCAACGCTCCCGCTATGAGGGTCTTCGAATCCGAGCCTCCTGGTGCGAGAAGAGGAAGACCGAATCTTCGGTACAAAGACCAGACGCAAGACAGCTTAGTCTAAATGATTGGAAGTAGCGTGCGCTGATGAAAGACAGCTATTGTTGAGACTTAGATCATCCACGGGTCGCAGGCTTGATCAGAAGAAGAAAGACCCCAAAAGTTTATTTTCGTCACTGCTTGTCGATACCTAATCACTTATCGTTGTCTCCCATTGGGACCTTAGGGCTTGAAAACACATACGTTAGCCGACATGGGTTATATTTGGTGGCAACGCATTACCAATTATTTTGTGCGGAGACTGAAAATGTTCTTCAATGTTGGTATTATTATTCAGACACTGGAAAAAAGACACGTCTATTTATTGCTTTGACAAAATTACTGCGGTCTCGGACCTTAGACAATGAATGTACGTGAAACTCTTATACTTTACCATTGATTTACTTGAAACTTAGCATGTTTCTGTGAAATACATAAAGGATTGTATGTTTGTAGTTATCTGAGCCATTTTGTGTGCTTTGTTCCTATCTATCCCATTAAAGCGACGACACTAGAACTGTCCAGATTCTAGTGTAGTCTCAGAGGACAGTGCAGTTTGACGTATGTGGCCATAATAGGGATGTCAAATCCGGACCACTGTGGACATGAGTTCACATGAGTCTTATTAGTTTCCTGACAGCTGCAATTTGGTCGGCCTCTATAGCTGACTATCCACATTAATTGCAGCTAAATATGAATGCCTAATGTAATCCCGCACCTGGCACAGCACTGCACTGCAGCGCGCAGTAACCAATGACCATTGACCATTCATATTTAATGTTCTCAACACATTGTAGGTGTACCATGAATGCCGGGGGTATTGCAATCAATAACAATAAAACATTAGCCTTCATTTGAGAAGCCATTATGGTGGCCGTTAACCTTGAATGGGTAATAGTCACATTCGTGATTCCTTAATTTACGACCTCTGTCCCATGTTCTCATGCACGGGCTCTGGCAATATTCAACAGTTTATTGCACAACTCTGGTGCTTACGTATGCACACACGTATGCTTCGATGTACATAAACCCAGAAACGCATCCCGCTTTGCATGTTCCATCGACGAAAAGGCAGTGTTTCGTTTGCTCCACAATGAATAATTGAATCAACTTGCATTCATCAGTCGGGCAATGTAATAGTTTAATGATTCATAAAATTGCATCTCACAGCATAATGCGTTCGGAAATATTTCGATTTCGGTGCGAACGGATTTTATTGTCAGTTTTATGTATTTTTTTTCTTTTTGTTTTTCAAGATATTTACACACTTCAAGGGTGTATCGTAAATCTGGCAAAGCATGTAGTAGGTGTTAATGGCGAGGAATGGGAGAATAAACATGTTCTCGTGTGAACGGGTGCATCTAGACTGCATGTGTACTTAGGTGCTTCGTTCTGCGAGTGGGGGCGACATACTTGAAGAACCTGTCACCGTGGGTCTTAGAATATTTTTGTGGAACCTTTATGGTGACTCGAATAACTACTCAAAGATTGATTGTTTGAGTGTTCAGCAATAGTTCGAGGAAGGATTAGTAAGTACGCGCTTTTGAAAACAGGTAGCGTTTCAGAGGAAAGTTGGTGTTACCGTCGTGTGCTGGCATTCGCCAAGCGTTCATCGTACGCGACTGATTCATACATTCAATCAGAATGTATTACTTGGCACTCCGTATCAACTTTCCATAATTCTGTCAATTCAGCTGCAGCCTGCAGCTGTCTGAATTCCTGAAAGCACACACAAGGCATGTCTTCAGCACGTTCCCTGTGTGGTGCTCGCGAGTCAGTAGTTCTTAGTCTTGTTGAATGCGCTGTTGTTTCAGATAACCTGCTAGTTATTAAGCGTCTGGGAAATTCTTTATGTTGGTTGTTCAATAAGTTCTGCAGACTTTTTTCTTGGAAGTAGTGTTTATGGCGTCATGTTTATGATATGTTTCATGTTTATTTCAATCGAGAGGGTTGTGCTTCACTAGAACTAGTTGTGATGGGACTTGATTTTTTTAAATGGAGGATAAGAAAGTGCATTTTTGACACATGGCTTTAAGTGAGGTACAGCCTAAGGCCGACAGGGCACCCTATCACCTTCCTACCTAACAGAAGCGCAACAGGAGACTTGCAGCATATATTCAGATTTGGCTAGAAGCACTGGCATTTGTGAGCCTTGGCTTTCGTTCAGGAAATTACAGACCTTTCTGAAGCTGTTCCCTCTAGACGGCGATCAAAATCTTGGCCGCAGTTAGCGTTAGCAGGCATTTCACGAGTCACGGGCGATCGCTCAGCGGTGTAACACCGCCCATGCAACCGTTTCGCAGACGCATCCTTGGCTTAAAATGTTGAAAAAGGTGGATGTTTGAGTTCCCCACGAACTCAGTGAAAGAAACATTATCGATCGCATAATGTTCTGAGAGTCTTAGCTGAGATGGACCTCTCTTTCAGGGTGGTTACGGAAGACGAGGTGGTTTACAACAAAATTAGACACATTTGGTTATGGGGCGCTTCGGCTGAAACACCGCCATGCGTCGGTAGACAAGATTCGCATCCCAGAAAGGTCACGTTGAGCATTAGGTGGTAATAGCAGAGTTGATTCCACACAATCAGACAATAAATGTCATTAAATATTCCTCCCAACTCGATAGTTTGAAGCTGACAACGGCAGAAATCGATCAGAGTTGGGCGTTGTTTTTCATCATGATTTAGTGACAAGGCAAAAGCTGAATTCATTTGACTGGGAACGTACCGTGCTCTCCATACCTTTTCTTCGCTTCTCGACCTTTTGGGTAAGATCAAAGTGTAGTCTCCTTGCGCCGTCTGACACACCATCTGCTCCACTCTCTCCAAAACAATTTTGACGGAAGGCAATTCACTTCCGAAGATGACATCAAAACGTGCATGGGAAACCTTTTTGCCCGAAAGTCTGTTCAAGTTTTAATCCAGAACATAGACAATCCATCTACCAAGTTTCAATCAAACACGAAGGGTCCAACCATCATAACATTAAAGCTGTCCATAGTTGGTCTACTGTGCAGATTCCAATCTTAACTAACGCGTTTTGGCAAGTCAATTTCTGTTAAGGTCTAAGTCTGCTTAAAGCTAAAGTTGGACACTAGACAAATAGGCGCAGCTTTGTCTTCGAAAATGTGAACTTTTCTTTCAGCCATCAAACGGGTACACTTATTCTCGCGATTTGGAATCGGACCAATATTGTGGAAAGCGGATAACAAGATATGAGCTGTCAGAATTCTGCCACAAGTTACGTCCAAGTGAGTGGGTAGACCGAGGTTATGACTTAGTTAGAGCTTTAGGGACCCACTGTGATGACTGTTGTTGTACTTCAGAATGAACACCAGATGTCCCGGTTTTTCCGGAACATTCCGGTTGGTAGACATAAATTCAACTCTACCGCCGACACCTTAATTGCCGGGTAAACTCAGTGTAAGCACTGTGGAAACTTCCTTGAAATTGAATGGAACAATCCTTATTTCGTTGTTAATAAAAGAATCTATTTATATTTAAAAACTGAGTTAATTACTTTTCCCGGGTAAAAATCCCGGTATTTCCACATTTTTGCGATTTAGTATGGCAACCCTATCCATAACCCAGCCCTGCTGCTGCTGCAAGTCCTTCGATATTACTTGCACCTCTCAATTCAAGGACTTGATTGCACCAAAGCAGTGTCCTCGGAAGGTTCTCTGGTACATCATAAATGACTCAATCTTGAGCAGTGGCAGATGTAATATATGTTCCTCGGTTTCTCATATTCACTGCCCCTCATGCATATGTTGTCACTCGCTAATGATATTTGCTTCTTCATCATTCACTCAGCGCACGTACATAAGATTCTCAAACTGAACCATGCTTTTACTCTAGTGATTACACTTGGAAGTTTGGGAGCAAGAACCAGCAAATTGTGTAAAATGGCAGTAAAATGCCACATCATAGCAACAACTAACCACCTCCAATTGTAAAGGAAATTAATCACAATGGACCACTTTTTTTTAGTCTGAGTGCTCGAGTGTAGTGTTACAAACCTCCGACAAAAAAAAATAGAGTCCTAAATACACATGTGTGGCGCTGTGGGTAGGTGCGCCGCGGTTCAATGCCCAAATTTACAAGCTTTCATAACTCACAGCTGCACCTCTTTCAATTGACTGACAATGCTCGAAGAAAGTTCTACGCGTCTTACAAAAATTGCACGCACAAGACGAGCGATTGCTGGAGAAGCTAGGTCATGGTCCACTTCGGAGTGTTGCGTTTTGATTCAGAAAATATGGTTTATTTACGAGTGATCAATAGAATTGGGACGAAAGCGGCTAAAATACGTCTGGCGGTGAATGAGAGCAAAACGAAGTCCTCTAGAAAGGACATAGAACATCGAAGTCTAGGACAGAGTGTCACTAAGAGCGGCTATAACATCGAAGTAGTTAAGTACTCGTAAACAGTACGAACAGCATCAATACCGAGATCAAACAAAGAATAACTCTTGCCAACCGCTGTTTCCATGGGTTCAACAGGCAATTAAGTTATAGAGTCGTGTCTCGGAGGACCACGCTGACTTTATATAAGACACTGGTCATCCTAGTCCTGTTGTACGGCGCGGAGGCATGGACAATCTCAAAAGCGGATGAAGAAGTTCTTGGTTTCTTCAAGAGTTCTGCGTGCGATCTGACGATATTTGATTATTAGCCAGGTGTCTACGGATGCAACGCCTAATGTGGCTAGACAACTCAGCTCCGGCCCGAAGAGTCTTCGACTGGAGACAGCTAGCCACAGATCGCCCTAGCTCGAGGGACTTGTTGGTTGAGGCCCAAGTCCACCCCGGACTGTAGCTCCATACAAAAAAGAAGAAGATCAGTAAACCATTCTCAATGGAGACGGGAAAGAGAGGCTGCCCCTCAATTATACGCAACAGCAGCCAATTTTGCGTCGTCTGATTTTCTACAAACTAATATATTGATCGTCTACTTTGGACTCGGGCCTCAACCAATGGTGCTATTTCTGACTACTTTCAATTGCGTACACCAAGTCGGCAGAGGTCCTTCTCCACTCATGCTATGCGCCACTTTAAACGCAGGACTCCTCTTTTGCCTTGTCCCAGCGGCCCCCTATCGAAGAGCGCAGCCTGATTGAAAGCATTCACGATTCCTTAGATCATTAAGATCTCCCATCAACGTTGTCCGACCACCATGTCCGACATATGCGTAAGAGATTTTCCATTAACACTGAATCACGGACTTGTAATGTGATATCCAGCGTTAATCAGAAAATAAGCCGTATCTCTGGGTTTTCACTGTACTACAAAACTTGTTGAGCGCAACGTGATTTCAAATTAATCGGCACAGAAATTGCACTTAATCGAAGCCTACGTGTGCGCAGACGAAGAGAGATTGACTCCTTCTTTGGCACTCATAATCTGACAACGCACTGAAGGCGAAATCAACAATGTAGCACAGTGCTCTGCATGCATGCACGCTTGCAATTTGTGTTATTCGACACCTTCCCTCGGAGCGTACATCGACAACATGTCCGAATGAATATAAGGACAGATGTCAATTGCGTGGATATTTCGGTCAACAGATGCTATTCACATTATCATGTACGACAGCGTGTCTGTCTGTGCAAACGGGTTTGTCTCTTGCGCATGGATGAACAAAATCCTTGGCAATTCGTCCACAGCGGCTTAATTCTGTAAATCTGTCAGGCGTTCAACTAGCTGAGGCTGTGCAGCGAAAATGAACAAAACAAAATCGACTGTTGTTAGGGTGACAACCGCCGACATTCAAGAACACTGATCAACGACCAGATTTAATTAAGCGCATGACACCGACAGATGACCTACGGTTTGAATGAAAGAACTCATTGGCGATCCATTCCATTGATTGGGTTAATAAAACACTCCGTCGATGGGGAGGTACACCGTTTTCGACACCGATTTCTGTTTTCTTACCCCCTTCGAATTTCGGAGCCCATTGGATCGATTTGAGGGACAATCGAGGGACGTGAGATCAACTTTGATCATATTTTAGCGCGATCGGAAGTAAACACACACTCGCCTCTGATGAAGCACATGTGCTTGAAGAACTGCGGCAAAGATGAAAGCGTTGCGTGTTTTCTTTCCTCAAACTGAAGCACGTAAGTATACAAATGCGGAGTGCTTAGATCTATCGCACGAAATTGAGCTTGTAGATGTTGTCGGTTGGATGGAGTCATTCAATTCGTGGTTCGGATTTGATGGAGTTGTTCTAATCACATTTGAAGTGTCACCAGACTGTCCATGTTTAGCTGAAGGTCTGGTGTTTTGGAATCGCTTGACAATCGCTAAGTGTGTTCGAATCGTAAAAATTTACTTCAAATATAGTGATTCTGAAGTGGGTACGTGTCGAGCGTTTCGTGCAGATGATGGTCGACATAATAGTCCATCTGAGCGTACTCTCGGAAAAAACTGTCACGAAATTCGAAGAGACTGGGTCTGTTGGCGATGTCTTAAGAACTGCTCCCATTCGAAATGTACGTTTTACAGAAAATATGGCTACCGTCAGTTGAAGAATACAGAAATCTAACGATTCACAGCATTTAGGCTGTACAAGAAGGGAAATTATTAGAAAGGGTGTTTTCTTTTTAAAGACGGAGAACTTTAAAATGGCAACGTTGTTTTCAATGACAACTGATTTAACAGTTCTTGGTTGCTTGGAGCATAGCTTCACAACCTTTGAGCCTGTGCAGACCCCCAGCAACGAATTTATCTCTTGACGCACCCCTTTCAGCAGTGGAAATGAAGACGCGTTGTGGATTTGTAGTGGAATGATTATAAAGACGTATTTCTGAAGTTTTATTGAAAGGCCGTCGCGAACGTGCTTGACCACAGTTTGAGAATGGCTGGCTTAGAGGTTAGTTTGGTGTAGAAATGGATCATGAACGCTTACAAATTGTTCAAATTTAACCACAAAACATGGTTCAATTGGAGAAACTCGAACTAAAGCCATTGTCGATGCATCAGTACATCCAGAAGGGGGCACCGTTTTGTGCGGTTTATGGGCCAGATTAATTAATCTAAGAGAGATGATTACTAAATATTTTTGGATCTGGAGGCCAATGTCCGACGCGCCATTCCCATGCCCGAAATCATATTCGAACATTAATGCCACACAATTAGGCTAAGTTAGTTAGTAGGTGGCTTAAGATGCACTTAGGCCAAAGTAGGGCTGTTCGACTGCTACGTGGGTTAGTAAAACAGAGGATTAAGCTGGCTTACTATGACAGCCAGCCAGAGTTGTCAGTGAATTCTAGCACTGATTTGACTCGTGTTTCACTGAGGTCACCTAGATTTGCTAAGAAGTATGGCTTTCCTGATCGAGGCGAGTGCAGGGCAGTTACCGAGAATGTGTTACACAGTTACTTCATCTAGGCAGCTGCTGCAGAACTCATTTGAGAACAGTCCTTGTCCTTTGGCATGTAGACCTATTAGGCAGTGTCCGGTGATTATTCCCACTGCAGTGATCATTTTTGGATCTTTTTAAGGAGATTAGATTTGCTTGGTTTAGATTTGATTTGATTTAGTGCCTGACTTCCATCTGGCATTGACTTTTTGTTTACTGAGAATATTTAGCTGTAACTTGAAGTCACCAAAGGTTCCATAATCTGGCAGTTTTGTGGCGATTTTTGCGAGTTTGTCCGCTTCGCAATTTCTCCAAATGTCTCTATGGCCTGAAACTGTTCGGTTAAACCAAAAAAGCCACACAATTATCTGTTGTCAAACAAATTCAATTCCATGGTTATTCGAAGTCATTTTAGTTCTCCGCCTCGTAAAAACAACACCTATTTGCCGCCTATTTACGTCTTCTTCGCCTTTGTGTGGTGCTCCGATATAAGGTGGACTTGGACTTCAACTAGTTAACCTTTTTAGCACCCAATTAGCGCGATCTCCTGCTGGCAGTTGGTAGAGGTCCTTCTTCATTTGTGTGAAACACCTTAGGCACGGCGGCACCCGCACTGTGGTCCCGTGGTATGCGAGAGTTGAAAATAAATCTGGCACTTTTGAAACCGTGTACCGAACTTAATGAAATTTGGAACATAGTACAAGTACCACAAGATCTTATTGTGGTCGACAAATTTTAAGGGAAATTGTTTAAAAATGCAGAAAAATGCACGGCATTGCTCCACTTAAGCGCCTCGTTCTCCCAAAGTGATTAAAAGTGATTTTTAGTTTTTGCATCATCGATAGAGAATACTTATGGCTTTCAGAAAAAGTTGGTCTCCCGCCGGAGCCTCTTGGAGAATTGGATGGCGCTGCGACACACGAGCGATTCGAGGACATGGTCATCTCACGTGGAGATGGTGTGATCTGGATATTGTGCGATTTGGCCACGTTCGACATTTTCTGGTGGTTTTTTTTTTGTCTGAAGGCGCAGGTCTATCCGAATAAGCCACAAACCACAACGGCCCTCGAAGCAAACATAACCCATTGGTCGGCCTGATTTATGTGCCACAATTATGGAAAATTGGACATTTCAGAAGCGCGCCACCCGGAGAAATCGCGTGGCAACAATTGGCCTTTCAAACGAATGAAAAATGTCGATGATATCTCACACACTTTATTTTATTTAAACCTAAAGATAGGAAGCACATAATGAATGACTCTTTATAAGTCTCATTTTCAAGTCACTTTCAACTCTCAAAACGCACTTAAAATTCCGAAAGGCCTAAACAAAATCGAAACGCAGCTGTTATCCTTCCTTCTAAGATTCTCAGTTGAAAGAACACAAGTTTGGTCTTATCTAGATGGGAAGTGGTGGCCGACTACAGTCACACTTAGGCCACCCTGAAGTAACTCCTACTTTGAAGACCAGTACATATTTCCGATAAGGAGGCTGACGCTAGACGATTAGGAATGTGATAGTCTTATCTGCACCCACATAAGGTGAATGCTTGGCCACCTCATTAAGAGATAGGCGGAAGTTCAGGGAAGTCCTTGAGTTGCAGCCTGAACAAATGACTTCTTGAGCGAAGACAGAGCTTCATTTGTCCCTATTAGAGTCGAAAAAGTAACGTTCGCCTGAGCATCCACGTTACTGTTTGCTTTTGTTAAAAAAAAAAAGACAAACAGTCTACTTGAGCCTTTGCCGTTGTTGATGACAACTTGTCTTGTCTGTTTCTTGCTACCTTCCATCAGGATGTATGAGTATATTGTATTACTCTGCATTGAAAAATGATGCACACACCAAAGGGAATGAGGAAAAATAACGAAACCGTGTTTGTTTTGGAAAGTACCGTTTCGGTACAGAATGCAATGGCCCATCAAACATCAAAAGGTGGCGTTGATAAAAAGTCTGATCTAAAACATTGGTAAACAGAATGCAAAAACGGTTGGTGCAGTTTGAAGGCCAAATGTGTGTTCTTTAAGGCAAAGCTCTAGGTTACAAAACTTGCTTAAAAAATACATCAATTTTTGTAAATTTCAAAGTACCACATTTGCAATGGTGCAATGAAACGAATAATCTAAAGTAAAACAAAAATTTGGATTTCTAGTTTCCCATATTTGTAGAATCAAACCTGTCCCATTTGGCCAAGAAACGTATGCCATTTTGCGTATTTTTTTCCATTGTGGGACCACTGTTTGCTGTCAGCTGCGGTGTCCCACAAGCTCGGGGTAACCCTTATTGAGTTCGGCTCTCTTAACACGATGACTGTCCACGTGCAAATAAAAAAAAAAACACGTTACCTGAGTGCCAAGCGTCTTTTTGTGTTTATCACCTTTTTTGACTAAAAGAGTCCTGTTTTCTGGTGTTTTAGGCAAATTTCCACCGGTAGGTCATGTCTTTTTCAACGTGTCTTTTACAAAGTTTTAAGCCAGTTGACCACGGAATGCGTGGATCGTATCATCAGCGTTATAATGACCAATTTTAATACAACAGCGATGAGCCTAATTTTGCACTCAGTGCGATGAGTTAACAAGCAAAATTGTGGCATATAGGGAAGTAAACACTCGCAACCAATTGTCGAAAGATCAATCCATCCACTTGGGGCATCACCTCTACAAAAGTATGGCCATCATCGCTGTAGCCAAATATTAGTCCAATTTGTTGACCAAAAATAAAAAGATGATTCCACGACTCACACAACACGATCTATTTTGGCTTTATTGCAAGAAAAATCTCCCTGGACGAGATGTGTCGTGTTTTCGCGATGTGTACTGGTCACCAAGATCGTGTGACTTGCCGTCGTTGGATCAGTTTTTCTGAGGCTACACAGAAGGTCGTGTTTGTGCACGTAATTCGTAAGCGATTATTCGTGAAGTCATGCCCGATGTGAGTCAAAACAGTCATCAAATATCGCCTTGCCAGGATCAAGTCCTACAAGAACGCCAATGAAGGACATAGAGACGATATTATACACCATTCATGACGCCAAGATCTAAACAATATGTTGAAGTAAACATCCGCCCAAAAGTGTTTCATTTGAATTTCCTTTCGAAACCACAAACCGATTCGCTCCCCAAAACAAACTAAGTCGCAGCGATGACTTCATGGAGGAGGCAGAATTCACACCAAATCCCTTTAACTTGAACCAGATCATCTGGGAGATAGTCAGTCGGATGATCTCACACTTCGCGAATGTCTCAGACACTCAGACAGAAACTATCCGCAAGCGCGGCAGAGTAAGTGAAAGATTTGAATTCAAAGCAAAGATCCAAGTTTGGACACTCGAGACCCCATCAAGCTAATTCAATATTGGCTGGCAAAATAAGCGCACGGACTGCATGCATGGCTGTGCATTATAAAATCAGCGCAAAACAAACATGTGTACAGCGACACGGCCAGCGTGAGGCTAATCATATTGCGGGGCCAAGCCAAAGTTTGAAATTATTTAAACGAACGGCCTGAGAGTTGAGACCACCTTCGTGTTATTTTTAGACTTGCATTCACAAAGTGTTTCCACTTCATCTCTCACAGAAAAAAAGAAAAAAAAAAAAAAAACGCAAAATAATAATAAACTCACCTCACGACAACAAAATAGCCCAGCCGAAAACGACAAGACGAAGGGGTGCGCGATGTGTTTATTTGTTCGCGCCGCACTTCCCAGACCACGTTCTATTAAGCACACGCACGGATTATTCTTATTTTGCTATTTATCTTCTGCCTCTTTGGCAATGGCAAACACTTTAGCTAATATCTGTGGATTTCGACGGAATTAAAGCACAAACAATAATATTCACCGCCCGTTCACACTGAATTGAGAATCGTTCTTTTTTTGTGTACGTTTTCAACCGAAAATTGCGCAGCAAGCGATAGCTCGTCCGTTCGAATACGTTCACATGCGGTGCTAGACTAAAATATTCATTCACGCCGTTTCGGCTTTTCAATAAATAAAACCGCTGAGTCTTGAGCGCTGAGCATTCGATCGACGATCCCCCGAAAGAAGAGCGCTGGTCTCATGTGGGTGAGATTCGACTCGACGATTCGCTTGAAACCACAACCCACTCAATTGCCCGCTCGGAGTGGGGGAAATATTGTGTGCTTGTGTCTGGTCTGAATAAAGTGCACCCACCACCACCATGCCGTGCGCCGGAGAGCGATGAGCATGCGGGTAGTAAAATAGTGAATGTTTGAGTTGATTGGTGTTGTGTATGACGCGTCACTCGATGTGACACTCTCGCCGGCGATAAGGCAGAGGAATTCGCGAAAATACATCACACTTGCTCATAATTGACAATTTACTCGGCGCATACTCGGCGTGTTCGTAATCGCGCTGTGCGCGGTGGCTGGAAAATGTCTCATTTCCCCTCCGACAGATGCGTCATGGATTTTATTTTAAGCACGCTGAGCCGCAATGATTAGCTGGTCCGCTCCGTGGCGATGCACATGCTCGCATGTAAATGCATAGCACTTCAACCACTTGATGACGATCGTGGGAGGGCGCCATCCATCCATTCGGGGAACGATAATGGTTCCGTGTAAATGTGGACGGCGCGCTGTTGCGCTTTGATTACACCCGACTTTTTATTACATTTCCGAACTGACAGGCGGGGTCGCGATAACGATTTTCAGGTGCAGACCGCCTTATCGCACGGCAATTAGCTTGACACAAAGCATGATCTTGAAATTTATTTCCCTTAGCTTTTGTAAATGGTCAGTGGACGGGGGCGCGCGGACTGAACGAGCACGGGCGGTGTCTGAAAGGCATTCCTCGGGTCATAGGAAACGATATTTCGCACGGACAAGTAAAGTCACTTAAGTGGATTATTCTATGTCGAGCGATGCCGATGGTAATCGATTGTGCCGATGATTGATCACTTGTTGGTCTGTGCAGTGCTGTGCATGGTCCTTTGCAAAGCATACGGAAGTTTATCTTCCTGCGTCCATGGGTTGGAGGCTGTTTTGGGCCGTGTACGGGCATGCATTAAGTAGGAAATACTTTGAATGCACTTCGAAGGTGGGTTTTTGACGTTTACAAGCGTCTACGCACGCGGAGGGAATGGATTTTCGGACAGTCTTTGAAGTGTGACATTCAATGCCATCGTAGATCTTGTAGATCAACAAAAAGACCCGTTGTTGAGCCCGAGGGGCGCTCGATCTTACAAAGGGACAGCTTTCGCAACAGCCAGCTCGATACGAGGGTGAAGGTACATAATCTGCCCTTAAGCGGCCGACGCCTGCCTGCTGATGTCCCGTGAAGTTAAACGTGTTAGTCAGAGGGGTTGTCTTAGGCCTTGCCTTAAACTTTACAGAACAGCAAGAGTGCCGGGTAAACAAATTTAATCGTAAAGAGGGTGAACTTGATAAGAAAAGAGTTGACGACTGTCTAATCAAAACGATGCAACGAAACGGCAATGATCAGGTGATGGTCTCTGCAGCTTACATCCGGCAACTATTGGTTGTCATGAGAGCGGATCATTTCCTTATCTCCACCAGGCAGGCCTGAGCGAGGACTAATTGGCAATGATCGGACAATTGTGGATGGCCGACTTGATTACAACCAAGCTCTTGTTTGTCCGAAAGGACGTCGCTGATGTGCTGGACTGGTGATCATCAAAAAGGAGACATGCAACCATACAAGGCGCTTATAGGTTTTGTACAGAGAAGATCCAGGTTTACGAACAGGATGACTTGAAAGGAGACTCCCTGTTTGTCAAGAGGAAGGAACAAGAGCATTACATTCTATGGTCAAGTGAATGGAGCGTCATTAATGCGTGGGACTACAGTCCGAAGTGGACCAGGGCCTAGCTTATATGGCCACCCAATGAGTACATGCTTTTGTTCTAGTGGGTTTGTGCTTTCCTAGGGGAGGGGATCAGCAGTTTTATGCTGACTCCGAATGGCGATGTTTAAGAAGCTCGTTCTACTCAGATGTACACTCGAGCATAGAGTCGAGAGAGAGAGAAAGTTCTTGTCAGAAATTGAACCTACTCGTAGGAACTCAGTGTTGAAGGGGACTCGTCTCCCCAATAAGTCACCGTGGCCACGGAATGGCCCACAAAATCCTTTACCACAAAGTTTTTGTTAGGCAAAAATCCACTCTGTTCCTCTTAGCCTGGTTTTCGAGCACCCTTATTAACAATCACCGACATTATGATGGCTCTGGATGGCAATGAATGAATTGACAATTTTTGAAACCCCTTTCAATACTGCCCACCATTTGCCGCCCAACTCACACAGGTTTTGGATGAAACTTGTATCATTTGCTTGTTGTGTGGATTGGCATGTTTTCTTTGGCGCCCTGTTTGGATTTATTTTGTCGTTGAGAACACTGACAACTTTTATTTTTGCGACTGACGGCCCTGCTGTCATCAAGAATGCGTGGAATGCACGAAACCATCCTCCAAACAATTGCTAAAGTTGATTTCCGGAATGGCCTTTAAAGCACGAGCTATGCATCAGACATCACGTGACAAAAAGGATGGATGAAATTCCATTCGCTGAATCATCAAAACAACTTGTTGACAATGAAATTCACGTAAACAAGATCTCGTTACCCCCATGATCAAATCAACGCTGAAGACAAGAAACCAAATTCAGGTAAACAAGTTTGTTTACACCGCCTTATACAAGGAGAGCAGTCTGTGGCAGTCCAGTAGGAGATTCAGTTTCAGTGAATACGGACTGTTAAGTTAAAACAAAAATGTTTCATAAAGAAAACCAAACAACTTAATTTATCTTGAAATTTTAAGAAAATAAAATATTTAACAGGGACCGTCGTGGCCCAAACGAGGATATTATATAACTCGGTTTTTTTATCTACTCAATCGTGTCCGAACGGCAGCCTCAGAGCTGTCTCTTGAGCTTACACGGATAATTTGAAGTCACACGGTGCTAAACCAGCCGAATACTGTGGTTCTGGCTGACTTTAAATTTTGGCGAAATTGTCTTGAAATGATGCATTTTTTTTTTCAACAAGTTGAATGCTTTTGGAACTGAAAGAGATTTGACTGTTTCCAGGCCCCAAACGCCTTTCAAAACGATCTAGAGTCACACACATAAATGTGTTCCTTGGCGTGTTGCTTACCATTTGGTGTTTATCGTTGTCCAGGGCGATCTGTGTTGTCCACCAACCGTGTCCTTTTAATTATTGTTGCTACGCACCTTCTGGAGCATTCTCAACGTATTTGGAGCAGACATTTCATGCCGCAAACAAAATTGAATGGATTCTCTTTGCTCAACAAAATCAGACACTAGCGGCGTTCGCAATCAACAATTGGTCGATTCGATTTGCTTGACAACTGTGCTTCATGGCCCAAATCGTCAACGTAAACGCTCGTTACTACAAGTTGGCAAACTAATATCACGGTAGGCAGAGGATTTTTTTTCAATTTTTGTGCTAATTGTTGAGTGTGAACGGCGCTATTTTAATGGACGACATATTTTGTTGTAAATGTGTAACTAATGAAATTTGACACATATGTCAGTGGCTGTGCTCCCTACTTCCTTATCAGGCCAGGGAGCGTTTGACCCTGAGCTCTAGGTGCCTTCAATCACTGACGTTCCTCGGCAAGCTGCATCTAGTCATCAAGACCAAGTTGTCTTGCGTCCGCGATGACTTGATCTTTATATCGGGGTTCGGTCTTCCTCTCCTTCTCTCCTCTCATTCCTTCTCTCTTCCCGGGATCATTGTTGTCCATGGCCTCGATGTTTCCGAGTCTGTGCAGGCGTCATATTTTTGGCTTCGGAAATACATCCACATCTTGGTACAGCTCGTTGAGTTCGCGGTTGTTTCTTTTCCTCTACTCACCTTTCTCGCAGACGGGACCATATATCCGACGCAGATTTTTGCTTTCGAATGCTCCAAGAATCCGTTCTTCAGTTTTGCATATCGTCCAACTTCCGGCTACATACAGTGGGACTGGCAAAATAAGTGCTTTGCATGAATGTCCTTCGAGTCAGGAGTGCAGTTGTCTCGATAAACCGAATTAGCACCGGTTGCCAAGGCCGATTCTACGTCGGATTTGCACTAAGATGTCGTTCGTGGAGTTCGAGTTTGCCGAGTTATTCCTGGATCGCAGTAATATCCGCCTTTTTTCCATGTCGTCGCTGTTCATCCGTTGTCTCTTTCATAACTTATGCAACCGACCAGTCTTGTCGGAGTGGATATGCACCCTCTTGCCTAGGGCATTCGCTACATACATTGGTTGCTGTGAAGCTTGTCCGAGGTTGCATGTCAACCTGCGCATTAACACGGATCTTTGTTGACACCCCCGCCTAGTTGGGAGCAGCCAACAACTTTGCCATATCTGCACAGGCCCTGCCCACTCCACTAGCTGTGCCTATTACCTGCATTATGAAAATCCCTTGATCACAGTCAGTGGTGGATAATAAGTTTGGCTGTACCAAGTTCAAAAAACGACCTGATTTCTCGTTTTTCTTGTTTTTCAATTCTACTCTGAGATGGTTTGCCCACTTTAGTACTACCATTGGGATAAATTATGGTGTCCTCCGCATTTTCTGAGCTTCACAGACCTTGTTGCCAGTCAAGATGGATGGATATACTCCTCGTCACGACTCTGTAAAGTAAATAGGTGTGACCAGATAAGAACAATAGGAAAATAAATTCGCATGAAACAACAACTGTGTGAGATATGAAATTGATTCTGGCTTTATTTTGAAGCTATAATCATGTCATTTTATTTGAAACTTTAAATGATCGCCTCGACTTCTATGGGAAGGCGTCGGTCAAATGTTTGATGACTCGGTATCCAGAGTGTCTCAAAATGTCTCTCAATTTCCAAGTCCCACTTTCGACTTCTACGTAAATCAACTTCTTGTCTTCCGGAGGCTGAGAAGTCGGAATATTTGTATAACAGCCTTATTGAATGCCGCATATAATAGTTTGCACATAGACGAGCTATAGACAACGATTTTTGCCAAACACGATTCGTTAATCCATCAAAGTATTGCCGATGGCATCCTCAACAAAATTGGACCCAATCACTCCTTCCGCGTGAACGCCGCACCACACAGTGCCTTTGAGAGGATGTAATCCGCATCAGAGGCGGATTTTCAGTGCCCCCGCGGAATGTTTGCCCAGTAGTAGCAAATCGACGTCGAACTTCACGCTGCGCTAACACCCCCGACCGATTGTTGATCAAACAAATCGGCACAATTGTTCCACGCTCTTGCGGAGTATAGCGGAGTATAGCTGCTGTCTGGTTCACAAATATCAAATACGATTGACGTACGACGCCATTTGCAAAAATTCTAACATCTTCCGATTCCGAGAGGATGATTAATTTTGCGCCACCTTGTATGTGCTGATAATGAATTCATTGAACTGGCCACTCGCGGCTTCACAAAGTCGAAATCTAAAAAAAAATGCTTATATGATGTCACTACCGCAAAATTTCATGTACATTCTTACCGTACTTGTACATGCCCTCTGCGTGACATTTTTCGGTCACTTATCGCAAAACCGCCGATGAAAGTGCTTGTCGATAAAGAAAAATGTTTTTGCGGTGCTCTCCCATTAAAATACCACAAATTACCCCGAACTACAGTCCGACTTGAAGGAATTCCAGTTCTGGTGTACCTCCTCCATCAACGCCACAACATTCAGCTTCTGACTCCGATCTCGTTCCACCCTAATGGGGCCACTTCGCAGATCATCATCGTCAAACTGATGCGTACGAATGGAACCAATAAAATATTCGTCTGCATAAACATCAGTCAGCGAGGTCTCCTTGATCCCATTGCACTGCATCTGCAGCGCAGTCCCATTTCACCAACATTAATGTCCATCATCAGCGGCAGAGGACAATCCCCTTTCTCTCTGCGAGATCGACGAAAGAACCTCTTTGATCAGTGACTTGACATTGAAACTAGCCCCTTCCGGTTCTCAAATATTCACGCGACCTTGTCATGATTTATGTATGAGCACTCTTTCGGAAGAAACCGAAATGGAAATGTGTGCTTCTAAAAAGCAAAAGAATACGTAAACATCATGCGAGAAATTTATTAGTCATCCGAGAGGAGAAATAATTACGCTTTACACACTATGTCGCACGCAAGCTAATAATAGCCTCCTCCTCCTTTTTTTTTTTATATCATTTCAGTTCAGCTGGTCGAAATTCCCGTGTGTATTGAAGGCAGGGCACTGCCACGGTGGAGTGGCGACAGCCCGATTAGATAATGCCAGCACACTGCAAGACGCCGCTGGCCTTGTGTCGGGATCAGTGACCAACGATGCCCAGTGTTACTGCACAATTGAACCGTATGTCGATGCCAAATTCGATGTGCACATTCAGAAGATTGGCACCAACTATAAGGCTTTCATGTGAGTATGCCACTCAATTTGTAACGACTTAACGACTGGACGACCTTGGCTCGTTAATTACATACCTCTGACTTCTGCGACGATGGCAACTGCTGCTGATCATCAGCATTGCTTGTAAAAAAAAAAAACAAGAACCAGACATTTTAGCACTGAAACAGGTTCGTCTGGATCGGACCGTTGGCGTCGCCACGCCATGGTAATCGGCACAAGTACATTTAGCTCATGAGCCGACTTCCGTGTGTGCGCAGATGCGTATTTGTGTGGACAGGCACACTTGCAGCCACGCATCTCGATCTCGGAAGTATTGCTGAATCTCATCTGTCGCCTAACGCGGTCCGATATAATTCGATCATGACAAACAGCCCATGTGCACCGCTTAGACAGCTCAGCTGCGGGCATGCGGCTGTTTCAGTTTATTTAGTTCATAAAACATTTTCACAAGTATATACTTTGCGTCTAAGATGTATCGTCATTTCAGGCGAAAGTCGATCTCTGGCCACTGGAAGACGAACCAAGGCTCCGCCATGCTGGAACAGATCGCCATGACCGAGAAGTACAAGACCTGGGTGGACGAGGTAAGTCATTTATCTTCGAATTATATTAGAAACGGATTATTTCCTCAAAGATTTTTCATAGATAATTTTGAATAGTCCCCTGAGGGGGGGTGATCTCTCTTTAGATGCCCCAGATATGTTGTTGTTTGTTTTGTTATTTGCGTCGCAAGTGTGCACATAAAGGGTGTGCCAAAAATCGCACATGAAGCAATTTTGATGCGAAATCTGTGTGTGCTGAGTAAAAATGTAGTGATTGCTTTTATCGCTTGTAAGGGCATTGAAGCAATTTCTTTTTTACTTTAGTACTGCATTTAGTACTGGTATTTTTTTTTTTTGGAAAAATGAGTACTAAAAATGTTCTTCAAAACTATTTATTTTTTTATTTGTTCACTTAATGGCTACAAATAGCAAAAGAAACATCCTTGTCAACAACGGAGAAGCCTACCTGGCCATGGCTCATGAATAGCCGATACTGCTCGGATAAGCATGAGCTTTATGGACTGAATATTTGGGCGTCGCCTAGCACAAGTCATTGTCTCTACCCACGTACCACAATTGAGAATTCAGTTTTGGGCTTCCAGACGGCCATCAATCCATCTTTGGAACGCTGCTTTTTAGCCAAGTTCATGTCGTTTTTGTCCTTTAAGCGGGGGCGGAGCCTTGTTGGAAAGTCCACGGTTTGTTTTCGAATAGTATTGTGCTAAGAGGCTTGACAACGCCCATGTTTGGCAAACGTTCGCTGAGATGTTAACACCTTTCTCGTAGAAATGGAGCTTTGTGACTTCATCTTCTGATTTCAGGCCGCGGCCGTGGCTGTGCGCGCCCATGTCGTAATTTGTACGTCCAATTTTCACATAGTCTTCGCAGTACATCAGGCTGTAAAAAGGCGCTGAATGTTGTCTTCCAAATCCAAGTGCTGTACGAGAATGTTAGTAATCATGTCTGTGTACCGATCGCAGTTGAGTGTGACATTCTGACCGTCATCATTTTTGAAGATATGTGGCTTGATAGTTTGAGCACGTGACACAAATGTCCGCACTATCACGACTTCCGAGGCGTGCCTTAAGTGTGATTCCATCAAGTAGAGTCCCGCTTGGCAGACTCAGGACGAAGTGCTTAGACCAAGTTAAAAAATCACCTGGTTGCGCATGGGCATCTAATGAGGTAGAGTCGATGGCGAAGGATCGAGTGGCCTTGAGATCACCTTTAGTGGATCATGCGGATCAGAATATGACGGTGAAGCCCACCAAATGGTGACTTTTTCTAGATGTAATGGTGTGTCGGCAGCTTAACTGCTTGTAACACGTGCTAGCGCTGTGTATGACATCCAAGGTTTCGCTTCAAAACAACCGAGAACTGTCAAATCAGCTGTCACAAAAACCAAAGCTGCCAACTTTAAGCAAAACGCCTTTGAAAAAAAACCACGCTTTACATACAATACTTGGAATAAGGATGGCCTCTACGGCTTTGCGAGCACATGCACGCTCTTTAGACGACACTCTTGCACGGATGTGCCTGACCTCCTTACGTTCATATGATTTGCCCAAGGTTTGGGTGATTCTGGGCTTGATTAGGTGAGTAAAAGAGCTTTTTCCATGTCTAACTTCGGTAGGTAAGTAAAAGTGACTAGCATTGCTTCCTAACCATGCTGCACTGAGACGCCAGATTAAGTTCATTGCCACATTCGAGCTTTAAATCCTGGACCTTTCTGCAGTTCTCACTGTTTCTGAAATAATTTGCTGTAAGCATTGTGACCTTTATACGTCCACTTCTGTCCCATGGTTCCTGGATGAGTCCAAGGCCAACCGATTATCAAGGGTAGAGAACGCGCCCTTAGCGTAGTTTCGCCTTGATGGTGTTCAACGATCCTCCAGCGAGGAGGATGGCCAGGATGGTTTGATCGCACTTTTGGCATGCCCCGTGAATGGAGGTACTGCTGAACTCTAGAAGAGCTCTAGAAGAGCTCAGAACTCAATCTCTCCTAGAGTTGGACAGGAAGCATATGTTCGATTTTATTTAGGGCAGCCTACATCTGCTACTGGTCGATCCACATCCTTTCTTGCTACTTCGCCGGATCAATCGTTGCACGGGATACAGTAGTGTCTGAGGACCCAGCATAGGTCTTTAGCTTTTGCTTCTATCCGCAGTGTATCGAGAGCCGGAGGACCAGAGAAATCTCTGTCAACCTCTAACTTCATTCGATTTGAAGCCATCCATCTACATTTCTATGGCAACCGAGTAACGGACATTATCTACGTCTAACATAAGTCCCGATAAATCCATTTTGATGCCAGTGGAGGAAGAATGTCCCCATGCTACTTTGTTTGTTGTGGCATTTAATCGTGGGCGATGTTCAGCCGCAATCGCGTTCTACAGTGTATAGTAGGTAGGAAGGAAGGTGATAGGGTGCCCTGTCGGCTCTTTAGGCCATAACTCACTTACCAGTGCCCGGTAAGGACTCCTATTTGCATGCGTTGATCGTTACGATTAAGACAGATCAATGATGTTGATCTCTTTTTGCTCAGCGTCGGTCACAGACCACTCGCTGTTGCTCCCGCACTCAGGCTAAGCCATTGAGCTCTGGCTATATGCAGAGCTTCGTGTTCTAGTTTCTTCCCATTGCTTCCCATTTTGCGTACGGGATGGCTAGAGATACTTCTTCGACAGATTATATTTCCATTGTCGTGGAGATCATGAAGAGAAGCGTTTTCCCAATGTTCGATTTCTCAACTGACAAAGCAGCGACTCCTGCATGTAGACATGATAAGTCGGCAAGTCGCATTTTCACACCACTTCAGGCCAAAGAGTCTGAGTGATTTAGTTGGAGAAGTCAGAATAACACCTTGTGTTCACCGACTCCCGGATCGCGTCCTTGACCTTGAGGTGGCATGATACATTGGGTTGCCTAGAATATGTCAATATCAGGTTTCCTTTCCTGGCAAGTTCGTCAACTATTTCATTGCCAGAGAGCCCTGTGACGGAGAACCAACTGAGAATTATCGAGCGCTGCGTACACAGAACTTTTAGTCCTTCCTGACTCGACGGCTTAATTCCACGGTCTAGTGATATTTCCAACATTGCTATCGTTTTGGCCGTTCCTTTGACTGTCAAGAGGTCCGTGTGGAAAACACTGCCATAGTCTAGAAGTCTGAGGAGGTGCTCAGAGAAAAAGGCCGCGCCAGTTCCTGTTCACATCTTTGTTCCATCAGTGTACACGTGGGTGCCCGTGTGATTGGTGCGCTCGTGAGTCTTTCAAAATCAAGTCTGGAGTCGTTTTACAGTTTGATTTATCGATTGCTTGTCTAGAATACTAGCATAGACTGGCTGGACTTAGCTGGAGACGTCTGCATGCAGATGTGAGTGCAGCAATATTGCCTCCAAGGCGGTTGTTAAGGTAGTGTTAATTGCACCTATTACAATCAAACGTGCAATGTCTCTATATATTGGTTAATGAATTGAGGACCCGCATGATCTACTAAACGGGTCACGGGGGCATAGCACGCACGAAAGGTCTTCAGGCCATTCGATCGTCCGCCATCGACTCTAACTCATCAGTGGTCCAACCACGTCGTCCTGGGTCCGCTCTAGTCGCTCTACCCGATGGAGTCACATTTAAGGCACGTCTTGGAAGTCGTGATGAGGGGGACATCACGTGACCAAGCCATCGACATTTAGCCCTTTCTGTTCGAAGAAGCAGCTGCTCAATGTTGAGTTCCTCGCACTCTGCCATGTTTCTTACCCCATCACGGCGAGTAATTCCCACAACACCACCTCTGCAGCTTGCATTCGCGATCTTATTCTTTCGGTCATTACCCAAATTTCACGGCCATAGGTGAGAGTTGGAATAAAAACTGAGTTCAAAACTGCTAAGCACCAGGCTATGGTGTCACAGGCCGGACTGGGTAGGATATTTGCCAAACTTTCGGTTTCTGGAACAAGTAACCTCAACATGTTGGATCCAAAGCTGTCCCAAGCCGAAAACCTCAGTTTCCTGGACAGTCAGACAGTTTCCTTCACTTTCGTCTTGGAAGATAAGTGGGGTGAATTATGAGAAATCTTTTATCTTAGTCCACTTGTTTTTGATCCACATCTACAACCTGTGACTGTCACCTGTCACGCCATAACTGCCCGAATTTTGAAACGCCGTCATCAAGTTGCTAGCCTTACAGTTATGCTACTGGAATGCGATAGTGACTACCTCTTATTCCACACTACACGCGCATAGATGATCTGGCATCTCACGATGGCCACAGCTCTGCCCACAGTCTGGGCATCCTGTTAGTCACGAGAAAAAAAAAATATTGTAATTACTCGCATCCCACGTCTGTGCTCGACTCGCACTTGATTCATTTCAGTTCTCGTGTAGCGTTAACAGCTCATTCAGATAAAAATACAACTAATTGCATTTTTTTATTTAGATTTCCGAATTGTTCGGCGGAATGGAAGTGTGCGGCGTATCGGTTGTGGTCGGCAAGGACGGACATGAGTTCATCATCAGCGCCTGTGACTGCACGTTCTCGCTCATCGGTGACACCCAAGAGGAGGACAGGCGTCAGATAGCCGACATTGTTACATCCCGCATGCAGGTGAGCCCCCGCCAACTAAATTCTCATTTTTTCCCCAAATACTCAACCCATTCGTTTAGAATGTGTGCCGACCAGCAATGGCAGCAAAGGCCACCTCGAGATCATCGGTTTCGTCGCGAGCTGAGAGTCCCAGCGAAGAGATGCCCCAGGCCCCGACAGGTCCTCGGCCAGCACCCATGGGAGGACCACCACCAATTCCCGAGCGCTCCTCCCCAGCTGTGGGCTCAATTGGACGTCTCAGCAGCCGCAGCAGCATCTCAGAAGCCCCCGAGGAGGCCACAGACAAGACATCAATGGCCGCCAATGGACGCCGCGACTCGCAAACTTCGCAGGCCTCGAATGTGTCAAGCGCTTCCAAAGCATCGCAACGTCCTCCGCAAACCCAGACATCCGTCGTTGAGGATGCGGAGGACACTATGAAAAACCTCAGGAAGACATTCGCAGGGATATTCGGTGACATGTAGGAATTAGCAAACAAGAAACGTGGAAGGACCACTAGTGACACGGGCACCTCCTTCTTGGGCAAACAGTTCTCGTTTTCTTCCGCCAAGCCGGATGTCATCGCGTCCCAGCCTACCAAGCCAACATCAGCCTCGGCCAGCGACTTCAGTAGGATTGCCGAGAATATATCTTCACAGTGGCCCAGCCACGCAAAGGATCCAATCGGATCCACAAAGCCAACAGTGCCACCACCCGTAACACACAGCAACACCGACACTGGCACCAACAAACCTTCCAACGTTTTGCAGGCTTTTGAAGAGGAGAACAAATACAAACCGGTGACAAACTTCGAACCTCAGGAACGAGTGAATCCATTCAACAAGGACGCCAAGTCGTCCGAAACCTTCGCGGCCACATCCATCTACAACAAGTCTTCGTCGGCAACTCCTCCTCCGTCGGCGACAGCCAAGGGTCCCGGCAAAAAGTATGAATACGAGAACCCATCACCGCCCCTAGAACCACGGAGCGAAGCCTTCGGATCAACTGAGTACAAGCCACCAATGCCGACGCACAGTCCGAATGTCGCCTCCAGTTCTAGTGGCTACACTTCGCAGTCGGCCTCGCATTCGGCCAGCCCCTCAAATGGCTACAGCAAGGCGGTCGACCTCAAGACCACCTATTCCCGGACAGAGAGTGAGTACTTCAGTGGTTACGACGATGTGTAATCCCATCAAACATCCAGCCAAGCAAACTAGTTCTATTTTTGTGTTGCATGAAATATGATACCCTTTTTTTCTCCTTTTTTTTGTAAAAGCTACACATTCGCTTTGGAGTGAAAATGTTCACGTCTTTCAAGATCTTGTGATTAACTTAATTCTTTCTTATTATATCCCAGGCTAGCTGTGGAACTAAGTTAGAGCAGCTTTCGTCCTCGATGGTACCGAGCACGCTGCGCAGTCATCAAGACCAAGTTGTCTTCCACTAACGATAACTAGCTTGTTCTTCGTCTCACCAGGAGGCTTGAATTCGGAGACCCAGTTAAAGAACATTGACGTTGATGTACCGAGCAAAGTATGGTCGACAGATTCGGGTTCGAGCGAAAGCTAAAGATGCGATGTCTTCATCCATGACGCTGCCTTAAGCTGGCTTTAAGACCAAAACGCGATCACTTGGGCTTTATACCAGATCCTCGATCTTCCTCACCTTCTTAAAGTGGACGGCTCGCATTTGAATACCCTCTGGTTCATGGGCCGAGCAGGGTACAGTCGACAGATCATTGCCTTTCGGACTGCAGCCACGTCTTTGTACAGATTACAGAGTTGGCGGTTGTCTTCTCTTGCAATAACCTTCCTTACAGACAGGACCGAAAAATCCGACTCAGAATTTTCCTCTCCAACGCAGCAAGAATTCAACTATCGTCAAGGTTGCTGCCCCAAACAGCAGGACTGATAGAATAAGTGCTAGAACATAATTTTGGTGCTTCGGAAATGAGTATCGACCCAAGTTGATTAGACAAACTGAAGTGGGACCGGTTGCCAAGGTCGATCCTGCGTCGGTTCTCAAATAGAATGTCATTCGTGGAGTTCATCTTCAGATGCTCTGGTTTATGGCCCACCCGAACATAGCCATGACAAAGCTCTGATGGCAAACCATCTCTGGCTGCGGCTCTGTTTTTTTTTCTTAGAAGTGCCGACTTCTCCAACAAAAATTGGTAGGAATCATTCATCGACTACAATTGGGATTTCGTCATTTCACACCGTTCTCCTCTGTTCATGCTCCTTAAGAAAGTGCTGCCAACAAACCCACTATTTCTGGGGGTCGGTGGACATTTTCGGAGCGACTGCGTCCTTACCTTATAACTCACTGCCAGACTTTGGACCTCCCGTTTTCTTCTTGCCCCTAGACTCTTCGATATCCTTGAGTCGGGATGGGTCGCAAGAAAAATGGCTTACGCATACAAAATTCTTTTTCTCCCGTCTTCTAGACCGATCGTATACATCTTGGTGCTTTGCAAGAGGCCCTTTTTTTGCCTCACTTCGTAGTATGTGTAGTCAGTTGCATGTTTTCTGCGCATACTCTGCGCACTGTAGTTTCAGCTACCTCCTTCAGCAATATAATCATATGTTGTTAACGTTTGTGTTGGATGAAGGATCGGAGAGCGTCTATTTTAGTTACGCATTTCTAAGGCATTATCGTCTAACCTAATGGGCTCTAAAATCGTTAATTGTTGCTACGTAGTCCATAATCGCTTGCCAGTGACAATAAGGTGGATCCCCGGACACAAGGGACAGGTGAGCTCACCAGAGCTGGATTGGAACCTGCGTTCATAGATCCCGAACCGTGCTATAACGTCAATTGGATAACAGCTAAAATACTGATTAAACTGACTGGGAAAACAAACTTCGCTTAGATCACAGGACCAATGAGGTTGGTATTCCTATAAGGAAAGCCTATGCCTCGACAAAGAAAATATACGATTGCTAACAGGCTTTCATAAAGGAAGTATTACGGCCTTTTTTATTAACTAAAACCCTTCGATACAATAGATCTTTTCAGGTCGAGGTGTCGTTGCCATGGCGGTCTGAGTTGTACAAGAGGGAAAACATCTCTTTTAGTCGTAGGATCGAGTTGGTGTGTCAGGAGCAAAGCGTCAAATGGTGCAGGGTTCTGACTTTGATTGTTATTGGTCAATTTTAGTGCTTCTTCTCGGAAGATAACTTCACCTGCGGTAGAATCGGCGAAGGCGATTTGCGATAGTTGATTACCGCAATCGTACTTTTTGCTCTGCGTATAGTGATTGTCAATTTCAGAGTCCCGGGTTTGGGACCGATTTCATGTGACGCAATAGTAACACTTAGTTATTATAATTCTATTCACATTTTTCATCAAATACGAATCAAAGGAAAACTCAATAAAAAAAATGCACCCATAGCCAAGGCATGCAACAATATTACAAAGCTATTCAAAAAACCCGCAAATCCTTGCAAGAAAAATCGAAACTTGGTTATAAAATGTAGGAAATAAATCCACCAAGTGGAAGTGATGCGACTTTGAGGCATATTTTTTGCGATAGCGTTACTCAGAGCGGAGTAAAGTTGATAGTCGAATGCGAATATTAAAAAAAAAAACAGTCAACTATCGCCTTAGCCGATTCCACCCCTGTATTTTCGCTTGTTTATATCCACTTGGTACAAATTCCCAAAGCCAAGCATGCACGCACTGTATTCTGATCGTCCATTTATGAAGCTATTTTGTTCTTCGATTTGGTGTCATTTGCTACCAGAGCCATTGCAGCCGCTTCCGTCTCAATGTCGCCTAGCGCCTCTTTAACGACTCACTGTTGTGATCCCATCATCAGTCATCCGCATATTTTGGCAATTGTGCGGACATTCAAAGATCGTCACTCTAGTGCCGATGAGTGAGTGGCCAGTGGCCGGGGAGTCTTAAGCATGATATTGAAAAAAACCTGACAGGAGTAAAATCTGTCATTCTACCTTCAGGTAACCTTTACATAGTTAGCACCTTATATATAAGTTGCGACGCATTTAGAGACTCCTGGATTTGATGCCGAAAGTAAAAATATGTGACCGTACTTATATAAGGGTAGTTAGGTAACAGTAGCTGACTGCAGAAGGCAGTCACACTGAGGCCAGAGTAGGCCCATTTTGATACCAAGCGGACTGACTTCTCCTACCATTGGAACCAGTTGGTGCCTGCAATGAAGCGATTTAGTTGGTTTATGCTGGAGCTGAGGTGTATGTAAGGGGTAGTTAGAACAAGAGAGAAATTTAAGGATGGGGGACTGACGAAAGGACTGACGACGAGTGTTAGAGATGCACAGCATTGTGAGTGTGTTCCACAAATGGAATGCGTACTTCTAGTTACCCAAAACTCCCCTAACAACGTTTCGTTTGGCCAACTCTGGCCATCAAATGGATCAATCAAATAAAGATGACACTCGATACAATGAAAGAGGAGGCCTATGACGAATGGCAATTAGAAAATGAGTATAAAACCTGCCACCCACAACTTCTGTGCAATGCACAAATTAAATCATTAAAATCGTAGTGTCTCGCAAGAAACTCTCTTGAATTGGGAGCAGCGTTGCACAGGTCACATGAAATTGTACTGGTTGCCTTCATAAATTAGGTATGCCCACGTAGAAGACTCACAATTAGTTTAGGAGTTTATCCAATTATCGATTTACTAGAACTAATTAGAGCGATCGAGACGAGTTGACAACTTCGCACAGTGATTGCTGAATGCGTGCGTCTAAACAACTTCCACAGCAATCGTGCTAGTTGTTGATCTCTCAATCGAGGGCAGTCGGTTTTGATCTTGTTTTTTGTATCTTAATCAGCGGCAAGAGCTATGCGCATGTACGCCATGGAGGCCACAGACTGGAATGTGTCCAACACCACAGCTTCAGTCATCAACCATTGATGACTGAAGCTGTGGTGTGTAGTCAGTCATGTCCTGTCTTAGTGTAGGAAAGGCGGCCTTTACGCACGCTAAATGGTTCGCAAGGTTTTTCAATGTTGTGGGTAAGGGATGTGAGACAAAAGGGATCACAAAAAGGAACTCACACTCATTGAAAAATCTTAGGACGAATTTAACACGTGTAAAAGATGTCTTTCCCGCACCACCAAAGCAATATAGACACCACGTGATTAGCGACAGTGCCTTTAAACTGGTTCAACTCTGTGTTGCCTGTGCTGTAGAGGGTAGGTATGTGTCCTGACACGAACATCTTTCAAATTTCATAGGCCCACCACTCTGTAATCACTGACAATGCTCAGAGGGTAGGCCTGTTAGGAAGAGGTCCTCAAGCTCAAACAACTGTGATACGCCTGCGGCCTGCACTCTTGAGAGAACAATACCAGGCGCCATACGAGGCTGGGTCCATGGGATATGTTGCCCGCATTCCACAATCTTATCGTCAGAACAATCTTTTGGAGCTTCCGCTGTCGAACACAAACAAATCTCGATGATTCAGTTATAACCCGCAAGGAATGCCCATGCTTACCACGATGACGACGACATTGTTCTGAATAACATCAAATGAAGTGAGCTCGTATTCATTGCTCGCAAAAGTCAGTCTAGTCACTTGGGAGGCGTGTAACTATGTACATACAACATTCCATGCTCGTTAGACCAAGAGGAAGGCACGCAGCTGCTTGCAAATTTCTGATTTCTTTAGAACGCAGTTTAAGTCGTCGATCTAGGTCGAACTAGGCGAACAAACACATGTTGAGTCGGTTGTACAGCAACACAGCCATTTACTGGCCGAAAACTGAACCTCCCACTTGGTCATAAATCCAACTAAGGAACGTGCCAAGTGTACGCCAAATGAAATTTGGATACACATTTATTACTCATTAACGTTGTGTCTGTCTTCCCCGCGGTGCTGATCGATTGCGCCGGCAATCAATGACTCACGGCTGTGTACGAAATTTCGATTTCCAGTCACGTTCGGTATCAATAATATGAAATCTAGATGTTCTCCGCCGCGCCAGCCTGCAATGTCTTGTCCATGCGTGGCTTGACAAACGATGACTCCTGCTTTCGTGAATGTCAATTATGTCATCCCGTGACATGCGAACGATCATGAACCACTTGCACTTGAAGGATTTATGTTTCTTGTGGCGCACACCCTGGCGGTGATGTGATCCGATATTATCGCTTCTTGTCCGTAGTTAACGCGAAGTGCAAATATTTCATGCAAAATCCAAATCAATAAAAAAAACCTCAAATTCTACTTTCTTTGCAGGCAATGAGAAACCCTCCGATTTAGATATTATCTTCGGAGACAATAAGGCAATAATTGGAAATGGCAAAATCACCCGTTCCGGCGGTTCTCTATCCGATGCGGACGTCATCTTTGGTGGGCCCACAATGCGTACCGATCGATTTGCCGCATCGAAAAGTATGAGCGTCACATCCGATAGCCGAACCACAACCGGCTCTAGTTCATACAAGATCTATGAAGGCATTCAGAATGCAGCCTTTCAGGATTTCGATTCGAATGCGGTCAAGTCAGCCGGCTCCGATGACGATGATGGTGATATTGATTTGAAATAAGCTCAACCATGTCATTTCGTTATCTTTTTTTTCTTTTCTTTATTTGTTTGATTGTTTTTTTGTTTTTTAGTTTGTGAATGATCATGTTGTTGCCCATTTCTCAAAAATCATAAAATAACTCACCCATTGAATCGGTTCTGTGGGAGAAACGTAAAATTCAAGAATCATGTTGCCGCCTCCATAGTTTCCTGGTTTCATTCAATTTCTAAACACCATCGAATGGAAATAAACTCAACAAATTTCAGAAAGAAATACGCTGAAAAATGAGAGTGTAACACACATTAGTTCAAACTTTCAAAATGGATACCCACAGATTTATCGAATGTGAACTGAAGAAAAAACAAAATGACGGATGATCTTCTTAAGAATGTGTGCTACAACACGTTTTATGAACAAAAGTAAAAAGTTATAATAATTAACAAAGTCAATATATATATATATATATTATACATTCATGATAAAATACTATATAATGTTACATTGTATTGTTAGTTGATATATGTGTTAAAGATACGCACCAATAAAATAAAGGAAACAAAAGAATATACATTGTTTAAATAAATTTAAAAAGACAAAACAAAAGTAACTATTAAATAAAGAAAACTTAGATAATACAAAACAATGGAAATATGTTGATGTTATACAAAATTCATATAGATATGCATAATCAACAAAATACATTCAATTCATTTCACTTCATTCGTGCGATCCATTGTGCGCATTGAATTGAAAGAAAATAAATACATACTCCCATACATTCGTAGTTCTTTACAAAAAAAAAAAAAAATATCATACATGACAATATAACGAAGAAAAGTACATTTTTTTTGTTAGAAAATATACAAGTTTATATACACACACACGCAAAAAAAAAAAAACAAAATAAAAATATGCAAGGTAATGGGTGTTGTTATTATATAGTATCAGAAAAATAAATAAAAAAAAAGGATCTAAGCAGTGGAAGGCCATTTACAACGAATGAAGATAAAATTTGTCAACAAAAAATTTCAGAACCACGGCCACGAAAGAAAAAGAAAAGAAAACTTAAACAAATAAAATATATATAAAAATTCATTCAACATACTACACTGTCATAATTTATATTTCCTTGAACTGTTATACTATGCAAGCAAATAAATCGTTATTAATTCTGTTGTAATGTAACTGTCGCGAGGACACGAGTGCATTGATCAAGCGCACATGTAGAAAAACCTATGCTATTCTACCTGTTACTCATGCATATATATTATATGTAAATAAAGGCTATGTGTAACTTAAAATATTATTATTGCATAAGAAAAACAAAACCTAATTAGTTGGTCGACACTAATGTCCGACTTTATGTGTTGAAAAAGCAGCAAAAAAAAAATTGCACTTAAATCAGTTAAGCCGACATTCCTAAAACTGTTCTCCCAAGCCCAGAGTTTGCAAAATACTTTCTTCCAATCGAAAATTCGCCATTTTTACGGCCTGTTTCAGTTTAAAACCTTTCCTCCTTCATCTATACACTATTCAATGTTCAACTTACATGTTTCATATCCTTGCAGAGCATTGCGCAACTTAAAATAAATTTCCTAAACCAAAAAAAAAAACCAACATCTGAAGTAAGAAAAAAAAAAACAAACAATATTACAAAAACTTCACTTACTATCTTTCTGTGGAAAAACAAAAAAAAAGTATATATACAAAAAAAAACAAATATTAATCAATACTCACATGTTACTAAAAAAAAAAAAAATGAAGGAAAAATTCACTTTGAAAATGTATTTTAAACGTAAAGCAAAAATATATATATACATGTATACATAAATATTACAAGCCATGCTTACATACATATATTCCAGAATAAATTGCATTTTTAATGAGTCAAAGAACGTAGCTTGTTGCGGCAAGGGCAATAAATGCTCGGGATCATTGAGCGCGCTTACATCATCATCAAGTTATTATGTGTTGTGTAAACCCAAGAATATATACCGAGTTAAATAAAGATGAAATTTTTAAATTTACTATTGGTGGTTGTTTTGTTTTGTTTCTTTTTTTTTTTTTTTTGTGCAACATGGGGGCGGTGCCGGCAGTCAAATGTTCGATCTCATATAAAGTGTGCTTCATTAAGCGCTTCCTATCTTTAAATTTGAAGAAAACAAAGTGTGTGCTTAGAGAAAGGAGAGTAGTCTCTCGTCGCAGATGGCTAGGTCATGTACGCGCCGTCCTGTTAAAACCACATGTCGTTGGTGTCCTTATTATCCAATTTAGACCAAAAGAAGTTGGTAGTCATCGATGAGGGCCTGGTCAATGTCGTTCTCAAAGACTTTTTCTGTATCCATTGGACGCTCTTGGACGTGGATTGGTATAGTTCCACATTCGACAGATTCATCCAGAAGCAGACTGAATAAATGACAGCCAATTTGAGAGATAAATCTTCGCAAATATAGCCACTATCAACAGTCAAAGTTCGGAAGTCCCTATAGGAAGACTCAGTTTCGCCAACTTTTCGAGTTAATAACAATGAACAGAGAATAGGGCCATCTAACAACAACGTTGTCAGATATAAAACTGATTCTGGCTTATTTTCGAAGCTATATTAATGCCAACATGTATAGAATAGCACATAATTTATACGGATGCTTCAGATTCGCTGGCTGTGGTTCGAGGTTGGTCCAATTTTTGAAAGCGTCTCGAATGTTGGCCTCGTGCTCGTATAAACTGGTTGCCTTGACACTATCCAGATGCAGTCGCAGCAACCTAATTGTTAGACCTACAATTATTTACAGTGCAATAGCATTGACTAAGAGAACCAATCTGATTAGAGCGAGAGTAAGTAACTCAATAAAGTTCAAAGGTTGGCATGCCTCAGTATTACAGGGGCCATGAGAACTTTCCCCAAACTGCGGCTATTGGAGCAGACTCTGTAGCTGACACAATGGCAAAAGAAGGGATGGGAAAAGATAAGTGCATTACATCGGGGCAATTCGATGCACTAGTCAAAATCACTTTTGGCCATTCCGATGGATGATGTGTTTAGAAAATTCAATTTCCGAAAGAAATTTCCCATTAAGTTCAGCAAAAAGGACTATAGCAATGAATCCATAGTCCACAGACTTAGCAACTATACCGTAAAATGGTATACAGACGGATCATATACCATTTGGTCCACGGACAAAATACAATCCACAAATCCATAGTCAAATGCACCTACATCCTTCAAGCGGAAATCTATGCCGTAGACAAATGCTTTCAAATCAATCTTGACAGGAACTATCACTGCGACATAGAAACAATGTCGGACATTCGAGCCGCTTGCATGGCATTAGACTCCTACATCATCGAATCCAAGGTCGTGTGGGATTGCCTACAGAAGCTTAAAGTAAAACATTCCTGTATACCTGCCCATACGAGGATAGAAGGCAATGAAATGGCCGACTCCCTAGCTGTAGGAGATCATGTCCTCAGAGAAGAATTCAGGGAAGTAGAAGAAAGGAATTGGACACAAACTTGGAACAAAGTTTATGGTACGAAACAGTATCCCACGATATTGAAAATTTCATCTGAAAAAATCCACAGTGGTTAGGAACCCAACTGCCACAGCAGCCTAACTTGTTACCTACGACTTCTGTACATATGTGCGTATGTTCTGCGTATGTTGTCTAGTGTCTATTAATCGAATCAAATAAATTTGGAGCGCATTCAATGCCAATCAACAGTGGTTAGTAAGGGATTCTCACTCATTTTCTTAGTTCATCTTCCAACTGCCACAGCGACCAAACAGCTAAACAACTCTTAGGTCAGCATAACCGAAAGAGGTTCCACGATGCGACGCATTGCCTGTACACTGAAGCCATGATGATGACAACACGACAAAATTCACGCTACGTATTTACAATTAAGTCGAAATTTCGATATATTTTATGTGTGTTAAAAGGCAATCTCCGGTGAATATTTGAACAACTGAATGTCATTGGTAACTTTGATTTTTTTTTTCCACTTCTTTGTGTGGAGCTACATTTCTGGCTGGACCTGGGTGTCTCTCAACCAACAAGCATCTTCAACTAGCGCGATCTCTGGCAAGTTGTCTCCAGTTCAATTCCATTTTGAGCCCAAAGAAGCATCGATTGGCAAGAGTTATTCTGCATTTGATCTCGGTACAGATGTTGTTCGTACTGTGTACGAGCGAGGTAGACGAAGTCCTTAGCTACCTTAAAATTGTCGTCGCCCATTGTGACGCTCTGTTCAAGACGGCGCGTAGTATGTCCTTTCCTGAGGACACCATGTACTTCGTTGTGCATTTGTGCTCATTCACCGCCAGCTCCATTTTAGTAGATTCTATCTCAATGCCAGCAAACGCCTCATAGACGGCTCGCTGTGTTCTGCCCATCTTGTCAATGTCATCGGTAAATGCTAGCAATTATACGGACTTCTGGAAGGTTGTGCACCTATTGTCGGCGTGTGAGTTTCGCACGATCTTCTCCAGGATGATGTTGAAGCAATCAAATGACAGCGCGACGCCTTATTTAAATCCGTGTTTGACATTGAAGGTCTCTGTGAGTTCATTACCGACCTTAATGGAGCAACAAGAATTCTCCATCGTCATCCTGCAAAGCCTTACGAGTTTGGCGGGAATGTGAAAACCAGACATGACGCTGTATAGCTTGTCGCTGTTATATGCGGCCTTGAAATGAACGATTAGGTTATGGGTGTCGCTTTACATTTCTTGGCTTCTTACCAGGATCTGCTGTAGTTTGAAGATCTGGTCTATTGTGGCCTTCCCAGGCCTGAATCCACTCTAATATGGACCTATCAGATGGTTAATGAACGGCTTCCCGTGAGTACACAAAACGGTAGAAACGGTCTTGTACGCGATGTCAAGGAGACTTATCTCTCCGTAGTTGGCGGAGTGGAAGGGCCTTTTCTTGTGAATCGGGCAAACGATACTGAGATTCCACTCGTCGGGCACGCCTCCCTCCGTGTCAATGGCTTAAAGACGGACCATGCGCTCACCCATATTTTGAAACTTCTGGAAGAACGTTTTAACGAATTAGTCAAAAGCAAGCTTTGCTGCGACCATATCTTACTGATGAGCTGGTGCAGGAGCCGTACCATATCATATCCAGCTCCTCTAAAGATTTCAGCGGGCAGCCCGTCAGCAACGGCATCATAGACATCAGTCTTGATATTGCTATCTTGACCTCGTCTAGGTCTGGGGGACTGTCTATCATCGCCCAAATTGAGTGGAAACTGCCACCTGGTCACCCTTTGTATGCTTGCGACTAAAACTGGCCATTATATGTCGGCTATAGGATCCTCGCCGTTAATCCGGTGTCCAGACTCGATTTCCGATTTTATCCACCCCTTCGTCCTGCGAGTTTTTGTTCTTATGGCATGCGTATGATGTGCTGAAGAGATTGCTTGAGTTTCTCTCAGTTCCCGCAAGATTATACCAGCATGTCCCCGTACCCAGCAGAAGGCACCGTATTTACCAAGGATACTGACGTTCCATTTGCATAACCTGACAAGTTTCGAAGTCTACATGTCCGACGCTACGGCTCTGGTAAATAGGTAGGTGGGCAGATAGTGGCATTAATGCACATAGGCCAAAGTATGTCCATTGTACCGCCACGTGGGTGTTTCAAATTAAAAAGGGTTGCCGTGGTTTATGACCGCCAGCCAGTTTTCTCAAAAACTTTTATTAGTATGTTGACCGATAGTTTACTCAGGCCGTTTAGACTGTCGTAGAAGTAGAAGCCTGTGGTGGCTTTTCTAGTTCAGGCAAAGAGTTACATAGGAGGTGTTGGGTGCTTTCCTCCTCCTCCAGCAGCTTCAACAGAAGTGCCAGCTGCATAGGCCTACTATTTTTGCGTAAAGGCCGAATAGACAGTGTCCTGTGATTATTCCCACTGCGGCGCTAATTTTAGATCTCTTTAGGGAGATCCGGCTACTTGATCTTTTTGGATCGAGATTTGGACGGATCTGTTTTGAGATTCGACAAGTGATGCCTGTCAACCATCTGACATTGGTTTTCTTTGCGTAGAGATTATTTAGCAGCAACTTGAAGGTAACTATAGGGGTACCTATGTTACGAGAGAATCCATCAGTCTAGTGGCGCGTTTAGCGAGTTCATCCGCTTTGCAGTTTCCCGGGATGTCTCTATGGCCTGGCGCCCAGCCCGGGCGAATGTTGAACTGTTTGGATGTCTCGTTAAGAGTTGCGCGGCAGTCGATTACTGTATTGGAAGCATAACCTAAAAACGTACGGCTTTTAGTTGGACTATTGCTAGGGCACGTGGCCCGTGGCGTTGTGGGTATGTGCGTCGACTCTTGCACACCTGCCTAGGTTCGATTCCTGGTACGACAAGAAATACTGTTCACGGCCCCACATCTTTCGAGTCACTGACAATGCTCAAAGAGTATTATAACTGTCTAGAAAAGGCTTCTCAAACTTGGCCGTTCGAAGTCGCCATAAAAGTGTAGGTCCCTTCCACTCGTGATAGACGCACAGCACGAGTGGTTGCTGAGTAGCTTGGCCCTTGCCCTCTACGGGCTGTAGCGCTACCCATATTATTATTGCTAGGGCTATTATTAGCCGATAGATTAGTAGTTAGTAGTCATTCGAATGATTTTGAGAATTTAGATGTTTTCTTCTTCCTCTTCTTCTTTGTTCGCCGCTACGTCCGGGGTGGACCTGGGCCTCAACCAACAAGCCTCTCCAGCCTCCAGTTGCGCACACCAAGTTGGTTGAGGTCCTTCTCCACTTGTGTGCACCATTTCGTTCGAGGATGTCCTCAGTCGCGTTGTCCCAATGGATCGGAATCGAAGACCCTTCGGGCCGCTGCTGGGGTGTCCATCCGCTCTACATGACCTAGCCATCTCAAGCGTTGGATCCGAAGACGCTTAACTAGATGCATCCCGCTGTACAGCCGTGGTTGAATCTCCTCCTTCAGACACCGTCAACGCAAACTGGACCAAAGATCGCACTCAAAACGACGAAAAGCTTCTTCATGCGCCTTCAATAGCGTCCATGTCTCTGCGCCATAGAGCAGGACAGGGATGATCAGAGTGTAATATAGAATCAGCTTGTTGCTTCGAAAGATGGCTCTGTCACTCAATTGCCTCTTGAGCCCAAAGAAACAGCGATTGGCAAGAGTAATTCTGCGCTTGATCTCGGTACTGGTGTTATTGCCCATGTTTACTGTAGAGCTGAGGTAGACGAAGTCCTTGACTACCTCAAAGTTTCTGCTGCTAATTATGACGCTCTCTCCGAGACGTCTATGTTGTGCGTCCTTCCGTGATGACAGCATGTACTTTATTTTTCCCTGATTTACTGCTCATTTTAGCCGCTTCCACTTCAATGCCAGCAAACGCCTCATTGACTGCTCGCTGTGTTCGTCCAAGCACGTCAATGTCGTCCGCGTAAGCAAGCAGTTGAACGGACTTTTGGAAGATCGCGCGTCTTGTGTTGACGAGTTTCGCACGATCTTCGCAAGTACGATTGATTGTGAAATGTGATTTATTCTCGATCTTCAAAATGATTCGATTATGCCCATCACTAATCTGGATACCCAAAATTACTTGACACTATCCGACGACACCCTCGATTTATGTATCTATACATCGTCTTCTTTTCTTTTTGCCATTTGGCTGAACTCTAACAATACATCAATAGAATCGTTAGCAAAAATTAAAAAAATGTGTTGTTGGTTGAGGTTGTGGGGTAGTTGTTGGGGAGCAAAAAGTGTCAACAACACGCGGTGTCGCGTTCTACCTTAGCCATTTCTTCCGCTTGGAAGAGGCTACAGTGATTGGGTAGACTAACGGATTTGTTCAGATTTAGACACTCCGAGAAAGCAGCTCTTCCTATTCCATCATCCCTCTTGGATCCATCTGTGCCGAAGTGTATGGCCTTACCAAAGAGTATGGTGCCGCCGTACAATAGGTCTCTGTCCGGAAACAGGCTTTCGAAGGTGTTCCCTCCGAAGTGTCGTGGCGAAGTGTGGTCTAAGTGCATTGAGGTAAGGTCTCGTTCATATAGGATTTTGTCATGTCCATAGACACCATCGAGACATGCCTTTAGACGAACTGAGCAGTTGGTTGCTGTTTGATTGCCAAAGAGGGGTAAGATCCAGAAGAATTTCCAGCGCATCAGTGGGAGTATTTCTAAGGGCTCCGCCAATGCAGATGCAAGCTTGTCTCTGTACCTTTCAGTGTCTCTATACTGACGTTTAGTATGGACCATCACACTAACTCGCCGTATAAAAGGATGGCTCTGATGACATCTATAAAAAGTCAGTGTGTCATCTAAGGTTGAAGACCCCAACTGTGATCAATGGCTTTCTTGCTCATGTGTAAGGCCGTAATGGCGTTTCTTACTCTTTCTTCTATGTTGAGCTTCCAGTTTAGTCTGCTGCCCAGCACAAAGTCGAGGTATTTCCCCTTATTCGAAAACGGAACACTATTGCCATTTAGAGTGAGGAGCTCGATAAGAGGGATTTTATATTTCAGCTCTGGTTGCCGCCAGCCTATCGGAATGTTTGGTAATCGATCGGTCGGACGTTGCGGTGTCTCAGCGCCAGTGCTGATTCATTGATCGCAACCTTGCAACCACCTCAGACTGACGCTACAGCGATGTCATGAATGTGAATGTGATCGAACCATGGGTCAACGCACTCACCCTCTAATTCCCCGTCGAGCACAGATTGCTTCTATCAGCAGTCATTCATGAAATTTCTCGAATCCTCCCAAGACCCTCTCCCCATCCACTTACTTTCTCCAGTGATTCATCGCACGACCAGCACCATTAGCGCCTAATTTCCAGGTCTATCTTCATAAATGGCAAATACTTCGAATAATCATTTCGTATTGACGACTGGTATCACTTTTCATTTCGACGAACTCAGAAATCGAAAGAAAAGAAGGTGAATTCTACCTGCATCAGCAGAAGCACTTACCTGTGGCCGTGAAGCGAAAAATGCATCCATCTGCCTTTGCACCCAGGGAACGGAGGCATTTTCTGAGGAAATACGCAATGGAACCACAACTCACTTATCCCAAAACTGTGGTGGCGGGCGGCGCGACATTATTAGACACGGGGAATCTCTTTGCCGATTCACTTTTATGCTCGTCGAACCTTGACAGCGTATCTTGTTACGCTGTGCCTTCAGGTATACGAAACACCATTAAGTTGCACTGAGGCAGGCAGAGGGAATTATCGTACGTCGACAGCGTCGTCGCACACGAACGGTGCAAGTGCGTGCCGCATATAAAGAGCAAAGGATGCGTTTTCGTGGACTAGTCGTGTTTTTGAACTTGTGGGAGGTAGTGCTTCGCTGAGACAACACCTATCGTCGACATGTGTAGCTTCGCCAAGTTGTTGGTTCTGTATTTGATCGTGAGTGAGAGTAGTGCTAGTGCAAGTGAGACAAGTGGAAACGAAGTCGCGATACGCGACAGTGGATGGTTGAAAAGTGCGGAGAATGTGCTCGCGGGCCCGGCCGGCCACGTCGTGGTGGAGGTGGCGAAGGATCTCATAAGTCGATCCGCGGGAAATAGCCAAGTGCTCAGCCTCAACCTGACCAACCTGCTCGTGATCATTCTCCTGAAAGTGCTGATATTCGCGGCCGGGCTTCTGGGCGCCGGCCATTGGAGCCACTACGGACGAGGCCGCAGCCTTACGCAGTGTAAATGGGTTTCGATTCTCTGTCCGGTCCAACTGATTTATTTCAACTTCCTTTCACAGCCTCGGTACTGCAGGATGGAGAGGGACAGCTGATCACTGGATTCTTGGCCGCTCAAGGTTCGTCGAACGACGGGTGTCTCTACCAAGCAGCGTGCCGTTCACCAGCCATCGCCTATGAGTACGCCCGGGCCGCCAAGGCGCTGCTGAGTGGAATTGAAAAGTTTGAAGGGTATTTCATAAACAGTCTGGTCGCAAGCCATGCGTAATATGTACAAATTATCTTCCTACAGCAAACTTCGTGACGATCCGCGCTACAATGACTTGACGGTCTTGGTTGAGAAGGCAGCCTACGACGGATACCGGGGAACTGCTTGCGCCTTGAAGTACAAGTGTGAAATTTAATGCACGTCATTTTACGGAAGTTTGATAATTTATTACGATTCGCTTGGATTTAGCTATCTCACAGTAGAAATTATGTAATTTTGTAAATAAAACATTATGTGAACTAGTTTTTACACAGCGAGCATTGATTCATTTTGTGGGGAGGGCCGCGCTTCTAAACGCTGTTCTGTTCGACTTCTTTGCTCTCGGAGACCGCCTTCATGTACTCGGGGTAGTGCAGGAGTCCGTCTTTGTTGGTGTCGGCGATTAGCAGGAATTCATCGATCACCTCTGGAAGATGGAGATGTCACGTTTATGGGATTTTCGAAAGTCATTGAACCATTTAACAGATGCGCTACTTACCGACTATGTGATTTAGTTCGTCAGATGCGTTTTGTAGGTAAGTCTCTCTGTCGAGCTTCTTAAATGAGTCGTCCTGGTGGAGAGCCGCTTGTAGCATTTCGAGGCCGTCTAGTGCGTCATTCTTGTCATTATCATGAATCTGGAAAAGGGAAAATACAACGAGAAACATTTTTTAATTGCTTCCAAGAAAAAGGCGAATAAAATGAGCAAATAAAGATCTTATGAGTACTTCGTCAGTTCAATACAAGTCTTGTAATACGGCCAAATGAAATGTAAGTAATACCAAAAGAGACTTCAAAGCATCGAGACTTTGTGTGAGTATAAAGGACAGCATATACACCATCGTCGCGCCAAATACATTTTGTGAGACAGTTCAACCATAATGGATGTTCGTCGATTTGAGTCAACTTGTAAACGAGCGATTACACAGAAATGATACACTGCGACCGCTTCGCTCGATTTCGTTAAGTTTCGTTCAATTATTGCGTACTAAGTGAGTACGAGATCAGTCGCTACATGAGCAGAGTTGGGGATTTGTAGTCTCTATCTCTTCTTTACCCATGCAGCTTCTGCAGAAATTATTGTATGGGACACCCATCCAGCGGGAGTGTATGCCAACTGCGGAGTGTTTTTAGTCTCAGGGCGGTGCTGACTACTACTTGTTTGCCAAATAGTTCTAGTGGAGGAAGGTGGAAGAGTATGTTAAGTGCATCAGACGGAGTGCTTCCCCAAGCTCTGCCCATATATTTACATATGGGCCAGTATTTGCACCCGGTTGAGTGTCTTAAAGTTGAAAGCTTTGCTTAACGGTGTCCACCACAAGTGAGATCCCGTACATTAGGGACAGCCTAGTTTATTATCGATAGTGAGACTCAGAAATTTAATACAGCTGCAGAGTAGTACCGCACAGCGTAGGCATGGAAGAGTGTGGGTTTTTGTATTTCCTGGTGAACAGTAAAGGGTGGTTACATTTTAAGGGCCAATGTTGAAAGTAAACCACACCTAAACGTCAAGTTTTTTTCTGCATTTCATTTGACATTTCTCAATTTCAGACTAATTCAATTTTAACCATGGAAAGATACACAATCAAGCAACGCGTTAAAGTTATTCAGGCTTGTTATGAAAATGGGCGTTCAAATCAAAATGCATACCGTGCACTTCGTGATTTTTTCGGTCAATTTAATCGTCCAAATGTGCGTACAATCGGAAAAATCGTGCAAAAATTTGAGCAAACCGGGTCTGTAGGAGATGTGAAAACACCAGTGGATGCTCGTACAGCTCGTACTGCAGAAAATATTGCTGCTGTTCGCGATAGTGTGGCTGAAGAGCCGTCCACCTCAACTCGTCGTCGTGCCCAACAATTGCACCTCTCACGCTCGTCGTTGATGAACATTATGCATAAAGACTTGCATTTACACGCTTACAAGGTGCAATTGACTCAAGAACTAAAGCCTCTTGACCATTTCAAGCGTCGTCAATGGTCAGAGTGGTGGCAAGAAATGGCAACAGTGGATGATCAATTTTCGAAGAAAATCATCTTCAGGGATGAGGCACATTTTCACCTAATTTCACCTGGATTCGTCAATAAGCAGAATTGCCGCATTTGGGCGAATGATAATCCAAGAGTGATTGTCGAAAATGGAAGATATGAATGTGGACGATATGTGGTTTCAACAGGACGGTGCCACTTGCCACGCAGCTAACGAAACAAAGGCTCTTCTGCGCGACAAATTCAATGGCCGTGTTATCCCACGTGGTGGCGATGTCAATTTGCCGCCAAGATCATGTGATTTGACACCGTTGGATTATTTTCTTTGGGGTTATTTGAAAGAAAAGGTGTACGTCGATAAGCCAGCAACAATTTAAGGATGAGATAATTCGGCACATTAACGGCATAGAACCTCAATTATGCTTCAGCGTCATCGAAAATTTGGACCATCGGGTGGAGGTGTGCCGCCGAGGTCGCGGCGGCCATTTGGCCGATATTTTATTCCGTACATAATTGAACCATACCAATATTATCATAATGAAAATAAATGACAATAATTTCCTAAATAATTCCTGTTTTATTCAAAATCAACATCGGCCCTTAATATTTAACCACCCTTTAGAAGTTCCGATTTTTGTGGGTCGTTCCCAAGTCCACATATTTTTGTCTATGCTTATCGAATGCATTCTGTTTTATGTCTTTTAAGGCCGTTTGCTGGCCCGTGGCGTTGTGGGTATGTGCGTCGACATCTACACATTTGGACCTACCGGTCTAGGTTCGATTCCTGGTAAGACCAAAAATAGTTTTCACGGCCCCACCTCTTTCGAGTCAGTGACGATGCTAGTATAAACGAGTATAAGACATTCTAGAAAAAAAGCGTCTCAAACTTGGCCGTTCGGATTTGGCATAAACTGTAGTTCCCTTCCACTCGTGAGAGAACAATAGCACGCACAACACGAGTGGTTATTGTAGAGGCTAGGTCCTGGCTTTCTACGGGCTGCAGCGCCACACATATTATTTTTTTTTTTATTATAAACGTAAATCTATTTCAAACTCTGTTGGATACCTGGCCATACAAGGATAGAAGGCAATGAACAACGGAACATTTTATAGGCACCGAACCAATCTGCGCTGCAGGAGATCACTTCCAACGCTCATGATATGAACCAGGTCAAGAAATTCGTGGGTTTTGTGCGGCGCTAGCCCAGGAAGCCAAGGAAGAAGTCACTACAAACACTCATTCCCAGATTCCTAAAGGAAATTGGCTTAGAGAGAAAACTCCAGGATAAATCTCTTCCACCTTCGAGTCATAGGTGCAAATAATCCGCAATACCACTCTGAAAAGAGCTGCATGGGAGGGGAGCTCTTAAGAAAGCAAAGGTATGAATAGGGGACACAATAGATCTAAAGGTCGCGTTGCAAACTCAACAATAATAATAATAATAGGAAGCAGGGCCCGCAACCCCTTTACTGGACTATGCGGGTCAGAAGATAATGATGGAAGCAGGAAAATAAATCGCTGCTCATTCGTTTAATTGTTTAGTTCTTCAACTAAAGAAAACTCATTCACAACAGAACACCACAAACATCTCCAAAAACCGCACATTTCCTTGCGAATGAATGAAAAAAAAACTAATTTGTTATCTTTTCTTCGCCCGGTAAAAGCAGACCTGAATAGCACACAAACAACAGACAGAGTAATTAAAGTCACGCAACATATTAATGTCCAACAGATGCTTCTCCAAACACTGTCTAGTCTAGCCACTGCCTAGTTTCCCACACTCACTTACCTTGAAGTAGTAAAAATGCTTTTCATCCTCTGTCATCTCGTCCAGATTGATGTCAATCCCGATGTCATGGAGATCATCCTCAATGCGACTAGAAATGAAAGTAAGCCCATTCGTGATGATTTATGTATTTACACCACAAAACTGCAGTCTCTCACTGTTCTTCGTGCGTTAAGTGCTGGTCCACTCTTCGGGTAGTGGACTGTTCACTCCTAGGATGGTGCGGTCCCCGTTTGATAGCTCCACTCAGCTGTGGATGTGTGAATAGAGCTAGCCAAAGCGAAATCCACATAATTTTCCCCTCCATACTGCCTGTCTGAGACTTATGACATTCTGTGCACACTGTGGCTTCAGTGATTTCCGGGGGAATGTTTTGCTTGGTCTCCCGCTCTGAAAAATCAATTTTTCAACAAACCCCGAACTGCGCATGGACCAGGGCCATGGTGTGTGCAAAGTTAACCCCACAGATGGCGACGGTGTTGAGTAGAGAGGTGAAGGACTCGAATCGAAATGAATTCCCATAGAAACAGTTTTTTTTTTTCAAACACAGCAGTCCGTAGAAGTTTTGTCAATTCTGGAAAAACTAACCGAGTGACGGACTTTCCTTAGCCGAGAAGTGAGTTTCGTGCAAATTAAGATGTGTGACAAGTTCTGTGACCGATATGAGACCCTCAATCCTGAGAAGGAATACGAGAAGTTTCTGAAAACCAAACCAGTTCTGAACACGGCGAAGCTGTACGAGGATCTGCATGTCAACGAACGTTTGAAGAGCCCTCGTGCGTAGACTAATCTGTTCCGAATTTGTGTAAATTGAACCAATTTTCTTTGCAGATTTATTCAAGGGCTACGGCGTCGAGGTGGACGACAACCCCATGTACCGGACAGCAAACTCGGAGTACGGATACTATTCTCCGAATGCGTACACAATTCCAACACGCAATTTTCCGCTGCCCCAGAAATTCTCGAACACGATTTACAAATACGGAATGTACAGGAATTTCTCCCTCAACACGCAGATGGATAAGAGTGTTTGTTGAATTTGGCTTTAAGATGTAGGATGAAGGACCAATTACCAAGAAATGACGGGCAGAAAGTGCTTTATTGTCAATATTTGTAATTCCAAATTTAATTCAAAACTTTGTATCGAGGCACAAATATATAAGACAGGCACGATGAAAGCAATGGTCTTTTAAAAATATGCTCAGTAAATGGACATACTAGTATCTTCTTCACGATTTGCAAGATGTGCCCTGAACGCCACTACATCGGGTAGGCGGCGGCTTGGTAGATCCAGGACCTAGTTCAAAAAATCGCTGGATACGCTTAAGCATAAGTCTGGATGAGTTAAATTCTATGGCGGAAGATCGAGTGGCCTGATGATCTCTCGTTCGTGCTTCCCGACCCCTTTAGTGGATCATGCGAGTCTGCAGATCGTGATGATGATGGTCAGTAAAGAAATTTCATCGAGCTTCGGAAAAAATCATGAATATCGGCCATGGTTCTGACAGAGCCGACCTTCTTGCTTAACCCCACCTCACTATTTAGATTAAATGTGTTTTGTCTGTACGATTTGCTTGCATCATAGATACGATTCTGCGAGAACTCATGCGGATTCGAAGAGACCATGTCCCACACGCAGAGCAGACTTGAATGGCAAGGGTATCTGTTTACCTTTTGATGTGAGAATATACACAGGCGACTCAAAGATGTTTTGGGGATTCGGAGTGAACATCTCTGCAGTCTTTAGACTCACATACAACAGCATCAATCAGAATCAGTTATTATTACATGAACAATTTCGAGGAAGTAAAGGAGTTTGTGTATCTCGGGGCAAACGTGAACTCCACAAACGACATCACAGTGGAGATCCGTCGTAGAATCGCCCTTGCCAACCGGTGCTACTTCGGTTTGGCAAAACAACTGGGTGCAATACTCCTGACTCGAAGGACCAAAATCATGCTCTACAAAACTCTTATTTTGCCAGTCCTGCTCTATGGAGCCGAAAGCTGGACGCTAAGCAAAGCTGCAGAGCTAATTCTTGGTACCTTCGAACAAAAGATTCTTAGTCGGATATATGGTCCCGTCTGCGAGGAAGGCGAATGGAGATAAAGACACAACCGCGAACTCTACGAGCTGTACCAGGATTTGGATGTAGTCGGGAAGGCAAAAAAAGGGCTCGGCCACATCGAGCGCATGGACAACAATGCTGCAGCAAAGAGGGTCTTCGAATCCGAGCCTCCTGATTCGATAAGGAGAGGAAGACCGAATTTCCGGTATAAAGACCAAGTAATCTCGGATGCAAGACAACTTGATCTTGATAATTGGAAGCAGCGTTCCCAGGACCGTCAACAATGGAAGGCAGCAATTGCTCAGGCTCGGTCCCTCCATTTGTCGCCAGTCTGAAAAGTAAGTAAGTATACATGAATCGGACATTTTTCTAGATATATTAGATATTTTTGTAGTATAGTAGTATGCTCCACTTAGACCTTTATACTACTTTCCGACTTTGTGAGACTTGCTTGACCTAACTGCATTTTCCCTCTTATGGAACGTTTGGTCATTCTAAGACGACTGTTTCGACCAATTGATAATCATTTGGTGGCTTTGAGATATTTTAGAATCTACTTTATGTTTGTGTTCCTAGTGTACCTAGTGTACCTAGTAGCATTCTTCGAGTTCTTGCATGGGTGTGGCACGTTCCGAAGTAGTGCAGTACTGTTTCCTCTTCCTCCTCATCTCTGCAGCTTCTACAAAAGTCATTGTAAGCCGCTCCGAGTCGTCCGGCATAGTGGCAGTGTCCAGTTTTACGCCTAATAGTTTACTTACCTTCAGGATGCGGTTAAACATGTTCTTTCCAATGTAGAAGTTTCTGATGAAAGTAACTCCTAGGTACTTCGTCTTCTTCTCTGCCCATACAGATATCTGGATTGTCGAGGAGTACTTCAGGGCGTTTCTTGTACGTACTTGGGTTTTCCTCGTTCTCGTTGGGTCTTATTTTCCACTTGTCCAGATTATGGGTGAGCCTGGGTAGGTACCTGATGATGAGCCTCTCTCGCTTCGTAGAATAAATAAGGTGTAGGAATAGATGAGTGTGACTTCTTGGAAATCTATATTTTAATAGTTATTGTTTTTTTTAATGTGCTCATCGACATCTACAAAGCAATGTTTTTTGACTGTCTGAAGGCGGATTGACGGACGGGCGTACCTTGGTAGACAGACAAAAAAATGCGTCATTATACAATTCAGTCGATTATGTGAGACCAGATCACAATGTATTGCCTTTCACTTATATTGCAGCAAACGTTCGCAAGATGATCTGCTCTTCTTATCGCTAAAGTCCGGAATGGACCGGTGTCTCAACCACTATATCTCTTAAGCCAGCACGATAAGCCTCTGGCAGTTTCCAAAAGCAAGCATCAAGGTACTCCGTGTGTGTACCCTCTTAAAGGGAAGTCAAGGACCGTAACACACCTTGTGTTACGCATTTTTTGAATACAAAAAACTTTGGAGGAAACATTATCGATAACTTAGACATGTCTTAGGAGCAGAAGTTACCTTAGCCGTGTGTCAGCAGAATGCGCTCATGTTGCCCTAGGGCACAACCATAGCCAAGTTAAGCAATCGACCGAATGCACAGAAATGTTACATTGTGACTGTAATAACCACTTCGTTCAGTTTCGTTAAATTTCGTTCAGTTTTGCCCACTTCAATGGGATCGAAATCAGTCGATCGGTGCTGTGCGGGAATGTTACACTGTGACTGTAATAACAACTTCGTTCAGTTTCGCTAAATTTCGTTGACTTTTGCTTACTTAAGTGGGAGTGAAATCAATCGCTCGGTAGCGTGCGGAAATTTTAAGCTGTGACTAGTAACCACTTCGTTCAGTTTCGTTAAATTTCGTTGACTTTTACTTACTTAAGTGCGAGCGAAATCAGTCGATCGGTGCCGTGCGTCCCACAAGAAAACTGCGGACACTTTAAAATACAATGATGAAGCTTCTGACAGTTTTTTGGTGGGTTCTGAGTAAAGTTAACAAACATTTTTTCTTCTTCTTTGTGGGCGCTACCGATCAGGCTGCACAAAGGCACACAGCTAGTTGCCGTCGCTCTCCACTAGCTTGCGCTACGACGTGGTCTTCCTCTGCTACGTTGTTTGGCCTGCACTCTGCAATCAGTCACCTGAACCTAACATATACAAGTCCAAAAGGTCTATTCCCCCTCTTTTTTCGTTAAGTTCTTTCTTGTTGCTTATCGCTTCTACTCATTTCGTATTTTCCAAGTACATACGCTTTTTTTTAACTTAGTACTCAGCAATTAGATATGACACCTACACTCAAGGATGTGGGGCAAATGTCTATACAAACGTCAAGTAAATAGTTCGCCACGCCTGTGTCACACACTCATTTCAAAGCACATTCGGGTGATAAGAAGAATTTGCATATCTCAACGCAGCCATGAGGTTCGTACGCCTGCAAGAATTGACTCTGCTTCAGTGAAACTTGTCAGTCGACGATTTATTCGTTTCAGTGAAATTAAACGCCTTCTCAACGCACTCCTCTGGGAAATTTACGGTCGCATTCCGTCGGCAAAGTTTCGACGTCAACGCAAGTCACAACTGATGAGCATGCATCCCAGACTCTACGAGCCACGTCTCCTTGCTAGACTACGTAGGTATGTGAACAATCATTTGAATAGCTTAATAATATGATTTCCCTCAGATACAAAAGTCCTCGGCGATATCTGCGACATCCTGCAGTTGGAAATCCGCCTCATGAGCAAGTACTTGGAGCGCGTGCTCATCAGCAGAGACAAGAACCGAACCCAGCAGACCATTCTCTACGGATTTCTGGGCATGATTGTCTCTTCAAGGCTGGGTGAGAATAAAACCATCAACAAACCGAGTGCGCATGTCGCACATCTTTCAAAACACCACCGCACACAGTCGAACATTCATTAAAAACAAACCCCCCCGTTCGATTGTGTGTGGAAATGTGCATACTGGTTGGATAATTTCATTGACGATTCTCAGTGCTTTCCCGTTCCTTCAGTGAACTTCACAATCTTCCACCGTTCACTGGTCACTTGTTCGCCATAGTCTATGTAAAAGTTCAGATACACAGCTCTCTTGGAGTTTCCTTATTTTTCGTTTTCTTTGATTTTCACTTTCATTTGTGTTCGTTTTTGGTTTAGTTGCCACGAAAGGCACTCGTACCATATTTACTGTCACTTATCACTTATCACTTAGAATCCCCCACGCAACGGTGTCATCAAAAAGAAAGAAAAAAAAAAGTCAGTACTCGCTCGCGTTCAAAGTATCGATCGGCGAAAAATTATCAAAACCTTCATGGTGAACTTAAAAAACGAACATTTGCTCGATTGGCTCCTTGGATATATTTAACCATGTGCATACAGTGATTTTGTGTCGTCGTCGTCGTCGTCGTCGCTCGCCTCGCTCCCTGGCAGTAGTTGGTTACTGCGATTGACCAGTTGTGAAAAAAAGTGCACAATATCGCTCGTGTTTATTGTTTTTTTTACCTTCGTTTTTTTTTTTTTTTTTTTCTGTAATAAGTTTGAGGATGCAAACTAAAGGTTGTCCGACTTGCAGACAAAAGTGGGTCAAGTCGAAATAGTAGTTGTTCTTTTTATTTTTTTTGTCTTGTCGCTCTGTTGTTAATTCATTGCCATTTGCATGACACATATGTGACGGTTGTGCAGATGTGTGCATAAGCATAAGCATAAGCATAATTAAGAGAGTGAAACGAAATTCAGAAATGCTTAAGGATAGACTACCTCTGGCGGAAGGATGAAACGGAGACGGCTGTAGCGAGTGAAAATTAAATGAAAACACACACAAAATGGGTGATTACGAAGTTGAATCAAATTTTGTCGATATTTTCCCTGTGCTCTCTGCACCTTCCCTACGTAAAAGTTGTCTTTCTTAATTTTCTGTGTATCTCAATGTGAATGTCGTATGTATCCTTTTCTGTTTTTTTCTTTTCTTTCCTTTCACTGCTGCATGATTGAGTGTGTTTTTCGGTGTTGTGTTGTTAAGAAACTGTTGCCACATATTTTTTTTTTGAATTCTATGTTTTCCTATGTTGACTGACGAAATTGGTAAATAGTCGTATGCTCGAGACCAACAGGTGATGTAGTAGTACTTGTGTGTGGTTTCAAACAGCCGAGCGAGCCTTTTGAGACGTTCTTTGGTTATTTTGATTGCTCCTGCGTATGTGTGCTGATTGCGTGTGTTTATATTTACCTTGACATAAAAGTGCGAGTACCTCAATCAAATACATGCACCTCTGACATTTAAGGAACAGTGATATGTTCTAGCACTTCTCTGTGAAGTTATTTATGATCCTTGGGCTGGCTGGTCGGTAATTAAGTGTCGTGCACGCATATTCCCACAAAACAAATTTGAGAATGGTTAGCTTTCGAACTAATTTATGCTCAGCAACAAGGCAATACTGTGAGCGTCAAAAGAAAGTGTACACCTACCAGGCTGTGTGAACATGAAACCGGAATTTGTATGCATTCTTTTGAAGATGGTAAAGAATATTGAGCTGAACTTTGTCAGCTGGTTGAGAGGGTAGCTTTCGAGATATTTTACTCCCAAAATCCGGACCAAAAAGTGGCATGGTGTGGATGGTTTTGTTTCAGTTGACGCCGTTGAGTGGTCAATAGTGGGGTCCTCATGGGAAAGACTTGTTCGGACAGGCCGACGTCCTTAGCGTTCACATCATCAAACATGTTGCCAGACTTGTGAATTCGAGTGAATTTCAATGATGGAGGATGTACTCTGAGCAGCCCCTGTAACATTTTAGAAGAGTGCTGAGAGAAATAGAGAGTACCACCGCAGACCTCTTTAATAAAAAATAAATAAACACCGCCTTCGGAATATTCTCTTCACACAATCTTTTCTTTATTTCACTCTTAGCAAAAATGCACTTTTTCGGTCTCGACTAGCTGCTAACTCCCTGTTCGCTTCTTGTGTGTTCTCGTCCTGTATCCGATCACTAATCCGCTGCCTGCCTTTCAAGGACACCGGCAAGAGGGGTCTGTGACACAAGTAGCGCCGAGGCGCTTTCGAAAGGGGCGTTACAAGAGGAACAAAACGTAGAAAGAAAGTGCCCTGTTTCCGGTACACTCCTGTACATTTCACAAAAACTCTTTTCAGAATTGTATACTTTCAAAAACAGCCATTTTCAACTTAACTTTAATTTCCCGCTTAGGTTAGTGGGTAGACGCGCCAAAGCACGTCTCAATTAGGCCTTAATGGACACATTGTAATGCCCAAAGAGCGAATTGATTCCTCGTTAGACATTTCTCGTAGCCAATGCCATCGTACTATTGCCAGTCATTGTCCAACCATACAGACATCCTGGTAAACCGGGAAATGGGCTTAAGGGGACATTGGTTAGCTCCTGCCGGTCCCATTGTTGTGCCCCAACTGACAGAGGCTGGGACAGTGGCAGAGATAGCGAGGAGTATCCTGTCTTTCTTTTTCGTCACCACAGACTCTGGATGACATTATGTACTTAAGTTGTTTATGGCCAGTTAGAGTTCCAACTACCATCCGTAGCAACTTTTTGTCGCATTGTAGGAGTTTGTAGCTTTTTGGACTATTGATCTTGGACTATAACATCCGAGTTTTCCACTTACAACCTCATTGTCCAACCACCAAAATATCAAACAATTCTTGAAAACCGTCGTTCCTACCGTTCACACGATGAGATTTGGGACTGTCAGACTTTGTGTGTCCAGTATGTTTGCCCATGTGAAATTGTGAACCCTCATAATCGGATCATTCGTGGGCCAAAAAACATTAAAGTGTCGTTCGTCTAAGTCACGTACTGCGAACGTGAACTTTCGGAAACAGCCATTTTCCAGGGAATATAAACAAACAGTTACACTTCTTGGTATGCAAAGAGATGGGAATTGAATTATAGAGGTTTTTATCGACAAAAATCTCAACAAAAGTTAGTTTAAGTATCCTAATTAGTGATTTTAAATAGTTTCTCTGCGAAACTTTCAAGCTGAGAACGCAAAAATACAAAGAGGCAAACGCGATCCACAAATTCATGACCAAAAAATTAGCGATGAAGGGTCAGTTTACTCAAGCTCTGCCCGTAGCTCTCTGCTCATGAGAAACCTCCATGAATGAAGTGAAGTAGTGTGCCCATACGAATGGCACTTAAGGTGACAATGTGCGCAAGCCCTAAAGATGGCATTCCTAAAAAATGACCGTCCACTTGTTCTTCGATGTGGTCACCGTGGTCTTGTTTTGGTTTCTATACCGATAACCTCTTCCGAAGCAGTGACTGAAACTTCATCGTTAGAAGTCTACTTAAGACTGTAACCCGTCCCTTTGTCCGTTTGAGGCCACCAGTACGAAGAGACGGTGTAGAAGTCTGCGCCCAGTCCACCCCGGACTGAATGTGTACATCAACAATTGATTCAGTGTCCAGTTCCCCAAATGTTTGTCACAGTTGATGAACAGAGTCACCAAAAATTCTCCTTTCGAATTGTAGGTGTCACAACTTACGAAGCATCAACTCCTTCCCGTCGTGTCCAGGTTCAATTCCCGAAACGAACAACTTTCACCCCTCACGGCTCCACCTGATTAAAGTCACTGACAGAGTTCAAAGAGTACCACTGTCTAGAAAAAGGCTTCGCAAACTTCGCCGATTGGAGTTGCCAAATAATTTCTGATCCCCCTGCCTCGTAAAAGAACAATTCCACGCACAAGGCGAATGATTCTTGGGAAGAACCCTTCATTAAGCGCTTCCTATCTTTAAATTTAAATAAATCAAAGTTTGTGTGAGATATCATCGATTTTTCTTATTCGTTTAAAAGGTCTGTCGATTCCATTATGTATGGAATGTAACACAGTTCAAATGTCCCCTGCGGCTTCTTTGGGTGGTGCGCATCCGAAATGTCAAATTTTCCATGACACTGGCGCATAAATCAGGCTGAATTTGACCGATGGCATGGATTATGTAGACTTTGTAGCTTATTCGCATTTACCTGCGTCTTCGGTAAGTCCCACAAGAAAAAGTCGTACGATCTCGGTTGCCATTGAACAGTTCACATCAGCTCCACGTGAGATGGTCATGTCCTCGTGAGCTGTCAAATCTGGCGTGAGCTGTGTAGCGCCTAGTGCCGCCCTGTTGAAACCACATGTCGCTGGTATCTACATCATGCAATTCATTCAAAAGAAGTTGGTAATCATCGACCTATAGCGCTCTCCTTTAAGGGTGATGGCCTGGCCTGCTTGTTGACGCACACATTCATACAGATATGGGCCTCATCTTACGGCGACCGCAAAATTGCCGAAGCTCTCGGAACGTTGCCCCAACAGAACATCCATTTTGATAAAACAATTTTATCATTTGTACGTGTTGTTGATCACTATGTTCGTCCCTGGTCATTTGGCAAAACGGACTGAATAAATGACAGCCAATTTGACAGATGTAGCTTCGACAATATGGCCGCTATCAACTGTCAAAGTTTGAAAGTCGCTATTGGCAGTCTCTTTAGAAGCCAAAGTCAATATTTGGAAGTCCCTACTGGAAGACTATTTAGAAAATGAGCGCTGATCTGTTTCGAACTGTAGCGCATTACTATTATAGCCGCCATTAGTTTTAAAACGTTGCTCTACAGTGCAACCGCCTTGTTCTTTCTCGAAGCGGTCCATTTTGGAGTAACCCTTAACTGTCAGCTGGTAGCTACTTGCAAAACTTTATCGCTCTAATGGCGATACATTCACTTTGACTTTGATTTATTTGCCTCCCAAAGCGTAGAGGAGCCACATTCCACGCGGATGGTCCATTTCCCCGCCGAGCCATTGTGTGCCTTTGAATGCGAATTAAAATCAATAAATCGATGATACCCTTATCACTCGGCCTACAAATTGCTCAAGTGTCACTTCCTCAATCCTACACGCGTTCAATCGCAAATTAAAATTAAGCATATAAGGGAGCAACCACAATGGGGAGCAATTTTGTTGACCTTTCTTTTGAAGCTTACACATTTGCTTGCAGCGACGAACCACATGATGACACAATGGTCTGGTAAATGCTCATATGAACGTTCATTTCATGGGGGTGTGCACCAACATGCATGAATACATACGTTCATCTGCCAAAAAAATATCATTTTTCCCAAATCACAATGTGACTCATCATTTTTTTACCCGACCACGCAGTGTTCACCTAAAAATGAAATGAATAAAAAATAAAACACGATTCGCTCCTCAAATGAACGACAAGAACATGTCCAGAGGAGCATCCTGCACCACTTTTTGATATGAGCCATCTCTTTAATTCCATTAAGAACCTAGCTGGTAGCTATATACAAAAGGATTCGAATGAATCTTCAGGTAATTTACTTAACTATTAATGCACAGTTTTATTTCATTCCCCACGCAGTTAAGATTCACATACGCATCTAGTTCATATGCAAATGAAATGCTTGCGGTTCCACCTCTTTGCGGCTTTATTTTGACACATCGCTAGATTCACGGAGTTTAGTTGTTCATGCGTCCCTTCATGCGAGTTACAATTTTAATGTGCGTGCATTAAAACATCACACATGCATTTGTAGGCTTCTTTACTTCGGTTTATGTACGCACACAGTGGGGTGAAAAAGTTTCCATACAGCAGACATTTTTTTTTCATATTTTTTTTGCAACATCTTAATTCTTTGATTTTTGCTATAAATCGAAGGGAAAATCATTAGATTTTAGCGTGTTTTATTTACTAAAATGTAAGTTAACCAATTTCAAGGAAACAGTCGCACTCATCTCTTTTTAAAGGTACCAAGTTCACACTGGTACCAAGTTTCAATTGGATAAGATGTTAGAAGAACTTCCCCAGCTGTCACCGAGTTAAATGCTTGCTTAGATCCTGTATCCCCTTGCGGGTTCTAAGTCCTCTATTACGTCTACGCGCCATCGTGTACGGTTTCTGGCAATCAGTTTCAGGTCCAGCTCTAACCCAGCTTTCGGGACTCGTCCTCTACTGTTCTACGCCATGTAATTCTCGGTCAACGCGCTATCCTACCGTCTTGGGTTAGCAGGCTTCACTGCATCGCATGTTTTGTTATAAAACTTTCGCATTTTCGAAGGGTATGACCAATCCAATGCCACCTGCGCCGTTGAATAGTGGTGCCTGCCAAGGTTCCTGGCCCGTTCTCTGATGAAGCTCTTCGTTTGCGATACGGTTCGGCCAGAAAATACTTAATATTTTTCGTAGGCACTGATTCACAAAAGTCTGTAGCCTCCTTGTGAAAATGGCGGTCACTTTCCAAGTGCTGCGCCCATATAACAGCACGGACTCAACATTGGACCGAAACAGTCTTAGCTAGGTGTTTAAGCTGATAGGATTGCTTCTCCAGATATTCGGGTTCCGACATCTGTAACGTAACCACTTTAGGCGTTGGGTTCGTTCGCAGAGGCCTGGCTAGACTCTTGTCTCTGTACAGTCCATCAACGCAAACAGGACCAAAGATGGAATGCAGAACTTTTCTCTCGAAAAGACCAAGGACTTCTTCATCTGCTCTTGAGACTGTCCAGGCTTCTGCGCCGTAGAGCAGGACAGGGATGATGAGGGTTTTATACAGTGTTTGCTTGGTCCTTCGAGAGAGAGCTCTACTACTCAATTGCCTCTTGAGCCCAAAGAAATAGCGGTTGGCAAGAGTTATTCTGCGTTTAATCTCGGTACTCATGTTGTTTGTACTGTTTGCCTGGGAGCCTAGGTAGACGAAGTCCTTAACTACCTCGAAGTTAAAGCTGCCTACAGTGACGTTCTGGCCGAGACGTCGATGTTGAGCGTCTTTTCTCGATGACAGCATGTACTTCGTTTTGCCCTCATTCACTGTTAAGCCAATTTTTGCAGCCTCCGTTTCAATACCAGCAAACGCTTCATTGATGACTCGCTGTGTTTGACTAATCACGTCAATGTCGTCCGCGTATGCTAGCAATTGCACGGACTTCTGGAAGATCGTGCCTCTAGTGTTGACGTTTGAGTTTCGCACGATTTTCTGCAGGATGATGTTAAAGAAGTCACATGACAGCGCGTCGCCTTGTCTAAAATCTTTTTTGACACTGAAGGTCTCGGTGAGTTCGTTACCGAGCTTGAGGGAGCAGCAAGAGTTCTCCATCGTCATCCTTCACAACCTGACGAGTTTGGCAGGAATGTCAAAACTAGACATGGCTGCACCACCAAAAGACTGGTGTATAACTCGTCTCTATGCACGCTGTCATATGCGGCCTTGAAATCGACGAATAGGTGATGGGTGTCGATCTGCATCTCTTGAGTTTTTTTCCAGGATCTGCCGTAGTGTGAAAATTTGGTCGATGGTGGACTTCCCCGGCCTGAAACCGCACTGATAAGGACCTATCAGGTTATTCACGAATGGTTTCAGGCGCGCGCACAAAACGGCAGAGAAGATCTTGCAGGCGATGTTTAGGAGACTTATTCCTCGATAGTTGGCGCAGTTGAAGAGGTCTCCTTTTTTGTGGATCGGGCAAACGATTCCACTCACCGGGCATGCTTTCCTCCGACCATATCTTACAGATGAGTTGGTGCATGTACCCTACCATCTCCAGCTACTTTAAAGAGTTCTGCAGGCAGTCCGTCTGCACCAGCAGCTTTGTTCGACTTTAGTCTCGAAATAGCTATCTTGGCTTCGTCTAGGTCGGGGGGACGGAATTCTCTTCCACCATCGTCCATTGTGTGGAGTGGAACATTCTGCCTGACAGCGGTATTGGTGTCTTTCTCGCCGTTTAACAGTCTACAAATGTGATCTTTCCAGATTCTCAGTATCGACTGCGACTCTATTGCTAGTTGCCCATCTTCGTCCCGACAGGCTTCTGTCCGAAGTTTATACCCATGGGATAATTGTTTCACCCGTTGGTAGATCTTTCGGATATCGTTTCCGCCATAACACCTCTCCATCTCTTCGATCGCGCGCTTCTCATGCTCTTTCTTCTTCTTTTTGAGAAGCCGGTGCTCTTCCCTTCTTTTAAGTTCGTAGAGCTCACGAACTGCTCTCGTCCTTCTCTCCAGCGTCCCCTTATATGCCGCTTGCTTCGCTAGATGCGCCTGCCTGCAGTCGTTGTCAAACCAGGGGTTTTTTCTGGGCGGCTTTTTTAAACCTAACACATCAGAGGCAGCTTCTCTGATGGCGTTTTGACAACGGTTCCATTGTTCGTCGATTGTTTCGCCTGGCCGGGTTGGACTCTCTGAGAGCTTCAGGGAGACTCGATCGGCAAAGTCCCTAGCGGTCGATTGCGATCAAACTGTTTTGGCCTTGCTCTACTCGGTTGTTCTTTCGATGTCCGTGCTCTTACCTTGGCTACAACAAGGAAATGATCCGAGTCGATGTTGGCTAATCGGAATGTTCGGACATCGAGAATACTGGAGGAGTGTCTGACGTCGATCGCAATGTGATCAATCTAGTTGACGGTTGATTGATCAGGGGACCGCCAGATCCCTTTGTGAATGGTGAGGTGAGGGAAATGTGTGCTGGCTACAGAGAGGTTTCGCCCCGTTACTAAGTCCAATAGCCTGAGTCCGTTCTCGGACGTGTTGTCATGTAGGCTGTGCTTCCCGATGACTAGCAAATACGTCTTCCTTACCAAGCTTTGTGTTGAAGTCTCCTAGAACGATCTTGGTGTCGTAGCTGGGGCATTGATCGTATTTCCTTTCTAGGAGACCGTAAAAGTCATCCTTGCTATCGTCATCTTTATCCTCCGTTGGGGCGTGGGCGCAGATTAGGCTGATGTTGCCGAATGTAGCCTTGATGCGGATTGGTATGGGGCGCTCGCTTATGCATTTAAAGCTTAAGACTTCTTGCCTGAGTCTGCCTCGAACAACAAACCCGCATCCAAACAAGCGCAGCCTTCTCTCTTTGTAGCAATCACCGTAATAAATGTCACAGTTTTTTATCCTCTTTTTGCCCGGTGGGGAAGTTAACCCCACGTGAAACCTCCGAACCTGGACGACTGGGTCCTGGTTTAAGCCCCTGGACAAGGGGCCGCTGCACACATTGGTTCATCTCTAAGCAATTGCTGTAAAGGCTATCCAGAGGGCGCCACGAGGAAGCTGTATGCTAACTTGACCTGTGCAATTTCAGGGATCGTTGCTGGCATCTCGGCAAGTTGAGAGCAGTCAACAACTTTATTCTTCATGCACAGACCCATGCCCCCCTCATCTACAACTAGTAAAACTAATTGTGTCAATCGTTAAAACATGTTTCACTTGGAAGAAATGATGAGTTGCGTACAATCTTAAATCCCCCCATTCGCTGTCACAGCCCCAAGATAGTTCAGTATCTGAATATTTAATTCCCCGGGTGATTAGAATCAATTTGTAAACCAGTGAACATAAAATTGAAAGCTTTGCCAACAAAGACTCACTTAAAAACTTAATTTGGTCACATTTTTGCGCCACCAAACAAACAAACATTGCCAATAACTGTCCTAATTGAATACAACACTAAATACGTACGCACGTGCCAACTCAATTAGTCGCAACGCAAAATCAAACGCATGTAGATGCGAACGATGGCATTTAACGAAAACAAATTGTATCAAATTCAATCGGCAGATAATTGATGGAACGCACATCGCACTAACTCGTCCATTGAATATTTTGGGGAATGTTCCAATTGTTGATAGAATTCAAATTTTATTGGATTTTAATTTTATGCCCGATGAGGGCGAATGTAAGACAATTTAATTATGCAGGCGTACAGGAATGTTTTTAGGCCGATTTCATTTCGATAAAGCAAGCAGTGAGTAACGGGCCTGGTTGCGTGGCTCGAGGTGTTGTGGGTATGTGCGTCGACTCTTACGCACTTGGACCTACCTGTCTAGGTTCGATTCCTGGTACGACAAGAAATACTTTTCACGGCCCCACCTCTTTCGAGTCACTGACAATGCTCAAAGAGTATATTTGTCTAGAAAAAGCTTCTCAAACTTGGCCGTTCGGAGTCGGCATAACACTGTAGGTTCCTTCCACTTGTAATAGAACAATAGCGCGCACAACACAAGTGGTTACTGAGAAGCTAGGCCCTGGCCCTCAACGGGCTGTAGCGCCACCTATATTATATTATATTATATTAACGGGCTTGGTTGGAAATGGTGCGACTTGACAGGAAATGCTGAGGCTATGGAATGGTGGTAGCGTTCTTCAAGTGCAGCGTTTGACTATATCACAGGTTAGCGTAGCTGACTGTCAGCATACGGCATTCGGCTATATCATAAGCCTGCTTCATGGTTCTAGAGCAAGCCTCCTACTCCTACTAGAGCTGTTGCAGTTTATTCACTGATCGTAGACGACATAGTCAAACTTAACTACATGGAGTATCTCAGTTGCAGGTTTACATGAATAGCAACGCAAGCGCAAGGGCGTCTTCGCAAACGTCTGTGAGAGAGAAGTGTTTTACAGTATCGTCGTCTTCACTACAGACGTCTCATCGCTTAGCCTAAGCGCATTTCAATGTTTGGCGAAGGTGTAGTGCCCCGTTAACCTCCGTCCACCATAACTGCGACCTTTGAGCATTGCAGCACCAGTGTCATGCGAAAGTTGTGAGCGTTCGCCTCTCGTCAGCAGACGGATCTGGAGCGCCTGATGCCTTCTTCCTCTTGATTTTGTGTGGATTTTGCTGAAAAGGAGGCAGCATTGGTTCCAATAAACTGATCGGTTTCGATTGCAGTAACCTCTGCCCATCTGTTTCTTTTCGCCGTCGCCGTGCGACTCCCAACACTTGCGCTTTCCGGAGTCTCTTTGCGCCGTGTGATTGCCACTCGCCTTTTTTTCTTCTCAGTTGGCTCTTAGTCAGCCGCCCCTTAGAGACCGCCTCGTTTAGAGCCGATCAACATTTTCGGTTTCGGAAGACTACTGACGGATTTTCGCTATCGCAAGTGACACCTGGAGTATTTATTTTTCTTTTGTTTATCCGTCATACCAGATGTTACCGTCGAAGACGGGACGTTTCTGGCTTTTGGTTCGACGGATTTTTGGTTAGTTCATTTAGCCCGAATTGCCCCTTTGCAGGCTGTGATGGAGCTTTTTTTGACCTCCGACTCCCAGTTACGTGCCTTCAGCGTTTTGTGGTCTATACAAGGCTATGAGTCCGGACAGCAGTCTACTTTTGTGCACGTAACGACGGCGTCATCTCTTGGTGCACGTTTGTCCATCCCACACTGGAACACTCAGGCTCAGAAACTAGTCCATTATACTACCAGGCACCAGGCTACCAACCTACATTTACGGAAAATTTCTTGGTCTGGTCTGGAGGAAGACCAGCAGGTGCTTCTGTGATGAGGAGCCAACATCATCAGCACAGAATAACTGTGAGCTGATCCGAGCAAAGGCGGGACAGTGGCAGAGGAAGTGCACTGCAGTGTCGTCGTCTTCTCGACAGTCGTCGCAGAGGGTTTCATCGCTTTGGCCAAGCACATTTAGGTGTTTGGTGAAGGGGTAATGGACCGTTAGTACGCCGGTGAGTCGTGTGGAGTCTTTTCTGAGAGAGAGAGCATGCGCTTATTCTATCTACTTAATCTACTTAAATTAAAGTTGTGCCACCTCCGAGTGTGCTCTCGACAGGTCCAACCATCGACGGAAGCCATCGACCAATGACGCGGGTAGTCCTAGCGCAGGTTCAGGCCCAGAGAGTACCGCCTCTGATCCTTGTCAAGCAAGTTCATCGGCGATCTCATTTCACGTGATCCCCTGATGGCAAGGGACTCAGACTAGTCTCAGCGCATTTAGAGTGCCGATCGAACTCAGAGAAGACTTGCATTCCTGAACTATCCTGGAACAGGTTAAAGCGTTTCCCAAAACCTTAAGCACAGCTTTGCTGTCGCTACTGAAGCAAATACTACGTCCCTTCCAGCTGTTCTTCACAATGTAGTTTGTGTCCATTTGGATCGCATAGGTTTTCGCATGGTAAACCGACGCAAATTCACTTAAAGAGGTGTGCACTCTGATTTTGTCGCTCTCCACGAAAGCGCCAGCACCAGACCCTTTTTTGGTCTTGGAGGCATCCGTGAAGATTCTCCTACATTCCTTTCCTGGCTCTGATTCTGAACAGAGCTGGTCCTGAGTGCAGGGATAGTTGACTTTGTATGTACGTCGCAGCTTCAGTCGGCATATCCATGAGACTAGGGTGAAAGGAAATGGGGTGCGCAAGGCCATCGAAGCTCCAGTGCGAGTTGTAGCAAACACCACTCCTTGAAAGAGCACCCCATTGAATTGAATTGAAATGAATTGTCACACAAGACACTAATACTGTGACCATAAAGATCTATTGTACCCCCGTCCTTAGGCCATGGATTTGAGTGCTGTCTTCAAAAAATGTAGGGGGGATTCAGCAGTGCATCAAGAGTAGAGCCTGACGTAGGCGCCTATGCAGCCGAGACGGACAAATCTTTGAAGCTTTGTGAAAGCCGCAATTACGCATGCATCTACGCGAAAGCTTATTTCATTAAAAGACCGATGCATAGGAAAGAAGAGGCCCCATCATAGCCGTGTATATCCAAACGCATCTTTTTGGTGATAGACCCCAAGACTTGCTGTAAACTGACAGCCCCTTGTGTGTTTTTCGAGAGAAGTTTTCCATCTTCATCACAGAAACAGATGATGCGACACCCTTTTAGCCCCACTTGAGCCAGAACAGTCAATTTCCTCCTGCTTGTGAAGAGAACAATCTCGGTTTTAAGAGATTTGACTGAAAGCTCATTCCTAGTACACCAGTCATCGATCGTGTCTAGAGCTGCCTGAACTCACATCTGCTAGGCACGATCCAACAGACAGTACAGGTACATCATCCGCATAGGCCTGGACATATGTAGATGTTAGAGCTATTGGGACCATCTAAGAGCAGGAGGTCAACCAGGCTATACCCTCTGTAAGTTTGATTAAGTCTTCCGTTTGAATGAGCTATAATACATGTCAATCTCTTCCTTCGCAAGGTTTCTTTTTGTTGGTGGATCTCACTCGAACGTAGTTCTCTGGATAAGGTCCCAGAGAATCGTGGCCAAAATTGTAGGCCCAAATTGTAGTTACGTATGGGGATGCCTCTAGACACATTCCTTCAGTTGTTCCACCTTGTGCGGGAGTTGAATTTTTGCGGAGACTTCACAGATCAACTGTCATTCACGTACGTTGAGACCGATTCATTTCGCTCCCACTTCAGTCATAATGAACGAAACTCAACGAAAGTAAGGGAAAAGGTTTTTAATGTAAGAGTGTCTCCAGCTAGAGCTCGATGGCTTGGCCTGAGTATTGGACCAACAACGAGAGCTCTATGGCCGACGCTGAGCTAAAAGAGATCACCATCCCTGATCGGCTTTAGTTGCAAGGAAGCACGTACGCTAATAGAAGTCCTGTCGGGCATTGTGTCATAGGTACACATGCAATGCTTCTAAACTTACCGAGACGAGGGAGAAACAGAATCTATCCAACATCTGCTCTGTGATTGCCCAGCTCTAGGAAAGAAAAGGAGACAGCTCCTAGGATAGCACTTCTTCGCGTTGAGTTGGAGGACTTAAGCCGTGTAGAAATGAAAAATCTCCTCCGATTCATACGTGGATCTGGGTGGTTTTGGGACTAAAGTAGGTCTCACGGGTGTAAACGGTTCCAAACAAGAACACAATGGATCCAACACGTTAGTCTAAGTGAGCCACGGCCATAAGCCCGACAGGGCACCCTATTACATGTCTCCTTTCTGTATATTCGCCCAATTGGTGCATAAGCCAGCACGTCAACTATGGTTGGGCCTTATCAGAGATCTGTCTTACTTGTGTTGAGGAACTCAAATCTACTCTGTTCGTACATGTAGAAAAGTACACTGTAGTCGGTACACACTACTCAAGTTCCTTACTTATTGTCCTAACCTAACCGGTAATCGTTACATTAATTTCTCCCTCTTGCCTATTCTGTACAGCCACAGAATCAAGTTTTACCTTCTTGCTACTTCAGTCGACTAACTTATTTTGAAAATCTTAAATAAAACCTCACCCCGAAGCGAACTCTTGCTTCTGGTCAAACATTGAAGGTGCAGCGTTTAAACAAACATGCATACACCCATTATCCGAATCGGTCAAGGTTACAATAAAATTGATAGGTGTGACCACCAGCAATGAACACAGGCTGCAAGTGAGAGTCTGTCGTAAAATACATTGTCACAACCTCGATAGATGCAAGAAGGGAAACAAACCTTCGTTAATTAACTCCAATCGATTTCAAACAATATATCTCTTTGGAAACCCCATTCACCACCGCCTTATACATAGTCAATGAAGCACGGCCCTATCTTTTTGTTTGATGTCATGCATTCCGTGTTCAGCGACGAAGGTAATATCACATCTGAATAGAGGAATTTTTTGAAGTGACTGCCCGATTGTTTGATTGTGTTCACGTGGTGATTGGTGCGTTCATATTTATTGGACATTTTAATATACTGCGTCCTGATTTTGTTTGTAACCGAGGATTATAATGTCCAAGCCACCTCATGCTGGCATTTACAAGCGGCCTCCTGCCTGCCGCTTGGTGGTGTAGCCTTTCAAAGTGCGTTTTTGAACAAACGATGGGGCATTTGTGTTTTATGAGGAAGCCACCTAAACATTATTTATGCAGGTCAAATAGAAAAGAAGACAATACACAACCTTCGCCGAAGTCAAAGTGTTGAATTTGCCAGCTTCAAAATGTGGAATCAGTGTTATTTGAGCATCATCGAGGGTGGTCTTGTTTAGTCTGCCTGCGAATGACTACATAACCGTTTTTTAATGTTTCTTTAATAAAATACTAATCGAATCGACTTGGAGGGCAGGACTTGTACAAGGGCAATGATGTGATGTTGATTATTCCCAAGATGGTGGAATGCTTCCACCGACTTACAGCCTCCACTGGTGCATCTAGCATGCCCGTAGGCATAATCAAGGCTAACCAATGAATGTAACGAACACCCTGGGCAACTCTACCCAGTCCGACTCTCACATGCGTTGCACGGGCAGCTAAAAACCCGCTCACGTTAAAAATAAACGTGGTGAATCAGCAAACTGCCACATCAATGACGACATGGCACGAAAAAGGACCATGAGTTACGAGTGTGCTCCTGGCATGTGATGACAATGACTCTATACACTCCGGGGTCGTTCAACAAGTGAAAACGATCCTCCTACAGCACAAGGCTTATAAAGGGTGATTTTTTAAAAGCTATAGGAAAGTTTTTCAAAAAAAAAACACATAAAATTCAGAAAAATGCATGAAATCTTTATTTGAATCGATAGTACGGTCCATATAATTTAATGTTTGAAGATTATTTCATGCAAATGTTGACCTTGACTGCGCCTCAAATGGTCCATCCGCTTAGTCCAATTTTGGCATACTCTTTCCAACACTTCGGCCGGTATCTCACGAATAAATGCTCCAATGTTGTCTTCCAATGCGTCAATTGAAGCAGGCTTGTCTGTATAGCTTCTTATCAGCTTTAACATAGCCCCACAAAAAATAGTCTAAAGGCGTTAAATCGCACGATCTAGGCGGCCAATTGACCGGTCCCGAACGTGAAATAAAATGTTCACCGAACTCGCCACTCAATAAGTCCATTGTTGCGCGTGCTGTGTGGCATGTGGCACCGTCTTGTTGAAACCACATGTCATGCAAGTCAAGCTCATGCATTTTGGGCAAAAAAATATTGGATATCATCTCACGGTAGCGCTCACCATTCACAGTTACGTTACGATTCGCATCATCTTTGAAGAAGTACGGTCCAATGATGCCACCAGCCCATAAACCGCACCAAGCTGTGACCTTGTGGAAGCTCTTGCAATGCTTCTGGCTGATATTCACTCCAAAATCGGCTTCTTTACGTACCTATTAAGCCAAAAATGATAGCCGCTTCAGTGAGTCGATTAAACTGACCATAAAATGGAAGAAGCGCGCGATGAACTTTCTTAGCAGAGCACGCATTTTGAAAATAAAATTCAATAATTTGCAAGCGTTGTTCGTTTGTAGGACGATTCATGGTTAAATTATAGACCAAACTGAAGATGTTTGACAGTGAAACAAAACACGAAACGTGCGTCAGCTGCTTAAACCAGTGTTGCCAAAAAGATAATAGCTAAAAAATCACCCTTCATTAATGCGGCACAGGAAATACGCTGGACGGTAAAGGAAATGATTACGACAAAAAAAAAATCGAGTACTGTGGCCCGTGGCGGTGTGGGTATGTGCGTTGACTCCTACGCACTTGGACCTACCTGTCTGGGGTCGATTCCTGGTACGACAAGAAATACTTTTCACGGCTCCACCTCTTTCGAGTCACTGACAATGCTCAAAGAGTATATTTGTCTAGAAAAACCTTCTCAAACTTGGCCGTCCGGAGTCGGCATAAAACTGTATGTCTCTTCCACTTGTGATAGAACAATAGCACGCACAACACGAGTGGTTGCTGAGAAGCTAGGCCCTGGCGCTCTACCGGCTGTAGCGCCACCTATATTATTTTATTATTATATATATGCGAGTACTACAGCTTTCAGAAGAGGTTGCACATATTGAGATTTGGATTCATTGTGGGAAAACGATTACGGTCGAATGCCATCGACTTTAAGCCGATAAGTGATTGTGTGGCAGTCAAGACAGATTCTACAACATCAGCCTCATATGTTGACACTTTCACTTACAACTAGCCCAATGGCTCTATCAAAGACCACTGCTATGTTCTCCTGGACGGCATCTACGGAGCCTGACATGCTCGGAGACTTCGCTGCCAAAATAAAAAAGGAGAACATCTTCCGCAATGTGATCGCTAAGGTAAGTGATCGATACGACAACAGATTACGGCTTCTGATTTTGCAAGTAGTATGGTAATGTGCAGAACGATGTTCCCTCGCAAAAGGATCTCCACAGCCACCTGGGGATTTTCCGACGATCGAAGCGGCAGCCAAATCAATCGTGTTGCGCTTATTGACGTAAGGCATGCGTCCAATATGATGGACGTGTGAACAGTTAGGAAACACACGTCAACTCTGACTATTTTCCTATAGCAGCATAGCTTTGAGCTCGACTGTCCCATGTCAGAAGGCTGTATCTGTCAACAAATAGAAGTTTTTACACTACACGTGCCAGAGCACACCGAAGATTACCAGAGACTACGAGGAACAACTAATTCAAAGACTCTCCCAACGACCGCCCTAGACGACTGGGCGGAAATGTTAACTGGTATAGACCACCGACAAGGAATCCACAGTATGTATGATCCGAGGTTGATCGGAAGAAACATAATAATGGCGAGTCATACCAAAAAACGCTCCAACGCAAGACAAGGGCCACGCAAGAGGAATATCCGACTAAACGACGGTAGGAGAAGAAACTTCTACTCCTGAAGACTACGTCTCACAACCTTCCAGCTCATGCATATCGAAGAGTCTAGGAACATCGAATAAGAGCGAGCGAGTTATAAGAAAGCCAAATGTCTGGCTACACTCTTTAGGAAAGGCGCTCAGGCTTTTCAGAGTTGTAAGGTTGACCACAGTCCAAGATGGACCTGGGACTGACTTATACAGCAACCACTTATGTTTTACGTCCTATTGTTCTATCTCAGCGTAGGAGTCGACGCGACAAAGCAGCTCAGTAGATGTATGTTTTTTAACCAAAACTTCCAAAAGCTGCTTAACAGGCATGACCAGAAGAGAGTAAAAAAGAATCTCAGCTCTAGTCGATGGAAAGTGAGGTTATGAGTTGAATATCTCTATATGGTTGGTTTCTGGTTAAAAGCACAAAGATTTTGAGCACGTTTTGCACTAAAAATGTTCCAAGTTGCCATTTTGTTTCAGCATGCTAAGAGGGTAGCTTCAGTATCGGCTGGTCGATGGGGGTAGGTCTGGTTCCCTCCCTCGTACACCAATCATTTCCAGACTAAAAAATATCGTGCCTATAGCTAGCTAAGAGAAGGATAGAAAAAAAGAAAAAAAGACGAGATATAGAAAGCTTAATACCCACAATAAGACCACGGACGGACAAGGAAATATAGGAAAGAGAAACTAAGACGAGATAGGAAAGATGAACAGGAAATGTGTTCAAGCTTGTGTCTGTATCACCCAAAAGAGGCCGGAAGATGGCTCTCGGAGCTAAGCTGACTAAACTATAACTAAGCTGCCCTACCTACTAGTTCATCTACACCTAACCTAAGCCTAATATAGCTTACAACAACCTACTTCAGCCTTACACCAAGTCAACGCCCTTCCAGCGTCGTTTGGAGATCTAGGTTCTAGGCTGCCAGCGCACCTCTCATGTTAAACGACATAACCTCGGGTATCTCCCTTGGCGTAAGTTTCTGAGAGATAGCGCCTTACCGGAGACGATAGTCACAGTCTACGTTCCACTCTGTCAAGTACCCCTAAGAGGGCGGACTTCCATCACTTTAAACACACATTTTGGCAATCGGAAAGTCCATTCATTTCACAATTGTCAGATATTTCGCCTTTAGGTGTACAAGTATTGTCGGAACTAACTTACCCAGGCGTAGACCCTTCGTAGTCTAGCCGTCTGCATGGTTGGATTTCTAATCGCCCGCCTGCACTCATGCCGCTGCACAGTCCGTAAAGTTTATGATTCGGCTGTAATCGGCGGCTCAAATTCAGAAGGATATTCGAACACAAAACTGTTCTTTTGAAATGCCCATTGGCTTCTTCATTCATTTTAGGTAATGTCGCTAGGCTGGGACCATCAAGATCCGGTTTGGTAGCCTTTCGAGAGAGGACTCTGTTACAAATTCAATTGTCTGCTTTCCTTTGTTTTTCTTTTCAAAATAAGATTCATTAAATCCCGGAAATGTACTGAACCAACGTTTTTTTTTTTAAATGGCAAAGGCAAAGCTCATTTAATGACATGCCTTCGAACTTGAACAACTCACATTCTCCTCTCTTTAATGAGGTCACTGTAGGTAACAGCACGCTGGGATATAATTTCGTAACATCCTCTATTCGCGAGAGCTAATTTTATACACTGAGCTGAACCCTCTTATCCTTCACCTTCAACATACATATACTTAGTTGTCTCATAGTCGTAGTTAATTATTTTAATTGTGCTTCTATTACGCTTGTAAGTCCGCCAGAACTGCATAGTTGCATGTCAACGTCCAGAAAACCCAGTGAAAGGCGAACTTCTGAAAAACAGAAAACGACCACGAAAACAACACGCCAATTTAATCTATTTATTGCTTATCAGGAGAATCAAGCCGGGAAATGCGATTTACTCTGTCACCACCGCCTGGTGCAGCGAAGGGACGCGGGGAATCCGCAGCTCGGACGGCAACTGTTGAAGAAACAACATCTTCATCGGACTTCAGTCAATGGCTGCACGCAATGAAAATGGTCGCCCGTTTGCCGGGTGGGATGCCACCAGAGTTTAGACGAAAGGTAAAGTAGTTTGTTTTCTTTCACTCTCCCTCTCTCATTAAAATGTCAAGAGAAAGAATTTAATTCAATTGTTCTCGTTCTCGATTCACGGTACAGCTCTGGCTGGCCTTGGCTGAAAAGTATCTCAAGGCGAAAAACGTCGATTGGGTGAAGGAAGAAGAGAAATGTTTCAGTGAGCAATGGAGGGAGGATGACGAAGAGTTGGGAATTCAAATAGTCAAAGTAAGTACACACAAATGTGATGAAATGCATTTGTTTAACTTTTGTTTTTTTTTTTTTCACGAGAAAGGACCTTCACCGGACCGGTTCAAGTCTCTGCTCTGGACCAGCAGGCACCATAAATCAAGCTAAATTGAAACGAATTCTGCTGGGCTATGCGCGATATAATCCAGAAGTTGGTTACTGCCAAGTGAGTATATGCATTTTTTTTTCGTCTAAACTATGAGAGCTGTTTTAGATATAGATAGTTTCTCAAGCTAATTAGTTGTTGATTCTGTCTATTATTTTGAATGGGAAATGTACGCAAGAACTCGTATATTCCCACATAGAGCCACACAGCACCTAAAGCTTTGAAATTAGCAGAGGAGTACAGTATGTGCCGAATGTTGGATCTGCCTAAAAATAGTAACTCCCTTCTTCACATTGTCCAACATTTTCAGTCGCGTTTGCCGAATAATGTATCCGATGTTTATTGATATTTAGTGATTTGTTGTGAAAGCTTTGGTGTGCCCTTAAACACAGCTTTGAAGACTCTAAGTGTTCTGTCTTCACCTCGAAACGATCACAGCAATTGCGTCCAGAAATCGAACAATTGGTTCAGGTCGCTATTGTTCAGCAACAATCATATAAAAAGTCGCGCCCGCATTATTTGTTCAATGACACCATCGAACATTTGAAAATTACAGCAAACTGTCGTGTCTTGTAAATATTGTTCCACTATTTGCTTCGAATTCATATCCAGATCTCCAGCTCGCCCAATTGAGCTCAAAGGCCAAGATCTTCATGCGAAATGTGCGCAAAGGGGTTGAAGATTGGAGTTGGAGTACCATTTTAAGTGCCGGACTGTAAATGAACACAGTAGGGCTTTCAGTCACACCCTCAAATGCGTCTATATTTTCAGTTGATTTTAAATACGGGTTGAAGACTTTAAAATGTTTCGATTACAGCCCGGGGTGGACCTGGGCCTCAACCTACAAGCCTTTCCGGCGAGCCTATCTGTGGCTGGCTGCCTCCAGCTCCACACAAAGCTTATTAAGGTCCCTCTGCACCTATGTACCCCATCTATGATGCGGTGCCCAAAGTGGCTCAGTCCCACAATCGAATACTCTACGGTTTGTAGCCAGATTGTCCATGCGCTCTGCATGCACCAGCCGCCACAGACGTCGTTACGTAGACTCCTGCCTAGACTCATGTTGCTATACTGGTAGGGATTGCATCTTCTCCCCCAGATTAATGTTAAGACATCAGTCAAGGCTTAGATTTTGTTCATGCAGAACTTCACGCATTAGGAAGACGTTAACAAGTTATACCAAAATTCTAAGTCGGAGGTTGACCTTTTAACAGCGCCTACTCCAATTTTCGGTTGTAATGACGGTCCAACCAGATCAGTGTAGGCCGAAAGTAAGCACCGAGGATTGACTACTCCTAACGACGAAGAGGCATAAGTTACCTACGCTGGCGCTATTTAGCTCGTATTAGTAGGGCGCTACGTGTAAGTACCTACGACTTGCCAGAGCGATACAGGAGCAGTGGAGGTGATTTGTGGCTTCTACCTCCTCTTCATCCATGTAGCTTCTGCAGAATTCATACCCCCATCCCTCATGAATGCCAATTGCGCAATGTCCGGTTATGACTCCGATGAGAGTCCTTAGTGACGGTCTGCTAAGTCTAATTTGAGGATTGTTTGAGTTTAAGTGCTGGCCATAGTTGCTTTGTTTCAAATCAAATCTTCTAGACGCTTGTGATGAGTTGTTTTAATTATATGTATCTTTTGTTAGAGCAGAGGTTGCACAACTCCTAGCAAGTTCATCGGTCATCGGTCACCTAGTTATCATCGGCTTTGTAATTGTTCGGTATGTCACTGTGACCATAATGCCTGAAACACAATAGAGCTTTGTTGCTGGCGTTTTTCAGGTCACGAGTCTAGAGTTTCAAACGCGCTTTGAAATGACAACTGAATTTACCAGTTGTTTTCAATTCACAAACCACACATGAAAAATATTGTGTCCTTACTACTCCACTAATTTCACCCGATAAATTAACCTCAGTCAGCTGTTGGCATTTCTCAAATGTCAGTTGACTCTCAATTTGAGCGAAGATCTCTCAATTTGTAAGGGAGTGTGAGTGAAAGCGCCTCTCGCACTGATTTTTTCCAACATGTCGAAAAATCCTTACGTGAAACTGCCCTCTTACGTTTTATGACATTGCTCACATTTCGCTCTAAAAAGCGAGAAGCTGTATTAAGTGCATAGCATATGATTTGCGTGTGTTGAAAGAAAACGCCAGCAGCAAAGCCTTATTGTGTTTCGCGCATAATAACCACTCGGATGAGTTTCGTTCACGTTCGTATTCAATTGAGAGGGAAACGAATCTCTCTCTACGTACGCACATAAATGACATTTGGTTTTGACATTTTGCTTAAGTTTCGGAATGCAATTATAAGAATCAAATCTGACATGAACTTAATTAAATTATGGTTAGGCCTTAAGCCGCTTGACCTGGAAGCATGGACCTTTTGTAGTACAAATACCGCAGGCATAAAAACTTATCTATAATGGACGCAAGTCAGCTTGAGCAATCGATCAGATATGCAGAAATGATACAGTGAGGCCGTAATAAACCCCTGCGACCAGTTTCGTTGAGTTTCATTCATCTTTGCTTCGACTTTGACGTGGCGAATTTTAGTTCAAAAAAACATATCTTAATGAATCACCCGATACTGCAATGTAAGACATTTACATACAATCTTCGATGATGAGCATCGCTTAGGCGATCCAGTAATGCATGCGATCCGTGTCCAAGAAAACACACCCAGTGGTTGCATAAAAAGTCAGTAATCTTGCTCTACACTCTTACAATTTAAAATTAACTTAACAACTATTCGATATATGAAGCGCCCAATCGTGACCGAATTATTAATGTCCTTATTGAGAACCCATTTATGTGGGCATGCTCATATTTTTACATCTTGGATCACATTTAACAATTACCTTAATATCCATCCAATATAACTTAAACACCGTCAAAACTGAAAGGTCCCTTCCTGTTCCTACGTAAAGACAGTGTTGCATATAAGTATCGAAGGCTGTCCCGCTGTTAGCACGTAGAATTGCTTTGGACTGTATTTGAAAGCAGGTTATCAACACAAATAGCTGCATAATCGTGCATATATTCTTCATTGAATCAGTGCTCGTTTGTTATTTCTTCTGATGACAAAGCTTTCTGAATAGCGAGAAGTTGCGCTACGATTTTTTATTTATGCAGATCGATGTGTTAAAGATATAGAACAGCGAGTGGGTCAAAAAGGGACTGTGCAGCACTTAAAGCGCCTATGTTCGCCAATTGCACCTTGTACGTTTTGATGTAAAGGGTGGTTAAATTTTAAGGACCGATGTTGAATTTGAATAAAACACAAATTATTTAGGAAATTATTGTCATTTCTTTTTATTATGATAATATTGGTATGGTTCAATTATGTATGGAACAAAATATCGGCAAAATGGCCGCCGCGACCTCGGCGGCACACCTCCATCCGATGGTCCAAATTTTCGATGGCGCTCCAGCATAATTGAGGTTCTATGCCGTTAATGTGCCGAACTATCTCATCCTTTAGCTCTTGAATTGTTGCTGGCTTATCGACGTACACCTTTTCTTTCAAATAACCCCAAAGTAAAAAATCCAACGGTGTCAAATCACATAATCTTGGCGGCAAATTGACATCGCCACCACGTGAGATAACACGGCCATTGAATTTGTCGCGCAAAAGAGCCATTGTTTCGTTAGCTGTGTGGCAAGTGGCACCGTCCTGTTGAAACCACATATCGTCCACATTCATATCTTCCATTTTCGACAATCACTCTTGGATTATCATTCGCCCAAATGCGGCAATTCTGCTTATTGACGAATCCACTGATGTGAAAATGTGCCTCATCACTGAAGATGATTTTCTTCGAAAATTGATCATCCACTATTGCCATTTCTTGCCACCATTCTGACCATTGACGACGCTTGAAATGGTCAAGAGGCTTTAGTTCTTGAGTCAATTGCACCTTGTAAGCGTGTAAATGCAAGGCTTTATGCATAATGTTAACGACGAGCGTGAGAGGTGCAATTGTTGGGCACGACGACGAGTTGAGGTGGACGGCTCTTCAGCCACACTATCGCGAACAGCAGCAATATTTTCTGCAGTACGAGCTGTACGAGCACGATGCACTGGTGTTTTCACATCTCCTACAGACCCGGTTTGCTCAAATCTTTTGCACAATTTTTCCGATTGTACGCACATTTGGACGATTAAATTGACCGAAAAAATCACGAAGTGCGCGCTATGCATTTTGATTTGAACGCCCATTTTCAGAACAAGTCTGAATAACTTTAACGCGTTGCTTGATTGTGTATCTTTCCATGGTTCAAATTGAATTAGTCTGAAATTGAGAAATGTCAAATGAAATGCAGAAAAAAACTTGACGTTTAGGTGTGGTTCACATTCAACGTCGGCCCTTAAAATTGAACCACCCTTTATATCCTTCTGTTAGCTGGCGATTATAGGAAGCAAGAATAGCTAGTACTCCAGAGGCGCAACCTTTTCTAATTTCTTCCTAAAAACTAAACTAAACATTGTCAGAATTATTTGCATCTAACAGCGTATTTAACTTCTCCTCTTTAAGGGCTTCAACATGTTGGGGGCGTTAATTTTGCAAGTCATGGACAAGGAGGAGATCGAATCAATTAAGGTTATGATATACTTAGTCGAAGGCATTTTGCCCAGAGGATATTTTAGTGGATCCTTAGGTGGTCTGCAAGCTGACATGGCCGTCTTTCGAGAGTTGATGACATCAAAGCTGCCCCGTCTGGCGAAGCATTTGCAAAAGCTGCAGGGGCCCATGGAGAACGCCTTCGAACCGCCTCTAACGAACGTCTTCACAATGCAGTGGTTTCTGACAATGTTCTGTACCTGTTTGCCGATGACCTGTGTGCTGAGGGTGTGGGATCTGGTATTGATCGAAGGAAGTGATGTTCTTCTCCGAACTGCCTTAGTCCTATGGAGTCTATTAGAAGAGTACGCCTGCGAAGAGCATGTCAATCGATAATAATGTACTTTACTTTTTGGTATTTTAGGCGAATTTTATGTGCGAAAACTGCAGACGATTTCTACTGCAAAATGGGTTCCTTTTCAAGCGAGCTGTTAAACGGGCATCTCATAGACTCCAACGGATTGATAGAAAAGGTCGTCGAACTGGGACCAGTGCCAGACTTGCAGAAGATGCGGGACAAACACCTATACAACATTTCACCATTTAGAGATAAGAAAGGCCTACAGTGAGTCGAGACTTAGATGCTGTAGTTCTTAGATATTTAATAACCTCTTTTTTTCAAGGCTTTACTATTCCGACGAAGATGGAGACTCAGACGAGGACTCCCAAATGGCAGTGGCGACCGCATGGGGCCTTCGCCTAACCAGGCGAGGCTCAGCTGGACTCAGTAACAAGACGGACGGCAAAGAACGTATTGCGCTCGATATTTCTCTGCTGAAAAAGCAATACGATCGCTTGCGTGAGCGACAACGGCAGGCGCACATTATTCTTACGTCGGCAGTAGCAAGGCAAGGCTCAAATCCTAATCAATCATCAATTCAGATGAATCAACTACTCATTGGTCGCAATGCTATTGTGACAAATAATGGCCGTCGTCTGGGACCACCGCAGGGAGCAATACCGCCGGCAAGGAAGCCATCACTTGCAACCACTGTGAAACCATCGAAACTCGTGCAATCCAAGCCCCAGCGACGGGGCGAGACTCTGCACTGGCGGGACACAGACCTCTCGAAGCGGCGAAGAGGAAGTGTCAAGTGGAAGGACATAAAACCGAATAGCCAGCAATCCAGTCAGGATGAGCGCACACCCCAGCTCATCGACAGTGCGCCCTCGTCCCGTAGCAGCTCGTCGGAACCGAAATCACAGAGGAACTCCTTCAAAACTCACCAACGCAGCGACTCCTCATCCTACAGTGAGGATAGTGACGGCAATTCAAGCACCAGCACAAGTCTCTGTGACGAGGATGACCACGAAGTGGGCGACAAAAATCCATCGTCCCTAGAGGCGAGTCCCTTGAAGAAGTCGAAATCGAGCAAAAAACATTCGGATGGCTCGCATAAGAAATCCCTCGACGACATACTCAGTAGCAATGAGAAACAGCACACCACACAAATACCATTCGTTCAGCTGACGACAATGGGGTCACCACTTCTGAGTGCGAATAAGACTGAACTGGATTCGCTGGAGTACGCCAAGGAGGACAGTGAAACCGAGTCCAATCGGCTGGAATACGCGGGATTCGTCGACGAATACAGTTGGCCGGACATAAACGAGCCCGCAAAGAGTGCGCCCTTGGAAGATCTCAAGATAGACGTGACCTCTCACGACACGGACTACCTTTCGCTGCCGACCACAATCACGAGCATCAGTCAGCTGTCGCCGATCGCGGACATAAGCACGTACATACAGAGTTCAAGTATCAGTCCCCTACGGACGCCAATATCGGCATTCGATTACACCAATCTAGTGGGCAGCACCGACGACCCGAAGGACTTCAATGTGAACGACGAGGGAGTGACAAATGAATACTTCGAGCGAATCAACATCGTGGAGCGACCAACCAAACTGGACCTACTGTACTCACTCAACGAGGAGGACAGCATCCGCAATGCGTACAAGAGTTGTGAAGCCTCACCAGAAGAGAGCGGCGCCAAGGAAACTTCAACGCTGGCGCTAGAGCGGAACATGCACGAAAATAACGAAATGACCACGCAGCCCTTCACGGAGGAGGTGGACAGGAAGATGAAAGTACTCTTGGAATATTCGAATCAATCCTCTCTGTCGTTCATTGCTGAAGCAAAACACGAGATATCCTCTGGTTTGTTCAAAGACAAGGAGTTTGAATCGAACTCTCTGAAAACACTTAGTGTTCCGTACGCTAGAAGAAAGGAAGCAATCGAAGGGACCACTGACTTAATACTCCCTCTTCCAAAGATCGAGGTAAAAGTGACGGACCAAGCGCTACGCGTTGGTAAGGATTCAGCGGACGGAGATATTTACATAAATGTAGAGATTCCAAAGCAGACCATAACCTCACCGGATTTAGCGCCTAAGAGCCCACCACGAAAAACTGAACATAGAGTCTCATCTGTGAGTGGAGGAGAATATGAGTCGGAAAGCAGGTCTGAGCAGAGGAAGAGCTTTGTTGAAAAAGAGGCTGATGCATATTTACAGAAGAAGCCAGACGTTGAAGCCACTTCAGGGTGCACTTCATCGGATGGATTGCAAGGTGTTTTGGCGCCTAAGAGCACGCAAATAAAAACCGAACATAAAGATTCAACTGTGGGTGAAGGCGAATATAAAGCAAACATTAGATCTGAGTTGAGGAGGAGCTTTATTGAGGAAGACGTTGATGCATTTGTGCAGAAGAAGCCAGATCTTGAAACGAAATCCGCTTCGGGTTTCCCTTCTTCGGATACATTGCAGAATGTCTTGGCGCCTAAGGGCACGCAAATAAAAACCGAAACAACCGTGGGTGGAGGAGAATATAACTCGGAAAGTAGAGCAGAGTTCAGGAGGAGCTTTGTTGAAGAAGAATATGATGCATTTTCACAGAAGAAGCCTGATCTGGAACCGGAATCAGGGTCACTTCATATCCCGACAACGGAAAACCTCGAAACCAGATTCAAAGCATTAGAGTTGACTTTCGTGGATAGAAAAAATTCGAATGCACTTAGTTTTAAGCCCAAGACAGTTGACGCAGCGAGAGACCTTTCTCAGAGACCACAGAGTCCAAATGAGAAGCCCTCTAAGCTCATTGGTCCAACTGCAGTCGAATTAGAAGTGCAGCCTTCGACTAGTGGAGGAGGAGATCTTGCGGCAGGTAGCCAAAATCTTGCAGATTTGAAATTTATATCCGAGGACACGAGAGATCACTATGATAAAATGCAACCGGTGATGTCTGAATTGAGTGGAAATGAAATCGAAGACATGGAAGACAAATCTGCATCAAAGGATTATAAGTCCGGCTTCATAACTGGGCAAGATCATTCTGAAGAAGAGAAAAGTGATGCGAATGACAAAGGTGCTGTGAAGGAATACCAATCATTCGGTCAAGAACAGTCCAAGGATGAAGGAAGCACCGGAATTGCTGCGGACGACGTTCATGATATACCAACAGGACAGCAGGATCAGGAGAAGTATGTGCCAGCGTCAGCAGCAAATAAAGGTCCCCAGGAGTCGGAGAAGGACAATGAGTTTAAGGGTACAGAAGTTGCACACGACTCTTACAGCTTTGCTCCAACTTTAGACGTTCAAAGTACTAACACGCCGGAGATCATTCTAACTTCATCTTCATTCCAAGAAAAACAGATCGAGGAGAAAGAAGCAGACGAGCAAAGGAAATTAGATGCTGCTAAGAGAACAGAAACTGAACAACACGATCTAAAGCAAACACATGAAGAAACCTCATCAAGTCGCCCCAGTGATCTCAGAGAAAGCGAAGTCAACCTTGATAAAGCCCCCGTTCTGTCGGAGACCAAACCTGTCTATGACTTTAGGAAGACCACCTCTGAACTCTTAGACGAAGAGAAGCCAGAAGAAGAATTGAGTAAACCACGAAAACCAAAAATTCCATCAATGGAAGACTTGGAGACCAGATTCATGGCACTGGAAAGGCAATTCAGTGATAAATCCATTTCTCTGCAAAAGGACTCGGCCACCGCCCCCAAATCACCGAGCAAGGAAAAGGTCGCAACGGAAAATATCCAAGATGTTGGTGTAAAGACCACAATCGAAATATCCGTTACAGAAAACATCCCGCCCAAGGCTGACGACGAAACATACGTAAAGAGTGAAAACCAAAGGAAATCCATCCCCACGACGGCAGCTCTTGAAGAGCGCTACGAACAACTGGAACGAAAACTAAGTGAAAACAACCTAATTCCATCGAATGCAAGCTCAGTCGAGGTTTCAGCAAAACGGAAAACTCTCGCGGACAACGAAAGTCAAGCGCCAAAGAGTCCAAGCGAAAAGTTGACAGAGCCGCCTTACGTACGCAAACGGATACCGTCAACAGAAGACTTGGAGCATAGATTTAAGGCTCTTGAAATTCAAAAGGCAATGAAGTCGCCAACGGCGCCGACAACCAGTTTGTTGTCGCCCCTAGGTTCGAGCATAGCACTGCCGTTCTCCAAAAGTGGACCCGATGACAGTTCAAATGTTCCAACGACCGAAGCGTTGGAAAGTAGATTCAAAGCTCTCGAAACCAGCAAGCCGTTGGAGAGCACGCTCAGGGAGGATGCAAGTCTTAGCTCTGACAGTGGAATACCCTCCACTAGAGACCTGGAGAACAGATTCGAGGCTTTGGAGCAGCAGAAAAAGGATAACGAACGCAAGCACAAGGAAAAAGAGAAAACCAAGATTGAGCTAAGCTCCGATTCAAAGGCCACGGCATATTCAGTATTAAAAGAAGTACCCGATAGGGCTGACGAGATAGCAGTGAAAGACACTAAGCCCCTAGCAGAAATCGATGAACAAAGTAAACCGGAAACAAAGAAATTACCCTCAACCCATGATCTGGAGCTCAGGTTCGATGCTTTGCAGGGCTCTTCGAATAGTCTGGAGCTGAAATCATCGAAAGACATCATGAATGAGACCAAGAAACACAGCAAACACATTCCCTCAACTCAAGACCTAGAAACAAGATTCAAAATCTTAGAAGGCAGCAAGCCGCAACCGCCAGTCGACAGCCAAATGGAAATCGCTGCGAAGACCAAAGCAGACGAGAACACTTCGAAAAGGCCTTTATCACAGCATTTTGAAGTCGACGCAATCTGCAGTGTTTCCCGACCGCTGACCGACCAAGTGAGTAAAGCAAAAGACTTGCAAGTCATGCGATACGATCCAAATCGAAGTCAGAGAAGTGCACACAGTGGCGAGACTGCGAATAACGATCTCACTCCAACCAACTGCTCGGACATAACAATATCCTTCCGCAGAAAAGATCTCTACAAAGTGGAGTCACAAAGCGACGAAACACTGACCGCCACAGATCCAACGAGCACCGAGTTCGACACAAAAATCGAATCACGACCGACATCCTGTCCCGAGTACAATGATGCGATCTACTCGAACACCGTCAACACCGACCGGGTACTGAAAATTATTGAAGAAAATTCCAAGATATTACATCGAATTTTAAAAAAGACTCTTGCAGATGCCGGCAACCTTGAAAGCAATACACAACACAAAATAATCCATCCGGGAATAACCGATTCCCTGCTGGCACTTGGCAATATATTTCCACGATCTGACGAAACGATAACACCGAGCGGCGGCGTCGGCGGCGTCGGCACAAAATCACACTCACCCTATCGCTCATGCATCACATTGCATTCCGATGACAATATTTCCGATCGATTAGCCTCAATCAAGAGCACAATCAAATCAATTGATACCCTCTGTGAGGAGAAGTCTTTTCGAAAGGATAAGTGTCAGAAGTACATTGATTCATTATTTGCACATTCAAAAATCTCAACGGCTATCCCCTTGAATCCATCGATTAGGGTGGAGGACTTCGAAACGAGTGCGCCACCGAGTCGAGTCACTAAAAGAGAACCGAAAAAGGACATTTCGCCGCGAAGGAGGCGAGACGAAGAGCGCGAAGAATACGAGAGCCGGGTAAGAAGAGACACGATGCCAAATAGTTTAGATCCGTCTAGTGACCTTAGTTGTAGTTTAGCAAGCTTTGATGTAGATAAAGAAGTAGATAGAATCAATCAGGAAAAAGCCATGCAACGATCTGTCGGCTCTGCTTATGAGCTGAACAAGCGATCGCTCACTCCAGTCGTGTACATTCCCACAAAGCTGGAGATCCGTCACACCACCGTCACGTCGACATTCTACGATCGCTATCTCACTGAGAAGGAAATCGAAAAGACCTTTCCGAACAGCAAGAAGTCACCAGTCTCGCCGACGGTCACAAAAAGCTACCTAGACATTTCCAAATACTCTTCCACAAACGCGAACGACCGAAACTCAAAATCTGCCGAAAACTCGCCCTCCCGTCGCAGCAAGGATGGCGCCGATCTGTTCCTCTACGAAAAGTCGCCGCCAGCAAGCAAGCAACACAACTTGACATCGACGCTCAGTGTTACGCAAAAGGACCTGCACATCCAGAGCTGTGACAACATACTGCTGCGCCTGCAGTCGTCCGCACACCATAAGGACATGGACAAGCCGCTGCTGGTGTACAGTCCGCTGCAGAGAAAGCCCCCAGACCTGGGCATCGGCATGGGCCTCTACAAGGACTACGGCAGCGATGAGTCCACAAAGAGCTGAAACCCTTAAGCAAACAAAATTCTTGTATTTATACTCGCATGTACGTATGTAGTATGTAGATTAGCAGCAGGTTTTCGGGTGGCTCTCAGCGGGAATGTGCCCCATTGAGACTGCCACCCGCCGGGGAGGACACATTCGTGTCTAGAGAATCAAATTCAGGAATATTTAAGCATATATAAAACTGTAAACAAATGAATAAATCCAAAAGCAATAAACTATTATATTTTCAAAATGTGAACCATATATGTGAAATGGAAACTATTTTCGTCAGGTATTTACTACTACTAGTACTCAAAGCAAAAGTAATCAAATCAAACTAACCTACATTCCAATTATTATCAACAATCATCAATCAATTGACCTTTTCTATTGCTTCGGCAGAAGAAACAAAAAAAAGCGTGTATCATTTATTCGTTTTGTTTTTTTTTTTCTCTTTCATTTCATATTTTACTCTTCGATCTTCTTCCGTATAACCACTTAATACGTACACACTCCATATATAGATAAATATATCAATTAATTGTTAGTGCATACTATATATGAACTATTTTAAATCTTCTAATGTTGACGATGACTGAGAAAAGAAAACCAAAAAAAAAAAACAAGAGAAACACTCATGTACGTACCCGAGACGAAGTGGAATGATTTAAGAGCAGCAAATTCCCGATTTAGTGTTAAAATATCGGCAGTAGTACGTGCGGGTGTGTCCCTGCATACGCACTCGTGTGCAGCTATTCTATTATACATAAATTAGTAATTTAAAACATATGTTATCTGTTTGTCGTTTTCCTATATAAATTCAATTATACATCCGGGATTGTTATGACTGCATTCAAAATGGTTAACATTACTTTCAGTTTTATTATTATAAATATTGATTGAAAAAAAAAAAATTATATAAGAAAATAAAAGAAAAGCGTTAATGAAACAAATAATCAAACGAAAGTGTTTCCTTTTAAAAATTTGATTTATGCGAAAGAGGGCGAAAATAACTTGGTCACATCGCTGACAACTCGAGTTATGTGACGGCATCATCCTGGAATCAAGTCAGTTAGTGCGCCAAAACCCACGTGAATTTTGAAGTCTGTACTTATTCATCTCGTCTTTGAATGAATCGTTTGTCCGATCCCAAGAAGAGAGACCCCCAAGATCTGGCCGCCATATTGGCATGAATTGACGAGTGTTGTAAAAGTATGCGTGTAATGCAAGGGAATTCCACTACTATCACATTTTTCTCCGGTGTGGACTAGGGGCAAAAATGGCCGAAGTTGAATATCTCTTTACTCATTTATTTCTGCTAAGAAGTCCACAATATGCATGATCTTTACTGCGGCAAATCCTGAAAAAAATACCGAAGAAGTGTAGATCGGCAGTCACCATATGTGCTTCAAATTCCAGACAGCTGTCATATGCTGGCGTGTATGGAGACGAGCTATACATCGTCATGTCAAGTTCCGATGTTGCTGCCAAACTCGTCAGGCTCCGAAGGATAGCGAAGAAGAATACCCGCTCATCCATCATGATCGGCAAAGAAGTCTTCGAGGTTTTAGGTACATAAGTCGATGTGCTGTCATATCAGCAGCTGACTGACTTTTGCCTTCCGGACTACATCCTGGTACAGCTCGTAGATTTCGCGGTTGTTTCTTCTTTTCCATTCACCTTCCTCACAGACGGAATCATATACTCGACGTAGATTTTTTTTTCGAAGGCATCTAGAATCAGCTCTGCAGTTTTGCTTAGCGTTCATCTTTCGGCTCCATAAAGCAGGACTGGCAAAATACGAGTTTTGTTGAGCATGATTTTGGTCGTTCGAATCAGGAGTTTTGAGCGCAGTTGTTTTGACAAATCGAAGTAGCTTCGGTTGCCAAGCGCGATTCTACGTCGGATCTCCACTAAGATGTCATTCGTGGAGTTCACGTTTGCCCTGAGCTAAAAAAAAAGACTCCTTCACTACCTCGAAATTGTGAATTGTGAAAGTGTGAATGAAGGGTGACTGCTCGCTCATTTGTAAAGGGTGATTTTTTAAAAACTATAGGAAAGTTTTTCAAAAAAAAAAACACATAAAATTCAGAAAAATGAAATCTTTATTTGAATCGATAGTACGGTCCATATAATTTACGGATTCCATATAATTGAAGATTATTTCATGCAAATGTTGACCTTGACTGCGCCTCAAATGGTCCATCCGCTTAGTCCAATTTTGGCATACTCTTTCCAACACTTCGGCCGGTATCTCACGAATAAATGCTTCGATGTTGTCTTCCAATGCGTCAATTGAAGCGGGCTTGTCTGTATAGACATCAGCTTTAACATAGCCCCACAAAAAATAGTCTAAAGGCGTTAAATCGCTCGATTTAGGCGGCCAATTGACCGGTCCCGAACGTGAAATAAAATGTTCACCGAACTCGCCACTCAATAAGTCCATTGTTGCGCGTGCTGTGTGGCATGTGGCACAGTCTTGTTGAAACCACATGTCATGCAAGTCAAGCTCTTGAATTTCGGGCAAAAAAAGTTAGATATCATCTCACGGTAGCGCTCATCATTCACAGTTACGTTACAATTCGTGTCATCTTTGAAGAAGTACGGTCCAATGATGCCACCAGCCCATAAACCGCACCAAACTGTGACTTAGCTCTGGCAATGCTTCTGGCTGATATTCACTCCAAAATCGGCTTTTTTACGTACCCATTGAGCCAAAAATGATAGCCGCTTCAGTGGGTCACCATAAAATGGAAGAAGCGCGCGATGAACTTTCTTAGCAGAGCACGCATTTTCAAAATAAAATTCAAATTCGCAAGCGTTGTTCGTTTGAAGGACGATTCATGGTTAAATTATAGACCAAACTGAAGATGTTTGACAGTGAAACAAAACACGAAACGTGCGTCAGTTGTTTGAACCAGTGTTGCCAAAAAATCACCCTTTATAAGATAAGCTCCACTTAGACCAATGTGGTCCATTGTGGTAGTAGTGGAGGCAACACCCCCAATTTATTAAGCTTAATACAAGCAAACAACTTAAGCAATCTAAACTTAAAAACTAAAGCTTAACCTAGATGGTAGACAAAGAAAGAGAGACTAGCAGAGGAAAGAATGGGACTGGAGGTGGTTTCGATGTGAGGTTTTGCTAAGGTGGAAATCGAAAGAATATTCCATGGTGATAGCCAGGCTTAACATTCTTGATACCGGTGAGTTTAAGCAGTAATTAGTCCGATGTGGTATAATGCGAAAGAGGGCTGCAGACCTTAGATTGTAGGGGTTGACGCTAAGAGACACAAATTCAAGAAGTGCGGGGCAGTCTGTATTACCAGTAATCAGTTGGTGGAGGAAGAGCAGATCGGCAGTTTTGCGACGGTTTTCGAGGGACTCGATGCGAATTAGTTTAAGGCGATCAGAGTAAGGAGGTAAGTTGGTCCAGGCAAGATCACGTAGAGCGAAACGTAGAAACCTACGCTGGACAGCTTCGATACGACGAATGTGGACCGCGTAATGAGGTGACCATAATTGGCTGGCATATTCGAGAATGGGTCTGACGAAGGTGATGTATAGGGATTTTGTGACATAGTGATTCGAAAATTCTTAGGGGGGCAAAAATGGCCGAAGTTGAATATCTCTTTACTCATTTATTTCTGCTAAGAAGTCCACAATATGCATGATCTTTACTGCGGCAAATCCTGAAAAAAATACCGAAGAAGTGTAGATCGGCAGTCACCATATGTGCTTCAAATTCCAGACAGCTGTCATATGCTGGCGTGTATGGAGACGAGCTATACATCGTCATGTCAAGTTCCGATGTTGCTGCCAAACTCGTCAGGCTCCGAAGGATAGCGAAGAAGAATACCCGCTCATCCATCATGATCGGCAAAGAAGTCTTCGAGGTTTTAGGTACATAAGTCGATGTGCTGTCATATCAGCAGCTGACTGACTTTTGCCTTCCGGACTACATCCTGGTACAGCTCGTAGATTTCGCGGTTGTTTCTTCTTTTCCATTCACCTTCCTCACAGACGGAATCATATACTCGACGTAGATTTTTTTTTCGAAGGCATCTAGAATCAGCTCTGCAGTTTTGCTTAGCGTTCATCTTTCGGCTCCATAAAGCAGGACTGGCAAAATACGAGTTTTGTTGAGCATGATTTTGGTCGTTCGAATCAGGAGTTTTGAGCGCAGTTGTTTTGACAAATCGAAGTAGCTTCGGTTGCCAAGCGCGATTCTACGTCGGATCTCCACTAAGATGTCATTCGTGGAGTTCACGTTTGCCCTGAGGTAAAAACAAGACTCCTTCCCTACCTCGAAATTGTCAATTGTGAAAGTGTGAATGAAGGGTTTGTAAAGAGTGATTCTTTAAAAGCTATAGGAAAGTTTTTCAAAAAAAAAAGACATAAATAAAATTCAGAAAAATTAAATCTTTATTCGAATCGATAGTACGGTCCATACAATTTACGGATTCCATTTAATTGAAGATTATTTCATGCAAATGTTGACCTTGACTGCGCCTCAAATGGTCCATCCGCTTAGTCCAATTTTGGCATACTCTTTCCAACACTTCGGCCGGTATCTCACGAATAAATGCTCCAATGTTGTCTTCCAATGCGTCAATTGAAGCGGGCTTGTCTGTATAAACATCAGCTTTAACATAGCCCCACAAAAAATAGTCTAAAGGCGTTAAATCGCACGATCTAGGCGGCCAATTGACCGGTCCCGAATGTGAAATAAAATGTTCACCGAACTCGCCCCTCAATAAGTCCATTGTTGCGCGTGCTGTGTGGCATGTGGCACCGTCTTGTTGAAACCACATGTCATGCAAGTCAAGCTCATGAATTTCGGGCAAAAAAAGTTAGATATCATCTCACGGTAGTGCTCATCATTCACAGTTACGTTACAATTAGTGTCATCTTTGCAGAAGTACGGTCCAATGATGCCACCAGCCCATTAACCGCACCAAACTGTGACTTTTTCTGGATGCATTGGTAGCTCTTGCAATGCTTCTGGCTGATATTCACTCCAAAATCGACAATTCTGCTTATTTACGTACCCATTGAGCCAAAAATGATAGCCGCTTCAGTGGGTCGATTAAACTGACCATAAAATGGAAGAAGCGCGCGATGAACTTTCTTAGCAGAGCACGCATATTGAAAATAAAATTCAATAATTTGCAAGCGTTGTTCGTTTGTAGGACGATTCATGGTTAAATTATAGACCAAACTGAAGATGTTTGACAGTGAAACAAAACACGAAACGTGCGTCAGTTGTTTGAACCAGTGTTGCCAAAAAATCACCCTTTATAAGATAAGCTCCACTTAGACCAATGTGGTCCATTGTGGTAGTAGTGGAGGCAACACCCCCAATTTATTAAGCTTAATACAAGCAAACAACTTAAGCAATCTAAACTTAAAAACTAAAGCTTAACCTAGATGGTAGACAAAGAAAGAGAGACTAGCAGAGGAAAGAATGGGACTGGAGGTGGTTTCGATGTGAGGTTTTGCTAAGGTGGAAATCGAAAGAGTATTCCATAGTGATAGCCAGGCTTAACATTCTTGATACCGGTGAGTTTAAGCAGTAATTAGTCCGATGTGGTATAATGCGAAAGAGGGCTGCAGACCTTAGATTGTAGGGGTTGACGCTAAGAGACACAAATTCAAGAAGTGCGGGGCAGTCTGTATTACCAGTAATCAGTTGGTGGAGGAAGAGCAGATTGGCAGTTTTGCGACGGTTTTCGAGGGACTCGATGCGAATTAGTTTAAGGCGATCAGAGTAAGGAAGTAAGTTGGTCCAGGCAAGATCACGTAGAGCGAAACGTAGAAACCTACGCTGGACAGCTTCGATACGACGAATGTGGACCGCGTAATGAGGTGACCATAATTGGCTGGCATATTCGAGAATGGGTCTGACGAAGATGATGTATAGGGATTTTGTGACATAGTGATTCGAAAATTCTTTTGACCAGCGTTTGATAAAGCCAAGTGCTGGAACGAAAGTTGAGCTCACAATCACAGATTACGCCTAAGTCGCGTAAAGATGATACTGAAGGGACTAGTTCATTGCTGAGGAAATAGTTTCTATGTGGATGCGGTGGACGCTTGCGGGAGCATGTGGTTGACATTTACTGATGTTAAGTTGGAGATCGTTTTTTTGACACCGAATAGAAAAACTATTTTGGTCATCTTGAAGAGAGTAGGAGTCAGAGGGGGAAGAGATGAACGAATAGATTTGCATGTCATCGGCGTAAACAGAGAGATGAGAGTTCATAATAATACTGTAAGTACGAATATTAGTGGACCGAGGTGGCCAGCTTGTGGTACGCCAGAAGTGGCTTTGATGGACTTGGAGACAGTGCTCTAACTATACGATTTTATAACCTGGTTCTTCCGCCGTTAAGCTTACGGCGTTCCTTTTCTGGATTGATTGGTTATTTCTGATGTCTGTTTCGATCATTTCATATTCATTTGGTGGCTTTTAGGGATTTTATTTACTGTGGGATGTCTCTTATGTTTGTGTTAGACAAATCTTCTATGCAGTTAAAGTAATACATAGCTGCCTAGCAGTCTTCGTCTTGTTTCTGCAAGGGCGGGGCATGTTAGACTTTACTCTCCCTCATCATCCCTGCAGCTTATACATAAGTCGTTGTAGGGCGCTCCAAGACTTCTGGCCTGGTTGCCCATAAGGCTATGGCTTGTAATTACGCATATTAGTTTACTAATGTTTTTCCCGTTTAACTGAAGGAGAGCTATAGTTTTCTTCTGATTTAGTGCAGGCCACATCGTTCTCGATGATCTGCATGTATCCACTTCCGCGCACCTATGGTTGGTGTCGTTTGTGGCTTTCGTCATAAGCTGCGATTTTATTGCCATCAGTAAGGGATGTCTCCTAATTCTGTGCCAGTGGTAAACCCGCCCCCTTACTTGCTAATTTATCGGCTCTCTCGTTGCCCGAAACACCCTTGCGCCCAGAGACCCACCAGGGTAAGATTGCATCTATCTTCTAACTCATTTAGAGGTAGACGGTAGAGTTCTTCCATCTTAGAGTGGGTTGGTGGTGTTTCCAGAGCCTATCAACGCATAAAACAATAGATCTCCCGTCTATGGGACTCATTAATAGCCCGAGGTCTACCTTTTGAACAGCTATAACATCGGCCTAGAAAACACTGCAGTGGTTCGGTAGTAGGAGCACCATTGATATCTCTGGCGAACTGGCCTAGAAAACACTGCAGTGGTTCGGTAGTAGGAGCACCATTGCGAACTGGCGTATATTCCTGGACCGGCGCCTTCATCCGATTTGTATCCGTCTGTCCAAAATAGGAGTCCGTTTTTTTGGAATGTTAGGCTTTTGGAGTACTTTCGTATGTCATCTGCTGAGAGTTTTAACCCAGCGATTGCATTTTCTTAGTCTTATCGCCGCATGCGTATGCTATTCTTGGAAGCATTATTTTTGGCTTTTAGTGCCGTCCACCAGACTAGGATGCCATACATCAGTATTCGCCATACGATTGTTGTGTACAGCCAGTGCGTTATTTTCGGGCTGATTCGCCCATTTGGTGCCGTCAACTTTCTTACAAGTATACAGTTCAATCGATGCCTTCCTGATATGTTTCCAGCTTAGTTTGCTGTCGACTATAACGCCTAGGTATTTAGCATGATCAGAAAAGGTCAAAGGCAGCTATAACTTCGAGGTAGTTAAGCAATATAGTCGTCTCTCGAATGACCAAGCTGACTTTATATAAGACACTGATCATTCTAGTCCTGCTGGATGAAGAAGTCCTTGGTCTCTTCGAGACAAAAGTTCTGCGGGCGATCTTTGGTCCTGTTTGCCCAGTGATTCAGCTACAATCAGGAGGCGGAGGCATCCCAGTCATTACAATAAGTTTTAATGCTCTTCCTGTTTAAATTCGTGACTCGAAGCATCTAACTGTGTTGGGTGTGAATGCTTTTTTTTTTGGAAATTCTTTCTCACCTAACCTACAAAGTCCCCCAGTTGATTTAGTTCCCTCCATCGACCGAGTTAGAGTGTATGCATGTTTGAGTGTATTTAAGCATGTTAAGGTATGAACTTGCTTCTCTAAGTCGATTGCCATCAGGTCTGAGAGTATTTTTTAGAGTTAATCGTATGAGTCGAAACCTATCCAGAAACCAGACGTCAGAAGTGACGAAGCCATATCGGAAGATGGCGATGTATCAAAGCAAAGTAATACTAAGTGTTAGTGCTCCTGATCTTACCCGGGTAACACCCGTTTCGATAATTACTTGAGTACTAAGGTTGGCGAGTACTCGGCATTGTCAAACCTTTGTTGGTGAATGTTATACCACAGCGAAGAAAGGGAAACTTGAAATAAAATGGGTGCAACTAGAAGTGATGGTTAACATTTTTAAGCCAGTCCATGTCGGAACTAAACTACTTTTTTGGAAGAATATGTAACAATTGCCACACTAAAAACAACATCAGTAAAATAACACGGTTGCTCGGGTTTTGGGGTATACTCGAAAATTCGGTTACCCGGGTAAATACCCGGGTATGCGGGTACTAACTGTATTTCAACGGTATCTCTAGACCGTTATACGTACATAAAAATTTTGTCAACGACCATACTATGGTGAAAAAATCGGTTCTCGTCATATACGCCCTGGTGCACGCGTCTGTCTGTTACGGACATAATTAAGTTAGTTTAAGGTTCATGTTAGGTTAAGTTAGTTTTAGTGTAGGTTAAGTTAGTTATAATATAATTTTTTTAGTTAGGTTAAACCAAGTTTTTCATAGTTTTCTTGGTACTTCAAAATTTAAAACAAACATTGTCTAAACAGACTAAAAAAAAACGAAGTGTAAGCCGTAAGGCACAAAAATATTTTTAGATTAGATTAGCTTAGAGTACCCGAAGGCGGTCAGTAGGTTAGGATTAATTACAATAAGTTATTGTTAAGATAGTTAAGCTAGTTTTAAGTATTTTTGTCTAGAAAGTAAGAAAATTTAATATGAATAAAACAAAACTACAATTTAAAAAAAAAAAAAAAAAAAAAAAAAAAAAAATCGGTTCTCGTCCGATCACCGAAATCAAGCAGCATCGGGCGCGGTTAGTACTTGGATGGGGGACCGCTTGGGAACACCGCGTGTTGTTGACACTTTTTGCTCCCCAGTCCCCAACACTCCCCACAACCTCAACCGACGTGTCAGTTCTCAACACAACAAATTCTGCTGTACTTTTTTTTTTAATTTTTGTTAAAGATTGTATTGATGTATTATTAGAGATCGAAATGGCAAAAAAAAAACAAGACGATGGAATTTTAGGTATCCAGATTAGTTATGGCCATAATCGAATCATTTTAAAGATCGAGAAGAAATCATGTGATTTCTTCAAGATCATACTTACGAAGATCGTGCGAAACTCAAACGTCAATAGCAGAAGCGCGATCTTCCAAAAGTCCGTTCAACTGCTTGCTTACGCGGACGACATTGACGTGCTTGGACGAACACAGCGAGCCGTCAATGAGGCGTTTGCTGGCATTGAAGGGGAAGCGGCTAAAATGGGTCTGGCAGTAAATCAGGGCAAAACAAAGTACATGCTGTCATCACGGAAGGACGCACAACATAGACGTCTCGGACAGAGCGTCATAATTAGCAGCAGAAACTTTGAGGTAGTCAAGGACTTCGTCTACCTCAGCTCTACAGTAAACATGGGCAATAACACCAGTACCGAGATGAGGCGCAGAATTACTCTTGCCAATCGCTGTTTCTTTGGGCTCAAGAGGCAATTGAGTGACAAAGCCATCTCTCGAAGCAACAAGCTGATTCTATATTACACTCTGATCATCCTTTTTCTGCTCTATGGCGCAGAGACATGGACGCTATTGAAGGCGCATGAAGAAGCTTTTCGTCGTTTTGAGTACGATCTTTGGTCCTGTTTGCGTTGATCGTGTCTGAAGGAGGAAATTCAACCACGGCTGTACAGCGGCATGCATCTAGTTAAGGGTCTTCGGATCCAACGCTTGAGATGGCTAGGTCATGTAGAGCGGATGGACACCCCGGCTGCGGCCAGAAGAGTCTTCGATTCCGAGCCATTGGGACAACGCAATTGAGGACGTCCTCGAACGAGATGGCGCACACAAGTGGAGAAGGACCTCAACCAACTTGGTGTGCGCAACTGGAGGCTGGAGAGGCTTGTTGGTTGAGGCCCAGGTCCACCCCGGACGTAGCGGCGAACAAAGAAGAGGGAGAAGGAAACATCTAAATTCTCAAAATCATTCGAATGACTACTAACTACTAATCTATCGGCAAATAATAGCCCTAGCAATAATAATATGGATAGCGCTACAGCCCGTAGAGGGCAAGGGCCAAGCTTCTCAGCAACCACTCGTGCTGTGCGTGCTATTGTTCTATCACGAGTGAAAGGGACCTACAGTTTTATGCCGACTTCGAACGGCCAAGTTTGAGAAGCTTTTTCTAGACAGTTATAATACTCTTTGAGCATTGTCAGTGACTCGAAAGAGGTGGGGCCGTGAAAAGTATTTCTTGTCGTACCAGAAATCGAACCTAGACAGGTAGGTCCAAACAAAGCGCGCCACTAGACTGCCACTTGATGGATTCTCTCGTAACATAGGCACCCCTATAGCTAACTTCAAATTACAGGTAAATAATCTCTACGCAAAGAAAATCAATGGCAGATGGTTGACAGGTGTCGAATCACTTGTCGAATCTCAAAACAAATCTGGCCAAATCTCGATCCAAAAAGATCAAGTAGCCTGATCCCTCTGAAGAGATCTAAAACTAGCACTGTAGTGAAAATAATCAGTGGACACTGCCTACTAGGCCTATTCTCCAACGACTTCTGTAGAAGCTGCCTTGACGAAGAGGAGGAGGAAAGCACCCAACACCTCCTCTGCAATTATCCTGCTCTTGCCTGAACTAGGAAAGCTACCACAGGCTTATATTTCTACGGCAGTCTAAACGACCTCAGCAAAATACCGGTCAACGGATTAATAGAACTTGTTGAGAAAACTGGTTGGAAGTCATAAACCACGACAACCGTCTTGAAATTTTGAAACCCCCTCGTGGCGGTACAGTGGGCCTACTTTGGTGCTACTAAGTGCATAAATGCCTGCCTAGGTTATACGTCGTCGCTCGTCGTCCGTCCGCCAGGCGCCAAAATGCAGCCACACTTAGACCAAAGTAAGCCCATTGTGATACCACGCGGATTAACTACTCCTAATCTTTAATCTTGGAACCAGTTGGGGCTTGTAATAAAGCGGTTTAGCTGCCTAATGGTGGCGCAATTTAGTTCGCTGATGTTGTTGAAACAGCAGGCCCCTAGATGTGAGTACCTACGACTTGCTCAGAGTGCTACAAGAGCAGAGGAGGTGATTTGTAGTTTCTGCCTCCTCTACATCCATGCAGTTTCTGCAGAAATCTTTGTATGGTGCACCCATCCTGTTCCATAGTTACTCTATCACCAAAAAACAGGAAAAGCAAAGAATTAAAATGAGAACTCATTTAATGGTTATTGGATATTCGCACAGTGAAAAGGAAAAGTATGAACGATTGTATGCCCAACGCGCAGATTACATCATGTATTTGTTGTTCTTCTCGGAGAGATGCTTTGACGAGCGTTTCGCATCGAGGAACAATGAATGCACGTCGTTTATGTCGTCCTTCGATATTTGAGTTCGCCCGTTGACCTTGCTCATTTGGAATGCGGGAGTGAGCAACTGAACGGCATACCTTAAAGTTGAGGCGCTTCCAATTTCGCTCAGTTGATTGAAGGCATTTTCTTCTATCTGCAAGCCTTCAGTTTGTGCACGCAGCTTGATGATTTGCTCCATCTCCGATGTACTGTACGGCAAGGTGCGAATGATGAGAAGTCTGTCTAGTAGATCCAATGGAATACCGTGAGGTGATACGATGTCTGTGGTGCCTCTGTGAAATGATGCAAACAAGTTGCTGACTGAACCCACATCAAGTGTGGAAATGACTACTTACCGGATTACACAGCGCCCACGATTGGTTGCGAATATGACGATGGGAGCAATTGGCGACTCGAGAGATTTGTGCAGATATGTGAACGTCTCCAGATCGAGCATGTGAATTTCGTCAATGAAGAGCACCCCGGGGACAAGTTCGGCGATGCCCTGGTCTATGTATTTGTTCACCACTTTATTTATCTCCATTCGGAGTTTGTCTGCAAGGAAAACATGGCAAGATTAGCAGGGAAACTCAAAGACAATGTATACAACACCCACCAGTGATTTCTGTCTTTTTGGGTTTCATCAACTGTCCCATCATTGAGAGAACGTCTTGGCCGCCTTGCGGGCGAGCATTTGCCACGTCCAAATCGTGGAGCGTAACATCTTGAATTACTTCCTTCTTTTTGTGCACCTCCCCCTTGGGCAACGGTACGTATTCCTCGGTTTCGAGGTCGAATTCTGTAGCAAAAGTATCACTGCGTCCCTGACGCTTCACTGCACCGCTATTGGCTTCGATGTAGATAACATCACCGACTTCCACCTTCTCCTTTTGCAAGGCCTCGAAAATGCTCGGATCAAGCTTTAACTGCTTCGTTCCCTTAGCGGTCTTGAGTCCAATTATTACATTGCTGATTGTTTTGCCATATCCTCCCATGGGATTCTCGGTCTCGACGGGTGTCAACTCAATAACTTCACCCTCGTAGACTTCCTTTGTTTCGCGAATTCTCAATCCAATTGAACGCCTGAAGTTCTCCATGAGGACCTCGGTCTTTTTGATTTCACTGCTGAACACTTCTGAACCCACCATCGGGCAGAAGGGAACCTTATTTCCAAGTTCTTGCGCGATTGCTAGAGCTATGGCTGTTTTTCCCGTGCCAGGCGGACCGGCTAGGAGAAGGGCTCGACCAGCCATTTTCTTCGATTTGATTAGGTCCACCACTATACCTGCTGCCTGGGGAGATCATCGAGTTCAGTGGGATTCGTGAACATTCAAAATTGATCATTTAATTACCTCTCTTGCTGCCTTTTGACCAACGAGGCCGGCTGCTATCTGCAATGGCACACCGTTTTCATCCAGTCCCAAGCCCTTGACATGGCTGTGTGCAGCAATCCTCTGTGTTCGCACAGTGCTCTTAACTTCTTCGATTTTCATTTTCTTCTTTTCAATTAATGATTATTACGTATTTTGCAAACAATCGCTGCTGTATTGATCAAACAAATGCTTCTAGAAAAGGCACCAACAATCGAAGCACACTTCTCTGTTTTCGTTTGCCGAATTCAAAGTGACACCTGAGTCGGTTTTCTTACCGAGGAGCTTATGAACGTGATGGAAATCAGTTTGCAGTGCAGGCATGACTTTTTTTTTGCCCATTGGAGAGTTTATCAAATGTTTAATTATTTGATTACCTAAGTTAAGGGCAACAAAGCAGTCACGATGATATCGTGTTATAAAGATCTAATAACTGACCACCAAGAACGTCAGAAAAGAGAGGGTTTCTGACGGATATTTGGTACCGTCTGCGAGGAAACCGAATAACTACGAATAGCGCAAGTGTGTCGACCGTCCAAATCATTGATTCTTTTAATTGTATGGCTGGGTGTATGAAAATGGTCCCCCTTTTGCCACTAACTCGACTGATAAACCATTCTTCGATATACTAAATGCAATGTCTTGGAAGAATGACTTGGCAGCACTACTTTGCAAATATATGTCAATATTTTATTCCGCATAACTTTTAATTTCACAACAAAATTTCGCGAAGACCTGCAACGACTTGTTTATTTTGTCCACAACAGTTTTTATTTACATCTTGTTCACGTTAACCCAGCAAATGTAAAGTTAACCTTTTTACTTTTCATATCATGACTCCTGACAGATCCCAGTCTCCGGTGGAGGTGTCAAACAGTGAAGAGGATCCAACGGCTCCCACGACCAGTACTAACAATCAAATTCGTGTCAAAAATGTCTCGGAAATAAATTCAAATGAAGCTGAAGCTATCCCAATCGCAGCCAAGAAAAGGAAGTTGCCATCGTGGATGTTAATCGGGTATGATGATGATAACTGCAAGAAAACCCGATCTGGCGCCACAGAAGATGCTCGTTTAGCAGAAGCGAATGAATCAACAATGACTACATCCCCTCATGGTGCTAATGGTGATGTAGACGTCAGCGATGAAGCAGTAGCTGGCAACGGTGATGCAACGCATACAGATGAAAAGCCCGAATCATCGCACTGCTCTGCAGATGCGTCTACTTCCAATGGCAACTCAGCAGATGATGTCTTGACCAGTTCTACTTCTAAATCAAGTGAGCCTAGTTGCAGCACCACCGGAAACGTCTCTAAAGACGTCCCAGCTGAGTCTGGCACAAATGTGCCCAGCTGTAGTTCAGCACAGCATTTGGCAGCCAAGCCCTTGAAACGAGAGCCAAAAGACAGTGATGAAGACCGTGGTCAAACCGTTGGTCAAATAACTCCAACTTCGCCGAGGAATATAAAACCCGCGGTCAAAGTTGAAAAAGAAGAAGCAACATCCAGCACGACCAGAACTTCCTGCAAATTTGGCATTCGCTGCTACAGGTAGGATATACATACATCCGACTAAACGATGCACATTTTGATTGACCTCATTTGTTAGACAAAATCCAATGCACAGAATTGAAGAAGCACATCCTGGCGATAAAGACTACAAACGCCCAGACTTTCCAGCACCCCCCGATGGTACACCGCCGTGTCCGTTTGGGGATTTATGCTACCGTCGAAACCCCACGCATTTCCAGAGCTTTAGCCACCCCCCATCAAGTTAGTTGGCGTACCTCTCCCTGGTGGTGGTAAAGTCGATTTGATTCACATTTTCAAAAATAACATGTACCATCATTTTACTCAATAAATCCATTTACTCACTCTATAATCGTATTCTTTCATCACTTCTCATTTGAGACGATCGAACATCTGCGTCAAATCGAATTTGCCACTTCCACGTCTTCCACGTCTTCCATGTCCTAAAGTTCATTGGTAAACTGATTTCCTGTTAATTTTAGCTGATTTTGAACAGAATTGGAAGAACTATAAGCTGCGATTGAGGCAGCGAAAGAAGGCACCCGTGAAGACGCACTCCGATTCAGATGATGATGACTACGATCTGAATGACCCCTTTATCGATGACGATGATCTGGATGAAGATTTCATTCCAAGTGATTCCGACGAACTCGATGAATGAGTCTTGAATGTCTACAGTTATTTCTTGCAAATGCAAGTCAAATCTTACATGCTCTACTTAAATGGAATTATTGAATAAAAAAAAAAAAGTTACTTACGTTACCTACATAAATCGTCTGACGTATATTCTGTCACGCTGGACGCGATGCCGTGAAGGAGCAGCGAGACGGATCAATGAGGCGTTTGCTGGCATTCACACGGAAGCGGCTAAAATTGATTGGATCCTCAAGAAAGAACATACAACATCGACGACTTGGAACAGGTGCCACGAGCTGTAACTTCGAGTTTGGTTGGTTTAAGTGGCTATCCGGTTTGTCTCAAATCGAGTGCAAGTAGCGCAGATGCGCGCCGTTTTGGTACCACATCTCATAGACCGTGGTTGTTTGGGTTAGCTAAATGCAGCCTGTGGAGTTTAGGAAGTTTTGTTCGATTTCGGAGAGGTCACTAAGGAAGGGTTTGCCAAACGCGATATATCTTTGTTTGGCTAGTCCCGGACAGTAGCAGAGAAAGTGAGGCAGTGTCGGGGCAACTGCGTCAGAGTGGCGTTAAACAGTATTCCGAGTCTATCAGCTTACAGCCACGACTCTAGCTATTTCGGAGCGATTTCTATTGAGGAGGTCATCTGTTGTCGCATGAGAGAGGGAACAGCCGCTGCCATGACGATCAGCAGCCGCTGTCCTTTCTACTGAGCCGCAACCAAAAATAAGCATCCAGAGGAAAATATAACCCTTTCTCTGATTGGCCGCTCAAAAATGTTCAGTCAGCGATGGGCTTCTATTTTCATTCAGCTTTTTCTCTTGGACCAACGCCATTCACAAAACATCAGTCAACCGACAAACTTATTATTCAAATAAAATAAGTCTTTAAAACGTTAATATTTTAGATTTTGCCGTCTTAAATTTCGTTTCCCGACATCTTTTCGCGTAGGAGGGCCAGGTTTTCCTAGACACTTTGTACTTGGATGACCCAGTACACTGTCTACTAGCTGAGGACAGGGAGTGTTGATAGATGGTGTAGTTGAGGTAGGTCATTGGGGGGCCTACCATCTCAGTGGGGCGTTGCCAGAAGCTCCTTGCTTGGCCAGTTTGTCGGCAATCTCATACCCCTCTATGTAAATGTGGCCTGGAATCCAGAGGAGAATGATATTGCACTTGCTACTGGCCTGTCCGGAATTCCTCCTTACACTCCTTACCAATTTAGAGGAAGCGTATACTAAGGCATACTCCGACAACATTGACGTGATTTGTCGAACACAGCGACGCGTTAATGAAGCGTTTGCTGGTATTGAAACGGAGGCGGGCAAAATAGGTTTAGCAGTGCACGAGAACAAAACGAAGTACATGCTGTCATCGCGAAAGGACGCACAACATCGACGACTCGGCCAGAACGTCACTGTAGGCAGCTTTAACTTCGAGGTAGTTAAGGACTTCGTCTACCTCGGCTTTACAAGTAAAAACAACATCAGTACCGAGATTAAATGCAGAATAACTTTTGCAAATCGCTGTTTTTTCTGGCTCAAGAGGCAATTGAGTGGTATAACCAAGCTAACATTATATAAGACCCTAATAATCCCTGTCCTGCTCTATGGCGCAGAAGCCTGGACAATCTCAAGAACAGATGAAGAAGTCCTTGGTCTTTTCGAGAGAACAGTTCTGCGCTCCATCTTTGGTCCTGTTTGCGTTGATGGTTTTTGGAGAACAAGATTCAACCATGAACTATACGGGCTGTACAGCGACATGAGCCTTGTCAGGCTTGTCTGGCTTGACCTAGCCATCTTAGACGGATTCAACGTCTAAAATGGCTAGGTCAATTAGAGCGCATGGACGACACTGCTCAACCCCGAAGAGTCTTCGACTCCGAACCAGTGGGACAATGCAATAGGACCCCTTTAACTAGGGGCAGGCACTCAACCAACGGCGCTAAGAATTCGAGATATTGAAATCCGCCGAGAAGACCGCTGGGCCTACACCATGGGCTAGCTTAGATTCGTCTGTGTAGACCATTGAAATTGACCGTGAAGAAAACACAAAGGATGATTCTGAACGAACGAGTAGGAGAGGATATAAGACTAGGAATTGACGGTGAAGAAATTGAAAAAGTGGCGGAAATAAATAACCTGGCGGTGTATATAGAAAATTCAATTAACTTCTCAAAGCATATTGACTATTTAGAGAGTAAGAAAGTGTCAAAAAATACTTGACTTTCTAAGAAGGATAAGAAACAACGTTTCAACCTTAAGTGCAATAAATATATATAATGTACACCAATACCCCGGTTTGCGTTGTTCCGGTTTGCGTCGTTTCGATTTGCGTCGTGTTTTAAAAATGCTCTGTAACTTTAAAGTTTATGTTTCGGTTTGCGACGATGGCTTCGATTTGCGTCGATAGCAAGAAAATGTTTGTCCCATCGTGATTTTTTAACGTAAATATAACGCATAAGTGCCTGTCTTGCTGTAGGATTGCCAATTTCTGGGGAATTCCCTAAACTGCGGGAAACCTCAACTTGGTTGTGAAGGATGTCTGCTCCTCAGTTTCATTGATACGTTTGCTCTGGTCAGGTTGCTAGTCAAGTCAAAAGAAAATATTTTTCAATAATGAGTCAATAAAGAAACCAAATAAGTTAAGAACGAAAGTTGGCGATTTTGAAGCGGTTTAAATCGGGTGAAAATGCTGTTGATATTGGAAGATACCTTGGAATAGCCCCTTCTACAGTAAAATCAATTTGTTCCAGAGACGATGATAAAATTGAAAATTTTGCTGAAACAGCCACTTCATTACAACATACACAATTTATAAAAATGAGAAGTCCTTTAATGGAAAAAATGGAATCACTGTTATGCATCGTGTTTCGGTTTGCGTCGTTTCGATTTGCGTCCAAACTTTCCGGTCCCAATTAGCGACACAAACCGGGGTATTGGTGTAATTGTAAAACTACACTTTGAATATTGTTCTACTATTTTATTTCTGTGTAGTGACAATGTTATAAAAAGACTTCAATTATTGCAGAATAGAGCAATAAGATGCATACTTAAGTGTAATCGATTTGTATCAATTAGTGCCATGCTAAATTCGTTAAAATGGTTGTCTATTAAGCCAAGAGTTGTTATGAATGTTTTCGTATTTTTATATAAAATCAAGAATGACCTAATGCCAAAGTATCTAACAAAATATGTGCAATATATTTGAGATATGCAACCATATAACTCAAGAAACTCGAATGACTTCATACTACCTAAATTGTTAAGTGCAAATACGCAGAATTCGTTAATTTCTTGAATAGATTTTTATATAAACAATACATCTTGTCCGTAGAAACTTCGGTAAGGAACAATGGTGCATCATTTTGGAATTACGTTAATTCAAAAAGAAATTCCTTGGGCTTGCCCAAGATAATGGAATTTGGTAACGTAACTTCAACAAACTTGGATGAAACCTGTGACCTATTTGCCAACTTTTTTGAGTCTGTCTATAATGGGTCTCCGGTCCAGACAACGATGAACCATTACTCTAATATACCCGAGGTTCTGGATATAGGTGTATTGGAATTTACGGATCAGGATGTAATAAATGCCTTAACTAATCTTAAAGTAAATTACAGCCCAGGCCCCGATGGGGTCCCGGCTGGTATTTTAAAACAAAGTTGGAATTCGCTTTATCGTCCACTAAGAATTATCTTTAATCAATCCCTAAAAATGGGTGAATTTTTAAATGAATGGAAGTATTCTTTTCTGACGCCTATATATAAAAGCGGTTTAAGGCAAAAAGTAGAAAACTATCGACCAATATCCAAGCTTTCATCGATACCAAAGTTATTTGAAAGTATTGTAAAAGAAAAATTATATTTCATGGTAAAAGAAATTATTTCTAATAACCAGCATGGCTTTATGCAAGGCAGGTCTTGTACAACTAATTTATCATTATTTTTAAATTACATTTATACAAATTTAGAAAATTAATTACAAGTTGATGTACTTTACACCGATTTCTCGAAAGCCTTCGATAAAGTACATCACACTTTGCTTTTAAACAAACTAAAGTCTTTGGGATTCCATTCGTCAATGTTAGAGTGGTTTTCCAATTACTTAAAGGACAGGAAGCAATTGGTAATGATCGATAGTTTTAGATCTCGAGTAATAAAAGTTACATCGGGCGTTCCACAAGGTAGCCATATGGGGCCATTACTCTTTCTATTGTTTATAAACGATGTTCACGAAATTTTCAAATATTGTAAAATCCTAACATTCGCAGACGACTTTAAATTGTATTTATCTATTAATAGTTTAACTGATTGTAATAATTTCCAATTGGATATCCATGTACTAGTGGAATGGTGCAAGCACAATGGACTAGAGCTGAATATTCAAAAATGTAATATCTTTACGGCATATCGAATTACATCCCCGATTGTCTATGATTATTTCATAAATGATCATAGACTTAGTCGCCTAGAAGAGGTTAAAGATCTGGGTGTAATTTTTGATACAAACTTAAATTTTGCATCACATTATGATTATACAATTGCGAAGTCTAATGCTATGTTAGGTTTTCTGAAAAGAAATAGTAGAGATTTTCGGGATATAACTAGTCTTAAGTCCATCTATTGTTCGTTAGTCAGACCGTATTTAGAATATTCTTCCATCATTTGGGATTCCCCATATGATACACAAGAACTCAGATTCGAAAGAGTACAAAAAAATTTCACGAGATATGCTGTCCGTAAATTGTATTCCTTCGACGAACTCCCTAAATATGACGATAGATGTAAAATAATAGGCTTGCAAACCTTAAGTTTCAGTTTCACCAGACTTACTTTTTCTCATGAACATATATGCTCCCCAAAGATCTCTTCGGATGAGAAATTTACTATATGATAAGAGGCATAGAACCAACTATGGTTGTAATGAACCTATTACAAGGTGTATAACCACTTTTAATGAACTTTGCAACGAAATTGATTTTAGCTTGTCTCGATTGGAGTTTAAAAAATTGATCCATGCACTATGCTATAATTAATACTGTTTATTTGATGTAATCTGTGAGATGCAAAATCGGTAGATGATCCTTACTTAGTCGCGCAGCAAAATCTGCTGTGTAAAGCGATACTGAGAGTTAACACTTAGAGAACGTAGTGTCTTGTGTACTCTGTGATGAAAAAAAAAACAATAAAATAAAATAAAATATAAGGGCTTTAATTTATATAATGAATTACCAAACAATATTAAAAATAAGAACCAATTTTGTACACCTTAAAAGATTATGTATAGAGTTCGCTAAAAATAAGTACAGTCGCCTATCATTAATTCAAAGCTGCGATAATTCGAACCTCTCCACAATTCGAAGTTATCACGAGTTTTGTAGAAAATCTCTTTATATTTCGAAAAAAAGTCACATATGTACATTTTTAAGCATTTAACAATTCCTACAAAAAATCATCGCTATCATTAACAAAACGACGCGATAATTTGAACTCATGGACGTGGAACACTCGACAATTCAAAGTTATCAGCTCGAGGTACATTTTGAGCCAAGTTCAAACTTGTCTCATCGTTGCACGAGCATTTGTTATTGAAATGATACCAGAAATGCAACAGATAAAAATGCAACGATGAAGATGGGGATGATACATAAGAGTCTTTGGCAGAGGCGTCTGTAAAGGAAGCAAGAGCCTCATTCGACACATTGCAAAGCTACAAGTCTACAAAACAACACTAATGAATCAGCATTTCAGGCAGAATTTCTGATAAAAAAAGGTAAAGGTGATCAGTCTCAGTAAAGTGCTTTGAAGCAAACTAACATTAAACACTTCTTCCAAAAGACTAATAATTATTCACATTATGTACATATGTACGTACATGCGCGTAAGTTCCTCAAACCTTTTGATTTTGTTAAAAAATTGGCATTTAATAAATAACAATTGATTATTACTCAATAATTCGAAATTTCGTATTTTTTCTCTCGACAATTTCGAACCATTTGATGATTTGGAACTCTCGTTAATTCGAATTTTTTGTGACGTCTCTTGAGTTTCGAATTATTGAGAGGCGACTGTACTAAAACATAAAGTACTAAAACATTGTAAAACTGATTGTAAATAGCTCTAAAGGACGTCAATTCAATTCAATTCAATTCAACTTCATCTAACGAAAATTGCCCGATTTCTGTGATATCTCGACTCAGCTATGCCTCCAGCCTGCGATGGATTTTTTCATGCGTATTGTTGGGTTGTCGCTCAACGTCTTTATCTTTATTTTGTCTATGGAAATAACGACTCCATATCGCAATTACGTTGCAGTGTTGTTCCACGACGCGTCGTTTTTTATTGATGACACTATCGACACTGCATCGTTAATGTCGTTAATGTAGTCAAATGTCGTTAATGCAGTCAATGTCGACAATTGTGTTGTCAATGTCAAAAACGAATGTGGAAACACACTAGAATAATAAGGAAATTAAAATAAAATTCAATGTCTGGACGTAAAAAAAATAAAGCCTACGATGAGTTGGGCTATGAATTGGTCAAGATTAATAATAAACACGCGGCGTGCTGCAATTTTTGCAAAAAAAATCTTTCAAACACCGCCGAAGTTCGCCTCAAAGCACACAGGTGATCATTTTGCGCGTATTTGGGATTCTCATCAAGATTTATTCATCTCTTATAGAAATGTGTGCAGAGTTACAAATAAGAAAGATGAAACAAATGATACGGGTTTACCTACTGTTGATGCACCGGTATATAGCTTATGTGAAGTTTTGCTCTTAGAGTCTGACGGACTTAATTGCAGTGTAAGTTACTAATACAACAATTTAAATTGACTACATACTGGACTGTTCTTTAGATGGGAAGTAGTTCGATAGGAGCCGGCACTAAAATACAGGACGATGTAGTTGTATATACTAAGAACGTAGAGACAAGCAGTTCAGATTCGAAGCCTTCTACAAGATCAAGCTCAGCTACACCCAGTCATACTAGCACCGACCAATTGTTGTCATTCTTAACTTCAAATTCAAGTAAGAATAGAAAGCGCCCGTTATCTATGAATTCTCAACCAGAGGAAGAAGGTGAATTGAATGAATCACTTGCTGAGTTTTTCTTTGGATGTAACATTCCATTAAGTGTTGTAGAGTCTGTTCATTTCAAAAATTTCGTTAAAAAATTAAGACCAGCTTATGCGGACAAGGTTCCTGGAAGGGAGGCTTTATCAACTAAATTGCTGGATAATGCATACAAAAAATGTTTATCCTTAGCCATGGCTACGATGAGTTCCGATTCCGTTTTATTGATCGATGGATGGAAGAGTCCGTACAGTAACACGAAAACTGTCGTTTCATTGTTGCACAGCGCGAATGGTGAACAGGCATTTCTAGAAGCATGGAATCTAACTGGAGAAAGTGAGACAGCAGAAGAACTTGCAGATATTGTATCACAATCTGTAGACATGGCAGATAAAGTATATTCCACACATGTCTATGCAGTGGTGTCGGACAATGCTGGCGCTTTAGAGAAAATGGAAGAAATCACAATTTGGAAAAGCAATTGCAGCAGTCACACAGGCAATCTCCTTGCCGAAGATATTTTAAACAGAGAGCTGAACCTGAAAGTCGCATCTATTCTAAAAGAATTCAACCAGACTGATTTGGAAAAGAAACTTGTTGAAAAGGGTGGAACCCGAATAAAGCTTCCTTGTGACACACGATGCTGTTCACATCGAGATGCGTATATTTGCTTGATCAAAAATGCACAATTTATGAAGCTCGTTGCAGCCGATTCAAAGGTTAAAGAAACCGTTGTTGCAATGCTTTGCGATTCCAAACTAATGGATGACGTTAAAAGCACTGTACTTCTATTGAATCCAATTTGCAATCTGATCAATAAATGCCAGTCATCAAGTTGTTCAGCAGCGGAAGCAGTTGAAATGTGGCTCGACCTTCAGTTGCCTGATGAATTTTCTGAAAAGCTGAAAACATGGCAGGAACAAGCTTTGAACAAATACGCTTTGGCCGCTTTTTATTTGCATCCTTTCTTAGATAATGCAAAACTAAGAAGTGAACATAATATCATTGTTTTCGATTTCCTATTTCAAAGCCTGGATGGCGCCGCCCTTGAAGAATGGGATAGCTTTCGGAATAGAACTGGTTTCTTCAAGATACTGTATGAAAAAGATATAAGGAAACCCCTCGTTTTCTGGAACATGGCAGAGATTAAACATCCATCTTTGGCAAAACTAGCAAAAAAATTGTTGCAAATACCTGCTTCCTCTGCTCAAATTGGGAGACTCTTTTCGATCTGGCCTCATGTTCATGCCCCTGTAAGGAATTGTCTTGAATTTGAAAAATCAAAGAAACTTTTGCACATCTATTATTCACTCAGAATCAAAGACGACTTAACTGAAGAAGAGGAAGAAGAGGATTTTGAGTAATATGTACGTATTTGTTTGAAATAAAATTAATTTACAATTTTGTACCTTATAAAATAAAAACGTATACGTACACGTATATGTACGTGTGAATATGTATATTTTAAATTTCAATCGTGTTATTTACCGCGGAGCCGAGATAGAAGAAGTCCTTCACTACCTCAAAGCCCATAGCTGCCTACGATGAGATTCTGGCCGAGTCGTCAAGTTCTCCATCGTAGCTCGTCTCTATGCACACTGTCATAAAATCGACGAATAGGTGGTGGGTGTCGATCTGCATCTCGTGGGTTTTTTTTTCAGGATCTGCCGTAGTGTAAAGATTTGATCGATGGTGGACTTCCCCGACTTGAAACCGCACCTATCCGGTTATTAACGGATGGTTTCAAACGGCAGAGAAGATCTTATAAGTGTTGTTTCGGAGACTTATCCCTCGGTAGTTGGCGCAGTTAAAGGGGTCTTCTTTTTTGTGCATCGGGCAAACGATACTGAGATTCCACTAGCTTGCCACTTGCCTACCTTTTCATTTACAGAACTCGACTTGAAATATGCTTAAAGTTGTTACTTAGAAGAACGCACATTTCTTAAAGGATAAAAGAGCTACAACCTACGAGTGTCTACGAGAAAGACTTAACTTTTATTTTTTGCTAAACGTCTTTGACGGTTAAAAATGCAAGCAGCAATTTTGGTTTGGCAGGCGATCAATCTTCATCTCCTTCTTGAATCATGGGACTTGCATTCGACGACCCTTTTAGTCGAGGAATGATCTTCCTGTGCCGACTGTGGTCAATGTAACCGACTGCATCGTATGCGCACGCGCAACTACCAACAAGACCCTTTACAGTGGACTTCTAAGACATCTGGGTCGATGACAACGAAGTTTGACCGATCCTCAAATCATACTTGGAGACTTCAATTTCAAAATCAGATGAAAATCATCTTCGGCGGAGTGATACGACAACGCACAACGATTTCCGCGTCACAGTCTTTGCGGGTAACATGGTAAGCACCAAGAGATTTCCTCGCACAGTCCTCCCACGAAATACCGAGCTATCCCCACGCAAGACCTTTATACACCCAGGACTGTTGTATGGGGCACAAGGATGGATCTCATCAAAGAGATTCTTGGCCGCATCGAGTCGTTTGGATTATTTTCCGTCCCATCTGATGATGTTTGGAGAAGGTCTCTGAGTGACGATCATTATTCATCAATTTGTAAAACATTCTGTTTATATTTTCGATCACACCTCAATGATTGTTCGCAAAAAACAGAAAAGATACTAGAGCAGAACCTTGCTGTGAACCTGTGTGAAATTTGCATTTTAACTCTGACCATGAGCAAGTAATAATAACGACAAAAATATGGGTGGTGCTACAGCCTGATAAAACAACTGTTGACATGTAGTGTCGTCAATGCGTCGTGAGTTTGAAATCGACGACACGACATCAATTCTGTAGACGACATGGTGTAGTATACGGCCCACAACCTCTGCTCGTCCGCGTAAGAAATCGTTCTGGTTCCCGTTAGTGTGAGCTCTTCGAATACTTCATTTATTACTAGTAGGAATATAAGAGGGGATGTAACCCCTCTCCTTGAGGAGTTCCTCTTGTAGCTGGAATTTTAATTGAGGAGTCTCCTAGGGTAGCACTGTAGTGAGTGATTGCTCAATTTTGGCCTTTTCAAGGGCGGACTTAATTGCCGTGGTCTTTACATTATTGAAGGCCCCCTCTATATCTAGAAAAGCAGCAACTGCGTATTCCATTGCGACATTGAGGGACTTTTCAATCTAAACTAACCACCTCGTGTAGTGTGGTTTCTACTCCTTTGCCCTTCATATACGCATGCTGTGCCCTAGAGATGGTGTTTTGCGGGAATGTAGATATTGAGGAGCTTTTCAAACGTCTTCAAGACGAAGGAAGTGAGGCTTATAGGTCTGTAGTCCTTCGCCGTGCAGTGGCTGGACTTGCCGGCCTTGGGTATGAAGACTAACTTGATTTGTTTCCATCCGGTAGATCCTGCAAAACTTGTTGTTCAATTGTCATCTCATCATCATCTGACTCGCATGATCCTACCCTCTAACTTGGCAAGTTGAATTGTAGCAAGATAAGGACGAAGGAACAGGATTGCAAAAGCTCATTTATTCAACGTAACCAACCAGACAACACACATTCGTTTCTCTAAAAATGTGATATTAGCTCCAATCAGTTGCTTTGATTTCCGCTGAGTTCATTTCTCCAATGGCTCTCTGTAAAGTACATACATACACAACTTAGGTAAATTCTAACCATACTGAGAGAACAACAAAGCAACAAAACACCATCAGTATACCTAAACACAATCGATTAATATTTCTAATTATAGGTACATGTACCGGGGGCGACTGTACAACAGCTGAAGTGAAGCAATTACTAAACTAGTCAACAGTCAAATCAAAGGTTGCTTATTAACACATACTAATTTATCACAAGCTCTTCGTTATGAGCGAAAAGAATGCATAGATAAACATACAACTTAGCGACTGTATTAGCTACTTAGAGCCTTGTTAATCTTTATGGCATGCACAGTTGATAAACAACACAAACGTCTCGCATGTCTCACAATTGTAAACAAACTGAAAGAGAAACAGAAAACTATGAGGGCTCTCTGAAAAATCAGATTCAACCTTCAGGGGGAAAACTATTTTTCAGCTATTGAAAATGAGAAAGAGATAAAGTTATCGCGAAATATTCACTCCCTCTCATGTGTTGAGATCAGAAATCAACTAATTACTATTATTTCTGGTGGAGATGTGCTATGCCGAGATAAGTGCTGTGCGATGGGTTTTCAAAGTTTCGCCTCGAGCTAATGGCACTCATTTTCTACTGTACTCGTGATCTTTTGGTATATTTAGAAGCTTTATCGAAATCTCTGATGTTGTTTGGTTGTTTGCTTGGCTTCTGTATGGGGTGCGGTGTGGGCGAACAGAGGCAATTTACAACATTGTCCCGGTTATTGACCCCACGATCGAGGGGAATATATGTACATACCGGCAGAGTTTGATTTGAAACTATGAAAATATGTACTGAAGTATGCGCAAAATCCCTCAACGCCAATGATTGTAAATAAACATGTTTTTCTTCGCATCGACCTCCACTGAGTTGTCCGATTTCACTCGTATAGTCGTGGAGGGAGGCGTTGATTTGTTGGGCAAATAAATTGGTTGCTTCCGAATTTACTTTCTTCCTCTATCAACTTAAGGTCGCGGTCAGTGGATTTGGCAGCCCGAAAAACAAAAAATTCCACGACCCCTATCGCAGGGGGCAAGAGAGTTCATGTGCGTCACAAGTCACAAGTCACAATTCACGTATGTGCGCTCATGTGTGCACATTCGTTGGGACATGTAGGCGAAAGGAAATCCGTCTGCGAGACAAGGAGTACAGAAATAAGCACTGTTCTCCGCGCACTTTGTCTCGCCCAACTCACGCACTTGCCGCGACTAAATAGGCAAACATTTTACAAATAATAAATTTATTTCAATAAAAAATATATGTATGATTATACTGTTAACAAAAGTGCAATTTCAATAGAAATCGCTTGGAAACCTGTTTTACATTCTCTTGTTTTTTCTTTTACTTAAATCTACATGTGGATAGTCTGAATTCCAACTGAATTGATTATATATGGATTTGTGTTCTTTCTTCGTTCGATCTAAATTTTATTTCATGCAAAATTGTAAACAAAACATGTATCAAATGATCAAGCAAGAAAAAAAAAAGGGGGAAATTTTGAAAAAAAAAAAAAAAAAATATTGAAATGCCATAGCTGGTCAATAAATTGAGTAAAATTTCGCTGACGGGTGCGCGCGCATACTTTAGGATCCTCTGTAAAATAGAAAACATTATGAATATCCGCTGAAACAACAAGTAATCAAATCAAGATTGGAAAAAAAAGAAGAAGATAGAAACGTGCATTCAGCGGAAGGAATGTTAGCAGAAGAAGAAATTAAGAAAAACAAAAATAATCATACACACGTACATATGTACATACATATATGTATGTATATGAAACTAAGAAGAATTACGTTTTTTTGTTTGTTTGTTTTTTTTTTTTAGGACTTAGCAACTAGTAAATGCAATGAAGCTCAAGAAGGCACACACACACACAGCAGATTAGCCGATGGCGATCAGTATCATCAACTCATCGAAGCTAAATCGAGAGTGGACAGAGATAAAGTAAGGATTTACAATTTCAGCTCTTCCGTGTCGCGTAATTTGGCAAAGAATCGTGCCACCATATCATCAGTCACAGCATCAATGGTCTTTGGATTCCACTTGGCCTTTTGATCCTTGTCGATGAGCAGGGCTCGTACACCCTCCTTGAAGTCGCTGTCTTCCAAGAAGCGAACAACCATGCGATATTCCATCTTAAGGCACTGGGTGAGGGACAAATCGGCGCCGCGTTCCAGTTGGCGATGTGTTACCTTCAGGGAGAGAGGTGACATTTTTCTTAAAATCTGAAAGGAGAACAAATTTGTAGATCAATTGAGTTAAAGGAATATCACAAGTCGGTCGTACATTCATAGTATTCAGTGCCCATTCGCTTCCGTCGCGTGCAAGATTTCGCAGAATATCCTCCACAGATGGGCCAGCGAAGCAGCTGTTTATTGTCTCTAAATGAGGACGGAGTACGAATTCCTTTTCTGGTTTCGTTGTTAAGCTATTCATAATATCGGGAATATCATCGGGATCGTTGCAATTCAACAGAGCCGCCTCCAACTCCTTCAGCTTTTCACTGTTGCAATAGTGCGTGGCAACGCCAGCGCTTGTTACGTCTTCGCCTTTTAGACGAAAACCGGTTAGGCCCAGATACATGCCCAACTTGCCACTCAAACGTGGCAGGAAGTAGGATCCTCCCACATCTGGGAACAGGCCAATTGCCGTCTCAGGCATTGCGAACAAAGTGCGTTCAGTGGCAACGCGATACCGTCCATGCACCGACAGACCAACTCCACCGCCCATTGTGATACCGTCCATAAATGCAATATATGGTATTTTGTAATTTCCAATCAAATGATTCAATGAGTACTCCTCCCTGAAGAAGCTCTTCGACTCCTCCGATGGTCCCGATTCGACAACAGCCCGCACATCGCCGCCAGCGCAGAAGCTCTTATCACCCTTGCCTTTGATGATAACCAACAGCTTTGACTTTTCACATTTCTTCAGATGTCTGTAGATTTTTCGCACCATCTCCAAATTGATGGCATTCAATGCCTTTGGACGGTTTATAATTATCATACCCTTCGAGGAGCTCTCAATCGCCAGTACAGTGTCAATTGATGGTGCAGATGACATTGCACGTAGGGCAGTGAACCTACTTCCGTTACCACAAGCGGCCGGGATTAGGGTGCGAGTTAGGAGGTTGTAAAGCTGAAAAGTGCAATGATAAAAATGTCAGACAAAAGTTCACTCACGCCCCACCGAACGGCAGAAATGAATATGTTCATCAAACCGTAATGAATTATGCACTATTATGTGGTGGGGCAATTGTTATATTATGCGGAAATAAATTTTCAAAATGTGAATTACCATTTTGTTCTAGTTAAGCGAACTGAGTTGCGCAATCGGAGTGAAAAATCGACTGGTGAAGAAGAAGAGAACAAACGTGCAGTATTTGTGTGGTTTGTTGTGAGATGTACTTCGTATTCTTTTTTTTTTTTTCTGTATAGTGTGTTGGGGGTTTATTTTCAAGGCCACAGTAGTGGCGATCAAAGTTGCCATCTCAGCTGATGACATGTGTCAAAGTACATGGTTATGGTATGATTACATCGGTTGCAATGGAAAAATTTATTTTTATTAATAATTTATTGAAGAAAAGTAAATTGTTTTAGAACAATTCGACGACGTTCCAGTTGTAAATGCGATTCAGCGGAATACACATTAACCTAAAATAAATAAAGTACGAACGTTTTGATGGAGAGTGGCTGCAAAAATAAGCTTATTTTAGATTCGAAGCTGTTGTTCGTGTTGCAGATTGTCCATTGCTGGACCACATCACATTGTTTATAAGGTTTACGGCGTTTTTGGCTAGGTTATTAGCGTGGAGGCACGCACTTCAGAGCTTTGTCATTCTGTTTATCCTTCGCCGTACCATAAAACTGACTTCTTTCCTAATTAATTCAAAGGCGATACATTTATTAAGAGTTACTTCAGCAAAAATGGAGCACCTGATGAATTGGATTATCTTTGAACATCCCCACCAAGCAACTACAAAAGAGAACCAGCAAATGTCAACAAAACATAAAACGAAATAGGAAACCGCAAAAGACATTCGCACAACGAAATACAACACCCGCAAACAATTAGTTCATAAAATCAGTTCCAAATGTCTTACAAATCCAACAATAATCGTCCCCGCAACAGGAATGGGAAAGCACAGAACAAGGACTCGCCACCGGTGGACGAAACCAATCCAGTTATCATGTCGTTCAAGCAATACGCCCTAGAATTGGACGACAAACACGATCGCTACGAAAGAATCGTAAAGCTGAGCCGAGACATTACAATCGAGTCGAAGCGCATCATATTCTTGTTGCACACAATCGATCCGAAGTAAAAATAGAATCGCATTCACACACATACGCATATTGATGCAAACATTTCTCTTGTTTGTTTTTAGCAAAAATAACAAAGAGAAGATTCTGCAGGAGGCGAAGAACCGGCTAAACAATGTCATCACAAATAAGTTCTTCGAAGTTGCCAAAGAATTGGAGAATCGCGATCCGTTCCAGTATTTGCGTGCATACTGTGCCGGCTTGCAGGAGTTCATTGAGGCGTACAGCTACTTTGAGTATCTCAGCGGTGCTGAACTCTCGGATTGGAAAGTCCTGCAGGAGAAAATGATTTTCACCGTGCCGCCAGAGCAAACTGAGGACGCTGGTGATGCTGCTCCCGAGAAGACCGAGAAAAAACTGCTCTGCCTCGTGGAGCCTACAGAGTACATCTTGGGATTGGCGGACTTGACTGGTGAGCTGATGAGACGTTGCATAAACTCCCTTGGCAGCGGAGACACTCAGACGTGCTTCGAAAGCTGTAAGGTTTTACAGAATTTCTACAAGGGGTAAGGCGCGTGCATTGAATGCATCAAAAATGTGTCTAATCGGTGTTGGGTGCATTTCAGGTACCTGGGTCTACACGGAGCTAGGAACCGTGAGTTTGGCAAAAAGGTGCACACTCTGCATCAGAGTGTTCTGAAGGCTGAACATGTTTGCTACAACGTAAAGGTTCGGGGTGGTGAAGCAGCTCGACGTGGGACGGCTGGGGACGATAAGCCCGACGATTTTGATGAGGGTTTTTACTGAAATCTACCTACGTACTTCATTTTCTACTCAAAGCATTTATTTTGTAATAGTATCGTAATTTAAGCGTCTTAAATGCCATTCACAATGAATAAACAGAATATCTCTTAAAATTTGAATTATTGTTGTTTTCATTGGCTTTTTGGAGATAGGCTACACCGACCGCAGTCAATTGTGGTTTGAAGTAGTCCTCCCAGGCATCTTTGAAGAAGTCGGCACAGGCATTTAACAAAGCCCCAGGATCAGATGGTTTACGATCAGAGCTCTCCAAGGCCGGTGGCGATGTTCTGGTAGGGAGCATGCACCAGATCATCTCCGACGACTGGAATATCAGCCTCATCCACAAAAAAAGGCTACAAACTTTTTCCCTGTTCAACGCGGGCTATACGATGGCTCAGCGAATTGTATGAACGTCTTAAGCCGTTTTGCACCGCTCTAATAGACTAGTACCAGTGCGGCTGCCAGCCCGGCAAATCGCCCATAGACCAAATTGGCACACTAAGGCAAATCCTGGAGAATACCAACGAATTTCAGACCGATACGCATCAGCTTTTCTTCGATTTTATAGCAGCATACGACAGCATTCACCGCAAGGAGCTATTCGATGCGATGGCCGAATTCGGGATCCCGGGAAAACTGATCCGGTTGTGTCGCACCACGCTAACACATACGCGATGAACCGGCTCAAGGATTTCTGAGCCGTTCGAAACCTGCACCGAATTTCAGCAAGGAGATGCGCTGTCGTGGGATTTCTTCAATCTGGTTCTGGAGAAGATGGTGGGGCGGACAGCTGTGAACACGGAAGGCACTATCTTCTACAAGTCAGTCCAACTGTTGGGTTACGCAGATGACATCGACATCGAAGTGCGTTTTCGACGTAGCGTAGTGGAAGCTTTTACGGCGAAACTAGCCGGTCTCAAGGTCAATGAGGAGACGACGAAGTACATGCTGTCGAGCAAGAATCGATCCGTCACACACCACCTGGGACAAAACATCATATTCGACAGCTACAACTTCGAGGTAGTGAGGGTGTTTGTCTATCTCTGGACAAACGTAAACTCCACAAACCACAAACGACTTCCTAGTGAAGATCTAACGTAGACTCGCCCTTGGCAACCGCTGTTACTTCGGCTCATCGAAACAACTGGGCTCAAAGCTCCTGACTCCTGAAAGACCAAAATCATGCTCCACAAAACTCATATTTTGGCAGGCTACTTGAAGCCGAAAGCTGGACGATAAGCAAAAGAGCAGATGTGATTCATGGCGGATTTGCAAGAAAAGTTGTAAGGCGGATATATGGTCCCTTCTGCGGGAAAGGAGGACACACAATTGAGAACCCTCCGAGCTGTACCAAGATGTGGATGTAGTCCGGAAGGCTAACATCCGTCGACTGCAATGGCTCAGCCACATCGAGCGCATGGCCATCAATGCTCCAGCTAAGAGGGTCGTCAAATCCGAGCCGCCTGGTTCGAAAAGGAGAGGAAGACCTAACCTACGGTATAAAGATCAAGGTATCGCGAACCAAAGACCAAAGACTGGAAGCAGCGTACCCAGGATCGTCATCGATGGAAGGCAGCTTTTGTTCAGACCCAGATCCCCTAAGAGTAGTTGGCCTGATAATAAAGTAAGTTGGTGTAAATTGTGGTTTAGAAATAGCGTCACACAAGCACAAATACAAGACAGAAGACAATACAAGCATCCTGGCATGATATTTTTCTAAATGTCTTCAGTTATCCACACCAAGTAGGATCAGCTTCTTCTCAACATGCTCGCCACTTCAACCGTTGACTCTGTCTGTAGCGCTGTCATGACGTTTCGCAGACTTCGCGGCTGAGCTAAGATGTCTGCATGACTTGTCCACATAAGGCGTTGGATCCATAGACGCTTGATTGAAGTTAGATGCTCTTCTACAATAAGGACCAAAAATACCACGCAATCAATCGTTTTGTGTTCGGTCCAGTCGCCTGACTTATGCAACCCAATGCCGGTGGATTTCTTTTTATGTGTAATGTCCTTTAACCCATAGGGGGCCATCTGATTCTAAGTTCTCCAACGCGTTTGACGTCTCTCCAACTCATTCCTAAGGAACTCGATTCCTCTTCAACTGTTTGTTTGCCTAGGCCGTCCCGTCATTCTGCCTGCGTAAACGGATTTCACTGCATAGCGTTCTTCGCAATGGAGTTGTCTACGCGCCGTGGGGTGTGTCCAATCCACTGCCACTTGCTCCTTTGTATTGTGATGTTTATAGGTTCTTGGTCCGTTCTCAAGTACAATGGCTCGTTGGAGATACGGTTCGGTCGAAAAGTCCTAAGGATGCTTCTTAAACATCAGTAGTGTGGTAATGGTGTCCACTTTCCAGGTACTGCATCCATAAAGCAGCACCGATTCCTGGTTGGAGCTAGGAACAGTTGCAGCTTGATCCTCAAGCTGATGGCATTCATTTTCCAGATCGTGGATAGCATTCCGAATGCAGATTTAGCCCTTCCGATTCTGCTGCACAGATCAAGTTCGTTGAAACCGCGGTTAGCCCAGGCAACACTTCCTAAGTACAGAAAGCTGTTAACTTTCTCGACTTCCCGTCCGTTCAGTTGGGCGCGGTTGTTAGAAATACTAAGGGCTTCAGTTGTTGCTGTACTTATTCAGAGCCCCTTTTTGTTTTCCTCAGCTTCTGGATTGTGAGCCATTCAGTGAAGGTCCATTATCCGATGCGAAAGTAGACAAACATCGTCTGCGTAGTCAAGGTAAGTCACAGTCCGTCGAAAGTCATAATGCCCGCCAGTCAGTGCTGCACGGAGTGCATCGCTCAAAAGCACCAGAAACAGTAGTGGTGACAGTACGCACGCTTGGTGAGCTCTACTTTGGACCTCAAACTCCTCTGACAGCTTACCATTGTGTAATATGTGGCAATTACTCCGTTTTATGGGGTAACGTTATGTCGTTGTCTTTGCCAAGAGAACTCAAACCGAAATTGCTAACGTTCCGGCCGATGAGTGCGGAAAAGTCGTGCGAAATTGCGTCCAAGTCATTGATCACTGCACATTTGCTGTATCCATATGAACGAGATCGAACTCCCAATGGCTCCGTGTTCAGTGCAAACACAACCGTCTTATGTCCTCATTGACAAACACTTTATATAAGTTTTTTATTTAACACAGATTAACATAAACACAGTCACAGTAATAATAAAAGCAGCCCCCCCCCCCAACAGCAGCTTAACTCTGAGAGTCCCTTGCTCTAATCGTCTCCTCGACGATATTGTTCAACTCAACCAAGTTCTCGATTTGATTTGGCATGATACTCATCTTCGATAGCTCATTTGTCCAAGCGGCAACATCGACTCTCAGCTGCAATCGAATCTTATCGTCATCGGACATGGATCCGCCACCCACAGGCTGCTGGGTGGTTGCTGCCTTCTCTTTGAGATTTCTCAAACGACGAAGGGACTCCTCCGTCTTCTGGACAGACGTCAGCACTTCTGTGACTGACTTAAAATACCTGAGAAAGAAATTTTGAATGCCCGCTGCTAATGGCGAGTTCTCGTCACTTACTCTTTCGTTATCCGAGCAATGACTTGTTCCAGAATAACCTGAACAATGGCCTTGTCCAAGTTGGCACCAAAGCCATCCTGAAAGCCCTTGACCGGTTTCAGCATATGCTCCACGTAACTTGAACCACGAGTGGGCACCTCACGATTGGTCTTCCGGTACAGTCGCGGCAGATCGTTGACTTGCTGAATGCTCTCGATGCTCTCCACGGTCAGGATGTCGATGAGTGCCTTCTCGATGCCCTTCAGGTGATACTGAAGTGTCTGCTTGATGTCATCAATTGCATCGCTAAGGATTTCGTTGTTGTCGGGAATGTTGGTCGAAAGGAGGTTCAGAATATATGGCAGCTGTTCAATGAACTTCGTGATGTCTGCATAGAAAAATATCAGCAGATTCGTCTTCGACGGCTTCATAGAGAAATCCTTCCTTTGCAGAGCCAACACTGCGTCGTTTATCCAATGGGACAGCCTCAAAATGATCTGAATAGTTAGCTTGAAGAACTTCGGAAAGACTTCCACGAGATAGACTCCGTCCGACCAGCAGCGCTCGATTGCCTTCAGAGCGGCCTTGAACGGGGAGAAGTGGAAATCTTCGCCGTCCATCAGTTTGCCCTCATCCAGCACTGGTTCCAACAACGTCTCGAATTGACCGGCGATCTCCTGAAAACAGATCTGAAAGTACACGGGCAGGTTCCAGCGGGAATGGAAGCTCTTTGTCTGCGGATGCCTGCGGAAAGAACGGACGGACTCTTCGTTTTGAAGAATTTCCTCAATTTTCTGTATGAAGTCCCTGGTGCACTTATACTTCACATAGAACACCTCCGAGTTGCCGGGGGCAAAGATTGACGACATATGGTTCTCCAATCGTTGCTCCACATCGCTCCAGAAGCTGTTCACCAAGAAGTTGAATCCTTTCATCTTATCCGAATATTGCGTGATTCTCAGCAGATCCGTCATGTGGAGCGATATGAAATTCATCACTTTATTGTATATTCCAGCCAGGCCCTGCGGAGAATTCTGAAGATGTTGCTCGGATATCGTGTTGTTCATGTAGGGTGCAACGACGTCTTCTTTGAACACACGCTCCGCATCTGCGCAAGCGTCTAAAGTAATGTAGATGCGAAGACATCTCTCCAGGCCCTCGCTCGATGTGCTAGTCGATGTTTTCAGTACCGAGTTAAAGAGTGACCTCAATTTCTTCAACACTTCATCATTCAGAGACGTGACCTTTTTCAACTGCTCTGCACTTAAGAAATGTTCGCAGAATTTCTTATTGAACTTCAACTGAATGAGCTCCAAGGCGGCACGCTCTAAGTCAGCCGGCTTAAACGTCTCCTCCTTCAGCTTGTTCGCCAGCAATTCATCCAGCTTCTCCATGGTTTCGTAGACTTTCTTCAAGCTCTGCAGATTCCTCTTGTGGATCCTCAAATCGTCCTTCTGCTTTAGGTAACCGGCCACTTCTTGTTCGTTCTCATTGATCAGTTCCTTTATACTGAGAATTTCCTCGCGAAATGCTTCCAACGGCTTGCGAATGATTCCGATCGACTGATCCAAACCAACTAGATTCGCCGACAGGCTAACGAAGTCCGCATAGTCCTCATTGATCAAATCGATCATTGATGAACGGAGAACCTTGAGATACATCCCCAGATTGTCGCGAAGGATTTCCAAGCTGGGAACATTCCTATTTCGATGGAGGAACTCATCAACCGAGAAGTTTGTCTGAAATGACAGCAGTGCCTGTGATTGAGAGTTCAATGGGCTACGGATGTAGGCTTACCTTCATGAATTCATTTTTGTCAAAACAGAGCTCAGTCGATGAGGATGCTGATGAATTCAGGATTTCGTTTTGCGACTGCATTTTTAGAATATATTTCGAGAAACCATATGAAAAGTTTTAATTACAGAATTCACAACAAACACACAAAACTTGCCAGAGTGTCAGTAAACCCGGATGACAGATAAGAGAAAATGACATTTCACCAGCGGTATGATGGTCTGCTTACATTTCTTGTAAGTTTTATGTTTAAATATAGACACATGACTATTGACAGTTTCTTTTAAATTTTTTGAAAAATTAACAGTTAGCAATTGGCAAGAAGTTAGACTTGGTCAAACTGCCATAGCGGCCCTATTTGACCTACCTACGACTTCTGTACACCTCTGGTGATGTTTTCTTGCGTGTATAATGGAATCAGATACACCAGAGTGCATTTGGCGACATCGAAATTTCCACCAAAATCGACAGTGGTCAGCACAGGATTTTTGGCTTTTTCCTAGTTCATCTTCCAACTGCCACGGAGGACCTATATGACCTACCTACGACTTCTGTACACCTCTGGTGATGTTTTCTTGCGTCTATTAATCGAATCAGATACACAATCAGTGCATATGGCGACATCGAAATTTCCACCAAAATCGACAGTGGTCAGCATAGGATTTTTGGCTTTTTCCTAGTTCATCTTCCAACTGCCACGGAGGACCTATATGACCTACCTACGACTTCTGCACACCTCTATCAATGTTTTCTAGTCGTCGCAAGGAGGCCTGTTCCGAGCCTTCTTCTTTGTGTGGCGTGTCCGAGGGCCTACACCAACTTGCGTCCGTAGGAAGTGCAATCTCTGGCTAGCTGCTTCCAGTTCCACATAAGACGCGAATGTCCTCCACTGCTTTGTCACCCGCCTCAGCATCGGAACCCAATGAAATGAAACGCAGTGTTTTAGAAAAGAAACAAAAAAAGTTTATTTTTTCTTGTTTTTCACTTAATTTTTGTAGTTGAGTGATTTCTTGATATTATTTCGTTTTTTTTTATATCCGTTCCCCATTTCATTTTTATTCTTTCTTACTTATATTTTATACAAGCCCTGCTAAAACCGTTCGCTATTAATTGTTCTTGTCTTATTGCTTTGTGTGAAATTACTGGTATATGCTACCGTGTGCAGGAAAAATTTGTTTCGTCAAATCTGCAATCTGCGCTCTATTTTCGGTTAAATTAAGAAGTAACGTCTAATGTAACAAAATGCGATCGCAAACGGGTTTATCTAATGAATGTACGTATGTTTGTATAGATCAGCGTTTAATTGTTTGTTTGTTTGCGGAGAAGTTTGCTAAGCTAATGGAGACATTTAGGAGTTTCAAGGTTCACAGCGAATGTGTGTTTGAACGGGACCGGCTGGGGGAGGGGATGGATGGATGGATATAAGTGTTTTTATTGAGAATTTCGAAAAATGCGTTCGAAATTTACAAGCTTCCTTGTCTAAGCATGAAAGAGGCACAGAAAAATGCATTTAAACAAATTTAATAAATAATATATTTAAAAAGTTTTCTTTTTCTCCTGGTTTTCTATTTTTTTTTTTGTTTTCATTTGCTTTGTTCTAGGTTTGATGTTTTCGTTTCTTAGATGACGCGCCTAGGTTTTTGTTTTTGTTTTCTTTTTTCTTGGTTTGTCCGTTGTTTGTGTATCGTGGAATTGAAAATCACTTGTAAAATTAAATTGAATATATATTTAGTGTAATGCAAATCAATGAGGTTTCCTTTTTGTTTTCCATCCTTGCTTCTTCGTTTGAATGCTTCATTTTTATTATTTTTTTTTTTTCATTTGCGTCTTTATTTTTTGCTTTGTATATATAATTTCTGTATTTGTTTTTACCCGCCACTCTCTCTCTCTCTCTCTCTCGTTCTCTTTGTATATGGCGATTAATCGATATATTGCGCTAACCAACGGAAACCCTCGCCATAACCTTGCCTTTTTAACACAGAGCACATGAATAATTCTAATGGACGACCGGGCAAGTCTGATCGTGCAACTTTACCCTGGAAACGAAAAAAGGATCAAATATGATTATGGGTTCATTTGGAGGGCGAGTTATGAATTGTTTACCTTTCCTGTTGTAAGCTGATATAAGCCAAAGTAATTCCTAAGTTCATCTTCACTGGCAGCACCTGGCTTGTCGATTTTGTTGCCGAGAATCAGAACGGGGCAATTTGAAAGAGCCTCATCTGTTAGCAGTGAGTCTAGTTCGTTCTTACTCTCCTGGAAACGGCCACGATCGCCGGCATCTATTAAGAAGACGATGGAATCTACTGCTGGGAAGTAGTCTTTCCACACACGACGAGCTGTAATGAAATAGTAACGTGTTTAATTATTTGAGTTTCATTTTGGCCGTTCAATTTAGTCACATATTGTTCTGTAAACACTTATATTCTCTCCCATTCCTTGACTTCGAATAACCTTCTGGTGTTGTTCCCCGACAAGGGAGGAGTGGAACACAAACGAACCCATCAACAATTCGGTCATCCACGTGTACATGGATGGATCACAGATGATTAAAGGCACGGGCGCGCGTTCAAATTGACAGTAAAGCGGCCATTAAAACAATTTCGGTAACAGAAATTAGATCAAAGCTGGTCGCATGCTGCCGCGAAGAGCTCAAGGTTCTTAGCACGCAGCACTCGATTACTCTATACTGGGCCCCGGCTCACAGGGACATAGCCGACAATGAGGCAGCGGATGAACTTGCCAGGAAAGGGGCTGAAACCGATCCAGGAAATCCTATTTATTCAACCACTTCTTGCAGATGTCAAGAAGAAAGTGGATGACAAAAATCATAGAGCTCGCAAATGAAAGGTGGAACTCCCTAACCGCCTGTGAGACACCTGGGATGTTATGGGTCAATAGTGCAAAAGCCGACAAACGCCTACAATGCGACAAATGGATGGTAGTTGGAGCGCTAACTGGCCATAATCATCTGAAGTTCCATGAAAATGAAATGGAACGTTCCCATGACTTCATATGCAGAGGTTGTGGTGATGAAGAAGACAAGAGGACACTCCTCACTATCTCTGCCACTGGACTAGTCTGCCAGTTGAGGCATAAAACACTTCTTTCCGGACGCACAGGAACTAACTAAAGTCGCCATGCAGGTTTATTAGGATTTCAGGATGATTGGACAAAGTGCAGACATGATGGGTACGAAAAAGGTGAAGAGGGAAATGTATTCCCTCTTTGGTAATCCACAAGGGGTCCGTCAGAATCTAGGTTAGGTTAGGTAGAGTGTGCTGCCTGCGAAATCGCCAGCACACTTAGACCATGATGGTCCATTGTGATACCCATAGTCAAACCTCTACCGCTGACAACTCCAGCGATAGTGACGTTAATTTGATCCCAACGGCAAATGGTGATTGGACCAGATTTGAAAACCCGATATAAGCGTTTTAACTTTGCTTTCACTGGGATTCGAACCAACGGCGCCATCCAGCTGTTCAATCCTAGCAAAGAAAGAGAGTGGAGGTTAGCGCAAGCGAGGGCCTTCTGTAAAATGAAAACAAAAGTATGTTTTAGCAGAGTAATTGAGTTAAAAATCAAGGCAAGAATGGTGAAATGTTGCATTTGCTCGATGCTGCTGTACGGAATAGAAACTTGGACGCTAAAGACGGCATTAATAAGAAAAATAGAAGCTTTCGAAATGTGGTTGTACCGAAGAATACTTCGCATGTACTGGACAGACAGAAAAAACCAACAAAGAGGTGCTGCGACGCATGAGAAGAAAAATAAAGGAAAGTGGAGTACCTAGGACACGTGTTAGGATAGGTTAGGTTAGGTTGGAGTGGCTGATTGCAGAGGGCAGTCACACTTAGGCCAAAGTAGGCCCATTCGAACCATCGGAACCAGTTGGTGCTTGTTCTGAAGCTATTTAGCTGACCTATACTGACGCTATTTAGCTCGTTGAGATTATTGAACTAGTAGGCACCTAGATGTGGCAACCTACGATAGAGCGCTACACGAGCAGAGTATCACGTCTAACGTCTTACGTAACGAAAAATACGAACTCCTTCAACTAATTCCGCAGGGAAATATAGAGGGAAGAAGAATGGTGCGAGGGCCAAGGCTCTCATGGTTATCAAATCTGCGGAAATGGCTCAATCTTTTGAAACACGGAAACATAGGTTGATTTCATAATTGCAACATTGTTACCCCTGCACTGCACAGAATATGTTCTCGATGCATTCATGAATACAAATACTGCCGCAAGTTTGCAGCAGGTCAGCATTGTCGAACAAATATTCATAAACGCAACATCAGTGGGCGATACAAAAGTGAGTGATGTTTAATTGTAAACACGAAGCAAAAGAATTGGAAGTCAAGACGTTTTCCAAAAAGGACCGAAATGTCCTTAAATTAATAAGAGAATTTTCGGATAATATTTTTAAGAACCACTTTCGAATGAAGAAGTCCAACTTTCGGTTTCCCGTGCAATTGAAAAAATCACTGCCAACTTGATCGCAGTTTGGGTGTCGCTTTGCTTTTATGAACGCAGTTGTCGACTGCTGTCATGAATAGTCAATGCAGTGTATTTACATTTATGAACGCAAATTTTGCAGGGCTGCCGCAGTTCAACGTTTATGAACTCGGCGGAGCCCACTGTAAATACACACTACAAATGATGATTTCCAACCTCCATAGCTGAGAAGATCTTTGAGAAGAAGAAGAGTTCGCTCAAGTGACAGCAGACAGCATTGAATTTTACTTAAGTGATTTACCACGATGTCGAGGTCGGAGGTCAGTCAGCTGAGCATGCATAGTTGTTCTAATTCTACCGACCGAAGGGCAGGGTCGAGGGCCTTGGAACTAGTTCAGGGTATTGAGAACTTAACAAGCTAACACTGTTAAAACTCATTCAACATTTGATAAGCAAAATGTTTGATTATTCTCTTTCCCTTTGTACTCTCTACGATAGTGGGTGCTAATATTTGCTTCATAGATAGGTCATTACAGATCAAACGAAGCGATTATTGTTTCTCAGTGTAGTTGTAATGATTCGGATTCGAATGATTTTCATATCCAGTCAGCCTCAGAAGTATGTTCTCAACTAAATTTAATTCAAGCGAGACTCCAAGAAAACGCTTGAATGTAGTTTTTCTATACTAACAGTACAGTAATGCACTTAAAACAGCCCAACAGCTATCCATTTAGATCCTGTATCCCCCCTAGGGCCTCTACTACGCCGACGTGCCATCATGTGCGGTTTCTCGCAATGAGTTTCAGCTCCCTCCAACTATTCCCCAGCTGGCGAAAATCCTCCTCTACTGTTTTGCGACATGTACTTCTCGGACGACTCGCTACTCTACCATTTTGGGTTTACGGGTTCCACTGCATCGCATGTTTTGCTATGGAACTGTCGCCTTTTCGAAGGGTGTAAGCAATCCATTGCAACTTGCGTTTGTCTGTAGGTTCCTGGCCCATTATCTCATGTAGTTGTTCGTTTGAGATACGGTTCGGCCAGAAAATCCGTAGCATATTTGGTAGGCACCGGTTCACAAACGTCTGCAGCTTTCTTGTTATAATGGCGTTCGCTTTCCAAGCGCGGCACCCACATTGGATCGAAACAGTCTTAGCTTGGTGTTTAAGCTAATAGCATTGCATCTCCTATTGTGGACAAAATACCGAATGCTGACATAGCTTTAGATATTCGTTTTGCCACATCTGCTTCGGTTCCTCCATTGGCTGTTGGAGGCACATCGAATCATAAATCAAAAATGAAGCCAAATTAATGCCGCAGGATTAAGTATACACACATGTAGAGAGATCTGTCATAGTTTGAACATTTGTGGCAACACCTAGCGTGGTGCCTGATCAAAAAATGAACGGGTTTGGATGCAATTACTTGAACAGTCTGTAAAACAACGTGCGGCAACAGCATTTGCAAGAGAAGCTTAGAAGGGCAATTTGTTGCTGATGCAAGTTTAGTTACATTTTTGGGTTATCAGTTATCGCCCACTGTGTCTATAGTGTTTGTTTTGTTTGTAGTACATTACTATTTACTAGAGATTAAATTGCATTTAAGATTTGATTTTAGTTGAGAACTCATATTCATGCTGTCAACCTGCTTTGAGGCTGACTGTAAACGCTCTCGTAAAAGTGAAACAATGTGAAGCAAACATTATCAAAACGACAGCGCATTAGGCCATGCTGTACACAGGAATAGATCCACCAAATGAAAGCAAACGAATTAATCAGCGCCTTTTTTTTTATAAATTGCGCGCGCTCAAGGTATTGCTAATACCCTTAAATGTCCGGGGTCAAGACACAGCACGGGCCGAAGGTATAGAGGGAGAAACGGAGAGGAGGTACCTGTGCACATTGGTCTTAAATATCTGCGGGTTGTAGTCTGTGAGAATTATAGGGCTGGGAAGAGCATTCCAAATTCGCGTAGTACGGCTGAAGAACGAGTCTCTTAATTTAACTGTGCGTCCGAAAGTAGGCTTAAGGGTAAACTGATGAGCATTCCGACTGGCGAGACGAGTATTGCGCGTGAATTCATGGAGAGGAGGAATGCAGTTGGCTAGCTCACTTGAGCATCGTTTGTTGAAATAGCGATAAAATACGGACAAAGAAGAAACGGTACGTCGATGTTCGAGCGAGTCTAATGACTTTGCGCCATTGTTGTCTCCTATAAGTGTTATCGCTCGCTTTTGGATTCTATCTAGTAGGTGCAGGGTGGTCTTCGGGGCACCAGACCAGATATAAGCGTTGTACTCAAGTTTGAGGCGGATATACGCCTTATAAATGAAAGCCAAATCAGAGGGGGTGAAATATTTCTTGCATCGATTAAGGAAACCTAAACATTTCGCAGCATTTTTGGCGACCTCAAATATGTGATCGTTCCAACTAAGTGTTCTGTTGATACATATACCAAGGATGGAAAGCTTTCCAGTTTCATCGACACAAGCACCATTCATGGATAATGGCTGATTAACAAGGGTTCGCTTGAGTGACAGCAGACAGCATTGAGTTTTTGAAGCATTGAATTCCACTCTGTTGTTGTTTCCCCAGTTAATTATGCTGTCAAGATCGGAATTCAATGTGCTTAACATACGCTGCCGTTCCAATTCTACGGCCGAAGGGCAGGGTCGTGAGTCTCGGAACGAATATGAAAAGCTGAGGGTGCTGCCATCAGCGAAGGAATAGATTGGATTAGCAGTAGCAGACAAGAGATCATTAATAAAAACGAGAAAGAGTGTCGAAGACAGAACAGAGCCTTGGGGTACACCAGCATTTATTTGGTGGATATCAGACTTGAACCTATCCAAAACAACTTGAATTGAACAGTTCGAAAGGTAATTTCTAATCCATAGAAGAAGAGATTCATCGATACAATAGGCACGCATTTTCGACAAAAGAGCTTGATGCCAAACTCTGTCAAATGCCTTAGAAATATCAAGTGCAACGATCTTGCTTTCGCCTGCATTATGCAAAGATGTGTTCCACTTTTCGGTGAGATAAGCTATCAAATCACCAGTGCCTTTGCTTACAACATGTAAAAAAATTTACAAATTTCATCAAATTTGAATCAAACGTCGTTCTGACTGCCGCAAAATCCATGCGCGGCTAAAAATAACAATAATATACCACCATGACCTTCCATTCATTTTATCAAACAAATCCCTTTATCTTGCTGATATACTGGCAAACGAGACACTTTAACTGTTTCCTGATTTCGAACATTTTGCTTGACGTGTTTACGATAAATGTTTTGCTTTATCGCTTCAACTCAGTGCGCTTTAAGTTCTTTACTAATCAGCGCTCATCGATAGCAACAGCTCGAGAAAGCAAGTCATGCGTATCGAAATCTGACCGCTTCCACACTGCTCAGTGGATGCTAAAGCGTGAGTCTATCATTTTCATAAACATTAGCTAGTCAACCGATTGATTATGGCGCTTTGACACATTACACAATGGGATGCGTTAATTTCTGATTAGACTACAACAACATTCGTGCTCCAAGTCAAGAACGGGCATTTGCAAGAATCATCCGATAAATGAGGGATTTATCAAGGAAATGAATCGCAAATAAACTCAAAAATGGCGTACAGCTGAGTACAGCGTTTTGTTATCAATTGCCATTCCGGCCTTAGCTAAGTGCCGTGTCATTGTCCGCCATTCCGTTGATCCGGGGCGTCTGTATTGCGAAACATAACTGAAGTAGCTATCGTACGACACTATCTCGGATTCAAGCAATTAATTCGCAATCGAAGATCGGATGCTGATAGTACATTACGATTTGACTCCAGCTGAAGCTGCACGGAAGCGGACGTTTTGCTCTTCAGACCTCTTCCGACCGGTTTTGACACAGAAACCCATTTTTAATTCAAAACGTGCACACATGTATGTGGAGTGTGGAGTAGACTCTGTTGCCATACGTTGGCGTCAAAGTCCAAACGAGCGGATTGAGTTAAAACGAAAAAAAAAAAAAACGACAAAAAAACGACTGAAGAATCTAATTACCTTGAGTGTGACCTCCCAAGTCGAAAGTTGTGAATCGCATATTGCCAATAGACAACTCCTCCGAAGCTGAAAAAAAGACGAAAACAAAATTAAACACGAACCAATGGCGAAGGATGTGATTTGAACACTCACTGGGATGTAGCGTGGGGACATGCTGTGCTAGTTTATCATCTTTGAGCATATGCAATAGCGTTGTTTTGCCAGCATTGTCTAATCCAAGGAATAATAGTTTTCCCGATTTTTTCCACAGGCCTGAAATAATGAATAGTAATTAAATTAATTAAATAAGCAAGTCGAACTCTCGAACAGACACAGCCACAGGCACAGGCACAGACAATGAACTTGAAAAGGCTGGCATAGTCAGACTTTGCCTTGTTGGCAGCTGATCAAGTTCGTATTGTCTTGCATGCAGACACACATATTTTGATGTCAGACGAGACGACTATGGACTAGAGGAGTGGGAGACGAGGTTCCCACAAGCAGCAGCAGCACCACTTCGCCCAGGTCTCTCTTGTGTGTGTTTTATTAATAAAACAAATTATTGTTATTCAACTCACCCAAGTACCCAAGAACACCAGTGAACCAATCCCAGATAAACATGTTTACAAAATTTTACCTAAAATCAAACGAGAAAACAATATTCATGAAATCGAAAAAAAAAAAAGAAAAAAGAAAAAGGAACAAAAAAAAAAAGCGACGAATACGCGTAATAAACTGTCATTTGTGTCATGCTCAGTGGGTGAATTTTGCAAGCCAATCTAGTCGTTTTGGAGCGAGCCACCGTGATTTTGTGCACACAAAGCTGCGACACATTTTCAATTCACATGTAAACAAAGGACTTAACAAATACTCTTTGTGAGACCATGGATTATCTGCTGTTTTCATACTATTGCACTTTGTACACTTCGCATTTTTTTTTTTTTGTTTTGTCACTCAGTTTTCTCTCGTCTGGGTTGGAATTTCACTTGAGGCTGAATTGTGGAATAATGATTACCTAGTTATTGATGAGTTGATTGTTTAAAAAAAAAATCGTATGACAACCGTGGGAAACGGAGTATTGATGTTTATGTATAAAAATGAAATTGGAAGGAAGTATTACTTTAAAATGAAAGTTATATGGTGTGGAGTTCTTTTCGCACTTGGATCGCTGGTAGTGGAAATAACTTGGAATTTAACGAAATTTGACAGAAAACGTCATCTGCGAGATTCGTTCAGTTGTGGCAGGGCTACGTCATTCTTCCGGTTGTTCGGCGAGTTCGATGGTGGTGACATCTAGGCTTTCGTAGCGACATTCATATGAATTTCCTGTTGGAAAATCGTTAATTTCAAATATACACCAAATTAATTTGTGCCGATTTGTGAGTGGAGCGTTTTTTTTTGTGATTTTCTTCTGCATTTAGATTTTTGTGTTACTTGATTGGAAAGGAATAGCTGGAGGTACGGGGAACGGTTCTGCTCTTGTGTGTTATTAACTAGTTTAAACTCTCTTCTTAAATATATCTTGCAGAAGCAGAGCAATTGTTTGACAAGTGGTCGACGTGTGGATGCTTTGGGTGCTTTTAAGTAATCAGCCACTTGAGCAGACTGAAGGCGTTGCTCAGGCGACTGTTCAATGATTCAGATTTGAAGACAGCTGCGTGCAGACTTGCGTTCAATAGTCTGTTATTTCAGCTTAATACAGGGCGATCCGTCGTGCAGTTTGATATTCAATAGGCTTTTTTTTGACAGATCACGAGTGACTCCTATCAAGCTGCTTTGTCATTTCAGTTCAGTATCGTTTGGCAAGCCATCATGGAAAGACTCACATCACAACAGCGTCTCGAAATTGTTCAGCTGTATTACGAAAATCAGCGGTCTGTGAGAAATGTGTTTCGTGCGATTCGAGGAACATAACTGAAACCACTATTGCCAATACGATTCGCAAATTTGAGTCCCAGTTTACTTATTAGTGGATGATACTCGACCGTTTAGACCACATCTGGCAGAGTTTTTAATAATTAATGCGATTTACATGATTTAAAAACAGCTGAATGGCGCAGTTGGTTGAGTGGCTGCCCTTGGTTAGAGGGACCCCCGGTTCGAATCCCAGTGAAAGCGAAGTTAATACGCTTTATTCGATTTTCAAATCTGGTTCAGTCACCATTTGCCGATGGGATCAGTGGTAGTAGTCTGACTATGGGTATCACAATGGACCAACATGGTCTAAGTATGCTGTCGATTTCGCTGGCAGCCCACCTACCTATCTACATGATTTCAAAAAGTCCTTCAAATTCAAGCAGAAGGAGAAGCTATAAAGTCACTATTTCTCTAATATTCTCTAAATTTCTGATTCAGCTAGATGTCGCTGCTCCTTTTCAGTAGATTTTTAACTACTTTGGCTGGACAATACAAAAAGAGCTAGAGCACAATAAAATCTTTCCAATTTCAATTTGTTTTTCTTACGTTTAACGTAGCCTACTGTTCAAATACAGATCAAGAACTTGTTTGAAGACGAATTACTTATGCGCCGCAGCTGGGTGGATTTTTAAGACTACGCTTCATAGTGCGAGGATTATGACCGAAACACAATAGGGCTTTGCTGCTGGCGTTTTCATTTAACTCACGCAAATCATATGCTATGCGCAAAATACAGCTTCTCGCTTTTTAGAGCGAAATGAGAGCAATGTCATAAAACGTAAGAAGGCAGTTTCACGTAAGGATTTTTCGACATGTTGGATTCACACTCCCTTAAAAATTGGGAGATCTTCGCTCAAATTGAGAGTCAACTGACATTTGAGAAATGGCAACAGCTGACTGAGGTTAATTTATCGGGTGAAATTAGTGGAGTAGTAAGGACACAACATTTTTCATGTGTGGTTTGTGAATTGAAAACAACTGATAAATTCAGTTGTCATTTCAAAGCGCGTTTGAAACTCTAGACTCGTGACCTGAAAAAAGCCAGCATCAAAGCCCTATTGCGCGTCAGGCATTAAGAACTCCATGATCGGCTTTTCGGCTTGGAAACTTCTTCTTCTTAGAGCGTTACAGTCCGAGGTGGACCTGGGACTCACCAGACATGCCTCTTCAACCAGCACGATCTCTTGTCAACTGTCTCCAGTTTCACACTCCAAGCTGGCTGATAATATGTAATATATAATAATATTGGCGCCGCTACGGCCCGTAGAGGGCCTAGCCTCTACAGCAACCACTCGTGTTGTGCGTGCTATTTTTCTCTCACGAGTGGAAGGGACCTAATGTTTTATGCCGACTTCGAACGGCTAAGTTTGAGAGGCTTTTTCTGGACAGTTTATACTCTTTGAGAATTGTCAGTGACTTGAAAGAGGTGGGGCCGTGAAAGGTATTTCTTGTCGTACCATGCATCGAACCTAGACAGGTCGACGCACATGCTCACAACGCCACGGCCGCCAAGGCGACTGAGGTCCTCCTCGAATTGTGTTCGCCACCTTGTGCGTGAACGTCCTCTGTTGCGTTGTCCCACAGCCTCAGACTGGAAGATTCTTCGGGCCGGAGCTGACTTTTCCATACGCTCTACATGGCCGAGCCATCTTAGGTTTTGCATGGCTCTACAGCCCATACAGTTCGTGGTTGAATCTTCTTTTCCAAATGCCATGCACGCAAACAGGCCCAAAGATCATCTCTTCTCTTCATCAGTTTTGGATCTATTTCATGCTTCTGCGCCGTAGAGCAGGACGGGGTTGATCAGAGTCTTGTATAAAGTCAACTTGGTCTTTCGAAAGATGGGTCTGTTACTCAATTGCCTCTTGAGCCCATAGAAACAGCGAGGGTTAGTCTGCATTTGGTCTCGGTACTGATGTTGCTTACATTGCATACCGCGGCGCCGACATAGACGAAGTCCTTCACTACCTTAAAGCCTATAGCTGCCTACGGTGACGTTCTCACCGAGTCGTCGATTTCTCCATCCTCATCTTGCACAACCTCATGAGCTTGGCAGGGATGTCAAAAGGCTAGACTAGACTAGACGACTAGTCTAGACATGGCGTCGTATAGATCGTTTCTATGCACGCTGTCATATGCGGCCTTGAAATCGACAAATAGGTGGCGGGTGTCGATCTGCATCTCTTGAGTCTTTTCCAGTATCTGCCGTAGTGTAAAGATTTGGTCGATGGTGGACTTTCTCGGCCTGAAACCACACTGAAAAGGACCGAATGGTTTCAGCGGTTCACACAAAACGACAGCGAGGATCTTTTTGGCTCAGTTAAAGGGGTCTCCTTTTTTGTGGATCGGGCAAACGATACTGAGATTGCACTAACTTGCCACTTGCCTCCCTTTTCATTTACAGATCTCGACTTGAAATATGCTTAAAGTTGTTACTTAGAAGAACGCACATTTCTTAAAGGACAAAAGAGCTGGACCTACGACTTACAAGTGCCTACGAGAAAGACTTAACTTTTATTTTTTGCTAAACGTCTTTGACGGTTAAAAATGCAAGCAGCAATGTTGGTTTGGCAGGCGATCGATCTTCATCTCCTTCTTGAATCATAGGACTTGCATTCGACGACCCTTTTAGTCGAGGAATGATCTTCCTGTGCCGACTGTGGTCAATGTAACCGACTGCATCGTATGCGCACGCGCAACTACCAACAATACTCTTTACAGTGGACTTCTAAGACATCTGGGTCGATGACAACGAAGTTTGAACAATCTTCAAGGAGACTTGAATCGCAAAATCAGAAGAAAATCATCTTCGGCGGAGTGATACGACAACGCACAACGATTTCCGCGTCACAGTCTTTGCGGGTGACATGGTAAGCACCAAGAGATTTCCTCGCACAGTCCTCCCACGAAATATCGAGCTATCCCCACGCAAGACCTTTATACACCCAGGACTGTTGTATGGCGCACAAGGATGGACCTCATCAAAGAGATTCGTCCCATCTGATGATGTTTGGAGAAGGCCTATGAACAAACAATTTGCAAGACATTCTGTTTATATTTTCGATCACACATCAATGATCATTGTTCGCAAAAAACAGAAAAGGTACTAGAGCTGAACCTTGCTGTGAACCTGTGTGAAATTTGCATTTTAACTCTGACCATGAGCAAGTAATAATAATGACAAAATGTTGGGTGGTGCTACAGCCCGTAGAGGACCAGGGCCAGGGCTTTTCAGCAACCACTCGTGTTGTGTGTGAGCAAGTGTTTGAGTTAATTTCTTCAGGTCGAGTTCACTCCTTTCTTAAGTTTTAACATTCTTCTAACTCCTTTTTCATTTCTGGCTTCAATAAGACTCCGTCGCCTTTGTGTGCTCTTAATCGCAACCGTCTGCCGCCATTCCACTTGGGATAGGCGTCTGTCCCTTTGTTTATGCAGCTCGCAACAAAAGAAGGGTTGACGGTGCGGCGTCCTCCTAAAGAATACAAGTGGATTAATTAAACTGACACCTAAATTCGAAGGAGAAGAAAAAAAAACAAGGACACAGAAAGCACCCCCAGACAAAGTGAATTTCTTTTCCAATCACTCCGCAGTCGACACCTCTCTCCCACGCTCTCTGACACGTCTCCACTTTTTGCCTTCTCATTTGTCGAGGCTGAGCACAGCTCCGCATTGTCAAGAACCCACTGATTCCCGGTGACACTAATGCTGATTGTCACTCAAGCTTCCGCACGCCTCCATCCACCAGCGCCGCATCAGTTCAAGGGCACAATCGGTCTGAAGAAATCTCTACTTTGTCACATACAATCGATAGATGCCTCTCCACATGTACCCTCCGCTCTCTGTGAAGGCGCGGCGTGGCGCGGTGGCGGTGTTCGGCAAATGTCTTGCCTTGGTTATCACATTTGTTGTCCCGTGATTGCTGCGCCGGGATAAGGATGCCCCACACACTGGGCCCCGGCTTTGTCCCGGGTGCTGTCAAATCGTTTTTGGCATCGATGCTATGTTGTCGTAAGATGATGTGCCCAAGATAAGAATGACTTGTGTTCTTTTATTCGCCTCTCGCAATGCAGCCCCCTTCCTTCTGTGTGTGTGTGTGTGTGTGCGGAGTCCTTGGCTGGTATTGAATTTGATTTTGCCGATACAGAAAGCGATAGCTCCCACTTACGTTCCATGAGACCGTTGCGGAGCAAGTTGCCAGATTGCAAACGATTTCATCCGATCCCTCTGTCATTTCTTTTTGTGTGAGCCGGTCGGGGTGCTTGTGCATGGCAGAAGACCCTCTTCTGGTTTTGGCTCAACTCCTTTTGAGGATTCGAATTAAGTCTGAAGTGGCTGAAAGTAATTTTCGGCTTGCTGTTGACATGTGTTGTTTGTCGGCTTGTAAGTGGAAAAGGATTCTGGAGATGATTTCAAATTTCGGCACTCGTTCCGCCCCCGATGATTGAGGTGCGGAACAGCACACAGCTGCTCGCTGCGACGATGGTAATGACTTAAATCGTTTTTTGTCAATTGGCCAAAATGAATTTCAAGTGAATGTGGTGATGTGCGTGATGACATTCTGCCTGACCACTTGGCTGGGCTTCCGGCTGAAGTATGTCGCCTGTGTTTTGTCGTCATCAGCTCTGGGACTGTGATCATGGAAGACATCGACTTCGAGGATGACAAATTGAACACTTGTGTGCCACTCGAGGGGTTGCGATGAGAGGAAATTCGCTCAGAAGTGTGCACGTCTTAATACGTTGAAAAGTGATTTATTTAGAATAATGGCTTCGGGGGATGTCTTGAGTTTGCAGTTCGATTGGCTTCCAAGAAATGAGTTGGGTATTTAGGAGAGTTTGCGTCACTGGAGGAGGTGATTTCGTTGATTGCTTTTCCTCTTGGTGGGTTCTTAGGTGTGTATCTTGGCTATAGGCTGAGGTGAGCATGAACCAAACTTTTACGGCGTCCACTCGTGCTATTGTTCTCTCTTGAGTGGAGACCGACTTCAAACGCGGGGTTTGAGAGCCTGTTTCTGGACACTCTGAGGATTGTCAGTGAAGTGGAAGAGTAAGTTATCAAAATAGTCTTGTCGAGAATCGAATAGGAGTGGACGCACACACCTCCTACGCCAAGGGCCATCGGAATAAATTAACAAGTAACTGGGTCAAATTTTGCTGAGAGTGTTGTCGAAGGTGGAGTGGGGTATATTCCGTCACTTAACTCTCTGCCTTGCTCCACTAGTCGGCCGCATTTTTTCTAATGAAACGCAGATTTCAGAGCTTTCGCTCTGATTTTGAATTCATTCCATCACCGAAATTAAGGAATAGCTTGATAAACACTATAAGCACTCCGCACCATCAATTGGAATGGTTGAGAAATGGTTTACTGAGTTCCGTTGTAGTGAACGCCAAGTCGAACGTTTCGGCCGCCCAAAAGGGTCTTCTTCTTCTTTATTTGGCGCTACAGTTCGGGGTGGATCTGGGCCTCAACCAACAAGCCTCTCCAGCCAGCACGATCTTTCGCCAGCTGCCTCCAATTACTCACACCAAGTTGGTTGAGGTCCTTCTGCACTTGTCTGCGTCATCTTGTTCGAGGACGTCCTCTGTTGAGTTGTCCCAATGGCTCGGAATCGAAGACTCTTCGGGCTGGAGCTGTGGTGTCCATCCGCTCTACATGCCCTAGTCATCTTAAGCGTTGGATCCGAAGACGCATAACTAGGTTAATGCCGCTACACAGCCGTGGTTGAATCTCCTCCTCCAGACACCATCAACACAAACAGGACTAAAGATCGCAACGATCAAGAGCTTCTTCATCCGCTTTGTATAGCGTCCATGTCTCTGCGCCATAGAGCAGGACAGGGATGATCTTACTTACTTACTTACTTAAGGTGGCGCTACAGTCCGGTGTGGACCTGGGCCTCAACCAACAAGCCAGCTCGATCTTTAGCTAGCTGTCTCCAGTTTCGCACGCATAGTTGGTTGAGGTCCCTTTCCACTTGCGTGCGCCACCTGAGTCGCGGTCTTCCTCTACTGCGCCGTCCCTCGGGGGTGGATTCGAAGACTTTTCGGGCCGGAGTATTGGTTTCCATCCGCTCTACATGACCTAGCCATCTCAATCGTTGGATCTTCACTCTTCTGGCTAAGTCGATGTCGCTAAACAGCCCGTATAGTTCGTCATTATATCTCCTCCTCCACTCACCGTCTATGCAGACGGGACCGAAAATCACACGAAGAATTTTCCTCTCGAAGCAACCATGGGCAGCTTCATCCGCTTTTGACAAAGTCCATGCCTCCGCGCCATACAGCAGGACTGGGACGATTAAGGTCTTGTAGAGCGTTATCTTGGTTGTTCGAGAGAGGGCTTTGTTTACCAGTTGCTTTCTTAGCCCAAAGAAGCAGGGATGATCAGGGTGTTATATAAATTCAGCTTCGAGAGATAGCTCTGTTACTCAATTTCCTCTTGAGCCAAAAGAAACAGCGATTGACAAGAGTAATTCAAGACAGACAGAGTAACAGAAAAATTCAGACAAGTAAGCGTCATTTGAATTATACGCTCTTTTAAACAAAATGGCATGAATGAAGCTTCAAAAAAGCCAGAATCAATATTATACCTTACACCTCTGTTGAGTTATTTAAGTCTTTTTTCCCATCGTTCTTATCTGGTCACTCTTTGGGTACAGTGACGGGCTTTAGTTTGTATCCAGCTGTAGCTTTATAAAGTTAAATTCCAATTTAAAGTCAAAAACAGTCAGACCGCCAGCAACGAAGCCCGTTTAGTTCGATAAGAGATTGAGAATTTATTTAACTGTCATCGGATTAAGCCTTCATGTGGGTCCCACTTAAAGCCTTTTAAATTTTAAATCCTGTGTCCGAACTCAACATCGGTTACTCAACCATTCTCAAGGAATTCAACTTCCTTCCTAGCGACACTGACCGCCTAATACCCCAGGCTATCTTCGAGAAGAAATTCTCTATCAGCATTTCATCCAGATCGGACTGGATGTCTGATAGGCAGACGTTGGATGATCCTCAGCGTATTTTTACAGAAGGTTCGAAGACTAACGAAGGAGTGGGTGCGGGTGTCAATTCCAATCATCTCAACTCGAAGTTCCCTGATCACTGTAGCGTCTTTTAGGCAGAAACCATCGCGATTAAAGAGGCGTTGTCATGGCTGGATATCACCATCTGTTCGGACAGTTAGGCCTCTATAAAGTCTCTGGGCAAGTCATGTTTAACTCAAAAACATCCCTTAATTGCAGGCTGTCTCTTAACGAGATGGCTGAGCATTTTAACATGACGTACCAGGCAACTGCGAAGCCGATGAACTCGCCAGGGGTGGTACAACCTCCTCCCTGTCAATAGCAGGGGTACCACCTTCCATGCCGATCCCTACATCTTTTGAAGATTCATACAATAAAAGCCACCAATAACAAATGGCTAGAAGACCTGCTTTAAAACAAACGAAATCTGGCCTTCACTTAACCTAAAACGGTCACTCAGTCTACTTACGCTCAGCAAACACTCATTAAGGACTCTCATAGGAGTCATAAGCGGGCACTGTGCAATTGGAACTCATGCTCACAGGATGGTTGCCCCATAAAATGATTTCTGCAAAAGCTGCACGGATGAAGAGGAGGAGGAAAACACTCATCACCTACTCTGCTCGTGCACCGCTCTGGCTAGTCGTAGGTTCCTACACCACAGCTAAACAGCGTCAGCATAGGTCAGCTGAATCGCTTCACTGCAAGCACCAACTGGTTCCGATGTTAGGAGAAGTCTATCCGCGTGGCATCACAATGGACCTACTTTGGCCTAAGTGTGACTGCAGTCAGCCACTACAACCTAACAACCTAACCTACTGGCAGAACATGAATACAATCCACCTGAGGTCATACTCGACAAAAATCTCTCCAAAAACTCAATTAAAACCGGCTCGGAGTACATGGGAGCACCTCTAGTTCCTCTCGTCCTTTAAAACTGAAGTACGTGTGTATACACTTGCGATACAATTAAATTATTCACTTGCCGTGTCTCGATTCGTGTGCATCTCATTGAAAATTTCCGCCGCAAGTGCCGAAGCCGTGCAGTCGTCGCACGAATTCAACGATTTCAATGAATTCAACCAACCGTGCTCGGTTTCAATCAGCGTACATGGCGCAGCAATGAAGGTGCGCTTGTTCTAAACCTCGACAGTAAATAAACTCCTAAAGGACTCCTTCAGGCAATTTGAATACTCGAAAATACAAAAACGAGTCGGAAAACTGAAGCCTGAGAGATTCCCTGACAAACTTTTCCCCCTCGCCAGCGACTTGGAGTGGTTCCTGGCTGTTATTTTTGTTCCTTTCGAAGTAAGAAGCCAAAGGGATACGTAATTAATAATTAATGGGATGCAGCCTGATAATGTGGGAGGCGGAGCAGCGCGGCGACGGCAAGCAAGTAATAGTTTATAGTTGTGGCATCTTCGCCGATTCGCAGATGGAATTGCAATTCGAAAAACTTTTTAATTGATGCATAACAATTTTTCGCCTGCCGAAGGTCCTTTTAAGCGTCAGCAGCAGCGGGAGCTGTTTTGCGGCGGGAATTGTTTCTGATTAACTTCCACGGCGATGCACCCAAGTTATTATTGTTTCAAAGCGTTTGCGGGCACAGAGGCACAGCGGTACAGCGAATGCATCCGAAATGAAGATGCAGCTCAGGATTGCACTTAAGAAAGTCACAGTTAGCTGACTCGTGATGGGTCTGGCAAAGCGTCCATCTCTGTGCGGAGGGTGGCATTTGATCGGTGTTGCAGTGCGGTTTTGCATTTGATTTTCCTTCTGAAGTTCTGTCCATTTGCACGAATGGAGGGAGGGTTTTTTACTTCGTTTAAAGATATTCGGTTTGCTATTCTCTTTTGGCTACTTTGCAGCGAATCTTAATTAGTTTGTGGGACTTGCGAGCCTTGCAAGCCAATATGACGGGATGCAGTCGGATGCAGAGCGCTCTTAGCCCGTCACAATGCATGACGAAAAGTTCTGAGATTGAAAGTATTTTTAAGTAAGGAATGGCACTTGGCACTTCCGCGATTTGGTAGAATCAAAGAGGTCCATTTTTGTCGTCCTTAATGTGAGGCTTATGGAAATTAGTTGTGAAAGATCTTCAGAAGGAGTTTTTCGGTTTAAGTGAAACTTATGAATGCGGATGGAGATTTGCGGTTTTCATCCATTATTGCTTAGATTGAGTTTTTTTTTTCTTTTCAAAGTTATGAATAGACTACAAGCCGAATCATAACTCATGCAAACTGAAGGACCAGTTACATAAAGGGCCGATGTTGAATGTGAACCACACCTAAACGTCAAGTTTTTTTCTGCATTTCATTTGACATTTCTCAATTTCAGACTAACTCTCCTAAATGCAGAGATCAATCCGAGAAGCCAGAGAAGATCGCCTGCTTCTGCGTCTGCTTGTGTGCTTGTTTTCGAGTCTTCCACTGAGCTTGGAGATCTGAGCCTGAGCTATAACTGCCATACATTCTTAACCGTTCTCGTCCCACTCCTTCCACTCATCAAGACCAAGGCGAAGATTCAGTATTCCTCTCCTGCCTGCACAAGCTGGCTCGCATTCTAAGATCCTCGTAGCTGGGGCGTTGGTGCCTACGCGCTTGTGACCCATGCGCTAAATGTGAACGAACCAGGAACGAACTATTGGGTACAACATGAAAACATTATCTCGAGTGTTGCCATCGATATCGATTTGAGGAACTGGTCTTCTTTGGATATTGGTTATGTGCGAAGAAGGTACTTGAGGCTATTCTTCAGAAAAAAAACTTTGTACGTACATGAAATTCAAAAATAAGTTGTTGTCATTCCACAAAGCTTAAATAACCAATATAACTAGGCGCACTACTATTATTTTGAACACAACTGTATGTGCGCTTCGATTCAGGTCGCACAAGCTCATACTTAACGAAACTTACCGGGATTGTGTGCAATTCGTTCACTCACTCATGCACGTTTGACATTAGCTCGTTTTCGCCCATCCCTCTTATAAAGGGTGGTTACATTTTAAGGGCCGATGTTGATTTTGAATAAAACACAAATTATTTAGGAAATTATTATCATTTCTTTTCATCGTGATAATATTGGTATGGTTCAATTATGTACGGAACAAAATATCGGCCAACTGGCAGCCGCGACCTCGACGGCACACCTCCATCCGATGGTCCAAATTTTCGATGACGCTGAAGCATTATTGGGGTTCTATGCCGTTAATGTGCCGAATTATCTCATCCTTTAGCTCTTGAATTGTTGCTGGCTTATCGACGTACACCTTTTCTTTTAAAAGACCCCAAAGACAAAAAATCCAACGGTGCCAAATCACATGATCTTGGCGGCCAATTGACATCGCCACCACGTGAGATAACACGGCAATTGAATTTGTCGCGCAAAAGAGCCACTGTTTCGTTAGCTGTGTGGCAAGTGGCACCGTCCTGTTGAAACCACATATCGTCCACATTCATATCTTCCAATTCGGGCCATAAAAAGTTCGAACACCATTCACAGTTACTGCCTAACCGGAATCTTTTTGGAAAAAATACGGCCCGATGATGCCGCCAGCCCATAAACCGCACCAAACAGTCATTCTTTGTGGGCGCATTGGTTTTCCGACAATCACTCTTGGATTATCATTCGCCCAAATGCGGCAGTTCTGCTTATTGACGAATCCAGGTGAAAGGAGGTGAAAATGTGCCTCATCACTGAAGATGATTTTCTTCGAAAATTGATCATCCACTGTTGCCATTTCTTGCCACCATTCTGACCATTGACGACGCTTGAATTGGTCAAGAGGCTTTAGTTCTTGAGTCAATTACACCTTGTAAGCGTGTAAATTCAAGTCTTTATGCATAATGTTCATCAACGACGAGCGTGAGAGGTGCAATTGTTGGGCACGACGACGAGTTGAGGTGCACGGCTCTTCAGTCACACTATCGCGAGCAGCAGCAATATTTTCTGCAGTACGAGCTGTAACAGCATGCACTGGTGTTTTCATATCTCCTACAGACCAAATGTTTGCACGATTTTTCCGATTGTACCCACATTTGGACGATTAAATTGGCCAAATCACTAAGTGCACGATATGCATTTTGATTTGAACGCCCATTTTCATAATAAGCCTGAATAACTTTAACGCGTTTCTCGACTGTGTATCTTTCCATGGTTCAAATTGAGTTAGTCTGAAATTGAGAAATGTCAAATGAAATGCAAAAAAAGACTTGACGTTTAGGTGTGCTTCACATTCAACATCGGCCCTGTATCGGCATTCGTTGTACTGGACCACAACTGTAATTGAATTGTTTCACTGCCTTGTTGACACCACATATTGGCCACAGCAATATCATCCAATTTCGGCAGAAAGAACTGTGTTATCATGCCATGATATCGCATCTTGTCCACAACGCCGAATTGATGTTCCGGCATTTTCATTAACACTCTCACGCACTGCTTCGCTATTGGCACTCGACCAGCAGAAATAAGAGAGCAACCAACTTCGGCGAGAATTTCCCCTAGTCCACACCGGAGAGAAATGTGAGAGTAGTGGAACTCCTTTGTATATCACATATACTCTTACAAAAACCATGGATCCACCACAATATGGCGGCCGATTCGTGGATTTTGTGGGATAATGGCGGCAGATTCGTGTATTTTGTGGGAAATTGTTGGCAGATTCGTGGATTTGCCCAACCTCATGTACTATTGTTCGGAGGGTGTTCAAAAGCTGACTCATATTTTTAAAAGCACATATAATACTTGGGTGAATAAAAATGTAATGCTATTTAAATAATACATGTAAATCTATTTACAGAAATATTTTGAATCAATTTAATTCTTCAAAGTAAGAAGTAAGAAAGGTAGAAGTTGGATATCTCCTTGCTCTCTTATTTCTGGCGACCAGTGTGGTTAGCTTCTCCAACTGATCCTGTGTGTCCTGAAGTCTTCCTGAATTTCTCAATTAATCTCTTCACAGTTGATGAAGTTAAAACACTATTCGGGCCATATTTTGTATGAAAATGAAAGTGACCGTTAAGCTCTCATTATTTTTGAGTTAGTGTTCAGTAATGAAATCGCGTAGTTGTATCGTGTGGCGCTCCATTTTTACTAACCCTAAGCTATCAGCTGTCAAATTGTTTTTTTTGTCAGTCTTGCAAGCAATTTATTGCACAAATGGCGGTAAATTCAAATCTTGTCTTCATTTCGGAACAACCTTTACTTGCTGGAAGTCAGTGGTTATTTCTGAAATATCGCGGTCTCAAATCGTGGCTCACGTGTACTGCACTTAGTCCAGATATATATTAGCAATACAGGTATCGAGTTTCGCTAAAACTACGCTTAGGATGTAAAACTCAAATACCAACAGCACAAACATCAATATTTTCTAATTTATAGTAAAAAAGGATATTTAATTAAACATCAGTGTTTTCCACAAAAAAAAAACTTCTTGCGTAAGTTTTTGACACATTCTTTAAAAGCGGATACTGCCGAGAGTTATAAATCATTCTATGACATCTCATTACTTCGGATAACTTACTTACTAAGCACATACATAAATAAGCTTTATAAAATAATCACACAGTCATTAACACACATTTCTCTGCCATTCATCGGCCAGTCTCATCCAAGAACCGACTCGAGAACCCTCGAACGCATCACCTTTGACTGATCGCCCACATCGAGTCGTGCCGCAACGGTTGCCAGGTCGGGATTATGTCTCCTAAATAGTGGGGCGGATTGTAATAAATCGGCGCCTTCGTTGTTGGGCACCAGTATTACGAATGAGTCTTCATCTTCAGATAAACACCTCGCCAGGGTGATAAGCGAACACAGCAAACAGATAACAACACCGAACTTCACTTGTGACATGCTGGATCAGCTGGAGAAACACCTCTTCGTATGATGAAATTCACACTAAGCCAGCTGTGCACGGTAATTTGCTATTTATTTAAATTTTCCCCGCATTATCTCACACCACCATTAATTGGCTGGACAAATAAAGCGCCGGCACTGACCTGCTGCTTGAATTGGTTCGCAACACTTTTGACGGCGTCATAGAAAGTGAGAATAAGTGAAAGTGAGTGACAGGGGAGTTGCACGTATGGGGCCATAAAGTTCTCTGTTACTCAACTTGTGGCAGACATAGGACAGGTATTATGTATTTTCATAGCGGTTGAGGTGGGTCAGCACGTTGATAGGAGTTATTCAAGCTGGAGATGGCTGAAGCCGGTTCACCACTTTCAGCAACTGACACTGGTTTGCACTGATGTATAGGGTAGTCCTATTCGTGGTGTGGACTTGATATCCCTCTTTCAATCAAATACGTCAAACCTTTGCCATTTCATAGTGTTGCTTGCTTAAGTCCTTTTTAAAAATACTTCTACTAGTTTCCCTTTAAACTGGAGCCTTGTATAAGACATTAATGGCATCTTCACTTTCAATTCAATTACACACGCTGCAGAGTACGCTGGAATATCTTCTCTTTGGGGAGCGAAATTAAGTCTCGAAGTGCTTCGCAGTTCACGCAGTTTTGAAATTTCCTGGATGGCAAATAGGTAGGGTTACTGCAGGCTTATATATAAGAATCAGGCTCCATTTATACCATTAAGGTCCATTCTGCTGCCCGGCGTTGCAACCTATTTTCCTCGCTGATCTTACTGCATTTCCTTTGATGAGACTTTTGGCCAGTATATTTGTGTTTGGTAAATCTTCTAGACAGTTAAAAGATTAACTACCTTATACCTAGTAGTCTTCTTTTAATTTTTAGAAGGGCGGTGCATGTCTCGTGTTAATGCAGTACTATTTCCTCTTCCTCCTCATCGCTGCAGCTTCTACAGAAGTCAGTGTAGACCCCTCTGCGTCTTCTGCCATGGTTACCTATTACGGAGTGTGCAGCTATTACGCCTACTAGTTTACTTATTTCCTGTCTAACTCTAGGAGAGCTGTAGTTTAGTTTAGATTTAGTGAAAGCCATCTCGTTTTCGATGATTTGGAGTTATCTATTTCCGGCCACCTACGGTTGTTGTCGTTTATGGCGTTCGTCACTAGCATTGATTTTATTGCCTTCAGTTGGGGATGGGGTGTCTTCTTACTATGTGCCAGTAGTAGGCCCGCTCCCTTTTTTGCTGATTGATCGGCTCTTTCGTTTCCCTGAATACTCTTGTCCCCAGGGACACATCATAGGCTATGATAAGTGGTGGCTGTGCATCGACAAAGCCAGTTTGGCGTCGAAGACAACCTCAAAGCCAGAAGGACGACTATCAACGATACTGATGCGTCTAACGGAAAAGGCTATGCTTCGACGGTTTGGTCACGTGGCACGAATGTCCTCATCATCACGACTTCCAAGGCTTGAATGCGATTCCATCAGGTAGGCGACCGCTTTTTATTAAGTGCGAATATTTTGCCAATAAATCCTATGACACATCATTAAGTGCTTCAGTGCGGAAGTAAAAAAATCACGATTTCTTTCGCCATTAAAACCCTGTTCACAATGCAAATTAAATCCAGCTCTTGGCCGTCAAATCCTGCGATTTATCGACAAACGAATTATGAGTGGCCTCGTAGAAGCGACAATTGTACACGATAAGGGCAACATTTGCTTGACAAATCCCTGTATTATTAAAATGTAAAGATTTACATCACGTGCGTGATTCTTCGGCAATGGATGTCTATTCAAACTCCGTCCCATTCTTGAATTGTACACTTTTGATAGTCATTCCAAAGACGCTTGGACGTTAAGGACTAGGAGGCTATTACATATGAGTAAATATGAGTACATTGGTACATTCTCACAACGAGCTAATAGCGAATAGCTTCTTGCCAAGCAATAGTGCATTTAATGGAGAAATCAAAACGTCTCGGACAGGCTGAGATACACATTGATATTGAGACTCAAACTCATCAAGTTCCATTGAAAATATCGTCGCTGCAGTTGATAGTTTGACCAACAAGAGCCATTTAGTGATCATTAAAACAATGAAGCTAAACCACTTACCATCGCATTTGGGCACACATGCCAAAATCCAGTTCAGACAAATTTTGTTTAAATTAAAGGAATTTAATGAATTCTATGAATATTATGATTTTTATGATTTCTATGATTTTTATGATCTTTATTTTTTTATGATTTTTATGATTTCTATGATTTCTATGATTTCTGTGATTTCTATGATTGTCTTGTATCTTATGGATTGTATGAATCTCATGAATTCTATGAATTTTATGATTTTTATGATTTTTATTATTTTTATGATTTTTATGATTTTTATGATTTCTATGATTTCTGTGATTTCTATGATTGTCTTGTATCTTATGGATTGTATGAATCTCATGAATTTTATGATTTTAATGATTTTTATGATTTTTATTATTTTTATGATTTTTATGATTTTTATGATTTCTATGATTTCTGTGATTTCTATGATTGTCTTGTATCTTATGGATTGTATGAATCTCATGAATTCTATGAATTTTATGATTTTTATGATTTTTATTATTTTTATGATTTTTATGATTTTTATGATTTCTATGATTTCTGTGATTTCTATGATTGTCTTGTATCTTATGGATTGTATGAATCTCATGAATTTTATGATTTTAATGATTTTTATGATTTTTATTATTTTTATGATTTTTATGATTTTTATGATTTTTATGATTTCTATGATTTCTGTGATTTCTATGATTGGCTTGTATGAATCTCATGAATTCTATGAATTTTATGATTTTTATGATTTTTATGATTTTTATGATTTTTATGATTTTTATGATTTCTATGATTTTCATGGATTTCATGGATTGTATAAATCGCATTAATTCTATAAATTTTATGATTTTTATGATTTCAACGATTAGTTGTTCTTCTTAATTTTAACAGGGTCCCAGTATTGTATCCATGAAAACGTATAACCGACATAGCATAGTCGGGTCTACGGCCCACTTACGGTAGCCGACTCATCGGGGCCTCTGAATGTGCTGCTTAGCGATTTGCCTTGCCCTCATAAGATTCTTACTCTTTAGCGAAGGTTACTTACAGACGCTCATAGAGGTTGACTTCGGTGTTCCTTTGGATCTCTTATGTCTGAAACAAGATACTGCGTTGCTACAACAGACTTCGCGTTACGCAGGTCGTGCATCCAGGCTGCGTTGAAATGATAACTGAATTCCAGCTGTTTCCGATTTACAAATGTCAGTTGACACTTTTTCATGTTCTCAAGTGCGTTGCGTTTAGAATCCAAAAATAGTAGTTGCGTGTTGTGAATAGGTGCCCAATGAATACGTATGTTGCGTCCAAAATCTATCCAATCCCATCACGCTGACATCGGCATGAAACTTTGGAAAGGAAAGAAACCCCCAAAGTATGAAAAGAACTTACAAGTTGACCAACTTCATCCATCGTGGTGTATTCCATTTGTGGACCGCATTTGCTGGGTCTCTCCCTCTCATTATGACTTAAAAGTCAATATTTTGACATTACGCAACGCACGCAACTGGTTCTACGGGTTTGGGCCTAAACTGTCAAAAATTCGTGAATGAATGTCAAGAAATCTCTCAAATTCGTCGTTGGCCAAGGGGTCAATGCTGCTTGAAGTCGGCAGTGTAGTTCCTGATTTGTGGATTGGGCCTTGAAATTGTAAAGAAACGCTATCTATTTGGAAGAAATCTCCAAGTTCATAAGACAAGTGCAAGTTGAATGCAGCTCTTTCTCAAGAATATCGAACATGTTACAAAATGAATGCGTTCGTCTTAAGTTTGAGATTTTATTAGCAGTAGCACGACGAATCTCTTGGGTTGAAAGACGACGGTATACATTACTAAGATTAGTAATGGCTGAGACAGACTACTGCGTTCCTGAAGTAGTGAGTCTCAGCCATCAATAATCTTTGCCGACAGAACATGGTCAAGAGTGTCGAAGAAGTGACATGGTTGATGCTGTAAAAAGTTGTTAAATGTAGTCTCTCCCTCGAATCCTTACCGATAATAGGCGAGCATGCTTAATGACTTGCCTATCACCCATTTCAGATATGTTTAAGCCGCTGACAGTTACGCAAATTCCTGTACCATGTCCATCCACCAGCTCCCTGCAGTCAGTGATCAGTGCTTCTCTGAAATTGATATCCATGAACATTTGTCGATACCGATTCCAAAACCTCCTGTCATCGCGAAGTGCTGGCAAAAACTCGATGACACCATCCACCAGGAGCACCGCTTAGCAATGCCATATCCACACAGGACCATTCACAGTTTTTGCCGGTCCACTGGTCGTTGTGGTCTTTGTTGCAATAAATGGAAATTTCCTCCATCCCGAATGAATATTAAAAACCCATGAAAATGATGCCACCAAGTTCGGATGGCTGCAATCGAGTGGCAGATATTTATTTGCCATCACCACCGGGAAGCAGGCTATGGATTTAGGAAAAAAAACAAAGCATTGGTGGTCGGGTGTCCCATCTACACATTCGGCAAAGGACAAGCCAACCAAATTGCATTCAAACATGGAAACAAAACGTTGATGGTGTCAGATGTCTAAGCTCCCTCTCTGAGGCTCCCCCTTTTGCGGGGATGAACGCTTATGGCGAAAAAAAGAACCAAAATCACATTCGTGTGCGTGTGGCTGTGTGAAATAAATTTTATTCAGTTATTCTCAAGTGTGCGTGTGTGTTCAAGACAATACAAAAATGTGTCTGGACTCATTCCTTCTTTTTCTCTGCAGATTCGTGAACTGGTATCGCCTGGAGGATAATATCTTCAATCTGAAAGAAAAAAAGGAACAAAAACAGTGAGCGCTTATGTGAGGTGAAAGCCTTCACAGGTCTGTACGTTACCTGAACGTTGGGGGGAGTATTCAGAGCGTACATTACCGCATCGGCAACATCCTTCGGCTGTAACTTGGGTAGTGCAGCACAAGACGCCGGATTGTACACCTTCAGGAAGTCGGTTTCGACCATTCCGGGACTGATGCTCTGCAAGTGTAGACGTTAGGGGATCAGTTGGGTTTGTTTTACTTTATGGAACAAGTGCACAAGTGCATGCATCATGTTGTCGGATGAGACGATGTTAAAAAGCCTTAAACTCTTGTGATTACCGTGATGTGCAAGATTTTTTTAAACAGATTTCGATCAATTTGTTCATCGCTTATTGCATTGTTGTGCACTCTGTGTGGTTCTATGAATTGTACAAAGATTGGGATGTACTTGGGCTAAGGCAAATTCAATTCATTCAATTCATCAATTAAATGATCCAGGAAACAGAATTTTCATCATCCTAGCATCGTAGTTGAAGAAGGGGAGAATGAGATTAAATCTTCATTATAAACTCTAACCTAACTTTACACCTCTGCCAACCAAATCGGCCATGAACTAATTGCCGTCAAGCATGCGTGAAAGCATGAACTGTGAATCACTGTTGAATCGCAACAATATCGACGCATTTTTGAAGTGGATGGTGACTGGTGAGGAAAAGTGTCAAGCGAAAACGGTCGTGGTCGAATCGCTGCACAAGCGGTAGCCAAGCCATGATTGACAGCCAGGAAGGGCTTGTTGTTTGTTTGGTGGGACTAGCAGGCAATCATCTGCTATAGGCCTATCTCCTATGGCAAACCTCTTAATTCGGTCCTGTATTGTCAACAATTGAACCGTCTGAAGGAAGGCTATCGCTCAGAAGCGGCCAGCTTTAGCCGATAGGAGAGGAGTTGTGTTCGATCTGGACAACGCCAGGCCACACACATCGATAGCGATTCGCCACAAGTTCCTTGAGCTTGGTTGGGACTCAGTAGGTATGGATTAACTCGACTTCATAAACCGGGTCAAGCCGAGTTACATCCGAATCGAGTTGAACCGCGAGTTGCCAAAACTAAGGCGAAATGAATATACAGTAAAATCCAAAGTCGAACTTGCCAGCTGTTTGCAAGAATTACGTTTCCGTTTCGATAAGGCGGTCCTACGCCAAATGAAGGGGGTACAATAGATCTTTATAGTCGCAGTACTAGTGTTTGAATGACACACCCCAAGTTCTTCAAAGGCGGGCCTACGACGCAGAAGTGATAAATGTTGTTTCAGAATGAAGGCCATTGACTTTCTGGACTGGACTCGTTGAAAATGAAGCCATCAGCAACGAAGGTAGAAGCAGTATACACCGTACCAGCCCCAAATGACTTTTCCATGTTATCCCCTTCCAGACTCTACGCCGACCATGGGAAAGTGTGTCAGCAGTTCGGCAACCGATTGCAGCAGCTCTAAAGAACTGGAATACGGGAGTGAATTCGCCGCTGTACCCCTTGAGCACCTCTTGACAGCAGATGCCAGCGCATGTTTTTGAAAAAGTAATGTCCGACTTGACGGATTTACACAGCTAAAGGAAATTCTGGACGTCTTCGTTGCTCGAGGGACGTGGCAGTCTGCTTTCTTTCAATGAATTTGTGAAGTGCGGCATATGCGGTGTGAAATGTTCTCGAATGGTCGAACTTAGCAAAGTCTGAGATGATGAATTTGGGCTCCTTTTCTGCTTCTGCCAATGGCTTGAAGTTCTAAGTCTTCGGTAAGTTCCCCTGGGTCACGATGCCTCCAAGAATGCATTCGTTGTACGCGATTGTGTCTCCAATTCTGAAGGTGCACGGTCCCAGGCGTTAATATGGGCTATATTCTTCTATGGTGTCTCAAACCTAGTGTATTCAATTATGGTGCTATTATGTCAAAAGTGTACCAAGCTAACCCCGGCAGAGTACCTATCAAAAAATCAAATAACACTGCTTGAAACCGAGTTAGTCAACTCGAGTCGCAACTCGGTCCGCTTCAATTACAACTCGGGTTACCTCGGTTGAAGAAAGTTTGGGTTTTGCACAGTGTCTAGTTGGGAGGTCCTTATGCATCCACCTTATAGTCCGGGCTAAGTACCAAGTGAGGGCCACCTGTTCCTGTCCAAAGCGAACGATTTCGCTAGTAAAATGTTCGCTTCAATGGACGCTTGTGGACAAGACTCTGCCAGTTTTTCGTCAGTGCACCTAATATATGCTGTCGAGCAAGAATCGCTCTGTTACACACCACCTGGGACAAAACATAACGATCGACATCACGACGATTTTGGGGTGGTAAAGGTGGTTTACAAAATGTGAAGTCCACAAGCGACATCTTAGTGGAGATCCGACATAGAATCGCCCTTGGCAACCGTTGCTATTTCGATTTGTCGAGACAACTAGTCTCAAACCGCCGCACTAGAAGGTCCAGAATCATGCTCCACATAACCTTAACTTACTTTGCCAGTCCTGCTATAAGGAGCCGAACGCTGGACGATAAGCACAGCAGTCGAGCTCATTCTTGGTGCCTACGACAGAAAAAAATCTGCGTGTCTACTGGGAATAGACTAGAAGACGCGATTGTGAACTGAATGAGATGTACAAAGATGGGGATGTTGTTATCAAGCAAAGCCAAATCCGAGCACATGGAGACCGATGGTTCATCAATGAGGGCCTTCGAATTGGAGAAGTAGAGAGTGCGGTTGAAGACTTCGAAGACGTAATAAAGGGTGATTTTTTAGCTATTATCTTTTTGGCAACACTGGTTTAAACAGCTGACGCACGTTTCGTGTTTTGTTTCACTGTCAAACATCTTCAGTTTGGTCTATGAATCGTCTTACAAACGAACAACGCTACCTACTGCAACGTAAAATTTTTATTGAATGGGCTCTTGGAAAGTTGGGCGAAGATCCACTTTCTTACCGAAAAATTGTGTTCAGCGACGAAGCTCATTTTTGGCTCAATGGGTACGTAAATAAGCAGAATTGTCGATTTTGGAGTGAATATCAGCCAGAAGCATTGCAAGAGCTACCAATGCATCCAGAAAAAGTCACAGTTTGGTGCGGTTTATGGGCTGGTGGCATCATTGAACCTTACTTCTTCAAAGATGATGCGAATCGTAACGTAACTATGAATGGTGAACGCTACCGTGAGATGATATCCAACTTTTTTTTGCCCAAAATGCAAGAGCTTGAATTGCATGACATGTGGTTTCAACAAGACGGTGCCACATGCCACACAGCACGCGCAACAATGGACTTATTGAGGGGCGAGTTCGTTGCACATTTTATTTCACGTTCGGGACCGGTCAATTGGCCGCCTAGATCGTGCGATTTAACGCCTTTAGACTATTTTTTGTGGGGCTATGTTAAAGCGCATGTCTATACAGACAAGCCCGCTTCAATTGACGCATTGGAAGACAACATTGAAGCATTTATTCGTGAGATACCGGTCGAAATGTTGGAAAGAGTATGCCAAAATTGGACTTAGCGAATGGACCATTTGAGGCGCAGTCAAGGTCAACATTTCAATGAAATAATCTTCAAACATTAAATTATATGGACCGTACTATCGATTCAAATAAAGATTTCATGCATTTTTCTGAATTTTATGTGTTTTTTTTTGAAAAACTTTCCTATAGCTTTTAAAAAATCACGCTTTATAACTGACAGCAGCGTCAAGGATGGAAGGCAGCTTTAACTAAGCCTGAGATGGTCCATGGTTCGCTGGCCCTTCATTAAAGGAATACAATTCTTCCTCCTGTGCCACATCAGTCCTTTAAAACAGACGAAAATAGCTTATTAAAGTGAAAAGTTGGCAACACATGAATGTCCATCGACTGTTTATTGGTTTTCAGGTTTGTTTTATAGAAAAACATTGTAATGTTCCAAGGGCTAGATGCTTCACCCAGTAAATACGTGACAGTACGTGCAAACTTTCACAGAGAGCTACACCTTAACTCCTTCGTCCTAGAAGATAGAAATCCACATTAAATTAAGCAAAATCCCCTTCCTCCAGCAGCCGGTGGGATTAAATCACAAGCAGATTTATAGGAATTTAAATGAAAATGCACGTGTACTTACCGTGAGTTTAATATTAAGCTTGTTGTAGCGAATCTCCTGTCGGATGGTTTGGCAAAGAGCGGTGAGTGCAAATTTGGTCGCCGGATAAACATTGAAAGCTGGCTTTGGCAATTCGAAGACACGATGTCCTAGAACGCTGCAAAAATAAAGTGAAAACCAGCCGCAATTACCATTTCGTCATTAATTATGAACATCTGTTTACATTTGACGTACAAAACCTACACTTAATGGGGAAAAAACGGACACACGCATGCAAATAAATCCTCACGCACATCACTCAACGGCAGCGCGGCGGCTGTCCATTTTGCATGCCCAAATATGTATTCATACGTAAATGCAATTTTTTATTAATTAAGTTTTAATTTCATTACTGGCCTGTCTGCGATTACGGCTTCATTTGTGTGCACACTTCGTCCCTCATCCTCTTGAGGCGGCGAGGCGCGGCACGGGGCGGCCGCAAGTCCTTGCCGAAGTTGGAAATAAGGTTATTTCACAATATTGGCCCCCGAAAATGTGAACGTGGATGCATGCAAGGAGAAGCCTTAAAAACGCCGACAGACCTCGTGTTTAACAAATATTTGAGGGCGCAAACCGCTGCGTATAAGTTCATTGTGGTCTGTAATGCAATTAAGAGCTGGGCTGCAATGTGCAGGCGGCTTTAAGCCGTCGCCGAGGCCGAGGCGATTCGTGAAAAAATGCGGTTTGTGTGCGTAGCTTGCTGCGTATTTCATGGTTTGTTAATTTTTATTTAACCAACCTCAGCTGTGAAGTATCTCATAAGTGCAGTCGAGGACGGACGGACGGACGGACGGACGGAGCAGGCCGCGAATGCGGGTCGTACTTACATACATCTGATATGCGTGTGTGTGTGGGGGCAATTTAATTGTAATTATTAATTGTTAGGACATAATATAAATTTATCGTCGGGAGTTTCATTAAAAATTAAGCATTCGCTGGCGAATGAATAAATGATGCACGGTCTGGGAGGTGGCCGCCTGGGGTGGGTTCACAGTGCTTTATGGGTTTATTGTGCTTGTAATTCTGAGTCACCACAAGGCTGTTTACGAGTACTTGCACTTGTTTCATTTGCTGTGCGGTGATGGTTAATGATTGCCGAGATCATTCGAATGCGAACTCAGTTGCGTGTGATTGTTGTGGGCAGTGGGAGGGACGCAACAGTGCGAGGTGGCGTTCCACAGGTGCCGTGTCATAGGCCGACTCGGAATGGAGAAATTTGTGAAGGTTTTCTTAGACAGAGGATACTCCGTGCACGTTATCAGCGACAGGACCGGTGAATAATGTACGTTCCTAGTGTCGGGGATTGAATCCAGACAGTCCAGCGTGCGAGCTAACGTACATACCCACGACGCCACGAAGGCGGACACAGAAAGGTATGACAGGAAGCGTTTAAATGACGTAAAGTGGAGACGTGTGTTAAAGGATGCTCCACAGTCTCTAAGAAGGCAGAGACTAGAACGTATTTAAGTCGTTTATCTGCATAATAAGCAAATCGTGACGCTGAATGGTGGGTACGAAGGAGATGTTCAGTGTTTTCCTATTTGTGCTGCATGACCAAATAGCAATGATAGCTTTTCCAATTGTTATGTTCCAGCTGTCAAAGTAAGAAATGAAACTTGTCAAAATATTCTGCAAGATCATGGATTATGGAGGCAACCTGGAACCAGATAGAGATCAGTAGAAAGGGCAATTCAACCGAGCCCACTCACGAGAAGAGAGGATGCGTATAATGCAGCTGAACAATCGGTTAAGCAGATGGCGCTAGAGGACAGGACGAACTTTTACCGGGATATTGCAAACGAAGCGGAATTGGCTGCATACTGTGACAACTTAGGAGGTATCTATATAAGGATAGCACCTCCTTCACCAGCACCAGAGGCAAGTGCGTATATTATCAGAGAATAGAGAGAATTGATAGAATTTGTGACAAATTAATATTTTATAACAAAATGGCCGAAAACAAGTACGGTTCTGAAATCCGATCAAGAATTTTGAGCGACTATAGCCAAGGAATGACTCAAAATCAAATTTCATTTAAATATAAAACCCACAAATCAACAATTTGCCGCATTATACAGAAGGGAAATGAGCACGTGTTTCATAGAGGATGCCGGCCGCGCAAGACCACAGAAAGAGAAGATAGAAAAATATTAAATATTGTTCAGAAACGTCCTCAATCGTCATTCATCGAAAGAGGTAAAGCTGCAACTGGAATTGGATATTGGCTCATCAACAATAAGCCGAAGAACGTTAGAGGCGGGGCTCTGAAGTTATAAGCCTGTAAAAAAAACAATTTATTTAAAAAAAAAAATGTCAAGGACCGCTTAAATTTTGCTCTGGCTCATTTGCACTGGAGTCTTCAGCAATGGAAAACGGTCTTATTTTCCGATGATTCTAAATTTAATTTGCATGGATCAGATGGAAGGCAACACGTGAGAAGACCGAAATGCGAGCGACTTAACCCAAAGTACACTAAAGGGACAGTGAAACATGGCGGTGGTAACGTGATGGTTTGGGATGCTTCTCAGCGCAGGCTATCGGTCCGATCCGGCGAGTGTAGGGAATAATGGTGTCCGAAGACTACAAAGACATTTTAAATACCACCATGCTTCCGTATGCCAAATGGGAGATTCTGCTTGCTTGGTGGTTCCAGCATGACAATGACCCTAAGCACACGTCTAAGCTTGAAAAACGTTGGCTTGTGCATCCAAACTTAATGTTTGATCGAGAATTTTTGGGAGATAGTTAAAAGAAGAATTGGAAACAAAAATTTCCAAAAAAAAAAATGATGATCTTTTCAGTGAGATAGGACAACAAAGAGGAGATATCTTTTATTGACAATTTTGCCATCAAATATTGAGAAATTTTTATATTTTGGAATTACTTTTGATCAGTTGCAAATGTTTTCCACAGCCAGATATGTTATATTTTGATTTGTTTTTTGAATGAATTTTTTTTTTGTTTAATGAAGTTTATCTTTTCTCTTTTTTGTTAATAAATTATAACATTTAAGACTTTCAAAATTATGTCACTTTTATAAATGTCACCCCAGTGAAAAACTTTTAATTGATTATTGAATTCTATTCTTATTGAAAATGTTTTTCACAGCACTGTATGTAAAGGGTGGTTTTTAAGGGCCGATGTTGAATGTGAACCACACCTAAAAGTCAAGTTTTTTTCTGCATTTCATTTGACTTTTCTCGATTTCAGACTAAATCAAATTGAACCATGGAACGCGTTAAAGTTATTCAGGCTTATTATGAAAATGGGCGTTCAAATCAAAATGCATATCGTGCACTTCGTGCTTTTTTCGGTAAATTTAATCTTCCAAATGTGCGCACAATCGGAAAAATCGTGCAAAAATTTGAGCAAACCGGTTCTGTAGGAGATGTGAAAACACCAGTGCATCGTGCTCGTACAGCTCGTACTGCAGAAAATATTGCTGCTGCTCGCGATAGTGTGACTGAAGAGCCGTGCACCTCAACTCGTCGTCGTGCCCAACAATTGCACCTCTCACGCTCGTCGTTGATGAACATTATGCATAAAGACTTGCATTTACACGCTTACAAGGTGTAATTGACTCAAGAACTAAAGCCTCTTGACCAGAATGGTGGCAAGAAATGGCAACAGTGGATGATCAATTTTCGAAGAAAATCATCTTCAGTGATGAGGCACATTTTCACCTCCTTTCACCTGGATTCGTCAATAAGCAGAATTGCCGCATTTGGGCGAATGATAATCCAAGAGTGATTGTCGAAAAACCAATGCACCCACAAAGAGTGACTGTTTGGTGCGGTTTATGGGCTGGCGGCATCATCGGGCCGTATTTTTTCCAAAATGATGCCGGTTAGGCAGTTACTGTGAATGGTGTTCGCTATCGTAAAATGATAACGAACTTTTTATGGCCCGAATTGGAAGATATGAATGTGGACGATATGTGGTTTCAACAGGACGGTGCCACTTGCCACACAGCTAACGAAACAGTGGCTCTTTTGCGCGACAAATTCAATGGCCGTGTTATCTCACGTGGTGGCGATGTCAATTGGCCGCCAAGATCATGTGATTTGACACCGTTGGATTTTTTTCTTTGGGGTTATTTGAAAGAAAATGTATACGTCGATAAGCCAGCAACAATGCAAGAGCTAAAGGATGAGATAATTCGGCACATTAACGGCATAGAACCTCAATAATGCTTCAGCGTCATCGAAAATTTGGACCATCGGATGGAGGTGTGCCGGCGAGGTCGCGGCGGCCATTTGGCCGATATTTTATTCCATACATAGTTGAACCATACCAATATTATCATAATAAAAGAAATGACAATAATTTCCTAAATAATTTGTATTTTATTCAAAATCAACATCGGCCCTTAAAATTGAACCACCCTTTAGAAGATGATAGGCTGTAGCGAGATGCATAGAGATGTGCAATGAGGATTCTACTATGTCTAGCGAGTTCATCGGCTTTGCAATTGCTAGGTATGTCACAGTGTATCGCCACATACGTAAGGTGTGCGATGAAATGCTCAACAAAGTCGTTAAGTGACAGACGACAATTAAGTTTTATAAACTAGAGTGAAAATTATTATGTCGAGGGTACTGATGTCTCCTTGATATATCATATTGTTCTTGAGCCTGGACAATGCCTCTGATTGGGGAGGAATATCTAGACTACCTACTTAGACTCCGCAGTAAACTCCGGCACTGACACCACCGCGGAGATACAACGAAGGATAGCTCTGGCCAATAGCTGTGTCTTTGGGCTTCGACGGCAAATTAGAAAATAAAGCCCTCTTTAGAATAACCAAGCTGTCTCTATATAAGACCTTAATAGTCCCAGTCCTCCTGTATGGCGCAGATGCATGGACAATATTATCAAATGCGGCGAAGAGATCCTTGGACACTTCGCTTCGGGGGAAAAATTATATCAGTCCCGTGTGCGTAGATGGAATTTCGAGAAGAAAACTGAACCACGAAATCTAAGAGCTGCACGATTATATCGACCAAGTCAAATGAATTCGAATGTCTTGACTCATAGTCAAGTCCAACCCCGAGGGACAACGTGGTCGAGAAAGACCCAGCTGGAGAGTGGAACTCAATCAGCTGGGTGTACGAAACTGGACCCGACGTGCTTGCTGGAATGGCATGTTGGCACGCCCGCTAAGTAGGATAATTTTCAATTGTGAATTACCTGTTGATGATTATGATATGTGACCGAACTTCGTGGATCTTCATCAACTCGACCGCTTGCATAATGCACGTACAAGCTGCAACCACGTTCAAATCGAAAACATCTCTGACTTCGGCCGGGCAACTATCTGAAAAGAGGATTAAAAAAGTGTGTGTGAGAAATCAAGATTAAACACGATGTACTGTCTTGTACGCTAGAAGTGCGAGAATGAGTTCACAGGCAGTCAAGGCTAATATTTGTACGCATCTCATTGAAATAGCTAACCTCAGATGGGCCAGACTGACAAGGTGTGGAGCATCAAGGAGAAAATGGCCTGACCTAGAAATGCTTTCAGATGAAACATTTAATGATTATGTTCAATTCACTAAGCGTATTGCTAGTAGTCTTGAACTCCGAAGAAAGACTGGTCTTAGTCAGAGGTCTAAACTGCTTATTTATTAGCAACTTATCAGAACAGTCATAACGTACGGATGCCCGATCTGGTACACAATAGACCCCACAGCAATGGAGAGAATCTGTCTGTTTGAACTGAAGATTTTAAGAATGTGCACCGGTCTCCTCAGAGACCCTTCAACAATGAAATTCATCAATACAAAAAGGATTTACGAAGAAGCGAAGATCTTGCCAAATGATAAATACATCCTTCAACTATCCAGTAAGCTGTTAAATAATATTAACAGCCACCCCAATCAGGACATACAGGAACTGCAACGACTTCCACTCGAGCACAGTTTTCAATTTATTCAATCCCGACACAACACAGTTCTACAAAAAGAACAACACTGACACTGACTGACGCTGACACTACCGTGGCTAGTCCCTCTGAATTGCAATATTTTAAATATTTATATATATTTTTTTTTCTCCTCATTTTATTATAAAGTACAAATCATATGTATTTAATAAATTATAATTCAATCATAAGATTTAGCATGTCACATATATTGTAAAATGATACAATTATGACCACGTCACGTGAAATTCGCCGGGCCCCTATTGTTGAGTCGGCATACTTAGGTAAGTCTAGTTGTAAGCCATTTGTATATAATAACTGATGAAAATTAAGCTACTAATCTAATCTAATCTAGTAGTCTTGAAATACCATCTAAATTTCTAAAAACTCACTATACCATCTCCGAAGAATGCCTTCACTTTATGACGAGCAATGCTCGGAAACTACTTTAGAATCGAAAGATTTGAGGCAGAGTTTTCTTTCAAAATACGAGATCAAGCGATTCAATCAATTTCAGAAAGGTTTGAGCAGCTTGGAGGATATAAGACAAAACTTGCTAAAATTTAGGCCGGACTAGATTCCTAAATTGAATTGTCAAGACTGAAGAATGGGGCGCTGAACGTAAGGCTTGCACTGGGCGTTAATCTGGCTCGGGCCGGCGCTGCTAACCGGAAACAAAGGTACCAGACAGGTGATGGCCCGAAGTACTGCGAAGTATCAGCAGGCGTCCTCCGGGGATCAGTCCTTGGACCTCTCCTGTGGTACACAGTGTACCATGGAGTGGTGCGATTGATGCTATCGCAAGGAGTCAAGGTACACAAGGTTACAGTGGTCATCGTGACCAAACACATCAACGAGGTAGGAGCCGTCACAAATGAGCGATCACCAGGATCAACGATTGGCCACATAATCCACCGACTTAGAACTAACTGACCACAAGACGGAAGCTGTTTTAATAATCATCCGAAAGACTGTAGAATACGCGAACTTGCGGCTCTATAATCCCTGGGAGTAATGCTCGCCAACCAGCTGAACGTTTAAACTCACGTCAAGGATGCAGGCTGCGCTCTCCGGAAAGCTGCCAACATCGGAGGACCTGGAGGACGCGAAAAGCATCCTGCTTTCCAGAGTAGTAAGCTCAATCCTTTATGCTGCACTAGTCTGCGCAGGAGCTCTATCCTACCAAGGAGTCAGCAAAGGACATACGTCAACATACCGGCTCTGCGAAATCAGAACAATCAGCGGTATCTCAACAATTTTGGACGAAGCGGCCTGCGTCGTTGCGGGTATGTTCCTTATCGACATTCCCGCCAACGAGATGCAAAGGGTCTACCAAAGGCGACTGGCAAACCATGCAGAGACTAGCGCCTTAAGAAAGAAGAAAGGGCAACATCTGTGACACTGTGGCAAGCCAGATGGGACACCACAACTAAAGGCAAGATGGACACACAAACTGATCTCCGCCAACGAAGCCTGGACATCGAGAGCTCATCTAAATTGCAACTACATTCTAACGCAGTTCCGACAGCTCACCCTTCTGTCCAGTGTGCACGGGTGCAGGGAAGACACAGATCACGCAATATATATACAACCTCCGAGCTCCTAGTCAAAGGAAGAGTACATGGTGTGGGTTAGTACGCAGGCGTATTTCCAAAATCGAGTACTTCGGTTTGTGAATCGTGCATTCTAATGGCACGGGCTTTAGAAGACCGCCACGCAATAAAAAAAAAATCAACGCAAAACCTATGCACACGCGGTATTCCAACACCATCACCTACTACTGCCCGACGCTCCTGAACAGCACACGCCGTAATTACACAGGTGACTGCATGAACTGCATAATCAGCGTCCGGTACCCGACCTAATTCAAGTTCTTGCGATCACCTCCGCTCCTAGTTCGTTGCCTACCATCCTGGCCATTATCCCCGTTCCTTTGAACACACGTTTCTTCCCCAGTTTCACTTGAAAACAATGACACTCTAGCTTAGCACTTACCAAGTAAAAAGTTAGCAACCGTCCTTCCAGCCACATTCACCAGCAAGTGCACAACGAAGAACTTATTTTTGATCTCCTCGAACGCCTTCACAATGCTCTCCGTATCCGTCAAGTCGCATTCGATTGCGTAGATCTTCCCGTCGCCCGTGACCTGTTCGTTCAGTCCCTGAAATCCACCACAGCCTAGTAACCTTCTTATCTCGCCCATTAATCAAATCGTATCTCACTTCGATTAGCTGCGTCCGTCTGGCTAATCCGATGACCACCAGTCCAGCATTGGCCAGGGTTACGCAAATCTCAGCGCCAATTCCAGCACTTGCGCCCGTCACGACCGCCACTCGGTGTTGCCAGTACGAATCCATGGTGTGTCCTTTTAACAGCGTGCGTATTGCTATCGATGCGCGATCTGACAGTAACTGACGTGAAAAAGCCGCCAACTGTGGGGTATTTATACTTTGCGCCGTGCACTCGCTCCGGAGACCACGTACGTAATGATTCCTCACGGGGTTGTCTCTGTTGACCGCACCAGGCTGCCGGAGAAGTCGGGTAATCTTATAAATCCACCACTATACGCTGACAGCGATTAGGTTTCCGCGAAAGCAATGCTATCTCTGTGTGCACAGAGACATCGCATATTAGTCTGAAAAGATTCCGCCATCCGTCGGCGTGTGAGTACGAGTATGTGGGACAGCAGTGCATTGGACCTCAAGTGTCGCATAGCGATGATCGCAAATCAACCGCAGTCATTATGCAAGAGTAGATCGGGGAAACGGAGAAAGAGCGAATTAAAGGGAGAGTGAGTGAGTGCTGCGGCAATTGACGATATCTCGCTTTGAATTTGCATTCAATAGACAGATTGCAAGGGCATGCACTTGACGTCTGTAGCTTCCGTCGGCGACGTGGGCATTCAACGAACGATCACAAAAGGAATTCGCAAGAGCCGTCTCAAGAAGTGAACCGCCAATAAAGTTACTTCAAACAGTTGACATATTGCACCACATTTTTGCATTAAGCCGTACCGTTCCGGAAGTCGCCATAAATTGCGTCGTCTGATGTGACGTCTTATCAATTGCTGATGTCTTTTCAGACCTTGCCTACGTTAAGTGTTTCGATTGAAGCGAACAAGACGTCGTCGCTCTGAACTCAACTCGTTTGTCCGCAGAAGATGTGCTCAAAAAGATCATCTAACAAGCTGTGTCATTCTGAAATTGCCACCATCGTTGAGCTGTCAAAGTTAAACTGTCATTGCGATGACATTTGATGAATAAATGGTGGAAGGTTATTTAATTTGTGCGTTAAAATTCATTAGAAAATGTATGAAAACATCGCGGAACGGCTTAGCAAGGACTTGACTATTTTTGGCCACCATCAAGCATCACCTTCTGGCACATCCATCGTCAATGATTGTTAGGTGAAGACTGACAAATAAGTTAGCAAAGTACACAGCTGGCCTAGACGTAAACCCGTCTAAAACAGACCTCGTACTGTTCACAAATAGATACAAAATACCTCCAATAGGTTCACCATGCTGAAGAATGAGGAACTATGTTTCACTAGTCGGGCCAAATACTTGGGCCTAATAATGGACAGGATATTAAGCGAATATTCACGACCGTATTAGGAAGGTGGAGGGAGCTGTTTAAACTTGCAGGAGGGTCCACGTCTCCAAATGGGGACTGAGAACGAGAATGACACACAGGATGTATACAGAAGTCGTCAGACCAATCCTAACATACGGCATCCATATCTGATGGCCGGCATTAAGAAAAAAGATAGAATGCAAAGATCTGTACCACGGAGGCACTTCGTTCCACGCCTTCAGCCGCCATGGAAACAATGCCACAGTTGCGTCCCATGGGCATTTACGGGAAACTGACGAGGCAGCCATTAGGCTGAGAGAATACAACCGTCGGAGCAGAACATACAGCTTAGGACACATGGAAACAATCAAGACTGCGAGTCTGCACCCTTTTTAGACTTCGAATTTGGGTACAAAACAGTAATCTCGGATAGAGAAGACTAGGCAAAAAGATATATTCAGAAATCGTGCCACTCTCGAAATATACACGGACGGTTCTTAGACTGACGAAGGCACCAGGCTAGAGTTTCCGCGATATCACTGCCCCTGTCCCTTCGACTGCCTAACCATTGCAATGTATTCCAGGCAAAAGTTAAAGCTATCCAAGTGGCTGCCTGCTTAGGATAGGATAGGAAATGTGGGTAGACGTGCGGAACGTCTCACTTAGGTCCGTATGGACCCGTTGTGCTGCCCAGTGGGGGATACCTTTGTAGTACTCATCGAGACGTTGGAATCACAGTTAGTAAAGACCTCTCTTCATCCAGCCAGCCCGACTTCCTTATGAACCTGAAAAAGTGAGATAATCGGATGTTATTGAGTTCTTGCAGGTCCTAGAAGACGAATTATAGCATGGTCCTGTGTCTGTCTGTTTTGGCTGAGGCTGGGGCAGTAGCAGAGATAGTGAGGAGTGCCACATCCTCTGCATATGTAGTCATGGGTTGGTTATGTGCCGTTAGAGCTGCGACTACCATCCTTAGTAGGCTTTTCCCAAACTGAAGGCGTTTTTCGGGTTTCAGTACCTGATATTGCGCCATAGCTTCCTAGTCTTACAGGTGGTAATAGTGTTCCACCTTTTGCTCGCTAGTTTTAGAATTTTTTCATCCACCTTCTACATGGCATCCGTCAGTGGTGGTTGAATCCATTCGATTGCCTGAGATGAGTCGATTACGGCCCCCTTTCTGGCAAGTTCATCTGCTGATGTTCTGGGACCCGTCACAGAGTTATAGAGTGTTGCGCGCTGAGAAATTTAAGTTCCTCGCTTGGACTTGGTTTCTATCGCTGAAATTGCTTTAATGGCAGCATGATTGTCGATTAGAATGCTAATATCAGCCGGTGGTATTTCCAACATAGAACATAGAACAGGCGACCCACTAACTCTCACTTCAAGTAATAAATACCCTGTTATTTACAGATGCCAATCAGAGATGGATGGAACTACACACTTGCAGGCAAATATGGCCTTCAATTCATCCAAAAAAGACAAGTACACTCCTAAACATGAACAGGAAGATTATCAGTAAGGTCATTGGCATTATCACCGGTCACTGCCTGTTGGGCTCATACGCAAGAAGAATCGACGCTCCTACAACGACTTCTGCAGAAGCTGCCTCGAACCTAACCCAGGTGAAGCCTCCAACTTTTGGTCATCCCTCGAGGATAGCTGAAAAAGCTCCCCTTCGAAGTTGAGTGTGATACTCACAAGCAAAATGTGTAGATTTTAAGTCAAGCACAAGAATTGAATTCATTTGCAACCAGTTAACTTCTTATATATATATATATGGGTAGCGCTACAACCTGTAGAGAGCAAGAGCCTAGCTTCTCAGCAACCACACGTGTTACTGTTCTCTCACGAGTAGAAGGGACCTACAGTTTTATGCTGACGCCGAATGGCCAAGTTTGAGAAGCTTTTTCTAGAGAGTTGGGTGGAGAGAGGTGGAGCCATGAAAAGTATTTCTTATCGTACCAGGAATCGAACCTAGATAGGTAGGTCCAAGTGCGTATGAGTCGACGCACATACCCGCCATCGGCCACCAGTCAACTTCTTACTGACCAGATTAACGATCCATGGAAGGTCTGAGCTTGACACGCTGCTCAATACCACGCTATCTTGCGTCCGTGATCATTTGGTCCTTAAATCGGAGAGTTGGTCTTCACTTCCTTCTTGAACATAAAGGCTCAGATTTGGAGACCCCCTTAGCTGGAGCATAGATGTCCATGCTATCGATGTGGTCGAGCCAGTGCAGTCGACTGATTTTTGACTTCCGGACGCCTTTTCTCTTCTTCTAATGGCGCACCCGTCCGGTCGGATCGTGAGCCTCAATTCAGCTTCAAGTCCAGAAAGTGAACCTAAATTATACATCACTTCACTTTGATTAGACAGCCGCAGTCCAACATAATAAGCAAAATTTGTTAAGTTCGACTTTAAGCGTCGTTTAATAACGAACTTGGTAGCAAGTCTTCAACCGCAAAAGGCGTTTAATCTGCCTTGCACTTCAGGGAACTATCAGAACAGTTTTTGCGAACACATCCGAAACTAAGCGAAACGTCATGAAGAACACCGCCTCAATATACGCGTGTGCTGAGTGCCACCACACACATATACAGACATTCCAGTCACATTTTAGACACCAGTCAGTTTCAGACTGACCGAGCAATTGGACCACTTTCTGGGACGGAGGCTGCGACTAAAACACAAATTATGAGGGAAATCGGATATAAATCTTCTTCTTCTTCTGATGGTGCTACAGCCCTCGATGGAATTGGGACTCAATCAGCAAGCCTCTCCAGCTGACTCACATACGCCAAGTTGGCTGAGGTTCTACTTCACTAGCGGGTGCGCCATCGGGGCGGACTCGAGGATTCTTCGGTCTTGTCCATGCGATGTACATTGCCTATCCATCATAGGCGTTGAATCCATAGACACCTGGCTAGAACCACGTCACTCTACTGAACAAGTCATCAACGCAACCGGGAACAAATATTGAGAGCAGTACTTTTACCAATCGGAGGTAAAAATACCATCTCGTAGTGGAGCCCATCTGGACCATCTAGAGATGATCCAACTCAGTGTGGAATTAGATTGCTACCCAAATAGCATCAGGAGGCGTTAGATAGACCTCACCATTAGCGAAAGGGGAGGGATTGGCCCTTAAAACAATAACTCAATTGGCACCTGAGGGAATCCCAAGGCGTATGGACCACAAGTACGGACTATGAGCTAGGAAACCACCATAAACCGAGCACACATCTGTGAAACCACAGCGTTTTGTCTGACTGCCTACTTCGCATGATGTTTTCCTTCAAAGTTGCACTCAGAAGAGGACAGTTTCTCTTGAATTTCGGTTGTGTTTAGTATCAATGTTGCACATAAACAAAGCGTGCATGGAAGTAGTTTAGACATCATTCAGTGGACAAGAGCATGCACTTCCATCATCGAACTGGACGGGTGTCCAGTTTACAAATGATGTGCAAATAATTCCTGTCAACAATCGACTCCTCAAGAACTGCATGCCCAAGTGCTAATCACAATCTCTCAAGTATCGAATTGCAACAAATCGAAAAGCACTCAGACAATTCTCCATTCTGGATACATTTCCATCACAATCCGCTTGAAGGGCTCTAGACATTCGGTCGGCAGCACGAGCCGAGAAGTGCATATTTTCGATGCATAACCTCAATTCGTCAATCGTCTGATTGTGGAACTCGCTTAATTAGTCTTTCAATTGAATAAGCTTCGATAGTGCACCTCAGCCCGTAGTTGGCCACAAGGAAGTGGTGGCAGTCTATTTCTGGAATGCTCTCCGCAGATCAGTCACTCGGCAGTTGGGAGAATTTACAATTGAACAATGACTCTTCAAACCGGCTCTCTGACGAGGCTACTTTTAATCTTCTTTCATGTTGAGGATCATTTAATTCGTAAACACAGCAGATAAGGTGCTGCTTATCACCGGCTGCGAGAGCATACACGATTTATTCAGAAGAAGATGATTGCACGCGAATAAATATGCGCACGCATACGAATCGCCCTTATCTGCATCTGCTGTTGACTGACGACCGCCAAGATGAGCTTGTTCCTTATCAGGGCATACCTCCTAAGCTCAGATAAATGACTTGAATTGAAGCCGAGGCACGGAGTTTTTTATTTTCAAATTTGATGCCTTTTCGGAATCGAATGAGCGCTTAATGTGGCAGAATGGAACCAATCGCTGGCGACATTTAAATCTGTGAGCTTAGCACTTTCGACTGAATATGGGGTACTCCACACCTGTGGAACGTCGTTGATGGCTGCACACGAGAGAAGGGGGAGAATGAGTCTGTAGTTGGGCTCATCTTTTTTTACAGATGGCAGCGGAGGGGTCGACAAACTGGTTGGCCAGCAGCTGTGTCCCGAATTCCAGCAGTCAGCAGTAGCTTCTTGATGCGCACTCCTTTTAGAGCTCCTTCGACATTTTCGGTGCTTTCGGTGTTTGAAAGGTGACCGAAGATCGCGAATTCAAGCTGCCGAGATGAGATTTTGTTGTGGGAGTTACTCGGCGGGATATGATGAGAAACACGGCAGTACGCGAGGAACTCAATGAAGAGCAGCTGCTTCTTCGCGAGGGGAAGGGTTATGTTTCGATGGTTTGTGACACGATGACCATGACTTCAAAGATGTGCTTTGAATGCGGTTTCATCAGGTAGGCGACCGCTTAGCAGACCCAAGTCCAAAAACTCGCCTTGTTGCGCTTGGGCAAAGCTCCTATTGAGTTAGAGTCGATGGCAGAGTATCGAGTGGTGTCTAGATCTCTCGTGAGTGCTTTGAGCCAGGTGGTTGCTGATTAGAAGATGATAATAATGAGGTTTGAAAGGATTCTTCAATATCCACGTCGCGATCTTGAATTAGAGTCGGCGGTGAAGTGGCCCTGCTCACTTAGGGCTCATAGTTATAGTTATCGACTGATCGGTATGCGAGCCCTTTTGCAGCGAGTGAAAGAAAGGTGCATGGCCTCCCAGTTGGAGATTATGCGTGAGGTAAATGCCTTCTAGACGTATGAAACGTACACTTCATAGACGACTGAGGGCCTTGGATATGCATGGGCTATGGGGAGTCCAACGAACGAGACAGTGAGCACGTGGAATGTAAGGTCCCTTAACAGTCAAAGAACTCGCGGCGACCCAGGCCACACAAAGCAGGCATTACTGCAGTCCGGAAATTGAGGTGGATTGGGCCAACAGGGAGAGGCGCTTGTCACGGTGTGCATTTGTTGTTCGATGCAAAATGACTTAAGCGAACGACTCCTAATAATTCTTCTTTTCAATTTATATGGCGCTATAGTCCGGGTTGTCGGGTGGACCTGTGCCTCAACCAACAAGCCTTTCCATGTAGCGCCACCTCTGGCTAGCCAGTTTCGCTTCTATTTATAATCTACTTAACTTTTTATTCAGCAACTAAATGCCTTAGCTATGGCATCCGCTGATGGTATTACCTTCATTTATTGTCTTGAAAACCATTTTGAATGCGTTGCGAAAAGAAGGGAAAGTCTTAGAAAAATTGCTTGCGTGGCTTGCTACTCATAAACTAGCGGTAAGTGAAAAGACAGACACATCCCAAGCAGAAACAATCAGTTTTACAACTTACCAGTAAAGAGCATGGCTTTAGTTAATACACCAATTTCACGTACAACACACTTCTCAAATTGTTTCACATTTACCGCACCAAGCTATTTTAATGTTGTACTTTATCCGAATAACAAACGATTATAAAAAAAGGTGTTCTTTTAGAGGGAGCATGCACCAGATCATCTGTAAAATTTGGGAAGATGAAAGCATGCCCGACGACTGGAATATCAGCTCCATATGGCCCATCCACAAAAAAGGCGATCTTACCTCTTGCAACAACTATAGAGGAATATCCCGGCTCAACGTCGCCTACAGGATCCTGTCCAGTGTACTGTGTGAACGTCTAAAGCGAACCAGTGCGGCTTCCGGCCCGGCAAATCGACTATAAACCAAATCTTCACACTCAGACAAATCCTGGAGAAGACCAGTGAGTTCCAAATCGATACGCACCCCATTTTCATCGATTTCAAAGCCACATACCACAGCATTCGATGCGATGGCCGAATTCGGGATCCCGGGAAAACTGACCCGGTTCTGTCGCACCACGCTAACACATACGCGATGCACCGTACAGTTCGGCTCAAGGATTTCCTAGTCGTTTGAAACTTGCACTGGGTTTCGGCAAGGAGATGCGCTGTTGTGTGATTTCTTCAATCTAGTAGTGGAGAAGATAGTGCGGAGGGCAACTGTTAACACGGAAGGCACTATCTTCTACAAGTCGGTCCAACTGTTGGGCTACGCAGATGACATTGACATCGTTCTCAACGTGCCGCAGTGGAGACTTTTACGGCGAATGAAGAACGGGCGAAACGAACTGGTCTCAAGGTCAATGAGGACAAAAGGAAATATATGCTGTCGACCAAAAAACGTTCCGTCTCACACCACCTTGGACAAAATTTCACGATCGACAGCTACAATTTCGAGGTAGTGCCCTCGGGGCAAACGTGAACTCCACAAACGACATCACAGTGGAGATCCGTCGTAGAATCGCCCTTGGCAACCGGTGCTACTTCGGTTTGTCAAACCAACTGGGCGCAATACTCCTGACTGGAAGGATCCTTATTTTGCCAGTCCTGCTCTATGGAGCCGAAATCTGGACGCTAAGCAAAACTGCAGAGTTGATTCTTGGTACCTTCGAAAGAAAAATTCTACGCCGGATATATGGTCCCCTCTGCGAGGAAGGCGAATGGAGGAGAAGAGATAACCGCGAACTCTACGAGCTGTACCATGATGTGGATGTAGTCCGGAACGCAAAAATCCGTCGACTGCACTGGCTGGGCCACATCGAGCGCATGGACAACAATGCTCCGGCAAAGAGAGTCTTTGAATCCGAGGATACTGGTTCGAGAAGGAGAGGAAGACCGAATCTCCGGTCTAAAGACCAAGTAATAGCGTGCGGATGCAAGACAGCTTGGTCTTGATGACTGGAAGCAGCGTGCCCAGGACCATCAACGATGGAAGGCAGCAATTGCTCAGGCTCGGACCCTCCATGGGTCGCCGCCCTGATAAGTAAGTAAGTTTTTTTTTTAGAGGTATAGAACTTTGAAATGGAATAAAACAAAGATGGTTTCTTTAAATTGACACGAGATTTACTTTATTTCAAAGATAATCTTCTGGCATTATAATTTAAATATGATTTGTGGCATATGACCACCACGGCTGGCTGGGACTCGGACGTCTAATCTGGAGGTCCAATTCTCGAATTCCAACATTTGTGGGCGTATATCGGAAATGACGCGGCGAATGTTGTCCTTCACGTGGTCAATCGTTTCGGGCTTATTATATCCCCACAGAAAATAGACAAGCGGCGTTAAACCGCACGATCTTGGACGCCAATTCAAGGGTCCGTAACGTAAAACTATGCGGTTACCAAACGTTTCCTTCAATAAATCAACAGTGGCACGAGCTGTGTGATATGTTGCAACGTCTTGTTGAAACCACTGCTCCTGCATATCATGGTTGTTCAATTGGTGAACGAAAAAGTCAGTAATCATGAATCTATGGCGGTTACCATTGACTGTAACGGTCTCGCCAGCATAGTTTTTAAAGAAGTACAGAAGATTACGGATTATTCCACCAACAGTCAGTTTTTGAGGATGTAACGGTGTCTCAACATACACTTGAGGATTATCATCACTCCAAGTACGGCAGTTTTGTTAATTGACGTATCTATTCAAACAAAAATGAGCTTCATCCTTAAACAAAATTCGCTTATGAAAATTGGGATCTGCTGCAATCTTGTTTTGGGCCCATCACCCGAACCTACGCTTTGCCATGCTCACCAAACAAATACCAAACCAAACTTAAAATAAATCACTTGACAGCTGACAAAATGGCCGCCAGTTAAAATTGTGTTACCAACTTAAAGTTCTATACCTCTAAAAAATATAAACCCTTTAGTTACAAAAAAAGCATTAAAATGTGGTTATTTACTACTGATATGAATAACATTGAATTACATTAAAGTTAACATATAAATGTTGATAAATAAATGTATTAAAACTATTTATATTTTTCCTTTTCTTCTTGTATTTCTCTTATTTATCTTGAATTACATATTTTGAATTTAAAAACTTTAGTTTAAAACCCTACTTCATGAAACTTGTTGTATTATATTTATTAAAGCTAAAAAAACTAATTGAGAACAATTGTCTAAAAATGTTCACTAATTTATATAAACACTACTATATCCGAGCAAATGGAAAACAGCATTTGTCCAGCCCGTCCCTAAAAAGGGCGAATCTTCGTCACCCACCTCGTACCGAGCCATAGCACTTACGTCCATTCTTTCTAAGGTCTTGGAAACGCTGATAAATCGTCAGCTTATGAAATATCTCGAATCGCGGAAGCTTCTCAATGACCGGCAGTACGGTTTCCGTAGCAACAGGTCCACTGGTGATCTGATAGCTTATCTCACCGAAAAGTGAAACAAATCTTTGCATAATGCAGGCGAAAACAAGATCGTTGCACTTGATATTTCTAAGGCATTTGACAGAGTTTGGCATCAAGCTCTTTTGTCGAAAATGCGTGCCTATTGTATCGATTAATCTCTTCTTCTATGGATTAGAAATTACCTTTCGAACTGTTCAATTCAAGTTGTTTTGGATGGGTTCAAATCTGATATCCACCAAATAAATGCTGGTGTACCCCAAGGCTCTGTTCTGTCTTCGACACTCTTTCTCGTTTTTATTAATGATCTCTTGTCTGCTACTGCTAGAGATTAGAGATTTACTTTATTTCAAAGATAATCTTCTGGCATTATAATTTAAATATGATTTGTGGCATATGACCACCACGGCTGGCTGGGACTCGGACGTCTAATCTGGAGGTCCAATTCTCGAATTCCAACATTTGTGGGCGTATATCGGAAATGACGCGGCGAATGTTGTCCTTCACGTGGTCAATCGTTTCGGGCTTATTATATCCCCACAGAAAATAGACAAGCGGCGTTAAACCGCACGATCTTGGACGCCAATTCAAGGGTCCGTAACGTAAAACTATGCGGTTACCAAACGTTTCCTTCAATAAATCAACAGTGGCACGAGCTGTGTGATATGTTGCAACGTCTTGTTGAAACCACTGCTCCTGCATATCATGGTTGTTCAATTGGTGAACGAAAAAGTCAGTAATCATGAATCTATGGCGGTTACCATTGACTGTAACGGTCTCGCCAGCATAGTTTTTAAAGAAGTACAGAAGATTACGGATTATTCCACCAACAGTCAGTTTTTGAGGATGTAACGGTGTCTCAACATACACTTGAGGATTATCATCACTCCAAGTACGGCAGTTTTGTTAATTGACGTATCTATTCAAACAAAAATGAGCTTCATCCTTAAACAAAATTCGCTTATGAAAATTGGGATCTGCTGCAATCTTGTTTTGGGCCCATCACCCGAACCTACGCTTTGCCATGCTCACCAAACAAATACCAAACCAAACTTAAAATAAATCACTTGACAGCTGACAAAATGGCCGCCAGTTAAAATTGTGTTACCAACTTAAAGTTCTATACCTCTAAAAAATATAAACCCTTTAGTTACAAAAAAAGCATTAAAATGTGGTTATTTACTACTGATATGAATAACATTGAATTACATTAAAGTTAACATATAAATGTTGATAAATAAATGTATTAAAACTATTTATATTTTTCCTTTTCTTCTTGTATTTCTCTTATTTATCTTGAATTACATATTTTGAATTTAAAAACTTTAGTTTAAAACCCTACTTCATGAAACTTGTTGTATTATATTTATTAAAGCTAAAAAAACTAATTGAGAACAATTGTCTAAAAATGTTCACTAATTTATATAAACACTACTATATCCGAGCAAATGGAAAACAGCATTTGTCCAGCCCGTCCCTAAAAAGGGCGAATCTTCGTCACCCACCTCGTACCGAGCCATAGCACTTACGTCCATTCTTTCTAAGGTCTTGGAAACGCTGATAAATCGTCAGCTTATGAAATATCTCGAATCGCGGAAGCTTCTCAATGACCGGCAGTACGGTTTCCGTAGCAACAGGTCCACTGGTGATCTGATAGCTTATCTCACCGAAAAGTGAAACAAATCTTTGCATAATGCAGGCGAAAACAAGATCGTTGCACTTGATATTTCTAAGGCATTTGACAGAGTTTGGCATCAAGCTCTTTTGTCGAAAATGCGTGCCTATTGTATCGATTAATCTCTTCTTCTATGGATTAGAAATTACCTTTCGAACTGTTCAATTCAAGTTGTTTTGGATGGGTTCAAATCTGATATCCACCAAATAAATGCTGGTGTACCCCAAGGCTCTGTTCTGTCTTCGACACTCTTTCTCGTTTTTATTAATGATCTCTTGTCTGCTACTGCTAATCCAATCCATTCCTTCGCTGATGGCAGCAGACTCACTTCCGAGACTCACGAACCTGCCCTTCGGCCGTAGAATTGGAACGGCAGCGTATGTTAAGCACATTGAATTCCGATCTTGACAGCATAATTAACTGGGGAAACAACAACAGAGTGGAATTCAATGCTTCAAAAACTCAATGCTGTCTGCTGTCACTCAAGCGAACCCTTGTTAATCAGCCATTATCCATGAATGGCGCTTGTGTCGATGAAACCGGAAAGCTTTCCATCCTTGGTATATGTATCAACACAACACTTAGCTGGAACGATCACACATTTGAGGTCGCCAAAAATGCTGCGAAATGTTTAGGTTTCCTTAATCGATGCAAGAAATATTTCACCCCCTCTGATTTGGCTTTCATTTATAAGGCGTATATCCGCCTCAAACTTGAGTACAACGCTTATATCTGGTCTGGTGCCCCGAAGACCACCCTGCACCTACTAGATAGAATCCAAAAGCGAGCGATAAAACTTATAGGAGACAACAATGTCGCAAAGTCATTAGACTCGCTCGAACATCGACGTACCGTTTCTTCTTTGTCCGTATTTTATCGCTATTTCAACAAACGATGCTCAAGTGAGCTAGCCAACTGCATTCCTCCTCTCCATGAATTCACGCGCAATACTCGTCTCGCCAGTCGGAATGCTCATCAGTTTACCCTTAAGCATACTTTCGGACGCACAGTTAAATTAGGAGACTCGTTCTTCAGCCGTACTACGCGAATTTGGAATGCTCTTCCCAGCCCTATAATTCTCACAGACTACAACCCGCAGATATTTAAGACCAATCCTCTCCCTTTCTCACTCTATACCTTCGGCCCGTGCTGTGTCTTGACCCCGGACACTTAACGGTATTAGCAATACCTCGAGCGCGCACAAACTACAAAAAAAAAATATTCATTCTTCTAAAAAACAATGCAGACTTCGATGAAGCACTTGATACGATATACGGAGCCTCAGAAGGCTTTGGATAAAGCTATCGACTCTAAACGAATGACCTGCATTTGTGTCAGCGCGGCGTTAAAATTCCACCCATCCGCTGCCTCGTCCGTTTGACATATTCAGTAGACAGGTAGCAGCCAGAACTGCAATAGAACGTAACTATTATCAACGAATGCAATTTCCTTCCAAAGAACACCTACCGCCTGTGACCCCAATTTCTCTTCGAGAACAATTCCACAATCTCCACCAGAATTCCTTCCAGATGGGAATGAAAGTCCAGCAATCAGACCTTGGACGGTCCTCTGGGAATTATAACAGGCGGTTCGAAGTTGTATGAAGCAGGTGGCGTAGGTGTGGGTGTAGACGTAGATGTCTGCTCCAGATATCTCTTCTCTTGCTCGTCAGTATGTGCCTTGACCTGATTTTCTGTCCGGTGAATCCATCTTCTTACCTCTCAACGATATCCTAGACACAAACCATGCTATTCCCTTTATTTGCCATTGTCAGTCACAGTTTCCTCTCCACAAGACCCCCTGCCTTTCAAGACCCCTCCGACTGCCTAAAAAATCCTTCAAAGTGAATCACTGCCGAAACGTACATCACAATTCCACTCATAACCAACCGCATATCGGCGTCCGCGCCGCAAGGAGCCACACAAACCAAATCCGATCCATATCACTCGCCGGGTTGTTGCACATCCACTAAATCGCATCGCTAAACATCCCGAACGAATCAAGACCCGAAATATTTAATTCAATTGCTTTGTCCAACAAGATGGAAAAACGCTCAGCAACAATGGGATTCGACGCCGCGCCGCCCCGCCTTGCCGCAGCGCCATCACCAGATTTCGTGTCCTGCAGCTGAGGAAGCAACAGCCAAGACAACAATGACGACGCCACATGCTTCCTTCGTTAAATCGCAGCGACTTCCAGAGTCTTCGCAAATGAGACACAACACCACCGCTGCCAAGTGCTGTGCGCCTTTGCAATAGTTTTGTTGGACTGCCTCGGGTGCCCTCCGGAAAAGGCAGACGGCCGACGACGGAGTCCCCGCTCCCAATGGCAACCGTCTTCGCTGTTTTTGGTTCGCCTCAAAGCGGCGACATGATAACTCTACGGAATCTTCTTGCCAAGAAATTGGCAACAACTCAAGACATAATAATCCTCTTGTTTCGTTTCGGTTCCCGCAGAGAAAGTTGCTGCCAGCAGTTGTACGTGATGTCCTCGAGGTTCGTTGTGCTCGTGCCATGCTCCGCGCGTCCAAGGAGAGGATGGATGATAAATGATAGGGGAATTGGCGAGTGCGCGACGCGAACTCATTGCGAGGAGCCAAGAAGCAAACAGTGGATTCGAGCGCTTGACACTAAATTACTCTGTGTACGGCAGGATGTGATTTATGTTCGCCCGGTTGTGGCGTGGCACATCGAGTGGGTGTACGGTGCACGGTGTGGCCGGTATTCGGAGTCCTTCTGGGAATGGATTTACTTTTATTTGTTTTCGTTTAATAGCCTATTGTCTGAGCTTGTTTTTTCATTCCTCTGCCAATTTCCGGTGTGAGCAGGCTAAAGCGCTTGCCCCCTTGGGCGAGAACTTGCGGGAGAATTGGAATGTGATTGTGATTGATGTGCGCGTCTGATGATGGCCACTTGTTATTTGGGGAATTCCCCAACTAGCCGCGTGTAGAGGCCAATTTGTGTGAGAACGTGGTGAGATTTGTTTTGCCTTTGAAATTGTAACCACGATAGAGGCGTCGCGGTCGTAGTGAGTTACTAAAAAGGAGAGCTATGGGCTTTAGCCACTGGTGATGGTATGTGGAATGTTTCTGGTCTATGGCGACTGTCCTCTGGTAATAAAGGACCGCTGCGGCTTCTTTGGATGGCGAGCATCCGGTATGTCCATGACCATCTTTTGGTCCATGACTCTGGCGCATACAACAGTCTGAATTTGGAAGATGGCATGAGTAATGTTGGTTTTGAGGGTCGCTGTGATTTGTGGCTTATTCGCATAGAACTGCGACATCAGAAAACCCTCAAGAAACAGGTTCATGGGGTAAAAACGCACGATTCAGTTCACACGTGGGATGACCATGCCCTCGAATCGTTCGGTCCGATTTTCCAGTGTGCCATGAACTGTATGGCACGTAACGCCCTTCTGTTGAAACCACATGTCGTTGGTGTACAAATCATCCAATTCAGGCCAAAAAAAGTTTATGATCATCGACCTACAGCGCTCGCCGGTGATGGCCTGGTTAACGTCCTTCTCAATGAAATATGAACCGATGCTCAAAAACGAAAGAAAAATGTCATCTTTTCCGGAGTCATTGGACGCTCTTGCATCTCATGTGGATTGGCATAGTCTCAAATTCGACAATTTTGTTTGTTTCTTTGTTTGGCGCCACAGTCCGGGGTGGACCTGGGCCTCAACCAACAAGCCTCTCCAGCCAGCACGATCTTTCGCCAGCAGCCTCCAATTGCGCACACCAAGTTGGTTGAGGTTCTTCTCCTGCGCCATCTCGTGCTAGGACGTCCTCTGTTGCGTTGTCCCAATGGCTCGGAGTCGAAGACTCTTCGGGCCGGAGCTGTGGTGTCAATCCGCTCTACGTGACCCATTTTAAGCGGTCGTTCCGAAGACATTTAACTAGGTGCATGCCGCTGTACAGCCCGTACAGTTCGTGCGTGTATCTCCTCGTCCAGATGTCATCAATGTAAACAGGAGCAAAGATCACTTTTCTCTCAAAACGACCAAGAGCTTCTTCATCCGCTTTCAATAGCGTCCATGTCTCTGAGCCATAGAGCAGGACAGCGATGATTAGAGTGTTATATAAAGTCAGCTTGGTGCTTCGAGAGATGGCTCTGTTACTCAATTGCATCTTGAGCCCAAAGAAACAGCGATTGGCAAGAGTAATTCTGCGCTTGATCTCAGTACTTTCGTTATTGTCCCTGTTTAGTGTAGATCCGAGGTAGACGAAGTCCTTGACTACCTCAACGTTTCTGCTGCGCATTATGACGCTCTGTACGAGACGTCGATGTTGTGCGTCCTTTCGTGATGACAGCATGTACTTGGTTTTGCCATGATTCACTGCCAAACCCATTTTAGCCGTTTGGTCGATGGTGAACATTCCCGGCCTGAAACCGCACTGATAAGGACCTATCAGGTTATTGACGAATGGTTTCAGGCTTTCACACAAGACGGCAGAGAGGATCGTGTACGCTATGTTAAGGAGACTGATCCCTCGATAGTTGGCGCGACACTGAGATTCCACTCATCGGGCATGCTTTCCTCCGACCATATCTTACAGATGAGCTGGTGCATGTGCCCAACCAGATCATCTCCAGCATCTTTAAACAGTTCCGCGGGCAGTCTGTCCGCTCCAGCAGCTTTGTTCGACTTCAGTCTAGATATCGCTATCTTGACCTCGTCTAAGTCGGGGGGATGGAATTCTTGGTCATCCTCGTCTAAATTAAGTGGAACATTCTGCCTGACAGCGGAGTTTGTGTCGTCATCTCCGTTTAACAGTCTGCAGAAGTGATTTTTCCCAATTCTCAGCATCGACTGCGACTCTACTACTAGTTGTCCATTTTCATCCCTGCAGGCTTCTGTCCGAGGTCTATACCCTCCGGATAACTGTTTCACCTTTTGGTAATAAACCCCACTAAAGCTGAATGATTCCTAGGTCTTATACTGGACATGAAGTTAAATTGGATGTTCAACATGGATGGCCTATACCAGGATGCGGGTAGTCCCAACGCAGGTTCGGGTCCTAAGAGTACCTCCTCTGAGCCTAGTCTCATTTTCCGCGATCTCGCGGTGGCACCGGATAGAGTTTAGAGAAGACTTGCATGCCTAGACTATCCTGGAATTGGTTAAATTCAACAAGGCCTAAAGCGCAGCTTGGGCACAAATACTCCGCCTCTTCCACCTGTTCTTCGCAATCTAGTTCTGACGTAAATTTGCCTAGCGAAGTGTACAATCCAAATCGAATGTTGTCGCCCTCCACGAAGTCGCCAGCGCCAGACCTGGAGCCATCCGACTACATTCCTTTCCTGGCTCAACATTTTGGACAGAGCCAGTCCTGGGTGCAAGGAAAGTAGGCTGGATTACTGGTGTCCGTGCGTCAGACGGGATATCCATGAGACTAGGGTTAAAGGAAATGCGGTGCTTAAGGTTATCAAAGCTCCAGTGCGAGTTGTACCAAAGAGCACTTATTTTTAAGCGGATGATGACATTGAGGGAGCACCCCATGATGTGGTTATCCTATGGAGGGGAAATTGAAAAGTGCATCATAAGCAGAGCTAAGCGTACTAGGGAAGGCTCCTATGCAGCCGAAGCAGACCGTTCTTTGAAGTTTGGTGAAGGCAGCAGTTACGCTTATTCCACCAAACGACCGACAGAAAGGAAGAGGCCTTATCATAGCCGTGTGGATCCAAAGGAATCCTTTTGGTGATAGAGCACAAGATTTGCTCAAAATTTCCTCACACTTCCCTTCAATGCGTTTTTTCCAGAGAAGTTTCTATCCAAGCTAACGCCCAGATGTTTAGCTTCACCGGAAAATGCGGATGGTGACGAATTTTAGTATATTTCCTCACCCTCGTGAATGGAACAACCTCGGTTTTAAGAGCGTTGACTGAAAGCCTATTCTGAGTACACCAATCGTTGATCATGTCTAGGGCTGTCTGTGCTTTTGAACACGCAGCCGTTAGGCACTATCGAACAGACACTAGTCACATCATCCGCATAGGTATGGGCATTAGGTTAGGTAGAGTGGCCTGCCAGCGAAATCGCCAGCACACTTAGACCACGTTGGTCCATTGTGGAACCCATAGTCAGACTACTACCATGGATCGGCAACTCCAGTGATAGTGTCGCTAATTTGATCTCAATGGCAAATGGTGAGACTGGACCGGATATGAAAATGGGATAAAAGCGTTTACCGGGACTCGAACCAGGGACCCTTCTAACCAGGGGTAGGCAGAAGACAGGATGCCACCCTGCGGACAGCCCCTATTTTCATACTGGCCACAATCCGCATCCGGAATTACCATTGTTTTGATCTACAACACTAATGATTCATCTGCACCGTGTTCTCTGGGCGAATTACACATGCCATCAAAAGTCGGATTGCAATAATCTGAAGAAACCAAGGTCTCTCTCCTCACGCATCAAGTTTACCAACCGAAATTCAAGAAATTGCCTCTTAATGCGGTACATGGTGATTGTTCTGTAGTAAGATTATGAAAACCACGGTGTCCTAGACGAAAGATCGTCGATTGAAAACCTACGTCTCCTCATTTTCTTCGTACGTCGTGAAGCACTTGCAGCGCGTGGAAGTCGCTTACCCAAGTGGTCTCAACAGCAATCACAACAGAACGTCATTAAAATTCATTTTAACTCCCTCTTGTGATCCATGCTGCAAAAAGCATCTTTCGCCTCCACCAATTCGAGACATGCCCCATGTGGAGGGACACACTTTCTTCACTCATTATTTCTCATCCAAGTGACTAGGAGGCATCCCTGCAGTCTGCAGGGTCTAACGAGCGCCTGAGTCTCTTGATAATCCAATTCTAGCTCATCAGCAGCGGTTTAGTGATGCACACAAAGTACACCACTTCGGCAGCAACGGAATTTCTTCGGCCATCCATTGCTGCTGACCGAGTTCATTCGTTCGCATTAAATTCGCCGCCTCGCCGCAACAATGTCCTCCCATTCGCACTAATTGCAATTTTTAGCAGCCACCCGTGCCCCCATTCCATTCGGTTGCCATAAACCTCTACTCCGTCCGGGAATGTACCGCAACACTACCACACGGTCATGATCACACTCCCATTAATTGTGAGAGCTTCATGCTCCGTCCAGCTGCTCCGTCCGAGGGACATTACCACAGGTTTTGGTGTAGGTGCAGGGGAAGGTGTAGGTGCTGGTCGATGGGTGAATGGTGAACGGATGGATGGGTGGCTCGGTGGTTTCTAAATTACACATCACACAGGAAGCGGCAACAAAATTTAATACAGCCAGCCAATGACTGCTTCTGAATGCATTTTTATCGTGCAACAGTTGTGCCTTTCCCATGCAGTAATTCTCGCTTTCCTTGTGGCACGCCCAAGCAGCCCCATCACTACCGTCCCTCGAGCCGTTCCAATCTGGTCTGGGGGTGGTTGCTGCTCCACTGTGTGAATCAGGCGACGGCAAACAGGGATCGGCAAATAAGATGCAAGCGAAGTGTGTTTATGGGGCTGCTTGGGGTGCTTCCGACCACCTGCTCGGGTGGACTACCCCTCCCACGTGAAACTTCTTAATATAAACTTTCGCGTTGCAGTTTATGTGACTCGGGTTTGCCTCACTGTTGGCGCTCCCACCGTCACCGTCGTCGTCAGTCTCGTTAGGTTGCCTTTAAATTTTATCGCTCATTATTATTTATGAATTCCGCAGGAGAAAGAATTTCCTCCTCCGGGGTCCTGCCACGGGAGGGAAACTTATATTAATTACTCGAATGATAATGCAATTCTTGTCGTGCACGAAACGAGTCCAGATACGGGACACAGTGTGTGTGGCAACAACAAACGAAACTGGAATTTCTTTGTCTCACGACAGATAAGAGCAATTACGGGACAAGTGGCTGCGGAAAAGCGCCCGAAGAAGGAGGCGGTCTGATGCAGCAGCTTTCCACTTCGACTCGAGGTGCGACGATGGCCGCTCTCAGTTGTGTGCCGTGTCTGAGGGAATAATTTTAAATTACAAACTTGTCGAGGTCTCCAGGAGCAAGTTACGATGTCGCGTCGCGTCGTGAGGTATTCATAAGTCCATCGTCGCGTCGTGAATGCGGATGGATTTGGGTCGAACGGAGTGAAAGGCAAGGCGTCGAGTTGCGAAAGGAATCTATCATGTGGTGGAAATCTTTTGAAAATTAGTTACAAAGTGCACTCGGACTGTGGACGGATGGCGCACCGAAGTTTCTTCAAGGGAAAACGGATTATGCTGCTGGAATGAATGAAATTTGCTTCGCCTTTAAAGCGGATTATGTGACGGGGTTTTGGGTTGCTTTAATCTGCCGAGATGAAATCATCGACTCGAGCGAGGTCCAGTTTAAGCCCCAATAAATGGGCTTAAGTCAAATCTATGGAACTCTCAAGGATGACAGTGGACCCAGTGGGATTAGTCGTTCGGTGGTTGATTGAGGGAACTAGGAACTAGGTCACAAAAGTCGAGTAGTTCCCGAAGAACTCAAAGTTGTTGGTTGAAATAACTGACGAACTTGGCAGGGAAAGGCTGGGAGTGATCCATCGCAGGCAATCGATTGGATAAACTCGCGACTTCTTTTGCATTTATACGCGAGGTAGTCTCGCCGTTCTAGGTCCTTTGAAGACGGTGCACAGTGTATTATTTTGCGAATCTCGCTGAACTTAATTCAAAAATCAAAGTCGTCCGAATGACAAAAGTTTGGTATCATACGACATGTATAAACCAAGGTAATAACGTTCCGTATTTACCGTTGTGTGACATCGCAAAACAGCAATAATTTTTGAGCAAGCGAAATGTAAAACCTTAGTTGCATTATGTGACTCAAATTCATCATGTTTGTGTGAAGTACGAGAGGCGTTCAATATATTCTCGGTATCGGGGTGAAGCTGTGGTTGTATATATAAATTGAGAGATAAAACGCGAATTAATAATAGCATTTATATGAAATTTTACATGAATGCACTAAAATAATAGTATTACTTAATAAATAAGTCAATTTATATATACAGCCACAGCTTCACCCCGATACCGAGAATATGTTGAACGCCCCTCGTAAGTAGCAACCCTATGTGTCTAATTTTTTTCCAATTTCTTGCCTGTTATCTAAGGAATCTTTTTGATAGGTTTGAACCTCGTGCGACCTCCGCAAATGGTAGTAATTACCGATTTGCTTGAAGGGCTTAGGATTATCCGGGTTTTTTTTTATATTCTAACTTTGTGCAGAGTTTTCAAAACGTATCCGCGTGTAGCCGCCTCGAGATGTTATTTATCATATACAACTCTGCTGCTCTAAAGAAGACTACAATTATCAGTTTTTTAATTAAATTCTTGGAATACCAAAGAAATTCCTAGAGTGCTACAGAAATATGTAAGCTCTACGAGTTCCAAGATACATGTAAGGTGGGAAAGAAGTTATCTTAAAATGCTAAAGTTTAGAACGATAATGCGGAATGGTTGGATCAGGAAATTGTATTTCCGGTAGAGTTTTATGATCTAGTCCCAACATCAAGGACGACATCGAATCCTGGACCACCGTCGAAAACATTTAACGAATGTACACTCAAAGTACAAAAATTAAAAATAACAGAACTTGTATGCACTAAAACGACGAGTAAAATTGCTACTGCCGCAAAAGTGTCTTTAAGATTGAGTGGCAAGAGAGATGCTGCAAATCTGGTAAAGAAGCTTGCATTTAGTTCCCCTGCAAGGGCTACCAATATGAAAAAAGCTCGATCAAGTCAAGAAAAGCATAAGCAAAAGATTACTCCTGACGAAGCTCATTTGATGACGGTTAACATAAAATTAAGTACCTTTCAGTACAAAAGCATGCCCCAGCAGCTTAGAAATAATAATTCGAATGTGTACACAGCTTATTATTTAGTAAAAGAGGCGAAAAAAGACTGTTATCCCGAAGAAGAAGCCTTTAATGTGACTGATGTGTCCGCTGAAGTGAAATTACAAGACCTCCTCGATATTACATTAAAACGAATCATCAAAGCTCAAGCCGATCCAGTTGGACACTTGACGTCTTCAGGTGCGAATGCCTTATCTATGCGTTTTGTCTTCAAATGGGGCTGTGACGGTGCCTGCAAGCATACATAAACTTCTGATACCCTCAAAAGAGATAATTAAAGACTGCATACTGCCACTTGGTCAATTGTCCGAGGGAGCCCAAGAAGCGAGCAGTAAGGAATACAAACGATTCCGAGAGCATTTTAGGCGGAAATCTTCCAGAAATAACTACGAATTGAGATGTATTAAACAGGTTTTTAATATCATCAGATCCATATCTTAGGAGTCGTAGCACAGCGCCCCATAGAAAAAGGAACCCACTACCTCAAGAATGTTTTGCCCTGTTAAAGGCTCCCAAAGTACTAGTAGCACCACCTAGTAGCAGTTCCGATGAAGACGATGATGAGAGCGACTCACTTCAAGTCAAGGAAAAAAGTAAACAAATTAAATCAACAAATACACAATTATAAAAATTTGCTAATCTTTTATTTACGTTTTACTTACAAATGATGAATGTGATGATGTACTTATAATGTGTTAGTTTCACCAAATTTCTTGGGACTTATTTGAGATAATGGGTTAGAGTAAAAGAAATGATTTGATTCTACTGTCTCTTCTGAATACATTGGTGAAAATTTGAACAAAATTGGTACAGTGGTCTTTTAGTTAGAGACGTTTGTATCCATGAGGTTTATGGAGGATGGATGGCGTGGGCTATACGCCCCCTATCGGTGATAACATACAGCTATTTGTTTAAAAAACTTGATATAATTACTTTTTTTCCTTCACCGAATAGGAAAATCCAGAGTTTAGCTATACCAAGCGCAACAGGAATAAAGTTCCGCTAGATGTCGAAAATAACACACTGTGCGGCGTAAGGAAGCAATTCAGCATCAATATGCTCTTACAAGGCTCTTCGTATTAAGGTGAATTTCTACCACAAACAAACCGACGACCGTACCCTTTTGCGATTCAAAGACGATTGGCATGACATGTCCTCTGAAATTCGAATTCAACAATCATCGAATTTCATGCATCCAAGGTCTCTGCGCAGATCTTGGCAGGTAGGTAGGTAGGTAGAGGTGACTGTATGAATACTAAAAATAATGCTCATTAAGACCAGCTGATCCATTGTGCTGTCACGTTTGGCTTACATACCAATTTACCCTTTGACCATGCCGTGTTCTTATTTGGGGTTGATTGGTTAAATGGGAGTCAAATTGGTTAATTGAGATCTCTGGTCTCTTTCATAGCCACTTGGTGGCTTTGATAAATTGCAGGATGTCCCTAAGATCTAGGTTTTCTGCTAGGTTTTCTTCTGATTTCTGCATGTGCAGGGCATGTTCCAAATTAATGTAATAATGTTTCATCTTCTTCATCTCTGCAGCTTCTGTACAAGACGTTATACGGTGTTCCATGTCTTCTGGCTTGGTTGCCTATAAGGCAATGGCCAGTTAGCACCCCAATTATTTTACTGATCACCTTCCTGTCTAACTCCAGGAGGGACTCAGCTCTTCCTTGCGTTCGCTGCGATTTGTATCATTTATTGCGATAGCCATCGGTCCCGATCTTATTGTTTTCATTGGGGGGTGGGGAGTCTCCTCATCTAGAGCGGATATCTAAAGCTCGTTGTAATTTCATTGTTGACTTTTACCAAAATTGCCATATCATCAGCAGTTGTGTCATGTAGGGTACTTTCGTCTCGCGTTATATCACAAGTATAAAGCAATGGAGGACCATAGGGTGAGGACCAAGAACACTTCCTTGCGGTACTCCAAATTTTGTGGCTTTGAATTCGGAGTATTCGATACCATACTCAAGGCAGAAGGTCTTCTCTGACAGATAATTTGAATTCAAAGACTTGATACATTTTGCGTCTCAGGGCTTTATGTCGAACTTGCCAATGACGAGGACTGACATGCCGGGGCTGTGACGATGAAGAGGAACAAGAGGACTCTTTTTTACTACATCGTCGACTCTTATTCTTGGGTGTGTGGCTTCAATCCTCGAGACGGGCAACTTTCATTATCCACGGCTTTACCGAGTTTCTGACAAGACCCAGGGAGTATCCCCTGTTTAGAAAAAGCTGCTCTAGAATAATTCGTATGCCAGGTGGACTTATCTCAGGAATCCCAAATATTTGGTTGTCCCTGAGAAGACGTATCTGCGACCGTATCGATTAATGATCAATGGGCTGATATGGGGGATTCTGGATTTCTCAACGAAAATGTGGATTTTGGTCTTCCACGCATTGGCAGTCTTTCTTGTACGTTAAGGAATATAGATAGATAGAATATAGAATGTAGATGATGAGATAATTGAGCATTATGCACGGATACACATCAATCTCAACCTCCAACCTGCCCAGTAATTCGTGAACGATTAAGCTCTCTAGTGTAGGCGATGTCATCTTCTTTTTGCAGATGACTTGGTTATCCTCACATCCTCCCAGACGGAACTCCAACGCGCACTCGATAGGCTTGTGGCCGTACGTGCTGATGCTGGAACGAGGATTAACGTGGACAAATCGGAGGTTATGGTCATTTCCAGAACGCCCGTTCAATGCACTCTGCATGTTAGTGGTATCTCGGGGTCTTTTTCACGAGTGATGGAAGGAGTAATGCTGAGCTTTCCTGTAGGATTGGTCAAGCTGGGTCAGTTTTGACACAGCTTGGTAGTTCTGTAATCAGAAAGGCCGAGCTTGGTGTCAAAGCGGTTTCGACTCAGTATTTGTTCCAACTCTCACCTGTGGTCATGAAATGTGGGTATTGGCCGAAAGAATAAGATCGCGAGTGCAAGCTGCTGAGATGAGATATCTTCGTGCTGTTGTGGGAATTACTCGCCGGGATAGGCTGAGAAACACGGCAGTGCGCGAGGAACTCAACATTGAGCAGCTGCTTCTTCGAACCGGAAAGGGCTATGCTTCGGTGGTTTGGTCACGTGGCACGAATGTCCGCATCATCACGACTTCCGAGGCGGGCGTTGAGTGCGATTCCACCAGGTAGGCGACCGCTTGGCAGACCCAGGACGAGGTGGTTGGACCAAGTCCAAAAACTCGCCTGGTTACGTTTGGGCATTGCTCCTGATGAGTTAGAGTCGATGGCGGAGCATCGAGTTGCCTGGAGATCTCTCGTGCGTGGTTTACCCCCGCGACCCCTTTAGTGGATCATGCGGGTCAGAAGATGATGATGATGATGATGAAAAAAACAAAAATTATCTTCGAACACTAGTCAACGATATCGATCAACAAAACCAAATATCTTAGGACAATCTGATCAGGTTATTGACCCGAAGCCGGCTTTAACTATAAATACATGCAGAATGCTGTTTTAGCTCTCTTATCTTTACGACGGAATAAAAGATGACACCGCCTGTCAAGCAAGTGTTTCTTTTTTTGAGCCTACATTCGATCGCTCGTCCTACGCTAGCAAGGCTGTTCCTTCGGAGGTTGACCTTGTTGAAATATCGGATCCCAGTTGTGCATAAGTTATCTGCTGTTCAACATTTGGTATTGCAACGTACCAAGTCTTGAACGCAACTCAACGAAACTGAACTAAACTGAACGAAGTGGTTATTATTCGCTCGATTGCTTCAGTTGACTGAAGTCTCCTACATTTTGTACGGTTCGGCCTTATAGATCTATTTATAGTGAATGGAAGGTGATGATTGGAAACAGTGCGCTCGCGACCGCCCTGGGAAAGAAGCATGCATTGGCATCGACTCAGCTTATCGATAGTCTGAGAGGCCTGTCTGAGAGGTTTGTAGAGCAATGTAATGCAAGTCTGCCTGTTCAGTCTTGTTATTTTATCATACTTTGATGCATAATTCCACATTCTCATTGCTCTCATACAATCTTTTCCAGCAGAGCATTCATTTCATTTGTTGCTTTAAACGAATAAATAAATTTAAATACACTCCCCTCCTATTGTCTACATTTCCGTAGAGCCTCAGCAGTGGCCATCCTCGCTTAAAGCCTCCCTCACACATTAAATTGAATACACAAAGTGCCGCCTAAAGGACTTGGGTCACTGACTGAACCCTAGGAGCGCCTGCACCCCACAAGCCAGACAGAATCGTCCCGATGTACCCTTTCACGAAGTGTACTTCAAAGCAATTACCCACACGTCCTCAACGGATCCCACGCAAATGATGGAGTGTGGAGTGGATCCATGCGAGCTGGGGCGTTTGCAAACAAAGCAAACTTATCTGAATTGATTTGGTAATAGGACCCAATAATTACTCCTTAATTGCACCTCAATCAGGACAACCTATCACCCCGCCCGGGGCTACGCACACAGTTCCCCATCCCCCCCCCCCCCCATCCGGGAGGCAGGAGTCCCTTTAAAAGATATCAAATGTGTTTAACACATGATCCCAAGCAGATCAAAGGGATACGTGCCTGTGTCCTTGTCTACAATCATAACCGGCCTCTAGATGGAAAATTAAAAGCAAATACAGGACCTTCTGATGAAGGCAAATATTGCAAAAAGGATATCCGTAAAATGCTTCTTGTCCCAATTTATCTTTGTTCGGTTGTCGGGCTGGGTGTCTCTAACGTTATTCTTTTCCCTAGGCCACACATACGCACACAAATCCAGTGCGACGGGGCAAACGTGTTCCATTTGCGTGAACGACGAATGTATTTGCGTTTCGTGCACACAGGTTTTTCGGTCATCTTTTATGGAAAGATGGGACGGCAGATGACGGCGAACCGCACTCGAATGAGGATTTACTGTACCGGTGGCCGTCGGATGACCGGAGCCGGCCGCCCAGCCCACAGATGGGCTGCTGCGATTAAATTCGTGCAGAAAAGGGAATTAATTGCGAGCAATAAAGTCATTTGCGAGTGGGAATGTTGAAACTATCTCGTGAACACAATCTCCGTTTGCCCACGAGGGGACACCGTATTTAACCGTAAGATACAAGTGAAATTTGCATACAATTTGCTGAATGTGTGATCCTGTGTCCATTTTCTTGCCACCTTAGCATCGTGTGAAGGTTTTATCGCTCGAATGGCAAGATTCGGGTTGATGCTAGGAGAATGAATTGAATCTCTGATAGACCAGAGTGCAGAGCTCTTTAAGTGAATTTTAACTAGGTTCTTTGTGGAGTTGAAATGGAAAGTGTGGCAGAAATTTGTTGCGGCCAAGGTGAGTAATGGTGACCTAAAAACGTGAGTGATTACTAGATTTCATGGCTCATCTTCCAACTGCCACAGCGGCCCAACTGGGCGTACCTACGACCTGTGTTCGTATAGCCACTCAAATCCTCTTTTACATTATAGAACGTCTCAATCTGATTCCAAAAAATATTTCGCCCTCGCTCTCATCGCGTCATACATCCTGAAGATATGCAAGGTTTTTGATCTTTGTGAGAATGTCCTGATAACGATTATATAGCAAGAAGTTCTTCTTGCCGCCTTAACCCGATCACAAAAAAACCTTCTCGTTAGCATCACGTTTAAGGGGCAACCCCATAGAAACCCTTGTGTGCGTTTTGGATTGCAAAGAGGTGCCCAATGAATACGTACGTTGCGCCCGACATCCATTAAAACTACGATGACATCATAAGAACATGGTGTGCGCGGAAAAGGAACTGCAAAGTATGAACAAAGTTAGTCTACTTGTTGACTGCATTTATCATCTCCCTCTCTCTCATGTGAGCTTATGATCTCTCAATTGTTCTGACATTACCCAAAACACGCAACGGATTCTGTAAGCTTGGCCCATAAAGGTGATGCTTACGAGAAGGATTTTGTAAGTAGTGACTGTGAATATAATACCAGAAAGAAGCTACTATAGCTAAGCTAGCCATCTATTCAAATATAAACCAACTTTCGATAAGTATTATATTTACCACCACAGAAGCAATCGCTAAGAGTATATTGAACTATTTTCATAAAAGTCAACGGAAAAATGCATAGTCCAAATGACGGCCGGAGTAGTCACTTCAGTTCAGTAAAAGCGTTAATAGAGCCCACCTAAAAGGCGTAGTATGTAAATTGTTTTGTCGCTGCAGTTATTGTTACCACTATCCGCCACCAGTTGTTTGGAGACGGAGCTACCGATACTACACACATTTATTTTTGCGTCATTACCGACGGTTCTATGCTCCGAATAACCGTTACCTTTCTATAACGTAATAACTGCTAAGTAAGCTTCAAAACTTCCACTTCCAACAGCCAGTCAATTAATTTATTAAAAACTCAAACCATAATTCCAAACGAATTTACCACCTACTAAAATCTTCTCGAAATGAAGGGAAATAAAATAGTGTCAGTTTTCGTAACACATGAATTCTTATCGATTTACTCCCAGGCGCGCGTATAGAAGTTTCTGAAAAACAATCTGACAATGTGCTTTCATTATCGAACAATATCTCAAAAAAAATTTGGGGTGACTTTTTCGTGTGACTGTGAAGAGATTAATTGAAAAATTCAAGCAGACTGGATCAGTTGGAGATGCTAAACACAGTGGTCATCAAAAATCAAGCCAATATGTGTTTTCAACAAGACGGTGTCACGTGCTATATAGCCCTACATAATACGTTTCCTGGTCGTGTACTCTCTCATTTTGGTGATCAGAATAGGCCTCCTACATCGTGTGATTGAACAAAATTTCGATTTCTTGTCAACAAGCCCACAAACACCACTACATTACAGGAGGCATTTGAACGCTTGATCGACGAAATTCAGCCACATTAATGCACCATGGACATGGAAAATCGACAAAACAATGCGTATGTGCCAGCCAAACCATGTATGCCATTTGCCCGATGTGTTATTCCATAAATAACCCCTTCCTAAGTACTAAAGGGTGATTTTTTAAAAGCTATAGGAAAGCTTTTCAAAAAAAAAAACACATAAAATTCAGAAAAATGCATGAAATCTTTATTTGAATCGATAGTACGGTCCATATAATTTAAAGTTTGAAGATTATTTCATGCAAATGTTGACCTTGACTGCGCCTTAAATGGTCCATCCGCTTAGTCCAACTTTGGCATACTCTTTCTTACACTTCGGCCGGTATCTCACGAATAAATGCTTCAATGTTGTCTTCCAATGCGTCAGTTGAAGCGGGCTTGTCTGTATAGACATGAGCTTTAACATAGCCCCAAAAAAAATAGTCTAAAGGCGTTAAATCGCGCGATCTAGGCGGCCAATTGACCGGTCCCGAACGTGAAATAAAATGTTCACCGAACTCGCCCCTCAATAAGTCCATTGTTGCGCGTGCTGTATGGCATGTGGCACCGTCTTGTTGAAACCACATGTCATGCAAGTCAAGCTCTTGCATTTTGGGCAAAAAAAAGTTGGATATCATCTCACGGTAGCGCTCACCATTCATAGTTACGTTACGATTCGCATCATCTTTGAAGAAGAAGGGTCCAATGATGCCACCAGCCCATAAACCGCACCAAACTGTGACTTTTTCTGGATGCATTGGTAGCTCCTGAAGAAGAACGGTCCAATGATGCCACCAGCCCATAAAAAGCACCAAACAGTGACTTTTGCTGGATGCATTGGTAACTCTTGCAATGCTTCTGGCTGATATTCACTCCAAAATCGACAATTCTGCTTATTTACGTACCCATTGAGCCAAAAATGAGCTTCGTCGCTGAACACAAGAAGCGCGCGATGAACTTTCTTAACAGAGCACGCATTTTGATAATTTGCAAGCGTTGTGCGTTTATAAGACGATTCATGGTTAAATTATAGACCAAACTGAAGATGTTTGACAGTGAAACAAAACACGAAAAGTGCGTCAGCTGTTTAAACCAGTATTGCCAAAAAGATAATAGCTAAAAAATCACCCTTTATATCCACGGTGGCCCGTGGCGTTGTGGGTATGTGCGTCGACTCCTACGCACTTGGACCTACCTGCCTAGGTACGTCGGTTCCTGGTACGACAAGAAATACTTTTCACGGCCCCAAATCTTTCGAGTCACTGACAATGCTCAAAGAGTATAACTGTCTAGAAAAAAAGCTTCTCAAACTTGGCCGTTCGGAGTCGGCATAACTGTAGGTCCCTTCTCATGATAGAATAATAGCACGCACAACACAAGAGGCTGAGAAGCTAGGCCCTGACCCTCTACGGGCTGTAGCGTCATCAGTATTATTATTAAGTACTATATATTAAGTACTATACCTCTTCTTTATTGAGTATTCCTAGGTGATCTGGTAGAAGGGACAGTTCTGAGCGCTTAGCTGATGCAAGTGTTAAACATTTCTTTGCGTATTGTAATGAGGGTCCTTGTTTAGGATGTGCCAACAAACGACATACAATGGAGAGGCTGACGATGTACATAGATCAAGTTCATCTTAACAACTGTTGTACGGCTAACCTTCAGTGAAACCAGACCCTTCATAGCTCTTTCTGCTATATTCGACCTCCACTTGAGCCTTTTCCGAGGTGGAGTAGCAGATGTTTAGCATTATCAGAGGACTTACAACTAGTCTCATTAACGTTTGGATGCTCAGTAGGAGGAGGTTTGTAATAGCGATGTTAGTTAGCCGCCTCGGAGCTGCGATTTGACCCCATTGGTAACCGTGAAGGAAAATCAGAACTTTTATAAAAATGGATGGATGTTTGAATGGAGTTTCTTGCGAATGCCAGCCCAAATATCCCAATGTTCGTTGTTACCACACAAAGTGGTGAAGGAATGATCTTGTGTTCAGTAAAAATACACTTTTTGATGCGATTTTTGTTGGTAGTTGGAAGCATTAGTTGTTCATTTCTAAGAATGGGGGCCAAGCAAGTTGACACATTATAGTCTTAGCCGCGGTCTCATGCCACAAGGACAACCGTGACGATTAAACCCCTTAATATTTATTTGCCAGTGAAGAGGACTAGCTCTATCTTTCCTGTGTTGACTGTGAGAACGCTTCTGTGGTTCCATCTAGTCAGTGAAAGACGATCAGTCTGCATAAGGTTCCTTAGAACGGAAGGGTGTTATTTTCGAGAGCACAATCGCGACGTCATCCGCATAGACACTACATCTCTCGTCTTTTGGAAGTGGCAGCTGTTGGTTAACCTCTTGGTTCCAGATATGTACACCTCTATGGGGTGTGTATCTGTTTAAAAATCTGGAAGCTGTTGCCATTTTATTATGCTTTTGTGATCATCTGTAGATCAATTCCCTGAGACCATCTTTATAAGGCTCGAACTTAACAAGTGCATTAAAGATGGCATGCAAGGAGATGTTACTGAAAGCACCCTCTATGCCAAAAACGTCGATCCTTGAAGGCTACTGAATTTTAAATACGATTCATGATAAGCTGAATATCCATTTCAACATGGCCACACTGTCCAAGTTCATATTTGGAGACGACGCGACTGGTAGCACTTCAGTGAAATGCTTGTTGTGTATACTCTGACATGTCCTACAGAGGCCAGTGCTGACAATATCCAACTGCACGCCCGTAGGCTCGGTGTGGTCTGGCCTACTCAATCCCATCATTTCCTACCACATGCTCTACAAGTCGTGAGTTTATGAACTGGATTCTGAAACCTCATGAACAAGCTGTTTAATCGGCCAAGTGAAATCCGCCTCAAGGAAGATGAAGGCCAACAACCACTGCCACGAGAAACTTAAAAACGTTCATTAGTCGCTGCAATCACGCACCATATTGCTCTGCTCGTTTTTACCAAAGGACGGGACTGGCATCGATTTGCATCACCATACAACGACGGAAATGGCAGCGAATTTGTCATAAAGTATGCATGACCGACTGCTGCATAGTTAATCACCACTCCACGCAATGGGATCCATCAGCAGAGAATGGCAGCAGACTTGGTGAAAAAATAACCGACACAGTCCGTCTGACTTTCACTTGATCTCGACGTCTTGCATGGAGAAGTTAAGAAGAAATCATTGACAGTAGAACGTGCTGCAAGTCATGTAGCCCATTAGCAGCTAATTGGTTTTCTCCTCAGCCGACTATGGACTGGCAGTCGGATCGAATGAAGCACCGGTGAGCACCAACTTGTTGCGATGTCATTTCTAAGGTATGGCATATGAGACGTTGCGAGGCTCATCTATTTTCATCTCGAGCGAATAGACAAGCAGCCGCAAGAAAAGGGTTGGTCGCGTGTTTTTCAAGGCATTTTGTCAGAATGTCCTTATCAAACTCCGACAGCGTCTCAATTTGCAGTTCACCCCAAACATCCACTCGCAGTTCGAAAACTTTGCCAATTCGAACATTCCTTCCATTCTCACCCCCCACCAGTCTCCCCCAGCCAGTGGCATTTTCCCCCGATAATTGATTAAGTATCGTTCTTCACGTTCGCGTCGCCCCAAAACGTGAAATAAAAAAAAGAAAATATTAATTAAAACCAAGCAGCCGCAACCATGTCACCAATTGACATAACCACACCATATTCTGACACGATATTGCCGCCGAAAGGAGCGGGGTAATTAAAATCTGCCGCAGAGAGTACTCCAACAAACACACACACACACACTCCAGCTTCGAGCAGCTGAGCGAGGTGAACGTACGGCGAAGGAGCTATTTTTTACTCTCGCTCTCGAAAAAAAAACAGCAACAACAACAAAAATGTTAATTACTTTTCGACACTGAAATTGTTGTCATCAACGAACGGGCGAGCGAGCGAGCGAGTAAATGCCTCTATTCGTTCATTAAAGGATTTCCGGGGCTTCATTTAAGGCCGACGATACATTTGTATCTTTCTCGCATTCGTGGTTGCTTAATGAATAAGTACTTGCTTTTATAGCTGCGCCCAGAGCTCAGTCGGTATGGCGGTATCCAGTGGCGGCGATGATTAATGAGAAAACTTAAATTAATCTCTGTGCGCGAGGTTTTATTTGCGTCGGGGCTTAATAGGTCGGTTATAATAACCGTTTCAACAGATGTGTGATGGGCGTTCGGCACCTGTGCTGGCAGCCGCCAGGTCACTGCCGGGGTGGTATAATCAGGCTGGATGCCTTTGCGATGATGAGTGGATTTTGTTTTTATGGTATGTTGAAACATTGAATCTGTCTGTTGAGAGCGCGAGAAGTTCGCAGTTGGCCCTACGGCCGTGCCTGGGCTGGTCGATGTTGTATTGTACTGCTCGTAGAGTTCGTTCGTTCGTTGATCAAGGATCCCACCAAGGGCTTAATCACCACCCCCCACTGACAAGACCCAAATAGATTTCCGCAAACTTACTGTACCTTGTCTCTGTTTTTCGTTGTTGTCCTCGATGGATTCAATTGAACGAACCTGTTCGTTTTTTGTCGAAAATGACGATTGTGCGAATGGATTGCTTAAAAAATGGTGTTAGCTGTTTTTTGCCTGCAGTTTGTGCCATGTTCAACGTCAGAAATTGTCCACATTTTACACAGCTTTTGAAAGAATGACTCTGTTGCTTGTCGAAACAACTGGGCTCAAAACTCCTGACTGGAAGGACCCTTATTTTGCCAGTCCTGCTCTATGGAGCCGAAAACTGGACGGTAAGCGAAACTGGAGAGCTGATTCTTTGTACCTTGGAAAGAAAAGTTTTACGTCGGATATATGGTCCCGTCTGCGAGGAAGGCGAATGGAGGAGAAGACATAACCGCGAACTCTACGAGCTGTACCAGGATGTGGATGTAGTCCGGAAGGCAACAATCCGTCGACTGCACTGGCTTGGCCACATCGAGAGCATGGACAACAATGCTCCATCAAAGAGGTTCTTCGAATCCGAGCCTTTTGGTTCGAGAAGGAGAGAAAGACCGAATCTCCGGTATAAAGACCAAGTAATCGCTGATGCAAGACAGTTTGGTCTTGATGACTAGAAGCAGCGTGCCCAGGACCGTTAACGATGGAAGGCAGCAAGGGCACTGGGTCGCCGTTCTGATAAATAAGTAAGTACATTTGAGCGCCAAGATCGGACACTTGAACTTCATCCTAATCCAGTCCACCATTGCACCCATTGCTCCACCAACTATTCACGTACTGACCAAAAAAAGCCATCTAAGCTGTTTTTGATATGCCATCACAATGCCACAAAATAATGCATATTTGTATGCTGAATTGAGGCGGACATTGGGTAGATATTATATTCCATTATTATACTACATTACTACACGGGAGTTCGCTAGGAACTCAACGTTGTGTATCTGCTTCTTCGAACGGAAAGGGCTATGCTTCTATGGTTTTCTATGGACTTCCAAAATGTGTTTTGAATGGGACCCGATCAGGTAGGAGACAACTTGGACGAGGTGACTTGACCAAACTCAAATCCGGATTCCGCTTGGGGATGTCTCATGATTAGTTAGCGTCGATGGCGAAGGATCGAGTGACCTGGAAATCTCTCGTGCGCGCTTTGTGTTCGCGATCTCCGTTGAGAGCAGAGCTATTGTATGCAGTTGCCTCCGACAAGCACAACTCTACACGGAGGACTTGTACGATGCGGCGGTACTACCAATGGATAACAACTCGCGCGGTTGAAAGAATGCAATGGAACCTTAGCCAGGACAAGGTGGGAAAAGGGCCACGAGTATGATCTTCGAAGTGGATACACCGCTTACTGGAAAATATTCCCACAATGTACAAGGATGTCCAGGAAGGACGGTGGATAAAGATAGGCCCGACTTATATTTCAGGAAAAAAGGTTACACATGATGGGATACGGATTTGTTGTGGTAATTTGTTTTTTGTGGGATTTCAAACCATAAGTGACCGAGATTCGCATTCAATGCAGATGCTACCTCATACTCCTCTTTCAGCCCATAAAGGCCAATGGCCAGCTTGGTCCTGTTGAACAGCTGTGGCAGGCAAAGATTGAGCCTTTTTCGCTTCTTGGCTTGAATTTCATTCGAATCATGCACAACACCTGTAGCAACCTCTTCGCGAAACACTTCTGGCGACAGCTGTGTATCTTGCTGGTTCTTGGTCTTACGTACTCTTTTGTATAACAGCAAGGTATTGGACATGGCAAGATCAAAGACTTGATAAAGTAGGCACACCTGCCATATTTTGCTTCGTAGTTTAATTCTGCAGCGGCCCATTATACTGTGGACACCGCCCAGACTTGTGACTTGGGCAGCTCACACACAAAACTTGAAGCAAGCGTGATAAATTCATTGTCTTTCCAGGCGACTGTGGATATCTCCGTTCCTTCAATACTGCCAACATACTCAGTCGAGTAGCCGCGTTCTTTTTTAGAGATATTTCTGTCCGTGGGTAGCTTGCAGGCAGTTCGTCGGTAACAAGACTTAACAATGACTTGTTTGTTGATATGCTAGAAGCGACAAAGACGTAAAATAATTATCGAAATAGAAATGGTAATTTTGATTTCGGATGGCGGCCGTGGCATTGTTGATTTCTGCGACGACTCCTACGCACTTGAACTTCTGCGTCTAGTTTCGAATCCTAGTTCGAATCCCGGCCGCCTGTTTGGAATCACTAACAAGGCTTAAAGAGTATAACTGTCTAGAAAAAGCTTCTTAGACTTGGCCGTTCGGAGTCGGCATAAAACCTGTAGGTTCCTTCTACTCGTGAGAGAACAATATCACGCACAACATGAGAGGTTGTTGAGAAGCTAGTCCCTGGCTCTCAATTAGATGCATAAATATAATCGAAAAAACTGCACGTGGACGGATCAATTCAATCCAATTCAATTTATTTGTGCCGGTCTATTTAGTAGAAGTGATGCAGTCCGTTGCTTGATGTCCTTGGGAATGTCTGCTCAGTTAGCAGATTCAATGCGTTGAGGAATTGTTGTGCGGGAGTTGAACTTCTCAGGTCCCTGATAGCCATGTTTGCGTGATTGCCGATGTCGTGTAGTTGGCTCTGGAACAGTGTTACCAAGTATTGTTTTAAGGGGATGGTACGGGCTTCTTCGTAAAGTCTCCTGTTGCTGGGGTACTTCTGTTATAGGCGAGACCGATGCAGCCTTCGGAGCTTTTCGATGCTAGCCTTGGAGATGGATTGGCCGAATAAGCTGCTTGTAGAGTAGCAACTTGGTCTTCTGTCTTAGTCCGTTTTGTGTACGCATGAGCGGGAAGATGCGATAAAATCCAAAACTGTCCTTTTTAAGAGTCAGCTTCGAGTGGTTGTTGAATTTCAATTTCTCGGTGAAGTTGACGCCGAGATACCTCACTTTGCCTATCGGTGTTTTTGTCGCGCCATTGGGAAGTTCAATTTTGATGCTCCGGCATGCCAATACTAATCTGCAACGTGCACGGATCAAAGTGGCACTAAGATCCACACCGTCAGCCGCGCTAGTAATGCTGCTCAATTGATTTCTTTCGACATCCACGCCAAGAGTGTGCAAATTGTGGAGCAGTAACTGCAGGAATGGACATATGTACAGATTACAGAACTAATGTAGACATATAACTCTATATGTCTATATGTTTGGAAGATTTTTCATTAATTCAGTCAATGATCCAGTCAAAGGCTTTCACAATTTACAAGGACCAAGCAAATGTCAGATGGCAAAACTTTGTCGCTTGTTTCTGAGAGCGATAGGTGTCAGTTGCAATCTACTCTGGGTCCTGGGCCACGAGGGAATCCCTGGTAATCATTAAGTTCATAAACTACCTAAAATGGGAAGACACAATATTCCGAAAATTATCCAAATCACGATTACAAGCAGATGCCATTGTCGCCACCAGGCGCAGTTGGATGCGGGACATCGAAATGGCCAGCATTGAGCCAAGAACAAAATTGCTATTAGGAACAAATTGAAAAGACATCAGCCTGTGCATTGTGATAAATCAAAACCTACACTGATTACAGACCCATCTTTTAACGATTTTTGTAGGAGTCTTAGAGATGATGACGAAGAGGAGACGACCCCCATTACCTCCGGCACTTGCAGCAGCTAAAAATATCACTAGGTGGACAATCGTTCAGCTGCCGAGTAGATAAATCAGATTTAAGGATCCGAGACATGGTAAGATGCCCAAGGACTACACAGAACAAACCTCCAAGGAGCTCTACGAAACGAAGCAATGGCGGAAAATGGCAGCCCCCTTTTGAACCGGAAGTGAAGAGCAATGGGCCCTGATTCGGACTGTAAGTAGATCGTGCTCCTGAACACGACAGTCTCTATAACCTAACCTAATCTGTAGAACAGTGCCGTCAATTTCCATGGATTATGTCTTTCCTAACTCCTTTTCTTTTCGCTCATAACTAGCCGTCTCTTTTAAACAAAAACACCCTTCCCTTCTCCTCCACTGTGAGTAACATTCCCGCCCCCCCTCTCCCCCCAACGACGACAATGCCAACTCAATCATTTTATTAAATGCCCCAACAAACTGATGAACTAAAATAACGAAGAAGCATAAGAGATCTAAAATGTCACAACAAGTTTGTCAACTGTCATCGAGGAAGGCACTCACCGAATCCGTGCACATTCCATTCCGGTAATGGAATGCAAGGAGCACCAGCACAGCAGCGCCAGCAAATCCCCTCAGCTCGGCCGATCTGCCATCATCAACCGTCTCGCTTCGCAGATCAAACAACATGCACAGGAAACATTTTCACAATACGCAACAAATTTAAGAACAAATCCTTTCCATTTGCTGACACCGACAAGTACAATGACAACAAGTACGACGAGATTGCTATGGAGAAACTTTTTAATTAAATATAAAACTTGACAGTCCAGTGAGTGGACACACAACGAGGATATTGCACAGCGATGACAATTGCACAGAAACTCCCCCCCCCCCCCCCCCCCCCTCTCCACCCCTTCACCCCAGACACTATGTAAAGTAGAAGTTTTTCGCCGGAATGAGATTCTTCCGTTTCGTCAAACCAGTACCAGCCGCACTTCAGCTAGCCATCCTGGCCATGGACGCATGTAACGGATAGTTCAGGAGAAAAGTCCCAAACAGAAATACATCAATTGCCGAAAAACAAACCACCCCATCGAGCCCCTCCGCCCGGACCCGACGGAGTTGTCAACAGAAAATAAACTTTTCAAAGTTGATCCTTGTGACGGGGAGCACCGTTCGGTTGTCGCGTCTGCTTTTCCTGCCCCAGAGATCAAGAAGTCACAATTTTCCAGCCGTCGGATGAAAGAGAATTTAAAAACAATAAGTGGCACAGGACTAACTTGAAGATATGGGAAATTAGTCAACGGAACTGGGATATGCCCCAGTGGCATCCTGAACATGTGCAAATCATTTAAAGCATCCACTCATTCCACTTGGTCCTTGGCCGGATGCTGGAGGAGCTGGAGCTGTAGCGGGAACCTTCCGGAAGTGAGAACTTCACCATCGTTTGTTTGACGAACAAAAAAGCGAAAACTTTTGCTATAAAGCCGAGCGGGGCGCGGCTGCAGAGGCGCGCCAGAAACAAGTTTCTGAGTTATTAGCATAGTTCTTGGGCGCAGCATGTGTTTGGCGTACGAGCTTAGTTCCTGAATAGATAGTAGTTAGGTGAGCAACGTCTAAATTTTGAAACAAAAACACAAAAAAAAAAGAAATTGTTAAAAGTGACAAAAGTGGAGGGCGGGAGCGTGGATGAAATAAAAATGAAACTTTTCAAAGTTTCCTGCACTTTCCCTGCTCAAAATGATGTCAACGTTAATTTTATATTATCCCAAGGGGGGCGGCTGCTTGGGCTGGGCTGATGGGGTGGGGCAAAGTGAACATTTTGAAATTCTCAAAGTTTTTCATTTTTTTTTGTTCAGTTTTTTATTGAAGTGAATTCTAAATAAGGTCCGTTACAGTTCGTGCAACGAGCACAGGTGAAGTGTATGATGTTTAGAGGTACATCCGATTTTAGTCTCAGCACTTTGAATGGGGCGAAGGTGATTCTTTTGAAAGTTTACCCAAGCTGTGTGCTTGTGTTTTTTTTTTTTTTTAGAAAAGTTTGTGCAACTTGAGGAGGCAATGATCGCTGCATTTTTTTTTGTTGGTCGTCTCGTTTAACCCAGTTATGACATGGGTTTCTGTTTTATGCTGAAGCAGTAGCCCTGTAAGGGCATGGAGGTGTTGGGGGTAAATTCAAATTAGTGCATCAAAAAAAGGTTCAAAGGGGCACTCTACAGAATGGAGAGTACTAGTTCGGACGATACGTTCGCAGGGTTTTATTTGTGGAGCGAAATCAGTATTTTTGTTCATATTTTGTCTAGATAAGCGGGTAGCTTCAATGTCGAGGAGAAGGACTCTAGCACGGCGTCAGTACAGCGGTTCTTGTCCCCTTCCTCGTATACCACACACTTGAAAGCAAAATACGTGTTCGTGTCTGTACCTGGCGAAGATAGAAGAGAGAAGAAAGGATAGAAAGATATAGAAAGTCCAATACCCTAATACAGACCACCGACGCACAGTGGTCCCGTTGTATGGGAGAGGCGGAAATAAATCTGTAACTTTTGAACCCGTTGACCGATCTTAACGAAATTCGGGGCATAGTACAAGTGCCTCGAGATCCAAAAACAATGGACCTAGCTATAGGATTAAAGGAGAATCTCTAATTTAAAAAATTAAAAAGCTCATGTTTTCGGGTTTATTGCATAAAAAAATTAATTTATTACTGTCAATCATTCAAAATTGCTGAAATTGAACTGCAATATTTAAAGTACTTTCGTTATCTACTTAAACAAAATTTCATCTTCTCCGTTCATATCTTTAAAATATTAGTTATTATGGTTAAATATTAAAGGCCGATGTTGATTTTGAATAAAACACAAATTATTTAGGAAATTATTGTCATTTCTTTTTATTATGATAATATTGGTATGGTTCAATTATGTATGAAATAACATATCGGCACAAATGGCCGCCGTGACCTAGCCGGCACACCTGCACCCGATGGTCAAAATTTTCGATGACGCTGAAGCATAATTGAGGTTCTATGCCGTTAATGTGCCGAATTATCTCATCCTTTAGCTCTTGAATTGTTGCTGGCTTATTGCCGTACACCTCTGCTTTCAAATAACCCCAAAGACAAAAAATCCAACTGTGCCAAATCACATGATCTTGGCGGCCAATTGACATCGCCACCACGTGAGATAACACGGCCATTGAATTTGTCACGCAAAATAGCCATTGTTTCGTTAGCTGTGTGGCAAGTGGCACCGTCCTGTTGAGACCACATATCGTCCACATTCATATCTTCCAATTCGGGCCATAAAAAGTTCGTTATCATTTCACGATAGCGAACAACATTCACAGTAACGGCCTGATGATGCCGCCAGCCCATAAACCGCACCAAACAGTCACTCTTTGTGGGTGCATTGGTTTTTCGACAATCACTCTTGGATTATCATTCGCCCAAATGCGGCAATTCTGCTTATTGACGAATCTGCTGAGGTGAAAATGTGCGTCATCACTGAAGATGATTTTCTTCGAAAATTGATCATCCACTGTTGCCATTTCTTGCCACCATTCTGACCATTGACGACGCTTGAAATGGTCAAGAGGCTTTAGTTCTTGAGTCAATTGCACCTTGTAAGCGTGTAAATGCAAGTCTTTATGCATAATGTTCATCAACGACGAGCGTGAGAAGTGCAATTGTTGGGCACGACGACGAGTTGAGGTGGACGGCTCTTCAGCCACACTATCGCCAAAAGCTTTCTGCAGTACGAGCTGTACGAGCATACACTGGTGTTTTCCCATCTCCTTGCTCAAATTTTTGCACGATTGTACGCACATTTGGACGATTAAATTGACCGAAAAAATCAGGAAGTGCACGATATGCATTTTGATTTGAACGCCCATTTTCATAATAAGCCTGAATAACTTTAACGCGTTGCTCGATTGTGTACCTTTCCATTGTTCAAATTGAGTTAGTCTGAAATTGAGAAATGTCAAATGAAATGCAAAAAAAAGCTTGACGTTTAGGTGTGGTTCACATTCAACATCGGCCCTTAAAATTTAACCACCAGTAAACCCAAGTTCCAAGTCAGATATCAATTTTATCGGCAATAACACCCTAATTTTCCTTTCTTATGGTCATTGCAACATGTGATCCGGTCATGTAATTTGTGACCGCGCAAAATATAACAGAAGAGCAATAACAGAAAGCCTTTTGATTACAATTTTATGACCTAAAGTATTCTAACTCAGAATAACAAGACCTTCCTCTGCCTCTCACATTGCATTTGTACAAGAGAAATCGTTTGAAAATGCAGAAAAATGCACGACATTGCTCCACTTAAACGCCTCGTTCTGGAGATTTTGGCAGAACCCCGTTATAGTTAGTGCACCGTCGATAGAGAATACTTCTAGCTTTCAGAAAATGTTCGAAAAAAAGTAGGTCTCCCGCCAAAGAATCTTAAATCTTTTTTGTTACAGCCCATCAAACATTGAAATACCCCCACCTTGCCTTGCCTTAATTTAAAGCCTCGTCTAGAAAATTGGAAAGCAAAATGAAGAAAAACTATTGATGCAGTTTGAAAGCTAAATGTATGTCCTTTAAAACAAATACAACATTTGGTTCCAAAGTACATAATTTCTTGGAATTATGCAACATCAAATTTTCTTAAAGAAATATGTAAATTTTTGTAAATTTCGGTATCACGAAACGGATTATCAAAAGTCACCAAATTTTTGGTTTTCTAGGTTCTCATAGTTGTAGAATCAAAAAACATTTGGCCGAGAAAAATATGAAACTTTGGGTACTTTTTTCTACTTCGGGACCACTGTGCGACGGCAAGCTAAATATAGGAAAAAGAGCCGAGATATGAAAGGTGTTCATTGCCTGTGCCTTTATCGCCAAAACCATACCGAAAGATGACTCGCGGAGCAAAGCTACTACAACAAAGCTAACCTACCTAACCTTCTATCCAAATCTAACCTAAACATTAACTGGGCCCTAATTCGAGTCAACACTGTCGATTTTGGTGGCAATTTCGATGTCGTCGGATGCACTCCAAATGTATTTTATTCGATTAATAGTCACTAGAGAACCTACCGAAAACTGTACAGAAGTCGTGGGTAGCTTAGTTGGGCCGCTGGAGGCAGTTAGAAGTTGAACCAGGAACCAGGACCCACGAACCAGGAACCAGGAACTTTCTGCCATGTGATGATACAATCATGTGATACTAAGTAACTACGGATGTACTAATTGTATCCGCTGAAATTTGAGAGCTCGTTTTCCAACGTTCAAGGAATATGTTTTATTTACTCATGGTGTAGCCAACCCCATGGTCTAACATCAGATCAATAGTCATTTGAGAAAAGTCAGCGCGAAATATCAGTTCCAAGCCGACGAACTGGCCAAGCAAGGAGCTTCCAGCATCGCCCCCACTGAGTTGGTAAGCCCCTCAATCAAACACCTCAAATACAACATCTATCGACACTTCCTGTCCTTATATCGCTTTCGGCAAACCTCTCTGAGATCGCTAACCAAAACATATGTCACATAATCAGTTTCCTAAACTCCACAAAGAAACCAGGACTTCCTGGTTCAACTCCAACAGTGGCCCAACTAGGCTGCCTACGACTTCTGTATACACATTCTGAAAGAAATTGATAAAAATTGCTCGTCGCTAACATTTCCTGTAAGTGCTCGAGTTCAGAAATGTCAGCTTGTTCCAAAGAAGGAAAGCAGTGATCCACACTCACATCCGCATGATCAGCTTACGCTCGTTCGTTCGTTCTTCCCATGTAGGCCATTGCCCTGAAAAAATCGAATCCCAAAGAAACTTCTCCAAACTATTCAAATCACAGCCAAGACATGGAACACCGTTTGGGGGCAGGGAGGGACGTTGATCGTTCTAAGCGCAAAACAATACAAAGCGCCAAGGAGCGGTGAAACCATTTTGAAGTGCATTCCTCTTAAATGTAGTCGCATTTGCCTAAGTCAAAGTTCATTTGACGCAACACAATGGAACTGCCACTACATCCTGTGCGGTTGGGTACACCACAGCCACACCCACCCACCCGTGGCCGCCCCTTCTGCGAGGACACTAAGTGCAACAATTTTCAAGAGTCCACGCCTCGAATAATAATTAAGTCAGGACGATGAATAAAAATGCATTTGGCTTTCACCTCTTCAGCGTTTTGCAAAACCGACAAAAAGTGCAAAACAACTGAAAACCCCAACTCACCCACCCAGAGAGGTCTTTTCAGCTGAGGGCTGCTCTTCTGTCAGACCCAGCCTTCTCAGCAGCGATGCTGCTTTGTCACAATAAATGCATGCGGATGGAGCATTCCGATACATAGTTGCGATTTAAGGGTTTTTGGTGCTTTGTGCTGTTGCCTCCTAATGGGACCGTTGTGCTTCCCATTGCACTCCGTGCTTAACTGCAGCACCGTATCGCTTTGAATGCTGTTTTCACGCTCCTTCGTCCTCTTAATGCATTCAACTGCTGCGAAGGGTAGCGCAGGAAGCGCACCCTGCATTCGAAATACATATTTCTACTCTGACCAAAAATACAAAAAACAACCCACGTTCCTGGTGGGTGCCTGGTTAGAGGGCGCGTCCGCCCGCCCGCCGCTGTAGAACTATACAAATTCAATTCCATGGCCAAGTAGTTCTCAAGAGTAATTTATATAAAATACGAGCTCGGCGGGCCATGTGCATGTGGGCGGCAGATAAATAGCATCAGTTCGCCCCGGAACGAGGACGAGTGTGGCACCGCAGCTATTTATGCATGGGAACGCCATGAATTGTTCGGAATTGATGGTCTAATTATTTCAGCTGGAAAGTGTGGTGTTACAGATATATTTTATTTTACGACTGAGCATGGTTCGCTGCGAGAATGTGTCTTGTCGGCGAACGTACGGATGCGTATCGCCGCCGATCGGATGAGTGTTTGACAGTCGGTGCGATGATGATTAGTAAGGGCTTTGCTGGAGTGCAAATAGGGATCCTTGCAGCTGAGTGGAGTGAAATCTAATTAAGCTCTTGTGGTTGCGCTTTTTTTTTCTTTTTTGTTGCCGGTGAAAGGTTCGTTAGCGACTTTGCGCGATGAGAGCTGTGCTTGAGGGGTTTAATTATTCCATTCGATACGAAAGGAGTTCATAATTAGAATTGCGGTGATTTTAAAAGGTTCAATCCGCGGAAAGCTATTTGTTCAGGCGTCATGCGAGGGCATAGTCATTGTGTAAATAAAGTGTTTTTTTTTGAAAAACTTTTGTGATGAGTTACAAATTGTTCGTGTAGAGCGGGATCAATTGAGGTACAGTCATGTATTGAGGTCTCTGCCTTCCCAAAGGTAGGACGTGCTCTGACCACGACAACGGCCATTGCTCTGCTGCGTGGATCATAGAGGAGCTCATATACACGTCACGTAATGGCTACAAATTGTGAAACAAACTATTCGAAATGTCCTCCATTTGCTTTGAAGTACGGCGAAATCGGTCTGGCCACTCATCAATTGGAGTTGGTTTATGTGGCTATCAGATTTGGCTGAAACCAAGTAGCTCCGTTTTTACACCACACCTTGTAGACCTGGGTTAGCTAAATCCAGCCTGTGGAGTCTAGGAATTTGATTATGTTCGATCTCGGAGAGGTCGCTAAGGAAGGGTGTATATACGCGATAAATCTTTGTTTGGCTAGAGCCGAACAGAGTCACAGAGAACGTGAGGCAGACTTTCCTCTGAGTGGGTGTCGAGGCAACTGAATGGAGAGGCCGACAGTGTGGGTTGAACGGTATTCCGAGTTTAGCGGATGCCTATGAGCCAGTGTCCCGTGCTTACAGCCACGACTCCAGCTAATTCGGAGCGATTTCTTTTCAGTCTGTAGGAGGACCAGGTTTTCCTCGAGAATTTGTACGTGGATGACCTATTCCACCTTCTACTAGCTAAGGACAGGGAGTGTTGATAGATGGTGTATTTGAGGTGGTTGATTGAGGGGACTACCAACTCAGGGGGACGTTGCCGGAAGCTCCTTACTTGGCCAGTTCGTTGGCAATCTCATCCCTCTATGTAGCTGTGCCCTGGAACCCAGAGGACAGTGATACTGCACCTGCTACTGACCTGTTTGAGTTCCTCCTTGAATAGTGGATGTGTTTAAGCAGCACTTCCAACAACTGCTTAGTGGGCCTGACCAGGAGAGAGTGATAGGGAATCAAGAAATCCCAACTCCAGTCGATGAAGTAGCTTTGAAGAAGTCGACACAGCCATTAAAAGGCTGAAGAACAGCAAAGCCGCAGGCTCCGATGGCCTACCATCAGAGCTCTTCAAGGCGGGTGGCGATGTTCTGGTGGGGAGCATGCACCAGATCATCTGCAGAATTTGGGAAGACGAAAGCATATCTGACAACTGGAATATCAGCTCCATATGCCCCATCCACAAAAAAAGGGGATCTTAGCTCTTGCAACAACTATAGAGGTATATCCCGGCTCAAAGTCGCCTACAGGATCCTGTCCAGTGTACTGTGTGAACGTCTAAAGCGAACCAGTGCGGCTTCCGGCCCGGCAAATCGACTATAAACCAAATCTTCACACTCAGACAAATCGTGGAGAAGACCAGTGAGTTCCAAATCGATACGCACCCCATTTTCATCGATTTCAAAGCCACACGCGACAGCATTCCGAGCCGTTTGAAACTTGCACTGGATTTAGGCAAGGCTAAGCGCTGTCGTGTGATTTCTTCAATCTGCTACTGAAGAAGATAGTGCGGAGGGCAGCTGTAAACACGGAAGGCACTATCTTCTACAAGTCGGTCCAACTGTTGGGGCACGCAGATGACATCGACATCGTTGCGCGTTCTCAACGTGCCGTAGTGGAGGCTTTTACGGCGATTGAAGAACAGGCGAAACGAACTGGTCTCAAGGTCAATGAGGACAAAACGAAATATATGCTGTCGACCAAAAAACGTTCCGTCTCACACCACCTTGGACAAAATTTCACGATCGCCAGCTACAATTTCGAGGTAGTAAAGGAGTTTGTCTACCTCGGGGGAAAAGTGAACTCCACAAACGACACAGTGGAGATCCGTCGTAGAATCGCCCTTGGCAACCGGTGCTACTTCGGTTTGTCAAACCAACTGGGCGCAAGACTCCTGACTGGAAGGACCCTTATTTTGCCAGTCCTGCTCTATGGAGCCGAAAGCTGGACGCTAAGCAAAACTGCAGAGCTGCTTCTTGGTACGACGGATATATGGTCCCTTCTGCGAGGAAGGCGAATGGAGAAGAAGACATAACCGCGAACTCTACGAGCTGTACCAAGACGTGGATGTAGTCCGGAAGGCAAAAATCCGTCGACTGCACTGGCTCGGCCACATCGAGCGCATGGCCATCAATGCTCCAGCAAAGAGGGTCTTTGAATCCCAGCCTCCTGGTTCGAGAAGGAGATGAAGATCGAATCTCCGGTATAAGGACCAAGTAATCGCGGATGCAAGACCATTTGGTCTTGATGACTAGAAGCAGCGTGCACAGGACCGTCAACGATGGAATGCAGCAAATGCCCAGGTTCGGACCTTCCATGGGTGGCCGGCCTGATAAGTAAGTAAGTAAGTATAATGAGGAGATGGCACTTATGGCTGCTTGGCTGTCGCTGCGACTCTACACCATAAGGGCAGGTACTGAGGAGTTTACACGCTTCTCTGATCGCTAGTACTTCAGCCTGCGATCTGGGAGGTGTTAAGAATTGGAGATATTGAAATCCGCCAAGAAGACTGCTGACCCTACACCGTGGTCTACCTTAGATCCGTCTGTGTATATCAGATATTGGTATTCTGAGGCGAGTGATTGGGTTTTTCCAGTCCTCTCTGAATGAAAATCGGCATTGTGCCGGGTTGCCGAAGTCTATTGTGGATGTAGGGAGCTGGGATTAAGTGCAGGCCAGGAGTTACAGAGCTCTGCTATGGCCATACGGCTCGCTGACCAAGCTTCCGCTTCTCTAAGTCTGATGGCGCTGCGCGTGACTACATACTTGATGTAAAGGTCCAGTGGGAGGAGGTGTAAGAGCAAGTTCAGTGCTTCAGCGCGGCATGATCTCATCGGCCCGGAAGTTCCGACTCCAGCCGATCTCTGGACTGTGTTGAGTTTGTTTAAGTTGTATGTTTTGCTTAGGGCGGGCCATCAATTTGGTGAGCTGTAGGTGAGAATGGGACGGACAACAGCTGTGTACATCCAATGGGTCAGTTCAATTCGTCATAGAATACAGGACGTCATAGAATACATGCAACTGCCACGGTGGATAATACATTTACGCTGGTATCCATGATTCAATCCTGGACACACCAACCTTCATTTCACGGCACCACCTCTTCCCATTCACTGAAAATCTGCAGAAAGTACAACTGTTAAGAAAAAACCCACTACACTTGAGTAAAAATAAGTGATTTATGCAGAAACCAAGCGCACGTCAACCCTGAATTGTAAGATGGCTCCTTCTTCGGCACTCCTTCCTTGCACGACAGCCCACTCAACACATCAACATCCCTTGTCCGCGTACAAAATTGAGTGCACGCAGTGCTCATCCCTGAAGTAAATGTTATTCCAAAACACGCAATCATCCACCTCAGCGGTTGCCTTTATCCAAATCGATGGCATCGCTGGCGCACTAATCCGCTGTCAAAATCTCAAAATGCCAACATAGACCGTCATGAGATCAATGCAGACTTTATCATCCGCCAAAATTCCGGCGACAAACAATGCATATTCATCGTGTGACTGCCAACTATCCGTAACCACGGGCGAAATTCTCTTCGAAAATACGAGTAAACAAGTCACATTCGCAGGACTACGAACGCCGCCGCCCATTTCCACGTATGACAACTGCATCCCCGACCGCTTCGGCATTCGTAGACAGACTATGGCCGGCGGGAGCCACGGAATTATTTGCCAGAGAATTTGTTATGCAAATATTGTTGGAATATTTTCACTTCACAGACAGCCGCGAGCGGGTCCAGCGTCAGGAGACAATTTTGGAATAGTTTGGCGGTTTCGAACTACGGAGACCGATCGCTCCACCGAGGAACGACACGGACGCCACTAGAAGTCCTTGTGCGGACGGATACACATAAGAGCACGCGTTGAAATAGTTGCTTCAGCACGCCCACGTAGTGAAGGTGTCTGAAAGCGTCCCAGAGGGCTGCTGTCAGGGGTCGGTGGAAGTCTGATGACGGTTCATTGTTCAAATTGTCGTCGCTGGTGTGAGTGGCATAATTCCAGGATACGTTTGTGCCGGACCAGTGTGCGCGGGTTTATGGGACAACAAGCCCAAGAGAGATCCCGTTGATGAATGCGAAGTGAGGAGCAATTTCGTGACGACGCGACGGATGTGTACTTTTAAGGGTCCCTTCACCTGCTCGACGTTTTATGTGTCAATGTTTGCTTAACTACGAGTGTGGCACACATACATTTTTTTTCTCTGCAGTCCGGTGCACCTAACGACTGGCTGGGTATGAGGGGGAGCTCTCGGTTTTATCTCTTTGTTGTAATTACTTCACTTCTTGGGTGGGTGGGGGTTTCGTGAAGTGTTTTAATCACATGCCTCCACTGGAAGCCATTAACGGAGAAACTACTCAATTTGGAGTTTATGATCAATTTAAGGGGAGCAGCTTTAACGCTGTCAGATTAGATGGATCCCTCTTCATCATCACAGTGCTACGAGTGTAAGACTTTAATGCATGTGTTGTTGCCGGCACGTGGTACTGTGTGTTGGGGGAGGACGAGCTGCTGCTATGACATGTTGGGGTACTTTAAGGTGACTCGCACTAATCAATGGCAGCTCATGAAGACAAGTGCATGACTGTTTGTCCAAGGAGTGTAGTTAAGTTAAGAACAAAGCATACAATAGTCTCGCTTTTGAAGACCCTCTTATGTGGATCATTGGTTTCCATGCGCTCGATGTGGCAAAAGCCAGTGCAGTCGATGGATTTTTGGCATCCCCACTGTCAATCTACATCTTGGTACAGCTAGAGACCATCTGTTTACCGCTTTTAAAGTCGCATTTGGCAGCATTTATGGAGACCAGCTGTATGGAGCCCTGTCTAGTTTTGGCATCCTTGTCAAATTCATCCGTCTGTGCAGGATGACAATGATTAAGTCCAGCTGCTCCATCACCGACCTTGATGGTGACCTAACCTCAACGACATCGAATGAGATTATACATAAGACAATGTATTGTTGTATGCCGCTGAATCGACCTAGTCAAAAAAAAACTGCGCAACACTCGCTTAAAATGGATAGGACTTCCAGAGCAAAGGGACACCATGGCTCCGGCCATCCGAATTCTCCGAATTCAACCCAAATTGGAACGCAATTGAGGTAGATCTTGTCTTAGGTGGCACGCACAAGTTGAAGGGGACATCAAATAGGCTTGTTAGTTGAGGCCCGGGTTCACCCCGATCTGAAGCGTGCCCAAAGTTAGAAGTAAGTAAGTGTGTTGCTCGGGGCGTACATTTTTTGTCTTCAGGCAGAATAAGCGATGTTTCTAACACAGATAGCATATTCAATCGCATTAGAGTTCAGTGCTACAGTCGGCAAATGTTCTTATCAGAATTCAGCTCTAGTACAATTTTAAGGCGTTAGAAATAGTCCACAAAATTTGATCGGCAACTTTATTTCAGCAACTGAATCTTTAACCATTCCAAGAAAAGAAAGTTGAACATCAACATCATCATACAACCGTCATCATTAATGAACATTTAGAAATAATATCGGACCGAAAGTAGACTCTTGTGGTACGCCATTTCGAGCATGGAAAAAATTCGAAATTCGAACCTTAGCACGAGCATGGTAAAAAGCAATGAAAATGCTTGGTGCAACAGAACATTTGAATGCTTTTCACTCATGCTTGTCATCAGCCAATGGATCTTTGTGCGTTGTTAAATAGCTTTCACTACACTTGTTTAGACCTCCAGCTGCACTTCTCTAGATTTACTGACAATGTCTATATGATATTTCTGGCTATTAAAAGCTTCGCTTTCGTTCTTCGGTATCGGCGTAAAACTGTATGCCTTGCCCGTTCGTGAGTCAGTCCGAACACGAGTGTATGCTGAATGCGGACTATATTATGAACAAAAAATAGCGATCTGTTGACAAGATTGAATCTACGCTGTTTCAGATCAGAATGGCCCCATCAAATAACGCCTAGTCGATTTTCGTACTTATTCGTTTTTGTCGCCGAGTGTAGTTACGAGTTGGCGTAGTAAAACTATGAATGTATATAAATAAAACCTTAAGACCTTAGACCCATCAGTCTTTCCTCTTTTCTCCTGAAAACCTTGAGGAAACTAATATATCAATATATCAGGTAAACTATTCCAATGGGCAGACTCTCATCTGCTCAAAATTCCTACGATAAGGGTAAATCTGTAGAGCTGTCTCTTTGATAGGAACCAAGGAGTATAAGCAATAAACACTTGTGACATTCCTTCACATCGAAGGTGCATTCAACAATATCGAATCAAAGGCAATTTCACTCACGCTTGTAGGATGGGTGTCCCATATAATGAATTCTGCAGAAGCTGCGTGGATGAAGAGGAGGTAGAAACCACAGATCATCTATTCTGCTCGTTCCTTCACTTGATAATGATAATAAGCGGCGCTACAGCCCGTAGAGGGCAAGAGCCTAGCTTCTCAGCAACCACTTGTGCTGTGCATGCTATTGTTCCCTCACGAGTGGAAGGAGGATCTACAGTTTTATGCCGAATCCGAACGGCCAAGTTTGAGAAGCTTTTATTTTTAGACAGTTATACTCTTTGAGCGTTGTCAGTGACTCGAGGTGAGGCCGAGAAAATTATATTTTGTCGTATTGGGTATCGAACGCAGACACCGAGGTTCAAGTCCGCCGGAGTCGGCTCATAGACACACAACGCTACGGCCACGGTTGCTACACTTAAAGGTATACTATTTCAATAGGTTCAACGAGCTAAATGGTGCCAGTATAGTCCTGCTAAATCGCTTCACTACAAGCAGCAACTTGTGCCAAAGTTAGGAGATGTTAACCCTCGTGGTATCATAATAGGCCTACTTTGGCCTAAATGTGACTTCCCTCTGCAGTCAGCCACTTCAACCTAATTTAACCTACTTCGTTGTACATATAGTACATGTGCTTTCCTAAAACGTTTTGGCTGTGTAACATCAAAGCACCAGAGCGACAGGGTCGCGTAAACGACTACATTTTTCCTTTTCAACTGAAATTGACTCTTGTTGATTTGACTTTTGTCCAACATTTGGACGCCTGTGTTTCTAAAGTTCTTTAAATTCTGGAATATGTGTGTTTGCTGCCCCCAAGCTGAAAAAATGTTGTGGAACACTTAAAACGCTTGCATTTGCAGAGTAAAAACTGTCCAGCAAATATGTACTCTTGCTTGTGGAATCGGAAGAAGATCGTGCACTGTCCACAGCGAAACTAACAAAACACAACCAAAGTAAATATGCGACACTCTGCAAGTAAGAAGAGGGCTATAATCTACCCGTTTAGTCTTCTTAACTCAGTACTAAAACCACGATCGCTTAGCTTCAATGCCAACAGACCACTCTTTAGACCATTCTGCGTAAATTCAATCCACACTTCTTAAACTGATGTCGTCGACTTGAGTCGTTTAACTTTAATTCATTCCCCATCTTAAACTGCTGTTGAGTCGGTATCAGTAAACAAAATCGAATGCTCGATCTGGATACGGTATTAGAGTGGGCGGACATGTGGGCAATTATGTGCACCATAAAGCAGACAAAACGCTTAGAAGTCAAAGCGCATGATCTTTTTTAACGACCGTCCGCCTGATCTCTGATCACTGCTTCTCTCTTTTTTTTTCCCACTCTTTCCCTGTCTTTACAAAATGTAAATGTGAATACGCCGTGTGTCTAAACTCTCGTCCAGCGTGTCTGGCGAATGCTCGGAACAAGCCAACAATCTGACGGTGTGCGCCGATGATCAGGCACACTTTACACGCAGAATCTGATAAGACCGCCGCACTGCAGCCCAATTCATCACGTATCACCGAGACATCTCAAACTGCTCCATTCACCGAAGTGGACTCATGATTAATGATGTTCCAGTAGCATTTGGATGTCAACTTCCTGGCGAACATAGGTGCCCCCCCGATGTAATAAAGATAAAGCTTACCAGCTCAACATTCGTCCCTTCGATGGGGCAACAGAGGGCAACTATACAAAAAAGAACGAGGTAAGGTAACACTTTCATTCTTCAGTTCCGAGGAGAAGCGTATGCAAATTTATGCGATATCCGCGACGAACAAATTTAAAGCGATTGTTTGGAAAAATTTGTGTTCTCATAGATACATAAATATTCTTATCTAATTGACGCGTTTATGGCGTATCGTTAAATTGTTTAATTTACATTTCAAGCCCAGCTGCAGACGGTCAACGAACCGACAGCGTGTTACGTAATCCGAGACATTCTTCGTCTCTCTCGTAGCACCGTCTTCTGCACACCATTGTCCATCGTGAATTCTTGACTAAACGGCGGCGATGATTTGGAGAATGCGAGACACAGATTGGCAGCTGGACTTGGTTTATTCTTTGAAAGACCTTGTGCAAAGGATGAATGTGCTTCCTTGAGATTCGTTCGAGTTCAAAAGAAATAATTATAAACTTTATTCAAGTGGTTTTGATGCCCTTGATACATTTGGAAGTTTATATCGTGAATGGCTACGTGCAGATACTGCTTAGACACCTACACAGGCACTGAATTGAACACTAGCTCAAAATGTTGCAAATACCAACGCGAACGAGAAGAAATTCCATTGAATTTGTCACAGATTCTTACGTCTCATTAAGATGTTGATGATTGATTGCCGTTTGATGTCAACAATAGGCTTCACTTTGATGTCAATTATGTCAATTCTATTGTTACTTGCAGAGAAGATGTTGAGGTTGTTGCTCGGCCAATCCTGACTTTTCTACTTCCGTGGATGCACTCATTTCGTGTGCACTGTTTTCTCTGCTGTAATTATAGCTTTTGGGCTGGTCACTAGCCCTTGTGCAGAAGGAGTCGTTTCAGATAAGACAATTATCGACGACTTTTCGAAACATATCGATCAATAATTCGGCCATAACTTGAAGACTATTCGTATTTAAAGCGTCAAGCCCTACAAAATCGGTAGAGAGTTCATATCGCTAAAACGCCAAATAAGTCGCCTGGCAAATGTCTTCTTAGAATGAAGTGGTCATGGGAAGTGACGATATCTTGTTGAAACTCGGTGTCTTCCACATCCACATCCTCGATTTAATCTTAGAAGGGGTCGATGCTCAAAAAAGGAGACCCCTTCAACTGCGCCAACTACCGATGAATAAGTCTCCTAAACATCGCCTACAAGATCTTCTCTGCCGTTTTGTGCGAGCGCCTGAAACCATTCGTGAATAACCTGATAAAGACCTAATCAGTGCGGTTTCAGACCGGGGAAGTCCACCATCGACCAAATTTTCACACTACGGCAGATCTTGGAAAAAACCCAAGAGATGCAAATCGACACCCAGCACCTATTCGTCGATTTCAAGACAGCGTGCATAGAGACAAGCTATACACCGCCATGTCTAGGTTTGACATTCCTGCCAAACTCGTCCGGTTGTGCAGGATGACAATGGAGAACTCTCGCTGCTCCATCAAGGTCGGTAACTAACTCACCGAGACCTTCAATGTCAAAAAAGGTTTTAGACAAGGCGACGATCGTGCCAAGCTCAAGCGCCATCACTAAAGGCACGATCTTCCAGAAGTCCGTACGATTGCTAGAATACGCGGACGACATTGACGTGATTGGTCGAACACAGTGAGCCGTCAATGAAGCGTTTGCTGGTATTGAAACGGGGTCTGCAAAAATGGGTTTAACAGTGAATGAGGGAAAAAACGAAGTACATGCTGTCATCGAGAAAGGACGCACAACATCGAACGTCACAGTAGGCAGCTTTTACCGAGATTAAACGCAGAATAACTCTTGCCAACCGCTGTTTCTTTGGGCTCAAGAGGCAATTGAGTAGTAGAGCTCTCTCTCGAAGGACCAAGCTAACACTACATAAGACCCTTATCATCCCTGTCCTGCTCTATGGCGCAGAAGCCTGGACAGTCTCAAGAGCAGATGAAGAAGTGCTTGGTCGTTTCGAGCGAAAAATTCTGCTTTCCATCTTTGGTCCTGTTTGCGTTGATGGTTTATGGAGAAGAAGATACAACCATGAACTGTGCGGGCCTCTACGGATTCAGCGCCTAAGATGGCTAGGCCATGTAGAGCGCATGGACAACACTGCTCCATCCCGAAGAGTCTTCGACTGCGTACCAGTGGGACAACGCAATAGAGGAAACCGATGGCGCCAACAAGTGCAGAAGGACCTCAACAAAATTGATGCGCGAAATTGGAGACAGCTGGCTAAAGATCGTGCCAGCTGGAGAAGCTTGTTGACTGAGGCCCAGGTCCACGCCGGACTGAAGTGCCACTAGAAGAAGGGGTGGTGTCTTTCCAAAGACCACAATATTCCTATCTCTTCGAAGCTACCTGATCACTGTAGCATTTTCATTGTGATTATAAGGGCATCACCATGGCTCAAAAGGGATATCACCATCTGTTCGGAAATTCAGGCGCAATTAAGTCCTTGGACAATATCATGTTCAACTCAAAAACATCCCATAATTGCAGGCTGTTCCTTAACGAGATTGCAAATCATTTCAATATACACCTCAAGTGGGTGCCGGGACACTGTGACATACCAGGCAACTGCACAGCCGATAAACTCGGTAGGTATGGCACAATCTCTTCCCTAGCACCAGGAGGAGATTCACCTTCTATGACGATCACTGCAACCTACCATCTTCTTAAGATCAACAGAATTAGAACAACCAACCACAAGAGGCTAGAAGGCACTATCTGCTTTAAAACAAAGAAGACATGGCCTGCACTAACTCTTAAGCAATCACTCTGTCTGCTCAGGCTAAGCAGACCTCATAACCGAGTCATAACCGGACACAATTGCCATTCATGCCCGCGGGACTGGTGTGCCATGCAATGATTTCCGCAGAAGCTGCAGGACATGGAAACCACAAATCACCTACTCTGCTGTTGTAGCACTCTGGGAAGTCGTAGGTACACCTAGGGGCCTACTACTTCGATAAGCTCAACGAGTTAAACAGCGCCAGCATAGGCCAACTAAATCACTTCATTGCAAGCACCAACTGGTTCCAATATTAGCAGAAGTGAATCTGCGTGGTATCTTAATGGGCCTCCCTTGACTAAGTGTGTCTTTGTCTTTACTGGGCTAGGGCCTCACAGAATCCCAGCACGTGTTCTAGATCAGAGACCATCTTCATATCGCTAGTTTCCTCAAGTGCTCCCTGAGTTTACAGTGTCCTGTTAGGAAGCCTGTTAGGATACGGAGGTTATTCCTGTTCATTCTGATACATGCCTCAAACCTGTTTCGGTTATACTGACCTAAGAGTTTCTTAGCCACGGGCTTTGTTCCAGATTTCTGTTCCGTTCCTTCCTTCTAGTCTGAGGTGATTTGTGAAGGGTTCTGGCGCTTCTTTCCTAGATAGAGAGTCCGCCATGAAATGCCTTATATCGCCGGATAACCAGGTATTTAGCAGAGTTTTACTTTGCTTCCCCCACTCAGCTCTTTAAGCTTCTGTAGGCATTCCCACACGAGCTTGGATTTGATGATGTTGGAATCTAGTGTGAAAGTCTCTGACTGGCTAGTCGACGTTAGTATAGTTCCTATCAACATTGATTTGAATGCATCTGTCTATGGCTTGAAAGATGCTGGTGCGTGTACCCGATGTACTCAGTCCTGTGTCCAAACACCGCTGACCCAATTCATTCATCAGTTCTTGATCCGAACTTATAGTACTGCTGATCAGTGTGTGGTCTATGGATTCACTGCTCCAGAGCTGAGCTTAACAGTGACATTCTTTTGGAGATTGAATTTCCTAATCACATACATCATCCTTCAGAAGTGGATGAGTGTCAGCTTTTTGACTTGTCTTTTCCTATCCCTCCTTTTGGTCACACGTTTAACAGAAGAAGGACCAATGGCACCACCAATCGTCTTTCGAAAGTTACAAGTAGGCTTTAGGTTCCCCTTGTGCGACAAGTTTCTTCTGTAACGCATCCAGCGAGGGAAAAATTGGCTTCATCGAATGGAAGAAACGGACATCACAGCAACACTGGAGTTTAACCGAGTTGTTTGTGACAACATAACAAGACCACAGATAGTCCTGGCGCGCTGAAGCTAAAAAGGGTCGACATTCTCGGCGGAATACACAGAAGACCCGACCGCAGAAACATGTTGGTTCTTGACCCGAACTGTGAAGAAGACCGAATTAGCTAAGTTCAGTCAGATAATCAAAATAATTCATGTTCAATCGCAAGGAAGTGTACTAAAATCATTGTTCTTCCTCAGCTTATCTCCGCACAAGAACTTCCAGAAGCCCCATCCCACCAGCGAAGACGATAACAAAACCGGAAAAAGAAACAATGAAGCATCATCGTCTCCAACCCCCCCCCTCCACCAAGTAGGTCAGTGGGTTAGTTAGGCTTACACTTCCGGTTGCAATTTGCATCCGAGACGATGCTTCTAATTGCTTCCGTCCCACGATGTGCCAGAGGAAGCAATTTACGGATAAAGTGAATCCTCAAAATTGCATTCAACCCCAATTAGACCGACTTACGTAGAATCGGGAATCAATTTCAAACTTTTGTCTCGCCCACACTCATTCAACCAAAACCCCCCCCCCCCCCCCTCTCCATCCACTCACAGGGATGGCCGGGCTGCTCTCGATGGTGAATCCTTGAACGTTCAAGCGCCGAGTTCAACACATGAATCTTATAATCTCATCGTGCACGAGGATATGACGCTGTCTCCTGAGAGTCTCTGGTTGATGACCGCGTCATCGTTTTTCCTCCACCGAGCTGCAGGGGATTGGAATTTCTTAATTGAAATTTCCACATGAGGAATTTTGATTTTATTATGAATCCGCATTGTTGCAGAGCCCAAGACGGGCACGAGTGGGCCGTGTGGGACGGCACCGAAATGGGAAGGAGTCGAGGTATCCTTGAGAGTGTATGACAATGACTGGCTCTGCTCTCTTCTCTCTGGATGACTTAAAACAAACTTGAAAAAAGAAAACCGAACAGAAAAATAGAATGAAGTTGCGAAGTGAAGGGACGAGCGAATAGACACAAAGGTGGATGTGAGCAAAGTGAGCGGTGAGTTACGAACGAGGTCAATTTGTCAAAAAATCGCAAGAGTGCCGGTTGAACTTTGTTGAAAAAGTTTTTGATTGAGTACAACGGTGGGGTTGTGATGCCCAGCCCAACTCACCCCCGAACGGATGCGTATGTGAAAGGGAGTTTCTCAAAGAAACTTACTTAGCCAGGGGATCCGTCGTAAGAGTTCACTAAGTGCTTCCCCGCTCAGCTTGAATACGAGAGAAGGTAAGTTTCGTGATTCGAACCGAACGATGATGTCACTTTTCATAAAATTGATTGCTCGAAACTTTTTCAAATTGACAATCTCCTTTTATTTTTGGGTAATTAAATGACAATTACTGGGAGCAGATGTGTCAGCTCGTTGCGCAGTGTTAAAGTTAACTTGTTCGAGGGTATTTTTGAGAGGGAATGTCCTTTATTTTCTTCCACTGCTGGTGAAGTGTTTGATGACGGGTCTTATGGCCCAACATGGTCGCCTTCGAGTAACTGCTACTAGTAACTTCGCCGCTAGTTGCTCTTGACTTGCCCGTTGATGACAGCGAAAATAGTCCTGTAACGTCAACAGAATATCGGGGAGCAAGTTGAAAAGTTGTCATTGCTTACCTCCTTTAAAAAGTCAATAATTTGGTTGCTTGCACTATCCACCTATTTAACTGTCGCTGGCACGTACTCAGACTGTCGGCAAAGAGGTCTGCACTGAGCGCCATTTCTTGAGATGAGTTTTGGAAATAATGCATCGGAGTGATGCCGTCGGCTGATTTACTGCAACCTTTAAAGGTTCGTTTGATGGGTCAGTGACTTTTTGAATTTCGCACGTAGTACCTTCAAATGTATACAACGTCACCATAGGCAGATATAAAACCACACCTAAACGTCAAGTTTTTTCCGCATTTCATTTGACATTTCTCAATTTCAGACTAACTCAATTTGAACCATGGAAAGATACACAGTCAAACAACGCGTTAAAGTTATTCAGGCTTATTATGAAAATGGGCGTTCAAATCAAAATGCATATCGTGCACTTCGTGATTTTTTCGGTCAATTTAATCGTCCAAATGTGCGTACAATCGGAAAAATCGTGCAAAAATTTGAGCAAACCGGGTCTGTAGGAAATGGGAAAACACCAGTGCATGCTCGTACAGCTTGTACTGCAGAAAATATTGCTGCTGTTCGCTATAATGTGGCTGAAGAGCCGTCCACCTCAACTCGTCGTCGTGCCCAACAATTGCACCTCTCACGCTCGTCGTTGATGAACATTATGCATAAAGACTTGCATTTACACGCTTACAAGGTGCAATTGACTCAAGAACTAAAGCCTCTTGACCATTTCAAGCGTCGTCAGTGGTCAGAATGGTGGCAAGAAATGGCAACAGTGGATGATCAATTTTCGAAGAAAATCATCTTCATCTTCAGTGATGAGGCACATTTTCACCTCCTTTCACCTGGATTCGTCAATAAGCAGAATTGACGCATTTGGGCGAATCATCGGGCCGTATTTTTTCCAAAATGTGAAATGATGACGAACTTTTTATGGCCCGAATTGGAAGATATGAATGTGGACGATATGTGGTTTCAACAGGACGGTGCCACTTGCCACACAGCTAACGAAACAATGGCTCTTTTGCGCGACAAATTGAATGGCCGTGATATCTCACGTGGTGGCGATGTCAATTGGCCGCCAAGATCATGTGATTTGACACCGTTGGATTTTTTTCTTTGGGGTTATTTGAAAGCAGAGGTGTACGTCGATAAGCCAGCAACAATTCAAGAGCTAAAGGATGAGATAATTCGGCACATTAACGGCATAGAACCTCAATTATGCTTCAGCGTCATCGAAAATTTGGACCATCGGATGGAGGTGTGCCGCCGAGGTCGCGGCGGCCATTTGGCCGATATTTTGTTATATACATAATTGAACCATAGCAATATTATCATAATAGAAAGAAATGATAATAATTTCCTAAATAATTTGTGTTTTATTCAAAATCAACATCGGCCCTTAAAATTTAACCACCCACTTTCGAGCTAGTTAAGGACTACGTTTACCTCGGCTCCCAAGTAAGTATTCTCAATACCACCAGTACCAAGATTAAATGCAGAATAACTCCTCACAGCTCGCTGTTCATTGTGCTCAAGGGGCAATGTAGTAGTAGAGTCCTCTCTCGAAGGACATTGGCATTATATAACATCTTGATCATCCCTGCCCTGCTGTACGAAGCAGAGGCATGGACAATCTCAAGGACAGTGGAAGAATCACCCTGGTCTCTTCGGGAGAAGAGCGACATGACTCTAACCAGGCGTCTACGGTGTCAAAGCCTAATATGGCTAGACCATGTAGATCGCAACACTGCTTCCGACCGTAGAGCCTTCGATTCCACACCAGTGGGGGGACAATAGATGATGGCGCACACAAGTGGAGAAGAATATCAGCCAACTGGGAGTGCGAAATTGGAGGCAATTGGCTAAAGATCGTGCCAGCTGGAGAGACTTGTTGGCTGAGGCCCAGGTCCATCCCGGACTATAGAGCATGTAGAAGAAGAAGCATTTCAAGTGCAACACTTAATGATACTGACTTTTAACGCAAATGGAAAAGAGTGTGCTCAAACACAGGTACCCAGTAGAGGACCACCGAGTCTTCCAAGGATAACTAACTGGCGCTCTGTCTGCTCAGCCGAACCACCTTCCACGTATGAATGTCCTTTATTGCAGCTTGGCCATAGGAAGAAATGGTGATCGATTTGTCGGTTACGTTGTGGTCTCTCAACGTCAGTGATGCAGAAAGTGTATCGCGGCTTGAAAGACGCAGCAGTGGTCCCTTAGTCCTAGAGATTTTTCGAAGAGGTCACAGAAGACCACACCGTGTTTTGCGTAGCGTGATCTCCCCTTGATCTAACCGTTTGGTCCTGCAATTTTGTTCGTTCTGGAAAGAGTCGATGGAAGCTCTTCTCCGGGACTGTGGTCTGTTTGTCTTTAATTCAGTGCTGCTGTCCAATTTTTGGGATGGCAGAGTGAGTCGAGTCGAGGTCGAGTGAAGGAAGATGAGGAGGATGGCCTCTAGTGCTGCCGTCGGTGTTGTTCTGAGCCAACCTATCTTACCTAGGCAGGACGATCTCTGGTTTAGCTGTGTGAGAATATATTTCTTCTCAAATAATTTCCACCATACCAGAGAACGATAAGTCAAGATGGGTATTACTATTGCCGTCTTTGAGAGTTTGAGTTGAACTCTATTTGGAGTTGGAGAGATGAACTCCAGAATGTTTCTCTTCCTGGTAAGGACTAGCAGTTCTGTCTTACTGGGGTTGACGTATAGTCCTCGGGTCTGCTTCTGGTTCTAAAAAAACATCAGTCCATGACTGAGACGCTCGCTAAGCGGTGAAGGAAACTTCCCTGAAATCAGGATGGCCACATCGTCCTTCCCTCTCCAAAGATTTGATAATTTCCTCAACATTTTCGTCAATGTCGATCCATAGGAGAGGTGAGATGACTCCCCCTTGAGGTGTCACCCTGATGTTGCATTGCAACCTCTCGCAAATCTCGCCTTGATACCGCCGTACTGAATCGGAAGAGACCTTCCTCAGCTCGTTGTGCGACGGAACGGTAGTGTTTGAGTCGCCCATCCACAGTTGAACGGGCGATGTGGTACCGCATTTTCATTTTGTATCAGACCGTGTTTGTCCAAATGGAGGAATGCTTCTGGGAGGACGAAGCCGTTATGACGTACCCTTTCATGTTACTGAGAATTGGGGTAGTAAGCCCCAGAGATCAGGTTATTGGCCGAGTTCATCGCTCTGGCAGTATGGCCTCGAATCAATTTCACCAGGAAATTGTCCACTCGTATCAGGTTCGCCCTGTTGTATAAAACCTAATTGGAGTAGAATTGTTTGTACTGGGACTCTGGTGTTCTGTAAAGGCGAAGGCAAGCCCTAAGACAAGCCCTCTCAAACACCCGAATCTTTTCCATCAAGCTTGCACTCACGTTGAACCACACAGGACAGCCATAGATGAGCATTGGCTGGATGAGGGCCATGTAGCAGATAACCTTCACCCTCGCATCGAGTTGGCTGTTGTGAAACAGTCTCTTTGTGAGAGCGAGAGCGCCTCGGGCTCGGGGCTAGAGCAGCATCTACATGTATGTTCAAATGTAGATATTGATCCAGCCAGATTCCCAGGTATCTGACAGTACCTTGCGCCAGTGGTTGCCCGTGACGCCCAACAATTGAGAACTTTCGCCAATTCTTTTTTGTATCCGCTGAAGCCTTATACAACGGGATCCTGAACAGTATGGTTTCCGACTTCTGAAAGTTGATATTCAACTTCCAGTCATCGCAACTTCTCATGAATGAGTCCAATGAGTCACCCTGCGCGAGAGTAGTGATGTCCTCGATCTTTTTACCTGATCTGTACACGATCAAGTCGTCGGCGTACGCAATTACGTGAGGAAGAGAACTTATCAGATCGCTCAAGAAAATGTTGAACAGGATCGGCGAATTAACGGCACCCTGTTGGAGACCATTTTTTACTTCAAATATACCTGCAGAGGTCACATTGCCATTCTTGACGACGAACCTTCTACCAGTAAGCATATTTATTACACAGTAGATACAGCAGTGGTTTACTAATGCCTTGCCCATTGAGCTTGTAAAAAAGTCCTTCTAACCATACGGTGTCGAATGCCTTCTCCAGATCAATCAGTACATTGTTTCTGGCTCTTGTTCCATTGGATATCCGACACCAGTTTCGACGCGGCATGAATAGTGTCATGCCCCGCTTTGAAACCGAATTGGTTATCCGGAATAATATGTTTGTCCTCTGTTCCTATTTGATCCTTGACATAGGTACGTATCTATCAAACGTCTCAATATCATTATTAAAAAAAGGGGAGAGGCTGATGGGTGTGGCCTTGTGCATGAAAATAATTCTGATCTCTCGCCATTAGGCCATTAGGCATTACGCAATAGGCATGCTTTACATATTAGATAGAAAAAAATCCATTATTTTTCCAAAAGATTATCTTATATCTTGTATACGTCCTATCGGACCAAACTAAATGTCGTTAGAAAGATATGAAACATTACACTTCTGTGATTGATTGACTTAGTAATCAGAAATAATAGACTGATAATTTCCATGTCAAACATGCACCACCCCCTGGAAGGCCAATTGCCGAAAAGGTCGAAAAGATCAGGAAATCGTCGAGTCTACCCGTCATGTGAGCACCGTTTCGATTGGCCAGGAGTTAAAACAAACAAAATAACCATTTGAAACCAACTGGCACACGAGTTAACGCCAAAGAAGGACAGCTGGATGGCGCCGTTGGTTGAGTGCCTGCCCCTGGATAGACACAGTCCCTTCGGCACCAACCTGATCTTGTTGATGGCGCTGCCCTCACGCTCGATAACGTCCTTGTAGCCGGCGCGTTCCCAATACACTTTTGGATCGACAATAGCCTCCTTATTGTGATAGACAAGGTCTTGGTCGATTAGGAGCTTCTTGGCAGCTTTTTCGTTCTTAGAGTTAAGACCATTTGTGAAGAATGTTTGAAGGCGGGTTTGCAGGGCGTTCAAGTCAGACTTTTGTTTAACTGAGTCGGCGTTGCTGAGATATCCCTTCCATGGGCGTTGAGCCCACGAGCATGGGGGTCCGGTAATCTTCTTGCGACTGCCATCCTCGCAGAGGTACTCGAAGTCGTCGGGGTTGTTGTTCTCGGCTGTGGATCCAGGAAGCATCTACGGGAGAGCGAGAAGGAGAGAGAGCGAGAGAGTAATGGCATCATTGAGAAATGGACGAAGCTTAGTGGAACTTACGCCGAAGTACTTCTTGATGTAGGAAGTCTTCATGAAGGCCACATCTCCGTTGCCTTTGTCCAACCAGCGAATGGCACCATCGTAGCCGGAGAAGTCGTCGGGGTAGTTGCACGTCTCTGGATGTTGGCAGAGGGCACAGAGGGCGCCTCCATCAGAATTCCTCACTATGGCAGGCAAAAAAGAAGCGGGCTGAATGATGTTAATGTTCGAAATCCATATGTCTCATACCATTTTCTATTATAATCCTACTTGATAGACAGCTGGTTGGTTGAGTGCCTGCCCCTGGATAGAGGGGTCCCCGGTTCGAATGCCAGTGAAAGCAAAGTAAATAAGCTTTATTCGGTTTCAAATCTGGTTCAGTCACCATTTGCCGTTGGGATCAAATTAACGGTACTAGCAGAGTTGTCGATCAATGGTAGTAGTCTGACTATGGGTATCACAATGGACCAACATGTCTAAGTGAGCTGGCGATTTCGTTGGCAGCCCAACTACCTAACCTAACCTAACGCCAAACAACCTCTTGGACCGAATAACCATCAGCGAATCACTGCGGAATCGACAACAACATCGACTCATTTTTGAAGCGGTTTGTGATTGGTGACGAAAAGTGGATCACTTACAACAGCGGCAGCGTGGTAGAATCGCAGTGAGTCGACGCAAACTGCGGCAAAGCCAGGATTGATGTCTGTGAAGGTCTTGCGTGTGTTTGGTGGGATTGGCAGGGAATCAAATCAATCACTATGAGCTGATCTCCTACGGCAAACCTCTGAATTCGGACATGTGTTGTCAAGAAATGGATCGTCTGAAGCAATGTGTTCCGTCTGGCCAACGCCAAGCCACACATATCGATAGCGATCCCCTAGAAACTGCGGCAGCTTGGTTGGGAGGTGCTTATACATCCACCTTATAGTTCGGAGGTTGGCACCAAGTGATTACCACCTGTTTTTTTCCATGGCGAACGATTTTGTTGGTGAAAAGTTCGCCTCAAGAGAGGCATCATAATTAGACGTATATTGTCCGGTCACGGAGCCTTGTACTGTTTACGGGGAGAAGGAACTAATCGCCTACTCTTTCCTACTACTGCTGATTCAAAATCCTGCTCCATGCCTCTTCCTACTGTGAAGGAGTCAGCGTTATCTGTTGACCCTTCTATGCAGCCTGGAAAGTGGGTGTTGAGATGGATGTCGAGCGTCTCGCCGTGAGAACTTTTCCAGCTGCCGTCTGTTTTTCGAATAGAGGACAAATGTGACGACGTTGCTTCCAAAATCTTCCTCAATCGAGATGTTTGATTTCATGGATTCGCAGAAATTACTCCAGGAGTTCGCTTTCGCAAGTCTTTATTTCTTTCTTTGGCAGTTTGACGCCTTCTTTGTGTGTCAACCATCCAATGAAACTGAACTAATGATGATGCACAATATTGGGGCTAAGCTAATAGCTCAGATGTTTGTCAGCAAAGTCGTCCTTAGCATGACCATGTCCTCCCCCGGTGGAGGATAGTTCTGTCTCAGCCACTCAGTCGACGGTGAATAAGGACCAAGAGTCAGCACTCCCTCTCCCAGATTACGACCGCCATGTCCAAATGAAGTCATTCCAGTGATGAAGCTTCCGCAATGCTTCACCTCCCCCCATGCGAACTACCGCAACGCATATGAGGTCATCTGCGAGACCTTGTAACCCAATTAAGAGCCACCAGCCTGTCGGGAGATTAAGAATTTGTAACATCATTTTGAAAGTCCAAGCTCTGCGGTCAGTGTGCTTCAGCAACAAACTTTCCCATTTCGGTTTTATGCATCGTAATAAAGCCAGCCAGGCCCGGCCACCAGCGAGACGACGACGTCCCCGGCCACTTGACCGTCGTAAAAGCCGGAATGCCCCGCACAGCCATCCTGACCGCGGATGATAAAGCGAAACTAACTCCTACGCGCTTGAAATTTATGCTTCCCCACTGAGTATCCTTCGAGATTATCGTTGAAGTATTTATTTTTAATGTCCGGCATGCTGGCCGACATCAGTGGGAGTCTGTGCAGCCGTTTTATTGCCCCCCCTTGCTACACGAAATGGAGAAATGGGCGAAATGGTGTGGCGCAGAGAACAGCGTTAATTAACATTGCACTTAATGCACAAAGTTGCTGCTGCCGCTGCCGCTGCCGCCGCCGCCGCCGCCAAGCAATTAAACCCGGACAAGCGGCGAATCCTTCTGATTAGTCCCTGATTAATATTTCCTGGGTGTGCCCGAGAGCCGGGCCGGGCGTGCATTTTTAGGATGCCATAAAAATACCACCCACTTGGAATAATAACTGTTTAATCAATCAAAGCAACCAATCCAGCAAACGGGCCGAGGTTCCTTTGACCTACTCCCTCTGCCTGTGTGTGCCGGATCAAATGGGCGAGTGGGAGCAAATCAATGCTTGTCCAGCACTGCACCAGTGTCTTTTTCTCACGGGGTGGGGGTGGTTCTGGACGGCCATCATTAAACAACACCAAGCCCAATAGAATATTGCATATGGTCTGTGACATGAATAACTGATGGTTGGGTGTAATTAGTTTTGGGCGGCTGTCAGGGATGGGGAACAACGAAGACATTCTGGAGCGTCGCAAGCATTTGCTCGCTGGTCAGCAATGTTGCTTCGGGTCGGCAGCAGACAGAAACTCAATTGGCCATTATCTTTGGAGCGTTCCGGCTTTGTTGCTCTGCGGTTAGATTGAAATTTCGGCGATACTACATGCGTCATATAATTGGCTCTAATTGGGCCGTCATTGCTTGTCAGGAGGCCATTTAATGGCATTGAGGCTCGGCCGGCATCTTCGGCGACGCACGGTGAAAGACGCTATTGCAAATTTCCGGAATTTCACGGTCTGTGGGAGTCGGGGTGCATTTATTGCATTTATTGCGACGAATGTTTGGAGTAAATGCTCAGAGGAGCTCATTTGGCATGCATTCCTGGAGTTTGTGCTGACGAACTGTCCGTTGGCCATGACCATAGCCTGCAGCCTAGTCAAAGTGAACCAATGGAGTTTTAATTTGCTTAATTATGCCTAGGGCTTTGAGGAATGTGGAAGCAGACGACGGTATTGGATCCCTTTCAATCCGTCTTCGTTAGAGTCAAAGAGGCATAGTTCTACTGAGATGACGATGCCTTGCTTAATTAAGTCACGACTATTGGCTTTGGTGAAACTTCAAATGTCGTTGCCTCTCAGTTCTGGTCAGCTTCCATACGTTGCTTCCAGGGTGGGCCATCTAATGGTTTTTTTTTCAAATCATGGGTTATTTTGATACTGACAGCTGTTTCCAGCTCGAAATGTTGACAGAAAGTTAGTATCGTACCTCCGCGGGACGAAATGGGTCACTTTAGGCTTGATCAAGGTTGGGAAATTTGAAATTGAAAACTTATTTCCTAAGTGAGTGCTGGACAGCCCAAACAGTGCGTATTTTTAAAAGAAGAATTTATGGCCACCACGGCCGCTGTACGCATGTTTGTGCAAAAAGTTCATGAGACTGGTATGCTAGTGGGCAACATTCATCGTCGTACAGATGAGTAGGTGGCTGGTGTGGCCATCTTCGAAAATGAGGCTGGGAACAACGTTTCGGTCAGCGGTGGGCGTTACAGAGCCATATTAACCGACTTTTTTTTTGCTGATATTGAAGACTTGAATTTGGACGACCTCTGGTTTATGCAGGATGACGCGCCATGCCACACAGTCCATGCCACAATCAATATTTTAGGTACCAAATTTCCAAATACTGTTATCAGCCGTCTTGGCGATGTCAGTTGGCCGCCTCCTCTGTGATCCCTTTGGACTTATGTTTTCTGGGGAACTGTGAAGGCTCGATGTTATGCATACAATCCGGGAACGATTCGAGCACTTTAGATATTGGCCTAAAGTGCTTGAACCATCCCAGCAATCCGTGAGCTACAGCCCGAAACCATCAACAATGTCTTGGAAAATTGTGGTGATAGAATGCGCAACTGCGGAGCCGTCCAAGGCATCCACTTGAAAGAAGTTGTATTTCATAATTAATGGGAATGTTTCTTTTTACTAATAAAGTTATAATACATGGAACAAATTTAAAATTCTTCATTTTATTTCTTTTTTAAAAAGAATTGACCCACCCTGTATATTGATGAAAGCCCTTCCATCTGCGTTTACTCCGCTTTTAAAACGTTTTATTTCCTATAGACATATGTATGCAGTTAAAAGAAATGGAAAAAGCAGTGAAAACAGTGTTCTAGACCGACTCTCTCATTCTAGGTTACATGCATGTTTTGGGACAGATCGTGGAACTTTCAGTTCCGCCTTTTACTGCACTTAGTAATAATGGTAAGGGTGATGTGAGAGTCGAGGTGGACCTGGCGTAGCAACTGCAACAACCGCTCGTGTTGATGAGAAATTCAGGAGCTGTAAATTCAAAAATTTGTAAAATTTTTCTTCACTTGTTGTGCTCCATCTTAATCGCGGGTGTCCTCAGGCTTGGAATTGAAGACTGTACATGTCGGAAACAAGTTGTCCAAGCGATGGCAGTCACGTGCGTTTGATCTCGGTACAAACGTTGGTAGTACAGGTCACTGCGAAGCCGAGTTGGGCGAAGTCCCCGGACTACCTCTTTGTTGTCATTTTGTCCAAAACGTCGATGTCCTTTGTTTTCCCTAGTTAGACTAATTTTTGCCATATGCATCTCAATGCTAGCAAACACGGCTCGCACACTTTGTCAATGTCAATGCCATAAGCGAATGCTAACAGCTCTTATATTGAGAATCTCTCTTATATCAAGAAATATGTTGTGGATGCAGGATGTCAGCGATTTGGTGACAGTTCTGATGAGACACCCACAATTCCTTATCACCATCCGGTAAAATAGTCTACATCTTTCTGCATTCCAGTAGATTCTACGTTCAAGAGGAATGCACCTAATCAACTCAGCAATGGGATTCCGCGGGAGTTGCGCAAGGGTCGTAGCTATGACCGATTCTCTTCAACATCTACACGGCAGATCAACCGCTTCCAACTAACACAGTTAACTGTTGTCTATTCGCAGATGACACACTGACTAATGCCAGCTCGAAGTCACCATTGATCGCCAAGCGAAGTGTCGAAATCCATACAAGCGAACAAATTTGGCTACTACACCAAATGGGGTATTCACATCAATGCTGGAAAATCGGTACTTATGTGTTTAAGGGGATCATCTCAATGACCCAATCACATCTAGCCTACAAAATATTAAGTAATGATTGCCATTTCATCGCGCATCGTTTAACGGTTGTCAAACGTGCGGAAGTTATTTAACCATTTCATAATTCGTTAATATATCTGGATCTGTTCGAGGTAGGTGAAAGTGAACATTAAGGTGTTTCAATTCAACAAGACAACTGCCACAGCGGCCCTATATCCTACCTACGACTTCTGTACACCGATGGTGATGTGTTCTTACGTTATTAATCAAAAAATGGACGGGGCTTGATGTGTATTGGCTCACATTCTTTCAAAGATGAGGACGGCTATCATAGATGTCTACGACCAGTGATCAGAGATTTGATCGTGTTCCGATTGAATTCACTACAAAGTTTAAGAAAGAAACGTTCTGGTTGTAACCAGATGACGTCACTTGCCATATCACGAATTTATTGAAGGAGGCCCTTGATGATGAGTAAAATATCTTGGGAAGAGGGCAAATAGTAAGTAAGTAGTAACAAGTCTTGCAACTCTTTCGTGCTGTGGTGACTTTGAAGAGTTGAAACATTGTTGTTCCAGAACTGGTTGTTTTCAAGCTCGAACCGATGTGTCCTGTGGAAGGTATCTTACTAGAAGCAACTGTGTTCTGTGAAGTAAGTTGTTACTGAAATCTCCGTCATCAAAACGCCAACTACTCCACATCCATGCCGCGATAAAACAAACCAAAATCCATCTCGATAGTGATGAACTTTTGCACGGCCGAGTGGATTTCTCCCTCAAAAAGTTATTTCCAATGGTCAAGCCCACCGCCCATTAAGAACAACAACCAACAAATCCAGTCTGAAAGACAAAATGAATTTACCAATTTGCGTCTTTCATCAAATAGCAACACATCACTTAGAGGCGAGTGTGAAAAGGTAGTCGTAAAGTGAATCTCAAGAATACACGCATTAATGCGATGCGTAGGAGAGGCGTTTTCAACACTCTCACATTTGAATAAAGGTATTAAACGGTCGCATGTGTTAGCCTCAAAGTTCAACTGCGCCTAATTGTGAAGACACACGAGTGTACTTCCGGCTCTTTTGACTAAATGGCTTCAAATAACAGCCAATCCCACATCATAAACAATTTATTGCCTGCGAGGGTGATGCTAATGTGCCTCCAACTGGTTTTCATTCTTCAAAGCTTTCCCACACTCGGTTGGATGAAATTGTTGGCAAAATAACTGATAATTGGCGAAGATTCGCATGCAGGGAAATTGCTAACAGGAAGTGGTCGACGAATTAAGGTGCGCCTTTTGCTGAGGTCGATGTTCTTACGTCTGCAAGACGATCTTGGTTGTATAACGTTGATTGAGCGTTGATTAAGTTGTTTCAAAGTGATTTTCAAACAATGAACGGCTTTGAGTCTTACCAGACCACTTATTAGTCTTAATGTTCGCCTAGAAACTTTACCAGACTCTTGAACCAACCCGTCGTGGGAATGTTGATTGGAATAAACGCGGCAGCTTTCGAGGCAATTTCAATTGCTTGCAACTGATTTAAACACAGGGTGCTTTGGAGAGATTGAAAGTCGTCATTTGTCATTCGATTAGCGTCATTCTTTAGTAGGTTGCTGTCAAAATGTTGCTTGCGTAGTCTTCTAGGAAATCTTGTCAGTTGCTGTCTGAGTTATACAGGGAGCTAAGGATTGAACCTCTTCATGCAAAGCTAATGTCTATTCCTACGCCGATATGTTGTCCTTATAAGCCCGCAAGGATTATAAATAGGTTTATTTTACATTTCCCGAAGGTCGTAAGTAATGATCTTCTAGTACTCCATTTCATGATGGCATTAGACATGGGCTAGGGTAGTCTAGCTCCTCTGCGTCACGACAAATGAGCCAAGTTTCCATAACGTCGTTATTAAGACGACCAGGATTCTGGTAGTCTTCAACTTACATCTTTCCCCGGATAGGGGATAGCTTGAAACCGATCAGTTTCTCGGTCAACATTATCAGTTATCAGGTACTCATCACAAATGAATTAAATGCCTTCAGCCAACATTTTTGAAAACGAGCGTCGTTTGAGTTTGAATGCCATTCAGTCTCTGTACACAAACTGGAACTATTGTGTTCGAGTTAACGGTGTTACGGTTGTTAACGTGGACAAATCAGAGCTTATGGCAATTTCCAGAACGCCTATTCAATGCACTCTACATGTTAGTGGAATCCCATGGAAGCAGGTGGAGAAGTTCAAGTATCTCCGGGTCTTTTTCACTACCTATGGTAGGAGTAATACTGAGCTTTCCTATAGGATTGGCCAAGCTGGGTCAATTTTGAACCAGCTTAGAAGATCTGTAATCAAGAAGGATGAGCTTGATGTCAAAGCCAAGTTCGCGGTCCTTAATTCCTATTCCTATTGTCATGAAATTTGGGTAATGGCCGAAAAAATAATATCACGAATACAAGCTGCCGAGATAAGAAACGAAACGAAAAACACGGCAGTACGCGAGGAACTCAATATTGGGCAGTTGCTTCGTCGAATGGAGAGAGCTATGCTTCGATGATTTGGGCAATTAACACAAATGTGTCCATTATCACGACCTCCGAGGCATCCCATAAATGCGATTCTATTAGGTAGGCGACCGCTTGGCAGATTCATGACGAGGTGGTTGGACCAAGCCCAAAAAGTCGCCATAACTCCTGATGAGTTAGTGTCGATGGCGGAGGCTCGAGTGGCCAGGAGATCTCTAGTGCGTGCTTAACCCTCGCGACCCATTAAGTGGATCATGCGGGTCAGAAGATGATGATGATTTTTTTTATGGCAAATAAGCGCTTGTTGTAAATTTAGCCCAGTGTTTCTTCCAATTTTTTTAAAACGATTTTTTTTTTATATAACGAGTTTTCCCAAGGCTCTTAAAACATGCGTTCGTTTCGGTGATGATCTCTTCATTGGAACTAAACCTCTTACCGCCCAGTCATTTCTCGTTTGGACTTTGAAACAACGAAAATTAGTCGTAGGGCACTAAATTGAGTTCAATTTATGGTCACACGGCTGCGCTTCTCCATCGAGGATGCACAATGGCGACATCCTTCTCGTGTGGATAGGTTTCATGTCTTAATGTTCTTGTTCATGTGTAATTCTCCGACCGCCCAATATTATTATATTGTCACATAATAAAATGCCATGACAAAGTTCCCTAAATGTGTGACCTTCACAGTTTTCGCCATCCTTTTCGTTTGCATCAAACATCAAAAGTATCTCTCTCCAACATATCCAATTGAGAGGATAAAGTTGGAGAGTCGGTTAAGATCGTAAGAATAGAACGTAAGCTTAGTTCGTAAGCTAGTTGTTGGTTAACTTGTCAAATAAAACTAAAGTTTTATAACGAAGTTCCATGTGTTTTCTTTCAAAGGACGTCCCAGTTCACCACACTCTCAATGGCTGCTCTTAATGACCGCCTGAGTGGCAATATCAGCTTATGGTAAAAGGTGTTGATATCATTCTGACCGGTTCCTTACCTACCAAGACCACGGCGTAAGAATTAAAATCTCAGATTCAAGCTTCATTAAATATGTCTCCACATATGGCTGTCACCATATTCAACCAGTAACCAGTAAAGGTCCAATCATAATTAACGTATGTAGGAGCTTACGAACGAGAAACGAACGAAAAGAAGCGAGAATCATTGTCCAATTCCAAAGTGCCGTGTCCATAACTGGTTCAGTGAACGCAAAATTTCAAAACCGTAGAGAATGATTCATTTCACTACCTCTAAGAAAAAGTGAACGAAACTTAACGAAACGGCTAAGGCTCAACTATAATGCGCATGAGCTAGTCTCAAATTTGGACGAACTGTTTCGTCATGTTTGCTAAAAAAAACTTGAGTAACTTAATGAACACATGCGCGCATAACCTCCAGTCAGAAATTCTTCCGTTGCTTGCTTTATTTTTTTTATTTAATTATGATTTATTAAGAATTCCTCATGTTTCCAGTTCGATTATATGTGTATTCATGTATATACGAATACCAAAACAATATCAGCTGATTTGCTAATTTTTCACATTTGTTTCTTTTCTGTGAAGTGACAGGTGACAGGTGAACATTCGCATATGCGCAGTGCGATACGAAACATTTGTGTTTTGCACATGCTTAACAAAATGTTCGCAATCTTTCATGGACGACATTATAGGTTGGCTCATAGGGGTGGGTGTATTCGCTCACTCACCCATGCGCGTTTGACACTAGCTAATGCTCGCTAATATGCATTATAGTTGAGCCTTTAATGTATCATCACTTGCTCAACTTGACGAAGTCCCCTTGCTCGGTCGTGTTCTTGATGGACTGATTGGATATTCGACCAGTCTCACTAGACAAAGATAAGTGTGTACTCAATCTCCACCTTTTCTACCGCAAGCCCATAAAGCCAGAGTTTCAACTTCCAGATTATCAAACTGACACATTTATTACTTGAGACATACATGAAGTCCTTCGAAAGTGTTGATGACGCCCGTAACACGAAAACATGCAAATCCAACTTCACCGTTCAAGTAGGCACAAGACACTAGGTCCGATCCTCTCGTGAAAGAAATCTAAGTAGGCCCACCTCGGACCAATATTAATGCAGGCGTCTCTCAGGAATATCGTGCAACTCGTGAAAGTGAACAAAAATATCACTTTTCCCACCAATTGAAGCGGTATCTCACGGATAATGTGCTTTATGTTGACCTCCAAAGCTTGAATCGCTCGTCCATACGAAAGTCGAACTCCGTCGAAACCGTTCACCAAGTCTACTTGCATGGCCATGGCCGTTAGCATGGGCGTTAGTCAAATAGTTCCCATTTCCAACAAGCCTCGGTAATGCCGTCAGCTCATACACCAGTTCCGATGCAGACAAGTAGATTCATAGCTTGGAACGGACGAAATGGCCAGTTATGCTTAAGCCATGCATTTTGTGTCAGGTTCGTTTCACATTTAAACACTCGTATTTTCCAACTCAGCCAACTGGTCCAAGTTTCAGTGGCATCCATTTGTAGTTCGTTCCTGTGTCTGAGTCGCTTCTGCTTGGCAGAAAGCAGACAATATATTCCACTACCTAGGTGTTTAGTCTTCTAAATCATTCTGTCATCCATATAATACGCACTCTCCCACGATTGATGACTCAAAAATATTATACGCAGCAGATATCTGAAAACGAGTACAGTGCTGTGGTGGCATATATACTCAGAGAAGACGTTACAACCTTCACGTCGACCTTTTTTTTATGTTGTTTACCCGATGTTACTTGCGCACCTGCGAACACTCATAAGTTTCCCGCACCCACGTCACAGGGAATACCAGCAAGAACTACTTCCCATCCACATTATTGGCGAATCAATCTATAATGGCAAGCAGATTAAGCATGTTCGCCAGCTTAAATGCTGACGCGCAGCGTACGTATAACACTTAGGTGGGCGTCGCTGTTGGACGATTCCAGGAGCAATAAACAATCGGCATATGTCATATTTCTCGTAGACCCATGTCAAATTTCTGAATTATAAATTCACGTCCGGCTGGAGAGTATTCGGCGCCTTGACGAAGTCAGTTTCTTGTGGAAGCGGGCGCTAATTTTAGTTCTCGTTAAAATGGCGCAGCTCTGTTGACCGTTCTGTACACTGGATGATGTTTTGATTTGTGGTTACTTCAAACAGTCTGAAAGTCAGTAATTCCCTGAAATCTTGTGTCTTTTTCTTTCATTTAGCCCGTGAACCGTCATGGTGCATAGGGATGTGACAGCGGATAGCATAAATTTCTAGGAGGTTGCAACAAAGCAAGAGTCGTCATCCACGATGCTTAAATCAGCTAGACAGACTTCAATTGCTGCGGTATCACCTCTACAGAAAGTTTCCCTGGCTGGTGACGGCAATTGAAGAAGGATATTTTCATTATCCTCCGACATAGGAGTCTCCAAGTCGGCTTGGTTGTATCAGAGCTTAATTTTTTTGCAGAAACATTGCTCATTAGGTGATGCGAGTAAGGCGAAGGTGAGGTCACACTGTAGGTAGGTACGCTTCTTTGGAATTTGATCCGCTGGTTTAGGATGCCTCCCTTCTGCAGGGTTCCTACAGAAGCTCGGCGAATTTTCTTGTTGATTGCAACTCATGGCGAGGAAATAAAATTTTATTTTGGGAAATGCCACTAGTCCCGAGAACAGCTATTCTATTGCTTTTTCAGACGGTATATCGTGCCACCACGGTGGGTGAGGCGCACCCGAAACTTACACCCGGACTCAGCCGCATCAAACGGTTGGCCCTCTTGCGGGTGTGTCGTGCTGGCTGTGGTTTGAATATAAATCGCAAATGGGGCTGAAGATGAACAAAAGCGCGTCGTGCAGTAGCATCATGGTCGTGTGCGACTCTAAGATGTGAATGGTATTATCATCCAGTTCAGCGTGGAGTGGCATAGTATCCAGCCGGGTTCTTTGACTCAAAGAGTAACCAGAGTGTGCAGATGTTCCTCTCAGTTTAGCAAGGTGGAATGGTTGTTTTTGCAGTTGGCTAGCTCACTTGAGCATCGTTTGTTGAAAAAGCGATAAAATACGCACAAAGAAGAAACGGTACGTCGATGTTCGAGCGAGTCTAATGACTTTGCGACATTGTTGCATCCTATAAGTTTTATAGCTCGCTTTTGGATTCTATCTAGTAGTCTTTGGGGCACCAGACCAGCGTTGTACTCAAGCTTGGGGCGGATATACGCCTTATAAATGAAAGCCAAATCAGAGGGGAATCGGGGGTTGGTAAACCTCGCGGGATAACCCTTGCGGTGTACTAGGTCTCCTATATCAGTGTCTCTACAGAATAGGTGTTAAAATCTTGCAATTAACATACCCAACAACTCAAGGATCTGATGCCTTTTACTGAAACCAGCCAGATTCATACCTGCTATGAGGGATGTCAAGACGCCCCTTCTTTCTCTGAGGCTACTTGAAAACACGGGTTTATGCCAACAAGCCTCCGAAAATCGCGGCTCTCTGTTAAGATATTCGAAATGAATTCGAACAGTTATCACCGGAAATCTTTCGGGAAGTCATGGAAAATGCGATAAAACGGGCACAAGATGATTTTGAATTGGATGATTCATTTTGAGCCATCTTGTATCACAAATGGGATTGCGAGAATTTTTCATTGACTATGGCGAGCTTAACATAGTGGCCGTGGCGTTGTGTGTCTGTGCGTCGACTCCTACGTACTTGAACCTCCGTATCTGGATTCGATACCTAACACGACCAAATATAATTTTCACGGCCTCACCTCATCCGAGTCACTGAGAATGTTGAAAGAGACGCTCCACAAGAAGCCGTTCAGAGCCGGCATAAAACTTTAGGTCCCTTCCACTTGTGAGAGAACAATAGCACGCACAACGCGAGTGGTTGCTGAGAAGCTAGACTCTGGACCTCTACGGGCTGTAGCGCCACCCATATTATTATTATGTAGGTCTTGAAGGCGTATATCTCCGATTTGTGCAAATCTCTCTCAATTTACCGGTGTCGCCATAGAAAGAGAATTAAAATAGTACAAGAAACCCGCCACTAACTCAGGTGATTGCACTCATTCGGGACGACAGACCAATCGCTTTTTTGTTTTCTAAAGTACAGTCTCGTTCAAGACAATGGAACGGGTCAGAGGTGGGATAAGAGAAACACTGGCGTAGTTTGGCTCTAACGCAGCAAAATCCATGTAATAGCATCCCCGCACGTGGGAGGCAGTTTTATAGCGTGAAAGTCTGTTAATAGAGCACCGAAATAGGGATTCCTTCGTGGTTCAACCATCAAAATTCTAGAATCTTTCAGATTGGAGGAAATCCTTTTCTCTACTTGCTACTTCAGGCGCCGGATCGAAGGACGTCATTGTGGCAGTCTTCTCATCCAATCATAATTAATGCAATAATTGGTACCAAAGATCAGTACCTTCCTCTCAAATCGGTCAAGGACTGCGTCGCTCCCTATAAACAAGGTCAGAGAGCGACGGCACACATTTTCTGACCTGCATTGTTACGACACGCCCCATCTATCATCTACTATGTTGTACAGAACGGATGGATACAATTTTTTTGCTCGAAAAACAACCGTATGTCTGTGTAAGATGTTAATTGCATGCAGTGCAACCTCACGGTCGGTTAAACTACAATTTGAGTGCCGTTTATAGAAATTGGACGACGCCTCTAAATGGGATGCTGTCTCAGGTAACTTTGTTATGTTTTCTAACTTAAGTCTTCCCAATTCTAGTCAAGGACGTTGGTCTATTATGTGTTCCATTGTTTCTTTAGTCAGTCGCCAGTGTCCACATTGCTTTGTCATATTTTGAGGAAGTAGTTATTACACGAAGAGTGATTAGAATTATTCATAGATTGGGTTTGTCCTGTCTTATGGCTTCTTTTTCCCCATTCCCTTTGCGATTATACCTCCATAACTTTTCCAAGACCTTCCTGTGTTCGGGTTTGTGAATCTCTAGACGCGGTAGGTGTTGTGACACTCCTAGATTGCTTTGGGATTATGTGTAGAGCTCTGGAGAGTCTTGAGTACGGGCAGGCTGTCAGAGAATATCGAGGTATTGGTTGTGATAAGTTTTCTGTTTTTGGTCCAAAGTGCTGTTCGACATCTCTACATATTACTCTACCTGATTTCGACCCTTTTGTGCACCAATTTTGGGCATCATTTTTCATCCGAGTATGGTTTTTCTCGAGTTCGGTGTATTTGTTCAGCTACCGGACAAGTGCAGGCACCTCCAATATGTCTGGAGCGTCCTTTACTGCAAAGACATCTTGATTTCCGGACTCGAGGTCAACGTTTCTGCTTATTGTAAGCACTGAGAATTTAAACAACTTCATATTTTTTTAAAGTAAGTAGTTTATTTTATTAAAAATTACCCGGTCGTTTCGTTCGCACTTCAGACAGCGAATGAATAATAAAATGAATAATTCGCCGCATGCTTGGCGATGACAATTTTAAAGAGATCACCGGCAGCTCTTACATTATGATTTGGTTCTTAGTATTTTATTCATCCTTTCTTGTTTTCTATTTTTTTTGTATTGTCTACATTATTAAACACTGATTTGTTCCTCTGTAGCAGACACAACAGAGAGGCGAATTCTGGAAGAAGATTCTCTCTGGATTGCCCTCTGCAGTGGCCAACAACATCGCGCGGACAATCTTCGGTCTCGTGATTCCACAACTTGGAAGTGACAGGACAAGTTACAACAGGTAGAGGCTAAGTGCTGACGGATAAATGCACTCCAATTTTAAATCCTCATTTTGGCGGTGTTTCCTTTCAGTAATCTGCCTGATTTCGATCTCGTAGACGCCCAGCGGCCACGCCAGAACTCCATTTGCACATAAATATGGTTACAATCTCGTAAACATCATTAAATCACTGGAATATTGTTATTATCAACTCACAAGTCAATGGAACCGAACAGGGGAACCGAACATCTTTTATGTCTCTCGTAAAATGTGTAAGCATCTGGGAGTCCCACCAGCACCATCCGCAGCTCGATTTATTGCCGAAACATTTCCATTTCCATTTACAACAAATTCACATCAAACTCTTTAAGCGCCGCCTACGAGCGAGCGCCCTACATCCCAGGTTCGTCATCGTTACAGCTGCGGCCGTGCACTCATCGACTACCGTTCAAAACAGAATTCCCAACCAAATTGTCGGAGCTAAGCTTTCCCAAATCCAACCAGTTGCTGTAGGTGGCCTCTGACATTGACGAAGACGAATGTCATCCGCTTGTTTATGTATAAGACGCGAACGTTTCGGGCGAAATCGTTTCATTTCCGTATTCGTCTTCAGCGCGGCACGGTCTCTTCTTTCGCCACCTGAATAGTGCAACATGAAAATTCTGGAAGTGATACTTGTGGCAAGCCAGCTGGCATTGATTGTGTGCCTCCCACAGGATATTCGTTTCGTTCAACCCAGTCGGCTGCAGTTGGGCCACGGGCCGGCGGAAGGTGTGTCGCTGGGTTTCGCGAACGACGACGGTCAACGGAAGTCGGTGCCCTTTGATTTTCGGCGAGTCTTCCCGGAAACGTTTTTCATAAGTGATCGCAATCAAAATCAGTTCGCGAGTAGCTCGCCAAACGTAGTGACGGTGACATTTGAGGAGAATAAGCCCTACCCGCCGGTGCATTTCATCCAGCAAACCGGAGTGGGTCAAGGCAACCCCGGTGACTACGTGCGCGTTGTACCAAGTAAGCCACAGGGTGAGAGGCCCAGTCAACAGCTGGTAGGACCTCAGCAAGCTGGGATCGTCTTCGAAGGCGCCTTTCAGTCCCGACCCGATCGAGTGGGAAGCTTTGAGCGTGAAAATGAAGTGGTCGACCAGCAGCGCAGATATGTCATCATCCCGTCAAGACAAACTGCTCAGGACAGGGAGCAGGAGCATCGCTTGTAAGACATCCGCTCGAGGCACTTACGGATTTTGTTCACTAAATTTCACCTTTCTAGACCAAACCCGCAATCAGCCATATTTTGGAGACCTGATGTTCAAACCGAACCCAGTCAGCATCGGAACGAGGGATTTCTGTACCATGATACCATAGCGCCCCGACCCGCATCTCCGATTCAGGAGACCTCTTCCGGTCAACTCACTTCAAACCGTGGATCGGCTGTAGGCAGTCAGAGACCTCTCCGGATGCAGAATCATGGTCAAACAGCGGACTCAACGTGGCAGTATCCCATTTCTGAGCCACTTCCAATCGCCATCGTGGAGAGAAAGCCAGCCCAGGCCGGGTCTGCGGATGTTACACGCTCCGATGCAACCTTGGTCACCCTACTTACAGCGCCGTCAAATGATCCGAAGTGAGTGGGGAAAGAATTCTCATTAAAATGTGTACCTTTATTGAATTTCTGTCCCAAAGGTCCTCGAACACACTGATGATCACGAAGAGGCCGTGTGAGATCTGCTGCGTTGGCAACGAAGTCGCTCCTTGCAAGAGTTGCTGTGCATATACGCCGCTTTTGAATCCGAAAACCCTCAAGACTGTTGTGGGCTGAGCTAAGTGATCGCTGCTCTTGCTTTGTAAATATGTAAATATTATCGTTTTATTATTGCGTTCCGAAGTTTGAACGGTGAATAAAGTTGAATCCGATGTGATGCACTTGGCAGCACAAAATCGGTAAAAAATCATGAAAGTTGATGCTTTAGGTGTGAACATCCATCTCTGGAAGGTATTCTTCTCATTCGTTGTTTGTGTTACAGTCCGGGTGGACTTGGCCCTCAACTAGTTAGCCTCATAGACAGCCCGAATTTCTCGCTAGCTGCTTCCAGTTAGGCACACCAATATCGGTGAGGTTCATCTTCACTTGTAGGTGGCAACTTAGGCACAGACTTACCTGCGTTGTCCCACAGAAATTTTTGGGGGAAGCCACTTTGCATATGTAATAGTTTGCACAGTCTCACTGCAGAAAGCTTTTCGCAAATGCTGCCTATCCAGTGCCGGCAGGCCATTCCAGCGGCTGACGGTTCAACTCCGACTTGGGTCAGGAATTGTTTTTTTTTTTGTAAAAATCTTTCGTGGGGAACTCGACCTGGGAACTGAGAGGAAATACCGCGATTAAGCTTTGCTGAAGTCCAGGCTTGTGGTTTGGGGAAAAGTAGGGATGGACTGAGGAGAGCATGCAGAGCCTAATCACGAGTTGGACGATTTAAGCGTTGTGTTGAAGGCAAAGGAAAAAAAAAAAAAAAAAAACAATTTCAACCGCATACCTTTTAAAAAAAGAGAAATCACAATTCAGGCAAAAAGTTCAAGGAAAACCAAAAAGAATATAGACACAATATTAATCCGTGGTAACTCGTGATTTCATCAAATTGATCATTATTTTGTCTGTTCCCTCCATTGTGGAAAATCGGTTTAAGATCAAGTATAAGAAACGGAGTACTGAACCCTGGATTGTGCATACGTCAGAGTGCCGAAAATTAAGTCGCGGGGCGGCTTGAGTTGACGAGTATAAACCGTATAAACGAATTAGTTGGTGGTTTCCCTTGGTGGTTTCCCTAGCGTCATTTATCTGTCACCCAGGGTTGGCTGGTTGGCCTGTCAGGCTAAAGTGTTCAAAACGAGCGGGCTTTGTAGTATCGTATCGATTCGACACTATGTCGACCACTACTTTAAGACTTTTCTGGGTTCAGTCATCTCAAATTCACAATTCATGCGTAACTTTCATAATTCACGGTTCCACCTAACGAAAGTGCATTTTCGAGGTTCTATAGCGAAGTACTTACTTACTTATCAGGCCGCCGACCCATGGAGGGTCCGAGCCTGAGCAATTGCTTCCTTCCATCGTTGACTTTCCTGGGCACTCTGCTTCCAGTCATCAAGACCATGCTGTCTTGCAACCGCGATTACTTGGTCTTTATACCGGAGATTCGGTCTTCCCCTCCTTCTCGAACCAGTAGGCTCGGATTCAAAGACCCTCTTTGATGGAGCATTGTTGTTCATGCGCTCGATGTGGCCGAGCCAGTGCAGTCGACGGATTTTTGCCTTCCGGACTACATCCACATCTTGGTACAGCTCGTACAGTTCGCGGTTATGTCTTCTCCTCCATTCGCCTTCCTCGCAGACGGTACCAAATATCCGACGTAGAATTATTCTTTCGAAGGTACCAAGAATCAGCTCTGCAGTTTTGCTTAGCGTCCAGATTTCGGCTCCATAGAGCAGGACTGGCAAAATAAGGGTCCTTCCAGTCAGGAGTCTTGCGCCCAGTTGGTTTGACAAACCGAAGTAGCACCGGTTGCCAAGGGCGATTCTACGACGGCTCTCCACTGTGATGTCGTTTGTGGAGTTCACGTTTGCCCCGAGGTAGACAAACACCTTTACTACCTCGAAATTGTAGCTAGCGATCGTGAAATTTTGTCCAAGGTGGTGTACGACGGAACGTTTTTTGGTCGAGAGCATATATTTCGTCCTCATTGACCTTGAGACCAGTTCGTTTCGCCTGTTCTTCAATCGCCGTAAAAGCCTCCACTACGGCACGTTGAGAACGCGCAACGATGTCGATGTCATCTGCGTACCCCAACAGTTGGACCGACTTGTAGAAGATAGTGCCTTCCGTGTTTACAGTTGCCCTCCGCACTATCTTCTCCACTACCAGATTGAAGAAATCACACGACAGCGCTTAGCCTTGCCGAAATCCAGTGCAAGTTTCAAACGGCTTGGTAATCCTTGAGCCGAACTGTACTGTGCATCGCGTATGCGACACAACCGGATCAGTTTTCCCGGGATCCCGAATTCGGCCATCGCATCGAATGCTGTCGTATGTGGCTTTGAAATCGATGAAAAGGTGGTGCGTATCGATTTGAAACTCACTGGTCTTCTGCAGGATTTGTCTGAGTGTGAAGATTTGGTCTATAGTCGATTTGCTGGGCCGGAAGCCGCACTGGTACGCTTTAGACGTTCACACAGTACAGTGGACAGGATCTTGCAGGCGACGTTGAGCAGGGATATACCTCTATATTTGTTGCAAGAGGTAAGATCGGCTTTTTTGTGGATGGGGCATATAGAGCTGATATTCCAGTCGTCGGGCATGCTTTCGTCTTCCCAAATTCTACAGATGATCTGATGCATGCTCCCTACCAGAACATCGCCACTGGCCTTGAAGACCACTGATGTTAGGCCATCTGAGCCTGCGGCTTTGTTGTTCTTCGGCCTTTTAATGGCTGTGTCGACTTCTTTAAAGCTAGGTGGGAGGACTGCTTCATCGACTGGAATTGGGATTTCTTTCTTCTGTCACTATTTGCGATGTGCTGCTTAAACTCATCCACTATTCCCTGCGGGTCAGTAACAAGGCTACCCTCACGATTTCGAAGAGCATGGGTGCCTTTCCTAAAGATTGAAGCCAGGCTTTTGGCTTTTTTTATATTGTAAAAGGCCCGTAATTTTTGTCTATCCCTAGACTCTTCGATGTCCTTGAGCTGGGAGGTGGCGAGAGACCTTTTATCCAGGCGTAGAAGCTTCTTCTCCTCCCGTCTTCTAGCCCGGTACTGCTTCTATAGCGAAGACTTTCTATTAAAACAACAAAATATGATTTCACATTGATACAAAAATCACTCTTATCGCTGAGCACACAATTTTTCGAAATCTCAAGTTTTTGAGTTAAATTGTTTTTAAAGTGGGCGGGTGATGGCAATGCTGTTGTGAGCGATGACGTAACGATCTTATTCCTCAATCTCCTGCACTACCTTCGCAAGAATGATGTTGAAAAAGCCAGGATGCCAGCGCGTCACCTTGTTTAAAATAATTTTTCGCAATGAAAACCTCGATGAATTCGTTACCGACCTTGATGGAGTAGTGAGAACTCCCCATCGTCGCCACATGACATAAATATCATTGCAAGCGGGTGTCTCAGTACAAACTGCCATTTCCACAAAAAAAAAATCCGTGTATAAATGCGGCCGACATGAATCCTGCAGTAGACTGTATGGCATGCGACATCATTCCGTCCAAAACCACCCGCCGTCCACATCCATATCTCGGCATTAAATACGAGCACACTCGACAAACCACACGTTTGTTCAACCAAGAGAAATAACATCTAAAATTAAATTTAACTGTGTAATCTCGAATGGTTAACGCCACGTCTCTTTAAAACTTTGACTGGAGCAATTTAATTAAATTCAACATCACACTCGATCGATAGATAACGCGCAAGCAATCAACACTGCACAGACCGACCCATCAGCTCGAGCCGTCTGCACATCGTCCCGTGCAGATATGGATACTAATATCGCTGGCCATTTGGCACATTGCAAGGATTATCGAGGCATAATTATTCCCATTCTGGCGCTTTGGCAGTTTCATTACCTCGATATTGGTTGGGGCGCAACTAGAGAGGCAGCCGCGCCGATGTGCACACAGATATTCATTATGCATTTTAACACATGTCGGTGGAAATTCCATCATCACACCACCGAATTCGGGGATGAAGTAACGTCAATAAGGGCACACACTGTGGCAGCCAGCCCGTGCTGGAGAAATGCACAAAAAAAAAAAAAAATCGAGGACGAATACGGCATGTGCAGCGGCGAGTCGTCTCTCCTTTCAATGCGGTGTGTGGACCCTTTGCTTGAGGGGGTCGTCCCGCCCAGGCGGGGCATTAGATTTAATGTGGTTTAACGCAAGCACGATGGGTAATGCAGCGCATCAGTCGAGTGTGCGGGGATCCCTGCAAGAGATTGAATATAATTATTTTTGCATGATAATCGGGAATATCGTGTTGAATGGTGCGGGTTTTGGGGTTTTCGAGTTTTTCTTGCGGCTTTCGCTTCAACATCTGGCATGTTGGCCATTTCATTGATTAACCGGCCACAGAGCAGGAATGCTGTTTGGGGCGTGCTTGGGCTACATTTACGTGCATATGTTTTTGACAAGAAAGTCGAACAAAGGGAAATCGATTTTGAATGTACAGGGCGTTTCGAAAACTCACGCAAGATTGGAATTTTGCACTTTTTGTGTGGTCGGGTGATGTCAATGAAAACAAAGTGGCATAGTTACAGCTGAGATGCGGAGCGCCATCGAACGGGCACCACGTTAATGAACAACATGATGATTTAACGATGTACCTAAGGCCCTGCAGCGATTGTCTTGCCCACGTCCAGTTGAATAACAATTCGCTAAATGGAAATCAAATTCTAACTCCCCTTCATATGGACTCTACTTTTGTCAAGCAATGAGATGACGAGGCGTTTTAGCGACATTTATTTTTATTTTCCGTTGGTGGGTGGAGATCTTCAACAAGACTCTATGGCGAACGTTCGACCATAGAAGTGCGAGATTTCTACTCACTAAAACCACCTCCCTGTAAATGTTATGTTCGACTACAACTAAGTGAAGCACTTATCCAGTAGTTTGTATTTTTGATTTAGATACGTTTGACAGGTAACTCTCCAATGAATGTTCCTGCTAACACCGCAACCATGGGCGGGTGTAGGCTATCGCACGAGATCAAGGGGCTTAGTCCTTTGAAGGCGGCGCAAGACGTTAGTTTCCTCAAGGATCGAATAAACTGCAGAGTTTGTATGCTCTTCCAGGCGGCGCTTATGTTTGTAAGCGATTTTTTTGATCTCATCTTGGACTGGTAAAATTTCTAGATCTCTGTGGATATCGTCGTTTCTGATATACCATATGATATGTTTTGAAAAGTCTGTATAATATTCATATTGCTTGCTTTGGTACAACTCCAAAGTTGTATGCCATACGTCCGAACAGGTTTCAAGATTTGCTTGTATACAAGCTTGTGCTTACCAATAAGCCAGTACATATCTTTGTATTTTTTGTCAAGTTCTGCACGTTTCTTTTTAACGTGTTCTTTCCACTTGAGTTTTACGTCAAGAGCCATCCCTAGGTATTTCGCTTCATTACCGAAAGGTATTTGGACACGATTTAGAAAGACTGGCAAGTTTTTTTTTTTTTTTTCCATCACTGAGCACACAAAACGCTACGTTCTCTAAGTGTTAACTCTCAGTATCGCTTTACACAGCAGATTTTGCTGCGCGACTAAGGTTCATCTACCGATTTTGCATCTCACAGATTACATCAAATAAACAGTATTAATTATAGCATAGTGCATGGATCAATTTTTTAAACTCCAATCGAGACAAGCTAAAATCAATTTCGTTGCAAAGTTCATTAAAGTATACACCTTGTAATAGGTTCATTACAACCATAGTTGGTTCTATGCCTCTTATTGTATAGTAAATTTCTCATCCGAAGAGATCTTTGGGGAGCATATATATTCATGAGAAAAAGTAAGTCTGGTGAATTTACACGGCAATTAATAATATCGCGGATGAACATGGCTGACGCAGCCTTACGCCTCAAACTTAAGGTTTGCAAGCCTATTATTTTACATCTATCGTCATATTTAGGGAGTTTTCCGAAGGAATACAATTTACGGACAGCATATCTCGTGAAATTTTATTGTACTCTTTCGAATCTGAGTTATTGTGTATCAACGTTCCTATAAGTAAAATTGATATGAACAGTTTTTCCTTCATTAGGGACAATTCGCCAGAAGCGCATCCATTCCTGTATCTGATCCAGTGTACGTTTTAATTTTGATGTAGACTCTTCTAGCGTTTTGGCTGTTACCAAAATGGCGGTGTGGTCAGCAAATGTGCCTAGAACGACCTGTGTACACCTGCGGGTATGTGTTTAGATGTGTATTATCGAAACCCAAAGACTGGACTGGAGCCGACGACATCGACTTTTTCACCTAAAAAAATTGACAGATTTTGGAGCCTTTTTATGGCTCATCTTCCAACTGCCACAGAGGCCCAACTAGGCGTACCTACGACCTGTGTACACCTGTGGGTATGTGTTTAAATGTTTTTAGGTAAATCACTCGTATACAGCAGGTATAGCAGAGTGCCAAGAACACTCCCTTGCGGAACACCAGCAATTACATTTTTAAAGGCAGAATATTCATTTCCGAGTCTATCAGAGAGATAGTTCGCTAGAATACTAAAAAGTTTCCCCGGTATGGATCGGTTAAGTTTATATATCAAGCCTTAGTGCCAAACTTTGTCAAAGGCTTGGGAAACATCAAGAAATTCGGCTGAGCAAACGAGCTGTTGTCCAAATGCCTTTTCTACTACATCAGTTATACGATGTACTTGGTCAATAGTTGAGTGTTTACCAGAAATCAACTAATAGAGATATTCAACTTTCCAGCCAAAAATACCATGACCTACCGCAAAACACGCATACTTCTTTATTTGGAAGCTATATTTTACGCATACTTTCACAAGTGGTGTCTTTTGATCAGCTGTTTACCCCTCCAAATCATATTTCGCCCGTAGGAGTGTCAAATACATTTCCAATGTGTTTAACTTGCCCACGATATGGAATTATTCCATGAGTGATGTTTGTCGAGTTTAGCAAATTAAATAGTATTATAACATGCCAAAAAGAAGTTTCTTTCACAAGTTGTATTTTAAAATTGAAGCAAATCTTTACGAACTGCGTATAATGGATATGTAGGACAAATTTTAAAATTTTGCTGCACAGTTTATATGTGATATGAGTTAAAAACTAAAATGCTTCAAGTAATGACTTCTGCTGCAACACAATTAAAACGAATTAATTAGCAAAATGAAGTGTTTGTAATCGATAGATATACAATGTTAAAGTGACAATACGAAATAATTCAAGGAATTAAGTTGTTTTCTGTAAATTTATGTATAAAACGAACGATCAGACATACATACATACATGTGTGAATTTGCAAAATTTCTATTTCATGATCATTGCATTATTATGAATTGTGAATGATTATTTACAAATTGAATTCAACCACAAAATCATATTAAAACCCTTTTGCTTTACCTATTTTCTAATATTTCAAAGGCAAAATATTTGAATTCAAATTTAACGTGTCAATGATCAGCGCAGTCCAATATACTTCCAGGTATACGAATGTACCTTCTGAACACAATCTGTGTTTTAAGCTCCTCCTCCTTTTCGGGGTGAAACATATAAATTTGAAATAACGCTCAGATAACGATCGCTTTTTTAAAAAAATGCTCTGCTTCACCTCATTATTTCGAAGGGGAAGACTTTCAGCTGTTCGAAACGCCTCTCACGTATTCACAGATGGTACAACTACAACAAGCTGTCAAACTAATTTCAGGGGCAAGAGACGAGGAAGTTGGATATCTCTATTAGTTGATTTCTGGTGTTTACTTCTAAAACCAAATTGGATTTGGAATAAGCTATTTTTCTTCCACAATTAAACCTAAACGTCTAAGTAGAATTTTTTTAAAAACCTTAGACATTATCGGGAGCAGTGAAATTGGTCTATGACTTTTTATCCGTTGCTGGTTTTCGGGGTTTTAGTACCTTTATAACTTCTGCCACTTTCCATTGACTAGGGACATGTTTTAGTCTAAGGGCGGCATTAATTATGTAGAGTAACATAAGAAGGGCTTTCTTGGGTAACTCTTTAAGAATTTCGCCTGTAATTAAATCAGAACCAGGAGCTTTTTTCGGTTTGAGCTTTTTTAGTACTCCATTAAGTTCTGACAAGGTAGCACATCTCATTATGCAATTGTCGTCATGTACGTCAGATCCATTGTATCTGGCAGGGAGCGTTTCACCGTCGTATGGTTTAACCGTTTCCTCCAGGCAATCTGCGAAGAGATTAGCTTTCTCTGCATCTTCTTTCGCCCACACGTCTCTATTCTTCCGGATTGGCGCGTTATGTGCCTCAGGGTTTTTAAATCCCTTCACCGCTTTCCAGAGTGAGTAGTTGGTTTCTTTTTTTCCACATAAGTTTACTAGATACGCATTCAAGTTATTGTTTTTGAACGCTTTGATTTTCGCCTTCAACAGATTACACAATTGTTTAAGACGAATTTTATGCTGTGGCGAGCGAGTTTGTTGCCATTTCTTGCGTGCGTTTCCTTTTTTTCTTCACAATTTCCTTTATTTCCGGTGGGTATCGTAAGACGTGTTTAATTGTCGCTCTTCTTGCGCGTGGTGTACTGCTCCATGCGGCACACTGTATACTTCCTATCAAGTTGTCAAGTTAAATTTCTTGGTCGTGTGGGGTTCTCAGCGGTATCATAAGTTCAACATGATCTTGCAAGTAGGTCCTAAATGCTCGCCAATTTGTACGATGATTAGTTAATGTAGGCGGCGCTTCCCTTTTTACGAGCGTATCGCTCATAGTCAATATAATTGGAGAATGATCTGAACTGAGATCAAAGCTTTCTTTGGCGACATTGACACAAAAACCACAGATGTTTTAAGAATCTATGGCATCAACAACGTGCAACAGTTTTGTGATTTTGCGCTGCAGTCGTCTTCGGATCATTCATTCTTGTTTTTTAATGGTGGTCGCTATCATTCTTCTTCAATACAAGGTGCTACAGTCCGGTGTAAAATTGGTCCTTAACCAGCTAAAGCTTCTCCATCTACCACGAACTGTGAATGTAATTCGCTGCATGCCATTCAGAACTGCTTCGGAACCCGACCACCACTCGGACCTCTTAGCTTTTATTCGTTATTAAAGTCAGTGTCGACTAACAGTAGTCAGCTCGATTCTAGGGTGAATGTAATCTGCTACGTGGCCGATCATTTTGAAGCATTACTGCCGGCCTAAAACGATGAAAACGTCAACTGCATGTAACAACTAAAGCCTTTTTTCGGTTTGAATCATCTCTTCATCTCTTAACGGACACCAAGCTATAATGGACACTTCTCTTTGAGGTGGTAATGCAGGCCGCAGTGGCCAGAAAGAAAGCTCGTTAACTTTCCTTTTCAAGGCTGAGGATTTCACTATGGGAACGAGGCTTCATTAATCGTTTGGACTGCCTAGGATCATGACCAGTGGTTTAGGCGAAATTTGTTTTCCCATTCGTTAATCAGCACTGTAGTTGCAATTGACAATACAATACGGTTCGGGAACTATGAACTTAGATTCCGAGCCAGTCTTATCGAGCTCATCAGATGCGTTTCAATCATTCAAAGCAATCCCTTGTGCCCAGCGGCCAGCCGAGCTTCACTTTATTTGTCTGGCAAAGGACTTGCGGTGCCTTGTAGCAGTCTGAGCTAAGGCTACTTCCATCCTTGGCAATCTCGGGTATTCTGCCTCCAGTCATAGTCTTGCGTACGCGACCCCTTGCTCTCGATTTTGAGACTATGATCGAAATTGAATTTATCAGCAACTAGTTTACAACTAACTTACCAAGCTTGGAGAGTATCATTCGAAGCGATAGCTGCTTGCAAATGCCTGGCATCTTAGGTCACTTAGTCTATATACCAAAGATTCGATAGTCTTCCTCTCCTCCTCGAACCAGATGGCTCGGATTCCTCTATTAGCAGGAGCGTAGATGTCCATACGCTCAATGTGCCCAGTGTGCAATGTCAACAAATTATTGATTAGCCGTCAAATGTCGTCGATGAATCCAGGGAATTTTCGTTGCGATTTGCTATGTGATAAGACATGGCACTGTCTTGTTAAAACCAGTACCCTTAGGACTTTTTTAAACATTTGTGCGCATCGGCATTTTTGACCCAACAGCCGCTGCTATCGATTCGCGTCGACTGTTTCATCTTCTCTGAGGAAAAATGGCCCAACGATGATTTTGTCGCAAACTCCGATCCAAACAGTCATACAAAAGTTGGAGTTTCATAGATCTAGTCTCGATTAGGCGTTTCTCAAAATATGCTTCCAAGTATCAGGTTCAGTGTCAACCATTCGAGGGACTGGTTAGCCGTATTCCAAGCGACGTCGATTGTTTTAATCGATTGGACGTTATACGGAAAAAAATCATGCTTCAAATGCACCCGGTTCATTGGAACGACTTGGGCGCAGATAAACGGCATGTCGCCGATTTGTCCACTGTCGACTAATCCGTACTCGACTAAATCCGACACCAAACCACGAATAGCGTTGTCAAACGGTGTTTGTTGGCCATATTTTCGACGATATGCACGTCGAGTTAGTACAACTAAACGACTCAATCCACTGCAACGTGCTGAAATCAGTTAAGCTACACGGTAGTGGCTATGGACCCCATTTCGATGCAATTACTGCCGCATAAGCACAGTTGTCTGACATGAATGACGTACACAAGACCAAATTGATAATGGCGTTGCACTACCGCATGTAGATTGGTATCTTCACGCAGCATTGCGTCTTGATCAAGGACATTCGTAGATTTGGTCTAGTCTGCAACGAATTAGCCCAGCACCACGTTTGCTTTTGTCCGGCTCACGCAGCATTGCGTCTTGATCAAGGACATTCGTAGATTTGGTCTAGTCTGCAACGAATTAGCCCAGCACCACGTTTGCTTTTGTCCGGCTCTGAGCACAACATTCTGACACAATTCTTCCGGTTGACAACTGCACCAAAGTCTACGGTAACATCCAACTTGACTTTGTGATGTGGTGTCGCTCTGAACCAAGCTGCCGTCTGTGAGATTCACATACTATCTCCTAACCTAACCCATTCCAACCAAACGTCTTTGACTAATGGTCTTTAATCATCTGATTACCATCGCTTAAAAACCTTGCACATCAGAAATCTGCAATAAAACCGAAACCGTGAGATTGCCTTCGTTTCGGCGACATAATAGACCAGCTTACTCCGGATCTGAGTTTAAGGTCTCTTAACTCGGACAAAAAAAAAAGTCACACAAACCTGCTCCTGCATCCTGGAGACCGTGTTTATCTCGCCACCAGCCAGGAACTAAAATCATTTAGCGATGGCATGGTCATTTTCATTGACCCACTCTATTAAGCTCTTTCAATGAGCTGAGCATTAAGATATTTCATGAGTAAAACACTCTGGATGGCGTTAGATCACTGAAATAAACGGGTAACATTAAATAAATATTCAAGCGTTTACGTGCCAACCGAACAGAGAAGGAACATCAACAGAACTCTTGGCATTTAGTTAAATCATTTCTTGCGCAAGAACCGAACTTAACTCAAATTTATTTTTGAACAAAAAAAAAACGAAAACCACAACAAAAGGCATGTCGGATTATGTAACGATCTCATATGCAAACGATGGTTAAGAGATTCTTGCAGATACAGTCGTGGTCAAGAGTTTACGCACATCACAATTGAAATGTGCGGTGTTAAGTTTTGACTTTATTTCGTCGAGGGGAATGTTAGGAGACATTGTTGTTGTATGGCAATTCGTCTCAAATTGTGTTTGCTTTAAGAAACGCGCTACAGTCTCAGAAGTAGGATCGCGTGGTCGTAACTTAATCGAAAATCCTATCGCAGACAAAACCAAATGTAGCTGCTCGCAAAGTGTACCCCGTGTTGTTCCAAGTGTAGCACCAACAATGTCCAAAGAGTGGTCAGATTTTGTGAAATCGGCTTTAGGCTTGTCAACTACGAAGCTGAAAGTTCGAGCACACGGAAGTTAGTGCATGAAAACGGCACAAGGAACGGAAAAATGGGATAGACGAGTCGATTACGCCTGATGTGGCTCTATTAGACGAAGAAAGAGACCCTGACGACGTCTGGATGAAGAACTAGTGAAGGCTTTTCGAATTGCGGAAAAGAACAACTTTGTGACCTGCAAATACAATATGCTACTATTCGCAAGTCAGAGTCAAACATTGTCTCCAATCTGAAAGACATTGAAGATTCCATTAATCCATTCAGGGATAATTGTCCTTCTGACAGATAGATCAAACCATTCAAGGAGTGTGCGCAAATACTTAATTTTGATTAACGAGCCAAGTACATATTTGTACGGTCAACGACATCTGACTGGTGCACAATTCGCAACTGTAGTTCCCATTTATGTACATCTTCTGCAGTAGGAAAAAATGACATAAAGCCGAAGAGGCGTTGCCGACCGGCTCCTGAAATTTGAATATCCGGCGTGGCACAGTGGATGTTGCATTTCGCTGAGTGTCGACGGAGTTGACTCAACTCCGTACTAGTCACTTTATGCACACAAGTCCGTAGACGACTGCTTAGGCTCTCCGTTCAGTCCCGATTCATATTCCTCCCCAAATTGCCATCAATCCCATCCCCAAAGATCTGAGACATAAATGTATCTATCCAGCCAACCGTGGATCTGTCTCGTTGCGTTAGAGCAAGACGGGCATGGGCAGGCTAACTTGGAAAGGTTACGCAATTACTTAAAAAAGTCTGAAAAATGACAAGACTTTCTGTTTCGTTTCTGGAGCAGCGACCACTGTGCGCAACGGATCGCATTAAAAACTCAAAATTTCGAGGACCACATGGTGTTTTGGCCGATTGTCGAATATTCGCCTTAATCTTACTTTGAAAAGACTGCCCTTTAAAATCATGCGGGATGATGGACTCGTTTGAGTGGCTTACCGCCTGCAAAGTAATGTTATATAATAGTAAAATATGTGTAGGTGTATGTAGGCATTTTCAAAAGCAACCACGAGCCTTATTGGCTGTACAGCCACATGAGTCTCGCCCGGCATCTACGGATGTAACTTTAGGGCATGTAGTGCGCTTAGATAACACTGTCCCACCTCGAAGAGTTTTGTCTCCGACCAAGTTGAACAACTCAATCGGGGACGCTCCTGAAATCGATGGCGCTCACAGCCAACCTGACGTGTGTAAATGGAGGCGGTTGGCTAAATATCGTGACCGCTGTATAGACTTGTTGGTTGAGGCTGAGGTACGAGTACATTCCGGACTGCTGCGCCAACAGAAGAACAAGACGTACAAGTAGGTGTGATTAATATTTCTGCCTAGCTCAGCGTTATTTCACGACACCTGCACTTCCTTACTGTAGAGCAGCCTCATCGAAAATGGGAACCAGATCAAACCACTCTGACTGATGTTCTGACTCTGACTCTGATGCTCTCAAAACAGACATTCCGGATATAGATTTTAATTAATGTTATTATAACATTGACACTAAAACAACCAGAACCATTTATTTGCCGCATCAATACTTATCTCCCCCACTGTCTGTTGATATTCAAATTATTGTATTGACATTGCTGTGATTCATAGAAATATTTTAAATTCACATCAGTCAGAAGGAGAAACTAGTTTGATGGCAAAAAGTAAAAACTGGAAAAGAAAGAAAAACAAAAACAGGTAAATGACCTTTCGGCGAACGTGAAAATGTATTTTCGTATTTTGTCTACGGATGATAAGCAATAGTTGTGGCCATACCTTCATAAATATGCATGTGTGCCGCACTTAAGCATTTGAGAGCGCTTCAAAGGTTTGAAGAGCGCAGCAGGTGAAGCCGTTTATACAACATCCCAATTGAATATTCGGACAAATTGCAGTTTGTACACGCGAGTGTGAAGATGAATACGATCGCTTTGATTGATTCCCCCTCGATACATCAATTTTATGGGATTCCATACAATACGACACAAGTGCTCTGATGGATTGAGCTATTAGGAGATGCTTTTGTGGTGATTAATGGACAGCACTCGCCTGTGGTGATTGGATGGAGTCACACTTATGTCTTATGCAAACAAATTCGAGGTCGATTGGTTAATATACAGAGTTCTTAATTTCCCACGACCTTGGTGACAAAACTTCTCTTCCTTGTGTCCAGGGTGGACATGCCGAACTTCTAAATATAGACCGATCATTTGCTTGCTGGTTCCAGTTGCGCACACCAAGTTGGTTGCATATTCCCCCAACACAGCCTAGTCACCTGAGGCGTTTAATCTATAGACGCTAAGCTGAACTAGTCTTACGTTATTTTACAAGCCCGTGACTGAATCTCCTCCAGCTGCAGTCAATACAAACCAAACCATAGGTCGTACGCAGAACTGTGTTCTTGGAGAGACCAAGGACTTCTTCATCTACTTTTGAGTTTGTTCACGCCTCTACGCCTCACAGCAGGACTTGGATGACCAATGACTTATATAAAGTCAGCTTGGTTTTTCGAGAGAAGACACTATTACTCTATTGCCCTTTGTGACCCAAAAACAGCCAGATTGATCTCGTCACTCAACTTATTAATGCTGTTCACCGTGGACCATAGATAGACGAAGTTTTTTACTGTCTCGACACTACTACCCATTGTGAATAGAGATCCAAGACGTCGATGGAAAGGCTATAAGTACTTCGTTTTCACTTGTACTCCGCCTGATGCATTTTTCGTCACAACCCAAGAAAACATCTCGTCGACGGGTCACTGTGTTAAATTATGTCAAAGTCATCCGATGTACTTACAATATAATAGATTTCTTATTCTTGTGCCTCTAGCTTTGAACAGAGACTGAGAAATCGAATAACAATCACATTGTCACAAATCTTGTTACCGACCTTGATGGACTCCCGACAATTCTACACCGTCGTCTTATATGACGTAACGAGTTTGGCAAGTATTCCAAAACTACACAGAAGGGTGTGTAGCTAGTTTTTACCCACGCTGTCATACGCGGCATCGCACTTGTTACACCTCTTGGGTCTTTTCCAGGATCTGACACAGTGTGAGGATCTGGTCTATAGTGGACCTCTCTGGTCTGAGGCCGTACTAATGGCCTATCGGATTGATAATGCACGACTCTATGGGAGAACAGGGAGATCTTGTCCCTACGAGAGCTGCTTTCAGCCAAAATGGACCAAAATGGACGTGTGGCTTTGTGAACAGGTGCGGCAATTTCTACACTGTGGTGCCAGGTTTAATCCCCGAATTTACCAACATCTTTCCACCTCTTTCGGATCACTGACAATGCTCCAAATGTATACTTGTCTGGAGAACGCTTCTCAAACTTTCCTGTTCGGAGTCGACAGACAGGTTCTCGTCAGTCGTGGGAGCATCTGTCACCAACGGAAATGTATGGTTTTTACAGGCCAAAGTGGACTCACATGGTGTGTGTGTTTGCATAGGATGTGTTAGATTAGTGTATGAAAGCGGCCAGAGCCTTTGTATCATTTATATCCTAGTCAGGTCCATTGTGATTCATAGCTCATAGTGTGCTGATCTAGAACTGGTTCTTAATTCGCATACATATGTTATTTCCAACAGCTCCTGCAAATGCCACTGTAGTCCTTCCTTGCCTATGTTGCAGTGATTTAGTAGGTCTGATGGCTATTGTTAGTAACAGAGATGCGATTACTTTTACCGGCGCATATCATTTAGTGCGCCATTGATATACTCGAAGTGGCCAATATTTCTGAGCATGCGAATGCAATCGTTGGTGTGTGCCCTGATGGAGGAGACCCACGCCGCTTTACACCGTCTCCGAATGCCATAGTTATATAGTTCAGTTCCTTAAGACGAGACGAGACGCACTTATCTACACTTATCCGCATAATAAGCAATTCACGGCCACGCGGCAAATAAAAGAGACGTGTCATGAAGCAACTTTGTTCAAGGCGCTTATGTATCGCATCAGTTTAAGGTTAAAATGACTGCAGAAATGTTGTTGGCCAAGGATCAGATCTGTGTCAGATTTTAGTGCATATTCAGTGGCATTGTTTCTCACAGTAAACATAGGCACATCTCAAAGTCATTTCTCTCTTCCTATGAACTGCCCTCACGAGGAATCTGCTTCCCCACTCTCGTCTTCATTGATGAACTCCTTTACAGATTCCCGGCGAATGAGTTCCACTTATGTCTGAAACTATAATCCTTCTAAAACAACATAAGCTTGTGGCACAACTTGCTTCTTTTTTTTTTTACAAAATTGTTGGTACAAATGTAATCCGTTCATCTAATCCTAGTAGGATCAGAAATGTAGTGTATTTTGTGGCATAAGTTGAAGATAATAACGTGAGCTTATAGAAGTGCAGCAGATGAGAGTTAAAATCGCACATTCTTCACCAAATGCCAGAAATGTACATCCTCCCACTCGACCATCTTTGATGGCTTCACTCTGAGTGCACGACTCCAACAACAAGATGTCTTAAATATTGTGTAGAAATTAATGCCGGGTGTACGCTTGTATCTTGAATGCTCAGTTTATCCATGCAATCAGTGTTCAAGTACCTCAAATGAATGGCAAACAGAATCACAGCCAAACTCCCGCAGTGCAACCGTAGATCAGGCAAACAGAAACTTTGTCCATTGAATGCGAGCAAAAACGTTTGGTCTTCTTGCACCCTTGCACACCGACGCCAAACTATGGGCGCTCTGAAAATGCCAAGAGTGCACAATCCTTGAATACTCGTATACATTAGTCATCATCACTTGAAAGAATCCAACTCATGCTGCTCGAAACTGAAAATTAAGTTCAAATAACAAATACTTCGTGCTTTTGTTTCTCAATTGAGCGCAGTTGCATCGTCTGCATTAGTGTCCTTAGATTTCCTGAAAGTCCAATACAAATTCATTAGAAGCAGTGCCAGCTTCCTGGTCCTCTGTCCCGCTGCATCCCTCCCCAACACGGGTTAATTGAACTTTATCAGTGCATTGTTGTAAATCATCGTGTCTTCAGGACCAGCAAGCAGGCATATGTTGTTGCTGGAATAGCAGTGGAGTGATAATTAAAGCGGACATGTGTTTAGTTTTTCGTAAACAAAAAAAAAACCGATTTTTGTAAGATTGACATTTTTTGTGAAACACGGTCGAAAATTGTTTCGTTTGAATTTCATATAAAAAGCACTCGATTTGGTTATAAATTCATTAAGACAACTCAGCAGAGGACGCCCGCGTCTTGGTTGCAGCACACAAGCGAATAAGGCCCTCAACCAACATGATGTGCGGTAACTAGAGGAAGCTGGCCACAGATCGTGCGAAATTAACCGAATCGCCCAGCATGGGACTACCTCATTGATGTGGAATAACGAAGCTTAAAGATTGGCTTCAGTAGACGTGTGGATGTTTGTGGAGCTGCAGCTTGAACTAAACTTGGTAGACTTGATTAGACTGTACATTGATTTCAGATGAATTATGCCACGGACTTAAGGCGTTAAGCATTTTTTTAATGAGAAGGCAATTGTATGACGTTTTAGAAAAACGTGCAGTAAATCTTTCTTGAAAATCATCATACAGAAGAGTAAGGACGGAACAGGCGGAATATTTAACAATTAGCAGATCCTCCATACGCAGTTGGAAGTACATGCTGTGGACTTTATAAATCAGCTTAGCTTAATTAAACCAAACTCATTTTACACTCGTGAGGTGAATCTACAGTCAGTCCTAAACGTATGTAAGCAGCACAAAGTTGTTCTCAAAACAAAATTAATCCAAATCGGATTCTAAAGAGAAAAAAAACGTAATGTTGTTATTTTTAGTAACTACTAATTAGTCACGCCAGCCACTAAATAAGTGGCGGCCCGTGGCGTTGTGGGTATGTGCGTCGACTCCTACGCACTTGGACCAACCGGTCTAGGTTCGATTCCTGGTACGACAAGAAATACTTTTCACGGCCCCACCTCTTTCGAGTCACTGACAATGCTCAAAGAGTATAACTGTCTAGAAAAAGCATTTCAAAATTGGCCGTTCGGAGTCGGCATAAAACTGTAGGTCCCTTCCACTCGTGATAGAACAATAGCACGCACAACACGAGTGGTTGCTGAGAAGCTAGGCCCTGGCCCTCTACGGGCTGTAGCGCCACCCATTATTATTATTATTACTAATTAGTAACGTACTTTAATCGAATGTAAGGATGTCGCAAACATTCGAAATTCATTCGAAAAACTTTTGAAAATGTAACGAAATTCACATCACATAACTAAGTAAGCAGCAGAGGTTAGGTTAGACGGGGGTGGCTGACTGCAGAAGACAGTACTTAGGCCATAGTAGGCCCATTGTAATACCACGCGGATTGACGTTAGATTATTTGATAAGATTATTGAAATAGTAGGCCCCTAGATGTGAGTACCAACGACTTGCCAGAGCGCTACATACGATGGGCGTTCAATATATTCTCGGTATCGGGGTGAAGCTGTGGTTGTATATATAAATTGACTTATTTATCAAGTAATACTATTATTTTAGTGCATTCATGTAAAATTTCATATAAATGTGATTATTAATTCGCGTTTTATCTCTTTCTCTACAAAATACCCATTTATTGCCGACTTGAGTTCTTCATCATCCGAAAATCTTTTTCCACGAAGACATTTTTTCAAATCCGGAAACAGGAAATAATCACTAGGGGCAAGGTCAGGACTATAGGGTAGGTGTTGGATTTCTTCGAATCCACAATCTCGCGCAGCAGCCTTGGAAACTCGCGCCGTGTGAACAGGAGCGTTGTCATGAAGAAGCAACACACCCGCTGCGAGCTTACCCCGTCTTTTCTTTTTAATTTCCTCCCGCAAATTATGCAAAGTGGAAGCGTAGGATGTGGCATTGATGGTTTCACATTTTTTTTGTACTAAATGAGCAAGATTCCCTTTGAGTCCCAAAAAACTGTGGCAATGAGCTTCGCGGCAGACGGAGTGACTTTGAACTTCTTCGGGGGTCTGTTCCTTTTTTATGCCACTGCATGGACTCTTGTTTGCTTTCAGGGTCATAGTGGTGGACCCATGTTTTGTCTCCAGTAACAATAGGATCCATAACACCGTCCGCGTTCTCACTACAAATCTCCAAAAGTTCTCTACAGCATGCGATTCTCACTTTTTTCTGAGGCGCTGTGAGAATTCGTGGCACCCACCTTGCACTGGCCTTTGAAAGGTTAAGATGGTCATGAAGAATGGTGTGAATGGTACCAATTGAAAACTTGGTGATCTCTGCCATCTTTTTCACCTTTTCACGTTTTTCGACTTCTTTGATGCTTTCTCCCGCACAAGCAGTAGCCGGGGCGCCGGAGCGTTGGTCGTCTTCAATGCTCTCTCTGCCTCTCTTGAACTCACTTGACCACTTCTGCATAGTTGATAATGAAGGTGCGGAACCCTGGTAGACAGCCACCGCGATGCTCAATTTTCACCATCATCGTCTCAGTTGCCATTATGATTCTGTTTAACTAGAGATAAAACGCGAATTAATAATCACATTTATATGAAATTTTACATGAATGCACTAAAATAATAGTATTACTTGATAAATAAGTCAATTTATATATACTACCACAGCTTCACCCCGATACCGTAAGCAGAGGAGGTGATTTGTGGTCTATATCTCAATGCAGCTTCTGCATTGTATGGGACACCCAGCCTGCGTGCCAACTGCGCAGTGATCGGTTATGATACCAATGAGCGTCCTCAGTGAAGGCCAACTTAGTCTGAGCACATAGTGTGATCGTTTAAGATTTATTTTAGGTACTGTCTTCTACCCATTTGTGGTTGGTTAATTTAATTGTGTGTATCTTAAGAAGATGGTAGGCTGTTGCGATCTGCATAGAAGGTGGGTCTCCTCCTGTTGCTAGGGAAGGAGATTGTACCACACCTAGCGAGTTCATCGACTTTGCAATTGCCCGGTATGTCATAATGTCCCCGCACCCACATCAGGTTTACACACATGATCACCCATCTTATTGAGAGACAGCCTGCAATTAAGGCATGTTTTACAGTTGAACATGACATTGTCCAGGAACTTAATTGCACCTGACTCTCCAAACATAATGATATCCCTTTTGGATATTACATTGCTCTTGAGCCAAAACGGTGTCTCTTTTATCGCAATAGTTTTCACCTGAAAAACGCTACAGTGGAGAACTTCATGGAGAGAGTTATATTGAACCTAGACCCACGCCTTCGTCCGTCTTCGACCCATCTGTGCATATTCCCAGGGGGTCATCAAGCGTCTGACTGTCGGACATCCAATCCGATCTGCCAGCTATATTGGTGGAGAATTTCTCCTCGAAGAAATCGTGGTGTAGTAGGCGATCAGTGTCATTGGGAAGGAAGTAGGCTTCTGGTTGGGTAACCGATGGTGAGTTCGGACCACAGTCCGAGTGTTGGCTGGAGGAGTATGTTAAGTGAATCAGACAGGAGGCTTCTGAACGCTGCGCTAGTACACATGCAGGCCAGTCTTTGCACCCATGCCTCCAAGTTAACATCAAAATTATGAGACACGATTAAATACAATAATTTTTTTTTCTTTCTGGAATTCAAGGAACCGGATGTCGTTTATATAAAAACCATAATAAATTCCTGATAACGTAACACCCTTTGAAGAGTTCGAAATTAAGCACAAACAGTAAATCCCTCGAGAATAGAGGGCGATGAAAGAAAGGTATGCAACTCCACTGTTACGGACATCTACACTGAGGGCTCCAAGTCGGAGAAAGGCACAGGCCAGTTGGCCGGAGCTAGCAGTAGCCATACGACTCCCAAATCACTGCAGAAGTAGCAGCTGTTCAAGAGGCAGCCCTCCAGCTATCAATGACCCCGATAGACGGAAGATCTATTGTTATTTACATAGATAGTCAGGCGGCCATAAAGGCTCTGAAAGCACCATCGGTTAACTCTAAGGTGGTAAAACTCTGCCGCCTATATTTAAGGGAAATAGCGGACAGATGCAACCCTGTGATGGGTCCCCAGGCGCATGAGTATTCCGGGCAACGAAAGAGCCGACGAATTAGCAAGAACTTGGGCGAGTCTACCACTGGCACGTAATCAGGAGACACCTCACACCTCAATGAAAGCTACTGACAGACGCCATAATCAAAACCAATCGTAGATAGGCAGAATTGGACACCTGTAGTTCCTCGAAAACGTTGTGGCCTACACTAGACACATCAAAAACTAAAACTCTCCTAGAAATGGACAGGGGCAGGCGTAATCACTGGCCATTGCCTAGTCGGCAATCAAGCCAGAAGGCTGGGAGCACCCTACAATGACTTCTGCCGGAGCTTCATGGAGAACATAAAGGCCATCCTCAAGTTCATAAGAGCTACCAACTGGGTATAAGTATCAATACAGATACCAAACAGATGGAATGTACGAACGAATCTATTAGGTCAACGAAGTGGCGGGAAAAGCCGAATACTGACAGCACAGCGGACCTTAAAGGTAAGTGAGGTAAATCCCCGAGGGAATTTCGCCAGTCACATCTACCTATCTAAGAACCATAATCAAGCCCACCTTAAAAATAACGTTGCCATGAAGTAATCTCCCATTTGTTTGAAATGATTAAATACCACGTAATAGCCTTTCCAAAAAAAAAGCCAATCTCATGGCCACATCTACGACGTTTATGGTATCTGCCAGCACCACGTTTCAAATTTCTCACTTCATCAGAATGAAGTGCCATAAATTCTTTTCTAGCTTTTATGTCCCCTCAAAATGTCAAAAGTCAAGCCACGGATCGGGTGTCCCAGGGAAAAGCATCAAATGCTGCCACTCATCATCTGCCATGACAAATCGCCAAACATGCCATAAGACCAATTACTCAAGTCGTTTGATTCGGTTTCTAGACAAAATATTTTAATTTTCATCTCAGCGAGCGACAAAAAGCAAACAGGGAAATGTCACCCAGAAAATAGATGACTCCCATCGTGGAACATCGTTCTGATCGCCTATCAGCACCTCGATCAGGTTCAATGAAATACGCTTCAGCGATTTTATTGTGTCGCCCGGACTGGATTGAAGCTCTTTGACAAATGACTTGTGATCCTAATCGACTCTCACTTTCACGCAGAAACAATGCCGGAGAAGCTCTCGACGAATAGCAGGTAACGCCGACCGAAACAAGTTACTCGGCTCTGGACCTGAAACATAGCCTCCGGCGAACGCCTTAAATTGGTGACCGTCACGGTGCAAGGGTGTTGGCTGTGGTTTTAATGACTTTTTTACCAATTAAAGTGTTCCATAACTTCAAATGTCACCATTAAGTATGCAAAGACTGATGGCGACGATCGCGATGATGGAATGGATACCCTCGAGATCGGTGGGAACATCTCGGATGCGAAGGAATGCCGATGATTGATCGTGCACAAGATCACCAGCCCGCGGGCTACAGACGGACAAATAAAGACGTCCATACATCCTGGACTGCTAAATCTTAATTCGTTGCTTATGCTGATGCGTAGCCAGTTTCAAATGCGTCGAACACCGGTTGCAACCAACAAACGTCACTCGCAACCATCTGTTAACCGAACCGAACCATAAGCCACTCAATTGTGCGCATCCATTATCTACGGCAAATTGCAATCGCGATCAACACCTGGCCCGGCCCGAGTGAATCGCAACAATTACCATAAGCGCTAGTCGTTGAGGTTACAGCAAATTACATCGGTAATCTGCGACGCTCCAGCGAACGGCAGTCGATTTCCATTCGTGAATCCATAATTTCACCGCACGTGCATATGTGTGCAATCGCGCGGACCGTCGAATTGACCAAAAGTGGATTTTGTTCGCCGACACCGGCCACAGCAGCCGGTGGGTGGTTAAAAAATATTGTGAACACTTATTTTCCGTTACATTAATAATTCACATGCCGATAAGCCGAGATTGTTTTCTTTACCAGATTGCGACTGCATCATCTGCCGGCCATGTGCACTCGATGCACAGCTCGCCACCGACCACCGACCCGTGCAATGGCAGACGTGCACATCGCGGCACAGCGCGGCGTGTCCTTGCGCGGTGAGCTGCTGCGTGTAGGTATCATTAAAATGCGCTTAATTGCATGGGCTTCATTCAGTGCAAAAATTAATTAATTAGTCCAGCCCGTCCAGCCCAGGAGTGGTGGGTGTTCGATCCACGGTCGCACGGATGGAGGACGACATTCCACGATGCAGTGGTCGCGTTACATTGGCACTACAAATGCAGATAAACAGATAAATGCCGAGGACATCCGATGGATTGACTGACCCATCCGGACAGCGAGCTCGCTCCCGCCCCTTATGCGTACACAAATTAATAATTTATTCATTTGCGCCAAAGCCTGTAATTAGTTTTAAATTCCGATGTTAAATATTAATAAAATCATAACATGGCGCAGATGAATGCTTTGCTGATTTTTCGCATGGTCCAAAACACTGGGGGGGTGGTGTGAGAAGCACCACCCCTCATTCACTCGATACCAGTCGGATGGGGCATTGTGGCGCGGCAGTGGTGCAATTGGGTTATTGGCGCCCAGCGATTGCTGATTGCTGCAATTTAAATCGCCCGCCAGCGACTGTGCCCCCCGACTCGGGGGTGGGTTTTGTTTTCCTTCGATTATTGGTTTTACATATACAACATCGCGGTTTCTGGTTGCCGGCGTTGTTGCAGACTGTTTAAAAGAGATTACGCTCGCAAATGACGGCGCCACGCAGTGGCAGCGAGTGGTTGGGGGTGGCGAGGAATGTTCACAAGCGAGTGAAACATCTGCTAAGGCTGTTAAATAGTTGATGTAGTTTTTAATTTGAAATGCAAATGCCGTGTGCAACAGTGATTATTTTTTTCTGTGATTTAGTGGATATTTTACACGTTCTGTGGGATGTCCCTTAGGCCGACAGCGGCGTTGACATCATTTGTGTTGGCTTATCAGAGATGTCCCATGGCAAATATAGAGCTTCTCGGTATTGCTTAGACGAGAAGGTCCACTGTGCCGTCACTGAAGTTAAGTAGACTGTAGCCTAACCCCTGGAACCTTATACTTTATGGAAAAGTCCCCAGGTAATCTTAACGTCCTTCTGGAGTGTATTTCCTTCGAGATGATAACGCTGAGGAAGTACATGTCCGTCCATACATCGACCGCGGCATTCATTAAATCTCAAGCCCAATCTTTACTGCATCATCTCCTAGAGCATAGTGGTCCCCTTACAGGTACCCTGAATCTCTGGTTCGTTTATATAGTCTTAAGAGTACCAGGATACCAGGAAAAAAGAAAGTTCCTGCCCTTGACCCTCAACAGATGGCGTGCGTATGTATCAGCGAACCACTAACAACAACCCCTCCGCAGCTAGGAACATACTCTTCAATCATCCACCAATGAACTTACCCGCCAGAAAGCCAGCGGCCAACACGGCGATATGATTGAAATCGCTGCACATGTTTAAAGAACTCCGCTCTAGACACTCTACTCTCCTTGGCAGATATAGATCCGTTCTCGAAGACACGGAACTCATGATACATAAGCTCCTCTTCGAGGAGGATCCCTCAACCAGTATCCCCCCCAAACTGGAAGTCTCACCAGACGCTGGATGGTCTATTCTAAAAAAAAAACCTCCCGGCTAAAAACAATGTAACTTCAAGCACAGGTATCGTCATCTGAGCCAACAGCTTTTCTAGGATGAATGATGGCGCACAAAGACGTTTCGAAGTCAGACAGTGGAGAATAAGCAGGCAGTATAGGACCTAGATTCAATTCGAATCTGAACTCTTCGCCATAAATGGCCCTCATCCGGCCAATGCTCATCTATGGCTGTCCCGTGTGGTTCAACGTGAGTGCAAGCTTGATGGATAAGATTCGGGTGTTTGAGAGGGCTTGTTTGTAAAGGCGAAGGCAGGCCGCCTTTACAGAACACCAGAGTCCCAGTACAGAAAATTGTGGACAATTTCCTGTTGAAATTGATTCGAGGTCATACTGCCAGAGCGATGAACTCGGCCAATAACCTGATCTCTGGGGCTTACTTCCCCAATCCTCAGTACCACGAAAGGATACGTCATAACGGCTTCGTCCCCCCAGAAGCATTCCTCCATTTGGACAAACACGGTCTGATACAAAATGAAAATGCGGTACCGCTCCTCTTCCACACCGCCCGTTCGACTGTGGATGGGCGACTCAACCACGACCGTTCCGTCGCACAACGAGCTGATGAGGGTCTCCTCCGGTTCAGTACGGCGGTATCAAGGCGAGATGTTCGGGATGTTGCAATGCAACACCGAAAATTCTGGTGCCTGTGCAGTGAGGGAACTCCCTCATCGAACCCTTTAGAGCCGGGTTAAAAACGGGCAGATCGTATCGGTCTTTGTCTTGCAGCTGATTAGACGCAATTTTGTCAGCCGACCTACATGTCTTAGGGTAGGTTTTTAGGGTAGTGTTAAGTTGTATATATTTACATGAAAAAAAAAAGTTTACGCATGTGTAGGGCCAGTAAGTTAGAAATAGTAACAATGTTCGTCCAACTAGTTTTAAGCATTTTTGTCTAGTATTTAAGTGTTTGTTATGAATTAAGTAAATAAAAATTAACTAAAATGAAAATGAAATAATGGAATTCTAATGAACTCAAAAATATCTACATATACTCGATAGCCAGGCAGTATTTAAAATCATAAACAGCTTTACGTTTAACTCGAGGGCTGTCTGGGAATTCCACAAAAGACTCAACACACTGGCAAGGAAAAATAGAATAAAACTTATATGAGTGTCATGGCATGAAAACCATGGGATCAAAAAAAAACTCATTTTATTGCCCTTTTCATGGATTTAGCTACACTGACATACAACAACACTTACTGGTCAAATAAATGCCGCATCCAATTCAGGAATAGTCAGGAGGGAGGAGGGACTTACACACTGCAAAAGATTCATGAGAATCGATCCCACGAGAATCAAAGTTCGAAATCTGAACAAGTCGGACCTAAGGATACTATGTGGAGCACTACAACTACTACAACAACCACAACTACAACTAACACTTGCACAAAAGAGGGCAGTTAAAAAACTTTAAACACTGTGAACAATCAAAGAAACTACTCGTCGAGTGTCCAAATCTGACATCAATCAGATCACCTTAACAGGAACAGATTTGCAAGACATTCCATCTAGACTCTAGAGAGATTATAAAATTTCTCAAGTCCTAGAGCAAGATACTGGGCACGTTGTCGCAGTGCTACATATGTGATTCCTATAGTCACACCCCATTTTCTTCAAATCCATTCAATTCAAATAAAGGGTGGTTATTATCCAAATTATTTAGGAAATTATTGTCATTTCTTTTTATTATAATAATATTGGTATGGTTCAATTATGTATGAAACAAAATATAGGCCAAATAGCCACCGCGACCTCGGCGGCACACCTCCATCCGATGGTCCAAATTTTCGATGACGCTGAAGCATAATTGAGGTTCTATGCCGTTAATGTGCCGAATTATCTCATCCTTTAGCTCTTGAATTGTTGCTGGCTTATCGACGTACACCTTTTCTTTCAAATAACCCCAAAGAAAAAAATCCAACGGTCTCAAATCACATGATCTTGGCGGCCAATTGACATCGCCACCACGTGAGATAACACGGCCATTGAATTTGTCGCGCAAAAGAGCCATTGTTTCGTTAGCTGTGTGGCAAGTGGCACCGTCCTGTTGAAACCACAGGACGTCCACATTCATATCTTCCAATTCGGGCCATAAAAAGTTCGTTATAATTTCACGATAGCGAACACCATTCACAGTAACTGCCTCGCCGGCCTCATTTTGGAAAAAATACGGCCCGATGATGCAGCCAGCCCATAAACCGCACCAAATAGTCACTCTTTGTGGGTGCATTGGTTTTCCGACAATCACTCTTGGATTATCATTCGCCCAAATGCGGCAATTCTGCTTATTGACGAATCCGCTGAGGTGAAAATGTGCCTCATCACTGAAGATGATTTTCTTCGAAATTTGATCATCCACTGTCGCCCATTTTCATAATATGCCTGAATAACTTTAGCGCGTTGCTCGATTTGGTATCTTTCCATGGCTCAAATTGAGTTAGTCTGAAATTGAGAAATGTCAAATGAAATGCAGAAAAAAGCTTGACGTTTAGGTGAGGTTCACATTCAACATCGGCCCTTAAAATTGAACCACCCTTTATATGGGCGCCGGGACATTGTGACATTCCATAGAACTATGAAGCGGAAGAAGTCGCCCTCCACCAGGAACTATTATCGGCGTCACGTTTCCAAATTATGGTCTCCATTCAATTCTACAAACATCTTCTGCAGAATCTGCGGAGACAAGGAGGAGCAAGCAACTATTGTGCATCTTCTGCGCAATTGCAGCGCTCTCTCCTCCCGTCGAAGATGTCATTTAGACGCCTACTTCTTTAACAAACTGACAGAACTAGGCAGCATTAGTATCTGTCATGGTTGGTTTAAGTGAGCCACGACCTAAAGCCGACAGGGCCCCCTATCACCTACCTACCTCCAGCACTCGACCGCTTTATCAGAAACGCGTATCAATCAGATCCGCGCGGTATCACAAACAGCATACTCTGAGCTAAGTGTGACTACAGCAGTCAGCCACTCAAACCAAAGGTTGCACCTGTGTTGGATAACTCCTTCTCTGTGTAGTTCGTCTGCCTTACAGTTTCTCTGAATATCACGGTCTACATGACCCTGCCTTACTTGTTGGGCCCGTAGACGCCTGGCTAGACTCATGTCGGGGGCTTGAGCTTAGTTGCTACAGCAACTACGTGTGGTATAGAATGTATAAGTGGAGTAGCTCACAGTTGCCTGCTTTCGAATGACAACGTGTGGAAAGTATTTTAAGATTTTCAATTTCTTCGACATTCTCAATGGCTCCAAACAGACGGAACAATGGTTCATCAAGGACACACTGACCTGGCTTGCCTTTTGTTTCCCCCGATTTGTATCCAAGCAGGCAAAAGACAACGTTTAGAAAACGTCTTCTATTGCATCAGTCTTCTGTTGCATTCAGCCCACAAAGAAATGCATCACTTGCAAGTTTAGGCAAACGAACTGAGAAGAAAACCATCGAAAGTGGGTGTTAATCGTTAAACTAATTCCACTTATACGCCCGCCTGCCACCTACACCTCATCGCCTACGAGTGCAAAGAAAGAAGTGCGATTTTGCCCGGCCACTAATCCCAAACAACCTCCTCAGCCATCGAAGTCTTATGTAATCCGCTCCCTATCCGGCTGCGGCCTGCGGTTGTGTCAACCGCGTCCCTAGGAAATACCAGCTTCTGGTCGCCGAATAACTCACAGTCGATAATTATTCACTGGATTACAGAGAAAAAACATACATCGCAGCGGATGGGTTCATTGCTATAAATGAATACAGGCACAATTTATGGAAGATTTGAATTTCAGATTTCTCATCTCATTTGCACCTTCTCGCATGCATAGAGCAGCAGACGACGCGACGGGCGTTAGCATTTAATTCTTTACGACAAGAGTCGTTCGGTTTTATTTTGTGAACTTATCACGCATTCGGAGCGGAGCGTCCGTGTCGTTTTTTTCTAAATTTATTTGGAAATTATACAGAAAAGGGGATCCTCTGGCCGGCCGGTTTATTAATCGCAGTGCTGGTCACATTTTATTTCCGAATGAGACATCGCCGGGCTCGGGTTATGATTGGACCTTTGTACGAGCATATCGATTGATATCGCTTTTCAGTGATATCTATGTAAATGCGGCCCACGGCTGAGGATGATCTTCAGGGAGTTGGCTCTCGCTTTGGCAACCTTGAACTCCGTTGACCCGGACAGTGGCACAATTTTACTCATTTTCTCCTTCTTCGGCTGGCGCTCACCGACACCGAAGATCGGCGGCGCGACGCTTGCTTCAGAGAAAGTTATGCTCGCTGAACATGGTCTGTGACTGTGAAGGAGGTGCTACCATGAAAGTTGTTGTGTCCGGGATCGATGGACCGTCAGACTAGGAGACGGCGTTATTACATCGAAAACGTCGTGTCGTTTATTATGGAGCTACATTCATGTCATTATGGCCGTCAGTGCTTTAAGAAGTCGATCCAATTTTTAATGACTCGATCCAATGTGTGAAAGCTCGTCCAGTGTGGTTGCCTTGTATGACTTGAGGTAGCCGCGGAGAAAATAATCGCGCGGTGGCAGAAGACGTCAGAAGACCAATTTTCTCCTTCAGAACTCCGGGCTTTGCGTCGCTTGTATGACATTTAGCGCCGTATGTATCAACATTGTCCAACAGAAAGTTGGTTAACATCGCTCCATGTCTGCGACCATTGACTGTAGACACTGTCTCTTTCCTCATTTCGAATGAAAGAAGGTCCAATGCACTAGAAGCCATGCCAGAAACTGCATTGATGCTTGGTCAAACATCAGTGGATTGTGTTCGCTGCCGGTAACGTGCTGTGAGTTTCCAGAATCGGTTTTCCTGTATAACGTGCATGGCGGCTCCTTACTGCTGTTCTTAGCTGGCTGTAGCGTTCTTTTCCGCACCTTTTGCATACTTTGTTGGCTATAGGGTGGTTGAAGTTTCGATATAGATCTACCTGAGCAAGGGGTTTTGGTTTCGAACCCTTCCTTTAATCTTGCTAGCGCCGCATCATAGTTCGCGTCTTCTATCTTTAGCCCTTCCATAGGAGCTATCACAGAGTCATTAAGCTTTGAAAGAATATAATGAAGCTTATTTACTCGATGTTCACAAGTCATCGAGCTATGAGAGCCTCTAGTACCATCAGGTTTTTTTTTTATGTTGAACTGAAGACTTCCAGGGTAGGTTACGCTAGTGGTCCCTCATGTGTAGCAGTCACTTCGGCTTGAAGGACACTGCAGTCAACTCTTAGTGCTAGAGATTTTTCTAAAGGGTCATGGACCCCCGCGCCTGTCCCCGCGCTCGTCTTTGAGCCGTCAGTATATAGGGCGAACTTCCCGCCTTCTATTACCATTTGTTTCTGCCACTGTTTCGGTCCGGAAACCGCTGATTGAAGCTCCTCTCCGTGGCTGGCAGATGCGAAGTAAGAATGAAAAATATTCTGAAAAAGCAACGTTGAAATACATTCATAAATCTTAGTACATGCATATCTTATAAATCGAGGTTCAAGAGCACTTCGTGTCGAACTGACTGACAAAAGTCAATGTCATGGCTTCACAACCGGTGTCTGTGCGTGAATAATTATGCGGATACATACTGAAATATGGGGGGACGGAAAATGTTGATCAGAATATTATAAATGACTCAGCGGAAGTGTATTCGAATTACGGAACAGCAAAACTCCTCATCCTCATCCGAACTCGTCCATGATATGCGAGTCTGTCAAAAGAATCCAATGAGACGGTTATAGAGACCTTAATCAGCGGCTAATGGAGGTTGTTCTTTGCTCGAATTTCCATAGAAACGACAGTTATTTGACTGATTGTGATGGAAATTGTTTTGACATTTGAATTATATAAGTTTTGACTGACGGCTGCGAAAGCAACGATTTGCAGGGGTGGCCATTCATTTGCAAGTTGAAGCGCGCCTGAGCCGATTATGTCGTTGAAATTCGATGATATTGATGACTTGACTTGCGCAACAGACTATGAGGGAGAATAGGAAGATCTCAACGCACCGACGGTGCTAATGAATATTCGAATTCGACTTTCTTTGCGACTCTCCGTCAAGCGAACTTTGGTATTTTTCTGCAAACTTGTCAAATCGATTAAGGTGCATATGAATCTGATGTCGCAACAATGCTCGCGTAGTAAATGAGATGGCATTTTTTTGATGTTCGGCTTGGTCCAGTTATGAATTTAGATAAGGTTCAAGTTCACTTTCAAAATGAAGGAACACGTCCCACGTACTGTTGTGCACACGTACTTCATGTGATCACGTACGTCCATGAAAACATAGAAAATATCGTTGTTGTGAGTCCGCAACTGAAGGAATTAATTCAATCCGTTTCCGGCTGTAAATTAAGTGCGCACAAGGTGAAAAATGTTGGCTGCCAGAATCCAGCCCCAGAAGATGACATGATTTGAGCCAATTCCAATTAATACTCGCGTTGTTTTCAGTTCTTGTGATTAGCTCATGTGGAGTTAATCATTTTTGACAGAAGTTGCAAATTTAACTAAAACAAAATGAAATCCAATACCGTCAGTTGAATCCAATCTATAACCATTTGTAATCTAATTCATGGTCCTGATTTGATATCCCTGTCTCACATATGTACATCCAACCCGAACTGTCGTCCATGCTGTGGCAGTGTTCCAATCGAAGGAAGCACCCTACGTGTATGACAACTTAAGCCAACACGAAAAGCTTCACCGTTAAATCACATAAATGGCTTCACAGGAAGCAGTGTAGTCTGCAGCCTTCCGCTTGAACATTGATCGTGAAAGTGAAGGGAAAACTTGTCGAGTTAAATTAGGTAGAGCGTAGACGGGCATACACCACGTCTCACTTCGGTCCTGCTGTATCCTCCGCAATGTCGTTTGAGGGAAGACCGCTTTTATCTTCTTCGTACCAATTCGACAGATTATGCGAATTCGGTGCTTCGCAATCCTTAGGAATCTGCAAAAATACGTAAGTGGGTTTGAGAACATGGGGGTCTCGGAAGAAATATTCTCCTAGTGATCCAGTGATCTCAACTGACAGAGACTGAGTCAGTTTCTCCTTTTCCTGTTGTTCGCCGCAGACTTTGAACATGTAGTCGCTGTCTAGTCTCATTTTCATTTCGCAGTACTTCAAATGATTATGGGCAGTTTGTGCTCCAACTACCATCGCTAGCCACTTGTTGTCACACTGCAGGAGTCTGTCAGTTTTTGCATTGCTCAACTTGAGGCAAAGTATGTGAGTGGTCTCGCAGGTGGTTCCACCTACTGTTTCTCTGTCTTTTATCGTGTCATCACGCACTTTCTTCGTGATATCCGAAATAGGTGCCTTTTTTTTGCAATCAGACTCAGAAACTGGTCCACTGTATTATCAGGCAGCAACCCACATTTACTGAAATCTTAAGGAATACCAGCGATTCTGTGATAAACAGCCTACATCATCAGCTCTCATCTCATCAGCACCGAATAACTACCACCTGATCCAAAGAAAGGCGGCACAATGACAGAAGAAGTGCTCTGCAGTGTCGTCGTCTTCTTAGCAGGCGTCGCAGAGGGTTTCATCGCTTAGCCCAAGGACATTTCGGCGCTTGGCGAAGGTGTAGTAGTCAGTCAGTAGGCCAGAAAGACTTCTGCAGTCTTTTCTGTCAAGAGGTAACAAGAACGCCGCGAGAGCATGCGCTTGGTCTGCCTAATTCGTGCAGAGTCATGACACCTCCCGTTGTGCTCTCGACAGGTCACAGCATCAATGGAAACCTGTAACCAAGGGCACAGACATTCCCAGCGCAGGTTTTGGTCTTGAGAGTACCTCCTCCGATCCTTGTCTAGCATGTTCACCGGCGACCTCATTTCTCGCGAATCAAATCTCGTGGCCCGGGACCCAGACAAGTCTTAGCGAATTTAAACTTGTATTCCTAAATTATCCTGGGAGTGGTTAAAGGTGTATTGCCTGGAATGGGTCGGTCTGGGGCCCTTTCCTGCAAGTTCATTCACTGCCTCATTGCTGGCAGTGCTCCTAAGACCCGGCGCCCAGCATAGAGATATCGATTACTGTGCGCTGAGAACCTTGAGCTGGTCGCATGCTGCCGCGAAAAAGCTCAAGGTTCTCAGTGAGCTTAAACTTAGATTTATATTGCCGATATTGCTTTGATGATCGGTTGACAATCAAGTAGAATAGTAGTAGTAGTTGGGCTGCCAGCGAAACGGCCAGCACACTTAGGCCATGTTGATCCATTGTGCTACCCATAGTCAGACTACTACCACTGATCGACAACTCCAGTGATAGTGTCGTTTTGTCAGATCCCAACGGCAAATGGTGACTGGACCAGATTTGAAAACCAAATAAAGTGTATTAACTTTGCCTTCACTGGGATTCGAACCGGAGACCTCTCTAACCCATTCTGGCCACTTATTTTTTGCCTGCCGTAGTGAGGAATTCTGATGAAGCCGTGCAAGTCAAGTTGAAACCACATATCGTCCACATTCATATCTTCCAATTCGGGCCATAAAAAGTTCGTTATAATTTCACGATAGCGAACACCATTCACAGCAACTGTCGGACCGCCCTCATTTTGAAAAAAATACTGCCCGATGATGCCGCCAGCCCATAAACCGCACCAAACAGTCACTCTTTGTGGGTGCATTGGTTTTTAGACAATCACTCTTGAATTATCATTCGCCCAAATGCGGCAATTCTGCTTATTGACGAAACCAGGTGAAAGGAGGTGAAAATGTGCCTCATCACTGAAGATGATTTTCTTCGAAAATTGATCATCCACTGTTGCCATTTCTTGCCACCATTCTGACCATTGACGACGCTTGAAATGGTCAAGAGGCTTTAGTTCTTGAGTCAATTGCACCTTGTAAGCGTGTAAATGCAAGTCTTTATGCATAATGTTCATCAACGACGAGCGTGAGAGGTGCAATTGTTGGGCACGACGACGAGTTGAGGTGGACGGCTCTTCAGCCACACTATCGCGAACAGCTGCAATATTTTCTGCAGTACGAGCTGTACGAGCATGCACTGGAGTTTTCCCATCTCCTACAGACCCGGTTTGCTAAAATTTTTGCACGATTTTTTCCGATTGTACGCACATTTGAACGATTAAATTGACCGAAAAATCACGAAGTGCATGATATGCATTTTGATTTGAACGCCCATTTTCATAATAAGCCTGAATAACTATAACGCGTTGCTCGATTGTGTATCTTTCCATGGTTCAAATTGAGTTAATCTGAAATTGAGAAACGTCAAATGAAATGCAGAAAAAAGCTTGACGTTTAGGTGTGGTTCACATTCAACATCGGCCCTTAAAATGTACATAAGGTGGAACTATATCTAATAAATATAACCTCTAAATCCGCCGTTGGAGTAGCACTCATTGCTTATGTGGTGCCTAGGCATGGAAGTCTCTGAATCCTGGTTAACGATTTTAAGTTGGTGGATTTCAGTTGGTTGACTTCCACCAGATTAAGCTGCCATATGTCATGATGGGTCCAACAATCGCTGTGTTCATGCGCAGGCCACAGGACACTTTCTTCATTCTTTCCTTGACATTAAGTTTCCACTTAAGATTCTTGTCTAGGATTGTCGAGGTATTTCGCAGAGTGATCTGAACTGGTTGTCTAGGCTGTGTCTAGCTGCGGAATGACTCTTTTGTTGAAGAATAGGACCAACTTTGGGTTTTTTGGGGGCTTATCCCTATACCACATGACTTCACCCATCTGAGTAGGATTTTTACTGCGTTTTCTACTAGTGGCATTGTGAGTTTGTGCGTCGACGCTTACGCACTTGAACGTCGACGTCTAGGTTCGAATCCCAGTACGACAAAAATAATGTTCACGGCCCCAGCTCTTTCGAGTCACTGACAACGCTCAAAGAGTAAAACTGTCCAGAAAAAGCTGTGGTTGCTGAGAAGCTAGGCCCTGGCCTTTGACGGGTAAATAGCGCCACCCATATATCAGTAACTGCGGCTTTTTTCCCAGTTACTGGCGTCTGTTCGAATATATGACCTCGCAGCCTTGGGACTGAAGTCTTTATTTTGGCATTCGTTTGATCTGCAATCTTACCCAAATTCATTATCAAATATTTTGTAACATATTTTTGCTAATACGCCGAAGATCAATGGTTCGATTCCTGGTATACCAACTTTCGTTTTCCCCAAACCAAAAAAAAACAGAACAAAATTTCGAGCACCATTTGGTAGGCAGGTCTTTTTAACATTCATTTGAATGTCGAAAATTCACTTCTTTGAACTTAGGCCTACATCAAGTTGTTGACCACAGCTAACCGCCCCAAAGTCTGACAATACCACACAGGACCCAAAATGTCTGTCCACACAGACTGTCTGCTACTCGAACTCAGAGTGTCCCAAACAACGAATCAATATCCAAAATCTCTACCTCCTTGCTCGCATAAATTCAATCGACAGCTAATTTATTCATCGACTCGCTGACGAGTCTTCACTGGAACTATCCAAAAGAGCAGTCAGAAGATTAGCTAATGACCATAACCACTAACAGTTCTAAACGAAGAACATTATGTGACATCGCACCATGCGCTGCTTAGATGGCGTGCACGCTTAGCACCTTGCCCGAACCCCGTTCAATGTCAAGACGCTCAAGCAAATATCAAACTCTGACTCACGACACGAGTTCCGTCTTTTGTAGGTCGTCGTCGGTTTATGCTACCCCGAGCTTGAGCTTCACATTTCAATGAACTAAGCCCGCAATTTCGTGTATATGCGTTTAGGAGACACTCGGGAGCGATCAATCAGCCAGCCAACTGACAGTCCGGAAATACTTGTCGGCACCCGTCATTTGATGCTTCCCGCAAACCTGATCGTCCAACAGTCACTCAAAATGCAGATCAGGGACATCTTTTCAAAGGGGCATCTTTCAAAATCTGTCAGCCTAAGGTTCTGCTTTGAGGTCAGAAAATGTGGGTCAACCAGAAGGCGATAACCATCCAAACGTGGGCAACTCGCGACTCTAGGTGAGTTTTGGCGATTGTTCATCGTTCGTCTTAAAAGAAAAAACCCGTTAGTCGCTTGTGATATCACCAAAGTAATAGGGGAACGCACTTAGAGTGTTGCCAAGCACACAGACAAGAGATTCGTCGATACGAAATGTCAAGGTTATTGGCCACAAGAATGCTGCAGCGCACGTGAAACGCTAGCTGAATGATCGTGAGAATACGACGCGCGTCTTATTCATACTTAGTCGAACGAATTCGTTTAATTGATGGGCGTTTGACGAAAATTGATGAAGGCCAAGGTGCACAGACGAGGGAGAACCGCTCAGATTTGTGCGTTCTAAAACATTGGCTTGCGCACGACTTTGCCGATAATGGAGCAGAGTACATGGAGTCTAATTCGAGTTGAAGGCCAACCACTGATCGGCGAATAGATGGGTGGTTTTTTGTTTGTTTTTGTTTTTTTTTTCTCTGAGTCCATCTCAAGGTTATATTTGATCATATTTGTTTTTGGATTTGCATATTCAAGGTTAGTCGTGGTTTCACAAAGAATGAGCTGGGTTTTTACGTAGGGTCGTGGAGACTTGGTCTGCAACGGACATCAAAGAAATGCTGTCTGTGCTGGGCTATGCTAAGAATGTCCGAATGAACGAGTTCTTTGTAGGAAAACAAAACAAACAAACGAACAACGAACTGATGAAGCGAAGATCGATGTTTGTCAGCCTTTTCACTCGTACATTGCTTTGCAACGACACGTCGGGATTGTGTGAACCAAATTAAAACAACCCACTCTGCCGACAACCGCTTTCCTCAGTCATACGAAGATTAGTGAAGAAGCTTGGTCCAGATCTAGCTCAGACAGTAGCGACACCCATATTTGCATAGTTTGCTTATGTTATGGATTAGGACAGAGTTTTCCTTTCGACGCGAAATATATGAACAAAAGTGCATCCTTTTGGAATTCACACAATGGACGCACAACATGGCTGTATTGCAATTTCATCGAATTTGAAATAACAAAAATTTTATAAATGACTTGGATGAGAGTCTATTACCAACAGGGAGGCGATCAAGCTAAAGACGAGATGAATTTAGGAATTCTGCTCAGTGGTACGTGGTTTATCTCAGCCATCAATACTAAGTTGTCTTCAATCCGCTATGACTTGGTCTATATTTCGGAGACTTTGTATAAGTAGGTGGAGCGTTGCTGCCTATGTGGCCGAACCAGTGTCGTCGACGGATTTTTCCCTTCCAGCCTGCAATCGAATCTTGGCAGAGCTCATAGAGTTCCCTTCTCCTCAAATCACCTTCCTCTTAGACGAGACCGTATATCCGACACAGAATTTTTATTTCAAAGGCACACTGAAAGAGCTGTATCGCCTAACCTTCGGACACTTCGGCCCAGTTGTTCCGACGAGTCGAAGAATCACCGATTGGCAATGGTGACTCTATGTCGGATCTCCGCCAAGATGCCATTTGTGGAGTTCACGTTTGCCCCGAGGTAGACCAACTTCTTTACCACCTCCAAATTGTACCGTAATGCCTACTCCCCGGTGCAACGAAATGGTTCTTGCATGCAGGTTCACAGTATATAAAAGATCTTTCATTAGGCGCTTCATCTACATATAAATACGTGCTGCCGATTTTTGTGGTACGCTTATACGGCGTTCTACTCAACCGAATGGCATGATACTTACACCAATGGAAAGGTACATGTGCGTACATGTGCACAATGTTTTTATTGCCAAACGGTTGAGTAGAACTTTGCATGTGTACAGAATTATGTTACATTATTACGAGAAAATATCATAGCGCGCATTTAAACACACAATCGTCGAATTTCGACGACGGGGCGAGCCTAGTATCATTAAATTTAAATAAATCAAAGTGAGTGTGAGATGTCATCGACATTTTTCATTCGCTTGAAAGACCTATCGATGCCATTATGGAATATGACATCGCTCAAATGTCCGCCGCGGTTTCTCTAGGTGGCGCGGTTCCGAAATGTCCATCGAAACAAGTGCCTGCGTCATATACTTAAAATTGGTGGGCAAACAGGATATCTAATCGTGGCGCACTGAACAATAAAGAGCCGTCAATGAAATTAAAAAACACCAATGATCCTGGATTGGACACACACCAAGGCAACCAAACCGGCGCCCTGGAGCTCCAGCTAGAACGTGGCGAAACGCAGTTGAGGAAGAACTTCAGCGGGCTCAGTATTCATGGAACGCCATCTCAAGGGTAGCACCAAATAGAGTCAGACTTAGAAGTATCGTGGAGGCCATATGTTCCACATAAGGAGGAAATGACAAGAACAGGCCCGCTGTGGTTTGTAGCTTATTCGCAGGGACCTGGGACTTCAGATAATCAATCAAGAAAAAATCAGATGGTGTCAAATCGCACGATCTCGGTGGCCAGTCTACATCACACCTCCACATGAGATGGCGTAGCGTCCTGTATCGTTGGTGTTCACATCATCCAATTTAGGCCAAAAGAAGTTGGTAATCATCAATAGCTCTCGCCGTTGACGTGGATGGCATGACCAACGTCGGTCTCAAATATGAACCGATGACGCCGCAGTGACTTTTTCGAGAAGCATTGAACGGTCTTGGTTCACATGTCGATCTGCATCGTCCCAAATTCGACAACTTTGATTGTTGCCTTACCCTTTCATCCAGAAATGGGCATCATCTCATGGTGACCGTAAAATGGGCGAAGCGAGCGGAATGTTGCCCGAACAGAAGACCCATTTTGATAAAACGCGTTTATTGTTTGCACGTGTTGTTGGACGCTGTGTAGGTTCATGGTGATGTGGCAAACCAGTCTGAATAAATGACAGATGTAGCTTCAACAATATCCAGCTATCAACTGTCAAAGTTCGGAAGTCCCTTTTGTAAGACCCTTTATTTCGTTTTTTTCATTATTGTTCTTAAGATCAGCTCGTTTTTCAAACTTGAAAGCTTCCACTAAGGCACACTGCAAACGCACGATGATGTCGATGTCATCTGGATAACCCCATAGCTGGACTGGGATGCAAAACATAGTGCCTTAAGTGCTTAGAGCTGCCTGCCGCAATATTAAATTACCCGACGTTGAATGTATTTGTTAGCATGTTGCGACACAATCGGATCAATCATTTTCCGGGATACCGAATTTGGCCATCACTTCAAATAAAGGTTGGTTAAATTTTAAGGGCCGATGTTGAATGTGAACCACACCTAAACGTCAAGTTTTTTTCTGCATTTCATTTGACGTTTCTCAATTTCAGACTAACTCAATTTGAACCATGGAAAGATACACAGTGAAAATGGGCATTCAAATCAAAATGCATATCGTGCACTTCGTGATTTTTTCGGTCAATTTAATCGTCCAAAAGTGCGTACAATCGGAAAAATCGTTCAAAAATTTGAGCAAACCGGGTCTGTAGGAGATGTGAAAACACCAGTGCATGTTCGTACAGCTTGTACTGCAGAAAATATTGCTACTGTTCGCTATAATGTGGCTGAAGAGCCGTCCACCTCAACTCGTCGTCGTGCCCAACAATTGCACCTCTCACGCTCGTCGTTGATGAACATTATGCATAAAGACTTGCATTTACACGCTTACAAGGTGCAATTGATTCAAGAACTAAAGCCTATTGACCATTTCAAGCGTCGTCAATGGTCAGAATGGTGGCAAGAAATGGCAACAGTGGATGATCAATTTTCGAAGAAAATCATCTTCATCTTCAGTGATGAGGCACATTTTCACCTCCTTTCACCTGGATTCGTCAATAAGCTGAATTGCCGCATTTGGACGAATGATAATCGAAGAGTGATTGTCGAAAAACCAATGCACCCACAAAGAGTGACTGTTTGGTGCGGTTTATGGGCTGGCGCCATCATCGGGCCGTATTTTTTCCAAAATCAGGCCGGTCCGGCAGTTACTGCGAATGGTGTTCGCTATCGTGAAATTATAACGAACTTTTTATGGCCCTAATTGGAAGATATGAATGTGGACGATATGTGGTTTCAACAGGACGGTGCCACTTGCCACACAGCTAGCGAAACAATGGCTCTTTTGCGCGACAAATTCAGTGGCCGTGTTATCTCACGTGGTGGCGATGTCAATTGGCCGCCAAAATCATGCGATTTTTTGGATTTGGGGTTATTTGAAAGAAAAGGTGTACGTCGATAAGCCAGCAACAATTCAAGAGCTAAAGGATGAGATAATTCGGCACATTAACGGCATAGAACCTCAATTATGCTTCAGCCACCACCATCGGACATTTGGCCGATATTTTGTTCCATACATTATTGAACCATACCAATATTATCATAATAAAAAGAAATGACAATAATTTCCTAAATAACTTGTGCTTTATTCAACCCTTTAGTTCCTTGCTATCAATTCAATGGTATGCGACCTTAAAATCGATAAAAACTGGCGCGTATTGATGTGAAACTCGCCAGTCTTCTCCAGGATTTGCCGTATTTTAAGCGTTTAATCTCTAGTCGATTGCCGGGCCGGAAGCCGCACTAGTAGTTGTCGATTAGTGTGGTTCAACACGGCTGCGCTTCACGTTCACACAGTACGCTAGACAGGATCTTATGGGTAACGCTGAGCAGGGATGTACCTCCATAGTCGCTACAAGTGAATCAAAAACAATTTTTTGTAGATGGGGCTGTTGGTCAGCAGTACGGTTTCTGAAGGAAAATCCCTCGCAATCGGCTTGAATTCCACTTTCGTCGTTGGAAACGGAACGAAAATACCAAAGAAACGCCAGTACAACAACCATTTTTTGCCCGATTCGAATGCCATTTACCATTTTATACCCAGCTAACAGAGGGTAGAATCGATTCTACACTCGAAAACATAAAAAATAGGTGGTCTGAGGTGTTTTTAGCGCTAGACTGGAGCACTCAAACTCAAAACTTGTCCATTGTACTACCAGCAGCAACCTCGGCAACTCCAGTGATAGTTTCGTTAATTTGATCAAAACGGCAAATGATGACTGGACCAGATTTGAAAACTTTATAAAAGCGCTACTTTCACTATGATTCAAACCTGGGACCCCTGCAACCAATGGCAGGCAATCAACCAACTGCGCCATCCAGTACTTTGAGAGTAGCCCATCATGCACATTGCCTTTTGTACTACCCTCGATCAAGCTCAAGTAGCTACAGTCAATGGTGGACCTGGGACTTCTTCCTCCACTGCAGCCTCTTGTGTTCACTCACGAGTAGATGGGAGCAACACTTGTATGCCGACTCGAAGCTACAAAGCTGGAGAAACGTTTCCTAGGCAGCAACACTCTTTCTGATCATTCTCAATGGTCCGTGAGAGGTGGAGTCGTAGGAGTCTACTACGGCCACTTCCTACTATGAATGCCACTTTCGCTCTCTCTCTCCCTATAAATGGGTGTTTCTATTTCTCAATCGATCTCCACACTATAAGCAGATGCAGCCGAAAAACATCATCGCACCAACCACACGAACTTGTTGAGACTCATAACGATCACACCGATCAGCAAGTCCATTAAGAAGGCAACCGCTTTGTTATGATTTCATGGTCAAATTCACGACGGAAGCAATCGGCTGCAATGAATCATGTCATCCGCGCCCCAAGAGTCTGCGGTCACGAACAGCCGTACATTTCAGGCGACGAGCGACGAACGACGTTGCGGTTGACCGAAAGGAGCGGCCCACCCTCGTCTGCCTTGCAAAACTGATCCATCACCACGAGCGGGAAGAATGCAATAAAACCGATCATGCACGGCAATAAAGACCGCTTTCACATACGCTAATGGATCGATTTTTTTTTCTCTCTTGTCCAGAAACACATCGCAGCGCAGATGCAAATTATAGTATAATCGTCGCTTAGATACATCTATACATGGCATCGGCGAACAGTAAACAAACAACGCTCGGCAGGCAGGCCGTCTAATTGACCTTCACATTGAGATGGCCTGGCCGTGCGTCTCGGCGCGTCTGTCGCCCTCTTCGCACATTTGCATCATAAAGGTTTTGGGGGTATGACGTCACTGCGTGGCTCACTCGCTGATACCTGACATCGAAGCAACCTGCCCTATCGCAACAGATCACAATGAAGTATTTTTGTGTTCATTTTTTTTTTTTTTTATTTCTGTTCTTTTTTGGTTCACTGCGATGATGAGCGATCGAGGTAGCTGTTCGTTCGACTGCGGCACCGGTGCCGGTGGTAGTGATCCAAATGGCTCTCTAGCTCAGATGGCTAATTAACAAAAAAAAAAAAAAACAGAAACAACAAAAAACAAAAATAAATAAATTATAATACTCGCTGCTCCAGCAGGGGACGGCGCAGCCGTGTCGTTGTGTTGGTGGTAACTCGTTATTTATATGATTAGGGGTTGGGTTCTATCGAACCGGATCCTGGCTTTGGAAAAATATTTAAGAAAATGCCATGGGATGCGAAGAGTTAGAAGTTCGGTGCTTTTCATGCGGTAAAGATGCTGCTCAAGACCCGTTCGGACAAAGTGATTTTGGTAATGTGGTGGTCGAGTGTGTCCTAACGCAGCTTTTCATAAGTGAATTTGTTTTTTTGCAGACCTTCCTGCTGCTGGCAGGAATTGGTGGATCAATCGCACAACATGGTGGATATGTGTACAACAAGCCGTCGATACCGTTCACTGATGGACAACCCGCGTTCAGTCAGTCGGTGATCCCGCAACAATCGCAAAACTTTGCGCAACAAGTGATTATCACACCAAAGCCGCAGCTTGTGTCAAGTGGATACCAAGTGTCACAGTTCGGTCAGAATGTTCCCGCCAAGCCCGCCGTTTCGATCGAAGTTAAGCCTCAGGCCTCCTTTGGAGTAGGCCAAGGAATTGCGCTGTCTTCAGGAGCCTACCAGGGCAGTCAGTCGAATATTCAAGCCACTACAGCGAGACCGTTTGCCTCCGTCACGGCGAAACCAGTCACGTCGTATGGTGTAAATCAGTTCTCCAGTACCCTTCAGCCTTCAATTTCTGTGACTGCCAAGCCACAGACGTCATTCACCTCATTCCAAGTGAAGCCTACAAGTGCATCCTTTGGCATTAACCAATTCTCTGGAACCGTGAAGCCCCAAACCTCGTTCGGATTTGGACAAGCAACATCTGTCACTGCCAAGCCTCAAACATCCTTCGGATCATTCCAAGCGAAGCCTGTGACCTCAACGTTTGGCATTAACCAGTTCTCTGGAACCGTGAAGCCACAAACCTCATACGGTGTCGGACAAACCTCATCGTTCACAACCTCCCAGTCTACTGGAAGCTACAACGCTCCCCAAGCTAGTCTCCTGGTCTCAGCTGTTAAGCCAATTGCACCAGTCGCTGCCAAGCCACAGACGTCATTCACCTCATTCCAAGCGAAGCCTGTGACCTCAACGTTCGGCGTTAACCAATTCTCTGGAACCGTGAAGCCCCAAACCTCGTTCGGATTCGGACAAGCAACATCCGTCACTGCCAAGCCTCAAACGTCATTCACTTCATCCCAAGCGAAGCCTGTGACCTCAACGTTCGGCGTTAACCAATTCTCTGGAACCGTGAAGCCGCAAACCTCGTTCGGATTCGGACAAGCAACATCTGTCAATGCCAAGCCTCAAACGTCCTTTGGATCATTCCAAGTGAAGCCTGTGACCTCAACGTTTGGCGTTAACCAATTCTCCGGAACCGTGAAGCCCCAAACCTCGTTCGGAGTCGGAGTCGGACAAACATCATCGTTTGCAACCTCCCAGTCGACTGGAAGCTACAACGCTCCTCAAGCCAGTCTCCTGGTCTCAACCGCTAAGCCAGTTGCACCAGTGGTTGCCAAGCCACAAACGTCATTCACCTCATTCCAAGCGAAGCCTGTGACCTCAACGTTTGGCGTTAACCAGTTCTCTGGAACTGTGAAGCCACAAACCTCATACGGTGTCGGACAAACCTCATCGTTCACAACCTCCCAGTCTACTGGAAGCTACAACGCCCCCCAAGCCAGTCTCCTGGTCTCAGCCGTTAAGCCAATTGCACCAGTCGCTGCCAAGCCACAGACGTCATTCACCTCATTCCAAGCGAAGCCTGTGACCTCAACGTACGGCGTTAACCAATTCTCTGGAACTGTGAAGCCCCAAACATCGTTCGGAATCGGACAGCTTACTGGAGGTTACAAGGCTCCCCAGTCCAACATTTTGGTCTCATCAGTGAAGCCTGTCACAGCCAAACCACTGACGTCTTATTTTGGACTCAACCAATTCTCAGCGACTGCGAAGCCCGCTGTTTCCGTCTCAGTTAAGCCACAGGTCTCCATTGGATTCAATCAACTCACATCAGGAAGCTCACTGACTGGCCAGTTTCAACCATCGATCTCTACGGTAGTGAAGCCACTGTCCACTTCCGGTGCATTCAGCCAGACAACGTATCAGCAGCCACAGGTTCTGATATCTGCAACTGTAAAGCCGTCAGTGGGAGTGAACACCATTAGCCCCTCGTACTCAAATGTAGTCGCACCAGTTCTGCCTAAGCCGCAAGCTTCTAAATCACTGAGCAAGCCTAAGTTGTCTTACTTGGCACCTAAGCCTCAGCCAACTTTAACAGTCAACAAGCCCCAAACCTCGTTTGAGTCCATTGCAATAACTCCCAAGCCACAGGTCGGCTTTAGTGGATATCAGTCCTTCGGCCAGTCGGTTGTACAGAAGCCAGTGGTTTCCACAGTAAACCAGTACACTCAGCAAGCAGTGAAGCCTGTCGTCACCATCGGCACCGTTAAGCCACAAAGCAGCTTCGGAGGCTTCCAGTCCTTCGGCCAGTCAGTTGTACAGAAGCCAGTGCTTTCCACAGTCAACCAGTACACCCAGCAAACAGTGAAGCCTGCCGTCGCCATCGGCACCGTTAAGCCACAAACCAGCTTCGGAGGCTTCCAGTCCTTCGGCCAGTCAGTTGTCCAGAAGCCAGTGGTTTCCACAGTCAACCAGTACACCCAGCAAACAGTGAAGCCTGCCGTCGCCATCGGCACCGTTAAGCCACAAACCAGCTTCGGAGGCTTCCAGTCCTTCGGCCAGTCAGTTGTCCAGAAGCCAGTGGTTTCCACAGTAAACCAGTACACTCAGCAAGCAGTGAAGCCTGTCGTCACCATCGGCACCGTTAAGCCACAAACCAGCTTCGGAGGCTTCCAGTCCTTCGGCCAGTCAGTTGTACAGAAGCCAGTGCTTTCCACAGTCAACCAGTACACCCAGCAAACAGTGAAGCCTGCCGTCGCCATCGGCACCGTTAAGCCACAAACCAGCTTCGGAGGCTTCCAGTCCTTCGGCCAGTCAGTTGTCCAGAAGCCAGTTGTTTCCTCAGTCAACCAGTACACTCAGCAAGCAGTGAAGCCTGCAGTCACCATCGGCACCGTTAAGCCACAAACCAGCTTCGGAGGATTCCAGTCCTTCGGCCAGTCGGTCCAGAAGCCAGTGCTTTCCACAGTCAACCAGTACACCCAGCAAACAGTGAAGCCTGCCGTCGCCATCGGCACCGTTAAGCCACAAACCAGCTTCGGAGGCTTCCAGTCCTTCGGCCAGTCAGTTGTCCAGAAGCCAGTGGTTTCCACAGTCAACCAGTACACCCAGCAAACAGTGAAGCCTGCCGTCGCCATCGGCACCGTTAAGCCACAAACCAGCTTCGGAGGCTTCCAGTCCTTCGGCCAGTCAGTTGTACAGAAGCCAGCTGTTCTCAAGCCTGTCACCTTCGGCACCGTTAAACCCCAAACCAGCTTTGGAGGCTTCCAGTCCTTCGGCCAGTCGGTTGTACAGAAGCCAGTGGTTTCCACAGTCAACCAGTACACTCAGCAAGCAGTGAAGCCTGTCGTCACCATCGGCACCGTTAAGCCACAAACCAGCTTCGGAGGCTTCCAGTCCTTCGGCCAGTCAGTTGTCCAGAAGCCAGTGGTTTCCACAGTCAACCAGTACACCCAGCAAACAGTGAAGCCTGCCGTCGCCATCGGCACCGTTAAGCCACAAACCAGCTTCGGAGGCTTCCAGTCCTTCGGCCAGTCAGTTGTACAGAAGCCAGCTGTTCTCAAGCCTGTCACCTTCGGCACCGTTAAACCCCAAACCAGCTTTGGAGGCTTCCAGTCCTTCGGCCAGTCGGTTGTACAGAAGCCAGTGGTTTCCACAGTCAACCAGTACACTCAGCAAGCAGTGAAGCCTGTCGTCACCATCGGCACCGTTAAGCCACAAACCAGCTTCGGAGGCTTCCAGTCCTTCGGCCAGTCAGTTGTCCAGAAGCCAGTGGTTTCCACAGTCAACCAGTACACCCAGCAAACAGTGAAGCCTGCCGTCGCCATCGGCACCGTTAAGCCACAAACCAGCTTCGGAGGCTTCCAGTCCTTCGGCCAGTCAGTTGTCCAGAAGCCAGTTGTTTCCTCAGTCAACCAGTACACTCAGCAAGCAGTGAAGCCTGCCGTCACCATCGGCACCGTTAAGCCCCAAACCAGCTTCGGAGGCTTCCAGTCCTTCGGCCAGTCAGTTGTACAGAAGCCAGCTGTTCCCAAGCCTGTCACCTTCGGCACCGTTAAGCCACAAACCAGCTTCGGAGGCTTCCAGTCCTTCGGCCAGTCGGTTGCCCAGAAGCCCGCTGTTCTCTTGACCGCCCAGCCACAAATTGTCGATAGAGGATCCGATGCCTTCAGTGAGTCGTTTGTCCAGAAGCCAGCCGTTCCCAAGCCTGTTACCTTTGGTACCGTTAAGCCCCAGACCAGCTTTGGAGGCTTCCAGTCGTTCGGCCAGTCTGGTCTCCAAGCCAAGCCAGAAGTCAACTTGATTGGATCCCAATCCTTCAGCCAGTCTGTCGTGCAGCCAGCACTCACACAAGTTAGCCAGCAAATTGTGAAGCCTGCCATCTTCACAACAGCTAAGCCACAAGCCAGTTTCGGAGGCTATCAAGGGTTCGGACAGGCTGTCCAGCAGAAGCCTGCAGTCGCACAGGTTACTGGATTTAACCTGCAGTCAATCGTGCCCACAGTTAAGCCACAGCCAATCGAAGGCGGCTTCCAGGCTTACGGACAAGCCGCTCAGAGGCCCGCAATCACATCTCAGTCCAGTCTGCAGGTCTTGCAGCCCGCCTTTGTGGAGGCCGTTAAGCCAGAAATCAGTCTCGGCGGGTACCAAACCGTCGACCAGGCTGTATTCGTGAAACCCTCAGTCGTGATCACTCCCAAGCCACAGAACACCTTCGGTGGCTCACAAGTCTTCGGGCAGAGGCCTACCCCGGCCATAAAGAGTCCACTGTTCAACCCAAGCGTCGCCGTTATTACCGGCCGGCCACAGGTTGTGAAGCAGGACGTCAACTTGGAGTACCTGCCGCCAATTGGAGCTAAAGTGCCCAGCACGTTCGCCAGATCTTCTGGCGCCGTTCAAGAGGCGACTCTCTCCTTCGAAAATCCCGCGTCGGATTTTGAGTTAGCATCGACTACTGCCAACCAAGTAGTCGATGTAGCTCAAGGGCAAAAGGTGGAGGCATTGATTGAGGGCAGGACCAAGAAGCCCGCCCTGGATCAGGTATCCGCCTCAGCTCAAGAGCATCAGGTTGAAGAACTACGTCTCAGGGGTGAACTACCGTCAACGTACAGTCAGACTTTGGGCGTTGAGCTCGCATCGGCTGCTGCCAACCAAGCAGTCGACGTGGCTTCAGAGCAGCAGGCTGGAAAAGGTGTCACCGCAGAATCACGAAACTTGCAACAGACCGTCGTCCGGACGCAGCTTAACGTGCTCGATCGCGAACCGGTAGCGCACATCGCAGGCCACGGCCCCGATCAGCATGAGGCCGAGAGCCAGCAGTTCGAACACCACATCCCATTCTTCGACGAGCCCCTGGCCGAGGAGTCCCAAACGTACGAGTTCTACGAGCTGCCACCGAGCATAGCCTTCCCGTTCTCCTCTCCGTCGGAGCAGGTCAACCAGGTGGTCCCACCGCAAGTCACCGAAGACTTGCCCGTGCAAGATCCACAGCCACTCAACTCGGAGGAGGCCCAAATCCGGCAGCTGCACGAGAAGGCCAGCAGCGAGACTGAAGAGAAAGTCATCCAGAATCTCCAGCCCGGCAGCCCCAAAGGGCCGCACGTAAACCAAAACTCCGACCAGGAGTACAACGTCTTCGACTACGACCAGTACAGCGCCGAGCCGGAGTCCGAAGCCTAGTCCCCGTGAGACCCCATGTCAACGCATAGATGTATGTACATATTTAAGGCTAACGTTTAGAATCAAATAAAAACCCAAATACAATTGATGCGTGCCAGGTTGTTTTCCTTTCGCCGCTCGCTAATCAACGGTCGCACTTGCCAGTCGCCGAGCGATTAATCATGTCTTCCGCGAAACCCGTTTGACGCTAATTCGCGCACGAGGGTGTCGGCGTTGCTTTGGCCTTTGTTTTTTTGTGACCAAAAGATATTTTTGGCAAGTCCACTCTTAACTGATGCACGATCTAGCCGGCGTCCACACCCACGAGAAGCAGATCGCGGCAACAAAAAAAAACCGCTGCATGCGAGAGGTACGTGGCCTTGGACCGGCTCGGTAGCCTCTGTTCAGATCTAATGGACTGATTGGCTGACTCGTGCTTGTGGCCTGTCACTCGGTGGTGGTTCAGACAGGTTGACTCTCGCACTGAGTGATCGTCTACACACGTAGATGTGTATCGCTTGTGTAAGTGTTGCGGTGTTGCGTGGCCATTACGCGCTACGCGTAGATTCTGCTGTCAGATCTTTGGATGACTTCGGTGATCGTGGTGAGGAAGGTGTCAAGGTACGACGATAAATTATTCCTTCCTTGGCATGCCTGGCAGCGGGAATTTATTTGTAACCTTACTGCGAATGGATGCGGGAAGATCTGTGCGATCAACGAGGGCTGGTACCTGAGATGAGGATCTTGCCACGAATGGGATGAGGTCATCATGGCTGAGATCAGGCTTTTTTTTGACTTTCACCAAATCATCCTGTAAGTAGGTAGTAACCGAGGGTTACATGGTCAGAGAATTTACAACGTTTCGGAAGACCAGCCGGTCTTCCCTTGGTTCCTTGGTTCAACCCAGGGAAGTCCAGCAGCAAATAGTGGTGACAGCAACAAAGAAATAAGTTCGACGACTATTGCCACTAAGGTCAAATGCAGATAATGACAGGCGTCCCCGAGGGCAACGACCAAGTGGAATGAACATCGTCTCCGTCCTCAGTAAGCTGTCAGTGAATGATCCAAAACAGTCGCTCAAGTTTGTGCCACGGTTACAAAAAGCGTTAAGCACAATGGTGGAAAGAGGCACACAGATCACAGCTTTCGAACTCTTCTTGTAGGTGTTCCAATGCGCTACAGCTTAGACTCCAACCCGGCGGCGATTATAGAGGAAGAAATGGGCCAGGATTTTACCCAGGAGAGAGACAAGCATCGACAGCTAAAATTGTGCAACTTTAAGCTGAAAATCTGAAGAATCTTAACCGTCGGAGGAGCAAGGCTAAAATATACCGCGTAGGAGAGAGACAAACACAATTCGCTCCAGGATTGTCAATACTCCGTAAGGTTCGTACCGGATTGTTAGGGTCCGTGGGAAAGATCGGTATGATGTGGAAAAGGTAGGGAATCACGAAGGGCCACGATGATTCTGATGAAGTCTGAGGTTGAGCGCGTAATAGAATCCGAATCATCGGGGGCCGATGATGAAGCCAGAACAGCCGACTTGAAGGAACGAAGAATAAAGAAGGAAAGATGAGCACATAAGTCAGTCTAGCGCGAGAAGTCTAGAGACAAACACGGTGGCGGCGATGTACGTGACGACATTTGAAACTCCGTGAATCTTAAACTATTGAAATCAAAGAAATCGTGTATATTCTTGTAAAGGTGTCTTTTACTTTTCCTTTTCGGCAACTCCCACAAGTTCTGGGGTGGAATCGGCTAAGGCGATAGTTGACTGAGTCACATTAGACTATCAACTAACCCCCGCTCTGAGTAACGCTGTCGCTAAAAATATGCCTCAAAATGGCATCACTTCCACTTGATGGCTTTATTGCGCGAAACACAATAGGGCTTTGCTGCTGGCGTTTTCATTCAACACATGCAAATCATATGCTATGCACAAAATATAGCTTCTCGCTTTTTAGAGCGAAATGAGAGCAATGTTATAAAAGGTAAAGGGTCAACTATAACGCGCTTGAGCGAGCATTATCTAGTGTCAAACGCGCATGAGTGAGTGAGCGAATACACCCACCCCTATGCGGCAACCTATAATGTCGTCCATGAAAGATTGCGAGCATTTCGTTAAGCATGTGCAAAACACAAATGTTTCGTTAAGCATGAGCTAGTGCGAAATGAATCGCACCGCGCATATGCGAATGTGACAGATAAAACACAGCCAAGAAAACAAATTTGAAAAATGAGCAAATCAACTGATATTCTGTTGGTATTAGTACATACATACACACACATATAATTGAACACGACATTTTTCGGCTGAATGAAACAAAAAATTTTCAGACATATGGACATGCGCGCAGATGCGAATTATGGGTAGATATGATTTTTTTGCAAACATGACGAAACATTTCGTTGAAATTTGACACTAGCTCATGCTCGCTCATGCGCATTATAGTTGAGCCTTAAGAGGGCAGTTTCACGTAAGGATTTTTCGACATGTTGGAAAAAATCAGTGCGAGAGGCGCTTTCGCTCATACTCCCTTAAAAAATGAGAGATCTTCGCTCAAATTGAGAGTCAACTGACATTTGCGAAGTGGCAACAGCCGACTGAGTTTAATTTATCGGGTGAAATTAGTGGAGTAGTAAGGACACAATATTTTTCATGTGGGATTTGTGAATTGAAAATAGCTGTTAAATTGAGTTGTCATTTCAAAGCCCGTTTGAAACTCTAGACTCGTAACGTGAAAAACGCCAGCAGCAAAGCCCTATTGTGTTTCAGGCATATTTGCTATATTTTATATTCGAGATTCCATATTTTTTTTGCAAGGATTTGCGGCTTTTTTAAGTCGCTTTCGAATATTTAGCACGCCTTCTCTATATTGGTTTACGCCTTGACTATGATTGTTTGCTTGAGTGAGTTTTTCATTGATTCGTATTCGATGAAAAATGTGAATAATTTTATAAATAAATAAGTGTTGTTCCATACCATTGTTTACAATATGTACTTTATTGGTTTCGTATGTATTGAAAAATGCATTGCATTTGTCCCAAAGACTAATATTGACTAAAAATACATGAAAACGACACCTATTTAGCTGTCACATGAAATCGGTCGCAAATGTGCGACTCTTGGATTGACAATCACAATACGCAGAGCAAAAAGTACGATTGCGATAATCAACTATCGCAAATCGCAAATCGCCTTAGCCGACTCCACTGCTGTACACATATTGAGAAGAAAAGTGCAAGTAGGCAAACAGTCACGCGTTGTGGATGCATTTGTTCCTCAACAATTACTCGTGGGTTTTCTGAACCCCAAATGCTACAATTGTGACGATTAACGAAGCCATCAAGATGAAAATGCGGTTTTCTTTGAGTTTTCGGGATCGATATTTCGAGATCAATAAAAAAAACAGTGCAAAATTCTGTATTGGTTTAATTTATTTTACAGCCTGGCGATTGGCAAACTGGGGTGATTGTCCCACTTTTCAAGAAGATTGCTCCAACTACAGGTGGCATATCGCTTTTAAGTATCCCCGGGAAAGTCTATGCTAAGGTGTTGGAAGCGCGTTCTAGACCTATGTTCGAGCCCAGGATGGGGGATGAACAGTGCGGCTTTCGTCCCGGCAGAAGTACAACCGACCAGCTTTTCACTCTAAGAATGGTACTTGAGAAGGCTTGGGAGTATGCCAAACCCATCTAAAGTTGTTTTGTAGATTTGGAAAAGGCATATGACCGAGTCCCTCGAGGTAAACTCTGGAGTGTCCTGCAGGAGTATGGGATTGATGGTCTTCTTCTGAGGGCCATTCAGTCTCTATACACAAACTGTAGCAGCTGTGTTCGGGTAAACGGTGCTAAATCAACACTTGGCCAAGGGTGTGTCTTGTCACTTCTGCTTTTCATTGTATATGTGGACTGGATGTTGCAGCGCAACCGAGGTGAGGAATGTTTCACATTAGGAGAGTTGAGGGTAAGTCATCTTCTTTTTGCAGATGACTTGGTTATCCTCACATCCTCCCAGACGGAACTCCAACGCGCACTCGACAGAGGTTTGTGGCCGTATATGCTGATGCTGGAATGAGGGTTAACGCGGAGAAATCGAGGTTATGGTCATTTCCAGAACGCCTGTGGAGAAGTTTCAGTATCTCGCGGTCTTTTTCACGAGTGATGGAAGGAGTAATGCTGAGCTTTCCTGTAGGATTGGTCAAGTTGGGTCAGTTTTGACACAGCTTGGTAGTTTTTGTTCCAACTCTCACCTGTGGTCATGAAATGTGGGTATTGGCCGAAAGAATAAGATCGCGAGTGCAAGCTGCTGAGATGAGATATCTTCGTGCTGTTGTGGGAATTACTCGCCGGGATAGGGTGAGAAACACGGCAGTGCGCGAGGAACTCAACATTGAGCAGCTGCTTCTTCGAACGGAAAGGGCTATGCTTCGGTGGTTTGGTCACGTGGCACGAATGTCCCCATCATCACGACTTCCGAGGCGGGCGTTGAATGCGCTTCCATCAGGTAGGCGACCGCTTGGCAAACCCACGACGAGGTGGTTGGACCAAGTCCAAGAACTCGCCGGGTTACGCTTGGGCATTGCTCCTGATGAGTTAGAGTTGAAGGCGGAGGATCGAGTTGCCTGGAGATCTCACGTGCGTGGTTTACCCCCGCGACCCCTTTAGTGGATCATGCGGGTCAGAAGATGATGATGACGATGATGATGATGAGCGTATGGTACCGAGTTGCTGGTATATTAATGGAAGAGTGCCCTTGATCGTAATAATCATACACCTAATAATAATAATGATGATAATGATACAGATGTAATAATTCATAATTTAAATAGAATCCGACAAACAAAGCATTAACAAATCAACTTCATCACTGAAGATGATTTTGTACGAAAGTTGCGAACTGTAGCTGACTCTTGCTCCACAATGAAAATGCGTTGTTCTTTCGTAAAGCGCTCAATTTTTACTAAACCCGAAATGTCAGCTTTCACATTTTTATCTTTTTTTCCTAGTTGGCACCACTGTACTATTAAATGGCGCAAAATTAATATTTTGCATGGATTATGGGACACCCTTTACAAATAAGGGGTTAATCGACTGTACAGGCTCGAAATTTCTATACAAAGATTGAGAGTTACCGGAGGCAATACTTCATGATTAAAAGCAACGTGACTGAGACTGACAAAGAAAATATTAACTTAGGCTCAGACTATCAACTGTAAGGCTCCCAACCGGGTGCAAAGTCTTGCCTGCATGTGTATCAGTGGGACGTTGAGAAGCACTCTGTCTGATGCATATTCCTCCACCGTCATCCGCTGGAACTAATTGGTAAACCAGTAGCAGCCAGCACAGCCCTGTGACTCAAGACACTCCGACGGTGGGTCGAACTTACCATCGGTCACTAAACCGTTTTAACGAATATAACTTTCTTCCCAACAACTCCAATCGCCTTCTAATAATAGTAATATAATATGGGTGGCGCTACAGCCCGTAGAGGGGCCAGGGCCTAGCTTCCCAGCAACCACTCGTGCCGTTTATGCCGACTCCGAACGGCCATGTTTGAAAAGCTTTTTCTAGAAAGCATTATAAAAAATAATAATTGGAAAATTATTAAGAAGGACGATAATTGTAACGTTGTTGGATGCCGTTGGGTTCTTACAACTAAAAATGGTGCTGATGGCAGTATTAGTAGACGTAAAGCTCGACTAGTCAGAAATATGGAGTGAAGTTTCATCAGACATTTGCTCCAGTTGCAAGGCTTGAAACCTTGCGCCTACTCTTGGCGCTTTCGGTGCAGCTTGATCATAAAATCTGGCAATTTGACGTTATGACAGCATTTCTGAATGATAATGTCGTAATGGAAATACCAAAGATGTTAAACGTTTTGCTGGAAAGGGTCATATCAAAACATGAAAAAGGTTCGTACATAGCAGACCAAGCCATTAAAATGCAAGCGAATATTCGTAGCGGAGGAAATGCTTGCAGATTGCAAAAAGCCTTATACGGACTTCGTCAAGCAGGTCGCCAGTGGTACGAAAAACTTTTGGCTATGGGACTAAGCGTCTGTAAAAATGAGCCATGTCTTTTTCATAATAACAATGGACATAGTTATTTGTTTCTGTTAGTATACGTTGACGACATGCTAGTTGCATCGAGTGATGTCGGCCGTATTAAGGATCTATACCGATGTCTTTTTAAAAGATTTTGAAATGAAAGATCTTGGTCCCGCTAAAAATTGTCTGGGTTTGGAAGTAATACAAGATGACGATGCAATCAAACTTTCCCAAAAAGGATACACTCTTGGATTACTTAAACAATACGGAATGGAGAATTGCAACTCTGTTGTTACTCCTTCAGAGATCAATATGTACTACGATGCTGCTGATGAGGACAAAATTCTAGAAGATCATCCATGCCGGGAGTTAATTGGCGCTCTCATGTATTTGTCAGTAGCCACTCGACCAGATATAGCCAACACAGTATCAAGGTTAGCGCAATTTACGAGTAAGCCAAAAAGTTGTCACTGGCTTGCAGCAAAACGGGTATTGAGATATCTTGCTGGAACTAAAGATAATGGACTATTGTACAAGAAATCAATGATTGCATACACTGATGCCGATTGGGGTGGATGTACTGTAGATCGCCGATCATATTTGGGGTATGTATTTCTTTTCAGTGGTGCAGCTGTTACCTGGAAGTCACAAAAGCAACGGACAGTTGCGTTGTCATCGACAGAGGCGGAGTATGTCAGCCTGGCAGAGGCAGCAAAAGAAGCCGTCTACTTGAGGAGCCTAATGCTTCAACTAGCTTTACCTGATTTCTCAGATATAAATATTTTCGTCGAGCTGAGTGTTTGACAAATGATCCGATGTTTCACGCCCGTACAAAACACATCGATATAAAACATCATTTCATACGAGACACGATTGCGGCTGGCTTAATAACATTACAACACATTTCTACCCAAGACATGATAGCAGATATATTGACGAAGCCATTGACAAGAGCCAAACACGAGAAGTGTTCAAATGGATTGGGGTTGGTCAGGTGTAATTACAAGGACGTTAATCTTGAGAGGGCGTGTTAGAGTTCATGCAAGTCTTTGCTAACAACATCAACGCCTTTTGTGACATGAAGATGTCGCTACTGTTTGAATAAATTAACTTTTTCTTTCTTACTTCCTTTGAAATTGTCATAAAGTGTGGTCCAATAAAATATAAATTTGAATCTTAAATCGTTTACTTTATCAAATCAGGCGTTGGATCATCCCCTGCGTATCTTCATAGAAAAACAGATGAAAGGGTGCAGGTGACTATTCTAAAGACCTCAGTAATGCTCTCTCCTTGAAGTCAGGGAGAGAAACCATTGCGATAAAAGAGGCACTGTCCTGGAGGAAGAACAATGTAATATCCAAAAGGGGTATCACCATCTGTTCGGACAGTCAGGCCGCAATGAAGACCTTCTACAATGCCATGTTCATCTCAAGATCATTCCTTAATTGCAGAGATGGCTGAGCATTTCAACATACGCCACATGTGCGTCCCGGGACACTGTGACATACCGGGCAATTGCAAAGTCGATTAACTCGCCAGGTGTGGTACAATCTCTTCTCTAACACCAGGAGGAGATCCAGATAAACTGCAGCCTACCATCTTCTTAAAAAAAACAATTAGAACAACCAACCGCAGGTGGCTAGACGACAACGCTTGCCTTAAAATATATGAAATAGAGCAAGCACTAAATCTTAAACGATCACTCTGCAGAAGCTGCATGGATGAAGAGGAGGCAGAGGCCACAAATCACCTCCTCTGCTCATGCTGCACTTTGGCAAGTCGTAGGTACTCCCATCTAGGGACCTACTATTTCAATAGTCTCAGCGAACCAAATAGCGTCAGTATTATTCAGCTGAACTGCTTTGTCGTAAGCACCGACTGATTCCAATCTCAGGAGTAGTCAATCCGCGTGGTATCACAGTGGGCCTACTTTGGCCTAAGTGTCACTCCAACCTGACCTAACCTATGCTCAGACTTTCAAATGACTGATAAGTAGAAATAAGCCGACTAGGGAAGTAGAGCTTAATAAATTCTGTGGCTTCGAGCCATAAAACAGACAATTTTAGCAAATTCGTTGAAAGGCTCTAAGAGGTGCTAAGCCATCTCTCACGCTGCAGAGCAAGTTCGCGTCACATGCTTCGGGTAAACATCTTATTCAAGACCTGCTGTTCGATAACTAGTGAAAGCCCCGCCGACGTGACTTGGTGGTGAACTTATTGACTAACTAGTGCTAACTCGACTCTTAAGTAATCGCTTCAAGCCGGAAGTGGGAGTAGGATAAACAAAGTTAGTTAAGACGCGGAATTATTGCACACCAAAATTGGATCATCGAAAGGTTAAGACTATATTTGCCATCCTCCATAAACGATTGGGTACCGGTAAGCGCACGAGTCAGACGTGATTCATCTTCAAACGACGCACCCGTCGTCGATGGGTACATCCATTAAAGTCCGTCTCATTAGCGAAGCAATTTCATGGATTGTTACACGGAACTGTTTTACAACCGTTAGCATAGTCGCACTTAAAGCCACAGCCCAACCCACCGGCCCGAGCACGGGTATGCAAAGTTAGGCCAACTCAGAGTGACGTCCTTACTTAGATCGTGTATGCAAATCATTTGTTCAATTTATCTCAATTCTCAAAATTCGGTTAGGATGTCATCGTGTTTGCTGATCTCTTCATGTTTACGGCCAATCAATCACAAAGATTGAATGGAAATACCCGTCCTCACAATGGTCGACTGAGTGACTGACAGCAGATAATGATGATGAATTCTATCGCTGAAAGAACACACATAAGAAAAGAGAAAAAAGAACAAAAGGAAAACGCAAAACACATGTAAGCACGATCCGATGGAATTCAACCTTGAACTAGAACCAACGATCGCTGCGGGATTTGATTTGAGAAACGATCAATTAGAGACCAGAATTAATCAATCTCCGCCGATCGAGATGATGTTCTGATTTCGCTTTGGATCACTTTGTCAGATGTCGTGCTTGAACTTGTGGTTGCTGCTGGTGCTGCTAATTATTGACAATTTTATTGATTCATTCCATTTGTGGAGTCTGTTTAGCCAAAAATAAACTTTTCTAATTATGCTAAGCCTACGACGGCAAAGGCGGTCGTTTGTTGAACTGTCGACATATCAAATGTCGTTGATTACGACGTATTCCGTCGTCAAACACAAAGGAGAAAATCACTGCAAAGAGCGATAAGAACAGTTGTAGAAATTATGCGGCTTCATCAAGCTCTCTCTCTCGGCACGTTTCTGGGCAATTTCATCGACACATTTCAACGCCTTGGACTGGGCAATAGTTAGATGAATCTCGCCGCCGTAGTTGAAAGCATTCATTGTGGCCCACGTACCACTAGGAATACACCACCCCACGATGATAAAGAGGAAGATGCTGATAGCCTCTTCAGACCGTGCTTACACTTATCTTTTTTTTGATTTTAACTAGTAATGACAGCTTGTGACCATTGAATGACTTTCTAGAAGTACATATTTTTGAACTCTATCAATAGTTGGCTCTGACGAAGCGTATCTAGGAATAAAATTCTTATTTGAATTTGACAATTGGAAAAAATTTCAGGAAAGCCGCGCTCGCGAGCTTTGAAATTCGATAAAAAATGAATTTTCTTAGTTATATTCAATTTTCTTGTGGTTTTCTCTTGCTAAGATATTGGATTGTTGTTTGAGAAAGTAAGTTTCTGTGTGGCTTTCCATTGTAGTCATAAAAATCTACATTTCTTTATTGGTACACATACGTGCACCTTAGGTCTAAAAATTAGTTTTGTGTAATCTATGACTGTTTTCAAGCTTCAGCATGAATGAGCAGGAGATTGAGGATTTACTTAACAACAGTGAATTTGATTTCTCTGGAGACGACGATGATGAGGAATATCCGCCGTCAGATGGTGTCACAACTCTTCAGCAGTCCGAAGAAATTGAGGAAGATGAATCGAGGGCACCTGAGGGAGATGCTGAAGAAGAAGCTGAGAACCCGTAGCGTTTGTTCTGGCGCAAATCAACAGATACAAATGCTATTGAAATGATTCATTTTGCCGGTGTGGAATTGATGATGGGCACCCTCAAATATTCACAAGCGAGAATCTATTGAAATAGAGATCTTTGTGTAATAAAGGGTGGTTAAATTTTAAGCTCCGATGTTGAATGTGAACCACACCTAAACGTCATGTATTTTTCTACATTTCATTTGACATTTCTCAATTTCAGACTAACTCAATTTGAACCATGGAAAGATACACAGTTAAAGTTATTCAGGCTTATTATGAAAATGGGCGTTCAAATCAAAATGCATATTTTTTCGGTCAATTTAATCGTCCAAATGTGAGTAGAATCGGAAAAATCGTGCAAAAATTTGAGCAAACCGGGTCTGTAGGAGATGAGAAAATACCAGTGCATGCTCGTACAGCTCGTACTGCAGAAAATATTGCTGCTGTTCGCGATAGTTTGGCTGAAGAGCCGTCAACCTCAACTCGTCGTTGTGCCCAACAATTGCACCTCTCACGCTCGTCGTTGATGAACATTATGCATAAAGACTTGCATTTACACGCTTACAAGGTGCAATTGACTCAAGAACTAAAGCCTCTTGACCATTTCAAGCGTCGTCAATGGTCAGAATGGTGGCAAGAAATGGCAACAGTGGATGATCAATTTTCGAAGAAAATCATCTTCAGTGATGAGGCACATTTTCACCTCCTTTCACCTGGATTCGTCAATAAGCAGAATTGCCGCATTTGGGTAATCCAAGAGTGATTGTCGAAAAACCAATGCACCAACAAAGAGTGACTGTTTGGTGCGGTTTATGGGCTGGCGGCATCATCGGGCCGTATTTTTTCCAAAATGAGGCCGGCCAGGCAGTTGCTGTGAATGGTGTTCGCTATCGTGAAATTATAACGAACTTCTTATGGCCCGAATTGGAAGATATGAATGTGGACGATATGTGGTTTCAACAGGACGGTGCCACTTGCCACACAGCTACCGAAACAATGGCTCTTTTGCGCGACAAATCCAATGCCCGTGTTATCTCACGTGGTGGCGATGTCAATTGGCCGCCAAGATCATGTGATTTGGCACCGTTGGATTTTTTGTCTTTGGGGTTATTTGAAAGAAAAGGTGTACGTCGATAAGCCAGCAACAATTCAAGAGCTAAAGGATGAGATAATTCGGCACATTAACGGCATAGCACCTCAATTATGCTTCAGCGTCATCGAAAATTTGGACCATCGGATGGAGGTGTGCCGCCGAGGTCGCGGTGGCTATTTGGCCTATGTTTTGTTTCATACATAATTGAACCATACCAATATTATCGTAACAGGAAATGACAATAATTTCCTAAATAATTTGTGTTTTATTCAAAATCTACATCGGCCCTTAAAATTTAACCACCCTTTATTAATACTAAGAATAGCTAGTGACATTCGTATAGAACATTAAAACTGGACGAAATCAAAACAAATGTGGTCTGCAGTAAAATGCGGCTTTATAGGAAATTACCATAGACGTATGGGAGGAGTTGAGGAGACGAGGAGGAATATGAGACTGCACTTCATTACATCGATATCAGTCTAGTTCCATGTATGCAGGGACAACACCCAAACTGGCAACACTAACCACTTGACTTAAAGTGGGAACATCATGTACTCATCATGTTTCGCATAGATAGCTTCAGCTTCAGTACTTCAACCGCCTTCGTCAGAGTTGAATTTTACAAAACCGTCAGGTACAGCTCGTCTAGTCTTTTCCCAATGAAAGAGCATCCTCAAAAAGACTCAAAGTGTCAGAGTCGGCGTTATCCGCTTCCTCTGAGTTGGTACTAGTAACAAGCAAGGGTTGAGCCCGCTTTACTTCGTCCTCCTTCTCGGCTGAAATGTCTAACTGCTTGTTTTTCTGGACGTCAAAAGCTCTATTGCAACATAACTGATCGTGTCTGTTTGCTCTACAGCATGAATAGAAGTTGGTAAAAGTTAAATCTCACCATTTTCATCTTTTTTTGAATTCATCGGGAAAGTGTATCGCCCTAGGCAGAGCCCGAGCAGTTACTCGATAGGGTTCGTCCATGTGACTGTGCCCTACGAACCTGAACCTGACCACCGACTGTCAATGTAAAGGCTGATTGTTTTTTTCCATCTCTCCAACTCATTGACAGAAAGTGAGCAGCCAGAGATTTGGTAATCTTAGGGGGTTTTGGTTACTGGTGAGCTTGCAAAGATGCCAACCCCATCCCGTTCCGTCATCCGTTTTAGCACCATCAGTGTAAGCTTCCAGAGCATAGCTTGTATTTATGACGGTGTCAGCTATCAATTTGTCCCTTCTTGGGGTCGAGTTGCAGTAATTGTTTCCGAAATACTCAAAAGGCGTAATATAGTCCGTTCGAGTTGGGATACTAGCATCGTGGATGCGTGAGTTGCACCAGCGACTGCTGAATGGAAATGCTGAACTACAGTCCTACGTCTACAATTCGTTCGTTCCGACTGTAGACTTTTATCTTGCTTGAATGGTCACATCAGACGGGAAAAAACAAAAATGAGTCCTTAACTAGACAACTAGAACAGCTGCCTGTGCCGTGTACTGCAAAGGAGGCCTACAAATACGTCACAGCATCGAGGATTGTTTATTGTTTCATATTCAACGACGGGGTTAGTAACCGACTGACTGGTTTAACGGAAGATATTTGAATCTACATCAACTTCGTTGACTGAGCTTCGCGGGTCCTCCAAGTTCCGCTTAAGGCAAAAGTAGACAGCTATTTTTTCTTCGTTGAATTACGCAAGGGATAGCATGCTCCTCAGGTTCACCGTCCCTCAGTTCTCCTCCGATTCGGTAAACAGTCAATTTTGGGCATACCTCTAAGCCAGCAAAACAACATCATCTTCATTTGATCCGATCGGTATTCCGTCACCATTCCACTTCCAAGTTTGGGCAGACACAGCCACACCCATCTTCCCCCACGGCATGGCTCTTACGTAATGCGCACTCCACATGAAAGATCTCCCAGCTAGTGAACATAATCAAATCACTAATTACTCGCACCGTCTTCCGCATTTGCACAAGAACCCGCCTAGAAGCTGCATGCTTCATTCCATCGGTCACGCTAATGAGTTCTGTCAGTCGGCTGCTGGTTCTCATCTTGTCAAACTGGACCCATTTTCAGTGTGAATCTGCTTCGGCAGCATTTCATAACAAAGACAATAGCCAGCAGAACCCAGCATCAGCTCCTTCAAAAAGAAAAAAAAAAACAGTCTCTGACTGAAGATGAGCAGATTAGCATCAATTATACGGCGGATGGCCGCAGGTGCCCCCTCCCCAGCCGCGGTGTTTTCGCTTTGGAACGGGTTTCCTTCCATGACATCGGCGAGAAGACATAATCAGAGAGAGAGAAGGCACACGGACAGCGCTCAGTCTCGCATCGAGGTTCGCAGTTTCAGCCAAGTGCCAAGTGTTAGTTATTTTTTTGGGAAAAACGTTCCGTGATTAGTGGTTGCCGACATGAAAAATGCTGTATTTCGGGTAAGATTGGTTTTTGATAGATTCTCCACACTTGACCGCGAGAGTTCTTAATTTGCATGTCGTTTGCAGTCTTGCCTGATGGCGGTGCTCTGCTGGCAACTGGCCGCTGCAGAGCGCTCGGCCAATGGATACTTCTATGACAAGCCCGAGGGCATAGCCTTCGAGGAGACACCCGGATCCGTGCAGCTGTTGGCAGCGCCACAGCATCATCAGCAGGTGCCAGTGACGGTGACCACGTCCCTGCAACATCTGCAACCGCCGCCACTGTCCTACGCTGGCGGATCGAACATCCAAATTATTCCGGCCACATTAGTCTACGAGGATACAAAGACTTACGACACTGGCTTGCGGCAGCCACAGCAAGACAGTGTGGTGAACTTCATCCAGCCGCAGTTTAACTACCGGGAAAACCTTCAGCCGGTGGCGTTCACCATCAATGACGCGAACGGCGTGCCGCAGCCATGTGGCGTGCAGCCAATTGTGGCCCAGGTGAACCCCGCCCTGGTGAACCTCTCAGGCGGTGGCCCCTTGACCAGGGTGATAACCACATGTGGTCCGGACAACAAGTGCAACAGCATCACCGTCCAGTCCGATCTGAAGCGGCACTTGGGCGCAATTCAGAGGCAGCAGTTCACGCCAGAATCCATTCAGCGGTCGTTCGCAGTGCCAGAGGCTAGGAGTGCTGCCAACATCGAAAGCAGTGTTCTTCTGGTGCGGCCGCAGAACAGACGCCTGGTGGAGTACACCGAGATCGAGAGCAACGACCCGTACAATTAGACCCGTGACCCTAATCTAAGTCCCCAAGTATTGCCACTTTGTAATTTATACCGTCGATTAAGTAAATTATGCGTTTTAAAAAAAAACCGCTGTTTTTTAATTCCAAATCAGATACATTTATCACTCGACAGCCGCGACGATTGCGAATGGCGATCGTTTTGGTCTCGAGATTTCTTTCCAATTAGCATACGCAGCTCGGTTAAAAGTGACTTTTTCGGGTTGCGTCAGTTGTGCTGGGGGCAGTAGTAGAAAGTCACTCGGATGCTCTTTGGCAATCGACAGTAGCCCGTCTCGGGGCGATGTTACGTCGTGCATTGACAGAGCTTGTTCGGGTGCATCCTACATGTCAGTCCAACACGGTGTCAAAGTGGAAACAAAGAAATATATTGATTATGCGGCAGCGATTGCCGGCTGACTGTTATTCAAGAGGCAAGGAGTAAGCGCGATAGGCAATCTATTTGGGCATTTGTTGCACGGTTACGATCGTGACTTCTTTCTGAAAAGAGAGTCTGTGCATCAGTGCTGGAATTGGCAATGTTATTGTTGTTCGACTGTAGTTGAATACAGTTTTAGGGCAGTTTCTCCTTCTAATCTATTTGCGGAATGCATGATTTATAGAAAAAAAAGAAAGAGTCTACTCAAGATTGCAGTCCAATGGAGGTTAGGTTAGGTTAAAGGAAGGTGTGATGGTTGACCATCACTTCCGCTTGGAGGCCAAAGGGCCCACTGTGAATCCCTTCATTTGTGGACTACACAAGTCTTTCTAACCAGTTGTGACATGTGGTGGTTGAAACCACCCCGTGCTCTTCATGAATTGTAAAATATCCAGTGTATCTGCTTTCGCTGCGTCCGCAGAAGAATCTATAGCCCAGCGAAGCTAGGCGCCGATTCTGGAGAGCTGAGCAGTTGCGCAGCAGATGTTGGATCGTCTCGGTCAGATCCGATATATCTACATTCGCTACGTCCGCAGTCTCTGTGAAGATTCTATGGCCCAGCAAAGCTAGGCGCCAATTCTGGAGAGCTGGGCAGTGGCACAGCAGATGTTGGATCGTATTGGTCAGCTCCGGCAGAGATCGCTGTACTCCACATTTCATTTCCGGAGCATTGCTCCGATGGGGCAGTGTCCTGTGATCACACCGACGAGCGCACGGATCGAGTTATGGTCTAATGGCCACGTGTGACAGTCATTTCTTGAGAGCTAGGACGAGTTGTATCGCTTATGATCCGGCATAATGCACTGATCGGTGGTCACAGTGATGTGTCCGCTTCCCTAATGTCCATTTTAGATCCTTTTCTGGCCAATTCGTCCGCTCTCTTGTTTCCTGCTTTTGAGCTGTTGCACGGGACCCAGCAGAGTTTTCCTTGTGATAACTGATGGACCTTAGTGAGTCGCGGCAGTTCATAACAGCCTTTGATCCTATTGACTTCAGTGCTGCCTGGCTGTCAACACAAATCTGATGGTGGCATATCGGTTGCTTGTATGTGCTTGGCTACTTTCTCTATTGTCAGAATCTCTGCTTGGAAGACACTACATGTATCAGGGAGTCATGTAGTCTGGGTGTCCAAGTAGAATCCGGCTGTGTCCATTCTTGATCCGTCGAAGAAAAGGGCAATCTCGTGGTCGTTGATAACGTCGTTCAAAAGCCACTTGTCTCTGTCGGCGAACAGAATTGAGGCAGAAATCGTTGTGAGGAGATATATAGTCGGTTGTAACAGCGAGGCTACTCTGACCATGTCTCATTCCCAGGTCATCTATTATTTTGATTATGTCCATAGTTGGCTTGTTTCCACAGAGAGGGCTCCCCCAATCTGAGAGCATGTGCTGAGTGCCAGGCCATAGAGACATACCGGGAAACTGCCAGTTGATAGCATCTCTTGTAACATAGGTACATCTATTGCTATCTTTAAGCTACAGCTCAATAGCCTCTATGACAAGAAAATCAACGCCAGATGGTCGACAGAAATTCAAAACAAATCTGGCCTTCCTTAAAGATATCGAAAATTAACACTGAAGTGGGTATAATCAACGGACACTGCCTCCTAGGCCTTCACACAACGACTAGCTCTATTTTTTAACGACTTCTGTAGAAGCTGCATAGACGAAGAGTATGAGCATAAGATCCACCACCTCCTTTGCAACTGTCCTGCTCTCGCCTCAATCAGGAAAGCTACCTTAGGCTCCTACTTCTTTGACAGTCAAAACGGTAGTCAAATTTGCTGAGAAAACCAATTCGCCCTTCATCTCCTTCTCCCTATCTGAACACCCTCGTGGAGGTACAATGGGCCTACTCTGGCCTAAGTGCATTAATGCCGCTTCCTACCTACCTACCTACCTAGTCTGAGAGCGCTTTTTGCTGCGGAGCCTTTTATGAATGAGTCCAATGTAACATGTCGCCATTCCAGGAATGGAATGAGCTTGCGTGTTCACTCAACGAAGTCCCAGGTCTCACAGAGGCTAATGATAATGAATGAGAAGATATACGTTAAGAAACACGATGCTCATGTATAAGTTCTGTTCATAATTGGAGCCCAATCCACTCGGCGAACAACGAACCTACCAACTTCAGCGCAGAAATCGGCGCACTTACCTCCTATGCCACGGCGGCCACTTGCAGTTTATAGTAGATATCGAATGAACTGCACGATCGATAGTTATTAAGTAAATGATTTCGACTATCGAATAGTTGTATTCATTCATTCATTTATACTTGGTCTGTAAAATCGTTTGAACGCAGGGGGGGAGGGGTCATCTCCATTTCCACATCACATCCCATTCACATTCGAACATTTTTCCATCTGACTCCATGCAAGTGAAAAAATCATGATAGTCCAAAGTCCATGCAAGTGAAAAATGTCATTTAATTCAAATACCGTTCGTAGATTTTTCCAACTGAGCCGATAGTCCAATCAAACCATACACGTGAACAATGTGTGTATGAATACACAAAATTTGACTCGATAGTCCAACATAGTAGCAATACAAGTAAAAACATTTGAATGGTTATTTTCATTCGATTGAATGAATGAACGATTTTCGACTATCGAATAAGTGAATAGTTTGCAACTATCAAATAACTCGATAGTTTTTATTCGATAGTTCCCAGCACTAGTTCATAGTCGGCATGATCGTTCAAAGAGACTAGTTGTGTTACAGATGTCTTAAGGTCTATCCATCCATATGACTGCTCTACAGAAGATCTGGATCCAAGTCCATCGTATTTTGCATTATGACTTGCTGAAAATAAAGTCCAACTCACTCAAGAATTAAAGTCAACTGACAGATTGATGGGTCAACTCGTGTTGATAAACTAGGTCATTCCGAGTTCCATCCAAACCGAGTTGAACCGAGTAAAATTTATGTCAAACCGGGTTTCTGAAACTAAAACGAATCGAATAATTGAACATGTGAAGTGAACACAACATTCGCTTTCGGTTGGTTAAGACGAAGTGAGCACATACACGACTCCACAAACGACATCGCAGTGGAGATCCGTCGTAGAATCGCTCTTGGCAACCGGTGCTACTTCGGTTTGTCAAAACTCCTGACTCGAAGGACCAAAATCCTACTCTACAAAACTCTTCTTTTGCCAGTCCTGCTCTATGAGGCCGACAGCTGGAAGCTAAGCAAAACTGCAGAGCTGATTCTTGGTACCTTCGAAAGAAAAAAATTCTCCGTCGGATATATGGCCCCGTCTGCGAGGAAGGCGAATGGAGGAGAACTCTACGAGCTGTACCAGGATGTGGATGTAGTCCGGAAGGCAAAAATCCGTCGACTGCTTTGGCTCGGCCACATCGAGCGCATGAACAACAATGCTCCAGCAAAGAGGGTCTTCGAATCTGAGCCTCCTGGTTCGAGAAGGAGAGGAAGACCGAATCTCCGGTATAAAGACCAAGTAATCGCGGATGCAAGACAGCTTGGTCTTGGTGACTGGAAGCAGCGTGCCCAGGACCGTCAACGATGGAAGGCAGCAATTGCTCAGACTCGGACCCTCCATGGTTCGCCTGATAATTCTCAGTCTAAGAGCACATACACGTGACCATTGTTTTTGCCTAGTTGGAATTCAGTATTGCTTCTCTGTTTCTCAGGAGACGTTCATGGTGGCATGGAGTCGCAAAAAGAACAAATTGCTCGTCATTTCCACCCACATTTAGTGGTCCCGCGGTAGTTCAGCCTCAATCCGAAAACTCATGACGTGACAAGAGTGTACATACAATTTATGTCGGATAATCGTCGTCGACGAATAGGTAGTGGGTGCCAATCTGCATCTCTTGGGTTTTTTTCCAGGATCTGCCGTAATGTGAAGATTCGGCCGATGGTGGACTTCGCCGAGTTGAAACCGCACAAAACGCCAAAAAAGAACTTATAAGCGATGTTTCGGCGACGTATGCATCGATAGTTGGCCCAGGTATCTTTTTTTGTGGATCGGGCAAACATACTAAACTAGAGCAGCTATGGGGACGGTCATCGTGGTTGGAAAAGTCCCCATACGGCGGTTCCACTCATCGGGCATGCTTGCCTTAGACCATATCTTACAGATGAGTTGGTGCATGTACCCTACTACCGTCTGACTTTAGTCTCGTATCTTGAGTTAGTCTAGGTCGGGGGGACGGAATTCCCTTCTACCATCGTTCATTGTGTGGAGTGGAACAGTCTGCGTGACCTTTCATTTCTTTCTCGCCATTTAACAGTACCGACTTATGTTAGTCTTAAAAAAACGTCAACAAACAACACCACGAAGGTTCACCTCCATGTATAATACTTCTTCGGGAATGTAAATGTGTCGATTTCGACCCTCCCCAAGTCAGAATCCGGCGCCATCTACTGTGACCGCATTTACGTGGCCTTCGTTTCTTAGTCGTCTTATTTCATTTATGGACACACTGCAATTTTGCGTACAAATTTGAGAGACGATCGACTAAAGAACGACCACACAACGATGTCACAAGCTGTGCCATTCGCACCCAAGTCGCAGATGCAAACAAAACGTGCATTCAAATCCTAATGGCCGCAACATCATTCCATCCGAGAGTAATCATTTCTCACTCATCATCAGACACTCTCCCTCCTCCATATCGCATCGCACAACAATGAACCACTGTTTCGACGCGCAATCAAAAGTCCCGAGCACAGCGTCTAGTCATCGCATGCACTCCGAATGCAACACCAAACTCACATAATAGCCCTCTCAGCGTCAATTCATTAAAATTTTGCGAGATGGAGGCAACAACAAAGCCGAGCACACAGGCGAACAAAAAAAAATGTTAACATACACCTAACACCTAAGGATCGTCAGCCAAGTGAATGGCTCGTGTGAAAAGTGTTTCAGCACTGAATAGGTGCGCCCAGACTTCGCCGAAAGATTAAAGCCCTCTCCATCGGCACAGGTGACAGAATGCCCAGGCACGGCTCTCGTGCCTGTCTGCCGAACGCGGGGCTCTCACTCCTCAGCACTCTAGTTTTGCGCAATACACGTCCATATTCCTTTTGATTCGCATCCGAGTTTGTGTGTGTGTGCGTGCCCATCTCCATCCTCCATCAAACCGCCCCAGGAAGTCCACGTCTCAATTGTAGGACTGTTTGAACAAGACTCATGTGTGTCGCTGCGCCTCAAGGCAAGTAATTGCCATTCCCGTCCAAGAGGGAGACACCGTGGTACAATGACGTTACGCTTTGTTGGCTTTAAAGCGGTAACCGCTTGTCGCAGTGACTCCGATTGAGGCTGCGACACGAAAGCAATTGCGCTCTAAATGCTTTTCATTAGGATACTTCCCGTCTCGGCGCAAGCAGGGTGCCCCTGCTGTGTCTTGTGCAGGTGAGTGAGCAAACAAGACCTCGGCTCACGTGGGTATGCACGCAAATATTGCGTTTACGCACTTCTGCTGCCGCCGTCGTCATCGTCGCCGCCTGGAAGGATTGACAGGGATTCAGGGTTAAGGCTTTCAACTGCTGACGGCAATTGAAAAACTTTCTTTGAGTGCTTGACACTAAATTCGCATGACGCGATTGGGGGACGGGGCGACTCATGCGATTACGCGCTTCATTATTGTACAGTGCTCTTAGGGTATTGTCTGGGTGATGGAAGCATTGAAAGTGAATCTTTGGCGGAAGGGGTGGAAAGTCTTTTGATTGTTGGCAGTGGAAACTTTCTGTACTGGCAATCTGGCTACTCACGCACAGATTGCACGAGGTATATATATGCGAAAGGGGGACGTTTTGTGAACTACATGCGAGAAGATTAGGCTGCTCGGGTTGATGTGCCTTAAAAAATGAAGGATAGACCACATGTAAAGGAAAAAAGGATAATTTTGTCTTGGCAAGGAGGCCCATTATAAAGAGTCTAGGGCAACCGACTGTCACACTCACTCATGGCAAAGAAAATGCATTTCGGTGCTCCCCGGTAGCTGACCTAGTCACGGTGTGGGGTTGGCAACAGGTTCGGTGTATGCGAATAAGCAATTTGCCAAAGCCGGCGAACGAAGCGCAACCCTTTGGAGCCAGGCCTGCATGGTGGCAGTAAGCGAGCGTCTAATGGCCGGCTTAGCACGAATAAGGTACAAGCAATCCGGCATTGGCCACGTGACCCATCACCAAAGCGTGCGGAGATCAAAAGCAAGCTCGAAAGGTGAACTTTAGCAACTTGTCCAATCTGTAGTCAGAGTACATAGCTTTCCTCGATGAAGTTTATGCTGCTCTTGATGGGGCAGCTGAGATGGAATCCTATATCCTGATGGGTTACTTCAATGCTCACGTAGTTGTTTTTTCTTTTTTTTTGGCGTTGGTAGATGGAAGCCTTGTTCCTAAGTCCATTGGTAGTGTCAGAGTCCTTCTGACTGAAACCACCTACCGAATCTTTCCGTTTGTTTCCCCGCAGAACTACCGCTAAATAATACTTCGCGAGTAACGGACTCTAGCCTTTTGCTTCGTCACGCAAGTGTTTGGCGATCGCACATTATTCGTACTGCTGCATCGTTCACAACAGTCCAAAGTTCTTCGGATTTCAACATATATGTTTTCTGGTGTTGGCCGTTCACCAAATTCTTCGCGCAATTAGCTTCGCGAGTAACGGACTCTAGCCTTTTGCTTCGTCACGCAAGTGTTTGGCGATCGCACATTATTCGTACTGCTGCATCGTTCACAACAGTCCAAAGTTCTTCGGATTTCAACATATATGTTTTCTGGTGTTGGCCGTTCACCAAATTCTTCGCGCAATTAGCTCTTTGGTTTGCATACCGAGTGCATTCGAAGAAAACGTCGTCCACGTTCTCTACAGCGCTTAGGCAGAGAGGACATGATGGACTGGAGTCACGGTTTCGCTTGTAAAGATATTCCCGGAAACAACCGTGACCAGTCAAGAACTGTGTAAGATAGTAATTTAGTTCGCCGTGTTTTCGATTTGCCCAATTTTCAATCCTTGGGATTAGTCGGTACGTCCATCTCCCTTTTTGGGACTCGTCCTATCGTTGTTGCCACGTTTCCACACTGCGGCTTCTTTCGAGTTTCTTCACTAGATTTACGGTTGGAGCGATTTGCTCGCGATTGTCATAGAGTCGCCTAGCTTCTAAGGCCAGGATATCGATTGGTACCAATATCGCATCGTGATACCCTTCGATGTGCACTGCTAACTCTCAGTGCACATAATCTGTACACAGATTTGATTCTATTCGTGTGCGACATTTTATTCGCGACATCAGACCATATTTGTGCCCCGTACAGCTGTATGGAGGCTACAACTCTTTACCTTGCTTCAGACCGCCGATATTCGACATGAGTCTCGAAAGAGCGCCTATCGCTTTGGACTATTTTTCGCAAGCATATGCTAGGTGATGCCTGAAATTAAGCCGTGCATCAATTGTCACTCTCAGGTATTTTTTAAATGGGCTGGAAATAATGTCGTGATAGAACAATAGCACGCACAATACGAGTGGTTGCTGGGAATCTAGGCCCTGGCCCTCTACGGGCTGTAGCGCCACCTCTCTAGCACCCTTCTACTCGTAATGAGCACGGATTTCGTTTTATGATCCGCGAGGTCTAAACTCATATCGCGTAGACAGTTCTTTATCAGTGCTATTGCTTCGTTGCAATACAACTCGATATTTTCAAGCCGTTTCGCCACGACAACAACAGCAATATCGTCCGCGAAAGCTATGAGGGACTGGGGACTGGGAGCCATAGAATGTCGTCATACATCACGTTCCACAGTAAAGGACCTAACACTGATCCTTGGGCACGCCCCCTGTAATTTTATACAATTTTGTTCCGTCGTCGGAGTCGTAAAGGAGTAACCAATCGGTAAAGTAGCTCCTGATCAATCGTAATATGCGCAAAGCATAAAAAAAAAAAAGAAAAGGGAGTGGTGTTAGACTTTTGCTGTGCAAACGGCATGTCCATAATGAACACTTTCTTTCGTTCAGAGTCTTGAACAGAAATAGTTGATAGATGTGTATGTTGTGTCACCGTGTACAGGCTGGTGGTGAGAAAAGAACTGCGTGGTTTAAAACACCCGGAGTTCAAGGAGCCATCAGAGAGAGGAAGAATACGTGCAGACACTGGCTTCTCTTGGGGAACTCAGCTTCTCGTGACCGGTACACTGAGGCGCGAAGAACTAGCAACTAAAGAGCAATCCTAGAAGAAGTTCGGCGAGAAGTTGGAAAGCGACCATAGATCTGCGAAAAAGGTGCTCTGGCAAACCATTCGCCGACTCGCCGAAGTAGGCAATTCCGCGGGAGTGAATGAAATCCGGCCAGAAATAAAGTGTCGGCTTACGAAATATCTTAAATATATCTTAAATCGTAATGTGTACTTTGGTACGTTTAATCTTTCGAGGCATTGTAAAATAAGCGACCAGTTTGCAGAGTTAAACGCATTTTTCACGTCAAGTGTAACCACGGCGCAGTACTGTTTACTGCCTCCATCGTCCATCGTCTACCTTCTACGGCTGATTGGGCTTTTTTTTATTACGACTTTGATAGCGTCGATTGTCGATCGGCCCTTTCTAAAGCCGTACCCATAATTGGCTTCAATGATGTGGCTGTTGTTCTTTTACATATAATTCACGTGGCTGACGTGGTTGTGTATGTAACGATTTGGGGGAGTGTGATTGTGAGGAACAGGGTGATCCTCATTAAAATGCTAACAGATAGACGTTGTTAAACTTTTTCTGTGCAAACGCCATGTCCATAAAGTAGGACTTAACTAAAAGAAAAAATTCTGTCCGTCCCATTTTTGCATTCCATACTGTAGATCGGTGACCAGTTCTTATTCAGCCCTCAATCTAGTACATGAGTACTTGTCTGTGCCATTCATGATCGTCTAATCTTCTCGCAATTATGACAAACTGTTATATTCATCGTTCAGTTCTCAATATAAAAGTATGTACAAATTGTCAAGCGATCTGTTTTTGGAATAAACTGTCATACGAGCAAGACGAGCGTTTTATTTGGATTAAATACACTTGGGACCATTCAGAGTCTTGAACAGAAATCGTTGATGGATGTCTATGAGGTCCCACTGTGTACTGGCTGTTAGTGAGGAAAGAAATGCGTTTTTTTAAGACCGCTGGGAGTTCAAGAAACCATCAGAGAGAGGAAGAAGACCTACAGAGACTGGATTGTCTTGGGCGACTCTGCTTCTCGTGACCGGTACACTAAGGCGCGAAGAACTAGCAGCTAAAGAGCAATCCTGGAAGAAGTTCGGCGAGAAGTTGGAAAGCGACCATAGCTCTGAGAAAAAGGTGCTCTGGCAAATCCGCCGGTGTAGATGAAATCCATTAAATGGTCGGCTTTCGGAATATCTTGAATCGCGGCAGCTTCTTAATGACCGGAAGCTTCTACGTCTTCCGCAAGCAACAGGTCCACTGGGTGCGCGCATATGGTATCGATGAGTCTCTTTTTCTATGGATTTGAAACTACCTTTCGAACCGTTAAATTCAACCGTTTTTTTTGGATGGGTTCAAGTCGAATGAATGCTGGTATCCTACAAGGCTCTGTCCTGTGCCCGCAACTCTTTCACATTTTTATGAATGATCTCCTGTCTACTATGAACTTCTAATTCAATTCACTCCTTGACAGCACCTTCAGCTTCTATCTACATTCGTTCTAAGACTCACTACCCCGCCCTTAGGCTGTAGAATTGTAACGGCAGCGTATGATAAGCACAATGAATTCCAATGTTGACAGCATAATTAACTGGGGTAATAACAATAGAGTAATCTGAACTTAGCAAAAGAAAAACATTCTTCAATTGAAGCATCAAGAAAATCAACGCATATTTGGGGTATAAACAATGCTTCTATTTCCACCGCTAACCGACTGTCGTATTGACTTCTCAAACTAATTTTCAATTTAACATTTTTTGCGACACTTTCACAAATATACGAATTTTGACTACCACCGTCGCTGACAGCTCGCAGCAAAATATCGGTTGTCTCCCTCAGTCCTTATCCAGTACTGTTTTTAATAAAACGTTATTGTATTCAACAGAATTACACATAAGATTCGGTTTTCTCTTTCATCCCATATCTTTCACTTGTATTTCTTACAGAAATTGTCGAACCTTGCTGATATTTTGCTGATATTTTGGATCGCACATTGATGTAATGTGATTCCTCTTACACTTGTTGCATTTGATCCACTTGGCACTTGCGCATTTTTTAGAAGATTATGCCTTTTTCGTACATCGAAAGCAACGACCATTTCTTGCTAAGAGTTGTCTATTTTCGGAACTGTCAAATCGGAGTCGCAATACTTAGAGCATGTGAAGAAGAGTGACAGAATATACATTTGTCGCTTTCATTCCATGTAAGCAAACTCGCAGCAGTGGATATGGTTGATGGTTTTGAGTTCCCTTGTGCACTAGTACAAGCTATCTTGCTCCTTTCCCTTGCCTCGATCTCAGTTTTTAAGAACTCCATGATTCGGTGTATATTTCAATGGGCTGATGTTACTAATGAGGGTGAGTCAGTGGTTCTATTCAGAATGTCCACCTCCTTATCCTCATCGTTTTTTTCTTTTATTCGATGATAGTTAGTCCTTATTTCCGCGGGTAAACATCGGCCTTCAATATAACATCATATTGATTATGTGATACATTCAAGGCTGTTACCGATCTTCTGCTAGTGGTCACGCAATTGTAAACATTTCAAAGACCATAAATATCGAAAAAGAATGCACTGGCCGAAGGGTGACAAGTTATTGAATGTGACTATCAATTAAACATTCCACATCGCCGTATTGCTCTTGAAGTAATGATATAGCGGCGTCGTAGCAATTTTCGGAGGCGCCCACTAGATGGGACTCTAGATAGCTAAATTTGTCTGTGCCCGAAAGTGATGTATTTTCATGGACTTATAAGAGAAATTGCTCCCAGAAAGGCATCAGATCTTTCATGTTTCCATATAGTTTCTTGAGGTTAAGCTTCCTATGCTTAACTAACGCTGCTATGAATTATGTCCATCCTCTACCTCTCCTACAATCGGTGTTCAAATTAAGAAAACGGCTCCTTTAATCAAAAATTCAGTCTAATTTTATTTAATGAAAATGAATTCAATGCTTCAACAACCCAATGCTGTCTGCTGTCACTTAAGCGAACCCCTCATAATCAGCCATTATCCATGAATGGCGCTTGTGTAGATGAAACCGGAAAACTTGCCATATTTGGTACAACACTTAGTTGGAACGATCACATATTCGAGGTCGCCAAAAATGCTGCGAAATGTCTGCGCTTTCCTCAATCGATGCAAGAAATATTTCACCCCATCTGATCTGGCTTTAATCCGCTTGTGTACAAGGCTCATATCTAGTCTGGTGCCACCAAGACCACCCTGCACCTACAAGATAGAATCCCAATTTATCCCCCTCGGGAAAGTCTAGACTATGATGTTGGAGTCGCATTCTAGAACTATAGTTGAGTCCAAGAAGAAGGATCATCAGTGCTGCTTTCGTCGCGGCAGACGTTCTTCACTCGAGAAGGCTTGGCAGTTGATTTGGAAAAGGCATACGACCGAGGTCCTCGACATAAACTCTGGTGCGTTGTTGTTGAGCCATTCAGTCTCTATATTCAAACTGCAGCAGCTTTGTTCGGTTGAAAGTTTCAAAATCAACACCTTTCGTCGTGGTCATTGAACTTCCCCAAGGGTGTGTCTTGTAGCCCCTTCTTTTCATTTTATGTATCGACTGGCTGTTGCAGCGCAGCCGAAGCGAGAAATATTTCACGTTGGGAGAGTTGAGGGTAAGTCATCTTCTTTTTGCAGATCACTTAGTTATCCTCTAAGATGGCCGTAGGTGCTGATGCTGAGATGAAGGTTAACGTCAAATCAGAGGTTTTGCGCGCACGGAGCGCCTGTTTAATGCACTCAGACAGTTTTATAGGCGGCACTGTGTAGGGATGTATGGAAGTCGGTAGTTAGCTGACCTGTCACTTGTCACCCAGCAGGATTCAAATTCCTCATAAGCCCATAATGAACAGGTCGAAGACTGACTTGCGTCTTTACCATTTATTCCTGCTCACCGCTGGTGCTCGTAAATATTTTGTTGACTTTCAACGTCGAAGGCAAAGTCAACGCAATTTGAAGTGAAGTCGGTGTAACATCAAATATCGATTATTCAGCTTGTCTTACGTATACCACACAGAAATTGTGTCAAAGCACACACAGAGGTGCTCACCAAACTAGTGCACGTCCACCTGTCCTCGTCACAGTCAACGATGCGTTGTAAGTTGCCGTTCTGAGGAAAGCACTCTTGCAAATTTAATTAAAGGCGCTCACATCTTGTGAATGTTCTCGTTGCGACTTTCACACCTTCCATGGGCTTGAGCCTTTGTTTGCTCGCGCCCCTCCCCCCCTCACTTTGTGCAAACAATGGTCCACTAAAGTCACACTTGGTGCTCCTCAAACGAATTTCAGCGCAAGGTACGGACTCATATTAGTGCACGTGTGGAAGAGTTACCACGGCTTGCCACTGCAACACTATCATCGTGGAATAGGGTGCGCTGGGCACAGTCCTCCTTTTACGCGTATTCATGCATACTCACGACTCATGGGGAAGCCGGAGACATTCAGGTGTGTCACCGGTTTGAGGGCGCTCAAAACAGTGCAGTGCAGTGGCCCGCCTGCGGCGCGATGGCGTTGCCATTCCACCAGGATGTCCTGCTCAGATTTCACGTTATCTTAATTAAAATTCCTCAAGGAATGCGATCTGTGCGGAAGGACAGACCTGTGCTGTGACATGTTAGTCTGAAGGATCGAGCGGAGAGGGATTTATGCAAAAAAATGTTGTGCCTTTTGTGAAGGGACAAACAAATCCAGAAAGCTGCTGACAGCACAATGGCGAAGAAAGGGACGATTCAGCCGCTGTCACTGATGTACTGTGTCCCAGAGCATCGAGCCCCTGCAGCGACAAGAAAGAAAAGCGAGCACAAAGACTTGAACAATAATTATCCTCCCATTAACAAGTCAAGTTGCCAAAACAGACATCCAAAAAAACAAACAAAAAAAATGAATGCAGCCACAGAACGAAAGAAGACGAAGCGGAGGCACCGAAGTAATTACGCTTGCCATCGTCACTCGTGTGGTAATTTCACGTCATCACAGCGAAACCACTGCTAGTGTGTGTGGGCGAGGAAGAAACCAGCCTGAACAGGATAAGACTCATGTGAGCAGACATGCTGCATGCGAGCCCACCAAACCAACCCAACCCGCCCTGTAACATTGGCAAGGGTTGAATGACATTTATTTCACCACACATCCATGCAAACACACACCCATACACGCCCACACGAAATCTGCAACCGACTGAGTGGCCCAAAAAATGAGAAAATAAAAAAAAAAGCGGCTTGAAAGTGAAAAGCCCTTGTGAGGAAGCCATTTAAAGGATTTTCCGCCCCAGCCATCACGTCTTTCCCCATCCATTGCACTGGCAGCAATTTATGACGCTAGTTGGCTTTGTTACTCGTCCTCTGTGTGGGGCGAGTGGATATTGTGGAGCCTTCTCAATGTCATGCGAATGTGGTGGTGTGCATGCATCTGCACACAACGTTTTGTCACATTCTGTCGCAATGGGCCTTTTCGCCGGAAAAGTGATACTCCCTGCGATGGGGACGGCAACGTTTAGCACTGGCAACCATTGCGAGATTAGACATGTGCAACACAACAGTTTTCACTAGAGGGTAGCGGGTAGATACGGGCGGTGAACGCTCGCTCGCTCGCTCGCTGGCAGACTTGGCTAATGGACGGGAAACAATGACCTGATGGGATAAGGCTAAGCACTGAGGAGAATCCACTAGACGTCCAACTGATGACGGGTATCAAGTTCGCTGTACTTATCCTTGTTATGCGATGCAGCTTGCTGCTAAGCAGAAGCCAATTGCTGCAAGTGCTTGCGTTTATATTCAATTTGATGGAGGTGCCCTTTCTCTTCTTTGTGCGACGAATTGAGAGCCGATGCTTGTTGAAGGCCAGTGCTAATAGCAGCATTTAATTGCCAACTGTTGTTTCAAGTTTGGTGAGCTGTGGTTCAGTCTCCAATCTTGACCTCGTCTAGATCGAAAGCACGGAATTCTCCTCTCCATTATCGTCCGGATTGAGAAAATCATTCTGTCTTACAGCGCTGTTTGGGTTCTCATTGAAATTTGAGGACCGCCTATCGACTGCGACTCTTCTACCATTTGCACGGTAAACTACTGTCCAATCTTTGTTCCATTGGATGACTGTTGTCTAGCAGATTCTAAAGAATATTGGCCAAATAGCAGCCGCGACTTCGGCGGCACACCTCCATCCGATGGTCCAAATTTTCGATGACGCTGAAGCATAATTGAGGTTCTATGCCGTTAATGTGCCGAATTATCTCATCCTTAAGCTCTTGAATTGTTGCTGGCTTATCGACGTACACATTTTCTTTCAAGTAACCCCAAAGAAAAAAAGCGAACGGTCTCAAATCACATGATCTTGGCGGTTTATTGACATCGCCACCACGTGAGATAACACGGCCATTGGATTTGTCGCGCAAAAGAGCCATTGTTTCGTTAGATGTGTGGCAAGTGGCACCGTCCTCTTGAAACCACATATCGCCCACATTCATATCTTCCAATTCGGGCCATAAAAAGTTCGTTATCATTTCACGATAGCGAACACCATTCACAGTAACTGCCGGACCGCCCTCATTTTGGAAAAAATACGGCCCGATGATGCCGCCAGCCCATAAACCGCACCAAACAGTCACTCTTTGTGGATGCATTGGGTTTTCGACAATCACTCTTGGATTATCATTCGCCCAAATTCCGCAATTCTGCTTATTGACGAATCCAGGTGAAAGGAGGTGAAAATGTGCCTCATCACTGAAGACGATATTCTTCGAAAATTGATCATCCACTGTTGCCACCATTCTGACCATTGACGACGCTTGAAATGGTCAAGAGGCTTTAGTTCTTAAGTCAATTGCACCTTGTAAGCGTGTAAATGCAAGTCTTTATGCATAATGTTCATCAACGACGAGCGTGAGAGGTGCAATTGTTGGGCACAACGACGAGTTGAGGTGGACGGCTCTTCAGCCACATTATAGCGAACAGCAGCAATATTTTCTGCAGTACGAGCTGTACGAGCATGCACTGGTGTTTTCACATCTCCTACAGACCCGGTTTGCTCAAATTTTTGCACGATTTTTCCGATTGTACGCACATTTGGACGATCACGAAGTGCACGATATGCATTTTGATTTGAACGCCCATTTTCATAATAAGCCTCAATAACTTTAACGCGTTTCTCGATTGTGTATCTTTCCATGGTTCAAACTGAATTAGTCTGAAATTGAGTCAATGTCAAATGAAATGCAGAAAAAAACTTGACCTAAACGTCAAGTGGTGGTTCACATTCAACATCGGCCCTCTCGATGACTCTGGTACGAGGTGTGCTCCTTGTACAGCTTAGCGTTTTGGTGTTAAAGCTGAGGCATTCAAGTTATCCTTCCTGTTTTTAGACTTGTCCCCTACAGAGGGGTGAGTGCAAATCAGGCTGATGTTCCCGCCTTGATGCAGATTGATATGAGCCGCTTCGTTTTACAATCAATGCTTAAGTCTTTTTGCTGAATTCTTGTCCGCCTCGATCAAGGAATCCACATCCAAATAAGCACTTCTCTTTACTTGTTGCAATCACCGTAGTAGATGTGTAAATTTGCATACTCTTTATGCGGCGTCCAGTCTCTGCAATTCTACAAGGCAGACATCACCGCTATGTCTATGTCTGCGTTGTAAACTTGCGAGAGACTACGCGAGTTCTTTGACTGTACATGGTATGTTAAGTGACCTCTTACTCCATGTGCAGAATAGTCAACAGAAATTGCGTCTGATGTTCGATTTTACGTGGCAAAGGAATGAAGGAGGTTCACAACCTCCACCTGATTCTCGGGCGAGGGGTCCGCATCCATCCGGTGTCGGTAATTTCGCTGTGAGCGCCGCCATGGGTCTGAAGAAAATAGGTTCACCGCCAACTCTTTTCCAATCCCCGGGCCGAAACCGACCCACCTATCAAACCACCTCTTGCGGATGTAAAGAAAAACGTGGACGACACGGTCACAGAGGAAGCTTTTAAAATGTCGAACTCTCTGACCATCTGCGAGACCACTCGGATACTATGGCCCAAGTTGAACAGTGCGAAAACCGATTGCTATCGATGTTAGTTGGAGCACTCACTAACTGGCATCTGAATCATCTGAAGTACCATGAAATGAAAATAGGACTACCCAATGACTTTATATGGCTGCGGCGACCTGGAGGGCACTCCTTACTAACTCTGTTACTGCCAAAATCTGTGCCATTTGAGACGTAGAACACTGGGAGAGCATTTCTTCTAAGACCTCCAAGATCTAACAAAAATCCATCTAAGCTCCATTTTCAGGTGTATTGGGATTTCAGGGTGGCTGAGAAACACATCAACACGACAAGCACAAAGTAGGAACCTACAATAAATTCCGATATTATGGCAGATCCTACTTTTACACACGTATACTCACTTTTGTGGCGGAAATTTTGTTTCATTTTCAGTTTATGACTCGCTGTGCTCATAGTTCTTGGGCTATCCTTTTTTTTCCTGTTTCAAGTACAATATTAAAGTTTTTTTTCTTGGAGCTCCGTTTGAATTTAATTTTTGTTGAGAACGCAGCCAACTTTATGCTGTTACACTTACTTTTGTGAACCGTCTTTTTACAGGGTGCGGCATCTTTTATGCCGACATGTGAATATTGTATGAGGTATTTTTATTTAATTTCTTCTTTACAATTTATTTGGACAATGTGCTACAGTTGAGCAAAAAATCACTAACTGCAATGATTGAAAAATAGCAGTTTGACATCGACAGTGATTTAAACTGCGATTGAGTTGCTACTTTTTCACAATCACAACCACGGTTTGAAATCATATATGCGCCTCAGTTGCTGCGTTTCATGAACACATTCGCATATTGATTCACATGAATGATTTCATGTTTAGCGTCTTGAAGTGTGACAAGTGCAAATAAAGCGATGTGCACAAAATATGAAAGGAACAAATATTTTTACGACGAAGCACCTTACAACAGTACATGGTGACACTGTTCGGAAAGCTGCTTCTAGACATCAACAACCATCCTAACGAGGCAATCAGGAACCTGAGAAACGCCATCCCCGGACAACGCTACCACAACGCTCTAAATCTGCTAAGCGAGCAGAACATCCCAACGAAATCTAACAACGAGCTGCATGGCTTCTACCAGAACAGCGGCACCACCACCCCATCCCAAAAGGACCAACATGGACACACGGATTTGAACAACCCAATGTAAGCACTGAACATTGTATGATATACAAAATAAACACGCGATATTTTAATACCAGATGTTGAATTAAACAATTTGGGTTGGGTGGCCTATTGTTGAGCCAACATTCTTAGCCTTAGTGTTAAGCCTAATTGTAATCTCAAATTGTAAAAAGTTCACAATACAATTTTTAAATCGCTCTTTTTGAATCGTTAATAGTGGTAAAAGTCTTAACTTCAAACATGTGATTGAGGTAGATCAGTAAATCAGACCGTCTTAAGGCAGCTAGCCGGTATAGTGTTTAAGTCAATCATTCTGACATCTCAACAAATCAGATTTCAGAATGATTGGCTTAAAGAGCGACATTTGCTGTGATTTCCCATCATGCTTTCGAGCAGCTCGGCCGGTATAGCATTTGTATGCATTGTTTGGCTTGCAGTGTGTCATGGCGGACCGTCTTGTTTAAACCAGCAACCATCTCGACCTATATCACACATCTGTGGGCAGGCATAATGAATCAACATCCACCGATATCGATTCCCATCGACTGTTTCACCTTCTCTGAATGAAAAAAATGCACAATGATGGTTTTGGCGCAAACACCGGCCGAAACAGTCACTTATTTACCACGCATTGGTGTTTCATGGATCTCGTATGGATTCTCCGTTCCCCAAATGCGGCAATTTTCCTTGTTAACCACGCCAGAGAGTGTAAAATCAGCATCGTCAACCATTCTAGTGACTGTTTGGCCGTTTCAAAGTGACGTGAATTCTTTGAGTCGCTTGCGCTTTATACGGAATGCCAATCATCCTTCAAAATGCCCCGGTCAAACTGACGTCAAAATGCTGAAAACACATGTGTGTACTCGGCAACATTCTGTCTTATAGCTGCAACCAGTTCATTGGAACGTCTTGGACGTTGAAGAACGGCTTGTAGAACAATCTGTCACTGTCCCATGCTCAACGAAGTTCGACACCTAGCGACGAATAGTGTTGTCAGACGGTGCTTGTTGGCCGTGATGTATTCGACACAACTGAACGACATTTTTTCAATGAACAGTGTCTCTTATACGACGCATTACTTCGGTCTGAATTTGTATTAAATTTTGGATTTCAAAAGCACGTATATTCAAGTCAATCAATGGATAAATGTCAAAGTTATTCAATGTAAAGGGAGTTACGTGGGGCGTTCAATATATTCTCGGTATCGATATGAAGGAAAATGCGAATTCAATTTAAATTGTTTTTGTTTTTCAATATAATCTCCCCTAACATCAATGCATTTGCTACATCTTGAGATAAGCTTTTTTAAACCCTCAAAAAAATAAATTTCCTCTTTCTCTGCAAAATACCCATTTATTGCCGACTTGAGTTCTTCATCATCCGAAAATCTTTTTCCACGAAGACATTTTTTCAAATCCGGAAACAGGAAATAATCACTACGGGCAAGGTCTGGACTATAGGGTGGGTGTTGGATTTCTTCGAATCCACAATCTCGCGCAGCAGCCTTGGAAACTCGCGCCGTGTGAACAGGAGCGTTGTCATGAAGAAGCATCACACCCGCTGCGAGTTTACCCCGTCTTTTCTTTTTAATTTCCTCCCGCAAATTATGCAAAGTGGAAGCGTAGGATGTGGCATTGATTGTTTCACATTTTTTTTGTACTAAATGAGCAAGATTCCCTTTGAGTCCCAAAAAACTGTGGCCATGAGCTTCTCGGCAGAGGGAGTGACTTTGAACTTCTTCGGGGGGTCTGTTCCTTTTTTATGCCACTGCATGGACTCTTGTTTGCTTTTAGGGTCATAGTGGTGGTCACCAGTAACAATTCGATCCATAACACCGTCCGCGTTCTCACTACACATCTCTAAAAGCTCTCTACAGCATGCGATTCTCACTTTTTTCTGAGGCGCTGTGAGCATTCGTGGCACCCACCTTGCACTGACCTTTGAAAGGTTAAGATGGTCATGAAGAATGGTGTGAATGGTACCAATTGAAAACTTGGTGATCTCTGCCATCTTTTTCACCTTTTCACGTTTTTCGACTTCTTTGATGCTTTCTCCCGTACAAGCAGTAGCCGGGGCGCCGGAGCGTTGGTCGTATTCAATGCTCTCTCTGCCTCTCTTGAACTCACTTGACCACTTTTGCATAGTTGATAATGAAGGTGCGGAACCCTGGTAGACAGCCACCGCGATGCTCAATTTTCACCATCATCGTCTCAGTTGCCATTATGATTCTGTTTAACTAGAGATAAAACGCGAATTAATAATCACATTTATATGAAATTTTACATGATTGCACTAAAATAATAGTATTACTTGATAAATAAGTCAATTTATATATACAACCACAGCTTCACCCCGATACCGAGAATATATTGAACGCCCTTCCTATGTCGTGGTACAGACTCACTCTCCCAGCTCTCTCGTTTGGCGCCTCAATAACGTCCCAAGGGGTTTTGTACCCCATCTTCGGTCGAAGGTGTTCAATTCGCAGACTTCACCACCCTTAACGACGGTAGACGCATGTGCCAGAGTCCAGAGAGCACCCACACTTTGTAAAAAAAAATTACCAGATCCTAAACAACATCTGCTTTGCATACGAGTCAAGCTAAAACAGCCAGCAAATCAGCTAAGAATCACACAACTCAAATTCCATCTCATTTGCCTCCACAAACAGGATCGCAAGACAGCCGTTTAGTGATCATAATCGCTAATGTCGCTAAATTAGCACATTACTTCCGGTGGATCGTAAATCGCAAATGAATTAGCTCAGCGAAAGTAGCGCATAGTGATTATTGCAAAATTTAGCTTATCGCGGATTGAAAACAGTGGAGCGTGTGATTGCTCTCGAATTGAGCTGTTGCGACCGGTTTCCGGGGATCTCATCAAGAGGAGATCGCCTGATTGAATTTATTCATTTGACATAAAGATTTTATGTGTTTACTCAAGACAATCGCCTTCGGGCATGGCTTGGGGAGAGACTGCGATGAGTAAGGAGCAGCAAACTCGCTTCTGGTGATGTGGACATTTGATTGCTGGCAAGATGCAAACTAATCAAAGCGGATTTGGATATAGATGCAGACGTGCGATCAGGAAGTGGGTGATATCAGAAAGACGAATGGGGGGCCTTTATCCGTGAGAAGTAAATGGATAGAGCGTGTCTACCCACGCATGGAATGTGTTTTGATTGCAGTCGAACGATTTTGTCTGAATGACTAGAAGAGAATCGGCTGAATGAAGTCAACAAAAGCTTGTTCAAGGACACAGTCGGTGGGTGTTCTCAAATGTCGAACAATGAGCCTTCAGTCGGTTTTATTGGTAATAATTTTGTGGAACTCGGAAATGATTGTTGTTCTTCAACGTAAAACGATATGTATAGGAATGTGTATTCAAGAGGCTGACGTAGACATTAACAATGGCCATCTGTTGTGGGTTGCTTTTGATAATCTTAAGCATCGCGGTCCTGTGGTGTGTAACGATTTCAGATCTTCCTAGGTTGATAGAGAACTTATTTTATCCTTTACAACAAAGCATGTGTCACCGATAAAGAAACGATTACTTACTATTGACTATCGGGATATTTATCCACAGCAACGACCCGTGGCAGGCTTGAACGGCAGCACAATTGACTTTCCGGTTTAAGTGATACGATTTGCATTGTAGTTGCAGACGATGAGCCGTTTCACCTAGGCGCCAACCTTATAGTTGTCTCGGAACCGAAGGAAAATTAACTCTTCCAACACCAACACTGTAAAGAGCGATTCATTTTACTGTCACTTAAACAGGTAAGTTAAAGTGAACGGAACTTAACGAAACTGAGAGATGGGGCCACAGTGCATTATTTCTCTGTAATCGATCGACTGAAGTCTTGGTTGATGTTTCTTACTTTCCAGGACAGCGGCAGGTTTTACTGGTTGACTATAGAGAGTAGTGAAAATTAGGTCAATGTAGGCCCATGTGATGGGATTACTCCTGGAACCAGTTCGTGCTTGCTACCAAACGATCACCTGGCTAACGCTGATGTTATTTAGCATTGCTCTAATTGCTGAAGATGTACCCATTTGCTGGTGGTTATCCCTATCGCAAATATCTTTAAGCTGGAGCTTAGGAGGCTTTAGTAACTATCCCATTACTTGCGCCATGATAGCATGAAAGACATGAGAGTAGTTAACCAGTCTTATAAATGAGAATAGATGGTGCTGGCGGAGCTCCATGCTCTCCCAGCTTGAAAGGATACAGTAATACTCAGATAACCACCCCTCGTTTAGCCGCGTAACCCTCATTGCTAAACAAAAAGCAAACGAAATATTACAAATGCCGGCGGACGTAAGTGCGTTTCTAATATGAGACAATGAGAGACAACGAAAAAAGGAGACCCTTTGAACTGCGCCAACTACAGAGGCATCAGTCTCCTAAGTATCGCATACATAATATTATCTGCCGTACTGTGTGAATGCCTAAAGCCATTCGTCAACAACCTGGTCGGTCCATACCAGTGTGGCTTTAGGCCAGGAAAATCCACCATCGACCAAATATTCACACTGCGGCAGATTTTGGAGAAAACCCAGGAGCAACAAATCGATACCCACCTCCTTTTCATCGATTTGCAGGCCGCGTATGATAGCATCTATAGAGACGAGCTATACAGAGCAATGTCCAGTTTTGGCATCCCTACCAAACTCGTCCGTTTGTGTAGGATGACGATGGAGAATGCACGCTGCTCCATCAAGGTCGGTAAAGACCTAACCGAGACCTTTGATGTCAAAAAAGGATTCAGACAAGGCGACCCGATGTCATGCGACTTTTTCAACATCGTTCTTGAAAGAATTGTTCAAAACTCGAAAGCCAACACCAGAGGAACAATCTTTCCGAAGTCCGTCCTACTATCGTCGCATATGCCGACGACATTATCCGAAGAACGCAGCGTGATGTCAATGGCGATTTTGTGGGTATTGCAACGGAGGCCGCGAAGATGGGTTTAGCGATAAACGAGAGTAAGACCAAGTATATGCTGTCAACGAGAAAGGACACCCAACACCGACGTCTCGGTCAGAACGTCACAGCAGACCGATATAACTTTGAGGTAGTCAAAAATCATCTATCAATTCAAACAATGACACCAGCGCTGAAATCAAACGAAGAATAACTCTTGCCAATCGCTGCTTCTTTGGGCTAAGAAAGCAACTGGTAAACAAAGCCCTCTCTCGAACAACCAAGATAACGCTCTACAAGACCTTAATCGTCCCAGTCCTGCTATATGGCGCGGAGGCATGGACTTTGTCAAAAGCGGATGAAGCTCCCCTTGGTTGCTTCGAGAGGAAAATTCTTCGTGTGATTTTCGGTCGCGTCTGCATAGATGGTGAGTGGAGGAGGAAATATAAAGACGAACTATACGGGCTATTTAGCGACATCGACTTAGCCAGTAGAGTGAAGATCCAACGATTGAGATAGCTAGGTCATGTAGAGCGGATGGAAACCAATGCTCCGGCCCGCAAAAGTCTTCGAATCCACCCCCGAGGGACGGCGCAGTAGAGGAAGACCGGGACTCAGGTGGTGCACGCAAGTGGAAAGGGACCTCAACCAACTATGCGTGCGAAACTGGAGACAGCTAGCTAAAGATCGAGCTGGCTGGAGAGGCTTATTGGTTGAGGCCCAGGTCCACCTCGGACTGTAGCGCCACCTTAAGTAAGTAAGAGAGACAACGAAAAGAAACTTTTGTCCTCTTTCTTCTTCTTTTAAGGCCTGCGGACCCGTGGATGGCCTAAGTCTGAGCAATAGCTGTCGCTGACGGTCCTCGGTATGCTGCCTCCAGTCATTATGGCCAAGCTGTCTTGACTCCGCGATGATTTGGTCTTTGTATCGGAGATTTACTCTTAGTCTCCTTATCGAACCAGGAGGCTGGGATTCGAAGACCCTCTTTGCTGAGCCTGACTGAGTCGGTGTCGTCTACGAATTTTTCCTTTCCGAACCATATCTTGGTACAGCTCTGAGAGTTCGCGGTTGTGCCTTCTTCTCCATTCACCTTCCTCGTAGACAGGGCCACATATCCGACGTAGAATTTTTCTTTCGCAGGCACCAAGAATCACTTCTGTTTGTGTGTTTTGCTTATCGTCCAGTTTTCGGCTACATATAGCAGACTGGCAAAATAAGTGTTCTGTGATAGTGCCCGTGTAGGAGTCCAAGTCAGTGGTATCACGGGAGTGTTTCGATTTGCTTAAAAAGCATTCGTTGCAGAGATGCCCAATTATTGATACCACCAGGAAGGCTTGATCTTCCCTCCTTGGTCAGTTGACCGGACATAAAAAGAACAATAAGCTGTTCTGAATTTATCCTCGGCTTGTCTATCGAATGGCTCAAATCAGTGCGATCTGCTGAGAGATGGAGATGTTGACGTGTTGCAAAAGAGCTGCAACAATATTTAGCTCTTGAAGAGCTTTTGAAAGCGACTGAATCTAATCAACACATACGTCGGAAGATACTACAGTCTAACAAAGTTCAGAAAATCGGATGTATAAGTGTTAGTCGTCCTCGTGGCTTAGTGGGCATATACATCTACTCCCACGTACTTGTCAGCTATTTCGATCACTCTCAATGCTCAAAGGGTCTAGAAAAGAGTTTCAAACTTGCCAGCTCCGATTCAGCATGACATCAACGTAAGGTTCCATTCACTCGTGAGTCGTGATAGAATAATAGCACGCAGAGTGGATGTTATATAAGCTAGACTTAGATCTACTACGCATTGTAGTGGCATCCACATTAAATAAATAGTTTAATAGAACTGGACCAAGAAGGCACTCCTGTGGTACTGCTGCATTAATTAACTATTTGCTTGACAGCCTTTGATTGAGGGCATTACTCATTTCGACCAAATGGCCGCCTCTGCCCTCGTCCACAAGCAAGCTCTTTTTAGCCCATTTGCTGATACAGGTCCGCTCAGGCCAATCAAAGGATGGAGGGTGCCATCGACATTTTCAATCTTTTTAATACCTTCAGAATTTCGTGGCTCGCTATGTTCGTACAACGACGTCAATTTCATCTGCGTGTACTAATCGAATTTCTAACAGATCGTGCACCTTGTGTTGGCCCGTGGGTTTTGCGCGAACTCCTTACGAACGAAATGCGCGAATTAGCATGACAACACGTTGCCTTGCCTGTCTATCACTGAATGTCTCATGAATTCATTACATACCTTGATGGAGCAACGGCAGGAGTGTCAGGAATACACACGACAGTCTATAGCTCGCCTCTAAGCAGTATATCACCTCTGAGGTATTTTTCAGTTGGTTTAAGGATCTGGTCTATTGTGGACTTCCTTAACTTGTGGACATCTCAGATTATTCTTAAATGGCTTCGGGTGAGCACTCAAAATGGATGTTAAGGAAACTTATCCCTCAAAAGTTGGTGCAGTTAAAGGGGTCTCCTGTCTCCTCCTGTAAAGAGGTCTCCTGTCTTGTGGATCGGGCAAACGATCATGGGATGCCACACGTCGGACATGCTTTGTTTTGCTTCAACCAGTTGCTTTAAAGATTCCAGCCGACGGCCCATCAGCTTTGTTAAACGTCAGTCTGAGTCGAGACTTCCTCTAGATCGCGACGACAGAATGTTCGTTTAGCACGTTAAGGTTGAGTGGAAAATGCTGCCTAACAGATCTATTTTAGTCCTCATCGCCGTTTAAAAGTCAGGTGAGATGAGTGGCCCAAAAGTGTCGTCTTTGCCAACTCTTCTCCAAATCAGTCGAATTAGTGGGTTACGCAGATGACTTCAAAATCGTGCAGCGTTCCCATTCTGCCATAGTGGGTGTTTGCACGGCAAACGAGGTAAGTGAGGACAAATTAAAGGACGCTCAGTAACCAGCACAACACGCAAACGCCGATAGTTTCGATTTTGAAGAAATATAGGCGAACTTATATTTTTGTTTATCCGACGCAGAATCGTCCCCGCACCAAGACAGCTGACTCGAAAGACTATAATCATGCTCTACGTACCCATGTATTGTCAGTTTTCTGATTTTTGGTGCCTACGTCGAAGACTTGGACCTGTTTGCGAGGAAGGCGAATGGAGGGAACAACCGCTCTAGCTGTGATGGTATTCGAATCAGTGCTAGCTCAAGCACCAAGTAGCACCTCCATGGGTCACAAATAAGTAAGTTGGGTCCAAAGTGTCCTCGTTTTTCGATACAGTACGACTTGCTGCTCCGATGCCCGTTTACACTCGTTGTTGAAGCTGGGCTCTTTCTTGACAGTGGCATAAAATCAGTAATTAGCTTTTCTGATCGCGTCTTGGGAACGATTGATGAACTCCCTGAAAAATGAAAGAAAAAAAAACGCTGGCAGTAAAATTCCTGTTCTCTTTATTATCCGCCAGCACCACAAACATAATTTCGCTGACATTCCTCCGTCAAGCCTCCTGCCGTTAGACTCAATCAAAAGATAAACCATGTTGGATACACCACGGCTGAGTGTGTTCATCCATAACTAAACACACTTCACATGGGTCATCAAAACATCAAAAATTCGTCATCGTCGTCAGGCGGCCCCGAAAAACAAAAAAAAAAAAACAACCGCCCGTATGCCGCCTAAATGCGTTTAAGTGCCCCCATTTAACGAGCGTCGCTTCCCCAGATAAGCCCCGCGCAAAGCACACTGTCGCTGTGTTGTCACAACATGCCTCCGCTCAGTCGCTTCTGTCGAAATCTACATAATATCGCTCGTTGGAGCCATAAAAAAAAAGTATTTTATTTGAAAAAAAATATGCTCTTCCCCGTTATCATTAGCAGGAATTTTTGAATCTCGAATCCTGTGCACCAGTTACGAGCGCGAATTCTTTAGTTTTTATCCTTTTTATGTCATTTATGTCATGCGCCCGACAGTCTGTCTGCACGTGAAGCACTCTCAACCATAATGGGATACGATACACAAGCCCGCGTTCACATGTGTGCATGCATACGGCCGTGTGTGGCTGTATGCATGCCCGTTTTGTCCTTGTTTACTGTTTGTTTCATCTTTAAGTGTCTCAAGGAGCAGCAGGAACCTGTGAAGGAGCTGAAAAAAGAAAAAATAAATGTCCTCCCCATCTCCAAAAAAAAAAAACGGGGAAAAAAAATACCCACAAATCCGGACAGATGCAAGTGTGTTAAGCGAAACACAATACCGTACCGTCTGCTGGTGTGCCGTGCATGTGTGACTAAGGTGTTTCAAGGGATTCCCGAAAGTTTATGCCGGCAAATAATCCTTTTGCCCATGCCACCCCCGAGGCCCACAACCACGCCGCGCAGTCACTGAAATATGAAACAAGGAATATTCAAAAAGACAATAGGACGGGTGTGCCGGGCGACTAACAACGAACGGCAGGCGTCTGAGCGCGCCAGCGGTGAAGAAGAGGCACAAACAAATTCATAAAAATTTTATAATTCACTTGAGAGAGTGTTAAATTTGAAAAACAAAAAAAAGCGGAATTTTTCGAATAAAACAAGTGCCAGGAGGACGCGTCCCTGTGTGGGTGGGCCCCGTGATTCCTCGTTCGTTCCCACATCCCGTGGTAATGGATTTCCAAATGAATGGAGATGGATTCGATACTCATGAGCACAGTCGAGGTTAATGACATGCAGGTTATAAACAAGTTTCGCTCTTTTTTGTTCGTTATTTTGTGTTCTTCATCATTTGGAGAGTCGCAGGCCCTCGTCGGGGGGTGGAATCGCTTACAATTGAAGTGAATGTTGAGCTGCTTCGGGTGGGGGAGGGAGAGGAAGGGTTAAGTAATCTCTGGTGAAACTGTTTGTGGCACCTGCCGGTAGGCACTTTGATTGTGAATTCATCAGCCATTGAGAGTCGGGGCTGAAAGGAGTTCAATGCAAATACTCGAAGGATGCATTCAGTTGGGATTGCCATTCATAGTTTTATGATCGAATACCGCTCACTTATTGGCAATCAAGAGGATTCTTTATCCCCAACACGGTGCACTTAAACCAATTTGAACTGAAAAACGATGATTGACGTCTTGCCAAAGGGATGCAGATTTTGGTCTCTATTCACTCGTTGCCGCTGAGGAGGGGGCATTTTTTAAAAAAGATCTGGAACATCCCTGCACATCCGTCCATTGGGCATTTACAAGAAGGAGTTGCAGGTAAATCGGCACTGCGTTTGAAGGATATCTCCTTATGGAAGCAGCAGTACTTTTTAACAGAAGGCACCGGTTATGGATACGTACGTCCAAAATGGCACTAAGCAGTCGTTGCGCTGCAGTGAGTGCTGGTCCTACGTCGGCCCTTCTGATCAGTCAATTTGTTCGATTATTAAATAGCATTTTTCGATTGGAACTTATGGCTATTCGCGAGGCAGCTAGATGACTTGGCTATTGATAAAGTCGACGTCCGGCTTGACCATCGTTATTTATACCGACAGTCATGCATCAAGTAAGTAACTTGAATTATTATCTGCATGAACATAGGAGAATTTTTCCTTAAGGAGCCTTGTGATGTTTACATGTAGATGCTGCTCTGGCCAGACCCCGAAGTGCTTTCGCTCTTACAAAGAGACTGTTTCGCAACAGCCAACTCTATGCGAGAGTGAAGGTAATCTGCTACATGGCCCTTATTCGGCCGATGCTTACTTATGGTTGTCCCGTGTGGTTCAACGTGAGAGCAAGCTTAATGGAAAAGATTCGGGTGTTTGAGAGGGCTTGTTTTAGGGCCTGCCTTCGCCTTTACAGAACACCAGAGTCCCAGTACAAAAAAGTCTATCCTAATGAGGTCCTATATAACAAGGCGAACTTGATAAGAGTGGACAATTTCCTAATCAAGATGATTCGTAGACATGATGCCAGTTCTATGCTTTCGACGAACAACCTGATCGCTGGGACTTACTACCCCAATTACAAGTACCATGAAAAAGTGTTCCTTAACGGCTTTATCCCCTCGGAAGCATTCGTTTATTTCGACCAGACAGGTCTGATCCAGGATAAATTAGCTTTAATCTTCCACATTGCTAGGACAACCGCGGATACGCGACCCAACTACAGTCGAGACGTAGCACTGATCACTGAGGATATTCTCCGATTCAGCAGATCGGTATCCATTCGAGATGTTAAAGATGTGAGCAGGCAAAACCAAAAGTACTGGTGGTTAAAAGAAAGAGCCCCCTCGTCGATCCATTTCGACCCTGGTTAGACTTTCGGCAAGTCGGCCGAGGTACTAGTTCACATGACCGACTTACATTTTTCTATGGGTTTGAAGGTAGGGTTAAGTAATAAAACAAAAAAATAAAAAAATAAATGTCTACATACGAGGGGCGTTCAATATATTCTCGGTATCGGGGTGAAGCTGTGGTTGTATATATAAATTGACTTATTTATCAAGTAATACTATTATCTTAGTGCATTCATGTAAAATTTCATATAAATGTGATTATTAATTCGCGTTTTATCTCTAGTTAAACAGAATCATAATGGCAACTGAGACGATGATGGTGAAAATTGAGCATCGCGCTGTAATTAAATTTATACTCGTACATATATCCATAGAAAATAAGTATGAATAGCATATGATGGAATGCATATATGTATGTAAAGATTATTTACATATAATAAAATACAAAGGGTGATTTTTTAGCTATTATCTTCTTGGCAACACTGGTTTAAACAGCTGACGCACGTTTCGTGTTTTGTTTCACTGTCAAACATCTTCAGTTTGGTCTATAATTTAACAATGAATCGTCTTACAAACGAACAACGCTACCTACTGCAACGTAAAATTTTTATTGAATGGCCTCTTGGAAAGTTGGGCGAAGATCCACTTTTTTACCGAAAAATTGTGTTCAGCGACGAAGCTCATTTTTGGCTCAATGGGTACGTAAATAAGCAGAATTGTCGATTTTGGAGTGAATATCAGCCAGAAGCATTGCAAGAGCTACCAATGCATCCAGAAAAAGTCACAGTTTGGTGCGGTTTATGGGCTGGTGGCATCATTGGACCGTTCTTCTTCAAAGATGATGCGAATCGTAACGTAACAGTGAATGGTGAGCGCTACCGTGAGATGATATCCAACTTTTTTTTGCCCAAAATGCAAGAGCTCGACTTGCAGGACATGTGGTTTCAACAAGACGGTGCCACATGCCACACAGCACGCGCAACAATGGACTTATTGAGGGGCGAGTTCGGTAAACATTTTATTTCACGTTCGGGACTGGGCAATTGGCCGCCTAGATCGTGCGATTTAACGCCTTTAGACTATTTTTTGTGGGGATATGTTAAAGCTCATGTCTATACAGACAAGCCCGCTTCAATTGACGCATTGGAAGACAACATTGAAGCATTTATTCGTGAGATACCGGCCGAAATGTTGGAAAGAGTATGCCAAAATTGGACTAAGCGGATGGACCATTTGAGGGGCATTCAAGGTAAACATTTGCATGAAATAATCTTCAAACATTAAGTTATATGGACCGTACTATCGATTCAAATAAAGATTTCATGCAATTTTCTGAATTTTATGTGTCTTTTTTGAAAAACTTTCCTATAGCTTTTAAAAAATCTCCCTTTATTTACATCAAATCCTTTATATATGCATCCTATCCACTTAGCGATAAGTAGGTTAAGATTTATTTCTAAGGTAGGCTTAAGTTTTATTTAGGTTTAGGTTAAGAACAAAAAAGTTCATATACAAAGTTTTTGTTTTCTTCTAAAACTTTGTTTGGTTCCCATAGTGCCCATAAATGCGTATTACCAATATTGTAACTAGATAGGATAAGTCGAAAGACAGTAGTTTAGGTTTTAAGTTTAGTTAGAGTGCCTGCAGAGGGCCAGTAAGCTAGATCCAATAAGTTAGTTAAGCCAGTTTTAGTCATTTTTGTCTAGCACGTAAGAAAAAAAATAAAAATGAAAAAAAAGCCTGTCGGAGACATCACGACATGGAGACGGTTCTACACTATGGGCTATCGGGGGATTTATCCACAGAATGTAGTGATTCGAGTTCTAACGACCCTTAGTGCCTTAGCGGGCTTGAGTGGCAGAACTGTGTTTCGAGAAGAAACGATGCCTAGCTGGCTCGAGCGATACCATCTGCAATGCATTTGTAGTCTATGAGCCATCTTGCCTATCTACCAACTTGACAGTTGTCTCAGAACCGAACGAAAGTTAATTTCCAACACCAGTTGTCATATACATACACTCGTAGAGAGCGATTCATGGTGGGTAAAAATGAACGAAACCGACAGATGAGGCCACAGTGTATCATTTCTCTGCAGATTGGAGAAAGTTTTATCTGACGTTTTTGTATGGGAACTCCTCTTCCAGTGACATAAACTGGGCCAATAGTAGTGGGTACAGTAGTGGGTAGTGGGTATTCTTCATCGCCACAACCCCTACGCATATATTCATTTGATTGTTTAATTGACATGCATACTTAAGTCGATTGTTACCAATGAGACCGTCAATAACTTCATGTCGCACTGAAGAACTATGCCCATGTTAGCACTGTTGGACCTAAGGCTGAGCGTCTGAGTGGTGTTGCAAGTGAATAAAGAACATGCCCACAACTCCCAGACTCTGGAAGCTCGTCGTCTCATATAATATTGTAATACAGCCCATAACTGCCTTAAGCACTCTCTCATGAGTGAAGGGGTATTATTCTACCGATTCCGAAAGGCGAAGCTATAAGCTTTTCCTACACACCTTTACCCTTAAAGCATTATGAGTGATTCGAGAGATGTGTAGTCTCCCTGTTCGTCGTGTCGGGAATTAAATCTATCCACAGAGCTTAGGAGTCGTCTCATATATGCCAAGGCGCGGCGGTCACGCAGCTACTCGACAACCGTCGGTCATACTCTCATTCGACCATGTCCTACGATCCTAAGAGTTCTCCATGGAATCGCTGACTATCTGGAATGGCCGTGTTTCTGTTGACGAATCGCACTTCGTCCCAGCGAAAGACAAGCTCATCAAAGACAGGTGGCTGATCAGAGTACTGCTTCTGATGGCGTGACTCGGACAATCGAAAAGGTAGAACGGGCCCCAAAATGAGGCAGTCTCTGAAGGGCCTCTGACTATGAAAAGGAAAAGAAGATAAGCGGCGCAGAGAGATTCCGAAAGAGGTCGAAGGCGCAAGCGTTGAGAATTGCACCCCTTTGGTGGCGACGGCGCTCCCCAAAGTAACATGTCGGCAGAGGTCACTTCAACCGAAACCGATCAGTCTATTGGAGCTATCGCTGCCTCCTTTTCAGCAGTCTCGCAAAAGATCAAAAGGGAAAAAGACTGCAAACTCTCCTCATCCGATTGAAATCGTAAAGGCTGCAGCTCCGGTTGACGGAAATTGACTGATGCAGGACAACCTTCCAAACTATTGCTTCCCCAGATCAAAGTGCATCATTCTAAGGATGCTACTGCAATCCTATGTAGCCGACCATTCATGAAGAAAACAAAGCTTCACAGAACAGCCTTTGGTTTGGAAAAAGCGCATCTGTGGCCTTGGTGGTTTGCGGGTCCACCACTCTACGACGAACGGTCTGAATGACCAAGAACTTGTCTTATTGTGCTGAGACTTCTCTGAGCAACCAGACATAACACTGTCTGGTGGTTGACTCTCTGCTTGGCGCTCACCGAAGCTTTAACATCTATCCCTAGGCATATGAGGATGTTGTAGCTTTATTAGCGGATGTGTATTCAAGAGTGCCGGCAGCTCTAGACCGGATCGACAACTGGTTTATTAGGAATGGGCTTTCAGTTAATACTCTTAAAAGAGGGGTTGTTCACTTCACCAGAAGGAGATTAGTGTTAGGACTACCATCGATGGTTTGGCTTCTCGAGCGCACAACCGGAGGTGGAATGACTCTCCAGGGTGTAGACAAGGCAACGCATGTTTGTAAGAAATCCGCGGCATTCTTATAAGCACCTGACAGAAAAGACTGTAGACGACTTACCGGCATACCAACGAGCCACTAAACATTCGCCAAACACTTAAATTCGAAACCCTCTGCGACGCCTGTGGAGAAGACGACGAAACTGCAGGGCACTTGCTCTTCCACTGTCCCACCTTTGCTCGGATCAGGTGGCGGTTATTTGGTGCTGATGAGGTGAAAGCTGATAATGTAGGCTCCTCATCACAGAAGCGTCTGCTGGTATTCCTCCTGAAGACCATGAAATTTCACTACATTTGGTTGTAGCAGAATATACTAGTTTTTGAGTCTGAGTGCTCCAGTGTGCTTCCTAGCTTTTATCTTTGTTGTCTTGTCTGCATGTCCAATCTTGTTCAGGGTTGTTGTGATCTGACCACCGAAAAGTGGGGCTGTACTGGCACATTAAACGACCGCCTTGATGTCGGCATGAATCCGTCGGTCCCATCCTGTAGCTTCATAAAAGCCAAACACGAGTAAAAGTGGAATGACACCTTTCCTTTATTCGACTTTTAAGACAATTTACAACAATTATGACATAAATCTGGTGACACTTCAGTATTTGTAGCATCTTACACATTTAGGTCAGATTTAGTGAATTTCTGTGGCAGCATAACTCTGTCACAACACCAGAGTCCTTCCAACCAATTACTGCTTACCGCAATCATTCTTAGACAGTTTCTTTCAAAAGTTTCATGTACACAAGCAAATGCACTCCGTCGGCAACTCTGTCAGTTCACTAACCACACAACTCACTAACAACGGCCCGCCTTTACCCACATGGAAATGCAATGAACTAAAAATAATACGGCAAAGGTATGCCACGGAGGAACAGGATACACCATGTGGTTAGGGGTGGAAATTTTGTATCCCTTATAGGACGTGTTGTTCGTTCAAAGTATGTTGCCAAAGTCTGTCGCAGAGTGCAACTGAGAGGACACTTAAGGAGTTGACGCTGTTGTGTTCGTTCCCTCCCCGCTTCACCCTGACGGTGTCCTCATAATTTCGGTGTGGCGGTGGCGATGTGAAATTTGCATGTGCACCGAACCACACACCACTTTGGCTGAAGTTTCAGTCTGCTTGTCATTTTTGCGTTTCCTTTTGGCTCGTGCTGGTGGATGTGTTCGCATGCAGGCTTCTTTTGATGACATCTTCTACCGCGAAGAAATTGATGGAATATATTAAGTCCAGCTATGAGCTGTGTTGAGAAACTTTGAGTGCAGACTGGAGGAAAATGGAATCAATTTAAAAGCTTGTGGTCTGCTAAGCAACCGCTGGTACTTCGATACTGTAGTGAATGTCTGCGAGCAACATCAACACGAAGACCAAATGCAGGATGCACCTTCCATAGGCATAAGCGTCAATTGTGCTGAAGAAGGTTCCGAAAGTCTGCTCGAACTCGTCCAACGCAACAGGTGAAAGAAATCATAACCCGGTGAGGTCATTCAATTAGATGTGTCATTTCAAGGACTTCACCATTATAGCGCTGTCATCAATCCACTGTCATTGGGGAAAAGTAATTTTACAGTCATTGAGATATGCCAGGACGAAGGTCTAGGGTAAGCTTGTTGATACTGAATATGTTCGGATTCTCTCGAGTAGATAATAATCTGTCACCTTGGCGAACTGTTGGTTAAGAAAGCAAGTTAATCGTTGTTTGAAAATGGTCTAGATTGATTTAAATGACTACCAAGCGCTTATAAATACACTAATAAATGTGTACACAGTGACGCACAATCGTTGATGAACATGGCTGAGCATGAATAACACTGGACCTAATTGGTACAAACCCACACGGTGGTCTAACAGACCATTGCGTCTATAAAAAGGTGTCCATTTGATGTGGGTTTCATGCCGAAAATATGAAAGGATCGTAGCCATCACTGTGTTTCGATTAAATTTGCCGCTTTCGGCCAGGAAGGAGAGCTGAAAATGTAGCCCACTCCTTAGGTGGGATTATGGGAGATCATATCGAGATTTCTTCACTTAGATTCCTAAAACGCACGATGCTGTACTTTACGCAGTTGACTCCTGGAAATGTACGAGCAGTCCGGGGTGGGCCTGTAACCCAAACAACAAGCTAGAGCGCTTCCTGGCTAGCTGCTACCAGTTGCGCACACCAAGTTGGTTGAGACCCTTTTTTACTTATGTGCGCCACCTTAGGCTTGGAGAAGACTCTTCGTGTCAGAGCCAAGTTACCCAAGCACTCTACAGGGCCCGACCACCTTACGTATTAGATCTGAAAACGCACGGCTGGACAGCCTGAACAGGTCGTAATTTAATCCTGTCTTTCAGATGCCATCAACTGGGCCAAATATCGCACGAAGAACTATTTTTTTCGGACGAACCACCCCGTTTTGAAATTGTCATTGGTGAGGCCGCTTTTACACGATCAAATTGCGTCGCATCAAATACCGCCATTTATCGGAAGTAGTCATACCATGCTTTCACACAGTCACATCATACTACGTCGATATCAGACAATTTGTTTCTGTTTCTCTTTCTCTCCCTTTCTCTACTCTCGTTCCGATGTGTTTGGATCAAATACAAAAAAATAGAGGAAAAGAGCAGCGTAAGCTCACTCTAATGCTGATACGATCTATGTACCAGTGCGATACCGGAGCCCCTTGCACTTTTTGCTTCCCAATACCTCGCAGCAACAGAATCTGACGAAATTTTGACCGTCGCCTTATACACCGGAAGACCGGAAGATGTATAAAGTCAGGTTGAAGCTTGGTAAGGGGCTTTAGTACTCTATTAGCTCCTGGGCCCAAAGAAACAGCGGTTGGGGGTAGTTATTCTGCATTTGCTGATGTCCTTCACCGCGAAGAGGATGTCCCGGAGTACCTCCAATGGATCATTGTGCCTTCACCAGTGGATGAGGAACGAACTTGTGTGTGCCACCAATCCAAGTCGTGCTCATGCAAATGCGAAGCAAACAATGAAATAAATTGCGGAAGTGGACATACAACATCCACGTCTTCTTGGGCTATTGTTGACATACCGTCTTGCGGACATCAGAAACCCGACTTCTAAAAGATCAAGGCTCTAATGATGGCACGATCTTATCAAGATCCCAAAGGACTCCCTGGGAAGTCATATGGCAGCGCGTCGTTCTGTGTTTTTTATGGACATTGAATGTCTTTTGACATTGACGGATCAGCCGGAATTCTCCTGCTTGACAAAAATGGCAAAACAAGAAATGGTGTCTTTATTTACACAGCGTCGATCGAGGACTTCTAATCTCCTTCCTTTGGCCTTCCCAGAATAATATGACGATTTTCCAACGAAATAATAGAGTCCCAAGGAGGATTTCAATTTTCCTGGGTACGTAAACAAACACCACTGTCATATGATGCTCCTATTAAACCAAGCCTAATCCACAAAGACTGACAGTTGAATGCAGATCAGGGGCCGCTGGTGTGCTTGGGCCATATTCTTCGACAGTGATGCTAGTGCAATTATTAATCACTTGCCCGTTGATATCGTGCAGTTTATGACTACTTACCTTTCTTTTTCGAAGCTGTGTTAAAGAAAGAGCCTACGCCACCATCAAATGAAGCCGCTATTAATGGGAAACCCGATAAAGAATCTCACCAAGCGATTGAGTGTTTGTGAGCGGAATCGACTCAAATGTGTGTCGTCGGATGGAAAGCGTAGAGTCTGTACTTCAAACTAAAATTTAAATTTTATCACTTTCTTGTACATCATCTGTCTTCGAACAGTCTCCTAAAATTCGCAGGGGAAAGTCCTGCCCTGAAAGTCCAACCTGCTAGGAATGCTGAGGTAACAAGAAGTTGGTGTCGTTAGAAAAGGGACGGAATTCGTTGAGAATAGTTGAGTACACACTACGAGATCCGGTCCATGATCGGTGTGTCTTGAGTCTAACCGCAGTACTGTCTGTGGCCTGTCTTCTGAATATTTTCGAAGACCCAGGTCTAAACACATAACCACAGGTGCTCAGAGTTTGTAGGTACTCCTAGTTGGGCCGCTGTGGCAGTTAGTAGATGAGCCAGGAAAGGCTGAAAAACTGCCACAGCGGTCATCTACAGTCGTTGACACTTTCTGACTAACTTTGACTATACGACTCAACATAATTTGATCGAAGCGACATCCTCTTTTTCATAGAAAGTATAGTGACTTTCAACAGTCAATGGTCAGACTTAGTACTCGGCTTTGGATGTGGTAACTGTCACACTTCCTTACGGACTTCTGTCGGAAAAATTTAAGAATACCGAAAAAATGTCACTTTTGTCCAAATTTCCTCAGTTAAATAAATCTTTAAGTCATGACTGTAATTTTACGTGAGTCTTAAATATCTTAACTCTAGATTTTTGGTCCTTTAACATCCGGTTCAGGAGTAAATGCGTTTAACCAACCATTTCACAAGCCTGTAATAATGCCTCTAAAAATGTCCTCTGTTGCCACTTTTAGCAAACTCACTTCTAATGACTCACTGGCAATGGCAACTCCGTTTCTATTCGATTTTCGAACGCGTATGTTTTCGGTGATATTTTTGTTCATTTTCTCTTCACACACGAGCCTATGGCTCTATGCACAAACACCAACGCAGCAAAACATCCCCCCAACCCGGAGGATTTTTAATGAGGAATTGCTTCTTGGGCTTGAAAGGACCTCGATTACGGTGATGATGTCGACAACGATGGTGACGCTGATGATGTTGTGGATGGCGATGATGATGTTGATGATGCTTTCCATCGATGCCTTGTTGGCGTCGTGTAATGTGGTGGCCGGATGCAACCGCCAGCAGATGTATGCATGCCTCACTGCCCCTCCTGCCTCTACCCCCAAACGGACCAACATGATATGCACCCCGAAGAGCGAAGACCGAGCGACGAGAAGTCTTGAGTCTGCTGACAGACAGTTGCCGGTTGGTTATTCCATCCTTACCAGACAGACTGTCATGGATGTGGATTTGGAATGGCTGGCTTGCCGGAGGGGAGTGCTGCGAAAGGTGCACGCAGGATAATCTCCTGCGAGCTGACTTCCTTGCTGGTGGTAGTGCGGCTGCAGCCTATGTGTACGTGTGCATGGCACAATGAAGTGGTGTACTCCAGGGGGTTGCTGCCCGCCTGCATGCTTGTGTATCCCCCCTATCGGTGTTGCATGTCGTCAGCCGTCAGCCCGGCAGTTGATTTCTTAATTTTTCTTCTTCCTCGCTCTGTTCGGCTTCTTTTTTTTCTCTTTTTTTTTCTCCTCATTCTGTTTTCAAATATTTTTTGTTCACTTTATGTGCGCTCTGCTCGGCTTGTTTGTGTGTAAATGCATGTTGGTGGTGACGTGCTGTGGCCTGGGCTTGCTGGTGTTCCTCGGAGCCCATGTGCAAAATAAATACACTGGCGTGCATTTTTAAGGATTTTTGCGGGAGTTTTTAACTGTGCACAACCTGTGCAATCAAGTTGTCTCCAAGTTTTGATTTATGTCAGTCCTACCGCAAGGATTTGATGGAATAGGCTGTGCGCGCGGAACGCTCTCATCGGGAATTTTTTGTTTCCTATACAGTTTTTGTTTTTTTTTTTTTTTGAATTGTCGTTCTCGTCCTGTTTCTGTGGTGCGAATTCGATTTGGACAATTGTGCCGGTTCCGGTGTTATCTGTCAGTGTCACAATCCGAGTTTATGAATTTTTGATGAACACTGGATGTTGCATTTGATAGCCGCAAGTCGATTGTATTTCTGCTGCGGGCTGCGGGCAAAGCGTGGTCAGCGGTAGTTAATTAGCCGCTTGATGCGAACTGTGAACGTAAGGACGAGTGTAGTCGCTACATTCTTCGGGGGCGTGCGGCCATAAATCAAAGGGAATAATTGTCTCCGCTCTGTTCGGTTGGTGTGTGTGCGCGGCGCGATGCGGTGGGTGGTGAAGTGATGTAAATCACGGTATTAAGTGGCACTTTGTGGGGGCCGCTGGTGAGGGATGGCGGATTAGATTGTTTGCTTTGATGTTTCGCGTGATTAATGCTGCGTTACATGGTTGGGGGTCAGTTGGGTGAAAAGTTTTGAAAATGTAACCTGTTGTCTGTGGATTTATGCGTGGCCTGGTAGTGGTTGATTGCGAACCGGTATGGCTGTGCGAAGTAAACGCTTGAATTATACAATATCCTGTATTTTTGTTAAATCAGAGAAACGCTCTGATGGAATTTCCAGTTAAGCCATTAAATGGGAATTTAGTCTTTAAGTAGTTGATCTGAAACTCAACAATTCTTTAGAAAAATACGACGAATGCGTTGTTTTGTGCTGATTGAGTTTAGTGAACCTTTGTCGGGGAATGTTGCCAGGATCAGGAAGAATCATTCTCACATACTTGCATCAATTCATACATTTAGCAGTATTCTCTAGAGAGCTGTGCAATTTTGAAAGCTACATATGACTGCCATCGGATACGCAGATTAGTCGGTATATCGTATTTTAAAAAAAAATTGTTACTTACCACCTAACGTCCAATCAGGTGAAGTGCCTCTACATTCAATCCCCGAACGAAGGATAACCAAACTGGTTGCTTATTTATCGATATGGTTATTCTTCTGTTTTTGCTTTAAAACTTCTGACTAATCTTCATACTGGAGCGCTGCCAGTGAAAAGTGCTTGAAGTACTGCATGTGTTCAGTATATCCAGAACATGTTTCTGGTGCGAACATGCACGACATACGAAAGAAAATAAGATATTGCGCCCAGCAATCCGTCTCATAGTATTTCGCAAATATGAAGTCGAAGTTTGTAAAATGGTGCTCTCAAGATTTAGAATAAGATCGACGCATGCCAGCAAGTGGAATGTCACAAGGTTCTTGCTCATAGCGTCCATTGCCTGCCTGCGTGTTAATATTCACAAAAATCTAACTTACCGCAACGCAAAGTGGTGTCCCAGTTTAGGACACATGATTTGCAAACTGCGAGGACGAATTTTCAGAAACAACTCTTTTCCAGCGAATAAAGATTGTCGCTAGCCTCGAGTTAACGCCAGATTTGAATTAAATAGAAAACACAGGTTTAAGTCTAGATTGCTTTATTGAATCGTAAAGTACATGGGATAGAGTTATTTATGGACTACCACATCGGGCACATGGCCTTCACGGCATTGATTAGTAGAATAGTATAGTAGTTGTGGGGGCAACAAACCCCCCCAATTAATAACTTAAACAATCTAAACTTAAAAACTAAAGCTAAAGCTTAAGCTTAACCTAGATGGTAGAGAAAGAATGGGAGGACTATCGCAGGAAAGAATGGAACTGGAGGTGGTTTCGAAGTGAGGTTTTGCTAAGGTGGAAATCGAAAGAGTATTCCATGATGTTAGCCAGGCTTAACATTCTTGATACCGGTGAGTTTAAGCCGTAATTAGTCCGATGTGGTTTAATGCGGAGGAGGGCTGCAGACCTTAGATTGTAGGGGTTGACGCTAAGAGACACAAATTCAAGAAGAGCGGGGCAGTCTGTATTACCGGTAATCAGTTGGTGGAGGAAGAGCAGATCGGCAGTTTTGCGACGGTTTTCGAGGGACTCGAGGCGAATTAGTTTAAGGCGATCAGAGTAAGGAGGTAAGTTGGTTCTGTCAGTCCAGGCAATATCACGTAGAGCGAAACGTAGAGACCTACGCTGGACAGCTTCGATACAACGAACGTGGGCAGCGTAATGAGGTGACCATACTTGGCTGGCATATTCGAGAATGGGTCTGACGAAGGTGATGTATACAGATTTTGTGACATAGGGATTCGAAAATTCTTTTGACCAGCGTTTGATAAAGCCAATCGTAGAATTTGCTCTACTTATAATATTGTCAATATGAGAACGAAAGTTGAGCTCACGGTCACAGATTACGCCTAAGTCGCGTAATTGTGCATTGCATTGCTGGCACATACGCACTCTTTTGTCGAATTTTCGCTTGACCATTTTGCATAAATGTGTTCTAACAGCGTTTAATTTCCTACTGCAACGCACGGGTTGTTGTGGGCTTGTTGACGAAGGCATTCGATTTCAAATAAAATGAAATTAAATGACCTTAAATCACACGATCTAGGAGGGTCATGTCAAAATTGAGGCCCGCGAGACACATGCGGCCAACTGCATGATTATTTTCGGCCCGCAATACTATTCCACAACTATACTGCTTTCATTGACAATTCCAAGAAAATTCAAAAAATGAATTATTTAACAAAAAAATACCACATTATTACTTAATTCTGGGGTTTAATCGGCTAATGCGATTTGCGATAGGCTGACAGCTTTAGACGTTCGTGTAGGCGCATCGCACTACCGAAGATGCGATGCGCCTGCACGAACGTCTAAAGCTGTCAGCCTTCGAAAGAGACCTAACACTCTTCATTGTGCAAAACCGTGACTTAGTGGGAAAAACCCTGACAACCTTGAAGGATTATCAGATCTTTTGCATGCAACCCTTTGAAAGACGTGACTGGAATACTGAAATGCCACCTTCTCCATAGCTTCATAAAAATAAGAAACAAAAAATGAAGTAAAACTTTGTTGATCCACTACAATAAATCCTTTGTTACCTAAACCCTTGCACCAAGTGCAAATAAATGATCAAATAAATAAATAAATGATGATTATCGCAATGCTCTGCGTATTGTGATTGTCAATTTAAGAATCGCACATTTGCGACCGATTTCATGTGACAACTAAATAGGTGTCGTTTTCATGCATTTTTGTTCAATGTTTGTATTTGGGATCAATGAATACAAAACCAAAAAAGTACATATTGTACACAATGGTTTGCAACAACTCTTAGTTATTAAAATTGTATTCACATTTTTCATCGAAAACGAATCAAAGGAAAACTCAATACAAAAAAATTATCGTCAATTCGCGCACCCATAGCCAAGGCGTGCAACAATATTACAAAGCGACTCAAAAAAACCGCAAATCCTTGCAAGAAAAATCGAAACTTGGTTATAAAATGTAGCAAATAAATCCACCAAGTGGAAGTGATGCCACTTTGAGGCATATTTTTTGCGATAGCGTTACTCAGAGCGGCTTATAGCTGATAGTCGAATGTGACTATTCAAAATACGACAGTCAACTATCGCCTTAGCCGATTCAACCCCTGAGTTGTGTGAAATGACATAAGTAATTTTAAATTTCAATTTTTAATAAAAAAAAGGGAGATGCGGCCGGCAAGACTACAATTCTCGAAGAATTGGCCCGTACACTGAAATGAGTTTAAAATGCCTGATCTAGGGCGCAAATTCTGATTACCACAAGGAGAAAGTAAACGGCCAGGTCTCTTGCAGTACAGTGGTGGTCCAGTATAACGAATGATGTAATGTCTATGCGTACTTATTCGTTAAATAGCAGCATTCACACTCAACAATTTGTCGTCAATGTGAACGCTCGTTCCTTGCAGTTGGCAAAATGAATTATGTACATAGACAATTTCTAAAGGTATTCTTTTTTTACGTGGGTGGGTGGAAATCTTCAACAAGACTCTATGGCAAACATTCGACCATAGAAGTGTGAGATGTTTACTCACTAAAACCACCTCCACTCCTCCACTTATCAAGTAGTTTGTATTTCTTGATTTAGTTACGTTTGACAGGTAACTCTCCAATGAATGTTCCTGCTAACACCGCAACCATGGGCGGGTGTAGGCTATCGCACGAGATCAAGGGGCTTAGTCCTTTGAAGTCGGCGCAAGACGTTAGTTTCATCAAGGATCGAATAAACTGCAGAGTTTGTATGCTCTTCCAGGCGGCGCTTATGTTTGTAAGCGATTTTTTTTTGATTTCATCTTGGATTGGTAAAATTTCTAGATCTCTGTGGATATCGTCGTTTCTGATATACCATGGTGCATTTACAATAGTTCTAAGCACCTTGTTTTGAAAAGTCTGTATAATATTTATATTGCTTGCTTTGGTACAACCCCAAAGTTGTATGCCATACGTCCAAATTGGTTTTAAGATTTGCAGCAATTTGTTGTCAATACTTAGCTTGGAGTGCTTAACAATAAGCCAGTACATATCTTTGTATTTTTTGTCAAGTTCTGCACTTTTCTTTTTAACGTGTTCTTTCCACTTGAGTTTAACGTCAATAGTCATCCCTAGGTATTTCGCTTCATTACCAAAAGGTATTTGGACAAGATTTAGAAAGACTGGCAAGTTATAATAAAATGTGTACAATAACAAGCTGAAATAAATTCACGAAGAATTCGCTTTTTTTATGAACAATACCCAAAGCAGAGCACGAGTCGCCATTATATTGGAACACATCGAAGTTCCTCTCAGAACTGAGGTCTGTCAAGCTTTTCTTTGTATGCGAACGCTAAGCATTGTCGTCAAGTAAATCGTATCGACAAATTTTTGAGTGTGAACTCCGCTAATATCGAGATTTTTGTTCATACGTTATATAGAGGCACCAATGAATTTGAACAAAAACCGTCATTCGTTATACTGGACATCACTGTGATTGAATTGTTTCACAGGCTCTATGGCATCTTGCACCGTCTTGTTGAAACCACATATTGGCCGTATCAATGGCATCCAATTTCGACAAAAATAACTGTGTTGTCATGGCGCGATATCGATTTTTGTTCACGAGGCGGAATTGATGTTCCGGGATTTTCGCAAACACTCTTACGCACTGCTACGCTATTGGCAACTGGGCGGCCAGTGTGTTTAGCATCTCCCACAGATCCAGTATCAAAGAATCTCTACACTGTTGACGAAGTTGAAACACAATTCTGACCATGTTTTGTTAAAGTTAGCTTACATACAAAATTTGCTTAAGTATCCTAATGAACGATTTAAGTTGTGTCTCTGCGAATTGTCAAACTGAGAACGCAATACACAAAGAGACAAGTACGATCCACAATGACGGCTGAATCACAATAGTGCGTTGTGCGTTCGGCGTTGTGATAGAAAACGCAGTGCGTTCAGATTCGAAATGTCAAATCAATCATCAGCTGTTTTCATTAAATTTAAATTTTCGGCAGTTGCCCACTGATTTGAAATCTATTTTGCCGTTAAATTAATTTTAATAAGCTGTTTTCAGTTTTTAAATGTCAGTTGACTCTCAATTTGGGAGAAAATTACTCAATTTGTATGTCAAGTCCCGGTTGAACGCATGTCTCTCTTAAAAAGATCGAACATGTCGGAAATTGGGTGCGTCGTCTCATGATATACAAAATGTGTCATGTTAGTAGAATCCTCTCAATTTTCTCTTAAATTTTGCAAAAACGCACGACGCAACATTCTGTGCACGGCCATTGAAATGTGTGTGTTGAAAGACAACGCAACGCACTATTGTTTTCGGGCATGATGCGACCAAAAAATTCAAGATGAAGTCTCAGTTTGAACACATTCTACCCGTAGTTCTCTAATGATGAAACACCATGAGAATGAAGTGTCATAGCTTGCGAATTTCGCGATTCGCTCATATGAAAGTGACTTTAGGTTGGAAAGGAACTGTCAAAGTATGAGAAAGTTGACCACCTTCGTCCGTCGTGATGCAATCCACTTGTGGGCCGCATTTATTTGTCTCTCTTCTCATTAGGGGTAATGAGTTGTACATTCTTTGACATTAGGCTTTGGGCCTTTTAAAGAAATCAATGTTTGCTGACTTTTTAAATCAATTACGAACGTTTGAAAGTTAATAACGAATTCATGTATGTAAAGGTGATTCTCTAAATGGTCCGCTTGATTGAATGAAACCGTTTAAAAATCGCAATAAAAAATTGTACGGGGCAAGGGAACTAGAAGTCGGCTATATAATATTTGATTTATGGTAATGCAAATCAAAAAGACCAAATTCCACCAAGAGTCGTGAATAATTCGACAAAAAAAAAACATTAAATAACAAGTAAAAAAAATTAAAAATGTTAAAAAAATATGTCCAATAGATTTATTTGAAAATGCTCGTCCAAATAGTGAGCAATTTCGTCGCCCAGCAACATTGACAGCAAACTCCAGTTTGAAAGACATTCCAGACCAATTTTCCGGTCACAACAACAAGCTTACCCGGCGACGAACTTAAAACCCGGGTAATTTCATCCAATCTACGCCGCGACATTTGCAAGAAACTTCTCGGACGTCAAGACATTCGAACGTCACTGTCCACAGAACCATCGACTGTTCATCAGAAATCACCCGAACATCACATGTCGTTACAATTGAGTTCTCCTTTCACACCTTCAACGCTTCGTGAAGCACTTATAACACCTTTATTATTCCAGTCGAGCATTTCAAGCAGTTTAATGCCTTGAAGATCAGCTTCATTAGGAGTCGTTTTACAGGCACAAGTAGACCACAGACGCTCATAAACAAGCCAGATATAGTCAGGCTATTATTAAAATACTTGTTTCTTTAGCCCTCTCCATGGGAGCCTGGTTAACTATTCCTGCTTTCTTTGGTAGGCTCTGTGAAATAGACAAAATGCCATCAGTTGAGAAAGATAAACGACCATTTTCGACCATAAAAAGCATACTGAATGAAATGCTAATAGGGGCCAATGACCAAAGGGAAAACAAAACAAACTCAGAACGAATGCCCATACGATGATGTTACTCTGACAGTCCCTGTGGGGCGCCTGTTTATGATTTCCAAAATCTGCCAAGATACTCGTATTTAACTCAAGCAGTGTGGAAATGAGATCAGTAAATTCGACCACAAGACCATGCAACGAATGGAGTCATTCAAAACCGACTACCGACCAGTCTGTGAATACACATCTGTGCAGGCTAAGCATGGCGTACATACGGAATGCAATTCAATGCAGAATGTCTTTCTTTTCAAAGGAATGCAATTTCATTTCGTTTCTCGCCTTGACAACATGTTTAATGGACAGGGGTACACGCTCCTGTCCTGGATCTGACACTGGGTGCGGTGAGTGGGGAGAGTGAAAAGAAACACCACTACATACCGCTGGGGTGTGCATCTAAATCGACATCTTCATCTTAATCGTACATCATATCGTTGGTTGGAAGATGACCTGGATTTCCGTTGCAGGTCCTTACTCCCAGAAGCTGGCTGATGATGGGGGATGCCAAAGCGGGTGGGATGATGTCCCGAAGGGTGTCAGAATTGTACCCATTCTATAGGCATACTGCATCTATTCCGGTGACTCTGTAAGGACAAGCATCAACATCATTTTTTTCCTTAAGGGCGCCTACACTTGATGATGATGGATTTAGCCACTGTAACAACCACTCTCTGTGCCATCCTTCGACGCGTGCACTTGTCGCCGTCCGTGCATCACGCGTGTGCCAAAAAAAAAAAAAAAAAAATACCCCGCGGTCCCTCCACCCACAAAAGCCCCGCGAGTGCCGACCAACAAAAAAACAAGTGTTTGTGTGAAGTGTTTCGGTGTCGAGTGCGTTCGGTCCGCTCCCTCTCGCCCCCTTCCTTCACAAGCCACTGCTGCGCATTCTCGGTCGCAACTCCCGTTTGATTTCATCAAGCGGGTTGATGCTATGACTGAGAGTGCGTAGCATCTGACGTAGCGGATTTTAGAAGTGTGAATTCGTTGGTGGACCAACTCCAATCGATGTATGGGCATAACACCTACATCGTTTGTTGTTGGGAAGCTATTACGGAATTTGCACTTCTCAACTCTGCCTTACCACACGCAGTCGGAGTTTGGTAATTTTATATCTCCGTCTTGTTTTCTATGGAAAACTTTAGGGTTGATGTGTGCAATGTTCGTGGGCTAAGAGTGAATCTCTTCGCTGTGTATGTCCACTTGTTTTTATATAAACCAGCTGTCTTGGCACTAAGCGAAACACAGGTAGGTGAGAATACCGAATTATCGGATTTGACCCTGCCCGGATATAGCTTGGTGCCTCTTTTCTTTTTTCACAGCGGTCTCGCCATCTACGTGCGTAGTGATGTAGCTTACCAAATTCAACCACAATATGGCCACTGCTCCAATCCGGAATTTAATTTTCTGTGCTTAAAAATCCATGTCCGTAAGCATTTAATCCACTACTGTTTTATTTACAGAAGTCCAAACTTGGATAGCAATTCAACTTTTAACGAATTTGATGCGCTATCCGATTCCATCTCAAGAATTGTATCCCTGTATCCTCGCACTGAAATTGCCATTGCGGGCGATTTCAATGTACACAATTCTAATTGGCTTCGACATTCAGGCCAGACAACACCCGAAGGAAGGTATGTCGAAATCTTTGCTGAGCTAAACAATCTGACTCAGCTAGTAAATGAGCCCACACGAATACCTGACATCGCAGATCATTCCGCCAACACCCTGGACCTGTTTCTCACCTCTCACCCTGATAAATATTCTGTTGACATACTGTCGCCTCTAGGCTCGTCTGACCATTGTGTCATATCAGCTAATTTCTCGTTATCACCACACACAGTTAGAGAACAAATTCCTAAAAGAACAGTATGGCTGTACGAGAAAGCCGATTGGAGCGGACTCAACAATTTCTTTCGGAATTTTAACTGGTCATTATGCTTCCTCGATAGTGACGTGGATGCCGCTGCTGATATGATCACAAACATTCTTCTGCTGGGCATGAGATCCTTCATTCCGCATAGAGTGAAAAGTATCAAGCCCAAAGAAAATGCATGGTATGACTCGAGCTGTAAAGAGGCTATCAGGTTGAGAGAGTTGAATTTTCGGGCATACAAAGCCAACCCTACTGAGGAAAACCGGAATAAGTTTAAACGGGCCAGAAATGACTGCAATGCAACTATCAGACGTGTGAAATTCTCCTATGATCAAAAGTTGAGGCAAAAAGTGCTTCAATGTCCCAAAGGTAGCAAAAACTTTTGGTCATTTGTAAAAAACATAAAGAATTCCACCTCGTCTTCAATTCCCACGCTCATTTACAATGACATTCCAGCTGTCAGCTCTTTAGACAAAGCCAATCTGCTTGCGGCGCATTTTGCAGCCAGCTCAACATTGCCAGATTCCAATATGTCTCCACCTGTACTTGAGAGCGTTGATTTCACCATGGGAAAAATCCATTTCCGCACTCGTACAGTTGCAAGAGTACTTAAAGATCTCGACGTGCACAAATCCGCTGGCCCGGATGGTATTCCGACTATACTTCTGAAGAGGTGTTCTTCTGCGCTGGCAAAACCATTGCGTAAGCTTTTTCATCTATCCTACTCTTTAGGTCTCTTTCCGAGCAGATGGAAAACAGCATTTGTCCAGCCCGTCCCTAAAAAGGGCGAATCTTCGTCACCCACCTCGTACCGACCCATAGCACTTACGTCCCTTTTTTCTAAGGTCATGGAAACGCTGATAAATCGTCAGCTTATGAAATATCTTGAATCGCGGAAGCTTCTTAATGACCGGCAGTACGGTTTCCGTAGTAACAGGTCCACTGGTGATTTGATAGCTTATCTCACCGAAAAGTGGAACACATCTTTGCATAATGCAGGTGAAAACAAGATCGTTGCACTTGCTATTTCTAAGGCATTTGACAGAGTTTGGCATCAAGCTCTTTTGTCGAAAATGCGTGCATATGGTATCGATGAATCTCTTCTTCTATGGATTAGAAATTACCTTTCGAACCGTTCAATTCAAGTTGTTTTGGATGGGTTCAAGTCTGATATCCACCAAATAAATGCTGGTGTACCCCAAGGCTCTGTTCTGTCTCCGACACTCTTTCTCATTTTTATTAATGATCTCTTGTCTGCTACTTCTAATCCAATCCATTCCTTCGCTGATGACAGCACCCTCAGCTTTTCATATTCGTTCCGAGACTCACGACCCTGCCCTTCGGCCGTAGAATTGGAACGGCAGCGTACGTTAAGCTCATTGAATTCCGATCTTGACAGCATAATTAACTGGGGAAACAACAACAGAGTGGAATTCAATGCTTCTAAAACTCAATGCTGTCTGCTGTCACTCAAGCGAACCCTTGTTAATCAGCCATTATCCATGAATGGTGCTTGTGTCGATGAAACCGGAAAGCTTTCCATCCTTGGTATGTGTATCAACAGAACACTTAGTTGGAACGATCACATATTTGAGGTCGCCAAAAATGCTGCGAAATGTTTAGGTTTCCTTAATCGATGCAAGAAATATTTCACCCCCTCTGATTTGGCTTTCATTTATAAGGCGTATATCCGCCCTAAGCTTGAGTACAACGCTCATATCTGGTCTGGTGCCCCAAAGACCACCCTGCACCTACTAGATAGAATCCAAAAGCGAGCGATAAAACTTATAGGAGACAACAATGTCGCAAAGTCATTAGACTCGCTCGAACATCGACGTACCGTTTCTTCTTTGTCAGTATTTTATCGCTATTTCAACAAACGATGCTCAAGTGAGCTAGCCAACTGCATTCCTCCTCTCCATGAATTCACCCGCAATACTCGTCTCGGCAGGAATGCTCATCAGTTTACCCTTAAGCCTACTTTCGAACACACAGTTAAATTTAGAGACTCGTTCTTCAGCCGTACTACGCGAATTTGGAATGCTCTTCCCAGCCCTATATTTCCCACAGACTACAATCCGCAGATATTTAAGACCAATGTGCACAGGTACCTCCTCTCCCTTTCTCCCTCTATACCTTCGGCCCGTGCTGTGTCTTGACCCCGGACACTTAAGGGTATTAGCAATCCCTTGAGCGCGCGCAAATTATAAAAAAAAAAAAAAAAAAAACTCTCGATGGTTGTATCCTATTTTGCTCCCACGAGTAAAGGCACTGAAAGTTCTAAGCCCAGCTAAGCCTGAATTCCAACATTGGACCTTCAAAGTATGTGTCCACTCACAAGCTCTCATAGACCACAACCTCGTCTTCAAAAATTGTTCATCGAACTTTGGCATTGCCCACTACAAAACACTTAATTTCAGATGGTTATCAATGACATCCGCTTCGTGCAGTTATATAGGACAAGTATGTGCCCCACTCAATTGACTCCCTTTGCCTCTAGCTCGAATAATGTCAGCAAGGAAACAGAAATCTTCATGAATTCACTGAATTTCCCTTGAAAGCCATCACTATTCATCGTAATTCACAGAGTCGAGCATCAGAATATGAAACGCTGTACAGTCCATTGCATGAGAAAATTCAATCATAAAATCTATGATATCAAAGAATTCTTCACTAATTACCGAAGTGATGCTGTCGTCGTCACTCTGGTCACAAGTTCTCTAATGTGATTCTTGGCAGAGTTAATGGACTGCACTCTCATTGTCCCTCATCGAGTTGAGATTCCCTTTACAAAATAGTCGTGTCTGCTAAATTGCATGTCATTACATTTCTGTGAAAGTGAAACCAACACCAGTGTCTCACTGAAGGTGACAGATTTGCCATTGACTATTTATGGAGAAAATAATGGGCGTCATAGCTAAGTGTGTTGGCTCCAGATTCTGAGTAGTTCAAGTCCGAGTCAATACGCCAGCATTCCCGACAATTCAAAGACATCACGCCTCTGACACAGTGACAACGTTTGGAGGAGCATCATTTTGTAGAAAAGGAGACATGGCAGGCGCCTAAATTTACGTGAAATACATATCAATTTAAATTCTGACTGACGTTACTTGTGAACTCAAGTGACGCAAAGCCCAAGGCTTATTCAGGCCACAGTCACAACAATGATCTAAATTAGTGAAGATTTATTTATGAACAAAAGTCAATGGTAACTCTAGTTCGAAGCAGTCCTCCATATTTGAACAGACGATGACTTGCTCTTGTCTCTTGTGGCAAAATGATTGAACTGTTTTCAAACTCTTTATTATTCTTCTTCTGCTTCAGCAGCAACCACACATGCTGTGTGTGAAGTTCTACTCTCATGAGTAAAGGGTACCTATAGTTTAATGCCGACTAGGAACGGCGAAGTTTGAGAGGCTTTTTCTTGACTCTTATATTTAGTATATATGAGTTGTCATCTTCTTGAGCTGGTCATCATCACTTGAAAGACGTGGTGTCGTGAATTATGGAAGTTGTTCACATCGGGATTTGAGCCCTGAGATAGACACCCTGAGTCGATAGACTAAACCACGCTCCGGCAGTTTATACGAGTATTTATTTCTTGATATTCTCTGCAAACAAGTCTTGTACTCTATTACTAAGCCAGGGCAGTGATGTAAGTAGTAAAAGGTATCGTCGTATTATATCTTCGTAACCACAGAATTTGCATATAACCTTGCCTGTGAGTCTCATCCTCGTTATTTCGTTTTTGAGGCAAACACGAATGTTAGATTAGGTTAGGTTAGACGGAAGTAAGTCACGTCTCACGTAGGACCTGCTGCACCTATTGTAATGCCCGTTTGGCGGAATATGTCCTCTTTACTCCTTCTTCGTATCCGTCATGTTAATGCGTTGTTCAGCCATCCTGGTATCCTTATGTACTTGAAAAAGATTTTAGAGGAATTTTTGTTAAATCCTGGAGCTCTTGGAAGGAATGTTCTCCCAGTGTTCTATGTCTCAGCCAGAAATCATGTACACTTCATCTCATTATTTAATACTTAATCTCTGGTCTCAGCAGTGGCAAATGTGAGGAGTATCCTTCCTAAAAATCATTCGCTTGTCCCATTTTAATTTCGTGGTACTTCAGATGATAGCTTCAACCACCATCGCTAGCAACTTTTTGTCTCACTGACGGACTTTATCGGTTTTCGCAGTGTTCAACTTGGGCTAGATCAACCGAGTGATCCAGAGTGATCTTATAGCTGGTTTGATCGATAGGATTGCCTGGGATGGTCAGTTTAGTTTCGACCCCTTTTTTGGTAAGTTTCACCGATGTTTTCGGCAATGAAACAGCTCTGTGACCCGGGATCCAGATCGTGGCAGCATGCGACCAGCCAGGACTTGATTTAAATAAATATAATTCTATTTCCAACACTGATATTAGTCTGGCGGCTTCCTTGACTGTGAGGACCTCTGCATGAAAAACACTACTTTCTCATCATCCAAAACCTTTTATTTGCAAGGAATAAAAACGATGGTTTATCAACCGTCAGCAACGCACCAAGTCACATTGCGTTGTTTCCCAAAATTCGGCATTACTTGTTCGCTTGCCGTCATGGATAGTCATTTCAATCCGGTGACTAAGACGGCCAGTCCAGAACTTGAGTCTGATTCACCGTAACAACTCTTTTGATTTACGACCAGTAGGCGACTAGTGCATTATCTTGTTGGAAGACCGATCTTAGCAGCATTTATTTTATTTGGTCCAAAATTTTGGAATATTTTCGTTCAAAATGCCCTCAAATTTATGTACATATCAGACTAACACCTCGGTAAGAGAAACAGGCGCAAACCATTACTTTTGAAAAAGTTCGTTGCAAATTTCTAGGACTTCTTGTTTCTAAATTTGCTTCCAGGGAATTCTGACTGACTCGCTGACCTCCAAAATTTGATTCTCCCGAATTTGGATTGCGAACTTATTCGGATCTTGACTGGACACTGGACAGCCGCAGTATCTGTCTACCGACCTGTGACGTTGTGCTCCTTTTTCCACGCATTTTTAATTACTTAATTTACATCACTTGATACCATTTTGGCTGACCACGAGCAAATATTTGTACGATTTACAATCTTTCCTCAGCGCTAACATAAATGTTCCTTGTTCGTCGGTACAATAACCAAAACCCATTTCGACAGTACATCTTTCAACCGCAACAAAAATTCAATATAGGCCAACTACATCCGTCGTGATGCATTCCACGCCACTTCCACATTAGAGCTTATGAGTTATCAACTTCTTGGCAGGACACACGGCATGCAACGGATTCCATGGGTCCAAGAAGTTAGTCTTACATTAGATGCCATCATGCTGAACTTTGAGTTCAAAACCTGAAGTAGACTGAAACTTATCCTAAAGGACACGTCTTTTTAGAACGATTTGTCACATAGTCCTGGCATGAAGGTATGGCTTTTCGTATATTTCAACTCCATTACAACGGACTCCCTCTATATCAGAAACTGGCATCGCCTATTGAGCAGTTGCACCCCTAACGGACACACCGCACTGCGAATTGCGTTATATCTCGTGTGTTGTTGGGATGCGGCGGTCTGGCGTGCATTGGTCTAATATTCCATGTAGACATATCGTCAGCAATTTTGGTGGGATCATTCGTGGTCCTAGTAATGGAAATCGTGTAACTATGTGTGATCCCCTAGACGGTGCTCTGTTTGACAAATGTGTGATGTCGTATCTTGGGCCTTAACGTTTTGAAACAAAATTGACACCATGTGAGTCAGTTTATTCATGAAACTGCGAGTAAACGCTTTTATTCGAATGGCTAGTAAATGTACCTACCCCAGAGTGCCGAATATTATTTATTTATTTCTCAATTTCTATAACTGACTTCGATTACCCCTCTAAAACGGACACCTCTACAAACCGGACAATCATGATGGCCCCGCGGGTTTCCGCTATAGAGGAGTTTGACTGTTTCTGAAAGGATTCTAGGTCAGTTTTGTAAAGACACTGCTATTTTCATTACGGCCGGCTGCCTCACAGTTGCTGGATAAATTTGTCACCCGAGAAAAGTTTCAAGTTTGTGTCCAATTGCTTTAAATTCTGCAGTATTCCTCTACTTCACGGTGTGCTAAAGATGATAACCTTCCTCGGAGATGTTGAATGAGTCTATGTTTCCGACTCTTGATCCGAATAATGTTTTTCGGATGGTTTTTGTTTGCCTTGTTTAAGTTGGTGAAGCTCGTCGGAGATACGTAAGCCATCTGTTCTCGTGCCTGTGTAACCAAGTTCAATCAAAAAGTCTGTGGCACAGACCAAGGCAATATTCTGGTTGAATTGGCGGTTGTCTGAGTCCATTGGTGATGACTTTCTTTAAGTTTAAGATTAAGTGCAAGCTAAAATGGACAGATCTCAGCCGATTTGACAAAGTCGATGGAAAAAACTGTACAATTTAAAAGTATGGTGCCAGCTTACTTCATATTTCTACAGCACACGACACGTAGAGGAAGCTTATTTAACATTTTGCCCAAAAATTCGCCAGAGTCAAACTGGCAATCAGAGTAAGCGTTGCCTTCCCCCTCGATCCCTTAGCACGACTGGTCCCTGTATTGTAACTCAACCAATCACTATTATTTTTTGTTATTTCAAATTGAATTCCACATCTCCACTTCCTCCTCAGGAGCGAACAAAAGTCCACATCGCTTACAAAAGCAATTACATCGCGGACACCCTCGAAACTTCGGATATCGGCAAAGGTTCCGCAAGGAATATTGCGCGCACACACGCTGTGTTGTTGCATTCCAAATTAGCCCAACTCCATGAAGTGGTGGCCATGTGCTGAGGTTCAATTTTTAATTTCCGGTCAGGCGAAGGGATGGCGAGAGAATAAGGGCGTCCAATAATCAACTGAAGCATGCTACATACTCGCCTGCACTTGTCTTATTTATGCTTGTGCAATGTTTTGTAAACATCTCCTGGGTAATCCTTTCACAAGTCCATCCTGCACACGCCCCCCACTACGGCGGACCGTGTATACGTTGTACGTGGTATTAATCCAACAGTCTCGGTTTACATGAATTGCAATTGTCTCTTACGCTGCCTGTCTGGCTGTCTGCCGGCTCCCGCCGCGCCGCCTCTCGTGTCTTGCCACCCACCATCAATCTCTCGCAAGAAAATGCAGCCAACGCAACGGCAGCAATGGCTGAGTATCAGATATCTCTGCCACTTCGACGTTATCATCGTCTCCGTCTGCTCGTTGCTGAATGAACGATCCCGGGAAGCTCACTTCGAGGTTCTCGTGAATACTTGACGACCTGACTGACCGGTGCAACGTGCGAGGAGCTGATTGCAATTGCATACACTGAAAGGAAGTAAACAATTGCCATTGTCCCGCGGAACCCTTGCAATTTTTTTCCTCCCAGTCCCTCCCCTCGTCATGCTCGTCGTCCTGGATGAATCCTTTTGCCAGCACAGACTTGTAAATAATTTGCTATGGCTTCTTTCATCGTCGAGAGGCGGTGGCAACCTTGGCCTACGAACGTCCGTGTGGGAGTGTGTGTACTTACGTGCGCCTGGGGTTGGTGGCTTTTGTGCGTTGCCATCGCTGCCACAGATAAGGGCTCTGGATGCATGCGATGTTCCATAGACTGGCTGGCACCGCACAGCACCGCACCGCACACGCACTTTTGCTCGCGATTATCCACGGTTGCGTGCGTGCGTGACATAAGGGTTGTGTGGGTAATGGGGTTGGTAATTGGAATCGCAATGGAAGTCTAGACGCTGCTGTCACAGGGGAAGAAAGAAAAATGAGAAATGTATCTCACAAACACGAAGTTTGTTTCAGTGAACGTTAATTGATTTCCATGGATGCATGAGTGGGGGGCCGCTGATGGCGGCGCGGTGCGGCACTTGGCTGTGGGTATCGATTGAGGTGAATGTTTGATGTGCTGATTAGACGGTCGGGATTCCATGCCCAGACAGGTTCATGTCGTCCGGAGCGGTTGGCAAACGTGTGCAATCGTAAGTTATAGCATGCGCCCTCTATCACTGCACATCTTTAATTAATCGGCTACTCAGCGAGGTGGATGCTCTCAAGGGTGTTTTTTTTTCTTTTTTGTTTCAAAGTCCAAAAGGGGTTAATAAAACACTCTGTGTGGAATGGCTGCAGTGGCATGCATTGCGCCGTGTAGATGGGAGTTGAACAGCGTTGCTGACTGCAATGTCACGAGCTCTTAATCAAAATTGACAGCCTGCGCGAAATCAGTGTGAATCGGCAAAAGAAAGCTAGGAGCCTATGGTGCGTGAGTCTTTTATGACAACATTTTGGTGACTTATTGGTCAACTCATCTCTGTGTCATGCTGTACCTTCACAAGGTCACAAGAGGTTAGAATATAAACGAGGATAGCCATGCCTGTAATAAGAGACTACTAAAATCCTGAGCTAAGACCAACTGGTTTAGAATACATTCATATTCCAGTGCTCGTTAATATGACAAGTAAAGGATTATGTGGACAGTGCCCTATCATAGATTAAGGCACATAGAATGACACTTAACAGAAGGCGGTTAGTCCGGGATGTTATGGCATCCTCCTAGTAGCCTGACCAGAGGCTATAATCTGGTGCCAAGGGAGATATACGAAAACCCCTGAGAGTTGAGACGTGCACGGGATCGTCGTTGTAACATCTTTAATACCCAAAGTCGCGTGGAGTGGGCGACTCTGTCTCTAGCATGCTCGGCTTAAAACGCTGAGCTAGCGTCTGGCTGTTCGCACACTTTGGAACTTTGAGAGCGTGTTAACTTATATCGTGCTAAAGTTGGTAGCCTGTGAGACACCGAGACGTGAAAGGTATATGGTCCAAATCTGTGTTGAGTTGTAGAAAATAACCGGGTGGTGCGAGCCAAAAAGCAGCAGAGGTTTTAGATCAGCCTCACACTTCACCGAGGTGGAGAAACAAGTCCATAAGCTCTAACTCAAAATTGGTGCTTGAGATCCCTACTTAAGGCGTCTGGGTCAGGGTGGAAAACTCATCGTAGGAGTAACAGACCTCGTGATATAAGCCTATCGGCAGGAGATCACGTTAATCAATTACTCATTTTTACCTTCAGAACGTGTGGAGGGATATTTGGATACTCAGAGAACTCATCTTGCGTTCAATTAACTGCTCACAAATCGATGAGTCGAGTCTGGTTTCTATTGCCTGCTTCGCAAATGCTCCCATAGTTGGCTATTGAATTTTGTTTTTTTGTTTTTTTTTTTGCTGTATACGAACGGGTTCCGAATACATTCGAATTCGAACGTTTGTACGCGATTTGCATTGCGCACGATGGCTGAAGTATCGTCTTTTGCCTAAGCACATCCATTTCGCTGGAATCTATACTTGATCGAGATGTGTGCAGCGGGTATTGCATATCACATCAGAAAATGCTGGGAAAGACTCATCATTCAGGTTAGGTTGAATAGTAGCCGTAGTTAACGTCAACACGTTAAGAGCGTCATCATCATCATAGTCATCTTCTGAGTTGCATGATCTACGAAAGGAATCGCGGAGACTCATGAATGAGAGATCTCCAGGACCCTCGAAGTCGTGACAATGGGGGCATTCATGCCACGTGACCAAACAATAGAATCATGAACCTTTCCGTTCGTAGATACAGCTTCTCAACATTGAGGTCCTCGCTTGTTGCTCACTTGCTTCAAGAAACAACACCAGTCGACAAAAGTAAGTTCCGGTGGTCTCACTGGGAAGTTTTTTTTCCTCGATAATAATGAGCGTCACCTTACAATCACTGGAGATCGCTACAAAGACTTGTTGCAGCGTTATTTCTTTAGTTAATTGCATGGAATTGCAAATATCGTTTCAAGAAGACGGCATTTAACAGACATTTAACACTCATAGACCTTTTATTACACTTAATTTTAATTTAATCTGTTTACTATGATAACAAGCCGTCGTCGTTGGAGTAGCTCAGAGCCAATATTGAACGAGATGCAGCGGCATTTTCCGTCAAAATGTGCGGCAGAGTATTCGAAAATTGGTTTCAACAATACCATTCGACACCTGCAAACAGCTCCCTGTGGTGTTCGTCCTTTAAGACCAATCATGTTGTTTGGTGTTGTGGGGGGCCGTGGCATAGTAGGTATGTGAGTTGACTCCTATCCACTTGAACCTTGGTTCGATTCGCGGTACGACAAAGAATGTTCACGGTCTTACTTCTTTCGATTCACTCAAACTGCTCTAAGAGTATAAGTGTCTAGAAAAAGCTTCTCTACCCTTGCCGATTGGAATCGGCATAAACACGTAGGTACCTCCCTCCCTAATCTTATTGTAAAGTCAAGGCCCTAGCCTCCTATGGGCTGTAGTGCCACCAATAGCTCTCTATGAGGCAGAAAGGCCATTCCGATGCGAACATTCTTCGACATTTGAAAAACGTAAAAACCGAGCATATTTGGTATTTTTCTTACTGAATTGCTACTTGATTGGAAGTTATGTTTCATGCTTCTGTATTAAGCTTTAAAAAATTGTCAAAATCGGATCTCTAGAAAACATTTTTTGAACAATTCTTGAATAAATGTGGAACAAATTATGCGAACGTAATTTTATTTTTGCCGCTCACTGTATTCTGTTTTGTGGACAGAGTCTTTCAAAGCGATACAATATAATCGCCTTAACATTCATGGCTACTCCTTAGAGTCTGGAACATTGGGAATGGTATCCGCTATTGTAATTGCCATCCGCTTCCGCTAACTCCCGAGGGACACGCAAGCTTGAAGCTACAGATGGTGACCAGCAAGGTTCAATGATTCAACTAGTGGATATTTTTAATGAACTCGACTTTCGGCCACGCGGCATGAAGTACATTTCGTCTGCATCAATACAATTTGAACTAGAATAGTCTAGGTGGCTAGTCCTCGAGCGCTGCAAAATTAAGCGATCAGAAAATGGCTGATTCAGTAATTGAGTTGCTCCTTTGGTTGAATGACAATAATGGTTCCATCTTCTTGGACAGCCTCTACTACAGATATTACAGCTCATCCACATCGTGCAACTTAGGTGCAAAAAGGAAGATTATGTTGAGCATAGAATATTACTGCCTGACAAGCTTTTCAAACTAGAGTGGTCCGATGCAAAAAAGGATGCCATAAACTGCGTTAAACAGTGGTACTTAGTCGATGCCCTTCCTTCTCATTCATTCGTGCATTTTGTTCATAATCATGGCGAAAATGATGACCCACTTGGTGTTGCATAGTCGATTTCACGCCCAGAGTTCAATTGATGGTATAATTTAGACCAACCATTAGCTGTAACATGGTCCCTTCGTCGTTGGCAATAGTGTACAGCACAAATGGAGTGAAATTCAAACCGTGGGACACTAAAATAACATCTCCCAATCCTTACGTACATATGTCCCATCCAAGGACATCCTGACGTTGCCGTCCTTCGTTGGTAGCAAATTGTTCCAAATTGAAATGCACTTCAATTCCTGCATCTCTTCACTGAGCAGACGAGTGCATATCATCAACTCCCACATTCCGATGGTCTTGCCGAGACATATTCATCTTCAAGTGCCAGCCCCTCGCAACATTCCGGTGACAATTTCCAAACAAATTGCTCAAATCCGCTTCGTTGAAGTGCATTAAACCGAACTCAACTGACGGCATACATTCCCCCATAGATGCTTAATCGCTTCCATAAATCAACTTCTTAAGTCCCTTTGAGCTGCATTCAGCCAGCCAGGCCCCGACCCACCCCCGCACCGCGCAAGGTGACTGCATTTCAACAAAAGAACGCCATTCACAGACAAACCAAACCCGATTGCCTTGTGAAAGAGACGCTCCATCTCTTCAGATATTCGAAGATATTTATCTTCTCCGACATCGTTAGAATATCCTTGCCTCTGGTCGTGTGCCAGCAGATAATGCCACAAAGTTCCACACCACCCTCTTCAACGGCAAAGCATCAACAACGCCAGCACCGTCCGCTCGGAGTCCTGATGTATGACCGGGTGTTACGGCGATATTATTACAGGAGTCGAGTGGTGGCCTCATGGGTTATTCATATTCACAAAAAGGATATCAATTTGATTTAGTGACAGTCGTCCGCACAAAACCACTCGCCTCGGGGATGAGCGATACGCGCACGCGGTCGGTCATCTTTGAGGTTGGACGCTATTAGTTCAGTGGCCTGGAAAGCGGTTGACGGCGGTTGCTTACGAAGCAACATGTAGCCCACTTCGGAGCCACATAATTATCCTGTTAATGGCCGGCGCACATGTTAACGACACTTTGAGTCAACAATTATTCACTGAATGCGAATCGGGCGCGTTTTATTGCTCCACAACCCCACCGCCCTTGCGGTTGCCACTGTCTAATCATCCATCCAGCCATCCGTCCACCCCCCCTGATTATTGTTTTGCTCTTTACTAGATTACTGCACAACATGCTGTGAGAAGTGCGCCCGTACAGAGACCGAGTGCGTTAAGGACACAGTGACTGACAGTGACTGCTGGTGAAATGGCGTATCGCAACAATAATATCGTCTGTGAGTGGCTGCGGGCCCTCGGGATGGGACAATACGCGGAGAGTTTCATGGAAAACGGCTATGATGAGCTCGAAATATGCAAGCAAATCGGTGAAATCGACTTGGACGCCATCGGTGTGGAGAACTCCCAGCACCGGGGCAAGCTGCTGAAGAGTGTGCGGAATCTGCGCGAGAAGGGCGCCGCCATTGTTTATGTGATGATCAACGATCCGAAGGCCTTAAGCAACAGCAATGAAATTCTTGCTTCTGAATGTGATACTCCGACTACGCCCAAGGAACTCGAGGCTGTGATGAAGCGACACCTCGAAGCGGACGGGATACGATTGACTGCGCATCCATACTCGACGCCGGTAAGTGATTGCACACGTTTTTTGTTCGTTTTTTCTTAGATGTGATTCGTAGTGAGATGTGGTAGGTTTGAACTTTGAAGTGCCTCCCTCTCGAGGAGAGCAGTAGTTGTGTACGTTTGGGTTTGTAGTAGAAGCTAGTAGCCAGCGATGTGGTCTGGTCATGTAGTCCCTTGGCGTCGCTCCAAGTTGTCTTGATTGGTTGGAGGCCTTGCTTGTTGGTGTTTAGATGGCACTCCGATTTCAGATTCCTTGTATTTGGTTAGAAGTAGTCTCAGTGAGTAGCCTCTTTCTGCCGAGTAGGTGCCATTTTTGGAATGTCACATCCGCAACGCTGATGGTCAAGGTCGAACCTTTGTTGTGCAGCGCGTGAGGCAATCGATTCATCTGTTGAAGACGATGATGTTGGCATGTAGACTCCAAGAACGTGGTAATGTGTGAGATGTTTGGTCTTCGAATGATTTACAGCCTTGAACAAGACGGCCCGTGGATGATTTACGATGGTTTAGGTGTGAAATTCAGTTGAAATTCGAGGCTGAGAAGGCTGAGAACTCGACTCGCTCCAAGTATCAACAGGACCAGAAGGTCATTAGACATTAACAACGTTTTACAATTCAGTTTATTTTATGCAAAATTCCCACGGCACCAGATCAGGTGAGTACAGCAAGTGCTCGGACATTGTGACGCTAATTTGGGCAAATGTTCGCGTGCTATAATGGGACTTTGGGCGACGACTCATTGTAATACAAAGAAACTCAGCTGCCAACTTCCTTGGACTCCAGTAGAACAGAGTGAATTCTGCTCCACAAACCCTCCAGAATACCTAACTAACTTTGAAATCCCTTACAGTCGGAGAAAACGCTGAACACCGACTTGATTCAACGGCCTTTTGCACCCGCACTTTTCTAGGCTCATCTGGTGACTTTCAAGCCGCGCTCTGGCTTTTGGTGAGTGGCTTGTATTTGAAGCACCACCCGTTGCACACCATTGCCCATTAGACCACATTTGTCGGTTGGCATTCTGCAGTCGTAGTGAGTATTAAGGTTTAAGGGAGAGCTTATGTTGCCACACGTAAATGAAGGGTTGAGGCAAAGCTAAGTGCTATCATGTGACTACTTCAAAGTCATTCTTGAGAAGGTCGTGCAAAACCCACAGACCAACACCAGAAGCAAGATATTACAAAAGGCCTTATAACTCCTCATATACGTGGATGACATTTCTATCTCCACCGATATCTGAACCTCAAAGATTTCTTAACTAAAGGGCTTTATCTTTCCTTTGCCACCACTATGCCCTCTTGCGAAAACAGGAAGCTGACATTGACGTGTTAGTCGAACAAACCGAGCCGTCAGTGATGCGTTTCTAGCCATGGAGACGGATGCATATAAGTAAACGGAGGCAATCTCGACTTGCGATACCTGTACTTGAATGGTGACATCGAAGACATTGTCTATCCTCTCCAAATTCACTCACTGTCTTTTAGAAGGTATGGCGACTTGGATTAATACACGTTTTTGGATATAGCTGCTTGCGTGACAATTATTAAAGTGCACTTAGCGAGTCAAAGAAGTTGCTGAACACCTAAACCACCCTGCAAACCGGAGATGAAATACGGAAAGCGTACGATTCCCTGCAACGTCTACCCACCATCGTTTTTGGAGTTAAGTTAAGACTTCACCCAGCAACAGGGTTTGTTTTTTTGCCAATTCTTTAAAAATTGACAATATTTCATAGGCAATGATCGACCTTATTTCTATTTTTTAATTTTTAATACGGACTTGTGCATACCGGTATGTTTGAGATTCCATAGCGACATCAAAATCAACGAGCCAATAATCTTTTCGAGACAAAACCTCTGGCTGCAACATTTGGTCTTGTTTGCGTTGGAATTTCCAGCAGAAGACGTAACGAAGATGAAGATAGCAAGACCATTAGACTGCGGCCTCCAATCTGAAGAGTCTCTGACTCCGAGTCTGTGGGACAGCGCAGTAGAGGACGCCTGGTTTTAAGGTGGCGTACACAAATGGAAAAAAGACCTCAATCAACGTGCCTTGCGCAACTGGCATCAGCTAGCCAGAGATCGCTCTAGCTGAAGTGGCTTATTGGTTAAAGCTCAACTCCAGGACGGCTTGTTGTGTTCGCTCAATTACGTTAATGGATCTCCCGTTTGCTAACACGTGAACGGATATCTGGCCTCTAGTGCTTGCTCCTAAGTTTTTGTATAGTCCCTCGGTTCGTTGTGCTCTATTGCAGCGTTGCTTCGAAGACCACGGTTTTCGCCGCCTGCACTCATAAATCCCAGGGTTTGGCTTTCGTGGTTCCACAAGACCATCAGCGGCAGCTTCTCTGGTGGCTTTTTGACATCGCCTCCAATCATTTTCGCCTGCAGGCGGTGTCGAAGTTACAGAGTGTTTCTAGGGGACTCGATCGGAAAAGATCGGTTGCGATTGTACGATTAGTACGAATCCGACCTCATTCCGTGATATTCTTCTTCGACTCCATTGTTTTTCGATATCCGAGTTGTTACCTTGGATACAGCAAGAAATTGATCTGAGCCTTTTTTGATGTCTCCGAAGGTTCGGACACCCAGAATACTGGAGAAGTGTGTCTGATATTGATCGCAGATCAATTTAGTTGACGGTTGAATGATTAGAGGACAGCCAATTCTTTTTATGGATGTTGAGGTGTGGGGACCGTGTACTAGATGCAGAGAAGTTCCGCCTCGTCACAAAGTCCACCAGCCTGAGTGTGTTATCGGCTGTATTTCCGGAAGACTCTGGCAAAGATGCCCTCCTTACGCAGCTTAGCGTTGAGATGCCCTAGAACGATCTTGTTGTCGACGCTTGAGTTTTGTTCGAATGTCCTTTCTAGGGGATCATAGACGTGATTTTTACCATTGTCATCCTTATCCTCAATAGAAGCATGAGAGAAAAATACGCTCTCTATGGGCTTGATCCAAATTCAGTCTTGATGCGAATTGTTGTTCGGCGTTCGCTTTGACAATCAAAGCTTACAACTTTGAGCATCCAAATGAGCTCGACTCTACTTTGCATGTATCGTAGCGGCTTTCTCACTGTTCCTCTTCTCATTTAGCTGGCGCTTTAAGCCGGGGTGGACCTCATTCACCATGCCTCTCCATCCAGCACGGTCTTGTGCTAGTTGTTTCCAGCTACGCCCGTCCAGCTGATTGAAGTCCCTTTTCAGCTGTGTACGACACCGGAGTCGTGGTCTTTCTTTACCGCGTTGTCCCTCGGGATTGGAGACGAACAGCATGGGTGCCCATTCGCTCTACATGACCTAGCCATCTGAGACGAGAGATTCGAATTCGTCTGATCACATCCATGTCGCTGTACAGGTCATACAGTTCGTTTTTCAGTTTCCTCCTCCAAACACCATTTACACATATGAGATCAAAGATAATACGAAAGACTTTCCTCTCGAATCGACCAAGCATCACTTCGTTCGCTTTAGTTAGTGTCTATGCAGGAGTCAGGGAAGAAAGCGGTAAAGTGACAGCACATAGGACATTAAAGGTCAACGTGAAGCATAGTTTTCTAGAAAACATGATAGTCACCCCTACCTACCTACCTAGTGTCCATGTGTCATACCAGTCATCTAGTCCTGCATTATTAAGGTCTTATAAAGAGGGTATCTTGGACCTTCGGGAGAGGGATTTTTTCCTCATTGTTTGTATTCACTTTGGCGCCTAGGCAGACAGAGACTTTTAATACATCAAAGTTATAGCTGCCTATATCGACGCTTTGTCAAAGACATTGGTGTTGGGTCCTCTTTTATGTCAGTGGCATCATTGGGCAGAATTTCTTTGATTCTGGTAAAGCAATGCTGTGACAGTCACTTATGCATATGTTCCTGAATTGTCCTGCGAACAAGATATCACACACAGCTCATGGTTAATGTACATCCCCTACGATACGGGGTTAATTCGATTGATTGCATAATCTCCGGATTTCACCACCCCTCGCCCTATTTAAACCATCTGGTTCTGGCTCGGAAAGGACTGTAGTCGAATCCTCAGGGATGGCACCAAGATCAAGGCAGAGTGTGGCGCTGGCGCCTTCGTGGATGGCGATGACATTAGAATACACCTCGCTAGGTAAATTTGCGTCGGTTTTCCAAGCGGAAACCTAAGCGACCACGAACTATATTGTGAAGCACAGGTGGAAGAGGCGGAATAGTCTGCAGCGACAGACAAGCCACTTACAGGAGTGTCCAGATCAGTAGTAGTCTTCTCTGAATTTGACCGAGCCACCACGGGATCTGAAATGAAGAAATGAGATCGCCGGTGGATCAGAGGAGGTACTCTTAGGACCCGAACCTGCGTTGGGACTTCGTTAGGGCTTCCATCGATGGTTGAGCTTCTCGAGAGTACAACGGAGGTGGCATGGCTCTCCAAGATGTAGACAAATCAATCGCATGCTCTCTAACGTTTGAAAGAATTTCGCGGCATTATAGTTATCTCTTGACAGAAGAGACTTCAGACGACATCCCTCTGCCACGACGACACTGAGCCAGTACTTCCTCCGCCATTCTCCCGCCTTTTTTACGGATCAGGTGACAGTTATTCGGTGCTGATGAGGTAAGAGCTGATGATGTACACTCCTCATCACAGAAGCGCCTGCTGGTATTCCTCCGCAAGACCACGCAATTTCAGCAACTGTAGGTTGCCGACTGGTAATACAATGGACAAGTTTTAGAGTCCGATTGCTCCAGTGTAGCGCTCAAAACCCTCCGACAAAATATCCCTCCCGTAAAAATAAAAAAAAATAAAATTTCGTATGAAAAGACCTCGCCTCTGCGCCATGGACAGGGGGTACTTAACAGAAGTCTTATTCCATAAATAATGCTAAAGGCTATATATGCAATCTAAAGTAAAAATTGCAAAAATGTCCTTAATTTAAATGTTCTTCAAATTAGTCATCGACCTGAAGCATTAAAAAGGAGAAGAAAAATGGACCACGACTCCTGTCCATTTTGCAGATTTTTCCTAAGCACCTCTCCTGAGTTTCAACAATTCCCGCTATCCGCCTCCAGTTTCGCATTCAAAGCCGGATAAGACGTGACATTGACTCTCTGCTGCGTTGTCCCCAATGTTCACAGTCACAATCGAGGATAGGAAATGATGGGCGAAGACGAAGCCAGCCGCCGCCCTACGAATTGTGGCCTCCACGCCAACAATTTGAATAAGAACAATTTTTCACAGATTCCCCCCTCTCTGCCATCGCAACCAATAAAGGCATCTCAATGGAAAGTATGTCCCCGCCACCCCTCCCATTCAGGCATTCACTGAGTTCAGTCTTCAGAAGTTACAAGTACTCTGGCCACAACTGCAAGCCAACATTTAATTATTGCCAACTATTGACCTTGTCCAAGAGTTGTTGGCACAACAGGACCCTCGAGCGGTGCTGTGGCAAACTTCTCCGCCTGACCTCAGGAAGTCGTTCGACAACTCCCTTTCAAGTTCAGCCGCTAATCAATCAAAAAATTCCGATCCACGCCCAGTAGGTCCTGCACTTCGGACACACTCGCACCCACCTCTCCGGACGAGTCCGTGTGCTGGGAAGCGTTTTAATGAAAAACTTTTCGAAAACCACTTAAACTTGATTAACTTTAAAAATAGCCGCAACCCCAGTTGAGATCCCCCCGGGGCATACCGACTTCTCATTCCAATCAAACTCTCACCCTCCCCACTTGTGATGTTGGACACGTATCGGTATTATCTCCTCAGCACCTGGCGAAGCTCAGCTCACCCCCTCCTCGGTGCCGTCTGCACAGGCAGGACACCTCAAGACGGTTGGTGGCACATGAGATGCATCACACACGGCCAACACCAGAAAATGAAAAACTTTCACTTCAGCTATTAGCTCCCCCACCTCAACACACACGCAAGTAAATGAATTAAGGAAGCGGAGGTTTGGCTTTAACTTTCGCCCGGGCCATTAAAATATCCCCGCCCCCTCCCTTGTCGACCTCCTGAACCTAAAGGATTCCTTAACGAAGGGGATTCATCTTCCATCCATCCGCCGCTGCCGCTGCCGTTGCCGCACCACAACAGCGTAGCGCAACTCAGTTCTGTTTCAGTGTGAGGAATGCTCGGTATTTCAATTAAAAATTTGCTCCCGACAAAGTTGCTCCTGCCTTGACACGGCAGCTGGGTTGGGGCCGTGTATTGGTGTTGATTTCCAGCTCGCACACTTTCTTGCAGCATCAAACGACGAAAAACCCGGATCGAGACCCGGAATGACTGTTGTCGAAAAAGTTAAACACTGATACTTAAAGTTTTGTCGCTTAATAAAGGATGTTGGGGCTGGCTGCGCGGAGCAGCGCTGAAAGATAATAGTTGTGTGCTCTGCGGAAGGGTTGCTTACACGACGACGGTCTGTGCGTGGAGGTGTGTGTGTGTGTATGTGGTAATAAATAAATCGCTTTGACAGGAGGTGCCCGTAGAGGAAGCTTCATAAAATTTCCTGAATACTTATGGAATTCCTCACAGAGCGGGGGCCCACACAAAGAGGATCGACTAAGGGCGGGCGCCTCGATACGGCTGCTCGTGAGCGGGGGCTAGCACAGCCGTACATATGCACTAAAAGTAATTCAATAAAGCAACAGTTTATTTCGGTTGTGCGCTGCGGAATTTTGGCAAGCGGTGGATGGGGAGGGCGCCTGATGTGGAGCCAGCCGAAGTGCCGCCATAAATTATCCTAGATGGACGGATTTAGTGTCTTAGGGACGATATATTCGAGCGTATTAGGCGGAGGCAGGGAGGGCTCGAATAGACAAAAACAATGGCCATACAAGCGTATGTGTTTTTGGGACGCGTAGTTGGAGAGAAGGATGGGCTCTGCGACTTTGTGGAATGTGTGCGACCGTGTTGGTTGGCCGTAAAGAACCCATTTCTTACGAGTAATTGAATGATTCACATGGCAGTTATCAATCATTCCAAGGTCAACTCGTTGACGTCAATTTGTTGCCCGCTGACGGGGATTACTGCATCACACGATGAGACCGTCCGGGCCCTGGGTATGGAACGAAATAATGATGACATTCGATATAGCCGGCAGTCGAATCGATGGATTTTCATTCGAAATTGTATCATTTACACATGCTTCTGGGCATCGTTGGTTTGGGCCGGAACTTTGGGGCTCAGTAATCGCATCAGTTGATTATCTGATCAGAATCCTTAATCGTTTCTGGTTTCTGTGACTTTTCGCATCCTATTTAGTCGCGAATGGTTTCAAATTTCCATCACAATTCATTTGGCTCATGTGCGGATTGTGAATTAGGGACATCCACACAAGGTAAGTCATTCGGTTTTCGTGAGCGATGCTAAAGTATGTGTGGATGTGGACGAGCTAGCTGTACGACACCCATCTGGGTAGGCTTCCTGCACTACAGGTGTCCACTGAGTTAGTTTCTTGTCCCTTTTCTTAGTTCTAGTAATAAAGTTGATGAGCGTCACTTGATAATAGAAATTCCAAGCTTCTACAGACTTTCGCCATTTCGTCCATTGTTGTTGATGTTGATCCACCCAAGAGCAGTCTGTATCTGCATCTAGATAGGACCTGAACAAAATGTTTGGTTGGTTGCATGATAAAAGTGACAATTTCTCAAGATATGTAGTTGCCATCAGTCAGTAAGCTTTAGTTTTTAGTTAGTTTAGTTTAGTTGACTATTTATTTCACAAAAAAGAATGGATTTTAACAATTAAAAATTAAAAAATTCTTAGTCTACATGGTTTGGCTTAGGGCCGTCTACCAGATTAACATTTAAAGAATGTGTTTCTAAAAGTTCTCCTCCATAATACGTTTTCTATAGCGCAGTGCGTTTATTGCATACTTGTACAATAGATTCCAGCCTCGGTCACCGTTTAAGGTGTTTATCGCTTCTTCAAGCGGAATTCTTTAAGAATGGAACATATAGCGATGAGGTGGAATACGTCCTCTCGTTCCTGAAGGTTGCACAAAAGAGGGAGTTCTGGACAATGCTGTAAAAAGGTTAAACTTATCAGTTCACCTCTTATTTTAAAGATGTTGCTTATCATATTCGTTGTGAAACTTGCCATGAAATATGTTCTGTCTTGTAAATTGTGGTTCAATTTGCTGCAATATGTCCTGTATTGCTACGACTTGGCTTCGTCTACAAATTGGTTGAAGATTCTATGTCTTGTTTTCTCCAACAGTGTGTAGAACTTATGCCTTAGGTGGATTTGCTGTTGCTGTCTGGTGCAACTCGGAGATTAAAATCATGTTGCGATGCTAAGTTTTCCCATTCTCGGACACATTTTCCACCGTAAACCAGCATTTGAGTATGCACTATACTCGGAATCCTTTCTTGATTCATTCCCATGACTCTTACCACATAGTCGAAGTGGAGTTTGAGGGTTTCCAAAAATAGGGGCGCTACTCCAGTTTCCAGGTGAAGCATGTAGTTGGATGAGCCACTTGGTAATTTAAAAACCCGAACTAGCGTATACTTGCGCAGCGTAAAAGAGGAAGGACACTGCAGTGGCACGAAATATTTTCTGTGCAACTTTTCTGTGTCAACTACCCCAAACGGAACAAATAGCTCTTTTCGCTTCAGTTAATTTGGTTTCCAGGTGCTTATTCATATTTAAATTAGGCGTAATCCAGACACCAAGATACTTGTATTCCCGCACAATTTCTATAAGCTCACCCTGAAACGTCCACTTTTCATTGCGGGAGTATCTACCTACACCATCACTGAATATTATCATCTTAGACTTTGATAGGTTGACTGTCAGATTTGAAGTTTTGCAGTATTCGTCGAGCCTGTTTATCATTAACTGCATTGTGTCCACTGAGTCGGCGAGGAAAACAATGTCATCAGCAAACGAGAGCTGGTATTTTGACTTGATTTATCTCGATTCCACCTCTAACGTGGTCTGTTATAAAAAGTGATTTCTTAGCTATTATCTTTTTGGCAACACTGGTTTAAACAGCTGACGCACGTTTCGTGTTTTGTTTCACTGTCAAACATCTTCAGTTTGGTCCATAATTTAGCCATAAATCGTCTTACAAACGAACAACGTATGCAAATTATTGAATTTTATTGTCAAAATGCGTGCTCTGTTAAAAAAGTTCATCGTGCGCTTCTTCCATTTTATGGTCAGCTCATTTTTGGCTCAGTGGGTACGTAAATAAGCAGATTTGTCGATTTTGGAGTGAATATCAGCCAGAAGCATTGCAAGAGCTACCAATGCATCCAGAAAAAGTCACAGTTTGGTGCTTTTTATGGGCTGGTGGCATCATTGGACCGTCCTTCTTCAAAGATGATGCGAATCGTAACGTAACTGTGAATGGTGAGCACTACCGTGAGATGATATCCAACTTTTTTTTGCCCAAAATGCAAGAGCTTGACTTGCATGACATGTGGTTTAAACAAGACGGTGCCACAAGCCACACAGCACGCGCAGCAGTGGACTTGTTGAGGGCCGAGTTCGGTGAACATTTTATTTCACCTTCGCCTTTAGACTATTTTTTGTGGGGCTATGTTAAAGCTGATGTCTCTACAGACAAGCCCGCTTCAATCGACGCATTGAAAGACAACATTGAAGCATTTATTCGTGAGATACTGGCCGAAATGTTGGAAAGAGTATGCCAAAATTGGACTAAGCGGATGGACCATTTGAAGCGCAGTCAAGGTCATTTACGTGATTTTCCATTAAAAAAATCAATCAATTGCTCGTGTGGACAACAAGTCTCTCAGCTGAATTCCTCCCACCCCCCACGAAAATTTGTTATACCCTTCTGCACTGAGTTTCAGCCGAATGGCAAATGGTGACTAAACCAGATTTGAAAACCGGATAAAAGCGTTGTTTTCACTTGGACTCGAACCGGCGACTCCTTCAATCAAGGGCAGGCACTCAACCAAATGCACCATCCAGAGGTCAACAATACTCCGTCGTTTATTCGTATATGAATGTGACTTCTATCAATTGCCTGCTTTAAGGGCTTTCGGTTTCAATAGTGCGTTCACTTCCAAAGCGTGAACTCACATATTTCTTCTTCTTCTGACCCCATACTCTAGGGTGGACCTGGGCTTCAGCTAAAAAGCCTCTCCAGCTAGCACGATCATTAGCCAGCTGCCACCAGTTTCGCACGCCACGTTGGCGAAGGTCCTTCTCCATTTTTGTGCGCCATCGATTTCGTGGCCGAAGTCTCTTCGTGCGTTGAATCTGTAGACGCTTGGCTAGATTCATGTTGCTGTACAGTTCGTGGTTGAATCTTCTTCTCCAAATATTAGGGTCCTTGACTACCTCAAAATTATAACTGTTTATGGTGAAGTTGTGGCCAAGTCGATGTTGTCTATCCTTCCTTGAAGACAAAATATACATCAATTTGCCCTCATTAACATCTAAACCCATTTTGGCTGCCTAAGATTCAATGCCAGTAAACGCTTCTTTGACGACTCACGTCAATGTCGTCCGCATATACTAGCTATTGTACGAACTTTTCAAAGATTGTGCTTTTTGTGTTTGCGAGTGAGTTCTGCACCACCATCTCAAGAAGTCAAAGGACAGCGCGTCTCCTTGTCTTAATCCGTTTTTGGCATTGAAGGTTTCAGTGAGTTCGTTACCCACCTTGATGGAGCAGCGGCAATTATCCGCTGTAACCCTGCGCAACCTGACGAGTTTGTGTCAAAACTAGACACAAAGTGAGTGCCGTGAAATGAGCCACCCACCATGACAGCTGCACGCAAGTTTGTGCGAAAAAGTTCGTGAGACTGGCTTGCTAGTGGACAACACTCATGGTCTCCGTCGTCGTACATTGCGCACAGATGAGAATGATGCCCAGAGTGTGAGACTCAATTCACGAACATCAACTTGCCATCGATCGTAACATTTGACGCACTAGCCTGTGCAAAATTCTCCATAAAGATCTCGGCTAATTCGCTTACAAGCTCCAATTGACTCAGCAATCGAAAGTGCGCGACCGTCCGCTTCGTTATCGCTTCGCAGTTTGAGCCTTAGAACAGCTTTTCCAATTGAACATTCGAAAAGGAGGCTGAGAACGACGTTCCGGTCAATGGTGGGCGTTATAAGCCATGTTAACCGACTTTGTTTTAACCGAAATTGAAGAATGGACTTGGACGACCTCTGGTTCTAGCAGGATGGCGCGCCATGCCATACAGCCCATGTCACAATCGATCTTTTGCAATTCGCAAATCGTGTTATCAGCCATCTTGGCGATGTGACCCTTAGGACTTTTTTTTGTGAGAATCATGAAGGGCCGATGTTATGCCAACAACGGAAATGATTAATAATCATCCAAGCAATCCGTGAGCTACAGCCCGAAACCATCCACAAGGTCTTGGAAAATTGCGGGTGACAGAATGCACAACTGCGGGGCCACCTGAGGCAGCCACTTGAATGACGTTGTATTTCATAATTAATGGGAATGTTTGTTCTTACTAATAAAGCCACTAATAGAACCATCCGCGTGTGAAACGGATGTTTTGTGACATTCATGTGATGAGAGGGGCTGAACTGTCAACTGATCATCACCTGGTGTTGTGTACGCTGTACCTCACTGATAAAGTACCTTTTCTGCCAAGGCGGAAACCAAGAGTGGTTACACGCATACGGTGGGAGAAACTACAGAACAGTGAGATGCAGCTAAATTTTGCACGGCACATATCTGAAAGGTTTGAGCGACTTCCAACTGTTCCATCGCATGTAGAGGAAGAATGGCGACTGTTTTTGAACAGCAGTCATTGCCTCTGCACGGGATGTTTGTGAAGCGGTTTGGAGTAGCGGCAGGTGGTGAGAAAAGAACTGCGTGGTTTAAAACACTCGGAGTTCAAGAAGCCATCAGAGAGAAGAAGAAGACCTACAGAGACTTGGGGGACTCTGCTTCTCGTGACCGGTACACTATCTTGGAAGGAGTTCGGCGAGAAGCTGGAAAGCGACCATAGATCTGCGAAAAAGGTGTTCTGGCAAACCATTCGCCGACTCAGAGGAAGGAAATCATCGAAGGAGTCAAATCAAAAGATGGGGTGTTGCTTTCCAATGAGGCGGACATATTGGGCAGATGGAGCGAGCACTTTTCGGAGCTGCTCAATCCCGAACAGGGCACTGAGGATGACAGACCCGTAGTCTTGAGTGGGGCGGAGAATAGTCCAACGGTGGAGGAAGTCATTTTGGCGATTGAATCGCTAAAAATTGGCAAATCCGCCGTTGTGGATGAAATCCGGCCAGATATGCTTAAGGCAATGGGTAAAGAGGGAGTTTTATGGCTCTCTCGTGTCATTAAAGTGGCCTAGGAACGCGGTGAGACACCTGGCGATTGGCAAACTGGGGTGATTGTCGCACTTTTCAAAAAGTGGGACAAAAGAGATTGCTCCAGCTACAGCGGCATATCTCTTTTAAGTATCCCCGGGAAAGTCTATGCTAAGGTGTTGGAAGCGCGTTCTAGACCTATGTTCGAGCCCAGGATGGGGGATGAACAGTGCGGCTTTCGTCCCGGCAGAAGTACAACCGACCAGCTTTTCACTCTAAGAATGGTACTTGAGAAGGCTTGGGAGTATGCCAAACCCATCTACAGTTTTGTAGATTTGGAAAAGGCATATGACCGAGTCCCTCGAGGTAAACTCTGGAGTGTCCTGCAAGAGTATGGGATTGATGGTCCTCTTCTGAGGGCCATTCAGTCTCTATACACAAACTGTAGCAGCTGTATTCGGGAAAATGGTGCTAAATCAACACCTTTCAACGTGGGCGTTGGACTTCCCCAAGGGTCTGTCTTGTCACCTCTCCTTTTCATTGCATATATGGACTGGATGTTGCAGCGCAGCCGAGGTGAGGAATGTTTCACATTGGGAGAGTTGAGGCTAAGTCATCTTAGTTATCCTCACATCCTCCCAGACGGAACTCCAGCGCGCACTCGACACAGGTTTGTGGCCGTATGTGCTGATGCTGGAATGAGGGTTAACGTGGACAAATCGGAGGTTATGGTAATTTCCAGAACGCCTGTTCAATGCACTCTGCATATTAGTGGAGTCCCATTGAAGCAGGTGGAGAAGTTTAAGTATCTCGGGGTCTTTTGCACGAGTGGTGGAAGGAGTAATGCTGAGCTTTCCTGTAGGATTGGTCAAGCTGTGTCAGTTTTGACACAGCTTGGTAGTTCTGTAATCAGAAAGGCCGAGCTTGGTATCAAAGTCAAGTTAGCGGTTTTCAACTCAGTATTTGTTCCAACTCTCCCTGGTCACGTGGCACGAATGTCCCCATCAGGTAGGCGACCGCTTGGCAGACCCAGGACGAGGTAGTTGGACCAAGTCCAAAAACTCGCCGGGTTACGCTTGGGCATAGCTCCTGATGAGTTAGAGTCGATGGCGGAGGATCGAGTTGCCTGGAGATCTCTCGTGCGTGGTTTACCCCCGCGACACCTTTAGTGGATCACGCGGGTCAGAAGATGATGATGAGACCAAAAGTTGTGTCTTGAAATGGCTAACGAAGGTCGAAACAATGTATTGACATAAAAATGTGGTCGGAATCTAAAAATACATGTGTTTTATTAAAAACTGCGTTACCCTGTCTATTACTTGCTTCGCCTTAGTCGGGCTTATTCTCAGTTGCCTTGCCATCTCGAATTTCTCGGCTGGATATGTGCCGTCCTCCTGTGCTCTTAAATTTATGCATTTCATGGTTAAACCTTCTTTTCAATCGCAACTAGCACATGCACGGGTGGTAGATCTGGCAAATCAATTACTTCCGTCCAAAGGATTAATTCGGTCTAGCTTGTTCAACCTCACGTCATGAAGCCATTTCGCGTCCCCAATACCCGATTTCAACACGAAGCGCTCCAGTGGCTTCCTCCCTAATCACTCGGAGGTCATATGTACCTCCATTTGCATTCGCCACAATTAGCTTTCAGTCGCGTCCACGGCGGTGTTTACCTTGTTGGGGACTTAAACCGAACGACGAATCTGCCAAAACACACACAAATCAAATTGCACCTCGTTAAGAATGTTTTTCACCTCAAAGACAGCAGCCAGCCCCCAGCAGTGTGCGTCACTTACGGAATTGCAGCGAGCACAAACGGAACAGGAATTGACCCGAAAAACGGAGGAGCATCTGTCCAACGTCAGCAGAAGAAGCCAACTCGAGCACATTCTCTTTGACTCGGGGCAGCAGCAAAGAGTTTTCCAATTGACATACTCCAAGTGGGGTGGGGTGGGGGGAGGTCAGCGACGCCGTCGTTTCACACCGCTCGGTCTACCACATCTCGAGGATATGGCTCGGGACAATTCTGCTGTGTGCAGTCGCAGCGCGCTCCTAAATTGCCAAAGAAATTCCGTAAAATGTCTCCTCAACGTCGGGTCCCCGGCTGTTCGCTCGGCCCGGCCCCATAGATCATGTGAAACAAGCGAGAAAAAAAAAATGCCAACCAACAAAGGATGGCCTCGTCCTTGCAGTGAGGCGAACGATGCGCACTTGACACGGCCTGAGCACTGGGCATTTGGATTGTTCGACGGCAAAACAGGGAAAGAAACAAATTCATTTAAATGAAAGTGTCCAGCCGGAGAGGAGCGCACTCACACGACACACAGGGAAATTGGAAAATGCCCCGCATGCCATTGGGCCACACTTCGGTGTCCTAGTTAAGTGAAATGGCCATAAATCTAGTTTCGGTGCCGGTTTTCGAGTGTCCTTTGTCCGAGCGACGGCCATCGACGAAAATCAATAAATGCCAGTACGGCAGAGCGGTGGACCCACGAGCGCATCATGTACCTCGGCAGTGTCCTGCTGCATCCGGCAGGACTTATTTATTTAAACCCTCCTGGTAATTGTCGGAAAGACACAACAAGAGAATAAATTTCGTGATAAAACTGAAAATAATTGGGTGATTGGGCGGGCTTGTCTCTCGCTCTCGGTGGTCCCGCGGGGCCTGGACAAGCGTGGTCGCGGTTTCACCAACTTCGGCTGGCTTTATTCCCCCGGGTGCCGTTACTCGAATTATCATTATATTGTGTTTTAAAATAACATGTAATTACCAGAGACCGGCAACGATGGGGAGTGGCCCGGGGGCTGAAGCGATTGGCGATTTAATTGTTTTCAATTGTGGCTGCGATATGTGGAGCAAAGTTAATTCCAATTGATTTGATCACTGCGCGCACTGGGTCCGTGTTGTCGTTGTGTGTTTAGAGGTTGTCAGTACCTGACCGCGATCGGGCAGTCATTACAGTCCCACAGTAGCACTTAGTGGAGGAGATGCTTCTGCCAAACGACGTAGGCCTGTAAAGTCACAAACGTTCAGCTTAGTGGGTCACCATTTCACATTTATATTGGTATTCGCCGTGCGTTTGAATTTGCGAAAATAGCCTCTAGTACCTCAATCATGTCATGAGCAGTCTGACGCGAAGGAATCGGACAAGGAAGACGGCGTTGGTCAGCAGAATGTATGACTAGTGCATACAATGCTGATGCTGATTTATTCGAAGTAAAAAGTTCACTACTTTTAGGCGCATCACTTACTACATTGTGCGAAGCGAATGAGCGTGTATCAATGTAGCTAAGCATGTTGCTGGCCATCAAAGAGGGAATTTATTTCACTCATCGTGGTCGCACGAACAAAGGGTGTTCCTAAAAAAAGTTTAAAGAAAAAAAGAATCAAGCAAATTGTTAAACGCTCAATAATTGCACATAAATTAAAAAAATCTGTGCCCTGAAGCGGAATTCACGGTTTTCTGATGAAAACCTTTTTTTTGTGATTGAAATAAGAGACGACTGTATGAGCTGATTGAATTATTGCGCAAAAACTGAATGTTATGTTTCGCTGTGCGCTAAGTACACGGTTGAGAGTAATTTGGGGCTGAACATTTATTTGATGAAAAAAATAGAAACAACTAAAAAATGCATTGAATTGCTGAAATTGATACAATCACTAAAGCAAATCAATTTCACACGAGTGCATTGTGTTTTAATGAGATGAACTGGGAATAATTTCAAATTATCTAAATTGGGTTGTCATGTAGAACTTTTTGCTTTCATTGACATTTAAAGCGCGCTAGATTGAGAGGAACCACAAATGATGTGAAAAGGAGTTATTTTTTGTTGTGCTAGACTGGGTACGGAGAACATCTTTGCAAGTGTCACTTAGGAACCGCTCCTCATTTAGAACCACGGACTTTAGCATCCATAAAGGTATCTAGCGGACCCCAGACAAATCAGTCGTCCACTAGATTAGATTAGATAGACGATCCAGCATTCTCGTGGTCCGAACGTTCCGCGGAACCAGGTAGGTAGGTTGAAATGGTGCTTCGGTGAGAACATAATAAACACTACGTTTTAATGCCACAACTCTGGTACCTTATTCATAAAGTGTATTTTTGAGATATCTCCAAATCCAAACTGTAGCATAAAGGAAGGACAAAGGATCAAGTGAGAGGGTTATCCATGCGCTTGCTGTCTGGCTCTAGAAAGAGCCTTAAGACTTAGATTAAGGTCTCCCTCTCAGCTAGGTTGCTGCAAATGCGACAATGTGTATTGTGTGGGATACCTTACTTGGTGGCATGATCTCCCTTCGGCGACGTCATAAAGAGTTCGTCGAAAGATGTCCATTGTTTTGGATAGGTTGTAATCAGGACACATTTTTCTTGATGTAACACAGTTTGTCAATCTGGCCCATCTGCGGTTCGTTATTTCAACGAAGTGCTTGTAGTGGGATGTGCACTTCCTCTGCATGCGATCACTGAAGGGGAGGGCCATGTCTAGCCAGTACATCGGCTTTCTCTGGAACCCAGATAATTTAAATTTTGAACTAGCCGAGGTTCTACGAGCAACCACCATAGACTCAGAATATTTCTCTGATGTAGCCACGGTAAGAACCATAATATCGAGAGAACAACGGGGTCGAGGAAGAGTACAACTGTTTAACGTGGAAAAGGGACGATCGGAAAGGACTGCGATGATCATTGTCAATCAAGTCTCCCAGAAACACTTTGTAAGCTCAAGTGTTTTCTGAACGCCAAATGCGAACATTTTGGAGTGAAGACATTGATAATTGCTTAGTGTAACTGACAAACCTTCATTGGCGCAAATTCATAGTCATTTAAAGTCGACTTCAAAAGAATTTATTCACCTACATAACTTAAAGTAGACTTTTTGTTATTCATAGTCATCTTGTAGTAGGCTATAAACGTCGACTTTAAACTTAAAACGAGTCGAACGTGATTTTAAGAAAGTAAAGTTGGCTCTAAATCGATTGTCAGATTCGATTTCTTAAAGTTGTTTGCTGTTTTTTTTTTTCAAAATGTTTCCGGAGGATCGAGATTTGGACATATTTGAAGATTTTGAATTAATTTCACGGCCAAAAATATACAAACAGCGATCGAATCCATTTGAAGAGCTAGAGGAGGAAGAATTTTATTCGCGGTAAAGGTTCGATAAAATTATGGTTAAATTTTTGATTGAAGTGCTGGATGTGCAAGAAACGCGAACGAATCGTGGACTGCCGATTCCAACAGATCTGCACTGGTAGCATTGCATTTTTTTTGGAAGAAATGTCCACCAGTGTGATGTTGGCATGAATTACTAACAAGTGAACTGGTAGCTTTTTATTGACATGTACCACGTTTGCACGTTTGTACTTTCAGGAGTCTTGCATGGAATTTCCCAACCAACAGTGGGCAGAATTATAAAAAAAAATTCAAAACGGATCGCATTATTGCTTCCTCTTTTCATTAAATTTCCGTTCACAGCGGCAGAGTTAAATGTAACAAAACAGACATTTTATAGGATTGCTCGCTCGGAGCGATAGATTGTACGCATGTGCAAATTAAACGCCCAACTAAGGTTGAGGGACCTGTAATGGCTGATCTTTACATTAATCGGAAGGGTTATTATTCTCTTAATGTACAAATCGTTTGCGACGCCCAATGCAAGATTATTGATATCGTTGCAAGGTCCCGTGGTTCCAAGCATATGGAATAGTTGCATCTTCAAATATAAACTGGAATCAACTGTAAATAGTCACCAAGGTATTTTGCTTGGTGATGCAGGCTACCCTTGTTCAAATATTTTGCTAACGCCAATCAGAAATCCTTCCAATCGGAAAGAAAACCTGTACAACAATAGCCATACAGCAACAAGACGTAAAATTGAATGCCTAAACGGACAATTGAAGTCGAAATTTCGGTGGATTTTAGAAAGACTACGCGTAGATTTAAACACTGCAAAGAACGTGATTGTTGCTGTTGCAGTTCTGCACAACATTGCCAAGGAGCGTAATATTCCTTTCGTCGAAAATTCAGAAGTACCCACTCCCAGCCAACAACAACCACACTCTGAAAATATCAACGAACTTGTTGAAATAAATAGAAGAGCATTCAGAAATGATTTAATAAATAGATTTGAATTAATATCAGAATAGTTAACATATGTAATTAGAATAATAAACAAACATTGAAATAACAATCAATATCACATTCTTTTCTTTTTTTTTTTTATAATTTGCGCGCGCTCAAGGGATTGCTAATACCCTTAAGTGTCCGGGGTCAAGACACAGCACGGGCCGAAGGTATAGAGGGAGAAAGGGAGAGGAGGTACCTGTGCACATTGGTCTTAAATATCTGCGGATTGTAGTCTGTGGGAAATATAGGGCTGGGAAGAGCATTCCAAATTCGCGTAGTACGGCTGAAGAACGAGTCTCTAAATTTAACTGTGCGTCCGAAAGTAGGCTTAAGGGTAAACTGATGAGCATTCCTGGCGAGACGAGTATTGCGGGTGAATTCATGGAGAGGAGGAATGCAGTTGGCTAGCTCACTTGAGCATCGTTTGTTGAAATAGCGATAAAATACAGACAAAGAAGAAACGGTACGTCGATGTTCGAGCGAGTCTAATGACTTTGCGACATTGTTGTCTTCTATAAGTTTTATCGCTCGCTTTTGGATTCTATCTAGTAGGCGCAGGGTGGTCTTCGGGGCACCAGACCAGATATGAGCGTTGTACTCAAGTTTGGGGCGGATATACGCCTTATAAATGAAAGCCAAATCAGAGAGGGTGAAATATTTCTTGCATCGATTAAGGAAACCTAAGCATTTCGCAGCATTTTTGGCGACCTCAAATATGTGATCGTTCCAACTAAGTGTTCTGTTGATACACATACCAAGGATGGAAAGCTTTCCGGTTTCATCGACACAAGCACCATTCATGGATAATGACTGATTAACAAGGGTGCGCTTGAGTGACAGCAGACAGCATTGAGTTTTAGAAGCATTGAATTCCACTCTGTTGTTGTTTCCCCAGTTAATTATGCTGTCAAGATCGGAATTCAAGGAGCTTAACATACGCTGCCGTTCCAATTCTACGGCCGAAGGGCAGGGTCGTGAGTCTCGGAACGAATATGAAAAGCTGAGGGTGCTGTCATCAGCGAAGGAATGGATTGGATTAGAAGTAGCAGACAAGAGATCATTAATAAAAATGTGAAAGAACAGAGCCTTGGGGTACACCAGCATTTATTTGGTGGATATCAGACTTGAACCCATCCAAAACAACTTGAATTGAACGGTTCGAAAGGTAATTTCTAATCCATAGAAGAAGAGATTCATCGATACCATATGCACGCATTTTCGACAAAAGAGCTTGATGCCAAACTCTTTCAAATGCCTTAGAAATAGCAAGTGCAACGATCTTGTTTTCACCTGCATTATGCAAAGATGTGTTCCACTTTTCGGTGAGATAAGCTATCAAATCACCAGTGGACCTGTTACTACGGAAACCGTACTGCCGGTCATTAAGAAGCTTCCGCGATTCAAGATATTTCATAAGCTGACGATTTATCAGCGTTTCCATGACCTTAGAAAGAAGGGACGTAAGTGCTATGGGTCGGTACGAGGTGGGTGACGAAGATTCGCCCTTTTTAGGGACGGGCTGGACAAATGCTGTTTTCCATCTGCTCGGAAAGAGACCTAAAGAGTAGGATAGATGAAAAAGCTTACGCAATGGTTTTGCCAGCGCAGAAGAACACCTCTTCAGAAGTATAGTCGGAATACCATCCGGGCCAGCGGATTTGTGCACGTCGAGATCTTTAAGTACTCTTGCAACTGTACGAGTGCGGAAATGGATTTTTCCCATGGTGAAATCAACGCTCTCAAGTACAGGTGGAGACATATTGGAATCTGGCAATGTTGAGCTGGCTGCAAAATGCGCCGCAAGCAGATTGGCTTTGTCTAAAGAGCTGACAGCTGGAATGTCATTGTAAATGAGCGTGGGAATTGAAGACGAGGTGGAATTCTTTATGTTTTTTACAAATGACCAAAAGTTTTTGCTACCTTTGGGACATTGAAGCACTTTTTGCCTCAACTTTTGATCATAGGAGAATTTCACACGTCTGATAGTTGCATTGCAGTCATTTCTGGCCCGTTTAAACTTATTCCGGTTTTCCTCAGTAGGGTTGGCATTAATTCTTCATGGAGCACCCGCTGGTGTGCAATTTGGTTTTCTAATAGTTTAATTCGCAAAGAGTGCAGTTGTTTCCGGTGCTCCAACTCTATTAAATGAAGCTCCGTTGCGTGAGACATTTCTTCTTCAATTTGGGCTTGCCGCGCTGCCAGCACATCATGTTTCGGCAATTTCCTTAATTTTTCAATTGTATTTTGCCTCGACCTGGAAGGGGTTGGCCCGTCAGCGGTAACGTTAACTACAGCATCCGCACTTATTCCAACATCTTCATTTGGAGACAAAAGTTTACCGGCGTTTTTGGGACTTATAACTGCGGCAGTTTGTGGAATACTTAATTCAAAGGCCAATTATATCGCTATATGTGCAGGAAATATCCAGTATGGTATTGCTCTCGATGAGAATGTTATCATCTTCCAAGTCATGGCTTGTACAAGGACATCTGAAGCATCGACAGCGGTAGCGGACTTTTTTGCGACCATTTTCATTCACACCCATTGCTGCTTCAATTTATCCATGCTCCTTTGATAGCCAGCAGCACGCATACTTGTAGCAATTGACTCCCAGGCAGCTGTTTTTCTCCGCATCATTTTCATAGCGTTGCCTCTGTTTTCAACCACCTCCAAATTCTGTTCCACAAATTGCCGCAGCATTTCCCAGTTATGCGATCTGTCTCGTTTTGTCTGCAATTATACAGTCTTACTTATAATAAATCTTAGATAATAAACCCGTAATAACTTTATTTCATTTTTTGAACGGATAGCCATACTTTTTTCTGGGATATTTGTAAATTCAAAACAAAAACACTTGAAAGTAATCGTGAAATATTTTGACATTTGCAGATACTAGATATGCACAGGCATAAATGTGTCTATGAATAACGAAAAGTTAAAGTCGGCTTTTTGATTTAGAGTCGGCTATAGCTAAAGTCGACTTTAGGCACTATTAATGAGCTGACTATGAATTTGCGTCATTATTTTTAAAATATTGCTCTACAATGAAAATGCGTTTTATGGTTTTATGGTTGCGATATGGTATGATTATATTTTATATTTATGGATATCCTGACAAAGACTAGTGAGGCAAATCGACACTCAGTACCTCTTTATCGACGCATACGACAGCATAATCGATGTGATGCCCGAATTTGGAAAGCGGTTGTGTCATAGAAATGATAGCTTTTCCAATTGTCTTCTAATGACAAGCAGTTGTTAAAATATTCAGTAAAGCTTGCCATTGCATCATGCATCGTAGCAACGCACATTATTAAAAAATATTATCGAAATTCCGACTGACTACTGAACGTGAAATCTGTCTAGAGGCCTGTCGTCACCATGGGTGTAATAGAGGCTGGTGCGAAATGAAAAAAAATAAGTCGATTCGACGTCGAACTGGGTCGAATTGGGTATCGCCACATGCGTTTGGATTTGGACCTACTTACATCCATATAAAGGCGATCCATCCACAAAAAAGGCGATCCTACATCTTGCAACAACTGTAGAAGTATATCTTTGCTCAACTATGCCTACAAGATCCTGTCTAGCTTTTGCCAGTCCTGCTATATGGAGCCAAATTGGACGATAAGCCTTCGAAAGAAAAATTCTATGTCGCATATCTGCGGGGAAGGTGAATGGAAGAGAAGACATAACCGCGAACTCTACGAACTGCACCAGGTTGGGTATGTAGTCCGGAAGACAAAAATCCGTTGACTGCACTGGTGCGGCCACATCGACCGCATGGACACCAATGCTCCAGCAAAAATGGTATTGGAATCTGAGCGACCTGGTTCGAGAATGAGAGAAAGACCAAATCTTCGGTATAAAGACCAAGGCCATAGCGTACGTAAGGCAGGTTGGTCTGGGTGACTGAAAGCAACGTGCCCAGGACCGTCATCGATGAAAGGCAGCTATTGATCAGGCTCAGACCCTTCATCGGTCGTCGGCATGAGAAGTAAGTACATCCATATGAGATTGTGCTGACGCAAGTATTAAAGCCGGGCGACTATAGACTAACGTCGTGAGTTCGCGAAGGAAATGTTGGCCGGAGATCATCTTCTTGGACGAAGCTCGCTTTTGGCTAAGCGACTATGTCAATAAACAAAGTTGCCATTATTGGAGCGAACACAATCCACAAGTGTTCGACCAAGCATCCATGCAACCAGAAAGATTGACATTTTGGTACGATATGTGGAATGGCGGTATCATCGGCCATTGATGGGGAAGGACACGCCATTATGTTATGGTATCAGTTATAGAGCGCTGTTTGTCGACTTTATGTGGCCAGAGCTGTATATCGCAGAAGTGGCGCTAAATGCTATCGCAGAAGTAAATACTGAATGACATGCCACGCGCGGAGTGCATTCATCAATTAGCTGCAGCTTGACATCACTCGAATCTTTTCTCTATCTCTACAACATAACGTGTTTAGTCTACGCTTACAAGCCAGCCACTTTGGACGAGATTGAAGCTAACAAATCATCAGGAATTGGATCAACCGCTTTAAGCACTACCAGCGAAGCAGAGTCAGCCATTTGAATGATGTGCTATTCCATATGTAGCTTAAAAATTCCATGACTGTAGCTTAAAAATAAATAATAATAATATGGGCGGCGCTACAGCCCGTAGAGGGCCAGGGCCTAGCTTCTCAGCAACCACTCGTGTTGTGCGTGCTATTGTTCTATCGCGAGTGGAAGGGTCCTACAGTTTTATGCCGACTCCACACGGCCAAGTTTGAGAAGCTTTTTCTAGACAGTTATACTCTTTGAGCATTGTCAGTGACTCGAAAGAGGTGGGGCCGTAAAAAGTATTTCTTGTCGTACTAGGAATCGAATCTAGACAGGTAGGTCCAAGTGCGTAGGAGTCGACGCACATACCCACAACGCCACGGGCCACCACTTAGCTTAAAAATAAAGCCAGAATCAATTTTATATCTTGCATCGTAGTTGTCTCAAATTAACTTACGAGACGATGGCCAAATCTTTTCCATAACTTTATCTCGCAGCAATCATGTCTCTGTGCAGGCGGTTCAGTTGGCGGTTGAACTAAAACAGAACAGAAGAGATTAAATGTAGAATCTTCTCACAAGCGCACCAATGGCCTCTTTAACTGCATTCGATTCGATCCGAGAAGTCCCCAGTAGACCTAAGTCGAATTTGTTAAGATTTCCAAGGGAATTGCAGGGAATATTAATTATCATCGGGGAAGAACGTTGCTGCTGAATTCCCTTTTGGCCTTCCCAACCAGTTGAGAATATTCGCAAGCCCACTTCCAATCTGCATCTACATTCAAATGAGAACAGCTGTGTCCGCAATTACAGCTGACTTTGACTGTGTCCCGTCCACCAACAGAAGTACAACATCCCCTCATTAACGGCGACGACAATGGTCACCATAAAACCTTCCGCATTAAATCTAATTGGAATGTCAGCCAACCAGGAACTTCAAGGAAGTACGTCCCCAGAACAGAGCAGTTCCGCAGCCCCCAGGGAACTGAATTTCTCGCCACATTCACCCAGCCACTTGGGCACAACGCGCAACATTTGTGTACTCCTAATTGCCGATTCATTCACTAAAATGCGCCACTGACACAGTTTAATTTCAATTAAAAAACTGTTCTGGGGCATTTTTGTTTCTCCACTCTTTCGGCCGCCGCTGGCCGTTATTCATTCTCTCCCCCTGGCAGGCTGTGGACCAACTAGCAGCCCCCTGTCCGGCTGAAGTACACACTACACAAACATCCCGGACACGGAGGAGAGAGTGTGTGCAGGAATACCTCCGAAAATGGAACGAAATCCTTCGTTCAACCCTGGAGGGAGGGAGATGGAGGTTCATTCCCCCCACCATGGTTGCTGGTGGTGGCAGCCAGCAGTGTACAGGACTTACCCGGTCGAAAACAAAACGAAACCAAACCACTTTCCTAATCTATAGTGATGGCATAGTTGACTCTAATGTCTGCTGACTTTTGCATCGGGACGGGAGCTTTGTTTATGAGGCAGTACACTGCAGCTGCAGCGGCGAGGCTTGTACCACACTCAGTCACACACACACACACACACGCTGGCGGGGTGGCAAGCAGAACGTAAACATTTTCCACGGTTCCGGGGCACAGGCATAAATAAGTTCATTTGGAGGCAGAGGACTAGTAACGGCAGCGCCACTGTGAAAGGTACCTTCCGTCAGGCAGTCCTTTCATGTGAGAAAGTTGTTATTTACTCGCGATGCACGTAGGACTGGCTGCGGCGTGTGCCATGGTGTCTAGTGCGTTGCGTAATGCATGTGGGGAGGCGAGTGTGGCTGGAAAATGTGCGGTTTGGTCATAAAATATGCACGACGATGGGGTCTATTTGAGATTCATGGATGAGAGAGATGTTGTACATTTTTCCAGTGATCCTTGCCAGTAGTGCTTGGTTTTAATCTTTTACGTTCATTTTGACACTTTGGTGGTGTGCTGAGGCGGGGAAATATGCTAAATTTCCGAGCAGTGGATGGTTGAAGGGGCGGTTAGAGCGGAAAACTTGCCTACTTAGCGCCCATCAAAGGAGAATGCTTCAGGGCTGCGAATATCAGATAATTTCAACGAAAAACTGTGTCACAGGGCGAAGAGAAAAGGTTTTTTGAAGATTTGTCAAAAAAGGAAGGTTTATTAACAACTATATTCAATGCGACTATACACCACGCAAGTACTTATTCACTTGCTTTTGAGGCTTGCTTTGAGACTTTTCCAAGTATCCTAAGATGGATGTACATAGCTATTGTTAGACCAACAATCACATATGGTGCAATAGCATGGTCCAAAAGAACCAACCTGATGAGGGCAAGAGAGACACTCAACAAAGTTCAAAGGTACTTGTCCAATTGCCGCCACAGAGTTGCTACTGGAGCCGACTCCATTGCATCTGGTGGTCGCAGAATGTGCAAATAAAACAATCATGAGAATGGCAAAAGAAGGGATAGAAAATCGAGAAACTACCACTCCTGGCCATTCCGAAGGATGACGCGATTAGGAAATTCAATTGCCAAAAGGAGCTTACCATTAAGCTCAGCACCAAAAATGGAGCAATGAATCCATAGTCCAAAGATTGAGCAGCAACACGGTAAAATGGTATAAGGATGGATCAGGAACTGATGAAGGAACAGGGTCAGGAGTATTTGGACCCCGGACAAAGTACTACGAACCCATGGGCAAATGCACCAGTATCTTTCAAGTAGAAGTCTATGCGAAAGTAGAGTATCGAAACATTTTATAGGCCCCGAACCATTCTGCGATGTATGAGATCACGTCCTCAGGAAAGAGTTCAGGGAACTAGAACCAAAGAACCGGGCAGATGCATGGAACAACGCTCAAGGTATGAAGCAGGCCAAGAAACCCTTGGGTCAACATAACCGCAAGAGGTTTGAAGCATATACCAGAATGAGCAAAAACAACATCCGTATCCTAACAGGCTTCCTAACAGGGCACTGTAAACACAGAGAGCACCTAAGGAGACTAGGAGTATCAGAAGAAGAGTCTCGAATTGAGTAAGTAATTTGGCCTCATAAGCACTAACATGGCTCATGGCACATCAACGTTGACTGATTCCCCTGGATAAGAGCCTGGACAATTGGTGTGGCTGCATCTAATGTGCTTTATTTCAGCTAGAGTGTCCAGAGTCTTCATGGTCGCCTGACTTAGTTTACAAGGTCTGTGATTTTGAAGCCGGAATTTGGATGAGAAGAATGCTCAAGCGGAGCCGTTAATTCTGAAATTTATCGACCGTTTAATACTGCACGAACGACCCGAATATGAAAAATAGGCAACACAAAGTAATTTTGCTTCACACACAGCGAATGTAGTCAAAGAAACCATTGAAACGTTTGAAACGGCGCACGGTGTGTTATTTTGCGAATCTAGCGGAACTTAATTCAAATAACAAAGTCGTCCGAATGACAAAAGTTTGATATCAAACGACAGGTATAAACCAAGGTATTAACGTTCCGCAAAAACATTTCATGGAAACGGTATTTATCGCAAACAGCAATCATTTTTAGCCGGAAATCTTCCAGAAAAAATACGAATAGAGATGTATTAAATAGGTTTTTAATATCATCAAATCCATATCATTCGAGTCGTAGTACAGCGTTTCATAGAAAAGGGAACCCGCTACCACAAGAATGTATTGCCCTGTTAAAGGCTTCCGAAGTACGGGTAGCAGTTCCGATGAAGACGATGATGAGAGCGACTAACTTCAAGTCAAACAAAATTTACTAAAATGTGTTAGTTTCATCAAAATATCTTGGGACTTATTTAAGATAATGGGTTAGGGTAAAAGAAGTGATTTTTCTACTGTCTTTTCTGAACACATTGGTGAAAAGAAGAAACAGAATCGGTTCAGTGGTCTTTTAGTTAGAGACGTTTGTATCCATGATGTATATGGAGGATGGATGGCGTGGGCTCAAATATAGCTATTTGTTTTAAAAACTTGATAGAATTACTTTTTTTCCTTCACCGAATAGGGAAAAAAATAGCTTAGCTATACCAAGAGCAACAGGAATAAAGTTCCGCTAGATGTCGAAAATAATACACTGTACGGCGTGAGTGGTGAGTAACACCAGACTTGACCATGTCTGATCTCTTTCCATCGATTGAACACGTGATTCCACGGCGGAGGATTGAGAATTTGTGAATTATGAGAGTTCCATGTGCAGCAGATTGAAACTGGAACCCTTGACGTAGGACGTCAACGGTCTCGATTGTCAGTACGTTGGCCATTATCGTCCTGACGAGGGCGAGGATTAAGATGAAAAACATAAAATTTCACTGACGGGAAAGAGAATCAGTGTCAGATTGAAGAGTTGTTCAACAGGCAGTGATGGGATTTATGCGCGGTCATCTTGACATTCGTGCGAGCTCTTTCCGGGAGTTCAGCGTGGAACCCAACCACCGTCGAAGATGGATTAATTAGACGCCGCTAATGACGGAGTCAAAAACTCCATTTCTTTGAAAAGGTTGGTAAAACCCCAGCGGATGCTTGCTAAACGAATATTTTAGAGAACGTTGGCAAGCCTTTGAATACAATACTCTTTAAACAAGACTTCCCACTCGCTGATAGGGCAAACATGATGAATGACCATCTGGAAGTCAAGACTTCAATCCTTTGACCTGTTTTAGAGATATTGGCTTTAGCTAGGCGACACCAAACTATTGAATCTTTAAAGCGCTCCCTTATTCAAACAGTCAGTAATTTTGCGATGTAAACACTATGCATCTAAAGAGTGAAATTCTAGGTTATTAAAGTTCCCTAGTCGCTGCAGCATAGATGGAATTAATCTGAGTTGGGCACCTCTGAACCTTTTCTGTTCGGGCTTGAATCTATAGTCCTTGAGAGCTAATGTATGGCATAGCATCGCTACAAGTGATACTCCAGGAAACTTTAACATCCCCTGTCTTCACGTTTCTCAGTGAAAATGGCAGGAAAATGAAAATGAAAAAGAACGAAGGGTACTTGCATAACAAAAATGGTAAATACAAGTACGTACGAGAAATTTACATGAGATAAATGTTCGCGTAGAACACACACGCGCATCGCTTTCGAGATTGTTTCTTGCATAAGTTGATTTAAGTTCTTACAGGGATTCTGGGAAATGTATCGCCTTTCATCTTCAATTGCGGTGGGGGTCTGGAGTTGGAGTTTGTGAAGAGAAGCCACACAACCGAGGAAGAGATGATGTGCATACAATTTTTGGAATAACCAATGAGCCGTGGCGGGTGTTGGTCAGCTCGGATTCAGCCAAATGTGTTGTGGTCGCGTTTCGCTTTTGAGTACACATGCTGTTCAAAGCTTTAGGAGATAGAAATTGTGTGGAATTTGCTTCGTATCTGCCAAGGTGTGGAGGGTGAGTGAGCATTAAAGTGCTTTAATTTAAAGCTGTTGAGTATGATAATCGCAAGAAACTGCGGCAAGGTATGACAGTCAGACGTCACATAAACAAATTACTCTGTATTTGGAATCGTAGAAGAGAATGGGAATGGGCAGCAAATGGCTATTTTACAGAGCTTGAGGAGCTTAAATAAGCCGGATTATCGTTGGTCTTGGTTTTTTGGTCGTCTCATTGTCCATTTGGATGGTCCCGATGGTCTCCAGCCTTATTGGTGTAATACTTGCGGAAGCAACTCCACTATTTCTAAAAGCCGAACTTTGTTGACGACTCGGTGATAAATTCAAGGGCCTGTTCTTTTTAAAAAACCTGCCTGGATATTCAGTTCACAAAATGAAAAATGAACAGTCGCGACTGTTTTCACGTGAGCAGTCAACTTCAGCAAAGCATCTTCTTAGAGGAAGCCACTGAGCAGGCAGTATTTAAGATACTGACTCAGCTGAATTGCACAAAAGGTCCTTGAGCAGATAACATCAGGCCAAAGCTGAATGCCATGTGTCTCATCCCAGTTATCACTAAGATTATTAACTGTAGTATGTGTCAATGTCATGTGCCAAGGCTGATGAAAGGGTCGATAATTTGCCCAATTTACAAGGGAGGGGTTAAAAGCGAAACAGGGAACCCTACCCGCTGTTGAAAAATGCCTGGAAGAAGTACTTGTTAATCGTGTCAATTGTTTTCTATCGAAACATAAAGCACTACACCCGAATCAGTACGGCTTCCAAAAAGGCAATCACTGCTGGGGGAGCTTACGAATGTCGTCAATGCAGGCCTTAATCATGAATCATCACGTAATTGTGCTATTTATCGACTTCAGCAAAGCATTCAATACTTTGACACATGAAAAGCTCGTAGAAAGTGTCAGCAGAATGGGGTTGAGAGGCGTACTGGCAAACTGGCTCAAAAGTTATCTGACTGACAGAACTATCCAAGTCAAGGTAGCTGATCCATTGAGTACTGAAAAGGAAGTCAAACACGGTGTGCCCCTTTTTATTCATCCTTTTCACAAACGAGCTGCTGAAGCAATTGAAAAAAATCTACTGCTTATGCGTATGCCGACGACATAGCAATCGTGGTGAAACACCAAAACTTGCATTCAGCTGTGCAGATAATGCAGGACGAATTCAACGCTGTATCCGAATGGTGCCATGATAATGGCCTAGTCATAAGTGCTACGAAAACGAAGGCGATGCTTATTCGCACTCCATCAACACCTGCAGAAGTCTTCCAAATCTTTCATCGAATTGACCGCAGTCCGCAATCAACCAAGTCAGAAGTATCAAATACTTAGGCATTACCATCGACGAGAACTTTCCTTGGCGTGAGCACATCAACGTCCTGCGCCTGCAACTTAAGAGCACGGACCACTTTACACTTTACACTTTACAACCACCTGCAGATAAGCATTTAGCTTTGCATTTAAACTATTGTAAACAACAATTGTATCAACAAAAAAAATACAAGTGTTGCAAAGAAGCTTGATTGCTACTACCGAAGCGTACGTCGTTCCGCGTAAAGCTTCTACAAGCCCTCACGGAGGAATAGTCAAGTATCTCAAGGTCCTATTTACAAGGATGAGGTATGCTGAGCTTTCCTGTAGGATTGGCCAAGCTGGGTCAATTTTGAAACAGCTTGGAAGATCTGTAATCAGGAACGCCGATTCTGGAGTCAAGTTAGCGGTTTTAACTCTGTATTTGTTTCAACTCTCACCTACGGTCATGAAATTTTGGGCAATGGCCGAAGGATTAAGATCACGAATTCAAGCTGCCGATTTTTTGTGCTGCTGTGGGAGTTAATCGCAGTTCTATGGACGCGAGGAACTCAATGTTGAGCAACTGATTCTTCGACCGGAAAATGCTAAGCGTCGATGGTTTGGTACATGGCACGAATGTTCCCATGATCACGACTTTTGAGGCCTGCCTTGAATGCGATACCACCAGGATTGGGCATAACTCCTAATTAGTTAAAATCAGTTACGGAGGATCAAGTGGCCTGGAGCTTTGCCCACGCGAACCCGTTAGTAGATCATGCGACGTACTGAAAATGAGATGAGATGTTTCAAGGCTGCATGGACTAGGTGATACAAATTATAGTCTATTGTGTCAAATCTCACGATCTAGACGCACAAGTCTAAAAAGAGCTATAAGTTGCCTACCGCTTCAGCCGCCCCGCGCCGTCTTCCTTAAACCACATATCGACCAAGTTCAGCTCGTACATTTTGCACAAAAAAAGTTCGTAATTAGTGGACGATAGCGAGAGTCATTGACAGTAAGCCTGCTCTCATGGCCATATTTCGAAAAATACGGGCCAATGATTCCACCGCTCTATAAACCTCTGTACGAACCCTCCGCAATCGAGTACGTGGCGTTTTTCTATTACAACTGAGCATGGTTGCCTTTGACACATGTTACAAATTCAGCGAGAACTGTCGTATAAAACTGAAAAACTGAAAAACTGACAGTAAACCAATTACGCATCATCACACGTTCTTCTTTGAGATCGTAGCTGAGCTACAGTTGTGTCTATCCTTCAAACCGATTACAAATTCTCTCCCTGTTGCAACTTCTGTAAGCCCACTGCCAGTCTATTCACTTCAAGCTGCTTCATAAGACTCTAAAATGGCCACCTTTGGCGTCCATAGTGGAGTGCCTCAGGATTCCAATCTTAGGCCACTGCTATTAGACACAGTATCATTATGTGTCTTAAAGCAAACCTCCGTAAATCATCAAATGGACTACAAAATTGGAATTGGTTGCCAATTATTATCGAAGTTCTCGAGTCTTTCACTCTGAAACTCCCTATCTATCCAACTGACCACATCAAGTTTTCGCTGCCCAGGCTCACATCTGCATCCCAAGAGCACTCTGCTCGTTTCTATATTAAATTTGTGTTTCCTTTTATGTGCACGCTCCTAACTTAGCATAATTTGTCGTTTCTGAAGCGCCTTTAGTCTTAGCATAACCACGCAACCGTTCCCTGTTTGTTTAGCCGACATTTGCACTGCAACCCTTGTGACATCCTCGCGCGAAGAATAAATTCACAGCCAATGCAGCAAGGGTGAAAGAATCCATTTTAATTATTAATACGGCGACGACCCCCCTGCGAAAACCGTCGCACTTGTGTCGTTTCCCCTGCAAAATACGAGCAAAGGCCAAAACAAGACTGCTAACTTTAAATGCATGAAACCCCGACTAGACAACTCACCAGACGCTGGAGAGTGGTGTGCATGTTGCAAACACCGTAACGACACCGACGAGTGCAGGGAACGACGACACGAATATTTCCACCTCCCGCAGTGGCGTAGAAGCAGAAGTGTTAATATCTTCCGGTAATTAGACGAAGTTGCTACTGCGACATGTCTCGAATGCATGCAAGGACATATACCAGCGTGTGCGCGTGTACATAGCCAGCCGCCAAGGGATTACAGCACGAACACAAGCCGAAAGTGACATCGGCAAAGAGGTCTTTGGAGCCGTTGAGATTTTGAATTTTGCGTTTTTTTTCTTTTTTGTTTGAGTTGAAAACGCGCGTTCTGCCACGAAGGGCACTTGAAGAGTGCATAAGGGCATGTAGCCAAGCCAGACGGTCGCACACATGCGAGCTGGTTTCGGTTAAATGAATACACACCGACTCTGGGGAGATGCTTGGTGTAAATGCTTTCTCACTCAATCTCCCGTGTGGCTTTGGCCTGCAGCGAGTTGCCTCCGAATTCCTCTGGACGCAGTGAGGCGGCAATCATTGCTTGTGATGTATGGTGTTGATTACATTATCTCCTTCTCATCCTTCTCAATCGTGCTTGAGGTTGACGTTGGATGCACAAATTTCGAATGTGTTTTCAAAAGTTCACCTTTTTGCGTTTTTGTCATTAGACATCGGTGTTCCAAGGGCTCGTGTATTCGACTTCTCAACTCTGCTTAAACTAATGAACTGTTCTCTAAGGAAATGGCAATCCAAAATGGCACCACTATTTGATCCCTGATCCTGCATCACTGGGACAACAATCACGTCCCGTCGAACAACTCCACACCTTTTCCTAGTGATGCCTCGAGTTTGAATTGGCGTCTTCTCAAAACAACTCGATCTACGTTTATCCAAGAGACTCCTAGAACATTGTAGAGATTTTCAGACTAAGACCGTGCCGAGAGGCTGAGTACTGTCGCGTCTTAAATGAAATCTTATACTCCCGTCTGATATTTACGTCTTTACGGATACTCATGCAGCTATTAAGGAACTGGAAGCAGTCTCCCGAAACTCAAAACTTGTATCAAACTGTCGTTTATCTTTAGAGGAGAGATGACGAAGCAACATTCCCAATTGAAACGTGTTTTTTCACGCGCATATTCCAGGCAACTGTGCAGCAGACGAGCTAGCCAGGCACGCAACCTAATCTAATCTCACCCCAGTCGAAAAACGATGGGCGACAACCATAAGCCCATTCGACTCCATCCCATGCCACACAATCCACAGGTTATCAAGCGAAAGAAATAGTTATATGTGTGCTTTCTTGGATATTGAAGAAGCATTTGAGAACACATCACACGATGCGATTATTAAAGCTCTGGATAAGAAGGAAGTAATGGTTGAACTTCTGAGCACGAGAATAGCTGAGACGCGTTCTTCAGAAGGCGATCCTTTTGCAATGAAATATCGAAAACCTCGGAAACGGCCAGACTTAGGAAGCTCCTTTCAAAAAGCCCCACGATTCTGTGTTACATCAAAGACAGTGAAGGTAACTGGACTCAGTCATCGTAAGACACATTGCGTCTTCTTATGGAAACTCATTTCCCGAGTAGCTCGCAAAGTGGACTCCCGACAGCTGTAGAGATCCCAGTTAGTGAAAATAACGTTCCGAGTAGTATTGTCAGCGAAAGCAGAATTAGATGGGCCGGGATAACCGGGAGTTGATGGAATTATTCTCATCATGCTGCAAACGACAAAAGACACCATTACTCCTATACTGGCAAAACTATTCCACAGCAGCCTGGTCTATGGTTATATTCCCTGCATGGAGAGAAGTTAAAGTAGTTTTCACACCCAAGGCCGACAAGATCAGCCACTGCACGGCGAAGGGCTACAGAACCTATAACCCTCACACCGTCTTAAAGACTTTGAAGAGCTCCTCAATATCTACATTCGCAGTAGCTTCCCGCAAAACACCATCTCTAGGGCACAGCATGCGTATATGAAGGGCAAAGGCGTAGAAACCGCACTACACGAGGTGTTTAGCGTGATTGAAAAGTCCCTGAATGTCAAGGAATACGCACTTGCTGCTTTCCTAGACATAGAGGGGGACCATCTATAATATAAAGACCACGGCAATTAAGTCCGTTCTTGAAAAGGCCTAAGGTGGGGCAATTACTCACTTCAGTAATAGTAAGTCTGCTCAGCAAGAGAATTCTTAATGCAACCCTAGGAGACTCCTCAATTAAAATTGCAGCTGCAAGAGGAACTCCTCAAGGGGGTTATATCCCCTCTTCTATGACTACTAGTAAACCAGAGCAATTGCTTACGCTGACGACGTGACGAGCCACTTGAAAACGCAATGGGAGCTCCTAACATGGGCGAAATCCTGCAGTCTATGAATCAACCCTCAAAAAACTGAGTTGGTACTATTCACCAACAAAAGGGTCATTCCACGCTTTAACCCTCCAACAATTTAAGGCGAAACCATCAAATTGGCGGATAGCGCGAAATGCCTAGGGATTTTCCTAGACTGGAAACTCAACTTAATGGAAAGAGTGAAGAAGGCAACTTACCTCAGCAACAGGATATTCGTCAAAAAGTCCCAAGACAATTCTGTGGATGTACACAGCGATTGTAAGGCCAGTCTTGATATACGGCAGCGTGGTATGGTGGAGGCCGCCCTGAAATCTACCAATCTCAGGGTGCTTACTAGAATACAGAGACTAGCATGTCTTGGATTTAAAGGTGCTATTTCCACTATGCCGACCGCGGGCCTAGAGGTACTATTAAACCGTCTCCCACTTGACCACTACACAAAAAGGAAAAGACAACGCAACGGTTGAACAGTCAAATAAGCGCGAACCGGAGGAACAGCGTATTGTCATTCCGTCTTCTTTGGGGAGGAACTGGGTGCCAATCAACAAGGTCCTCCAGTTAAGGTAGTCGTTTAGGCTTAGAGTGGACTCTAGCTAGCTGCTTACAATTGCGTACACCAAGTTGGTTGAGACCCTTCTCACCTTAAACGAGGACGTCAATTGTCGCGTTGTCCTACAGGGTCGGAGGAGACTCAGAGAGAAGTTGTACATGGCCCAACTAGCCTAGGTGAGACTCATGTCGGTGAATACCCTGTAAAAGGTCGTTCTTGAGTCTTCTCCTCCACATGCCATCATAGTAAGCAGGACAAAAGATCGCACCCAGAATCTAGGAATTCTTCATCCGCCTATGCTTCTGCGACATGGATGATAAATGTCTTGTAAAGGGTGGTTAAATTTTAAAGGCCGATGTTGAATGTGAACCACACCTAAACGTCAAGATTTTTTCTGTATTTCATTTGACATTTCTCAATTTCAGACTAACTCAATTTTAACCATGGAAAGATACACAATCGAGCAACGCGTTAAAGTTATTCAAGCTTATTATGAAAATGGGCGTTCAAATCAAAATGCATATCGTGCACTTCTTGATTTTTCGGTCAATTTAATCCTCCTAATGTGAGTAGAATCGGAAAAATTGTGCAAAAATTTGAGCAAACCGGGTCTGTGGGAGATGTGAAAACACTAGTGCATGCTCGTACAGCTCGTACTGCAGAAAATATTGCTGCTGTTCGCGATAGTGTGACTGAAGAGCCGTCCACCTCAACTCGTCGTCATGCCCAACAATTGCACCTCTCACGCTCGTCATTGATGAACATTGTGCATAAAGACTTGCATTTACACGCTTACAAGGTGCAATTGACTCAAGAACTAAAGCCTCTTGACCATTTCAAGCGTCGTCAATGGTCAGAATGGTGGCAAGAAATGGCAACAGTGGATGATCAATTTTCGAAGAAAATCATTTTTAGTGATGAGGCACATTTTCACCTCAGTGGATTCGAACGAACTTTTTATGGCCCAAATTGGAAGATATGAATGTGGACGATATGTGATTTCAACAGGACGGTGCCACTTGCCACACAGCTAACGAAACAATGGCTCTTTTGAGCGACAAATTCAATGGCCGTGTTATCTCACGTGGTGGCGATGTCAATTGGCCGCCAAGATCATGTGATTTAACACCGTTGAATATTTTTCTTTGGGGTTATTTGAAAGAAAAGGTGTACGTCGATAAGCCAGCAACAATTCAAGAGCTAAAGGATGAGATAATTCGGCACATTAACGGCATAGAACCTCAATTATGCTTCAGCGTCATCGAAAATTTGTACCATCGGATGGAGGTGTGCCGCCGAGGTCGTGGCGGCCATTTGGCCGATATTTTGTTCCACTCGTAATTGAACCATACCAATATCATCATAATAAAAAGAAATGACAATAATTTCCTGAATAATTTGTGTTTTATTCAAAATCAACATCGGCCCTTAAAATTGAACCACCCTTTATAAAGTAAGTCAGCTTGGTTCCCTAGGGATGACTCTATTGCTCTATTTCCGCCAGATCCATATTAAACGCTTCCTTCTCAAAATGCCTCATGGACGTCTCGCTGTGTTCTGCCAATCTAGTCGATGTCATCCCAACATGCTATCAGTTGAAGAGGATTCTGGAAGATCATGCCGCTAGTGTTGACCTGTAGGTTTTTGTATGATTTTCTGAAGAGCCATGCTATGTCAAATGACAATGTGCCGCCTCGTCTAAAACATTTTTGTTTGCCTTAAAGGTCTCGGAGAGTTCACTACCAGCCGCGCCAACATATATGCGATGCACCGTCCAATTCGGTTCAAAGTCTGCAACGGACTTTGGCAAGATGATGGGTTATCGTGTGAGTTCTTTGATATGGTAGTCCCGGCAAAATCATCTACAAATCATTTTAACTATTTGGTTGCGCAGACGGTATTAAAATAGTCTTGCGTTCCCAAAGTGCCGCGGTGTAAGCTTGCACGGCGATTGAAGAACAGGCGAAATGGCTATCAGTCTGCTCTCAGGCTTAATGAGGACAAGACAAGATATATAGTTTTTAAATAATGAAAGAAAACCACTTTTAACTATCTTACCAAACTTTATTTATAACTCAAGTTAACCCGAATCACAAGCTTACAATGCTGACTCCACAACTCGACTGTCTTGTAAGACTCTTAAGCTAACTTGCGAGCTAGGGTTACGATGTTTGCTTCCGATCTAAACCGACCCTTTAACTTTATCCGCTAAAGGTAATAATGTTGGAGAGAGAAATTGGTACACACGACAAGTGTGGCGAAAACTGTCCTGTGCTCAGTGGGTGCACGTCACATATTGAAGGGAATTCGTGAAATCATTTTATTATGTGACAATATGCAGTAGGGCAAAAATTGCTCCACAACATACCACCTGACAAAACGGCAGCTATTTGAGCTAGTAAAGGAAATGGTTTATTACGGTGCACAACCGGTGCTACTTCGGTTTGTCGAAACAACTGTACTCGAAGCTGCTGGCTCGAAGGATGATGCTCTTCAAAATGTTAATTTTGCCAGTCTTGCTATGTGCAGCCCAAAGCTAGACGAAAAACGAAACAGCACATCTGCTTCTAGGTGATTTCAAAAAGGAATTCTATGTCGGGTGTAGAGTCATGTCTGCAAAGAAAGTCAGTAGAGGAGGAGACAGTCGCGAAATTTATGAGCAAAAAATATTCATGTAGTCTTCAAACCTCCTGCATTGGCTCAACATGAACTGGAGCATCAACACCAAAGCTCCAGCTAAGAGAGTCCTTGGATCCGAGCTTCCTGTTTCAATAAGGTCAAGTGGGTGCAAGACATTCATGACTGGATGAAACGTGCCTGTGCCCCATCATCTATCAGTCAGGCTTAGAACCGCCATAGGTCACAGGCCTGATAAGAATGTAAATAAGTGAGGTCAGTGAAATATTTCAATCGCTTCTGACATCACGTTTACTGCAGGTTGGCGCAAATGGTTGGAGTTCTTTGCGAGCCACTAGACCAAGAAGAAACTGACTTTTTACGAAGTGGACATATTCCGTCAATGTACACAATGTACTCGATTTATTTTGGTGGCGCACCCCAGTAGACAAGTTCAAACTCACTGTACGCAAAACAACTGGCATCACATCATGGCAGCTGAAGAAGCCTAGACCCACCCCAATTATATTCCGAACATGCTTTCAGCCAACCTCCAACGCCACTATTTATGAGCCACATTTCCACACAATCCACTTGTTGCCAGCTCACGCACCCACACACCCGCTGATGTATCATGAAGTCCCTAACGACCTTCGATGATCTTCGTCTGGGCCACTAAATCTCCTCTAAGCAAAATCCAATCACTCGATAACCACTAACCACAAAAGTGGGTGTAATTTAATTTTCGATGGTTCACTTGATGTGCCCATCATCCGCAAATGGCAGAAGAATCCCATTTTACGGTAGAACAAACGGAAGCGGGAAAATCAAATCATAAATGACATTATGACGTAATCCCTGCAAACTGCAGTTCTGTGCGTAATGAAAACCACACAAGCTAGGAGGGGAGGAGGGACTCTTTTATTACACTGCACACATTCCCAACATCACTCTGTCGCCCCAAGTGCACACATGTTTGTGGGGGAGTAAAGGATACACGCACGTGCTTATCAGCCAGCTCCATTGAAACATGCTTAAGAATTCATCACGCACACAGCGCCATTCATTTGTGTGTTGCCCAGAAGATGTGAAGAAGGAAACGAAGGATGGAGCTTCTGTGAATGAACCACTTGCCTCCATCAATTCCAGTACACAGCCACACGCACCGACCCATGAGGGGCGTGCATGCATGGGCGAAGGGATCGCTTTTCACACTTCCTTGTGAATGAATGACGCGAATAATGGTTTCATTAAGGATACACTGCTGGCTAAACCAGTTTCATTTCTGAGCTCGCCCCCTCGCCTTCATCGACCCCTATCAACGCACCTCCGGATATTGTACAGCTTTACGTTCCACTCTTTCATTTTCTTACCCTTTTATCCTGGCCATCCCGATGGCCCCGGCACGGTGGTCGGGCTGGTGGGGAAATGAAGCTCATCACTCATTCGCATTGTAATTGGGATTTTTGTACGTTCCTCCTCCCACAGTAGTACGTATTGCATGCATGGATGTAAGTCCTGTAAAATAAGATAGAGCATTTTTTTGCTCATGTGTGTGTGTGTGGTCGTTGCCTTTCGACGAGACGGTGGCAGTGCAGGATATGCGGTAGTTGAAGGATTAATTATGTTATTCACGAGCATATTTAGGGTTCTGTTACATCCAACTGCGGAATCACAAAAAAAAAAAAAAAAGTAGTAAACGAGGGAGCTGGAGTTGGAGTTGGTTGTTAGTTTCTGATGACGAGGACAATGTAGGACATGCAGGGTACTTAAACGCACATGAGTTGTTGTTAAACAAGAACGCTGCATGATTGCAAACACAATGTTTGCCAGAGATTCAAGTGACTTGAAGAGCATTTAAAGAGACTCAATGAAAGTCTGCAAACGCTACCATCTCTGAGAGGGTGTTCTCTTTCAAGATAGATATGGCTTCAATATTTGAATAACTTATTATTTGGAGATGTCAGCGCTTTTAGCCAATAGTTGCACTTATTTAGAAGAACTGCATGCTTTCAATAGGTTTTAGTTTATAGTCAAAAATGCATAATCATCACTGGATCACCAAGTTAGCAGTAGTCAGACATCAAATATGCATCTAAACAAAGCCATACTCCGACGCCTTTTTTCTGTGATAAACATCGAATTGACTGATTTCTTGAAGTGGCTCTCGATCGCAAATCTAAGGTAATGTGCTTCTCTCTCAAAATATGTAATTTTCCTTTCAAAAACTTGGTCTAAATTTGCGACGAATCTGTGTTTGAATATAAAAATGTAACTTTACTGAAAAGCTCACATGCTGAAGAATCCTCATAAACTGTGTCCCAAAATGAATTTTGAATTTGCCCGCTATTTGTGCAGTAACTTCTTGGCGCTACTGCAAAAAACAAGAAAAAAAAAAAGATTGACAACTGATAGTTTAGGGTTAGTAAAAATGGGCAAAATGCGTCCACAGCGTGTCACTGTTTGCGCGAATTTTGTGCAGGAAGCATCAACCGTACATTTTTGAAAATATGGCTGGTCAAGCAGTGACTGATACTGTTGCCCGATATCGCAAAATGATACAGAAAACACGGTTCTTTCTGCCGAAATCGAATGATATTGATGTGGATAATATGTGGTTTCAACAAGACAAGACGACGCATGCCGTAGAGCCCGTGAAACAATACAATTCGATTCTTGCTTTAATTTTGAACACACGTTTATGTGGCGTAAATAAAATATATCACCTCCGGAAGTTAGCCCCACAAAACAGGCTAAACACATTTTGCCATGCGTTGCTTTTGGGATTTCCAACTGGTGCAGCCTCTTATATCAACACAGAAAATAATAATAAGAGTTGGCATCAATCAATGGTCTGGCTCTCAGACATAATAAAATGGGCGGCGCTACAGTCCGAGGTGAACTTGGCTAGACTAGATTCTACAGCACCCACTTGATTGTTCTAAGTCGAGTGTATTTCAAGTGGAGACACACCACACCATCGAGATCTGAGCCAGGCAAAACCTTCACAAAGGCATTAAGGGCGCTAATATACTGATATTTTCAGGCAGTCAAGCAGTACTAAAAGCACTCTGACCTCACATTTTCTGCTCTAAAACAGTCAAATGTTGCTATGACGCTCTACAATCCCTTGCCAGACACAACAAAGTGAAATTTGGCTGAGTCCCTGAACACAGGGGGATTGCAGGCAACGAATCCGAAGATGAGCCAGCTGCATTCATCGGTCCTGAACCGTAATGTAATATCAATTGGACAACAGCCATAACTCTGATAAACATGGTCTTGGTCTTAGGCAATCCAAACATTTAATCAGGCCTTATTCATATAAGGAAATACTCAATCTTAAAAAAGAAAACATAAGATTGCTAACAAGCTTTCTTACCGGCCTTTGTGGCCTGAACTACCAAGTTAACAATTTAAGCCTATGTCAAGACAAGGTCTGTTGGCTCTGCCTCGAAGAGGATGAAACTTCTGAGCACATTTTGTGCGAATGTCTGGCACTAATATGGTTAAGGAAACGTTTCTTATATAGGAAGATACTCACTTCAGTGGTTTTAAAAACGCTACACTACTAAAGACTTACTAGCTTTCATGACGGAAGTAGAACGGCTTTTGGGATAACTCCAACCATCTGATACAATAGATCTATAATCGTCGCGGTGTCGTTGCCTTCACGGCATGGGTTGTACAAGATGAAAAAAAAACTCGAGTGTATGGGACTAACAGTTTTATACCGAATCCGATGGGGAAGCTTGAAAAGCTTTTACTAAGCAGGAATCCTCCCATTTGAGCATTGTCAGTAATGGAGCCGTGAATTATGAAAGTTGCTAAGTTGGTGGATTGAACCTGGAGCCCCAGCCTTTTTTTTAGCTATTATCTTTTTGGTTTAAACAGCTGACGCACGTTTCGTGATTTGTTTCACTGTCAAACATCTTCAGTTTGGTCCATAATTTAACCATAAATCGTCTTACAAACGAACAACGCATGCAAATTATTGAATTTTATTGCCAAAATGCGTGCTCTGTTAAAAAAGTTCATCGTGCGCTTCTTCCATTTTATGGTCAGCTCATTTTTGGCTCAGTGGGTACGTAAATAAGCAGAATTGTCGATTTTGGAGTGAATATCAGCCAGAAGCATTGCAAGAGCTACCAATGCATCCAGAAAAAGTCACAGTTTGGTGCGGTTTATGAGCTGGTGGCATCATTGAACCGTACTTCTTCAAAGATGATGCGAATCGTAACGTAACTGTGAATGGTGAGCGCTACCGTGAGATGATATCCAACTTTTTTTTGCCCAAAATGCAAGAGTTTGACTTGCATGACATGTGGTTTCAACAAGACGGTACCACATGCCACACAGCACGCGCAACAATGGACTTATTGAGGGACGAGTTCGGTGAACATTTTAATTCACGTTCGGGACCGGTCAATTGGCCGCCTGGACCGTAAATCGTTAAAGTTCATGTCTATACAGACACGCCCGCTTCAATTGACGCATTGGAAGACAACATTGAAGCATTTATTCGTGAGATACCGGCCGAAGTGTTGGAAAGAGTATGCCGAAATTGGAATATTTGAGGCGCAGTCAAGGTCAACATTTGCATGAAGTAATCTTCAAACATTAAATTATATAGACCGTACTATCGATTCAAATAAAGATTTCATGCATTTTTCTGAATTTCATGTTTTTTTTTGAAAAACTTTCATATAGCTTTTAAAAAATCACCCTTTATATGATGTTAAATAAAATACCTCCATATACTGGTCCAACAAAGCTAATTTATATCAATTTACAATAAATGCGGATCTCTGGCCGACATTTCCAGACGTCAATCAACTGACGGCGTTGTCAGTGGTCGCCCAGATTCAATTCATGCTTATCCTATTGGCGTACATATGTCGTATGTACGCCCAACTCCAATCGCAAAATAACCATAGCGATGCCCAATTCAGCTGATCCACGCTGAATCTACATTTCTTCGATACTGGTCGCTATGGCGAATATGTATTCATCGCACCAATCTCTGTCTGATTGGTGACTTCACTTCACTGAAGCCATGATGACGGCAGATATGTAAAATGAAATTCACGTTGCGTATTTACAACTGAGCCTGAACTTGGATAATATTTTAAAACAATATTTTAAAACATTCGACAAGCGTGATGAAAAGTGAAGACTTACCGAATATTTTGACAGCTGGATGCCACTGGTGATTTTGACAGCTGCTGAAGCTTAACAATTGGAAAAACTATCATTGCTATCTGGTCAACTTTTTAATCGAACATGTGATTTTGTTGACTGAGCGTAATAAAGAGACCGAATTTGCGGCTGCTGTCAGATAGTAGTTTTTCGGAGGTGCTATGAATTAGCGAGTTGACGGTACCTATAGGGGCGTTCACACGGGAAAAGATACCGGACAGACACGGTCTGACGATTTCCAATTTATTGCGTGGATTATACGCTTATGAGGAAAGCAGCAATGACTGAAGTGTGGCGCAATATCCAGTTAGGACACGTTTCGTTAGGTAAATTTGAGCCGGTTTTTCAAGCAGAAACCTATGCGATTCAATTGGCCATGAACTAAATTGTGACGAACAGGTGGAATGGGCAAAGTATTTGTGACTGCAGCAACAGCCAAGCTGTGTTTATAAGGCCTTGCTCAACCCTGTGACCACTTCCAGGATAGTTTAAGTTTTCTCTGAATTTTATCTGCAGTCTAAATTGGCTAAAACCCAGGTCCAGGGCCACCACGGAATCACAGGAAATGAGATCGCCGATGAACTAGCTGAAAACGGATCAGAGGAAGCACTCTTAGGACTCGGACTTGCGTTCTTGGTTAGGGCTTCCATCGATGGTTGGGTCTCTTGAGAACAGAAACGGAGGTGGCATGACTCTCTATGATGTAGACATGTCAGGCGCATGCTCCCTACCGTCTGTAGGAAATTTCCGGCATTGTTGTTATCTCTTGACAGAAAAGACTGCAGATGACTTACCGGCGTACTAATGGGCCAATACACCCGCACCAAACACCTTGGCATATGCAATTACACCTTCTGCGACGCCTGTAGAGCTCACTGCAATACTCACTGTCCCACCTTTGCTTGGATCAAGTTGCGTATGGCAGTAATTCATAGACTAAACTGGTTCGGCCACGTCGAGCTCATGGACACAACTGGTACATCCTTCTTAGCCTTCAAAAATAACCTTTCGGATAGAGTAGAAGATTAAAATCTAACTTCCGCTATAAGGATAAAGACTTCGCGGACTTAAAATAGCTTGCTGTCGATGAGCAGCGTGCCAATGATAAGCATCGTGCCAAAGTGCAGTTTATGATCGAAGTGCCTTGCCGCAACCTATATAATATAATAATAAAGGGTGATTTTTTGGAAAAAAAAAACACATCAAATTCAGAAAAATGCATGAAATTTCTATTTGAATCGATAGTACGGTCCGTATAATTTAATGTTTGAAGATTATTTCATGCAAATGTTGACCTTGACTGCGCCCGTCCGACCTGAATGAAAATTAATTCAAAGAATTAAAAGATGTGAAGTTCTTTGCGGTAAAATTAAACTAAAGTTAAAAAATGATGAGAATATAATATTCTAGCGGCCATGGAGCGTATAGGAGCGTAACGGAAACCTAGAAAATAAAAAGTGAAGAATACAAAAATGAAAATTTGAAAAAATACTTTGATTTCTTTTTCTTCACCAATCTTGCCTACTATAAACGCTGCACCGAATACCTCCACCACCATTGAAATTCATATGAAAAATTAAGTCTGACGACATGTTCGCTCGTGTGAACACTAAATACATCGGTCTGTTCGACATCTATCCGACCAAGACTGTCCGGTATGTCATAATTCAGAACATTAGCAATTCATTTATCTAGAGGTCAAGCTCAACAAACGTCTAAATGCACACATTTTCTAATTTATATTTATTTATTTATTTATAAGGCATACTTTATATTTAAAATTAAAAAAATTGTTGAAAAGCGTCTATAGCCTTAGACTCGGTTGACCAATACTACCAAAGAAGCATCTTTTCACGACTGATTTTTTAGTAATTTAACTCCATTAGATATTGGCATATTTAAAAAAAAAAAAAACTCATTTTTCAATTTTCAACCCATAATTTCTTATTTAGATTCTAATTTGTGTTGTAAACCTCTAGAATCTATGATTTATCAATATTTAAAAAAAAACTACTAGGTCACAAATTATGTATTTATTTTTTTAAAAAAGTTAATTAAATTATTACTTTTATATTTTGGATGAACAATAATGTTTTATTTGTCATATGGTCGTCTTCACGTTCAATTCTCATTTGGTGCTTAACTTCTCTTGCGGCTCGGTTATTGCAACAAACTCAATCAACGCAGCTGGCCAAATTGTTTCAAATTGCTTTTACCGAGGGCGTAGCTTACCTAATATCCTGCCATACTAGGAGTTTGTTTCCCTTTCATTTAGCCAAATAGAAGTAACTGGAGAAAATCCCAATTTCCTGACACAATGCTTGCTCCTCTAAAGGCTTGGTATCCAAACGTCATCTCTTAGTGTTGCGTTTGCCATCGTATCCTCAAACTTGATTCGCAATAGTTCCAAAAACAATCACATCCTTACACAAACTACCACAATTTGCTTAGTGTCTATTGCTATGTAGGTCACGTAGAAAGAAAGAAACAAAAAAAACCCATTTGTAAATAAAGCAACAAATTGAAATGCAGTGTTGGCAAAGTGGATGAGATCACTAGGTCAATTAATACGAATCATCTTTGTAGCAATGATTTCCACTTGTGTTTTGCAGGAAGGTAAGCGCGGCTACCTAGAAGGACTTGCGTCACACTACACGAAGCATATATCAATGCCATACGAGGATATTTTGGATGCCATCGAGAAGGTCCGCTTGTCGAAATGGAAAGAACGGCACGTACGGATCGCTGGTGGCCTCACAACGACCCGACCACATCGAGGCATTGCAAATCAATCAAACCTGCCTACCAGTCACAGTCAACCGCTCTATGTGCCCGGAAAATATTTGGTAAGATTGATGGCCATCATTCTGGGCACGTCTCCTTCAATTGAACTCACTCACTCACTCATTCTCATTCTCTATCTCTACATCTCTCTGTTTATTCTCTCTATCTCTATTTCTCCCCTTTCTTATGCACACAATACTCTATCTCTCTCTCTCTCTCTTTCTCTATCTATTTCTCTCTCTCTCTCTCTCTATCTATCTATCTGTGTCGTCCTGGGAATAGCCTTCCAGTTGCCTATCGAATCGCGAAGAGAACGAGATATATAGCTTCGCTCAAAGCGATCTAGCCTCCCGCATGGGCCGTAGTGCAATTGACTCAAAATCCGCTGTCAACTTGAATGGCATGCAACATAGTTACCCCTCAAACAGGTCGAATTTCTTCTACGATTTCTCTGCAACAGGTGAGTACCCATTCATGGATGTGCACTGGTTGGTTGGGGCAGAGCACAACAAAAAAAAAAAAAAGCAAAAAACCAACAAACACAAGAATAGTAAGCAGACGCTCATTTTTTAATGTTTGTCTTCCTGTCTGTTACCTGCTGATACCACCACCACAACTGCTGCCATTACGATAACCACCACGGCACATCTCCACACACCGCCAGAGGGACGCAACAAGGCCAAGAGACGGACGGTTTTTGCTCGTTTCCTCAATGGGCTGCGACAGAACGGCGATGAGCTTAATCAGACGGAAGGAATGCAATTAAAAGTAAGTAACATTGAGAGTGCTAGTGCTATCTCCTGCCCCATATACTCGTACACCACCAGATATACTCGTTCTCGTCATAATAGGGACCGTTGCGGGAGAAGACATTTTTCTTTTCTGCCTCGCTTCTGTATCTGCCCTTGCAGCGGGGGGAGGGGGTTTTAATAAAAATTGCAAACGCTATCATTAAAATAATACCATCCACCTTTCTGCAAGTCATCAGGTTATCCTCGCCTTGCACCTACAACACGGACGCAGGCTTCCTCGTCCGGGGTGAGGGCAGCAGCATTCGTTTGTCCAATGGCTGTCAGTCGTCGTCGGCACAAATGAAAGCAACATCCTTGAAGTTGTCTCTTTAATTTAGCGTGTCTGAATTGTCAGGGGTTTTGTGCAGTTCACTTGAAAAGGATGTACTCCCGGTTGATTTTGTTGCGCTCTGAAGCGAAGGTGTTCGCCCTTTTTTTTTCCGCTCACTGGTCTGTCTTCCATTCAAGCATTCGTCGACCGTGCTGCATGGCTCCTCATATCTGTTTGGAGCTCCTTTCGTTCGTGTTGTTGTTGCCACTTTTTTTGTGATTTGAGTTTTTGAAGTGCTAACTGCTTATTACTTGGGCGTGGAGAGACCTTGTCACAAATGAGTTTTTGTTTGTTTGCCAAAAACGACGGAATGTCAAGCGCTTGGTCAATTTTGGTGGATCCGGCTTCTGTTTCATAATTTCCGTTTGCTTCGTGTAAAATGTCCTCAGGGTGAAAATTGCAATTTGTACATAATGTAGTCTGATGCGGAAATGTTCTGTTCTCGGTGTGGACAGAAGGTTTGCGTTTGTTTTTCGGCTTTTTTTGTTCGTCGTTGCTGCGAGGTGAATTTTCTTTTGATGACGACGAGAAGAATAACGTGTTCCCCACTCGATTGCGTTTTTCCGCTTTGGTTTTCTTTTCATGGGCAGACCCTTCTTTGCGGATTTTATAATTAGACTGCGACTCTCCGGTGAGGTTTCTAGGCGAAGTGCATGTGCATGTAGATTTCGTCAATTTTTATCGAGAGAAGGAGATTGTTGGCCCTAGAGCGCAGGTTGCCAGTGATGAGATGTCGATGATAGACAGAGTTGCATTGCTTTGTTTGGAGCTCGTGCATTATTCGCGTCTTTTACTGTGAGTTTCAGGGAATTCGAAGGTTTTCTTTTAGAATTATGCATGTTTTTGTTTGCTTGTTATTCGTCCCACAGTATCTAAGGGTTCCCCTTTCCTTAAGTTACTTTCTTGCACAATCTTGTATACATAGATCGCATGTATTGCTTGTATCACTTCTGACACTTCCTAAGAAAATTTACTCATTTCTTTCTTTCTTTTCGAGTAAGGTGGTAAGATGAGTTGAAGAGCAATTTACTTCTGGAGCTGGTAGCTCTAAGGTCTAAGGACATATTAGTCGATCAATTGCTACAATATGCTAACTTTAATGTTTATTCTACTGCAAACAGACAAGGATTCCCTACAGGATAATCGAGAAGCATCAACGCTCAAGACATGTATTATTTTTGTCCAGCCTTCTGTCTATTTTCTGCAGCATCCAGATGTGATCTGTAACTGGGAACTGTCATATGGGTGACACTATTATATTCCACACAATTGAACCCATGTACCAATATATTCGGATTGATACTGTTCAGCGTAGATTTATACATTTCATTAGAGGTCCCTGTACTAGTATGGAAGTATTCAAAAATGAGTTTCAACATTCTATTCGTCCATCAACTTTGAGGTGGAATATTGACAGTCCATCGCAAGTGCGTCCTGGCCAGAAATCAGCTAATTGAGATATTCAACTTTCCAGCCAAAAATACCATGACCTACCGCAAAACACGCATACTTCTTTATTTGCAAGCTATATTTTACGCATACTTACACAAGTGGTGTTCTTTGATTAGCTGTTTACACCTCCAAATCATATTTCGCCTGCAAGAGCGTCAAATGCATTTCCAACGTGTTTAACTTGCCCACGATCTGATTCCATGAGTGATGTTCGTCAGAAAAAAAAGTTTCTTTCACAAGTTGCATTTTAAAATTAAAACAAAGCTTTACGAACATCATGATATGAGTCCGAAACTAAAATGCTTCAAGTAATGACTTCTGTTGCGACACCATTAAATCGAATTAATTAGCAAAATGCAAAGTGTTTGAGTAATCGATAGATACACAATGTTAAAGTGACAATACGAAATAATTCAAGGGAATAAAGTTGTTTTCTGCAAATTTGTGTACATATATAACCAAAGAACAGACATACAGTGATGGACAAAAAAATAAATACACCTGTAACCACTTAAAGACTTGCTCTATTTCAGTTATCTCAAATATATTAATTTCATTTTTTTGCATAAGAACTGTTGCAAATAGTTAGCACAATTCTGATATATATGTAATGTATAAAGAAATGTGTTATTTTTGGGAAAATTGTACACATTTCTTGAATATTGTAGAAAAGTCGGATTTTAATGTGGACAAAAAAATAAATACACTTCAATGTTTCACTCGTAAATTTACTGGAGTTGTTGAAAATTAAAAGAAAAACAACTAGTATTATATTTGAATATTTAATACTTTATGGCATGACCTTTACTTTTCATAATTGCGCTCATTCTTTTAGGCATAGAATTAACAAGTCGCTGGCATGCCTCCAAAGGTATTGACTCCCACGCCATTCGCACGGACTGCTACAATTCTTTTTTTATTTTTGGGATTTGTACTGCCAACAACATCTTTTACTTGCTTCCACAGATTCTCTATCGGATTTAAGTCCGGCGACTGAGCAGGCCACTCCAAAAGAGCAACTCCATTATTGGTAAACCATTCTTTGGTTCCCTTGGCGGTGTGCTTCGGATCGTTATGTTGTTGGAACGTCCACACCAACGGCATATTATCCTCGGCATGTGACAACATTATGCTCTGGAGTATGTTAATATAAATTTCCTTGGTCATAATCCCTATTATAAGATGTATAGGACCAACTCCACACCAATAGAAACATGCCCATACCCAGTTGTTTGACGGTATTTTTTGTATACTTTGGATTGAATTCCGTGTTGGGTGGACGTTTCACATTATGTCTACTATCAGATCCAAACAAATGGAATTTGCACTCATCACTCCAAAGAATGTTTCGCCATTTTTTTATGACTTGATCGCCGGACCACATTTTATGCTCAGAAGCGAACATCTTTCTACGCTTAATATTTTTTTTGTTAAGCATTGGAACTTTCCTTGGTGATCTGGATGGAATATTGGACTCCACAAGCCTTCTTATGATTGTACATATATGTGTTAATTTTCTGAATTTCTATTTCATCATTATTACACTATTATGATTTGTGAATGATTATTTACAAATTTAATTCAACCACAAAATCACATTAAAACCCTTTTGCCTATTTTCTAATATTTCAGCGGAAAAATATTTGAATTCAAATGTAACGTGTCAATGACCAGCGCATTCCAATATAAAGGGTGGTTCAATTTTAAGGGCCGATGTTGATTTTGAATAAAACACAAATTATTTAGGAAATTATTGTCATTTCTTTTTATTATGATGATATTGGTATGGTTCAATTACGTGTGGAACAAAATATCGGCCAAATGGCCGCCACGACCTCGGCGGCACACCTCAACCTGATGGTCCAAATTTTCGATGACACTGAAGCATAATTGAGGTTCTATGCCGTTAATGTGCCGAATTATCTCATCCTTTAGCTCTTGAATTGTTGCTGGCTTATCGACGTACACCTTTTCTTTCAAATTACCCCAAAGAAAAATATTCAACGGTGTCAAATCACCTGATCTTGGCGGCCAATTGACATCGCCACCACGTGAGATAACACGGCCATTGAATTTGTCGCGCAAAAGAGCCATTGTTTCATTAGCTGTGTGGCAAGTGGCACCATCCTGTTGAAACCACATATCGCCCACATTCATATCTTCCAATTCGGGCCATAAAAAGTTCGTTATAATTTCACGATAGCGAACACCATTCACAGTAACTGCCTGGCCGGCCTCATTTCGGAAAAAATACGGCCCGATGATGCCGCCAGCCCATAAACCGCACCAAACAGTCACTCTTTGTGGGTGCATTGGTTTTTAGACAATCACTCTTGGATTATCATTCGCCCAAATTCGGCAATTCTGCTTATTGACGAAACCAGGTGAAAGGAGGTGAAAATGTGCCTCATCACTGAAGATGATTTTCTTCGAAAATTGATCATCCACTGTTGCCATTTCTTGCCACCATTCTGACCATTGACGACGCTTGAAATGGTCAAGAGCCTTTAGTTCTTGAGTCAATTGCACCTTGTAAGCGTGTAAATGTAAGTCTTTATGCATAATGTTCATCAACGACGAGCGTGAGAGGTGCAATTGTTGGATACGACGACGAGTTGAGGTGGACGGCTCTTCAGCCACAGCATCGCGAACAGCAGCAATATTTTCTGTAGTACGAGCTGTACGAGCATGCACTGGTGTTTTCACATCTTTTTTGCACGATTTTTCCGATTCTACTCACATTTGGACGATTAAATTGACCGAAAAAATCACGAAGTGCACGATACGCATTTTGATTTGAACGCCCATTTTCATAATAAGCCTGAATAACTTTAACGCGTTGCTCGATTTGGTATCTTTCCATGGCTCAAATTGAGTTAGTCTGAAAATGAGAAATGTCAAATGAAATGCAGAACAAACTTGACGTTTAGGTGGGGTTCACATTCAACATCGGCCCTTAATATTTAACCACCCTTTACTTCCAGGTATATGGATGTACCTTCTGAACATAATCAGTGTTTTCAGCTCCTGCTCCGTTTTGGGATGAATCGTATCGTATGGATTTGAAATAACGCTCAAATAACGAGCGCTTTTTTTAAAAAAAAGCTCTACTTCACCTCATTAGTTCGAAGGGGAAGACTTTCAGTTGTTCGAAACGCCTCTCACGTATTCACAGATGGTACAAATACAGCAAGCTGTCAAACTAATTTCAGAGGCAAGAGACAAGGAAGTTGGATATCTCTATTAGTTGATCTCTGGTCCTGGCACTAAATCCGGTCTCGCTTTTAATTTGTTTGCTCTTTCACTGCCAATTCCAAGTATTTCTGGGTACAAGACCCCAAAGTTATTGCAGCTCTAGGAAGAACCCCGTCATAAATGGCAAAAGAGAGTGAAATACTCGCAAAATTTTGCAGACCTTCTTCAGTTTTGTCGGAAGACATTAAATGTAAATCTTAAATAGTATTGCCAAAATACACAAATTTTGCTGGTAGATCTAGTAATTGTCAAATCTATCTGTAAGCAATTGCAGTCGCTAGCTTTGGTTCAAAATCTTAACTGAAGTCAAGAGAATCTATTTTATTTTAGATTTCTCTTATTTTTTTTATATTTCTAAACCATGGTGTACCGAATATAAAGTGGAATTTGTATCTCAACAGAAACTTAAAGGTGGAAACAGATAAACATTTTTCACATCAACATCAACATTTTCATATACGTTATAGTTTCTGCAACCTTTTACTGCACATTGTAGCATCTTCGTATGTAATACCAATTATAAATGAAATAAGTCCTTTCATCGTACACCAATTTGCAATTCAATTCCTGGTTTTCATTCTTAATTTTTAAATATAAGAAATTTGAATTGTGGTTTAAGCTTAAGCAATACATCTGTCCAGTGTCAAAAACGGACCCTGAGTGATGTCACAAAACAATAAAATGGCGGTTTTGACAAGCAGTCTTTCTTCTTCTAGTGGAACTACAGTCCGGGGTGGACCTGGGCCTCAGTAAACAAGCTTCTCCAGCTGGCACGATCTTTAGTCAGCTGTTTCCAATTTCGCGCACCAATTTGGTTGAGGTCCATCTCCACTTGTTGGCGCCATCGGTTTCGTGGGCGTCCTCTATTGCGTTCGAGTCGAAGACTCTTCGGGCTGGAGCAGTGTTGTCCATGCGATCTACATGGCCTAGCCATCTTAGGCGCTGGATCCGTAGACGCCTGACTAGACTCATGTTGCTGTACAGTCCGTACAATTCATGGTTGTATCTTCTTCTCCAACAACCATCAACGCAAACAGGACCAAAGATGGAACGCAGAACTTTTCTCTCGAAAAGACCAAGGATTTCTTCATCTGCTCTTGAGACTGTCCAGGCTTCTGCGCCGTAGAGCAGGCATCCCTGTCCTGCTGAGGGTCTTATATAGTGTTAGCTTGGTCCTTCGAGAGAGAGCTCTACTACTCAATTGCCTCTTGAGCCCAAAGAAACAGCGGTTGGCAAGAGTTATTCTGCGTTTAATCTCGGCACCGATGTTGTTTGTACTGTTTACCTGGGAGCCGAGGTAGACGAAGTTCTTAACTACCTCGAATTTAAAGCTGCCTACGGTGACGTTCTGGCCGAGACGTCGATGTTGTGCGTCCTTTCTCGATGACAGCATGTACTTCGTTTTGCCCTCATTCACTGTTAAACCCATTTTTGCAGCCTCCGTTTCAATACCAGCAAACACTGGCAAGCTGTTCAGCACACCTTATATTCCTTCCATCGTGTTTCTAAACAGTCCCAGCTAGTGACTTCTTTTGAGCGGAAATGATTTGGACCGCTCTCTTCATTAAATGTTCAATTGTGAAACCGAAAAATAAATTCAACTTGCAACAGGACCAACCTTACCTTTGATTCGTTTTAATTTTAGTATTCCCTTGGCAAAACAATTCCAATTAGCTCATCAAAGGAGTCTGTAGTTATTGCTTCAACGCGATAGGCAACTCTTGACCCACCCTTCAACTGCTTCTGATAAAATAAATTTTATTTTATAATTTATCATTCAACCAACCAATTTGTATTTAATGCGTTTCTTATGACTTCCGAGGCTAATTAAGACGTGCTGTTAACTTTTCTAGTAATTTCTAGATCTTCTTCAGCAACTTAGCTCCCTTATTTAGGTTAAAACTTAATTGAGTACTGCGTCTCCATTGCACTTAAATAATCAGCTGAAGTATTGTTTATCGTATAATGGGGTTTAGTTTTATGGAAAGAAATAAGAACAAAAATAATCAGCAATTTTATTTGGGATCCACTTTTAGATTGTTATTTTCACTGTGAACAGAAATAAGACAGTAATATCCAACATCTACCTCATTTGCCCCTTGATTTTATCCATCACCGTTCTTCTTATGTGACTACGTGTCTGTGAATACGTGTGAGCTGTTGTGTACAGCTGAAACCCTTCTCCAACCGGGGGAGATGATTCCACTACTCCCACATTTTTCTCAGTCGTGGACAAAGGCTATTGTTTGAAATAAAGTTGGACATTGTTCGACTCGATTTTAAATCAGCTTGGATCCTTTTTCGGAAAGCATATAAAATTCCCTCGAAAAGTGTCGGTTTTTGAACAAAACTTATTCAATTAAAGTTTTATGGGAGAGTCTCTGGGTTCAATTCTCAACATGAACAACTTTCATAATCCCCGAATCTTCCTTTCTCTAAGAGTAGATATACTGTAGACTTAGGCTTGGAAAATTGTCCTAAACTTTGCCGTTCGGAGTTTATTAGTTTATTTCGTATTGTCTGAGGCGTTTTTAACGCATGACTCAGACTCAAAACTGGTCCATTGTACTACCAGCAGCAACCTGGGTAGGTAGGTAAGTGGGATGTCAGCGAAATCGCCAGCACACTTGTGATACCTATAGTCAGACTACTCCCAGTGATCGACAGCTCCAGTGATAGTGTCGTCAATTTGATCCCAACGGCAGATTTAAAAACCGAATAAAAGCTCTAACCAAGGGCGGACCGCTCTAACCAAGGGCAGGCGCTCAACCAACTCTGCCATCCAGTACTTTGCCATTCGGAGGTGATGAACATTTGTGTCGCCCCTTCAAATCGTAGGAGAAAATTAGAAGGCACACAACAACTAATTGTCCTAGAATCCAGGGTCAGGTACAGCTATGTTATGAAATTGAAACAACCTAGTTGAAGCCGTTGAATTGTTGTATCATGTTTGTATTTCCGTGTTCGAATCAATCGAAGGTTAATATCGCTAGGAGGTACAATGTCCTAATTCTGAATGCTCAATTTAAAATACAGGACCATCCATTTGAAACATATTTGTAATTCGGATGTTGATCAGATGTTTATTTCAATATCCATCCAATGTCATTCACGGACGTTTTTGTAGGATCCGATTCTGTCAAATTAGCTTTCGATGACTTTTAGACACATGTACGGTACTGCAATAACTCGCCATTAAATCGACGCGTATTCATGTTCAGAGAGATAAAAATTTGTTAAAAAAACATCACATGATCTTGGTGGTCAGTCTCCATCTCCATCCACATCAAAACGCGAAAGGCATGTCCTTGCAATAAAGCCAAATCGGGTCGTGCTGTATGTGATGGGGCACCCTCTTGTTAAAACCATACGTCTTACCTCGTTAATTCGATTTGACTGTCAATAAATTCGGTTAATATTTGACGATAAGAACCAAACCAAATTGCACGATGTAAGTGGTCTTTCGACAGTCTCATCTGGATTTTCTTTTGGCATGAGCGACAATCATGAAATCCAAATCACTGAAAAAGATTTTTTGTGAAAGTTGCATGTTCAAGAGCTCTCTTGGCGCACTCGGTGGTCAACTGACTCTAAAACGTATCGAAATCCAATTCAAAAATGCGGTATAATTGGCACATAAGACAAGTTCAAATGATGTACTCTCTGTACTCGTTTTTTAAGAATTCCACTAAAGATAGCCATGGACCTCAATCAATGTTATAAGGGGTGGTTCAATTTTAAGGGCCGATGTTGATTTTGAATAAAACACAAATTATTTAGGAAATTATTGCCATTTCTTTTTATTATGATGATATTGGTATGGTTCAATTATGTGTGGAACAAAATATCGGTCAAATGGCCGCCACGACCTCGGCGGCACACCTCCATCCGATGGTCCAAATTTTCGTTGACGCTGAAGCATAATTGAGGTTCTATGCCGTTAATGTTCCGAATTATCTCATCCTTTAGCTCTTGAATTGTTGCTGGCTTATCGACGTACACCCTTTCCTTCAAATTACCCCAAAGAAAAATATTCAACGGTGTCAAATCACCTGATCTTGGCGGCCAATTGACATCGCCACCACGTGAGATAACACGGCCATTGAATTTGTCGCGCAAAAGAGCCATTGTTTCGTTAGCTGTGTGGCAAGTGGCACCGTCCTGTTGAAACCACATATCGTCCACATTCATATCTTCCAATTCGGGCCATAAGAAGTTCGTTATCATTTCACGATAGCGAACACCATTCACAGTAACTGCCTGGCCGGCCTCATTTTGGAAAAAATACGGCCCGATGATGCCGCCAGCCCATAAACCGCACCAAACAGTCACTCTTTGTGGGTGCATTGGTTTTTCGACAATCACTCTTGGATTATCATTCGCCCAAATGCGTTAGTCTGAAATGTCAAATGAAATGCAGAAAAAAACTTGACATTTAGGTGTGGTTCACATTCAAAATCGGCCCTTAAAATTTAACCACCCTTTACGTAGTGTCAGTTGTCAGCATAATAATACAGTGTAGGAACGCACCCCACGAGATGGCTGTCAAACCAGAAGGGTACCAGGCAGCGAGACGGTTGGCGAGTTTGGAATTCATTCTAAAGAAGTCGTTCTTCTTACACTCTTTTCTGTGTTCTTAATTTTAAATAAAAACAAAAAAAAGCAATATACTGAACGTTATTTACTTTAAAGCGGACACCGACAGTAGTTCATATTTAATAAGTCGCTACACGTAAAGTAAACCAAACAACTGGATACCTGTCTCTTTTTATACATAAATCAACAAATTTTAAAGTCATTTCTAATACTTCGTGGAAATGTCGGACACACTTTCAATCATTCCCAGATCTTTTCCTGGAGATCCCTTTTGATTGATTATGATGTCCAACACGATGGAATAAATTCACTTTAAGCTAGCTTTGGAGGGTCTTTTAGATGTTCATCTTCTGCCGAAAAGCGAGGTTTCTGATCTCCGGTCAAGGTCTCTCAACACTGATGCCTGTTCCATCCAGGGGTATTTTGCCAGCCACTGAACAGAGATGTTCAGTTGGACGCGGTTGTCAGAAATGCTAAGCGCTTTAGTTTTCGCTGTATTTATTTTGAGCCCTACTTTGTTTGCCTCAGCTTCTAGATTATGGACCATCAAGTGAAGATCCATTCATTATCCGATGCGAAAGTAGACAAACAATGTGTTTAAGGTAAGATGTCATAGTCTGTGTCTAAGAATTTTTCCCCAGTCTCGCATACGTCAGTCAGACGGATCAATGTGTCTGCTCAGCGATTGTCGTTCCATGTTGGAAATTGGCAAAACTTGCATTTATCACATCCTATCTCGGAAGTCGGTTCGGTTTAAGGTCTTTGTTTGAAAGGGGCTATCAAATTCAGACGACGTTTGGATGATCTTAAACGACAGGAGTTCTATCAGGCAAAATGTTTGTATTAATTTCATCGAAGCTACGAGGGGCGTTCAATATATTCTTGGTATCGGGGTGAAGCTGTGGTTGTATATATAAATTGACTTATTTATATGAAATTTTACATGAATGCACTAAAATAATAGTATTACTTGATAAATAAGTCAATTTATATATACAACCACAGCTTCACCCCGATACCGAGAATATATTGAACGCCCCTCGTATGTTGCCTACAAATCATTTTGACACACTGCGACAAACTTGTCTTCACAACAAGCATCACTTATATGGCCTTGGTATCAGCAACCTTGTAGTATTTCATAGACGATCCTTGAACTGTTTATGTTAAGTTTAGTCTCAGTACATGGGTAGCAGGGAAATGAATCGTGCTGCGATGAAATGCTACACAAACGTGGAGTATGTCTGGTATTTATCTATCTTTGCAGATGTCGCGGCCTCTCAATTAGTGTTTTTTGAATGCAAGCTGGTCTCACATTTCACAGTACACTTTCAATTCTTTACCCATTTGCATGTCTTGCACGATTTCCCATTCAGCCTGCTTATATTTACAACACATTACACACAAATTACAGAAAATCCAATTCTAGCTAGCCGACTAATGCAACCCTTTCACTCTATCTCTCTCTCCCCCAACAGACAACGGAGAAAATGAAGAGTGGCACAACCAAGCGGGAGCCTCATCAGAACTTCGAAGAGACAATACATCGTGTAACTATGCCCCCATTCGCCATTGTTCATATCAGGACTAATATTCTTTTTCGAAAATTTCCATCACTTTCCCCATTTCCCCCATTTGCAGCTCAAGACGCAGAAAGCCGCACGTAAGAAAGGCGACAAGGGTGGCGTTGGCATTGGAGGCTGCGGTGTCGGCAGCAGCTCTGTACCATCACACGAGCAGCGTCCCAAGGAAGTGACAATCGTTACCGAAATGCCACTAAATAATTACACAAAGCATCCATGAAGGGCTGCCAACAAAACGATAAACCACCACCAATTCTAAGTCACCACCCACCATCCACCATTCACCACCCAGCAGCCAGCAGCACTCACCAACCGATTCCCAACCAGCCAGCAGAACATCAGAACTTGAGTATCCTCACAGCAGCACTGGCTGACTGCTGTTTTGAATATTCAACACAATACCTACTTAATTCCGCATGGGAGCCATGCTGAAAGGCGACGCTTTTAACGTATCCATGGGTTTTTGTCTTTTCCAGACGTCGTCACACACACACAGACGGGATTGCATTGCGGCCCGATGTGATTAAAAGGATAACAACACAAGATTAGCAAAGCATTTCCATTTAGATGGCTATCCCGGTCCGTTCCCATCAGTATATCGGAACGTCTACCATGCAGCAGGCGGAGGACATCTCATCATTACCATCATCATTCGCCATCATTATTCCCACCCGCAATTGTGTTGTGCTCTAGGTGCGGTCCTGAATGTCCCAAACCGGGCGATAGACGATCGTTGGTTTCATGTGAAAATCAACTCAATGCTCAGACAATGAACTTAAATGGATGTGCCCACGCGTAGTTGTTCCGTTCGCGCATACTGACCAAAACCGATTTGCATTTTGGGGATTCGACTCGACTCGCAGTCCCGCCGACAAAGGACGCAAATGTTATTTTGTAATCATGGCGAAACGGTTGTGTCTCTACGCCACCCATCTCACACACCGACCACCCTGCCTCTGCGGATTCTTTGTTCGTGATTCGGGCGGCGCGGCTCTGCTTCGAATTGGCGTTGGGGTAGGCAATTTTTTTGTTCAGACCTCCTGAAAATGTCTTTAATTGTAAGTTTTATTGCGGAATAAATGGGTTCGACGGGGAGTAGTTTGCAGCGTTGACTTCGCTTCGAAGGCGAGACTTTAATTAAGATGAAAGCAATGACTTCGTGTGGAAGAAGGCGAATCGGATGTTCGCTTTTGTTGTGAAGCTGGGTTGCTGGGAACGTTTCGTTGTCTCATCAACCTTTATCTCGCTGTTAAGATAATTGCCTCTCGGTTGGATATTTTAGTTATCTCGCCATTGTTAGCTGATAACAACACACTGATGCGCATTCATCTGCGCTGGGTGGCATTCTCTGTCTTATCTAGGCCTAATCTAGTCGGTAAATGTTTTTTTTCTATTCACTTTATTGCTTTGTGGCAGCTATTTGTTGAGTGCAGCTCTTGGATGTTGTCGCAGGCTCTACAACTACAGCTGGGAAGGGATGACCTTACAACTGAGCAACAGTTTCAGTCACAAATCGAACGTGCGGCACTAATCTACCAAAAGCTCGTACAGTTGCTAGCAAACGCTGACGAAATTGAACTGATTTGTTGAACAAAGCGAGCCGGTAATGAGGCGATTGTTATTTTTGAACAACTCTTGATGACTGCCGTTTGTTTTAACGCCTTTAAAGCCTTCAAACGATGTGGCCATTAGGCTAAAGCGGCACGTGCTGTTTTCATGGAGATCATGGACGCTGCTCTGGTTAATGCTGTTTTAAGGCTTAAGGTTTTAAGGCACCAGTTCTTGTGCCTCTTTCACAGAAACGGAGGGATGTGACACCATGGTGAGATACCCCTCCCCACTAAACCTTTACGGAACCGGGGTGATGGCCACGTTGAACCCTTGAAACAACGACTTTTCCTTTGCTTATGTGAAGTGACATTTTTGTCATTTTTTTATCATAGGCTTTCATATGCAGATCATCCCCAATCAGCCAAAAAAAAACATGGATCTGGTTGATATATCAAATTCCTTGGATATGATCTTCTGCTTCCTAAGGGGATTTCTCAAAATTCGATCACGCACAGCCTTTACTACCGCACTCGTACGGACGACGCGAGAGCGACCCATTCTTAACAATTTTTCATGACTTTTCAACCGTTTCGTAAGGGTTTTCCGCGGCGACTTCCTTAGGCTTTCAGCAACCAAAGAAATCATTTAAGTCCTTACCGCCTTTTCAACTGATTCTTTGAGACATTTGGCATTTGACAAACTTAACCAAAGTCGGCTACTTAAAATCATTACTCGCCAAATACTCAGCAAACATCCCCTTACCCAATTACTGCATTTGCAACCGTTGCTAGGGACTTCATGTCGGTTTCAGTGTTTTGCAGCTATTGCGCAATTTTATTCCTACACTGTTCCATGGCCCCAGCATGAGTGCCATCAGCTTCAATAAATTAACAGTCCAATTATGTCAACTCATTAACGTCACGACTGTCAATGCCGTGAATGGATTACTTATCAATGAATAATCGTTTACTTTGCTTAATTAAAAACGTCATTCAATTGCAGGCAAACGCAAACCGAATTAGTGCTTCTTCTCTTTTCAAAAATGCATGCAATTCGCTTGACGAGTGCTTGTGGAGCTGAAGGTTCTTTCCTCAATTCAAAACCGGCTGTTTGAAATGTTAAGATAATTTGATTGAAGACGCTGGTAAATCTTGTTCTTGAACTTTTCAGTTATCGCTGAAGGTCGGTAGGTGTAGCTGTTGGGTTGCTAAATGGTGGGTGTTCTGTGACAACACAAGGGTCACTTAGGTGTGATCCATTAACCGCTGGTGGCAAACCATGCGAGGCACAGATGAAAATGGGTAAACAACTTAAATCACTTGTATCATTGAAAAAGAAAACATGGGAACACTTAGGAAATCACGGCTTTGAGACATCAGAGCTGGGCTGAAACAGAGAAGGTGCACGCTTCATTCATCTTGCTCGTCCTTACCGGGCGACCACGCTCTAGTCGCATCGACTTATAGGTTGACGATGAGTGTGGCTTTCAGTTCAATTCACCATTCTTCTCAAGTAACGAAATCTACTATTTCACTACTACACACATACCTTTTATTTCAGTGCGAAAAAAGTTGTGGCCGGTTTGAAAGCCTGATGGCAATCAGTTGAGGCTAGGACCGGACAATAAGGTGGATGCGGAAGGACCCCCTAACCACAGTTCTGAGCGATTGCTTCCTACAGACGATCCAATTGTTGACAATACAGACCCAAATTAAGAGTTTTGCCGCAAGAGATTAGCTCACAGTAGATGATTCCCTGTCAGTCCCCTCAAACACACAGCAATACCTTCTTCCTGGCCGTCAATCCTGTCATGGCCACCGTTTACGCCGACTCACCGCAATTCGACCACAATCGTGATTCACTTCTCGTCCCCAGTCATCATCCACTTCAAAAATTCGGTCGATGTTGTTGCGATCAGCAGTGATTCGCTGATGGAAATTCGGTCCATGAGGTTCCGGGTTTGTTTGCTCAAATAGTTGCTTTTATTGAGGTCGCACTGTACTTACTTAGATATCAGCAATGCAATCCAAGGCTTGTCTGAGCCTGATCAGTGGCTGCCTACCATCGTTGACGCTGCTCCCAGTTATCAAAATCAAACTGTCTTGGGTCGGCGATTTCTTTATACCAGAGATTCGATCTCCCTCTCCTTCTTGGATCAGGAGGCTGCGATTCGAAGACCCTCCTACCTGCAGCATTGGTGATTTTGCCCTCTGGAACATATTCACATTTTTGTACACCACTTGTGAATGCTCCTCTACTCGCATCCGCGCCGACAGGTCCATATATCCAAGTTGTTGTCCTGTCGTTTGCCTCTTTGTCGTGTCGAATGCGATGTGTCTCGACCACGACTCGGACTTGAGACACATTTGTCTCACTCGGTGTAACTTGGTCGTAAGCCAAGCCATGATATTTGGGACCTGGATCCCAGGGGACCATCCAGTGTCTAATAGACTGACTTTCAGTGAGATCTGTAGGCGATGCTGGTTGAGAAACTCTTACTGAAGAGGAGCTTTGGGAGCTGGAGGAGGAATCTTTATCTGCCACAAATGGCAGAGCGTCCTGAATGATGTTGCTTTTACATATTCAGTGACTTCACCTCCCAAACAATTCAATGGGGATGGTTAAGGAGTATGTTTTGGGCCAGCGGAATGTGTTGTTTGAAACATACGAGTACAGTCGCACGAATGACAAGAGTAATAAGAGCCTAACTTTTTCTCCATTGTATGGCGCTGCAGTCCGGGGTGGACCTGGTTATCAACCAACAAGCGTCTCCAACTAGCGCGATTGGCTAGCTGTCTCCAGATTTGCACGCCAAGTTGGTTGATGTCCTTCTCCACTTGGGGTTGACATTTTAAACGAGGGCGTGCACTGTTGTTTTGTCCCATAGGTCCGCAGTCGAAGACTCTTCAGGCATAGGGTTGAGTTGTCCATGCGCTCTACATAGCCCAGCCACATTAGACGTTGGATCCGTATATGCCTGGCTAGGATCATAACGCTGTATAGCCCATACAGTTCGTAGTTGAATCTTCTCCTCCAAATATGTACCGTCCACGCAAATAGCACAAAAAGACCGCAAGCTGAAGTTTTCTCTCGTACAGACCATTGTCTTGCTCATCATGACAGGAATGAGCAAGGTGTATGTTTGCGTCATCCTTCGAGGGAGGGCCCTACTACTCAATTGCCCAAAAGAAACATCAATTGGCAAGAGTTATTCTTCGTTTGATCTCGGTACTGATGGTGTTCGTACTGTTTAATGCGAAGCCGAGGTAGACGAAGTCGTTAACTACCTGGAACAGTTGGATGGCTGGTGAAAACCAAGTTAATACGCTTTATTCGGTTTCCAAATCTGGTCCAGTCACTATTTGCCGTTGGGATCAAATTAACGGCACTATCACTGGAGTTGTCGATCAGTGGTGGTAGCCTGACTATGGGTAGCACAATGTACTAACATCTAATTGTGCCGGCTATTTCGCTTGCAGGTGGATGACACATTCCATGTTTAATGAAAAACAGTATCAATCAACTATCAAATCGATATGTGCAGTGGAATCTATGCCACTCTGGAAGATAGATGTTTTTTATCATGGAACCTTAAAAAAGTGGACCTCACGATTCTAGAGTCAGCAAACTGATGGAATGGAGTTGTTTGGAACCTTCTAGATATACAGAAACAGTTCCAATTGTCAAAACGTTATTATTGCTCGAATAGTCTGACTGGAATGATCAATATCAACGCTATAAAATACATTAATATAATATACGAATACTAAGGTACAATATGATGAGTTCTGTACGGTACGTACATGTACAGCATTCAACCGTTTCATTTCAACACAAACAGACTATGGCCCTTGAACCACCTGCGAGGTAATTCAAACCCTGTGGCCTAGGAATAACAGGGTAAAAGCCAAAGAAACAATGCAGTACAACAGAACGTTACTGGCGAAGGTTGTTAACTGATTTGGCGAAGCACACTTTCGTGTTATTTACGGTAGCTCTCTCGAGATTGCCGATAAATGATCGAAGATGGACAGGTTCGGAGATGCTGAGCGATTGGCACTTCAAGTGAGTCATGTGCAGTGAAAGCATCTTTTGTGCCAAGCAAACGCTGTTGTATTTGATTCTCTAGATTACGTCTAGGTAAGAACTGGCTGGACCTTGCAGCGGGTTTCTCACAGAGACATTCAAATATTTGTATACTTCGATCGAGGGGGAAGTTCAAAAAGGCAGGGACTTGACTTGAACCGCCTCATAATTCGATTGGCACTTGTGATCTATTAGTTGGTGGCATCAGACGATGCTCTGTGGACGGATGTACCAGCGGGCCTTAGGCTAGGGGGTTAACTTTGTTTAGCTTTCTTACATCGGGTCTTAAAAAATTGCACTGGATTGAACTACGTGCAGACAACCACCCTGACAGGCGCATTTCCTTCGCATGTCGTGTAGGTAGAGTGACCAGCATAGTTAATGACAAATGCTATGCTCCACTTGTACTCATTAGGGTGCATTGAGTTGCCACTTTCCGGCTGAATATCCTGGTGCCTCGTCAACCTTACTGCAGGTCTCTGTTCTAAAAGCTGTTGTCATAATCAGATGTCTGTTTTGACCATTTTCTTATAGCCTTTTCATGGTTTTAGGATATCCTTTATGTAGACGTTAAAGTTGACCTAGAAGCCTGCTTCTAGTTTCTGCAAAGACGGGGCAAGTACAGAGATAATGATATTTTCTCCTCCTTATCAGCGCTGCAGCTTCTAAAGAAGTCACGATAGCGTGTCGCAAGTCTTCTAAACGATAAGTGAGAAAGAGCTTATGCTCATGTTTTAATCTTCTATAGGACACTGAGGCAACGAATTGTTATAGCATTTCATAGCAATTGAGGAGATATCTCACCAATCGATCGCTCGATAATTTCTTTACTTATAAGGCATGCACCCCATGGACTGTCTGAGCCTGAGCAATTGCTGGCTTCTATCGCTGACGGTCCTGGACATGCTGCTTCCAATCACCAATGCCAAGCTGTCTTGCGTCCGCTATGACTTGGTCTTTATACCGGAGTTTCTGTCTTTTTCTCCTTCTCGAACCAAGAGGCCCGGCTTCGAAGACCCTCTTTGCTGGAGCATTGGTGTTTATGAACTCGATGTGGCCGATCCAGTACAGTCGAAGGAATATTGCCTTCCGAACTACATCCACATCTCCTCCTCCGTTCATCTGCCCTACAGACGGGACTACCTCTATCCGACGTAGAAATTTTCTTTCGAAGGCACCAAGTATCAACTTTGCTGTTTTGCTTACCGTCCAGCTTTCGGCTCCATAGAGCGGGACAGGTAAAATAAGAGTTCTGTAGACCAATATTTTGGTCCTTCGAGCCCAGTTGTTTTGACAAAACGAAATAGCAGCGGCTGCCAATTGCGATCATGTTTTACGTCGACCACTATGATGTCTTCGCTCTCTTTCTTGTATTAGATTTTTCCGTTGCTTTCCAAAATATTATTAATCGAAAGTGGGACTAGGATATACTCCAATTAAATCAATTAAAAAATTAAGTCTGACCGCATTACCGCAGATGCCTTCCTTCTATCCGACGTCCTCTCGACTTAGCCTATCCCACTTATATATGGTCCCCAACGATATCGATAATTATTGGAGACTGTCAATATGCTCCTTATCTCTTCCATAAAACTACATGAAGTCACTTATATAGCTCGGAGCTAATTGAATGAGTGGTGGCCTGTGGCGTTGTGGGTATGTGCGTCGACTTCTACGCACTTGGACCTACCTGTCTAGGTTCGATTCCTGGTACGACAAGAAATACTTTTCACGGCCCACCTCTTTCGAGTCACTGACAATGCTCAAAGAGTATAACTGTCTAGAAAAAGCTTCTCAATCTTGACCGTGCGGAGTCGGCATAAAACGAGTGGAAGGGACACTCGTGAGAGAACAATACCACGCACAACACAATTGGTTGCTGAGAAGCTAGGCCCTCTACGGGCTGTACCGCCACCCATATTATTAATTGAACTAAAAGAGTGTTCATCGTAAGTAGTCGTAGGTTGTAGCCAGCTATCAAAAATTAAGTGTACTACGCTTACGATACTTATCATCAATATCGGGAGAGACATTATTGGGACCTCTTGCTTATGGTATTCACATTTACTTTTCAACAGAGGTACAGACGACTGTGACATCAACCCATAATCATCATGAAGTCGACAGTCGAGCTCACGAAATTGATTTAAATTGGATATAAAAACATTTAAAAATGATTTGATACACAAACGGAACAACTACGCCATCAACACTCCATTTAAATAAAATTTAAGCAATAAGACAAATTTATTTATAAAATGAAAAAAAAACCAGAACCAAACATATAAAAAAAAAAAAAATGATCGATAAACAATTGTATACTTATACATTTATAATTAAGAATTGTAATCAATAGAACTTGCAAATTATTTATTTACACACTGAATATATAAAGAACATGCATTTATATATATATATATATATTCGTAGTTATACAAAATAAATTTTAATATACAAAATAATATTTATATATACAAACAAGCATAACGGAAAAGAAATCTAAAAAAAAATAAGACGACCCATGAGAAACCTTAGTGTAGATCCACTGCCAATTTGTTACCTGTAGACTATAAACCTCTTAAGCGAATTTAATGAAAATTCTTATTCGAAATACGTATTTACACGTGAAAATTGTTATTTAAGAAAAAAGCGAACACGATATGAGTAAAAATTGCTTATGGTTAAGAATTTAAAATGTATTGTTTGTAAGTATCATGAAGGAAAAAATGAAGAGTTGCATAGATGTCTCCTTTTAGTTTTTGACGATAGTGCATTTCTTGAAAAATGCCTACAAAATTTATAACTAAACAAAATAATTTCAAACGTTTGCTTATAGATATAGAAACATTTTAAGAGCGTATTTCTATTTTGTATTATTTATTTATTTGGGTCACTGTAATGCTTCGCATGTAGGGCTAGGAGATGGAAAGTCATATTAATTTGGTATCTTCCGTTCGAACTCCATATCCCCTAAACAACACATAAGCAATGCACCAGGAGGTACTTTTGAGTACATTTTTGAACGGACTTTGAGTTTACGAGTTTCGAGTCTCCGTCCGTAACATGAATGACAACCATAATCAACATTCATACGACATTTTAGTCATGGTTAGGTATCAGGACTCCTAGGCCGAGGGTTCAGGGTTTAATTGCTAACAACTTTTGTAGTCCATGGTGCTCAATGAGTAACCAGACTAGAAAACTGTTCTCAAACTTGGACGTTTGGAGTCGGCTTAAAACTGTAAGTCCCTTCCGCTCATAATAGAACAATAGCACACACAACACGAGTGGTTGCTGTTGGAGCTAAGTCTTACCCCTCACGGGTTGCGCGAATATGTACCAATTGATCATAATAATCACGTCGCCCAGTTTCGTTAAGTTTCGTTCACATTTGCTTACTGCAATGGGAGCACAACCAATCGCTCTTTTGGTTTGGTTTTGGAGTTTCACTTAAGCTCCCAGAATCACTTACGGGCACTTTGAAATGTTACGATGCTTCCGGCTACAGAAGTTTACTCCAATCATTTGTAGTTTTCGCTTCGAAACCCAAGTTGTTGTCTGAGGGCTGCGTGAGACGAACAAAATACAAAACTTTTCAAGGGAACAGCTTTGTATGATTACATTTTAGAATGCAGTCACTCAGTCGTCTCACAACATTATTTCGGTGTAGATATCTCAAGTGCGTACAAATAGACACTACATTCTTCTGTTTGCTGATTACCACATCTGTTCATACACGTCCACAGCTCTGGGATATTTTCTGGAGCTCGGTTTAAGGGCCCTTTTACTCTTGGTAAAGTGGTCGAAGCGAAGACACATATTTGAACATTCTTCTACATTTTAGTTTACTGAAGAGGCTTTGATTGATTTTATTGACGATTCTGTTCAGACAGCCCTTGAAAACTAGTAGAAGCAAATGTGTGCCGAGTGTCCTCGTCATATTCTTCATGCGGAAATGCCCAAAAGTTAGTAATTTGACAAACAAATTTCCATGGACGGCTCCTACGCTTAGTTCAATTCCCGAACAAATTTCGTGATTCACAGCCCCACCTCATTCGAATCTGGAGAAGGTGGCCCATGATTTTGAAACTGCTCCAATTTCATCCGTATTGTCATATGTCTGACTGCCGTGGTGTAGTGGGTTGATGCGTCGACTCCTATTCCAAAAGTGCCAGGTTCAAGCGCCAAATTCTACCTTAACCTCTTTTGAGTCCAATGGCAATGCTCAAAGAGTATTGCTGTCTAGAAAAAATTGTAGGTCCCATTTATTCGACGCAGAACAAAGACACGCAGAACAAGCTAGGTCCACCTAGGACTGGCGCCCCACCTAATTGTCACGTCTGCCGTTCTGGTAGTTTAGACACCACGGGAGATAAATAGGCTTTCAAAGACAAAATAACTTGTCGTTTTGTAAGTAGAGAACAATCCAGCATATATAAGCGGTGCAGCATCAGCACTCTGAGAAATCTCTCCAGAACTGCAGTAATTCCTATCCAAGGTAGTCCTTGTATTTTGGCCGGGTTTAATCACGCGGTCTTTTTTATGTATTTTTGTCCGCAACAGTACGACGCGATGTTAATCAGTTGTTTTTGAAATTCTACAATTGACCAGAAAATGGTATTGGCTTCACGTCAGATATGACTTACCAGAGTTTTACCAATTTCCTGTTTTTTCGAGCTCAGCCAAATATTAGCGTCTTTTTTCATATAGTTCCTCTTTGTCGTTTCTGTATGTAGATGTCCTTGGTGAACACGGTTGGGTACCGGGCATATCAATATCCAAGGAAACGAAAAATCTGTCAGTCTTGCGAATGATCGCTCTGATCTGGGGGAATCTCTAGCAATCCCTTATGAATACACGTTCGATAGGGAAAAAACTGGAAGACAAATCATATGGTTTAGTCTAAAAAAATAGATCAAAAGCGAGGGATCTATTGCCAACGTTGCGCAAAGAAGAGATCAACATCAATGATCAGCTTAAGTCAGGCAGGGAAGGGCACATGGATAATGTCGCCTTCTAAGGCTGAAATTGGGCCTGACTTGTCAGCATAAGCGAGTAATCTGACGTATCCTCTTGAAAAATATAATCTCAAGGAAGGGCGAATCACCGGTCCGAAAAGAATACATAATTTGCCCACAAGGCGAGGTGGGTAGACGTGCCCAAGCCCCGAAGTACCACTTAGGTCCTCATAGTCCCATTGTGATGCCCAGGGGGTGGATACAAGTCCTCTTACCCCTTTCTCGTACCGTCGTTGTTACTCGCTGTTCAGCCATCCTGATGTCCTGATAAACCTAAAAATAGATTTAAGTCGCACATTGGTTAGTTCATACAGATCTTGGAAGAAGTCTTCTCCAATCGTTCTATACCTCAGCTGACAGAGACTGGGACAGGGACTCTTTTTCTTCTACTTCCTATTTTGTTTTCATCATACGTCAGATGATTATGACCAGTTAGCGCTCCAACTACCATCCTGAGCAGCTTTTTGTCGCATTCTAGGAGTTTGTCTGTTTTTGGACTGTGGTACACTGTTGAAGGTTCCACCGTTCGTTTGCTGGTTCTATGATTCTTTTCCTCTTGACATCTGCCACGGGTGGATTGCCTGGGTTGTGTCAGTGTCGGCCCTTTTCCTGGCAAGTTCATCTGCTGCCTCACTGCCAGCTATATCCCTGTGTCCTGGAACATCGAGTGCTGCGTGCTGAGAACCTTGAGCTCTTCGCTAGAGAACGCGACCAGCATTGATTTCTGTTGTCGAAATTATTTTAATGGCTTCTTGACTGTCAATAAGAACGGTGATATCAGCCGCTTTCTTGACTGCCAGGACCTTCGCTTGAAAAACACTGCCGTAATCAGGGATCCTGATAGATTCTTAGTAGATGCCCGCGCCTGTACCTTCACTCATCTTCGAGGCATCCGTATAAACGTGGATGGTGGAGTCGTTGATGGGTTCATTTTGTACTTCACTCCTCCCTTGAAGCTTTAAGCACGATGAAGAAATAGAATCTGTCCAACGTCTGCTCTGCGAATGCCCACCTTTAGGCAGTTTCAGGGAAAGCCCTTCGTTGTAGAGCTGGATGACTTAAGTGAGAGTTGCACTAAAAAACGTCACTATAGGCTCATGCATCTGGTTTGTTTTGGGGAATACGTAATGTCTCACGGTAGTAAAGCATCAGCTATTCATTTCTTGGGTTAAAGATCACTATTCTCTACTACGTCTGATTTTCGTTTTCTTTGGATGCCTGTATGTTACGGTATCCAGCATCGGCTCACCGTAATGGATCTAACGTATTGGACTAAGTGAGGCACAGCTGTAATATCGTCAGGACACCCATATAGCTACGTTTCTAAATTGGATTGATGTACAATTGGGTCTTTTTCTGTCCCTTTTCGACGGTGGCATATCTTTTTTGGGTCTTTGACGCATAGGCTGGATTACACCTCCCTCGTCTGACCAGGTGCATAAGCACGGTTAAAAAAAACTCTCATACATCTTCTCCCTCCTCTCGAACCATAATTATCTCCTGCGAATTATCATTAATAAAACTGTGGCTTTTGTTTCTTTTCTGATAACCCGCCGTAAATGGCTTTATAGTTTAGTAAACGCTGTGTTTCTCAGAGGCATTGGTATTATTTACTTTTAAAAAATGGAAAGACTCAAACAGAATTTAAATCGTAATTGAATTCTATGCAACTCTTCACCCAAAATCAATATTCAGAAAATGTATTAATTATAAATCTCATTTGTATTTTGGAACTTGTATTTACTTAAAATGAAATTAGTAGACGAATCTGTAGCTAATAAAAAATATTTATACACGAAAAATTGTTGTTTTAAGTTCAGAATGACTGAATCCTGAAATTAAAACGAGGCAAGAATATTTACATAACCAAAGAATGCGATGGCAGCTCATTGCTCTTGACTATTCTTGCTGCTATGTGTACATCCAGTAAGGGAGCCTGCCTGCTTAAATGCTTCCAATATTCATCAATCGATTGTGCATTCGAAATATTTGTTGCTCCAAATTAGTTGTGGGTCGAGTGGTGGAGTTACATGCAAACCGAGTTAAATTTGTATCCAACCGAGTTGCGGCAACTAAAACGAATCGAATAATTGAACAGGTGAAGTGAACACACAATTCGCTTTCGGTTGCTTAAGACATTGTACATACACGTGAAGATTGCCAAACCGAGTTGTAACTTGTACTGCCCGGTTCAATATCTACTAAAATGCTTGTGTCGTGGTATGAATCCAGAAAGCTTAGCATAGGAGTCGACGCAGCACCTAGTTACTCAGCCACAGTGACTACAAGAATAGCACCAATAAGACCGTGTTGTCTTGAAGGTCTGAAGGAATATGACATATGGCACTGAAGTGTCTGACAATCCAAAAAATGTCTTGGTGTAAATTGGAACCAGCGATTTCTCGTGCGTACATGATCACATGATGTACAGTGAAACAGCATGTGCGTGGATTATTGGGATGGGATTATTGGGAGTCCGTTTAATTACACATGTATTTTTTGCCAGATTTTACATTCTGTTACGTTCAAAGTATCCATGTGACACTTCCGAACTTAATTTTCTGTTTAAAAGATTGTCCGAATTTCATCACCATCAAACGCGCTCATATCCAGTACAATGCAGAGGAACGTACGTGATCACGTGCCTCTTCACGAGCATTTGGGACGTTTCATGCTATCACTTGAATTAATTTCACGAATATTTAGAACACACAAGTGATGACTTGAATTAGTTGCAGTGTGCCACATACGTTTGTGTCACACGATCACGTGTAATTAGACGTACGCTCAGAATATAAGTATCTAGTAGATCTATGGCCGATTTGTACGCTCTTTCTCAAGAATCCCCAAGTGGATAAAGAGCGTTCATAACATCAGATATCTCCAAGTGAGCAATGACTCCCTGCTGGTGAATGAAGAAGTCACGCCTACGAGCCATCATCAGACGTCCAAGGGTCCTATGCCAACCTCGATAATGTTAAACAACACATATCCTTCGACACGTTCGACCATCCCTCGGGTGAGTTAATTTTATGCACAGCAAAAAAAAAATCATAACCGCCCCCAATCCCAGTCAGGAACCTAATTTTGACTCCAAAACTCACTCACAGCACCCTGGACGACGCTTCAAATAAATCTGCAGCGTCTTCCCTTCCAATTGCACTCCTCAGCATGTTTTATGCACAAATTGAAGTTTTAATATTTCATCAGCCGCCCGACGATCACATCCGGCTGCTGGCCACGAAGGGATTTCTTCAGACATGTGCGCCTCATTTGAACAACAGTGACTCGATTATCCTGTTTACCCGTTCTGCGAGTATTTGTCTGTGCAAACGGCCCCATTGTTTAGCTTCGCTCTTATGAATACGCTGCCATTTGCCACGGCCTTGAGAGCCGCCAGAAGAAGAGCGCCCAGCCAAAGAGGACACTTATTCCACTTCGCACTCACTCGTCCGCTGGCGGGAACCGTCCACCATCGGCGCCGCCCCCCGCTTGTACCGGATACGGTTTTGCGAAAGGATTAACTAAATATTTCATGTTTCACATCGAACCAATTTTACGCTCTTCAAATCCTATTAGTCAGTCCATACGCTGGCTGGTGAATTTATTATGGGGCTATCATATCCCCCAGAGAACCCATCAATATTGAACCCCTATGGGTTATTCATAAGAATTGGGCGTGTATGAGGGCAGGATGCCGGCGCTGGCGTTACAGCGACCGGGTGTGGGTTGGCAGGGACCGATTCTTTTTTGTTGTGCGGCGCTTCCACTTCTGGAGCTTGCCCTTAGTTACGTCTGGCCGCCCCCTTTCTGCGGTCTTTGGCAGTTCTTGTGGCCGTTGTCGGAGCCCGTCATCGGGAGCTGCACTGGAGCTGATGCTGCTCCCATCGACAAGCCCGTCAGGTCAGGGAATTACACTCAACAAATAAGGGATATGTCGATATTTGTCGGCCACGAGCCCTCCGTTTCCACATGTCTGCCGATGGGGGAGTTCTGTTGCTCGGCTCCATTCATTTCAGTTCGTTTAGTGCATTTTCTTTTGCTCTCCGTTATTATTATTACAATTCACGACATACGATGTGCAGGGGCTGGGTGGACAGCCATCGACCGTACCGATAGGAGCTGACGATGAGCTAGACTGCTCCCGTCCCGAGTTCGGTCTTTTCCACACCATCTCCCGGCGGCGGCGTTCTCAGCAGTTTTGTCCAACCGACGGATGCGGATGACCCCATAGTGCTGTTGACGACGACGTCGGATTTCGTTCGAAAGCTCGACGTACCCGCCACACATGCACCTCCACACATGTAGTTCGTAATGAATTTTTCAGTGGATAATGGTGTAGGTGTAGTTTGGAGGAGCCCGAGGCAGCTAAGGACAACAGCCCACCTCAGACTCGGGCAATAAATCGGAAGTTAGAACAAACAATCTACTAATGGCGATAATAGACGAAGTGACGTGGCGTGGGTGGGGTTGGGGGGGGGGGGGGGGGCTGCATCGATTTTCGAATGCTCGTGTATGCAAAGTGAAGGAGAACGAAAGATGAATGCCACATCTCCTCACGGCTCGGATGTGGTGGATCTAGTGGAGCCATCCATGGGAGACCGGCGAATTTGAGTTTCAATAAAAAATGAGTTTCGTTCATTTGCTTAACAGATGGCTTAATTTATGTTTAATGAAGTGAAGACCTCCATCCGTTGTTCGTCGAGGTTGGGGTTTTTTCGGGGGCGTATTTGGTGGCGAGTGCAAATATTTGAAGGAAGTACAACAAATCCCCGGAGGACCTCCGTCACGGCGTGAGGAGTTTGCAGTCTCAAGGGCGTAAATGAGTGAATTCAAAAGGGCTTTCGAGTTGGTTCATCGGACAGAGACGGTGGTGCGGAGTGAAGTGGGTGCATGTGGATGGTTTTGGAGACAAAAAAAACGTAGGTTGGCTGCTTGTTACTTGGATTTTTTTGGTGAATTTATTTGCAGTCTTATAGATTTTATGGCTTTTAGGAAGGAAATGAAGGCCCTACTGTACGACGTGGAGCGTTGTGCCCTCATGACCACAATAAACCCAAAACTAAAACCATTTTTCTGGCAAACCACTGCGATGTGTCACAAGTTACAACTGTTTCACAAGAGCAAGTTAAGTAAAAAATTGTGAGATTTTCGTATTCTGGGCCAAACCTCTCATCTTGTGAGCATCACAGTAACATGGTAACTATTCTTGGGTGTTTTTCTGTGAGGTTCGTGCCAGATTACGAAACAGCTGAAACCTCACAAGAGAGTCTTCACAATTCTCGCATCACAGACATTTGTGAGTTGTGACTACATAACAACCAGAATACGGGTGCAACCTTTACGAATCAAGTATATTTTAGATACCTTCTGTAAAACTCCTTGTTAGCTACTCTTGGAGGACGTGGATAAGGTGGCGCACGCAGGAGAAGAAGGACGCTAGTTGGAGAGGCTTGTTGGTTGAGTCCCAGGTCGATCCCGCACTGCAGCGCCAAATAAAGGGGAAGACATCTTCGCCGATGAAAAATCGTAAGTAGACTAGATAGATAGATATTTTATTTATTCTTTCATAGTACAATATTTTCTTTAGCAATATACGAGTATGTATGTGGATTTGTCACAAAGACTTGGTTTATAGAAACCTTACAACTGAGAATACATTTTTGTAGGCAAGTGTTTGTGGTTCGGTTTGTAGGCAAGTGTTTCTGGTTCGGTAAAGCTTAATGTACGTCAAGTAGGCTATATACACGATCTTTTGGGAGAATACGTGCTGCCCATTTTTGTAATACGCTTATACGCCGTTCTACCCAACCGAATGACATGATGCTTACACCATTGGAAAGGTAATATCGCGTAGATGCAAACAAACGATTGGTTAAAACCTTGCTACACTCATGTACAAAACTAGGTTATTTTATGAAAACAAGGAGCTTTTCAATCACTATCAATCCCTTTTTTCATATAGATAAGTTTCTCATGCTCTTCATAAATAAAATTCCCCCCGAACTATTACCCTAATTGCGAAACCCGACTTTGTGAACAACTTTCAGTCTGACATCGAAGACACAATTCATAGTTCAAATAAGAAACATGTTTCGAATGTAACTTCGAATTCTTTGCTGGGAAACAAATGCCGATGGAAATTGACGAAAAGTTCGGGGAAACAAGAAATTCCCTCGGAATTCGTAATTAGCATGATAATCGTCGAATTTCGATGACGGTCGAGCCTAGTTTATTTAAATGCTTAAAGAAACACGGTGGATGCTGTGGAAATCGAGTTGACACTTTCATGCGTCAACATAGCGATGCTCAGTGATTTTACCTTTCCCTACTCATCGATTCTGCTTATTTTACCTCCAAGTGGTAGACATCGGGTAGTGCTTGTAAAGGGTGGTTACATTTTAAGGGCCGATGTTGATTTTGAATAAAACACAAATTGTTTAGGAAATTACTGTCATTTTTTTTTATTATGATGATATTGGGATGGTTCAATTATGTGTGGAACAAAATATCGGCCAAATGGCCGCCACGACCTCGGCGGCACACCTACATCCGATGGTCCAAATTTTCGATGACGCTGAAGCATAATTGAGGTTATATGCCGTTAATGTGCCAAATTATCTCATCCTTTAGCTCCTGAATTATTGCTGGCTTATCGACGTACACCTTTTCTTTCAAATAACCCCAAAGAAAAATATTCAACGGTGTTAAATCACATGATCTTGGCGGCCAATTTACATCGCCACCACGTGAGATAACACGGCCATTGAATTTGTCGCGCAAAAGAGCCATTGTTTCGTTAGCTGTGTGGCAAGTGGCACCGTCCTGTTGAAACCACATATCGTCCACATTCATATCTTCCAATTCGGGCCATAAACAGTTCGTTATCATTTCACGATAGCGAACACCATTCACAGTAACTGCCTGGCCGGCCTCATTTTGGAAAAAATACGGGCCGATGATGCCGCCGGCCCATAAACCGCACCAAATAGTCACTCTTTGTGGATGCATTGGTTTTTCGACAATCACTCTTGGATTATCATTATCATTCACCCAAATGCGGCAATTCTGCTTATTGACGAATCCACTGAGGTGAAAATGTGCCTCATCACAGAAGATGATTTTCTTCGAAAATTGATCATCCACTGTTGTCATTTCTTGCCACCATTCTGACCATTGACGACGCTTGAAATGGTCAAGAGGCTTTAGTTCTTGAGTCAATTGCACCTTGTAAGCGTGTAAATGCAAGTCTTTTTTGCATAATGTTCATCAACGACGAGCGTGAGAGGTGCAATTGTTGAGCACGACGACGAGTAGAGGTGGACGGCTCTTCAGCCACAGTATCGCGAACAGCAGCAATATTTTCTGTAGTACGAGCTGTACGAGCATGCACTGGTGTCTTCACATCTCCTATAGACAAGGTTTGCTCAAATTTTTGCACGATTTTTCCGATTCTGCGCACATTTGGACGATTAAATTGACCGAAAAAATCACGAAGTGCGCGATATGCATTTTGATTTGAACGCCCATTTTCACAATAAGCTTGAATAACTTTAACGCGTTGCTCGATTGTGTATCTTTCCATGGTTCAAATTGAATTAGTCTGAAATTGAGAAATGTCAAATGAAATGCAAAAAAAAGATTGACGTTTAGGAGTGGTTCACATTCAACATCGGCCCTTCAAATTTAACCACCCTTTACTATGGTCATTGCCAGATGCAACATAATTAGCGGATGTGGATTCGCTGTTGGAGGCAGGCCTAGGCAAGAAGTCATATTGTTCGGGTTTGTGAATGAGCGCCTCACGATAATTCATATCAAGGCTAAATTCGCCAACATAAGCTTTATATACGCATATGCCCCCACAGAAGAGAAAGACGACTGCTCCAAAGAGAGTTTGTACGAGCTTTTTGGATAAAGTATACGAGGAGTGACAGTAAAATTATCCTAGTCAATTTGAACGCAAAGCTATGAAAAGGGAGCGTCTTTGGTAGGACGGTTGGGAAGTACAACCTACACCTCCGATAACGGACTTAGGCTGATCACCTTTGCTGTTGGGCGAATCCGCTTGCTGGTTGAGGCTCTTGAGATAAGACTCAAAGAAACACACTCTGCAAAGGTTTGTTCTGCGTTTGATCGCGGTACAGATGACAATATCATCAGTTTTGATCACGTAGCCGACGGAGAGAAAGTCTCGCAATAGTAGTCTACAGGGACCTTCTGTTCAAGGCGTCGATAAGGTTAGTCTTTTTTTCGAAAACACTATACATTTCCATTCATACGCCACCAGACCGGATGAGCCAGCGTCAATCACAACCTCATGCTAGTAGCCAGGTCAATAAGTCAATAAACATTTTAAACACATTTCCCGCAAATTTGCCTGGTTTTGTTTTGTAATAGTTTTTTACAATTTGTTGATAATCCTTCATTTTTCCTCACACGCTCATCGTGTTTAGGCGGTGATGAGACCAGTTTGGGGCAAGCAATTGGCCAATTTCTTAGTTTTTGTTTGAAATTAAGAGAAAAGTCCACATTTTCAGGGCCGATCCGATTGTGGATTAACTTCCAACCCTTATAGGTATGTCATCATCATCATGCTTTGACCCGCATTTACTCGTAGGTATCTCGCGGCCACAGTGCGATAGTCCGCCATCGACTCCAACGCATCATGAGTAATGTCCAAGCGGAATCCGACGAGTTCTTGGCCTTGGTTCAACCACCTCGCCCAGGGCCTGTCAAGCGGTCGCCTACGTGATGGAGTCGCCTTCAAAGCACGCCAGAGAAGTCATTTATGTCACGTGACCAAACCATCGAAGCATAGCCCTTGCCGTTGAGTTCCTCGCTCACTGTCGTGATTATCACCATCACGGCCAGTTAATCCTACAACAGCGCGAATAAATCTCATATCGGCCGCTGTTATACGCGATATTATTCTTCCGGTCATTACTGGGCTAGTTATATGAGACTGGCTTGTTTACCAGTCTTTGCTCCGTCTGATTGCCACGTCTTTACATCGAGGGACCACACACTTGCTGAGTGGTGCTAAAATTCTCAAGAAATTGTGTGAAATTTTGTTGGATTTCTGATTTGCCTCTAAGAAGCACGGTTTGCGTTGAATCCACAATTTGGCAGAGATTTGTGAAATTTGTGTATGTGTTCAGTACTGTCAATGAAATATTTATTGTTGTTTTCATTCCATTTGCGAGGACTTTTCTGTTCAAACATTTCGGTTTCAAATTTACAGACCAGGTTGAGTTTGGTAGTTTTTTCTTGTTCACAGTACATAGAATTCCTAGTCGAAATCCTCACTGTTGTCGACTAGATCCCATTTAATCAATGCACCATCATATTGAGCCCTTTTCCATCACGTAAATCGACAGGATCCAGAACAGTCGGCCGAAGCGATACAATACCAGATGTCGACGCTGAACCGCGTCCTGGGAAAAAACCAACGTCTTCCAAGTTGAGTCCTGCGTCATTCGGTCATTGACTTCAAAGCTGCCACACAGCCTTGCAAGATGCTGTCCGAAATGAGAAGTGAAAGAAAATTAACTCGCGATGTGTCGAGATTTGAAAATGTGACCGCCATCGCCATGGCAATTAAGCCACCGAACTGTTACAAAAAAAAAGTTCTCCGTCAAGTTGTTCCGTAAATTGAATACAGTGAATCAGGCATGAACCCACCCGACTTCGTATTGAGTGCAAGGTATCAGGAATGCACAAATAATTGGTCTCTTTCAAGGAACCATACACACAGCCATCTCAGTGTTCTGCACAAATCTAAGCACAATCTGGTCATCTCCTCGCCTTTAATCTCATTACAGAGACTCTCTCTCTCTCTCTCTGCCGAAAGAGTATCCACACGAACTTCACACAAACATCACGCACTTCCTCCTCTTCACTCCGTGTTCCAAATCAATCAACACAATCTCATTCTGTTTAATTTCTTCCATTCAGTGTGAAAAATTCGTCGAAAAATCGCACTTTCAACGAAGAAACTCCAATTAAACTCAATGAACTTCTCCGCATCTGTCCATCCACTGCGCCAGCACACATTAGGACACCCATAGACACCGCCTTCACGGAAACTTTCTTCAATTAATTCAATTGCTCTCCATCCAAAAGAATCTTCAATTAAAGGCAGGAACGCATTTCGAATTCCCCGAGAGTGTAGCAGAAACGTCCGTGCTCACAAAGCATACTCTCTCGCTGCACGATGGTGTCCACCCACAGAAATGTGAATTGTGAACCATGGGCTTGGCACACTTTAAGGAATACAAATGCGTCCATCCGACTGTGCTATCTGCGAAATCTCAACTGCTTCCGTATTTAGGTTCCCTTTGTTCCGTCAGAATGCAACTGTGTATGTGTGCAAGTGCAGCACAGTTACAAGTGTGTACTGCCGCTGGCGTTGGTACTGCTGCTGGTGCCCCATACTCCGGGGGAGCAATAGAGGCGGAAGACAGCGAAAAGGACCTGGGAAATCATTTGCCATTAATTCTAATTAGCTGCAGCACAGCTGGCAGCCCAGCACTGTGCGGGAGAGTTTGCGACTTAAAGGATTTGGCTAATGTTCCAAGAGGACCATAATTTTCCAGAGTTTTTAGAAGGCCATCGGACAGAAAAAAATGAAAACATTAAATATACGAGTAGAGCAGTGTGTACCCGCCACCGCTTGCATCGTGACGTCTGTGAGCGCTTGGTGCATTTATTTTAAAGACCGTCTCTGTTCTTGGCCCCAATTGCATTGTGTAACGAACTCGGAGTGAAACTCTCGCCGGCCTTGGAGCAACTATTGCGGTAACACTACTTGTGGGAGAGCGCTCAGTTTGGGATTTTCTGAAACCACCTCAGCACCGGGAATGTGGTTCTGTAAGAGGTGAAGTCAGGGAAATGTGGTTCTCACCGTTTGATGTCTCATCACAGTCTGAAAAGTCGTAAGGTATTTGCCAGAAGAGGTTTGATTGTGGGTTCCTGCATCATCGACCATTAGTGAAACTTAGCTTGTACTCGAAATTACCGTCCCGGAAAGAAATAAGGTAATACCGACCCTGCATAGCTCACCGGGAGCTTCATTAGCACGTGCAAGTAACTTTCGCCACATCCAAACTACAAAGTTATAAATCCCACCAAACACAGGTAGACGGAAGAGACGATGTGCAATGATACAAGCGAAACATCATAATGCAGGACTGACCGAAGTGTGCCGTCAAAAAACGCTCCTATGGCTATATCCAGCTGACACTGCACTTCTAATGGGGCCTGCAGCTTTTCTGCATCGTCTGGAAGATTTTCAGACACTTATGTACGGGGTCTCAGTTTGGTGGACAGCACTAACCATAGCTGTCAACTGAAATGCACCTCAACTGGGTGCAAACACTGGACTGCATGTGTGTCAGCGGAACACTGAGAAGCACTCCGTCCGATGCACTTAACATACTCCTCCACCTTTCTGCACTGGAACTATTCGGTAGCACCCTGAGACTGAAAACATTGCGACTGTGGTTCGAACTCACGATCGGATTGCCTGTCTGACAATCAGACGCTGGATAATCCCCTGCGTATCCACATAGACGGTTCGATGGGGACTTGAGGCTCCCTGACCACTGTAGCGTTTTTCATGCAGAAACTGCAGACTCTGTCCTGGCTCAAGAACAATGCTGATATCACCATCTGTTGGGACAGTCAGGTCGCAATCAAATCCCTGGACAATCTCATGTTCAACTCAATGACATCCCTTAATTGCAGGCGGTCTCATACATCTCACGTATGTATCAGAACACTGTGACATACCGGGAAACTGCAAACCCGATAAACTCAGTCTTTGAAAAATACGGCCCAATGATTCCGTCGGACCATAAGCATCTTTACGCATTATGCACACATGTGTGTCTTAATTTCAAAATCGACTATTGACCAAATTTCCACACTGAGGCAAATCCTGGAGAAGGCCAGCAAGTTTCCAGTTAAAGCCGGATACGACAGCGTTAATCGCAATGAGCTATTTGATGCGATGGCCGAATTCGGGATCCCGGGAATACTGATCTCGCTGTGTCGCACCACGTATGTAAAGGGTGGTTAAATTTTAAGGGCCGATGTTGATTTTGAATAAAACACAAATTAATTAGGAAATAATTGTCATTTCTTTTTATTATAATAATATTGGTATGGTTCAATTATGTATGGAACAAAATATCGGCCATATGGCCGCCGCTACATCTGCGGCACACCTCCATCCGATGGTTCAAATTTTAGATGACACTGAAGCATAATTGAGGTTGTATGCCGTTAATGTGCCGAATTATCTCATCCTTTAGCTCTTGAATTGTTGCTGGCTTATCGACGTACACCTTTTCTTTCAAATAACCCCAAAGAAAAATATTCAACGGTGTTAAATCACATGATCTTGGCGGCCAATTGACATCGCCACCACGTGAGATAACACGGCCATTGAATTTGTAGCGCAAAAGAGCCATTGTTTCGTTAGCTGTGTGGCAAGTGGCACTGTCCTCTTGAAACCACATATTGCCCACATTCATATCTTCCAATTCGGGCCATAAAAAGTTCGTTATCATTTCACGATAGCGAACACCATTCACAGTAACTGCCTGGCCGGCCTCATTTTGGAAAAAATACGGCCCGGTGATGACGCCAGCCCATAAACCGCACCAAATAGTCACTCTTTGTGGATGCATTGGTTTTTCGACAAACACTCTTGGATTATCATTATCATTCACCCAAATGCGGCAATTCTGCTTATTGACGAATCCACTGAGGTGAAAATGTGCCTCATCACTGAAGATGATTTTCTTCGAAAATTGATCATCCACTGTTGTCATTTCTTGCCACCATTCTGACCATTGACGACGCTTGAAATGGTCAAGAGGCTTTAGTTCTTGAGTCAATTGCACCTTGTAAGCGTGTAAATGCAAGTCTTTTTTGCATAATGTTCATCAACGACGAGCGTGAGAGGTGCAATTGTTGGGCACGACGACGAGTAGAGGTGGACGGCTCTTCAGCCACACTATCGCGAACAGCAGCAATATTTTCTGCAGTACAAGCTGTACGAGCATGCACTGGTGTTTTCACATCTCCTACAGACAACGTTTGCTCAAATTTTTGCACGATTTTTCCGATTGTACGCACATTTGGACGATTAATTTGACCGAAAAAATCACGAAGTGCACGATATGCATTTTGGTTTGAACGCGTTGCTCGATTGTGTATCCTTCCATGGTTCAAATTGAGTTAGTCTGACGTTTAGGTGTGGTTCACATTCAACATCGGCCCTTCAACTTTAACCGCCCTTTACAAGAACGCTCCGAGAAGGAGAGGAAGACCAAACCTCAGGTATAAAGACCAAGCAATCGCGGATGCAAGACAATTTGGCCTTGACGAATGGAAATAGCGTGCCCAGGACCGTCAGCGATGGAAGGCTGCTATTGCCTGAGAAGTAAGTAAGTGAGTAATGTTTGAATATGATTTTGTGTAATCTGTTTGTCAAATTCTCACATACCGCAGTACATCATTATTGCTGTATTTCGGCAATAACTCGCCGAATGTTGGCTTTCAAGGCGAAGTGTTCTGACGTTGACGGTGTGCGAAGGCTTAATAAGGGTCAATGACTTAGGTGAATGCATTCTCCATGAAAAACACGAAGCTAAGATGCAACCATCCCGGAATGAGGAATCCCTCCAACGGAATACCTGGCCATCTTCTGAACTAATCTCTGCCATAGATGTGTAATGACGATTTCTCCACAGGCTGACTTCCCTTTCTCTGCTATTCGTGCCACTCATTATGAAATCAAGCTTCTCCAAATAAAAATGAGACCGGTTCTCCCTCACCGGTGGGAAGATCTTCCAAAAATACTTCAGCTCCTGAAATGCTGGCAGTTAGAGTGGCATACATTGCATCCGCAACAGCCGCGTGGAAGGCATGCAAAGATTCCCCTCCCGCACGGATTCCACAACGTCAGCCCGGAGTGGTCACCTCTTCAATCGCCATAGGAACTCTCCACAGAAGATTCTGGGATGCCTAAGGACACTCCCTTGCAATTTTGACTAGCGACTTTTTTCTCTGGCAAACCATAAAATACCGCCACAAATGAGTGTGCCTTGATATTGAAATATTGTGTTATTGATCATTCAGTGAAAGAATTGGAAAAATAAAATTTAATCGTACCCCGAGATACCAGCGATTAAGAGTTCACCACACGCACTTCGATTCCATTCATAGGTGCTACGACGCAACCTCATTTCCACCCGAAATCCGCGAGGAACCTTAGACGCTCTTGTTGAGCTAAGAGCTTATAACTATTGTGGAGTAAAATTCATAAACCAAATGCAAATAAATTCACTTGAGCTAGTGAACTGGTTAACACGATCTCTTATCGCCGTTTTGTTTCGCTAAACACATCTTCCTGACTATCGTGTCAAGGCCGCTGTAGTTTTATGTGCCTGCCGTAAATTATTTTCGCATGGAAATTAATTCATACACAAATTAACTTTACGGCATCGTAAAAGTGAAAGCGTCATGAACTCAGATCTGTGTCACCAGTTGCTTCTGTCGCCTGAACCCCCGTGATGCGTGAGCACTCCAAAGAAGTGATGCCGGCAAAGTGAATCTTCAGGAAATGCTAAAGAACAAACAAACGCATCGTCATCTCCTCGAAACTCTGCCGCACATTTTTCAAGAAAGCACGTCATTCAGATCGGAGGATCATGATTGATTCAAACTTACCGCACTCCAAGCAGCGACGGGGCTCTTTTGCGCGAAACAAATTCCATCCAGCCCCCCCCTCCGACCCCACCACGATACATAAAAGTCTCTTTAGCGGATTAACTTTTCAAAACCCTCGCAGATAGCATAATCTGTTTACTCGGTGATTTATGTTCACAAGTAAATCAATTTCGTCGTTTGATATCACACCCGACCATATCCGCCCGCCCCAGTCCCGCACTCACTCGAACAACACCACACATCAGTCGATTACATCGGCCGGGTGAAGGAGGGGTGAAGGAGGGATGGAGGGGGAGGAGGGCCAACAGACAACCGACAACAGACAACAGCCCCACCAGAGCATCCCCAAAAAGTGATCCATACATCAGCTCACAACCTGTGAAGTTATCAATTTAATTTTTCAGTTATTTATTATGATTTATTCGCTGCAGGATTTCCACCGGCCTTTTCCGACCCTTCGCGCCGTGCCGTGATGTGTGCTGATATATCAGTCGCCAGTGTGTGTGTGTGTGTGGAGGATGACGGGGCCCAAATGGCCGACGCGCAAATATGAAGAATGATGTGCGATACCCCCTTAGCCGAACTGCATAAAATAAATCACAGACATATTTAGGAACTTTTCGGCGCTCTGCCGTGCAAGGATTCGTGGGGATTTCGCCTGTTTTTTTTTTTTTTTTTGTTGTACTTTGTTGGGTCGTCTTTCAGTTCTCGCCGGATTGTTTGGGAAAGTTTTCGGCGCGCTAAAGCGGTGATAACGCCAAGACCCTGGTTCAATGGATGATTCCACATCATAATCGATCATTTCGTTGTGTTTAGCAACTTCGCACGAGGGATAACCGAGGAACTGTGCAAGCCGTCCTGGGAAAAGTCTTATAAATGAGGGCGCTCGGGTGCGAGATGTTTATTAAATTGAAAGCCCCGTAGTCGTCGGGTGGGAGGGTCGTCGTAAAACCACCAAGCCACTGGAGGACCTTCATCCATATTGAACACTTTCATCTTGATTAAACTAAAGCCGAGGGTAGCGGTCGTAAAAATACCGCAATAACAAGTAGAATGTGGTCGTTAAGGCGGGCAACAGTTAATACTCGTGCACTGGCTTCCCCCCCGGCTTCACTTCGTTCCAACTTCGCGACGGATGACAATATCCTTTTCATTAAGGAAATTAAAGTGATTACCAGAAGGCGGATCCTTGTACACATAAAAGTCACTTTGTAACGACCAACTGGCTCTTGAGGTCATCAAATCCCCGCCAACCACAAGTTGTGCCTTTACGTGAAGAAGATGTCCTCTAATTATCCTTTCGATTATGCATCAATCGGGAGTTCAGTGATTTCAATGGGAAGTGCCGAAAGCCGGAGGCGGAGAGCTAGACGAGAGGTGGCAGCACTTTGTTTTTCCTCTCTCGCTTCGCTCGAGACAAATTGTCTTCCTCTCGAGGAGATCCGGATCCCCCTCCCCGCCGGTTGTTGTCATTTTTGTTTGCATGTGCGTGCCGGTCTCGGGATGGAAGCAAAAGTGTAAATATTCCTCATTAAGCAGGCAAGCAGCGACGCTTCGAGGGTTTTTCAATTAAGTTACTGGCTTTGAGCGCGAGATCAAAGGGCTGCGACAATGTTCCCTGGGCAACTCTTCTCTCTTCACTGACTGCGAGTGAGCGAGCGACAAGTGCCTACGCTACAGCGCCAAGGAGGAGCTCCTCCACTTGGCGTTGCGTCTGTGGAGTCGGAATGGATTTCCTTGGAGAATTCCAGCCCGCGCTGTCTAGACGAGATGAGTGGGGGGACTCGCCGGCTTGGAACGGGTGTCACTGATGGCTTAAGTTTGACTCGAAGTAATGACGTTAAGCTACATCCAAACTTGTGTTGCGTTTGAGGAGGGTTCTGGCATCGGGATGAGCAACATAATTATCGACAGACGATGTAGACGGGGGTGCAGTGGGCGAGGTCGGTGGCGGAGTTGCCGATGAAAATTGACTGCTTAAAATTCAGATGAACGCCATGAGCCAAGTGCTGGTAATCGCGTTGAAGGACGTTTTTACTTTTTTTTGTTGCTTCTTGGTTGGGGTTGGTTAACTAGATTTTTATGTGTTAAAGCCCAGACCAAGGACATCATCAAGCACTGTTTTCCAATGCTGAACATGGGCGCATGTTGGGTTGGTTTCAAGACCGTCATCAAAGAGTGTCGCGACATAAGTACGAATTTTTAATGAACTACTTGCAAACAGGCCTAAAATTTTGGCTGACTATCGACGGCGATGTGGTCAGAGCTAGATGCAGTCAACTTAGCCCTATCGGGGCTGAATTCAAACAAAGACAGCAAATCACCTGGCAATGCATGTATGGGCTCATATTAAAAAAATAACGCTCGGGAAAGGCCCACTCGACGAAGGAGAAGTCGCCTTAATATCGCACCGAAGGTCTTCTCTACCGTTTTATCTGGCGTTTATCAACGGTTGTCGTGGCTTCAGCTCGGGGAAGTTTACAACATCATAGTGTGCACATGGTCGAGCTGTACACCTCCATGTCTAGCTTAGACATTCCTGACACATTCGTTAGGTTGTGCAGGAAGCCTATAAAGAAAGATAATTCAATAATAGACGCAGGATTGTCCATTCATGTGCTAGCCTAGGTGGATGCCATTGTGATTGGACAAATGCAGACCATGCCGCTCATGAGGTCTCTATTGAGACGGAAGGTGAAAGCTGAAATGGTCTTGGTGGTGAACAAGGTATGTACAGTGAACTCCCTCATAAGCGAACACTGATGGTACCAAGAAATTTGTCCGCGTATGAGAAATGTTCGTTTATAAGGGGTGTCCGTTAGGAGAGAGTACACTCTATATGCTGTCGTACAAGATGGATGCCTTGGACAAAGCAAGACTCTGGGCAACTATAACTTCGAAGTAGTCTTGAACTTCGTCTACCTCAGCTTCGAGGTGAGTGGTAAAAACACGACGGTTTTCATCCGATATCAATCACTGCTATTGAAATGCAATTCAACTCGGATTAAGAAGTTCTTGGTATATCTAAGAGAAAAGTTCTGCATGCGATCCTTTGCCCAGTTTGCGCCGAGGACATCTGGAGGGGATGATGTAAGCACGGGCTTTACAGCAACACGAGCCTAGATGGCTGGGCCATGTACTAAGTCCGGACAACACTCTTCGCGCCCGAACGACAACACAGTAAAAAAGCGCCCGCATCGCTGGTGGTACACACTGAAGCCAGAGCTGGCTGTTGGTCGAGGACCGGACTATAGTGGCACGTATGTCTTTTAAATAAGGGACGGCGTTGTTTGCGAAGAAGATAGAGGGGGTTTGCAGCCACACGGTTTCTGAATAAAGAATTTTATCAAGGGGAAATTCACACTGCTTATTTCTGCTTTGTAGTTTATTTGTGATCAGATCTTCACACGAAAGACCATAATCGACTCGTTGACAGTAAGTCATTACTTACTTACTTAAGTTAGCGCTACAGTCCGGGGTGGACCTGGGCCTCAACCAGCTATCTTTAGCTAGCTGTCTCCAGTTTCGCACGCATAGTTGGTTGACGTCCCTTTCCACTTGCGTGCGCTACCTGAGTCGCGGTCTTCCTCTACTGCGCCGTCCCTCGGGGGTGGATTCGAAGACTTTTCGGGCCGGAGTATTGGTTTCCATCCGCTCTACATGACCTAGCCATCTCAGTTTTTGGATCTTCACTCTTCTGGCTAAGTCGATGTCGCTGAACAGCCCGTATAGTTCGTCATTATATCTCCTCCTCCACTCACCATCTATGCAGACGGGACCGAAAATCACACGAAGAATTTTCCTCTCGAAGCAACCAAGGGCAGCTTCATCCGCTTTTGACAAAGTCCATGCCTCCGCGCCATATAGCAGGACTGGGACAATTAAGGTCTTGTAAAGCGTTACCTTGGTTGTTCGAGAGAGGGCTTTGTTTACCAGTTGCTTTCTTAGCCCAAAGAAGCAGCGATTGGCAAGAGTTATTCTTCGTTTGATTTCAGCGCTGATGTCATTGTCTGAATTGATAGCGGTGCCTAGGTAGACAAAGTTTTTGACTACCTCAAAGTTTAGTACGTTTAGTTTAGTTTAGTAAGTAAGTCATTAACTTAATTAAATAATATACGTCTGGTGTTCTAACTTAGTAACCTCAGTAGATCTATTGAATGTTGGCGTAATCAGCTGAATTTTTGCGCAACGCGCGTTCGTGTTCTGCTTCGGTAAAGTTGTAGACGAGGTCCAATCAATGAGCATATTCTAGCTGAAACGGCGGAACATGCTGGGAATACCCTGGCTGACAGTATAAGCCTTCTGCTCAAAAGGAGAATGCTTGTAGTTCACAATCCCATTGATCTTGTACAGGGTGGCGAATGCATCGGCATTTAAGGCTGAAGTTAGACGCATCTTGTGTTTCGAATTCTAGGGACTTCTATGAAAATTCTGTCGTAAAACGTGAACCTTGTGTAAATTCTTCCATGAACATCATAATCAAGGATTTTATGTTTTTTCTCCGCTAAAGAATCATATCCTTAGCGACGCACAGTGTGTTATTTTGCCCATCTAGCGAAACTTTATTCAAAAATCAATCAAAGTCGCCCGAATGACAAGAGTTTGGTATAAAACGATAGGCAAAACTCAGGCATAAATGTTTTGCAAAACAAAATTTCCTGGAAATGGTATTTACCGTTCCATGGTATCACAAACAGCAGACTTTTTTTTAGAAAAAGAATAATAAAATATCAATTGCTTTTTGTGAGTCAAATTCAACGTGGCTCTGTATTGCAACACTAGCGATAAACGGACAATTGCGAAATTGAGTTGCATTTCCAAGAACTGCACTTAATATCCCTACCTCGTTATTTTTTTGTTGTTGTTATTATTTTAAAGCTTTTTTTTCTGGTCAGCTTTAAATAATCACAAACATATATCATATGTAACAAAAATTAAAAAAAGTTCGCAAAGTTGCGCACTATGCGACTTATCAAACTGGAAACTCCGTCCACAGACAGTCGGCCTCTAGCAAAAAATTCACGATAAAAGCATTCTCGAATGCAGATAGAATTTGGGAGTTATTCTTGTTGTACCATAGCTCAGTTTGGGTGTGATGTATAATGTAATAATATGGGTGGCGGTACATCTCATAGAGGGCCAGGGCCCAGCTTCTCAGCAACCACTCGTGTTGAGGGTGCTCACGAGTAGAAGAGACCTACAGTTTTATGCCGACTCCGAACGGCCAGGTTTGAGAAGCTTTTTCTAGAGAGTTATACTCTTTGAGCATTGTCAGTGACTCGAAAAGGTGGGCCCTGAAATATATTTCTTTTCGTACCAGCAATCGAACTTAGACAGGTAGGTCCAAGTGCGTAGCAGTCGACGCACATACCCACAACGCCACGGGCCATGGTGAGCCTAAAAGGAGTTTGTTGTTACCAAGGTGAGTTATAGATTGTAACCTAAAAATGTGCATTATTCCGACATCAAGACTTTTGGTATATCAACTAAAAACTTTATTGTTTTATTAAAAAAAATATTTTTATTCTTAAACATGTATTTTCCAACTGGGCACACACGAGCTCAAAGACTGACACAACGAATAATCTTAGCTCAACCTTGAGTACTCTTCAGCTGGCTCTTGAACGGTGTAGAACTCCCGCAAGTGCAATTGGATGTCCGCATGTCTTACGTGATGGAATGTGCGGTTACCTTCGCGTCTCGGCTGTCCTAGACAACAAGTCAGCAGAATTTCTGTGGAAACGAATCTTGTTCAAGTGATGATCGTATGGAACATTGATGGGGGAATCTTTTAAATGTTTTCACAGTTTATTTATTCACTTACAGCCTCTTTTACATGAGAGAACACGTCAAGACGTTCAAAGCGTCCTCGCCTCGCCAGACGCACACAAAACATGTCCATACAGTGGTGGTCCAGTATAACGAATGGCGATATCGCCATTTTCATCGGTATCTCTGTATAACGTACGGAAAAAATGGTTGACACTCGATAGACACAAGTAAAATGTACTCGATATTACGAATTTTTCGATAGGAGATTATAATAATATAATAATAATAGAGGGCCAGGTCCTAGCTTCTCAGCAACCACTCGTGTTGTGCGCGCAATTGTTCTATCACTAGTGGAAGGGACCTATAGTTTTATGGCGACTCCGAACTGCCAAGTTTGGAAAAGCTTTTTCTAGACAGTTTGCATTTGTCATTGACTCGCAAGAGGTGGTAGTATTTCGTACCAGGAATCGAACCTAGGCAGGTATGTCCAAGTGCGTAGGAGTCCGCGCACATACCCACAACGAGACGGGCCACCACATTATATTTATTTGTTATACTATATCATTCGTTATAGTGGACCACCACTGTAATTAATTTTTAAGTACACCGAAAGGTTAATACATCAATCAATTTGTGAGAATAAGTCCAAATAACGAATATGTATGTAGGTGCAAGACGCGCAATACAGTATGCTTGATACCACATTCACGGTATCGAACTTCTTAAATGCTTCATGTATTGAAGTTGATTTTCAAAGCACAATTTCATAAGAAGAATAGTGCAAAGCTTCGAAGTCTCCAAAAGAAAGACACTGCACACACTGGTCTGGAGCTCTCGTTACCAAGGACAGAGCAAAGAAGCATTCGTCAACGTAAGCGCTCTACGAATTAAAGACAATCAGTCAGGTATCTGAACTATTTCGTTCCTATGGCGGATGAAAGTCCCCGTTGGCATTCTCGCCATCGAGATGCAAAGAGTCTACTTTTTAGAAAAAAGACATCTGTTCCACTGTTGCCAGCCGGATGAGACGCCATAACCAAAGTTGGAAAGCACAGCACAGTTCCGCAGGGAGAGTGGTTGAAAGGTGCAGAGTTTGGATTAGAACGTGCCGGGCTATTAGTATCTTTGAGAGATTACCGCATCCCTTGGTACAACCAAAAAAAGAAACAAAACAGGCGCCATTAAGCCATTCTGACCAAGTCGACGGTGACATGCCTCTTCGCTTCGCATTTGCGTTGACGATTCTATGCATTGGTGGCTAAATAGTTTTGCAAGATCTTCTCTAACAAGCATGGATGCGAGTCAGGTTCTCTAAAACCTTTTCGGACACTTGAGGCTTCTGTGAGATCGTCATTGTATTCGTCATCCCAAAAATCCTGACAAGTGTGGCAAGAATTACAATTATACACGTTGTCGCGTGTCGATTTAAATTGTCTTGGTCTGCAGATGTAAGAGTTGGGAGGTGCCGCATGCCCTTAGACTAGCTGCACTAACAAGGAAATATTATATTTTTGACAACAGCTTTCAAACGTTTGCACAAGACCACAGAGAAGAAGGATATCCGTGTGATCTTGAGGCGATTTAGTGTCTCTTCAAAGATGTCGCAATCAAATTCATCTCCTTTTGTGTGTCATTTTGCACACCAAGCTAAAGGAAATGTTCAACCACTTGCTTGGTGCTTTACATTGCTTTTTTCAAAGCTACGGTCATTAACATGACTCGAGTTGAACTGAGCACGAGTGGAATGTGTTGAAGAATCGGTATAATGTCGTCTTCACACGCTGTTAACCTACGTCCTATGATAGGACAATATAAGACGCGTTTTTGCTTCTGGATCGTGACAGTCTACTGAAACCTTTAAGTCAGCTGGAGATGATAGATTAATGCTGTTATGATAAGAATCACGATCCACAGATAAAAGACGATCGTTTTAATTCGTTAATTTACAGCGACCACTACGTATCCTGCTACAGCTTGGTGAGCAATTAGCGACTCATCGGCCATGCGGTCAGGGTTCCTCGCAACAACTTTGCTTGACGCCAGTATCATCCCACCTTAACCTCGTCTACGTCGTGGTTCTCTCGTCCATCATCGTCCAGATTGTGATTTTGACCTCCGGCACTTCGTTACAGTTTTCCTATTCACGCCATTATTAGAATAAAAATTCCATTTCTCGTGGCATTTCACGAACACGAATCACTGCCCCCGCCTTTCAGAGCACTGACCAGCGGCACTCGTAAAGGATTGCTCTCCGTGCCGTGCTTGACCTCGCCACCTCGGCAGACGCTCTCATAAAACATCAGTTTAAATAATAAATACCCAGTCCCAAGGTTCGCATGTACACACAACATGTTGCCACTTCGCCAGCATGCTGGCCCGTAACTTTCCATCTTGTAGCTCCATAACCATATATCACGGCAGTCCAATGAAATAATTGCTTTCAAGGAGCACCGCACCAAAGGACCATTCAGTGGTTCTCTATTTTTCGTGTGATTTCTGCACTCAATGCCCATAAATCCCAGTGTCACCCAGTGCACAGCTTCTATTGGCCGACATACGGGCGCGGTGTGGTGCCGCACCCCAGCTCGAACAAAATAAATAAAAGTATCTATAAAACATTTCCCGAATTACATTCCATACGTTTCGATTAACTTTCATAATAATGCCGCGCCACTAGCTCTCCGATTGGGGATGCCAGATCACACCGGGCCACCATCGAGGGGCCGAGGGGGGCAAAACTTCGATTGCGACTGCCGTGCCGCAATGAAGCAAAAGTAAACTTTTCCGCCATCGAAAGTTAGTTGGTTAGCAGTTGGCCGTACATACACGAGAAGTGTATACACACTACATTTGGCTTAGGGATAGTTACAACTAAATTTTGCCGACATTGCCTTACGACTCCGAGGCTCAGACGCTCGCTCACAAGCGCTCACAACACTCCCTGCCGACGAGGGCGAATATTGTGCGGAATCCTTTTCCAATTTCTTTTCTTTGCGCAAAGTTGCTCCTTCACTTCAATGCGATCTCATAAATTTTTATGTGTGACGCGACGACCGACGACGGAGTGAAGGCAGTCTGGGGCCGCCGCCGCCGCTGCCCCGGGCTGGGATGAAAAGGTGAGGCGATGCAATTGAGCGCCACACAGGACCTTAAGTTGGGAAAGTATGGCGTTGGCGTTGGCGTAGATTGAACTGGGATGTCCGGCGATGCAATTTGGTGAGGAAAGTAAAATGTCGATGATATGGGTCGTATGTTCTTATTTTGTTGCCCCTGGAGCCGAAGGAGGAGCCGGTCAACTCGGAGCTCGGAGCGGAGCATGTGAGGCAAGCAAGCATTCGGGACAATCATGGGATGTGGTCATAATGTCGTCGGTATTGTTTCGTGGTGAGTTCCTGTGTGTGGATGGGGTTTATGATACCCCCCTGAGTGGTCAGTAAAAATTTGAAAATATTGTGCATTCATGGGAGAATCGTTTACTGCCAGCACTTGAGAAGATTCAGGTGCACGTAATGATGTGAAAATGTAATAAAACGCTGTAAGGGAATGAAGATCAACACTGAACCGGGCCAGCGGTGGAAGGGGTGGACGGTGGTACTGCAATGCGTCGCCGTTGTATAGAATTTAGATTGCCCCATTCAATTTGTCTAGGTGCACTTCGTGGAAAGCTTGCACGTGGGGAGTATTTGAAGTGATTGCAACAGCGAGATAGGTAACGGTGCTGCAGCGACATTCTTACGCTGGCTCTCAAGAAACCTGACCTCAGAGTGGATTGCCGGATGAGAGAGGTGGTATTTGCGTTGGAAAACACCGCTGTAATCGTAAAGGGAATAAGCTTCATAGGGTGTGTCGTTAGAGAGCTTCGATGATGTCTGGAGATTATAGGGGGTGAGGTTGTTTCTGTGCGGATGTGCTGGCATGGATGAGACTCGACAGTCTTGCAGAGGATATGCCATTTTCTTTGGGCGTAGCTTACTTTTGTCAGCTTGATGTGGACATCAGGTGGATGTTTAAGTTTGATTTAATGACAAAAACATGCGTAATGGCAACGCTGATGATGGACCCAACTCCGCCTGGATAACGAAAGAGGAGGATCAACTCACTGAGGAAGATGAAGTCAATGGAAATCGATGGTACACACAGACAATATGCTGAGTAAATACGCCCCGGCACAACGGAAGGATTCGGCCCTGATCGATCCCTTTCAGGGAAACCCCAAGCTGGTGCGAACTCCGCCGGGTATGGGAATTCCTGAGGACAAATTGCTGATTCCCACCCAAGCTACCGTCAAGGGGGGAGTCGTGGTGAGCACGCTGTGTTCGACTTCAGCCCCCACATCCGCACATACTCTGGTTCAGGGCACTAGTCTTAGTAGTCGGCCAACAACTGCATGAAAAGAGCGTACCAGAGAGCCATCTTGATCCTAGGAAAAATTACTAGGAATGAAGAGGCCGGTACGCCTTCCTTACGGAATGAGGCCGACAAGACAAACTACCAAAGGGTGGTTGATGAGTACATCTACTTCCATAGCGTACCGAAGCCTAACACTGAACCCAGAGGCATCCAAACTTTTTTTTTATTTTTTGTTTTGTTGATACAATTGTAGTTTACAATAGTTTACCTGAAAACCTAAATGCTTATCGGCAGGTGGTTGTAAAGTGATCGTTACAAATTTTGAAGTGACTTTGAATTACATCTTTTTTTTTTTTTTTAAGTTAATATTTCACTAAGATTAATATTAATGAACCTATGTATGCTACGGAATGATTTTCCATTAAAAACCTTTTTAGCTCTTTTTTTCTTTTTTTTGATATTCGGAGTTACTTTAAGACACTGTGGCAGCGAATTTGTAAATTTGGGGACGGTGCAACGTAGTTCTCGATCTCCATATAAGTTGTATGCTCTCGGAACATCAAGCATCCCTTGGGCACGTCTTCTCGTGTTAAGCGTGCGACTTAATGGTTGCTGGAACCGTGGGTCTCTCATGTACTGCAGCAGTGTTGTCATCTGGAAAATAGCTTTGACATCTAGAACTTGAAAAAGTTGAGTTAAAGTGTCTAACAATTTTTAGAAGACGATGTTGTGTGCAAGATATCTTGTCCAGGTGGGATTTTGCTGCGTTTCCACAGGCCAGAATACCGTATCTGATGCACGATTCTGCTAACGAGTAATAACCTGCTTAAGCATTTTTACGTTTGTTTAACGCTTAAGATACGTCATTGCGAAGTCGTCGGTGCTCTTAAGTTGCAGGCGCAGGACGTTGATGTGCTCACGCCAAGGAAAGTTCTCGTCGATGGTAACTCCTAAGTATTTGATACTTCTGACAACTTCGATTTCGTTGCTGTTAGTTGATTGCGGACAGCGATCAATTCGATGAAAGATTTGGAAGACTTCTGCAGGTGTTCATGGAGTGCGAATGTGCATCGACTATATTTCCGTAGCATTTATGACTAGGCCATCAATTCAGATACAGCGTTGAATTCGTCCTGCATTATCTGCACAGCTGAATGCAAGTTTTGGTGTTTCACCACGATTGCTATGTCGTCGGCATACGCATAAGCAGTAGATTTTTTCAATTGCTTCAGCAGCTCGTTTGTGAAAAGGATGAATAAAAAGGAGCACACCGTGTTTGACTTCCTTTTCAGTACTCAATGGATCAGCTACCTTGACTTGGATAGTTCTGTCAGTCAGATAACTTTTGAGCCAGTTTGCCAGGACGCTTCTCAACCCCATTCTGCTGACACTTTCTACGAGCTTTTCATGTGTCAAAGTATTGAATGCTTTGCTGAAGTCGATAAATAGCACAATTACGTGATGATTCATGATTAAGGCCTGCATTGACGACATTCGTAAGCTCCCCAAGCAGTGACTGCCTTTTTGGAAGTCGGGAGTAGTACTTTATGTTTCGATAGAAAACAATTGACACGATTAACAAGTACTTCTTCCAGGCATTTTTCAACAGCGGGTAGGATTGCAATCGGCCTATAGTTCCCTGTTTCGCTTTTAATCCCTCCCTTGTAAATTGGGCAAATTATCGATTTCATCAGCCTTGGCACATGACATTGACACATACTACAGTCAATAATCTTAGTGATGACTGGGGTGAGACACATGACATTCAGTTTGAGGTGATGTTATCTGTTCCAGGACATTTTGTACAATTCAGCTGACTCAGTATCTTAAATACTTCCTGCTCAGTTGCTTCCACTAAGAAGATACTTTGCTGAAGTCGACTGCTCACGTGGTTTGACGTCTTTGTATCGCAGGGGTGGACGATGTTTGCCGCTTGGTTCGGGAATTGGTCTGCAAATTTATCCACCATGTCTCTCAGGCCAACAGATGCTTTTGGAAAACTAGTTATAACAACTTTGTCAATTGAGCGCTTCCTTCTTCCAAGAAGTTCATTAATGATACCCCAGGTTTTTCTTGGGTCATTATTAGCATCAGTGAATTTTTGTTTGTAGTACTGGGCTTTCATTAGTTCGATGTTCTTATTCACCGTGTTTCTATACTTCTTATACTGGCTTTCGTATGTTTTACACAGGAAGAAGTCCTTCCACAAACTAGGAAGAAGTCCTTACACAAACTAAAAGGAGTATGGTTGCCACCTCGTCCGCCTCAATCTCAGCTGCTCGCGTTACGCGCACTGTTAGTGACGTAGTCAGAGATGACCACCAGGTGGCTTTAACAAATACTGGTAAAGCATTTGCAGAGATCTGGGGGGCAGTTGAGTCTAAATGATCGTTGATGGTAATCGACCAACTCCTCAACAACCAAGGCTGACCGCTCCCGTCCTTCAATTCCGTAGAAGCGAAGACTGGTTCTCCAAGGATATCTATGCGGCTGCATTCATAAGACCAGTGACGCGTGGCAGGGCTTGAGTCTCAGGCTCGTCCTGGCAAAGGACGTTCACATTTGGCTTCCTAACATGACACTGGAAAAACACACAAGATCCGCTGTCGGAGGGCCTATTGAACTCTTGAACAGTTAATTCTGCTTGGAATACACTGCACTGGTTCAATGGTCGGAGGAGCATAGTAATCTCTGGCGAACAGACTTATACACATGAACCTGTGCATTCATCCGATTTAGAATCTCCAATCCAACCGGATTACGGACTTTGTCTCCATCCCAATCCTTTCTCGTTGGAAGAGGCTCCTTCCTTATCAAGATCTCTTAAAATATGGTCATTCGAGTTCTGAAACAACTGGTTGAGGACAATACCCTGCGCACTCTGCACCACAAATTTGTATGGCTAAGAAGTGGTTTACATGCAGGTCGCAAAGAGCGTTCAGGTCGCCCGCCAGTCATTCAAATCTACGGAATAATCCTAAACTATCGGAGAATTAAAGTTTTGTGGGGTAGCTGTGACTGTAGGCATCTTAACTGAGGGGTACATCACATTTTACGTGCATAATTGGACATGAAACAACTATCCTGGCGCTGGTAGCCGCGATTGCTCACACACGACCATAAGCTCATCCGTGAACGCTGGTAGAGCTTTATGTTTTCAGCACACAGAAATTGAAGTCACGGGGGCATAACCAAGCACTAAAACATCGGTAGAACCTGCCAGAAAAGGGCCGAAACTGAACCATCTCAGGCCGTCCTATGGATCAAACCACCTCTTGCGGATGTCAAGAAAATAGTGGGTGACATAATAATAGTGCAAAAACTGACACTGTCCATCAGTTGCTAACGTTGGTAGTTAGAGCACTAACTGGCCAAATGCGAAGTCTGCGACGGCGAAAAGGAAAAATAGGCTACTCCGGACTATCTTTACTACTGCGCCAGCTTCTGCCAATTAAGATACGTCCATGACTTCCAGGATCTAACAGTCCTCTATTCCTATACCCTCTATCCTCTATTCTTAGGTATATTAGAATTCCAGAATGACTGTGCAACACACTAACACGATGGGTATGAGGAAGGTGTAAGTGGGCGACATTCCTCCAGTGAGTATCGCAATGGATTCAGCAGGGCCAAGTTGGGACGTGGCTCACAACCGTCTACACATCTAACTGTCCTACCTTAATCTCATCCGTATGACCACTTGAAAGGAGGGTTTGGTGATGGTGGCAAATCGTGGATCCAGCACAAAACACCAGAGGCCAGGGAACAATAAAGACAATGGGTTCGGTTCCTCCGGATGAAGGATGATTTCTCTGTCGTTCAACAAAATCATGGCCATAGTTGGTTCATGTGATGTCCTTCACAGAGATTACCATGAAATGGCTACAACGATCGCCGGTGAATATTTTTCACAGTTGTTGGCCAGATTCGGCTTTGATTTGAAGCAGAAACGATCGCATTTGGCGAAGAAACAGTCCTGTTCCGTATAGGCATGAACGGGAGCATCCCTGTTTTCCATATTCTCCAGATTTATCCTAATGCGACTAATTTGTGTTTCCAAACCTGACGAAATGCCTGGGCGGTAAGATTAGGCTCGAATGACGTAAGATTAGACGAGCTGAAAAGAGACTATTCACTTAGATATTTAAAAAGTGGCTGACTTACAAATCTGTTCTTGTGGAAACATTCTGCCTCGACTAAAAAAAAGACTCCCGGCATTGTCTTTGGACATCCGGCTTCGATTCTTCCGTCTGCACAATCTTACCGGCTCAAATCCAACCGCAAAATACCCGTCTTATAGATCATCTGCCGTTGCCCATCCAGCTGACCGGAGCTTAATCGATGTTTGTGGATCCTTTTCGTCACTGACACGCTACGACGGTGTCTATGACTAGGTTGTCTTCATTTCGAACCAATCTCTGTCTGGTTGGTGGCTTAAGGTCCAAAAGAGTGTACTAACTTTCACTGAACACTGATCACTGATGAAGTCATATTCACAATAATTTGGAAAGACTATCATTCACCCTTTAGATTACATTTTTGATGCTAGTCGTTTAAGTTGTGAGTACTGAAGGTATGCGAAATACCCATCATCCCATCTAGTTCAGACGATTCAGAGCGTCCCGACGACTCATGAATACGCCAAGATGATAATATCCGATATCAGGTACAGACAGTTTTCTTCGTCATACCAACGAGTGACTAGGGGCTTACATTCCCCTATCATTGAACTCCCTATCAAGTCCTCGCATAATGGACTTTCCAATCGGGTTAGTGTGCAACTCAGCTGAGCACTTCACACAGAACTATCTTCCACTATCTTCCACATGCACCGCCGAAACCCACCACCCTTCAATCACCAAATGGACACCATTGCGTGCCCCCGAACCTAAAGCATCCTTTTCCCGAGCAAGCCTCTTACTGTTGCAAACGCCTTGTCGCACCACGGCAACAGCATCCGAATGCCATTGCAGCATCAACACGTAGGCCGCCTGCGGGCGGCTGGGCTGTGTAAAGCTGAAAGCACTCCACATCGGTGTGGCGTGTCCTAACTGTGTTTGCCAGGCTTTTGCTGGTGCCCGTCAAAAAAGAGAGAGACCGTCCACCCAATTTCTTTCGCACACTCGTACGTGGCCCGCGGTGGCCTGCTGCAAACGGTTTATTGTCCAAAACTCCCCGAAATGCAAATTAATGCTTCGGGAAAATCGTCAAGGACCCGCACAAAGCGGCCACAATGCCGTGTTTCCATTCGGGTTAAATGGTACACGTATCCGAGTTAACCCCTTGATGGAGCGCACACACTCCCGCCAGAGTCTGATGAAACTTTGCCTCTTCATGGGCATGGGCATGGGCATGGGCATGGGCACGTCCGCACGGCTGCAGGAGACGCTCCACCATTTCGTACTCCATCACACAATGGGAGTCGTCTATCCTGGAAGCGACACACGTCCTTCTCGTGGCATTAGACATTCGCTCGCGTTTGGGTTTATTAATGGCTTTGGGTTTGAGGCTTGCTCGCCCGCGAAGTGATGGTCGATCGCCGGCGATTGCATTTTATTTTCCGCCCCGTCAAGGTGTTTATGTGCGTCCCGTTCGTGCACACTGCCACCCTGATGCCAACTGTCGGGTTAGCTTACGCCTGATGGGGTCGCTGAGTGTTTCCGGTGGGGGGGTGGGTTGCCCACTTCCTGCGGTCGAGCATCGTGGACTGTCGACTGAGGACGAATGAGAGGTCCGCTGCTGGGTATATGAAGTTGAAGTGTGGCGGTTTTTAATGGACCCATCGCGGCGGGCCCGACTGAGTGAGCAGCGAACGTGGAGATTAGTTCTCGAGTGGGTGTTGCTGATGAGTGTTTTGAAACTAGAATTGCTTAGGCTTAGGCGATTCTCGCGATTGACTGAGTAGATGATTGTGAAGTTTATACGCGAAAGTTTGCCCTTTACTGTGCAACAGATCGCGCTGCTTTAAACTATGATGTCCTCAGCGACGTTTTGAGATAATTGGGCATCAGGCGTGTGAAGTAGAGTATTCGATTTCGAGTGTGTAGGTACTTGGTAGAGGTCAGAGTAATAAATGCTTTGAATTTCAAGCCCAAGCCATATCACTCCGGCTTCGGTTTTTGTCGATGACAGGGATACCAAACGTACGTCATCAAGCAGTGAAGAGAATAAATAAACTCTCTGAAGTAATGGGACACTGGACATCTGCTGATTAGAAGGTGTACTCTGGTCCTCAAGCCTTTAGTAGATTCAAACGAATATACGTACACTGTCAAAAGATTACATCTAAGCTCAAAATGTGTCAAAATGTGTGTGGTGAGGGCTCAAAGATACTTCAGAAGCCCAACTGATGGACAATGCTTACAGCTAACGAAACAATGGCTCTTTTGCGCGACAAATTCAATGGCCCTGTTATTTCACGTGGTGGCGATGTCAATTGGCCGCCAAGATCATGTGATTTGACACCGTTGGATTTTTTTCTTTGGGGTTATTTGAATGAAAAGGTATACGTCGATAAGCCAGCAACAATTCAAGAGCTAAAGGATGAGATAATTCGGCATATTAACGGCATGGAAACTCAATTATGCTTCAGCGTCATGGAAAATTTGGACCATCGGATGGAGGTGTGCCGCCGAGGTCGCGGCGGCCATTTGGCCGATATTTTGTTCCATACATAATTGAACCATACCAATATTATCATAATAAAAAGAAATGACAATAACTTCCTAAATAATTTGTGTTTTATTCAAAATCAACATCGGCCCTTAAAATTTAACCATCCTTTATATCGGTTTGGTGTTTTTCATACATCCTCTCCAATGTCCAATGGTTGCAGCAAGTTGTTCAACAACGCGTGGCTATGTTGGTCTTTTTGGGATCGGGTGGTGGTGTGGTCCTCGATTAAGCTTAAGGTGACAGCTATCGCTGCTCTGGTAGAAGTGATGCAGCTCGTTGTTGAGATGTTGTCGTGAAGTTCTGCTCGCTTACCAGATTTATCGCGTTGAGGTAGCGCTTTCCGGGGATAGAGCTTCTCAAGTTCCTGATTGCCTCGTTAGTAGGCTGGAGTAGTTCACGAACTAAAAAGTACAAAAAAGGGTTCTAGCAATTGAACTAGTTCACAATGTCATTTTATTTTAGTTCATTTAGATCAGTAGCTCAACAAACCCAGGTATAACTTACTCTGTAATTCAGTGAGAATAACTGAACTAAATCGAACTATACTGAACTAAACTGAACTAAACTGAACTAAACTAAACTAAACTGAACTAAACTGAACTAAACTGAACTAAACTGAACTAAACTGAACTAAACTGAACTAAACTGAACTAAACTGACCTAAACTGAACTAAACTGAACTAAACTGAACTAAACTGAACTAAACTGAACTAAACTGAACTAAACTGAACTAAACTGAACTAAACTGAACTAAACTGAACTAAACTGAACTAAACTGAACTAAACTGAACTAAACTGAACTAAACTGAACTAAACTGAACTAAACTGAAATAAACTGAAATAAACTGAACTAAACTGAGAGCGTTGCTTGGATGTGTATGGGCACTGTGCAAACCATGGTTGTTTTTGTAGCACATCGATTATCGTTGCGTTGCCGTTGCGTTTCTGGTGCAATTGAGAATTTTTCTTTCTGATAAAGTTTTAGAAGTGATAGCGCTGTTAATTATAACGATAACATGACGACCAACTGGCGAAACTCGCACAAGACTCAATATCCTGAGCAGTGAACTGCATTGAACAAATTGAACGAGAAGAACGAACCAGTTCACTAAACAGATTTAAACTAAACTCTGTACTGACCTCGGCTGACCTAAAATACACAAGCCTACTGTACATGCTTAGTTTTACAAGTTGTATCGTCGAATCATCAATTTCCACTCGTGAATAACACGCACAACACGAGTGGTTGATGAGAAGCTAGGCCCTGGCCCTCTACGGGCTGTAGCGCCACCCATATTGTATTATTATTATATCGTCGAATCAATCTATAAACGTGCGAAACTTGTGAAGATTTGCTACAAAAACGAGATTCTGTACAACACGCTCGCGAATAACGAGCTGTGGTTGATGAAATAAAAAAATATGAAAAACATTCGCAGAAATTGGGGCTATTACAGATGTCTTAAGTATATATTTTTTTTTTTGTCTTTACTCTACTCTCTACTCTACTAGTCCAAAATAGCATTGGCGTAGCACATCTGCTGGACACTGAAGACTTAGATGAAATAGCTCGTATGCCCTACGTCTTAGTTTCAGGGTAAGCTCATTGACATGATAACTCCATTTTAAGTTGTAGTCCACAGTTACACCCAGATACTTGTATGTTGATACATTTTCTACAAAAATTGAGCAGCCGTCGCTATTTTCAAGGAGCTGATGATCGCCTGTTGTGTGAAGACATCGGTAATCGTGTATTTTTAGTTCAACTGTAAGTTTTATGATGTGTGGTGGACGAAAATGCTTTACTTTGGTTTTATTTGCGTTTATAATCAGTCCATGGTCATGACACGATGCCGCTACTGCATTCAGTTCATGTTCCATTATTTTTTCAGCTACTTTTACCTTTTTGTGGCTGCGTCTGAATATCAGTAAGCTGTGCTGTGCTGGAAGACTTTAAACAAATCATTCATTGTGATAATGAAGAGAAGAGGTCATAATTTTGAGCCTTGGGGAACCTCATGCTTGCTTGCTTCTTCTTCGCTGTATTCGTCCATGATTTTTCACTGTTTACCAGATAATTTTCAAACCAGCTTAAGATGTGTCCCCTCACTCCTACTTTCTCCAATTGCCTTAGAATTACAGTGTGGCTTAAAGTATCGAAAGCTTTTTTAAAATCTATAAATAGCACAATTGAACTATGGTTAGTTTTCAGCTGCAGTTTAGCTTGTTAGTAAAATCACCAAGCAATCGATTTATGTTTTTTTCTTTCCGGAAACCAAACCGATTGTGTGCTAATAGATTAAATTTGTCAAGATATGTATAAAGTCGTCTGCATACTACTTCTTCAATTACTTTGTCTATCACAGAGAGAATAGAAATTGGCCTGTAGTTTTGAATTCCGTTCTTAGCGCCAGCTTTATATATGGGACGTACAATTGATGTCTTCAATCGCATCGCATCGGTACAGTTGACTGTTCCAGGCTCAAATTTACGAGTTTTGTTATTATTGGATATAGGGTTTTTGCATTTGCTTTAAGTTCTCTCGGTCTAATGGCGTCTATACCTGCAGACTTGTATACATTTAGTGAACTGAGTACGTTTTCCACTTCTCTCGTTAAGGCTTCTTCCCTAAACAGAGATCGTTGTGTGTTCGTTGTTGAGATGTGATATGTCCTGATGTTGCAGTTATGCACAATGTTGGCTACTTACCAAGAGAGTTCCAGAACGAAGTTCTTAGCAAGATCTTCTGGTTTTATTTTTCCTTCAAAGTTCGTCAAGATTTGGTGTTTTTTTCCCAAGAATTGTGTTTACCAATTTCCAAGATTTTTTAGAATTTCTTCTCGCATTTAGGAAATTTTTTTTTTGTAGAACATTCTTCACTATTGTGACAGTCGATGAGCCAATTAGTTTACTGAATATGTCTGCAAACTTCTCATAAAAACTTCTCATTGATAGCATGCAACTGGTCCTAATTAAATCGGTCTAGATAATGTTTTACTTTCTGACTAAGAGCTAAATTTTCCCTCAAGTTCTGTACGAGTGTAAGTTCTGTATCACTTTCCAGCAAGTCTTATCCATCACCGAAATGGAAACACTGCGAATAATATCGCTAGCGCTAGTGACATGTCGACGTCGAAATTTCCACCGAAATCGACAGTAGTTAGCATTGGATTCTTTTAGCTTTTTCCGAGTTCATCTTCCAACGGCCATAGCGGCCCTATATGACATACCTACGACTTCTGTTCACCTCTGGTGATGTTTTCTTACGTGTATTAATCGAATCAGATACACTGGAGTGCATTTGCCGACATCGAAATTTTCACCAAGTCCCCCAGAAACTCTCTGTGAGTTCGACGCGGCGCACGCAAGCAATCGGGGAGGATTTGTCATGAAGCGTCACTGGCATGATGGGTCTCACCAAAGAAAAACCCGTGGTTTGACTGCGAGTTCAGGCCTCAGGATCGACATTGGATGCCTATAAGGCAATGTTGCAATGAACCACAAGAGCTGATCGAGAGCTCTATGAACAAAAACGAAGGGAAACGTCCCGAATTCTCAGAAGGAAAAAGAAAGAACATGAAAAGCGACTGAAAACAATTATCAAAACGGACAGGCTTCGCAATCGATATTAAGTATTTGCTTAAATAATTTCTGTAGACTGTTAAACGGCGCGGCAAAATGCTGCTATTCGGCGGAATGGTTCACTGAGCAGACGAAAGTTATGTCCCTGGCATCTGTCAAGACAGCAATGTCGAGACTAGTTCATCAAAGCTGCTGGGGCGGACGGTCTTTCCGAGGAAATATCAAAGCAGCTGGGGTTGATCTGGTTGTGCGAATGCACCAGCTCATCTGGATGATAGGGTCGAAGTATAGCATGCCCGTTGAGTGGACTTCCAATATCGTTTACCCGATCCACAAGAGAGACCCCTTGACAAACTCTCCCTAACGTGACACACAAGAAATTGTCTGCCGTTTTGTCTGCTCGCCTGAAGCCGTTCCTAAATAATCTGATAAGCCCTTATCTGTGTGGCTTCAGGTTTCACGCCTAGTTTTGACATTCCTATCAAACTGACGGCGAATTCTCACTTGCCTCATCAAGGTCGGTAACAAACTCACCGAGACATCGAAAATGATGTGGTTCTGGCCACGTACTTCTTGAGCTATGAACGCTGGAAACAGCCTACGGACGGAGTGATGTTATCCGGCCATCAAATGTGATTTAATTGTTTAGCTTACTGCTGAAAGACACTGAATGTTTCCCCAATTTCTAAGTAGAAACAGTCCCTCAGAGCGAACTTACCGACACATTAAATGTCAGAAAATAGACAGACAGACAGGTATAGCGTTGTCACATGACTTCTGCAACATAATTCTTGAGAAGATCGTGCAAAACTCACTTCCGATGCCATTGATGTGATCGACAGAACACAGCACGTTTGCTGGCATTGAGACTAAAGCGGCTTAAATAAGTCCGGTGGACATGCTGTCCCCAAGAAAGATCACAAATCACCATCGACGTCTTGGACAAATCGCCACAAATATAGCCAGCTACTCCGTTGAGACAGTCGATGACTTCGTCCACCATTGCCGCGTAAATTAATGAGTCGCACTTATTGTCCGAGTGCACTTGAATTCGATACGAAAGCAAACATTCTCAAATGTGACAAGCGACGTACCACTCGTAGTTGCTCCGCTCTGTACACTGCGACGTGCACTTTGTGGGTGTTATTCTATACTCTCGGCAGGCAATACATCAAAAGCTACCGCAGATGCGATTAGCATCATTAGAATGCGTCACTTGTTGTGGTGCCGTGTGGACTGCTGCTCATTTCACATGGCTTAGCAAAAAGTGATCCGCTTATCATTGTAAGCAGAGGTCACATGGGACCTACATGGAAGTTGTACATACGGAAGTCGGGAATAAAAAAGTGAAATGCGCGATTAACGATGACTAATTATGCAAGCATTGCCAATGCAATAGTGTGATGGGAATGAGTTGGCGAAGAAGGACACAGCAGAGACGCAACAAGATTGGGTACCTGGGAGACGAACTGCAGACGGATTGCTGTTTTCTGCGTTCATTTCGTGCGATTGCTTCTGAAATTCACTTAACTTTATTGTCGACGGCTTAAGGGAACGACATTCAACCACTTTGGAGTGCAGTTGGTTGAGTGCCTGCTCATGGTTGGAGGGTTCTCCGGTTCGATTCCCAGTGAAAGCAAAGTTAGTACGCTTTATAAGGTTTTCAAAGTCGATTAGTGGTCTTAGTGTGCTGGCGATTTGGCTGGCAGCCCACCAACCTAAACTAACCTCCGCCGTACATGTCACTCAAATTCGATCGCATTAGGTCTTCATTGGACTTCGACGAAGAATTGGGCAGCGATATGGGCAGTGAGAGTGACAAGTGAGTGCTTGGATTAACGTGGTCGCCTGCTGTAGTGTATTGGCTAAACTACGGTAGAGCGTATGTTCGATATGTCTTATACTCCTGACATGCATCTTAGGGCTTCTGTTTTTTGTCTTGTGTTGTTGTCTGACCATTGACAAGTGCGGATGTACTAGGAAGTCGACACTACACTTGCCTTTGATTCTTATACCATGATCTTCATTCACACAAGGGGTCGAGAAGCGGCAAACCAACGACTTGAGTTCGTACCAAGTACTAATTGAGTTCATGTTTGATTGACAGTTTCTCAACTTTTCCTGAAGTACCAGGCGCATTCCAGCAACGCGTTGTGATGCAATTCCACATCAATTTGATGCATATACACAGTATTCACGTCTCAGAGTCGCCCGTGACTAGGTTCAGGTTAGATTTGGTAAGTGGGTAGCCGCGTAAGCCACGGCTGAAGGATCCATTCTGATACCTCTAGATAGAATTTCTCTTCTCCTTAACACCGTCTTCGTAACCGTCATGTACACTGTCATGACGTGACGCCCAGTCATCCTGAAATCCTAATAATCCTGAAAATAGATCGTGGGGGTCTTGTAAGAAGTATTCTCCCAGTGTTCTTAATCTCAATTGGCAGAGACTGGTGCAGTGGCAAAGGCGACCAGGGCTTCCTTTTGAACGTTGAAATCCTGTTGGCGCTACAATGACAGCAATTTGTGAGCAAGGAGTATATCAACGTCTCTTGTCCCGCTTCATATCGGGACCTGACCTTGCCTGAGTTAGTCGAGAGTTTTATGGTTGCAGCTTTGGACGAGGTGAGAGGATAATGTGCGCTCTTCGTCTCCAAAGGAGCAGTAGGTTCCCTATTAGAGGAGGTCACGCCTTTGTTGCCTCTTAATCTGCTTTATGCAGTTGCCAGAACGAGACAACCCAGAGTTGGTTTAGGCTCAAACGTGGCCGAGCCGTAGCCGATCGGTCTTAGAGATGTGACTGCTCTCGAGGTGGAGGGACAGTGCCTCTCCTTCCTACCAGCGACCAATGCTGTTTCCCTCCTTGGACCGTGCTTTCGGAGCTGGTGCGCCATGCCGTCATAGTCGCTTTTGTCCTGGAAGCGATAATATTTGCTTTCCGTGCGTTTTTTTTTAACAATGCCACGTTGCTAGTGTTTATTGATACTTATTACCGTCTTTACACTATTCAGCGTCGAGTTCGACCTCCCTGGTGGTATCATGCTGAGTTGGGGGAAGTTGAAGGATTGCTGCACCAAACATCGCTGGTCCCCTATCTCCTAGGACATGACCCACCAATGCTACCAGTGCTGGGCTTACGGGTCATAACCATTGCCTTCACATCCCCTACCTTCGACGACCTACTTATTGGTCGGACTTATCCACACCTGTGCAGTCTCATCAGCGTTTCGATGCAACTGACTTTCTGCGAAGCAGTCTTTAGGCAGGTAGCTAATGACTGGTCCTTACCCCCGAGCTGCTTAAGTTGTCTAGGCATCCAGATGCCTTGTTGAATCTGCAGACATAATAGAGAGTTATTTGCTTATTTCTTGAAGGTCATGCGAAACGTATTCTCCCAGCATTTGGAGTCTTAACTGACAAAGACTGTTGGACGGATCCTGGTCAATACCCTCTCTTACCAAAGTGATTCGTATATGAATCTGCGCAGGCTTCTATAATTCTATTTACTGATCTGACATGCGTCCCATGGAGGATCAGAGCCTAAGCTTATCAAATTCTTCTTTCAAAAGACTGCTCTCTCCTCCTCGCCAAAGGCTGACATTCCCTCAGCAGCTGCCGAACAGATTCCATTTCCTCATCGTCTCTCAAGAACCTACTAACAGGCTAAGTATCCGAATTAAGAGTAGGACAAGTTGCGCAATAGGACCCATTCCACACCGATCACCGAGCCATTAATGTCTAATGCTAGTCTACTTGCCGGTCACTGGTGGTGTGGTTGCCAGTCCACAGCCCTGATTAACTGCAGAGGTCACGCCTCCGCAATAAATCCTCATTACCTCGCCGATCAGTGTCATCGTTCTCAAAATAAAAAGATTATCCTCACGCAAAGTAAAAGTCATGACCGCACCCAGCACGCAGAATCAATGCCACTTGATCGACTTCCGAGACGACTCAAGAGATCGCATTACTGTCCCACGTGTGCACAACACACCATCGCGACCGACGCCTAACTAGTCATCGTCACTCGCTTTCGCTTAATTTGAAACCACAAAACCACTTGTACGGCCAGATACAGCAAAATATAAAACCAAGCGAATTTACGATCCATCCCTCGTCCACCCGCCCGGCGGCCGAGCTTCTTCCTCCCATTTCGTCATCTTGGTCAAGTATCAAATTTTCTAATTGAATTTCTTCCACACAGTTTCACTTCGGTGGACCTTGGGCGGCTGCGGATTGTATCGCTGCAGCCGGTACTCATCACAATCAGCGCGATGATCGCTACGTGCGGCAAAATAAATACAAGCGTGTTACGCGACCGACTCTAGGGGTTGACGACGCATGCGAACTGCAACGTGTTTCACGCTCACTGAAACAAACAGATGGCTCCTCAAATGGTTCAGCTAATGGGGTTGCGCTTAGCATTTTGATTAGACTTCCTTTGGTTGGGGGTAGCCGTGTGATCGTGTGAATGATGGCGACTGATGCTCTCTGAAGAGTCTCAGTTGACTGTGATCCGTGTGAGCATTCATTGGGTTTTGTGTTTTTTCGAAAAAAAATAAATATTACTTGTGCTTACATTGTGGCTCAGCTCATCTTCCGGGATGACAAAGTGACGTGTAGTGCATGTGTATCCTTTTCGGCTATGGATCCAAGTGACGCACTGAAATAAAACATACTCGTAGCTTCTGTGAGTGTGAACACAAGAGAGGTCGTCGACGGAGAACCGAGTTTGGAGAGGAAAATCAAGAAAAATTTGCTTTTTTGAGCGACTAAACTGAAACGTTGAGTATTATTATTATTTTTATTGGAATATATTGTAGATGTATATAGTTGATGTGGCTGTCTGTTTGTGAATGGTGGTTGGATTACAGTTAAAATTTGGCGTTTAAAAATGGAACTAATTAAAGCTATTTAAACAGAGCTCCCATCCTCTTGAGGGTATGCCTGCTCTCCTCAAGTGCTGGAATTAAGCTTGAAAAGTTAAGTAAACGCAGTAGAAAGAGAGCAAAGTGTACACATGGAGGGAAGGTATTGTCTTGGTCCTACGACTTCGGTTCTCGCTGTAAATACTGGGCTTAATTGGTCGGCTGTGCGTTCAATGATAAAGTAGTTCCGCCCCAGTGAGTGGTTGCGAAATTCATATATTGACCCCACGAAGAACATTTTGCACTACTTAAAAACAGCTCGTACCCATCATCATTGTGTCGCTTTATGCCAACATAATGAGACAGACTTTCTTTACCCAGTTCATCATCTTGATTGTGCCTTCAAATTTCACATTTTCAATAGATTTGAGGGAAAATAGATTCACCATGGATGATATGTGCTGCCTACTTACTTATTTAAGGTGGCGCTACAGTCCGAGGTGGACCTGGGCCTCAACCAACAAGCGTCTCCAGCCAGCTCGATCTTCAGCTAGCACGCATAGTTGGTTGAGGTCCCTTTCCACTTGCGTGCCCCGCGCCACCTGAGTCGCGGTCTTCCTCTACTGCGCCGTCTCTCGGGGGTGGATTCGAAGACTTTTCGGGCCGGAGCATTGGTTTCCATCCGCTCTACATGACCTAGCCAACTCAATCGTTGGATCTTCACTCTTCCGGTTAAGGCTAAGTCGAGTGTATAGTTCGTCATTATATCTCCTCCTCCACTCACCATCTATGCAGACGGGACCGAAAATCACACGAAGAATTTTCCTCTCGAAGCAACCAAGGGGAGCTTCATCCGCTTTTGACAAAGTCCATGCCTCCGCGCCATATAGCAGGACTGGGACAATTAGACAAATTACAAGGTGCAATTGAGTCAAGAACTAAAGCCTCTTGACCATTTCAAGTGTCGTCAATGGTCAGAATGGTGGCAAGAAATGGCAACAGTGGATGATCAATTTTCGAAGAAAATCATCTTCAGTGATGAGGCACATTTTCACCTCAGTGGATTCGTCAATAAGCAGAATTGCCGCATTTGGGCGAATGATAATCCAAGAGTGATTGTCGAAAACCCAATGCACCCACAAAGAGTGACTGTTTGGTGCTGTTTATGGGCTGGCTGCATCATCGGGCCGTGTTTTTTCCAAAATGTGAAACGATAACGAACTTTTTATGGCCCAAATTGGAAGATATGAGTGTGGACGATATGTGGTTTCAAGAGGACGGTGCCCTCTAAACCTAGCAATTACTAAGGTCAGGAGAGAAGCTTAGGAATTCTTAGCTAGCTTAGGTGGAATGAAGGAGTCTGTTATACTGTTTCATATTCACCCCAATCGCTGGTCTATGTAAACTGTGGCACCATTAAAGCCCACATAATCTGTAACCTTCTACGTTAACTCTCCCAGCAGCAGAAAACAAGAATCTCTATGTACTTGCATCGAAATCGGTTCCATGATTCTCTGACCATTCCAGCAGCCAGAAGCTAACATTTTAAAGTCCACAAAAAAAGCGGTTGAAACTGATACAAATGAACTTGATGCATTCAATGAATTTGCAGTGGCAGCATTGAGGGGAAAAAACACACACATCCCCGACCAATCTCATCATCATCATCAGCAGTACACTCTCGTGAATCCTTTTTACGCAGGATTTCATTTATTTTTGCATTTTAAATGACGATCCGTTCAATTATGCGACGTTGCAGTGCACTGGAATGGCATAGCTATTTACGTAATTGCCACAGAGACTCGACCCGACGCGAATGCCTTTGAAGTGGATTTATTAAATTTTATTTAAAACAGAAACCTAATGAAATCGACCATGGACAACCTGTTATTTCAGCGTTTTTTTTTTTTGGTTTTGTTTTTTTTTTTCTGGACGTTTGTGTGGCAGCACAAGAGGAGGGGGGGGGGGGGGGATTTTTGTGCGAATGCATTCGCTCAAATAATTAGGTCACACTAGTGCCCTCGTCCATTTGCATTAACTTTAAAGTGCCAATTTTAATTTGGTGTTAATATGAAATTAATGTCACATCAAATGGAATGCAAATGACGTCGGCATGACTTGGTTCAATACGGCTGCACTAATTTCAATTTGCCGGCGACTGTTGGTTATGCAGATGGACAAATCGGTCGGTAGTCAAACTAAGTTATTTATGCTCCTTCACAGAGTCACCGAATGGTGGCAGATCATATCAAAATATTGGTAAATGGGTCTGGTTTGCGACCGGAAATTGCCCATACCATCGATTTAATTATCCGCCTATGGACGGTCATAACTTTGAATTGCCACTGTCAGTGGTGGTGTGTATTTTTGTGCGAAAACTGTGTCATTTCGTGCCGTAGCTGTAGCTGAACATCAAATGTTGCGGGCATAGGCGTTTTAGGCAATCTGATTTCATTTGACCGCCATTGATTGATTACATTGATTTAATCAACAATGCCTGCACTGTCCCTGCAGCGCGTTAGGCCGTCATGACTTGTGGCAAACTAGCAATAAAAGCTGCTCAAATTTTGGCCGTTCGAAGTCGGTTAAGATCCGCAGGCCTCAAGTTTGCAGAACCCTTTCCAATACTAGGCCAACTTGGGGGTATAAATGGCCTAACCCCCAAATGCCATAATGCACGCACGAGAGATCTCCAGGCCACTCTATCCTCCGCCCTCGACTCTAACTCATCAGGAGTTATGCACAAGTGCAACCAGGAGAGTTTTCGACTTGGTCCAACCACCTCGTCCTGGGTCTGCCAAGCGATCGCCGACCTGATGGAATGGCATTCAAGGCGAATGTCATGAGGAGGACATCCGTGCCACGTGATCAAACCGAATCGAAGAATAGCCATTTCGGTTCGAAGAAGCATCTGCTCAACATTGAGTTCTTCGCGTACTGCCGTGTTTCTCACCCAATGCCGCCGAGTAACTCCTTTCGATCTTATTCTTTCGGTCATTACTCAAATTCCATGACCATAGCTGAGAGTTGGAACAAATACTGAGTTGAAAAACGCTAACTGGGCTTTGACACCAAACCCTTGGCGACGGCCGCCTACAGTGAAAAGTTTTGATTTAGTACCGTGAACCAGAACACAGCTGCTACAGTTTGTGTATAGAAGATTACATCAATCCCATACTCCTGCAGAACACTCCAGAGTTTACCTCGAGGAACTCTGTCGTATGCCTTTTCCAAATCTACAAAGCAGCCGGTTTGGTATACTCCCAAGCCTTCTCGAGTACCATTTTTGGAGTGAAAAGTCGCTGGTCGGTTGTACTTCTGCCGGGACGTAAGCCACACTGTTCCGCCGAACACCATCCTGAACTCGACGGTAGCTCAACACCATTCAATTATTGTAATTTTTGTAAGCTACCAACAGTCGAGCATACACAGTCGGTAATATATGGGAAGCGCTATAATCCGAAGGAGAGATGTGACCGGATTCTATGTACAACAACCACTCGTGTTCTGAGCGCTTTTTTCTTCTCTCACAACTGGAGTGAACGCCCAAGTGTGATAAGTGAGTCTCTGATCACGGTCACTGTCACTTATTCGTGTCGGGAATTGAACCTAGACAGCCAGTGTAAGAGTCAATGTACCACAGTGATGTCCTTTTAATCCAAATTATGAATTTGATGAACAAAAATATAAATTTAAATATACTGAGATCTAGAAATAGAACGCCTTGATCTTATCTCCAAATGTCGTAGGAGTGCGCAAAACCTCGGTCTGAAAATAGATGCAAACAAGTGAATAGTTATCCAGAAGTAAATAATGACAGACACTAAAACTCGCTGATCGACTTGTTTGAGCAGCCATATATGGGGTCTCCTATCTTATTTAATTATTTGCAGTCTTATGCAATGAATTGCAAGGCATTCCGAACACTGCCTGAGTATAGCCAATGGAAAGCTTTTATAGCAGATTTTATGGTAGAGAATGTCACTCCGGGCCTCTTTTAAGTTGGAACGATGCGACGATAAGGATGCGATGCGACTCGTTCACTGAAAAAAAACCTGAATGATAAGTAGTAAGTCTCAATGTCATGGTAGTATTCCCAAGCTAGGTGTTTTCGTTCAGTTACGACACGATGAACAATCTTGACAATTCAAAGCTTTTGTGGCAGCAGCGGGACCCATAACACGAGTGCTTTGCTGCCGCTTCAGCTAGGTCCAGGGGTAATTGACGCCTCGTCAGGTTTAAGTACCACACAAGTAAAATTAAACTTATGTCATAACTGAACGAAACGTACACTGATCTTCAAATTAGCACACAGGGGCTCTGTGAATTCACGGCAAATTCCAATATAAACTGGCCTTCACGTACAGAAACATTTGTTTCGCTTCCTCTTAAGTAAGTCAAATTTAACGAAACTTAACGAAACTGAACAAAGTGGTTATTACTGTCGCAGCGCATCATTTCCGTGTAATCGGCCGATTGTTAAAGTCGACTTTCCATTATGTTCGATTTTAATGCAAGATTGTCCCCCAAGAAAGGCTCCGCACAAGACAGAAAATGCGCATTTCTCTTCAATGCGCACTTTGAACTTGTACTCAGCACACCCTTTTCATCAATTTCCAACAAGGTGTAACACCGTCAATAACAAGATACGGTCCGTGTTTGTCCAGCCCGTTTCGAATGCTTGAGATAGTCAATTGCATTGCAATCTAAAGAGATTATGGGATGGACTGCGCTATCAAGCACTCATTGGGCAATCAATACTTTTACAATGTCACGCTGATAAGGCATCTAACTCATCCCTAGACGATGAGCTGTAATCCACTCGTGACTGTCATGAGAACAACTAATACCACCGACCTTGAAATGATGTGCAAATTGCACAGTATCTCCGTCCCCGTCGGTCTGCGAGGTGCATCCCAGCAAATACAGAAAAATCCAATTCAAACGTCAAAGATAAACGAAATGTCTCCTGTTTACCCCTTCTATGCAGATAAGCAGCCACCAGCTAGGCATCGGTGCCAAAGTGTTATCACATCTCGTCTCAGTGCAGTCGCTCGGCACTAGGCGTGTGTTTGATGTAATTTAATCGCCCCGCCGTATAACCATAATCGTTCTGCGAACAATTAATACTGTTATCTAAGCGTTAACTGTTCAAATGACTTGTATTCAATTGTCTTTAATTCGAACAACACGGTTTTTATCTATAACTGCAAGGAGCGCTCCCGGGTGCACATCAGTTCGGCAGTTTGGCAGTTTGACTTATTTCCTTGATCGACGAGGGTATCTCGGACGTGACACGTGTCTGACGAAGATCGCGATTAAGCTCGAGAGTGCAATTTTTCCCACTGGAACTGTGGACTGGACTAATCGGGCGACAGGAACTGTGTGCGAACGTGGTGTTGTTGTGACGATCGATTTGCAATCGAATTACTGCTGATAGTGTGAACGATTGGAATTAAATTCAGCAGTTTGTGAGGTGAAAAAAGTGCTTGGGAGTGAATATTTGTTGGGTCAGTGGAGCCATAGAGGTGCTTATCTACACTTGAGGTAGGTAGACAAGAGTGTGGCGCGAAATGTCTAGACAGTTCTAGGCGCAGTCGTTGCGAGTGGATTATGGGATAATGAATGTGCAAAAATATTCGCGATTGTTGGGAGCGGGGTGGATCGGGAATGAAGAAAACGCAACAAAGATGTTTTAATTGTGAAGTGATTGCCGCGAGTGGGGAGGAAGGAATCCTTTCTTTCCCCACATTGATGGGAATTCATTAAAATTACATTTTCTGCAACAAATGCATACTTATATCTTGTGATTTCAAAAGTCAGTCAACATACCCGATGTTGTTGCTCTAATGGCCAATTCCACTGTGGATCTTCAAAATCCACTTTTGGTTGAAACTTCAGTTCAATGATTTATTCGGTTAATCTGAAAGCTGAGTTAAATTTGTGGTTTAATTTAAACTGCCGTTTAAACTTCGCTTCTGCAGTTTTTTTTTCAAGTTTTCTAACTTTGTTCCCTAGACATCTGATAATCGGTGATGGGATCCATTCCTTGAATTGACATCATTTGGGATGGACTCCCATACCGCACCTATTTCCTTCCTTGGTTGATTATCAACATCTTTGTTGTCCGATAGCAGCAAAGAAGCGCTACAAAAGTTCCAAAGGAATGCACCAAAAGTATTTTAAAACTACACAGCATAGCAAATATATCGAAAGCCCTTACAAATTGTAGCCAATAAACATACAAAATGATCAATTCGATCGCATTACACAAACGACGTTAAACTGAACTAAAGTTCAGATTTTACTGTGACACCGGACGATTTAAACCAATCATTTAACTCGGTTGAATGTGCAGCTGAACTTGAGTTTTAAATCTAGGAACAAGAGCCATTCACCAGAGGAGTGAAATAGGCAAAAGGTATCTCCTTAGTCGCAGGCAGCGGAGATTTCTCTGCACAGCAGAAAAATAACATTACAATTTGGCAAGGGTAGCGTATACGCAATCTATTTGTGCAACTTTGGTTCGGAGATTTAACAATTACTTCTCACTTGAATTGTCTTAATCAACAGGCATTGAGCACCCGCCCACAACATCGTCGCTTTAGTTTTTCTGTTCAAATCCTCTCCCATTTGTATATATATTCTGTTCAGTTCAAACACAGGAATTTTTTAAAGCCGAAGCCTAGCTACTTCCTTGTCCACACCAATAAGCAGTCGTACCATAGTGACGGTCTTTCACGAAATTTAAATCTATTATCATTTAAAGACACGACAGCCATTTGATACAAACTTAACGAATGTAGCGCTCCATGCAACGACATCCACTTTGCTCGGACGTGTATTCGTATCACACTCGTACTTGTACTCAAAGTTCATTTCGACTCAAAACTGATGGCAAACATTATTTTGTGGACTACATAGAATTGTAAAGTCAGATCCCCTCGAGCTTATTTTCAAACCGAAAAAGAACTATAAGAACTCACACGCTGCTTGATCGAGTATTGGGGTGTGTCGCCGAAAGGGTGTCTGGAGTGTTTTGTTTTATTCTATTTTTGACTGTGTACCATCGTGTTGAGATGTAGTGAGGGGTGGCGTATGTCCTAATTCAGAACATAAGCATTCAATCTACTAAGTTTCAACGAAGTGCTAATAGCCGCTTAGGAGCTAGAGATCCACAAACAGCTTAGATTAGGTAGGTTAGGTAGTTGGGCTGCCAGCGAAATCGCCAGCACACTTAGACCATGTTGGTCCATTGTGATACCAGGCTACTACCACCGACAACTCCAATGATAGTGCCGTTAATTTGATCCCAACGGCAAATGGTGACTGGACCAGATTTGAAAACCCGATAAAAGCGTTTTAACTTTGCTTTCACTGGGATTCGAACCGGGGATCCCTTTAACCAGTGGCAGGCACTCAACCAACGGCGCCATCCAGCTGTTCACAAACAGCTTGCTTAGTTACTAAGTGAAAGGAGATGGACGGTACCTGTGCGCATTTGCATTACATAGGTGGCATTGTAATAAGTGGGAATTATGGGTATGGGAGAAAATGAGGAGAATCTCATTGCGTCCAAGCGAGGCAATCGAGTTCGCGATGTTTGCTGTCTTCGCGATGTTTGAATCTTGCATGAAGGCTGGGGGGAATAGGCATATTCAGACCTGGGATGGCTATAGCAAAACCAAGTTAAATAGGAGCGAATTTACACATTTCCCAGCTTTTTAGTCGACGTTATGTATGTCATCAACTAATTGCTGTATTGACTGACATACCAAGAGTCTCCGTTTCACCATCCACAAAATCTAAGACATATGTGGTCAGAGACGATGTGAATAATATTATATTACAGGAAGTAACAGACAGGCCATCGTTCAAATCAATAAAATAGAGCTTTGGAGACAATCGGACTGGAATCCATACAAAACAGATGATCCATCTAAATTGTGGCATCTTATAATAAGACAAATGAATTGCTGATTGGTCATACAACTAGGTGCTGGATTTCGTATTCAGGGCCTGAACCAAAAACAAAAGATTCGCTTTCACTTAGTAGTGAATCTTTATTGTACGTTTTTTTTGGATGACGATAAGATCTAGTGGCACTTGTACTATGATCCAAATTTCATTAAGATCGGTCAATTGGTTCAAACATATTTCCACCTCTCCCACACAACGGGGCCACTTTGCGTCGGTACCGACGTGAAAAACGGATTAGTGGGTAAACATCCCACACTGTTACCGAGTGCGGGCTCAGTTTTGTCTTTTGAAGATTACCACATCCCAGCGTAAAAATTCCAACCTCTGCTGAAGATTCTATACTAGGGAAGTAGAAAGTGTCGATAAGAGACCATGTTGTCAAATTCTGTCAAATCAAGCCCCAGCTATAACTGACTTACATAAGTAGACGGAAGAAAAGTAGCAGCAAGTTAAAAGAATCGTAAAATTTTTCATAGTGGCTATTATAGCTTCTGGAAATTTACGCAAAATTTAACGAAACTGGACGAAGTTGTTATTGATGATCGCAATGCATAGTTTCTGTGTAATCTCACGATTGCTTAAATTGACGTTGAAGCTTACGTCTAATATGGTGCATGTAATCATGTTTCTGCTACATTGTGCAAGAATATGTACCACTATCCAATCGGATACGGGCTTGCTAACAATTCACTAGTGGACGTGTTACTGCTAAAGCTGTTCTCTTGGCCCCTAACTCACTTCCACAATTCAAGAGATTCCAAACGAAACCAAAAAGTGTGGGACACTTGAGAGACACGGTAACAAAATCTATTTTCAATCACCCCAGACACTGTAATCACTGTCAGTGAATGTGAGAATGTCCATGACACAGATCGAAATCGAACACGCTCTCACAATGCATACCTCAAATTTGCGCATCGACCGTACCGTCTCCATGAAGTGCTTAAGAAGATACGAAAATCAACCCAAAATAGCATCATCCAGTCGTCGCAGTTCATTCAACTGGGCGCTAGCATGCGTCCATACGAGATCAAGGTCAATTGCGGCTCGTCGACTGATAAGCCATCAGCAACAACAAATGGTGCATACTCGTAAAAGCTGTCAGACGAAAACAGCGACAACAAATGTTGACATTTTGTACGCATGTCCACGCAGTTAAAACAAAATTTCGCCAAAAGATTGAAATTAAATCTACGCACGCAGCGGCAGTTCGTAATCAAAAATCTATCACTCACCAATTTCAAGTGCTACTGATAAAACAATAAATGTGGAACATGCGCTTGAAGAGATAACCAAGCGGTTTTTGGTTATTTTCCGATGTATCCGACTGACTGATTTGCTTGGAACTCAAGAAAGAGGGTTAAGTCAACTCGATGGTTCTAGATGAAAGCCTCAAATGTCCACAGTCGCAGGGGGTTATTCTGCATACATTCACGGATCTGAGTGGCTACAGAGCCATGCTATCTGTTGTAGTCTAAAGAAAGAAGTGTGAAATTTTCAATTGCAACTCACATTCGGTTATGCAAGTTGGCGGTCCTTTTCTTTTTAGACCACGATCACGTCCGTTCGTCTACTTCATCTACTCCCTTCATGTACAATGTCAGTGAATTTGATACGCTATCCAACCCAATCACAAGAATTGTATGCCTGAAGTGCCATTACGACCAATTCTAATTGGATTCGACATTCAGGATATTTCACATTCAACACAGAAAGAAGGAGGGTTGGTGGGAATCTTTTTTCTGACGTAAGCAATCTGACCCAGCTGGTAAATGCGACATTGTACACCATTTTCACATATTCTCTGGACAAATTGTCACCCCCTGGCCTCGACTGACCACGGTTTGGTATCAGCTAAGCAGCATGGCTCTACGAGAATAGTCATGTGGATCAGACTAAAAATATGTTTCGGAATTTTCACTGATCACCATGTTTCCTTGATAAAGACGTGGTGGATGTAGCTGCTGATACTATCAGCAACGTCCTTCTGTTGGGCATCAGATCGTACATTCCACACAGAATGAAGGGTATCATAACCAGAGCAAATGCGTGGTGTGACTAGAAACGTCAAACACGTACCAGGATGTGAAAGTTCCATTGTTGGATCTATAAAACCACGGAAAACCGTAACTTCAGCTTAGTATAAACGAGTCAGAAATGACAACAATGCAAGAATTAAACGTGTGAAATTCCAGAGACAAAAATTGGTTGGCAACACTTTTTTGAGTATTTGACAAAACATACAATTTCCGCGCTCATTTGCAATGACATTCCAACTTTCAGCTCTTTAGACAGAGCCAATAGGCTTGCATCGCATTTCGCAGCTTGCTCTAGAGTGACAGTTTCTAGTTGGTAACCGCCTGTGCTCGAGGGCGTAGCGTAGAATCACTCCCAATGCACGGTATTAAATCCACTTTCGCAGTTCAAAGTCTAGAGAGATCTCACCATGCACAAATCCGAAGGCACAGATGGTATTCCTCGATCACTTCTGATAAGGCATCCTACTCTTTCGGTCTCTTTCCGAGTAGATGGCAGCGTTTGTTCATTTGTCCTGCAAGTCCTTACCACAAGTGAATCTTCATCAACCTCCTCGCATAGCCGCAAGGGTCTGTTCCGTCCTCAACCATTTACTCATCATCATCATGTCTGCGACTTCTAATCCAGTTCAATCTTCTGATGAAGACAGCACAGACTCACGACACTGCTTCCGTTAGGTTTTGGGAGCAATCACCCTCGGTGTTAACTGGCCTACACTCGCTGTTACACACTGGTAGCCTCCATAGACAAAGTGGGAGCTTTTAACAACGTCTACCCGTCGGTAATCATGAGGTCACTCGAGCAACGGGTTGCCAGTCCACTGCTCCACCGACTGCAGGGCTATCCATGCAAAACTGTGTTCTACAAGTAACTCTCAGATCACCACCCCATGAGACATCCTCTGCCTACTTCCCTGCAATCTAGTTTCAAGCAATCTGTCACTATCTCTGCGGAGGCATTGATAAATTTTGCAGCTTAGGCTCTTAGAGTGCCGCCATGACCCATAAGAGCAGCAAATAGGTTGCCGATGTCACTTCTTCTTATTCTGAGCACTACATCCGTTCTTCGATGGTTTAGTTTGAGCCAAATTAGGCTCGTATGGTAACAGATGTCCGAATGTCTGTAAAAGGGCCAGCTTAAAGCTTTTGGTCCTTAAAGCTTCCAATGGCATCAAGGGGGGACTCCATCTAAGTGCCGAGAGGTTGATGAAACACAGAATCTATTCCTTTCCCGAGAATTTGTCTTCTCGACCCCATATACCATAAACGGTGACCGGTAAAAGCGCTCAGACACAACCAAATATAGGAAACTCAACCGGAAATCCAACAGATCGAATACATTAGCGAATACTCTTACTTCTTCATGCCTCAATTGCAACTCGACGGCAAGTCAGCCTATGTATCGGCGGTGCATTCAGGATAATCCCTTCTCGTGCATTAGACATCATCTTTAACCTCTATCGGCTCTTCGGCTAAAGCCCACTCTCGTAGGAGCACGTTGTGTCTATACAAGATTTTTATAGTCCCAGTCCTGCTGTATGGCGCAGTAGCATGGACAATATCAAATGCGGACGAAGAGAAGGAAAATAGTATTCAGTCCCATTTGCGCAGAGGCAGGTTGGAGAAGAAGACTGATCGCCGAACTCCACGAGGTGTACAACGACTTAGACATCGACAAACGAATTCAAATATTTCGCCTCAGATGAGTAGGTCGTGTGGAGCGAATGGACGCGAACGGTCCGATTCGGAGAGCCTTCAAATCCCACCCGGCGTACAACGTGGTAGAGGAAGGCCTCGCTTCCGATGGTGAGCCAAGTTCGAAAGGGAACTCAATCGGCTGGGTGTGCGAAACTGGAGGTGCCAAGCACAAGATTGTGGTAAATGTATGTTGACTGAGGCCTCGCCTCCGATGGTGAGCCAAGTTCGAAAGGGAACTCAATCGGCTGGGTGTGCGAAACTGGAGGTGCCAAGCACAAGATTGTGGTAAATGTATGTTGACTGAGGCTCAGATCCGTCCCGAACTGTAGCACCCGCTAAAAAAGAAAAATAAGCTCTGCATCTCCACTCCATTCCACAGAACTGAATAATGGTCTACTCTCTCTGAATAGATAAAATTTGGTGTTAATACCGGACACTGCCTCCTGTTAGATAATGCCATCAGATTCCACGTCATTGCAAATGACTTTTGTAGAAGCTGAACGAAGATGGACGGAAAAGATATAGAAACCGTGAAGCACCTCCTTTTCCCATGTGCTGTTACGGAAACATACTCCGTTTCATCTTCAGATCAGAATAGTTCACCACCATGGATCATTGATTGACCCATCTGATCCGAGTGCATTCCATCCTCAACCAACCTCAAATCAGTCGCATTCATAATCACCCCACTTGCTACACAACAATCGCCACTTTCTAGCGAAAAACAGTAAATCACTAAAGTAATCTCGAAATCCCATAAATTGCTCGGAGAAGTGTATCTCTTTGTACCCAAAAGTGGAATTGATAGAAAGACGATGAGATACAACCAGCTAAATACAACCAAGTCGAATGCTACGTGGTAAGCCTTGGGTAAACTCAATTAAAGCACGGCACCACAACACGATGCCCATAAATCGCTTACCGTGAAAAATCTGAAAACAAACAACCCGCTACCGTCAGATTGCTCTCGACGTTTGCTATCTTATCCGCTGGCGATAATGTGTGGGAATAAAATACTTTCTAGGCGACACTTTATTGCCTACCTCTGACGCAGTGAGAACTGAAGACATCAAGCAATGCTTTGAGTCCGAGTTCAATCGGCGCTCGAACGGAAGTGAAAATACGACGCTTGCAGCTGACGTTCATATTGCTATCGTCATTTGAATCCAGAGAAATACGACGTAAATTGTGCTCATCGGAGTGAAATATCGAGTCTTGAACTCACAACGTCAACAGAGTCTAATACAAAGCAAGGCAACGCGTTCTTAACCGTCAACTCCACAAATTCAACAGATATTTAAAATGAGATGGGATCTCCTTCTTCATCGTATGGCGTTACAGATCAGGATGAACCTGCATCTCAACTCCTACATGTTAGTTGATTAAGGTCTTTCTCCTCCTGGGAAGGTTAAAACTGGTCAACGCGCAGGCCACGTCTCACTTAGATCCTAATGGGCCCACTGTCATGCCCAAAGTGGGATCCATTTCTGCACACCTTCCTCGTACCAATCATGTCTGCACGCTGCGCTGCTATCCTGAAATCCTAATGAGCCTGGAAATAGAGGTTAAGGGGATTTTAGCTAGTTCCTGCAGGTCCTGGAAGAAATGTTCTCCCAATGTTCTGTGACTCAACAGACAGAGACTGGGGCACTTGCAGAGGTAGTGAGGAGTATCCTCTTTTTCTTCCTCATCACCACAGCCTCTGCATATGAGGTCGTGGGTAAGTCCCATTGTGGCTCCATGGTACTTCAGGCGATTATGGCCAGTTAGCGTTCCAACTATCATCCGTAGCAACTTTTTGTCGCATCGTAGGAGCTGTCGGTTTTTGCACCATTGATCTTGGGCCATATCACCCGAGTGGTCTCTCTCTAAGCGGGTGTTCGTTGCACATTGAGCCCAAGAAAAAAAGGGATTTGGAATGGGAGTTATTCTGCCTTTGATCTCGGTACTAGTGTTGGCTCGTTCTTCTTCTCGTCTCTCTCTTCTTATCTGGAGCCTTCTGGGCGACCATTGAAGACGGGACAGCGCCTTCCCTCTCCCAGTTGTAAGGGTTCTCATTCAACATGCCCTACCCAAGATATCGACATGAGCTAGCATTCCTCGCTGAAGGAACTAGGAAAGCTTTGTTCAGGCGCTAAGTCAGCAATCGATAAGAAAAGAGGTCTTGAATCTTCGTACCCCGACATGATGCGACCCATTCTCTTGTATGACGCAGACATCAGGGGGCACACATCTAGGAGCTACCTTGGGAAACTTAATAAACTTGTCCTGATAAGGTGCTTCTGTTTGGTAATGTCAGATTTGGACATTCGACTAGTAAGTAGTAGCTTTCTTGATTGATAGGCACTGCTAAAGGTTTCTAATCTGCTGTACCCCACTTTATGGAGATGAGAAGTGGCTAGCAAGTGCGCCACATAATATCCTTAGGTGAGGTTTGTTCAGTTTTAGGACATCCTTGAATCCCATGGAATCAATCCTCATGACTATTCCAGAATTGTTTAAGTGTTTAAGTTGTTGTTGTCAATGTTGCCAAAACCATGAAGAGGGAAATGCTGCAGCATCATTTAAGGCAATGAGTTAAGCTTGGATGACTTTGAACTCTCTGGAAAGAGGCATGTGTAGATTGCCTCAAGGTCCCACAATGCCCCTACTCCACTTTATGACAACTCCACAGTGCGCTGTTGGCTCTTTCTTCGCTTTTGGGTATACCTAATGATTTTATATTCTTTGTTGAAGTCTAAGATTGAGTTCATAAGATCACTGACCTGGATTAACTCACAAACGAGATCGACCACTCTGAAATGTGCCTCGTTCAGGTAACTTCCTTTGCAAGTTCAAGTTTTTTGTAACGCAACAGCTTGACTTAGAGCTTCAACCTGGACAGGAATATGTAGCTGATGTAGGTTAAGTCGTTTTTTTTCCCATACCTGCCGTTGGAGTGGTTTCCATTACTCCCGTGGAACTGTTCTATATTAGCACGATAGCCCTTGTAGTTTGCTTAATTTGTTGATGATGTCTGTCTTTGTTCGCCTTTTTCCATCGAATTACAGTGCCATAGAATGTGGTTGACGGTTGGTTTAATCATTTGATTGTAGATTCACAAGCTCATTTTCGAGTTAAGTCCTCACGGTTTTCCTACAAGTTGTTTTTTGCTACCAAAGCGCTTCAGTAGCGTTCCAGGGGAGTAAATGATGTTGGTGGCGCACCCTAAGCAAAGCTGTACACTGTAGCATAACGTAATTCCTTAACGTACTCCTCTAAACTTCTTCTGCCGACAACAAGCAACACTCGAGTCGTAACCTCCTCACAATGGTTCCCTCTCACTGAGAACAATCTGATTCTACTTTGGAATATTGATTCAAAAAATACTCACTACACATTACTTCTCTAACCCTTTAAAGGCTCTCAGTGCTATTGTCCTATCACGAGTGGAAGGGACCTACAGTTTTATGCCGACGCCGAACGCAAAAGTTTGAGAAGCTTTTTCTAGACAGTTGTACTCTTTGAGCATTGTCAGTGACCCGAAAGAGGTGGTGCAGTGAGAAGTAGTTCTTATCGTACCAGGAATCGAACCTAGACAGGTAGGTTGAAGTGCGTAGGAGTCGACGCACATACCCACAACGCCACGGGCCACAACTCTAAGGCTGTATCCAAATGTCTGAGATCTCTGGATAAGATGGATGGAAAGGTCCGACTTCGCTTGGGCTTGGAATGCAAAAAAAAAAGAGTCAACGAGACATTTCGCAATTGTGAAGCGAGCGAACTTGACATGCTAACAACGGACGTGGTCAGTCGTGCTGATCACTCAGACGTATGAACGTACGGAGTACCCCTCGCCAATTACCTATTTTTTAAGTACATTCATACCTCACCTCTACTTGCCTACACTATTTCCAAGTCTTCCAAGTCTTCGAGGTTGTGTCGTGAATCGCCTGGTTGACTGGTGGTTATGTTCCACCAATTTCACAATTTCGCATGTAATCCAGGTGAATCACACTGATCACTTGTATTTCCATCTTATTCCATACTTATGGATGCCTGCTCTTTGCCTTGCCATAAACATTTTTTAATACCGAAGTCGGTGAAAAAGGGAGAACTTCCATCGCCCCTCGATTAGTTAGGTAGGAATGTCTAAACTAAGAATGACGACGTATAACCCGCATTTATGCAAGCTGGTCAAAAACAGACTTGAAATTGACATATCGGCCTATTCTGGGATACTAGACAGTTCATGGATGTGTCCGAGTCAAGTTAACCATATCGAGAAACCACAGTAAAGGCCCCAGCCCATAGAATCCAATCCGTGCATTGCGATACGTCAAAATATTAATAAATCAGAAGCTTTTATGAGATAGAGGGATATAGCAAATGGGGTCCACATGTCGAATCTGTCGTATCGGATGGAGTAGCGTAACTTTCAACTTCTGATGTGTTTTTTCCGTCTTTCTTACTTGCTCATTCAGAGGGTAACGAGTTGCCTGCAAATAAAACGCATTCATTAGGGCACCCTCTGTTCGTGGATTATAAACGCATGCGACGAATTCTATCAGCTGGGGCCCTAAATCTCCGGCTACGCCAACCGCTTCACTAAACTTCAGTCTTGGCATTGTTATCGTCACGTCGTTCTGGGTGAGCGGAAAAATGTTTTATCGTGTCCTTCTAAATTTACTAGCACGTTCTCAGTCGCTGGCCCTACAACGTACTCAGCTCTTCATACTCTTCGTCCTCGTGAGAAGCATTATAGCCTACCGACAGCAGAAGAAGAAATTATCCAAGCCCTCCCCGGAAGAACTCCCCGACATCACGTCATGGCGAAGCAGTGTCTGGTGTCAATAAGAATTTTATCAATCTTGCTGATTAATCACTCTTCTTACATAACGCAGCGTCCTTGATGTTCAAGAGCTCTCAGACGGACTAACAAAGGCCAGCGAATGGTTGACCACTTAATGCCCACACCATGGGAACCAGTGTAAAAATTGCATCACCAACTTAGTCGATAGCCTGCTATCTTCAAGAGCCTCAGCCACTAGTTTGCTTTCAATGCTAGTCGCTAATTAGATGCGACCGTCGGCTGGGACAGAGATAAGTCCACTCGCCGATCCCCTTCACATGCACTTGGCCTGCCTGAAGTGCAGCCGTAGCATGATAACCGATTATCAATTCAAGTGTCTTCATGTCCACGTCACTTTACTTGCAGAAGTCGCCGCCTTAAGCCCCAATTCATTGGAAGCAAGCAGTTCTCGTTCCATCAAGATGACCGGTGAAAAAGCCGCCGCCGACGGCAAGGACTCCTCCGAGAGTGCCGATCCATTCAACGAGATCATGGAGAAGGTCGGCTTTGGTGGCAACTTTCAGAGGAAATACAACACGATCTTTATTCTGGGCCTGTCGTGCTGCGGAGCCATGATCTACATGAACATCATTTTGGCCCTGAATGTGCCAGACCACTGGTGCAATGTGCCGGGGCGGGAGGCGACAAACCACACGCTCAGCTCCTGGAGGCATCTGACGCTGCCAAGGTAAGGATTTTGTGTGACATTTGGGTGAGAATTGACTGTGTGCTGAGAGTGTGGTCGCTTTTTCAGGCAAAAGGACAACAGGGGCGTGTACACCTACAGCAAGTGTCTGATGTACGATAGAAATTTCACTTATCTCCCAATGACCATGGCACAGAAGGAGTTCGATGCGGATACAATTGGTAAGTCGGTTACTTGTGTGGTTTTAGAGATTATTTTTATTTACGCCTTGTCCTGTGTCTTCGGCTGTATACTCTTGAGTCTCGGACTGCTGGTGAGTTTGTTTGAAAAATGAGCAAATAAACCTTTGCAGCCCGTGGAGAATTGTCAGTCGCAGACAAAATTATTCGTTGCTTGTTCACTAGACCTTCAAAAATCTAAGGTGCATCATATTTGTCCCATATTTTTGTTGACCATACCTGGAGAGTACTGGCTTCTTGCTGCCAAATGATGACTGTCTCCCTCGTAAGATTAAACCATACATCTATCATATACCACCAGCCGAACTGGCATCAAAAGAATATGGATCGACCAGAAATGGGTCAACGTGATATAATTGTAAAAACTTACTGCAAAAATAGGCACTCGGGTCATTCAGTAACCTCATAGCGAGCAGATTAATGGTTCGTTGGCTAAAAGATAACTCGAGTCGCTTGGTACCACAATGGTGGACATGAAATGTCCCAAAAGTTTGAGGTCACCGCTTTCAAAATTAATTGCCATTTTCTCGTGGCGTATTGAGTAATTATTTCGACGATTCAGGGGTCTAATTCCGATCCAACTACAGGTCTCCATTCAAAAGCTAGACAATGGTCTGAAACATCACGACACGATGTTTCACTACACGAAACGCAGCCATTCAGAGCTGGCATAACTCGGTAGGTAGACAATTCGGTGCCCAAATGATCTCATTACCGTGGCTCACTTAAACCAACGCGTTGGGTCGATTGCCAGGAGATGGTGTACTACCGTGAGACCTACTTTACTCCAGCTCCACATGTGAATCTTAGGTGGATTTTCAGTTCAACTCCGATTAAGTCCTACAGCTCTGTTAACGGTCATTTTCTTTGCAGGGAAATTGTAGAGCATTTGTAAAGGGTGGTTACATTTTAAGGGCCGATGCTGATTTTGAATAAAACACAAATTATTTAGGAAATTATTGTCATTTCTTTTTATTATGATAATATTGGTATCGTTCAATTATGTATGGAACAAAATATCGGCCAAATGGCCGCCACGACCTTGGCGGCACACCTCCATCCGATGGTCCAAATTTTCGATGATGCTGAAGCATAATTGAGATTCTATACCGTTAATATGCCGAATTATCTCATCCTTTAGCTCTTGAATTGTTGCTGGCTTATCGACGTACACCTTTTCCTTCAAATAACCCCAAAGAAAAAAATCCAACGGTGTCAAATCTCATGATCTTGGCGGCCAATTGACATCGCCACCACGTGAGATAACACGGCCATTGAATTTGTCGCGCAGAAGAGCCTTTGTTTCGTTAGCTGTGTGGCAAGTGGCACCGTCCTGTTGAAACCACATATCGTCCACATTCATATCTACCAATTCGGGCCATAAAAAGTTCGTTATCATTTCACGATAGCGAACACCATTCACAGTAACTGCCTGGCCGGCCTCATTTTGGAAAAAATACGGCCCGATGATGCCGCCAGCCCATAAACCGCACCAAACAGTCACTCGTGGGTGCATTGGTTTTTCGGCAATCACTCTTGGATTATCATTCGCCCAAATGCGGCAATTCTGCTCACTGACGAATCCACTGAGGTGAAAATGTGCCTCATCACTGAAGATGATTTTCTTCGAAAATTTTCATAAGAAGCCTGAATAACTTTAACGCGTTGCTCGATTGTGTATCTTTCCATGGTTCAAATTGAGTTAGTCTGAAATTGAGAAATGTCAACCGAAATGCAGAAAAAACTTGACGTTTAGGTGTGGTTCACACTCAACATCGGCCCTTAAACACCCTTTACAAATTCTATCTCTTCCTCATCTCGGCAGCTCCCGTAGAAGTCATTATGAGGTGTGCTCATTCGTGATGCGTACGTGCTTATGACACAGTACCCGATAAGATCTTATATTCGAATGCCGTACATCCTTGCGACTAAAATCGATCAATGTTCGCTAAGTGTAGTTTAATAAAGTCATCTGAATACTTGCCAATCGCTGTTTCTTTGGGCTCAAGAGGCAGTTGAGTAACAGAGCCATCTCTCGAAACACCAAGTTGACTTTATATAACACTCTAATCATCCCTGTCCTGCTCTATGGCGCAGAGACATGGACGCTATTGAAAGCGGATGAAGAAGCTCTTGGTCGTTTTGAGAGAAAAGTTTTGCGTGCGATCCTTGGGCCTGTTTGCATTGATGGCGTCTGGAGGAGGAGATTCAACCACGAACTGTACAGCGGCATGCACCTAGTTAAGCGTCTTCGGATCCAACGCTTAAGATGGCTAGGTCACGTAGAGCGGATTGACACCACAGCTCCGGCCCGAAGAGTCTTCGATTCCGAGCCATTGGGACAAACGCAACAGAGGGCGTCCTAGAACGAGATGGCGCACACAAGTGGAGTAGGACCTCAACCAACTTGGTGTGTACAGCTGGAGGCAGCTGGCAAAAGATCGTGCTGGCTGGAGAGGGTTGTTGGTTGAGGCCCAGGACTGTAGCGCCAAAAAAAGAAGAAGAAGAATACTTAACCATAGCTTCGTGAGAAATGTTCAAGGGGACTAATTCCATCTTCAACACCAAGATCACTAGACCTGAATCTCTGTCTTCTACTTACTTATCAGGCCGGCGACCCATGGAGGGTCCGAGCCTGAGCAATTGCAGCCTTCCATCGTTGACGGTCTTGGGCACATTGCTTCCAGCCATCAAGACCAAGCTGTCTTGCATTCGCGATTACTTGGTCTTTATACCGGAGATTCGGCCTTCCTCTCCTTCCCGAACCAGTCGGCTCGGATTCAAAGACCCGCTTTGCTGGAGCATTGTTGTCCATGCGCTCGATGTGGCCGAGCCAGTGCAGTCGACCGATTTTTGCCTTCCGGACTACATCCACATCCTGGTACAGCTCGTAGAGTTCGCGGTTATGTCTTCTCCTCCATTTGCCTTCCTCGCAGACGGGACCATATATCCGTCGTAGAACTTTTCTTTCGAAGGTACCAAGAATCAGCTATGCAGTTTTGCTTAGCGTTCAGCTTTCGGCTCCATAGAGCAGGACTGGCAAAATATGAGTCCTTTCAGTCAGGAGCTTTGAGCGCAGTTGTTTTGACAAACCGAAGTAGCACCGGTTGCCAAGGGCGATTCTACGACGGATCTCCACTGTGATGTCGTTTGTGGAGTTCACGTTTGCCCCGAGGTAGACAAACTCCTTCACTACCTCCAAATTGTAGCTGTCGATTGTAGCTCTGTCTTCGCTCTCCGCAATCACCGCAGTAATAAAAGTTGGTCATCCACCTTTTGCACGTCACATTTCCTGCCATATAGACTTCTAGGACCTTCGCCTGCATGTGGTCTCTTAAAGGTCCTCACTGGCTACTTGCAGAACCGAAAATCAAAACTCCCGAACTTGAGTTACCGGGTCAAATTTAAAGCCCTAGAAAGCCTAGCGAAACTGCATACATTAGCTTACCTCTAAAGGGTTGATGTAGACGCTATCCAGGCGGCACAACGAGAAGGTATATGTCAGCTTGACCGATGCATCGTTGCTGGCATCTGACCAGGTTGAGAGAATCTTTGCCCTGTATGCGCAGACTCACAGCCTCTTGGCTCGAATACAATATCCCCAAAAATGAACTCTCTACCTAAAGCTAACTGCAGCACATTCGTGAGGCCATAGACTGGGCCCGATAACAGAAACTGCCAAGGGACATCGCTGGAGCATCTTGTCCTTAGCCTTGAGATCAACCATTCTTCGAAGCACTAAACGATGTGACTGTCGTCAAGCTTGTCTGTGCGGCTTCACAACTTTTTTTCCCTAAGCGAGGCCACAGTATTTTCGTAACGGCATGTGAGGCTATGCCCAAAGCCAAACCAACCTCCTTATGGAGTAGACAAAGTCGTCCAAATTTCCACGAGCTTCCTTCTCTCAAGCTTTGTGTCGCCTGCGCCCATCAACTTCAAACTACTTGTCTTGTCAAAAGTTCGTCTTCACTCTTGACACACTTCTTTCTTTGGCAATTGAAGCAGCTTACTCCCTTTGATTCACGTCTGAGAACACCCGTTTCGCAGAAGTTTCGAAAAATCCCCAGCAAATTACTACTGTACACCATGACGTGTCCAAGTCCTAGGAATCCCCGCCAAGACCTCGCATATATGGCAACTTTCCAATCAAGTTGATCCCACTTTATTCCGTTTTTTCCCCGAGTAAACCCCCTCGCCATCCGTGACATAAGTCTCCACTGGGCCGTGCCAAAGCCGGGGTAAACCGTTTCTGCCGACTTCCGCAGCCGTGTGTCTTATTTACGTCCTCGCATATCCTAATTATTACAACTGAATGCCATAAAATCTTACGACGTTAATAACTTAATCGGGCAAACTCCATTACTCTGGCACCAGTTCATCCGGACAGAATGCTGAGGGCTCCATCTCACCCCCGGAAAGAAGTCGCCCATCTCGAAGGTGAGCCCAGACCCCCCCCCCCCCTACCACCCTTCAGCTTCCAGCGACTACCATATGACGTAGATCCCGGCTGAAAGTTATTGTCGAGCTTATCATTAAAAAATCCGACCGGGTAAAGTAAGGGAAATCACAAGAAAGAATGGAAAATCCCTGAAGTTGATCGTCATTGTTGGGGCTCACCTCACCCGAGGGTGGTGGCTCCCACTGGCACACACTCGTCCCCCTTACGTGGCCCGTTTGAGTGGAAGTGCCTGATTTGAAAGCCCGAGCTTCGTCTTCTATTTTATGTTTATTCCTTGATACTTTTCCTTCTTGTTTGTTTTTTTTTTTTTTTTTTCTTATTTGACATCTCATTCGTTATTTGGTTGTGTGTGCTTGCAGATTGTCCTTATGGATTCAGTTACGACAAGCAGTGGTACGAGCGGACAATCCCCACCGAGGAGGACTGGGTCTGTGAAAAGGAAATGTACATAACCAATACGTTTGTGGTTAGCAGAGTGGCCGAGGTGATTGGTTCATTTGTCCTCGGACAAATGGGCGACACGTAAGTGTGGTGGTTTTCATATTTTCTCTCGATTTAGATACGCTTTCCAAATCCCCAACTTCCTAGGGATTCCGATTCGGAATCGGACTCGGATTCCCTTCGATTTTGCTGGTATGTTTCATTCTTGTTTATGTCCGGGCAATGAAATAAATTCAATTGAACTGACTTCCGGATTTACCTAGAGGCTCTCTCGTGTGGACTTCTGTTTGTTGCTGACCCCCCCCCCCCTCCCCTTGAATTCGCTTGATGGGTGGGCTTGTTGAATTGAAGCACAATTCCTCTTGGCTTTACTGTTTTCCACATCAGAGGAGATGGGTGGCAGATGCATGCAGATGTCGAGTTGAATGAGGGACATCCATATATGATGAGTTATGCTTCAGTGGTTGGGTCGATTCTTTGAGAACTGCATTCAGATCAAGTCGCTCGGTGGCACTTTGTTTGCTCCACAGTTTGGAAGCGAAGATTATTGAGGCCGTAACGACCTTGCCTCGGTGTAATACATCATGTCGTTGCACGGCGAATTTCGATTACATCGTCGTTCTCTCGATTACATCGTCGTTCTCCTCCTTACGACGTGGTTGATCAGGACGAGCGTTGCCATTGAAGAACAATTCAACGACGGCAGGAGACGAACTGCATGGTTTCTGTTGCTCTCACAAGGAATTCAATAGTGAGTGGGAAGTCGTTTGGTGACTGTACAGGGTCATCCTACAAGAGATATTGATTTAAGTTTGACGCTATTGTCTAACTAACTACGGCAACATTCAACTATCTTTGGTATGAGGTTTGATAAGTAAACAGTCACACTGGTCACTGGAAAGTTTACTGAAGAACCTCGAGGACTTACTTGCTTAATCGGCTTTCGACTCATGCAGTGTCTAAGAGCCTGATGTTGCCTTCCATAGTTGTGGCCCTCTGGGACGCTGCTTCATGTTATCAAGACCAAGCTGTCTTACGTCTGTATTTCTACCGGATATTCGGACTTCCTCTCCTTCCCAAGACAAGTCTCTCTTATATGAACCATTGGTCTCCAATGTCCAAGTGCTCGAAGTGGCTGAGCGAGTGTAGTCGACGAATTCTTTCCTTCTGCATCAACATTTTTGTTCAGCTCATATACAGTCACTCACAAAAGTAAGTAGACGAAATAAAATGGTGTTTTTTCATATTAATTAGTAATGTACTTAGAACAGGAAAATATAAGGATAGCACAAAAGCTATACACACAATAATGAACCAAAACTCATATCATAAAAGTTAGTAAACGCACATGTAAATCACGTAGACGGATCTGTTATAAAGCAGGGACTTATGGCAGCACCTAGCGTGGCCAATTTAATATCCACTGATCAATAAATGAATGGGTTTGGTAACTTGAACAATCTTAAGAGTAACCTGTGTCAGAGACGTTTGCAAGCAAAACTTAAGGGTCATTTGTCGATGATGTAAATTTCGTTAGATTGTTGGTTTATGACCCGTTGTGCCTATAGGTCTTGGTATGAACACGTATTTTATATTATAATCTAATGACATTTACTTTCTTGAGTGACTGTAGTTCGCGGTCGTGTCTTGTCCTCCATTGACCTTCCTCGCAGACAGCACCATGTATCCGACTCAGAATGTTCCTTTCGAAGGCACCAATAATCAACTCCGCTGTTGTGATTATCGTCCAGCTGTCGATTCCAAATTAGAGTTTCATAGAGCATGATTTTTGATCCATTGAGTGAGGAGTTTTGACCAAACTTATTGCCACAAACCGAAGTAGGAAGGCAATTGGATGCCCTGTCGGCCTTATGGCCGTGGTTCACTTAAATCAACGTGTTGAGTCGACTGTGCCCTTGTTTGGGATGGTTTACCATCGTGAGTCCTACTTTTATCCAAAAACCAAATCCATATGTGAATTTTGGGCGGATTTTCAGTTCAACTCCGATTAAGTCTTACAGCTCTAAGAAGGGTCACTTTCTTCGCTAGGGCTGGGCAATCGGAGAGCAGATGTTGGATGGTTTCTATCTCTTCCTCATCTTGGCAGCTTCTGCAAAAGTCTTTATGCGTCATGTTCAGTCACATTGCATGTGTATTTGTGGTACAATGGCTTGTAAGGACTTCTATTAGCGTGCGTACATCGTCGCGACTAAAACCGATTAATGATGTTGAACTCGTTTTGCTTAGCGTTGGCCCTTGGTGGTGGTCCAATACTCAGACCATCGCCAAGCCATCGAGTTCTGACTCTATCCAGGGCTTCGTCTTCTAGTTTATTCCTTATGCAGATGAGCGGCGTATACGCATACCTGATTGCTAGAGATTCTCTTAGCTCCCACAAACCGAAATAACAACGGTTGCCAACCGCGATCTCCACTAGGATGTAATTTATGGTGTTCACCTTTGCCATGATGAAGACAAAATTCCATGACTACCTCCAAGTTTGTCCATAGTGACGTTGTGTCCTTGGTGGTGAGCGATGGATTGATGTTGGCTCGACAGCATAACTGCTCGTACTTTGTCTGTCTTTTCCTCATTAACCTGACGAGTAGCTTGCTTCCCCTGTTCTTCGATCGCCGTTAAAGATGCAGCCAAGACACGTTGGGAACGCTCGTCGATATCGATGTCACTTGCATAACCCAGTTGGACTGACTTGAGGAAGACAGTACCTTCCGTGTTTACAGCAGCCAATGGCATTTTCATTTCCAGCACCAGATTGAGGAAGACACTCGGCAGCGCAGCTCTTTGCCGAAATCCGTTGCAGGTTTGACACGTAAATTAACGACAAACAAATTCGTAAATTGAACACGCAGCTCCATGCGAATGAGAAAATTCCATAGGACTGAAGTGTCAGAATTTATGGAAGCTCGCAATTTTCAGTGCGCTCACATGAATGGTACTTTAGTTGACCAACTTCATCCGTCGTAATGCATTCCACTTGTGGGCCGCATTTACCGTCGTTGCCCCAGTCATATGAGCTTAATAATAATAATATGGGTGGCGCTACAGCCAGGGCCAGGGCCTATCTTCTCAGCAACCACTTGTGTTGTGCGTGCTATTGTTCTATCAAGTGGTTCTATCAGAGTTTTATGCCGACTCCGAACGGCCAAGTTTGAGAAGCTTTTTCTAGACAGTTATGAAAGAGGTGGGGCCGTGAAAAGTTTATCTTGTCGTACCAGGAATCGAACCTAGACAGGTAGGTCCAAGTGCGTAGGAGTTGACGCACATACCCAGAATGCCGCGGGGCACCAGATATGAGCTTAGAGCTGTCATTATTTTGATAGCATGCAACATACACAGGGGTTTCTATGCCTTGGGATCTTTTGTGCGTTGCTGCTGACGACTTCTTGTTGCGTTGAGTGTACGTGACGCACCGAAATGGAAGTTACAACACACTGGGGGATGGTTGATTTCCACGACTACGCAACTTGAAATGGTTTCATACCGGATTGATGCAACCACCCTTATTTTGAGAATTTTATTCCCGTTTAAAAAGTGTTCGTAACTTCCGAACCGTATGTCGTACCGACTTAAAAATTGTCACATTCAGCATCAAAATTTTAGAATGATTTTTGTTGAAAATTTCAGAGCTCTGCGACGTGTACTTTCGGAGCCCTTGGCGGTCAGACAGACAAACTTTCTGCTTTATAAATAAAGGGTGATTTTTTAAAAGATATAGGAAAGTTTTTCAAAAAAAAAAAACACATACAATTCAGAAAAATGCATGAAATTTTTATTCGAATCGATAGTACGGTCCATATAATTTAATGTTTGAAGATTATTTCATGCAAATGTTGACCTTGACTGCGCCTCAAATGGTCCATCCGTTTAGTCCAATTTTGGCATACTCTTTCCAACATTTCGGCCGGTATTTCACGAATAAATGCTTCAATGTTGTCTTTCAATGCGTCAATTGAAGCGAGCTTGTCTGCATAGACATGAGGTTTAACATAGCCCCACAAAAAATAGTCTAAAGGCGTTAAATCGCACGATCTAGGCGGCCAATTGAGCGGTCCCGAACGTGAAATAAAATGTTCACCGAACTCGCCCCTCAATAAGTCAATTGTTGCAAGTCAAGCTCTTGCATTTTGGGCAAAAAAAGTTGGATATCATCTCACGGTAGCGCTCACCATTCACAGTTACGTTACGATTCGCATCATCTTTGAAGAAGTACGTTCCAATGATGCCACCAGCCCATAAACCGCACCCAACTGTGACTTTTTCTGGATGCATTGGTAGTTCTTGCAATGCTGGCTGATATTCACTCCAAAATCGACAATTCTGCTTATTTACGTACCCAATGAGCCAAAAATGAGCTGACCATAAAATGGAAGAAGCGCGCGATGAACTTTCTTAACAGAGCACGCATTTTGATAATAAAATTCAGTAATTTGCAAGCGTTGTTCGTTTGTAAGACGATTCATGGTTAAATTATAGACCAAACTGAAGATGACCAAACAAAACACGAAACGTGCGTCAGCTGTTTAAACCAGTCTTGCCAAAAAGATAATATCTAAAAAATTACCCTTTACTTAAGAATACTCTACAGCGGTTGAACGCATCGGTCTCTCAAAAATATCGAACACGTTGAAAATTGGGAGCGTTTGTCTTATTTTACTATGATCCTCTCATTTCTCTCACATTCCTGTGTTGAACGACAATCACGCATCAACGCATGATTGTACATACATAGATGTACATCCATCGTGTCGTGCGAGACATCCGGATCAGTTTGCCACTGAAGTTCCTTGCGATTAATGCTATCGCATGGGGCTTTGAAATAGACAAAAATCTGGTACTTATCGATCTGAACATCCACAAGTCTTCTCCAGGATCAGTCCTAGCAGTTACTAGTTAGTCTACTGCCGATTTGTAGTGCAGAATACGTGGTGCTTAACTACTTTAGACGCTAACGCAATACTTTATTTTCATTTGTTTGTTTTACATGACATGTGTGTGACAACTTGTTGCGCAACCCGCTAAGCCTATAGCTTATATGCTAGAAAGGATTAACATACGTGAAGTTGAGCTGGGACATGTGTACGGAAGTTGTTCTTGAAGTCATCGGTCATGCATCAGTCTTCCGAAATTCTGCAGATGGTCTGGTTCATGTTCCCAAATCGAACATCGCCACCGCCCTTGAAGAGTGATAAGCTTTTTTGCTGTCTAACTTATTTTGCAAGGTGAGACGACTTTTTGAATTTCTTCTAACACAGATATTATTCTTTCCCATCAGACAAGTCGGTTTAATTAAATGATATCGTGGAGTATTTACATGATTTAAGTCTATCACCGGACAAACTGGGTGCCTTTCCTTATGCGTTCCTAGACTCTTCAATAACCGTCAGCTGGAAGGTTGAGGGAGAACTTCTTTTAGGCATGGCCGCTGTACCTACTCCCGTCTTCAAGTCCAATACTCCTTTAGCCCATGTTGCACGTTGTAGCGCCCTTTTGGTATTCCTCATTGGTTGCATGTTTCTTCTGTTACAATCGCCATCACACCTGGAGTGGTTTCCGCTCCCTCGTTGATGACTGAGCGGCAACATTGTAGGCGATTGTGTTCGACGTGGGCATACCGGAGAGTCTCCCGCTCTTCGCAGACTCTCGCAATCTCCGGTGTGTCCAGTTGTCCAGGATCTGCAGTAGATTGTGGACCGACGAATTCTTGCCGCGAATCAGATGTATGTACCTCTTGCCTAGAGACATTCAATCAATGCGACACTGAAACATCCCATATATCCCTAAGGGGGACAATTTTATTGGGGACAGACGAACGTCGTCGCCGTCTCTGTGTTAGATATTTCATGTAGCGACTCCCTCCCACTCACACCTCACACTCGAATATGACCGTTCATGTGTTTCGTAATTTTCAGGAGGGATTTCTTTACTGATTGCTTTACTGATCTAATCTCATGCAATCCTATGTGCTATGCACTCATTTCTGTTGGCACGCATGCATAGGCGTCTCACACAAAGACTTCTGCAGATGAAGATGTATGAACGATGAGAATTGGAGACTAAACATTACCTCCTCTGAACTGCATGAGCAGAATAAAAGTACACAGCCTACTTCTTCTTCTTGAGGGGCCGCCAAAGCACCAGTCGCTTCATAGCAAGCACCAATGGGTTCAAACAATAGCAGATTTCCATCAGGCCTCCATTGGCCTGAGTAAGACTGCTAACTGCGTTTAGCCACAAGACCCTAACCTAACCTAGGTCAACCTTCTGATATTTTTCTTGAATTAACTTGAATGCAACCTTTCCCCATTTCATTCCACAAATTCCGACCCACTGTCATAAGCCGCCGTACTCAGAAATGGTCACGACAACGCAATGGAATGGTTCACGATGCAGGATCGAAGGAAATAGATTCCAGTTCCACATCCTCATCTATAAAACAAAACGCACACACTCATCACCGCACCGCTTCTCAATCTCCCATTCCAGATTCGGTCGACGTCTGGTCTATTACATCAGCGTGATAGTGGCTACAATCGGCCGCTCGGTGTCCATACTGTCCACGTCGTCGTTCACGTTGTTCCTCGTGGCGACCAGCCTAACGGCGCTCACCGTCAACAGCCTCTTCCAGTCGCCACTGATTGTTGGAATGGAAATCTCGAGCGAGTAAGTATCTGCATCCGAATGCATGCATACACACACACACACACACACAAATCACCACCCCGCACAACTCAATTTCATCCGGTCGTAAAACGCATTCATTTTCTTGTGGTCCAACAGGGCGTTTGCCGGAGAATGAGAGATATTCCCGGCAGAAGACCCCACCGCGCCACCGCCATTTATCACCGACAGAATAGCATTAAAGCGGAAACCATATCGTCGATGGTGGCCCGAAATGCAGCTACAAACGAGCTTAATCCTTCCATATTTTCACCCGCTGCTTTCTTTGCTTCCGTTTCCTTTATTTTTCGGTTTCTTTTTACCGCCTCCCGCCTCACGTCTGCACAAACCACAATCAAACAACCGAAAAAGGGATGATAGAACCAACATTGCGATGTTTCAGAGCTTCGGGTGGTCCATCGGGACGACGCTGATGCCGTTGCTGTTCTGGTGGCTGCGGGACTGGGTTCCGTTCATGTGGCTAACAACTTTACCGACTGCACTTGTGCTCATTTTTTACAAGTACGTATGGACATGGACGTGTGGGTGGTTGGTGGCAGCCGCTTATCTTACAGGACGTAGTTCATTTTGTTTGATTTCACTTGGATTGGTTTTCTTTTCTTTTCTTTGTTCTGTGCACTGCGGCACTGCGTGTCCGTGTGTGTGTTTTCTGGATCCATCAGATATGTCATCGAATCACCCAGATGGTTGATTAGCAAGCAACGCTTCACCGATGCCCTGGCGCAGTTCAAAACAATCGCACACTTCAACGGCAGGACATTCACAATGACCGAGCAGGAACTGAGCGAACTGTATTCCGATTTGAAAGAGGAGAAGGTCTTCGGAGTGGCGTCCTTGTTCAGTGGATGGCGGATAGCAAAGAATACCACCATCATGGGCTTCAGTTGGTATGTATCCTTGTGTCGTATCGCATTGTATTAAATGTTGTGGGCGTGTACCGTATGCCAAAGGATGAGAAGATTGTGCAACATGGAAAATTGTTCAACAGAATGGAAGGCTTAACTAAAGTTTCTCGGGGAGAGAAACTGTTTGTACAAAAACTTATTTGTTGCCTTTTCGGGGCGGCGCAGCAGGCTCTCTGCCTGCCTCGCATTTCGTTTGTCCTCCCTCAATGCATACGCTTTGTCCTTGGAACAATTTTCCATGTCAGAGAGTTTAAGTTCTCTCGCTGCAATGAAATTCAACACTTATTTGGCTTTTTTTTTTTTTTTTTGTTTGTTTTCATTTCGTTTTCCCATTCATTTTCCCCTCAGTGAGTGAGTGTTCGTTCAGACCTCCCTTGCCGCGTGTCCTTATTGTTTTTCGGGTTTTATTTTGAAAAGTCCTTTGGATCCAATTCTTGTTTCTGTGTCGTGTATTCCTTTTTTTTCGTACATTTTTTTCATCTTTTTTGCTCTCTTTTTTTATTTTGTTTCTTTGCATGGACTTGTGATGTGGAAGGTGTGTGGTGGCCGTTTCGTACTTCACCCTGGTCCTCTTCAGCTCACGTATGGGTGGTAATCCGTTTTTGAACTTCCTACTTCAGAGCGTTGTTGAAATTCCCGCTTACATTGTTGGAAAATATTTAGGTAAGTGGACGATCCGTTGCGCGGCCCTTAGGCAATTTGGTTGAGCACTTTTCAAGCAGAACTAACAAAAAAAATCAAAATTGACGAAAAATTTAATAAAATTTATGTGGAAACGCAAATGGAGATATTTAACCACTAAAACTGTATCTTTTCATCTTGCAAGCGGTTTGTTCTTGTTTTTGACCTACTGCCTTTATTTAGCGATTTTCATTTGGTTTACCACGATTTGGGTGAGCACACGTTTGCCCTCGGGATCCGTTGCGGATACATGCTCTCGCTTTCGGTGTACAAGCCATCAGATAAATTAGTTGCTTTTTTTCTTCAGCGATGGATGGAATCTACACTTTGAATGGTAATTCTGTTTGATCCGCAGCGTTCCTCATTTTAATTGAATTAAATTTATTTGAGAATACAACAAAGCGGAATATGTAGCTATCTACACCTGGTTAGCTTAGCTTACCATGAATTACAAAACATTATGTAAGGGTAGGGATGAGTACCTTTCCCTGTCAAGTGTCCACTGAAACGAAGCAGATATTTCACAAAAAGAGCACTATATTCAAATCAAATTGAGTGCTTTTCATATGAGCCACGAACTGGGAACCGGAACCTACAGAAAGAAACATTTTTCAGCAGATATAAACAAAAAGCTGTACTTCTTGTTGTACTTAAAAGATGTGCATTGAATTAAGATCTCAACCAAACCTAGTTGGTGTATCCTAAAAAATTAAATTGTTTCTCTGCGAATCAGTGGTGTGCTCGTATGAACAGCAGTTAATACTTCGAACATACAATAAATAAAGGCCAGCCAGAACCCTTTCGTGAGTTGGATTCCACAAAAGTGTAGTTTCTGCTGCGTAAAGAGGTGACGAAATGAATGCGTTCCGTTTTACAATCCACATTCACATCATTGGCATTTGACATTTCCTCCACACTTTCATTGGACGCGAAAGAAAAAAAAAACAGCTGATAGTGACTTACTCATCCCTCAAACCAAATATCGTAACCAGCACATTGTCGAGGATCTGGATGGCCAATTCTGATCGCAAATACGGCCGATTCCACGATTAGGAGATGACTCATGCAGTTGTTTCTCTGGCTGTATGGCATGTGGCACCGTCTTGTTGGAACCACATGTTGGTCACATTACTTACTTACTTAAGGTGGCGCTACAGTCCGAGGTGGACCTGGGCCTCAACCAACAAGCGTCTCCAGCCAGCTCCATCTTCAGCTAGCTGTCTCCAGTTTCGCACGCATTGTTGGTTGAGGTCCCTTTCCACTTGCGTGCGCCACCTGAGTCGCGGTCTTCCTCTACTGCGCCGTCCCTCGGGGGTGGATTCGAAGACTTTTCGGGCCGGAGCAGCAGGTTTCCATCCGCTCTAAATGACCTAGCCATCTCAATCGTTGGATCTTCACTCTTCTGGTTAAGGCTAAGTCGAGTGTATAGTTCGTCATTATATCTCCTCCTCCACTCACCATCTATGCAGACGGGACCGAAAATCACACGAAGAATTTTCCTCTCGAAGCAATTAAGCGGAGCTTCATCCGCTTTTGACAAAGTCCATGCCTCCGCGCCATATAGCAGGACTGGGACAATTAAGGTCTTGTAAAGCATTACCTTGGTTGTTCGAGAGAGGGCTTTGTTTACCAATTGCTTTCTTAGCCCAAAGAAGCAGCGATTGGCAAGAGTTATTCTTCGTTTGATTTCAGCGGTGCCTAGGTAGACAAAGTTTTTGACTACCTCAAAGTTATATCTGTCTGCTGTGACGTTCTGACCGAGACGTCGGTGTTGGGTGTCCTTTCTCGTCTGACAGCATATACTTGGTCTTACCCTCGTTTACCGCTAAACCCATCTTCGCGGCCTCCGTTGCAATACCCACTAAAGCGCCACTGACATCACGCTGCGTTCTTCCGATAATATCAATATCGTCGGCATATGCGAGTAGTTGGATGGACTTCGGAAAGATTCTTCCTCTGGTGTTGGCGTTCGAGTTTTGAACAATTCTTTCAAGAACGATGTTGAAAAAGACGCATGACATCGCGTCGCCTTGTCTGAATCCTTTTTTGACATCAAAGGTCTCGGTTAGGTCTTTACCGACCTTGATGGAGCAGCGTGCATTCTCCATCGTCATCCTACACAAACGGACGAGTTTGGTAGGGATGCCAAAACTAGACATTGCTCTGTATAGCTCGTCTCTATAGATGCTATCATACGCGGCCTTAAAATCGATGACAAGGTGGTGGGTATCGATTTGTTGCTCCTGGGTTGCCAAAATCTGCCGCAGTGTGAATATTTGGTCGATGGTGGATTTTCCTGGCCTAAAGCCACACTGGTATGGACCGACCAGGCTGTTGACGAATGGCTTTAGGCGTTCACACAGTACGGCAGATAACATTATGTATGCGATACTTAGGAGACTGATGCCTCTGTAGTTGGCGCAGATCAAAGCGTCTTCTTTTTTATGGATCGGGCAAACAATGCTGATGCTCCATTCATCGGGCAAGTTTTCCTCCGACCATAGTTTATAGATGAGTTGGTGCATGCTCCTTACCAAATCATCGCCTGCGGCTTTAAAAAGCTCGGCGAGTAGGCCGTCAGCTCCCGCAGCCTTGTTGGAATTCAGTTTCTATATGGCAATCCTCACTTCATCTAGGTCGGGTGGACGGAATTGTTGATCTTCATCGTCCCTTTCATTGGGGTTGAATGGTTCGTTCTGCCTGACAGCGGGATTTGGTTCTTCGTCTGCAGAAATGGGTTCTCCATATCCTCAGCATCGACTGTGACTCTACTACGATGTTCCCTTGATCATCCTTACAGGCTTCGGTTCGAACTTTATGACCTTGACTGGTTAACTTTACCCTTTGGTAAAACTTCTTTACCTCATTCCTGCAGTAATATTCGTATCTTGTAATTTAAAATCTGGGTTATCATGTGACTAACGTTTATTCTTAGAAAAGATATAGGTACTACTTCAACCAAGAAGACTTATTTTCACTATTTGCTTCACTTTTGCAAATCTGCTTCGATTTTCTTTTTTGTACTCCGCAATTAACTGCACTTTCTGGGCTCAGTGTTCTCATCCCTAATCTAATCGTCTGTTACTGCGGATTAGGCCTACCGAGGCTTTTTTTTTTCTTAACTCTAGACTGGAACACTCAGACTCGAAACTGAACCATTGTACTACCAGCAGCAACCTTGGTAGGTAGGTGAGTTCGCTGTCAGCGAAATCGCCAGCGCACTTGTGATACTTATAGTCACACTACTACCAGTGATCGACAGCTCCAGTGATAGTGCCGTTAAGTTTATCCCAACGGCAAAAGATGACTGGACCAGATTTGAAATCCGGATAAAAGTGTTGCTTTCACTGGGATTCGGCACTCAACCAATTGCGCCATCCAGTACGTCCCTATCGGGGATACCTCAATAAGATAAAACGTATTATCTTTGAGACCTCTTGTGTAATATGGAAACGACTTATGCTGCGAAAACAGCAGGATGGGGCGTCAAACGTAGATCTAGCACAGGGCGCTCATTCGGCTCGGGCCGGTGCTGCTTATGTGTCGTAGAGCTGTCAATATTTTGACAGCACGCAACGGATTTTATGGCCTGGTCCACTATGCCTGACACACAATACAGCGTTGCGTCTAGCGTTGTCTTTCAACACAAGCATTTGATATGCTATTCACAAAATACAGCTTCGTGCTTTTTTAAGCGAAATGAGAGGAATGTCATAAAACGCAAGAGCTCGCTCTCCAGGAGTTTCTCGTAAGGATTTGCCGACATGTTCGAAGAAACCAGTGCGTGAGCCGACACCTACAAATTGAAAGTTTTTTTGTGTCAACTGCCATTTAAGAACTGCAAACATCTGACTGATATTAATGTCTGAAACACAATAGGGCTTTGCTGCTGGCGTTGTCTTCCAACACAGGCAAATCATATACTATGCACAAAATACAGCTTCGCGCTTTCTTGAGCGAAATGAGAGCAATGTCATAGAACGTAAGAGAGCAGTTTCACGTAAGGATTTTTCGGCGTGTTGGAAAAAATCAGTGCGTGAGGCGCTTTTGCTCACACTCCCTTACAAATTGAAAGATCTTCGCTCAAATTGAGAGTCAACTGACATTTTAGAAATGCCAATAGCTGACTGTGGTTAATTTAACGGGTGAAATTAGTGGAGTAGTAAGGAAACAATATTTTTCATGTGGGATTTGTAAATTGAAAAGAGCTGATAAATTGAGTTGACATTTCAAAGCGCCTTTGAAACTCTAGACTCGTAACGTGAAAAACGCCAGCAGCAAAGTTCTGTTCTGTTTCAGGCATTACTGATTGCAAACAGCAAATGTGATTTGAAATCTTCAAGCAAAAATAAAAACAAACAGCTGCTAAATTGTGTTGTCATTTCGAAGCTTGTCTGAAGCCCTACACCCGTAGCGGAAAAACGCTACCAACAACGCGCTATTGTGTTTCTCGCATTAGAATTGTGAAAGCTTTCAGCATGCAGTAAACAGCTTGTCAAAAACGCCACTTTTTTGTCTTTGAGACCTCATTCAGGGTCCGTTCTTGACACCGGATATAGATGTATACAGCATACATCACAATTCAATTTCGTATACAAAATACTAAAAAAAGGAATTTCAATAGAAATTGATGTGTGATTAATGGATTTAATTAATTTATTATTGGCAAATGTCACAATGTGCTGTGAAAGGTTGCAGAATCTGTAACAAGCATGCGAATGTTGAAAAAAAAAAACGTTTGTGGTTTTAAATGTTAAAGAACTATTTATTTGTTTCTGTTGACATACAAATTCCACCCATGACGTCACGCATCGTTTCAATAGAACTGTCTTGTTTGCCTTACACCATGGTAAATAGTTTTCAACGATTTCATTTCTTTGAATTACTACTGCGATGAAAAAATATGTTGGCATTTAAATTCATGAATACACGGACTGTTTGTTTCCGGGAAATTGAAAACGCAATTAAGAAATTGAGCGGATGTCGGTACAGTAGTGTACGAAAAATGCTATTATGGAAAACGTAACTCATCCGCACTCAATCCATTTTGTAGCGTTTTCAATCCGAATGGAATTGGTTGCGGATTTCAAAGAAAAAATATGAGTTGGTACAACTGCAATGAAGTTATAAAGGGTGGGTTAAATTTTAAGGGCCAATGTTGATTTTGAATAAAACACAAATTATTCAGGAAATTATTGTCTTTTCTTTTTATTATGATAATATTGGTATCGTTCAATTATGTATGGAACAAAATATCGGCCAAATGGCCCCCACGACCTCGGCGGCACACCTCCATCCGATGGTCCAAATTTTCGATGATGCTGAAGCATAATTGAGATTCTATGCCGTTAATGTGCCGAATTATCTCATCCTTTAGCTCTTGAATTGTTGCTGGCTTATCGACTTACACCTTTTCTTTCAAATAACCCCAAAGAAAGAAATCCAACGGTGTCTAATCACATGGTCTTGGCGGCCAATTGACATCCCTACCACGTGAGATTACACGGCCATTGAATTTGTCGCGCAGAAGAGCCTTTGTTTCGTAAGCTGTGTGGCAAGTGGCACCGTCCTGTTGAAACCACATATCGTCCACATTCATATCTTCCAATTCGGGCCATAAAAAGTTCGTTATCATTTCACGATAGCGAACACCATTCACAGTAACTGCTTGACCGGCCTCATTTTGGAAAAAAATACGGCCCGATGATGCCAGCCAGCCCATAAACCGCACCAAACAGTCACTCTTTGTGGGTGCATTGGTTTTTCGACATTCACTCTTGGATTATCATTCGCCAAAATGCGGCAATTCTGCTTATTGACGAATCCACTGAAGTGAAAATGTGCCTCATCACTGAAAATGATTTTCTTCGAAAGTTGATCATCCACTGCTGCCATTTCTTGCCACCATTCTGACCATTGACGACGCTTGAAATGGTCAAGAGGCTTTAGTTCTTGAGTCAATTGCACCTTGTAAGCGTGTAAATGCAAGTCGTTATGCATAATGTTCATCAACGACGAGCGTGAGAGGTGCAATTGTTGGGCACGACGACGAGTTGAGGTGGACGGCTCTTCAGCCACACTATCGCGAACAGCAGCAATATTTTCAGCAGTACGAGCTGTACGAGCATGCACTGGTGTTTTCACATCTCCCACAGACCCGGTTGGCTCAAATTTTTGCTCGACTTCTCCGATTCTACTCACATTTGGACGATTAAATTGACCGAAAAAATCACGAAGTGCACGATATGCATTTTCATTTGAACGCCCATTTTCATAATAAGCCTGAATAACTTTAACGCGTTGCTCGATTGTGTATCTTTCCATGGTTCAAATTGAATTAGTCTGAAAATGAGAAAAGTCAAATGAAATGCAGAGAAAAAAACTTGACGTTTAGGTGTGGTTCATATTCAACATCGGCCCTAAAAAAAATAAAATAACCATCCTTTAGATTTGAAATGAACAAAAAGAATTTACTTTTATTTTTAGAAAACACACAACACGGTTGTTTAGTAATTACCAATAATACTTGACTTGAAATTACCACTGTACCACTATGGAAAAGTAAGAGCAATTAACATATTTTTTTTCCATGGAGGCTTAAAATTACTTTGATTCATACTAGGATTTGATTTGAGTCTGATATGTAGAACTGGGGAAACTCCGAAAAACTCTCTGGTATTTGTAAGTCTTCATTCACATCATAAAATCACAATGAAGTGATTAAGCAGTGCAGAGGCAACACCGGCACCAACTTTTCCAAGCACCGATAGTTGTTTCTACGAGTGTACGACCTTTGCTATGGCCTCAGTTCTTACTCTCCAACGAATTTCTCGTGGATCATCTTCTTCTTCTAACTCAATAAAAAAGCCAATTACATCCATAATATACGTAAAATGTACAAATTGCACACTTTCGATCAAAATTCTTCAGAACAATTGAAACATGAAAATTCAAAATTGACAGGAGACAGCTAATTAAAAGGTCTGTTCCAATTGATTTGTGCACAGAAATTCGTAGTTGAGCAAATTGTCAGGAGTGAGGCTTAAAATCTCTCTCTTTGAGAGAGAAACTGTGTACAAACTTGTGGAACGACTTTTCGTAGAAATGCACAGAATTCACGAAACGTCAAAAAAAAGCATATGAAAATTGTATTTGTTTTTTTTTTTATTTTGGATTTGACAGTCTTCAATTTTCTGCTCACAGAAATTCGCAGGGTGGGGAAGTTTTTTACTCTCTCAGGAGCACGCTCTTCTGTGAAAAACTACGAAAAAATCACGTAATGGAACGGCTTTCGACGGTTTTTCGGTGAATTTCACAGCAATTGGAACAGACCTAAAAAGTATCGGTAAAGAGGTTAAAGAGGTTCATCGATAATGTGGTTCATCCGTCGGTTTCTATAATAGGGGGGAAGTGCAGTCATTCCACCGTTTTCTATAATCGGCATGATTTTTGTTTGGTTGGCAGTACGGTCACTTCGATTCTGAGAAACAACAGACACTTATGCAAGTCGAGAGTGGAGCACATACGCGTAGAAGGACCTGAACCCATTTCTTGTGTGTCACTGGAGGCAGCTATGGGGCTGAGGTCCAAATCCATCCAGCCATACAAAAAAGAAGGCGTACTGTCACTGACATCAGTGTAAAAATCTGTCTATATTCAATAGCTGCACACGTAGTTTGTGAACGACAAAATGTGAATATAGCGATTATTACAATGTCTGATTTTGTTGAGCAAAGAAACGTTGATTTGGGTTTGCGAAATGAAATGTCAAATTTCCAAAAACGTGGAGAATTTCTGAAGGCCTTCGTTGACAATGACACAAAAAACTATTTGCAAGCAATATTCGAAGAAGGAATAGAAATCGTTAAGGATCACCCTGGACATCAATCAACATCAATTGATGAACAATAGTTGAAATCAATCAACGAGTTGGTACAAATGACAATTGGAGACCTCGTTTATATGGTTAATTTCAATCAACCCTTATGAGCGGACACCTTTTATTTTGTACAACTGTAGTCCACCTTCTCTCACTGCATAAGTTTTTTGAGTCAATTTCCTTCATTTCAGCTCCGAGTGTCTTCTAGCCTTTCCAAAAATAGCTCAAGTAACCGATCAGTCGGCTTTAATAATTATTTCGAGGAATCGAAAAAGCGTACATTGTTCCTCGTCTTAGACATTCTGTTATCTGGGAGTTAATCAGCATAAGACTGAACTAGTACTCTTCATTAGCAAATATAAAATTGTTGAAGGCAAATATCACCCTGAACAACTTAGCGACCTCCCGCTGAAGGCGATCGACATTCCTTGGCAAAAGAACACCCCGTTTCAAGAGCATTCTATTTATTAATTAGCTTTGGTACGCATTCAAGTACGTGGAGACTTAGTCTTTGTAATTGCCTGCCTTGAGCTGTTTCATTTCGAGGACATCAACATCTCTTCTTATTTTCTTTCCTAAGTTTAGCTTAGTCTGTTCGGAGAGCTCATAACCAGCCCTAGTTGTTCGTTGCGGCTCTGCCTCGTAGGCTTCCAGAGTCACTGTATGTGCCTGCAGGCATTATTCTTTGGTGATGTCGTAAAATCCAACAAATCAGTTACAGCTACTTTAATGGCTTCCTGACAACACTTCAAATCTACTTCGTAAGGTTGTAAAGGCGGCGTCGAATTTATAGAGAGTATCTGTAAGACTCGATCGGCAAAGATCACAACTGTCCGTTTTGAGAATTGGAGTTCAAACCGTGGCGTTATTTCTCTACCATGTCTGGTCTAAATACAAAACCACAGGTGCACAGAGGTCGTAGGTGCGCCTAGTTGGTCCACTGTGGCAGTTGGAAGATGAGCCAGGAAAGGCTGAAAAATCACAACAAAGTAATGATCCTACTCTATGCTGGCTAATCGGAAGGTGCAAACATGAAGAATGGTGGACGGCGGTTTAACTTCTATCGCAATTTTGATTGATCAGTGGACCGCCATCTAGGTCTCTTTTGTGAACTGCGTGAGTCGGCTATCGGATGTTGCAGCATGCTGCTGTCATTCTTACGCAACGTAGCGTTGAAATCTCCCAAAAACGAAGCTGGGAATTTGACTGTGTTTTTTCTGGGCGATTGCCACATAAAAGCATCCAAAATATTCGGAAATCAAGCTGTTCATCGCTTTAACAATGGAGACTTATGACTTTTTACCTGATTCGAAACTCGAACAACAAGTCCAAATTTTAAATAGGCGCCATTCTCTGTTGTCACCGCAGTAGAAGCCCGCGAGTTTGTCTGTCGCCCGACTCATTTCACAGCACTTCCTGGATTGCGGTGAAGTCTGCTATAGCAGCCCATTTATTCCTAGAGTTCTTCGGCTGCACATATTCCTCGTGCAACCCTAAAAACGTTGCCCAAATATCTGAGATTAGTTCTCCCACCTCTCGGCCTGATCATACGCACATGCACGTTTGTAAATAAGGTCTAGTCGGCCTTCATGAGCAAACGGAAGTGATCGGTGTTCTTGGCAACATTTGATTTCAGTTCTTGGCAACATTTGATTTCAGTTCTTGTCCTCACTTCAGTTGAAAACAAACTGACCTTTCAGGGCAACGTCCCTGAGCTAAAGATCTTTTCTATCCCATCGTCGGCAAGCAACTTCCAGTGATCGCCAGCACATTTTATTCTGTCGATCACTTGGCCTTTATACGGGCGAATCGCTCTTCCTCTCCTTCTCCAACGGGGAAGCTCAGATCCCAAGACGGGATCAGTGATCGGTGATGATTTCCTTCCAAACCTTGTCAACACTTATTACGCTTCTTAATCCCAACCTCCCTTCTCTACTTTCCAGGCGATAAATTCGGCCGTCGTCTAACAAACAGCCTGTCATTCTTAATCTGCTTCTGTGCGTGCATCCCAGTCGTGATGGTGGCCCAAGGTAAGTCGAACCCACGCACCTTTTCCACACCAAAACCGCATCGTCTCTTTCCAGATCCGCACTTTGCGTACGTCACGACAATCATCTCCACATGCATCAAGTTCCTCAACGCGGTCACCTTCTTCCTGGTCAGCCTGCAGGCGATGGAGATCTACCCCACGTGCGTGCGGCAGACGGGCATTTCACTGGGCACGATCCTGTGCAACGCCATCGGTATATTCGCCCCCTACCTGGTGCACCTGGGCACGAAATACGACATCCGCTACCCGTACTTCATCTTGGGAGTGGTCTTCCTCCTGGGCGGCATTAGCGGGCTCTTCCTGCCCGAGACGCTGCACAACAAACTGCCAGACACCCTCGAAGACGCCCAGGTGTTTGGAAAGAATCAGGTAAGTCCCCACCCCCAGCTGAGTCCATCCACGGCCCACTCATGTGTCTGTTGTTACTTTTCAGAAATTCTTCAGCTTACCCAAGCCCCACCATGCGAGCGACGCGGAGACGTCCGCCTCAGAGAAACTCAATCAATCGAAATTCGCCCCTTAACAGCAACGAGGACCAAATGGCGAATAGGACGAATTTACGATTCAGTTTTAAGGAACATTGAGCGTGTGATTTGCTGCAAGAGCGTGCTGTGTGCCTGTAGGTTAAGCCGTAGTTATTACGCGAGTGTGTGGGCGGAGACCAAGGGAAATCTTTGTAATTCGTTCGGACTAATGGCGGAAATAAAAAGCTTTTATAAAGCGCATAATTTTTTATATGAAGTTATAAACGGGAATTGAGTTTTGATTGAGCGCCGAGTGGGGTTGATGCCGCCCCACGAAGTGGGTACGCACAGAAAAAAAAAAATGAGCCGCAAACGAATGCAATAAAAGCAGGATCACGAGGACGCAGGTGGGGGGGCGCCTTCGTGACGCGGCCTGATGTGGGTTCACGCCGCGCCGCTGTGAGTGGGCCAATATGTGCGTGAAGCCCGTCGAGCAATTGCGGTTTTTATTTGAATTTCTTTTTTCCTCGTATTCAGAGCCGTTATCGCGGATTCCTTTTTATGGGAATCGCATTAAAAAAGTAAGTGGACGTATAAATGGCATTTATAGTCCGGCGCACAGATGGATGGCAAACATATGCACATGCGATGGTTATCATAATCATGCGGTCGTAATGTGATGCAGTGACTCACGGTCAGAGTGCAGTCCGTGATTGGGGGATGGGGGTGCGTATGCCTGTCCTGGGCTGGCCGCAGTTTGAATGATTAAATTGACCAGATAGCGGCAATGTGTTGATTAATTTCATGGGAATTCAAATGACCAGCTTAACAAACGCTAATACCGTGCCAGAAGTATCAACTGTGGCGCTACCCTTGGACTTGATATGATTCAATAGAGCCTTAATCGTGGCGGTTCGTGGAAATACACGCGTGTGCATATCATTTCGATTATGATTAAAGCACTTTAAGCAGTCACTACTTGGGAAACTGAAACTGCGACCTCTTGATCGTGGGAATTTCGATGCATCGTTTGGCGAACTATGCGACTGAAGCCGAATCAATGGAGACTTGAACTCATGTCCGACTGAACTTGGAATGGAAATATTTACTAAATGATGGGCTTCAAGCTTCAGGCTGGTGTGTCCCGAAATCGAATGAAGACCAAAATAAAATAACGAAATCTTGGAAAGACCCACACGCTTAAAATCGACAGACAAAACCCCTTTGTTTATTTGTCAGCCATGTGCTACAGTGCTAGTTGAGAAGAGACAGTATCATGTTTAGTGTTGACATTGCTGCCGAACGCGTCAGCGTCTGGTTTTGGAGGACGATGACGAAGAATTCTCACTGCTGCCACAAGCTGAATAACGAACTCACCGAGCCCTTTAATGTTAAAAAAGTTTTCGCAAGGCGAGGGGCTGCCGTGTGACTTTTTCGACATCGTTCGTGAGAATATCGTGCAAAACTCTAAAAGTTCAACAGCGCACGCAGGCGACATTGACGTGATCGGTAGCACGCAGCAAGTCGTCAATGAGGAGTTATATGTAATAAAGTAGAACACACAACATGGAATCATTCGTGGGAAAGTCCACCTGCAAATTCGAGGTGTAAGGGTCTTTATACAAGACATTGATCCTTGGTCTCTTTCAGAGAAAAGTTCTGCGTACGATCTTTGGTCTTGTTCGCATTGATGGCGTAGGGAGAGCCGATTCAATCACTAGCTGTACAGCGATATGGCCAAGCCAATCGTCTACGGATGCAGCTCCTAAGGTTGCGGTGCCATCTAGAGCGCATGGTCAATTCGCTCCTGCCCGTAGTCTTTGAGTTTGAGCCTGTGGGACAATACAATTGTGTTAACAAATTCTACAGTCTACCAAACGTAGTTAGTACTCATGTTCTTTCGCCAAACAACTGTGTCTGATCTTCCGTCCTCGGAGGCATTCCCAAAGATAGTCCATCTGTCAGCTCATTAAACAAGTCTAGTCAGCTTGCTGCCAACTCTACAGTTTTAGATTGCGCAATGCTTCACTTTCGCATTCGGACAGTGGGGCGAGCTTTTTTTAAATCTCGACGCACACAAATCCGTTGTTGAAGATAACATATCCCAAATAGTTCTAAGGTGGTGCTCTACCACTCTGGCAAAATCATTTCGTACCCTTTTTGTCTGTATTACTGTTCCGGTCTCTTTCGGAAAAGGCATTTATACGCCCGGAACTTCCAACTGCCCATCAATCGCATTAATTTACCTGCTTTCTAAGTTCATGAAACATCTTGAATTACGAGAGCTTCTAAGTTCTGTGCGTTTTCTATCAAAATGTCCACTCGTGATCTAGTTGGTCTAACGTTCTAACGTTCTGGTAACTTTGTTGCTGTCAACGACAGGGAATGGAAGGTGTATTTACGCAGCACTTCAAACAGCTGCTTAACGGGACCGAACGGAGCTAAAGGGAAATCCGGAAATACCCAGCTTTGATGAAGCCGGCACAGCCATTAAAATGGATTACCATCAGAACTCTTCAAGGCCGGTGGCGATGTTCTGGTAAAGACAATGCACCCGATCATCCACAATAAAGGCGACCCTACCTGTTGCAACAACTACAAATGCATATCACCAAACGACAGCATTCATCACAAGGAGCTGGAGCTACTAGATACGATGGCCGAATTCGGGATCCCGGGAAATTTGATCCGGTTGCTAACATACACACCATTTACCGGTCTTCTAATCCCGTCTTGTTCGAGAAGGCGAGGAAGACCGAACCTCCGGTATAAAGATCAAGTCAAGACTGCTTGATATTGATGACTGAACGTAGCGTGCCCAGTATCGTCATCGATGAAAAGCAGCTATTACTAAGGCGCAGACCCTCAATGAGTCGGCCGGCCTGAAGGCAGAACTCTGAAAACCTGGCATGACAGTGAACTATACACTGTATGTACACTGTTTTATGAGGTTTGGAAATTGACGACTAGGTGGTGAGTGTCGATTCGCACCTCTAGCGTCCTTACAAGGATTTGCCGCAATGTGAATATCAAGGACTGCTCTGGCCTCAAGCTACACTAATAAGGAGCTCTCAGACATGAACGGCTTCCGACGAGAAAGTGAAACGGCAGAGGAGATGTAAAGGAGGCTTATCTCACGTAGTTGGCGAAAGTGTGCGTAAACATCAGACGTACTAAGATCTGCGTTATGCGTATTCATAAACCCACATTCCAATCGAACTTCACGAGACCGAGCAACTGACGGGGCAAAACTATTACTTTGCGGAAACAGAGTATTAAGAACCAGTTGTCAATCGAAAGGGCAAACTCTAGTCTATCATCGTACAGATTGAGTGGAACATTCTGCTTGACGATGGTATATGGGTCCTCATCATCGTATAACTGGAAGGGGTTCCTTCAAGTTCTCAGTATCGACTACGGCTCTAATACCAGCGTACCGTCTTCGATTGGCAAAATTTCTGTCCAAATATTATATTCATTGAATTATGGATTCATCTTTTTGAAAATAGTTCTAAACTCATTGCTACAGTAGCACCTCTCCATCTTCTCGATTGCTCGCTTCATAGGTTCTTTTCTTGTCCTCTTGAGAAGCTGAGTCTCTTTCTGTTCGTAGAACTGACGAATAATTGTCGTAATTCCTAGTTGTGTTACATTGTCCAGGGACGTCCACCGTCGCAGAATGTCCTCGTTGTCAAGAGTCCAAGTTCGAACCTGCAGCGTAAATCTTAAAGAGGGTTTCTGGAGACTCGATAGGAAAAAAAGGAATGTCTCTATATACAAACTGTAGTAGTTGCGTTTGAGTTAACGGTGATAAATCAACACCTTTCACCGCGAGGGTTGGACTTCGCCAAGGGTGCGTCTTATCACCTCTCTTTTTCAATGTTGTAGCGCAGACGTGGCGAGGAATGTTTCACATTGGGAGAGTTGAGGGTAAGTCAACTTCTTTTTGCAGATGACTTCGATATCCGCATCTCCTCCCAGACCGAACTTCAGCGCGCACTCGATAGACTTACGGCCGTATGTGCTGATGCTAGGATTAAGGTACAAATCGGAGGTCCTGGTCATTTCCAGAACGCCTATTCAATGCACTGTACATATTAGTGGAGTTGCATTGAAGCAGGTGGAGAAGGTCAAGTATCTCCGGGTCTTTTTCACGAGTGATGGGCGGAGTAATGCTAAGCTTTTCTGTATGAACGGCCAAGCTGCGTCAATTTTGAAACAGCTGGAAAGATCTGCAATCAGAAAGGTCGGGCTGGGTGTCAAAGCCAAGTTTGCGGTTTTCAACTCAGTATTTGTTCCCACTCTCACACACGGTAATGAAATTTGGGTAATGACCGAAAGAATTAGACCGCGAATAAAAACTGCAAAGATGAAGTTGCTTTGTGCTGAATCTCGGCAGTGCGCGAGACACTCAATGTTGAGCTTCTTCGAACGGAAAGGGGTCTGCTTCGAGGGTTTTTACACGTGGCACTAATGTCCCCATCATCACGACTTCCGAGGCGTGTCTTGAATGCGATACCATCAGGTAGGCCACCGCTTGGCAGACCCAGGACAAGGTAGTTGGACCAAGTTCAAAAACTAGCCGGGTTACGCTTGGGCATAGCTCCTGATGAGTTAGAGTCGATGGCGGAGGATCGAGTTGCCTGGAGATCTCTCGTGCGTGGTTTACCCCCGCGACCCCTTTAGTAGATCATGCGTGTCAGAAGATGATGATGAGGATGAGATCCAGCACTCTACCACTATTTTACATCTGGCTCTATACTCTATAAGTTTTATCTCCCAACACTTTTTTCTCAAAGCTCGTCATTGACGGTTGTTCTCTCGACATCCGTCCGGAAGGAGATGATCCGAGCCTACATATGAGTTCTGGAGGAGTGTCACGTCGATTGCGATATGATCAATTTGAGAATGTGAGATCATGGATCGCTGCAGATTTATCTCTGACTAAATCCAATCAGTAGTTGCTAAGCCGCTATAAGAGAAACATTTCGACTGATGCTTCGATCACCTTCTAAATAAAACACAAATCCTTATTTATCGATATGTTCGTCGGTTTTTTTTTTATTCAATTAATTTCCATTTTCACTGTTTCCATATTTTGTTTTATTGTTAAATTTTAAAAATGCTTTAGTTTTATAATATTCATATTCGACTAAAATACTTACAGGCGTTGTTTACTAAACTTTTCATTTATTTTCAAGATAATTTATTCATCATTCTCAGATAAAAATCAAAAAAAAACAAAAAACATACACATAACATTCTCTGCTTGTTTTTTTTCATCATTTTTTGCAAAAATTTCATATTCTACCATTATTCACTTAACATATTTGAAAACATATAAAAATAAGAATAATAAATGGAAGTTGCTTAATTAAACAATATTCAAGTGTATTTATACAGAGGAAGAGAACACACAATTGTTAAACAATATAAGGAAAAAAAAAAAACACCGCTGTTCGTCAGTGTGGAAGAGGTTCATCGAACACAAAATACAAAAAGTTTAAATAAAGTAACAACATGATTAAATAAATAATATAATCATTTCATATTCTAGAATTGGTTAAGTTATACATACATACATCGTTTCTTACTTTAAATTGTGTGTGTTTTTGTGGTTTCTTTTTTATCTTCTGTTGTTGTTCGTCTTACTTTTTGTTTTAAGAAATATTTTTAATAAGTATTTAAATGGGTTTTCTTTTTTGTTTTGTTTTTTTTTTTTTGTCGGCTAAAAGCTTCGATTTTGTTGTCGGTTGTCATTCGTTCAGAAAAAGCATTTAAGAGTTTATTTTTTAAGTGAAAATTTGAATTTTGACATTTCTTATGTTGATTTTTTTTCTTCATTTATTTAAACTTTACACTATGAATCGCTAATATGTACGTTAACGTTAAATAATGACTTTCCCTAGGTGTTTTTTTTTTGTTTTTATTTTTATTTAATGTATTTATATATACTTATGTTTGATTGAATTTTGCATGCTTGAGTTAAGTAATAAATTAAATTGCTTTTATTCATATATACTATATATTTATATATTTTTTGTAGAACGGAATTTATTTTATTTATGTTTTTCTCCTTTTTGTTCATCATTATTTTATTCTTGATTTTTTGTTTTTTTTTTGTTTTTTGTTCACCAATTACATATACATATATATCTTTAGCTAGCTACAACATTGTTTGATTATTTAATGGTTGGAAACATTCCCGTAGACACTATCTCTTCCCTCATCATCGGCATTCATAATGGATTGTGTTTTCCTATTTCGTATGTACAAAATTGTTCTCTCTGGACACTTCGTTATCCTTAAGCAAGACGAAAGAAATATGTACAGACACTTTCGTTTAGCAATTACTTTGCTATCGTTTAAGAAAATAATTAAATATTTATATATACGCCTAGGTCTAAGTTCTTATTGCTTTTAAACATTATTTCTTTTTTTTTTATATTACAAATTTTATATCGTTAGTGACGGATTTTAGATTATTTTTTTTAGAATAATCCAAGTTTTGGGTAAGTCGAAAAGAGGATTTGATTGTGTGACGAAAAGAATTGTTTTTAAATATTTTCAAGACGGAAAAGGTGTTATAATTTTCTTTGTTTGTAAAAAAATTGATTTTGTTTTCGTTCTTGTATGGCAGTGCAAATTGTGTGTGTATACAAAAATAGGAATCAGTTTTGTGGAGTGACACCCTTCATTTGTGCGATGATTGATTTGTGATCATGTGCAGGTTTTTCCGGCCGGACGAAAGGCTCCTCTTCATAATGTTGGTCCCAAAGAGGCCTTGTTTGCCTTTAAGAATGAAAACTCAAGCGATGTGAGAGACTTTTGCGGAGGACAAGCTGTTGGCGGAAACGAAACTCAGGGGGAGCTAATCGATGGAACTCTATTCATGGCACGTACTTTCGGTATGCGTGCTATTGTTCTATCACGAGTGGAAGGGACTTACAGTTGTATACCGACTACGAACGGCCAAGTTAGACAGTTATACTCTTTGAGCATTGTCAGTGACTCGAAAGAGGTGGGGCCGTGAAAAGTATTTCTTGTCGTACCAGGAATCGAACCTAGACAGGTAGGTCCAAGTGCGTAGGAGTCAACGCACATATCCACAACGCCGCGGACCACCACAGTTTTCTTTATGCAACGTATCAATAAAGCATATTTCGTTTCACTTGGCCTTGAATAATGACGACGGCTTAGTTGCTATACACATGACACATGAGCCGCGTCTTGTGAACAATGCCAATTGAGATCTTCGCAAACTCTTACAAACCATTCACATGGAATTTTCTCTGTTTATAGATGACTGCGGGTAGAACTTGCGAATTCTTTGGTCGTTAATTTGTGGACCGGGTCTGTCACCCAGTGGATAGCGTTCTTAGTTTCACACGTCGCCAAGGAAATGATTGAATAATTGTTCATTTGAGCGCACTAGCAATTGAGAACTTCGCAAACTGTACCACCGCATTCATGTGAAGCTTTCTCATTCGCCGAGTACTGTGGGTGGAATTTGTGAGAACTGACGCTCAGTGTTCGGATTTTAGGCCAAAAGTAGTAGATTCGCTTCGCCTTTGCCAATATGTATTTTTAAATCGACTTCTAACGTCATTATGCCTGAAACACAATAGTGCGTTGCTGCGTTGCGTTGTCTTTCAACACACACATTGGCAATGGCCGTGAACAGAATGTTGCCTCGTGAGTTTTGGCAAAATTTGAGAGAAAATTAAGAGGATTCTAGTAACATGATACATTTTGTATATCATGAGACGACGCACCGAATTTCCGACATGTTCGATATTTTTAAGAGAGACATGCGTTCAACCGAGTCTTTACATACAAATTGAGTAATTTTCTCCCAAATTCAGAGTCAACTGACATTTAAGAACTGAAAACAGCTGATTTTTAAATTAATTTAACGACAAAAGAGATTTCAAATCAGTGGGCAACTGCCGAAAAATTAAAAATAATGAAAACAGCTGATGATTGATTTGACATTTCGAATCTGAACGCACTGCGTTTTCTGTCACAACGCACTATTGTGTTTCAGCGATTACTCCTTTTCAGAGATGGCAGAAATGTTACTTTTTTCGAATAACTACATTTGTTACGTCTGCTACATTATTGGATAGTTAATGTAGTATACGTAACAAAATATAGAGGACGTAGCGTTAAGTGTCAAAATGTAGTTGAGATGTCAATTTAACGTCAGTTCAGTTGGGTTTGTGAAATTCATGCATGACTTGGTGACAAGCGTGCGGACAGTGCTTGTGAAAGTGGAGGTATTTTGTGAAGGACCGTTTGCACGTGGAAATTACATTTGAAGGCCAACGTTTTCTGTGTATGTACACGTAACAAATGTAGGTAGTAAATGAAACAAATCGGGCGTGTAGCTTATTCGACTAACTACGCGTAGTTAACGGAGTTGATAACCTCATGTAGTCTACTCTGACATCTCTGCTCCTTTTTGTTCATAACGGACTTCGAAAAAAAAAGGAATTTCTGCTGTTAGCTCATTTGCGAGCAGGGTATGGAAAAAATGTACTCTTTTCCTGTTCCTAACAATGACGAAATAATATGCCACAGGGAAATAGACAGCAGTAACCGTCTTACACAAGCGCAGTCTCAACATTTTTTGGAATTTTTTGGTCGTGAATTTGTGTCGAACGCCAGACAGCTTGGCTTTGATGACTGGAAACAGTGTGTCCTAGACCATATGTATGTATGTATGTTTACATTTACAGAAGTTTCATATATTATAGATTCAATTATGTGTAGTACTTTAGTTGAATTCATGCAGCCGTCTTGGAATTGGTCAAGCTAATCACAATTATTTTAGCTTCTTTTCGATATATCTGGAGTCGAACAAGTGATTTAATGACAATTTTTCTTCAGTATGTGTATACATATATGCGACCACTCAACAAGACGGATGTACCTATTAATTACGACCGTCCGCTACTTCTTAGGCTCAGAGTAATTAATTTGTGGATCGAGTCTGCCTCTTTGTGTATTGCGTTCTCGGTTTGACAGTTCGCAAATAAAATGATTGATTCTTGGAAAATGCAATTTAAAATTGTTAATACATGAGTACATGAGTTAACATTTGTTGAGATTTTTGATTAGATTATTTGATATGTATAACTTTTTGTTTATACATATTTGCTGGAAATTGTTGTTTCTGAGAGTTCGCAGTTTGTGGCTCAAATGAAAAGGACTTATGGTTAATTGTGGTCTTTAAACTAGTTTCTGAAGATTTATCTCGATAAGAGAACTTGGGCAGATTTTGGCATATCTACCAAGAAGTATAGAAAGGATGGTTAAATTTTAAGGGTCGATGTTGAATGTGAACCACACCTAAACATCAAGTTTTTTTCTGCATTTCATTTGACATTTCTCAATTTCAGACTAACTCAATTTGAACCATGGATAGATAGACCATCGAGCAAACGCGTTAAAGTTATTCAGGCTTATTATGAAAATGGGCGTTCAAATCAAAATGCATATCGTGCACTTCGTGATTTTTTCGATCAATTTAATCGTCTAAATGTGCGTACAATCGGAAAAATCGTGCAAAAATTTGAGCAAACCGGGTCTGTAGGAGATGTGAAAACACCAGTGCATGCTCGTCCAGATGGTACTGCAGAAAATATTGCTGCTGTTCGCGATACTGTGGCTGAAGAGCCGTCCACCTCAACTCGTCGTCGTGCCCAACAAGTGCACCTCTCACGCTCGTCGTTGCTGAACATTATGCATAACGACTTGCATTTACACGCTTACAAGGTGCAATTGACTCAAGAACTAAAGCCTCTTGACCATTTCAAGCGTCGTCAATGGTAAGAATGGTGGCAAGAAATGGCAGCAGTGGATGATCAATTTTCGAAGAAAATCATCTTCAGTGATGAGGCACATTTTCACCTCCTTTCACCTGGATTCGTCAATAAGCAGAATTGCAGCATTTGGGCGAATGATAATCCAAGAATGATTGTAGAAAAACCAATGCACCCACAAAGAGTGACTGTTTGGTGCGGTTTATGGGCTGGCTGGCATCATCGGGCCGTATTTTTTCCAAAATGAGGCCGGTCAGGCAGTTACTGCGAATGGTGTTCGCTATCGTGAAATGATAACGAACTTTTTATGGCCCGAATTGGAAGATATGAATGTGGACGATATGTGGTTTCAACAGGACGGTGCCACTTGCCACACAGCTAACGAAACATTAGCTCTTTTGCGCGACAAATTCAATGGCCGTGTTATCTCACGTGGTAGCGATGCCAATTGGCCGCCAAGATCATGTGCTTTGACACCGTTGGATTTTTTTCTTTGGGGTTATTTTAAGGAAAAGGTGTACGTCGATAAGCCAGCAACAATTCAAAAGCTAAAGGATGATCTAATTCGGCACATTAACGGTAGAGAACCTCAATTATGCTTCAGCGCCATCGAAAATTTGGACCATCGGATGGAGGTGTGCCGCCGAGGTCGTGGGGGCCATTTGGCCGATATTTTGTTCCATACATAATTAAACCATACCAATATTATCATAATAAAAATAAATGACAATAATTTCCTGAATAATTTGTGTTTTATTCAAAATCAACATCGGCCCTTAAAATTCAACCACCCTTTAAATCTGATGCATTTGCTGATTATTGATACTTTTTTAAGACACGCCATGGCTGTTGGCGGCTCTTGTGTACAGCACCTTACACCTTTGAGTTCCATTTACGAGAACTAACTAAATGGCAAAGGAACGATCCGATCGAAAATGTCAAAACGCATCGTAATCTGTTAAACAAGGCAATCATCTGGCCAAGTTTGTCCGAAAATTCTAACCAAACACGAGTGGAATACCACACGACAACAAGCGTGATACTCCACTGATTCAGTTTGTATGTGGATGTCCGACGTAACAATTCGGTACTTCGGAAAATGTGACCGATTCTTGCGATAGTCCACATGGCCTCTCTAGTCAAATTAACAGTTCATATTGCATCAGCTGAGGCATGCCAATCGGAAAAAAGGCCGATCAGCTAACCAGTTAAGGCATCAAGTGCTATTTTGGGAACAGCTGAAATGTTGTGTAGGTCTGATGAACTGAATTATGGCTGAGGGCTTGTAGTCGCATCTCGAATGACTTGCCGGAATGTTACATTTGCTCTCTGGTTGATTTCTAGAGATTATGTGGGCATGAGCTGGGGAGTAGCGACTGTCGCGGTGTTCCCCGTGCCCCACTTAGACCTCAGTCCGATGCATTGTGATGTCAGTAAATCGAGAAATCGGTTCACCAGCTCCACGATTGTCATTAGCCCCGACATCTAAACAGTAGCTTCTAACTCTGTGCTTTTCTGAAAGGTATCACTAGCGGAATGCGGTATCACTAGGTCGTGGACTTCTATATTACGGCCTTCTGTGTGAACGATATAAACCAAATACAAATACGAATCGTGTCATTATGTTCCGAAGAAGGGAGAACGCTTTTCAGCTCACACCAGCTCACTGTCATTTATCGTTAGGTTAGGTAGATTGGGCTGCCAGCGAGATCGCCAGCACACTTAGAGACACTATGCTGGTCCATTGTGATACCCATAGTCAGACTACTACCACTGTCACTGTCGACAACTCCAGTGATATGAAAAACCGGATAAAAGTATATTAACATTGCTTTTACCGGGATTCGAACCAGGGGCAGACACGCAATCAATCCACTGTGATTGATAAATTCCTTCTTTCCCACCTCAAAAATTTCCATCTCAAGCTTATCCTAGACTTACATTCGGCACCAACCAACAATTGAAAGCCTCCCCCCACCGACACGTTGACATTCGTCTCAAAAATGTTCGCCAATCGGCCATTTTCCCACCACAAATCAATCGGCGCATCGCATGAAGGGCGTCCTAAGTTAACAGCCTGTTGTATAGTGTGTGTGGCGCTTCGCGTGAGCAAAGCCCCTAGGTAAACTTAATAACATAAAATTCTCTGCAGTAGCTTAACGTGAGTAAAAGAAGAAAAAAATAAAAGAAAATCCATTACGTCTAGTCACTCGTTCCACCTAACTAACGTCGCCTTCACATGGCATCCTCGAATGCAACACGACGTCGCTAATTGTTATTGCTTCACTCATTTACCACCTCAGACATACGTTACACGAATATATATATTTACACCATCCTTAGAGTTCACATTAATTTTATGTTTTCTGTATTTTTGTTTTGTTTTTTTTCGTTTTTATGTTTTCCCAACACCTGAGAAGGACCCAATCTTTACACTGTACATTTGAACTTAATCTTTCAACGAATCACAGCATCATTTATTTTTTTTATTATTTTATATCTATGTCTACCTTTTGTTTAAAGATTTGTCATTTAGTATTTATGTAATAACCTTTCATTCGATAATTAATTGGGCAATTTACAAAGAGACCTTTACTTGAGGGATGTGTACAGCGGACGACAGAATAGCGAGTTCCAGACGATTTCGAAGCGAATGAGCAGTCGCAGTCTGCTGTCCGAGCTGAGCCTGTAATTTGGGGGCTATTGATCCGCGGTGTGTGGATGGAGATGGATATGGTCACCGTCGTCGTCGTCATCCGCGTCTAGACCGTTAAATTGATTCGATGAGATCGTGTTCTTGCGCAAATGATTCCTGAGTATGACCAAGTTACGATTTAAGTTTAAGTTGTTTGTTACGCTGCCACCGCAAGAGGGTATCACCATTGCCATGGATGACGGTACAGACATCTGTGGCAGTGTGTTGCAATTTGCAGCGGCCGCTGCTAACTCTTGCGCAAGGACTTGCGGCATATGTTAAGAATTGTTCTTCAATGGATTCGATGATAGAGAACTGCTACTCACGCCGGAGTCGCTTGATTTCTCGCTAAGACCACCGCCTCGGGTGAGCGTTTCGTCGCCCATTAGGCTGCCACCGAGCAGGCCCTTCTTGCCGACGCGTGACAGCCCCTTGAGCGGCACACTGGAGTTGGCCTCCTTTTGGCGGCGTGCGGATTCGACGCGCTTCAGAATTTCGGTTGAACACTTGGTGACCACGTCGTCAAGACTGTTCGAGTCGTCGGTGGAGGTTATCGTTTGCGTTGGGGTTTGTGACGATGGCACTGGTGAGCCTTCGTAGCAGCCCGAATCACGGGGAAAGTGTCGACGGCCGAATGGTGATGAGCCGTGCTTCTTGTTGATGTTATTCAGACGTGCCTCGTCGTTTTCCGAACTGGAGCCGGCGATATCACCATCGGAGCCTGCAAAAAAATCAAACAAATGGAAAAGTGAAACGTTAATACGGAATGAGAAAAGAAAGGGAATCATTTAATCACACAAATATGTACGTTTCAGATGGACCTATACTGCTGATCGAAGAAGATAGCAAGTAGATGTCGAATTTGATTTTGTATAGAATCTTGGTCAACCTAGAGACTGTCTCCGAAGCGGGTGCGAAAGCCCTTGTTTCGAAAGAAACTCTTTGCATTATTTTTGCTGTTCGCCTAAATACGCCCGCAAACAATGATAGCTGTGCCTAAGATTCCTGGGTCATATGGAGCCCGTGCAGAACTTAGCCTGGCATAAAGAGTGTGGTAGACTCCGAACGACAACGCAGCAGAATACGCGAGTACTGATTCAACGCGCACAACGGCTAAGCCTGGCATAGAGTAGAGCCAAGCTGATGACATTTCACACTTCAAGCCTATGAAACAATGCAACAGATCAAAAGGACTTCCATCTCGGGCAACTTGGAATGCACAACTGAAGGCACCTAAAAGGAGACCACTTGAACTGGAACTGGACGGTTATGCTGGAACTGTGAGCCCACACAAACAAAAAAATTAACACAGCTTGTTTAAAGTTCAATCCACAAGTTCTAGCCCAAGTGTGTGTCAAATGCAATGATTTTTGTAGTCTGTATCGAACTCAGAATAGTAGACAGAAAACAATTATTCGAATGCTATACACTGGACTCTCCCTAAGGCGAACTCCCTCTACTTCGAACTAATCTTGATATCCCATGAGAATTCGATTGCTCAAAGTCTAACTCGGGCAGTAAGCTTAAGTAATCAAGGTTATATGCAAAAATAATGCATTGTGAACGATGCGATTTTAACCACTTAGCTTAATTTCGTTAAGTTTCGTTCACTTTTCCGAAGTAAATCGCTCTGTAAATGACAGTTAGTGGTTGAAGGTTCCTAGAAACAATTATGAATACTTCAAAATGTTGACAATGGTTTTTGTTATTTTTTATTCTGTTCAGACACAAGTTTACTTAAGTCTATTATGGTTGCGGTTTTCCTTAAATCCCGTTAGAAATAACTGAGGTTCTAAGACTTTAGACATTTATAGAAAGTTAAGCTGGTCAATCAGGTCAAGATGGCATAAAATGTTGTAGATTTTCCTGCAGATCTGTGTACTGTGCAACCATTCAGACAGATGTGAGCTTCGTCACTGATTGACGTAAGAATCGCTCACTGAACCATGGTTTTTGATGCAACAGTCACAGAAAACAAACCAGAATGTGCTTCGGCGGGGGTAAAATCATGGCAAAATAGTGAAACGTACTCCGAACACATCCACTTTCTGTTGTCAAGAATAGGTGCCACTACGCGCAGTGGTGCCAATGAAACCTCTAAAAATAGGAGACATTTGAATCCATATTTTTTCCCTATTGTACATCCCATGCCTTAAACGCATCGACACAGCGACCTGAAGAGATCTATTGTATCGAAAGGTTCGAGTTAAGTCAAAAGTCGTACTACTTCCCTTTGTAGTGGAATTCTTTAATTTCATCTACCTATGGAAGGTACGTTGCCTCCATAATCAGAATATCCAGTGCTGGACATTCACATACAATGAGCTCGGACGTCTAATCCTCTTCCAGGCATAGCCCACAAAGTGATATTTCTGGCTGCAGTGGCCATTAAGAACGCCCGTTGCCATTCTTTTAGTGGCAGGCTTGCCTCAAGGCCACCAACCTAAAACTGCTAACCAGTGTGCAAAGACGCACATGCCTTGGTGTCACAGGAGCAATCTGGTGGTAGATCCCACGGCAGGCCAAGAGGTCCTTCTGGATCTACTCCCACTTGACCTCTATCTGCAGAAAACTGCTGCTATGAGTGCCACTAGGATCATTCAATCCAAAGGTTGGCACTTCAGGCCCCAAGGGCACGAATGTATACTTAAAATACTACAAATTGAACAAACAGAAAGCGACTACACCCTTCCCTTCCTAGATCTCGAAAGACCATTCAATTACCTCTTGCCGACAAGGGAGGAATGGAAAGAATAAAGAGCCCATCAACAATTCGACGCCCAACCATTTTCTCCGAAGTACTAAACATGCACTCAGACTACCTGAGTATGGCAGCGTTTTCCAAGCGGAGGTCCTTGCGGTCAAACAAGCGACCAAAATGATATCATTGTTGGAAATACCACCGGCTGATATTACCATTCTAATAGACAGTCAAGCGGCCATTAAAGCAATTTCGGCTACAGAAATCAAGTCAGCTGCCGCGAAGAACTTAAGGTTCTCGGGACGCAGCACTCGATTACTCCCAGGACACAGGGACATAACCGGCAATGAGGAAGCAGATGAGCTTGCCAGGAAAGGGGCCGAGATCGATCCATCCCCAGCAATCCCATACATCGCTCCACCTCTGGCAGATGTCAAGAAGAAAGTGGACGATAAAATCATGGAGGTAGCAAATGAAAGGTGGAACTCGTTATCCATGAATGCTAAGGCCAACGTTCAACAGCGCAAGGAGTAACAAACTCCTCTTAAGCAGCAGAGAAATTCTGCGCATGGTTGGCGCGCTAACCGGTCATAATCATTTGAGATACCACGAAAAAAATGGGTCTTACCCGGAATACCATATGCAGAGGCTGCGGGCACGAAGAAAAATAGAGGATATCACTCACTTCCTTTGTCAATGCCCCAGCCTCTGCCTATTGAGACACAGAACACTGGGAGAATTTTTCTTCCAAGATCTTCGGTCCCACTAACATCTCTTTGCAGGTTCATCAATATTTCTGAATGGCTGAGATGAAAAACGTACCCACAAATGAGGTCCTGAACTAACCTGACCTAGCATTCTTATACTTTCCTTATTGAGCCAGAGTAGTTACTTCTATGAATAAGGCCTGATTAATCCGTATGGATTGCATCAGGCCGTCCCCGTTGGACCATTGGTATAGGCGAAGTTTATTTTCCTATTCGTTAATCATCGTTGTAGCTGATGTCCAATTGACACTACACTACGATTTAGGGCCTATGACTCCGAGCCAGCCCTAGCGAGCTCATTTACGGATTCGTTGCCTGCAACCCCCCCGTGTCCAGGGACTCAGACGAGCCTCTCTTTATTGTATCGTGCACGGGATTGTAGTCCGTCGTAGCAACATATGACCGTTTTGGAGTCGAATCATGTTGGACGACAATGCCTTAAGTGCTGCCTGACTGTCTGAGAAGATTATAATTCCAGCGCCCTTAATACCCTCGAACAGTTGAATGCACCTTGGACCTACAGTGGTCTGAAAAGTATTGACGGCTGCTATTTCTTCTTGCGAAAGAGATTCAACCATGCACTGTGGACGCCTCTACTAATGCACAGCCTAAGGTTTGTGGGCTATGTAGAGCGCATGGACAACTTGGCTCCGACCCCAAAGAGCCTGTAGGACAACGTGGCAGAGAAGGCCCGAGTCTAAACTGGTGCACACATGTGGGGAAGGGCTTGGCCCAACTTGATATGCGAAACTAGAGGCCAACTAGCCAGAGATGCTTGTTCGTTGAGGCCCAAGTCCACCAGGACTGTATGGCCACACAAACAAAGTAGATCACAAGAAGATGTCTGGAATTTTTGACACTGGAACTTCTCTTCAAAATGTCGCACTGTCAATGAGAAGGGGAAGAGTTTATGGAAGACAGTCACCAATTTTGTTTGCGAATGTATGTATATCTTCCGTCCCCATGTAGCAGTGTATACAGCGTCAGCAAGACACTCCTTTAAGGAGCATGCATTGTGCCCCTAAACAAACTTGCTGCCACTCATCCTAAGCATACTAAATTGCTTACTTTACTCTCGACCTGTCGGAGGAAAAACATGACAGTTTAACAATCAAATATGACAGATGACTGAGCAGCTTAAACAACCAGAGATATGGTGCGTTTTTCGTTTTTCGCGGCAGTTCTCGCATTGAGTGCAAATATAAATGTTCCAGGGATGAGAGACTAATGCTTCAAACGAGTTTATCAGTTCGATAAAAGCTCAATTCTATGAATTAAAATCCCCCCAAACCATCCAGCCAATAAAAAAATATATGCACATCCCAAAATAACACTACAGGCGATAAATGAAAGCGATCAAAGAATAGCGCGTTAATCTACTTACATTCAATGTCATGCAACAATTGCACAGCAGTCAACAACTTAGCCCTGTGATCCTGTATAACAATGCCGAGATAATCCAAGTCGGCCGGTTCGAGTTCCTTGAACAGCTCCAGGTCTTCATACCTTCAGAGAACAAACAGAGAGAGAGAGAGAGAAAATGTCGATTAAAATTAAATTTCTCCTCCTCCACGAGCAGCACCACAAAAACTCACCCATTTAGGACGAACACCGAAGTGTATTCCTTGAGGCCAATGCGAAGCAATAAATCCTCAACCGAGTTCGGTCCATTGCTGTTCGTCAGACGGCTTAAGCTTTTGTTGTTTAAGTTCTTCATCCTCTGCTCGGGCATCACTTCAACGTTAATGAACTTAAAGTGTCCGACGCGACCGTGACAGCGACCCTTCCATATCCCCGATGCATTCATCGAGAGCACATCGATAACGTCACCTTTCTGCAAGGGCAAACACCAGACACCATCGAATAGAGAATAGAGTGAAAATGAAAGCAAAAAAAATAAAATGGAAAGTGGATAACTCACCTTAAATTTAAGTGCTTCCTTATCGTAAGGATTTGGCAAACTATCGACAAGAGCTTTGGCTTTGCAAATTGGCGCTAATGACGTTCGATCCTCAGTGGATATTGAACTGTGTGGACTGCCAGGACGAACAAGAGCCTGAGTGCCTGCGCATGAAGTGAAAAGTAAATGAGTAAGGATTTTCCATCGTTTCACAAAAGCCTCACACACACAATGGACTGCGAGCGAATCAAAGAGAAAACCAACAGCGAACAAGAAAAATGAGTCCCAAAAGTAGCTTCAAAGATAATGAGAAGCCATCAGGACATAAATTTTCTCTTTCATTCGCCATCGTTATCATCCATTTCGGTCGCACACACACACACACACAGAGACAAAGAATAAAACAAGAGAAAACTTACTTGAACCGGATGCACTGGGTAGACTCTCCACCGAACTAGCCGAACAGGCAAATGCCTGATCACTCATACTTCCTCGGTCGGTATTATCCTGGGAATTGCTGAAGTCCCTTGAGGTATCCTTTGTGGCAACAAAGTTCCTTCCGTTCTCATTAAATACACCAATTTCCTTTGGTGAGCTTCGCATTTCGTTGGACTATCCAGTGGTGACACAAGTGTGCAGCAGAGCAGAGCGCAGAAGAAAAAAAAACGGGGTGAAAGTAAAGTTTATTAAATCATTTAAAGTTTCACATTCGCCCGCTCAACCAAAGGGTTGCTGTGCCAGATAACAGTGTTTCCAAAGTCATAACAGCACAAATTACAGTTACTTTCTTTCATTCTACCCCCCATCTCTCGCGCGAGCTGCTATCTCATTTTTGGTCCTTCAAGCCCCTCGCGTAATAATCATAAAATAATTTGAGCAACACTCTGCTCCTTCCACGGGCGCGCTCACAAAGTCACCACGAAGGACAAGGGAATTATCAAAAAATACCCCTCGCAGCAGCGAGACTCAGCGAGAGAGAGAGAGGGAGTGGGAGCTGACAAGGATAATGAACTTACATGATGTACGGTCGCCTTCTGGCTAATGGTCGTTCCTTTGTGGTTGCCATTCTTTTTGCTCTTCGCTGCCAAACTCGGTGGCAGACCACGGGTAGCTGCGATATCCTCATAATCGGATGAAGGACTCGGCGACAGAGAGGGCGATTCGCCAATGCCGCCACTTAAAGTCCGGTATCGTGCAGTGCAGTTGTTTGTCCCGATCTGCAACAAAAGAACAAGAAAAAACCGTCATAAAGTGAATTCAAATTGAAAACCAACAAGAAGCGCGTGCAAAGCACACAGAGAGGGAGAGAGGACGCTACAATAAAGAATGCGAAAGTCCCACTGTAACAGCGTCCGCCCGAAACTTGGTCCAAGTACTTAATCAATTTAGGGAACAACCTTACAGCTTCGCTAAGAGGTTTCGTTTCGTTTCGTTTCGCCTTTTTTTTTTACCGCCCAGCCCAGTGGAATGTTTTTCTTTGAAACACTCAGTTGGCTCGCGCATTTGAATTGGAAATTCGTGCGGTGTTTTGATGCGCGCCGAGGAAATCCCTTGATTGGAAATCTTTTTTCCCCAAGAAACGAAAACACTGCGTTCGGGGATTTGATGTGATTAGGTGTCGAGGACGAGGACTTAGTGGATTTTTGGAAAATTGGAAATTCGATTGAGTATGTTTTGTCGGAGTCTGTCTTCCTGTCTGCGTTCGTCGGTTTTGAGCAGTCGGATACTCGGATGGTGTTTGCTTTTGATTCGTGTTCTTCATTTGAATTTCCGTCGGAGAAAATATTGTTTTTTGATTAGTTCTGCTCTGGCAGTCCTTGCGCACACCTGAAGAGCGGTTTTTTTTTTCCCAAATCTGTTGTTGTTAGGTGGCGGGTTTTTCATTTCGGGATTGAAGGAGATTATGAGGGTCTTGCACAGCATTTGAATCTTGATGCGAGAGGGATGGCACTTTATTTGATAAGATATGCACTTTATGACCGGAAATGCAAACATTTTGATATGTGAATTATTTGGCGACGTGATGTGGAAAGAAGACGCGGTCCGCAGCCATGGCAAGTCAGCGGTAAGGCTAATATTTCGCTCAATGAGTATATACAAATAGGAAATAGGAAAAACAATAAGCGTGTAATGCTTAAGAATAATATTAAATACAGGGTGTTCTAATTATAACGTGACAAATTTCACATTGTCGAAACATTTAGTAAAAACAGCAGTTCGCAACGAAGAATTTTTATGAATACAGTGGAATCGCGATAATTTGTATCTCGCGGCAAATCGTAACAAAGACTTGGTCCCTTGAAAAAATCGCTGCAATTCGTACAAAACCCATACGTTTCGGTCCCCTTGATAATTTCTATATTTTTCCTCGGTGAACAAGAGTAGAACTCTCTGTAATTCGTACGTCTTATCACGCATCTCTATAATTCGTATTTCTTTCTTCGCGTCCTTTTGTTATAGTGCACCCATGTACATATTTGTGCGATTGTCTGTTGTCTTTGTTCATTGGCGGTTGTCACTTAAGTCATCGCTCTCAGTTTGCAGGATGAATTCAAAGAAATGCAAGTGCCTCTCTGTCGCCCAGAAGCGAGAAATTATTGAAGCCGTAGCCAATGGAGAAAAGCAGAAGACTGTGGCTCTGCGTTTTATTATTGCTCCATCCACACTTACATCATTTTTAAAAAGGGAAGGACATGTTGGCTGTCAACCCGTCGACCAGCAAATGGAAAAGTAAAAAGTCATGTGATAAGTTTTACTCTCGATAATTCGTATGAAAAGCTTGGTCCGGGGTTTGTATCCCAAGAATTATTGAGGCAGCAACATTAAGCGCGTAGACTCCAATTTTTGGTAGTAATTCTCGTCCCAGTAGACAAGCAATTCATAGTCTAGAGTCTAAATTCGCTGCTGGATGTTCCCGTACCAGTGACACAACGTGTTGGTCAGCGTGCCGAGAATATAGCCGCCGTTCAAGCGTCCGTCGTGAACGAATCAAAGAAATCGATTCTACGGCGTTTATAACAAGTGGACATCGTTAAGACCACTCTGTGGCGGATTTTGCGAAAGGATCTTGGATTGCAGTTTTATAAAATCTAGCTAACTCAAGAACTAGAGCCACTCGATCATATGAAGCGACGTACGTGCTCACGTATGGCACTGAAAATGTTGGAAAAAAATTACCAATTTCATTGCAAAAGCATCATCGATTTAGTGTTGAAGCGCATTTTTGGCTAAACGAACTTTGTCAACAAACAGAATATGCGTTATTGGTCATGTGAAAATCCTGTGCTTCAAGAAACACCAGTTCATCCACACAAAAATAATGTCAACGTAAATAATGTCGGTGGTGTCATTAGGTCGTTTTTTTTTCGTTTCGTCTTAATAATGTGCATCGGGTTAGGGAGCCTTTTACAATGTAGAAAATGCAATAGCAAAAGAATTATAAACGCAACTCTAGGCGCCAGCTCCATAAAAGCCATTGCCTCAAGGGGCACCCTCCAGGGTGGAGTCATCTCACCCCTCCTGCGGGTACTAGTCAGAACCAAGGCAGTTGGCCACGACGATGACGTAGTGACTATAATCAGAGAGCTAGTAGAAAACGCAATGAAAAACCCTACTCAGACAGGCGAAATTTTGCGGCCCAGGGATTAATCCGTAAGAATGAGAGTGGTTACTTTTATCCGTCATTCCGACTAGCCACTGAGGACACTCTCTCGCCCTGACTGAGTTCAAAATACCTCGGAATAGTCCTAGACAAGAAACTCAACTGGAAATTAAATGTCAATGAAAGAGTCAAGAAAGCGAGTGTTCTAAGCCTGAGCACCAAAATATTTGGTACAAAATGGGGACCAAGCCGCAAAGCAAGTCAGTGGATGTACACAGCGCTTGTCAGACTTATCTTGACTTATGACAGCTTAGTCCGGTGACAGCCTTCCCTCACAAAATCAACAACCTAAAGATATTCCTGAAAAATCCAGAGACTTGCATGTCTGAGTGTTGCAGGAGCAGTTAGTACTACATACTCCTACCGCGGGCTTGGATAAAATATTAAACCTACTACCTGGTGACATGCAGATGGCGCCAATCCATTGGTTGGCCACATATAATAGACTACAAATTTACTCCCGTTCCTTGATTTCGAAATACCTTTCGGATGCTATTGCAATCAGGAAGGAGCATTGATGACCCCTATCAACAACCACGTTTAAACAGATGTATCGGAGATAATAAAAAGCACAGGCATGGGCATTTTCTCTGAATTGTTAAGCATCCACAGCTCCATCAGAGTGCCTGATTATGCGAGTGTTTTCCAAACGGAAGCCGGAGTCAAGGAAGCTTTTCACATCAAAGCTGGCAATGTCAGCAGTTGATATTACCATTTCAATTGACAGTCAGACCGAAGCCGATCCATACCAACGCAATCCTATGCATCCAACCACCTCTTGCAGATGTCAGCAAGGAAGTGGATGATACAATCATAGAGCTCTCTAATGATCTGCTAGACAACTCGGATGCTCTGGCCCGAGTTGAACTGTGCAAAAACCGACAAACCCCTTCAATGCTACAAAAAGTTGTTCGTGTTGACAGTTGGAGAATTAACTGCCCACAATCGTCTGATGTACAACGGAAGCGCTTGATAATAGATGGTCTCTTATCTTTGAGCTTATTTCAAGTAAACAATATTCGAAATAGTTTAGATCGAATTTTAGATTTAGTATTTTTAAACAATGAAGTAAACTTTATAATATCAGAAGCCTTGAATGTGATCGATTCGAATAAAATTCATCACAAGGCCTTACTTTTGGATTTAAAATTTTTTTGTTACTGAAATTGTAGTAATAACAATACCGGCTTAACTTATAAATTCGCTAAGACAAATTTTGTTTCACTGAATGAGTACCTAAATCAATTCAAATGGGATGACTTGTTGGATTCCCCCAATTTGAAAGGTAACTATGATATATTCATGAATAAAATTAATTCTGGTGTAGAGTCATTTGTTCCTAAAACACGTCATAGAAATCGATTTAGAATTCCATGGACAAACAAAAGCTTAGTAAATCTACGAAATATTAAAAGGAAAGCATATTCAAACTATGTTTCAAATAAAACTAGTTTAAATCGTGAACGGTTTTTGAGATTCAGGAAAGAATATGAGTTCTTGAATAGATTTTTATATAAACAATACATCTTGTCCGTAGAAACTTCGGTAAGGAAAAATGGTGCATCATTTTGGAATTACGTTAATTCAAAAAGAAATTCCTTGGGCTTGCCCAAGATAATGGAATTTGGTAAAGTAACTTCAACAAACTTGGATGAAACCTGTGACCTATTTGCCAACTTTTTTGAGTCTGTCTATAATGGGTCTCCGGTCCAGACAACGATGAACCATTACTCTAATTTTGGAATTTACGGATCAGGATGTAATAAATGCGTTAACCAATCTTAAAGTAAATTACAGCCCAGGCCCCGATGGGGTCCCGACTGGTATTTTAAAAAAAAATTGGAATTCGCTTTATCGTCCACTAAGAATTATCTTTAATCAATCCCTAAAAATGGGTGAATTTTTAAATGAATGGAAGTATTCTTTTCTGACGCCTATATATAAAAGCGGTTTAAGGCAAAAAGTAGAAAACTATCGACCAATATCCAAGCTTTCATCGATACCAAAGTATTCTAAAAGAAAAATTATATTTCATGGTAAAAGAAATTATTTCTAATAACCAGCATGGCTTTATGCAGGGCAGGTCTTGTACAACTAATTTATCATTATTTTCAAATTACATTTATACAAATTTAGAAAATCAATTACAAGTTGATGTACTTTACACCGATTTCTCGAAAGCCTTCGATAAAGTACATCACACTTTGCTTTTAAACAAACTAAAGTCTTTGGGATTCCATTCGTCAATGTTAGAGTGGTTTTCCAATTACTTAAAGGACAGGAAGCAATTGGTAATGATCGATAGTTTTAGATCTCGAGTAATAAAAGTTACATCGGGCCTTCCACAAGGTAGCCATATGGGGCCATTACTCTTTCTATTGTTTATAAATGATGTTCACGAAATTTTCAAATATTGTAAAATCTATAAATAGTTTAACTGATTGTAATAATTTCCAATTGGATATCCATGCACTAGTGGAATGGTGCAAGCAACAATGGACTAGAGCTGAATATTCAAAAATGTAATATCTTTACGGCATATCGAATTACATCCCCGATTGTCTATGATTATTTCATAAATGATCATAGACTTAGTCGCCTAGAAGAGGTTAAGGATCTGGGTGTAATTTTTGATACTAACTTAAATTTTGCATCACATTATGATTATACAATTGCGAAGTCTAATGCTATATTAGGTTTTCTGAAATGAAATAGAGATTTTCGGGATATAACTAGTCTTAAGTCCATCTATTGTTCGTTAGTCAAACCGTATTTAGAATATTCTTCCATCATTTGGCATTCCCCATATGATAAACAAGAACTCAGATTCGAAAGAGTACAACAAAATTTCACGAGATATGCTGTCCGTAAATTGTATTCCTTCGACGAACTCCCTAAATATGACGATAGATGTAAAATAATAGGCTTGCAAACCTTAAGTTTCAGGCGTAAGGCAGCGTCAGTCATGTTCATCCGCGATATTATTAATTGCTGTGTTAATTCACCAGACTTACTTTTTCTCATGAATATATATGCTCCCCAAAGATCTCTTCGGATGAGAAATTTACTATATGATAAGAGGCATAGAACCAACTATGGTTGTAATGAACCTATTACAAGGTTAATGAACTTTGCAACGAAATTGATTTTAGCTTGTCTCGATTGGAGTTTAAAAAATTGATCCATGCACTATGCTATAATTAATACTGTTTATTTGATGTAATCTGTGAGATGCAAAATCGGTAGATGATCCTTAGTCGCGCAGCAAAATCTGCTGTGTAAAGCGATACTGAGAGTTAACACTTAGAGAACGTAGTGTTTTGTGTACTCTGTGATGGAAAAAAAAAGAATGAAAATGGGACTAGCCAACGACTTTATATGCAGAGGATCTAACAAATTTCTTACTAGATTCTCTTTTCAGATTTATTACGATATGAGGATGGCTGAGCAACACAGCAGCATAACGAGCACGAACCAGGATCAAAGAGGTTACATTCCCCAAATGGGCAACTGGACCTAAGTGAGACCTGGCTTACCTCCATTAACCTAATGAGCATCACGTTACATTAAATAGAGACATCTCGCTACAGAGACATGCTGCATTAATGATGTGTGGTTTCAACAAGACGATGCCACAAGCAATAAAGCGGGTGTAACAAACGACTTTCGATGATCGAGAAGAATTAGTGTTTATTAGAGAAATGATCATGTCGATTGGACGGCCAAAGAAAGATCGATCAAAGATCGTGTACTTTAGACACTTCTTATAATTTTTATGGGGGTGCGTTCAGCCTTTCGCCTAAGCCAGCACGTCGCCGTCTTTAGGGGAGCTCAGACCCAATGTTAAACAAGAGATGGCGGCCTTTTTCGTCGAAATGTGTGGCCGAGTCATAGAAAGAGTGCAACATAGTATAGTCAAAGAGTCAAAGAGTTCAACGAATCGACCGCTGCCAACTTGCCCTTAGTAGACAAATGAACGAAGCGTCGATTTAAATATCTTAAAAATATTCTCATTTCCCAGGCAGTGGTCTGTAATGATCACTACTAGTTACTGCAGATAACACTTGGTAGCCAGATTAATAGTTTAGTTTTGGCGATGGCTAGAAAATTTTGGATTTGTGGCATGCTTTACTCCTCTTCCACGCATTGTTTGCAGTTATCAGTAGTTCATTATTCAAACTCATTGAAGAACAACTTTATCGGAGCTGCGATGCTTAATTTGTCATATCACATTGTGACGCCACATTGATCTAGTTCGTCAGCTGTTTCGTTTCCCTGGATTCCCATGTGTCCCGGAACTCACAGGAGGGTGACTGCCTTTGTTACTAGAGAGCTCATGTAGCGCATCAAAACATTTAAGTACCGTTTTGGACTTGAAACTCACTACAATCTTCGAGACATCTAAGATGCTTGCTTTTTATTTTGAAAAAAAAAATGTCCTTATTGAAAAACCCTTTATTATAGTCAGTCGTCCGAAAAATGTCCAGTTTTGTGCAGTCAGTGGGTTAGTGGTGTCGGTCATGTGGTGACGTTCGATGATACTGTCGTTGTCCGATTGAACAGTTTAATTCTAGGCGCCATGTCGTGCCACACAGGAAATGAAACAATTAGTTTGTTGATGCAAAAATTCGATGAAGCCAAAACTTTCCGAAATTGTAGCTTAAATTAACCTTACGATCTTGTGATTCGTCGCGTAGATACCATACGCGGATAAACAAGAACCAGAACCAGCAAGAATCGGATCAAATGAAACACGGTCAAAAGTGCTTCCAAAAGTTTGATTTTTATAGTCTGCGCATAGTAAAAAGGACAACAGAACACCTCGTCTCTCGCATGACATTCATCAGATCCACCCGTCGACGGAATATGCCCATGCAGTGGCGGCTCACATTCCACGGAATGAGAAACCACCTTTGCACAAATGAACAATCAGTGGTGAAAATACTTGTAAATTTATAACAAATAAACCTTTAAGCAAACATTCCTGTCCCTGTTGAGCTCCCTAGATACCAACGAACGTCATGAATAAACCAAAATGAAAAACGTTCTCATGATTACTCACCCCCCACCACCCACTCTCACACAGCCAACACCAAAAATGCTGTCAATTTCCTTGCAAATCTAAGGAACTACACATCAATTCTGAAAATACACGCGAATATTAAGGTCGCAAGGCGCACACAATTGATGCTGTACCACAAGGACATCCAACTACCATCAATGACAGCCTTCATTTCGAGCTTCATTTCTATGCACACGTACACCCGACGACATTGTAGACCCCGAACAAAACGTGCCCCAATTCCGCACTGCCATTAGAAAATGTAACAAGAAAATAACACAACCGAAAAAGTTTCATCCCGAAACCGCTAGAAAAAGGACGAAGAAAAATCTCACACAATAAATCACCAACCATCCATCATAATAAATGTAAAGGAAAAAAAAAATGTAATTTTCATCTCCGTGCCGTGGCCCATCGTAGAGCTCTGAAAAGCGCAGATATGAAGCCCAGTAGCATCCCACCATCCGGGGAAACATCAAGGACGCATCCTTCGCACATCGCACACTCACCAACTTCATATGTTATTAGAGTCAAAAAGTTCAACACGAAAATGCGAATAAATAAGCAACCAAGTCGATTTGAGTCGTCACGTCTAACAATGGAAATATTTTTCCCTCCATCCCTCCATCCTTCCCACAACCACGAAAAAAAAGAAGAATGAAGAAAAATGAGCTAAAGGATACGAAGATGGAAGCGGAAATGCACAATCCTGGGATACGCGCTGAATTCAACCGCAAGGAATCGATCATCGTTTCTGTGCGAAAAAGGTACCGGACAGAATGGGGAAAATAAATGAAATTTTCCTCACGTACTACACAGCTTATTTTTTTTTTTTTTGGCTTGCCTTTCTTTCATATTTTCATTCGCTTGTCTTATTGCCCGATACAATGTTGTGGGCGGCGGTCGGGGTGAGGATGTGCCTGTGATCAGCTTTTCATTCGACCGTCCACTCCACAAATAATCGGCACGAGCTGAGGAAAACAGTTCCGTTTTGTTGCGCTCAGCTGTAGCCGGTGAATGGGAGTATATCACGTTATCCGCGTGTCCTTTGGGGCTAACGCAGACAGGATGCAATCAACAGACGGTGAAGGTTGCTCAACCGCAACTAGAACATCCCCAAATCGATTTTTTGCGTTGCATACTTTCAGGCGGGACACTGAAAGAATGTCTGAAACAATGTCGATGGTGACAAGGAGGTTGTGGCAGGCCAACGAAAAGGGGATTTTCGACGGAAGGTCAATTTACAATCAATTAATAGAGTCCTACTGTGGTACTGAGGACGTATGTTAAGTTGCGGTTGCGGCTGATAGCTCAATGGCTTGTGATATGAAACTCAAAGTGGAAGGACAAGGGCGACTAACAGACTGTCCAAAACTCAGGGCGAGTTGCAGTTCAATTTGCTGTCAGACTGTAGAATAGTCCCACTTCAAGTGACATTCCGATGGATTACACACTTAAACGCAGATAGAGGGCTAGTTCGAAGTAATCGGTGGTTACAGCCTTACATGAAAACATTTCCTCTGCCAGACACGGAGATGTGTAGTCAAGAGAGAGCACAGATACAAGTGTCTGCTCGTCATTTCGTTCACCTTGACACACAGAAACGATACATCGTGTTAACAACCACTTCGATGAGTTTCGGTAAGTTTCGTCCACTTTTGTTTGCTTAAATTAGGAGGCAAATGAGCTGCCTTCTGTGCACGTAAATGGCAATTTTGGTCACTTTGAAATGTTTCTTTAAGTTTGGTCCACTTTTGATTGCTTAAATTGGGAGGCAAATGGCCCTGCCGTCTTGGCGTCCTCCTTGCCGACACATTTCCATTTCGAGCGAACACACAGATATGATAGTTTTACAACATCGATGAGTGTGGCCAACTTTTGAAAATGAGCCGCCCTCCACGTTCAAACGTCCGCCTTGCCTATACATTCTATTTCGAGCGACCAAACAGAAAGTATACATTGTGTTAACCACTTCTATGATCTTCGTTAAGCTTCGTTCACTTTTGATTGTTTAAATTGGGAATCAAATGAACCGCCCTCTACACAAGTGACAATTCTGGACACTTTGAAATGTTTCGTTAACTTTCGTCCACTTTTGATTGCTTAAATTGGGAGGCAAATGAGAAGCCCTATGCGCATAGAAATGGCAATTTTGGCCACTTTGAATGTTTCGATGAGTTTCGTCCGCTTTTGATTCCTTAAATTGCTAGGCAAATGAGCCGTCCTCTAAACACGAAAATAACAATCTTGGCCACTTTGAAATTTGATTGTGCTTTTGGCTACACATTTAACGTCAAATGGTGGTTTGGTAACCTAAAAAGACGCCCCTCGCCCAAGTCGACCACTTTGACCCACAAAACGACAAGAAAACTGCTGTCGCAATCCACCACCTAATTGGCAGCAACTACCCGACAACATCGTTGACATCGTTTCGCCGGCGAAAAGCACTGCCAGCGTCATGTTTTCGAACAACAATCACTTGCGCCTAGTACCGAAGTTCTTCGTCTAATGTCGCCCCATTTGCATTTGCGTCAAAATGCTTCCTCTATTCAAATCGCAAATACATTCGATTTATGCTTCTGTGCTTTCACCAACCACCACCCATCATTGCAGGCTGCACACGTAATCCAATCGTAAAGAGGAACACATTCGAAAACGGTTCCGCTGGCGCAAAGCTCCAACAAATTGTGCCCAACCTACAATCAATAAGCACAATAGTCCTGTTCGATCTATGTTTTCTGTGTAACCAGGCGGTAGGACAAATAATAAAAATTCTAATCCTCCCGTTCCACTTGGGCACACATACCACATACCCCCAGTAGTCGGCACATAAAAGCGTCAAATGTCGTCCTCGGTAAAATGTTTGTTTTATTGAATGGGACTTTGATTTGGCACACAAAGAGGAGGAGAGCTTGCGGTGACACTGTGGCCATGGCAGGTGCGGGAAGGTGGATAAGGCGGGAAAGTTGCTTCTAATCCCGCAATTAGGGGAGGAAATTCCACCCGCCACTGCCACTACCACTGTCGATGGCGCACACCACCCAATTGAATTGTCCTTTATCAGTGCAATAAAGCGTAAACATTGAATCCTTTTTCTCCATATTTAACTTCTCTGCTTTATTTGTTGCCCCTCGTAAAAGGAAAGAAAAAAAAATAACTCTGCGCTCGGGGGTTGGGGGGGTTACATCGCCTCCATGTCTCCATGTCATGTGTGTCGTGTTCTGTGACAAGAGAGAGAGACAGAGGCTGCCCCGATTTGGATATCAGTTGACACAAATCAAAAAACAAACCCACTCCCACGCCCACGGTTACCATAAATTCTTGTGTTTTATGGCAAAGGACACACAAACGAACGAGTGCTTGTCTACTTACCGAAACCGTACTTAGCCGGGACGTAACACTTTGCAAATCTGAAATCGATCCGGCGTAGTCACCGCTCTCTCGGTCGTGCGATCTGGAATTGAGATAAAAATTTGTATTTTATTTGAATGTGTGTGTATATATTGATGTAATGTGAAAAGTTTTGCCATCAGCAAAAATGACACTAAAACGAAACTCGACACCAGGTGGTGTGCCGTAAGTTCGGAAGTGATGACGATGATTAGAGTGTGTTCTGCGTGATGAAAGGAGGATGTTTCTCGGCAATGTGAGGACATGCAGCACAGTTTATTGACTGAGTTCGAACGGAGTTTGTGGGTTATGCGATCGATTTGGGGGAGGCTTTCGGCCGAAAATGAAGTCTCATCATGACCTAGGCGAAGAGTTACTTGGCAAATAAAAAAACTTGCGACTTCGTTAGTATTTCGTGAATACATGTGAGTACGAGTACATTAATGTGGACGATTGTAGTAGTAGTCGTTTCACAAGCTTCATCAGACTACATCCCGGCTCGACGATTCGGAATTTATGAATATCTCGAAAACTACACGCGCGCCGAATATTCCGTAGTCATTGGTTATCAATCACAGTCTGTATGTACAGCTGCTCGGAGATCGTATATCGTTGAAAATATTTCGTTCCGGGTCTATTATGCACGAACCGGAGGAAGCAGGTGGTTTTTTTTTTTTGTTGGAGGTTTTTGAACGCTACACTCAGACTCAATAACTGGTGCATTGTACTCCCAGGCAGCAACCTACATTTAATTCCTCCGGCATACCAGAAGGCGCTTCTGTGATTAGGAGCCTACATCATCAGCTCTCACTTCGTCAGCACCAAATAACTGCCACCTGATACGAGCAAAGGCGGTACAGTGGCAGTGTCGTCGTCTTTTCCACAAGCGTCGCAGAGGGTTTCGTCGCTTAGGCCAAGCACACTTAAGTGTTTGGCGAAGGTGTAGGGACCCGTTAGTACGCCGGTAAGTCGTCTGCAGTCTTTTCTTTTAAGAGATAACAAGAATGCCGCGGAATTCTTACAGACTTTAGGGAGCATGCGCTTGGTCTGCCTACATGCTGGAGAGTCATGCCACGTCCGGTTGTGCTCTCGAGAAGCCCAGCCATCGATGGAAGCCCTAATCGAAGAAGCGGGTAGTCGCAACGCAGGTTCGTGTCCTAAGAGTATCTCCTCTGATCCTTGTCTAGCAAGTTCATAGGCGATCTCATTTCCCGTGATCCCGTGGTGGATTAGCATATTGAACCTGCCGATCCAATTTAGAGAAGACTTGCATTCTTGGACTATCTTGGAAGTGGTTAAATGGTTGAGTAGGGCCTTAAGCAGAGCTTGGCTGTCGCTACATTCAGAAGTGCATCAAGAACAGAGCTAAGCGTGCTAGGAAAGGCTTAGTCAAAGCAGCAGTTACGTATTTACGCGATAGCTTATTCCACCAAACGACCGATGCATGTGATAGAACAGGCCTCACCATAGCCATGTAGATCCAAAGGGATCCTTTTGGTGATAGACCCGAAGATTTGCAGAAAATTCCCTTACACTGCCAGAAAATTGCCAAAAAACTGACAGCGTTTCCAGAAAAGTTTTCTATCCAAGATAACACCTAGATATTTAGCTTCCTTGGAAAAGCGGATGGTGACACCTTTTAGTACTAGTTGAGTCAGACCAGTCAACTTTCTTCTCCTCGTGAAGAGAACAACCTCTGTTTTAAGAGGATAAACTGAAAGCTCATTCCTAGTACACCATTTGTCGATCACGTCTAGAGCCACCTGGGCTTTTGAAAAAACAACCGCTAGGCACGATCCGACCGACAGCACGGCTACATCATCCGCATATGACTGGGTGTAGACATTAGAGCTATTCAGGGCATTAAGCAGAGAGTCTACCAGCATGCCCCATAGCAGAGGAGATAGGACGCCACCGTGAGGGCAGCCTCTATTTTTTCCCGACATTACATACTGGCCACAGTTGTATTCATTTGCTTTGATCCAGAACACTAATGATTCCTCTACACCATGTTCTCTGGCCGAGTTGCGCATGCCATCAAAAGTCGCATTGTCAAAAGCGCCCTCAATATCGATGAAGATGCTGAGCGCGTATTCCTTCCCATCGAGTGCACATTCAATTCTGCCAACTAGATTTTGAAGTGCAGTCTCGCACGATTTTCCGCGCTGATAAGCATGTTACCTCTTTGCAAAGCAATTTTGCGCACATGTAGCTCTACCAGCCTTTCCAAGCAGATGGCAGTCCTGTCTACTGGATTTAAGATCTCCCAGCCTCTGCTCTTTTCTTTTGAAAACCTTAGAGAAGCTGATTCCACCAAACTTGCCTGAGTTCCATGCGGTGGTACGAATGCAAGGACACAGGGAGTTTACACTAGCCGACAACGAGGGTGCCTTAAGCACTCGGCAGCCTCGGGTTCGAAAATGTAATCGTGGCTTTTAATCACCAGTTATTCAGTAAGAGAGCGATAAACTCTAAGCTTCTTGAAATCAGGTACGCGTGCGCTGTCTTCTATTGTGGAGAACACCAGTAAATTAACGCCTGCTTTCTGTGGAAAGGGCGTACAGGATTATTGGCTGTCGCTATTGTAGCTTGTGGACAATTAATTTCTACGCTCAGACACCCCTCTACCATCTAGACAAAGGGACTAGAGAACGGCGTCTATGTCTCTTCAGGTTCACTATATAAGACCCAACCGTGCCTGTGCGACATGCTGCTGAAGTGAAGTAACACTGAAGTGCCAGTGTTAAATTCTAGTCTCATCATCTACATCAAAGCACGTTGGAGAACCAACATCCAAGAGTGTGTTAACGAACCATTCAATGAAGTCTTGTATTGAATCGCATTGGATGCAAGTAGGAACTACAGCCTCGCATGGTCCGCTGGTTTATCGTAGCAGTAGCCAGACATCGAGTTGCTGTGGTTGATGGTGGAGTTCTTTTGAAAAGGCGGTTAATAGCAACAACCTCCAGCGGTGAGTTAAGAACGACGTCTTCTTCCGTTCTCGACCATAACACTGCCAAGGACAAAATACACATCAGCCTTTCTTCTATCATTGAAGCCAATAATGGGCTCGCGGAATACCAATACGGCTTTAGAAAGGGCCGATCGACAATCTACGCGATCAAAGTCGTAATAAACAATCAGCCGTAGAAGGTAGACGATGGAAAGGAGGCAGTAAACAGTACTGCGCCGTGGGTACACTTGACGTGAAAAGATGCTCTACAAACTGGTCGCATTTCGTATTTTGCAATGCCTCGAAAGATTAAATATACCAAAGTACATATTAAGACTGATCGGGAGCTACTTTACCGATAGGTTGCTCCTTCACGACTCCTGTATAAAATTACAGGGGGCCTGCCCCAAGGATTAGTGTTAGGTCCTTTACTGTGGAACGTGATGTATGACGACATTCTACGGCTCCCAGTCCCCAGGGAAGCCACCATTGTAGGTTTCGCGGACGATATTGCTGTTGTCGTGGCGACACGGCTTGAAGAAATCGAGCTGTATTGCAACGAAGCAATAGCACTGATAATGAACTGGCAACGGAATCCGTGCTCATTACGAGTATGAGACGATAACGAGAAAAAATCGGAGAAGACGACAATATTTCCAGCCCATTTATAAAATACCTGGAAATGACTTCACTTCAAATTGATGACAGAAGGCAGCTAGCCAGAGATCGCATTTATTGGAGAGGCTTGTTGGCTGAGACCTAGGACCACTCACGGCTGTAGCAGCACGCAAAGAAGAAGAATACGAAATACAGGATCATGTTGGCAGCAAATGTCAACAATTTTGCTTACAGATTGGTCTGAATCTGGAGCAAGCCAGTTGACTGAACGACGGAGTTGGTTATGTCCACGTTAGAAAGCATTCGAAACTGAATTTGTCAGGCAATCACGAGATGTCCGTGAGAAGGACATATGCTCAATGGCGACCTTGTCAATCCACTGAAGAATTTTGGAGCGGCCAAAAGAGGATTGTTGTCAAGTCACGACGGACACCAACCGTCCCACATTAGTTGGCGCTGCCTGCATGCTGCCGATAGGCACACAACAATGACTTGCAGGCCCAAGTCTAACCCTTCCACGCACACAACCAACAAGGGGTGAGATGACTTCTTTTCATATTTTTATCGTAAATCCATTAGTTTTGCCGATCAAAGGACACCAAAGAAATACACATCTTATTATTAGCTCCTCTCGTTTTATGCGTCCGGCAGGACGATCACCCGCTAGCCAACTGGCCCCACAACGGCAACCGCTCATCGCAATCCTTTGGACAAATTTACGATGGATTATTTATAACGAGCGCTATTGCACGAGACTCCGCCACAAAGGAACTTTGATAACCTCACAAAGGAACTGCTTGAAGAATGACGACCAGCATCCTTTCGTTACTCCTTTCACTCATCACCCGGTGAACGAGAGAAGAAAAAGAAGACGAAGAAAAAAAACGAGGACTTAAGGGTGATGGGGGAAAAAAAAAAAGAGTGTGCTCTTACCTGGCATGCGTTAGGGGTATTATTGTTGGCGGATTAGGTGGCTGTTGTGGCACGATAAGACCCCGTCTGGGTGGACCTCTTTGTGGCAAGGATATATCGCCGGCTGATCTTAATGAAATTACTCCTGTGCTTTCACGATTTGATGTGAAACGGACACGTCCGCCCTGTGAAGAGAGAGAGAGAGAGAGAAAAAAAAGAATGAAAAATACATGAGTTTAGTGGGCAAAAAATTGAAAATGCGGATAAGTGAGAAGAATGATGGTGCTCATCCCTTATTTGTTTAACTGCGAGAATTTAATCAATTTTCTTTTTGTTGTTTCTGTGTGTTTCTCTCCACTTCTATCGGATTTGAATTATTTTACAGAAGTTGCAAGGTACCTCGCGAACGGCGTGACGCGACATAAAAATGCGATTTCAAGGATTAATAAAAAAGGACGATTTTTGATGAGATACCCCGTGCAGAGAGTGAATTATGAGGATTTTATTCACATTCGCTCAACCGTGTCCCGCTTGCGGATTGCAATTTGAATTACATGCATTCTGCAGCGGATCTCACGCGATGGAAGGGGATTTATGTTATTCCGCTTTTAAACTGCGGTTGGAGGGGGGATGATGGTGGTTTTTTTTCGAAATACCCTTTCGAGTGATAATTAAAATCATGCAGCAGCGGTGCGCTGAAGCGAATTATAGTTTTTCGGTTTGACAATCCTGGCAGATGACAAAAATTTACACGAGCCAAGGAGTGCACTTCGTGACTGTTTTTAATACAGTTTATAGGATGAAACAACAAATTGATTTCGTGAATAGATTGAATGTGATTCAAAGTTTGACACAGGGCACACGTTATGAAACGATGCGATGAACCAGAGATGCAACTGATTTGAAAATGTACACGGACGGCTCTCAGGTGGATGACGGACACGTTCAGGAGTCTTCATTGACAGAGAGTTATCTGGCTTTCCACTGAACATACCAACTAGAGCGTACACCAAGCAAAAGTTTGATAAACGATCTGGACACACAATCAATCAAGTCCGAGATATCCACATCATGGGATGCACCCTCAAGGCCATCTTCCGTTTAAAAAGAATTGGTCTTTGTTTCAACTCGCACTTCGATGACCTTGCGCACCGTATTTCCTTTGACGCTAGTCTCATTGATATGCCGGTTGACGCACGGACACCAGTTCTCTAGCTGCGACGTACATACAAAACCGACTTTCCCTATACTCAGGACTGGCTCTGGCCCAAATCTGAGCCAGGAAAGGACTGTAGTCGAATTTCCACGAATGGCTTCAAGAGCAATGAAGGGTAATGCGCTGGCTCCTTCGTGAAGGACGACAACATTAGACTCCACACCTCGTTAGGTAAATTTGCGTCGCTCTTCCAAGCGGAAACCTATGCGAACCAAATGGCCCCAAACTATGTATATTGTAAAGGACAGGTGGAATGGGCGGAGTATTTGTGTCTGTAGCGACAGCCAAGCTGTGCGTAAGGCCTTGCTCAACCCACTAACCACTACAAGGATAGTTCAGAAATGCAAGTCATTTCTGAATTTGATCGGTAACCCGGGCCACCACGGGATCAAGGGAAATAAGATCGCCGATGCACTTGCTAGACAAGGATCAGGGGAGGTACTCTTAGGACTTACGAAACCAAACGCATGTTCCCTAATGTTGGTAAGAAATCTGCCGCATTCGGCGTACTACATCTTCGCCACACACCTAAATGAAACCCTCTGCGAGACTGTACTCTTCTGTCGAAGAAGTCGACGACACTGCCACTGTCCCGCCTTTGCTCGTATTAGGTATCAGTTATTTGGTGCTGATGAGCTGAGAGCTTATGATGTAGGCTCCTCATCAGAGAAGCGCCTGCTGGCATTCCTCCGGCAGACCGAGATGGTAGCTTAGCTGACCCACTTAGATCCTGCTTGAATCCATTGTGCTAGCATTTTCCGCTGATTGATACACCGAGTCCTCGTTACCCAAAGGACTAACTGACATCTAAACAATACTTGCTGGTATACAAGTGGAAAGGTGATCCACTTTTTTGGTGGGAATCTTGCTATCAGACATTTTCTTCTAAGTAACTTCTAAGCAACTGGATGAATAGCTGCTTAGTGCGCTTTTCCTTGTTCTTGCAAGGGCAAGTGCCGAGATAGTGTATCACAGTTTCTTCTTCTTCCTCATCCCTAGAGCCCCTGCAGAATCGTTGTAGGGGGCTCCTCGTATCCTTCTTGCATGTGTGTGTCCAACACGCAGTGGCCGGTGAGAGCGCATAGGACCTTTCTGATTTCCCTTTTTTTTAAATTTTAGGAGTGTACTGATTTTTTGATTAATTGAAGGATTGATTGTCTCGAAGTCCTGCCAGTGTATTATTCCATCCATCTTCGATTGGTGATATTGATGGCATTAGTGACACGGTATTTATTACTTGAAGTGAGGAGTAAGTGGTCTCCTGATTAATGGGCAGTGACAGGTCTACCCCTGTTCTAGCTAGCTCGTCGGCTCTTTCATTGGCAACCCTTTGCCGCTTATCTCAGAGGGACACAGCGGTTAGATGGAACTATTCGCCGAGCATAAATGTGTCGTGGGCAACGAATAAGCCGATGAACCGCCTAGAACGGGCAAGGTTTAGCTTTGGGATCACATCAGTGTTCAGTTGCAGGGGTGGAAAGTGCGATCAATGTAAAGAAAAACTAAAGAGTATCCGAACAACCCGGCCATGTGAACGTTACCGAATGTCGAAACGCCAAAAGACTGTTCGTCGTGGTGCCACGATACGCGAGCGTATCATTCGTACTTTCCTCATCGAAGATTGTTAAGGCTTTGATGAGTCAGCGTAAGGCTGTCAAGCCAGTGAAAGCTGTTGCTGCTGCCCCACAAAATAAGAGCACTCAAAAGTCGGCAGACTAGTACAATGCCATTGTAGCCACAAATGGACACCGATAAATGAAAGCTGGCATTTGCAGGACATCTAGGCAAAATTTGGCCTCCATTGTACCAAGAAGGAACTTGGTCTATGGCGCGGTGACATGGGCAATCTCAATAGCTGATGAAGGAATCCTTGCTTTCGAGGGAAAAGGTCTGCGTTTAATATTGGTCCTGTTTGCCTGTTGGTCCTGTTTTTGGTGGTCTTTGGAGGAACAGATGCAACCATGCGCTGTACAGGCCATAGTACAGCATCTACATGAGTCTAACTAGGCGTCTGCGGATTCAAGGCCCAAGATGGCCATACAATGTAGAACACATGGGCAAACTGCTCTGATCCGAAGCCATCGACTCCGAGCCATTTGAACAACGCACTAGAGGACGACCACAGGGCCGATGGCAGCACACATATGGAAAAGGACCTCAGCCAACTTGGCGTGCGTAATTGGAGGGAGCTAGCTAAAAATCGCGCGTGCGAGAGACTTTTTGGTTGAGACCAGAGTACATCGCGGCCCATAAAACCAAAAGAATAAGTGGGCCAGTTAGAGTTCACTGTTTTTGAGCATGACACCCTATGCTGAAGCAGAGGAACATACCTTTCATTACCGCGTCACCTGTCCAGCACGTGCAACAGCTGGGAACAGAGCGTTAGATAAATATTACTTCAGCGATCTTGAAGATTTGTCGTATCTTCGGAACATGCCAAGACTTCTAGTAAGTGCCTGCAGCACAGCATCAACTAGAGCGCAAGATTTCACGTAATTTCGTGATTATGTTATGTACGTGAAATTAGCCAACGCGTGGTCTAATTTCACGTGGATCGAAATGCACGGGAATCTATTTTAACGTGAATCTGATTACATATGAATCTTATTTCACGTGAATCTAATTACACGTGAATCTAATTTCACGTGAATTTATTATTCTTATCAAATTTGAAATTCTCTTAGAAATCTTCTGAAATTATCTATTTTATACAAGGATCGTCCTATTTCACGTGCATTTACGAATCGCAAACGTAATCACGTGAATTAGATATAGTTAGGCACGGTCACCATCATAGAAAAGAATGCCGATAAATGACAATCGAGTAACGTAAGAACCATTTAAGCTGGAAGTATGGAAGTCTGAATGGGGCGTGTACCTAAAAGCGGCAGTCACTATACCTTAACCCAACCAAACGACGTCCAGCCGGGAATAGTATTTGGATTGATTAATGAATTGAACAACAGACTTCAGGCAACATTTCTGCTGTCTTTCGCCTGCAAGTCCACGTCGATTTCGACACATTTTCAAATTTGTTTGCATCGCAATCAACGATCTCACCAGGCTTACATATATAAAAAGTCTGAGCGTCCATTGCGGTCGATTTTTTTTTGAATTCTTGAAAACAACCAACACGCCCACACACAAACCACATCACGTGTCGGGGCCAAAGCAATCATTCCTCCACCGCTCCCTCTCGGTTTCTACAGTCAACTGCCACCCAGACTTAATCAAACTTGACTTATACCCGAAGTACGGCAAGCAAATTCGAAAAGTTCAGGTTCGTCCTTCATCAGAGCCCAATCACCCATCAAGTGCCATCAGAAGCCGCTCCCATAAGTTTCCACCCAGCCCACTCCACACACTATGATCAGTTCGAGCACCTATTCGAGGCCCGGTGACCGGATGGAAGTCAAATTACTTGAATTAGTTAAGTGGACATTCTTTGTTAGGCCATCGTCAAATGTCATCCATTCTAATGGTCAACTATCCTGTGCCTTCCTTGTTATTCCCCACCTCCGGCCCGAGAAAAACTTGAACTCATCCTCTCTGTCTCATGCAAGTTCGGGAACGGGTATTGGCCATAAGAGGTGAACTAGATTGGAGAGGAGGCAAAAAAACTTTCACAACTTCAATCCGATGATAACCCATCGAAGTACCTGTCCACCCATCTACCAATGCATCGATCCAAAATCACCAGCAAAAAAAAAAGAGGAAGAAATGGGAAGGATTTCCTCTCGAACGATGGTTACACAGGGCGAACAAAAAGGAAGCAAACCACAGTTTATTCAGCCGATGGAACTGTGTAAGCCACCACCCGCCTAACGCCGCCGTAGGATGCGCTCTAGAGGTTTCCTAAATCCGCCCAGGATGGAACACCGAATCGTCCCCATCGCCCCCGGGCTTACTATTAGTCGAAATCAAATTGAAGGTGAAGTGCCCGGAAAAAAGTTTTGCAAATCAACTCTTCCGCATTCGAGAAAAGGTCTAAGGACCCCGAACGTAGTCTCGACTCTCGAAGTCATGTGGGCACCCGCTTGAGCATCCTGCACCAGAAGAGTGGGATTTATGAAGCAAACAAATCGACTATTCCAACTAAGAACTCAAAGTGAGTACAACAACGACCGAGAACTTCAGAAATCATCTCCCAGCGTCTTTTCGACTTTCAATGGCTATGGCGCGGCGGCAGCATCCGATTGGGGTGGTGGGAGGTTGTATGCTTTATTTGTTGATTGCTAAGAGCATTATGACTTTTTTTTTCTCCCTTCACTGGAGTGGTGGTGGTGGCTGGCTGGGCTTATCCATAAATTCGAATATGAAGTTTACTTCCTTGCTGCTTAGGAATAAGTTTTTTCCCGGAAATATCCTCGTAGCCTTGGCCAGGAGGAGCGCCGGGGGCGGACGGGCGGACGGGCGGACTTTGACTGTCGCAATTGATTATATGTCGGTGGATGTGGATGCGTCTGACTGTGGGGAGCTTCAGTATGGATTTATTCCCCGGAGGAAATGGGAGCGAAACTATGTATTCCACCGGAAAAAAAGGAGCATTTCGGCGTTTCATCACTTTGTATCCGGGTTTGGGATGTCACTCTCTAAACCGTTGGCACTTGGATGTTCCATTTTGTGTGAATGCAGTCGTCGTTCTCGGGTGGTGGAGTGTTATTTCATTTTAATGCGGCATCTGTGATTTATTGCTGCTACAAAGGAGTTTTGACTGAAGATTTCCGCATGATATCCGCTGTCAGACGGATGGTAGTCACCAGTCGGGGGTGCGGCTGTGGGCGCGGATGTGAGAACTATTTCGTTGATATATGGTTCAAGATGTATGCGAGTTTTATTGCGTTTTTATTGTTAATTGATGGGGATGATCAGTGAAGAGCAATTTGTTTGTTTCTTGGCACGATTTCGGTACTGCAATGCTTCGTAAGTTGTATTCATCGGTTTTTTTTTTCTGCGTCAGAGGGCAGGCCTAGGTCCAGCTCGGACTGCAGGGGCAACCACATTATAAATGCCTTTTGCTTTTTTTCCCCCTAAAAAGGTTTTCAATTGAAGATGAGCTCACAGTTTTGGGTGTCGGTGACAAGGAAATAAATTAAGCTACAGCTTGGATCGAAGTAGGTCTGAAGACACTTGAAGGGCACTCGAAGAATCCTAGAATTGTATCCACAGACCTTGGTTTGAGGGGTTTCCGAAACCAGATCGTGGAAGAATCACCACCGGCGGCGTCCAGATTTCAGTGAATATACCCAAAATCCATTGACAGTCCATCAGCTGCTTCATCGAAAAGTGAAGATCAGTGATGAAGCTCCCTTTCAGCTCAATGCGGACCGAAATGTCGCATTCGGAGTAATCTATAGTGAAGAGAGGAACGCCCTTTCAAGACAAAACTACACGGATACATAAGCTGGATAGTCTACCCTAAGAAGCCAACAATAATCCGCGAGAAATATGAGCTTCTCCGACGCTCATGTTGTGTTTGAAAACGTTGCTGGTTGCTGGGTCATTGGGAAGGAAGTTTAATTAGTCAAGAATAGTTGCGTGACCGATGCTAAGTTCGGACCACATTTGGAGTGTTTTGAGACTCTGTGCTGACTGTTAGTTGTTTGCCAAATATTTCCAATGGTGAAAGCTGGAGGAGTATGTTAGGTGCGTCTGGCGGAGTGCTTCTCAGCGCTCCGCTGATGCACATGCAGGCCAGTCTCTGCATCCGATTGAGTGTCTTGCAGTTGACAGCTTTTTTTGAGCGGTCCACCAAACTGAGACCCCTTAGAGGAGCGTCAATCTGACAATCGAGATGAAAATGTTGTAGTCCCCATTTGACTACAACTACAGAAGAAGCTTGGAAGTTAAGTTTCCATGTACGTACATAAATGGCGGTGTTGAATGTTTCCACAAATCTTTCGAAATCGTTCGGATCCGACATAAGCTAAAGTTAGAATAATAATGTGGATAAAGCACCAACCCTTTGGCTTAATTTTCACTCCAAACTCATTTGGAAGGAAAATACGGAGGACTGTATAGAGATGTGGCGTTCTATACGTGCAAATGTGCGTTCAGTAGGTCTTAAGTCAAGGTTGGTAGATTGGCCATGATTGTAAGACCCATTTTGACATATGGTTCTCTAGGCTGGTGAAAAGCATTGGAGACGAAATAGATTCTCACACAGCTAACCAGAATCCAAAGACCGGCCAGCCCAGGAACAGCAGGTAGTCTCAGAATAACGCCGAATGGAGGACTCGAGGCTATCCTCTTCATCGCTCCCCTCGACATGTTTTTCAGAAACAGTGTAGCCACACCGGTTCTGAAGCTCAGAGAGGCTAGAAAGATAAACGACCACGGTTTCATATTCAAAGGTTGAACAGCAGAACACTACCCATGGAGAAAAACTTCCGCTTACATTTTCCTGACCGGAAACAATTGCAGGAACAAAAGAAAGGGCGATCTCCTTATACACAGCCGGCTCAAAACGAGCGCGAGTAAAGGTGCAGGGGTCTCGTGTGACCACTTTTAGAAATCCTTGGCACTTAGAGACGACTGCAGAGTTTCTTATGCCGAAGTGGCTGCACTTGCCGACAATATAACCGACAAATCAATCACCATCTTTTCTGATAGCCAAGTGGCAATAAAGGCCATTGCATCTGACATTCTGACATCAAAACTGGTCAGCTTAAGCGGACAAAGCGTCAGTAAAATATACTTGATGAACGCGGGGACCCTATGCTGTGTACGAGGCCATATTTGGAGTCATAACGATGCCAGGGCATACATATACCTAGCTCCCTGCATATCCACCCACTATTCCAAAGCCTGACATCAAACCACATCAAGCACCTGTGAACAGTCAATCATGGATATTGACACATCGACTTTAGCTGTTCGCTATGAAAACCGCATGTTTGTTTTCAAAAGGAAAGTCCCTCGGGGCCGAACTCCGAATTACGGATTGACAACCTGGAGGTAGTAATAAATTGTGTTCACACACTTAACTAAAAAAAAATAAGTAGAAGTCCACTAGGACAAGAGTGTAATGAAGGAAAACGCGTGCATTCCATTCTGAACATCCTCCAAAAATCAGTTAAAGGGGTTACTGCATTTCATTTGACATTTCTCAATTTCAGACTAACTCAATTTGAACCATGGAAAGATACACAATCGAGCAACGCGTTAAAGTTATTCAGGCTTATTATGAAAATGGGCGTTCAAACAAAATGCATATAGTGCACTTCGTGATTTTTTCGATCAATTTAATCGTCCAAATGTGCGTACAATCGGAAAAATCGTGCAAAAATTTGACCAAAGCGGGTCTGTAGGAGATGTGAAAACACCAGTGCATGCTCGTACAGCTCGTACTGCTGAAAACATTGCTGCTGTTTGCGATAGTGTGGCTGAAGAGCCGTCCACCTCAACTCGTCGTCGTGCTCAACAATTGCACCTCTCACGCTCGTCGTTGATGAACATTATGCATAAAGACTTGCATTTACACGCTTACAAGGTGCAATTAACTCAAGAACTAAAGCCTCTTGACCATTTCAAGCGTCGTCAATGGTCAGAATGGTGGCAAGAAATGGCAACAGTGGATGATCAATTTTCGAAGAAAATCATCTTCAGAGATGAGGCACATTTTCACCTCCTTTCACCTGGATTCGTCAATAAGCAGAATTGCCGCATTTGGGCGAATGATAATCCAAGAGTGATTGTCGAAAAACCAATGCACCCACAAAGAGTGACTGTTTGGTGCGGTTTATGGGCTGGCTGGCATCATCGGGCCTTTTTTTTTCTAAAATGAGGCCGGTCAGGCAGTTACTGTGAATGGTGTTCGCTATCGTGCAATGATCGTGAATGATTTATGGCCCGAATTGGAAGATATGAATGTGGACGATATGTGGTTTCAACAGAACGGTGCCACTTGCCACACAGCTGACGAAACAATGGCTCTTTTGCGCGACAAATTCAATGGCCGTGTTATCTCACGTGGTGGCGATGTGAATTGGCCGCCAAGATCATGTGATTTGACACCGTTGGATATTTTTGTTGGGTTATTTGAAAGAAAAGGTGTACGTCGATAAGCCAGCAACAATTCAAGAGCTAAAGGATGAGCTAATTCGGCACATCAACGGCATGGAACCTCAATTATACTTCAGCGTCATCGAAAATTTGGACCATCGGATGGAGGTGTGCCGCCGAGGTCGCGGCGGCCATTTGGCCGATATTTTGTTCCGCACATAATTGAACCATACCAATATTATCATAATAAAAAGAAATGACAAAAATTTCCTAAATAATTTGTGTTCTATTCAAAATCAACATCGGCCCTTAAAATTTAACCACCCTTTATATAGGAGCCCATTTCATTCGTTGTTAGGCCATCACCCGCTTAATTTTAATTTTATCCTATTTAGGATCTGTTAAAAGCCATAGGCAGTCACAAGATTGTTAAAAATATGTGTTAGGCTTATACACATACAATCGACTCCTTGAACCTCCTACGAGTCACTGTCACGCCAACATTTATGTCAACAGCGTCAGGCCGTACTTCTGTTGCCTCAAGTTCTCTAAAAATAAGGGTGGTCGACACTCCGAGGTGGACATAGGCCTAGCTTCTACAGCAACCACCTTCAAAGTGCGTGATATTGTTCTCCAGCTAGTGGATGGGACCTCCCATTGTATGCCGACTCCAAACGGGGCCTTTAGCACCGCATTTTAAGAATAGTCGTATGCACCATATAAACGAATTTCCACTTCACCTCGAGCTTCGCGACTGCTTGAGATACGAATGGCGAACAGAAATGTCTATCAAATTATTTCTGCAGAAATGATGCTCCTCAAAAATCCAATCAGACGCTGTTTATTTGAAAAGTAAGCTTGCGACTACAGTATCTACTAATGCCGTTGTGGTCAGAAAACTTGGCAAACCCGCGTGTATGTATGTGTACTTTTAATTGACTTTCTCCTTCGCCATAATCTCCTTTCAGGACATCCCCGACATCGACAGCATAATCGGTTGAGCGAGAGAGAGAGGGAAAAGTTAATTATCACAGCAATCTACGACCGCCCTCTCGGCAGCAAAGTCCCAAGAAGCTTGGTAAGCCACAAAGGTCGGTAACCCGAATCAAGCAAACCACAACCAATGCCATGACTTGCACCGCAAATCGAGAGAAAGAAACCCCACCCACCCCCTCGGTTGACATCCAAAGGCAGCAGGATATTCGGTGATATCTTGGAATGTTGCGCAAAGCTCGAACAAAAACTTTTCTTAAAAAAGAAAAATCCCCTTCCCCCCCGATGTTGATTACCTGAATTGTAGCCGCAGGACCACAGTTGATGCCAGACATGAGAAAGTCGTCCGGATCGCTTTCGTACGGCGGTTCATCGTACCAGTGTCCCTGATGATGGATGCCCCCCATGCCGTAGGCCGCTCCACGTACCGCATCATCGTACATATAGGTGTCGTCTGAAAATAGAAAGAAAATACAAATTTTTGCCAGTCAGTCATATTTCCCCCGGCAGCGATGTTTCTGTCATTCCACGCCTCGCCTCGCCTCGCCCGCCTCGAAAATTGCATGCCTTTTGTGCTTCGCTCCGAGTCTGTGTCTTGTGTATGCAGACAACGAAATAAATGAATTTCCATTGTGATTTCTTTCGCAATCCATTGACAAAAAAGAAAAAAAAAACAGGACGACGCATTTTTCTAGCCCCCGTCACTCTGTGCGAAGGAGGAGCCTTTCAACTTTGCCACAAAAATTACATTTATCCGCTGAATATAATATTGACATTCAAATGCCTTGCCTTAGTCGTGTGCACATTGCGAGCAAATAGCATGACAAGGGAACGGAACGGAACGGAGAGCATGACAACGGCATGACAAGAGCAAGGAGCTGACATTTTGTCAACTTTCCACAACTTGATCCGGGACTATTCTCTTTTTCGTGCACTGTCCTGATGGAATTCAAGCATTTTACACATGCACGTCCTCAGAAGTGAGCAAAGGATTCGCCATATGTATCCTTCGTGTGTGTGTGACTGTGTGCGCTCGACTATGAAATTTCGAATGCAAAACTTGTTAAGGCGAACGGCGACGGCGACGGCGGCGACGACGACGACGACGACGAGTGCGGGTGCGAGTGCGAGTGCAAGTGGGTGTAATGTAACAACTTACCTATTCTGCCCTCTCGGCTCATTTGCAAAAGTCCTTGTCGTATATCTCGGAGAATCTGTAATGGAAAAGAAGTAAACGACTTTGTGAGAAAAAAAAGGACACACATTGTGGTTGCTTTTTTTTTTGCTTTTTTTGCGTTGCTGGAGAGATGAGGGAAAATTGTTATGAAAATTTTATAATGAGATTGAGAGTGAGTTTTATGCGAGGATAATTGTTTTAAACTTCCTCCTTGCTCTGGGAACGATCTGTGGCTGTGCGGGCGTAGGTGGTTTTGCTTCGGTTTGGTTTGGTTTGGTTGGGGCTGGGTTTGTTGCCCAGGCATGTACGGTTTGGGTGCTAACAAAGCCGCAAGATGTGAGCAGAGACGTCAGTAATCACTTTAATTAAGGTGACCTGGATGGATGATATTTAATGATAGGTGTGGTGACGAGAAAGTTTTGATTTCTGCACGAATGGAATTAGGGAAATGAAAAAAATCGTGGAAACCTCTTTGGGGGTGACTGCAAGAACAATATAACTTAGACCCTGCTCCGGGACCGTACTTCCAACTCAAAAAGTTCTTACGCCGCTCTATTGTCATATTCCGCCATTCCTCTCTATGATGGTGGCTGTATTTTCAGACTTCACCTAATTCACGTGATCACGACTGCGAGGAACGTTCATGTTACAATTAAACTGGTTCCAACTTATTGCATATAAAGCAGAGTTTAGAAGTGGCGATGGATTTATGCAATTTCAAGGATAATCTGAAAAACGGGGTAAAAGATAGTGAATTCACGTGTAGTCAGATTCACGTGTTGGTAGATTCACGTGCGATCCGATACGCATGAGATTTTGTCACAGAGTAGCGACCACGTACTTTTCCACGGGCTAGTTAATTTCATGTACATCACATCAAATCACGTACGCACGTATACTTTACACTTCATGGGGTCGCCATGAATTTTTCAAATTCGTCATATCTTCAACAGGATTTCAGATCGATACGCAGCATCCACTTATCGATTTCAAGGCCGCATAGGACAGCATTCATAGCAAAGAACGCAATTTCCAAATTTGGGATCGCAGTTATGTCACACCAAGCTACACCATATCCGGTTCAGCGTGAACTGCACGGCTCAAGGACTTCAATTTGAACCCTCCCAGGACATCGACAAGAAGATGTGCTGACGAGAAGATTGTGCGGTGAGCAGTTGTGAACATTGAAGGCAATATCTTCTACAAATCACTCCAAATGAAGGGTAACGCAAATGACATCGAAATCGTGTGCGGCGATATAAGTTTTTATGTGAACCGAGTTGTTCTTAATCTCAACGAGGATAAAATGAAGCATGCGCTATCTGGCAAGAATCAACGCTTTGCTAACCATGTCGAACAAAACGTCACGACCAAGAGCTACATTTTTGATGTCGACTGTCCAATTCGAGCCAACCGGTAGGACCACAAATGAAAACCAGGATGCGACCAAGAATTGCCCTTGCCAACCGATGTGACTTCAGTTTGTCAAAACAACTTGTGTCTTAACTCCATGCCCAGTCCTTACCGGGCACTGTGCCATAGGTAGACATTCCATGCGTCTGAACTTACCGCATAACAACTTTTGACGAAGCTGCAGAGATGGGGAGGAAATAGAATCTATCCAACATCTGCTTTACGATTGTCCAGTCCTAGGAAAAAAAAAGAGGGAGTTCCTGGATAGGCACTTCTTTGTAGAGCTAGATGACTTAAACGGTGTTGAACCGAAATACCTCCTAAGATTCATTTATGAATCGGGGTGGTTTTTTGAACTGAGGTAGGGTTGACGGTGGTAGGTAAGTAGACTTCCAGCAAAATTGCCAGCACACTTAGACCATTGTTGGTCCTTTCTGATACCCATAGTCAAACTAATTGCACTGATCGACAACTCCAGTGGTGGTGGCGTTAATTTTATCCCAACGGCAAATGGTGGCTGGACCAGATTTGGAAGCCGGATAAAGTGTTATATTTTTGCTATCACTGGGATTCGAACCGGGGACCGTCTAACCAAGGGCAGGCAGGTACTCAATTGAGCCAACCAGCACTTCTCACGGTGGTAAACCAACCCGAAACAAGTTGGTTGCAGTTGGTCTAAGTGAGCCACGGCCTAAGCCTGACCCTATCAGCTCCTAGCTCGAAGGAGCATAAACATGACCTACCAAACCCTCGTTTTTCCAGCTCAGACATACGGACCCGAGAGCTGAACGATAAGCAAAACAGCCGAACTGATTGTTGTTGCGTCGGATATATGGTCCTGCCTGCGACGGGGCTCAATAGAGGCGATGTCTCTGTTACGGACGTAGTCCTGAAAGTAAAAATCCGCCGATTGCACTGAATCGAAAACATCGAACGCCCGGAAACCAATATTATAGAGATCCTGCTTTCAGAAGGAGATATAGACCGAATCTTCGTTAAAAAATACAAAGGAATTGGGCACGGAAGACAACTTGGTCCTGATGACTGGAAGTAGCAGGTCCAGTTTATTTATGGTCACTGGACTGAGGAGGTAAGTCTGTGAGGCCACTGTTAGTTCACGGAGATGTGTTCACATTTCATGAAGCACTTCGATTCGTAATTATATGCTAAACATTAGAAATCAGTCATCTGTGGCCCTGTTTGTTGGTATATGGCGGAAATGCTTTATCCACGAACTATGTACATGGTGGGCCATCTAGTATTTTTTTATTTTGACACTGACAGCTGTTTCGTGCTCGAAATCTTGACGGAAAGTGAGTATCATATCTCCGCGGAACTGAGTCGCTTTATGCATAAATAACGTTGGGAAATATTGAAAACTTGTTTCTTGAGTGCTGTGTAGCGCAAACAGTGTGATTTTTTGAAAAGAAGAAATGAAGCACCCACCGCGACTGCTGTACGCAAGCAAGCTAGTGGACAACACTCTTGGTCCCCGACGTCGTACGTTGTGGTACACAGATGAGAATATAGCTGCTGCGGCCTTCTTCGAAAATGAGGCTAGAAACAACGTTTCGGTCAACTGTGGGCGTTACAGAGCCATCTTTACCGACTTTTTTTTACTGAAATTGAAGACATGGATATGGACGACCTCATGGTTCATGCAGGATGGCGCGCTATGCCACAATCGATCTTTTGCGCACCAAAGTCGCAAATCGTGTTATCAACCGTCTTGGCGATTTCAATTGATCGTCTAGGAGCTCCGATTTGACCCCTTTGGACTTTTTTTTTAGGGGAACCGTGAAGGGCCGATATTATGCCAACAATCCGGAAACGAATCAAGCACTTAAGGCCAATATCATCCAGGCAATCCGTGAGGTACAGCCCGAAACCATCATCAAAGTCTTGAAAAATTAGGGTGATATAATGGGCTACTGCGAAGCCAGCCGGGGCGGCCACTTGAACGACGCTGTGTTCCATAATTAATGGCAAGGTTTGTTCCTATCAATAAAGCCAAAATACATGGATAAAAATAAATTTTGTTCATTTTATTGCATTTTTTAAAAGAAACTTGTATTTGGCCCGCCTTGTATATGAGCTCTACAGCGACATGAGTCTGCTAAAGTTTAAGTTAACAGGACAATTTGACTGCGGCCCACAGACTCTTCGATTTGAAGCTTGAAGGATAACGCAAAATCAACGCCAGCATCAGCTTTGTGAGCCCAACTGAAGGCAACTGCTCGTCAAAGATCGCTGGTTGCGACCCAAGCCCCCACCAGAATGTAGCGCCACACAAAGTAGAAAGGAAGGAAGTGCGTTTTGTAAGCCCATAAAATTGGTTAAGAATGAAACGAATAACAACCCATAAAGGGTTGAGGCATTAAATGGCGACAATTATCCTGGCCATACGATTTTAATTACCCGAGAGGAAGGGTGAAAATGCTCCTCCTCGCCACACGCCAAGTGAAAACTGGCGACAGTATTTCCGATTTTAGACAGAGGATTAGAAGAGCAATCAAATCGCAGCAAAGTACAGAAACTCATAAAATCTCGAATCGTTGACGTAAACATCAAAATAGGCTACCAGCGAGGAGTTTAAGAGCCGATAACGGATATTAAATAGTTTATCTTCGCTCGACATAAAAGTTAAAATATTGCCGCTAAAACTCTTTCGCATTTCAAGACGCCCCCCATCCCGCTCGACATCTTGTCACATTCATCGACTCCGGCAGGGGTGCCTGTTCCCAGGACAATATTGCTCTCAACCCCTTTCCACACAACCCCCAAATGGTCGTAAATAGATTCGAAGAGAGGAGGAACAAGACGGAGGAAAAAAAGTGCTGCCAAATCAGCTACGTGATGTATTCACGTGAAAAGTTATGAGTCTTCAAATTTTAACGTCTCACCAGAGAAGACGTTCGCTCGTGATGTGACAATCTGAAGAATCAGCAGACCTACTTCGAAGTTATATATCCGTCGAAAGGCATTTGTCTCGGTTTAATTTGCCCTTTTGTTTATGCGTTTTGTGACGTTTGTGCGTTTTATTGTTTGCACCCACAACAGCGCCCCAACCAAAGGGCGGCTCTCAAAAGTTTTCCTCTTCACTACGTGACTGCTGTGAGTGGTGTACGTTCTCGTTCTCGGGCATTTGATGCGATATGCAGCACTACCGTGGCGTGGCTGACGAACCTTAAGAAGCAAATTAGAGACCGATAAATGAAATTGCTTACATTTTACTGCCGCTGCCGCTCCTGCTCACGCAAACCGTAGAGAGGTGTGTCATCGGCAAACGAAACGAATTGCTTTTCAGTTTATGACGAGCGCGTGTTTATATTTGTTTTTGGATCTATCACTACTTTAAGATGCCCGGAGACTGGAGAGACCGGAGTTTTCGATCGATACACCCGCGGTATCATTGCGCCACCCACTTGCCCGTGCTCCCACTGTAACTGTAAGTACATGTGAGAAACTGCGACAGTGCAGTGCCCGCGCAAGGGACTAACAATGGCCGAGTCCTTAATAAGATACACACCGTCGGACAATAGAGAGTTAACCCATTCCGTTTGGGGCGCGACAGACGAACGAAATAAAACTCAACTCAAGCTGCAAGGAGTTCGTGAATAATGGATGTCCAACAAGGATGAGTTACGTCAGGCAACTCCTCCTCCTCCTTTTGCGACTTGAGACGGGGCCGAAAGTCTGTTTCTTCTTCTCTCTGGAGTGCATTGTCTCTTCTCTCATTTGATGGTATTTTTTCGGGCATTCACCCATTCCCCCTCCCCCTTATCCCTCGAAAATGGCACACAAAGGAGCACAAGGACAATTGAAAGGAGTATCCCACCAGAGAAAGAAACACAAAACGAATGCGGCTCTTCATTGTGCATCCAAAATGCATCATAAAATTTAGGACACAAAAATTCAGTTGGATAAACAACATCTGAACGCGACGACGACGACGACGACGATGACGTGCGGGAGCAACCCCAACCACCACCACCCCTCATCCATCCATCATTCAGAGCACTCGGGCAAGTGTCTAGTGAAAGCGTGCATTCAAGAGATCCTTTGGCCATCTATTTAATGAACACATCGCTCTGCGGGATTAAATAAGGAAGTGAGAATGCGACGACAACGACGATGACGACAACGTTGATGTTGCCGTGGCTCAGTTGGGAATTTAGGCAGAACAAATAACACGCCCAGAAGCCGACGACGAATGTGCGCACACATACGAGCCGGTGCAAGTGATGCATTCACTAGACGGCTTCACTTCAGTGGATTCCGCACGGCCTCAAGTGATGCATACTCGTTTGGGTATGGGACTTACCTCTTCGTGTTCCCTTTGAAATTTCTCCTTTTTCCGCATGGCTTCTTGAACTTTTAACTGAAATTAGAGAAAGAAACGAAAAGAAAATAAAATTATTCATAATTTTTGTTTATTTTATTAGTCAGAGCGTTAGAGTGTACAGAGGTGGAGGGGAAGGATCGAGAATGGCGACAGGAACGGCGTTTTTTTCTGGATACAAAAGTGGCCAATTAGAAGCAATACAACGGGCTGTGGGGAGAGGGGGGGAGAGCAACACCGGAAGAGTTCTGAAAGACGTGGGTTGGGTTAAGTGTAAGTGACAGAACGTAGACCGTGCGAAGAGAGTTGGCTGGAAAAAAGGGGGGAGGAGTTAGGAGCCGATGAAGTCTCATTCCTTACGACTGCTTTACGAGGAATGGATTTTTTTGAGAGTCTTCCTGACACACATTCGCATTTGCATTCAATCTGTTCGAGGTCTACGAAGATGTTAGCAGGAGATCGCGCTTGTTGAAGAGGCGCATTGGTTGAGACTCAGTTTCCCCCCAAATTGAAGCGCCACTCAAAGCGGAAGGAGCTATGATTGAAGATATGGAAGGTATTTAAGAGATTCGGGCTTCAGTTGTGAATCAAAAACAGGACGCCATGATGACGAGTAAGTCTCATTTTTGATGCTCCAGCGGAGTGGTGTGCACATAATGTGGTAGGTACAACTTGGGTGGCGTTGGAGGCCGAGGAGTACTTGGGCAACCACTCACGTTGCGCGTGGAGCTCTGTTAAATAAGTTGAGCGATTGACGTGTATGCATGATGTTATGGGAAAGTTTGATAGTTCGACACTTCTAGAGGTTATCAAAAGCGGAGGCCACAGATCCGCTTGGAGAAGTGAGAAATGTGATCATATCGACGCTGGCTACATATGAAACGAGCAGTGCTGTCACGGGCGGCATCAACCTACGAATGCCAACAACATTGCACTTTCAGTGGACATTCCTAAGGAAACATGCGTGGAACATGATGAATTCCTTGACTAGAAGGGTCCGAGTTTCTATAAGTGCGAGGTGTTAGCTGGCCTACACGAAGCGACGGATCCCATAAACATTGCCAATGACACTATTCATGTGATCAGTGAAATCAATGTCTTTGGTGGCGTTCTTGTTGAGAGGACGTAGGAACAGAGGGGTATCAGTGGACTTTCTAAACAACAGCAATTCATTTGGACTTATTTGGGTCAATGGGAAGTGAGTTTTTATGACAAATTGGATATTTTGTCCAGAACGGAATGACAATGGTTCACGGACTTGGAAGAACAACTCAGATGCAGTTGGTTGTCATCGGCATACATTGCGATGATGATGTAAGAATCAATAGAGGATAGTGGATAGAGACGCAACTCACTAGCAGATAGAGAAAATAATAGAGGACCCAGGATGTATCCCTGACGGACACCACACAGATTGGAGAGGAAATGTAACAAAAAGTAATTTTGCATGTCCGCTAGTGGGTCACTTACTCCGCCATGGCGACACAATGCCCAGAATATGAGCAACTAAGATAATGGCTTGACAGTCAGGCCGCTATTAAATCCCTGAACAATGTCATGTTTAAATCAAAAACATCCCTTAATTGCAGGCTGTCTCTTAACGAGATGGCTGAGCATTTTAACATTCACCTCATGTGGGACACTCTGACATACCAGGCAACTGCAAAGCCGATGAATTCGCCAGGTGTTGTACAACCTCCTTCCTATCAATAGCAGGGGTACCACCTTCCATGCCGATCGCTACAGCCTACCATCTTTTAAAGATTCGTACAATAAAAACCACCAATAACAAATGGCTAGAAGGCACCACCTGCCGTAAAACAAAAGAAATCTAGCCATCACTTAACCTAAAACGGTCACTCAGTCTACTTAGACTCAGCAAACACTCATTAAGGACTCTCAGAGGAGTCATAACCGGGCACTGTGCAATTGGCACTCATGCTCGCAGGATAGTTTCTGCAGAAGCTGCATGGATGAAGAGGAGGTAGAAAACACTCATCACCTACTCTGCTCGTGCAGCACTCCGGCTAGTCGTAGGTTCCTACACCTAGGGGCCTACTATTTCGATAACCTCAATGAGCTAAAAAGCGCCAGTATAGGCCAGCTAAATAGCTTCACTACAAGCACCAACTGGTTCCGATGTTAGGAGAAGTCAATCCGCGTGGAATCACAATAGGCCTACTCTGGCCTAAGTGTGACTGCCCTTAGCAGTCAGCCACTACAACCTAACCTAAGATAAGGTCTTTTACAGACTCTGTTTGGCAGCGGCTTAGAATCTGCAATCCCTTCAAGCACATAGAATGGAGGAAGACACAGTATAAGTGCTTTCTATAGCAACTATTAGTGCCGGACAACAGCGCCGGCCGAAGAGGAACATCGGCGGAATGACTTCCTGGTTACTTGGGAGCTCTTGCTTCGAGAATACTCATAAAATCAGCTCCAGTTGGGTGACTGACACATTTTAAGCAATCACAGCACAGCGCCACTCCAAGTTATTGTGAAGCTGACGACATCCCGATGGCGACAAGCAGTGGTGCTACGTACATTAAGACTCTCAGCTTGTCACACATTTGAATGCTCTGATATAAACTGAATTGAAACCCACTCTAACAGCCTGTCGTCATTTACTAAGAATCAGTGCCAGAAGATGTGGCATCGCACAACACTGTCCCACAGGATCAAATTCTAGTAGGATAGGGACTTAATAACTTCTAACGAAGTTGTAGGACGAAGCACGGTTTCAGTTCGAACCTGTTTTCAAGCAGACGTCTCTTCAATATCTTCTAAGACTTCAATAATAATATTAAGTGGTTAAATTTAATGGGCCGCGGTTGAATGTGAACCACACCTAAACGTCAAGTTTTTTTCCGCATTTCATTTGACATTTCTCAATTTCAGACTAACTCAATTTGAACCATGGAAAGATAGACAATCGAGCAACGCGTTTAAGTTATTCAGGCTTATTATGAAAATGGGCGTTCAATTTTCGAAGAAAATCATCTTCAGTGATGTGGCACATTTTCACCTCAGTGGATTCGTCAATAAGCAGAATTGCCGCATTTGGACGAATGATAATCCACGAGTGATTGTCGAAAAACCAATGCACCCACAAAGAGTGACTGTTTGGTGCGGTTTATGGGCCGGCGGCATCATCGGGCCGTATTTTTTCCAAAATGTGAAATGATAACGAACTTTTTATGGCCCAAATTGGAAGATATGAGTGTGGACGATAGGTGGTTTCAACAGGACGGTGCCACTTGCCACACAGCTGACGAAACAATGGCTCTTTTGCGCGACAAATTCAATGGCCGTGTTATCTCACGTGGTGGCGATGTGAATTGGCCGCCAAGATCATGTGATTTGACACCGTTGGATTTTTTTCTTTGGGGTTATTTGAAAGAAAAGGTGTACGTCGATAAGCCAGCAACAATTCAAGAGCTCAAGGATGAGATAATTCGGCACATCAACGGCATGGAACCTCAATTATGCTTCAGCGTCATCGAAAATTTGGACCATCGGATGGAGGAGTGCCGCCGAGGTCGCGGCGGCCATTTGGCCGATATTTTGTTCCGCACATAATTGAACCATACCAATATTATCATAATAAAAAGAAATGACAATAATTTCCTAAATAATTTGTGTTTTATTCAAAATCAACATCGGCCCTTAAAATTGAACCACTCTTTATAATATGGGTGGCTACAGCCAGTAGAGGGCCAGGGCCTGGCTTCTCAGCAACCACTGGTGTTGTGCGTGAGTATTGTTCTCTCACGAGTATAAGGGACCTACAGATTTATGCCGACACCGAACGGCCAAGTTTGAGAAGCTTTTTCTAGATGCTGTGACTCATTGTCAGTGACTCGAAAGAGGTGGTGCCGTGAAAATTATTTGTATCGTACTGGGATTCGAACCTAGACGCCGAGGTTCAAGTGCGTACTCACGACGCTACAAAAATGTCCTTCTGTTCATAAGTAGGCGAGTGAAAGGTGGAAAAACTCAAGGAGAGTGACTCTGCTGTGACAGTCACCCTCTTTGAGGTTTCACCGTCCACCAGACGGAATGAGTTCACTGGGAGGATACAGTATGATGCCGGAAAGGCCAAAACCTCACCACAGTCTAGAAAGCTTTCTTAGTCTGATCTTACTTCAGTAAGATTTGTTTGTTGCAAGGGACCACAAAATTGCAAAAAAATAAATGACTCCGGAAGGTGCCGCTGAAATAAAAAAGCACACAAAGCACATCGGCCTTGAAGCTGTTACAGAACAGACTAACTTTGAGTTCATTCTTTTTCCTTCTCTTTGAAATACGACGCGGAATGTTTAGCATTGTTTCGTATTTGAAAGCGAAATATGAGCCAACATCAAAAAGCTGTGTTGTATTGCTTTGATCGCCAAATCTCACCACACATACCTCCAAGAAAGACCAACAGAAACTGCTCTCCATGAAGTTCCGGACAAAAGAAAAAACGATACATTATAAGGAGTACACTTAATCTACCTTTTCACACACGGAAGCGATCCCTGAATCCTTAACCGAGATAGATATAGAAAACCTTCTATGCCAAGGGATTGTTACCGTGCTTAGCACTCGGTGCATTCAAGCCACGCTAGGGCACAGTCGTGTAATACAATTCGTTAGTAGAGGTACACCGCAGGGCGGACGACATTAAGAGTCATCTCACCTCTTCTTTGGCTTATTGCCATGAACAACTCACTATTAAGACTAGATAGGAAAAGGGGTCAACGTGGTAGGGGACGCCGATGATACGGTGATTTTGTCATCAGATAAGTTTCCCACTGTTATCTGTGAGATCATGGAGGGCGCACTGACTAAAGTGAGTAACTGGGCTACAAAATGCGGCCTAGGTAGCAACTCAAGCAAAACGGAACTGATGCTTTTCACCATTACGACAAAAAAAAAACACTATCCTTTCTAAACGATCGGGGAAGTTAAGTGACTAGGCGTCACCTTAGATCCAAAACTCAGCTGGAATCTAAAGGTAGACCGGCAAGTTAAGAAAGCATGCATGGCTTTTAACGCCTGTAGTAGAACCTTCAGATGTATGGATGTATACGGCGGCAGTTCGGCTGATTCTAATATAGGGACAGAAAGCATGGCGGCCGTCGCTTTGAAAAATAAATAAAATAAAAACTCCTAGATAGTCGATGCGGGTGTGTTCTCAGAATACCTGTACAATTCTAAAGCCTACAGACTGCCGGACAATTCTAGTGTTTTCCAAGCGGAACTAAGCATGCCATCAAGTCAAGATAAACCCAAATATCTTGCCAATGCTGCCACATGCGATGTCGGTAAAGCCATCAAAGCTATTGTCTCCTTCACTTCATATAATAAAGTAGTACGGGAATGCCGGGTTGAGCTAGCGTCATTAGAAGGCCAGATCAAAATGTCGCTTATCCGGTCACAGTGACATCCCACGAATCTGCCCATCAATGCTCGCTTGCAGAGGAGGTGCACATCCCATTGCAAGCAGTTAATGCTAATATCTCTACGCACTTCCTTGAAATTGCTAACCTCAGATGATCCAGAGAGACAAACTGTGCTACATCAAGGCAAATATGGCCTGATTACAACGGATCTAAAACAGACGATCTTTTTCGACGAACATCGCAAGATTGGTGGGGATCCGGGTCGGGACAATAGGTGATCGATTTGTCAAACTGAAGAAATATGCCTTCCTTGAGGGTTTATAGTGAAGACAAGAGCAATTACATTCGATGTACATTCCATGATCGTTCAAGGTGGGAGGCGGAGCACTCGAAGGAAGAACTGAGCTTAGCTTTAATGGAACCCCTCGTGTTGTGTGTGTTATTTTCACAATTCACGAGGGGACCTACAGTTTTATACGGACTCCCAATGACGGAGAAGCTTCATCTAGACATTTGTACTCCGTGCTGACCATAGCCGTGAATTATGAACGTTGCTGGCGACGGGAATTGTACCGACCACCACGACGCCAACCATCTATCCCCCTCAGCACGACTGAATGGAGAAAAAGAACCAACTTTACTGGAGATTCAAATATTCTTCATAAGACGTGCGAAATATCAGTCCATCTGAAAGACAAATTCAGTTCATTGGTCGTCTTCCCTAAGCACTTGTCACAGACTGATGTTATGAAACCCAACGAAAATGACACAATCTGTTCTTGTGAACCTTTCGTTACGGCGAGCTTTAAAACGATCGGAGCCACGTGCTGACACACGAATTTCTCGGAAGCAAATTAAGAAACAAAAACCAGTACGCCAAGGATAACGAGTCAAAATATATGCCATTCCATTACATTTTATGAAGGTTATTGGAATAAATTTTCGCACCGAAGCCGCGAATTCCAATTCGGCAGACATCCAATTTCAGACATCGCGCGTCCTCTTCGTTTATTCATCGAATCCGAAAGAGCAGCAAACGAGCAAAAAGGAGAATCCATCAAACAAAGTAAGGTTCATTGTGTGAATAGATTAGATTCAATCTCACACTCCGTCCTGGCCATCCGACGGTAGCGGCCATCTTTGCTTCAATCTTCGCGCGAACAAATGCGATTCAATCGCATCGGAATGAGAGCCATTAATCGGATCACGTTCAGCGTGTGCTCGCTGCCATTAACATTCCCCGGCGTCGACGTCGATTGCGAAACAGCCCGATGCGCGACAATAAATCGAAAATTGAAATTCCATTCCATTCAAAATCCCCGTCAGCTAAGGGACACCACATGTCAATCAGATGTACCGAGTACCGACGGCAACGCCCCGGCTGTCTCGCGGTGGGGGGAGGCTTCATTAAAAATCTGTCATCGGCGACAGCGAGCATCCGTGACGCGGAATCGGTGCCATCGCATCGTTATGTGCATCCATTATCCTTGCCATTTGGCATTTTAAGAACACGACCAATGTGCAATTTTACTGTCGCACATGTGTGTACTGGCGGCGCGACGTATGACGGTATTTTTCAGTTGTGTCAAAACTAAAGTCCCTGCACTGGCCTCGATCGATTTGCATTCTTGCAGGGAACAGGTGAACCCGTGGGTGGGTGAGTGTGTGCACATCCCTTCAAGATAAACGTTTAAAAGTTCACTGCCACCATTGTTCTGAGGGTTTCTGTTTTTGTTGTTTCGCCTTTATGCACTGGTATGCTGCCGGCGGTGGGTGGGGTCCCTATTGCAGGATGTGTGTGTACTTTGCATGCACAGAAAACAACCGGTAGCATCGTGTTTTCGCTTAAAATTGTGTAAACACAGCCAAGGGAGGAGCAAACACTCAACCGTGACTGCGTCAGGTGTGGGGGGGGGTGGGGGTGGGGGTGAGGTGGTGAGCGCAACCAAGCAGCCAGGCAGCCAGCCCCCATTGCATATATCCTCTCATTGTGTAGGCAGGTGATTTTAAATGAATTCCAACCGCCCTTGCTCTTGAATTTTGAAGACGCTGTGTGTTGTCGTTGCCCCCGTCTTTGGTCTTCAGAGAGCGGTTAGGTTGGATGGAATTTTTAATACCCTCCCGCCTGCCCTCACTTAAGCATCATCAAATATTTACCGGCTTTCAACACTTTCACAGCAGAGGCAGCCGCAGAAGCAGACAGGATGTGTTCACTGGGAGGACACAGCATTAAAATTGTGACAGCAAAGATGGGTGGAATTAGAAAACTTCCTCGTCGCCTGACGACACCGGAACACACGGTCTACCAAAGAGTACAACAAATCAGGGGGCGGGCGACAGGCAGGAAGTGGATGTGATGTGAAACCCTCTTGAACACCGCTTGAAATTGAGAGATGAAAGAAAAACGAACGAAACAGAAAAAAAAAAAAAGGAGGAAAAACAACACAAACACTCACAAGCACACATCGCACGTCATGCACAATACAACTCGCACTCACCCTATGGATTGTCTCTTCGAAACTTTGATGCGGTCCTCCGTTCATCGTCTGGAAGTGTCTCAGTCGTTCATTTGCCGCCTGGAAAATATAAGATTTTTTGATTTTGTTTTTTTTTTTTTTTGTTTTGTGAATTTCTCTTGATGGTCGTTGAAACGGATGCAAAATAAAACGAAACGAAACAAAAAAAACAGGATGATGCAAAAACAAAACTATTAACAGAAAGGAAGCAACGAAATTAGGCTCAAACTATACGGCAAATTAAGGGAGCAAGCACTTGGTCTAGTCGCGGTGAGGCTATAGGCATTTAATGAGATAGGGGTAGCTAGGAGTCCCGGGAACGCAGTGAGCCCACAGATCCCCGCCATCAAAGCCATGATTTTTTTCCTGAAAATGGACAACAGCCAATGTGGCGCACAAGACACTAGAGGCAGGTGACACGTGCGTGTCTTTATCGTCCAATAAACGAAATGAGCCACTGGGCTCAACACTCCTGACTCGAAGGACCTGAATCATGCTCTACAAAACTCTTATTTCGCCAGTCCTGCTCTATGGAACCGAAAGCTGGACGCTAAGCAAAATTGCAGAGCTGATTCTTGGTTACTTCGAAAGAAATATTCTATGTCGGATATATGGTCCCGTCTGCGAGGAAGGTGAATGGAGGAGAACTCCAAGAGCTGTACCACGATGGGGATGAAGTCCGAAAGGCACTTGGAGCGAATGGACACAACGCTCCAGCTAAGACGGTCTTCGAAGCCCAGCCTCCTGGGTCGAGAAGGAGAGGAAGACCGAATCCCCGGTATAAAGACCAAGTAATCGCGGATGCAAGACAACTTGGTCTTGATGACTGGAAGCAGCGTGCCCAGGGCCGTCAACGATGGAAGGCAGCAATCATGCCCCAACCATTAATGGGTCGCCGGCTTGATAAGTAATTAAGGTGCTCGAAATGAGGCGTTTCTGCAATCTTGAGGAACTCTCAGTCGAGGGACGGTGGGTATCTTTGCCTGGCGATCGATCCCGACCACATTATTGAGCTGACTGATATAGACGTCCCAAATACCACAATGACCGCAATCAAGCACAATGACAACTTACTGACCATCATTCTGAACCTTATAGGGTGCATCGATCAGTTCCCTTTCGTTGTACTCTTCGTGTACCGCGCCCGGTTCACGAAGCACTATCTGCGCGAAGCACTATCTGCCGCAACAACAACTGTGGTTTGATGAAGTCCCTTCAGGCTTGCGACTTGACTTCAATTGCTGAACACTCTTAAGAATCTGTTGTGTTTTCATGTGTCCATGTGTGCAACAGAATCAACATTCCCAGTGCATGCAATCCACAGTCTAACTTCAACGTCACTCGTTCACATGAAAGGCGATTACACAGGCAGTGAGGGCACATCCGAGCAGGGGAGTACGTGTGATGACGGATTCCACGTCGTGAAAATGTACCTATTGTGGATACATCAAGCATTTGAAGGCTAAATTTTGACCACTGCGCATGGGCCGAGGCTAGTCTTGACTCTTGTGCCAAGTACAGTGAAACCTCCCTTCAACGGACAGCATTGGTGTAGAGTTTTTTATCCGCCTAAAGGGGCATGTCCGTTTAAGAGAAACAATATGGAGCAATTTCGGTTCAAAAAAATATGTCCGTCTAAGGGTCGTGCTGTTGTCCGCAGTGGGAGATTTCACTGTACTTCGTGCTCGTGTCAAAGTCTATTCCACCACACACTAGTTACCTAGTTTTGGCTAAATCAGACTTAGACTCGTACTCGACTTCGTACGATTTGGCTGAACGTCATTACTTGGAGCTAAGATTCCGTCCGGTTCGGGTCGTCTTCTACAAGCAACATCATCAGAGAAAAGCGTCCATTCACTCGTTTGCGGCATGTTAGAGCATAAGGGACAATTCAATCACAGAGCTGTTACTCTAGACAAAATGTTGGCATTCTATAAGTTCTGTCTGCTCATCTCAGACTTGCTTTTCGTCAGAGGGACAGTGTCTAAATCGGATTAAAATACTCTGGAGTCGGTCCATACACGGAGTGATTCTCAACAGACATGGCCGTACATACAATCCGAAGTGGAACTGGACAAAGTAACAAGGAACGATTATGAGTGGGTGAGATGAGTCACCCTTTACCTAGGTTGACCAGATAGCAGTGACTGTTTTTCAAATTGTTATGTTTCAGCAGCTGTCAAAGTTACCAATGGCATCGAGCTGTGAAAACATTCAGTAAGGTGTGGCATTTCTTTCTATGCCACTTGCCGAACATTTGAGAGTTGTTAAGATATGTAATCGAAATTCCAGTTCAGTTATTTTAATAAGCAACATCAATTGCGTTGAGAGGTCGGTCGTCATCATGTCTTCACTGTGCATGCAATTCTTGGCACCGTGGAACAATTTGAACGTGACTCCACTCGGTTCGACCTTAAGCCACCAACCGAACAGAGATTGGTGCGAATTGAAGAAAACATGGTAGCCGTAGCGTCGTATGTCGATTACTGGAATTGGGCATTTTGCGTTTGGATTTGAGCCTACGAATAAATGGGTATTTTTATTTTTTTATTTTTTTGAAGGTTTAAAAAAGCTTATCTCAAGATGTAACAAATGCATTGATGTTAGGGGAGATTATATTGAAAAATAAAAACAATTTAAATTGAATTCACATTTTCCTTCATATCGATACCGAGAATATATTGAACGCCCCTCGTACATCCGTATAAATTGTGCTGACGGAAGAACTGAAGCCGGACGACCATAGACAGTGCGACGAGTTCGGTAAATGGGTGCTGGCAATGTTAGCCCGAGTGTTAGTCAAAAACTCAGGCGAGGCCCGCTTACGTTTTTAAGCGGCTATATCAAGAAGCAAAATTTCCGACAAATACGGCACACAAGCGTCCAACCAAGCATCAATGCTTGCACTGTTTGGTGCGGTTGATCGCATGGCACCATCATCGGACCGTATTTCATTCGAAATGAGAAATTCGACGCCGTTGCACGCTGCCCACCGACTACCAATGAGTCTGATAGAAGAGAAATCCATTATTTTATACATAGATAGTCAGGCGGCCATGAATGCTCCGGCAACACCATCAATCAGCTCCAACATGATAAAACCCTGTCGACTGTCTCTAAAGGACATAGCGAACCGATGCAATCTTAACCTGTGATGTGTCCCCGGGCATGCAACGAAAGGTGGTAGGTCTACCACTGGCACAGATTCAGAAGACACCCCATTGAAGGCAATAAAATCGCTACTAATGATGAACGCCATAAACGACACCAACGGTCGGTGGGCGGAAACAGATAGCTGCAGGTCATCCAGTAAGCTCATAGTAAGCGAGTAGGCGTAATAACTGGACACTGTCCATTGGCAACCAGGCCAGAAGTCTTTGAGCGCCCTACAATGACTTCTGTAGATGCTGGTGGGATGAAGAGGGAGAGGAAACAATACTACACTACCTCGGCAAATGCCCCACCCTTACAGAATCATGAAGAAGACTGCTGGCAGCTATTACTTTAACTGCCTAGATCTGTCTGACACTAGTGTAAGAGTTGCTCAATATAAAAAAGCGAGCAGTCACCCTAACTACTCTCGGTGTCAATTATAGAGCGACGTTAATCCACTTTCTTTGGCCAGAGCTCGACAACATCGATATATCCGATCTGTGATTCCAAAAAGACGGCCCTACATGCCATACAAGCGACGGAACGCTCTAAGTCGTGAAGGAGAAATTTGGCGACTGGCTCATCGAGTGTTTATCAATTGATTATTTTCTTTGAGGGTAATCCGTCCCCACTCTACGATAACAAGCCATTAGACGAGCTTGAGACCAACATTCGATACTCAATTGCCGGAATAACGCCGCACATATCAAAGCTAGTCATTACAAATTCGACCGACCGCTTGAATAACTACCAGCGAAGCATAATGGTGTGCTATTCCATATATAATGGCGTGAATGTAGCTTCAAAATAGAGCCAGAATCAATTTTATGTCTCATAGAGTAGTTCTTCTATTTAAATTTCTTTTCCTATCGTTCTTATCTGGTCACCCTGTACACATATGTACCCAAATGAGTGGATATGGTTCAAGCCTGGTGAAAGCAGTTGAAGAGTTCTTGTTTCTCCAAAAAAAAAATCCTTTTCAGGCATGTCCATCAGTTGCAGTCAACAAATTTGGAAACTTTTCAGAAGCTCAAAGTGCACATCCCGTCGAGGGACATTACTTCCATTTGCATTGTTTCGACGTTCGCCGTTCGCCCATCCAGAATGTGAATACAAATTGCATTCATCCTCCCTGCCATACGTACGACAATAAGCAGGCGCGTTCCACTTGTACACAAATTATGGTGCACGGATCATTTTACGATGACTTGCGGCGACAAGACGTGGCAGCGGATATCCAAAAGTATGCAAATAACGCTCGCATATTCGCCAACCTTATGCTTCCCTTGGTAGTGCCGAGTGCCCGAGCCAAACTAACGAAGCGAGGATCAGCGACGGACAAAAGGGGGCTTTTGTAGTGCTTGCATGTCCTTCGGGTGGCTGTCAGACATCATCATTAAATTAGTTTTATTTTGTCTACAGCTTAAAGTGCAACCTCCCAACTCGACGTCGCGCCGTAACAATAATTCCACCCACACAACGCGGCACATGCACATGTGCTGATGGCACTCGGGGACGAACGACAAAGTGCCGGTGGAGCCTTTTAAAACTTTTGCTAATACATTCATAACGAAGCCAGGATGCATGCACACAGGATGGCAGAGCACGGTATCAGCAGAAGCCACCCGGTCGGTGGCAGCAGCAGGAGCACGTTATCCCCTTTTGTACTGCATGCAGATGACTTTCTCAGAAGTTCCGTTCCTAAGCCACCCCCCGCCGCTCCGCATGCTCCTTCCGAGTGTCTGCTGCTACTCTCCCCATTTGGGAATGATAACAGCAAAGGACAGGGGACTAACAACAAACGTCGCAACGACGACAGGAGCAAAACGCACTGCCATTTTGGAAGGATTTACTTTGGGTTGACGGAAAGGCGAAGGAGTGCGAGAATCTGCTTAGGATTTGCCCAGGGGGTGATTGGGGGGGAGGAGAGGGAGGGAAAACTTTTCATTCTCTCAGATAAGAAATTGATGACATACAATTTTCATTCGTTGGTCCTGTGAAACTGTAAGCCACACACGTACACATTGCACTTCGGGGCGGGACACGTAAGTGTTTATGGAACGCAGGGTTAATTAAATGTTTACCAGAGATTGTCCATGGCATTATGGGTAAAGTAGACGTTAAGTGGTGGGATGATTATGGCTAGGGGCTTTCAAAGTCGCCGCTCTCTCATATGCAGGACCGGACGGGGGCGACGGAGTTCTCTCAAGACATTATGGAGTGGAAGTGAAAGGATTTTATTGTGGTCTGCAGCTGCTTCTGGTCCTGGGGGGATTACGTAAAGTTTGGCGTGTAGCTCTTGAACAGGGAATTGACGGTGCCTGGCAGGGAACGAGTACAAAGTGAATGTTATTTGGTTTCAAGAAGTTCAGGGCACCACTAGCAAGCGTGGATCAATTGATGGGGGATTTCCAATTTCGGCCGTCTTAAGAAGTTAGCTGCGATTATGTGGAGAGAAGCACTACATAGTGATGTTCAGAGCATTCAATCCTGCATGATGTAGTGTGGGGAGTCAGACCAAGAAGCGTCAAGCTCATAAATCGGTTACTGTTCACTACGAGGCTGGTTTGATAAGTTAGTGACTTTTTGAATTTCCAGCCCAAATGCAACACTGTTTCCGTCAACTGCCATCGTTTAATGCACTGTGGTCAAGTTTGGAGGCAGCTGCTTCGTTTTGTGTTCCACAGCGATTGAAAGCGAAAACCTAGTGAATCTGATTGCACCGCTTTTGGTCCAAAAAACCGTCACCAAAACGAAGGGAAAGCTCGACAAATACTACGGGGACCCTGCAGCATGAATGTCAATGATTGGGAAGTGGTTTACCTAGTTCCGTTGTGGTCGTACCAGCGCAAGTGACGCCAAAGTCCCCCAAAAGACGTCGTCACGCCAGAAATCATCGATAAATTCCATGCAAGGACGTTGAACGATCGGTTAATTGAAGTGAATGATGAGGCTGAGTGGTTACAACACATTTTACATGACTATTTGGGCATGATAAACTATCCGCGTGACTGACATTTGATCAATCGATACAGAAGTGTTTGGCGATGTTCAACTACAATCAGAGCGCGTTTTTGCGTTGTTTAGTTGCCACGGACGAATCCTGGGTCTATCACAAAACACCAGAGGCCAGGGAACAATCCAGACGATCTTAATGCCCGGGTAAACGTGCACCAATTAAAGCCAAGGTGGGTATATAATGGCCAACAAGGGCACAGTTTTTGTGAAGTTCGCGGTGTCTCTCAAATTGATTACCTTGACAAGGAGAAAACGATCTCTGGCGAACATTATTCAGATATTATGGACAGATTCGACTTTGATGTGAAGCAGAAACAACCACATTTGGCGAGGAAGGAAGTGACATTGCACGGGACACACGTGTTAAGTCAAAATGGGAAAAAAACATTCATAAATTGTGCTATGAACTACTGCTCCATTTGGCATATTCTTGAGGTGTAGCCCATGCGACTGTCTCCTCTTTTCAAACCTGACTCAGCGGTAAGAGATTTGGTCCGAGGAAGGAGTCATTACTGAAACACACCCCAATTTGGAGGGTGTTGACTAAGAAACCCCTATTATTTGGAGGGAATAAAAGAAGTGGAAAAAATGCTGCACTGATGCACCAAGTTAGAAGCATAGAAGTAGACAGCCAGGGCATATATTTTACAACAACCACTCGTCTTATGCGTGCGATTGTTCTCTCACGAGTGGAAGGGACCTACAATTGTATGCCGACTCCGAACGTCGAAGTTTGTCGATGCACATATGTACCTACTTCGCCACCCACGAAGGACACTATCTTGCCGAAGTATCACTAACTAACAGATCGAATGGCCGTGGCATCTCGCTAACTGCCTTCAGTTTTATATGCTAAAGTGATTGGCGCTATATCTAAATTTCTGCGTTTTCGGTGTTAAACCGATCGAATTCGAACTGAAGCTGCGCCATCTATATGCTGCACATGGCTACTGATCCTACTGATCCTACACCTACTGATCAATTGAAGGAAATTTAAAACTCTCCTCCATCGTCATAGTCACAATGATTGAATCCTATTTTCTTAAAACAAGCGGAAATTCTCTGAGAAGCGAACTAAGTAACAACAAATTGGAAGAAAGACTTTTGCGAGCTGATATTCGATTGCTGAAAAATGAAATTATTTGAGTTGACCACGTTAATTGCTGGCACTGGAGATTCACATGCAATGGATCTCTTGGGACTGTATCCACATGCAACTTGTGCTGTCGATATGTTCTCCACTGCACGATCCGCGATATCCGTTGATGAACTGTCTCTGTTGCAGCTAAAATGGTTCTGCCACTTGTGGTCAAGCGCTCCAATCACAAAGTTTCGTTTGTGACAACTTGAAATGCTAAAGTACACATTATGTAATAATTCCGTCGGCACTCTGATTTCCAATCATATTTCGTGTTAGTTAGTATTTTTTTAAGTTCACGGTCAGTAGATTAGGAGCAACGACTGATTAGTCCATTTTTGAAAGATGTATACATCTGTCGGTGGTTTACATCAGTTACTTGCTTGAACACTGTTTTATCATTAATGGTTGACAAAATGTTTGAGTAGCGATCTTCGTCGGATAAAATGTTGGACGTTGTATATTTTAGTTTTGGCGAACCACAACGCAGGTAAAGGGTGGTTAAACTTTAAGGGCCGATGTTGAATGTGAACCACACACCACACATTTCTCAATTTCAGACTAACTCAATTTGAACCATGGAAAGATGCACAATCGAGCAACGCGTTTAAGTTATACAGGCTTATTATATAAAATGGGCGTTAAATCAAAATGCATATCGTGCACTTCGTGATTTTTTCGGTCAATTTAATCGTCCAAATGTGCGTACAATTGGAAAAATCTAGTCTGTAGGAGATGTGAAAACACCAGTGCATGCTCGTACAGCTCGTACTGCTGAAAATATTGCTGCTGTTTGCGATAGTGTGGCTGAAGAGCCGTCCACCTCAACTCGTCGTCGTGCCCAACAATTGCACCTCTCACGCTCGTCGTTGATGAACATTATGCATAAAGACTTGTATTTACACGCTTACAAGGTGCAATTGACTCAAGAACTAAAGCCTCTTGACCATTTCAAGCGTCGTCAATGGTCAGAATGGTGGCAAGAAATGGCAGCAGTGGATGATCGATTTTCGAAGAAAATCATGTGATGAGGCACATTTTCACCTCCTTTCACCTGGATTCGTCAATAAGCAGAACAGCCGCATTTTGGCGAATGCTAATCCAAGAGTGATTGTCGAAAAACCAATGCACCCACAAAGAGTGACTGTTTGGTGCGGTTTATGGGCTGGCGGCATCATCGGGCCGTATTTTTTTCCAAAATGAGGCCGGTCAAGCAGTTACTGTGAATGGTGTTCGCTATCGTGAAATGATAACGAACTTTTTATGGTCCGAATTGGAAGATATGAATGTGGACGATATGTGGTTTCAACAGGACGGTGCCACTTGCCACACAGCAAACGAAACAATGGCTCTTTTGCGCGACAAATTCAATGGCCGTGTTATCTCACGTGGTGGCGATGTCAATTGGCCGCCAAGATCATGTGATTTGACACCGTTGGATTTTTTTCTTTGGGGTTATTTGAAAGAAAAGGTGTACGTCGATAAGCCAGCAACAATTCAAGAGCTCAAGGATGAGATAATTCGGCACATCAACGGCATGGAACCTCAATTATGCTTCAGCGTCATCGAAAATTTGGACCACCGGATGGAGGTGTGCCGTCGAGGTCGCGGTGGCCATTTGGCCGATATTTTGTTCCATACATAATTGAACCATACCATGATTATCATAATAAAAATAAATGACAATAATTTCCAAAAAAATGTAACCACCCTTTACTTCCTTCCACAAAAAAGGTAAATTTGTGCACATCATTTCTTGAGAATTCTATCGAAACTCAGAAGGTTTGATGGCGACTGTTGATGACACCATATTTTAATTGAGTTGAAATCAAACTGTCTAGTTTAGCCTCGATTCCAAACTTAACTAACGGGTGATTTATTTAGATTTAGTTTTTTTTAAATAGATTTTTCGACAGATCGCAGATCGCCGAGCCTCATGGCGTCATGTCGTTTTTACAGACTCCTCCCTGCATTGCTTTCTGTACAAAATATTGATCCTGCACTTCGAGCAACGTCACCGACCTTCCGAGGCTTTTATTGCCTTTACTAACAGCAATTTCGAGTCTCAATGTGCGTTAATAAAGGATGAAATTTGAAAAACTTTTCTATAGCTTTTAAAAAATCACCCTTTATTAACGCACATTGAGACTCGAAATTGGTTAAGACGATAACAGCCACGAAAGGTCGATGTTCCGTGCTCGAAGTGCATTTTCTGACACATAAAATTCAGAGAAATGCATGATATCTTTATGTGAATCGATATTACGGTCCATATAATTTAATGTTTGAAGATTATTTCATGCAAATGTTGACCTTGACTGCGCCTCAAATATTCCAATTTTGGCATACTCTTTCCAACATTACGGCCGGTATCTCACGAATAAATGCTTCAATGTTGTCTTCCACTGCGTCAATTGAAGCGGGCTTGTCTGTATAGACATGAGCTTTAACATAGCCCCACAAAAAATTGTCTAAAGGCGTTAAATCGCACGAGCTAGGCTGCCAATTGACCGGTCCCGAACGTGAAATAAAATGTTCACCGAACTCACCCCTCAATAAGTCCATTGTTGCGCGTGCTGTGTGGCATGTGGCACCGTCTTGTTGAAACCACATGTCATGCAAGTCAAGCTCTTGCATTTTGGGCAAAAAAAACTGTGACTTTTTCTGGATGCATTGGTAGATCTTGCAATGCTTCTGGCTGATATTCACTCCAAAATCGACAATTCTGCTTATTTACGTATCCATTGAGCCAAAAATGAGCTTCGATTAAACTGACCATAAAATGGAAGAAGCGCGCGATGAACTTTCTTAACAGAGCACGCATTTTGATAATAAAATTCAGTAATTTGCAAGCGTTGTTCGTTTGTAAGACGATTCATGGTTAAATTATAGACCAAACTGAAGATGTTTGACAGTGAAACAAAACACGAAACGTGCGTCAGCTGTTTAAACCAGTGTTGCCAAAAAGAGTATAGCAAACAAATTACCCTTTAGATGTTATGCGACCAAAAATGCCACAACTAGCCTCAGCAAGGTGCTATCTAGGATTTGGGAGTCAGCATTACTCTCGTGATCGGGCAAACACTAGTCGCAACGCTGGCAGCATTGACCCAAAATTGGACCATCCGAATGAACCTTGTAAGGTGTAGCCACTGACAACATATACACTGTTCTCTCAGGCCATAATAAAGTCACCACCATCGAAATTAATTGTATAATAATAATAAGGGTGGCGCTACAGCCCGTAGAGGGCCAGGGCCTAGCTTCTCAGCAACTACTCGTGTTGTGCGTGCTATTGTTCTATCACGAGTGGAAGGGACCTACAGTTTTATGCCGACTCCGAACGGCCAAGTTTGAGAAGCTTTTTCTTCACAGTTATACTCTTTGAGCATTGTCAGTGGCTCGAAAGAGGTGGGGCCGTGAAAAGTATTTCATGTCGGACCAGGAATCGAACCTAGACAGGTAGGTTCAAGTGCGTAGGAGTCGACGCACATACCCACAACGCCACGGACCACCACTGTATGCAATTTGTTTAAAATCGAAAAAAAAACCAGGTCTTAGTGAATCACGCATTAGAAGAAAAAGAACACCGACGACTGCATAAAGACGGCATACACTGCGGTCTAAACTTGCACGGGTGCTTTCGGTTGTTGTCGGTTCACTTAATCCCTCCACTGCGACTGCAACATTTGATGACACAGACTCCAGTAAGGGGGGACATTTGGGTCCTTTCCAGCGTCTTTCTCTTTTCCTAGTTACTCCTAATCTAAACGAAATAAGAGGGAATAGTCAAAGTCCCTGAAATATCCACTATCCTCTCAATATGAACGAAATCCGTGCCCCCACGCTGATACCATGATGTACGATATGTAATAATTATTATATGGGTGGCGCTACAGCCCGTAGAGGGCCATGGCCTAGCTTCTCAGCAACCATACGATGTGCGACATGTACACTTCGCAAATAACTCTCTCAACTATTTCAAAGGATTTTCAAATTTGTCTCTCTGTAGTGACTCTAGTTCTACGCCCAAAAAGAATGAACAATCTTTGTAGCTAGCCCAAGCATTTTCTCACGCTGAATACGATATAGCCCGGAATGAACCCTCGTGTAAGAGTCAATCAAAACCCGGTCGTCATAAGCTGATACGTCAAATATCGCTTATGCAGATCAAGAGGTTTAAACGACGAGAAAGCATTTCAAATTTCTTAAATTTTGCTGCGCATTCTCACACAAGGAGTAGTCTTACACAGCTTTACAGGATAATGCTCCGCAAAGAAAGAAAAACTCTCGCATTCACTGAATTCTTCAACCTAACCCCGCCGTGGAGCGATAAGGGGTTCGAATCTTCCCCAGTCGCGAATTCCTCTTGGGACAACAAACGAATTCTTGAGGTAGAAAATCAATTCCCAGCACAGACCTAAAGAATCACAGCCGCCACACAAGGTAACACCGGAAACGCCCGCGACAGACATCTACAATCTGTGCAATTTTGTGCAAAAATTAAGTCACATGCAGCTACGAGGGGAAAGTCTCGAAGGCTAATTTGAGTTCTGTTAACTGGCTTATGAATCGACTACAACGGAATGAGAGCAATAAAAGGACCTCTTCCAGATGGAGAGAGGAGATATTAAATACTTTGTGGTTAATAACGCAATCTGCCTTGGCACTCGGAACTGACAAACCATCCTGCCACCCCTTTAATCCGTTTTTCGTGTGCTTCTTCAAGGACCTGCCCCCTCGACCCCCCGCCTCGTGAAGTGTTCAAATAAGCTCTGTCGCTGTGTTGCTTATCTGAAATACAATTTAAAGATTCGACAAACAAAAGTAATCCCAGCGACGATGAGACGCGGTTTTTGTAACCCTTTCTTTTCGTTTCACTGTAATCGCCGTTAAGTCGGTTACCGAAATGATAAAGCAATAAAAAAAAATGACAAAATAAACAAGACAGGGACAAATGAGAAATGAGAAATGCGGAAACAAAAAGAATTAAAATGCAAATAAAGGACGAATATGAATATTTTGTTAGAAAGGATACACACAGTTAGAGAGAAGAGAGAACAAAAAAAAAATAGAATGTGAATATTTTTTTGACGCTTACCCTTACTTGAGCCGCTGTTTGGTGGTTGTTTCGATCTCTTCTGTTTACAGTCTTAAGTCCCTTCAAAAGTCGGGCAAGAGTTGTGCGTTTTTTCGTTTCTCGTCCCTCTGTAAAACGAATGTTGTTTTGGTTATTATGGGGTTGAAAATTTGAAATAACTGCTAAATTATGCCTAAGATTATGCAATGGAATAAGTAATTTTTCATTGCATAGTCCGAGGGAGTTGGTTTGCCAGACGTAATTCTTTATTTGTTTTTTTTAACGAAATCTGCTGCTTTGGGACAGGACATAAACCGTTTGGTAATTGACGAGTTTTCTTGAATTGCTGTGCTTCTGGACGGGATGAATTGATGCTGTAGACGAATGGACGAAAGGAAGAATAGATTCAAGGTGGAACGGCGTGATGTCTAGGGCACTCATATCCTGAGTTTGGTCGGAGGGGGAGATAGTTCTGCATGATCTGGGTAGCTTCAGTGACTTCTTCAACATCGTTCTTGAGAAGTGTAAGTCTGACAACTGATGAGTGTCAATAGAGGCGTTAGACAAAGCGCCTCGCGGTCATGTCACTGTTTTAACATTATTCCTGAGAAAATCGACCAAAACTTACTGACTATGCCTAGAGGCGCACTCTTCCGCGAGTCTCTTCAGCTGTTAGCATAAGCGAATAACACTGACGTGATTGTTCAAACTCAGCGAGCCTTAAATGAAACGTTTACTGACATTGAGGCAGAAACGGATAAAATGCGACTGGCGGTGAACGAAGTGTCTTCAAGAAAGGGCACACAACCACAATGGGAAGCTGTCTTCGTCTGGATTGATCCGCAGAGACTAGTACTAACAAGATCGATTGCATCTTGCCGTACTTTGTTTCATTGTCCTCAAGAGCCAATTGAGTAGTGGAGTCCCCTCACTCGAACTATTGTACAAAGCTGAGGCATGGGCAATATCGAAAGCGGATGAGAAAGCCCTTAGAATCTTCTAAAGAAAAGTTACGCGTGGGATCATTGATCTTGTTTGAGATAAGGCGTTCTGAATTAGAAGATCCAACCGGGACTTATTGGGGTTTTCCAGCAACACACCCAGACCTACCCAGCCCTCTACGAATCCAACGCCTTGGGTGGACAACTTGGTCCCGGCACGAAGAGTCTTTGACTGTGTTTGAATCTGTGGGACACTGCGACAGAGCATCCTGTACGGCGCTCACAAGTGGAGGAGGACGTCAAACAACAGGGTGTGCGCCGCTGAAGGCCAGGTAGCCAGATATCCAGGAAAGCCTTCTTGTGTTAGAGGCTCATAACCATTCCGGACTGTGCAGAAGATAGAAGCTTCTTTGGCAAATGTATCAAGAAACAAAAGAGGCAGCACTTTTGTGTTTCTGCCTGTAGAGCATGATCTAGTCGCTCAAGAAGTACCTTTGAGGCCATGTGAGGGATTGATGTTGCATTTGTTCTAAGCGCAGGCAACTATACTGTAACGCATGTGCCAACGCTTTTAGCTGAAGTTTAACAGAAGTATGGCAGAGTCTTCTGGACCAGGACCCGTGTGACTCATGACAACACAGACTCTCTACCTCTCTCTCTTTTGATTTGCCTGAGGAGGAATTAAGAACTTTTATCACGAGTATGTCCGTTTTTTAAATCTAGTATTTTATTCGTCCTTCTGTCTTTGAGCCACTTTAAATCCGGGAATATGCAACAATGCCATAGGTGATAGTAAGATGCAGCATGATATTGCGCATCCAAAGACCACTAGTAGAGTGAAGACCCCTTTGTCAAGTCATTCTTTAGGAACTCTCTGTTTGTCGTTCTGCACAGTTGTTCAATTTTGATCTACTAACCCAGGCGTGCAAACAATTGATGCCGACTGCAAATGACAACGTTTGAAGAGCTTTTAGGAACGGACTCCATAGAACTAAGGGAATGACCAGAAGTTACGCCATGCTAAATCAGGCGAATACGGTGGTTGTCGAACGGTATGAGTTGAATTTTTAAAGAAACTATATCAAAAAAAAGCCACAATTTTGCTAAAAATGTTATTCTTTTTCGAATAACACGATATTTGACTTTTGTCTGGAAAAACACTTCTTTCCAGATGATCTGGACTGATCCAAGTGAAATGTTAACAGCGAGGTATCTAATTATCAATCGAATATTTTAGTGCGTCATCGACTGTTCATCAGCTGATGATGATGGCCGTCCAAGGCGACCTCTATTTTGAAGTCTTTCTGTGCCTTCTTTGAATGGTTTGTACTACTTGTGAGCATTGTGATATAACCTCAGTACCGTAGGCCTTTGCAGATTTTGACAAACTTGATGCATACTTTCTACACGAAAGCTCACACTCTCTCAATTTGTGAGAGTCAGGGATAAAATTCTCTCCTTGTGAGGCAGAACGTTTTTCCTTGTTTGAACTGCTTAGGCCAAGTACGGAAGGCGTACTCCCCCACGCTCAAAGAATATTTGGACTGCAAGCCGCAGAGTGAAGACCATCCGTAGAAGTCATAGACCGTTCAAAATGCCTTCGAAACAATTTAAAAATTGGCCTTCCTTTAAAATTGACTGGTTGTACAAGACCAGATGGACAGACAAGTTGGACATGCTATTGTTCTTTCATGAGACATGACATTTTTACGCCGACTCTGAAAGGCGAGGACTGAGAAGTTTTCCGGATAGGTATAGTCACTGAGCATTGTAAGCGACTGGAGAGTCGAGAGAGGTGGAGTCGTGAAATTTTTCATAGGCACCCAACGAAAGAGTAGATGCTGCGAGAAGGCAGCTCCAAAATACAGCGTTGAGATACGTGGTTACATTAAAAAAGTGCGAGAAATGAGAGCAACGTAGGAACGCCGACTCTCACCCAAGTGTTTCGATATGTTGAAAGATTTGCTTCAGAAAGTGCGTTCTATTGACACTTCCTTTACAAATTGAGAGGTTTGGTGTGCGTCAACTGACATTAATGAGATATGAAAATAGATGATAAACCTGTATTGTCATTTTAAAGTATGCCTTGACGGACTACCTACGTAATGATAAAACGACAGCACCAACGCTTCATTATGTTTCTAGGAACTGTCACTAAGACACGACGCACGACTAATGGTATTAAATGCAGTTTTACATTTAGAGTCCGCCCCTGTGGGGCAACTACATTTATAGCAAGGTTGCATCAGTTTCTGCTCGTATCAATGTTAAGCGGGGTATTTTGTACTTAGTTTGCCAATTTTTAGCACAAACCTTATACCAACATGCTGACACGTTATAGATTATATAAAGCAATGATTCACTTATAACGAATCCGACTTCAGTCTTGATGTCATTGCTTTCTTGTACTGAAGTTGTACAACACACGTTCATACCTAACTACATGTCGATAAAACAAGATGAAAAGTTAAAATGTTTCGTCTACCGTACCAGTCTTCAAGCGTTCACATGGACGATTTGGTCCATCAAGCAAGGTTGTCAAGCAAATCCTATCGACGAAATGTTGAGTGTGAATGCCGCTAATCAGACCGTCACTTAAACGTGCGGGCTTATAATCCATTGAATGTCGAACATCAGACCGGATGTGTCACGTATTGTCCCATGTTTTGCCATTATGGTCTCATTTTCCTCTACCAACTGTTCCAGAATTCTGACCTGATTGTCTGACTATCTCCTCAAAGACCGAAGATTTGTCGGGATAACGGTGTTGTTAACCTGTTTATGGATCGGTTGCAGCATTTCTGTTTTCTGTTTAGTCGGGTAGCTTGCATTATTCATCGCATTTTTGTGTCGACGCACTTATCTACTATAACGCGACGCCGGCATCCGATGTCTACCACAATGTCTAGTCAATCTGGCCATTGGTGTCCTTTTGAGTGTTTATGACTGATTAAAACGCTTTTGGCACTTTCGCGTCCTCTTAAATTTTACCCCAATCCAAACTAAACAAATGTGAATGTATCTAGATCAGGGAACACCTACCACTCTCTCAATTCAAACAAAAAAGTTGACGTGTGATTGTCGAGAGTCGTTTAACGCCTTCGCCGACAGGTTGAACTCAACATCTTCACCAGCAATCAGGTGCCATAGAGCCATTCAACTTCGCAGCTCGAATTGAAGAGTCTTTTGGACGCATTTCTATAATTGACGGATTTATCGATTTGTACCTTAGAAACGCTGTTTGAAAATCACAAGGGTCGAAGTTGAATATCCCTTGGTATTGATTGACACTTGATACTGTTCATCAATTGAGGAAATAATGTCCCAATCACAGACAGTCCCTCCATCGGTCATGGCAACCACACAAAAATATTATATTTCAATTCCACTTCACTTACCCGTTGTTGGAGGAAACTCGTAAAAATACGCTGACCTGGGGCTCAAGCAACTGCAATGATTGAGAAGAGAAAACGAACGAAAAACTGAAGAAGAAACAAACAAGAATGAATGATAGAGTATGCTTACCTCGGTTGGACTAAATTTAAATTTGCTGAATTAGGCAGTGGTTGCTGGCCGGGCTGCAATTGCTGTTGGCCCGCCTGTAACTGCTGCTGTTGCAATGGTGGCACTAGTGGTAAAAGTTGCTGCTGCTGTATCATTTGCTGTTGTAACTGCAGTGCACCCCTGGCCACACGAGGTGCAAACACCCCATAGCCAAAGCCGTAAATTTCATCCTCTTCCTTGTCCGAGAGACAACTTGAAGGCTGCACCACAATAGCGGACGTCAAAAGTGTGGAAAAAACAAAACGAAAAATTAATTTTCAACAAAACACAAAACAAGGGAAAATGTGGAGAAAATAAAACAAGTCACTAATTAACCCCCCCCCCCCCCCCCCACCGCCAACCGCCCGGCTGGTCTAAGCGCTACAAGAACGATCGCATGCGGAAACATAAAACGAAACAAAAATCATGCACAGGACAGGGTGGTGAGGTGAGGAGAGTAAGGAGAGCAGCTTACCGCCCCCATGAAGAGGGCGGCAAACCAAGTCAAACTGAAGGCGAACGGACACGGCCATCACAAGAGGTGCAAAATAAGAAGCGAAATTCTAACCAAAAAAAAAAACAAAAAAACAGAAGGAAGATGAGAGGAAGCAAAAGGAAAACGAAGAAATTGCAAACATACAAACTACTCATGCAAAAAGGACTCGTTTATGGTTTCTCTTAAGGGATAATTCAAGAACGCCACTTGGGAGCAAACAGTATTAAGGATTTTTCTCAAAATATTTCTTTCTTTTTTTTTTGTTTTACTTTGTTTTTCCTTTTCTTTTTCTTTTTTTTCTCTCATTTTTTTGCTTGCTCTGGCTTTCAGTTTGAAGAATGAAAGTGAACTGAAGCATCGGCTAAATGGCAATTGTTTGGAGGTGTGTTTTTCTGTTTTCGGTTTTGTTTCCTTGTCCGGCATTCAGACGGCAGAAAAGGATTAACACCTTGGGAGTAGGGTCCTTGTGCGGGGGTGGAGGGGGAGGGGGGGGGGGGGTAACAAAAAGGATATTTTTCACTCATTTCTGTTGGGAGCAAACTTTTGTCCTCCTCTGTGATTTGGGGGGCGGGGACGGTTGTTTGCAGGGACTGGAGGCAAAGCTAAGTAATTTGACTATTTTCAAATCTGAATGAGACATGCAAAGCAGGTGTTTTTTTGTGTGCTTGTTTGAACAGGGCCCCCCTTCCCAACGCAACCGCCCGCCCACAATGCAGGCGCGCTTAGGCTTAGGCTTAGTTTAAATACATACCGAATATTTTCCTGGCACATAAATTGGCTGACTATGACTATTTGGTAGGCCACCCTGACTGGAGTGGCCGCGATGACCTCGCGTTGGACCAACACCAGCGGGATTTTGTGGACTTCGTTCCGCCCATGCTGCTTGTCTGGCATTTTCTAAAGCACTCAATATATCACCGAAGGGAGCCATTAGAAGTTCACAGTACACCGATGCAAGACCTTCTAAATGTCCACGTTGACCATCCTGGAAAAAGATACAAAATATTACGTTCCACAGTGTGTTTCTTTTCTTTTCTTTTCTTTTTGTTTTGTTTTGTTTTTCTCTGAATTGTATTTTTTGTTTTTGTGTTTGTTTTTTTCTTCTACGTTTTTTGATGAGATGTTGTTTGGGGTTGAGGGGGGTTGAGGGTGGATGTGGGTTTGTGTGCGATAGTCTCTCTCTCTCTCTCTTCGAGATGCCTCCGGAGAAGGAGCACACCAAGCAAATAAAGAGCAAACAAAAGGGACGAGGTAATTGTATTTAAGAAGGATTCAGCCCCACCACTCGTCCGATGCTGTTGTGATTGCATTTAAGTTTTACGATAATAACGGGGAAATCTCTTGAGGTTTTCGCTCGCTCGCATGTCGGATGTGTCATAAAAATCGAGAGTCCTTGTTCGTCATTCCGGCATAAATTGCACCGAACACAATAAAATGGTGGAAGTTCCTTTGCCGAACAAGATTTCCGATTGGATTGTCGTCGCGTTTCACATGACGTGATGTGTGGTGGCGGACAGGACATTTGGGGATATCCTATTTTTACTCCACCGCCCCTGTCTCTCTCTCCCTCTCTCTCTCTCACTCCCCTCCGAACATGATTGAGTGGTGCACGATTGTGTGTTTGTAAGTTTATGTGCATATGTGCATTTTTGCGTAACTTTTGTGCATAATGCCCCTAAGGCCGACTTAACACTGCCAGAGTGAATACGACAACGAAACAAAAAAAAAAAAAAAAACATTTTCATTTGAGTCCTGTCTCGCCGGTGGTGGTGCTCGCATAACGCATGAAATGTGAATAAACGAGTGAATGAATGGATTTTTGTGTGTGGAATGTCTGTGCAAAGCACCCACTCACATGTGGGTTTTCTTTCGCTTCTACATTTTGTGGCAGGACATCAATCAAGGTCCTTTGGGGGTCGGTGTGAAAGCAAGCGCTGAAGGAATTTCACCGCTTTTTTTTGATTTTTTTTTATCGCAGGGAACCGGATTTATTTTTATGCGATGCGTGTCTGAGTAATTTTCTGTCAGTCTTTCAGCGCCTGGAGGTAATTTTCAATTCCGTCAGATTTATTGTATCCACGTCCTGTCGCGGTGTGTGCGCTCATATGTTTCGCAAAGCGTTTCGTATGTGTACGCGGGTGTATGCAATTTTTTGTGTGTGATTTTTAATTATTTCTACGTCACGTTGAATGGCGCGGCAAAATGTGATATCGGCTAGAAGAATTAATTTTCAGAACATGCCACACAAAGAGAGAGTTTAAAAAAAAAGAAGATGAAGAATGCTGACAAAAAAAGAAACACAAAACACAAAAAGCATACATCGATAAGAAGTAGCAAAAAAGTTTACAAAAAACAAACTGAAATTCAAATACTGGTACACACTTATGTCAATCAACGCACACTTAGATTGGAGGAGCACACTGATGAAGTTGAGGTGTACACTTAAAACAAAAACGCAAGCATATGCACACGCACTCAGAACGACCCTTGCAGTGTCAGGCGGGGAGCACTCGCAAAAAATTGTTATTCCAACACAAGGAGACATCCAGCAGGGAATGCCTTAAGATGATATGAACGCTTCATGTAATTTCCCTTCGAGACACGACTGTACTTGTATATTCTTTGGAAATCCCTCGGCTTTCACGGCGGAGTGGAGTCAAATGTGGGACACCTTTCTTCTCCCAACTGAAAAGCGACCGGGGCAAGCTCACTGACAATGACATAACAAGAAATAATGTTACTTCATACGTTTTACGAGGGACTTCCAAGAAATCAATATGAATGCTTCAGCGGCACAATATTTTTAAATTTCAATCTTAAGCCAAAAGCCTGAAGCCAAAGACTGAATTTTGTTTGAGAGCAGATAAAACTAAAGAGCCAACCAGGTTAGAATAGGTTTTAGGTCTTCATGGAAATATTAACGAAACTTAACGAAATTGAGCAAAGCCACCGTTGTGGTCACAGCGTGACATTTCCGTGTTTTGATTGCCTAAGTTGAATTAAGTCTGTGTGCGACCTTGATGGTTGGGCTTAAGTAACCAAAACTGAAAGAAACTCAACGAAACTCAAAACTGAAAAAGGCATGACTCTTCATGACTGTGGTGTATCATTTCTGTGTATTCGCTTCATTGTTCAATCTGACTGAAGTCTACGAACATTTCTTATAGCTGCAGCTTAGTTATGAAAAATGAACGAAACTTAACGAAACAGCGCAAAGTGGTTATTATGGTGACAGTTTATCATTTCTGTGTATTCGCACGATTGCTTGGTGGTGGCAACATATTGAAAAATGAACGAAACTTAACGAGTAACGCCATTTCTGTACATTCCTTAAGGAATGCGGTAATTTTTCTTCATTTCCCTAATTTCACACCTCCTTCATACTTGAACGTATAAAGTCGGTCGTCTGCCCAACAACTAACAAAAACCGACGTATGAGAGCATACGTACAGAAATCCATTCACCCGACTTGAATCGTGGATCAGTTCGACTGTCGACACCTCGCAAAATGTCTGAAAAGGGAATATTTGTGGGCAGTCTACCATCGGTTCCTCTCTCTCTCAAGACACAATGCAAACGCCTCAAGTCATAGTCTTATCCACTTGAAGGAGGTAAGACTTGGGTAGTTAAGATTGAGGGTGTCATTGCGCCATTAAACAGTGGATCGCTTCGAACAACTAGTTGTGTCCATGAGGGGTAGCAAAATCCCACCGTGAGACCCTTTTACTAAGCCCAACCAGATTGATATATGGATATCAGCAGGCTCCTGAAATTGACATGATTTTAAATCCGTCAAGACGTGTCTGCCTGAAGATTGTTTTCTCTTCCTCTTCGCTCAAGCTGGACACTTGAAGAGCAGATGCCCATCAGATTATATTTCTTCTTCGTTTTGGCAACTCCCACAAATGTCGCTGTGATGCGTGTTAAGACGCATCGGGGTCAATTGTGTCCCGTGCTCGTCAACCGCTTATCCCTTCAGCGAGAGCGTAGGGATTCCTCCATTACAATCCAATTCTAAAGAAGCACATTCTAGACTAAACAATGAAAATGGAACTGATTGAGTTGCCAGCCGCGGCTGGGTCACGAAATGGTCCAAAATAACGCCTCGAAAGTGCATTGATGCAATGTGCGCAGCGTCAATGTTTTCATTTCTTCGGCATTCGACACTGCTAGAAGCCTCCACACAGATCCCACTCACCACACGAAGGATGAAATCTCATCATGCTGCAAACAGTTTAACGGCTAAGCGTCGATAGATGTTCGCATTAGTCAAATGACGAACCGGATTAAAGCAATTTCCGGAGTAAAATCACATCATGCATACACGCACAGCCGGTGTGTGTGTTTTCGTCCTGTGGCCTGTGTGTCGATGGCAGTCGACAGCAGGCAGCTTACAATTCGCATGGGCCCCAAACCGAAAACAGGACACACACAGCTGTGTGCACATCCTGGCATGTGATGCGATGCCAGCCCAAAATCCCAAAGCCTTCTACGTATTCATCCTCATAAATGATTCAATTTTAATTTTCCAGCAAAATACTCAAAACTAAGCTCCTCGTACACGCACATGGCATGGCAATAAGAGAAACGTCAGCAGAGGCGACGAATGAAAATGTAATTCAACCCTCGCCCCCTGTCGTGCCGACTGCCGACTGCCGTGTCGTGTTTCTTCATACGGCCGTGACCAAAAATCCTTCCTCGCTTAACCCCCATCCATGCCGGGGCCCTTAAGCAAAGGAGCTCGGCGTACGAACGTCACCCAGGACTGGCTTTATCGAATGTTTTTTTGCTCTGCTCATTTTTTTTTTGGTGAAAAGTAAATGAGTACGCGAATGAGTGCACACACACAGGTTGCCATTCTGCATGAAGGACTCTCAATCCCTATGCAGCCGATGTCGGACAGAAAGTCGCCTTCAACTGAGCGATTTTGACTCCGGCCAAACATCAGGCGACGCGGCGTGTCGCAGGGTGCGTCGACGTTGCAGTTCGGAAATTGGTTACCCTTTGCGTCGTCGGCTTTGGCAGTATCTCACGCGTGCAAGCAAGCCACCCACCGATTAATTTAAAGCAGGTTCTTCTTTGCAATTTTTTTTTTTTGCGATTAATTTCTCGCTCGCTACACTGCCGCAGTGTATCCTTCCACGAAGTGTCCTCGCGTATACATGGCTACCACGAGTACAGCTTCATTAAGCTGATTAACGTCTGTCGACCATAATTAGTTTTGAGAATGTTCAGTGAACAGATTAATAATTAAAAATAAAGCGATTCCCCCGAAGTAGTACACTTGCACGGAGCAGCGCGGCGGCTGCTGCGGCGACGGCGGCGGCGGCCAAATGAACATCTGGGTCGGGCCAGTGTGGCAGTGTTAACTCAACAAAAGCCAAGAGGCAAGAGGCCAACGCTCAGGAACCCTGAGAAAGTCGGGCAATAAAAATCAAAGCGCTTTGATTTTCAACGGAAGACCATTCTCGGGTTTCATTGCTGTTCGGTGCGCGCCAGTGAGCCCTTTGTTTTGTGCACCTGTGTGCCAGCCATAAGTGGGCCTTTACTGGTTCTCAACATGCTGCCCACCGTCGGCTCATGCTCTTGTTTTTGTCACATTGAATTATGTCTGGTCGATTTGTCATACGCTTGCGGCGGCGTGCTTTGAAGTTTGGCCTTCCTCTTGTTCGGCTTGTCACTCGCTTGGATGGAATTGGGGTGAGACGAGGCAGTTTGCCGTATAAACCCTTTTTAGCGGCGCCTCTGACAAGGTGAGTGTGTGTGTGTGCGTGGGCTAAGGGGTTAAACGGATAAGTGGGTTCTTACGGCCACCTTTGCTAAGTCAATTAGAGAAGCTCAATTGCCATCGGGTGCTCGTAATCGATGGCCTTTGGATTGCTTAATTACTGCTTGACTACGGGCGGCGAATTGAGAGCCCTCGTGATGGTGTTGTGTAAACTGATTACGTGGGGATTGAGTGATTGTAATTGAGCTTAGTTGTGTGGCGCGGCGGGTTTAGGAAATTCATAATTTTTAAGAAATTTTCATTATTTGCGGGAAGCAACCACAGAAATGAACGAAACTGAACGAAGCGGATACAATGGGCAAACAGTTCTGTGTGCTTACTCGATTGCTCAAGTTAACTTGAGTGTCCACTATTGATCAGCCTTTAGTGATTAAAAGTGAACGAAACTTAACGAAACTTGACGAAACTTAACGAAACAAACGTAATGGACACAGTTCGATGTATGGCTCCATTACTTAAGTAAACTATACGCCCAACATGGTTGATCTCTAAGTAATCAAAAGTCAACGACATTTAACGAAACTAAGCAAGGCGGCCATAATTGACGTAGTGTATGATTTGGATGTAAACAACTTAAGTTAAGTCCATTTTGTATACCACTAAGCAAAGTGGCCGGAATGGACACAGTCTATGATTTCTGGGTATTTGTTCGACTGCATAAGTTGACGTAAGTCAATGTACGTCTTGTAAGAAAAAGTGGACGAATCATAGGGAAATCAAGGAAGCCGGTATGTATGGTCGGGGTACCCTCTCGATTGTTTAAGCTGACTTAAGTGAAATTGCCTTGTTTGTGCAAAATGATTATGTGGACACTGGACGCTTGAAAATGGGCCTAGTTGGCTGATGCGTTAGTTTACACAGTCTGTGCGACATTTTGTGTTCAACACGGGCTCATGACTGAATGCTATGAGTACCCCTGCCAGAAGGTCATGTGGTACCATTAAATTTTGGAATTTTGCAGCCGAAAACCCTTAGACTCTTATCTTATTCTGACACGTGGCAACAGTGAAACTCAGTCATCTTTAAGGTTTCGTTGAAAAGTACATTTAATTCGCCACCGTATTTCCCACAAAAAGCACGCATCAAATCTATCATTTGGTCCTTCGAGCCGGGTAATCATTCTTTAAGTTCCCGTATCGCCCTGAGTATCTCCACCAGCCGCTCCTTTTCATAAGCCTGCTGCTTATGCTCCCCCTCTAAATTGGATTTTAACTCCACCTAAGCAATCCCCCAGGCGCGACCGAGAAGTCGTAAGTTCAGTTCGAAAGGGCCAAACTACAAGACGGCTATGTGCGTCCATGTCCACAGCCCTGAGTCAATTACACTTCAAGCACCCACAGACATCAGAATGAGAATGATGATGATGGCATTCCGACTGCTTAATTGCCTGTTTTATTGTTCATTTATTCCACGTAATTAATTTAGCATTTTACTCAGGACATCATTTATTGTCGGGGGTCCCCCCTACGCCCGACCGTGTGCGCCAGTGAAAAATTCATACCGCAATTCACCCCTCCGGGCCCGCTACTTTCGCACACAGCCATTGACAACCGTACGTAATTGTAATTTTAATAAACAATTTTGTAACACATGCACGCAGCGTAACTTTGGGTACACTCCTTAAACGCCCGTCGTCCCGCCGCCATCATGCGACATTGTCTGCCGACAAAAGCGGAAAAAGAACGAAACGAGCTTAATCAGGGGTGGGAGCGGTAGTGCATCTCGAAAAAGGAGAAAGGCGGCGACAGCGACTGTGGTGCGGTTCATTGTGCCAGGACTTCAGGCTGGAGGCATGCATTTTGATGACTATCAGAAGGGAAGGGATACACCTACGCCCACCCACGCAGCGGGATAATTAACATTTGTCTGCCCCCATCAGTCGGCGGAGTGTGCGTTCACGTTCGCCCTGCTTCCAGACTCGCCGCCCGTCTCCAGACCGGGGAGAGGAAGTTCATAATTTTCGTTCGTTCAAAAAGCAGCGTACGGTGCGGCGACAGAGGTACCGCGCAATTCACAGAATTTAAATGGCTGTGATGCAATTTCCGGTATCATCATCAGAACGCGCTCACGCACTGTTGTGTCGTCGCGGTACTTAAAGGCATTGCCATTGTGTCCGTGTGTGAGGTGGATGAGTGTTTTCCATGTCCTTACCTCCTCCAACGAAACTATGCAGTACTTCGGTTTCGGCTCAATGTGCTGCCAGCCACCGGGTGGTTACTTATTTCCCATGCCCCGATGCACGCGATAATTAGCATAAAGTTGACGAGTTTCGTGCAGCCAACTTTCACCGTCGTCCTCGAGTGGAGTATTCAATTGGGCCGGTTTTTAGTTTGAGTGAGGGAGTGCTGCTCGACGTGCGGAGATGGAGTGGACGACCGTGAGTGATTCGAGTGAGACTCCGCTCGGTGCACGATGTGCGTTGAAACGTTTTGTTAACGAAATGGAATTGTTTGAATAATATTTGTTTCGCTAATGTGATACTGTCGATGGTGCGCTGTGGAGCAAGCGCCCACCCGGCTGGTGGGTGGGTGCCTCGATTTAATATAATTAGTAGATGAAAGATACAAAGGACGTACTCGCTGAATTTGACATTGCATCAGAGGGGGTGGTGGTGTGTAATTGAGGAAGGATGTCATATTTGTGTTTTGGAATTGAAAAGACATTCGCTGGGTTGAGTTCGTTGCTGGCGTTGTTGAGCTTTCACATGAAATTGCATTGCTTTGTGTACAAATTGCATGGGTTCGTGGGTGGGGTGACAGCGAAACGTGAAATTATGGAATGGTGGAAGGTTATTTAACAGAAATTGAGTGAGGGTGATATTGAGGTGGAGAGTGCATCTGTTCTTGACCACATAACTGTTGGTCCCCTCTTTGAGCCTCTAGACATATCATATGAAAGCGAAGACCTTTCTTCGATTGTCTAAAAGTTAACTGTGCGCCCGAAAGCAGGATTGGCGATAGAAGAATATTGCGTGTGACTTCATGAAGAGGAGGAATGAATTCTAACTCGCAGTAACAAATGCCTTCACACGTTACTTCGATGTTCAAATGAAACCTCTCCTATTTATTCGCTCTTTTTTGACTATTTTTTGACTTATGCAGCAGGTTCATGCGATTTTTTCAACATCATTCTTGAGAAGGTCGTGCAGAACTCACTCCCCAACACTGGAGGCACTATCTTCTTGAGGTCCGTACATTTGCTAGCATACGCGGACAATATTGAAATGATTGGGCGAACATAGCCAGCCGTCAATGCGGCGTTTACTGGCATTGTGACGGAAGCGGCTAAAATGGGTCTGGCGATGAAAAGGGGCACAACGAAGGACATGCTGTCCTCCAGGAAAGACATACAACATCGAGTCGACGCTTTAGGCAGAGCGTAACAATGAGCAGCTATAATTTCGATGCGGTTAAGGACTTCGTCTACCTCGGTGCTTCAGTTCAGAGTTCGAACGACATCAGGACCAAGATCAAACGCAGAATAACCCTTGCCAACCGCTGTGTCTACGTGCTCAAGAGCCAATTGAGAAATAGAGGCGTCTCTCGAAGGACCAAGCTAACATGATAGAGGCTGGGCCGTCTAGTGGTTTGTTTTTTAAATCATATGTTATTTTGACACTGACAGCTGTTTCCAGCTCGAAATCTTGACAGAAAGTCAGTATCATAGCTCCGCGGAACGAAATGAGTTGCTTTTCGCTTGAACAAGTTCACGTTGGGAAATATTGAAAACTTGGTCCTTGAGTGCCGCGTAGTGCAAACAGTGCGTTTTTTGAAAAGATGAAGTTTTGGCCGAAATGAAGCACTCACCGCGACTGCTGTACGCAAGTTTGTGCAAAAAGTTCGTGAGGCTGATATGCTAGGGGGCAACACTCATGATCCCCGTCGTCGTACGGTGAGCACAGATGAAAATGGGACTACTGTGACTGTTCTTCGAAAATGAAAATGAGACTGGGAACAACATTTCGGTCCACTGTAACGCTCTGTAACGCCCACAGAGCCATGTTAATCGACGCTTTTTTTTAATGAAATTGAAGACATGCATTGGACGAGCTCTAGTCCATACAGGATGGCGCAAAATGTCACACAGCCCATGTCACAATCGACCTTTTGCGCATCAAATTCCCAAATCGTGTTATCAGCTGTCTTGGCCGCCTCAATTGGCCGCCTCGGAAATGCGATTTGACCCGATTGCACTTTTTTTTTTTTGGGGGGAACCGTTAAGGAACGATATTATGCCAACAATCCGGAAACGAATCCAGCACTTAAAGCCAATATCATCCAAGCAATCCGTGAGCTACAGCCCGAAACCATCAACAAGGTCTTGGAAAATTGCTCTACTGCGAAACCAGCCGAGGCAGCCACTTGAACGACGTTGTATTTCATAATTAATTGAAATGTTTGTTTATATTAATAAAGCCATAATAAAGGGTGTGTTTTTTAGATGCATAGAACTTTAATTTGTCGGTTAGCATATTTGGCATACCAAGGCGCAGATTACGTGAATGGGCCCAGCACAAGATTGCCGTTGATCCCATCCCTATTTTCATAAGCGAATATTGTTCAGAGATGAAGCGCACTTTTGGTTGAATGGATACGCTAGTAAACAAAACTGCCGTATTTGGAGTGATGATAATCCTCAAGTGTATGTTGAGACACCGTTACATCCACAAAAACTGACTGTTTGGTGTGTTTTATGGGTTGATGGAATAATTGGTCCGTACTTCCTTAAAAACGATGTTGGCCAGAATGGTAACCACTATAGAGCCATGATAACTGACTTTTTCGTTCAACAATTGAAAAACCATGATGTGCAGGAGCTGTGGTTTCAACATGACGGCGCAACATGTCACACAGCTCGTGCCACAATTGATTTATTGAAGGAAACTTTTGGTAACCGCATCGTTTTACGTTGCAGACCATTGAATTGGCCTCCAAGATCGCATATGTAAAGTCGCTAGTCTTCGCCGATACGCCCGAAATGATTGACAACTTGGAGGACAACATTCGCCGCGTTATTGCCGGTATACGTTGTGGTCGTATACCGGCAATGGAAAGGAAAAATTGAAGCTCCAGATAAGACTACGTAAGAGCCAGTCGTGGCGGTTATATGCCAGAAATCATATTTATAATGCCAGAAGATTATCTTTCGAATAAAGTAAATTTCATGTCACTTTGAAAAAAATCGTCTTTGTTTTACTCCATTTCAAAGTTCTATACCTCTAAAAAAAAACACCCTTTACATAAAGAAACTTGTAGTTGACCCACTCTGAATATGTCTCTGACCATCCCAGTCCTTCTGTACGGCGCAGAGGCATGGACAATCTCAAAAGCGGATGAAGAAGCCCTTCATCTCGTCGAGAGAAAAGTTCTACGTTCTATCTTTGGCCCTGTTTGCGCTGATGGGATATGGAGGATAAGATTCAACCACGAGCTGTACTGAACAGTGACATGAACATTGTCATCAGTCGTCCAAGGATCCAACAACTTAGATGGCTGCGTCATATAGAGACCAACTCAGCTCCGGCCGAAGAGTCTTAAACGCCGCATCAATGGACAAATGGACGCCCACGAAACCGGTGGCACACACAAGTGGAGAAGGACCTCAACCAACTTGGTGTGCGAAATTGAAAAAAATGCGAAAATCATGCCAGCTGGAGAGCCTTGTTGGCCGGGGCCCAAGTCCACCCCGGACTGTAGCGCCAGTAGAAGCAAAACAGATTCAGCGAAGTCTGGAAGCCAGAAGGGGATTTAAGCGTTCAACTTATTTGAATTAATTCAGCTCGGATTTCGTGAAATATTCCTTCCATCGTTTGAGGAAACCCAGTCAATGTGACCATTCCGAGTAAAGGCTCCTTTACATTTACTAATTTATCAAGTTAAGGGGCAAATGCGAAGCTTGAGGTCGGATCGATAAATTTAGACATTCGGCAAGACTGTCTTGAACTGATGCAAGACTGCTGACTACACGCACAGATTGCACTCCGACAAATGACAGATGCATCTTTCTGGAGGTACTAGTTGTGCACCGTTCATATGTTATGCAAGCAAACAGACTCCATTTCCCAAAGCTCCAGAATTTTGACGCTTTCTTCGCTCCTCGGAGTTGATGAATGTCTCATGTCTAAGGGGTAAATGCGGACTGCAGTACATCAGCTTACACTTGGCTGGACACTCGAAAGATCTGTGTGGTCTAAGCAGTAGCATGGAATCGATGAAGTCTGCTGAGGACAGGAAGGGCATTCCAAAGAGCCTCGACCAGACAAGCGTGAATATTCCAAAGATGTTTCCATTCAGTTCGAAACAACAGCCGAACGATGCGTTATCGCATTTCTCAATCCGTATGCTATTCCTCAGAAATTCAACGCCTCAGTGCTTCCCGCAGTCACCAGAGCGGTGCTTCACTTCGGATCCAAGTTCTGTGCAATCAAACAAAAAAGAGCTCCGTCAAGTCTCCGTGCCCGAAATTGAAATATGCTCAAACAAAAGTTTCTCTCTCTCTCCATTGTCCTTTGATCTATTTTCGAAAACAGTTGAAGCGTCATTCCCGTTTGTCTTCACTCCACTTGCCTAAGCACTTCTCAAAACAAAAAAAAAAAACGAACAAAAAAAGATGTTCTAAAAGACGCCATGTCGACATAAAACTCCAAATTCCATCATAAAGCACAAACAAGAAGGAAAACAGAGCAGAACCTACACACGAGCGTGTCCCCCCCTCCCCCCATCGCGGCAAACAAACATCGCCTCGAGTCCTTAAAAATTTCCCTTTATTTGTCGTTTAAGATGTTTATCCGTTAAAACGTTTGCAGTTATCTAAAACAGAAATATGTCGCAAACAATAATAACTTCTCCAGCGTCGACAGCCGTTTAAGTGGCGACGAAACTGGCCTCAACAATCTTTTAGAGCGAATCTCTGTGCCTTCTTGGCGTGCACAGCACACTATCGAACGATAAAAATGAAATTGTGAACCGAACAACCGAACAACCACTAAAAACAGCGTTGTTCGTCTATCATCATCATCATCGTCGTCGTCGTCGTCAGCAGCCAGCCGCCAGCCAGCAGCTTCAACTTCAACTTCAACTTCAGCATCATCATCATTGTCATCAATGAAAATCTGTGAAAACAAAGAAAAAAAAATATTGTTTTCCTCCCCCTCCCCCTGCCAGTTCCGGAACGCCCTCGATTTCAGGGTGAAACACTCCGCCGCTCCGCCGCTCCACAGAGAGGAATAATAAAATTTGATCATCAGATTTGTTCATCTTTCGAGAATTCGTCGAACCATAAAAAGCTAATAACAAATATTGTCAGATACATGACCGACTTGGGGCGGGGGGTAGTGCTGCGCTACACTCGCACACCCACCCGTACAGAAAATTGAAAAAAAAAAACAACGAAGACAAGATGAAGAAATGGAGCCGTGGCCGTGGCCAAAGCAGAGTGTGTGTGCACAAAGGATAAGATAATTGATTGAATTCCTCCACCCTCGCTGGCGGTGGATGGCTGACGGCGAGGCGCTTTGGTGGACCAGCGCTACGCCGTTCTGCGGTTCACACGATGGATGGGCTTGTGCTCACACCACCGCCCACTTGGCCTCGATTGAACGTTAATAGCTGGTGACTATTATTTTTATAACCTTAACACTGCTAACCTAACATCGGCAGACACACCACGGCGAAGAGTGTCCTCGCTTTAACGAGCAAAACTTTCGCCAGGTCCTGCGGCCGATTGTCGACCGACGACGCACGAGGTTGGCAGGGGGTAGGAAGGGGGAGTGTCGAATTTATAGCAACAGATCAGAAGAAATTGGCTTTATTAGAGGGATGACACATATTTATGCGGATTATTTTTGTTTCCTTATTCGTCGATTCGATTCGCTTTCATAACTTTGGCCGTTCGAAGGACAAATGTATGCGGCAAGAACAACTACTAAATCTATTAAGGCGTGGACCACCACCATCGCCGCCGTCACATAGATTTAGTATATTTTTCCTGTCATTTATTATTATGCCATCCCCGAGGGTTGGTAACTCGTGTTATACAACGCAGACTGGCCTGGGCTGAGTCTCTCTCTCTCTGCACGCACTGGCGGCACATCATCTACATCCAGACAGCAGACGGGTGGGTGGACGACGATGTTATGATACACATACACGCTCGTACATCAATGTAGGGGATCGTGGGTGGGTGCCGCTGCTGCTGCTGCTGCATATCCCCCATTCAGGCAGTCAGTTGATCCGTGACCGGATGGAGTCAGGAATTTTAATTTTGATTAAAAGCGGGGGTTTCTGGTATTATTTGTCTGCCTCGTTGGAGCTTTTTTTTTCCGTTTTGTTTTTTTGTCCGACTGGGAAAATAACAATTTTACTTGCTTTTGTCTCCTCCTTTTTTTTTCTCGTTTGTTTGTTGTTGCAGTGGCGGGGGTTGTGTTTTTTTTTTCTCACAGTCAAGTTGGCAACTTCAAAGCTGTGCCCGTCCGTTTGGCGTTGCCATTTTTTTTTGTTTGTCAAAATATTCGGCGCCATATTCACCTATGTAACAAAACGCTCCCATCGGGATAATTCCACGACATTTAATGGGCGCACTGGCAGCAAAAAGAGTCCAGCTGAAGACCCGCCATTTTGGTGCCGCATTGGTCATTTAGCTGAGTTGGCTTGCCTGTTTGCACGGCACGAATGAACTTGAATGTGCTAATCCACCACATTTGAGGTAGAATCTACTGCCGCCCACTCATCTGGTCGATGGGTGGGGACGGGGGGCGCATATGTCAAGCGAGGAAGTCCTTCGGTGGCGTTTTTGCTCCTTTCTTTTGCATGTCATTTGCTGTATGTTGACCAGTTCCGGCCTGTGTGGAGAATGGATGAGCGGTTGGGTGTGCTGGGAGTCAGGATGTTCATCAGACGTTGTTCACTTTGAGGTTACCTTTGGGTTCGGTTCGGTTTGGTTTGGTTTGGTTTGGTTTGTTAGTGACGTCGTTCGCTTTGACCCTTGTGCCCATGAACTTCGTCCGAAGAGGGATCGCCTGGGACTTTAAAGCCCTTTAAACGGAAGTCGGATTCTGATTTCTCTTCAATTAGTTGAGGGAGTTGGTCTCTCAGCGGCAAGGGGATAGGCATTCGACGAGGGTCAGGTGTGGATGCACACGAGCATTTTGAATGTCCAGACATTTGAAACGTCCATTAGGAAGTGTCAAGGACAGGAACTTAAGCGGAAGGAGGTCGTCTGTGCATTGATTGGTTACGTAGTCGTGACGCAAATGGGTTTTGAATTTCAAAGGGATTTCTTGAAGCACAGGGTGGGCAAAAAAGGACAAACCAATGTTAGCGATGAAGTTCCTTTTTGCTTTCCAACAGCCTTCACGTTTTGAGGAACCGGCATTCAGTGGCCGATCATCCTGGAAGAAGTGTTCGTTCATCGTTCAACCAGAGACTATTAGACAGCTGAGGCTGAATATTCGAGACGAAATACGGAGACCGCATCCAGAAACATTGCGTGGTTCAACGGAATATGAGCTAAGAAGTGCCAATGCCTGTACCAATCCAGTGTTGGCTCGCAACTTCAATATGACATGCAAGTATACTAAAGGGTCGTCTTCCAATAAGGACTTCGAACTTTGCCAGTTGATGGCGGGCGTATTGTTGAAGCTAAATGTGTCAAATTGGCTGCCATTTATTCAGTCTGTTTTGCCAATTCACCATGAGCGGAAACAGTGTTCAAGAACACGTTGTGTATTCTGTTCGGTCAACGTTCAGCACACTTCGCCCATTTTACGGTCACCATAAGATGAGGCCCATTTCTGGATGAATGGACGTCAACACGAGACCCAAGAGCGTCCAATGCATCCCGAAAAGTCACGATTTGATCCATATTTCTTTGAGAACGACATGACCAGGCCATCACGGTCAACGACGAGCGACATAGGACGATGATCACCAACTTCTTTTGGCCTGAAACGGATTATATGAACACCAACGACATGTGGTTTCAACAGGACGGCGCTACGTGCCGTACAGATCACGCCACTTTGGAAATTAAGTTCAGGCCTCTCAAACGAATACAAAATGTTGATGTTCTCTCACACAAGCTTTGATTTATTCAAATTTAGAGATAAAACAAAATAAAAATAAAAAAATAAAAAATAAATAATAAAAATAATAAAACACCCTTTATATTTAAAAAAAATTGAGCGACCACAATCCTCCGTTTCTTGACTCCGAGGAAATCTTCGGTGCTATTACCCAACCAGGGAGAAGTGGAGTATTAATGACCCCATCAACAGCACCTTTAACAAGATGGATTAAAGATTCTAAAAAGGGTACAGGCGCGGGCATTGTGCTTCGGCAGAATTCCTAAATATGGCAGTGCTTTTCAAGCGGAGGTTCTAGCAATCAAGGAAGCGGCCAGAATGATATCAATGTTGGATACACCATTGGCTGGTGTTACACAGCCTAATTGACAGTCAAGCAATTTCGGCAACAAATCAAATCAAGTCGGTCGTAGGCTGCCGCGATGAGGTCAACGCAGCATTGGATTACTCTCCGCTGGGTCCCGGATCACAGGCCTGTTTCACTGCCGGAAACAGCGGACGAACTTGTCAGGAAAGGGTCGAAACAGACCTATACCAAGGCAATCCTATGAATCAAACCACTTCTCTCTGGTATCAAGAAAAAACTCGATGACACTATCATAGAGGAAGCTACTAAAAGGTGTAACTCTCTAACCACCTGCGAGACCACTAGGATGATCTGGCCTAAGTTGACCAGTGCAAAAAACGACAAACTACTTCAGTATGACACAAAGTTGCTAGCGATGGCACTTGGAGCACTAACTGGCCACAATCATACGAAGTACCATGAAATGAAAATGGGATTAGCCAACGACTGCAGAGCAAGCCGTGGAGAACATAAAATAAACTGACCACCTACCACCAACCCTAGCCCCGTAGAAGAGTTTCTATCAAAGTTTTTCGACCGGAAACCGGGGGAAATCGCCCCACTGACGGCTCAATGACGAGCGCTGGTACAGAGGCAGGGGTCTTCTGTGAACTCTTCGAAAAATCCACTGACACTAAAAGACGACTGCGTCTTTCAGGCCAAAGTGGCTGGAAAATATGAAGCAGTACACACACTGAGGAACCACAACATAACCGGCTAATCGATCACCATCTTCTCTGATTGCCAAGCGGCAATAAAGGCCATTGCATCAGACATCCTGACATCGAAGCTGGTTAGACAATGCAGGCAGATTATTCTTGGTAAATTCGGTGACTCTCTGCTAGATACTCTGGGCATACTGGGATCTAGTGTAATGAAGAGGCGGACAGCCTCGCGAAAATCAGTTCGGAGCTGGGAGAATCTTAACAATCCCGTATGTGCATACACCGCTCAGTTCCATGAGGAGAAAACTAGTAGACGAAGCTCTAGATAGAACCACAACTCGATGTACGTACGCTTACCGTTCACGGTGCCACAGGCGCGGATGCATCGCGACTGAATGACTTTTGAAGAGATGAGGAAGAAACAGAATCCCTAGCCAAAAAATGGAGGCAGCTCCGAGGAAAGCACTTCTTCATAGTACTGGAGGACCTAAGCGGTGCTGAACTGAATAACCTCCAAAGATTCATTAACGAATCTGGCTGGTTTTAGGTCTTCAGTATGAAGTAGATGAAAGTAGGAGCTAATCTCTTTGCTTTCACTTATCAGGCATCACAAAAGTCCGGAGGGGGATCAAACATAGTCTGGATTTGGACAAAGCGACGTCATTTGAATTTACGTCATTTAATCTTTCAGCATCATTCTTGAGAGGGTCGTGCACAACTTACTTGCCAGCACTAGAGGCATGAACTTCTAGACGTCTGTACAACTGCTAGCATACGCGGACGACATTGACGACTGAAGGGGCCATTGAAGGGTCGTCGCAGCTTACCGTATTTTTTTGGAACGCTCTAGAATGAACTATGCCAGCAGTTTTGAGCACGGCCAGCATTTGATTATTGAACACGGATCCATACCACTGCAGTTGGAGGTTAGCTGCGGTCCGCGGCCTTCTGTAAGGAAGGCTGAGCCACTGAATACAGAGCCACTAAACATCCCCTCTCACGAGTGCGAGAGAGGGTACATCATCTTCGCTCTAAGGTGCTCGACTCACTGGTTTCAGCACGTGAATTGTAAGAGGAGGCGGTCACGTTAATGGAATCTAAGTTCAGATTCATGTGCCAGAATGAAAGAAATGCTTTTCAATCAACAGCAAATCTTAAAGATTGCACAAATGGCGAGAGACTAATGATACCGGACTGTGGATCAGGTGGCACAGTCTCCAATCCACCAATCCTATCCAGTGTGCCACCAAGTTTGTTTCGGAGGCATTTTTAAACCCCGTCCTCGTCAGTCACAAATTTGGACGAACGATTTAGCATCGATTTCCCCTTCTACAAGTTCCACAGAAGTCCTGCCACAAATCTTTGCTTGTGAAGAAAAAACATCTTAAATCGATGATGCACATTGGTACATATTAACAAATAGCACACGTCTTGGCAAGATCGCTTGCAACTAATTCCTTTGAGTGCTTTCGAGTCTGCCCAAGAATGTCCGTCGTCCTAAAGCCAGACAACCGAAGCAATCCGGTCGGCAGTTGACTTAGACCCAAGATGCCGATGCACTCGATCCAAACACCGCCTGCCCATCTTGTGCATCATTGTGAAGAGTCTGAGCCCCGTGGGAGTTGAAGTATTTCAAGAATAACTATGAATTATGCCGGCCACATCCGGAAATCCGAAGTCTCCAAAGGCGAACGAACACACAAATGAGGGCAAAATTGAAATACGAATACGAAGGATTATTGCCAGCAGCCGTCTTGTACTTCAAAATTAACACTCTGGCCAAGTAGTTCCACAGGCCTGTTGTACTCTCTTGCATGACATTCATCATGAGCAAGCATCTGAACAATGTTTCAATTAAATTACCCAACCACTTCTGGGCGAGTCGTCCAGCCGAGGTTCGTTTCAATGTGCACACCGCCCGGCACTCCTCCGCCGCATCGACTGCATAGTTGATGTGTCAAAACTATAATTCACAACAAAGTCTCCCCCGGGGGTGTTACATGCGTTATTCGCACACCACAGCCGGCCCACAAGTCAACCCGCCCCGCATAGCCATTCCAATTCGATTCCCTGTTGATATCTGTTCGACGGACGATACGGTATTTGTCAAGCGATTAGTAAACGCAGCCGACCGACATGCAGGCGCACACCCACGGGCAGTGTTTTTGTGGATCTTCATTGTTAATCAATTTGATTTTCGTTTGCACCATAATAAAATCGAATGCAAATAAATGCACAGGACATGCGAGCATGGGCCTGTGCCTGGGAGCCACCACAGGGACTTGTCCTATAATTTTCTCATAGTTTCGGTGGATATTATCTGACGACGTGACCACATTGCGGTGCTCTGTGTTTGGGAATTAATTTTACATGACTACACGCACATGCACGCTGCCGCCGCCGCCGCCGCCGCCGCCGATGCGCTCGTCCTGAACCTGGATTTGTGGACGCCGCGTCGCTGTACATATTCGGCAGAGTGTCGGAATGGGATTAATGGGAAAATTTAATTTCAATTTTCATTTTCGATTTTGCCATGGACGCCGATAACGAATGTCCCGTGGAACTGGAATGTGGCTCTAACTGAGTTTAACATTTTTTTATTTTTCAGTTTTAATTGGCAATTTTGCGTTCGATTGGTTTTATGAGGTCGTAATCCTGGCTAGCGATGCCGTTGTATTTGGCTGTGTTTCGGTCTAACTTGTTAAGCGTTCACATTCCTGTGGGTGGAATTCAGAGTGATGATTGCCACGATTTCGTCTGGCTGTGGTAACTGGATGGTACTATCGACTGACTGCGGGTTATGTCTGGCAGTCTTGATTGAGTCATGCATTTCTGAAGAGATAGGATATTCAAATAGTTCAACTAGCGCGCTGATGTACGTGAAATTAGGTGGTGCGTGAAATCGTACGTGACACGTACTTTGTGATTTGGCTTCACGTGCATCAAAATACAAGTGGACTTCACTCTTTTCTAGATTACTCTGCGAGGTAATTTCAAGTGAATCGAAATACATGTGCATTTCAATTTCACTTTAGATTGTGCGTGAAATAGTACGTGACAAGAGATTCGTGATTCACTTCCAAGAATGTGAATTCACCATTTTTTAGAAATAGTACGTAACCAATACTTCGTTATTCAATTTCACGTCAATCTAGATAGACGTCAATTTACCATTTTTTAGATTGTGCGTGAAATAGTATGGATATGACTGCATTTCAAATCAATCTAATTTCACATGAATTTACCATTGTTTAGATTGGACGCGTACTATTGTATTACAAGTGCTTAGTGATTTAATTTTAAACTGAATCCAAATACACGTGAATTTCTTTTTTTTCTCAGATGGTGCGTGAAAGTACGTGACAAGTGATTCGTAATTTAATTTCACTGGAATTCAACTCTTTTAGAGTACATTGATAATGACATGAATTTACCATTTTTCAGATTGCGAGTAAAATAGTACGTGATACATACTCCGGATCAATATAATTACACGGGATATAACCTTTTGTTAGATTATCCCTGAAATAATTCGTGACAAGTGCTTCGTTACATAATTTCATGCTTCTTCACATTTTGTTGAGATTGTGCATGAAATTGTACGAGACACTTAATCCGTGATTTAATTTCACGTGTATCTAATGACACGTGAATTTACTTTTTCTTAGACCGTGAGCGATATACTAGTACGTGACACATACTCCGTTAGTTAGTTTCACGTTAATCTAATTACACGTGAATTTACAACATTTTACTAGCTTTTCAAGAGTTCATAATATGTGGCGTATATCACTTCTGAACTGTATCAATCAAATCATTGTATTAGCATAACCGCTCATTTCTAGGGTAATATACACGAATGCCCGTGATCTCGTACTTGTTCGCGTATGTTTACACCATTAACGTGATCACGTGCCTTAATCTCACGTGTAATTAGGACACACACGTGATGAATTAATACGGAAAAACGTGTCCCGGGTGATTAGATGCAATCTCTAAGGCACTCCTTCCTTCATGCCTTCATTCCAACATATTACTGGATCTGGCTGCGTATTCCCTAGACGAACAATAAGACGCTTTTCTCCTTTCAACAACGCAGTAGATAAACCCTTCCACCCTCGTTCCGAATATATTTAATCTCTTAATCCATTTCCTCAGTTCCCATTTCCATGGAACCGTTCTATTCCCTTCGCCTGACCTTTTGATAGGCGGCAGTTCAGCATTCGGATGCACAACTTACAGACCGCCTCAAGTCATTAACTCATAATCCCACTGGCAATCCGAATGAGGAGCTGCCCCACCCCTCCCCCCCCCACTGCTTGCTTCAAAAAGAGGTTTTTTGGCCATGCTTTCGACGGCATTAGGTTATTATACCGAAACAAGTCAGAACAAGGCACCTACTTCAGTTTCTAATTAGCTGCAGATTCACGAAAAACTTCTAAATTACAGATACTCCTCGCACAACACTCCGCCTGCCCACCCCTCGCCAAACGAAGGATTGCATTGTGCACGAATTAATGAACGAATTCAAGCGCCTTGCAGCACCTCCCTTAATGCGCCTCAAGTTACAAAGCTTGGCCATCATAAAGGACCTGAACCGCCCCCGCACTGGCAGTGCCCATCGCGGCTCCTAAGCATTCAGCCAGCTGGGTGTGCAGTCATCTGCCACATTTTTCCTTCCTGCTCCTTTGCATCCCAAATGTTCGTGTGTGTGCGTGTGCGAGTGCACTGCAGGATAACCACTTTGCCACTGACCTCGTTGAAGGTCGTCTTTGTATTTGCTCAACCTTCTGCCAATTGCAGCAGCAGCGGGCACTTTGGCATCCTTCATCAACGTGAAAGGGTTGCCCCGGCCGGGCGGTGGTCGCTCTTTATTTCCTTTTTATTTTGATTGACGACCAGCAGGCCGGCTGGGGGTAGAAATCAGGCAAAAAAGGAGAGCAAAAATCCCGAAGAAAATAAAAAGGGAGCGCTGGGGGTTCACACAACGCCAATAAAACATCCTTCTATCGGTCATTGATTTAAGATTAGAGGGACCGGCCGAGAAGAGGGCATATCCTCTTGGCATGTTGGCCGGCTTGCAATTATCTGAACTGCGCATGATGTGGTCGGATGGTTGGATGAGGGTTGGTGGCTGCTGATGGTCGAGTGAAAAGAGGAAACAACTCCCACAAGGTTAATATCCTTATTTCCTTCGTTTGATGAAAACTTTACATCAATCAACCTCCTTGCTCGAAAGGATGAACTCCCCATACACCGATGGATGAAAGAAGCAACACAGAAAAGGACTCTCCTTGCTCTCTTTCCCCCGCCCGCTCGGAGTGTATCAGTGAGTGAGTGTAAATTTTGTATCCCCACCCGAACAGGGAGCAATCCGGTCAACACCACCACCAGTTCACCCCCCCGGCGGTACGTACGTCGTCGTCCCATAAATCCACAAAAGTTAGCCCCGCGACCGAGGGGCGGAGGGTGTGTGGAGTGAATTGTTGTTGGAAAGAACAAGAAGAATGAAATCAACCAAGAATTATTGTGGTGTGAGTCTTATCCTTGCGAGCAGCACACACATGTCCGAATGGATGTTCTCTCTGCTGGGGAGTGTGTATCAAGTCGCTGACCGCCGTCGACGCCACCGTATCCGTGTCCATGTCCATTTGTGCCCCATCGCCTTTAATGAACACAGCAGCGCCAAGGTTCGATGGTTTTTAGCTCCATTTACCGGCAACCACCAGCAGCCACACTGTCCGTGTCCGTCGGTCATTCCGGTGATTCGTCCGCATAAAACCTGAATCCGAGAATGAACGAAAATGATTGCAAGGAAGTGGAAGGTTTCCAATTTTCGAATAAAATCATTCTCACACCCCATTGATCTGTGCTGCCGTGTAGGAGCTGCTGTCCGTAAGATAAAGGGGACCACTGGATAGATGGATAGATGGATGGTTGGATGGATGAGCTGGACGGACGTACGTACGTATATGCATGCGCGAGATCTCCATAAAGGGAAAACAAATTTATAGGCGTCCAGTGTCTCTGGCTGCAGTCGAACGAGACTAACGAGGGTGGAGAGTTAATCAGTTGCGTATCCTTTGAATGGCTGTGTGTTGTGTGCGGAATTTCGTTTTTAGTGGTCTCGGTAGCTCAAGGCTAGTCAATTACTTCAGTCAGCCTGTGTGTGTGGGGGGGGGGGGAAGGGGGTGGTTAAGCATTAAATCTATGCCCCGCAGCATTCGAATGGTCTTATGTCGTGCAGGGGAGATGAATGGGCAAGCCGCCGATGACTGTGGTTCTTACTTTGATGTAAGAACAAGGTTGCCGGGCGGTTGTGGTGCTCCGTTGGTTGAGAGGTAGACCACACCGATGGGGCAGGGAATTCTCATTGTTGGCCGCATCAATCGGCATCGTCGAGATCATGTCAATGTCACATGTGGCAAATTGAAAGTCTCTGAGTTGGCGTGATTGGAGCAAAGAGTTGCCCATTGAACGTGAAAGAAGAAATTGACCTCTTAAGCTGCAGAGTGCAGCAGGAATTGCTCAAGACATTTCAGGAATGGAATTCAGACTCTAAGGAAATCAACTAATTTTTGGGCAAGTCATAGTTCTAGGAGGACACGACGCGTGGAGATGGTAATTCGCTGTGGACTAGGTAGGTGGGTATGTGATTAACCACCTTCCGGACTGGACTAAAATGTGGTCATTCTCAGTCAATTTCACAGGCATTTGGAAAGAGTGACGGTATGAGAGTTGGTTTCTGCGTCCGGTTTCAAGTCTTCGTCCGTCTCATTAACAGATTGGTGGACAAGCGTTTTTTCGTCGCCACTCTTAGTCTACTGGGCCTGGCTTCTGCAGGAAGAACCCGTATTCTGACCTGGTGCGTAGTATAGTTCGCTTACGAGAGTCCAACAGTTTTATGGTCCATACGAACGGGAAGGTTTGAGACGATCTATGTAGACAGGTGTACTCCTTGAGCGTTGTCAGTGATTCCAGAGAGCTAAACCCGTGAATTATGAAAGTTGCGTGTTCATTAAGTTTATTTGGAGGGCCCTACGCAGGAGACGAATTCGAATGAACTAATTGGTATTATCAAGGAAACGAGTACACAGACGAATCCAAAGGCCGCGTGTTGCATAGAGGTAGGTTGTCAGAGGAATTCTAGATCAGAAAGTGGAGTAAGACAAGGCTGCATCTTATTCCTTTTGGTGATAAATGATGTACTTCGAGCAACCCTGCGGAATAAGGGGAATGCGATAAGCAACACAACTGATGCAGCTGGATTACGAAGGCGATGTTTGCTCACATTTGCTTAAGATAATGGACCTCGTCGGACGTCGGACTGACAATGAATACACAGAAAACAAAACTAATCACCCCTGGATCGAACTCATCGGCCCAAATATGCATGGCCGGGCAACCGATTGAAACCGTAGATTGCAGTAGACTTGCGTGTACGAGACTAATTCAACACAGTATAGTTGTTGCATACTTTCAGGGTCAATACCTCTGGCTGCTTTTGGGCGAGGGCTCTAGATAATAGTCCTCTCTAGTCCCTATCCACGACTGACCCGGGAAAACTGCTTGGAATCATTAAGATGAAGTTATGCTGCATCATCAGGGATCAGTCTTCCTCTCCTAGTCGAACAAGAACGATTTTATTCGACCATATTCTTAATCGCATCATGGGCCCGACGTATCTGAGCAAATTCCACATCTTTGGACAAGCAGTAGGTTTCGCTGTCAGTTTGGGTCTCCTGATTTTATGTTCCTATCCCTTTCGAACCGTCTCAGCTGGAGCAATGATGTCCATTCGTTTGTCTGAGCCAGTTTAAGAGACGCACATCTACACCCGAGACTACATTCAGATCTGCAGTACAGCTCATAGAGTTATCGATTGTAAAGGGTGTTTTTTTTTTTTAGAGCCGGACGACTTTAAACTGGCTACACTGACATTTCTGTGACAGCATATTTGACATATCCCTGAGGTTGATTGATTTGGCAGTTCATTATGAATAGACTCACGTCGGAGCATTTGTCTTACTTGATAGATAGGGCCAAGTATCCGAGGGCATCAAGGGACAGTTTTGCCATATTCCTTATCGTCTAGCTATGGGGCTCATAGGCAAGGGTTTGGTAGTTTTGGTCCTTTGATGTGGGAATTTAGACCTAACGACGCAGAGGTCTAGTCTCATTTACGGTCAAAAGCAATCACTTGCCCTGTGTTGGGACAGTTCATTAGATGACGAGGAGCAACAAGATGTGGAAACTTGGGTAAAGCCAACACTGATCGAAAGTATTGTGCGTTCCGCGGACGACTGAGTCACTTGACTTCATAGCGTTCATTTCTCTTTACCTTAGTGCGCACTTGCACATGGCTCGGAAAGAAATCAGGAAGGATTGGGTGAGCTACGCCGGCATGACGACTGCTCCCTTCAACGAGAGGAACGATTGCAATATGCTGCGTAAGAAGTAAGGTCGTCACTGTCGTCGATATGTCGACTAATCATCACTGTTGCACATGTGACACGCAGAACCTGAGAACTTCGCATTAAGCAGCGAACAGTGGTTTAAATCTCTCAGCATCCACTTCTCCATCGTATGGCGCCACAATCTGAGCTGGTCTTGGACCGCCATCAATTAACACAACCTCCTGCTGTCTCCACCAAGTTGGGTGATGTCCCTTTGAACTGGTATACGTCACTGAAATCCCATTCATCTGCGCTGTTACCTCCGAAGTGGTCTCATTCTCATTTGAAAAAAAAGAACACCTCTAAGCACCCATCGCATCGCATGCAATTGACTGATAATCAGCTTGAATCACTCACAAACCAGAAACGAAGCCCAAACTTCCAATGGGCCACTCCAAGATGCCCTTATCTGCAAGCAACCTGTCCGCTGCAGTCCTTCCGACCAAACACCCATCTCAGACAACAGCTCGACCGTGAGCAGCACGCGTCCCAAGGATAAGTCCTGCGTAGCCTCTCTACAGTGTCGGATGCACATCGTGCCTACTCAACAATCGAAGACCCGCCGCTGCTGCTTCTGCTGACCAAGCGATAAAGGGAATAACAAATGACACTCGTGCCGGTCGCTGATAAACGAAATGACAGATGAGAAATTTCCAAAGTCATTCCTTGTATCCCGGATCCTGGCAAGTGCCTCGAATTCAATTCGAAACACGGACACACCGAGGGTGTCTCTCGATACAAGTGAGTTCTCTTGTGCAACTTTAAGATCCGAACCGAAGGGGGGAGGGCGACTGGCGGAATGATGCTTTGGCAAAAAACGTGGAAGATGAAAGAGGAGCTCTTATAATCCCCTGGAATCCTAAGGATGCCATTCCCCTCCACAGTCGCACATATAAATTTTTTGTTCACATTTCTAGGTCATGTCTGTTTATCTGTCTGACGACTGACTGTCTGCTGGGGCGGCCACCACCCCCCGCCTTGGGTTCGTTGTGCTGGGGATGAACGATACATTGTTCGATTTTCAACCCATCCCCTGCCCCCCATCCACCTTCGTCCGTGTGGCTCCTTAACTGGAATAAGTCCCCCTGCACGAGCTTTTCCTGGATCCGTGCCAAGAGTGTAAAGGGGTGAATGTTCCCGTTTCAGCATAATGCTACTGAACGAATTCTAAATCCACCCGCACACCGACAATGGCGGCAGGGAGCGAGGAAAAATCTCAAAAAATTCGCTGAATTTGCAGGAAAATCTCTCGTCAGGAGGACGGGCGCCGTTTGGTGACAGCACTCGAATTGAAGAAAACCCTTTCCCCGTACGCCGTCCCCACCCCCACCCGGGCCCAGTCTCTAATATGATTCAAATGGAGATGACAACACCGAGATAGGGCGGTTCATTTCGGGTCCAATTTGGGGTGGAAATTTATGATTTCCCACCACCGACTGTAAACTTGGCCATTGTTTTGCCTGGCGCGCCGACATGCAGGGCTAGTTTGCCCGAGATGTTATCTTCTGCTTGCCGCTTCGGCCCCGGCGACATGCCAAGCTGGGCAGAAACCTCAACGAGCGATGTGCACTCGGTATTTGGTGAAATTTTAAAGCGATTCCTCGTCTCTGTGCCTGGGCGGGGGCGAGATGACTGCTTGTATGTACACTGGGTCCTGGCGATGTTTATCAACCCGCATTTGTTTTATGATTACAGTTATGCGTTTTTAAGCTGGTGTTTTGTCCCGGCAACGTTGGCAAGCGTCGCCTTGTTTACTTGGCCGGGTGACGGTGGGGTGGGGATGAATTAAATTTCAAAAGTTCCTTTCAAAGGATGTTTGCGTGCAGTGGAACTGTTAATCCGGAGCGGGAATGGTCGTAGGAAAACCCATGCCCGGCACTGTGATGGGGCTTAAATTTGCCAAAAGAGTTTATCACAAAGCGGATAAGCAAAGAGACGAGATCTCTGTTTTTTGCGAACGAATCTCTGGAAAGGGACGACCGACGGCTGACTGCGTTGTGTTCGCTCTTTTATTATAATCGGCCCCGAGGACTCGACGGGGGTATCATTTAGCGGTGGATTATCCGGTGGATTTTGCTTCTAATTTAGTTCGTTTTGTTTGCCAGTCCCTAATTGGCAGCGAAGCGATTTCTTCATTTCGGGGACAAATTAGAGGTTTGCTCTGGTTATAATGATGGGGCATCGAGTAGACCATGCTTGCCGGTGGGAGTTTCCCTTCAAATATCCTTGCTAAGCCTTGCTTCTGAGAGAACGCGGAGGAGAGTGGTTGCAGATGTGGGGGCTCACAGTGGGGCTATCAGGACTATTGTGCGAACTGCAGGAGAAGAGAGGCTTAGCATGAGAGTTTAAACCGATTCTAAGCTTCAAGCTGAGCTTGGGAACGATATTGAGCCAGCAACTGAGTCTGAGGCGAGGCTTGGGTTTGAGACTGGATCAGAGTTTGAGGCGGGGCTTGAGTTTGAGCCTGGATCAGAGTTTGAGGTGGGATCTGAGGTTAAGGCGGCGCGGGGCCTGTATTTCAGCCGGATCTGATTTTAGGACGAGGTCGGGCATGAGTTCAGGCCGGGAATTGAGCTTGAAGCCGAGATTGAGATGATACCTAACTTTGTGACTGATCCTGAGTTTGGAACGTAGTCTAAATTTGAGGACAGGGCCGGGCTCACGACGAGTCCTAATCAGAGATGGGGTCTGAATGTGGCTCAAGGCCTTAGTTTAGGACTGAATCTGAGTTCAAGCCCGGATCATAGTCTGGAGTTGAGTTTGAGACGAGGCCTAAGTTTAAGGCGGGATGTGAGATTGACAAGGGGTCTGAATTTGGAATGCGTTTGAGACAGGACATACGTTCACGGCCGGACCAGAGTTTGAGACTGGATTTGAGTTTGAGACGGGATTTGAGGTTGGATCTGATTTCAAGACGTGGCCGGACGTGAGCTTACGCCAGGATTGAGTTTGTGGCCGAAGCAGAAGTTGATATGGGGCCTAAATTTGTGACTGATGCTGAGTCTTGAGCCGAGTTCAAGACGTGATCAGAATTTGAGACCGGCCTTGAGCTTGAAATGCGAGACAGCCTGGTCTTGATGACTGTAAGCAGCTTGCCCAGCACCGCCGTCGATGGAAGGCAGCTATTGCTAAGGCTTAGACCTTCCATGGGCCGTCAGCTTGGGAAGCAAGTAAGTAGGTTAAGCTTAAAATGAGGTCTGAATTTGGGCCAATGTCTGACTTGAAGACTGGATCAGAGTCTGGGACGGGATTTGAGTTTGAGACGGGGCCTGTATTTAAGACCGGAACCGATTTCAGAGACTTACAGACAGAGTTCGAAGCTAGATCTGAGTTTGTGGTGGCACCTGGGTTTGGGATTGGGTCTAAGTTTGAGTCAGGTTCTGAGTTTGAGGACTTGAGTTTGTTGCTGGAGACGTGTTTGATACGAGGGCTGAATCCGGACAAGGCTTGAGTTTAAGACAGGACTTGAGATCAAGGTCGAGATCAAGTTTTGAAATGGGGCCTAAGTTTATGACGGGATCTGTGTTTGAGAGGAAGGCTAAGTTCAGACGGAGTCTGAGTCTAGCACTAAACTAGATCTGGCGATTAGAACCGGACCGGAATTTGAGACTGGGTCTGGGTTTGAGACAAAGCCTGAGTTTAAGACGGGACTTGTATTTGAGAATGAATCTGTGTTCAAAGCCAGGATCTTGCCTTGACAAGAAGTGAAAGCCTTAAATTCAAGGCCGGACCAGAGTTTGAGAATGGATCTGAGCTTGATGTGGGAGCACCAGAGTTTGGACGCGTTTAAAACGGAATGCGAGTCTGATAAAGGAACAGGATTTAAGACGGAGCCTGAATCTGAAATCAGATCAGAGTTTCAGACTTGACCTGAGCTTGCAATAGGACCTGAGTTTGAGACGGGGCAAGAGTTTGAGTCTGAATCTGTGTTCGAAGCCGGTCCAGGGTTGTAGGTTGGACCTATGACGGTCTGAAATGAGGCCTAAGTCTGAAGCTGGAGTGGAGGTGATGCGCATTTGGTGGGACCTGACTTTGGCATGGGAAGTAGATATGGATCTGAATATCGGGCGAGGCATCAGATAAGACGGGAATATGCTCGTGAGACGGGTCTCAACATAGAACCAGTTCTAAATTGGAGATGAGACCTGAATATGAGACGTGAACTGATCTGTCTTGAGTTTCATTTAAGCATGACTTTAGGGAAAAGTCGGTTTAGAAACTCGAACATCCACAGAGAAGTGGATTAGACCTCCCATGTTGCATTGTAAAGAGGATTGATCGCCAATCAACGTCCAGTCAAAGCCAAAACATCTATTGGGGCCTTCTCAGCTCCGTTAAAACTAAATCCAACGGGCCCACATTTAGAGCTCCGACAAACTGCAAAGATTGAGGGGTCATACCAAGGGATCCTGCTAAAAAATTCACGTCATGTACTGCTCCACGAGCAAAGCAGCAGCAATGAAGGTGTCAGCAGCAGACACTCCTCACACTCTCACAAGAATCGGCAACGTTCGGCTCTACCTACCCCTTGCCGAAGCATTTTCTTAAGCAAACAGTGCAAATCAATCATCCATGGCCGGTCCATCAGCACCACTAATACGAGCAATTACCACAGCCCCAGTCCATCATGTGACCCCGAGTCGAGCTGGCTAAGCAAGTTCCAACGGCCGACGAGCAACTGCCGAGCAAATTTAATTGTATTCACAGGGAAATCGAACGTAACCGTCTGCCAAGAACTTCCACGACCGCAATCGGTCAAAGGCGGGGGCCTTCTGTATGCTCGCCTGTCAATTAGCGCCTGGTCCAGTGCCGACGTCACTGATGGCAGCGGTTAACATCGTTAACATTACCAAGCACGAAGGACGGCCAAGCCAAGTAAACTGCAAATGCTAATGAGCCTCCCATTCGGTCGGTCGATGCCAAGACAAATGTCTGCTGACCAGTAGTACACGTCGGTGACGGTACACACACAGGACACGCTCATTAAACGCATAAATAATTAACAAAGATTTGCCAGGTTTGCAGTTTTCCCCCCTCCCTGCCCCTGACGAGGCGATTTGCAGCCGGACTCACACATCCGGCTGCGGCTGTCCTGACTCAGTGGAACGTGATTTATGCGCAACACGACTGCGAAAAAAGACAATAAATCAATTAAAGGTCCTGCCACCGGAGGTGACCTCACAAGTCAAACGATAGCCGGTCGACGCAAACGTCCACAGGGGGATTGTGACAAATGCTCCACGCACAAAGGGCAAGTCCCTTCCTCTCCGCCGCGCCGAAGACGATTCTTCTGATTGAGTTAATTCATGGCTTGTCCCTTCCACTCAGTCACTCACACAAAACTAGAACCCATCTGGGTGACTGCTGTCATATGTGCAAATGACAAATACCCAGAGGTCATTTCGACACCGAGGCGAGATTGGGAAACTTCTTCATCGCTCAGGATACTCATCATCATTACCCTCATCATCGGGCGGGAGTGGGATTGTGCTGGTGACACAGGACCCCTCACGATTGTGTGCTGCTCCTTATTGGAATTGAAGTTCGAATCCCTTGGTGGTAATTTCGAGCGCATTGACCGAAGCAGCCGATGGCGCAAAGGATATACCGAAAAAAAGAACGAGCAAAAATAAAGAGGATTTCTCGTTGAACGAAGGAAGCGATGAAACGCATTTATGTCCGAACGCCGCCCGCCACCACCACCACCACTGCCGCACACGCATCACCCTTGGGCAGCTTCACCTCCTTGATGGCCTCCTGAGTCAGTTGTGCCGCATTGAATTTGCGCCAGGAGAGAGGCGATGTCAAATTGCCTGCTGCTTGCAGTGAATGGATGGCACGGCGAAAAGGAATCGCAAACACGAACCTTGGCTCCGGTCAAGGAGCGCATGGGGGGTTTAATGAAATGAAAGTAAGCTCCGACAGTGCGTTAAATTTGATTTGTCCGCTACGTGATTGATGGACTCGAGGGGCGAGCTTGTGCCGGCCACTGAAGTTCATATGTTGACACTGGCGTCAACATTGACATCAGTCAAATACAGTTTTTCGTGTATTATGTTCGCTTGGGTTGGTTGTGGATAAAATCAAAAAAAAAAAAAAACGACGACTTTCGCCATCCTGCGCAGTTAACCCTGAACTGAACGTAATCCGATTGCTTTAAGGGATTCAATGGAACATCAGCTGGATAGAAGGCGGTCCAGTGATGGGGATCCTTAAAGTGAAAGGAAGTGGATTGTTTGGAATGAGGTCTGTCTGATAAAGGGCAGCAGTGTATGTAGATTTTGACAAGAGTGCTGTGACAGCCTCGGTACCCCATCTCGCACAGATAAAGGGCAAGAAACCGAAAAAAAAATAGGACGTTTGAGAGGTCAGAGTTGCGTTTGTTGGGGAAGACCAAGAAACATGGCGTGCCGCAGACGAAAGTTTGACTGAGAACTCAGATTTGTCCATTTCGAGATGACCGTACGAATCGAGCCTATCCGCCAAGCACTTTGAATCCTGTTTTGCATAAGGACCTTGGGCAAATAGACTGGCTGTACACAAGGACCCACGAAGAGCGCCATACTTCCGCTGATTGGGTTCTGGAAATGGATGGGAAAAGGTCTTGACTTCAAGGAATCAATGAGACATCAGAATAGTTCCGAAGAGCAAACAAAAAATGGTGGAACTAACGCTCTATTCACACTGGGCCACATCTGCTGTGGTTTTCCTGCGAAAATGATCCTGGTGCGACAGTGTCCGCGAGTGGCTTGGTTTAGAGAACGATGTTGATGGACACAAGGCCGCCTTGAATTAATGCACTGAACGAGGATGACATTCATTTTGAGCAGGACGACGACATAAGCACTGAAACTGGCATCTGGTTTAGAGACGGACTGAGATTAAGATGTAGCCACAGCTGAAGGAAGGGCTGGGCGTCTTAAGCTTAAGCTAAGCCTCTAGACGGATCCCTGCTTAAAAAAATTCCGGGAGATGGGATCTGAGTCTGGTTGCGGTATAAGACGGGAGTTTAGACCCGAATGCAACACAAGGCTAAGGTCGTCGTTAAAGTCCGGATATAAGCTGAATTTAAAAGCGAGGTTTAGAGACAGATCTGAAGTTAATACAAGTCCTAAATTTGAGACTGGATCTGACTTTGGACTTTTGGGCTGAGTCTGGATCTAGACAGGACCTCACTTTGAGGCGGGATCTGAATTTAGGACTGGGCCTAGCTAGAGACCGGATCTAGGTCGAGGAAGATATGACTTTAATGCAAAACGAGATCTAAATTTGAGGGGCAGGCCTGAGTTAAGCATCGGATGTGGGCCAAACCTTAAAGCGGAGCCAGCTTTAAGACGTGACCTCGGTTTGCGGCAGGATCCAAGTGGAAGACGAACAAGAATTTGAAACCAAACCAGAAGTTGAGACGAGAACGGAGCATAAGACCGGTCCTGGGCTCAAGACTAGACCTGATTTTAGGACGGGGTCTTAATTTTGGAGCGCGTGGTCGTTTTGAAGCCGGGATCCTCAATTTGAGACCAGATCCGAGTTAAATTTAGCTTGAGCTTGCGCTTGAGAGTTTGAGACCGGATCTAGGTTAGAGGCGAGCCGTAAATTTGTGAGACAGCCCGAGTTTAAGACGGAAGCACAGAGGTGGGACTTCAGTTTGGGACAAGATCCGAAAGCAAGACGGTGGCTCACCTTGAGTATAAGACAAGGACTGTGCTTTGGACTGAAGCAGAAGTTGAGACGAGGCCTGAATTTGAGACCGGGTTCGAGTTAAAGGGTCTGGTCTGAGTTTTAAATTTGAGGCCCCATCTGGGTTTGGATCTAGATAGGACATCATTTTGAAACGGGAACTTAGTTTTATACGTTGCCTAAATTTAAGGTCCAGGCTTATGGCGGGATCAGAACGATGGGACCTAAAAATCAGACATGATCCGAATTGAAGACGGTGCCTACGATGGCGGGGGATGAGTTTAGGACCAGACTGGAATCCTAGATGGGAATTGAACATGAGACCGCACGTGGCCTGATTGAAGTCGGAATCAATGAGAAATGGTGTCAGTTTGAGACAAAGTCCGAATTTTAAGCATGAGGCCTTACTTTTAGACCTGGATTGAGTTTGACGGATTTGAGTTTAAGATCAGATCTAGGTTTGAGATCAGATCTAGGTTTGAGATGGGACCTCAGTTTGAGAAGAGACATGAGTTTGAGACGAGGCCTGCATTTGAGGGCGGTCCCGGGTTTAAGACGGAATCAGATAAGTGGAACTTCAGTCTGATTGCAAGACGAGGTCAGTACTGGCCGACATTGACTTTATGACTCGGCTTTCTTGAGGCGTAGCCTAAATTTAGGAGCGGGATTGGATGTATGACTTTATCAGAGAGACGGAATTAGGGACGAAGACGAGGCCTGAATTGGGAGGCCCTGAGTCTAAGCGGAGAACTGAGCCTGAAACCTAATCAGAAGATAAGGACGAAGTTTGAGTATGGGACTGCTTTTAAGTTTGAACCCGGATCTGGGTGTGAGGCGGGATCAAAAAGGCTGACTGATGCAAAGAAACTGAGGTCTCAGGTTGAGGCAGTTGAGGCAGATGGAAATTTGGAACCGCATCTTGGTTTGAGATGGAATGACAGTTTGAGACGGGAGCAGAAATAGAGACTGCGGCTGACCCGGTTAGGGACCAATTTTAAACTGAGTCTCCACGGCAGACCAAAGCAGATTTTGCTGGCAATCGAAATTCATTTGGAGTCAGATCTGCAGTTTGTTAGATCTTTCTCAAATTTAGTGTATGGTGATGTTTGATTGCCCAAAGTACAGACCGGCCACTACTACCGTGCACTTAGACAAAAAGTCGTACCCACTGCTCTGCGAATGATTTATGTGGCGATAGGGAATAGCCACCAAAATAACGACAGTTTGTAGGCAGAGCCGAAACAGATCCTTGGCAGACTTCCTACCCTATCCGAACCTCAAAGCAAGTACTGTTTGAATAAACTGCTTTTCAGGAGAATGTTCCGAGAATAATTCTGTTGCTTCAAACTGACACGTCTTTGAGGATTAATGCCGCACACTTCGTGTCCCCAAGTTTACCTCACGAGCCCGGTAAATTTATGCATTCCACTGCCAGCAAATCCTTCCTACCCACCACCCTACAGTGGCCTTCCCAGTGTAAGTCCCGAAAATCTACGCTCACCACACTCGTGTGACGAATTATTGATTTAATCCCACGCAAGTAACCGCCCCAAACCGCCCAACCCATCGGACCGTTGCTTAAGGCGATGCCAAACAAAATTACATATTCATCTATGGAATCGTACGCGTATTGATCCTGCGACTGCTCTCCACCTAGTTCACATCAAAAATTCAATTCAAAATCCTAAACCACACAGAGCCCTGCTTCAATAATTTAATGACAGCTGGAAGAAATATTAAATCCCTCTTAGTCGGGGATAGAGTCACCTCAGAACGGCATGCATATGCCCCCGCAGCACGACACACACGAATGGACTCAAGTAAATAGCTGCAAACCGATGCTGTATCCTTTCAGAATTATTGGACAGCGCCGAGCTCACCGGTGGTCTGGTGTTCAATCTGACCATCCGACCGGCAGGTCCCTACGTGGTTTTTCTTGCCCCCAGCACACCACAGGCACCGGGATCAGGAATGACTGCTGGGGAGTGGTGTGTTTGTGTGTGTGTGTGAGCATGATGTGTGTAATCCTTAGTTATGCATAAACAATACACAGATGAAATTTTCAGCAGATCCAAGCCGGGCCGAGCCGAGCCGAGTCCTTTCTGCGGAAACGATTCATCTGGTATTCAGGTCATGTGCATGAACTCAATTAAGGAGTCCGTAACTTACAACCGGATTACAATCAACGAAATGTTCGTTCATCTCATCGTCGTCGTCGTCGTAGTCGTCGTCATCGTACCGGTGAGACGTGAATTCGGATAGACACACTCTTCGACATGTGTGTGTGTTCAGAAACATGTTGGCTTTGGGGCGGGCATGGGCTGGGGCATCTCCGGTTCGTTATTATTTACATGTGAGTACAAAAGCACACCCCTCAGGGTGGTCGGCTGCCGTGGTCTGGACGTAGAGCTGAGCTCGGATAATTAATTGATCAAGACTTGGGCTTTTTTGGCGCGTAAACGAGTAAATATTGAGGCTTCGATACGAGTTCTGCGTAAAGTGGTGGCTGCTCTGGGGAGAGAAACTAGGTCGGCTGGAGAGGGCTTGTCCTAATGGACAACGATGGGTACAGTCAGTGCGAGAGAGGGGCTGTCCAAGACAAGCTGTTGGATGTGACTAGAAATAGGTGGATTATGTGGTGTTGTTTTGCTGGGTTTTCAAGAATCCATGGCTGCGCACTGAGAAGTTGGTTTCCCAGGCGTTGAGAGCTTCATCGTAAATCCTGAAATGAAGCCAAATGAAGGCATAGCTCGCATATGACAGCGAGCAAGTCAATAATGTGCAATGGCATGTCAATTAATCCTCCATGCTCAGCTATCTGGACACCACTGGGCACCATCCTGCTTCCGTCCCAACCATCGGCAATCTCCTCCCACTGACAAATCAGAAAACTCTGCCATGACGCCAAAACCCATCTTGTCACACATACTGTCTCCCCCGTCGAAGTTTCCCAATGAAAACCCCAACCCCGCGTTGGTGCGTACATCTGCTGTGGCTCTCCCTGTGTACTCAGCCGCCTGCTGCAAGGACAACATTTGACGGATGATGTTATGACATGTGAGTTTCGCTTAATCCGCCCTCATCCTCGTCGAACCCACCCCTCGGCCGGGGAAGTGAGGCTTTTAACACGAAAATTCCATGTAATATCATCAATCCCCCGGGGTAAATACCTATGCACACGAACCTTCACTGGCTCGGCGCGGCGTGAGGAGGACACGGGTCTGTCAGGCTGCCAGTCAGCCAGTCATTGTGTATGCATGGAACGAACAGAAGACTCATCGACCGCCAAGTGTTAAAATTTAAATTAAGTCTGAAACCGGAATAAATCATACTTCATGACGTGTGACAAGGTAGTTTGCATATTGCCAAGCGAAGCCATCCTCCGTCAATGTGCAACGCTCACGCTTACGCCCAACTAATCCCTTTCGAATTTGCATATCCTGCGTACACTTGTGTCAATAAGCTTCTTAATCCGCAAACAAAAATGCGCCACACAAGGATGTGCGAGCGTGTCGGGCAGCAATCGCTTTGCGACCCGCGCCCCTGTCGCGACTAATGTCGTTGCAATCAGTTTTTGAAAAATCTCGTAAATTAGCTTATCTCGCGGCGGTGGGCGAACGTGTCCTCGATGAGTTGAGTTGAGGAACAAAGGAATGCCACTTTTTGTGGTGGCTGACTAGGAGGGGTTGGAAGATGCATAGACTGAAGATTCTCTCAAGAGACAGATTTGGTATCTCCCCATCTGCTGTGCTTGAACAATGAGCCGTTCGTGGCATTTTTCGTTTGAAGCCCAGATAGTGGCGTTCGTCTCGAGATGAATGCGAAAGGGCTGTGTACACTGAGTCATCATCATCAGCATCAAGTGTGCCAAGGCTGGGCCGGAGGCACTGCTGGCGAATAACATTTAAATTCTTCGGATTCATTTGAAAGGATTCGGTATTTGAACTCGCTACTGAGAGCTCGTAGTTAACGAAGGCAGAAACTGGGTAAATAGGACTCGCAGTTACGCTGTGCGAAGGTGAGTTGAATGGGTTGACGTTCCTTGTGAAAAATGCTTCTCATTTCAGGCACATTCATGCCACGAAGGGAGGCCTCACTTGGAGGATTGCTTTGAAGTCTCGGTGAATGGAGGCGTGCCCAGGTATTCTCCTCCATTCACACACTTCTCAAGGATGACGTCGTAAAAGAGGCTAGAATTCTGTGAGATTTCCTAAGACTTGAGGTTGGCAGAGCAACATTTGCTGAAAATCAATCGAAGCCGATGGTGCCAACGAAACCCATGACCATCCGCAGGCACATTTGATGTTGTTTAGACTGTACAAATAGCAGTAAACAGCGTAGAATGTGCCGCAACTTCTAAGAGGATCCAAAGTCAAAATGCAACATTGTCTACAATGGACGATGTTGTCACAGGACTCTGCCTAATGACAGAAGGCTCCGCTTCGTCTAAAGACTCTTCTGAAAGTCTGTCAAGACGAAGAGGCGATGAATGACGTCTTCCGCCTTCAGCTCTGGAGTGCATTAGGCGCTTAGAGTTGGAAGTCCAAGTCTTAGATGACCCTACGAGTTCATTGAAACCCAGGTTATTACATACAACCGATGGGCATTATGTTCGACTGACGAAACACTGCCACCTGTTCTCGATGGAGTCATTCACCCTGTTCTTCGCTTAAGCCTCCAAGGTTGAGTTGTGAGTGCCCAAAAGGATGGCAGAGGCAACACAGCTTTATGATCACGTTGTTAAAACTTTATACAAAAATAGTGTTGTCCGGAAGAGACGTGGGCCTCAACCAACCACGTTGCTCCTACGCACTACAAACCCTTGCTAGACATAACAAAGTGAAGCTCCGCTGAGTTACCGGACATAAGGGGATTGCAGGCAACACAGATGAACTCGCTAGGCTTGGAATCTCCGTTAATAGGTTCAGGAACCGTATTTTAATGCCAACTGGACAACAGCTACAACACTGATTAACGAATGGGTTGTTTTCACTTCGCCTTGACAAATGGACCAACGGGGACGAGCTGAGGTGATCCAAACGATTAATCATGACTGAAGCATATAAAAAAATGCTCTGCCTCAATAAGGAAAGCATAAGAATGCTAAAGAGCTTTCTCACTGCCCACTGCGGCCCTAATTACCACCTTAACAAAATGAACCTGTACCAGAATAAGGAATGTTGCCTTTTAGTGCCAACATATGCTTTTACGGCATGGGATGCAAAAAAAGATAAAAAAGACCACCCTTTCAAGCTGCCACCAATTACGCGTCCCACGTTGGCAGGGGTCCTTTTTTATAGATTTTATAGACGTCCATCTGTTGCGTTGTCCCATTAGAGGAGGACAAGGATGATCAAGGTGTTGAATGAAGTGAACTTGGTCCTTTAAGAGAGTGTTCTACTGATCAATCGCCTCTGGCGAGGTTGTGGCCAAGTAGTCGATGGAGTGCTGGTCTTCCTAACATATACTTTGTTCAACCCTCATTCAGCGGTAAAGACATTTCGTCGCCTTGGATTCAATGCCAGCAGGCACCTTGACCAATGACGAACTTTTGAAAGATCGTGGCTCTTGTATTTACGAGTGAGTCCGCACGATCTTCTCAAGAACGATGTTGAAAAAATCACATGACAGCCTTGTCTTGAACTTCTTCGGTCTCAAACCTATCAGATCCACCACGAATGGTATTGGTCACCCACACGAAACAATAGAGAAGATCTTACAAGCGATGTTTAGGAGTCTTATCTCGAGAGTTGGCGCAGTTAAAGTGCCTCCTTTCTTAAGGATCGGGTAAACGACTCTAAGATTAGACTCACCGGGCATTATTTCCTCTCACTCATTTCCAGACAGGCCGATTTACTTACGGAACCACACAATGGATGATGTTGTACAAATAAACCGAATACGATGACATGAGAAGGTAGGCCTTAGAAGTAAGATGATTCCAAGAGACAACTAGGAAAACTTGATCTTCTGCTCATCAGCCCGTGATCAAGACGTGGAAATCATTGATGTAGTACTTCGACTAACACCTGAGACAGGATCGCTCTACTTCGGGTTGCCCAAACAATGAGGGATAAAAACTCAGCATAACGACAAAGCGCTGATCATTACTGCTTTAAAAATAAAAAAGCGTTGAATATTTCAGTTGTGAAGCCAAATAAAGAAAAATAGAACGATTATCCGTCGACAGAACCGCTTCGGCAGCATCGACAGCCAATGTTTCGGCTAAGAGAGTCTTGGAATCCGAGCCTCCCGCTCAGAGAACCGAACAGTAGTGGAGTAGTCTTCCAGCGAACTATCGCCAAGGAATGAAAGCAACGCATGATCAGACCCAAACTCTCCAGAAGTGGCCGGCAGAAGAAGGAGGTACGTTTGATCATAAAAGGACCAGGAATTGTACAAAAAATCTGCAAACTTAACCCGATGTCAATCTGCTCGAACAGAATTTCTTCTATGCAGCTACCAAGGTAGGACGCTCTTTCCCGTTCGCGATACCAATCGCTACTGCGAAACAGCAAGCAAAGACGGTCTGATGGCACAAGAGCCTCACTACAAAAGAATTAAGGGCTGTTCGCTATCTGGGACGACCACATAGCAGACCACCAGACTGAGTAGGGCGACTCTCAGGGCTTCTATCGGCATTTTTAATGTACACTGCGCTACTGGGTCTGCCCTAAAATTACTTCTGAAAATGCTACACCAACGAGGAGCCATTGTGGGCATTGTTTACATTTGCAGGGCACTCTCCATCTGATGGAAAATTCACCTCGGGGATTACTTCTGCAATAACCTGGCCGAACTAAGCATCATTAGTGTCGGTCATCTTCAAGAGCATCAAATGGTTAGCAAAGTAAGAGCCTGTAGATCCGCGTGGTAACACAACAGGGCTATACTGGCCTCAGTGCCACTGCTGTAGTCAGTCATGGTAACTTTACCGCCTACCACTGAAATGGTCTTCGATTTGTCAAGGAATGATACACTGATTGTCCAAGCCCTCCTTATCTTCAACAGATGCATACAGTCAGCGATGAACAAAATGTTCAGTCGACTGTTGTGATTTTATGCTTCAATTAAGAATTCATCGAAATGAGCGGGGTGAGATCCCAAAACTCCTTCAGAAGCTTAGTCAGCTTTAACGGTTGGTAAAGCGTTGTTAACTTACAGGACCTTGTCATTGTGTGTAAATAAAACATTGCACATTGAAATAAATGTAATATTGGAGCTCAAACGTGATGTACACATCCATTGGCCTAGGTCCCATCATCAGCTGAATTTGCATCGACAATGGATTTATCTGTATTTTCCGAATTAAACTTAACCTACCCTACCTCAAAACTAACAAAATTGTCTTGATTGTACTGGGCTATGAGTCGCGCAGAGTGTGAGTTTTTAGGACGAACGTGCTGGGCTATCACTCGAACAGGAAATGCTGGCGGAGAAAAGCATGACACACCTACGCCTCTGACTGTATAAACCAAAGACCGCCAAATGAGTCCAAACAAAAGTTTAGAGAACCACTGAAAACTTTGTTGCGAAGATTCATGACACCTCCTCCGGTTTGATGGATCCCAACTATTAAGTATGCACGAAGCCTACTCGCCATCAAACTTTCGAAAAAGCACTCGCAGTTAAAGCAAGCAATAATTAACCGAACACTAGCACCCCCCCGACGAGCTGTAATGAAAACGGGAAACGACACTTAAGACCTTGAAACTTCCCCAACTTACTTATCACACCACAAAGACGTGTATCCTCCGAGGAGGAATTAAAAGAGAAACATTTTCTAAGTGTTATCTCGGAACTTCGGTGCGCCCTCGAAGGCACACCCCAGTTGGAGGTAAATGAGAGGACCACCACCGCCCCTCGCCTTTTAAATATTTCCCCGGAGAGAGGAAAAAATAAACAGTCGCGAGGAGTCAAGATGTTATTTAAGCCACCATCACCACGGTCCCCGTCTCAGAAAATATCCGAAAAAGCAATCTTCCCGGTTCCTGTCCGTGCCACTTTCGACAAGGCAGTAGACGTCGTCGTCGTCGACGTCGACGGTTTTGTTTTGAAAATTAGTTTCATTCGAGCCCACGAGAGAGCGAAAGGACACACTAAGCCCCACTCCAGGACACATGAACACCGAGCCATTTCGTTCGGATACGCGCGTGCAGATAAAGGCCAAAATCAGACACAAAGAAAACCGAAACCAATAAGAATTCCCGCAAATTGTAGCATCCTGCAGAGAGCGTAGTGGTTTCGTCCTTGCAAAAACGGATACAAAAAAATAAATGTCGACAGGATAAAACCGAACAACGGAACAGCACATCGGAAGCGAACATCTCTCCCCCATGTCGTCGTCGTCGTCCAAACTGATGTGCAGTCTCCGAAACAGATAGAAAGGATTACAGCAAATTTACGAAGCAATCCCCCGCTCGATCTGGAGCCGCGGTGTGCTCGGGGAACACAAGTGGAATCATGCGTTTCACATAAAAGGATCCAGTTGAACATATCGCAACAATTTGAGTTATTCGCCCGCATTCTGCGTAATAAAATGTCGCATCTAAGGCGAACAGCACAAGGAAGGACGACTTCAACACAAGTACACCGATTCACATTACGAGAATCCTTTTAGTCTGAGCCAAAGGACATTTCACTGAAACGCTGTACGAGTACGGGTATGCAGCAATCGCGTATTGTTTTGTTCACATTGACTCTTAAGCACTTTGTCTTCTCTTCCGGCGGAGGGTAAGTGAAAGGCATCCCTTTATTGGAAAACATTCTTTCAAGCGTGTGTGCAACTGTAAGAAAGAAAGTGTTCTTGTGTTGCCGACGTGAACAGAAAGAATTCATTCAGACTACACGACCGATTTGGAACTTTGTGGCAATTTAAAATGTCGGATCTTGTTTGGTGTGTGTGTGTGTGTGTGTGTTTTGAAGAAGTTAACGTGTGGTCCTTGAGAGGACAAAAACACCTTTTATTCGACTTGCTTGAGACGGTGAGAGGGAACAGAATGACTTCTGTGAAGCATTGCCGCAGACAATGAAGTGGCAGTAAGTCGGAGTTGAGCGGAGCGCTATAAAGGCACACATCCTTTGAAGGTACGCCAATGCACACTTGTGCCACTAGTTTGATCGCTGAAAAGTCTTTCACTTCGCTAAGATGTTGTGAGTGCTTAAGATTCACTCTGGACTTCGATCCGAAATGGATTTGTCGCGACGCAGGTGGTAGTTGAACTCGAGAAAAACTTTCTGCGGAACTTCGTAAGCAGACAACAAAAAAAAATCCAACAACGAGCAAACAGATTGTGTGTCCAACTTTGTGGCGAATGTCCTCTTCTTCGTCAGATTAGGCCCGAATCGACGCCTGAGATGCTACTCAGGACACCCACCGCTCGTGCTTGAGACACACTTTGTGGGATTGAACTGCTCATTGAAGAGGAATCCGAATTCATGTCACCATGAGTCCCCTTTGCGGTGGCAGTGACGTTGTGAGTGGGTTCGTCGGCTCTCACGTTGGGTGTCCAGATTCTGTTTCCGACACGAATAATTTTCATAACTCACAGCTCCACCTAAACCGAGTGACTGGCAATGTGCAATAAGCAAGTTTCTGAAAAAAAAAAAAACTATAACCCGTCAAAAAAAGACCGGAAATGTTAGAAAACACGGCAATTCAAGGTTTATTCCACACACTTCTAACGATTGGCCTTGGGATTTATTAATTGTCATTGCGAATGTAAGACGCACTAGAAACTGGACACATTTAAACGCAAAAGATAATTTAGTTGGCATTAGTGGTGTTCGTGGAATAAGCACATCCTCACCTCTGAACTTTCCAATGAAGTTGTAGGTACGAGTACGAGCAATTAAAAGTGAACATACTTTAAAAAGATGTTCTTTTATACAAACCTTATCCTGACAATAACGAACACAAAACCAAAGAATTATCCAATTTGGTGCAGTCGTTCGGAGGTTATGCGCGTACATAGATCTCGTCGATTCAATTTTATTTACATAATTAATGTCTTGTAATCCAATGAAAACAGCGCACAGCTAATCAACCACTCAGTCGATGAGTTGATGTGATACTCGATGCTCGAAACGTTATTAGCCTTGAGGACTGGTTTCGTGCCATGGACCAGTGTGTTTTGTTAATATCCAACAGTTTATGGAAAGACGTTGGTCAATGGCATAATTCTACATTAAGATTCTCTCTAGTCTCCCGGTTTGGAAGCCGAAGGTAACGAATTAATACCCGGCCATCACAATTGTTGGAACTGGATGGTGGTCACGTCTTAAGCGGCCCATACCAATGGTGGTCACGTCTTAAGCGGCCCATACCAATGAGAATGAGGTCGGTTGTCGTCATGGCTTCAGTTTTGAATGGGAGTACACTCGTTTGCTACCAATTAGACAGAGGTTGGTGAGAAATTAAGAAACCGTAGCCGCCAGCAGTATCGAAAAAAACTTAGAATTGTCGATACGACACCGATCAGCTGAATTAGACACCGCCTGAGAGCCAACCCGGCTTGTTTTGCGGCTCAATTTAGTTCGATGAAAGAATTAAGCCAGGACGATAAATGTGAGTTCGATGTTGATGAAGATCCGGAGTTTGGCCATAAAATTATCTTCTCAGACGAGGCCCATTTTTGGTTAAGCGAATATGAATCTACGAGGGCCGTTCAATATACTCTCGATATCGGGGTGAAGCTGTGGTTGTATATATAAATTGACTTATTTATCACGTAATACTATTATTTTAGTGCATTCATGTAAAATTTCATATAAATGTGATTATTAATTCGCGTTTTATCTATAAATAGTATTACTTGATAAATAAGTCAATTTATATATGCAACCACAGCTTCACCCCGATACCGAGAATATATTGAACGCCCCTCGTCTGAATATCCACAAAGAGTGACGGCTTTCTGGCATCATCGGACGGAGACACTTTTACCGCCAATGCACTCAGGTATCAAACGATGTGAACCAACTTTCTGTGGTCATTGCTCGAAATATCCGAGCTTTGGTTGGTTGAGGAGTCAACCTAAATTTTTCAATTCCACAGATCAAAATACTAGTTGTAGGTGGCCCATCGACTCTACACAACGGCCGATATAGAAGAGGATCCCATCAAAAGTGGATGAGGAAGTCCTTGATCTCTGGGAAAAAATTCTGCGTGGTATCTTTGGTCCTGTTTGCATTGATGGGACATGAGTCTGACGAAACCAACGACTACGATGATGGGCCATGGACATGGACAATACTGCACCAGTGGGACAATGCAATAAGGGACGCCCAAGAAACCACGGATGGTGCACACAAGCGGAGAATGACTTCAACCAACTTGGCGTGCAAAATTGGAGGTAGCTAGTTAAAGATCGTGCCAAAGGTGGAGAGGCTTGTTGACTGAGACTCAGGTCCACTCCGGACTGTAGTGCCAGAAGGGTCGTCCCTAACCATTGAAAAAGATACACAGACATCACGTTGCCATTATGACCACGCCAACACCCGGCTTGGAGGCAGTACTGCACTTGGTGCCAATAGATGTCGTTGCTTGAATTCAGCAGGTCTGGTGGGAGGACTGCATGTACTTCTCGCCATGCACATATCTTTAAGCAAATTATCGAGAAATCAGGTAGAAAGTGATTAAAAATTCCCGATCACAGACTCGAGTAGTGTCCCATCACATGAACCCTTCACATGATGAATGAAGGTTTGTGCTGATGGATGGAAGATAGAACTAACATAAAAGTTAGCCGAACAGCTGTCCAATCAGCCCAAGAAACGAGCAGAATGACATCAATGTTGGAAACGGCAACCGGATAATATTGAATTAACACAATTTCAGCAATAAGTGTATGTGCGAGGAGTTCATGACTCTTGACTCATAGAACTCAATAATTCTATGCTGCGTTACCGGTCACAGAGATATGTAAGCCGGTAATAAAAAAAATTGATGCAGGAATATCCAAGGCAGTCCAAGGAACCAAGCCACCACTTATGTCAAAAGAATGTGTGGACGACACGATCCTAGAGTCAGGATGATAGTGGTTCGTGGTTCAGATGGTGGTTCCCTGCGAGGTGACTCTGACACTTGCCGTGCTAAAACCAACATTGATACAAACAGGTTTGCTAGGGATGGTGGCTGAAATGCTCACTGGTCACAATCACCATAAGCATTATTGTGTAAAAAACTGTGGCACTTGTCAATGGCTACGAGTGGCGATAAAGAGGAACAACAGCCTCAGCAGTTCTCCAAGTTTATGTCATCTGTCATCTGAGCTATGAAACACTGGGAAAGGAAGGACTACCACGACCTGCAAGACGTAGCGATGGGACGTAGCGATGTTGTATGAGACCTTCGGGAAGCCTGGGCACCGCTCAAGAACATGACACAACGCACTAGGACCGTTACAGAGTTCTTTTCTTCAACGGACGCGTCCGGACGTCGCAATAGTCCATTGATAATGCCCGTAACACCATCCAAACAAACAAGACATTTAGCAGTTCCTCACAGTCCATACGACGCAAATACAAAATGCACAGTCCACAGTTCGTTTTAAATGACAGCATCTGCCGCCAGATACGCTGCAACAGAATCCTATTTTGAAGGGATTTTCTGGCAATCAACTGCCAACCGTACCTAATCAAAGACAGTCAATGCTGCGTAAAGCATCCCTCAAGATCGCACTCAACCCTCGAGCACACGACAGAGCACCCTGTATGCAGTACAAGGATGAAAACAAGATTTGAATTTGCCATGCCCAAAGGTAATATGAAAAATATTATCTTTCGATTTCGCCATAATTGAAAACATCACTGCTAGGACAAAACCCCCCTCGCCCGGAGTTTGTTTCTCCCATCCGATTCGAGGATGGAAATGAATCTCATACCTGGCGGTGGTATCTGTGCATACAACGCAATACATTCAGCAGAAGGATACCGTCCTTGTCGGCGATGAAATGAGATTCCTGATTGTGACTGGGTGCAATTTGCTATGGAAACAGATCCCGGCATCAAAGTTGCAACGTGAACATCTGTGGGTGATGAAAACTGAGATCTGAATTTATGTATCGCCGCTCTGACATATGACAAGGGGAAACTACTTAGAAGCTATTTCATCTTCTGCTGTGGCTGGTGTCTTTGATTTGGACCGATTTGAGCATATCTTTGTATGGCACACGGACAAATAAGAAAAGGCTGTGTTCGGGATGTCTTTTGTCTCGTTAACGTCGTGATTTCGACTGCGTGTCTCTCAAGGGCGCTCTATCAGGCGTACGAAACGTGGTCTCATATTTCTAGGATCTAATAGAGTTGTTGTAACGTTTACCTGGGAATTGGCTACAAAGCAACGCAATACTGGTAATGGTTTGGTTTTGTACTGTTCTTTTTTTTCGGGAGATCACGTGTACCTCGTGACTAGTGTCAAAGCACAGTTGGCATTGCCATTTCATAATGGCAAGTCTTACCCCGATTTATGAGTTTTTGTACCAATATTCGTGATCTGTGAAGAATTGTCTTCATCAACGAAGCTCATATTTGGTCCCATTAGCAACGTCAGGCAATAAAAGGCCGCCGAATTCAATGTCTTTTAAAAATGAGCGTGGGAACGTCCAATGGTTTCGTTCAAACATGATTTTCATTCAAAGCAGTTGTCCGACGAAGAGGACAACTGCTGCAGCAGATCCCGAATTCTGCGACCGAATTTGGAACCCGCTTCCTTCTTCAGGGTTCTAATGAGACCCAAGATCACCTCGAAGGCCTCATTGGCTGTTTTCGGCTGCTCCATGGCGGCCCTATAGCACTAGTACCGACACTAGCGCTACACCCATCACTAATTGTTTTTTTTAAAAAATGTATCACAACCTTGGTATTCGTTTGCCTAAACTGCACGACTTGACCCTGGTCGGCATGTGGTTCCAGCAATATGGCGGAACATGCCTGACAGCACGCGAAACAAAAATGTGGACCAATTGCGAATTAAGATCAGAGGTCAATTAATAGGTGCGCCCTGGCACTCTTTTTATGAGAACACGACAAATCACTTGTTTTTGTCAATAATCCAGCGTCAATTGCTGCCTCCGAAGATAACATTACACGTGCAATTAGGGAGATATCAGTCAATATGCTTGAAAATGTGAAAATTTTACTCTTCATAAGGACCTCTTAAAATGTAGTCGCGGGAGATAATCCTTTTAAAAAGTAAATGGCTGGCATTGGTTCAACAACTCAAATAATAATTGTATACCCTTTTCAACATCCATTTGTGTTTCTTTATTACTAAAAAAAAACGCTTAACAGATCACCCAAAGAAACCAACCAAATGACAGGAAAATGGTCGTTACAAGCAACTGGTAGGTATAAGCAATTGTAAGCGACATCCACTGTGCTTCAAAAATATGATTACATGTACGTAACAACTCCAAGGCTGTTCTAAAAACAGAAGCAGAATGGATGAACGTACAGTGGCTCCAAGTGGGACTCGTACATTCTTCTTGTAAATATGCAATTACGAGGGAAGGGAGTCAATTTCCTTATAATAAATGCAAGCAGTTTCATTTCTAACTAACAGAAGAATAGTCCGACTCAATTAGTAACAACAAAATTCTAACTAAAAATAGTACTAAAAATTAGTACTAAGAAAAAATACACCTCGAAGTCAATGTTGGACAAAAAGGGGTACCTAAGGGCTTTTTTCAGTATAACATGGAATTGTCGAAAATTTGTAATGTTCTTAAATCAGTGAGATTGAAACAGCTTCATTTTATAGCACAGGCAACAATGCGTGCGTGAATTGGGGATGGAAGTCTCTTACCGCTTTTATCGATCCCAAGTAAAGGCTCATGTGATAGAAACTCCACCGCAATTGCCGAACCTACACACTATTGCACAAAATATGGTCCTTTCTAGAACAGCTGTTGAAAAAGGCTGTGGTGGCTTCAGATCTTTGCCATAGGGTTGCTCTTAACTGCCGATATTTCCGATATTCAACAATGATGTACATTTGTGTCTGTAGCGCCAGCCAAACTGTGCTTAAGGCCTAGCTCAACCCTTTAACCACTTTAATGAGCATAGTTCAAGAATTTGATCGGCAGTCAATATTGGGTACTTTTCGGGCCACCACGGGATCACGGGAATTGAGATTGCCGTTGAATTTGCTAGAAAACGATCAGAGGAAGCAATCTTAGGACTTGAAAATGAGCTGGGACTACCTGCGTCCTTCGTTAGAGCTTCCATCGATGTTTGAGCCTCTCGAGAGCACAACCGGAAGTGGCACAAGCCTCTATGATATCACCAAAGCAAGCGTATGCTCCCTAACGTCTTTAATAAATCCACGGCATTCTTCTGATCTCTTGACAGAAAAGATTGCAGACGACTTACCGGTGTACTAACGAGACACCACACTTAAGTGTGCGAGGAAACCGTCTGCGACGCCAATGGAGAGGACGACGACACTACAGAGCACGTACTCTGCCACTCTTCCGCCTTTGCTCGGATCAGATGGGAGTTATTCGGTGCTGATGTGGTGAAAGCTGATGATGTAGGCTCTTCATCATAGAAGCGCGTGGTGGTGTCGGCCTTTGCCGAATCGAAGTGGAAATATGATTTCTCCACTATCTCGGGATCTCCTAAAGGATGCCTTAGCCTATTCCTTCCTCTCCATCCCACATTGACATCGAACTTAACGAAATCCTTTCTACGTGCTCACTTTCCGGAACTTCTGTTCAAAATATCATGAAATGCATCAAGCGACTTATCGTAAACGAGTGAGTACGAGTTTCACTTGGAGCCACAATGCATATAAAACTAGCAGACTTCAAATGCGTGGGCTTTTGGACATTTCTTGTGGTAACTTTGTAACAACTCCATAAGAGTAATTGAATGCACGTCGATAAGGCATTCGTTGTGAATCTTAATATTCGATCTCTCCTTCTTTAGACGGAACTTGTCTGATATCTCCGTGGTCAGCCATGAGATACGATACATACTCGCGAACAGACTGTTGTTTCAAAGAATCAGCTGATTGTAAAGGGTTCCGCATGTTTCCAGCATTTTTTTTTAATTGCAACCTCATTTCAACCTCCGTGCGCCAACCGCCAGGCCCGTTCGCCAACAACGAGTTTGGCATCACGTGCGAGGCGGCTGCCGCTTATCAAATCATTTGAATTGTGAGACGACTCCGCACAGAAGACTACATCGGCCTTTGCTGGTAAAAGTCTCTGCTTCGGTTGCCATCGTTAAGATTGTCAAATGTTCAATATTTTTCGAAGAATTCGTGGTTTCTAGGCTCTGGCGTTGATGTTGCATGTTTCAGCAAGCTTCCCAGCTAAGTTTGCTAAGTTTGAATTTTATCTTCTTTTAGAAGATTTTCATTTCGGGACGTCGTATTCGAGATAGGTCCACATGGGGAGTTCTAAAAGGAAAAAGGATCACTGGACTGGGGAAGCGTCGACATTTTTCTTTTTTTTTTTTAGACATTTTTGAACGATTGGAGCAGACCCCATTTATTGCCGACATTTCGTGTACGACCACTACCAGATTGACCGTAGTCTGTTTAGACTTCTAAAAATCAACACTCTTATTCGCAGGAGAGGTTCTTGAACGACCAACGTGAAGAAAATGGTTATCATTCTGGACACTGACAACGGAATGAACCCAAGGTAGGCAGAGCGGAACGACCCGGGCTAGTCGCTCCTTCATAACCTACCTACTTCTGCTAATTTCCGAGTCACACAAATCGCCTTCAACGCTTCATGGTGAGCTTCAAGTATTTCTGGACATTGATGTCGTCCAACGAATTTATTCAGCGTGCCGGGAACTCACCCTACATCAACCCGGCACACTGTCGCATCACCTTATGTCCCATAAAAACCGCCCGACAAGCAAGCCAGAGACCGCATATGCGGAATTATTCTTAAAAACACACACACACAAGCCTCAATTCGATTTCGATCAATCCCTCTGCAGGATTGAGTCAGCACCGGCAGCAGCAAAACAAAGCAAAGTAAAATGAAATTATCCTGCAATCCTTTATGAGCTCTGCAATTTCATTCACATTTATCCCGAGCAATATGTCATTCACGAGACTTCACATCGCTCGCTCCCCCTGCCCCCTCCCCCCCACTCTTGCTAATATCAAGCAAGAAAAGTAATCGTAAAAAAATACAAGTGTCCTTTCAGTGCTGCCGGCGATGGTACCATTGTACAGTCGTTCTCGTTCGCAGCGAACTGCAGTGATTCCGCATTCGATGAGCAAAGGACTTCATATCACTCTTTGCCATTCCAATTGCAATATGCGAATTGTACGGTCCTCTGTGCGCTCGAGTCCTTTTTCGAGAGAACCAATTGAATAAACAAAGAATTGATTCATCATGAATTTTTTATGAATCGTCCCTCCTTAGTGGGCGACGCCGCCACTCGGCCCACGATGCACTGCCAGCGTGTGTGTCGTCATGAGAGATTCTCCATTTACAGTTTGCAATTCTTATCAGTGCAAAAAAAAAATACCCCGCATTTCTTTGTTAATTCTGGGACAGCGGCGACAATGCTGTGCATTAAATTTGCGTAAAATGTTCTCACAGTGTAATGTTATGATCAATAAAACCAGCGCGATATGCGGATCCGGTGACGGTGATAAGCATTGATTATTACGACTCCCTGCGAACGGCCGGCAGCAGCAGATATGTGCCTTGGTCGGGTTCCATGGGAGAATGGTCACTCAGTGATGGTTAACCGAATAATATCCGGATGAAATTGCAAGGACACTCGTTTGTAAAACAGAAAAGCCATTGTTGGCATTTATGAAGGGCTGTCCGAGGGCCAAGGGGGTGATGGGTTTTTTCGTCGCTCGGATCCCGGTAATTTAATTGGTTTGACATTTAAAGTGGACCGTTGGCAGGATGCGTGATGGGCATAAAGCTGGGAGCTGGTAATCGACTGAAATTGTGGCTATTAATCGAAGCAAACGAGGGGGAAATGAATGAGTTTGGCAAGTTATGGCATTGGCATGGGAATTGAATCAATTATGGGCATCGTCAATTTTAAGCGATCGTCCTGACATGTGGTTTATGTCAATAGAGGAAATGAGTAATTAGGGCCACTGGTTTATGTCTTCATTCTGTGTTTACCAGACAAGACACGATGCACGACGCTAGACGCAGCGGATTAATGTGTTTAATACTTGTGAACCTTGATCACACGGTTTGATAGACATATACGTCAGGTATCAGTTACGCAGTAGCTTTTTCCTACATGAAGAGTAGATCGGTGGAAACTGCACTACGCCAAATAGTGTCCACCGTGGGAATGTCCTTGAATAGATGAAGCCTTCAACGACGTAAAAAATGATTCAAATAAGCCAAGCCTTCATAAAGCAGAAGTCGATACAGAGCTCTGCAAATGGATCAGACTGATGTTGGGATCACGACTGATAAAGTCATCCGTAGGCGATCTAACTGCCCGAGAAAGGTGAAAAGAGGGACACCCCAAGGATCCTAATGGTTGACGAAGTTACAAAGACGTTGGCAAACGACGAGCTCACAATTAACGCTTATAAGGACGAAGTGGCCGTCCTGGTATGAGAGAAATGTCTTTCAATGCTAAGCGTGCGTCTGAATCATGGACTAATGCTGGTTAATAACTGAGCCCCGAGCTCGAGGACTGAACGTCAACCCAAGCCAAAAAACGGAATTGCTTCTGTTTACCAAGTACAGAGTTATTCCTGAGTTCGCCTGCTCTCAAAGACGACAAAGGATCTAGATTTTACACTTCATTCCTAACTCAAGTGGGAGGAAAACACGGAGGACCGTATAAAGAAGGAGTATGTGGCGCTTTGTACGAGCAAACGTGCCTTCGATAAATCTTGGGGCTTTAAACCACGGGTGCTAGACTGGCCGTACACCATGATCGTAAGATCCATCCTGACATACGGCTCTCTAGGCTGGTAGGAAGCATTGCAGAAGAAATATATACTCACAAAGCTAGCTACAATCTAAAGATCGGCCTGCCCAGGACCAACAGGTTGTCTCAGAATGACGCCGACGGCAGCACCCGAGGCTATCCTGTTCCTCCCTCCCACAGACCTATTCTGTAGGAACAGTGCGGCCTCATCACCTCGAGATGCTCGAGAGGTAGATTTCTCTAGGAAAAAGTCGCACGGCCACGCTTCCATACTCAAAGGTAGGCCAGCAGCACAGTACAACAATCAAGCGGAGTACCTACAGGCAACACTAGGCCCGGAGAAAAACTTCCACTTACGTTTTCCTGACCGGAAACAATGGTAAAAATAAGTGGTAGTAGCAGAAAGGGAAATACCTAAGACTGACTACCGTCAAATCCCTTGCACTAAGGGACGACTGGCGAGTCTTTCAAGCCGAAGTGGCTGTGATACATGAGGCGCCACTGGCATTGATTGACCAACAGATCGCATTTCATCATTTCCGACAGGCAGGTGGCAATAAAAGCCATAGCATCGGATATCTTGACGTCGAAACTGGTTAAGTTATGTCGACAAAGCATCAGTGAGACATCCTGGACTAACACGGTGACTCAATGCTAGGCACTAGGTCACACTGGTATCCAAGGAAACGAAAAAGCGGACAGTCTTGCGAAAAATGTCTTGCACTCCCTTATGCATAAGAGAAAAAGTGGAAGAGGAAGCCCTCGACAAAACTAGAACTCGATGACCTGATCTGGAACAGCAAGGGCCTTGTGGCCAACGCTGAGCAAAATGAGACCAATATCACTGATCACCTTCAGCCGCAAGGAAGTGCGAACGCTAATAGGAGTCCTTACTGGGCACTGTGCCATAGGCCCGCATGCATCGCGACTGAACATATCAGACATCGACTTTTGCAGAAGCTGCAGATATGAGGAAGATATCTATCCAAGATCTGATCTGCAAATGCCCAGCCCTAGCAAAGAAAAGAAAGCAGTTCCTCTGTGTAGAGCTGGAGACCTTGAGCGGTGGAGAACTGAAAAAACCTCCTAAGGTTCATCTGGTTGGGTTTAGGACTAAAGTAGGTCTCACGGTAGCAAACCATTTCCAAGCAAGGACACAATGGATCAACATGCTGATCTAAGTGAGCCACGGCCTAGTACCTGCCTGCCTTCACTTGAGAAGAAGACGAGCCATTGGGTGCAAGTTACCACGGCTGGTAGCAGCATATCTAGGTTTGGACTACCCATGAGATGTAGGAAGATGTACGAGCATGTTGTAACGTCGAATAAACAAGCACTGAGAGCTAGGGTCATCTTATCCACCTTCGGGTGATGCAAGTCCGAGGTGGTCTTGGACGTAGCTTTTCCCACGAGTGAGGCGCACCTACTGTTTTATGCCGACCTGAATCATAAAGTTTGAGCCTTATTTGAGCACTCTCAATGACTTGAGAGGAGCCGTGGTGTGAATATGAAACTTAGGCCCACTGTATTGCCACGTGGATTGAATAACTCCCACAACTGTGTGGCAGTCCAAAATAAAAAGAGAGGACGAAGAGAATAATCCTGTAAGGATACACGAAGAAAACACTCAAGCAGTTGCCATCGAGCCGGCGTGAAAAAATAAACTTATCCTTTTGTGTGATCATTTGTGTTTAATTTCACTCCTTTTACAACTGAAACCAGTTGTTGCTTCTGACGATAGGGTTAAGCTTGTATTGACAAACTGGATTTAATTGACGCCATTCAGTTGGTTGAGGTTGTTGAACCAGTAGACCACTCGGTGCGCATAGTTTATACCTCCTCTTCATCCAAGCAGCTTGTGCAAAAATCATTTTACGGGACACTCATCCTGCGAGTGTGTGTTCCAATTGCGCAGTGTCCAGCCATGACATCGATAAGGGTCCTAAGTGTATGTCTGCTTAGTCTGACCGAAGAGAGAGATTGTTGCAGACTAACCGGTGGTGGTGCCCCTTCTTGTTGTTTAAATTACGAGAATCTTAAGAAGATGGTAGGCTGTAGCGAGCGGCATGGATGGTGGGTTTCCTCCCGGAGTGAGGTCACTGTGCTCGGGATATCATAGTATCCCGGCACCCACATGAGATGTACATATATTTAATGGTCATTACGTTAAGAGACGTAAAAGAAGAGGGCACATATCTGCAGGTTCTAGTCTGTGCGAAATATTGGGCTGGGAAGAGCATTCCATATTCGTGTATTAAGGCTGAGAAACCAGTCTCTAAATATAACTGTGAGTCCGAAAGTATGCTTAAGGGTAAGCTGACGATCATTCCAGGTAAATTCACGGTGAGCCGGAATGCAGTTGGCTAGCTCGCTTGAGCACCGTTTGTTACAATAGCCATAAAATGCGGACAAAGAATAGATGGTACGTCGATGTTCAAGCGAGTCTAATGACTCTGCGATATTGTTGTCTCCTATAAGATTTATCGCTCGCTTTTGGATTTTATTTAGTAGGTGAAGGGCGGTCTGGGAGGTTTTTGGGTTTTTGAAGCATTCTTGAGCCAGGACAGTGTCTCGCAAGCGTTTATCCTTCAAAATTATGTATTTTCAGCATTCTTGGTCATATTTATGTGTAGTTTTTGTGGATCTGGGAAAAGTCCTTCAAAGAGAAAATATAGGTTTCTGTTCGGCTTGCATTCTATATCCATCCATCTACTTAGAGAATTTCAAATCGAGTCCTTGAAGAAAGAAAATCACATAAAAATGCACAGCACAACATCTTAAATTAACTGAAAGTGATCATCAAAGCAGACCTTTACATTGTGTTTCCTTGCGAGGAATTCCCGCTGAGGACTGAAGAAGGATCGCATTTGAATCATTCCCATTCTCAGAAGTATTCAAAATTTCTAAAAACAGCAATCAAATGCAAACGATTTATCCAATTGAAAAAGTTTTTCCAGCAAAACTCCGTTCCAAGGAAACTTTTTTCAGCCTCACACAAAACCACCCAAAAAAATAGAAGAAAAACGAAACGAAATTCACATGCTTTCTCAGATCAAAGAAGACCCACGAAAACACAAGAAAACTTGTAAACACTTGAATTATTGCCAACAGAAATGCAAACATTGCCGGCACAGGACTGCCGATGGCTCAGACAAGCACACAGACAATCCCCGGGCGGCGCCATCGCCAGCGTCCAATTCGCAGTCGAATTCAAATGCTGAATCAAACCCTCAAGCAGCCGGAATTCCTTTCGCTCGTTTAACTACGCAAGGTATGCCAAATTAAACTTCCACCTCGACTGACTGGACTGGTGTACCCCCAAAGCCATGAATTGAACATCAAAAAACCGACAAAAAAATAAAAAAAAAAAAAAAAAAGAATAAACGACAGAAAGAAAGAAAGGTATGAAGACATTTTTAACATTTTGACCTTTATAATGTGGAATTTCAACAGTGCGCCTAAAAAGCGTCTACCCCACGAGGGCGAATGCGATGAAGCATACTCGGTCGATGGAACAAGTGTCAGCTGGGGGAAGGGGACGGACCTGTGAGCTGTGGGACGTGATGTGCCAGCCAAAAGATACAACAAAGAGAACGAACAAAAATATCTGGAATTTATACCGTGCGCCGCCGTCCCTGGCTGGCAAATGTCGGATGGCAGGAATTTTCACAAAGCCCATGTGAATGTAAGGGTATTTCAGACCCCTCCCCGGGTGGTTGTGTTAAGCTTTTTTTTTCAGAAAAGCATGCAGTCCTTTGTGATCTTGCCAAATAAGTACACAAGACAAACAAGGTGTAGGCAAAGGGGAGGCATTGAATTGGCATCGTTAACCCGTTCATCCTTCACCACCCACCGAGTGGAGAAGAAGAAGATTTGGTGATTCATCATTAATGTCATCCAGAGCAGTTTGCAGCAGTTCCAAGCCAATTAACAGTCTTTGAAGAGGAGGCCTCCGCCTCTGCCGGCAAGGGAAACAGCATCTGCTGCACAAGGAGGATATCGAGGCGAGGACGGACTACAACAACAATTAAGATGTCTGCAACTACAAACCAGCAGGAACAACGTAACTAAATTGAAAGCAAACAACTTCGGTTAGAACGAACTGATTGCAGGATAGGCAACACAAATGAAAATTAATATAAATCACAAACTTTCAAGAAACACTCTCCCCCAAACCCGCCTGAGTATGCTAAATGGAAAGAGGACGACAATTCATCATTTTGTGCATCGCTGATGGTGGTGCTGGTGGTGGCAGTGGAAAACTTTCGCTTGCATCAATTACTTGGGAAAACTTTTTGCGCACGGACTCCGAGAGAGCGAGAGAGACCGTCTTCGACGAAAATTAGTCCACCATGAGAATCCATCAGGATTTTGAAGGATGAATTTCATATTTCTCTCCTCCATCCAGCGACAACGATGGAAAAAGCAATTAAATCCCACCACCCTAGCAGCCAGCGAGCGTCTATTGTCTCTCACGGTCGGTGTCCTTCCTTAAGTCGTTGTAGACTCTGCAAAATTTTCGGACCAAGTTACCTGCTGCAGCTCATTGATATGAAAACGGGGCAGGTTCACCTTCAAACGGTGGAGGAGGGGGGGTGGGGTGGAACAAAAAATATTTCATGCATCAATTTTTAATGAAGATTCCTTAAGTGACGGTGGAGAGGCGGTGGCGCAGCTATCGAGACGTAGCTTGTTTTAACTTTTGTCGTCATCTTTGGTATACTTCTGGAGGAGAGCCGGCGTGCTTCCGTGCCACGGTTTCACCGGCGCCGACACGCGGCCGCCGTCTGTCCAGTTTCTACTAGTGAAATGTGAATGCATAAATGGATGGGTTTTCTTTTTTGCCGTACGCTTTCGGAGGAGATGAAATTTTGTGCTTACACAGTGAATAATATTGAGGTAACCGTCTGGAATCAATTTGAAATTTTAATTAAAAAGTTTCGTGATATTTTTTTCGTCTCTCTGAGAGGAGCCGTTGTGTCGTTTTTGTGTGCTGTTTTGGCGGCGGCAGCAAGGACAACAAAATAACAATCAGTTGGTTCCTGTTTCATGCTGTTTTTTTTTTTTCCTCTCGAATTTTGAATAAACGCGCGCGTTTGGTTTTCTTGCGTTCATTTCTCGTCTTACCGTCGTTGAAAGGCTAGATTTGATGGGGGTTTCCTTGTGTTGGAATAGATTTTAAGGAGTTGGTCGTTTTTTTTTTTTTTTGAGAGCACACGCAAAGGGGACTGAATGCAAAGTAGTTTGGCTGATGATGGTATTCATCTGATGGGGCTTACCTGGAAAGAGACGAAAAGAAGATGATTAGATGGATGTGATTGAGATAGAGGGGGTATATTTGAAATTGAAGTGTGGTGCTGAATGGGAGGACCATCATGGTGGTTAATCAATGCAAACTTGTATGGATTTGATGAGAAGATACAGCGAGAGTGCGGTTAGCCATTTGGACAGGTGCTCTTTCTATAATCATCTGCTGTGTGCTTTGGTTTAGTAGTAGAGGCTTCTCCCGAATGACCTTGATCATCTCTGTCCTGTTCTATGGCGCGACGACATGGACAATCTCAGGGACAGATGAAGAAATCCTCGGTCTTTTCGAGAGAAGAACGTTGGTCCTGTTAGCTTTGGTGGCACTGAGAAGAATATTCAGCCACGAACTGTACGGAGTCAAGGCATGCATGAGAGTTCAGAATTCAACGCCCAAGATGACTAGGCCATGTAGAACGTATGGACACCCGAAGAGTCTTCCACTCCGCGCCAGTGGGACAGATGAGTAATTGATTAAAGTGATCACCTGGCAGAAGCCTTATATCACGAGTTCTATTACTCCTAGGACCATTATTCGACGCTGGACCGGACGCCTTGTAGAAACTTCAAGTTCCAAGTTTTTAAAATAAGCTTATGGACATATTTCTCCATCTTGGTAAATGGGTGAGGCCGATCTAAAACCTCTGCCACTCTTTGGTTCGTAGCACCCGGCTGTGTTGCAACTCCACACAGATTTGGATCGTATTCCTTTCACGTCTCGGAGTTACCTGCCTAACTCAGGTTAACTGTCAGACATGCCAGTATAATCTCCACCTCTCGCCGCGCCTTTGGGTTCTAAACCACCATCAAGCGATCACGCTGACAGCTACGCGGGTCTCATCCCGTGGCACCAGACAATAGCCTCTGATCAAGCTACCAGTAGGATGCCATAACATCCCCAGACTGGGCGCTAATATTGCAAAAGCGTGCATTGTCAGCACCAATTGATGATTGAGATTAGCGCGCCCTTCTTTTCCATTAATTTCTTTGCGAGCTTGTAACCGTCATATTCAACGAGCACTTGAGTAGGGGCGTAGCCTTAAACCAGTGGCTCTGAGATGATGGATTTTAGTCGTCTCTTACGGCATGACCTGGGGTAAGTTCTAACCCCTACCCGAAGGGGGAGCACCAGTGGGACAATGCAATAGAGCCCGACTATGAAACCGATGACGCACACAAAGATGGAGCACCTCAGCCAACTTGCCGTGCGTAGTTGGAGGCACCTGATAAGTAGTTTGGTAATTGGGTGTTATGTGGACCTTATGGCCGTAGCTTGCTTAGCAAAACGTGTTGGGTTCATTGTGTGTTTGAATGGTTTCTGAACCCGATCCTTGCTTGAGACCTAAAACCAACCCGATTCAGACCACATAAGTCCAACAGCTCCAGCTTTATCATAGGCATTCTTTTCTTTCCTAGGGCTGCACATTCCCAGAGCAGATGCTCGATAGATTATGTTTCTTCCTTATCTCTGCTGATCCTGATGTTTTGTTCAGCTTCGGCCGTTGCTCTAATACTCAGACCAAGCCACTGAGTGCTGGCTCTATCCGCTGACTACGGACCGTGCCTTTTTGTTGTTGGCTGAGGACCAGGTCAATCCTGGACTATAGCGCCATCAGAAGAAGAAGAGTGTGTCTATTCAAAGACCACATGCCTGTGCTACCTCTGGCACTCTGGACACATAAGGCAATCTAGCTTAAAGGTAGTGAGTGAGTGAGAGATTATTATTATTATTGTTGAGGGTAAATTACACCGCGACCTTTAGATCTATTGTGCCGCCTATTCATATCTTTGCTTTCTTAAGAGCTCCACTCCATTCCACCTCGTCTTCAATTCCCACGCTCATTTACAATGACATTCCAGCTGTCAGCTCTTTAGACAAAGCCAATCTGCTTGCGGTGCATTTTGCAGCCAGCCCAACACTGCCAGATTCCAATATGTTTCCACCTGTACTTGAGAGCGTTGATTTCACCATGGGAAAAATCCATTTCCGCACTCGTACAGTTGCAAGAGTACTTAAAGATCTCGACGTGCACAAATCCGCTGGCCCGGATGGTATTCCCCCTATACTTCTGAAGAGGTGTTCTTCTGCGCTGGCAAAACCATTGCGTAAGCTTTTTCATCTATCCTACTCTTTAGGTCTCTTTCCGAGCAGATGGAAAACAGCATTTGTCCAGCCCGTCCCTAAAAAGGGCGAATCTTCGTCACCCACCTCGTACCGACCCATAGCACTTACGTCCCTTCTTTCTAAGGTCATGGAAACGCTGATAAATCGTCAGCTTATGAAATATCTTGAATCGCGGAAGCTTCTTAATGACCGGCAGTACGGTTTCCGTAGTAACAGGTCCACTGGTGATTTGATAGCTTATCTCACCGAAAAGTGGAACACATCTTTGCATAATGCAGGTGAAAACAAGATCGTTCCACTTGCTATTTCTAAGGCATTTGACAGAGTTTGGCATCAAGCTCTTTTGTCGAAAATGCGTGCATATGGTATCGATGAATCTCTTCTTCTATGGATTAGAAATTACCTTTCGAACCGTTCAATTCAAGTTGTTTTGGATGGGTTCAAGTCTGATATCCACCAAATAAATGCTGGTGTACCCCAAGGCTCTGTTCTGTCTCCGACACTCTTTCTCATTTTTATTAATGATCTCTTGTCTGTAACTTCTAATCCAATCCATTCCTTCGCTGATGACAGCACCCTCAGCTTTTCATATTCGTTCCGAGACTCACGACCCTGCTCTTCGGCCGTAGAATTGGAACGGCAGCGTATGTTAAGCTCCTTGAATTCCGATCTTGACAGCATAATTAACTGGGGAAACAACAACAGAGTGGAATTCAATGCTTCTAAAACTCAATGCTGTCTGCTGTCACTCAAGCGAACCCTTGTTAATCAGCCATTATCCATGAATGGTGCTTGTGTCGATGAAACCGGAAAGCTTTCCATCCTTGGTATGTGTATCAACAGAACACTTAGTTGGAACGATCACATATTTGAGGTCGCCAAAAATGCTGCGAAATGTTTAGGTTTCCTAAATCGATGCAAGAAATATTTCACCCCCTCTGATTTGGCTTTCATTTATAAGGCGTATATCCGCCCCAAGCTTGAGTACAACGCTCATATCTGGTCTGGTGCCCCAAAGACCACCCTGCACCTACTAGATAGAATCCAAAAGCGAGCGATAAAACTTGTAGGAGACAACAATGTCGCAAAGTCATTAGACTCGCTCGAACATCGACGTACCGTTTCTTCATTGTCCGTATTTTATCGCTATTTCAACAAACGATGCTCAAGTGAGCTAGCCAACTGCATTCCTCCTCTCCATGAATTCACCCGCAATACTCGTCTCGCCAGGAATGCTCATCAGTTTACCCTTAAGCCTACTTTCGGACGCACAGTTAAATTTAGAGACTCGTTCTTCAGCCGTACTACGCGAATTTGGAATGCTCTTCCCAGCCCTATATTTCCCACAGACTACAACCCGCAGATATTTAAGACCAATGTGCAGAGGTACCTCCTCTCCCTTTCTCCCTCTATAACTTCGGCCCGTGCTGTGTCTTGACCCCGGACACGTAAGGGTATTAGCAATCCCTTGAGCGCGCGCAAATTATAAAAAAAAAAAAAAAGAAGCTCTTTTTAGAGTCGTATTGAGGGTTATTTGCTCCTATTGCGCAAAGGTGGAAGAGATTTATCATAGAGTATTCTCTCTAAGCCAGTTTCCTTTAGGAATCTGAGAATGAGAGCTGGTTCTAGTGACTTCAATTCTTCCTCTGATATTAGGTGCGTGTTTGCCCAGATATCTTTGTCTTTTGTGGGCTAACGCCGCACAAAATCCCAGTCTATGTTCTAGAATTTCATTTGAATCTCCGCAGAATCTGCAAAGACCTTCTTCTGATACTCCAAGTTTGCTTAGGTGCTCCCTGAGTTTACAGTGCCCTGTGAGGAAGCCTGTTAGGACACGGAGGTTGTTTTTGCTCATTCTGATACATGCTTCAAACCTCTTGCGGTTATGTTCACCCAAGAGTTTGTTGGACTGCTTCATACCATGAGCGTTGTTTTATGCATCTGCCCGGTTCCTTCTTTGTAGTTCACTGAGAACGTGATATCCTACAGCGCAGAATGGTTCGGGCCTATAAAATGTTTCTAGCCAGGGAGTCTGACATTTCATTGCCTTCTATCCCTGTATGGAGTCTTACTCTGTTACTCCTACTCAGCTTCTTAAGCTTCTGTAGACATTCCCACACGAGCCTGGATTTGATGATAAAGGAGTCTAGTGGCAGGATAGCGACACGACTGTCCGACATTATTGCTACATCACATTTGGTATAGTTCCTGTCAAGATTAATCTGAACGCATCATCAGACTTCTGCCTGAAAGATACTGGTGCATTTGCATGGGTTCGTAGTACTTTGTCCGGGGTCCAAATACTCCTGCCCCTTCATCAGTTAGTGATTCATCCGATGACATCCAATTGCGAATATATCAAGGTTTCCTGCAAACAAATCAATTTTAAACGAATAATCTTGTGGCAGAATAGAAGGAAAATCTACTACCCCAGTCTCCGTGTATATACATTCCAGAAGACAGAGCAGGAACTGAAGTCAGCCGTTTAACAGTCGTGAATAATGACTCTCGGCCTGTTGGCAGCTGATCTAAATCCGTCGACAGCTTAGTAATAGCCGCAACCAAACCAAGAAAGGAAGTTCTCAAACATTTTTTATGACTAATCTGTGAAGGGTGTCTTTTTCGACGAAATGACCCAGACATCTGGGTATGGACCAGCTAATTATTCAATGCCGGAAGTATGCTTCCACAGAAGACAAAAGTGATGAAGCTCTGATGCGTCACTGATCATATGGGAAACATTCTTTCGAAGCACACGTAGCGTCACATAACATCCCGTGGCGGTAAAGAGCGGAGGATTCAACAAGGGTCGATTCTACAGGAGCACGTAAGTTTTCGTTTGTTCAACCTGTGCCAGTAGACCATCTACGATTTGTATGAGCAAGCGTTTCAAGCCGCAGTGGATGTTTTGCGGTAGCGATTGCCAGGGATGACAGATGTCCAAAGAGTACGGAAACTGTGCCTGAGTTCTTCTTTGTCCGTTTAAAGTAGAGTAGAGTGCCCAGAACGAAGTTTTTTCGACATTTCAATATGATCGCCGAACTGGCCGCAATCTTTCTGCCGATCAAGTCTATTGGTGGGTGATTAAGGAGCGTATGCCTTATTATGCAGCCTTTAGAGTGTTTTGACGTCTTTGTCGAGTCGAGTCCACCAAATTGCATCTCCATAGAGCAGTCCGGGACTGACTACTGATTTGAATAGCCAGTGGACTGTACCGAGCTGTATTGGCACCATGTAGACTTTCACGGCAACATAAGGCGGTGCGGACCTATTTGACACGTTACTGGATGTTGTGTTTCCAGCGCAGCTTCAAGTCAAAGAAAAGATCCAGGACAGGCGATGTCGTTCAGCTTAAGACGATTGCCACATATTGAGGGAGGATTAGCAGTTCTCAAACATTTGGGTTGAGGGGTTTTATATTCCCTGGTGAATAGTACTAGCTGAATTATCTCAGAAATGAAACATCGAACCTTGGGCAATCACTTGGAATCGGAAACTCAATTCGAGTGTCTGTCATTCGAGCTACTCAGTATGATCTGATATGAGTAGTGTGAGCTCAATGCTGAGATCTCGAGAGTATCTAATAGAGCCAGCAAGTAGGTGTTGTTTCCGCCTTCATTGAAACATCATAGAGAATGATGCGAGGTGATTGGAAAATATGTCTCTACATTCAGAGACATCAGGCAGGAAGGACGTTTTCAAATCTGATCAGGGGGAATCTGATTAAGGACACACACACTACGTGGCACGAATCTGCAACTTACTGCCAGCTAGACATTGTTTGGAAATGATCTCAGTGATAAACGTCGCTGGTGATCGTATGGATTTTGGCATTTGGACACGGACTGTCGTATCCAGCGCGCCGTAGGGGCACCATATAAAATCGTTCGTTTATCGCCCGACCCAGTGCGCACGGAATTCCAGGGAATTTCGAATCGGAATCTGATTGGACACCGGACTGCATCGTTTACACTGGCGTGGGGATTTTCGGACAACATGCTGGCGCGCAGGCCGTAATTGATTGCTGCAAGAGCGTGTTGAATTTCTCACTGCGCACTGCATGTAGTTGAGCAGCTCGGACAAGACTTATGATGGCCCGTCGAATGCGGATCTGAAGAAATAAAGTGTTCGCCTGTCGAAAGCTTTTGTGGCAGAAGGACCAACCGGGACATGGGTTTACATGTGTTTTATGGACGCTTGTGTTTTTGGTAAAATAAACATGCCCAGAGGTGATTTGGTTTCCTGATGGAAACACTACCGACTGCGTTTGGGAGAGATTTATAAGTTTACCTGCTCGAGGCGGAGGAGACTGGAGTGCATCTTTGTTCCTCGTGTTGCGGCAAAGTAGCTCGCATTGAGTGGTATTGTGTTGTGTGTGCTGCTGTGTTTGCACTGACGTAGGAACTCCCATCTTCGGGAAAATATTGACAAGCTCATCATGTCAGGGGCTTGGCAATTTGTCAGCGAGTACGTGGATGGTGAAAAGAAATTGGGGTCTCAAAGCCCACATGGCACTCGTAGAAAGACCCTTTCTGACGGACAGTGTGGCGGTATGGTGGACCAAGTCGTCGTGTCACGTCTGCATATGTACATCAGCGGGGTCTTCTAAAAACCACTGAATACACTCATCAATCAGTCTGTTCGTGACATTTTCAGCCAAACGGCAGTCCGCTAATCAGGCTTCTGTCCAAATCGCAGTGGCTCACCAAGCTAAGTACGTTGAACTTCAGAACTGATCCATTATACTATGCAGCTACTAGACACTCTCAAGGAACTCCCTACACTGGGATGTGGTCTCTTGCGCCGTCTACTTCATTAAAGGGAAGCTCCCCTCACGGCTCGAATTTAACATCAGAAAGAGATATTTGCATTCGCATAGACAACCAGGCCGCCATAAGGTCTCTGGTCTGACAACGATACCAGTAAGTCTCATCATCGATGGCAAATTTAACTGGAAGCTCAAGCCACCCCAACCTTATGCTAGTGCAAAATGTCTGTGGACTGTGAAGTGGTTGTTCACTTGTTATGCCAGAGGTGGTACATAAGGGACAGCGCTTAAAGAAGCTATCAGCTACAACCGAGTTGGCGAGATATCCCTAAATCCAATCCGAGGGTTTAAGAAAGATATTAATCCTTTAATATCCTTCGCAGAGATCTCGTCAAGTGAGTTGAAGAAGGGTCTACCAAGCGCTCGCTGGCTGACTCTAGCAAGTGCCGGACAGATGCAAATAAAATGCGTTAAGGTCTTCCTGTCAGCTACGTTGTTGTATCTAGTATGACGGCATCAACTCCTATCAGCCGATTGTCTCGTACAGACTGCCATAAATCGGGCGATGTAGTGACGAGTGCACCGAAAGAGATCGTTTTCCTTGATGTTCCACAGTTTGTCAGGCTGGCCCATCTGCGGTTTGCTGTTCCAAGGAAGTGCTTTTCTCTTCATCCATTCACGTCTTACATCAAGACCTCGCATAAAATATTAGGAACAACATAGATGCTGTTCTCGAATCAAGAAAACAAGCCAAAGATTATCCAATCCACCAAAAGTGCATAAAAATCCTCGACATCCTCTAATACCCTGATCACAACCCGATGCTCTCCCACGCCTGCTATCGAACACAAACAAAAAAGTGCGACATTCACTAAAGTTGTCGCCGATAGAAGTGCCATTACACAGCCAAAATAAGTTCACTCGATTTCAATGTTAAGCGACATTCCAATCTTCGCATGTGATACAAGCGTGCTGGGTGGTTTCGTCTCACAGCCAATTGACATGCACTCGCAATAAATAAACCGTTGACAGGTCTTTTTTTCCTTCTTCACTTTTATTGTCTTGCCGCCGAAATTGGCCTTCAATTTGGTTGTAGCAGAGAATGTGGGTGACTGCTTGGAGATGGATGTGTCTGCTGGTGGAGAACCGCGGTAAGAAGTCCTCGAAGATGACGACGGGGGTGGTGTAAGGACTGTATGGAGCTTGGGGGCATTTTTGCAAAAACACATCTGCTCCAACATGCTCGAACATGTTTCAAGTAAATGGGTTTTTTGAAGGAGACAGAGGTTGTGGATGTGGTGGGCATAGGTTTCCGAACTACAGTCTAGTCTATTATGTTGTTTTCCAGCAAAGAGACACACTTCTGGTCGAATGGTTGCGTTTGAAGCAAATCTGCCACCAGATCCGGAATAGGGGACGTTGTTAAGGGCTTACTCTAGCCACTCTAGAGGCCGACAACGATTTTTTTTTTTCAGGAATACTAAAGGGTGCTTGAATTTTAAGGGCCGATGTTGAATGTGCACCACACCTACACGTCAAGTTTTTTTCTGCATTTCATTTGACATTTCTCAATTTCAGACTAACCCAATTTGAAACATGGAAAGATACACAATCGAGCATTATGAAAATGGGCGTTCAAATCAAAATGCATATCGTGCACTTAGTGATTTTTTCGGTCAATTTAATCGTCCAAATGTGCGTACAATCGGAAAAATCGTGCAAAAATTTGAGCAAACCGCGTCTGTAGGAGATGTGAAAACACCAGTGCATGCTCGTACAGCTCGTACTGCAAAAAATATTGCTGCTGTTCGCGATAGTGTGGCTGAAGAGCCGTCCACCTCAACTCGTCGTCGTGCCCAACAATTGCACTTCTCACGCTCGTCGTTGGTGAACATTATGCATAAAGACTTGCATTTACACGCTTACAAGGTGCAATTGACTCAAGAACTAAAGCCTCTTGACCATTTCAAGCGCCGTCAATGGTCAGAATGGTGGCAAGAAATGGCAACAGTGGATGATCAATTTTCGAAGAAAATCATCTTCAGTGATGAGGCCCATTTTTCACCTCAGTGGATTCGTCAATAAGCAGAATCGCCGCATTTGGGCGAATGATAATCCAAGAGTGATTGTCGAAAAACCAATGCACCCACAAAGAGTGACTGTTTGGTGCAGTTTATGGGCTGGCGGCATCATCGGGCCGTTTTCTTTTTTTTTTTCAAAATGAGGCCGGTCAGGCGGTTATTGTGAATGGTGTTCGCTATCGTGAAATGTTAACGAACTTTTTATGGCCCGAATTGGAAGATATGAGTGTGAACGATATGTGGTTTCAACAGGACGGTTCCACTTGCCACACAGCTAACGAAACAATGGCTCTTTTGCGTGACAAATTCAATGGCCGTGTTATCTCACGTGGTGGCGATGTCAATTGGCCGCCAAGATCATGCGATTTGACACCGTTGGATTTCTTTCTTTGGGGTTATTTGAAAGAAAAGGTGTACGTCGATAAGCCAGCAACAATTCAAGAGCTAAAGGATGAGATAATTCGGCACATTAACGGCATAGAACCTCAATTATGCTTCAGCGTCATCGAAAATTTGGACCACCGGATGGAGGTGTGCCGTCGAGGTCGCAGCGGCCATTTGGCCGATATTTTGTTCCATGCATAATTGAACCATACCAATATTATCATAATAAAAAGAAATGACAATAATTTCCTAAATAATTTGTGTTCTATTCAAAATCAACATCGGCCCTTAAAATTTAACCACCCTTTACAAAATAAATCGAGATTCCAGAAAAGAGAATTTATTATACGTATCCGGTGGTTGCATATAATTTCTTTAAATCGGTTTAAAATAGTCCGAGTTATGTTTCCAGCCAACCTTAAAAATGCAGTTCGGAGATACACGCGTTTGAAGTTTTGAAACAACATTCTTGAGGTCTTAGAGGACCACTTGAAAAGAAAGAAACGATTTTTCGAAACTTTTAGAGTGGCCAAGCCCCCTCAGCAAATGTCTTCGATTTCCTGGGCTGGTGCACCATTGACTGCTGTTGCTGTAGACGTATATAAATGGTTACTGACTTGTGCGTGTCAAGAGTATTTGAGAGCCATGGCATATCTCATGTCAGGCTCCCTGGCTTGGTAGTGCAATCTAGAGCCACTGTCGAGGAATGGGGGCGATGAACAGTGTGGTTTTCGTCTCGGCATAAACGACGATAAAAGGAAATATCCTTTTTATTGTCGCTACTGTCGTTACCCTTGCTTTACTTACTCTCCGACGACCTTATTAACAATTCTTAAAAACATTTCTTTTCTGTTTCTTTATTTTTTTTCTGCACGTCCCGACAATGACGACGCTTTGACAACCAGCTTCGACCAGTTTTTCACTGTAATGGGTGGAGCAGGAGGCTTGGGACTATGCCAAACCGATCTTCAGCTGTTTTATAGATTTGCAGAAGGCATACGACCGAGTTACGCGATGTAAGCTCTTCAGTGTTCTGTATGCTTATGAGATGCCATTAAGTCTCTGTACACAAACTTTAGCGCAGCAGTGTTCGAGTTGCTGGATGTTGGCGCGTAGCGAAGGCCAGAAATTCTTCACATTGGGAGAGTAGAGAATGGGTCATCTTCTTTTTGCAGATCACTTAGTCGTCCTCACTTCCCAAAGAACAACTTCGATACCCCGATTCCGGAAAGAGTCCTTTGGTATCCATACCACTATGCTCAGTCATTCACTTCTACACAGATGATGGAGTAGGAAGCGACGTTTTCTCGGAGGGTCTAAACCTGAAGAAATCCTACTCTTGTAACATAGGTACTCCCATTGCTACTGTAACAGTGTGGTGTCTGCCGCCGACGTTATTTGCCACGATCCATAGGCAATTGCCGACAAGATGACGGGTCCCTTGACGTCGGCAAACAAACCAAGGGTTGGGACAGCACGGTGTTTACCACGGACAGTGGTGTTGGTGAGAACTGAGTGCGGATGAGTAAAAGAAGGCGAAAAGTAGAGTCGAGAGGATCATCGAGAGGATCGACAAATTTGAATAAAGTGAAATATTTAATAAAACAGTTAGCGTTTGTATTTAAAACTACCGTCAAGTTACAGCTCAATAATCTCTACGTAAAGCAAATCAATGCCATATGGTCGACGGGCATCACTTGTCGAATCTCAAAACAAATCTGGCCTAAACTTGATCCTAAAAGGTCAAGGATCTCCCTAAAGAGATCAAAATTAGCACTGCAGTGGGAATAATTACCGGACACTGCCTACTAGGCCTTCACGCAAAAATACTAGGTCGATTCTTCAACGACTTCTGCAGAGGCTGTCTAGACGAAGAAGAGGAGAGATACCTCCTCTGCAATTTCCCTTACCTTGCCTCAATCAGGAAAGCCACCATAGGCTCCTACTTCTTCGAAAGTCCAAACACGACCTCAGCAAAATACCAGTCAACGGCCTAGTCAAATTTCTTGAGAAAACCGGCTGTCAAAAGCCAGGGAAACCCTCTTTATTTTCTCCTTGGAACATCCACGTGGCGGTACAATGGGCCTACTTTGGCCTAAGTGCATTAATGCCACTACCAACCTACCTAGTTATCCTCACATTCTCCCAGACGGAACTCCAGCGTGCATTCGATAGGATTGTGGCTGTATGAACTGATGCTGGGATCAAGGTTAACGTGGACAAATCAGAGGTTATGGTCATTTCCACGCCTGTTCAATGCATTCTACTTGTTAATGGAGTCCCATTGAAGCAAGTAGAGAAGTATCTCGGGGTCTTTCTCACTAGGAATGCTGAACTTTCCTGTAGGGTTGGCCAAGCTAGATCAGCTTTGAAACAGCTTGGAGGATATGCAATGAGGAAGGCTGACCTTGGTGAAAAAAGCCAAGTTAGCGGGTTTTAACTCAGTCTTTGTACCAACTCTCGTGAAATTCGGTGATTGAGCGAAAGAATAAGATCGCGAATATAAGCTGCCGAGATGAGATCCCTTCGTGCTCGCTTGTGGGAGTTACTCGCCGTGGTAGGGTGAGAAACACGGCAGTGGACAAGAAACTCAATGTTGAACAGCTGCTGCTTCGAAAGCAAATGCCTATGCTTCGATGGTTTGGTCAGGCGGCACGAATGTCCACATCGTTACGACTTTCGACATGTGCCATGAATAAGCCTCAATTAGATAGGCGACCGCTTTGCAGACCCAGGACGAGGTGGTTGGACCAAATTCAAAAACACGCCTGGTTGCGCTTGGGCATAGCTCCTGATGAGTTAGAGTCGATGGCAGAGCATCAAGTGGCCTGGAGAGCTCTCGAGTGTGATTTGCCATAGCGAGGCCTTCGTGGAACATGCGGATTGCGGGTAAATGAAGAAAATGATGATGATGAAGTAGAGCCAATGCCTCAATGCATATCAAAATCCGAACTGGGCTTAAATAGTGCCGCCGTCATAGGTTAGATTACCTTGGAGTGGCTGACTGCTGGGCGCACCTGACATGCCGCAGTCTCTACTGGTGATACGAATCTCCTTAAATTATGCAAGCACTTCCCACTACTAATGGCACCCTCTCTTGCCCTTCCCAACCATTTTGACCTCCCTTCCTCAGCGCCCCATCCATCAAGGACATTAAGTCTCGACAGAATTGGCTCTCAACGAGGGGACACTGTGAACATTTCGCAGACCTTGAATCGCCCATCCCATCCAGCATTCGTCTGACGCATCTAATCGAATTTCCAATCTGTCTGCGTCCGTAGCCAGCATCAAAAAGAAGTCCCTTTGCCATTTATTTACTCAACCCACTGTTTTTTTGGGAAGCCACCCACCCACGACGACGAGGAGAAAGAAAAAGTGGCTTCCTAATCGGACGCATCTTAAAGTCACATCCAAGAGCAAATTCTGCTTCCCACTCAAACGCAGACAGCGCCAGACAATGCAAAGAAACTGCACTCCGTCCACCCTTGAGCACACCCAAGGTAAGCAGAGAAGAGAGCAAAAAAAAAAAAAAGAAAGAAAAAGAAACTCGTCTAGCAGCCGCAGGCAGTGCCATGGCAGCTGGGTAACAGGGACTAACATAACCCACCACAATGGCGTAACGAAAGGAAAATCGATAGACGCGAAGCACTTCCACCGCTCCTCGCCCCCATCGACAAACTTGCACAAAAAAAAAAGAAAAAAGACACGCTCGCACATCGGTGATTGAGGATATGGAGCACCCGACATCCGACATCGAGCGTGGAAGTTGTCTACGATGTCAGTATGAATTCACACACTCTGGGAGCGCAAGGAGAATTATGCACAAGCCCTCTCTCACTCACCGCTTGGCTGTAGGGCTCACCTTACCCTCATCACACACAGCCCGACGATCTATTAATATTTCACAAGGAGCATAGCAGCGCACAAAATAGCAAAGCGTACGTGGAGAAATACAAGGGGAATATTTTCAAATTATCCCAATCCTTGGAAAAAGGTCCTACCCTCTCCTACCTCCCTCCCACAAACCCACACACTGACGCACTTTCACCATTGTCGTGGCTCAACAAAAAAAAACGAAACAAAACAAAACCGGCGAAACTGAATTTAGTGCGAGAGTGTAAGGACTAAATTTAATAATGTATCGAAATGGATTGAAAAGATCCTTTGTTTGTGTACACCGTCAAGGATGTGGGAATGCCACGAAAATAGGTGCAAAAAAAAAAAAAAACAAAAAAGGGACGACACAAAACCCGTATTCTGCTTGCAGAATTTTATGACTCCTTGGCAACAAAGGTGAACGCGGGAGAGACACTAAAGTACGACCATAACAAAGGACGATAAAAGGAAATATCCTTTTTGTTGTCGCTACTGTCGTTGCCTTTGCGTTACTTACTCTCCGACGACCTTATTAACAATTCTTAAAAACATTTCTTTTCTGTTTTTTTTTTTTTGTTTTTTTTTCCTCTGCGCGTCCCGACAATGACGACGCTTTGACAACGAAAAAAAAGTCATCATGAAGAAAAAAAAGAAGAAGAAAAAAACAATTCCACAAGCACGGGCTGTAGAATATCCTTGTTATTGCGAAACGAACAAAAAAAAAAAAAGCGAACAGGAAAAGCTCTCCCAGCCTGGTTTACATAATTGATTGGAGAGGCACACACCTAATGGATTCACGTTCGAGGCATATTCCTCAAATTGGATTGACAAAGAGAAACACTGAGACTACACAGCACAGCACAGCACGAGGGTAAAATATTTGTCTGCACTTGAACTTCACTCAATATCGAGGGATTGAACCAAAACAAAAACACAAACTGTCTCCAAATGTAACCCTTTACGGTTACGGCTGTATCCTTGCTACTCCGCAATAACGCTGAATGGTAGGCTTTGTGGGACTTTGCGTAATGCGAAGGAATTGAAAGAGTAGTGACTGCAAAATTGAGCAAAGTGAGTGCGTTGAAAATGCTATGTTGAGATGATTCAAGGAGGCGTCATAAAAAATTCAATAAACACTTGCGTTAGGCTGCTCTGGGGTTGATGTATGGTGGCAGCTTGGCGACTGGGGAGTGGGTCTGCGTGTAAATTCCATTGGATGAGTAAGGAATCAAGGAATTTCAAGGTTTCAAAGAGAGTTGAGTGCTGGATTACTTGATTCTCGAAGAAATTGGTAATCTTTCGCAAAATCTAAGCCGGCAGTGTGTGTGTGACAGATCGAGGCCGAGGCACTGGTTTGGACAACTCCTCCAACAGGCGCGTTCCACATCACTCCGCTAAACAAAGACCAATTCGTTCCGTAGATTGTGGTCCATTGAGATCATTCTTTTTCTAAGTAGGGGCGCAAGTTCTGGGTGAGGAAAGCCAATAGCGAGCTTAACCGGCGACTATATTCTGGTACAACGGGAGGTAAGAAGCTCCTGCAGCCAAGCTTCAGTCTGAAAGAGAGGTTGACTCCCTTGTGATAGCATCATGGGATCTGTCACGACTACTCTGCCAGGGTGCGCCATCTCTTATGAAAACATTGAATAACCTCGACATTTATCAACCGATTTTCTCGAGTAGACATGTTTCGTTGTCAATTGAGCACAACCATGATCCACAGCACACGGTGGCGGTGTACCTTTAAGCCAGTTATTCACTTGTTTTAACACAAGTGGCCAACAAGTACCGGCTGACAACACTATTCGTAGAATTTTGTTGCTCATGGGACAGGGGAAGATCGTCGACATATCGTTCAGCAACGCTACCCTTGACCGTCGTCAAGTGCCTCGTTCAATCGAAGGCATTTTTATCGACGACTTTCAACCTCTTGAGCAGTCTTGCGTTCCAAAACTGGAAGCTGGAAATATCGCCACCGCCGGCATGCCTAAGATTGCGACTGAAACCCCATTCATCTTCCAAGTCAACCCCAGTCAGCCTGAGTGCATTCAACTTCTGCTTCTGCATCCCAACGGCGGTAAACAGAAAATAGTCTTAAATTTTCCCCTGCACTTGGCGTTTGTTTTCTACTCTATTTGACTTCAACTGTGTTCATTACTCGCCCCCTTTGTGTGTGCTCTCATTAAAATTGCACTCAAAAATCAAGAACAATACCTCCCCCCCTCTGTCTGTCTGTCTGTCTGTGTTTGTGCACGTTGATGGGAGTGTGCACAGATGTACAGCCGAGTCGTCCCCCTTTCGGTCCGTTTGAATTATCAAAAATGTTTCGCAATCACACACAGCATCATTTGTTCACCTCGTCCTCGCCGCTCGTCACTCCATTCGGAACAGAACAGGTCTCAGCAGAGGAGGGGAAATGTTACTATTTCACAACGTGTACCTGTGCACAGCACAGCCTCACAGCTCTTGAGGACGCCCGCCTGCCTCGGCCCACTTGAGGCAAGAGTATCACTGGCCCATCATGAATAAATGAGTGGGCTAAAGAATACAAGTTCCATCGACGCCTCGGAAGAATAACAAACGTTACTTCACTTCAACGTGTTGCCCGCCATCCTTGTAAGCGCCCCCACTCTCTCGAGGGGTTACCTTACCTGTGTACCACCTGTCTCTCATTTCAATGGCACCACTCTCCAGCACTTAACCCGGGGGTGGCATAAGGAAATGGCGTACAACACGCCCAAACGTCTCGTGCACAGACACATCCACAGTCGCAGGCAGACTGATAGACAGACAATGGCTGGCAGGGGGAATGGAACACCACCACCACCACCAATGGGGTGCGATGATGTTCGCCTGGCAAGTTTGGGGCGGCCTGACGGGGCAGGTGGCGGCGGTGATTGTTAAGCTAGGGGTGCGATGTAATTTATAACTTTTTCCCAAAGTATTACTTCTGCGAAATACCATACACTTTGCCATTATTTCGAACAGCAGCAGCAGCAGCAGCGTCGGCGGCGGCGGCGGCGGCAGAGTGGTGTCTATCTGTATGCAGATACAGCCAAACTTTCGGGCGGGCAAACGCAGGTAATACAGGACACCTTGGCTGGTGTAAAAAGTTTTTGTTTTCTGTGTCGTTGACGATGTCAAAACATGAAGATATGAAATGCTAAATAATGTAACAGGAGGCGAACGAGTGTAATAGAGGGCTGCTATACGCATCACTTCGTCTGCTAACGAACGAACGGAACGGTGGAAGGGTGGAAGGGCGAACGGAAGTGGGCGACTGCGACGGCGACGGCGGGAGGTGGCTAATAAATTTGATCTAAAATTTGAAAAGTTTCAAGGAGAACGAACACTACCAGAGTCAGAGAGAGAGAGAGGGTGACGAACTTTGTTCTGGCATCGACCGGGCTCGGAAAAGGAGGCACCATACAGACTTAAGTAAACACCAGCAGACGTTGGATTAAAATTTGCTCAACCCAACTTCCACTCGGCGCTCACACATCCTCCCCGATGTCAGGGGTTTGATTTTAAATGAACACAATGACACATAATAAGGGAAGGTGTGTGTGTGTGTGTGTGCGATTGCGGTGTCTGCATAAATTAAGGTCACTCGGCGAGGGTAGTCGAGTACGCAGTGATTGCGGAGAGCTTCGCCTGTCCAGATGGAGCAGTTGGAATTAAGGCACAATTTATAGAACACAAATTGTACACCAACTTGTGGTCGGAATTTGTGTGTAATTTGTTTTCGCTGTGTTCGAGTATTTGCATTGACAGTGTACGGGGGGCCAGCACAAGTTCCGCTCTAATTTTGCACTCCGTCATGGTTGGGGGGGGGGGGCGGTTGAATGATGGGGAATTTGCAAACTTTCAAATATCAGAGTTTCTTGTGCTCCTGTGTGTATCGCCTTAATTGATTTCGTATTTTGTTAACCTTCCTGGCGGAGCGGTCCTTGGTCATTGATTTGATTTCGCAATCCTCCCGGGCCAGCCATATCGGACTATCAAAGGGTTACTGGTTTGTTTTTTTGTTCTTTTGACTTCTCTTTTATTCGCTGCCGAGGAAGAGGATATTAAAAATCAAACATTGCTCAGTCGGTGAGAAATGGAAGAGGCAACAGTGGCCAGGCCAACCGTCCAACTGATCGACCCTTGTCAGATGTTCAGTGAACTGTTAGGGGCCCGGATTCTTTTATTTTATCAACGTTGGATGGGGGGCTTGTCAGTGGGTGAGCATATTGGAAATCAGGATGCCAGCGATTGAAGCGAATATTTTCACTGTCCTTTGGCGCAGAATTCAACTGTGGATAGAGTTTCACAGAAAAGGGAGCACATTGTAGATGCATGTCTCGTAAGATGCTGAAGGTCAACAAAAATAACAGACGGTGTCTGTCAAAGATACCGAGGTTACGACAAGGGACGAGAACAAATTAGAGTGCTTTCAGAACGCGACGCATGGTCTGATGGATGTTATTGCTGCCTACAGCTCTTCCGGGTCACTAAGAATGCTCAGACCAGCTCCATTCGAAGGCGTTTTGTAGATCTGCTCCACTCTTGAGAGAACAGTATCACGGACAAAAACGTCATAATGGACGAACATAAATTTAAAGTCATCCACCGCTTCGTTCAGTTTCGTTAAAGTGCGCCAACTAGTAAGTTTGTTGTGGCGCAATGTTTGGCTAAAGGCACAACCATAAAACATAAACAGAAATTCAATTCAACTTAATCAAGCGACGGCTTCGTTCAGTTTCGTTAAGTTTCGTAAGCTAGTGCCAACCGAAGAATAAGGTTGTCGTTCTGCACTGTTTGCCTAAAGGCCCAATTATAATGGACGAACGTAAATTTTAGTCACCGTTATCAGGAGCCCGCTTCGCTCAGTTTCGTTAATTCTCCTGCGCCAACCATAGCATAAGTTTATGGGTGCGCAATGTCTGGCTGAAGGCTTAACCATAATGGGTCAACATGGACTTTTGCCAAACATAATAAATCCAGCTACCGATTCTCTCATCTTCGTTGAGTTTCGTTAACTTGCTACAATCATGGAATTAGTTTGTTGGTGTGCACTGTTTGGCTAAATGCCCAATCATAATTGACGATCATAAGTTTAAGTCAACTTTGTCAAGTGTCCGCTTTGGTCAGTTTCGTTAAGTGTCGTCGACGGTAACCATAGAATAAGGTTGTTGGTGCGCAATATTTGGTAAAAGGTGGAAACGTAATGGCCACACATGGAGTGTTGTCAACTTAATCCATCTAGCGACAGTTTCGTTAAGTTTCGTTAACTTGTGCCAACCATTAAGTAAGGTTGTTGGTGCGCAATATGTGCCTTAAAGTCCAACCTTAACGAACGAATATGAACTTCTGACAACTTAATCCATCCAGCGACCGCTTCGCTCATTATCGTCAACTTCTGCTTACTTAAGCTGTCTCGGGAAAAAATACGCACATACGTAATCGTCAGTTTGACATTTTTCTCAAGCTTCTAGAGGTAATTGTGTGCATTTCGAAATTCAAATTTAGGTTGAGCTGGATTAGACTGGCTGCCATAGCATCACATAGAGTCACGGAGGTCCTTAATGTCTCATATATTCTCGAAAAATAGAACAACCAACTAAAGACGATTAGTTGGCTATTCAGTATAGAGAATGATTTTGAAGTGGGCGGTAAGTGGATTAGACACATCCTTATTCTTTCTTGTCGAAGCCAGTACAAGGCAGTTGCAAAAAAGCTGCTCAGTGTTACGATTTCTTCTGATGCCCGAGGTGGCAGAGTAGTCCCCAGGTTTTAGTTAACGGAATCGTGCCCGTCTACAGCAGCAACGAAGTACTAGTTTTGACTGCAATTGCAATTTCGTCTCTAGGGGCGCTTGACGTGGGTCAAAGGTTACTCCTTTTGCAATTGGAAACCAACACGTGATCCAATAAAGACGGGTTTTCTACAGTCGCCTGAATATTATACATTCTTTGGAGGGTTTCCACCAAGAATGGAGGCCGAGGCCGCGGAGGAAATCAGCGTCTTTCAAATTGAATTTCGTTGCATCAAAGCACAACCTTAAGTGACAAGGGACATATTTCTTATTCGGTCGAACATGTTGTCCTGTTTTGACTTTTGAGGTGAGGCCGATGAGCTTTCCAATGACTGTCCTGCTGGCCACAAATGGGATTATTTGCTTTTGTATCTCCCTATTTTAGGTTCCGAATTTGTGAGGAGAGCGAAAATTACTCTGTTTTTCTTTTAACAACCTCCATTTCCTGAAGATGATTGTGTAGAGAAAATGTTGCGAAAGGTAGTGCTGCCTTCAGTTCCCCATTGATTCAATTCGGCGCAAGTTAACGAAATTTAACGAAACTGAGCGAGAGGGTGACTTGATTAAGTTGACTTAAATGTATATTCGTCGATTATGATTGTAGTTATACTCTTCCTCAAGGCCGCTTTAAGAAGTTCCATGATTTAATCTAATCGTTTGTGTGGTCTGTGGTCAGGTTTCACGCGTCAAAACTCGAGCCTTATGCACTTTATGACACTAACAACACGACCGAACATTTCTCACACGACTACGAACATATTGTGGGAAGCAAATGCAAGCACACACTCTCCAATACAACACTGGGGCCAGAGTTACAGAGAAGCTCTGCGACTGCACACCGAAATATAATCAAATGCATGGCAGGCGGCAGAAGCACTGAGCCAATTCTTCCAGAATTGATATTCCGCATACGGCCAGCACGTCTCCCCGATGATGGTGGCTACAAGGAAGGAAAGAAAAAAACTGCGAAAGAACCTTTTCGCCTGTATAATCCCGCCATTAAAGTGCAAGTGCAGCTCCCGCATGGCATTACATTCTCACTTCACACGAATAATTTTCACATTCAATCCCCCAAGCACACGCTCCAGATCCGACAGCTCAGCTCGCAGCACCAACGCGCATTAAATCACTGTCTGATCCTATTTATTTCTACCCCAGAAAACAATTCCACCGCCACCGCCACCGCCGCTGCCACCACCACCGAAATAAAAGCACAAAGCGAACCGCACATAAATATCGCCCTCCACCCGCCCCTCAAAAAGGAACGGGCCACAGTCAAAAATATAAAAAGGAGACCGAAATAACGGACACCAAAGCGGGGAGGACCCTAATCCCAGACCAGACAAAGGACTTGGTGTCCTCGCTGCGGTGGAGGGGCGGCGGGGAGTGCAAGTGTGGAAGTAAAATATTTGAAGATATTCTTGCGCTCCACTCCGAGAGCTCAAGCAGAAGGCTGCTCCTCGGTTACAAATAGTTGCTCCTCCTTACATGCGGGAATGTATTATCCCTGGTGGTAGCAATTCAAATTGCTGCACATTTCTCAAGTTGGTCGCCCCGCTCCCCGCCCAGTGGATGCACATCCTTATTAAGGATTTGCTGTGCGGGAACTTTGCCCGAAAATTCACAAAAATCCAGCTGCCACATGACGGTGCGCACACATTAAACGCCACCGAACAGAGCAAAAAAAAGGGCTACGCAAGGACTTAACGACAAATTAATTTATCCCACATCAGGCACGAGGGCGGGCGCAAACTTTCTACCACTCAGCTGTCGCAAGTTGAAATTTCCTTGCCTGCCCTTCCTGTGTGTCACCCATCAGCGTCGCACTCGCTGTGATGAAATATTGTTTTCCTGTATCCTGACAAATTCACTTAACCTTCCTCGAGAATGCCAAATGCCCCTCGCTTCCTTTATGAACCAGAACGTCGTCGATATGCGATGACAAAGTGGCCAAAGTGATATCCTTTGAAAGCGACCCATCGGCGAGAGGGGGAACGACAAAATTGAATCTCTTGGAGCATAATTTTTAGACAATCCTCCCACCCTTCCAGCGAGCCACCATCGTCCTTCGAAACACCGCCAGTGTTGCTTGCTTTTCGTTTAAATCATACGTAAGGACGTTTTTCGACTGGCCCCACGAAGAAGTCACAGTTTTTCGGTGTACACACACAGACGCACTTGGTTGGACCTTTTCTTTTATTTGAGCGTTATTCCAGCGGAGACATTCCAGCGGCGGTGGGCGGAGATTTTTGGTGTCTCCCCGTGCGGGGGAGCGTTTAATGAGTTCATTTATATGCAATTTTTTAGGGCAATTTGCGCCGAAGTTGGAGATGGAACTCGTGAAATTGAGTCGTCACTTTGTGTCTTATTTAAAGTTGAACTGAGCGTCGCGTCGTGCGGGTGGAGGGGATGAATGGGGGTTCGGATGGTTAGGTTTTCGCTTGCTGGAGGGTGAGCGATTGAGAGAGGGGGTGGACTTACTTTGGTCAAGAAGGCGCTACGAAATCAACGCGAGGAACTACATCAGAGGGATTGTTCGTTTTCACGTGTATTTATGACGTTTTGTGTGAACACCTAAGACCGTCGATTCTTTTCTGTGTTAAATCAAGCTCTGATCGATGAGACATTCACATTTCCGTTGGAAGCGAGCTAGATTAGTTTGGCCTCACAGTGGGCTCATAGATCGGAGATTCGGGCAGTTGAGACCTGTCGCTTCCATGAGACAACTCCCACAGACATCCCGCCCACGGATTGTGTAAATTAGATTAGGTTGCGTATTTGGGTAGACGGGTGTACTCACTTTGGGCCTGCTGGACCCATGGTTATGCTCGATGGGAGAAGAATCCTGCCTGCAGCTCCTCCATCCCAATTATTAAGGTTACGTGTGTTCCATGTTCAGCCTTCCTGATAACTTGATGAATCGGTAAAAAGACGTTAGAGGACTTTTGTTAAATCATGAAGGTCTTAGAAGAAATGTTTTATGTCTCAACTGGCAGAGACTGGGGCGGTGGCAAAGGTCCTCTTTTTTCTCTTCAGTTGTTGTCTAGTCCCGTTTTAATTGCATGGTAATTCAGATGATTATGGCCATTTAGTGCTCCAACTAGCATCGCACTAGGAACTTTGTGTCGTCCTAATTAACTTGGGCCAACGTATCCGAGAGGTCTCGCAGGTGGTGATATAGTGCCACCTCTAGATGGTACCACATTCTATTCCCTCTCTATATGAACGTGTCATCCACTTTTTCTTGACACCCGCAAGAGGTGGTTTCATCCATGTTATTGCCTGGGATGGGTCAGTTTCTCCCCCTTTCCTGGCAGATTCATCCGCTGCTGCATTGGCGGTTGTGGTCCTATGGCCCGGGACCCAGTATCGGGTGCTGCGCGCTAAGAACCTTGAGCTCTTCACGGCAGCATGCGACCCGCTTGAAGCAAAATTGCGCCAATGGCCGTTTAACTGACAATTAGAATAGCGACTCGATTATAATGACATTTCGGTTACAACGACTAAGTGAAAAAGTTTAGTAAGCAATATAACAATTATTAAACAAAAATCGTTCGTCTAAGGCAACAACCGCTTATTCGTACAAAGACGACAAATTTGTCTACCGTCAGTGGTCGTTGTGAGCGAATTCGAATGTTTTTTCCAACATTGGTATCTAGCCGCATCATTGACTGCCAGGATCTCCGCTTGAAAAGCAGTACCATAATCAGGAATTCTAATGGAGTAGTGCATGTTTAAGAAAATGCCTGATCCTGACTCCGATCCCTCTGTTTGAATGTGGCTGGTAGATTTGTTGATGGGGTCATTAATACTCCACTCCTTCCTGGTTAGGAAACAGCACCCAAAGGTTTCCTCGAAGTTGAGGAACTGAGTCGCTTACGACTTGGACAATTTGCTTGCATGTCCAGTGGAACTTGGGTCACTGGAATGCCTGATCATTATGCAGCTCTTTGCAGCGGTCGTCTACATACATGATGAGGCCAAGTGAAAAAAGGTTTAGTATTGCCTCCAACTCCGCCGTGAGTAGTGCTAATTGATGTTTTGATGCCCAGACATGAAAGTCTCTGAATCCTGGCCTTTGATTTTGAGAAGCCTCCCACAAAACTATGCTGCGACAAGTCAAGATTAGTCTGACAATCACTGTGTAGTTTGGGATCCATCGTGCTGCCACGCAAGATCAATTGATCACTGTATCAATATGATTTGAAAAAATTGGCTCAAAGTCTTGTGTTACGCGACAGAAAACCCACCAAAATCAAAATATATATATTCTCAGACAGCCAAGCTATCCTTAGGGATTTAAAGAGGTACACATTTAATTATAAGCCCGCCTGGGAATGTCACAAACCCTAAACACAACGGCAGAGAATAACAGGCTAAAGCTGATCTGGGTGCCAGGACATGAAAACCATGAAGAAAATGAAAAGGCTGACATACAAGCCGAGGCAGGTGCTCAAATACCCTTCATTGGGCGCTCTCCTCTTTATAGATTCAATAAATCAGTCACAAACCTCCATTTACACAAATGGATGATTAAACAAAGAAATCAATTCTGGAACAACAAGGAGGGTATTAAACAATCAAGGAAGATCATGGAACATAACCATAAAGGAGACAAAGAACCCCTAGGAGTGACCTAAGAGTGCAATGTGGGGCACTTATAGGACACGCAGCATGCAATTCTTACCTCCTTAAATGGACTCAAATCACTAATTCAGAGACCTGTAGGCATTCTGGTGAGGCTAAATAAACTATGGAACACAAACTAATAGACTGCCCAAGTCTGCCCAGAGAAAGATTCAGGAACATCGGTAACATGAAACACACATAACATGGGTGGCGCTACAACCCGTAGAGGGCCAGGGCCTAGCTTCTCAGCAACCACTCGTGTTGTGCGTGCTATTGTTCTATCACGAGTGGAAGGAACCTACAGTTTTATGCCGACTCCGAACGGCCAAAGTTGAGAAGCTTTTTCTAGACAGTTATACTCTTTGAGCATTGTCAGTGACTCGAAAGAGGTGGGGCCGTGAAAAGTATTTCTTGTCGTACCAGGAATCGAACCTAGACATGTAGAGTCGACGCACATACCCACAACGAAACGGGCCACCACCGGTAACATGAAAAGACTTTCAAAAAATCGCATCTAGAGATGTTGTCGAAATTGCTGAAGGCAGCACTCAAACTCAAGATCAACAGACAATAGATCTCTATGGTCGCAGCTCTAGTGTCTTTTGTGACACACCCCGATTTCTTCACTTCAATTCAATAAGTACCGGCGGCGTTGATCGGACAATGGCATCCTCATCTATGCTTCGTCGGTTGCAGTTAACTGGAAAAACGCATATGTATGTGCCCTCATGATTATGTTGGCTCTGTTTAGGCATACAGTAAAATTTCTCTTTATTGACACCTCTCTATAAGGGACACCTCACTGTACGGACAATTCGTCATGGTCCCGACTAGAAGATAGTGCTAGTCATGTATTTCAACCCTTTTTACACCCTCTATACCGGACACGGACATGAATGTACCAGCAGGTGTACCCCTAATAACGGACACACGAAGCTAAAACGTTCTTAGTTGAGACAGACATTCCCATGCTCTACATGTATACAACGAATACCTAAAACTAAACCACCAGCTAACACACTGTACTGCGAATTTCGTTGCACCTCGTGAGGTGTAGGACTGCGGTGATATTAGGTCTTACGGTCCACTTATCGTCACGAAATTTGTTGGGACAACGCATGTCCGAGTGATCGAATGTGTGCAACTCGTTAGGATCCGCTGTATCTTTGATACATTTGTGGAATCGTGTCTTGTGCCGAAAACTTGTGTGTTTTGAAAGAGAATCAACACTATTTGAGTGTCACGCTGCTCAGTTTATTCATGACATTAAGAAGACTAGAAAGTTAGCCGACTAGAGTGGACTTTAAAAGCAAAAGCGGACGTGAATTTTATCAGGAAATTTCCATAAATGACCTACATTACCCCTCTAGAACGGACAAATCTATGAAACCGACACTCATGATGGTTCCGCGGGTTTCCAGTGTACTGAAGTTCCACTGCAGTAGCGTTGCGGCAGAGTACTGGTCAAGCCCTTCAGGCTTCTTTTTTTGCAACTGGTGCCCTCCAACCATCTAGTGTTGCTCATCTGCGGTTTACAGGTGGTTAGAGAAAAAGAAACACAGACAATCCACCCCTCACTGGGTCGCTGGCAAATAAAGTCAATAAACTCTGGGAAAAAAAGACCTCCCGACATTTTTAGACTGTGTCATGCCGTGCCGACTTAATTACACAGAAAAAAGGGAAAAAAGAAAACAATCAATGAAACAAGAGCTGCTGCACAGTCAACGGCCCACAATCCGCAAGGGAAAGGATTTAATGCGTTTTTATATTTTGTTTGTCCTTTATAACTACGACATTAAAATGTCATTAAACCAGGCGAGCAGGGAAACGCACACAAGTCGCGATAATAATTCGCTTTAACTGGAATTTCCATAAAACGAATTGCACAGGAACAACACATTTTTCCATAATAATCCAGCGACAGGACGACAGTCTGAAATTTACATAAATATGCACTCAGTCATTGTGAACTTATCGCCAGTTAGAGAAACCCACACTCGTCGCCGTCGAGCCGGTGCGCGCTCTGCTAAATAGGGTGCGAATTATTGCTGGGCTCATTCGCCCCCTTATCTGAAGGTGGCATTGGTCCGGCCAGACAAACTGGTGTAGTCACGCCATTAGTTGGTGCTTTCCGTCGTCGCATGGCCTTCATACTTTTCAGTTCAGTTCAGGTCTCTTGGGTATTTTTAATCACATTAATCAGAATGACATTGGGACCAACTGGCAGCCGCCATCTTCGTGGTGCTCCTTCCGGGCATGGCCAGTGATTAACGTCTATCTCACTTCCATCCACCGACTTGGCAAAAGTTCGATACTCCTGACGTCTCGGCTTGAACGTAGACGTCCGCACGTATCCTTTTTGCGGATTAAAAGTGCGGAAAATCCTGAGAAATCGGCAAAAAAAAAACGGAAAACAAGTAGAGGGTGTGTGTGCGTGGGTGTGTGAGAGAATCCTTCATCTCGGATGAGCAAGAAGTTTCCGGCGCCGCAGCAATGGCGTCGTCGTACCCCTTTGTCCAACATCCTGGCTGCTGGGATGTTCACACGCGTGAAAGGCACTCGAGGTTGGGCTTTTCTTGTCTCTTCTCGGGCGTAATCTTATCGCGTGAGAGGATGTGCGATGTGCGGTGAGTGCCGACTTGGAAGCGGCGGGATAAGATAAGTTTGCACAGCCAGCCGGTGTTCAGGTGTGCAATTTGATTCAGTACTCGCATCAGGTGCTCTGACATGAAAATTGGATTTTTTTACGACAATAATTTCACATTTCTGCGGATAGATGGATGAGCGCTCACCTGGTGAAGCTTGTGCTTTATGCACCAATTAGTTGCCGGGGAGCGGAATTCATATTAATGGCGCTGCTCGAGGCGATAGATGAAGCACATGCTGTACGGTCTTTATGGCTTAATTGGAAACGGAACAGTTGATATTTTTGAAATTCATTCACGGCAAGTGTCTGCCGAGCGATGTGTGTACATCACAAGAGGGAGTGGAGTAAATACCTCGGCGGCGTGGTAATCGGTGTGTGCGAAGGAAACGGCAAGTGAGAGAGATATCGACGTAGACAGGCTAAATGACTTCTGTTGGGGGCTGCATTACCGGCTGAAGTACTCCGAATGGCTGAACATTGTCGGTCATTATGACGTGCAGGTTTGTTCTTCAATCAAGGTGGTAAAAGTCTTCGATTCGGAGTTTGTGGGACAATGCAAGGAGGAAGTGTCAAAGTGGCGTAGACAACTGGAGAATGTTCCCAACCAACACGGCGTGCTTAACTGGAGGCAGCTGAACAGAGATCGCGTTAGTTGGGCAGGCTTGTTGGCTGAAGCATAGGTCCACCCGGGACTGCAGCGTTACACACAGACGATGAAGAGGGTAAGAGTTCCAGGAGTGGAACAGTGTTCAAGATGGTCATGCTTTCTGCATCAGAAAGAACTTTCCATTCCAACAACAGACATCGCCAACTATTCTTTTGCTAGGTGAAATTGAACACGAGTCGTTGGCATTTCTAATGATAACACAGACCTACAGATTGCCTGACGGCCAGTGGATCTGCAGTTTTCGAGAGCAGAGTACGCTGCCGGCGACTGAAGCGAAAGGTTTCTGTTTCATGGTGACTGAGTATTTTCCGACTGAATTATATGACGCTGTCCTGGTTTGACAGGAATTCAGTGTCCTTCGGTAAAGGTTTCCATACAAACTGGCCTCGCCCTCCATGAGGAATCTGAGCGCCAACATCTGGGGACTGCGAATCGAATGTTATCGCCTTTGCCCCTTCTTTCAACTTTATACCACAAATTTGAGTGTTTCATGTTCAACATTGCAGACTTCTAGGCGTTTCGTGAATTGTATGCAGGATGAAGATTTCCGAAAACGAACGTAAAGTTGAATCAGTTGCACATAAAAGCACATGAGCTGAAGCTCAGACTTGAGGACTGAGTTATGGAGTGAATGTCAAGGAAGGACATGAAGCGCAAAAGAAGGAAACAAAAATCAAGCCAATCAGCTAAAGAGGCGATTCACCGCGACGATCCACAAGAACCTTATAATTTCTCAGATTTTTTGCACATCCTGACAAAATTGTCATTTGAATTAAAATGGGACGGTCAAAAATTGGAAGCACAGGCCCCTAGAATTGAATTAAATATGCTCACTGGGCCCTGAATCAAAGCCGACGACGTACCTTCTTTGAAAGAATTGACAGCATGCGTTTGTCACACGCTTTAGACTTGCTTCGGCTAAGATCTTGTTGCAGCGTCTTATACGAACCTGGTCAGTTTCGATGTCGATCTTGAGGGAATCTTGAACAGCCAAAGGTTGAATAGGCAATCAGAAAGCATGTTCATTCAAACAGCCACCCTGCTCTCGAAGCATGTCGAAAATCGGTTCCAGTTTTGTAAGGCGTACAGAAAAAGTGGCAACACCGATTTTTTTTTCAAGTTACACGCGATGTTCGATCGTAGAACTTCTCACCTTAACCTTCTCTCTGAACCTACAAGCGACGCATTCGTCTGCCGTTTCAAATGCGTATCACACTTTACAACACAGAATCGTCCGAAAAGTCAGAGCAGCATTTAGCGGCTTAACACAGCTTTACCCTGCTCCCGCTAACTTTTGCCATTTCAAACCTTACAGACAAAATGTTTTTGAATTTCTCGTATAGTAGAAAAGGATCATATGCCCCATCCACAAAAAACGGCGATCTTACCTCTTGCAACAACTATATAGCTCAACGTCGCCTACAAGATCCTGTCCAGCGTACTCTGTGGAAATCTGAGACCGTATTGCACCGCACTAATCGGCACGTGCCTTTAGAGACTATAGAGAGAAAATTCCCAGACTAAGACAAATAATGGAGAAAACCAGTGAGTTTCAAATCGATACGCACAACCTTTTCATCGATTTCAAAGGCGCATGCGACAGCATTCATCGCAAGGAGCTATTCGATGCGATGGCCGAATTCGGGATCCCGGCAAATCTGATCCGGTTGTGTCGCATCACGCTAACACATGCTCAGTTCGGCTCAAGGATTACCAAGCCGTTTGAAACTTGCACTGGATTTCGGCAAGGAGATGCGCTGTCGTGTGATTTCCTCAGTCTGGTACTGGAGAAGGTAGTGCGGAGTGCAGTTGTAAACAACAAGTTCTACAAGTCGGTCCAACGGTTGGGGTACGCAGATGACAACGTGCCGTAGTGGAGGCTTTTACGGCGATTGAAGAACAGGCGAAACGAACTGGTTTCACGGTCAATTAGGACAAAACGAAATATATGCTATCGACCAAAATACGTTCCGACGCACACCACCTTGGACGAAATTTCACGATCGACAGCTACAATTTCGAGGTAGTGAAGGAGTTTGTCTACCTCGGGGCAAACGTGAACTCCACAAACGACATCACAGTAGAATCGCCCTTGCCAACCGGTGCTACTTCGGTTTGTCAAAACAACTGAGCTCAAAACTCCAGACTCGAAGGACCAAAATCATGCTCTACAAAATTCTTATTTTGCCAGTCCTGCTCTATGGAGCCGAAAGCTGGACGCTAAGCAAAACTGCAGAGCTGATTCTTGGTACCTTCGAAAGAAAAATTCTAAGACGGATATATGGTCCCGTCTGCGAGGAAGGCGAATGGAGGAGACGACATAACACCGAACTCTACGAGCTGTACCAGGATGTGGATGTCGTCCGGAAGGCAAAACTCCGTCGACTGCACTGGCTCGTCCACATCGAGCGCATGGACAACAATGCTCCAGCAAAGAGGGTCTTTGAAGCCGAGCCTACTGGTTCGAGAAGGAGAGGAAGACCGAATCTCCGGTATAAAGACCAAGTAATCGCTTGTGGATGCAAGGCAGCTTGGTCTTGATCACTGGAAGCAGCGTGCCCAGGACCGTCAACGATGGGAGGCAGCAATTGCTCAGGCTCGGACCCTCCATGGGTCGTAGAAAAGGGTCATAAATAATCGGGTAATGGCCTTACGTCTGCGTCTAACTTAAATCTACGAGCTGGGTTCATTGTGCCCTTGATGGGAGATTTGTTACTACAGTGGAGCTAAGAAGCCTGATCTAAGGTTAACTTCAATCCTGTTTAAGTCTTCCAGTTCTAGAGCGAAGCATTTTTTTCCCAGGAACTGCCATCTTTTCTCTGCTGGGCATTCGCTGAGTATATTCCTTCCTCGCCTGTGTGGGTTCTGCAAAAATCGATACTCAGACGCAGTCTGTCAGTACAGCTGTTGGGATACGCAGACGACATTGACATCGTAGCGCGTTCCCAACGTGTCGTAGTGGAAGTTTTCACGGCGATTGAAGAGCTGGTTAAACGAGCTGGTCTTTAGGCTAGTGAATGGAAAATACGTCGTGTATGGTATATGGTGTCGAGAAAGAATCGTTCCGCCAAACACCACCTGGGACTACACACTACAGCTTTAACTTTGAGGTAGTGAAGGAGCTTGCCTACCTCAGGGTAAACGTGAACGAACGCCATCCTAATGGCGATCCGGCATAGAGTCGCTCTTGGCAACCGGTGCTACTTTGGTTTGTTAAAACTCCTCGAAGGACATCACACTCTACATAAAGCTCATTTTGCCAGTGCTGCTATATGGTGTCGAAAGCTGAAGGATAAGCAGAACGGCAGACCTGATTATATTGGTGCCTTCGAAAGAAAAATGCTGCGTCGTATATGATCCCGTCTGCGAGGAAGATGAATGGAGGAGATGGCCTAACGAGCTGTAACAAGAAGTGGATGTAGGACAAACATCCGTCAACTCCACTGGCTTGGCGACATCGAGTGCGTGGACACCAATGGTTCAGCTTTACAGGGTCGTCGAATCAGAGGCTCCTAGTTCGAGAAGGAGAGGAAGACCGAACTTTTGATATAAAGACCAAGCCATAGGGGGCGCAATGAATGGGTGCAAGAAGCGTGCAAAGGACCGCCAGCGATAGCTCAGACTCAGCTATCAATTTCTGGCAGGTATATTCAGACGCATAGCATGTGTAGCGAAAGCACTGTGGCCGGTAAGGACTTCTACTAGCACGCTCACATGCTTGCTATTAAAAGCTGATCTGATGATCTGTTCATGTTCAGCGCCGGCCAGGCTTAGCCATTGACTTCAGGCTCTATTCGGAGGCTTGCCTTCCTTCTTGTTGAACTTCGTGGCGTGTATCCTGTAGCAGCCTTTATAACGAATTCAGGTACTCTTCTAAGAAAAAGAGATATACATGTAAAAGGGACTACCGGTGTGAGAGCAGTGAACATGAATAAAGATTCACTCTTGTGTAGTTTGCGAAGCGATATGGACGTATCTTCAATAAAGTGGAAAAAATATATTCAAGTGTTTTATTATTGCTATTTACAATTTCAGAAGTGGGATTAACTCGTAATAATGGATCTTGAACAATATAAAAAATATACGGTGGTTCAGCTAAAACAGTGGCTCGCGAAATTAAAGAAAAAAAACCACGGGCAATAAGAGTGAGTTGATTTTGCGTCTGTTGTCGATTCTGGAAAGCGAAAGAATTTCCGCCGAAATGTGTAGGGACGGCGTCATCGATGTGCTGACAGCAGACGGAGAATCCCAGGAAGAATACTAGGACGTTCAAGAAGAAGACGAGTGTGAAGAAGTGAGCAGCAGTATTGAAGAAGATGAGGAACAGCAGATCGAAAATGAGCGAAGCAGTGCAACGAACGAAGAGAGCAGATCAATGACGAATGACAAGATGAGTGCCGGGGATAAAGAGAAAAGTAAGAAGAGGGCGATGATGAGTGGTAAGGATAATGAGGGGGAACTTATGAAGAGAGAGGTGGAAGTACTGTGTAAGGAAATAACTTTACATAAACGCGAAAATGATCTCCTAAGAAGAGAGACTAGTTGCTGCTGAAACAAAGTCAAGGACAGGACAACACACATAATGACAGCAGTAGCAGGTTGATCGAAAACTTCACCAATATCAAGGATTTGCTAGCAGAATTCTCAGGGGAGGCCGAATTGTTCTCTCACTGGGAAGCACAACTTAATAATTTGAAGGCAGCATATACATTTGATGATAATAATTTAAGAGTCCTTATATCGTGCAGATTGAAGGGGAAGGCTTTAAAGTGGTTTCACTCTCAGTCAGATGTGACTACTATAGAAATAAAAAAACTGTTGGAAGAAATGCGGGAAATGTTCGGAGACCGTTCAATTCGGTTGACTATGAAGCGAGCGGTAGAAGCCAGGAAGTGGTCACCGGACGAAACATTCCAGCAATATTTTCACGAAAAAGTAATACTGGGAAATAAAATCTCTATGGACGAAGATGAGTTTTTGGAATGCATCATTGAGGGAAAATGTAATTTACAAAGGAATCGGGACGATTTGGAGTCAGGAGGGCAGAGTTGTAGCAGCGATTATAACGAATTCAGGCACTCTTCTAAGAAAAAGAGATAAACATGTAAAAAGGACTACAGGTGTGAGAGCAGTGAACAGAATAAAGATTCACTCTTGTGTAGTTTGCGAAGCGATACGGACGTACCTTCAATAAAATGGAAAAAAATATATTTCTATCGGTTACAATGCACAAGTGATGAATTGAGATTCTCCCAGTACTGGTTTCTCTTTCGCAAGACTGTCCACATCTTCATTTCTTTGTATGCCAATATGCCCCGGTACGCAGCATAGGTTCACCGTGCTTATGAAGGATATGTCACTGCTGCACAGCCTGACACGTTTGGATGTTAAGACGTCTGAATCTTCGGCTTTGACTGGCGCTTGGCTATCAGGGTACACGATTGCCTTGCTCCAAAGAATGTGCGGATGTGGATGGTAAGGAGCGGAGAAGTGCGCAGCATGTTCGCCACGACACCCCCCTTTATCGTATCTTAGCTGTTGGCCAACAATTCGTCCTCTGAAAAGGACGCTCTAGCTTATGCGAGCTCTACCAGCAGGCAGTAGTCAATAAAATCACTCTTTCTGTGCAACACAGTCACCTTGTATGTCAACACATTCACATAACAGGGGGCTCTTTGTTAACAAGATATTCCTCGATCCTTTGCCTTTGCTTCACACGCTCCGTCAAGCACTTCCAAGAATACATGGTTATTTTGGCAACGCATTGCCTTAACATCGACACAGCTTCCCGTCCGCCTGGTTTGAGTAGAAAGTGTAACCCATTGACTCTCCATTCACTCTTTCGTGTAACAAAATTCCAAGTTAAGTGTCCCTCGCTGCTGCATTGTTCAGCTGGCGGTACATCTAATGAAGTCGCACAATATTCCCGAGTCTTACACCATTTTCCGTCCATTAATTAAGCCCCACCCTCCCGGTGTGGCACTTTCGGCTCTTCCTAATTAGAACGAAATCATGCAGCAGAACATTTCGAATTATTTAAGTCGCTCCAGACGCCCCCGGCCTCGGGCTCATAAGTGTAAATGTAAATTCGACAAGAGGACTTCCTGTTTCAATTAAATAATCAAACCTTTCACCAAGTCCTAGCCGCCATCGAGACCACCATCGCAGCAGCCCACCTTGTACGCCTTCGTTTAATTTTTGCACACCATTCACTCGCGCGCACACACACGCTCGCACTGACATTCTAATTACGGGGGCAAATTAAATAAAAGTGAAAGCTTTCTCACAGCATCCCGGAGTGCGTGTGGCCTGAATGGCAGCCGGTGGTGTCGACGCTCTTTCTCGTGTGTACATCCGCCGTCGTCGTCTCGCAGCGTGAAGAGTGTGCCAGAAGGTGGGCCCGGTCTCTACATGCAATTACCCCGTTCAAGGATGTTATTTGATAATGAAACGAACCGGTGGCAGGGGCTGCAATCAACCCGGGAGTGGGTAAGTAATTGTATTTCATTTCGTAATATGCATACATTTGCTGTGGGTGTAGGTGGTGTGGTCTGGCGTGGGCCGGGAGCCTTATGAGGTTGAGCCGCAGTTTCCCTTTCGATACCCGCTCACCCAGTCACAGGACAATGGCAGGAATTTAAATTAAGGACAAGTGCGAGCGCGATTACACTGAATATCCATTGCGTACCCGTGCTGACACCCTCCCCACACCTCGGAGAGAAGAATGCAAACCACACACCCGCGGTTAGGTGTCGTATAATTTACTATCGCGCAGTAAATCCACATTGTTCGAGAATGAATATCAGTCGTCCTTCGTCCTGGAAAAAAAGTAATTATCCCCGTTTCCGCCAGTTTTCATCTCGTCGCCCTTAGAAGTGACGCCAGTAAATGCGGGTGGCTGCACGAGTGTACACATCGCATGGAACATCATTCAGTCAGGTGCCATCCCGCGGGTGTCGTCACAAAGGATGAAGATGAACAAAAAAAAAAGAAAAAAAGAAGCATCAACAATTCCGCTCGTAATTGACTCTCTATTGGGTGCAAACACCTCGTCGTCGTCGTTGGCGTTTCAAGAAGCATCTCGATCTGGTTCGCGCTTGTATTTACACTCTACCACGCTTGTATCCTATCCTGGATGTGTCAGGCACCGGATGGGGGCGTGGTGGGGTTGCTCCTGATTGCCGGGTTGTGCTTTATGAAATTGATTATTGTTTTGTTTGCTCTGGCGCTTGTCACGATATCTGTCTATTCGCTTGTGGTTTACATTTCAATCTGAATAGACCGGGGATGGGGTTGGGCGACTGAGTGTGTGTGTGTCACCTGCGGCGATGTGTATGCGCCGTCGGTGGGTTTACATTCATCTTTCAAAGTGCTATGCGACGTGGATTAATTCTGGAATCATTCACGCTGTGCTTAGAATAGCGAGAGGTACACATCACTGTACAAAGGGGACCACGTCGATCTGAGTGTGACTGATGAGTAGTCAAATTGAAGGGGGGTTGGATTGAATTTGATAAAGAACTAGACCTTCTATTTCAATGGAATTTCAGCTACAATGCATGGTCCTTGGAATGGAAGAGGTGCACAACATTGATTAGCAGATGCGCTTGTATGGACCAATGGCACCACCACGCCAAAATACACACCAAACGAGGACGTATTGTGGATGCAATGGCCTTTCGACGGCGACGTGAGGAAATGCACTTCACCGTGTCCACCGAGTGAAAATTGAGCCTCACAACTGAAGAAGATGTTGTGTGAAACTTGAGCCTTCAAGCGTTGTTGGTCAAGTAGCATCCAATCGGCGTATGTTCTACGCATTCTGTGGGCAGCTGCGTTCAATTCTTGAGGGAGTTGCACTTGATAAGTGTGTGCACAGTCGACTCCGCTTATGTGCACTTTGCTTTCGGTTATATCACGTTTCTTTGGGGCATATATCCGACCTTTGCTTAGTAGCAAATTTTCTGCATTTTTTGCGTTGCAAATAAAGTCGAAGTAAATGGAAGTCGACTGTAAATGGAAATCGGACTCCTAAATATGCCAAATGATGTCCTCGTCGCGAAATCCATCGCTTTTAGTCTTCTTCAACGTTTTCACTACCGTCGGCCACATTTTTTGTGTAGCGCATACATTTCGATGATGGACTGCTCTTCAGAAATCTGTAACTTGGGCAGTATATCTGCGTTACAAGTTTGCCTACAATTAGTACGGCCAGTTGGGCGCCTATGATCAGATGGACGCCTACGCTCAGATGGACGCCTTATCTGCTCTTAATGACTACCATAGAATCACTATTTTTGTAGTAATTTAAGAAGTCATCGAGACCTTCCGTGTCAACAAAGGTTTTAGAAACACATACGTTAATGGCTCTAGCCAGAGAATTAAGGGCACGTACCGACGATGATCTCCCAGAGGCCCAATAATGTCATAAAGTAGATGTCAGCAGGAATGGGCTAGCAAAGAACTGATTAAAAAAAAAAAAAAAAAAGTGCGGCATCTTCTACAGTGATTGCTATAGAGAGCGAGCCCAGTGCACATTTGGAAGTGAATTCGTTGCTCAACGCAGTTTTTGGATACACCTTCAGGGCTGTAAAAAGGCTATAGAGTGCAAATGGTGACTACAATCTCGCATGTTCCACTGGCTTTTCATATCCGAGTCCCGACTTGGTGGACGGCGCTCGATGAGGACATCAACTGCAATCCGCTCAATAGGGTGCAACGTATGGCATGTGTATGTTTCAACGGAGCATTAAGGAGAACCCCCTCCGCAGCTCTGAACATACTCCTTAATCTTCCGATGATAGATTTAACCGGCAGACAGGTAGCGGCCAGCACGGCGATCAGATTAAAAAATAGAAGGAACTCTATTATAGTCTTCTTCAACATCCTTCTGGATATCATTCCTCATACTCGAGACAGCACACACGGACTACACTGACGACATTATCCGAATGCAGCGGGCATTCAATGAGACATATTGGCTAACTGGCCTGTAAAGCTCAAACGCAAGCGGCAAACGTTGATCTGGTCGATATCGGCTCATCATTCTCACTAGAAGCGTAAGAACCGACTAAAACTGAGTCTGGTGGCAAATGATGGTAGATCATGAAAAATCGAAGACTTGGATAGAATGCCACACTATGCAGCCATAAATTCGCGGTATCCAGTTCAATTCACGACAAATGGAGCTGGAGAGGCTTGTTGACTGACACTTAGAGAGTCGCTGTGCTTGTGGGTACCAGTGGTCACCAGAGGCGGTCGTAGCGTTGTGCTTTGGTGCGCGGTTTCAGTTGAATTTCCGACAATTTTCATAATTCAACGTTACAACTTCCTCGAGTCGCTGATAAACGACATCTTTAGCGAAGATTTTTGCGGTGATGCTGTACATTCGAATCAATAGCTCTCAACCTTGAAACTTGCTCATCCTGATCGTTTAACCGAGTTTGTGATTCGTTTGTTGTTTCAGTGGTGGTGTGGTGGTCCGTGGAGTTGTGGGTATGTGCGTCGACTCCTACGCACTTGGACCTACCTGTCTAGGTTCGATTCCTGGCACGACCAGAAATACTTTTCACTGCTCCACCTCTTTCGAGTCACTGACAATGCTCAAAGAGTATAACTGTCTAGAAAAAGTTTCTCAAACTCGGCCGTTCGGAGTCGACAAAAAACTGTAGGTCCTTTCCACTCGCGATAGAACAATAGCACACACAACACGAGTGGTTGCTGAGAAGCTAGGCCCTGGCCCTCACAGAATCTTAGTACGTGTTCTGGAATTTCATTAGATTCTCCACAGAATCTGCAGAGACCTCCTTCTGTTGCTCCCTGAGCATACAGTGCTCTGTTAAGAAGCCTGTCAGCATACGGATGTTGTTCTTGCTCATTTTGATACATGCCTCAAACCTCTTTTGGTTATGCTGACCTAAGAGCTTCTTGGTCTGCTTCCTGCCATGAGCTGTAAAGGGTTCCGATGCTTCTTTCCCAGCAAGGAGGTCGGCCTTTCATTCCCTTCTATTCCCAGGTACGGCCAGGTATCCAGCAGTTTTACTTTGCATCTCCTACTCAGCCCTGGGCTGCCGTGATAGCGGTTCGACTGCCCGACATTATGGCTACGTCGCAGTTGGTATAGGTCCTGTTAAGATTCAGGATCTGTCTGTGGCATAGATTTCTGATTGAAAGATGCAGATGAGATACATCCACCTTATGATGATCAGTGTCTTAACGAAATCTCATATGTATAGGGTAATAATAGCATGGTACTCTGTGAAGCTCCGTCGAATTCAGTTCAAGCTCTCTGTGCTTGCACTCGATGGTAACCGTCAACCAAATCGATCACGTGCTAATTGCCGCAAAGAATGCGTCAAATATCCTGGAGGGCGAGCAGTTAGACGTCGGATCATTTCCACATAGCAGCACTGTTCAGAGCTCGACTGTCCAATTTCAGAAAGCTGGACCAGCCAACTGGGAGGATTTCTGACATTGGACGCCTATGAATACCGGACATTGCACCGGCTAACGAAGTGCAACTAAGCTAGAGACTCCTACCATCTCCGACATGAAACTAGTTGATGGCGAGTATGAGCAAAGAAAGCCTCTGCAAAGCAAAGTAAGCAGCGCAAGAGGACTGTCAGTCAAGAAGACGGGATGAAAAGAAATAAAATGGCTCCCGCAACCTCCCAGCTAAGGATATCCAAGGGTCTGGGAAAAAAAAAGGCAAACAGCGTAGCCGCAGGAATGTTCACCAAAATTGTGGGCGTAACCTTGTTACCGATCCGAAGGGAATGATGGATGTATTTAAGGAGCACTTCCAACAGCGGCTTAACGTGCGTGACAAGGCGAGAGTGATAGGGAACGGAGAACTCTCAACTATTAGCTCTCCCACTTAGGTTTGTGGCGATATTCTGATAGGGAATATACAGTAGATCGTCTACGGAGTTTGGTAAGAGGAAAGCATACCTGACGACTGGAATATCAGCCCCATCCACAAAAAGGGGATTCTAGCTTCGCCTTCAGAAAAGGGTCAAAATGGCACGATCTCGGTGGTCAGTTCCCATCACCTCGATGTGAAATGACTATGCTCTCGAATCGCTCGTGCAGAATTTCCAATGTTGCGTGAGCTCTGTGGTACGTAGCTCCGTCCTGTAACCTGAAACCATATGTCATTGATGTCCATTTTGAAGAGAAGTTGGCAATCATCGACCTATAGCCAACGTCGTTCTGAAAGAAATATGGATCCACAGCAATCAGCGATTTCTTCGGGATGCATTTCGACGCTCATGGTGGTGGCCCGTGGCGTTTTGGGTATGTGCGTCGACTCTTACGCATTTGGACCTACATGTCTAGGTTCGATTCCTGGTACGACAGGAAATACTTATCACGGCCTCACCTCTTTCGAGTCACTGACAATGCTTAAAGAGTATAACTGTCTAGAAAAGGCTTCTCAAAAATTGCCCGTTCGGAGTCGGCATAAAACTGCAGGTCACTGGCACGTGGTGTTGAACGCTATATCCGTCGCGTCGATGGTGATTTGGCGAAACAGACTGAATAAGTGACAGCCACTTTGACAGATGTAGCCTCAACAATATGGCCGCCACCAACTGTCAAAGTTCGGATGTCACTATTGGAAGACCATTTGCACAGACCCTAGATCCATTGAGCATGCCAGTCCTGCTGTTGATTTAGATGACAGATTCATTGGTCTGTTCGAGGGAAAAGTTCTACGTGCGATATGTAGTCGAGATTGGCACGTTAACTACGAACTACGGGCTGTACAGCGACGTGAGTCCAGCCAGGTGTACACGAAGTCACGCCGAAGGTAGCTGTGTCATGTAGACCGAATGGGGAACTTGTATTCGACACTGAGCCTGTGAAACACCCCAGCTGAGGACGCTCGTGTCTAAAGTGGCGCACACAAGTGGACACCAACTTGGTGGGCGTAACTAAAGGCAGCTAGCCATAGATCCCGAGGCGTGTTGGTTGAAGCCCCAGTCCACCCCGGACTAGAGTGCAACACAGTGCGTTCGAATGACAAACAAAAACATCTCCTCTCAGTCCCTATTCAGGTTCACTCAGCTTCGTAGAAGCAAACAAGGCCAAGAATTAGTGGTCGAGTACTGGAACTACTCGATGAAGCTGTAAGTAGCAGAAAAGGAGATTAAAATCGGGGCCTGACAGTCTCTGAATAAACAGACCAGGTTTATGGGGGATTCCGTTGAGGTCTCGAACGCACAGTGAGTCACGCACTTCATCGAATCGAAAACATATGAGCTCTCTGCAGCCACATGATGGATGCACAAAGCAGGCAAGACAGACTTGTGCCACAACAGCACTCGTATTAATTGAATGAACAATTAAGTGCTTCAACAACTCCCTTAAACCACAGCCACAGCCCCAACCACAATCAAGAGGGACGAACGAGGACCCCGTATTCAGGCAGAAGCCTGCAAAAGTAATTTCTGTCAAGATTTAACAACATAATTGCATGTGAAGTGCATGTTACTCAGACCAGATTTCGGAAACTATCCATACACTATCTGCAATTCAATTCAAAGGGCTACCCTCCTGCCGCCCTACCTCCCTCCCACCGTCCACCCAGCAAGACCCGGACGAATAAAACATCCGACAATAGTGCAAATAATGACATATCCCTGCTGTAAATGCGGTTTCATAAATTGAAAGGAAACGTTGCACTCGCCTCCTCCACCCACCCGCCCCCCTCCCCCACAAACATGCACACACACATACGGACGTATCTCCTTCTGGTGGCATGCCAATATCCTGTTTGTGAGTTGAATGCCATCCAGGATTGCAATGAGCGTGGTATAAGCCCGAAAATAAAAAAGAATTCAACACAAAAGGCCAAACAAAACAAGGAAAAAGAAAAACAACCACACAGAGGGGGTAGTCGTACTTCAAATAAATCAGAATAACCTTAAGTTGCCGAGATGCCGCCTGCCATTCGCGCTGTGTTCGTTTTCATTTGTTGTGCTGAACTAAATATTGTGCGATGTCCTTTGAGAGGCTTTTTCCCTCTCGTCGTTGGGTTTTTTTTTTTTTTTTTCACATTTCTGTTGGCGGCTCGCTTAAACGGAAACCCTTTCCCGTTCTGTGCTGCGAGTCTATTTTTCTTTCACGAAATTCGAAATCGGCAAAAACGACAGAAACAAAAAAAAAAAACAGTCCAAAACTGGAGTATAAGAGTCATTCGCGTGACAATTACTCCAGCAGAGAGAAGAGCCCTCCTCCCCCCTCCACCAACAACATTTCAGCCAAATGAAGTGAACATTTCATTTTGTCCTCGGTGCTCGGCGGTTTCGTTTCAACATAAAAACCAGAAAATTGGAAGCTATTGGCCCCTCTTTTTGCAGTCGAATTTCATTCATTCCCCCGCGGGGGGCGGAGAGGACGAAGTTGTATGTCGGTTACCATCACTAGGATACACCGAGTACCGACACCGATGTGTGTGTGGGCGGGCTCGGAGCCAGCGGGCCAGCGTTTATTTCCGGCGTTATAACAGGATATAAATTAAATTTATTTGAAGGAATTACGATTTTTGTGCGGTCTAAGTGCTGGCTGCCGCCTAAAAGGACGAGACGAGCTGTATGTACGTGCATAACTCAACCATATTGCGGGGGTTCCTTTGGTTGGAATCCTTTTGCACACCACAGCGCACACCCAGTGTGGCTTTGTTTTAATGGAAAAGATATGTCATTCGGGAGCAGGAAAGTAAAAATCAAATATTCATGAGCCATGAAATCCAAATGAAGCCAAATGACAAGTTAATATTTTTGTTTTGCCCTCTCGGAGTGGTGTGGAGCGGCGGTGGCGCGGAGTCCTTCGGGTGGGCCTACTTTTGCGTTGGGTGTGTCAACCGTAGTCGAGTTGTAAATTTTTTATCAGGAATCGTTTGTTCTGAGCTGTGATTGTTATTAATGGGAATGGATGTAACCATTCGTTATTTTTGCGTTTGCATGTGGTGTAGCCGCACGGAGGGAGGTGGAGGTGATCCATAAGTCAGTTAAACACAAAACGTGCGTGTATGCGTGCTGGGTGGGTGGAGACCGCATTACGGGCCGCATTTGGGAGGGCGGCATCCTCTTGACGTGCAAATACCGGGAATTATTTAATTTAATCACCGAATGAGTGCTTGGCAAGGAGCTAGGCAGGTCTTTTAGAAGGAGTTTAAGTAAGTGACGCCGGTGGCTTGGGAATGCGCGAATAATGTGTGCAGAGTTGAGGCATACGCCGAAGCCGAATGTAGAGCAACGAATACTACAACAAAAAGGTCGTAGGTGACAAGCACTAATTACTCATTGAATCGTCGTATGCTCGTGGTTCTGTGCATGCAGTAGGGTTAGGGTGTGGGAAGGTCTTCTCCAAAGATTTCCTGACCTTTCCTGACCATTGCAGTGTATTTCAAAAAAGGGAAGATGGTCTTTTAGTAAAGCACTGTTACGGCGGCTTAGATGTGACTTAATTGAAGCGGCTAACTCAAGCCAGTATCAAGCTTTTTCGACAATATTATCAAGCGGTTTAACATTAGCCCGTGTTCGGTACCACTTCTCCTTCTTTAGCAGGCGCTACAGTCCGGAGTTGATATCGGTCACAATCAACATGCCTCTCCTTCCAGCACGATATTGTGCTAGTTGCTTCCATCTACGCACGTTCGGCTGATTCAAGTCCCTTTCCACTAACGAAGGCGTGGTCCTTCTTTACCACGTTGTCTCTCGCAGTTAGATTCGAAGAATTTTAGAGCTGTAGCATTGGTGTCCATTCGCTCTACATGACTTAGTCATCTGGGACGAGAGACTCGAATTCGTTTGACCAGATCGATGTCGCTTTACGGCTCGTCGTACAGGTTGTCGTTCAGTCTCCTCCAAACAGCATCAGTATATATGGACCAGGATAATACGAAGGACTTTCCTCTCGAATCGGTCGAGTATTTCTTCGCCCGACTTGGTTAGTGTCTATGCTTCTACGCCATATAGCAGAACTGGGGCTTTGGAGGTTTTTTATAGGGACTGGCGAATTTGGTCGTTATAAACAATAGGTCGTTGTAACCGATATCAAGTTCTATAATGGACAACGACCACGTTGTAAACGATACATCGTTATCGCCGATGTCGTTGTAAGCGATTTTGACTGCATACAAGAGATGAAGCTTTATTCCTCAGTTGCCTTCCAAGCCCAAAAACACGCTGCGCTTGGCACGTTCGATCCGTCGTTTTATCTTCGCGGTGTTGTCACTATATGTATTTTTACTTCGGAGCCTAAGTAGACAAAGGCTTTCACTACATCAAAGGTATAGTTGCCTATATTGGCGTCGCTTTGTCGAAGACGTCGGTGTTGGTGGTACCACGCCAAAGGGATATTTAAGGTAACTTGGCGGCATCCAAAAACATTCATATCAAAAATCTGAGTGTACGATCTATGTATGTACATCTAATTACACGTAATCACGTGACAGGCACGTACTTATTTCAATGGACAAAATTCACGTGATGACGTGAGGTTCCTAATCAGGATAATGTATTTCTCGTAAATCTGCACGAACAGGTACGTGATGAAGTTGGTTGCATTTATTCACGGCCCCTGTCTACTACACTGGAAGTGAGTGACGGTGACAGAATTTGTTGTTTAGTTGATAAACTAATGTAAAATAGATCACAGAAGTGGCATCGTCTTTTAAGAAGAATTTGAAATCTTCCAGAAAAAAATTATAAATCCACGTGTAATTAGATTCACGTGAAATTAAATAAATAAGTACGTGCTATTTCACGCGCAAGATAATTCCACAAAATGCGTGTTTGTATTCTTTTTCTTTGTCGTAGGGCGAATTCACGTGTAATTAGATTCACGTGAAATTAAATAAATAAGTACGTGCTATTTCACGCGCAAGATAATTCCACAAAAATCGTGATTATGTTCATCTTCTTCGTCGTAGGGCGCTATAGACCGGGGTAGAGCTGATCCTCAACCAACAAGCCTCTCCAGCTAACTTGATCTCTTGCTAGCCGCCTCCAGTTTCGCACGTCAAGTTGGTTGAGGTCCATCTCCACTTGGGCGTGCCACATTAGACGGAGGCGTCTTCTGTTACGTTGTCCCACTAGTTCGAAGTCGAAGACTTTTCCGGGTGGAGCTAAGTTGTACATGCGCGGCCTAGTCACCTTAGGAGTTGGATCCGTAGACGCCTAACTAGGCTGCTCATGTCACTGTGCAGCCTATACAGTTCGTAGTTGAATCGTGGGCCAAAGATCGCACGTAGAAGTTTTCTCTCGAAGATAAATTACATTCACACGGCTTTATTGCCCTTGAGCGCGAAGAAAGGGCGGTTACTACTAGTTATTCGGCGTTTGATCTGGATACTGATGTTGTTTATACTGGGTACAGCGGAGCCAAGGTAGACGAAGTCCTTAAAGCTGCCCATTGTGGACAAATCACACTCCACTTGTCCCATATCACATGAATGCAACTGTCACCAACTGACATATCCCACTTAATTAACCAAAAGTGTACGAAACCTAACGAAACTGGACGAAGGAGTCGTTATTGTCACAGTGTATCATTTTCATTCATCACTTCCAACGGCTTATAGTACAGTACAGTATGGTAAAGAAAGGGCGGATCTGTCTACCGAACATTTAGAAGACGCGTCGTTTAAGACTTTTGGATTAATGGACGATCCTTGACTACAAAAGCTGACAACCTGAGAATGAGTCGTGGCAAGTATAGCTAACTCAGCCAAAAAAAAAAAACAAAGTCAATGGCTATGATTTATTAATCGAACAAATTCTCAATAATTCACCTAAAAGGCGGTATCGACTCTCCTTTATCCAATTAATGACATGCTCAGACTACTGTATGTTCCGTACGAAGAAGGCACTAAAATAAGGTCTGCTCTCGCGGTTCTCTTGACGTTTTCCAGGCCTTCGACAATGCCTGGCGCGACGGCTTAAAATACAAGCTAACTGGAGTCCCACAAGGGAGAGTTGTTCCTGTTGTACACCAGGGGCATTTTTCAAACCCAACGCACTCAAGGCACGACGCAGCTGTCCATGCAACGTGCAAAGCTACAACGAACTTTAGACCGGATAGGGGATTGGACAAAACTTAGCTCCTAGCTACACGCTCACTATGTGTATTCAATTTTTGATTGTTTGTTTTAGTTGATTGCCTGGCTTATCCTGGGCGTGGCTCAACATAAGCTGACTTGTTCGCCTTGGGAATAGTTGCAGCCTTTTACTAATCAGAATTTCTAAAGCAAACGTTACGTTTTTTGTGCCGCCTCATAAAGTTTGTGCTTAAAACGAAACTCTCCACTTAACATCACCGTCCGCCGGCATCACCAACCGGATAACAACTTATTCGAGGACAAAAGAAAAGAGAAAAACCAACCCATGAGATGTATCCAAATTCCATAGCAGTTCGGGTGACACTAAACCTTTTATGGCACAGTCCTTAAACAGGCTTACAACGCCCGTCATGCCCACACATCCGAATGACCGAATGGCCTTTTGCCACCTCCTCCTGAGTGCGCCATGATAACAATAATAACCTTATCGTGATACACTAACATACCCCTAAGTAGTCCGGCAGTCGTATTGTGGGGTCAGCACTCCAATTAAAAGTAAAACCTTCGTCATGTCCGACAACACATCCTTACCACCTGTTAAAATCAAAATCCCATCACCTACGCACACTTGATGGGCAATCTGCTGGCAACAGCAAAAGCATCTTAGCCAACGAATTATTCACGAAGGACCAACACGTTTCCAATGATGGCTGACTACGGCTCATATGGGCCGCCACCCATCGGCCCACCATCAACACCAGCCCGCCGCCCCCGAGAGCGCAATAAAGAACAAAATAATGTATACGCAAAAATTTCGCCATAAAACGGGCGTTTTTACGATTGCATACACATAAAAGTGCTATTTGCACTAAAAATGTAAAAATTAGCCCTTGTGGTGTGGTGGCGCGCTGATGCGGCCGAGGCCACCTCTCGCGCGCCTTTCCTCTCCACATACGTGGCCATTGCATGGCTCGGAACCGACTTAAATGAACTTTTATGGGCACTAACATTTTTAATAAGGCAATGAAAATTGCCAGGAGGCTACATTGCAACTATCGGTCCGACATCCTGCCTGCCGCCGCAAACACTACCACTCGTCGTATTCGAAGAGATTTGCGTGTGCGCTTGGCGGGGGGCGCACACTGGGGAGGTTGATGATCGTAAAGCGATGGTGTAGGCAGTGGAAACCGAAAAACACCAGCATTAGGAGGACTCCTCCAGCAGCACTGCACGCGGATGTGGGGGAGGGGGAAGCGAGAGATGGATTCTTCCAGTCGTAAGGTTCAGTACATTATGGGCCTACGGGCGATGAAGTACTGTGCACATCGTGGTAGTGGGAGGTCAGGACACTACCTGTTTTGTAGTTTCCTTTTTCCAACCACTCCCCGGTGGTGTGGGATTCTTTATATGCCCAACGGCACAAATTCGCGCATACATTCGTGCGCGTTCGTCTTCCTTTTTGGTTTCGTTTTGGGAAATCCAAGATAAGGAGGATTTCGAAAATAAAATTTCCTCTCTCCGTCCCATGTGTGTGTGCCGGCGTGCGAGCGGATGTGTGGGATGCCTGCGGGGACCGTGTTATGCTCCAGCACAATCGTCGGTCATGGGGATGTAACATGGAAATGTATTTAAGCCAAACAGCAACATCAGTAGCAGCTGTACCACAGCGAGAAAGTGGAGAGCAGCATTTCGGATTAAATCTGACCCAGTTCTCGTTTTAATTTAAAGACAACCGGAGGGGGTGCGATGTGTGAGTGGGAGTCCGTGTGTGTTCGCTGGCATAAGCATTAGTTCTAAATGAGACTGCTTAGATTTTTGGTATGAGTGAGCCCGGCATTAAGTGAGAGATGCGGTTGTAGTTACAGTCGTGGTTGGTATTCGCTTTGTTCCGTTTGCCGACCGGAATGAATGCTAGCTGCTGCTGCTGCTGCTGCTGAAGAATTCCATTTCTCGGGTCTTTGGTCACTCGAGGCAAGCGTTTTAACGGCTCCGTCCAGCCAGCAGTGTGTGTTTGTTAAGGTCTTCAGACGAATGTGCATAATGATGGTCTGATTAACGCAAGCAGTCGTCTTTGTGGACCTGCCATCAGTGGGGGACCAAGCAAAGAGGGCATCTTTTTGGGGAATCTGGGGGGATTTGTTTCCTGTTAAGTCCGCAGGCATGGATCGGATAGGGGAGGAAATTGAATCAAACATGGTGTCGGTATGGCTTGGCCATGAATGCACTCAAATGCTTGTTCAATTCGAAACTTCCCTGCAAATCTAGTTCAGCAGTGAAGCTGACTTCTGGTTGAATAGGTACGTCAGTGATCGAAATTGACCGATTTGGTGGGAAGAAAACGCACAATTCCTGAAGGAGAGGTCATTCCAACAAACAAGACTTATTGCTTGAGGGGCTAGTGTAGACAAACAACTGACGTATATTTCTCAAAACTGGCCATGGCCAGTCTGCTGACTGCTTTTAGCTCGAGGTTTGCTCTTAAAAAGCCTACGTCACCAACAGACACAGAAAACAGAAGAACAGGAAGAGAAGGAACGGATAAGAGATTTGAGGAGGGTTGCTCAGCTACCGGAAGAGATTGAAGGGACCGTGCAAATATAAGATAACTAAGACGAAACTACATTACAGCCATTGGCAAGCAACAACTAACTTGAAGCAAATCTGACTACCTACTCAGCCGACCTTTTGCGGGCCAAACACCTTTCGATTGGCGATCAGTATTATTCGAGGAACACAGAACGCCCTTCGTGTTTATAAACATGAACCAGCGAGGTAGCTTTTAGTGATCTACTGCCGTGCCATTACTGAAAGCGACGTTAACATTACATATTTGTGTCAGTCCACGGACTGTAAAAGGCTCATAAAGAGTGACCGGATAGCAATGTTAGTTTTTCAAATTCTTATGTTTCAGCAGCTGTCAAAGTTACCAATGACACCTAGCTGTCAAAATGGTCAGCAAGGCTTGGCATTTCATCATGCCCAGCTTCACGTTTGTCGACAGCGCGGTAGTTGTTAAATATGATCGAAATTCCGGTTGAGTTGTAAATATGCAAAGTGAATGCCAAAAAAAGGTCCAACGATACCATGGCTTCAATGTGCAGGCAATTCGAGGGACCGTAGACAAGTGGAGCGTGAGTTCACTCTTTTGGAGCCTAAGCCAGATAGAGTTTGGAGCAAAATGAAGGAAATACAGCCGCCGTAGGGGTCAGAAGACGACCCAGAAATGTCGACTCGGCGCCGAACTGGGCACCGCCAGAGTGACAAATCCGGTTTATTTTTGGGTTGGATTTGGGCGCACATCCGTACAAGACATCCGTACACGGGCGACCATAGTCAACGCCATTAGTTATGTTGGCTAGAGATTCAGATTTTGTCCAAAAAGTCGGACGAAGACCATTTTTGGTCAAGCGGCCAAATTACCATTATTGGAGCGAACACAATCCACAAGTGTTCGACCAGGGATCAATGCATCAATAACAATCGATGACTATTTGATGCGGTTTACAGCCTGGAGACATCACCAGACCTTATTTTCTTAAAAAATGATGAAGGAGACATCATTACCGTCAACGGTCTAAGCCACAGAGCGATGTTAACCGCCATTCCGCGGCCAGAGCAACATTGTTAAATCCTTGCTGTGGTTTCAACAAGCCGGCGCTTCATGCCATGCAAGCGTCGCAATCCTCGAAGTTGTGTGGGGGAGAAATTTGGCAACTGGGTCACCTCATGGGGCAGCCAGCGTTCATCAATTGGGGGCCGCGATCATGCGACTTGCCACCTGGATGTGGATTATTTTCTCTAAGTCAAGTCATTAGTTTATACTACCCGTCCAACCTCTTTCGGACGAGGTTAAGACCAATATTTGAGACGCCATTACCGGGATATCGCTGCACATATTGGACGGACCCCTTTAAGCACTGCCAACGAAACCGAGGCAGCATGTAAATGATGTGCTACTTTATACAAAATGGCGTCAATGAAGCTTCAAAATAGAGCTGAGAAGAAACTTCGTATGAGACACAGTTGAGGTTTTATTTATATTTATTTTCCTATCGTTCTTATCTGGTCACCCTGTTTAGTGGCCGTCGCGCTGTAATGCGTCGACTCACAGGCCACCTCTTTCGAGCCACTGACAAAGTTCGAAGCATATTCCGTTTCAAAAAAATCGCCGTTAGAAGTCGGCTAAAAATTGTAGGTCCCCTCCACTCGTGAAAGAACAATGCGCACGCACAACACGAGTGGTTGCTGTGGATGCTGTGTCCAGGATCACATCAGACTGGTGCAACTTTGATTGTTAAAGGAATCTGTCTGTCTAGAGGAGCTGATCGCCTACGCGTAAACATTTTCGTGTAAATACTGCCTCAGTGGCAGGAGATGATGATTATCCACCAGACAAGCACCTGTACAGCCGAAACTAAGAAACAAGACATGGCAGATAATTGGGTAGGAGTGACTAGCCTATTTTTTAAGCCACCTAGACCTCAAAATGGGTCCATTCTGCATCAGTTTCCAGCTTTATAGGCGCCTGGTTGACATTTCTGCACATCTCCCTTTTCCTGAAGTAGCTGTGTATGTTGGCATTCGTCAATTCCTCGAGACCAGACACCAGACAAGACACAATATCGACACATTTTGAAAGTAGGCCGCACTTGCTGATGGTTTGTTACTAGGTTCGTGTCAAGTTTCTCATTTCTCTCTCAAATCTCGAAATAAAATCGTTTAAAATGCATTCCCAACATGAACCATGTCCAAAGACACCACAACGGGCGTCCCAAAATGATCTATGAAGTCGATTGGTACAACTGCGTCAAAGTGTTCAAAAATTCAGTTCCCCCTCAATCACCGCTCAAAAGGCAAATCTTGAAAATCCGGATTAAACATCTGATCGTTCTCCGGCCGAGTAAGTGCCTTAAATCTCCACGCAAACTGTGCGCAGACCTTCCCCTCACCGGTGACATCTGTCAGAGGAGTTCACAAAGCACAAGCCTCGCATCACCTTCAATAACTCAATTAAAGAAAAAAAAAAAACCCCCCAAATGCCACCCCGATTCCCAGAAGACATACACTTCCTCTCGGGACGGTTACCTCAACTCAACTCACATTTGTCCTAAAGAGCCCGGCGGGGGGTAAATCACGGTGTTATCCTTCCTTCAACCGACGGATCAGCGCCACCTCAACACTCCAGCCACGAGCGAGAGAGCAACGAGTTGAGAGCATTGTAACACAAATCAAATTCACATCACACCTCCCTGCGTGCGTCACAAGATTTATGTTCGGAGCATTCTTTTCAAACCTCCCCCCAGGATACACACGTATGGTGTACGTTCCCCGGCGACAAACGACAAACTTTCTCACCTGCGCCATATTTTATCAAAAATTAGCTTCCATGTTGTTTTTTTTCTTTTTTTTCCGTTGTTTCTTCCTCGGTCTGAGGGCGGCTTTTGTGACGCAGACAAGGCGCCCAGGGATGACGTACGAAGTGGAACCAGGCCTACTGGCATAATGATGAAGCGGCGCGCGGTTGTTGATGGAACCCAGTGGAGAAGAGGAGACGAGGAGACGAGGAGAAACACCACCAACAACGGCGATAAAAGCACCAGCAATGGACAAAAAAAAAGTGAAACAGAAAGAAGGAGAAAATCATTACTCTGGAGGCAGAGGAGAGCCCACATATTATGGCCCAATTGTGAACAGAAGTGGCAATTGTAAATCATTTTCGCCGGAGGATGTTGTGCACCAAATTTTAGCCTAAGGAGTTTTTATGATTTGAGGCTAAAAGCAGGATACACTGAAGGAGTTCCTTTCTTTTCGATACGATCACGAGAATGGTTTTTCGGTTTTATTGAACAATAAAATTTCTCTAGATGAGATGTTGGGTAATAAATCTTTTTTTTTTCTCTTCGCTTTTGCTTTTGCTTTTGAGCCTCCCCCCCCGCATGTGGGGAGAAAGTGGCTACATTCTAATGGCTGTTGCTTCATGTGGTGTGAACAATCAATGAATGGAATGAGGTTTGACGGGACTGAGTGGGGGGACATATAGACGTTAAGCAGTGTCCAGTGGTGGTCCAGTCATGTGTTGCCGTATTCTGAGAGACAAATGATTGCTTAAATTTAAAGAGGTTCCACAATGGTTTTGAGCAACAAAAGAAAACGGATTGAGAAAGGACACGGCTCTGGCAGACGATGAATCATTGTTCAAAGAGCTTATCAGTGCATTGGGCTTTGCGAAGGGAAGGAGGGTGGTTGTCTGGATTTAAACCTTCTACGACTTATGGACGGGTCTGTAAAAGGAGCCAATCGAAGGAGAAGACGCTAAGGAACTGATCAATTTTGAGTTAAGTTTTTACTAGAGCTAGCCCTTCTATAGCGCCATCCAATTGGTGGTCCAGATTTGGCATTCCTTCTACCGGCCTACAGTCCGAGAGTGCGTTTATTTAGCCTCAGGTTTGCCACGATGTATCGTTTAACTATCGCTGAAGGTGTTCAAATTGTCGAAAGATGTCACAAAAAACCGATTATAGTTGAAATGGCAAAACTGTGTGTTGAGGCAGTCTATGCTACAGATGTGTTAAGCTCTTTCATTTCGAATAATAAAGCAATAAGAGACAGCAGATGCAGAGAATGTGGCAACTGTCCTGTGAGAAGCCACTGTACGATGTGGGGTTCCGTCTTGTGGTGACATCGATAGTCTTAGATCTCGAGTAATAAAAGTTACATCGGGCCGATTTCTCGAAAGCCTTCGATAAAGTACATCACACTTTGCTTTTAAACAAGCTAAAGTCTTTGGGATTCCATTCGTCAATGTTAGAGTGGTTTTCCAATTACTTAAAGGACATGAAGCAATTGGTAATAGTCGATAGTTTTAGATCTCGAGTAATAAAAGTTACATCGGGCCTTCCACAAGGTAGCCATATGGGGCCATTACTCTTTCTATTGTTTATAAATGATGTTCACGAATATTTCAAATATTGTAAGATTCTAACATTCGCAGACGACTTTAAATTGCATTTATCTATAAATAGTTTAACTGATTGTAATAATTTCCAATTGGATATCCATGCACTAGTGGAATGGTGCAAGCACAATAGACTAGAGCTGAATATGCAAAAATGTAATATCTTTACGGCATATCGAATTACATCCCCGATTGTCTATGATTATTTCATAAATGATCATAGACTTAGTCGCCTAGAAGAGGTTAAAGATCTGGGTGTAATTTTTGATACTAACTTAAATTTTGCATCACATTATGATTATACAATTGCGAAGTCTAATGCTATGTTAGGTTTTCTGAAAAGAAATAGTAGAGATTTTCGGGATATAACTAGTCTTAAGTCCATCTATTGTTCGTTAGTCAGACCGTATTTAGAATATTCTTCCATCATTTCTGATTTCCCATATGATACACAAGAACTCAGATTCGAAAGAGTACAATAAAATTTCACGAGATATGCTGCCCGTAAATTGTATTCCTTCGAAGAACTCCCTAAATATGACGATAGATGTAAAATAATAGGCTTGCAAACCTTAAGTTTCAGGCGTAAGGCAGCGTCAGCCATGTTCATCCGCGATATTATTAATTGCCGTGTAAATTCACCAGACTTACTTTTTCTCATGAATATATATGCTCCCCAAAGATCTCTTCGGATGAGAAATTTACTATATGATAAGAGGCATAGAACCAACTATGGTTGTAATGAACCTATTATAAGGTGTATAAACACTTTTAATGAACTTTGCAACGAAATTGATTTTAGCTTGTCTCGATTGGAGTTTAAAAAATTGATCCATGCACTATGCTATAATTAATACTGTTTATTTGATGTAATCTGTGAGATGCAAAATCGGTAGATGATCCTTAGTCGCGCAGCAAAATCTGCTGCGTAAAGCGATACTGAGAGTTAACACTTAGAGAACGTACGTTTTTGTGTACTCTGTGATGGAAAATAAAATAAAAATAAAAAATAAAACATTGGCTCAATATGCATGGCGCGACAGTCCGAACTTGGGCATAGCATTAATAGCACCTACTCGTGTGCCACTTGTGCGATGTACTGTTCTACCACGAGTAGACTGGGCCTCCAGTTCAATGTCGTCTCAGAACTGCCAAGTTTGAGATACAGGAATAGGATAGGATAGGAATGTGGGTAGACGTGCGGAAATGTTCCTCCTTGTACCCTTATCGCACTCATCGAGACGTTGTATTCATTTTTGACTGACGTCTTTTCGTCTAGCCAGCCCGACATCCTAATGAACCTGAAAAAGTTAGATAGTCGGATGTTATGGATTTCTTGCAGGTCATGGAAGAAGAATTCTCCCATGGTCCTGTATCGCAGTTGGCTGAGGCTTGGGCAGTAGCAGAGATAGTGGGGAGTGTTCTCTATTTCTGCCACATCGCCACATCCTCTGCATATGTGGTCATGGGATAGTCCCATTTTTGTTTCATGGTATTTCAGATGGTTATGACCCGTTAGAGCTCCGACTACCATCCTCAGTAGGCTTTTGCCACACTGGAGGATTTTGTCGGTTTTAGTTCTATTAATATCGAGCCATAGCCATACTATCTTAGTAACCACCTTTTTCTTGCTAGTTCTAGAATTTTATCATCAACCTTCTTCCTGACATCTGCCAGTGGTGGTCGAATCCATTCGATTGCCTGGGATGGGTCTATTACGGCCCCTTTTCTGGCAAGTTCATCAGCTGCCTCGTTGCCGGCTATGTCCCTGTGTCCTGGGACCCAGCATAGAGTTATCGAGTGTTGCACGCTTAGAGTTTTGAGCTCTTTGCGGCAGCTCGCGACCGGCTTGGACTTGATTTCTTTCGCGAAATTGCTTTAATGGCCCCTTGACTGTCAATTAGAATGGTAATATCAGCCGGTGGTATTTCCAAAATTGTTATCATTCCGGCCGCAGATACAGGAATACTCTTTAAGAATTGACAGTGAGTCGAAAGACATGGATCCGCTGAAAGTTGGTAAATTCGTCTATTGAACCTGGAACCCTATGAGTAGTGTTTTGTTGGTTTATTTATAACTTAACATCCTTACCAGACAAACAAATAGTTAATGCTGACTGAGTTGTTTATGAAATGTCCTTAATTCTGATCCTGACCTGACCCAAAGCGGGTACTCTAAAAGCTCACGTAAATCGTGCCTTTCGGCTTAAAGATACGTTTGTTTAGTCTGAGTTCACAATCATTATTTTGGATGTCCAAGAAAACTGGGAGAAGGCGAACACCAGGCAAGGCGCAATTGGCCCATCCTTGAAAAAATGCCAAATTGAACGTTTGTTTGTGGAACTCGATGCCACATCTCACACGACCCGATCCACAGCCTTGGCCAGATGTGTTGGGCACCCTTTGCTTTCGGCTTTGCTGCCGAATCACTTTTTGGAAGTAATTAGTCATTTGACGAGGTTGTGAACGACTTTCATTTTTTTAAGAGAGGTTACCAATGCACTCTTATAATGCACTTTTTCCGGTAGAGGATCAGTGTGCGATCATTTCTCGAAATCGACAGACGCGTGACCAAGTTGATCTCTACTGTTCATAATAGTGAAGACTCATTCATAATACTTTTGGTTTTTTTTTTTTAAATATAACGAATTTTAAAGGGATACATTCGGTCATGGCCATGCCACATTTCCTGCAAGAGATGTACCGCGTTTTGGTGATTTGAATTGACCACGAAGGCCATGTGGTGATCGTGTTTACACACAGAATTCAAAGATTGCTTGACGCTTTGAAAACGAATATTCGCCTAGCTATGACCGAATTTGGCCCGATAGGTGTCGAAAAGCCATCGAAAGTGCCCTTGTCAACAAGCTGAGTCCCGCACGTCAGAATCCAGTCACTTAATAAGATAAAGAACAACATATGCAAGAAGACATTTTATAGAAATCTAAGTCATAATGGTGTTTTATTCGACTTAACTCTCATAACTACAAAAAGGATGATGATACTTCACCGTACGACTGGGAATTAGAAGTTTTATACGGCTCTCATTTCACATAAGTTCTTTAATCTAGACGTCTTGTTCTCTTCACCAAATTGTCCACCGTCTTTTCTCAGTAAAACTTCAAGAAGGACTAAGGAACTAAGGATTCCAAATCTTTGCTAGGACTTCTTTAAATGGTACTCTATGAAAGACGCTACCAATATCTTTACCTACAGCATCCTTGTTGTTAAGCCAATGTCCGTCGAATTTGTGGTGAGTCTTTCAGTGCATTGCAAGCAGCCGTAAAAGGAATAAAATTCCCAAATCAACGCACTCTATTTTCGAAGTCAGTGCTTCATTTGACAAAGGGTTTGTAAAGTGCAAAATACTCAATCTCGCCATAATCATACTGAGCAGTCAAAATCCAGTTTGGAGGCGACTAACCAGAGATCGCTTGAGGACAGGGATTGTTGCTTGAGGGCCATGTCCATCTGGCCTGTTGGGCAGGGCATGTGCAGATAGGGTGTCCGAGAAAATGTCAATTATAAGTGTATTTGTCGATGACCACATTGCCAATAATTGAAGGAATGTCGGATAGAAATAGTCTCCTCACTCGAATATTTAAAGATCGATGGCATAGCAGCATAAAGGGTTGGTAGAGATATGTTGTTCAAAGCTCGCATGCAATGAAAGTGCGCACTCCCTTTGGTTTCGATTGGCAAGGACCACATGTTATGGGATCGAGAGACGCCAACCAATGCCTTAACTTTTGGCTCATGTGTCAATTGACATCATTGCCTTGGAATGTTATATGTTGAAGTGCCTATCTAAGAATACTTGCAGCTTTGGGTCGCACTACGCTGTAACTATGTAGCTCCACACTGAGCTATACACATCTCCTAGTAACACGATCATGATGTGCGATGATATGCGATATGAGAGTAAACCACAGCCATCGCGAAAATTTCACTAGAAGGCCAACCGCTTGGCCAGGTTAAAACCAGTAGTAAGTTTCAGGGCTCCTGACCTCCTTCGCTGAAGCAAGCGATATCCTAAGGCAGAGCCCGGCCAGTCATCGCAAAGCTACAAAAGAGGGTCACGCAAGCCAGACTCGGGATTCCTTGTGAAGCTCACTTCCGCAACCGCAACGATGCACAAAGTAAAACGTTGATTCGCTTCTTTTTCTAGCTGCCCTACACTTTCTATGGACAGACAGCGGACAACTCCCACGACCAGTACAGAAGTCCTTTGGCGTTCGATGATGCAAATCTGCTATAAACTCAAATAACAACAGTCAATCGATGCAATGCACACGACATTTTGTAAAAGTATGAAACAAGGCCACGTTCCCTCACTGATCTCTCGCTTTCGTTAGCTCCCACCAAGGCTTTCCAATCATTTACCTCAAATCCATGAGCTCTCACAGTCAGTCAAGTCATCAACTTACCTGAAAAGAAAAAAGAAAAGTGTTAGCAAATGGTGCACGAAATCTACAGAACGTTGTACGTTTCTAAACATCTAAGGAAGGCTGACTGCACCTTCGTGCAGTCGCACCATCAAATGATGACGTGTGATGTTCAGTCCCCGAACCAACCTCGCCAGAGCCAAGCCCACAGCTGTTCAAGGGTAACAGATCCATTCCTGTTCGTCAGTCAATCTAAAGCGAGACATTTCACAAGCCACCCCTTCCCCCCTCCCATCACACAGCCGTGGAATAATCAAAATTTTCCGCACGAGCACCAGGACCAGCACCAGCACCAGCACCGAAGGATGTCCCTACCCAAGACACGGCGTGGCGGCGGGTGTGTTCAACCTGGAATATTGGATTAGAGAGCCTCAGACAGAGTCGTAAATTCCTCCAGTTGATGAAGAACGGAGCACGTATGCTGAGTGGGATCTGCACGACTCTCGACTACTCCCCGTGTGTGGCTGTGTGCTGATATTCACCGGTAATCCCTTCAGACAGGAAGCAGCGATTCAGGTGTTTCGTGTTATGCAAATTCAACATCACGTCTGCAGACGAGCAACTCAAGGTCTCCCCCAGAGGATGGTGGCACACAATCATGAAATCCACTCCGAAGGACTTAGTAAAGGGCTCGCCGCCACCGTCGCCGTCGCCGTCGTTCCATCCACCCACTCACACGAACGGAGTGCGAACAAACAGAAAGTCAAGAGCGCTTTAAGAAACATTGAACAAAGGGATCACGGCGCAAAGGCGGCGAACGAGGAATAGTGCGTGCACGCCTCCCTTCGTTCCGGATGTCCTTTGACAGGGCGGAGCGCGCGACATTTGCGAGCAAAAAAGAAGGCAAATAAAACGCACCAAGGCAATTGTTTTAAGTGTTCCGGCAAATCGACGACTCAGCGAGGAGAACGTAGAATATTCCAAGACATAGACGAAGGCGACGGCGAAGAGGAACCTCTTGTTGGACTCCGCCGAAGCCCGTATCACGGTGGCAATTGTCTGGAAAAGGATAATTACACGGAGGAAATATAATTTGCTTTATAGCCGGGCTCAGACAGCCAACGACGATTGTTGAGATGGGAGCGACTTGCGACTTGCGACTGGCGGTTCGCGGGTGCCTGGTGCCGGATGGTGGTGCTAAACGTGTTGATGGCGTTCCGATGCTTGGCGGCAGACCATTATGGTATCAACCGACTGACTCCACACGACGCGACGGGAAAATGAGTGCCTTTCGTTCGAATTAATGGCCAAAAGGGAAAGTGAACGTTTTTGATTAAAAGTGCAAATTCCTTGCATACTTAGCCGACTAATGGACGGTGGACGATGCCAGTCAAGACTTAATTTTGATAGCCGCGCTAATGGGGTAATTTGATTTCAATTTCAGATTAAGCTGCAACGCAACGATGTGTGCGAGGGGGGTTTGTGTGGGCGGAATGGCTTGCTAGCTGGTCTTGGTGGCAGTTGCAGTCTTTTTCGTGGCGGTGGGCCGTGTTGCCTGAGAGCTCATTTGGTCGAAGTGGGTGACAGTTGCAGTCGCGATAAACTTCTTGGCGGGGGTCATAGTTGGCCGCTGAGTCGAATTTTAGAGGGGAACGTGAGATAACCGCCTGCGGACTCACTTTCTAGACGGCTCAAAGTAATACAGACGGACCTGGGAATGGGCAGTAATCACAGTGAATGAACAGCGATAGATAACCTGGACTATAAGAGCTTTCTCTCCACTGGGTGGACACAACATGAACACGTACAATGATACAAAAGTCAGAGGAAACAATAACTCTCTGGATTGGTACCACTTTCAAGGGTTGCCTATGGCCAGAGTTTGTTCCAGAAGATTGGCGAAGGGGTTGTCTCAACTTTTGGCGCGGTTGAAGCAAGCAGTGAAAAGTCTGATAGACAGTGAATGTATCAGTGATCAGAGATAGGAAGTTGGAAGGCAGAATCAAGGCAGTCTACACAGTTCATTTTAAGCGCGTCCCTCGATATAGAAGAAGCTTTGTGCAATGTAATCAACGAATCAATGTAGAATCCATGTAATGGCGCTGGATCGGACTGATGTTACAGTCGTGAATGATTGACTCATCGTTGGGAGACCTCAGCTGCTGCCTAGGATTTTGAACAGTGAGACACATTACCGCGGAAGAGGGCTCTCACCACTTCTCTCTATCCTGGTGATTGACAAGATCATCAAGACGCCGCGCTTTTCATGTGTCTGGCAGATGTCTGTTGAATTCTATGCGAGCGTTTTTGTCAGGGACTAATGCTAGTTGAGTAGCGGTACCTTAAAAGAATGCTCTTAGATCTGTCGGCTCGATGCACTGCCACACAGGATCACCATGACTCTGCGTGTGATAACCAGGTCGTATCGGTGGTGATGCGATGCAGTGATCTTCTAGCGTTCCATACCTGAATCCGACAGAGACGAACAATGACGCCCCCAACTTGAGATACTTCCAATTTCTTCCTCATCCATGCAACTTATGCAGAAATCATTCATTTGGGCGGCTATCGTTCCAATCTGCTCTTTTAACAGGCACTGTCCATTAAGGACACCGACCATAATGCTTGTGTTAGCTCTGTTTAAGGAAGTAACAATGCTAGTTATTAACTGGATACAAATTCGAGGTTTGAATTATAACTCGGGAGAATACCTAATGATTGCCACATGATCCACTAAAGCGGCAAAGCACACACGAAAGATTTGTACGCCACTCGATTCCTCGCCAGCGACTTTAACATCAGACTCGCCAAGCGCGTCCAACGACCTGAAAAGGTGAGGCGTCAAGGTGCACCCTTGCGAAGTGCACGGCGAAAGGTGTTGATTAAGCACTGTTAACTCGAACACAGCTGCACTACAGTTTGTGCACAGAGCTTAACTCGAGGACGGTCGTATGTCATTTCCAAATATATATAAGAAAAACTGTAGATTAGTGTGGCTTACTCCCAAGCCTTCTTGCGTACCATTCATAGATTGAAAAGCGCCAGAGGTCAATCGTCCAAATGTAAATTCAGTTGAACTCGAACCGTCAAAAGCTGTGGTGTCAGCAAAGGGTAAACCGTGAGCATGTACGGACAACCAACTAATATCGAGCTCCCTCAGACGTCCTGATGTGGGTATACCTGTCCGAGTATGGGGTCTCAACCCGGGCAAGGGTAGAGTTCTGGCCTTAATTGTGGGAGACCAAAATCATCTTTCACATAAAACAGCAAACAAAGTGAATAAAACAAACATTAGGAATTAAGCAACAAAAAGAGCTCTCGAGTAAAGTGCTTTCATCGCAGTTGCAATCTCGAGGGGCATGTCCCAATGGAGCTGGACGAACAACTACTCGCTGATACGGAAGAGAGAACTCTGGTGCAAGAAAGGGATCAGAAAGCCTAGTCTGGAAAAGGGAGTTCACGGCACATAAAGGATGTTCAGGATGCAAAACAGCCCTCGTTCATGACTCACAAGAAAAGCCACTTTCTAGTATGCGCCAACAGGTCATTGAAGACCACTAGCTGATTCAATCAGTTTAAAAAAAAAATCTACACAAAACGCTGGGCATATTCCAAGAACAGCATAAGCACCCAATAAACAAGAATGCAAAGGAACTGCCAATAAACGGAGAATTATAATAAAGGTTAAATTTCAAGGGCCGATGTTGAATGTGAACCACACCTAAATGTCTGCTGCTTTTTGTGCATTTCATTTGACATTTCTCAATTTCAGACTAACTCAATTTGAACCATGGAAAGATACACAATCGAGCGACGCGTTAAAGTTATTCAGGCTTATTATGAAAATGTGCGTTCAAATCAAAATGCATATCGTGCATTTCGTGATTTTTTCGGTCAATTTGTGCGTACAATCGGAAAAATCGTGCAAAAATTTGAGCAAACCGGGTCCGTAGGAGATGTGAAAACACCAGTGCATGCTCGTACAGCTCGTACTGCAGGAAATATTGCTGCTGTTCGCGATACTGTGGCTGAAGAGCCGTCCACCTCAACTCGTCGTCGTGCCCAACAATTGCACCTCTCACGCTCGTCGTTGATGAACATTATGCATAAAGACTTGCATTTACATGCTTACAAGGTGCAATTGACTTGAGAACTAAAGCCTCTTGACCATTTCAAGCATCGTCAATGGTCAGAATGGTGGCAAGAAATGGCAGCAGTGGATGATCAATTTTCGAAGCAAATCATCTTCAGTGAGGCGCATTTTCACCTCAGTGGATTCGTCAATAAGCAGAATTGCCGCATTTGGGCGAATGATTGTCGAAAAACCAATGCACCCACAAAAAGAGTGACTGTTTGGTGCGGTTTATGGGCTGGCGGCATTATCGGGCCGTTTTTTTTTTTTCAAAATGAGGCCAGTCAGGCAGTTTCTGTGAATGGTGTTCGCTATCGTGAAATGATAACGAACTTTTTATGGTCCGAATTGGAAGATATGAATGTGGACGATATGTGGTTTCAACAGGACGGTGCCACTTGCCACACAGCTAACGAAACAATGGCTCTTTTGCGCGACAAATTCAATGGCCGTGTTATCTCACGTGGTGGCGATGTCAATTGGCCGCCAAGATCATGTGATTTGACACCGTTGAATTTTTTTCTTTGGCGTTATTTGAAAGAAAAGGTGTACGTCGATAAGCCAGCAACAATTCAAGAGCTAAAGGATAAGATAATTCGGTACATTAACGGCATAGAACCTCAATTATGCTTCAGCGTCATCGAAAATTTGTACCATCGGATGGAGGTGTGCCGCCGAGGTTGCGGCGGCCATTTGGCCGATATTTTGTTCCATGCATAATTGAACCATACCAATATTATCATAATAAAAAGAAATGACAATAATTTCCTAAATAATTTGTGTTTTATTCAAAATCAACATCGGCCCTTAAAATTTAACCACCCGTTAGAATCCTGCAGAGCGCCAACCATGTCGTGGGCACGAGAACAAGGTATGTAGAGAGTTTTGCCAATGATCATAAACGATCAAGGGCCAGATCGAAGCCAACTTTTGGCTGGTCAAGGACAGCGCTCCTCAATCCAGTCGTGAAATCAGGACACGAGACCCGTGTCTCACGCTAGCCAGATTAGGAGGTCGAATGGACAGTGATTCCTTCGAAAGTGGCAGGAAGACAGGGTGTTTAGTTAAAGTCGCCGATCTCAAATTAAACGCTTCGAGGTATGGGCAAACCAAACAGCAGCTCGGGACTATAAGGCCCAGTGGTTGAATGAGTTTGACAAGATGGCGGAGAGAAATCTTCCTGTATGGTAGGGTGTCGCCTTGCAAACAGTTCCTCTAGACTAGAGAATATCCCGAATGTTCCCGAAGCGAAGGTCTGTGATCCAGCCGCTCACCAAGAAGAGGGCCTTACCAATGGTCACTCGAAAGTCGAAAGAATGTAACCACTTGGCTAATGCTAGTCCTTACTGGGCATGCACAAATTGCTTTTGCAGACATTGCAGATATGCAGAACAATTCGGAAGAAATTGTTGGAATCAGAGCAAAGGCGGCTCAGCTTCAGGAAGTTGGAGTTTCTGGAGCTAGCACGAACTTCTTTGACGACTTGCCAGATGTCAATAGGAGTCGAGAAGCACCCTGTAGCGAACCTGGGCCTAGTTTCTACATGCTACCATTTGTTCTCTCACGAGAGGAATGAAGCTGCAGTTTTATCCCGCCTCCGAAAGGCGAGGTTTTAGAAGCTTTTTTTAAACAGGCACACCCTCTCCTGAAAAATGCCACTGACTACAGAGAGGTGAAGCCGTGGATTATAAAAAATCCACGCGAGGGGAATTGCGCCAGGAGTCGACGCAAGTACTCCCAACCCCACGGCGACCAACTACCTAACGTCTTGCAACGATTTCTCCAGCAAACCCACCGAAGAATATTGTTGAAGGAATTTTCAACAAGTTTCTTCGTTCCTGCTTCATTATCAGGTTCACCGTCGCGCCCCCCCTTTCCACAATCCGCCGGCACTTCACTTGCGCCGGCCCCATTTGCGCCGTCATACTTCGGGCGTAATAAAGTTCACAACATTAATGGGTCCGCAAATTAAATAATATTTCACAGTTATCGCCAGAATCCTCTCCCTTTTCTTTTCTTTTCTTTTTTCTCACAATCTCCTTCGAACAACCCTTTTTTACTGAAATGCCGCCCTCCCAGCATCCGGGATACACATCTTGTCGCAGTTGGAAATCAAAGAGGAAGGCAACTGGCAACTTGAAGGTCTGTCATTTCACAACCACCCCACCCCCTCCCTTATTGTTGTCATTCACATTATGCGACATTCCGGGGTTAAGACCTTCAAATTTATGTTCATAAGGATAATTTTTCCATCAAATAAAGTCCTTAGGACCAACTAAAGGCGTAATACAACAATTTAAACGATTCTCTCGCTTGTCGGTTGCTGCTCCGACATGTTTGCTCTCTTGTATCCTGTCAGGCCGTGCAAACACCACCCCTCACACACACATACACAGGGTTCCAATGCCAGTCACTTACAAATGATGAGGATGGAAACTTGAAAATTAACAGGAGACTAGCTGATGTCCCTTCGCCGAGGGAGGAGGCAGAGAAAAAAAAAACTTTTTTATTATCATTTCCATTGTAATTGTGTCCCGAAGATATGAACTTAATTAAACTCTCAAAACCCACGGCCCATGCCTTGTTCGGGGGGGGCGGAGGCGGAGGCGGTCGGTCGATGCGCCGCCATTCGGTGCTGGTGGAAAGTTTTGTCGGCGCTGGAAAATTCGCGCTTCTAGGCACGATGCGAGGGCGAAGACGAAACTCCTCCAAATTGCGACTTAGCCTAGGACTTTGAGGAGCAGTCGCATGTGTACGGTGATTTGCATAAGACTCGTAAAAAAAAAAAAAAAAACAACCAGAAATCCAGGAGAGAGACGCGCCAAATTGAATGGCAGCATTGTGGCAGTCTGGCGGAATGAAAAATAAAGAAAATATCCTTTCAGGCTGCGTTTAGTCACACCTGCGTTTGGCTGTTATGAATTAGCATAAACGACGCCGGAGCTGGAAGCTGGAGCTGTAGCTGGAGCAGAGTGTATACCCTGGATGGAGTCTGATTTGTTGGGGGATTTTTAATTCCCTTTCGGTGGGCGGCGCGACGGCATGTTGCTGCATTTGGTGGCTGCTGCTCGTTGCTTATTTATTCAAGGGATTTTCTTTCGTTTTTCTCTGTGTTTTCTTCTGTTTTCTTTCCATTTTTTTTTTGCTGAATTTAAGATGGTTAAGTGCTGAAGTGCTGGCATGTAGTGTGCCTGCGTATTGGGCAGAAGTTAATTTGATTTTTGGCCTCTGGAGAGATGAGCGAAGAGTTCTTTGGAATTTCGAACGAATTTCGTTGCTTTTTTTGTGCTTGGCTTCAAGGGGGAGACACAAGTTAGACACACGTGCGTGTGGTGTGGGCGCTGGCGCAGGGTGGACCATGTTCGGATGGTTTTTAAATTTCTATGGGTGTGGTTTAAAAAATGATTAAACTTGGCAACATCCGTGTACATCCGTGTACAGTCGGAGAGAGAAAAATTTGGCGTGCGATCTTTAGGGTCCGTTGCGCTGTGTCATCTAACTGAGTTGAATACCTCTACTACCACAAGCTCTACGTGGGACCATGTAGAGCTCATAGACAAGTTAGTCGGAGCGCCTTTGTCTTCGAGCTACAGAGTAATACAACGCGACAGAGGATGCTCACTTTTTAAGCGTCGCTGACAAGTGGACAGGAATACTGCAGCCACCAAGTATTTTTCGTATGATTTTCACAGACCGTCAGTAACCAGCATCAAGGTTGCATGACTCTCCAGGATGTAGACAAACCAAGCGCATGCTTCCAAACGTCTGTAAGAAAGTCGCGGCATTCTTGTTATCTCTTCACACAAAAGACTGCAGACGACTTACCGGCGTACTAACGGACCACTACACCTTCGCCAGACATCTAAATGTGATTGACCTATGCAACGAGACCTTCTGTGACGCCTGTGGAGAAGAAGACGACACTGCAGAGCAGAGTAAGTGCCACTGTCCCGCTTTTGCTCGGATCAGGTGGCAGTTTTTTGGTGCATATGAGGTGAGAGCTGATGATGTAGGCTCCTCATCACAGAATCGCCTGCTGGTTTGCCTCCGGAAGACCATGCAATTACAGCAAATGTAGGTTGTTTCCTGGTAAGTACGGTGGACCCAGATTTTGAGTCTGAGTGCTCCAGCGTGGCGTTCAAAAACCTCCGACAAAGAAAAAAAACCAGCCAACTGCCTTGATCGATGCATACACTGATAAGAATTTCCTTTATTTTAGGCAGAGATTGACGTCTGCACTCCAATGATTGCCCATGTCAGTGTCGAATACATGTTGTTTGCTCTCATTCGCATGCAACCGGCAGCAAGTCAAGACCATGCATTGCTCGAGATTGAGTTCGAAAGGCAGCAGTGGTAGTTTCGGAGCCCAAATAAAAAACCCTCAACAACTCCTTTGTGGACTAGGCACACAATTTTTCGGCAGATAAAATCAAACACCGCCTGTCTGCGAGGAGGCCCAATGGAAGACAAATCACATCAAAGACGGGGATTCAAATTAAAAGGTAAAACCACGATTAGCATATTCAGATGAATAAACAACTTGCCGACAAACATTCCACACCCTCGGCTTCAGGGTCAAGCAGCCGCGGGTACCAGTCCCAGAAGACACGGACTGGGGATCAGACTTAAGAAAGGGGGCGTCTCTGCGACTGATAAAGATGAGCCCACGTTCGGGTTGAATAATTGAGCAATACTTCAGTGACAGTTTATAAATGCGGGTGATCGAAAATATTCATATTTCTGTTTTCAATTTTTGGAGTGTCCGCCCGACCGACGCCTCTGTCTGTCACACTTACATTTATGAAGCGATCGACACGAGGACGCGACATTTTATCTTCATTAAGATGTTAAAAATGGGATGTCTTTGAGTTCGGCTTACCGAGCTGAGCTAATGGTTTCGAATTTGTTGTCCAAAAATGGACATGTTAATTTTGAAATTATAAAAGAAATGCATTTTTGTAGATCTGCATTATTTATTTTTTGTGTAATTTTGTTCACTTTTGCTCTATTCATCGGGATGGCAATGCCTTGACATTGCAATTTATTTAGATTCCTTTCTATGGAGTATACATAGATGTCAAGTCGTATCATGTGGTCGCATGCAACCGCGAAGAGCTTGTGAGCGAAATGGCTACCGCTGTCAGGTTACGAGTGTCAGCCAGTTTCAGACAAACTTGGAAGATGACGAACCAATTTATCATTTGTTTTAGAACACGTCTTTGCGGGTAACTCCTAGAAGGCGAGCTCTTAAGTTTTATGACAATTTCTTTCATTTCTCGCACTTTTAACAAACGTAGCACGAAGTATTATTTAGTGAATAGCAAATGAGTTGATTGTGTTGAAAGCCGACGCTAGAAGGAACGCTCTATTCTGTTTCCGACATTATGGTTCTTAGCAGGCAGCACTCGAAAACTCCATGCTGGATTCTGGAACAGGGTTATAGCCGGCAGTGAGGCAGCGGATGAACTTGCCAGTAAAGGCGGTGAAACCGACCCATCCCGGGCAATCTTCATCATCAATCAAGAAAAAGGTGAATGAGACGATCATAGAGGCAGCTATGGATGTTTGTTATGGATTGCTTCTTGAATAGTGCCCGGCTGACTTCCTTAGTGACTTCGTTTCTTTTATCGGCACACTGTACCTGTCCATTGTACTACCAGGCAGCAACCTACATTTGCTGTAATTGCTTGGTCTTCTGGATGAATACCAGCTGTCGATTCTGTGATGAGGAGCATACATCATCATCTCTCATTTCATCAGCACCAATTAGGAAGTGGTCTCCAGTGTCGTCGTCTTCTCCACAGGCGTCACAGAAGGTCTCGTCACATAGGCCAAGTACATTTAGGTGTTTGACGAAGTACGCCGGTAAGTCGTCTGCAGTCTTTTCTGTCAAGAGATAACATGAATGCCGCGAATTTCTTACAGACGTTTGGGAGCATGCGCTTGGTTTGTCTACATCGTGGAGAGTCATGCCACCTTCAGTCGTGCTGTCAAAAGTTACTAGGGAAGGTTGTTGGAGCACTAACTAGCCATAGTTGAAATGAAAATGTGAATAGCCAAGGACTTTATATGGAAAAATGCCCCATCCACAAAAAAAAAGGCGATCGTCTGCTCAACGTCGCCTACAAGATCCTGTCCAGCGTACTGTGTGAACGTCTAAAGCCGTTTTGCACCGCACTAATCGGCACGTACCAGTGCAGCTTCCTGCCCGGCAAAGCGACTATAGGCCAAATCTTCACACTAAGACAAATTCTGGAGAAGACCAGTGAGTTTCAAATCGATACGCACCACCTTTTCATCGATTTGAAAGCCGTATACGACAGCATTCATCGCAAGGAGCTATTCGATGCGATGGCCGAATTCGGGATCCCGGAAAATCTGATCCGGTTGTGTCGCATCACGCTAACACATGCTCAGTTCGGCTCAAGGATTACCAAGCCGTTTGAAACTTGCACTGGATTTCGGCAAGGAGATGCGCTGTCGTGTGATTTCCTCAGTCTGGCACTGGAGAAGATAGTGCGGAGGGCAGTTGTAAACAACAAGTTCTACAAGTCGGTCCAACGGTTGGTGTACGCAGATGACATCGACAACGTCGCGCGTTCTCTACGTGCCGTAGTGGAGGCCCTTACGGCGATTGAAGAACAGGCGAAACGAACTGGTCTCACGGTCAATTAGGACAAAACGAAAAATATGTCGACCAAAAAACGTTCCGACGCACACCACCTTGGACGAAATTTCACGATCGACAGCTACAATTTCGAGGTAGTGAAGGAGGCGCATGGACAACAATGCTCCAGCAAAGACGGTCTTTGAATCCGAGCCTACTGGTTCGAGAAGGAGAGGAAGACCGAATCTCCGGTATAAAGACCAAGTAATCGCGGATGCAAGACAGCTTGGTCTTGATAACTGGAAGCAGCGTGCCCAGGACCGTCAACGATGGAAGGCAGCAATTGCTCAGGCTCGGACTTTCCATGGTTTCCCGGTCTGATAAGTAAGTAAGTAGTATATGGGAAAAAAGGTGGACACTCCTCATTGCCTCTGTCACTGTCTGCGAGTCTCCAAACACAGAACACTGGAAGACCTCCAAGGTCTCCAGGATGTAACAAATATTCCACAAAAATCTCTATTCAGATTTATAAGGATATCAGGCCGGTTGGGCAACATGACGAGCACACAGCAGAAGCTAAGAAGTTACATCCGCCAATGGGCATCACAAAAGGTACAGCAGGACCTACGTGTTGTGTGGTTTAGGCCCGTCTACCCTAACCTACCTAACTAGCTGCCTCGTTCAGAAGTCATTTAGTTCGTTTATAGCATGAGACTTCCATGGCCTTGGTGGGGGTCTTACGGGAAGTTGAGACTAGTATTTGGTCATGGGTTGAGTTGTCCAGTCTCGGAATTCCTTTATCATTAGAAATCCCAGAGACTTTACATCGCTTCACTTAAGCTGTTCGAGGAGGTGCTTGATGAAGACTTAAGTCTTCCTTCTGGAAGTCTTCTTTGAAGACTTTTCGGCCTGAAAACGATATGTACGCTGAAACATACTCAAAACGAATGTGCTTAAAAACGAGATTATGTGCTTAAAAATTGGCAAGTGGGACGAAATTGGGAACGAATCGATGAAATAACTGAATGTAGGCAGGTAGAATGGGCTGCCAGGGAAATTGCCACCAACATTAAACTATTTGATCGACAACCACTGATCGGCAACTGCAGTGATAGTGCCAGTGATGATCTCAACGGCAAATGATGACTGGACCACATATGAAAACCCGATAAAAGAGTATTAACTTTGCTCTCATCGGGACTCGAACCGGGGACCCGTCTAATCGGGGTGCAGGCAATCAACCAACGGCGCCATCCAGCTGTTCTAAAGACGGAATGACTAATGCAGTCCATCCTTATCTGCGTAGTGTCTGCTTTCGCACAACCAGTCATGTGCTGAACAAATTACTGCAGCTCGTTCATAAATCAAGCTTTCGGAAGTACCCGGCCGACCAGAGCAGTTCTCATGAGAAATGTTCACAGCAAGGCTCCATAAATTGCATTAAATCAAAACGAACACTTTTCGACGCAAAATGATCGAGTAATCGGGCCGCAATCAATCAGAAAATGTACAGTATGCCTGCTCTGAACGAGGATCACTCTATAATCTCCTAAATGCAACAATTTCAAAGCGGTTTCGAGGAGAATGTCCTACCTTTCCCAAACCATCAGTTCGTGTTTGTGTCCTGAGATGACTTGCCTCCTCCAAAACAAGATAAAGATATCGAGACGTTATCCATTTCTTTCAAGACATCGCAGGTAAGCTGTGATATTTCTTACACCGATGACAAATTCCAACTCCTCCAACCGTTTGTCATTCAATCCGGCGCCAGCCACATGGCCGATCTCTCCGATCGAATCACAGATATTCAGTCATTTAAGACAAAATTCGAGCTACCTAAAAACTTAATTGCCCCGGCCCAAGCGCTTGCCCCATTGTGACGCATAAAAAATAGCTCCCTCACGTAAATCGAAAATCTCGTCATTAAATTCCCTTCGATCGAAGCACATCAAAAGTCGATTTAGTACTCACGTTTAAAATGCATCCCGCCAACCGCCGTTTTACGACGCCTCCCCATTCAGTCGCCTTAACGCGGAGCCCACGACTGAGACCGTCTCACATTTGATGTGACACTGCTTCAATGCCGCTCGACTAAAAGCTCTCGATTTTATGGAGTTTTTCAATTAAGCGTGTCGCGATACAATCTCACCGTAATAGCCAATTAGTCAAGCTACCCGTCGTACTTTGCATATCCGCTACCAAAGCGCGATCCTCCACGCTGCTGCTGCCACCACAAAGAGGAGGCACGGAGCAGTCTTGTAGATTTAATACCCATCATCAATATCGCCCAATAAAGCGATTTAATCTCCTCAATCAGCTTAAAACTATACCTACACGCGTTCGTCTGGCACCGAGGCGGCCGGCATTCTCACGAGCGCACGGTGGTCTGGGGGTAGGTGGCCATAAAACCGATTCCCCGAAGCAGCAGCAGCACACAGGGAAACACTTACGGGGCCGTAATTAATTAATCAAGCTCAAGGCATTCGTTACCTTCTCCGAGTCGAAATCTTTATGAGTCTGACTGATTCATTCGACCCACCGACTCTGTCATTCAATCAATCAAAGGCAAAGAAACTCACTCGGCCCGTTCGAACGTCTCATCTGCACGTAACAGCTAACACCACGAATTGATCGTCTCATCGTCGAGCTTCCGAGAAACCCCATCCGACGATGACTCAAGCTGAGAGACTGAAGAATTTCCCTCTCTGTCGGCAATTAGCATGCCCCCGCTGGGAGCGGTGGATGCATACATCATTCCCCGGCACACACACACACACACACATTCCGAGCAACAACTTTTCCAGTTGCTCTGCATCTATCTCGGACGGCGGAGGCCACAGCCTGCGATAGTTGACACCATTTCGGTTCGGCCGATAAATAATGGGAATTCCTCGAAGACGCCAGCCAGGCAGTCCAAGGAGGACGCATCGCATCCACATGCGGGACCACCAAACGAGGCGGGGATTAGGGTAAATCCCAGAAAATGTATGCAAAAATCAAACCGAAATCCAGAATTCATGTGTCCGGCGGTCGGTCGCCGGGTTGGGTTTCACATTTTCATCGCCTCCCCGGAGGAACGTTCCGAGGATGAGGCGTTTTTCAATAACGATGACAGCCGAGAGGGACGCCGGAGTGGGCCACCGACCTCACTAATGTATCCATTTTGTCTCTACCCTGGGGGCCGGCCAGAGGCTCGCACACCCCCACAGACACCCGCCCTCTGTGCAAACGATGGCCCAGATGTGATTTAAGGCTTTTGTCTAGATTATCCGCCGAGAGGCGAGGACGGCCGGCAGAAGGAGGCATCTCGTCCATTGATTTTGTGCTTAAATCGTGTTTGCCTCCAAATGGAAATTGAGGCAAATAAACATTTTCATATCGTGCATCGTCCCCCCCCTTTTGCTGGAGCGGTCATTGGATGCAATAACTTGTTCAAGTGAGGCGGCCACTCAATCTTGAGTCTTCATCCGCGGATGAGGGATCGCAGGAGTTTGATGAAATTGAACATTTTAACTGCTCATCGAGGGGATTTAGGGAAATCAGGAGATATGCTGCGTTTTATTGAGAGGACTGGAATCGTAAAGTTTTTCGTTTTTTTTTTTTTTGTTACAGAATTATGGACTGGGACTGAAATGGCGTGGGGTCCTCAGCGGAAGCGGTGAATTTGAGTTTATTTGGTTATTCCGGCTCGGTGGCGCTGCCGGTCCGGTGGAAGGCGGTAGTAAATGGTGGTGGGATTTAAAATTTAATGCAGCGTCGTGGATGACTGAAGTAAAGGCCTACGAGATCAAAAGGCGTTCGGTATTAATGACGGTGATGAGGAATTTTGTGAGACACTCTAGGCCCCAAGGAAGGTCACTTTAAGCGTTCAAAAGTACACACGCATCGAGGAAAAACACTCGAGAGGAAGGTAACACACGTTTTGTCAGAACAATCACTGCGTGCTGGCGCTCGTAACACGTCGGAATGTTTGCTTAATTTTTCCAGTAGTTCGATTATTCGTCCAAATTGTTGCATACAACTCAAATGTCAATTTGGAGAGGGAGACGTTTATAAGAAAACTCGTTTCGCACTTCATCTGATGGAATAATGAGTCTCACTTCTTGTCGGGCAAAGTTCAAGACCGCTTAAGTCCTCCTACGATGTTAGATCTATTCGGTTTCTTCCTCATCTCATCTCTGCAGTGCGTTCAGACGTGTTGCATGTGTACCTACGGCACTGTGCCCTGACGTATAGAACTGATCGGAAATGATGATCTCTTGTTAGTCAGCGTCGGCCATAGAGCTCTTGGTGCTGCTCCAATACCCAGACCAAGCCATCAAGTTCTGGTTCTATCCGGGGCTTCGTCTTAGTTGTCCGAGATGCCCCCAACAGCGAACCTTTTTTCGCGAGTCTGTCCGCCTTTTCGTTTCCTTTGAATCCAGTAATCCCCGATGACCAGCAGAAGATCTGATGTTGTGGCCTTTAATGCAGCTTGGCCATCAGAAGAAATGATCATCGATTGGGTCGGTTACGTTGTGGTCTCTCAACGCGAGTACCGCCTCGTCTATCGCAGCCACTTCGTCTTCGCAGAAAGACGCTGCAGTCGTCCCTTAGTGCTTGGGATTTTTCGAGAAGAAAATCCCTGTGTCGTCGATGGCAACAGCAAAAAAAATTCAACGCGTACTGCGATTCCGTCCAAGTCGTCTTTGCAAGGATTTCACGGTCCCCAGTCCCCACCGTGCTTCCATTGGTCGATACCACGGGAAGAAAGGAAACCCAAGCGAAACCCATGGACACGTTCGAAGTTATTCCATTTAAACTCACTTCAACTGTGCACGTCGCGCAGTGGCCACCGTCTCACCGCACCAGTTACGCTCCAAAGTGATTACGAATTCGTTGCAGGACTTCACGCTAGACGCACTAAATATCCTCCAAAGGGGACCGATGGAACGGTGTGCCGCGGTGGCAATGGCGATTTAAACAGAAAAACTTTCGAGACTATCGAGACCGAGACAAGTTTGTTTATTTATTTTATCGCCTTCACTTTCGCTGCAGCCAGACAAAGAAAGATTAAAACAATCCGAGTCGGAGTACATTCGCCGCGTTTACTTTTCGTCCTTCGACTGGACGGTTGCCGTTGCTTTCATTTTTTTTTTTTTTTTGTCGTCTGCTTATAGAAATAATTTTCCACTGTGGTAAATTTAAAATTAATTAATTAATCGCTAATAGAATTGTTTTAGAGGCGAAGTTTGCCGCCGCTCCTGGTGGAGGTGGGCGACAGCAGCCATCGCATCCGTCGCGGCACAAATGCAATTAGCTTAAGAGAAAATCAAAACTTTTTCACTTTTCGGAATTTTTCACTTCGTCCCTGAGTCCGTGCACTTCCCCCCGCCTCCCACCACATCGCGGGGGATTCTCGGGCTGAGGCTTAATGAATAAAAATGCTCACGTATCGCGAATAAATTCTCAATCGTTTCTTGGCACGTCCGGCAGTTATCTTTCGCTCAGATTAGTCGATTTAACGCTGAAATAAGTTGAAGAAAAATCCGTTCCTCTATCTTCGCTCGCGGAGAACAATAATAATCACGTCCCTTCCTCCGCGGCACACATTCATCAAGCCACTCTGACTGATGGGGGGGGGGTGGTGGTGTTTTTTAAGTTCCTCACCACGCCGTCCGCCGACAGCCACACGTCCTTCAGAATAACGACTCAAGCTGTTTGCTTTAAAGACGATTCCCCAGAGCGGAGTTGTGCTTCTCTCTCTCTGCCTCTCGTGCCAGCCGCGGACTGTAAAAGTGAGACAACAATTCGAATTTTGGTTTCCACTCTGCATTGCGGACATTGTGGTCCTGGCTGCTTTTTTGGCTTCTTAAGTGGTTGCACTACAAAAGCAGTTAAAATGAAGAAGAAGGAGGAGGAGGAAAAAAAAATGCTAAAGAGCCATGAAAATCAAGAAGAGTCCCCAAGAAGGCCCTCAGACGGACTACACTTGCGAGGGATGGGAGTCTCGTGAGAATGAAGCAGAAAATTCATTGAAGCCAGCGGCGTTCTTTCATTTAAATACGGCAAGTCCTTAGCTTTATTTTTTCTCTTCGTTTTTTTTCTGTCCTCTTCACCACTCAAGTGGCATAACTATTTTTGGGATGTTTTACAGTCTTCCGGGGAGGTGGGAGGCCTTGTTCGGTTTTTGCATGAAAATAGGGGTCAAGTGGGGGTTTGTTAACACAATTAGGTTTGGAATTGAAAGCACTTTAGTTTGTTTTTCTTTTTTTTTTTGCGGGCAAGTCTTAAATTAATTCATGATCGTGTTTTTAAACACATGGCAAGGGTGGGCTATTTGAATTGAACTCTGTTTATTCAGGGTGCCACGTTTCAAGTGATGATGAAGTGTAGGCGAGGCGACTCTTAGATGCTTTTTACGACTTCCGGTATTCCGATTAAGGAGAAGCAATACAAGACGCGGCCCAACCACAATGGATTTGAATTAATTTCACACTTGTATCGATAAATGGTGTGGATTTGGAGCAAGTAGCGATGGAATCAGGAAGCTTCCTTAGACAGACACGGTAACTTCCAAACTAAGTCATACACGTTAATTTTTATATTCTAACAATAAAGTTATTAAACAAATGTATTTTTGAAAATGACTGAACATTGCCGGGCAGGTAGTCGAGAAAGTTGACAGCTGTTCTATGTCGTCGGAAGTGGAGTCTCGGCTAAATGTGGTGTCGCTGAACTGGAGCTGCGTTCGGAATGGTCTCCATGAATGTCATCATGTCCACCGTGAAGTCAAATGGAGTACCTGGATGTTGAACGCCATTATCACACGAAAGCGATAATCATTCGTAAACAAATGTTTAAGAAACATCCTCAGGGTCTGTTAGCTGAACCATGACCTTACATGGGAAGGGGCTAAGAATGTATAAGCATTATTATTCGAAAGAGAAAGTGTAAGTAAATTTGCAGACCAGAGCTCTGACTCTGAATGGTGATGCAGTTGCCCATTAGCCTGACGTTATCTTCAAGAAGCTACTATTGAAGTGTAGGCTCTATGCCGAGTTTTGCGACAGACTTCCAAACAATTTCCCACCAATTTCAACTCCACATGCAGCTTAGAGCTCTCTCCAATTGCTTACCACGTTAAAGGCGTCATTCGAAAATAACGCATTTAAATTTAAAACACTAACTGCATAATCCATATGCGAGACGACGGTTGTTGTTGGAAGCCTTCGACCATTGCTACTACCTCAAGGGGTACTAATTCGAAGACTGCTTCATGGTATACTCGAAATTGGCGCACACAAGTCGGTACAAAGACTGCTTCATGGTATACTCGAAATGGGCGCACACAAGTCGGTACAAAGACTAATAACGGCGACGGTATTCTTATGCCTAAGCCGAACGAAAAGTGCCCAGAAGAATTGTCGAATTTCAACGCGGCCACAATTGCTTTCGGCAACTTAAGCTAGGTTTTAGTACAAAACAGTCTTTTTCTGACGTGGCGAGCGCTTAGTTTGCCTGCCACTTAAGTCAGCAAAAATGAACGAAACTTAACGAAAGCGAGCTTCATTATGTTCGCAGTGTATCATGTCGAAGTTTCTAGGTCGACGCACATTCATATGATTGGCACTCAACTTTTGAGTAGTTCACGAGGCAGCACAGTGCACCCACATCAGCATAAGCGCATCATCCCCTAACTTGGGCTGAGGACGCCATGAATTCATGCGCCTTAAGGCACAACTTCTCCGTAAAATTTGCTTCGCTTTTCCACTTTTCAATGACAATTAACTAAACCCTTGCAGCGGTTGGACTTGAAGGTCCTTCAACTGAAAAGGACTCTAGGATCGATGAGTATTTCCCTCAAGTTCTCAAATGACTCCCCGAAATGGTAATCAGATTCTATCTACTTAGCGAATGACTCAGTCCCGCTGAGTCTCAAATTCGCACTTCCACCCGCCCCCGTCAGCGGCAGAAAAGTCTTGGATTTCGAAAAAAGATCGCATTACATCGCATCTTAAGGCGCTCGTTGTCAACAAACTGAATTCGGGGAATCAATAAAATCGTAGGCGTGATACATTCCCAGAATTCCTCAATTGTTACTCGCGAATCCCCTCGAGTCGTTCCTCAAATCAATTATCCATTCGAAAACGCGATAAGCGCTTTTGATACCCCTCCTCCTCCCGCCCCCCGACAGCGGCAACAGTGCTGCGGAAGGCGGCCTCGGATGGGCTGTCCCCGCAGCGTAATTTATGACTTGAAAGTCATCTTCAGGGTATCACAGTGGCCCACCTCCACCGCCACCGCCAGCACAAACGTTAATTCCCATTTTTCATTTTCTCTGGTATTTATCCAATTTTGGTTTTCCCGCCCCATTTCCCCCATTCCCCATCCCATTGAAACGCCTCGCGGCCCATCCGCACGCCGATGGAAAATGCCACTGGCGCATTTCGCAAACAACTTCGCGAAATTGGCGAAACGAAACCCTGTTCATCATGCCGCCCGCCATTCTGAATCCACCACACATGTTCGTACGTGTATCCTTAATTCATATGTACACCGTGGGGCGGGGGGCGGTGGGGGCGAATGGATTTGGGTGTAGGGCACACACACACGGCCACACAAAGGCCGGGTTCAAGTGCGGCAGAAATGGCAGAAGGTCGGATATAAAAATGAGATTTTATTGTGTGAAATATTTTTATGTCGGAGTGGGTATTACACGAACTTACTACCGCAAAACCCACATTTAATTCTGGCAACTTTCCGCAGTAAAATCACGCACACACACACACGCCGCCCGCATCCACATTCACGTCGGGGCCACGGAGATGGGGACGACGGGCTCACGTTACGCTCTGAATGTATAAGCAAGGCCAAGGATGGTGACGACGCGATGGAGTGGGCTGGCCGGTGGGGGTGGAAGGCTGAAACTTGCGTTACATCAGTGTCAACCCCCTCCCGCCCCTCGACCCATTGTGCACCCCCGCCCGGTGTATGAATGCGAATACCAGCCGCAGGGTCGAAGGTATAAATCTTTTGCGGATTTTCAAAATTAACCCACAAAATGGATCTTAAAATATTTTCTACGTCAGAGTGTTCGTGTGACGGTGTGTGTGTGTCGGTGAATGGATGGTTTTTGGGGTTAACGCTCACAGGGTGAACGGCGACGAGAGCCACCGTAAGTAAGTGACTGAAACAGAAGGTATATCCAAGTTTAATTTGATTCTCGTGCCAAAGGATGTTGAAATAATATTCAAATTGGAAATTGTACCTAGGGGATTATTAGTTAATGCCAACCGGATGCGCACAGATCTACGTGCATGTTCGTGTGAATGTGCCCCGACCTCAGAAGTTAGTCCAGTTGTCTGGATCTCTCTGACTCACTGCTGGTGAATTATGTTCAATAGAGTGGGCCGCCGCATCCACACTCGTATAGTTGCTGTGTTCGTTCACATGCAGCGCGTCTGCTGGGGAGGGGGAGGAGGGGGGTAAATTAATTAAAATCCGGGCATAGAGAAAGTTCTTAATTCTCTCTCTCTCAAAATAAAAAAAGAAGAAAATTTAAACGAAGTTGGAAATTAAAATTGAGGACCCGATGGTCTTCACATGGGGATTTCCGCAAACAAGAATTCATTTCCGTCTAATCTTGTACCAGGGGTCGGTCGGTGATCTTACTTAATCGCTTTAACCCTGGCACGTTTGTCTGCCGAGAGATGGTCGGTTCAGTGAACTTCGGCCCTGGCAGCTGCAGCGTGAATTTGAATTTGCTTCTGCTTTACTTTTTGACATGTTTTTAAGGACTAGGACGGAACCGGACATTCGCTTGATGAAACTGTTTGCTATATGGTGACAGCTCACAGTAGACTTGGAAGTAGCTTCAAATACCAACCACTCGTGAAGTGACGTCCGTGATTGTCGCACAAATGAGGGAGACTAAGACTTTCAGTTAATAATTAGCAGCTGCTGTAAGAGGTATGCCAATTGAATTGAAGCTACAAGTTCAGATTTGCACGCTTCCAGTGGCACCTCTTAGTGTTGTGATGGATTTTCTTTCCAGTCCAGCGAGGGCTTAGCTATTTACTCAATTTTTGCAGCAACTATTTGGGTTTAATTCGACGAATTTTAAGAATCATTCTGCGAACTCCCTGACGACGTTCAGTGGCGTCTGGAGGTGGTGATGTAAAAATTAAAGTTGGCGCTTCCAGAATTGAACCATGGACATCCGGCCTATGAGCCGACGCATTTATTCTGTTCTGAAACTAAACTCGACCGAATTGGGAATGACTGCTGAGTGTGTATTTGGAGTTATTGGTCAGTCAGTACAGGGTAACAACAGGGACAGTTGAGATGCAGTGAAATTCTCGTCTTCCGTCAAATTTAGATATTCATTATTTAAACAATCGAGAAGTACTTCATTTTCGGCACACCGAAAGCACCAAAATATCCCAGATTTCTATACGGATGGCTCAAGAACAAGAGAGGGGGATGCTGCTGTGTCTACAGGATGAAGATAAATCTAAGTCAACCGAAGAGGCTTCCACCAGATCAATGTAGTATTTTCCAGACAATCCATGGGGCTCTAGAGATATCCACACATTCATAGACAGGTGGCGGTGAAGGCTGTTGTTAGCTGTTGGTCATCGCTCGCGAAATTCCGCCTTTGTGCCACGGAAAGTGGCAACTATTTAATCGACAATATGTTCGATAGAAAATGATAAGCTCCATACATACTTCAGTCGGAGATAATTTATAAATTTGTAACTAATTTGAAAGTTATTGGAAGAAAACATTGGCCGGAAACATAAAAGGCAGTTTGTACTCTGAGTCAATCCTCAGCGATACCGAATCTCTATCGATTGGATGATTTTTCTGTGTTTTAAGGAAATGTTGAGAGATGGGCAGCAAACCATGCACATACGGCAACACCCTTTTGAACTCAAAGGCTCATGGCCTTATTTCACAAACTGAGAGCGGATGATTCGTCTTGATTGAAAAATTAAGAAAAAAAAATCTATATAGGCGCTTATGTTCAGTTGTGAAAGAAAAACAGCTTATTCCTAATAACCAAGTTGGATTTCGAAGTATACACTAAGCTATTGACCAAGAACATCGTATAACTAATGTAGTAGAAAAAGCATTTGAAAAAAAAGCTAGTTTGTTCGGCCGTATTTCTTGATGTTTCCCAAGCCTTTGACAAAGTTTGGCATGAAGGACTGAAATATACTTACTTACTTACTTATCAGGCCGGCGACCCATGGAGCGTCCGAGCCTGAGCAATTGTTGTCTTCCATCGTTGACGGTCGTGGGCACACTACCTCCAATCATCAAGACGAAGCTGTCTTGCATCCGCGATTACTTGATCTTTATACCGGAAGTTCGGTCTTCCTCTCCTTCTCGAACCAGTAGGCTCGGCTTCAAAGATTCTCTTTGCTGGAGCATTGTTGTCCATGCGCTCGATGTGGTCGAGCCAGTACAGTCGACGGATTTTTGCCTTCCGGACTATATCCACATCCTGGTACAGCTCGTAGAGTTCGCGGTTATGTCTTCTCCTCCATTCGCCTTCCTCGCAAACGGGACCATATATCCGACGGAGAATTTTTCTTTCGAAAGTACCAAGAATCAGCTCAGCAGTTTTGCTTAGCGTCCAGCTTTTGGCTCCATAGAGCAGGACTGGCAAAATAAGAATTTTGTAGAGCATGATTTTTGTCCTTCGAGTCAGGAGTTTTGAGCTCAGTTGTTTTGACAAACCGAAGTAGCACCGGTTGGCAAGGGCGATTCTACTGTGATGTCGTTTGTGGAGTTCACGTTTGCCCCGAGGTAGACAAACTCCTTCACTACCTCGAATTGTAGCTGTCGATCGTGAAGTTGTGTCCAAGGTGTCGTGTGACGGAACATTTTTTGGTCGACAGCATATATTTCGTTTTGTCCTAATTGACCGTGAGACCAGTTCGTTTCGCCTGTTCTTCAATCGCCGTAAAAGCCTCCACTACGGCACGTTGTGAATGAATATGAAGAGATGACGTCGCTGAACGCGATGAAGCGCGCGATGAACTTTCTTAACAGAAATGTTGAGATAATAAAATTCAATAATTTTCAAGCGTTGTTCGTTTGTAAGACGATTCATGGTTAAATTATAGACCAAACAGTGAAACAAAACACGAAACGTGCGTCAGCTGTTTAAGCCAGTGTTGCCAAAAAGATAATAGCTAAAAAATCACCCTTTACAACCGACATGCAGTGAAAAATATGATCAGTATTTGTTTTGTCAATTACCGTTATACGTTTTTGCAGGCTGCATTCAGGGAAAATACAACAAAATTAGCTTGCAATTGCTCGGGATATGAAGGGAGAATGTACAAAATTGGCATGGAATTGCTTGGGATATGCAAATTAAAAGTGCACTATTATTATTTTGAACACAGCAGAGTCTTGTTGAAGATTTCCACCTAACAAAGGCAAAACAAAAAAAAAACAATCTTGATTGGAATCAGCTTCCCAAGGCTGGTGTGGCTGAACGCACTTTAAAGTGTGTACCTCGGCTCATTCACACATTTTTACTGTCTGCCATTTCGGTCGTAAAAGCAATTAGTTTAGTTTCGACAGCGCTTTAAGACTGTTTTCCCAGAAAAGTCAACCAGTCTGATTTGACTGATTTGAGTTCACTTTCTGCTCCATTGACTGATGAACGAGAATCGCGAATTCGCAGAACTAATGAACCACCGCGACTTGGTACGACTTTTATAAGGTGCTTCAGTCTGCCTCCCCTCGACTGGATCATAATCAGACAGCACTCGTAACTAGATTTGCAATTAATTCAGTAAATATAAATAAATAAATCCAAAATCGCCTGTATCAACTTGAAGGGACTCGCTCATTTGTCTTCCCTCCGAAAGGACATCCGTTCCTTCAAAGTTCTCGAAATTCAAATCAAAAAAAAGGGTCACTGCAAGATGTTCACTGAACCGTGATTCCCCTGCTCATCAGGGTTGCTCTGCCCCAGAAAAACCAAAGAAGACCAACACATTTTACTATTGACCCCGCAATCAGGCCGTCAGTGGTTTCAATTCAAATCGGGATCGACGTCTTGCCACGATTCAACGGAATAAAAATCCACCGCCGCGCCGCTACAAATCACAGCCTCGATATTGTCGCACGAATTTGAACTCGTCTCGAGTATCTTATTTGTCACCGATTCGACGATAAAAATATATCCTTGCCGTGCCGCGCCGTACAGTACCGTGCCATCTTCGGCATCCCCACTTTCGTGTATCGATTTTCCCCTCCCGACGCCGCGCCACCGGCACACATCCAAACCACTCAATCACTTTCAGCTTAAGTTGTCCTCCGCCAGTCTCCTCCGCCTTCATCCTCCTTTGGTGCTCTCCTTCGCAATGGTGGCTGTGGCTGTGGCGAGGTTCGGTGTTACATTCGAGTTCAGCGCGCTTCCAGAAGAAGAAGTAATCCGCTTTAATTTTATTATGACAAATTCTGAAGAGCGTTCGGATTGAATGGCCCTCTGCCGTGGTCTTTTGATTTCTTAGGCTACACCCGTCATCTATCTTCCATCACACCGGTCTATCCGGGCGAGTATCTCCCGCTTCCAAAGGTCTCCGGTTGGCAGCCAGTCAATGGGTGTCTGTGTGTGTGTGTGCGCGCGCAGGAGATGGTGGGCATTTTGTGATCCGGAAAATAATAATATTTTCATATTACATGGATTCAAGAAATCAAACTGAACAGGCACACACACCCACAGAGAGTCCTAAGTTGAGCCGAGCGCAGACGAGTGATTTACCAAATCGAATCGGATTGTCGACTTGTATCTGCAGCCTCCCCCCTGCAGTCACCGCGGCTTCTTGTGTTTCATTTGTGTGTGCGGTTAAGATTCTTATGGGCTCAACCATTTTTAAGGCTCATTATTTGGCAGACTATCGCCATCGCTGCCGCCGCTGTAAATGGTGGGAACTGAAGGGAAGGTGTTCGTTTTGAACGATGAATCTGAAGAATGATTAATTTTTTAGTGGTTTGTCGGAAATCTTTTCTGGCTAATGAATCGGATTGAGTGGCTTAAGGTGGTCTTTGTTTTCTCGCTTTTCCCTTGATGAGCGTGGAGAGAGTTGTTCGCTGTGAACCGACCGTGCGGCGATTACTTTATTTTCTCGGCCGTCTCAACAAGTGGCAGAGTGGCGCGAGTGCGTTGCAGTGGTTACTGCTGCTTCGGTGGGTAGTGGTGGATTAAGAATGCACTTAGAGCGAATGAGGGGCATTGTGCTGCCAGGCGGACTGATTTGGGAGTCAATTCAACTAATGATCGTAGAGAGGTGTAACTACGAATGTAGTGAAGAAGAACAGATAAGTCTTTGCCTTCTAAGAGCTTGCAGAAGAAGTGTTGCGCATTTTCAGGCTCTTCCTCGTCATCACAAATCCTGCGAGAATGACTTTGAGTTCCCATCAGGCCGTGTCGAGTGAACGAACCTATTTTCTTACTGAGCTGAGCGCTGCGAGGAGTTTTTTTTTTGTCGGAGGATTTTACTCTTCGCTCAGAGTCACACTCAAAAACTGGTCCCTTGTACTACCACGCAGTAATTTCAATTTGCTGGAATTGCATGGTCTTCTGAAGATGATGTAGGCTTCTGTGATGAGGAGCCGAAGACTTCCGTCTTGTGTTCGTCTCCAAGAGCACTTTGAATCGGGATGTGTCCCAATGACACTAGTACTGCGACCATAAATAGCTTTGTACCCGGCAAGAGCTGTTGGTCGCGCTCGGGACAAGTTTTACGGAAATTTAATGAAAAACATTCAGTCGACTGCTCAAAGGTCTTACCGGAGTTGGAATTCGAAAATAGAACTCCCGCCTTGTGTTTCGCCAAGAGCTCTTAGTCGCGCTCGGGACAAAAAATGAGGCCGTATCTTCACAGAAATAGATCACGGCAAACTCCAGCGATCCGACCTTCAAATCTGTGCCACTTACCCATCTCGTCACTCTCAATGGCATCAACGCTGCTCCTTTTTTTTCCGCCAGCACAAGGCACTGGCATCGAACAAAAGAAAACCGATTCACCGACCCTGAACTGCCTTCTTGCCGAGAACACGTGTCACACGAAAGCAAATCCCACCCAAAAAAAAAGGGAACAAAGCAAATGCTCATTTATCCTCACCAACGGCACATAAAACATCCCCAATTCCATCGATAATCATTTAGGACCCAATGCGGCGGCCTGCTGATCGGCCCAACCAGCCCGTGGTGACAATTTCCATCGGCCCTCGTTCCCGTATCTCAAGTCAAAAATTCATTTTCCAAGCAATTTCACCAAATTGCGTGGGACCGATGATCGGCCGTCGAGCGGGAGGGGGGGATGTGGATGCCGATACGACAACGAGAGCTGTCCCAGCATCCAGCAATGTCGCGTGGACTGCTGCACGAGAGACGTTGTTTTATTTTATTGCATAGTACGAGGCCTCGGAACGGCGGCCGGGTGCGGGGAGGATGGACGAAAAGGATCCATCAAACCATTTTCAATTTTTATATCCTTGAGGTTTAACTTTTTGTTGTCATGATAAACAGTGTGCTCGGGGTGGTGGCACTCGGAATCCAGCAAATAGACTAATCCTTTGCTCTGCGCCGTCCCTTGTCATCTTTCTGCAATCATACACACATTCCCTTCCGATGATATGCGCATTCTAGTTTTCAAGGGTGCCAAGTGCTGAGCTGCGCTTCGTCCTCTAGTCCATAAAAGCGTTCATGAAAATAAATTGAAAAATTCCATCAAAGGAATAGCGAAACGTATATTATCCCCTCATGGGGCGACTGCGGAGGGATGAGGGCACTGAGACTCCCTTTCGTCCTAGTCCTCGTCCTCGCCGTCTGGGGGTGGGAACAGAGCAGTCGATCCAGCGGAGCAGATATTTGTGTGCGTTTTTCTCTCTCTCTCTGGGTCTCGGCGTGGTTTTGTTTTCATTTGCCTTCGCTCCTTGAGGATATTTTACGGCTTACGTAAGACACTTTAGTGTATCTCGGCAATAAAGTGAACGAAACGAATTTCTCTTCAGTTCTTGCGTTCATTTCGGGTGCGTATTGGGGGGAGGGGTGGTTGCATAACATTTTATTGCTAATTCGGTTCGAATCCTTGCGGGGATGTTGCTGTTTGATACTACGCTGGCATGAGCATCACATGAGTTCGACCTTCATCTGGCATCCGCCTTCCACACCACCCCACCGACTCGAAGCGATTGAAGAGGATTTAAAATCGTTGGATTTGTTTGTTTTAAATGTACCGGAAGAAAGGGTTGCTGTGAATGGGTCGATCTGTGCGAAAGCCTCGCGAAAAGTGAAAACAAAGACCCTGCCACAGCGGCAGCGGCAATTATGAATGCAGAATTTATGAGATGATTTACGCAGGAATATTGCTTGCGGATCGAATGCGATACAAATCCCGGGCGAATTATGTGCCTCGAGCGTTTGTTGTTTTGGTTTTGCGCGATGCTCGAGCTGTGTGGCGGAATTGTGTTAAGCAAGTGTGGGATTTTCGCTACACTCGAAATGACTCCGATTGCGGCACTCATGAGGGATTAGTTTGTAGTCTGTCTCCCAGCCAAGGAGATACCGTTCGAATCGGTTTAACTTTTGCTGCGGCTGGAAGTTTGTCTGCGGCTGGATACATCATTTTGTGGCTTTGAAGGAACGCAATTATTGCATGAATTGAATTTATTTAAAGACAGCCGAAAGGGCACAGACAAATTTACCAAAATTCACACAAGATTTGCATTGGGCGCCATTTGTGGGGCAAAGTGTTTGTCACTGGCAGCGAAAGAAAAACAACGTGACAGCTGATAGTTCAGATTGTGAAGGAATATTTTCAAAATACTCTTGACTCTTCAGTCGAAATCATCGCTGTTATGCAACATTGTGATGCGAGGTCATACAAATTTGGACTTTAGAAAATTCACGAGAGATTGTATCCAACGCAGGACTGGTTAGGTATTGTGCTGAGCCTGGCCAGACTATTTACATATCTTGGAAAATGCGACTGTTGAGACAATAGTCGTTAATGATGCGATATGATAAGCAAACCATTTCTGCCTATATTCTATGTGCGTCGACTGAATGAAAGCAAATGTAGTGGAAACACGTCCCGTCAATTTGTCAAACGAAAAAAGCCTTTCAGAAGCCCGAAGAACCAAAGATGACAGCGTTAAAGACATCCACCCCACCTGGAATCATTTCGGCAATGGATAGACGTAGGATTCAATCAAATGGTTGCACAAATGCTGCGGTGAACTTACACGAATGTCTCAAAATGTTGCAACCTCCTGACTGCTGGACAACGACAGGTTTTCACAAAGCACACATTCTAGCTTGGTGTGTAATAAAATTCACATCCTACCACGAACTCCAAGCAATGCATATCTATTATTGCTGATAGCCAGTCGTATGCGCGGTAATGGCAAAACTAACGAACTGGCCAGGCGCACTCTCTTCGCAGCTGGGACTAAATGGTGATGCATACTCACTTTGGTTTGCACATGGGAAACATCACTTCACGCATTCTTAAAACCGACCAACCTAAGGTGGGGAAGGTCAAAGGGGGGGATTTTGTGTCTTCTGGTGAAGAATACAAGTTCTGTTCTTTAGTGGGTTGATGCCAAGTCTGCATGCTTTTGTCCATGCCTCACGAAGGCATTCAGCATTATGTCGCTTAGAGGGGAGACGAATTTACCAGATGTCGCTATGGCAACATCGACCGATTAGGCAATGACTTTTCATCCAGGCTGTTCCAGTATTAATAGTAGTTCATTAACCGCTACGTGCCAAGGAAGGGATTCTCTTTTAACTCCTCTGTAGATCGTAGTATGTCCCAGGTGAGTAGCTGATGGATGAAAGCCAACAAGGACTTTCCGATCCCTAGGTTGCTAAGCACAAGTGAGATTGCAATCGTTGTTCAATGTTGTTGAATGCACCTTCGATGTCAAGAAATGCCACAAGGGTGAATTCCTTATAGTCGAGGGTCAATGGTTCCTATTAGGAAGTGGAGGACTGTTTCAACGGATTTGCCATTATTGTAGGCATTCTGGGCAGGTTTAAGTCTGCACGGTGGAATTGCCTAACATATTGAGCTATTCAATTCTTCAGGGTTTTCAGGAGAAAGGTGGATAGACTGATAGATCTAAGGTGCTTCGGTTTGACAAGGGAGCATTTTCCCGCTTTGGGAATAAATACTACTTTCACTCACTGCCAAGATCTGGGAAGATGACCTAAGAGCATCCAGCCTTTGGAGATATTCACTAGCCATGGCATGATAAGGTCTGCTCTTCTCTGGAACTCCACATGGATGATGCCGTCAGATCCTGCTAACTCGGTCATCCATCGTCTAAATAGTGTAGAATTCACTCACTCAGTGGCGGAAGAGAGTTCTTACAAAGTTCTATACAAACTCGGAATGAAACCCACGAGTTGCTGGTATTATTACACAGTAACTTGCTTATTGATAAAGCGAACAACTTTAAAGTTTGTACGAGTGAAACGGATGACTACTAGCGCTTTCAAGAAAAGGCAGCTGCGACCATCCACATTTAGTCTGAACTTGCATATTGCAGTCCACACAGTAGGCTTGAGCAGTTCACGAACGAACTAGTACAAAAAAATCGGTCTAAGAAGTGAACTCGTTTCCAATGTCAGATTTCAACTAAACTGGGCGATCTCTGGGCTGAACCGAAATGCACACGCCTTGTACACAGTTGTCTTTAAGTCAGAATATTTGAATAGCAACCTGCACGAAAACCGCGGGCTTCATGCAGCCGACTAAACAAATGACACACTCTTGCACCTTCTAAGACAAAATATCATAAATTTGTTGTGGTGAATGGCTTGAACTTAAACAACTGAAGCAGTCAGCATAACTTGAATCAGGCACCGTAGTGGACGAATCTAAGTTTATTTATTGGCTTCATCAGCTTAGGCGGATTGCTGGGCGTGAAAACGTACGTTTAATCGTAGCTAGAAAAATCAGGAAAAAAGTCGAGGAAGGAGGACAACCTCTGGAGGTAGGTCTGTCTGGTGTTAGTCTCTGTCGGATGTGCGTTGAACCGTCACCTCCAAGCGATGTAATTCGGGAGCGGAGCACGTTCGACCGCAGGTGGGATACACAACCCCATGTGACTAGGAATAGTGAGTCTCTGTATGAATGGCGATGGATGAGTTGATAAACTGAGTGGGAACGGTGACACCCAGAGCAGTAAACAGCAGTAGCTGCCTGTTGCGCTCCCATTTTAGAGCCAATCCAACATATTCGGAGTTCAGATCAAAAAGTTCTGGACAAGTTCAGGTCGGGACCTTGGAAAAAAGACACCGGTGGACAAGCCGTCTTATCGTTGGACCAACGGCGGCGTTCACAGCCTCAACGATGTTACCGACACCGGATGCATCTGGACCCTTCGACTGAGGATCAATTAAAGGAAATGACCTGGGTCTCCCGACGGGGTGTCAGGTAACTTGGGCGTTTTTAGTGCTTAACACCACCTACTTTCGCAAAAATTATTCGTGAACACAGCAAACTGACGCTTGATGGCTACGTCTGCGGAACACCTTCCATTCACAAGCTCAAGCTCACTAGGTACATACAAGGTAAAGTCATTCGATGGTAAGGCCTAAGCAATATCACAAGAATCTTTAGTCCTTATCTCAAGAGAGCCCTATATTTCCCACAGACTACAACCAGCAGATATTTAAGACCAATGTGCACAGGTACCGCCTCTCCCTTTCTCCCTCTATACCTTCGCCCCGTGCTGCGTCTTGACCCGGACACTTAAGGGTATTAGCAATCCCTTGAGCGCGCGCAAAATATAAAAAAAAAGGACATTTATCTGACTGTCATCTGCCATCATTAGAAGAAAAACTTGAGAGAGCATCTTGAAATGACTACATTTGTGTATGTTTGTGACGACCAATGCCACTGTCTGAACAATGCGTCAACCGATGGCAATGTTGCTCAATCGTATGCCGAACAGTAGGTTGATGGAATTAAGCAGTGCGCCTGTTGGCTGAGGAATTGCTTTCGACTTACCAGCGCCAGAAGCTAATTGAAAATGTGACAAGAGCTCATGACAGTAAGCGAAAGGAAGTCACATCCAATGCGCCGCAAAAAATATGATGATATGCCTCCCAGTTGAAGTAGCAGTGGTTGATGTTGAAGCCAGGTCCAGGTTCACTACGGGCTGCAGCTCCACATACATTTTTTTTTAAAACTTGCGTTTTAGTCTGGTTCCGGCAGAAGTTGTGTATCCATAGCCTTTAGATGGACGTTTGGAGCTATTTGCTGAAGGCAGACGCAGTGATTTCAGATTAATCTAGAGGCAATTAGTCTTCTAATAGATTCAGCCTGAAAACAGCCTCCAATTTCCACCAGGATGCCTACTCTCTAGCTCCTGCATCTTCCGCCTGTCAAATCTGCAGCCACTCATTCTTCGAGCACCGCTTGAGACAAGCTCATTCCCCAGCAAACGTCCCCATCATCCTTCAAGCAACCATAGCACCGAAACGGAATTTCCGCCACTTTCACCACACGACAACAAACCATCAACAAATGCATCAAGAGCGTGTATCAAAACGCAGCTCAAACAAAAAAAAAAAAAAAAAAGAAAAACAAATTAAAGAGCTACGTGTGCGACAAATACATTCGTCGTCGCTCCCTGAACGTGTGCATATCTCAGTGTCTGACTTCAAGGAGCCACTTGAAATGAAAGAACTTTTTTAAGTCCTCAACATGCGGCGCTACAGTAACCTCTGCCAATAGACTGCGGCTCTCTCTCGTTCTCTGTGTATCAATAATGGAAACAGTTGCCGTCGTGCTAAGTGCAACAGAAAGCCACCGGGGTCGAGCCTGGTGTCACGCGAAACTCAAATAACGTTTTACCATCGCCGACCTTATTACGGCCACGTAATTGTTTCCCTTCGTCGTAATTGTAAACCTATCCGAGCATACAACACCGGCGTGGTTGCCGCCAGTACATTTGTAAGTCGATGCATATGCTCGCACATACATATCGTACGAATGAACGAAGAACGACAGCCAACCAAGTCGGATCGTCCTTCGGGCTCTCCACCTGCCGCTGCAAACGGAAGCGAATTGAAATAAAAATTGAAAGTTGTAAAATTTTATTACCTCTGCCGTCTTAATAGGATTTTATGAGCGGAAACTTTCTAAAGTTCTCTGCACTTTGCTTCGGCTTTAGCTCCTCCTCGAAGGATAACGACAACAACATACGAGTGTGGTGTCGTCCTCGTCGTCGTCATCGTCTTCCCCGCGACAGAGGACGAGAGTCAGTCCCAGCAGCTGGGTATTTAAGCGCAAAAAAAAAAAAAAAAGACAACAACACAACAAATTTACATTGAAAGTGCCAGCAACAACCAACAGCCAACCGGAGAGAGGGGATTTTCAATTTTCCTAGGATAAATAAAATCATTTCACGAATGGGAGTAAAGTGTAATTGATTTTTACCATTTCAATTTTCGAGCAACGGGGGAAAGTAAAATCGAAAATCAACCCGCAACGGCAATGATTGCTCGAGAGTGGGTGGCCCATCCACACACGTGCCACACACGCCCGAGGCGCTGCAAAGGATACTAGTTTCAAAATTGGAGACGGTGCTCGCCGTACTTCCGATATTTAGCGATTTCCAGTTAAATGAGTCGGTAAATGCCTTCGACGATGTTGTGCAGCTCCTTAATGACACCGCACACATGAATTGGTGTGTCTGGCGTCGATCCCATTCTCTCATTTTATTCTCAAATATTATTCCACATGATTGCATTCGTTCAACAGGACGTCAGCCAGAGTGAAGTGGATGTGGGCTGCTGTAATGGGCGGGCGTCTCGCCTGGTGAAGTCCAGACGCCATTAGAGCTAGATTCTGTTTAGGTTTCCGGTTTCTGTTTATGGTGATGTCATAGATTGTGAAATTTGTTTAGAACCGACAGCGGGACGGGGATCCTTGAGATGGAGAAGGATACAGACGCCGTCCCCATACTCCACCGCAAATGAGAGCACTTTCAGTGGAATGTAGTCTCGTTTAGTGGTGAAGTATAAACACATATTTGGATTGAACTTCATGCATGAGCATGTACTGCAGATAGGAGCGCATAATTGACTGCGAATTGTGAAGTTCCTGCGATGTGGCTGCGTTCATCGTCTTGTGCACGAGTCTCACTTGAGAACGAGTCTTTAGTGGTCTTTGAAACAAAGATCGCTGATGAGAGATAACAAGTTTATGTACTGGCAGAAAGGTGATGGTCTTCTTGCCCGTATCCACATCAAGTTACTGTCAATTCATATTCACAGACAGGCCAGTGATGCTGCAAACGAACTAATTGGACTCTCTTTTCCAGAATCATACTCGCTTGTAGCCGTGACAAAAAGGCAAAATGGCTGCCACCGACACGACTCTGATTCCATTGCCGAATGCGTGAAAACCTTCAAAATTATTCAAATGACACAAACTCGACTAGAATTCACAGCGATTCCGGCGCGTTTTCAAAATTTAGCATTTGTGTCGTTTCGTTATTGAGACGAAAGCGTCAAGGGCCACAAAAACTGTCAAATGTCACCCAAATCGACATGGCGCCCAACCAAAATCACTCTGAAGCACAAAAGTTGAATTCCTGACACAGCGTTGGCGCCGACTTTTACCAAGATCAATGATTCCAAAGTCTGTAATCTGAACGAAATCGAATGCACCTGCATGTTGGTGTAAGACCTCACCTTGAGCGTACGACCGGCTTGGAACGTGGACGGTAACTGCGCAGGTTTACAAGAGCCACTGCGGTATAAGACCGCGGGTCAGATTGACCAACAAGTGGGTCCTTTATGTCCTTGATGTATAGCAAGTACCCACAGTCAGAGTACTAGACTTAGCATTATTCTCAAATTGATAAAACCTCTATAAGAGAGTCAACGAAGCGTTTGCCTGAGAAATTCCTTCTCCTCTTCCCCAAAAGCTGGACACTGGCAGAGTAGATACCGATCAGATTATATTTCTTTGTCTGGATGTTCTAAGGCGTTCTGGATATGAAGTGTGTGTTTGGATTTTGGTGTGCATAAATACGAACTAGAACTGGTGGCCAAATCAAACTCAGCGTGAAATTTTGACAGTTGACCGATGAAAATAGAGGGGAGTGTGCTCCAAGCACCAATAAACAGTAGATGACGATTAATTTCGCTCCCACTTATAAATGAGCAAAACTCAACGAAACTTAACGAAACTTAACGAAACTGAACGAAACTGACCGAAGCGGTCGTTATGATCACATCATCATTTTTGTATATTCTTTTGATCGCTTAAGTTGACTAAGTCAGTCAATATGGCTCGGCCTCCATCCTTGGTCACAGCTACTGGTTGTTGCGTATAGGATGACCAATGCATCGCGCGATGTTTGTGACCGTATAAAGCGTGGTGTTTGCCCGACTGTTCAACTTAGGACGCACAGTAACTGACTACGAACCGTTTTATTGGTGGCATTGGCATTGTCATCAGTCCGTGACAGACTTCCTTCAGCAATGCCATCCTGCTTTGAAACAGGGGTACTTATTGATCGACGCCCGTACGAGCACGAGCTTATGCCTTAAGGAACACTCTATTCTCCTTGACATGCAGCGAGATCTATCCAGCGACAATCAGTTGCTATGCACATGTAACTAATAGCCAATCAAGGACAAAGCGTGATAGTCACAACTATGATACCACTATATAACACTGGTGCACGTCCATTGCCCTTCTGTTCAGATAAGGCTCCAACCACAATCGCCATAAAAGGCCCAGCAACGGAGAGAGACTCGTGACTAGTCCCTTGTTAGCGGAACAGAGCCTAAAGGCCTAAAGTCAAGCTGAGGTTGGCCCTGTTGTGTGTAAGTCTTCGTGGTTGTGTAAGCTACAACTATGGACTCGTTTAGAGGCCGGGACTGATGACGACTCTCATATGAATCTTGGGGAATGCGTTGATTCGAGGGTTGATTCCGTATGAACCACACCAAATTGTGTGTCACGGGAAATGCTTGGAGAGAGAACAAATGTCGGGCAAGACTCGTCGTTTGGATATGGTGAAAAGAACACGAGTTTAGACTGTACTCCGGGCCTCATCTAACAAGTTTCTCCAGTTAGCACGATATATGGTGCTTCCACACAAAAGTGGTTGATGTCCTTCTCCACTTGTGGGCGCCGCCTTAAAAGTTGTCCGCAGACAAAGATCCTTCGGTTTCGAGCTAAGTTGTCCATCCGCTCTACGCAGCCCAGCGTTGGAGAAGCTAGACAAATGTTATTCGTCAGTTCACCCATGACCCATCGATTCACCCAATGATGCATGCTAGGCTAACGTGATTCTTCTTCTTCCTTGTTTGGCGCTACAGTCCGGGGTGGACCTGGGACTCAACCAACAAGCCTCTCCAGCCAGAACGATCTTTCGCCAGCCAGGCAAACGTGATTGCTTCTGTTTAATTGCCATCAAAACTGTATCTTCTTAGTGAATTACTAGGTGAAGGTAAGGTGCGTAGACTACATCGAGCGCATGGACAACAATGCTCAAGCAAATATGTTCATCGAATCAGAGCCTCCTGGTTCGAGAAGGAGAGGAATACCGAATCTCCGGTAAAAAGACCAAGTCATCGCTGACCGCAAGACAGCTTGGTCTTGGTGACTAGAGCCTAGACCTTCAGCGATTGCTCAGGTTCCGGCCCTCCACGGGTCGTAAGTAAGCCCATGCTGCACCAGAATCAACTAAGCCACGATCTTCCTAAACAGCTCTCAACAGAGGGCAACCCCTTCAAGCCACGAAGTTCCTGCGAGTCCATCTATGAAAATTACAAAATTCCACATGAAGGACTTAAAGACACACTCAATCACTCCCACTTCGAGCCCACTCATCGATTATTCAGATTCAAATTTCCACACACTCCATTGGCTTGTGTTCGAAACAATAATACGAAATCGATTACATCGCCGCCTCGCCTCGCCTTTGAGGAACATTCCGTGTCGTCATCGTCGTCGTCCTCGTCGTCGCGTCGTTCGCATGTCCTGGCAATTACGCTGACGCTTTCAATTTGAAAAATTGTTGACACTAAATCATTTCACATCGAACAGGGCCAAGTGATACGCAAACATATCACACTCCCGCACCCAGTCACACACACTCAACTCAACTCAGACAGGAGAGTCAGTTTGCAGGATCCTAGGAGACACAAGTTACTGTCTGTCTTGCCGTATCTCATGAGCCACTGGGACGAAGCTCTTTAACCCAATTCCGATGGTCGTCCTTCAGAGAGTCACACACACACACACACAAAAACACACGCGGAAGGATGGCGTAGCGGGGGAAAGTGAAAAATAATGGAGAGTAATATAAACCGCGTGCCGAGAATATAATCGAAGAACGAAAGCCGTAGGTGATGATGATGATGATGATGATGGCACAAGGAATCTTCGTTTTTCTGCGCGTCTCGCGTCGTAACAGCCGAAGGAGGGAAGTGATTACGACACCCCGCCACCGAGGATAGAGTACAGCTCTAGCTGGGATATTAATCATTGAAATTTTATATAGGATTCCATGCGGAATACCCTATTCATTCATTTATTTGCTCAAGGGGGTGGCACAGCGCGGCGGCACAGTGTCCTTCGGTGGCTCGAACGGATGCCCGACTGCTGAGCAACTTTAAGGCGACACATTAGGGAGATTGCTCGAGAGGAGTTGTTCCCCGCTCGAGGAGTGTTTAAATTCAAACGCCCGCGCAGCCTTAAAGTAACGCCGGATCGAAGTCGAATGCGGGGGGGTTATCGACCGTGTGGACGCGCTAGCTACACACACATCCACCAGGCTGATGTCACTCGATGATTTATTTGCCTCCGCCGCCGACGCAGGGGTTTTCCCGTCACATACGCACAGGCAGCGCAATTTATTTAAAAACGTTCGCATATTTTTTCTGCGTTTTTGATGAAAACAATACGCCAGCCGGCTTCCGTGGAGCTGGGGGGAGTGTGGGACTGCTTTATGACGAAATGCCATTAGCCTGGGAATTGTTTTTTTTCCTTTCCTAGTCGTGCCTGGGGGTGGTGGTTGCGCATACACGCTCAGGCCATTGCGATGCATTTGGCGAATTAATTTAAATGAACATTTCGAAATGCTTAATTTACAGTTTTTAAACAGCTCGTTGTAGTCCTTAATTGGTTGGCCGTTGTCAGTGGCCGAGTACGATGGCTTGACGATTTAATTTCCATGCACACACGACCGATGGCTGGTCACTCAACTGGAGCCGAGTGCTGTGTGAACAACGAATAGATTATAGCGCATGAAAATATGACATTAAATAGTTAATAAGTCCTTTTTCTGTTTTCGTTGCGGCACACGAAACGTGACCACTGCCAATTAAGTGCTATGGCCTATGCTTCGGCGATTGACGCCCACCGCTTTGGACGACCGCCGCTATTGGCGGTGGTCGCTGGTCACGGGCATGTTACCGCGTTTAACAAGGATAATTGGAGCGGTGTTGATTTGCCGCTGAAGTGTCGCGGAAAGGTGGTGGCGGACGACATGACAGTCCGTGGGTGGCTCGTAAGTGGATGTCCAGGCGGTACTTATGGTGATGGGCTGATAACTGCTTTAATCGTGCTTACCTGGAAAGATAGAAGAATAAGAGAGGAACGAGGTTAGCGATAATTGCGGCAATTAATTACGAACGAATGTTGTTTGTTATTGAATATGTTTTAGCAAGAATGTGTCACTTTGTGATTCGATTTGGGGGTTAAGTGGTGAATTAATTAATCAAGCGGAATGGCAACGCCTTTCAGGATAATTAATAGGCAAGGAGGTGCTGCTTTGGAAGGACTCTATGAAATTTTTCGATTGAAGATGCTTTTAAGACGCCTGGGAGAGTTGAGGGGGAGTAATCTTGTTTTTGCAGATCGCTTAGCTGTCCTCACAACCTCTCAGACGGACACCCAGAGCGTGCTCGATCAATTTGTGGCCGAATGTGCTAGTGCTAGGACGAAGGTTATGTTGGACAAATCAGAGCATATGGTCATTTGCCGAACGCCTGATCAAAGCACTCAACATGTAAGTGGAGTCCCATTGAAGGAAGTGGACAAGTTCAAGTACCTCGGGGTCTTTTTCACGAGTGATGAGAGGAGTAATGCCGAGCTTTCCTGTAGGATTGGCCAAGTTGGCAAGCAAGCAAGCCTGATCTGTAATCAGGAAGAGAGAGCTTGGTGTCTCAGTCAACGTAGCGGTCTTTAACTAAGTTTTTGTTCCAACTCTCGCCTATGGTCATGGAATTTGGGTAAGTGGCAGAAGGAAGACTATCGCGAATACAAGCTACCGAGATGAGATCTGTTGGTGCTCGCTTGTGGGAGTTACTCGCCGCGATAGTTTGAGAAACACCGGCGTACGCAACGAACTCTACGTTGAGCAGCTGGTTCTCCGAACGGAAAGAATGGTTTGTTCAAGTGGCACAAATGTCCCCACAATCACGACTTCCGAGGCGTGTCTTTCATATGGTTCCATCAGGTAGGCAACCGCTTGGCAGACCCAGGGCGAGATGGTTGGGTAAAGTCCAAGAACTTGGGCATAATTCCTGATGAGTTAGAGTTGATGGCGGAGGTGGCCTGGAGATCTACCGCGCGTGATTTGCCACCGCGATCTCCTTACCGGATCATGGGGGCCACTTAAGATGATGATGATGATTTGAAGAGCCCAAAGCTTGCAGTCATTGAAAACTGACTTGAAGCCAGGAATATACTTGCAGACTTTCTTCTAAATGTCTAGACGGATGGATGAATGCCATCAATTTCTAGCAGTTTCTAGTTGGTCCTCATCCACATTTGTGTGCTAAATAAAAAACACGACTCTCCTCTGTGCCACCATCCCACTGGCTCAGAGTCAAAGAATCTTCAGCCAAGTTGTTCACGTTCTTTCCATGGCCAAGGCATCCCAGGTAGACAACAGCCAGTTCAGTGCGTAGCTGAATCTTGTCCTCTAAGCCATCAGTCAATCAAGGCGATGTGGGTAATGGCGCCGTGTAACGAAAAACGTTATGATCCTCCATAACCTCGCCACCGTTCCAGTACTTGTGGCGAGGAAAAGAAAACTAGGTACATATTCGATCAGGGGCTTAAAAGATAAGGAAGATATGTCGATATGACAAATGGATCTTAGCTCCCACAAAATCATGCAAAACGCTAGCCTCTGGGATGAAAAATGCCAATATTATGTCTGGCGTAATTTCTGAAAGTTTAACTGTATAAATTGCATCCTGTTTGCAACTTGGAATGTTGCTAGACGTCACAGTAGTCGTGACTCACTCACAAAACACCACTGTCACGGCTCGTCAGTTCGTCAATTCCCCGTTGCTTCTTCTGGGGGCGCTACAGTTCATGTAGAACTCTATCAAGTTGCCTTCAAAGGAGCATTCCAGGTTCGTTTCCCTTTGTGTGCGCCGCCACTGTTGAGTTAGCTCGTAACCTAAGACTTCGAGCCAGAGCCCAGTACATGGTCCATCCACTGTTGGCGTTGTAAACGTAGCCGCCAGGACAGACTAATGTCTCTGTACACCATGTACACTTTGTGGTTAAATCTTCTCCTCCAGATGCATTCAAAGGAAAACAGGCTCAACATGCCTTTTTACCGCAGAGACTATGGACTTCTTGGTCCACTTTGGAATTGAACCATGCGTCTGGCCCACAGACCAGAGTCGCGGTTAATCCCTCGGGACTTTTTGAACTGCCACTTGATCCCAGTTGTGTGAATGAGTGAATCACCCAGAAATGGTACTGCGAAGTGTGACAGTGAAGTAGACGCAGCCATTTCGCTGCTAATCTGTAGTAAACTCATTTCTGGTTTGGTTGGCAATGCTACCAGCTACTCCCGCGGAGTGGTAACAACATGATGCCGATGAATGGACATGAGAACCACGAAGGAAACGAAAAGTAGCCGCAAAAAAAAGAGCATGAGAGCAGGATACCAAGGATACCAGGAATAAATTGTAAGAATTTGGTTGAAATAAAAACAAAATTAAATTAATGAACTCAGCATAACCGGAATCTATTTGAATGATGGAGGGTAACGGATTTTTCTCGTGTGCCGCGTGTGACACGTTTTGGGAGCTAATGCAGACTATAAGCTATCTGCCAGGTGTAGTCTAAATCCGAACAGCCGTTTATGAGCTGGATCTCCACAAACATTCAAGGATCCAAAAGTCCTATTTTATGGTATCAATACTCCTATTATCGTAAGATACGAATTACTGTCGCGACATTATGAAACCGGCAAAAGATAGAACTGACTCCACCCACGCTCTCGAAGTGAATTTCTAGATGTCTGCAGCCAAGGCTTCTCCACGAATTATCATGCACTTTACCTGTCAACTCCTAACTATAAGCAGATTTATATTAATTTCGTCTTGTCGTCGCTTGAGTCCATGACAAACTCAAAAAATAATGGTTTTCCTTCATCATTAGTTGTTGCGTTTCGGAGATGAACGCCTACCGGGAATTACTTAATTGGTCATCTGATTTAAAAATGATGGGTCTCATCAAACCCCGATTGTGGCTGGCCAGACGCAAAAGGATTGTGTTGTTCCTCTGGTGTAGCTTTACGCAGTCCCTTCGTTACATGCGCCCGTAGATGGACTCCTTGGTAAAGCCTAATTCCTCACAGCAGCTCAATTAGCTTCCCCTTCAATTAACATGTCCTTCGCGTAATTTTCCAATTAATAACCTAACTCGAGCCAAAGAAAATCTCTTACGCAAGTCAACATCTTTCAACGCGCAGAACATAATCACTCGGCATGGTGCCTCTAGTCTCCAGCCCAAGGTTATGACATATGATCACCACCTCAAACGGCCATCATCGCTAATTGCTGACTTTAACATAAGAAGAAGCAAACGCACAGAAAAGATTAACCAAGCAACTCTTTGACACGGCAAGCCTCAGGAGAATCCATCAAAACAGAAATGAATTCATAAATCTCTTGGCATTCACTAGAATGCCTACAACCTCGCTAATTACTCGGCTCTAAGGTCACTTGGCCTCGCATGCCACGCTAGAAGATTGAAATAGCGCCGCTCCGCCCGAGAGGCAGCCCGACGAATGAAATTCCAACGCCAACTTCAGAGCGATGTGCATCCGAAGAATGCCATTAACGAAATTAACCCCACACCCTTTAAGACGCCCCACAGCCACGGACGTCGGCTGAGCGACAGAGAGACAGAGAGAATGAAATAATAACAATAATTCCACTGTCATCGTAAATTCATTAAATTACACCCTCTCCCCCTGCGACTGTGTGTGTGGGAAAGAATTTCACGCACTCACTCGCCGAAAATAGAGTCATCCAATGGGATGGGGTCCCGCAGAGCACACGTCAGAAGTTAAAGAATTAACCGTCGCCATCCAACAAATGTCGGGGGCGCGCACCGCAAAGGGCGTGAAATGAGGACACACGAAGTGGAGCAGAGTGAGACCGGGCGGGAGGGAGGGGGGAGCAGACAACAGACAGACTGGCTCGTAGATGCTTGCGCGCCCAGCCAGACGGATAAGTTGTGGAACAAGTGAATTAATTTTTATCCCTTCCGACGACACGAACACCTAATTTGGCTCCCTATAGGCCACCGCTCCTCGTCCCCCCCACGCTGTGAGTGGTGGCCCGGACTGCGTGGCGGTGTGAGTAATAAGGGGCGCATTTGCCCACCCCACCCAGGGAAGAACGGAAATATTATTAAATGTCTACGAGTGGTTGGTGGGGGATGGGTGATATTCTGTAAAATACCGTAATGAAGGCGATAAATTAGGGGAGCGCACAGAGCGTGTGGATCGGGAACTGGATCGGTTCAGAAATTCGTCTGGCGGAACACCGTCTCATCCGGCGAGCGCTTCCAACCACATGTGGACGCGCCGCGGCGGAGAGGAAAAGCATGTCTCTCCACTTGCCGTCGCTGACCGGAGAAGGATGATTTTTCATTTGGATATGTTTCGAGCAACTGCTACCCGACAGAGTCGTCTGTCATTTGTCATCGGCGGCAGTCCGGGAGGAGCTCGTCTGCGCACTGCACACATGCCGCCGCCGCACCGCGTCGCTCCACCATTCAGAGGTGGCAATGGGAATCTGTTTACACACACAATTTGATTGCTGGTGGCAATTAGCGAGTGGCAAAGTGGCTTCAGATGGCACTTGGTGTACCTCGATGTCTGACATGGGGTTTATTGATGAAACGTACGTCTGAGATGACAGTTGATGATTCACGGTCAGTTCAGGCGGGGGGATGTCAATCGGATTGCCGCTGTTGAGGGTCATGTGAGAATTGATTCGTCCTGGCATCCCTGGGGTAGCGCGGATAGATGAGGGCATGCGGTGGGTAAACAGATTCTGAAGTGATCGTGATCGGTCTGGGGCGGCGTGCGATGTGACACATTGTTTGCAGTTGCTGTGACTGCGGAGCGATGATGGATAATGATAGGGGTAAACAGGGATTAGGGCTACCACGACACCGTGGGACCGACATGGTCGCATTTGCAATTTGTACGAGTATTGTGCGCGCTCTGTGTCAAGATCTGCTGTGGGAACAGGAACGGGACGTTTCGTTAAGGAAAACAAATCGCTTTTGTCGCTCATGATGATGGTCTTGGGGTTGGGAGGTCGTTAGGGCAGCTGCACGTTCGAACGGAACCGTCACGTATTGAGAAAAATGATTTCCTCGAAACGCCAACCAATTGCGGGGCGAAGATTGTGGCCAGTTGTTTGCTGTTCTGCTGTTCCCACAACATTTTGTGGTATTTTTCTGCGGGCTTTCGTTTTTTCTTTGAATGATTGCTTTTTTGAAACTTGAAGCGAAGTGAAGTTGTTGCTGTCAGGAGGCATCACTTCGGAATATTGGTGGATTAATGAGGAGAACCATGGCTGGCGACTGAGTCAGTTGTTTCGACGGTGAAGCAAATGCTTGGCTTCTACATTAATTTCGCAGCTATTGCTAGGGGTTTTGATAATAAGCGGCGGTCAAGCAGCAAGAGGTGCCATTTTGCCTTTTGTCAAACCGTAGTGTGCTCTACGTCTTCTTCTTCTTCTTCTTCTTTGTTTGGCGCTACAGTCCGGGGTGGGCCTGGGCCTCAACCAACAAGCCTCTCCAGCCAGCACGATCTTTCGCCAGCTGCCTCCAGTTGTGCACACCGAGTTGGTTGAGGTCCTTCTACACTTGTGTGCGCCATCTCGTTCTAGGACGCCCTCTGTTGCGTTGTCCCAATGGCTCGGAATTGAAGACTCTTCGGGCGGGAGCTGTGGTGTCAATCCGATCTACGTGACGCATTGGATCCGTAGATGCTTAACTAGGTGCATGCCGCTGTACAGCCCGTACAGTTCGTGATTGAATCTCCTCCTCCAGACGCCATCACAGGACCAAAGATCGCACGCAAAATTTTTCTCTCAAAACGACCAAGAGCTTCTTCACCCGCTTTCGATAGCATCCATGTCTCTGCGCCATAGAGCAGGACAGGGATGATTAGAGTGTTATATGAAGTCAACTTGGTGTTTCGATAGATGGCTCTGTTACTCAAATGCCTCTTGAGCCCAAAGAAACAGCGATTAGCAAGAGTAATTCTGCGCTTGATCTCGGTACTGGTGTTATTGTCCCTGTTTACTGCAGAGCCGAGGTAGGCGAAGTCCATGACTACCTCAAAGTTTCAGCTGCCCATTATGACGCTCTGTCCGAGACGTCGATGTTGTGCGTCCTTTCGTGATGACAGCATGTACTTGGTTTTGCCCTGATTCACTGCCAAACCCAATTTAGCCGCATCCGCTTCAATGCCAGCAAAAGCCTCATTGACAGCTCGCTGTGTTCGTCCAATAACGTCAGTAAGCGTGCTCTACAGTAGCGTGTTCTACTGCATGACGAAACACCTGTAACTGTGATTTCTTACAAAATGAAAACCCGGAATAATAAAGAACTTAGTCAGACTCAGACGACCTACCTCTAGCTCTGTAGGTCGCCGGCCAGATGAGTATGTAATGCAGCAAGGTGTGACATTAGATGAGCAAATCCAAAATGAAGTCTTGGCGGATATTGTATTTCACGATTTACTTCAGAGCTTACAACGGGTGATGTATTTAGACATCATTAAGACAGCATTTAGTTGTTTTTCAGTAGGTTTCTTTTGACAGATCACGCGTAACTAGCCTCATGGTGTTACTATTTTCTTATTCAGTGTTCTTCGACAACTCATCATGAAAAGACTCAGACCTCAACAAAGCCTCCTAATAACTCAGCTGTGTTGCGAAAATCAGCCTTCTGCGAAAAGTGTTTTTCGTGCACTTCGAGCAACATCTGCTGTGCATCATCGACCTTCTGAGTCTGTGATTGGCTTTACCATCCGCAAATTCGAGTTTCAGTGTACCTTGGTGGCTGATGCACGACCGAATAGACCACATAGCCCTATAAGCCCGCTATGATACAGGACTTGGAAGGCACCATCCATCATCGCCGCAACCCTGGAAGCAGTGCTCCAAAATTGTACCTTCGGAATGGACCTGATACGGCGTAGTCACGGGAAACTCTTACCCGAAATTATATTCAAAACGTAAATGTCAGACGCTGTTCTTTTCACAATCAAAATTCCATTTTTGTATTTTATTCGAAATTTAAAAAAAAAACAAGTCTAAATGTGCCACTCATTATTAAATCTGAGGCGAATTGAATTTGTTTTACTTCTGAACTACATAATTTGTTTATGGTCGACGTAATACATCTGAGAGTACGATTTGCAGAAATGTAAAAGAAGACGTCTTAAAGCCTACTGATCGCCCAAATTTAAGGTCAATTAATTATTGGCCATTTATGCTTGTAACCCCTTATAAAGCTCTAGTTATACTTGGACATTGAGTTTGTGTGGTCGTTTTATTTAACTAGACATCAAGACATTGCAGCCTAACGGTGTCCTGAGTTCTGGTAGCAGACGAGTTAGCCAGAAACGGCTGAATAATCATTGGACCAAAGATTGAAAACATCTGGATGCCAATAGAAACTAAAAAAAAAACCAAAATCACAGATCTAGCGATCAGAAAGGCCCGTGAAAGATGGAATAACCTTAACACGTGGACTTACAAAGAACCACAGTTATCCTCAAATCTAACCTAGTTGGAGTCCTCACAGAACACTGCACAATGGGTAGACACGCCGCAAGACTGGCACTACCATACGAGGACGTCTGCAGCAGATGCATGGATGAAGAATAAGAGGAAAACCCTTTAGATCTACTCTGCAACTGCCCCGCATTAGCCTCCATTAGGAAACAAAGCCTGGGAGAATGCTATCTAAACAAACATGCGGACATATCCGAAACGGATGTCAAATCAATCTGGACATTCTTCCAAAAAACGAAATGGTTGCAGGAGTAACAATGGACCCGTGGGTCTCGCGTATGATGTTACCTACCCTAACCTTGTGTGGTGTGGTGGTTTTGGCCCATAAATCTTTGTCAGTGAGGAAGGTGTATACTCAGAGCCAAATGTTGAACAAATTACTGTGAAAGGCATGTAAAAGGCAACTGCTCGTCGAACCGGAGAGGTTAAATTTCGATGATCCTGGCACAAATATCAGCACCAAATAGGTAAGTAGATAAATGGTTGCCCTTACGGCTTCAAGGCCGTAGCTCACTTAGACCAACTTGTCTAAGGTCTGAGACCTTCTTCTGCTACTAAAACCATCCGGATTCCATCCAGTCATCCAGCAGTGCAAAGAAATGCTTTTCCAGGAGCTATTTCCTTATCATTGCTAGGGCTAGGCATTCGGAGAGCAGATGTTGATTAGATTCTATTCCTTCCTCATCTCTGCAAATTCTGCAGAAGTCGTTGTTTGGTATGTTCAGTCGCGATGGGCTCCGATTAGCCGTCGCACTTCCTTGCGACTAAAGCTGATCAGTGATGTTGATCTCTTTTTGCTTAGCGTCGGCCACGTGGCCCTTGCTATTGCTCCAATTACCTGACTGAGTCTGGCTCAATCTAGAGCTTCGTCTGTTATTTTTTTTCTAGGGGGAGCTGGGAGGTGTGAGTCTTCGATTCCGAGCCATTGGGACAACGCAACAGAGGGCGTTTTAGAACGAGATGGCGCACACTAGTGGAGAAGGACCTCAACCAACTTGGTGTGCCCAACTGGAGGCAGCTGTCGAAAGATCGTGCTGGCTGGAGAGGCTTGTTGGTTGAGACCCAGGTCCACCCCGGACTGTAGCGCCAAACAAAGAAGAATAAGCTAGCATAATGGACTGTCGGAGGTGCACACAACTCAGATCCATTATCACTTCGAAAGAGCCGGTGCGACTTAAAGAAACAGCACAAGAGGTACGGGATTCAATCGCACGATGTGGACAGTTGTCGTTGACTCTGGCTGAGCAGAGCAGATCAGAATGTCCACTATGACACCAGCTGCGTGGCAAGTAGCCCCGGCTGTCGTTTGAGAACCAAATGTCGGCCATATCCATATTATCCGCCTTTGGGTCACAGTAAATTGATGCTTATCGATCGGTAGCGCGCCCTCCCTTCATCGTGATCATAAATCCATCGTCGTTTTCGAAAAAGTACGGAGAGATGATACTGCTGCGGCCTCCGATCCACAGAAAACAGGAACATTCTGCCGACACATTGCCACTTAATGGCCCTCGCGTGAACTGAAAGTGTTCCAATTTTGAGTGTTGCTTCGTATCTACCAGTCCGGTTGGAAAACTCTTTGAGCTAATGAATGGCTCTGCAGCCCGTAATGAACATGAACAGACCTTCTATAGCTTCCTCGAGTTGTTTGCAGTGACTCGAAGGAAATGAAGCCTTGAATTATGAAAATTGTTCGTCGTGCCAGTAATAGGCCTAGACACTTGGCGTGGCAGTCGACGAACATACTCATTCCGCAAGGACGTGGAGCGGCGTGGCAGCCACCCTTTAGTGGTTTGACGAGCAAATGTCAATAAGAGCTCGAAGTTCCGACTAAGAATGATACACTTTCACTGATTCGGTGAAGGCCAAGACATCCAATCGGTTACTGGAAGCCATCTAAACCATGACCGATTGAGTCCTTAAACGATGAGAGTTAAACCCCAGACCAGACCAGATGGTTACGATCTAAGATAAACGTTTTGCTGATCAGAAGCCAGATTCAAGAAATCACTTAATCTCGCTTCGTTGCGCTAGATCCATCTGCGAGAACCCCGCCTCCGCCGACAACGACTGACTAACGAAGTCATCAAAGGCAACCGAATCACTGGACATCATCCCCGGGGGACGCACCATGTCGCAGTTGTCCTTTGTGTTTGCCGACTTAACACTCACTCCACCCACTGACAGATGTCCTGCTTTGTGAGGGAAATAATTGACCAACAATTCACCTCCCCCCGGTTCATCCGATCGTAGACTTTCATTATTTGTCATAAACGCAAAATTACCGTAATATAATTTGTCACATCTCACCAAATCCATCCGACAGCGTTCAGTTTCCCGGAAGAGATTCTGCAGCGAGAGCGGAGGACCGCGCCACCGATAATGGCGTACGGACACGCAGGGATGCATTTCATCCCCCTTTTTCATTTGATTATCGTGCGGAAAGTAAAATCCCATATAGTCGTAGTCGTAGACGGTGGTCCTTTGGGAGACGTGTCCCTCTCCGATTGTCATGTGATTTTGCAAGGACAACGTTCCCTTGCATTCGGCTGAATCATGTCAAAATTGAACATGTCCGGGCTTAGGGGATAAGTAAGCAACCCCAGCCCTCTGGTGCCGTGACCATTACAAGGGTTGAAGCGGCTACGTGATGCACGTGTGCGCTTAAGTTAACCACAAGAAGAAAAAAGGCACTATCCCATTCCACGACCAGGAGAGCTCACGAAATGAAAAATGAAATAACTTCGGAAGGCAACATAAAATCCAATTATTCCGTTCGCACTGATTCGGTTATGCTCATTACGGATCTTGATGCGACTCTCAAAAAGGGCAAGTCGCCGCCGAAGTCGAAGGACTTTAAAGTTTCGACGGAGTGCGGTGCGTTGTTTGTTGGTCCCCGGGGAGGCCAACTGCTGGAGAGTGAGCCGGCAGTTGTTTAACTACCTCAACTGACATGAGGTGCGCGAGTGTGTGTGAGTTATGTTTGGCCTTGTTGCGGTACACGATAACTCCTTTAACTGTCATTTAACCATGAAACGGGGAACATAATGTCAATTGAAGGGCACACTGTGCGCGGTGTCGCACGTGATTGACATATAAAGTCAATTATGCCAACATCTTATGCAAGGACGAGTGTGCCAGCGCGCGCGCTTGTGTGTGTCCGTGTGTCGTATTTTTATATCCTTTTTGCGTAACATCCTCCTTCAGCCGTCGGTACGCATGCAGCGAAACGACGAACACGAATTTCGAAAGGATTTCTAATATCCGACATGGGCGAGGCGAGGCGGCACGATGTGTGTACGAAGATGTGTGCGCTTCCTTGGAAGGACATTGTATTCTGTGCATGAATGAAATATGATGGCATCATTAGAAATCATTTGGATGTAGCCACGAGCACGTTCTCGATTCACGCGCCTCACGGCACATCCTTTCCGTGCTTGTAGCCGAACGAAGGAGTTGAGCACGAGGCAGACGCCTCTGTGAGAAAGGATTTCCGAAATTGAAATTGACATATGAGTGATGTTTGATTCTCGACAAAGTCACTGTCAATCGAATTCATTCAGATTTCAGAATTAACGATTGGATTGGCAGAAGTTAGAAGAGTTTTCTCTGAGCGGAGCGTGGCGTTAGTGGGGTGGGGTGTGTGGGACGGATTCCGTATCCTCCTTCGGAGGTACACTTCATTTGCGAACTCTCTCGCATTTAAATAACCATGGGGAGTCGGCAGTCTGCAGGAAGTTGGAGTGAAATCGAAAGCAGTGCCATTAAATCTCCCGATACTAGGGAATCCTGCTGTCAAAGGAGACGATTGTAGATTTCCAAGAAGATTCGGGAGATGAATGTAGGCATTAGAAACAAATCGGGGTGCTTTGACTGAGCTTTGAAGCATTGACGCTACTTTAAGGCGGTACATCGCTTGTCTTCAATAAGAGCTGTCAAACACTTAAAGGGACGAGTGTGGACAACTGTTCGAAATATGCGGTCTGCGGTTTGGAAAGGTGCAGGTATCTCAGGCTGGTTTGAATGGGGGGACGCATAGCCCGTGACTAACAAAAATATAGAAGAGAATGGACTAGAAACTATGGACAATTTTTTTTATAATTTGCGCGCGCTCAAGGGATTGCTAATACCCTTAAGTGTCCGGGGTCAAGACACAGCACGGGCCGAAGGTATAGAGGGAGAAAGGGAGAGGAGGTACCTGTGCACATTGGTCTTAAATATCTGCGGGTTGTAGTCTGTGGGAAATATAGGGCTGGGAAGAGCATTCCAAATTCGCGTAGTACGGCTGAAGAACGAGTCTCTAAATTTAACTGTGCGTCCGAAAGTAGGCTTAAGGGTAAACTGATGAGCATTCCTGGCGAGACGAGTATTGCGGGTGAATTCATGGAGAGGAGGAATGCAGTTGGCTAGCTCACTTGAGCATCGTTTGTTGAAATAGCGATAAAATACGGACAAAGAACGGTACGACGATGTTCGAGCGAGTCTAATGACTTTGCGACATTGTTGTCTCCTACAAGTTTTATCGCTCGATTTTGGATTCTATCTAGTAGGTGCAGGGTGGTCTTTGGGGCACCAGACCAGATATGAGCGTTGTACTCAAGCTTGGGGGGGATATACGCCTTATAAATGAAAGCCAAATCAGAGGGGGTGAAATATTTCTTGCATCGATTTAGGAAATCTAAACATTTCGCAGCATTTTTGGCGACCTCAAATATGTGATCGTTCCAACTAAGTGTTCTGTTGATACACATACCAAGGATGGAAAGCTTTCCGGTTTCATCGACACAAGCACCATTCATGGATAATGGCTGATTATCAAGGGTTCGCTTGAGTGACAGCAGACAGCATTGAGTTTTAGAAGCATTGAATTCCACTCTGTTGTTGTTTCCCCAGTTAATTATGCTGTCAAGATCGGAATTCAAGGAGCTTAACATACGCTGCCGTTCCAATTCTACGGCCGAAGGGCAGGGTCGTGAGTCTCGGAACGAATATGAAAAGCTGAGGGTGCTGTCATCAGCGAAGGAATGGATTGGATTAGAAGTAGCAGACAAGAGATCATTAATAAAAATGAGAAAGAGTGTCGGAGACAGAACAGAGCCTTGGGGTACACCAGCATTTATTTGGTGGATATCAGACTTGAACCCATCCAAAACAACTTGAATTGAACGGTTCGAAAGGTAATTTCTAATCCATAGAAGAAGAGATTCATCGATACCATATGCACGCATTTTCGACAAAAGAGCTTGATGCCAAACTCTGTCAAATGCCTTAGAAATAGCAAGTGCAACGATCTTGTTTTCACCTGCATTATGCAAAGATGTGTTCCACTTTTCGGTGAGATAAGCTATCAAATCACCAGTGGACCTGTTACTACGGAAACCGTACTGCCGGTCATTAAGAAGCTTCCGCGATTCAAGATATTTCATAAGCTGAGTGCTATGGGTCGGTACGAGGTGGGTGACGAAGATTCGCCCTTTTTAGGGACGGGCTGGACAAATGCTGTTTTCCATCTGCTCGGAAAGAGACCTAAAGAGTAGGATAGATGAAAAAGCTTACGCAATGGTTTTGCCAGCGCAGAAGAACACCTCTTCAGAAGTATAGGGGGAATACCATCCGGGCCAGCGGATTTGTGCACGTCGAGATCTTTAAGTACTCTTGCAACTGTACGAGTGCGGAAATGGATTTTTCCCATGGTGAAATCAACGCTCTCAAGTACAGGTGGAGACATATTGGAATCTGGCAGTGTTGGGCTGGCTGCAAAATGCGCCGCAAGCAGATTGGCTTTGTCTAAAGAGCTGACAGCTGGAATGTCATGGTAAATGAGCGTGGGAATTGAAGACGAGGTGGAATTCTTTATGTTTTTTACAAATGACTGCAGACTGACAATCCAATTGTAACTAAACGGGTGTTTTTTTAGAAGTATAGAACTTTGAAATAGAATAAAACAAAGATGATATTTTTTACTTTATTTGATAAGAAGTTCGTTATCATTTCACGATAGCGAACACCATTCACAGTAACTGCCTGACCGGCCTCATTTTGGAAAAAATACGGCCCGATGATGCCGCCGCACCAAACAGTCACTTTTTGTGGGTGCATTCGTTTTTCGACAATCATTCGCCCAAATGCGGCAATTCTGCTTATTGACGAATCCACTGAGGTGAAAATGTGCCTCATCACTGAAGATGATTTTCGTCGAAAATTGATCATCCACTGTTGCCATTTCTTGCCACCATTCTGACCATTGACGACGCTTGAAATGGTCAAGAGGCTTTAGTTCTTGAGTCAATTGCACCTTGTAAGCGTGTAAATGCAAGTCTTTATGCATAATGTTCATCAACGACGAGCGTGAGAGGTGCAATTGTTGGGCACGACGACGAGTTGAGGTGGACGGCTCTTCAGCCACACTATCGCGAACAGCAGCAATATTTTCTGCAGTACAAGCTGGACGAGCATGCACTGGTGTTTTCACATCTCCTACAGACGCGGTTTGCTCAAATTTTTGCACGATTTTTTCCGATTGTACGCACATTTGGACGATTAAATTGACCGAAAAAATCACGAAGTGCACGATATGCATTTTGATTTGAACGCCCATTTTCATAATAAGCCTGAATAACTTTAACGCGTTGCTCGTGTATCTTTCCATGGTTCAAATTGAGTTAGTCTGAAATTGAGAAATGTCAAATGAAATGCAGAAAAAAACTTGACGTTTAGGTGTGGTTCACATTCAGCATCGGCCCTTAAAATTTAACCACACTTTAATTTAAATATGATTTCTGGCATATGACTGCCACGGCTGCCTCGGACGTAGTCTAATCTGGAGGTCCAATTTTCGATGACTTTTTCCAACATTTGTGAATGTGCTCCTCAAAGTGGTCCCCCGTTTCAGGCTTATCGGCGTAGATTAGCGACTTCACAGAACTTCCCCACAGAAAACTGTCAAGCGGCGTTAAATCGCACGATCTTGAAGGCCAATTCACGGGTCCGTAACATGAAACTATGCGGTTACCAAACGTTTCTTTCAAGAAACAATTGTGGCACGAGCTGTGTGACATGTTGCGCCGTCTTGTGAAAACCACAGCTTCTGCACATCATAGTTGTTCAATTGATGAACGAAAAAGTCAGTAATCACGGATCTAAAGCAGTCACCATTGACAGTAACGTTCTGCAAGCAACGTTCTTAAAAAAGTACGAACCAATTATTCCACCGTCCCATTAAGTTTTTGTGGATGTAACGATGTCTCAACACACACTTGAGGATTGTCATCACTCAAAATGGACGTAGTGTGCGATACATAATACGAACAGAACACAATTTGGAAGCGTTGTTTAGGCGTCAGTCTACTCATGTTGGAATGCCAAACCAAACTAAAAATAAATCACTTGACAGCTGACAAAATGGCCGCCAGTTAAAATTGTGTTGCCAACTTAAAGTACTATACCTCTAAAAAAAAACACCCTTTACAATCCAACTTGACCTAACTTAACTCAACATTATGTTGATTCCGCAATACAACACCGTGGACGGAAATCATGTGAATGCCCGACGTTTGGGCCAAGCAAATCACCAAGTAAGCGATTTTGCTTTCGGTTTGCTTTGGTATGCACGTCGTGACACAAGTGGAGAAAAACCTCAACAAAATCTGTGTGCGCTACTGGAGGCAGCTAGCCAGAGATTACGCTCGCTGAAGAGTCTTCTTGGTTGAGCTGGATGCCGGTTGGGTGCCCACGTTCAGTTCAGACTGTTTGGCCAAACAATGACGATGCTAATGACGAACACGATGATCGACTGATTTCTGGGGAGTTCTGGCATCAGTTCATCATTGCGAACGTAAAAGCCGGTTAGTGCTTCTTCGAAGACTGTTCACCTTATCGCGGTGCAGCAGACCAGGGAGTGTTTCGGAGGATCAATCAAGCGATGAAGCATTCAGCCCATATTTCAATGGTGGACTCAGCACTTAAATGGATGTCCCTGCGCAAGAATAATTGAGAGGTTGGATGGATTTCGTTGACAAGCTGCTTCATGTGGCCTGGTTGGCGCTTAGCTTAAATGGAATCTCCTCGTCGTTGTAGACTTAACGACAGAACAAAAGCAAGCGAACATCGACACTAATACCAACTCAAGTCCTGCGCACAGAGAGGACAGATATTGAGATCTTCCTTGACTCCGACAGTGTGGGACTCTCGTTCGAAGCAAATTTCTGCCAAATTCCGGCGATGTCATGACTGAAACTTCGTTTGATGTCCAAACGTGTCATAAACTACTTGATTTTGATTGATTCGCAGCAATATTGTCCCCATTGATAGCAAAGGCTTGCATTTTAATAATGAGTGGCGCTGCAGCTCGAGTTGGACCTAGGCTTAGTCTGCACTAATCACTTGAGTTGTGCGTGTTATTTATCGCTCAGGAATGGAGAGACTTACGGCTTTATGCCAACTCCAGAGGCGACGTCTGGGAAACTATCTGCCCGTGAATTCTGAAGGTTGTCTGTGTCGAGAGTTTACCCAACAAGACGTCCACCACCTACGCCACGGTGACATGCATTAGCAGTAGCAATCGTCGTCTTAAGTCAGTCAAATTTTGTAACAAACTTGTACTTGGACGCCTGTCCACATGAGTAAAATACTGTGCATGCCGGTGTGGGAGCTGCAAATACTTGGTCAACAAAGACTACATCTCACTCATTCCAGGTGGAGGAGGGTAAGCAAAAAACTTGAAGCAGATGCAGGCGAATACCTCTCATGCAACATAACAACAACCACGTACACAATTCCATTCCGATTATCTTTTTTGTTGCCAAACCAAGAGCATTTGAGGCATCTCTAAGTGCAGTCCCACTTACATGGGCTCTTGCACAAAGTGCCACAGAGTGAGAAGTCACCCAGCATTGTGATCATTCCCCGGGCACCTACAAAAGTCATCTGAATTCGTAGAACCCTTCACTCGCCGTTTCCATTAAAACTGATTACGACGATGTGTATCGTTGCAATTAGAGCGCATTTGAGGAGGCATTAGCACTTTCATCCACTATCCATTAATATCCACCTCCGGTACCGGATTATCTGGCTCATCTGCATGACAGTCGACTCTGGGATCGTCTCTCGAGACGGCACGGAGACCAAACGGGCCAGAAGTGCACTTACGAGTATGATGCACGACATTGTCGTCATCGTCATCATCGTCATCAACATCAGAACGTCAGCGTATAAGTCTGCATAAGTAGCGAGTCATCTGGGTGGGTGGTTGGTTGGTTGGTTGGCTGATTGCCTTCTGCTAGATACATTTCCAAATGGGATAGTTAAAATGACTTCTCAGGAGGAAAATGTGCACATACACTGGCAGACACCCGTTTCCGACTTGTGTGCACATTTGCCGAAGAATCGCACGAACCAGGCGAAGATGGAAGTCGAAAGGGTGTAGTCGTCCCTCAGAGGTGGTTTATTTGATTTTTCTTTCTTTTCCTTGCCGTAGTCGCTCGTCTGCTTCTTCCTCGCTCCACGGTTTACTTTCGCTTCGAGTTGGATTTTTAACGTCTTGCCGTGCTGTGTGTCGCATTTATGCATTTCTTTGATGAGGGGATACGCGAGCGACGCGAACGCGTGAGGCGTTATAATAAGATTTTCCTAGGAAAATTTACACAGCGAGAGAGTGAGAGTGCGTGGATAGTGGAGGAGCAAGTGTGCCATTCGAATGGTTGGCTCGTGAATGAGTACTTATGACAGATGTCGGGTGCACTTTAAACATTTCTTTCACACGGAAATTGCATTTTGTCGGAGGACTTGTGCTGGCGGGTGGCTGCTCACAGAATGCAATTCAATTAGGCAGAGGAAGTTAATTTTATGGATTCACGAGAATCGAGCAGTGTAGCATTTTGTGAAACTGGGCCAAATGTGTCTGTGATTCTATTCGTGGGGATGGGGGGTTGCGGGTTTTTTTTCTCGTGAATTGAAGGTCTTTCACAGTGGTTGACGTTGGTGGCGGTGCGGTGGCTTTTGAGTTGTTTCCGTTTCATGTGGTGGACACGGAGCGTCATCGATAGAAGCTATGGTCTGCGGTATATGCGCATCGGCTGTGGCTACAAAGTGTCTTACTTCTGATGACGTTTTTGTCATGTTCGCCCATAATTGCGCGTGTAAATAATAACCTCTCATAGACCAACGTGAGTCCATGGTGTCACCACAGACTCTGTCCAAAAATAAAACATCAACTAGATCTACCAAACTAGGTCGCATGTACAGGGTGGGCCAGCTAGTGGTTTTTTTTTAAGTCATATGTTATTTTGACACTGACAGCTGTTGACCACTCGAGATCTTGACAGAAAGTCAGTATCGTACCTCCGCGGATCGAAATGAGTTGCTTTACACTTGAACAATGTTGGGAAATATTGAAAACTTATTTCCAAAGTGAGGGCTGTGTAGCCTAAACAGTGCGTTTTTTTAAAAGAAGTTTTGGCCGAAATGAAGCGTGAGACTGATGAGACTGGTATTCTAGTGGACAACACTTATGCTCTCCGTCGTCGTACGTTGCGCACAGATGAGAATGTGGCTGCTGTGGCCGAGAGTGTGAGACTCGATTCACGAACATCAACTCGACATCGATCTGAACAGCTCAACATTTCACGCACTAGCCAGAGGAGAATTATGCACAAAGATCTCACATTATTCGCTTAAAAGGTCCAATTGACTCAGCAATTGAAGGCGCGCCACCATCCGCTTCGTCATCGCTTCGCAGTTTGGGCCTTAGAGCAGCTTGAAGTAGACAACAATTTTGGGCGAAAACAATTTCTGACCAGGCGCATTTTTAACTTGGCTACTCGGAAAGCAGTCACATTATTGTCGACAGGCCAATGCATCCATAGAGACTGACATTTTGGAGCGGATCGTGGAGTGGAACAGATCCCTGGCTCATGCAGGATGGAGCGCCATTACATGCCCAAACATGACCAACTTCCCAAATCGTGTTGTGAGCCTCGGAGCTGCAATTCGACCACCTTGAACTCTTTTTTGTGGGGAACCGTGAAGGACCGATACTATGCCAACAACCCGGAAACGATTCAAGCACTTTAGGCCAATATCATCCAAGCAAATCCGTGAGCTATAGCCCTGAGCCATCAACAAGGACTTGGAAAATTGGGGTGACAGAATGCGCCACTGCGAAGCCAGCCGAGGCACCCACTTGAACAACGTTGAATTTCATAATTAATGGGAATGTTTGCTCTTAATAATAAAGCTATAATACATGGACACAATTTAAGTTTGCTCCTTTTATTGCATTTTTTAAAAGAAACTTGTATTTGGCCCACCCTGCCCACAAATTGTGAAACATGCGAAAAGCTGAAAATTTCGATGTCATTTTCGACCATTTTATAGCCATTCAGTGGCTTTTAGATATTGTTGGATATCTCTTATACTCGTGTCAGACAGATCTTCGAGGCAGTTAAAGCTGCAGACTGCCAAGCAGTCTTCAACTTTTTTCTGCAAGGACAGGGCACGTTCCAAGGTAACGAAGTATTGTTCCCTCATCCTCCTGTAGCTTCTACAGAAGAGATTGTAGGGCGCTGCTAGTCTTTTGGCCTGTTTGCTTATGAGGCAGCTTCCCATTATTGGGCCTACGAGTAGCTTGATGCATAATAATAAAAATATGTTGGATCTGGGCTTAGCTCCACGAATGCGTTTGACCAACCATTTTTTTCCGACAGCAGAGAACGGCGAAGTTTGAGCAACAGGAATAAACTTGGTACTCGAAAGAGGTAACCCCCACGCGGCTACTACGCTACACCACAAATACACGTGAAATTCTATCCCGTTCGTGTAATGGAATTGCGTTTAATTGCAATTAGCATTGGTTCCTACATACACATGGAATGTTGACGTTTTAATCATCGAAGGAGCATTGGAAATCTGGTACAAAATTTTTAAATCACGTGGAATTAAACTTTTTCACGGATATACTAATTGCACGTGTATTACGTAGACACTTTTCCGCTTTAAATAGAGTCGTAAAGTCTGAGTAAACATGTTGGATGGATCAGCACTATTGTGCGATGAGTCTTAAAGTGAACGACACTTCGTTAAGTTTTGAAATCCCTATGAATTCGGAAGGTACATCGAGTGCATCGAGTCGACGAGGAGCTTTCAAAGAAGTTCCATTGTGTGTTGTATTTTTCTATTAATTTCATAAATATTCAGTAATACCCTACATCCGTGTAATTACCCGTACTCGCGTGAAATCATAGACCCTAGTTGTAGTCATCTTTTCATAGCCGTCATAAATCGCATAGTCTGCCAAGTCAATGAAGGAGTCATCTGCATCGAGAAGTAACTTTCAAACATTCTCGAAAACTGTCTGCCTACTCAAAACATCACCCGTCTTATATCCGCTGGTCGTCGTCGCGCCAAATTTCTGTTCACTCCGAGACCCAAATGGGAAAATACTCTGCGAACGCAATCAGAACCCGGCCGTATAAAGTTACGCAGCTTTATTCGCCGTTAAAGGCTTTACTCGTGTGCACCTTCGCACAGGATGCTGCCGTAATTTATATCCAAGGCTGTTATCCTTTTTATACGCGCACACACAAACACGCAAAAAAAGAAGCACAAACATATGATCTTTCAAATCGGAGTGGGGTTTCCTAGTAAAAATATGCCTCCCTCCGATGGTTGCGTTTTTTTTTTTCTTGTCGAAGGATAATGAAATAAATTTCCCAAGCGAAATAGCCTCCCACACACACATCCACACCCGAGCAAGAGAAGAAGACTACACACAAAAAAAAAATAAAAAATAAAAGGGAAACACCGTTCCCATTGCGAGGATGCTACGCCTGAACGAGCCGCTCCACAGCCAGCGCCAGCGTCCCCCCGCTGTGATGTGCTTTTGATTGTGTCAATTATTAATTTATTCGGTTGCTGCTGCAATACTTCCACTCTTTAAAATTTAGTAGATGGATTCGTTGCAAATAAAATCCCGCGCGCGCTTTATGCGTGCCTCTGTGAGGAAATTGTATTACCCGGGGATTTGTTGGCTGAGCCTCGGATATGGATTTTATGCCGCGTTATTCAAAAGTTAATTTTTGATGTCGAGTCTTTCCTTTTTTTTTTGTTTTGTTTTTTGATTCGCTTTGCTGCTTTGCATTCGCTTTGAATGGAGGGGTATTATACGGGTTTTATTCGCCATAAAATGTGTAAAATAAAAAAAATCAGCGGGCGGGGCAGCGGTGGGTCTTCAATATTTCAAATTGCAATTTGGAACAACTTTTCGGTGCGGCTTGTGGTGAGCGGCGGCTCTGAATTCTCAATGGGAAAGGATGGGGCTCATTAAATTCGAATGGCCTATACGCAACGGATTGTATTTGATTTGTATCTTATGGCGGACGGATGCAGTGCTGCGAAGGGAATGTGGTGCTTGAAGGAGGCGTGACTCTCGAGTGGAATGGATCGAGGCTAAGCTACCATTTGAGACGGGCACGGCGGGGCTTCTACTCACCATCTGCGGAGAGTTAAGCATCCGCCACAGCTAAACACGAGTGTCACAGGAGCAAGTGGCCCACAATTCATTGCCCCCCCATATCGAGGGCGGCGTCCAGCTGCGATTCACTACGAAACGGCGCAATTACCACCGACCTAGAGGGAAAAGATTTATCCTCACTATTAAATTTCATACAGAAGCAAAATAAAAAAAATGAATTCCTTCGGTCGATCGTAAATCACTTTGTTCGTCCTAGAGAGACGGCATTTTTCAGCTGATATCGCACCGCAAAGCCGCCACCGTCCTGGTGGCGGATGGCAGGGCGAACACCCTCACCCTCCACTACAGCGTCAATATTTCAAACGCTAAATCCCCGTCGAAGGACATCGCATCGCAGTGCATCGCGCACATGATTCATTATGCTCGCCCTCATAAAAATCGGCTAATTGAAACATTATACCAATCGATTGGCGGCTGCAAATGTGCATTTTGAATTAATTTGATTGTAACAGATGTCTAATGCGGGGTACACGCCGGGTAGCGGCTGCTCGTGTAAATGCGAAACATGAGCGAATGTGATGTACGTGCGAATGCTGACCATCCAAGGGGGATGGTGGTTAACTGGCGCGTATGCATATTAAATCCGAAACGACGCCGAGACCGGGTGCGCTACACAACTGCGGCAACATTAAAGTTTCTAATTGAGTTATTTTTGTCGCACCGAGGGAGATGAAGAGAAATGTTAATGAGTATCTAGAGTGAGCGCTGGGGGCGGGGAGGAGATTCCTCTTTTCTCGTCCTAGGGAAAGAATGAAATGTGAATACGTTCGTGTGGAAATAATGGATTTGACGAGAATACCTTGCGGGGTTTTCTCGTCAAATCACGCTGAAAAAATATAAAACCCTCCATATGGCTAAATAAATGTTTTCATTACATTTCACGATTTTCACATTTTCGACTACTAGTTATTTAAGAAATTTTGAAAAAATATTTTGTGGATGAAATCCGTCCAGAAATGCTTAAGGCAATGGGTAAAGAGGGAGTTTTATGGCTCTCTCGTGTCATTAAAGTGGCCTGGGAACGCGGTGAGACACCTGGCGATTGGCAAACTGGGGTGATTGTCCCACTTTTCAAGAAGGGCAGCAAAAAAGATTGCTCCAAATACAGGGGCATATCTTTCTTAAGTATCCCTGGGAAAGTCTATGCTAAGCTGTTGGAAGCGCGTTCTAAAGCTATGATCGAGCCCAGGATGGAGGACGAACAGTGCGGCTTTCGTCCCGGCAGAAGTACAACCGACCAGCTTTTCACTCTAAGAATGGTTCTTGAGAAGGCTTGGGAGTATGCCAAACCCATCTACAGTTGTTTTGTAGATTTGGAAAAGACATATGACCGAGTCCCTCGAGGTAAACTCTGGAGTGTCCTGCAGGAGTATGGGATTGATGCTCCTCTTTTGAGGATCATTCAGTCACTATACACAAACTGTAGCAGCTGGGTTCGGGTAAACGGTGCTAAGTCAACACCTTTCACCGTGGGCGTTGGACTTCGCCAAGGGTGTGTCTTGTCACCTCTCCTTTTCATTGTATATATGGACTGGATGTTGCAGCGCAGCCGAGGTGAGCAATGTTTCACATTGGGAGAGTTGAGGGTAAGTCATCTTCTTTTTGCAGATGACTTGGTTATCCTCACATCCTCCCAGACGGAACTCCAGTGCGCACTCAATAGGCTTGTGGCCGTATGTGCTGATGCTGGAATGAGGGTAAACGTGGACAAATCGGACGTTATGGTCATTTCCAGAGCGCCTGTTCAATGCACTACACATGTTAGTGGAGTCCCATTGAAGCAGGTGGACAAGTTTAAGCATCTCGGGGTCTTTTTTTACGAGTGATGGGAGGAGTAATGCTGAGCTTTCCGCTAGGATTGGTCAAGTTCTGTAATCAGAAAGGCCGAGCTTGGTGTCAAAGCCAAGTTAGCGGTTTTCAACTCAGTATTTGTTCCAACTCTCACCTAAGGTCATGAAATTTGGGTAATGACCGAAAGAATAAGATCGCGAGTGCAAGCTGCTGAGATGAGATTTCTTCGTGCTGTTGTGGGAATTTCTCGCCGGGATAGGGTGAGAAACACGGCAGTGCGCGAGGAACTAAACATTGAGCAGCTGCTTCTTCGAACGGAAAGGGCTATGCTTCGGTGGTTTGGTCACGTGGCACGAATGTCCGCATCATCACGACTTCCAAAGCGGGCGTTGAGTGCGATTCCATCAGGTAGGCGACCGCTTGGCAGGCCCAGGACGAGGTAGTTGGACCAAGTCCAAAAAGTCACCAGGTGACGCTTGGGCATTGCTCCTGATGAGTTAGAGTCGATGGCGGAGGATCGAGTTGCCTGGAGATCTCTTTTGCGTGGTTTACCCCCGCGACCCCTTTAGTGGATCATGCGGGTCAGAAGATGATGCTGAAAAAATATGGACTAATGTGAAGAGACGCGGGGTTGGAGTGAAAGAAGCAGAAGGAGATGAGACAGTCCAGCTCAGCTTGATCCTTTGTCGCGTTTCATCCACGAACCTTGTGCTTATAGATCCACCTCCTTTTGTGCCTTAGAACTTGAGGACAGAAAATAGGCACATGGCTCAAACTAGGAGATTCTTTAAATTGCCACGAGGTGAGAAACTGGATTTGGGATCGATCACTATCACAGCGTTGCGGTGACGCACAAAAGTTGAAGAAGATCTTCGAAGTTCGTCGCAAAAGACTGAAGTCACTTTAGTAGTGGAACTCAGTAGAATTCCCTGGACACATTTGTAAATGGTTGTCGTATCCATTTCAGAGAAGTGAGTAATGTCCGGCGCCCACTTGCCGACTTTAAGCCTATGGACTTAACCAGAATCAAGAAGAATATACAGTGTGACCAAATAAGAATGAGGGGAAAAGAATTTTCGTTAAACAAACAACGGTGTGGGATATAAAATTGATTATAGCTTTATTTTGAAGCTACGAGGGGCGAATTAATAATCACGTTTATATGAAATTTTACATAAATGCACTAAAATAGAAGTATTACTTGATAAATAAGTCAATTTATATAGACAACCACAGCTTCACCCCGATACCGGGAATATATTGAACGCCCCTCGTACATTCGTGGCATTATGTATTATTACGGGTTCCCTGGCAATGCTTCGAGCGCTCGGTCAAATGTTTGTCGACTTGGTCCAGTATGTGCAACGTTATGCCAGCAAAGGCGTATCGAATGTTGGCCTCGAGCTTGTCTAAAGCGGTTGTTAGCAAAGACTAATGACTTGACGTAGCCCCCGAGAAAGTAATCGAGTGGCGTGATCACAGCGGCCAATTAGTGAAGGCAATTTGTACAACCCATGCCGTGAAGGCAACGACACCGTGACCAGGATATATCTATTGTATCGGAGTGTTGGAGTTATCCCAAAAGACGTACTTCTTTCCTCATGAAAGCTTGCTTACTCTTTAGTAGTGGAGTTTTTTCTAAACCCACTGAAATGAGTATCTCTTTATGGAAGACGTAACGTTTCCTTAACCATATTAGCGCCGGACATTAGCACAAAACGTGTTCAGAAGTTTCATCCTCTTCGAGGCAAAGCCAACAGACCTTGTCTTGGCACAGGTTTAAATTGTTAAGGTGGTAGTTCAGGCCACAATGGCCCGTAAGAAATCTTAAGTTTTCTTCGTTCAGATTGAGTATTTCCTTATATGAATAAGACCTGATTAAACGATTGAATTGGTTAAGACCATGACCATGTGTCCACTGGTCTAAGCGAAGTTTGTCTTCCCATTCGCTAATCAGAGTTGTGACTGCTATCCAATTGACATTGCAGTTCGGTTCAGGATCGATGAATACAAATACCGACATTCAGTGGAACAAAGACAAAAAGCTATGCACGGGTGCTTGCCTGATTGACTTGGAGAAAGCGTTCGACACCGTTTGGTTAGAGGGTCTCTTCCTCAAGCTGGTCAGGCTCGGAATAAGTAAACCATTGCTATACACGATCTATGACATGATAATAGGCAGAAAGTTCGTCGTGAAAAGTGGCGACGTAACTTCTACCACGGTCTTTGACATCAAAAATGGTCTGCAACAGGGAGCCGTTGGTTCGCCTATCTTGTTCTCAATATTCACTGCAGATCTTATAGGTTCCATGCCGCATTTAATTGCGTACGCCGACGATCTAGTAGCGTACAGATCAGGTCCGAAGGTCGAAGTAATAAGTAACTTGCTGCAACTTGACTTCGAACAAATTCAGCGATTTTGCGACGACTGGAAGTTGATTATCAACTTCCTGAAGTGCGAAAGTATCCTTTTCAGGACCCCGCTGTACATGGCAGCATGGGATACGCGCACAAACTGGCGTAAGTTCGGCATAGTTGACCCGCAGGGACGGCCGTTAGATGTGAAAAGTGTAGTAAGGTATCTCGGCATTTGGTTGGACCAATATTTGTATTTTGACAAACATATAGATATTGCTCTGGCGAAAGCTAAAAAGGCCCTTGCTGTGGCAAGGGGGTTGTTTTATAGCAGCCAACTTGACACCAGAGTAAAGGTAATCTGCTACATGGCCCTCATCCGGCCAGTATGGCCTACGGTTTTCCACTGTGGTTCAATGTGAGTCCTTCCCAGATGGAAAAGATGAGGTTGTTCGAGAGACAGTGTATTCGCACTTGTCTCCGTTTGTATCGTACACCCGAGTCTGAGTACAAGAAGTTCTATCCTAACGAGGTCCTGTACAACGAGGCAAACTTGAACAGGATAGATAATTTTATTATTAAACTGATCAGAAGGCATATTGCACGAGCTATGACTTCTTCCAACAGTCTGATCTTTGGGGCTTACTACCCCAATGTTATGTACCATGAGAGAGTGCGCCTCACCGGCTTCATTCCTCCTGAAGCGTTCCTCTATCTCGACACAATTGGCCTAATACAGGATCCACAAGGATGTCCTGTCATCTTCCATGTCGTACGCCGAACAGTGGACAGGCGACTCCAATACGAACGGGATGTCGCTCGCAGTCACGAGGATCTCCTCCGGTTCAGCAGAGCGATCTCCGTTCGAGACAGGAGAGAGTCTGCCAAAGAACGGCAATTTTACTGGTGGTTACACCAAAACCAGTCTCTGCCGCCGCTGGCTTTTCAAGATGATGATGCGATAGTTGACCATGGTGGCCAACTTACATAGATTATAGGGTAGCAATTAAGAAGAAAAAAAAAAAAAAAAGATTAAGAAAATATATATAGCAAAAAAAAAAAAAGGTGCACAACGGCGTATAAATTATATATGTTAGGCATATACATAACATATACGCCCTGGTGCACGTGTCCGTTAAGTTAAGACAGATAAATTAAGCCAAGTTTTTCACAGTTTGCTTGGCTAAACAAAAAACAAAAACAGAATGAAAAAAAAAAAAAAAAAAACAGACTAAGCCGAAAGGCAAACTTAAATGATATATCAGAATAGCTTAGAGTACCCGTATAGGGTCAGTAGGTTAGATGTAAGAACAATTGTTAAGATAGTTAAGCTAGTTTTAAGTATTTTTGTCTAGCACGTAAGTAAATGAATTAAAAATAAAACAAAAATGAACTAAAAAATAAAAAAATAAAAAATGACGACATGATATAAACCAAATGTGGATGCATGATGTTTCGGCGAACAATTGTGGATTGCTTGTTGAAATAACCGCAGAGACCTGGTTCGAAAAGATGATTTTTGGCCAAAGACCGGATCTCAACGCAGCATTTCTAGCCAACAATTAGCGAACTCACTGCGTTGTCTACAGTTGCCCGGCTTCTATTTTCGGATCAGCACAATCTTACACAGATTTAGAGCGCAAATAAGCCGACTTGACTCTCTGGCGATGCTCAATTCAGCTGATCGACATTTCTAGTCATTCTACGTCACTGGCGGCTACGTTTTGTCATTTCTCTGTCTGGCGGTTGAACTACGATGAAGAACTCAAGTCGGCAATAAATGGGTATTTTGCAGAGAAAGAGGAAATTTATTGTTTTGAGGGTTTAAAAAAGCTTAGCTCAAGATGTAACAAATGCATTGGTGTTAGGGGAGATTATATTTAGAAATAAAAACAATTTATATTGACTTCGCATTTTCCTTCATATCGATACCGAGAACATATTGAACTCCCCTCGTAAGGCCCAAAAAAGAGTATACTCACGCTCTAAGCTTTCACGGTGCCTGCACACTGAAATCTTGGCGAAGACCGACCTCATGACGAAAATCACGTTACGTATTTACAACCGATGCGGGATTCCGATCGTTTTTAATAATTTCTCCACGTGAAGGCACGATGAAATTTCAAACATTACTGAATACTTTGACAGCTGCTGATGTACAACAATTGGAAACCATGTCATTGCTACCCTCACCCTTCAATGAATGAGGACATGTATCGATTGGTTGCTAAACAGAGATCAAAGGATCATGTTGCGCTGATAGGTGTCAGAGTTGGGTTATTGTTTGCTGAGAAAAATAAACAACAACAGGCGACGACCATCGTAGGGATGATGACGATTACTGCAAGTATTCATTTTCTCCCGTCTACCTAAGTTTCCCCCTTGACGTATATTCTGTCAACGAATTAGTCCTTAAATCAGGGAGCTCCCAGAAAAACATCAAATTGAGTCGAAGTCTACTTCATTCGGATGCACCTTTGGCCGGGATGTCATCATTTCCGGCAAACAAATCCACGCCCCCCTAAGCCTGCACTCGAATATCTGAACCAAACAACAAATCACGATCAATTTAGGTTCACATCCTCCTGATCCACCTCCCTCCCCGTGAAACAATGGGTTTTTTGATCCGAATTTAATTTATTTCATTCACTAATCCACAGAAAACCGCTCACTCTTCAATTTCAACAATTTGCTTACCGGTGCAACAAAGCGACACAGCGCCACACATGCCATTCCACACATGACCACGCAATGCTACCGCATCCAGCCGCGTGTACATTTTTCCGATGCTCAATGGAAATTCAATTTTCAATTTATTATATCCATGCCCATTGTTCCTGGCCTATTTTTTGTTTTCGCTCACGAATGAGCGTGCAGATACGTTAGCCATCCATCAATGTGGCTAACGCTGAATTGTAGGTCACGCCGCAAATGTCGACAGTGCATATTTAAATGATTTCTGATAAAAAACAAAAAAAAAGCCGAAAAAAAAGTTGGCCCTTTTGTTTAATTTTTTTAAAGACACCCTTTAGCCGCACTCGCACACAATCCCTGACAGATGAATATTATTGGAAGCGCAGAGATTGCATTATGGTTTTTAATTCGAAAACACGACAGCGCGCTGATACATGTCGCCCGGCTGGCTGCACAGAGGAAGACAACGATTGCAGCAGCACACCATCCGATGCTTTGACGGATGTTGTCAACTGTCATGTTTGGGATGCGCACAGCGAATACATTCAATTTACATAACAAATGAAATTCTTTACAAAATGCGCGTTCGTGGGAAATAATTACATAAATTTATGCATTTTTTGTGATAAAACTCCTTTTTTTTTTTTTTTGATTTTTTGCGAATGTCATCGGCGCTTGTTGACAGACGAGCGATACTTGTCGCCGTTGAGTGGGGATTTTGGCATAAAATCGAATTAAAGCTGGAATGATGGGCTGTTACGTTTGAATGTTTAAATCATGTGGGGTATCCCACTTTATGGCAACACAGGTGAAGGAGTAAATCGTGTCGTTGCCGGAAGTGGAGTCAGAAATGTGGTCGTAGACAAGACGATAGAGAACGGCTGCGCCGCCGAGAAGCAAACTGATTGCAGAGACTCATCCATTTCGTGGTCCGTTGATTTGACAACAAATCGATCTGTCTTCAGGGACAGGATCGGATAGGAATATGGGTAGACGTGCGGAAGCTTGGGTCTGTGTGGACCCACTGTCGTCAGGGACGGTAAATGTTTAGTTTAAGGGATGGCACTTCACAAAATGGATTGTTTTTTTTTATTTGATATTTGTTGTTTATTATTTGACTTATTTCGTAAGTCTACAGGACGGCCTTCGTGCTTGGATGGCACTACAGTTCGAGTTGAGGCTGGCTTCTACTGCAACCAACGGTTTTGCGCGTGCTGTTGTTGAGGGGACCTGCAGTTTTCAGTCTTGAATATTCTACGCCTCGGGCATGGCCAGTGAACCGAGTGTGGCAGTGTCGAGAAAATGAAGAATGAAGGGTGATCGCCGTGCTAGATCGTGCGATTTAACGCCTTTAGACTATTTTTTGTGGGGCTATGTTAAAGCTCATGTCTATACACACAAGCCCGCTTCAATGGACGCATTGGAAGACAACATTGAAGCATTTATTCTTGAGATACCGGCTGAAATGTTGGAAGGAGTATGCCAAAATTGGACTAAGCGGATGGACCATTTGAGGCGCAGTCAAGGTCAACATTTGCATGAAATAATCTTCAAACATTAAATTATATGGACCGTACTATCGATTCAAATAAAGATTTCATGCATTTTTCTGAATTTTGTGTTTTTTTTTTTGAAAAACTTTCCTATAGCTTTTAAAAAATCACCCTTTATAAGTACACGCTGCGGTATTCCACTTTTTAGAGCATGTTGCATGGACTCTCAGTTCGAGCGGTACAACAAGTTACATGATATCCATAATCTGTCCTTAATTCCATCCAACGTCCTTTCAAATCAATCAAAAAATAACACCAAGCCCACCCACATTCACTTCCGAAGTGAAATTGCAACCACCCAATGAATCACTGCTTTCAATTCGAATTCCCGCAATCTCAGCAACCGAGCGCCTGCCACAGCGTCACGTCGGACCGCCTCTCGTGCAGCGTCAGCTTTCATTAACCTTTGTCTAATGAAATTCTCAACGAAATTCGAGCAAACTCCGAGGATTCTCCCATCCGCAAAAGTTCTCGTACTCTCGTGAATCTTTCAAATCAAATTCAAACTCATTCGTTGCCGCTTGACTTGGAGTCATGCTATGTGCGCCCTCCCATCAATTCAACATGCCATCGTCAACCACTCGTACCAATTTCATCCTCAAATATTTACATTTTATTTCATGGCTCCCTGAAGGCGCGCAGAAGATGTGCCACATTCGTCATCTCATCCGCCGCCTTAGCTCCCTCGCCACACCCCATCGACGACGTCTCAGAAATGACACATTTCCAGAGAATTACTTAAAACAGAAAAGGAGAGAGAAACGAAGCGAACAACTATCAAAAGTGCGAACAGTACCGAAAACTCAGAGCACACAAAATTCCCTAAATGGAAACTTTTGTGCAACCCTTATCCGTCTATCTCGCATCGCCCAGCACCACCCACCATCCACCGCCGCCCATCGCATTCAAAAAGTGATGTTCGTCGGGGCGACTGTGTGCTCTTATTTGCAATTTCCCAAACTTTATAATTACTTCTTCAATGTTTTTAAATTAACACAGTTTTTGCAGTGGCTGTGGTTGTGTCGTGAACCGCATCACCTACACCCGAGCGAATGCATGTGCACCCCGAGGATGCACTCTCTCGCCCTCCCCCGGCAGCCGCACTGATGATTGCCTCGCCCCTGAATGCACTACGTGCCTCGTTCAGGTTTGCAGCACTGCACCGCACCGCACCGCAAAACGAAAACGCACACCCCGCCCCGTCCGTGCTCGTCCACCGCCACCAGATGCAGATCACGATAAGATCCAGGCTGGGAAACTTTTTAAATACACTGAAGTATTTGAACTAGAAACTCCATTTGAATGAGTGGTTTGGGGGGTTTGGCTGGTCTGGGTGGTCTGGGTGGTCTGGGTGGTCTGGGTGGCTGCGTGGTTCGCGATGGATGCACACTTTTCCAGGGCAAGCCGAAAAATTTCACAAGAGTAATTTTAAACTGCCACAGGAACGTGGGAGAAAAATTCGCGTATCTCGCTCGCATGTGTGCGATGGCTCCTTGAGTGTGGGTCCTGCGAATGCAATCTGTGAGGAGTCCTCTGCACAAGCTCTCGAACGCTTGACATACGCTCTGGGGTGATGGGATATTCATTTTGCAAGCACTCCTGATGGAGGCTGCAGGAAACTGCTGCAGTTGGCGGAAATGAAATCGAAAGTTACTTACTGCTTGACACACTTCGTGGAGTGCAGGGTGTTTTGAATTAGAAGAAGGAAACGAATGAGGGCATCTTCGTCGGTTTTTTGGATGATTTGAGCAATTGACGACGGCTTGGGGAAGAGTAGGTCAGACCGCGTTTAATTTAAAAAAAAGTGTTGTCAAGTCCTTTTTGGAAAACTCGATAGAAACCTGCCCGAAATCCACTTCAAACTGTAGTCATTTCCTGTCTCATCAGCAATCTTCGACTATAAGTACGCGCCAAAGCCAAACGTAACTAGTTCGAAACTAAGCTCCAATCTTTTCCAAACTTGCTGCTGCACGTGCTCTGCTGATCAAAAATCAAACGAAGCGCCGGAAAAAACCAATCGTTCAACTCTCACTCACAACGTAGGCGTCCTTAATTTTTTCCAATTTGGCCTAATCATCAGCGCCCATCGCTTTGTCGAAAATTAACTTCGCCAACCTTCGAGGCACAGGCGAAGACACAAGGCTGGAGTGAATGAAGTTCGAGCGAATTCTAATTAAGGACTCTGGTCGTTGTCCAACGGAAGTCGGGAGGGAGTGAAGAACAAACTTTCAACCCTTCTGCGTCCGGGTCACGACAGTGGAATTCCCTGAGGACGACGACGTTAGGGGCGACTATTGCATGCACTTGTGGCGAACGAATGCCATTCGTGAACCTCTGACTTCTGCCCTGCTCGGCGAATTCAAATTCAAATTCATGCTTCGAACTTGGAAATGGAATTGGACGCATGTGAATAGTTTCATTAGAGTTAAATGCCCCTTAACGTCTCGGCCCCGTCACCGGGGCAAGGGGAAGAGTGAGTGCTCGCTTTGGAAAAGTTTCTCTCCACACGAAACGAAAGGCCAGCCAATCGGCGGGAAGGTGTTGGTTGCAGTTGTTTGCTGCCTGCCCACACGCTATGTTTATGCCTCGGCACGAACGACTATCCTCCTTAAGGGCTCTCGTCTCTCTCTCTCTCTCTCCTCAGACGCCTTCTCCTGTTGAGGAAGTAGATGTGGGGTTGTTTTCCTTTTTCTCTGCAATTGAACAGTAGCGGCGTTGAGATAATTAGGTGGGGTGTGTCCAGCGCCACCGCCACAGCACACATGCCACCACCACCATCAACAGGAAAAAAAAAAAAAAAAAACAAGGACGAGGACGAGGACGAGGACGTCCTAAGGACGATTAAGTGGCGCACGTCAAAAAGTCGAGAACAGGTGTAATTGAAAATTGAAATGAATTGAAAAATTATATGCTGACGTGTTGCGCGGAGGAGGGTCGGTAATTGAGCTCGAATTAGGGTTGTTTTTCCCTCCTCCCGCCCTGCACGACGTGTGTGTGTGTTGGATTTACCATCCATATTCGAATGTCGATCCTTGTCGTCGTGTATCGAGTTACAGCGAGGAATCATAAATCATTTCGATAAGCGGATACGGCTAAATCATTTTTTTTGCAGACGTTTTCACGGTACACGACGAATTGAATTCGCGTTGTGCTGTGTAAATGGATTCCGGCATGGGAGTAGCTACTTCCGGTTACTGTGGCTTAGCGTGCCAGGGGAGGGCCTGGGCGTTGGAGGGACGATAGCAGCGTCATCAATAACACTAATTAGAGGAGTTCGAGAACAACAACCAATTAGTCGCTGTTGGGTGTCCCTTTTCTGTCTGTTAGCTGCGTTGGAGTCATTAATTTAAATCGAAAACGCTTGTCTGCGTTCGGCGAATTCGATGGATTGCGGTTGTTGGCAAGCATTTTTGAGTGTTCTGCGTGACACCCAGTCTCTCTCCAGATGAGTCGTAAAATCCCGTCCATTCGTCCGTGCCAGCACTTTAACGTGTCACGAAGCAAGCTCGTTTGACGTTTGACATCACTCAGCTCAAAAGTGCATTCAATCGTAGTCGCAATTAATTAAATTTCATCGCAAAAGCAAACCTTTAAAGTTTCCATTTCGAATTTATATCCTCAATCCGCAACCAATTGAAAATCAAAGCAGTAAACTGGGCCAACACACAGCAGCGGACCACCACCGCCGCCCATAACCCCGGGGGAACGACGATAAATCTTACAAAGTTGCAATCTGCTATCCTCATTTCTCCGGCCCCCCACTCCGTCCCATCCAGGGCCTGTTTCAACTTCCTTGACAAATTCATCCAGCAGGACACTTCGTTTTGGAATAAAGCGCGGCGGTGGAGGCAATAAATAAATACCCACGTACCAGCTATAATCCAAGAGAATAAACCCAACCGACCAGGACTCGGAGAGAGAGACGACGACGATGGGTAATCCAAGAGACGATGGAATGCAAAAGAAGAGCGCCAAGCAGCGAAACTGAGAACGTAGCCGAAGTAAAAGCAAATGAGTCCGAGGAAAGTTTATGCCACGAGACGAATGCTGCTGCATCCGCGACCCCAGCAAATGGCCGGCAATTTGTCCAGGACACAAAATTTCATTTCATTTTCCGTTTCGTTCTTTTATGGATTAACACTTACGTGACAAATACATTTTAGTCTCAATCTGGGGGCCACTTTTGATGTCCCAATCGTCACCCAGCTGGGGATCCTAAACTCACCTCAGTCTATGAGGTGCCACGCCAGGTGACGCATAAATTGCAGGACGATGACCGAGTGTCCCTTTTTGCTGCAGTACCCTCACTCCCCCTCAGTCACCGATGATAATTGTCATCGTCTCGGGTTTCGCCCGAAGGACCGCACACTCGGCCTCCGGCGATTTATTGAACGCACACACAACTCCGGACCGAGTGTGACGACAGTTGTCACATAAATTCCGGTCCTGTGCCGTGCTGTGCTCCCCCAACTCTCAGTGTTAGCCTCGGCTAATGAACCGGGAACAGATGCGGCTGTGTGCGAGCGAGCGAGTGTGAGATATGGAAATCAATTTGGACCCGAGGGTGGAGATGATCTCAGTGATAAACGTCGCTGGTGATCGTATGGATTTTGCCATTTGGACACGGACTGTCGTATCCAGCTCGCCGTACGGGCACCATATAAAATCGTTCGTTTATCGCCCGACCCAGTGCGCTCGGAATTCCGGGGAATTTTGAATCGGAATCTGATTGGACACCGGGACTGATGTTCTGCATTGTTTACACTGGCGTGGGGATTTTCGGACAACATGCTGGCGCGCAGCCCGTAATTGATTGCTGCACGAGCGTGTTGAATTTCTCACTGCGCACTGCATGCAGTTGAGCCGCTCGGACAAGACTTATGATGGCCCGTCGAATGCGGGTCTGAGAAAATAAAGTGTTCGCCTGTCGAAAGCTTTTGTGGCAGAAGGACCAGCCGGGACATGGGTTTACATGTGTTTTATGGACGCTTGTGTTTTTGGTAAAATAAACATGCCCAGAGGTGATTTGGTTTCCTGATGGAAATACTACCGACTGCGTTTGGGAGAGATTTATAAGTTTACCTGCTCGAGGCGCGGGGGACTGGAGTGCATCTTTGTTCCTCGTGTTGCGGCAAAGTAGCTCGCATTGAGTGGTATTGTGTTGTGTGTGCTGCTGTGTTTACACCGACGTAGGAACTTCCAATTTCGGGAAAATAGTGACAAGCTCATCATGCCAGGAGCTGGGCAATTTGTCAGCGAATACGTGGATGGTGGGAAGAAATTGAGGTCTCAAAGCCCACATGGCACTCATAGAAAGACCCTTTCTGACGGACAGTGTGGCGGTATGGTGGACCAAGTCGTCATGCCACGACTGCATATGTACATCAGAGGGTCTTCTAAAAGCCATGCATACACTAAATGCAATTTTCAATCAGTCTGCTCGTGACATTTTCAGCCAGTCCTCTAATCAGGCTTCAGTCCAAATCGCAGTTGTTCACCATGCTAAGTACGTTGAACTTCGGAACTGCTTCATTAGACCACGCAGCTCCTAGTCGGGGAACAGGAATTCCTCAAGAAACAACCAGACATCCTTCTTTGTCTTGGAGCCACCTGTAGAGATGTGTATGGAATCTCAACAGGTGGCTCCAAGACAAAGAAGGATATGGTCTGTTGCGCCTTCAATCAATTAAACCTAGGCTTAATGAAGAGGAGATTGTGGGAATCCGGGAAGCTCCCCTCACGGCTCAAATGGAACATCAGCAAGGGATATTTGCATTCTCATGGACAACCAGGCCGCCTTAAGGGCTCTGGTCTGACACCATGTCCTAGGCCCAAAGATAGTAACCATCGTCGCTCATTTCGTAGAGAGATGCCAGTTCAGTTAAAAATCCGCCCGTGACGAGTACCAGGCCACAAGGGTGACAAGGGGACCCTCCTCTCACCATCTGTAAGCTCATGGTTAACCAACACATAATGTCTGAAGGCCTTTGAATGTATTCACAGCCAATTTGACCAGAGCTCAACTCCAAAAGTTCCGAAGACAGATCCACTGTAAGCAACATGCTTGGTATCGATACTTAGACACTGTCTACTGGAAGGGCATGCTAGAAGATTAGGAGCTCCTATGAATGACTTCTGCAGAAGTTGTATGGATAGAGGGTTGAAAGCACGAGCGTTTGATAAGTCAGTGACTTCGCCAAATAAGATCATTCTTTTTTTATCTCTCGACTTTGACACTCTCGACTGGAGCACTCAGACTCAAAAAACTGCAACCTACATTTTATGAAATTGCAACCTACATTTTGAAAAATATCAGCAGACGCTTCTGTGGTGAGGAGCCTACATCATCAGCGCTCACCTCATCAGCACCAAATAACTGCCACCTAATCCGAGCAAAGGCGGGACAGTGGCAGAGGAAGTGCTCTGCAGTGTCGTCGTCTTCTCCAAAGGCGTCGCAGAGGGTTTAACCGTTTGGACCAAGTCGTCTGCAGTCTTTTCTGTTAAGAGATAACAAGAATGCCATGCACTTGGTTTGTCTACATCCTGGAGAGTCATACCACCTCCGATTGTGCTCTCGAGAAGCCCAGCTATCGATGGAAGCCCTAACCGAGGACGCGGGCAGTTCCAACGCAGGATCGGCTCCTAAGAGTATCTCCTCTGATCCTTGTCTAGCAAGTTCATCGGAGATCTCATTTCCCTCCGAGACAAGTCTTAGCGAATTGAACCTGCCGATCCAATTTAGAGAAGACTTGCATTCTTTGACTATCCTGGAAGTGGTTAAAGGGCAGCTTGGCTGTCGCTAGAGACACAAATACTTCGCCCCCTCCACCTGTTCTTCACAATATAGCTCGTGGCCATTAGGATCGCATAGGTTTCCGCTTGGAAGACCGACGCAAATTTACATAATGAGGTGTGGTGTCTAATGTTGTCGCTCTCAACGAAAGCGACAGCGCCAGCGCCAGACTCTTCCTTGGTCTTGCAGCCATCCGTGAAGATTCGACTACATTCTTTGCCTGGCTCATATTCCAGAGCCAGAGCCAGTCCTGAGTGCAGGGAAAGTCGACTTTGTATGTGCGTCGCAGCTGGATTGCTTGGTGTCCTTGCGTCAGAGGGCATATCTACGAGTCGAGGTACTTAGTCCGGCGTTTTTTTTGTTCATCCAAACTATAGGCTTTCTCAAAGGCCCCAACAATTGTTTTTGTTTGTTTTAGTGCCAATCTCCAAATCTTTCTCTAAACAATCGCCTATCCATTTCTTCTAGTTTGGAAACAGGAAATAGCCACAGGGACGATGTGCAGGATGGGGTGGTTAGTTAGTTAGTCCCATTTATGAGATAAACGAGTAGGAGCCACCACAGACCTGAGACTCAAATGTGGTCCGAAGTCACATTCAGTCACTCAATCATTCTTAATGAATACAAATTCCTTCCCAGCGACATCGATCGGCCTTCTACGCTAAGCAGTCATCGGGAAGAAATTCTCCACCAGCATTCCTTCCAGATCGGATTCCAGATCGAAATTGCCAAGCCGATGAAAATGGGCAGCACTAAACCACAAAAAATCAATCATTCTGCTCAGACTAAGCAGACCTTCACTCATGAGCTTACGAGTAGTTAATCCGTATGGTATTCCAATGGGCCAACTTTGGACTAAGACTGGCTGCTTCTGCAGTCAGCCACTGCAATCTAACCTAACCTAGTCCAATTTATAGACATCAAGTGGGCACCAGTTAATTTTGATGATGGAACAGCACTTCGCCAAATGTGGTCGCTTTTGCTTCAAATCAATACCGGATCTATCCAAAAGGCTCTGAATAAAACTCGCCCTATTACCCTTTTCGTAATCGATGTGAATAGCAACGCGTGCATTTAAAAAAAAACTGCCCATGGTATTTTTAGCCGCCAGACCTAACCAGTCCTTCTTCGGAGAAGTGTCTTCACTGGTTCTTGGTCTCTGGTGTCTTGCTATGGATTCATGTTTCGTCGACGCCAACAAAATGGTGTAAGAGCTGTTCGGATCGGGGATGAACATCGCCAAAATCTCCATTAAAGTGATCACACGGATTACAGTCGATGTAAAACAGCTATGTCAAAATATTCGTTTAAAATGTGATATACCCGCTCAATTGAGATGCGAACCTCGGTCATCTTCAAATCCGCCATCGTTTAGAGAGGATTTCTGGCGTGGCGACCTCTTTTTGACGACCTGAACATAGTGGTACGACCGTGACGGACCTCAGTAGACCACTTCTTAACCGTTGCCACTGATGGTGCACAGTCCCCACAGTATGAAGCTATTCCTTGATTTCGGTGGTGGCTAGTTGATGCAAAACGTAATGCTTAATCAGCAAACGAAATTGTTTCTTTTGACAAGATTGTCTGCTTTCAATGGCTGCTAAATACACACTCAATAAGGCAGCTTGCTCAAAACTGGACAGCAATCCATTCATAGAGGACAGTTGACGGGAGCAGAGTTGCATTCAAAGCCCCTGCGTCTCATCGTGATTCAACAAGTCACTCACTTGTCAAATGTCGTCTTCGTCTATGCCTCTGACTCTGTGGGCCGTAGGACATCAGTTTTTACCGATCTCTGCGACTTAAGAAACATTCGTCAAAAAGGGCGGTTCCCACCAGTAGCTTGATCCTACTTGGCAGCGGCATGGGTCATTGTGTGTAAATGCATTCCAAAGTCCTCGTGATCTCAGCGGTTTTTCCTCTGAGCCATGATGTACGCGTCATGAATCAGATTTCTCAAACCAATTAGTGACACAAGATCCATAAGATCCGAAATGTCGAAAGGATCCACAAGAAAGAAATGGCCTGCAAAGGTTACCGAACTACGTTACCCATCCCTGCTCAACGACGCAGTGAAGTTACAGTCGAGTTTGTTGAGGGAACGACGTACCAGTGCGGCTTTTGGACCGGCAGATCGTCTATATACCAGGTAACGACTCTAGACAAGTCAGACAGATAGACTTTCGACTTTAAAAACAGAAGCAATCCCTATATCGATTTTTAAGTCGGATACTACTCGTTGCGATGGCTTGGTTCGAGGCATCGTGTGTCGCACCAATCTTAAACATGCCCTGCAGTTCGATTCAAGGACCTACCAGCCGTTCGAAATCTGCATCAGAATCCGGCAAAGGAGATGTGCTATCGTGTCCTTTCTTCAATCTGGATGTAATGAATGAAGGGGGGCACATTTTACAAATCAGTCCACAACTGCTGGATTACGCAGATGACAAGGACATAGTTGGGCCGTTGCAGAAGCTTTCGCGGGAATTCTTTGCCAGTTGCTCTTAAAGTGAATGAGAACGGAAGTCCATCATCACTTGGGACAAAACGTTAGAATGGAGAGCTGCAATTTTGAGGTGATAAAGTAGATTGTCCACCTCGACGTTAAGTCTACAGAAGACCTCCTAGTTGGGATCCGACACAGAATCGCTGCTATTTAAGGCTGTCTGAACAAGAGGAGTCAACAATTCGATCTCTTCTGACAGTCTTGTCACATGGAGCCGAAGGCTGAACGATAAACCAAACAGCAGTGCCTTCGAAAGAAATGTTCTTCGTCCTATATGGAGAGTGGCACAACTGCGAAATCTATGAGTTGTACAACGATGTGCACGTTCGGCTCGGTCACACAGACTGCATGGACACCAATTACAAGAGAATCGAATCGGAGATGGAGAGGAAGACCGGTCCACAATCGAAATGACAACCAACTTGATCTTGAAGCAGCGTTCACAGATTCAACTGGCCTACTCCTTTCGGATCCTTGTCATTCCTTTTGGACTCAACAAGTCGGCCTAAAGAGTCGGTAAGGCACCCCATCAACTTCCAAGACCTGTTCACGATGGACCAACCTTCAAGTAAAATCGCTTTAACTCATCAATTGGACGTGTTGCTCTAAGAGACAGGGAGGATATTCAATCCTGTTGCAGGGGTTCATCTTCCGACGACGCACTGTCCACCGAATGTGATTTCCAGAAACTTTATTGTGTGACCCGGTGAACTAAGAGTTCGCTAAGACACAACACTGAGGCGCCCCCAGCCTCTGATGACCTTAATGTGCGTGATGGCAGCACTCAAACTATCGTGTGACATAACCTCGAAGGAGGTCCACAGAAGGGATGTTAGTCTCTCGGCAAAAACTTTGAACCGAGTGACACGGGCAGACATGTCTTCGCCAACAACCAGTGGTAACTGAATCCTCCGAACTGACAAAAAAGACACCCGATAATTGGGGTGAAACCTTCTCGTGTAACGCTACACTCTGGCATCTCATGTCCTGTCGTCGGGGTCCCCCCCGAGGATAACAATCAATTCGCCATTTTCTCGCAATCGCTGCATAAATTTCCACAGTTTCGCCCCTAATTAAGATTCCCACTGCACAAGGATATCCAATTCACTCGTTGAGGGATTTATCCGATTCACGGGATCGACCACCATCGCCGACGTCCCCGTACGATTATGACATCCACAAAGGCAATTAGCGCCAGTCCATGGCCCGGAGTAGGAGACGAACGGGAAAAAGGAAAAACAACCCAAAGCCCCCCGTGTGTGGAGATTGCAAACATCATTGAAATTTTCCACGTGGTCAGAGTTGAATTTTGTAATTAGACGGACACCTCTCCTGGCCTGTCTGGCTCGGCCCGTTTCATCTTCGATTGGACGGCGGGTGCACCAGTAAATCACCGATCACGGGGGGGGGAGTCTGTGCACAATCGATGGTTTCAGTTTTGTTACTTTTTTTGCCGTGCCGCCGACGATGATGCCGATACCGACGCCACTGGTGCTGTTCCTTTTTTTTTCACTGCTCTGCCTTTTGCCGGCAGACACAGAGGATACAGGACACAGGACACAGAGTCATTAATTTGTCTGTTGCTGATGTGGCATATCCTGGAGTGGTGTAACGTAACGAACGTGTCCTCAGTCCCGGTGGGACATTGACTGCCGGCTGCCAGCAAGCAGCACTGTTGACTGCGATCGACCGGCGTTAGTAACCAGTCCCGCTCTTGTGCACCGTGCACTCGTATCCTCTCGTGCGGGTGTATTCCTGTGAAGCCATTCATTATATTAGATACGGGGGGTTTCATTTTGGGAATTCTCGCGCTATCGAGACTGTGACGGTCGATCCGGCTCTCAACTCAGCGATAACCGAGCGTATGACGGCGAGGACGACGAGGATGACGATGAAAATCGAATTTTCGCCGTCGACGTCGTCGTCGTCCTTTGGACTGATTCGATTTCACAATGCAATTTCACGGTCCTTTCGGAGTCTTTAGGCCAACGGTAGGACAACAATGCCGCAGAGAAAGTGAACGCCGAACGAGGTTGAAATTAAAAAGAGCAAACAAAAAAAGAAGCAACCAACTCACTCGCAGACGTAATGGCAGGCAGCAGGACTCTGCAGTCTACCATCGGATGGTGTCGTCCCGAACGAATGGACGGACTATGGTATTAACAGCGCTGAAATGAGTATCGATTGGTTTTTGGTCATGTAACACTGCGATGAGGAGGGCTTTAAGCGGCGCGGCGGGAAATCTTGCAAACGATCGTTCGGTTGGGTGTCTCTACTTAAATTAACTGGCATCCGAGGACATGGCCGAGGAGAAAATCGAATTGAAGCCAGAGACAGAGAGAGAGAGAGAGTTTAACGATGATGCGGCCGAAAGGAAGTCGGACGATTTTACCCGATTTACATGCGAATGAGACGCTTTTAAATGAACGGTTCCATTTGAGGGCGTCTCTCGCTTAAGCTGTTGTTGTGCAGCTAAGCTGCTGCTTGATTATGTTTTGCTGAGTCAGGGTGACATGAGGCAGTGTCAAAGTGCACTGCTTTCGGTGCATTCTGGGATATTGACGGTGCGAGGGAGTGAACAAGAATCTGATTTAATTGGAGGTCGAAGGATGAGACTAAGGAAGTAACAATGCTGGTTTTTTTTAGTGTTGTGGCGACAAGCTAGAGGCACAGGGTTCGATCCCTGGTACACAAAATCCCATTTTTTAGTCCGCAACTGTCTCGAATCACTGTTGCTGTTCAGCAAACACTGTCGGGATAATCTTCCCTGTGAGGGAGCAACAGCAAGCAACTTATAGACTCAAGGCCCAAGGTTCGATTCCCAGCACACTAGCTTGCAGTTCAATGCCATCGACACTATCGAGGCACTGACTGTCTAAGTGTCGCTTTTCAGAGTCAGCATAAACCCCTTTGCGCCCTCTCCAGTCATGAGACATTGGGAGGCTCAACCCGAGTGATTCTTGTAGGCCCAGGTCTACCTTGGCCTGTAGAGCCACCCTTATTTTTAGTGCTAGTGGCAGCAGTACTCGTTCATATTAGACACGATGTTGTAATCATCAATCAGACAGCATTTGTAGTTGGATTGAGCTCAGCACTCCTTCCTGAGGTGTTAGCTCCACTCTTTGGCCCCGTAATTTAGCATAGTAACCAGCTTGTAGTTTAGGCTCGGGCATGCATCAATTTGATCAGCTGATGCTTCTGACTGATTGTTTAGGCATGGGTCCTCTAATACCAGAAATTCAAACCCGGAAACTAGTTGATCGCGGGTTTGTTCAGCAGTTCTTAACTATTGCAAAAAGTAAGGTGAATGTGTACATCTTTGCTTCGCAGGCTATTGCCTGCCAAATGAATACTCATACTGATCTTCATCTGCATGTCTGTCCACGTTTGCGGAATGATCCTGCATAACTTACTTTCCAGCCAAGCGACCCAAGGATAGTCCCGACTCGACTAAGTTAATACGGACTTTCATCCTTGACGCTGTTTCCAGTCCAGTTCCAGTTCCAGTTTTGCGTACGTGGTCACTGGGTCTTCTATTTTCAGGAGGCTCAGACTAAGCTGGAGCATTGGACATCTACTACATCTTTGTACAGCTCATAGAAGTTCTACCCGATTCACCTTCTGAGCAGGCAGGACCAATGTAGAATGTTTCTCTCGAAAAGACGCAGCTCTGGCCACTGTTCAGCTATCGACTCGACTGCTGACAGGACTTGCAGAATAAGTGTTTTGTGGTCCGTCGAGAGAGGAGTTACGCCGCAAAATGTTCAGACAAGTGGAAGTGGAAGTGGAGGTGGTAGTTACTGCTACTGCTAGGGTTCGGATCTCCATTACGACGTCATTTGTGGAGTCTACGTTTGCACCGACGAAGAAAAACCTCTCGTTTAGTCGTACGTGATGACGGAACGACGGATCCACAACGTATATTTCAGTCTGGTCTCTTTTACCAAAAGACCAGCAGGCTCCGTCATTTCTAGGATCTCTGTGAAAGCAGCAACCACGCCCGTTAGGAACGCTCAACGATATCGACGTCATCCACACACTCTTACAGAGCCCATCAGGTGGCCTGGGATGAGTGCTCAAAAATCGATAAATAGCCAGTATGTATCGATTTGAAACCCGCGAGCCAGTCATTCTGGGGAATATAAATACATATATCCCCAGATTTGCTCAATCGTTGCCACCAAAAAATGCCCAATGAAACCGATGTCTTGGCACGATGAGTAGACGAACAAGTGAATAATTAATTAACGTGATCTCCTGCCGTTGGGCTTATATCACGAGGTCTTTTTCTCCTAGGACCACTTTGCTACACTAGACTAGACGCCTCAAGCCGGACTCACAAGTACCAATTGTCAGTTAAAGCTTATGGACTTGTTTCTCCACCTGGCTGAAGTATGAAGCCGGTCTAAGACCTCTCCTGCTCCACACAACATTGCAACTCCACACAGATTTGGATCATATACCATTCACGTCTCGGAGTCGCACACTCTATCCCTGGTTAGTCGTGATAAACTCTGAGGGATGCTGGTACCCTCGCGACTTTAGGTACTAACCCACAGCCACCACAACGGTCCCATTTGGGGGCCAACTTCAACTGATCAGGCTGAATCGTAAGCGGGTCTCAAGGGCTTTCCTGATCTCCAGTGGCACTAGACTACGGCCTCTGGTGAAGCTACTAGCAGCACGCCATAACATGCGGGACTAGCCGCCTTGTGTTAACTGTCATTCTATGTGCCTCAATCTATGACAGGGCACAGTCCGCGTAATCCTTTGTTTGTGAGCTTGTAACCTACATATTAACGAGCACTGGAGTAGGGATTTAACCTAAACCAGTAGCTCTTCGACCAGGATTTTAGCCGCTACTTACGACGGGCTTGCCTTACCTCGTTTATATTCTAACACCTGGCTGAAGGGTTGGATGAATAGACGAATAGTGCAAATTCGACCAAGAACCTCTTCGAATCATCGCCACCTTGTTCGAGCCAAAGGCGTTATTCAACCATGATTCACATGAACAATCAAAATGAAAGCAGTTTGTCCAGAGCGATCGAGATGGGAAAGCAGCTACAGCTCAGGTTAGGAGGATCCGCAGAGCTTTCTAATTAAGTTGAGCTTGATGATAGCTACATATTGGTTCGTGAAATCAACAACTCCAGTCGGCTGCTGTTTCTTCGATGTCAAGAGGCGATGGAGTGTCGCGAGATCAAACTGAGCTTAAGCATGCCACTAATCTTAACAGTCCTGCACCACGGCGCAGAACCATGCATTTCCAAGCGGATTGGTTCCTTCGAGAGGACATTTCTGTGTGCGATTTTTGGACCAATTTTTGTTGATTCTAGCTGGAGAAGATGGTGAAACCACGAACTTCATGTGCTGGAGTGCAATATGAAAAACTAGACAGGCCCAATGTGGCTGAGCCATTTAAAGCGATTGCAAAGCTTTAAACCCCTTGAACAACGCAAAAGACGAAGCCCACATTTAAAGTGACAGAAGAAGGATTTCAACCAGATTGGTGTGCACAACTGGTCACAGCGAGTCAGAGATGGCGGAATTTGGAGGAGCTTGTTGGTTGAGACCCAGATCCACCACAGACTGTAGCGCCACGAGAAAAGGCGGTTAAATGCGTTCCACACCTACTCCATCTATTGCTCCAACAATTCGCAGTTTCGCCTTCGACTCCAATGGCTGTGCTCGAGGCAACCTAGAGTTATGCGTACTTCTTCAATATCAAAGCACCAAGATTTAGTCATCGAACGAACTGGCGAGCGCAGCACCGCCGAATCATTGTTTCAAGGAAGATCAACCATCGAATTTTGTCCACAATTCAGTGCTAACTTAAGGAGACAATGAAACAAATTAAGCGACTCATTAACAGATTGAGGTCGAACTCGGCAACGTAACGCATATTCTAGAGCCAACTAAGAGGCACTTCATCAAGGACATCAATTAGATCCACATCTTCAACCACGAAGCCGCATCCACTTGATTGACTCGGCATACCCCTATCGTGGCACTAGTACGGTAACAAGCGAACAAATACTTAACGACTAAATGACTGCGACTGCGGTAGTTAGTCGATTGCATTCAAACAGATCCCAAAGCAGTCTCTCGCACATTTATCCGCTAAGGAACACTCCAATTAACACGCTTTGAATTGTAAATTAAATAAAAATAACGCACGCGCTACAAATTCCCCTCAAATACGCTTCTTGACGCCTTCAGCAGTGTGTATGCGTATGTCAGTGCGTCTAAACAACATCCTTCAGCACAATAAATCATCATCGCATCTGCATGTCATCCAGGATACGACAAGCAGAAGAAGCACACAAAAAAGAAGGTTGCTTGTTCCGCGTCATCCTTCAACACATCCCGTACACAGATGTGAGTAACAAACATTCAATACCGACAACAACAACACGAACATTGACAGCAAATATCATCGGCATCGGCAATACCTTGTGGGAGACATGAACTCGACAGGAGAAGTGTAGCAGAAGAACTCAACAACCGATGCAATTCAGGAAGCAGGTACAAAATGCACTCCCATGGATGCGAAGCCAACGCAGCGTCACAGGATGACGACAAGGAGCAAGGCAGCACAAACAACAGAGCAAGAAGAAAATGAAAAGAAACGAAAAAAAAAAACGAAATATTCCATTATCCTTTCGGGTTTATCGTCACCGCCACTGTTGCAACTGCGGTCGGTTGGCATCCAAGAGAACGGATACCTACACCTGACATGTGATGCACGGAGCACGTAGACACACGACCAACACAACGATAATTGATTTCCCATTGAAGCCTCCAGGATGTCGAGGACGTCGCTGTGTGATGCCACGGCACTAAAGGATCTGCCCACCCCCGCTGGTGGTGATGGCAAGTTTCTTCTTCAATTTACTTTTTCTCGATTCGTTTTTTTTTTTTTGCTTTTTTCCAATTTGCGTGTAGCACGGGCGGGGAGGTTGGTGGAGATAGGACGAGAGGACACGACGAACAAAGGCGAAAAGAAGCGTTCCACAGAACCAATGTACCATGGAATGGCTTCCGATCATTGCGGGGAGCACCTTACATCGTCTGCCCGCCAACATTCGGATAGATTAGCTCGGATACAATCTGCCCTCTCGCATGGTGCCGTCACACGGCTCCCGGATGCGACCGGGTATCCCCCGAAAATAGATAAGGCGGCCCTACATAAGTACCGACAATAAAACGGATTATTGCTCTCGCAAAAAGGTCTCTCCATTGGTTTGCTCCCGTCACAGAGCAGAGCGTGAGTGAGTGCCTTTTCTTTAATTCCTCTTCGATCCGAGGCAATACACAGTTTTTTTTTCGTTTCTGTTCTTTTTTCATGCAAAAGGTGTCTTTATGGAGATTTCGCCGAAGAGATACTTTCGAATTCGATTTTGTTTGACCTTTTCCCGCTGCGGGCCACAATGATGACAGCAGAGCGGCGCGGCGGTGGCAACGACGTCCGCATTCACGAGCGTAGGCGACTTCGCCCGTTTGCATTTTCAACTTTAATGTTCACTTTTATGGCAGCTTTTCGGTTCAGGTCATGTTCGTCGCCGCTCTTGGGGATCGTTCGGCCTGTCCGAAGCGACGGGGCTATTTGAGCGTAATTATTCAGATGCGAATGATCGCGTGGCGGATTCCTTCGGATTTATGACGTGAACTTTGACACAATTGGCATTCGGTACTCACTCAGTGTGAAATGAGGGAGAAACTGTCGCAGCTGGCACTTACCTGAAATGAGAAGGAAAAGAACAAAACGATGAGTGAAAATGTCTGTGAAATGGAATTTGTTTTTTTTTATGGTTCTTAAAGAAAAGTTATCCCGCGGAGCGGTTGCGGGTGCTCGATTATCCCCAAGACGTCTCGTTTTCAAAAACTAATGCCAAACTGACAATGATGGATTTTTCGAAGCTGTACCAGCTGTACCAGCAGACCAACCAGTCGACTTTTGATATTTCACGTAATGACGGTGTGAGTATCGAGGATCTGGTTTGTAAAGTGTTTTTTTCTTACTACCGAAGAAGTGTACTCTTTTTTTGTGGACTTTAAAGCGTGTTAATAGAAATGCCCTTTTCTAAAGGGTGATTTTTTAAAAGCTATAGGAAAGTTTTTCAAAAAGAAAACCCATAAAATTCAGAAAAATGCATGAAATCTTTATTCGAATCGATAGTACGGTCCATATAATTTAATGTTTGAAGATTATTTCATGCAAATGTTGACCTTGATGGCGCCTCAAATGGTCCATCCGCTTAGTCCGATTTTGGCATACTCTTTCCAACATTTCGGCCGGTATCTCACGAATAAATCCTTCAATGTTGTCTTCCAATGTGTCAATTGAAGCGGGCTTGTCTGTTTAGACATGAGCTTTAACATAGCCCCACAAAAAATAGTCTAAATGCGTTAAATCGCACGATCTAGGCGGCCAATTGCCCAGTCCCGAACGTGAAATAAAATGTTCACCGAACTCGCCCCTCAATAAGTGCATTGTAGCGCGTGCTGTGTGACATGTGGCACCGTCTTGTTGAAACCACATGTCATGCAAGTCAAGCTCTTGCATTTTGGGCAAAAAAAAGTTGGATATCATCTCACGGTAGCGCTCACCATTCACAGTTACGTTACGATTCGCATCATCTTTGAAGAAGTACGGTCCAATGATGCCACCAGCCCATAAACCGCACCAAACTGTGACTTTTTCTGGATGCATTGGTAGCCCTTGCAATGCTTCTGGCTGATATTCACTCCAAAATCGACAATTCTGGTTATTTACGTACCCATTGAGCCAAAAATGAGCTTCGTCGCTAAACACAATATTTCGGTAAAAAAATGGATCTTCGGCCAACTTTCCAAGATAATAAAATTCAATAATTTGCAAGCGTTGTTCGTTTGTAAGACGATTCATGGTTAAATTATAGACCAAACTGAAGATGTTTGACAGTGAAACAAAACACGAAACGTGCGTCAGCTGTTTAAACCAGTGTTGCCAAAAAGATAATAGCTAAGAAATCACCCTTTATATGAAAAAAAATGAAAGAACTTTAAATTGAAATAAAATACGGTTGATTTTAATAACCATTCAATTGAATGCAGTTTATAGAAAGTTTGATGACATTGAAAAGTATTTAAATATTAATTCGGAAATATGACCATCGCGAATGACCCGTACATGGCGCAATGTGTCAAATTTCCACATCTCTTTTTTTTTGGCGGAGGTTTTTGAAAACTACACTGGAGCACTCAGCCACAAAAAAACTGGTCCATTGTACTACCAGGCACCTACATTTTATGAAATTTCATGGTCTTCCGGCAGAATACCAGCCTACATCATCAGGTGTCACCTCATCAACACCAAATAACTGCCACCTGATCCCAGCAAAGGCGGTACAGTGGCAGAAAAAGTGCTGCGCAGTGTCGTCGTCTTCTCCACACGGTTTAACCGTTTGGACCAAGCACATTTAGGTATTTGGCGAAGGTGTAGTGGCCCGTAAGTACGCCGATAAGTCGTCTGCAGTCTTTTCTGTTAAAAGATAACAAGAATGTGGCGGATTTCTTACAGGGAGCATGATCTTGGTTTGTCTACATTCTGGAGAGTCATGCCACCTCCGATTGTGCTCTCGAGAAGCCCAGCCATCGATGGAAGCCCTAACCGAGGAAACGGGTAGTCCCAACGCAGGTTCGTTTCCTATGAGTATCTCCTCTGATCCTTGTCTAGCAAGTTCATTGGCGATCTCATTTCCTGTGATCCCGTGGCAGCCCGGGACTCAGACAAGTCTTACCGAATTGAACCTGCAGATCCGAGTTAGAGACAAATTCGACTGTATATACAGTAAAGTCTCACTTATACGAAGTTCACTTTCACGTAATATTCAGCGATACGACAAATGTCCGGTTCCCCAGCGATACTCCATTTAACCCTGCTACTATTCACTTATAAGAAGTATTCACTTATACGGGACATTTTCTGTTCCCCCTCATATTCGCATAAGCGAGACTCCACTGTATATAGGGACCCAGCTTCTAGAGCAAATGACATGAATGGTCATGTTGGGAGTGTTACCGCTCCCTCGCGAGTGGAAAGGATCTACAGCCGACTCCGACCGGCCAAGTTTGAGAAGCTTTTCCTAGACAGGAATACTCCTTGAGCATTGTCAGTGACTCGAAAGAGGTGGGGCCGAGAAAATTATTAGGAATTGAACATAGCCACCGTAGGACGCGACACGCAGCCCAATAACGCAACGTGACACACTTCTTGTGACTTGGAAGGAAATAGATGTTCTGAGGGTGAAAAAACGACCCGGTCTACATAGGCATTACGACTGAGCCCAGTAAGGCCGTAATTATGATATACTGGGTAAAACCCCTTCTCGGAAGTGACAACCATCAGAGGTGACATGGATACTGAGTAAACAGGAGTGAAATTCTGTTGAAATGGCTAACAGGCTAGGGTGCTGAAAACGCACCCGTCCCGTTGCAAATTTGGCTGGCCACAAGGTACGTCCAATATTACGTCGACAAAAAGTTGATGGCGTAGGTCCAGATGACAGATTCTGGCTTTCATCGATCTGGCTCTGGCGCAGGACCCCATAAGGTTGACACAATTCAACGATAGTTAAACGATACGTGTTGTATTGTGAAATGACAGTCTCGGGTGACAGTTCGTTTGTCACAAAGGAAGTCAAGGGGTGTCCATTCCGAACCACGAACTGAATTAAAAATTGGTCCGACCGAGTTTGCTTGCTCGACAAATTAATAAAACTACATCCAAAGCACGAATCGAAATGGCCTCTGATGACACGTGTAATTTTTCTTTCGAACCCAATTTAGTGCAGACAATCATTTTGCCTCATTTGCAGGCAAATTCAACTGATTGCGCAGATTACAAACAATTACGAGAAATGGTAATTAATAGCGAATTCATCGGTATTTAATCGTTCAATAAATGAAATTAATTATTTTCCCCGTCAAATGCGGCTCGACAGTTACACAAAACAAAACAAGAGCAAAAAAAAAAACAGCGAAAATTGTTAATTAAATTATTGGCACATATTCTGCTGCGAATGAATTCACTCGGCGGCCTTTGATATGCAAATTAAAGCGATCAATTTAAAGCGAGCGACACAATGTGCGTAATTTAATAATTCCCGCAGCGAGCGAGACACGCTGCTATTAAATTATTATCAGTCAGTTTTGTGTTTCACAAGCTAAACCGAATCTCCTCGGGATATCCCCCGGTTATCTGCCAGTAATTGAATGAATCCAGTGCAGAGCAGACAAATCGCCTGACAGTCAGTCGAAACCCGAACTGACGCACGGATATCTGTCATTCGGGCGCGAGACGCAAGTTCGTGTTCCGGCAAAGGGTTGCTGGGCCGGGGTATCTGTCGCTTCACACAGGATTTGACAGTTTGACAATCATGTTTATTGATTGCCTTGAGTGTGTGCACGAGCAAATGTTAATGATAGCCGACACTCGGGGATGTCGCTGCGCGGATCTAATTAAGTTGATTCATCTCATTTGTTGTACCTCGTTCTCCGTTCTCTGGGGCGGTTGCTTTTCTTTCTTCGTGTTTAAATTTAACGACTATATGCTGCGAATTGAGCCTTTGAGAGGGTTCCTCGGGCAGGTGCGGCTAAATCAAATTGATTGACAATCGCGATAGGAGCGGAAGACGTTGGCGGGGTGTGTGTGTGTGCGTGTGTCTGTTTGTGCGCGCTCCTGGGCATAGAATCTAATGGATTTTAATTTAAATGATAATGCCTTCCGTGGGAGGGAAGTGGTAATTTATTTATCGCAGAGGTGATTATAGTTAAAAATTTGCTCTGCCACCGGTTCGGGGTTTAATTGTTCGTCGGAATTAAATTGTGTGTTGCTCTAGCCTGGGGGTGGGTGACGATGGCGGGGAAGTGCTCGGAAGCTATTGGGCGGTTAGATAAGGCGGTCATTAAATACCTCGGAGAGAGACAGACAACGGTATGCGATCGACTTTTGAGATTGGGGCGGACTGTGTCACTTTAATTGTGCGCTTCAATCAACTGGAAGTCCTGAATGCTCGTCCAATCAATCAATCGGCTAAAGACCATTTCGGTGAAAAGGTCGGTTCATTGCAGCGATAGAGGATCTGTTCTAGTACTGGACTTAGACAGACGATTAGACACCATTTGATCATTATAAATTAATCAAGAATTCACTCAGAGAACCTAGAGAGATTGAGGACGAAATAGTATGTCTGCAAGGCACAGCCAGTACTCTTCTTCAGAAAGTACGAGACGCCTCACATAAGTCCACAAAAGCTAGAGAACTTAATTTCACGGGATATGCCAAGAACTAAGGCGTCGTTGTGGATGGTAAACTATGTCAGAAACAGTGGACAGGAAGGCATCGGTTGCAGGGAAACGGCCTCGGAACCCGATGGGATCGGCAGTCAAGTATGGGACATTAGATGTACATGAAAATTTTTAGACTGAAACTGAGAGACTGAGAATAGTGTTTTTGCTTGGTAACCAGTACTGAAAATCAAAGAAAATTTCACGAGACCACTCATATCTGCACCTATTAGACGCACTCCACCTTTTTTTTTTCGAATGGCATCCCAGTGAAACGAACTGCAACCAATGCGGCAGTAACCATCAAGGCGTGCAACGGATGGAGCATATAATGCAGCAAAGGGCACACGAAAACACTCGATATAGCGACCCCCAAACAGACTGATTACACACCACCCTTTCGAGAAATTTAAAGTTCAATTCAATTCCAGAGATAGGATTGATTAAGAAACGCCGCTGCTCTGAATGTTTGGATGGCTAGTTGGACCATTTCAATGTACTTAGGTAGGGCAGAGTGGATGTGGGGAGGCACTTATATATATCTTTAGTATCTGTCATTTTATGCGTGATGGGAGGCTTAATGCTGAGCTTTCCAGTAGGTTTGGCCAAACTGTCAATTTTAAAACAGATTGGAAGATCCGTAATCAGGAAGTGTCAAAGCCAAGCAGTGCACGAGGAACTCAATACTGAGCAGATGTTTCTTCAAACGGAGAGGATGATGTAATTAGATGAATGGGGTGGGCAGACAAAGTTCAAGAACTCACCTGGTTACGCTTGGGCATAACTCTTGATGGCTCCTCCGTCGGTTGCGGAAGATCGAGTGGTCTAGAGATCTCTCGTGTGTTCTTTGCCCCAGCGACCTTTGTAGTGGATCATGCGATTCAGAATATGATGATGACTGTTGATGAAGCATTCCGAGGTGAGGATGAGCGGTGTAAGTCAGCAATGGGTATCCTTCGTCCCTCGACTACTTTTAACCATTCTAGTGTATTCCAGGCAATGCATTACTAGAGACTACTATCGGGGCCGATAGATGACAAGTCCTATGGTGACTACAGCCTCCACGGGCCAGTCAAACCAGTAGTCATACCCATACTGCTCTGTGGAGTGGCGATATTATGGACTATGCTTGAAAAGGACATCAATTGGAATCTACTGAATCGTCTGGAACAGATGACCTGCATATGATGACCACGCCGATTTCCTGCTACCAAAGCTCCTCTTCGAGAAGAACTGTACAAGATTCTCACCACATCCTACGAGAAGTTTGCGGTCCAGACACTGACTGGTCTTCTCCGAATCTTCACAGATGCACGATGGCCGAAGGCGTTCGCGCGGGTTTCAACTCGAAGGATCTAAATATGCAGTAACCACTTCGATTGCCGAAACATTGTAACGTGTTTCAGACAGAAACTATTGCGATCAAGGAAACTCTGCATTTGCTAAAGACCAATATATGTACATATATTCTGATGACCTGACCGCGATCAAGTCTCTGGATACAGTCACATTTAATCCGAAGACTTTCCTCAATTTGCACCTATCTCTTAACGAGATGGCTGCGTATTTTAAACATCCACCTCAAGTGACTGCCTGGGCACTGACATTCCAGAAAATTGTGAAGCTAACGAGGGCTCTAGTTCAGTTCACTATATGTGTTAAGCATGCTATTGCTGTCTAACGAGCAGAGGACAGCTAACCTTTTATGCTGAATCCGAACGGGGAAGTTCGAGAAGACTTTTGTTCGTCACTCATAGTCTCCGACTGTCAGTGTCTCGAGGTGGTGGTGCTGTAAATTTCGAAATTGCACAGGTTATGCATAATGTTGGAACTAAATAAACACGATCATTCTGAGTGATGAAGCCCAATTTCCGATTCCGGGTAAGCAAACACATATAACTGACGCATATTGGGATCCGAAAGGCAGAGGCAAATAGTGAAACAAGCTCTCAATCTACGAGTAGTAACAATTAGTTGAGGTTTTGGTCGGACGGTGTCATGCTTTTGCTGATGCGACTGTTTCAGTGAATGGATTGCGACACAGAACGGTTGACGGGGTTTTATTGCTGTTATCGACGTTTAATCCCATCACGACAATGCATAAGCAGCTCAGTCGCTGCAACGAAGGCTGTAATACGTTTTAAATTGCCTGGATTACCGAGCGAGGACATGTACCAGGTTCCGTGTTATTTCACGGAATTTGAAGAAGTTTGTGACTAATTCACGTCGAATTTCAGGAAGAAGGCAAGGAATTAGTAAAATAAACGACGTGTAAATAAAATAAATAAAATTTGTAAATCATAATAAAGTATGTTTAAAAATAAATAAAAACATAAAATCTGATCTGCGATTGACAGACCTCCAACTGCCAAGCAATAGCAATAGGCAGACTGACGCGTATCGGCAGAGTCCTTCATTTAAACTCTGCTTTTCGGTGTGTTTTGGTGGCTTGGGCGCCTTCTTAGCTTCATTAGTGGCACCTCGTCAATATTCAGACAGTTGACACGTAAGCCCCAAGAGGTACATATTCAAAGAGACACGCCTAGCCGGAATGTGGCGCTTTTCATACGACATTGTGTTCCCAACACCCGTTCGACCTCCACCCCTTGAGACCGCGTCAACGACAACGTCTAAGCCATTGTCCACGGCGGATTCGGGCACAAAATCCGCTTCGGAAATAGGATTACTTAAAGCATCCCAACATTCCCGACTGTCATAGTCCGTCAGACTTAGTCCGATTTCTCCTCGTAATCCACGTGGGTGACAAGGTCATTATTCATTATTGTCACCACAACCTTTGATAAGCGAATTGATTTGATGTCATTTCCAAGAACCGAGGGACTCGGAAGCACGGAAGCCCACGCACAACACATGTCCGCTCCCGAAGCTAATCTGTACCACGAGAGAAAATAAAACCAGTTCCAACAATAGCCAGACAAACAATGAACACAGGGGTAAAGCGGAAGGGAACAACTATCATAACACAGCATCATCTCCCTCATTCATCTTTACCCTTTCCCCCCAGAGGGGATTAGGCGGACCACAAATAGTCTCCGTTCACAGCGTACCCCGGCCTCTCATTAATGGCGGAACCGAAACGGTTACACCATAGGATACACACGATAAATGGACGCCTGGTCCTCTTTATAATCATACTCATTAGTGTCCAAATGAAGGACATAAAACTTATCCCTTCTGTCCTCACCGCAGCCCGGCCCATCACAGCTATTGATGGGACCAATTCAAAATCAATTGAGCGGCTCCATAAACCCACTACTGGCGACATCCAGCGTATAGGGACACACAAATTTTTACGAGCAATAAAACTTCCGATACATCACCAAATCTGAAATTAGAAATCCAAATTTAATGAACTCCAGTCTCGGGCGGACGCGGAGCGCTGCTGGGCGGCCCATAAACGTCGTCTGTGGGAAACGGGCCGTTTATCTGGTCGCCAGCGCCGCCACCGCCGCCGGTACCTGCATCCGCAACTGTTGAACGAAACGAAACATCCACTAAGCAAATAGATAAATCAAATTATTTGGTTATTGGCCATAAAATTCGAAGCCGGCGGGTGTTTAGCAAATATTGGGCGACCGGCTGGACGGATTGAGAAGGGGTCATGGTGCGTGGGGAACAAATGTTTTCGAGGACGAAACTGAGTCGGGGAGCGTGGTCGTTTCGAGGGAAAATCGATGCAATTGCAGAGACAGGGCACTGGGATGCGGGTGGGAGATGCATTCGACGTAGCATCATCAGCTCTTCGTTCGGAAGAGAGTGGGCGCTATCGTCCATCGACCATCTATGGCGAAGGATTTTCGAAATTCCCATCGGATGCTTCGTGTTTGGTAAATTTATTGATTAAATCACAAACGAATTTCTGATGATTTCAGTCTTAATTGGAATGCATGCGTCCGGGTTTGTTTGTCTCTTGTCTTGTCCAGTTCTCGCAGACGTGATTTGATTGACATTCTTGCCTTGGTCACGATCGGAAACACTCCAGACAATCCGGTGGACATCTGTCGCTCACTCACAAGGACTCTGCAGACACAATTTGACGCTGGTCGAAAGTGCACTTCCTCACTCGTGCACTGGGTACTAGTAACAGTGCTGTTTTGTGTGGACCTGCTTTTACAACACCCACTAGAGCTGAGAATTGTTCGTCGTGTGAAATCGGGACATCCAAGCTAAGACATACGCGATTTAGCGAGCACTTCGGTTCGAGGACTTGGGAGCCGTTTGAAACCTGCGCTGGATTTCGGCAAGGAGATGCGCTGGAGTGTGGCTCCTTCAATCTGGTAGTGGAGAAGATAGTGCGGCGGGCTGCTGCAAGCACGAAAGGCATTATCTTCTAGAAGTCAGGCCAACTGCTAGGACACGCAGATGACATCGACATCGTCGCGTGTTCCCAACGTGCCGTGGTGGAAGCATTCACGACAATTGAAGAAGAGTGAGAGGAGCTCAAGCGCGTGCCCTTCAGATCTGCTCCAGCTGCTTAGAAGATTTCAGACGACAGTCCGGCTAGTAGAATTCGTCGAAGCATGCAGCTTTGTTTGCCTTGCATGTCGATATTGAGTGCGTCACCGGAGCAGAAGTTCACATCTTATCTGGTCACTGTTCAGAACTGGGACAGAACACCGTGAAGTGATCTTCTGCACATCTAAATGGTGGAATTCTTCAGACCAGAATCTACACTCAAACTTGAAGACTAGCGGATATTGATGATCAACTCTTCAGTTGTCTGTGATGCAACCCTCCAACCCTGTGACAGATTGTCCAACCGGTTTTCCCCTAAGCCTCTCTCAGACTCACCCTCAGCACAGATTGGGGGAACAACCGCCTCTTGACCTTCGGCAAACTCAAACAACTCCGATGACACTTGTTCCTGAATAGTTCTCTCAGAGTTTTTCATCATTTGTTTCTATTCCCTTGTTTTTGTTTTGCTTCCATGAACCGAGTTCGACTCCATTTGTTGTTACCAATTCCAGAACTCATTGCGGACGTCGCAACCCTTTTTCCAGACAAAACAATTGAAACCTTCGCGCAATATTCACCCTCTCTCTCAATTGTTCGCTCTATTCACCCCAAATGCCGCCCGTCGTCGCTGTGCGCACCCCTGGCGATGGGACTGAAGTACAACAAACCGTTTCATATAATAAATGTCCATGGGGAAATTTGTTTATTCCTCTAGCGCACCGGCACTATTCCCTCAGCCCCTGCCGCCACTCTTGATCCCGTCCTACCGTGCAAATTTATTTCGCTATTCAAATTTAATAAAAAGTAAACAATTTCAAAAATACAAAAAAAAAAAAAAAAGCGAAAACGAATGAAATTGTGTATCTCCCGGCTGTTTAGGAGGAGGACTAGGGTCGCGGCTGTCATTCGGCTTCAACCTTCGTGGATTGGGCGACGACCTAGAGTCGCAGGGGCACTGTAGGGCGGCTGCGTTCACAATGGTATTGCGCCCTGGTAGTGGGCATATTCTTGATGTCATATCCGTTTTTATGGGTCCTTCATTTGTGTTCTCGGTTTTAAAGGGTTTCTCTGGCCACCCATCCCATGGATGGCCCGCTTGTGATAAGCTGATTTATTTGTGTGGCCCTCTAATGGCACACAGTGTCCTTGTGTCGCTGGCGAATGGGGCAAGGCCGCCAGCCGGAAGTCGGCTGAGGGCTTGATGGAATATTAAATAAAAGTGCTCCTTGAATTTTATGAGGACGACTGCGGAGCTTGGGTATGTCAATTAAATCGGAAAAGTGTTGGGCGGTGAGGGGGTGTATGTCATTTGGTTTTAAGGTCAAAGTTTCCCGAGCGCACACAGTGGTTGTGGGATGGATGTGAAAACGAACGAAGGCGTGCTTGGCTTTTTATCGCAAATTAACGAATTGTTTAAGAGCAAATAAAACATTGATCGCTGTGCACTTGGCTTGATGATGAATTAACAGCTTTGATTGTGTAAACGAAAGAAACGAACCTTTACCCAGTGACACTCTGAGAGGGGGAGAGGTGAAATTTTGTCACCGCTCGTGGGGATTGGAGGAGTGGGTGGACATTTTCGGCTTTACCGACTGTGGCCGGGAGTGTTTCCTTCTGCCGATCAGAGACGCAACTGCTTACTGCTGATGAGTGGACGATGGTATAGAGATCCATCCAAAAGGAGGTGTGAATTTAAGTTTAACTCTGGCCTTGAACTGCCAACCATGTTTGCGATGTTTTTTGGCAAGTATTGAATCCATTTTTTTTTAATAATTTTTCCGACATCTGGTTTCACCTATGCATTGTTGTTGCCTTTAAACATGACGGTCGTTAATTGTTTCAGATAGTGAGTGCCAGCGCACGCGCAATGAACTTATTCGGCCGACAAAGTGGTCTGCGGTTGGTGGTCTTATTGTAACCGCACGTTCTGTACATCCACCTGTTCCACTTGGAGCACAAAAAAACTGGCTGAAAATTGACGAACTCGCTAGAAAGGGCTCTAGTTCAGTACTCTTCGCGGGCGGAAATACGCCATCCATGTCGCTCGGTACTGCAAAATATCTGTTCATGCTTGAAAGGACGATCAGACCAATCCTAGACGGTCTGAGTACACCTGGTGCTTCACTAGGAAATAATTGTGGTCTAATCTCAATCCGAGACAGTCACAGAGTGTGAGCAGAATGAGCAGGCCTACTCTCAGGACCCTTATCGGCACCATGACTGAGCACTGCGTGTTTGAAAGTCAATTGGGTCTATCCTGCAATGACTTCTGCAGAAATTGAAGCAGAGACGAGGAAGAGGACCCTCTCCACTCCAAGGATAGGTCACCTAGTAGGTTACTTCTTCAATAACTTGGTCGAACACCAAGCAGCCACCTTAGTGTCAACCATCTTCATCGCTTTGCCATAAGAACCACCTGGCTAGCGGAGTAATATCGACTCGGTTCGCGTGGTAACACAACGGGGCACAACCCCTGGCCATCTAATCCAAAGCCATCGTCTACCAAATTTTCAAACCCACCAACACCTCCCTGCTGAGAGGTTAGCCGTGCACTTCACCCACTCTACCCGAAGACTTTCATCTTAAGGGAACTCTGCCAACATTCAGGAGTTGTGCAACGATCCCTCTGCCCATTCATCGAGCTCGAGAATGTCTGTGCTCGACATACGACTTTCGTCGACCTGCATGCAAAAACATGATAGCATCCATGTCGTTGCGCCCCAAATCCCCTTCGCATGTACTCGCATCAAAGGATAATCGGTGATGGTCCAAGAACCTCATGTATGTGACTTAGCCGAGTGGCGTCTTTTCCCTGTCCCATCTAATCACTTGATCCTTGTGCGCTTTCCCCCCTCCCCCCTCCACCCGCCGCCTTTATGATTGTTTGAACGTGTCCATTGCGAGCGATTAGGGGAATCTTTTAAGCGCTCTCCAGGCCGACGCCCCCCCACGCCCATTGTCTGTCCATCTCCGTTTTCGAAAACAATTGCAAACAAAAGGGATGTGCAACAGACGGACAGAGAGTCCTTAAGGACTCGACTCAAACTTCCATTTCCCTTCACCATATTTTTGGTGTTTCTTTCTTTTCTGTCTTCTTCTTCTTCTTCTTCTTCTTCTCCTTTTGGTTATGTTGTGCAAAATGTGAATTTTAGAACAAGACACCGCTGGAAGGTGTTTGCTTGTGTGTGCGTCGACGGAACGTATTCCTGTCTTCCACATGCGAACAGTCCATGTCTGGTGTGTATTTGCTGTCCTCGAGGGCGTTGTTTCGCCATGAATTTAATATTTTGTTTGTGTCCTTCACTGGGGCATTGTTCCTTTGTTTTCATCGCTCACCAGTACATTCCACATGGGATGCCGTATGAATGGCTCTTGGGTGTGGCATGTTGAATGTTTGATTGAGTTGCGTGCATAAATCAATCGGTCAAACAAGAAAATTCCCATTCTCATCAGCGCTTCGTCCTCCTTCTGCCAAGGAGTCACGAAGAAACACGGTGCTGATGTAGTTCGATATCGACTGTTGATGTGGTGTCATCGACAGAGTCACCCCGTTGTTTGAATACTGTATTCTTAAGGTTTCAAAGACTTATATAATAGCCGGCAATAGGAGGAGAGTCCTGCTGATGAAGGAGTTTAGAGAAGAAAACATGTGTGTGAGGTTACTTCTGCCTCGGGGAGAGGTTCACATCTGTGACTATGTGTGGCAGGACAGAGCATAGTTCCAAGCCTCGCACAGTGCATCAGTAAAAGGACTTCACAAGCAATGCATGGCGCCATTATCGGACCTTGTTTTTGCCGAAATGAGGAAGGACACACCTTTAGAAGTCGAATGGATAGTCTTGTACACTGACAGCTCAAAGACGAGCGCTGGTACAGGCGCGGGGGTCTTCTGTGATCTCCTCTAAAAATCCCTGGCGCTAAAAGACGACTTTGGAAGTGGCTGCAATACATGAAGCAGCACTGGCACTCAGAGACCACAACGTGACCGATCACCATTTTTTCTGACAACCAAGCGGCAATAAAAGCCATAGCATCAGACATCCGGAAGTCGAAGCTGGTTGGACTGTGCAGACAGAGCATCAGTGAGTTATCCTGGATGAACTTGGTGACCGTCTGTTGAGTACCGAGACACACTGCGATCCAGGGTAACGAAAAGGCGGAGAGGCTCGCCAAAAAAGGTTCGGAGTTGGAAGAATCTCTAGCCCGTCATCGTATGTGCATAGGCTACTAAACTCCACAAGGAAGAAACTGGAGGAGTGAGCCCTGGATAGAGCCAGAGCTCGATGGCTTAGTCTGAGTACGGAGGCAACAGCGAGGTCTCTATGGACGACGGTACGCAAAAAGAGTTCAACACCCGGTCTTAATCGTAGGGATGCATGCGTGCTAATATGAGTCCTTATCGGGCAGTGTGCCACAGGCACCTATGCTGTGCGCCTGAACCACAATGTAGAAGCTGCAGAGATGAAGAAGAAACAGAATTTATCCAACATCTGCTCTGCGACTGTCCGGCCCTAGCAAAGAAATGGAGGCAGCTCCTAGAAAAGCACTCCTTCATAGAGCTGGAGGACTTAAGTGGTGTTGAACTGAAAAACCTCCTAACATTGAGTGATTTTGGAACTAAAGTAGGTCTCACGGCGGTAACCCATCCCAAAACAAGGGCAAAATGGATCCAACAAGTTGCTATGAGACGGCCTAGAGGCCACCTACCTAACTACCATCTTTACCGTCAATGGCCAGAGCACCACAACATCGATATACCCGAGCTGTGGTTCCAACAAGAAGACGCTTGCTACATGACATACAAGCGACGGAACGCCTGAAGCCGTCACGGAGAAATTTGGCGACTGGGTCATCCCACACCGAGCGTTCATCAATTGGCCAGAGCGATTATGACACCACTCGATTATTTTCTCTGGGGCCACGTCAAGGACTTAGTCTACTCTAATGAGGCAACCACTTTGAAGGAGCTCGAGGTCAATATGAGACGGAGACGCGTGTCAACAAAAATTGGATCGACCGGTTGAAGCACTGTGGCCATTTGAATGATGTGCTATTTCACACATAATGGCATGAATGTAGCTTCAACATATAGTCATAATCAGTTGTAATTCTGACACCGTCGTTGTTTGATTGAAATTTCTTTACCCATCGTTCCTGTCTGGTCACCCCCTGCAGCCACGATTGCCGCGATCGGACAGTCGATCAGTCCAGTCATCACTAAAAAAATAACACAAAAATCAATCGAATCACCTGTCGATTTAATCACACACTCATTGAAAACTCAAATTTGAACACCGTTCCATCATCTTGCATCAACAAATTGAATTAAATCAATAAAATTCAATCTCTCATCGATTCTCGGTAAAAGAAGATAAATCCACATCGATACGATCCAGAGGGAGGGGCAGGGAGGAGCTTTTCTCTATCCCATCGGTGGTAGCAAGCACACACCCACTTGGATGTACATAGTTTAATGAATATTAAATTCGTGATTTTGTCGAGACCGGGCGAGCGATAGGATTCGGGCATCAAAAAGGACCAAATGTACAAATCGGAAGCGAATTTTTGGTGCACGCTTCAGTGGAGCAGATTTAGTAACGACGACGAATGTCCTTTCGTTTTTCCATTTTTGTTCCCGTCATCCCCCTGTCGGGCATATTCAAAGAGAGAGCGACACACCGCCTGGCCGAGAGGATGATGCCATTTTTTTTTTTTTTTTTATTCTTTTTTCGATTTTAAATTATTCAATTGTGAAATTGCGGCCGAGTCCTTCTAAAAAGGACTCTCTCAATAAAGTAAATCTGTATTTTATATTTCGCTTTGGATTTGCATATCAATTTGAGTGATTTCGGTTAATATTCGTCCTGGCTGCGGGAAAGATAATGGATATTTGGTGGGATGTCTGAACTGAAATATTTTGCTGATGGCTGGCCATAAAGCTGGAAAGAACACTCGTAACACATTTGCGTAATGATTCCGTAAGGGCGGGGGGTGTAGGGGGACGTGGGACACTGAGCAGTGATTTGCCGAGACTGGTTCTCGTGATGTCTGAAGTGCTGTTGAATGCGGAGGGGTTGGGCGGGGATGTGGTGGTGTGCGTCGAGAGTTATGTTACACTTCACTACATCTGCTTTGACTGAAAGTGGTGCCTTGGTGCTGCCGGGCGGAGTCAAGTGAATTTTCAACGAAAAGCATCTGCTTGCAGACACCTCAGGGATTTCGGCATTTGATAAAGGGTGGTTAAATTTTAAGGGCCGATGTTGATTTTGAATAAAACCACAAATTATTTAGGAAATTATTGTCATTTCTTTTTATTATGATAATACTGGTATGGTTCAATTATGTGTGGAACAAAATATCGGCAAAATGGCCGCCGCGACCTCGTCGCCACACCTCCATCCGAAGGTCCAAATTTTCGATGACACTGAAGCATAATTGAGGTTCTATGCCGTTTATGTGCCGAATTATCTCATCCTTTAGCTCTTGAATTGTTGCTGGCTTATCGACGTACACCTTTTCTTTCAAATAACCCCAAAGAAAAAAATCCAACGGTGTCAAATCACATGATCTTGGCGGCCAATTGACATCGCCACCACGTGAAATAACACGGCCATTAAATTTGTCGCGCAAAAGAGCCATTGTTTCGTTAGCTGTGTGGCAGGTGGCACCGTCCTGTTCAAACCACATATCGTCCACGTCCATATCTTCCAATTCGGGCCATAAATCATTCACGATCATTTCACGGTAGCGAACACCATTCACAGTAACTGCCTGACCGGCCGTATTTTTTCCAAAATGAGGCCGGTCAGGCAGTTACTGTGAATGGTGTTCGATGATGCCGCCAGCCCATGAACCGCACCAAACAGTCACTCTTTGTGGGTGCATTGGTTTTTCGACAATCATTCGCCCAAATGCGGCAATTCTGCTTATTGACGAATCCACTGAGGTGAAAATGTGCCTCATCACTGAAGATGATTTGCTTCGAAAATTGATCATCCACTGTTGCCATTTCTTGCCACCATTCTGACCATTGACGGCGCTTGAAATGGTCAAGAGGCTTTAGTTCTTGAGTCAATTGCACCTTGTAAGCGTGTAAATGCAAGTCTTTATGCATAATGTTCATCAACGACGAGCGTGAGAGGTGCAATTTTTGGGCACGACGACGAGTTGAGGTGGACGGCTCTTCAGCCACACTATCGCGAACAGCAGCAATATTTTCTGCATTACGAGCTGTACGAGCATGCACTGGTGTTTTCACATCTCCTACAGACCCGCTTTGCTCAAATTTTTGCACGATTATTACGACTGTACGCACATTTGGACGATTAAATTGACCGAAAAAATCACGCACGATATGCGTTTTGATTTGAACGCCCATTTTCATAATAAGCCTTAATAACTTGAACGCGTTGCTCGATTGTGTATCTTTCACTGAAATTGAGAAATGTCAAATGAAATGCAGAAAAAAACTTGACGTTTAGGTGTGGTTCACATTCAACATCGGCCCTTAAAATTTAACCACCCTTTACAACGTCCAATAGGGATGTGCAGTCATGTCAGTTTTTCAACATCGTTTCGGAGAAGATCGTGTAAATCTCACATGGCAACATTAGAAGCAGTATTTGCTGAAAGCCCGTTCAGGTATTGCATAGCATATGCGGATAACATTCACACGTCTGAACGAACATAGCAAGACGTCGCTTGGCATTGCAACGGAAACTGCTGAAATGGACCGGACGTCGAGAAAGTACGTGTACCAGAAGTTCAGATCTGTTCATTGTTGTCAGCCAAACCAAAGGGGATTAGATAGATTATGTGATGTGAAGAAAAGCGGAAATCACCCGGACTTCTACACATCTTCGTCCTATTTTTCACTTCTTTGATGATACTACAATCTTTGTTACCATCGGATTCTCCTAGTCACAGGGACTTCAAGGCTGCCTGCCCGACGGTGGAGACTGGTCGTGGGTAAAGGTGGTAAAATGAGCCCCAGACTCTTTGCCTCCGAATGCAATTTCCCTCTGATCGAAAGCGCGAGTCCCTTCCTTTGTCTTGTTAGACGGCACGCCTCACTCAACTGACACCCTAACTCATTCTCAGTGACCTCAGAACACCCCTTTGCCAACTTCTAATCTGAGCTCTTTCCCGATTCGCCAAAACAACGTGCTAGGTGCGACTATTTGCCAGACATCCTTATATTCTTACGCCTCTGTTGCTATTGCATTGTTCAGAGCTAAACATGTGGTCTCAGCAGACAAATCCGATTCAACAAGTGGCAAAAACGACAAAAGAAGCAATTTTGAATTCAAATTCTTGAACCAACGTGGCTTCTTTTTCTTTCTGACTTCCATGACGTGATGCCACACGACGAAGATTCGACTCAGATTCGACCCACGAACAAGACCCGCTTGCTAGCTCCGCCAAGGTGTCCACCTCTCTGGCACATCGACCAACGAAAACTACGCGCTTACTACCTCCTCCAAGTTGTCCACATGACACTAGCCCCAAACATGAACTAATTAAATTTCGTCTGCGATTAGAGTTCAATAGGCGCCGACTTAAGGTTGCTCGGTCCAAGGTTCATAGACCGCGCCTTACCCACAACGACTGGAATGTCTGCCCAAGTTCAATTACATACCACCGCCCCACCCGTTGCTAGGATTAATCATTTCAACTGCACTCACTCACCATCCCCCCGACTGACATTCCTCGATTGTCATCAAAACCCCAGCAGACCACTAGAAGCCCTTATAAATGTCGCCCCCCTGTCATACGGCCCACGCACTTAAATCCCACTCAACTGTGCTCCACACTCTCAATGGCATTTGACAGATTCAATTTAACGCCTTCTCGCGCAAGTTTCTCCTCTTACTCCGCGGCCACCGCAACAATCAACTGAATTTGCAGGACACCCAAATAAAGAGCGGGGCCACGGCCATATAAATATCCTCGCGAGCACACATCGATAATTAAAAAGGTTGTTGAAATATTTATCGCATCGCTGCAGTGGATGCTGTCGTTGCCGACAACTGCCGGCCAGCCGAGGATGCCACCGCCAGAGAGACTAACCCGGCCCCCACGTGAGTTCATAAGCACGCCCCGCCTGTGATTTCTGAGTGGGCGGCCCCCGCTTACGCCCCACGGACGCTGCTGACCGACGCATCGACTGTAAACAATAAAGGCTTTAATTTTACACTTGAATCCTTGTATTGTAGTGGACACTAGCCTGGACGTCCACCTGCACACCCGCACACCCGCACAAACAGTCGCGGCACAGCCGTTGTTCGGCTTTTAGCCCGGGACAGGTGTGGAGTTCACCATCGCAAGGATAATGGGAATAATTATTGTAATTGCACTCGCTCGCAGATGTTACAGACGTTCTGTCGGGGCGATATTTGAGAGCTGCACGGCCGCACCGGTGCCCCACCGACACTTCTGAGGTGTGATGGCTGCCAGCTCAAAAACGCTCTCGACACAGCCGGAATGGGTGGGATGGGCGGTGAGGGCGCTCTTAATTATTCGCATTCAACGGGACGAGAGGGAACAGGAGGACAGGACACGTCGGTAAATGCCCTAACGACATGCGATAATTTGATTGTGTTAATATGCGTTGTGTTGCCTGTGTCCTTTTTCAATTCAATCAATATTCGATGCAATTACAGATCGTAAGTGCTGCTGGTCTGGTTAAATCAATCGAACGGCGCTCGATGTGCACCGATGGCGGTTGTCGGGTGCCGGCTGCCGGGTGCGGATGCGGGTGGCTTGAAAGGATAATGAAAAGGAAATGATGAGATAGCTTTCACGTGTTGGTAATTAAAAACGTACCGACGCACGGCTTGTTTGTGGGGAGAAATGAACAAAGGAAGCGTGATTAAAGGCGGACTTCCACTCTGGCAGATGGGAGCTCTTGAGCTGGGCCGCTTCTCCACATTCTCGGCGAACTTTAATGAACGCGAAACGACGATAATGAGGCTCGTCGCAGACACTCGACTTTGTTTGCAAAGTATGCACATGTTAAGTGTGTGAATTCGCAAGTGCCATCAGGACAGATCAGCCTTTGCTTTCACCGAAAGCGACAATTAATGCCCTTCACGCTCGTCCAGATGCAGCAGAAATTCCCGTGAAATGAGTCCAAAAGCCGTCCCAAATGAGGACTCTCATTAAAGGCATTACTCAGCAATCATCGCTGGCCGCAGCAGAAATGAATAATCGCACGCAACTTGCCACGGAATTATCTCAAATGTCTGCCATAAATCTCACTTTTATCCTTGACGGTGTCCCGGTCGTCTCAGTGGTCCGGTGTCCACTGAATGAATACAAAGATGACAAATGCCCACTGCACGCATCACCCCAGCTGCAGATCAAAGGGAGTGCACCACCTGCCTCGGGCATACCGACGACAATCGACCTTTAACAGGGCTTTAATGCCCACCACCACTTCGCGTCGTGTCGTCTGCTTCTCGATTATTAATCACCCGCCGGTTAATTTATTTTGAAAGTTGCAAAATAAAATGCGGCCAAGGCAAATAAAACGGCTGCGCTGAAGAAGGGCGGACACAAGGCAAATGGCAGACTTAAGGTGACAGGACCACATTAAATCTTAACACAGCTGGCACATCACGATTTGTTTGCTCTTCGGCTCGTATCCTTCGAAGGAGAGGAACGTTTTAATGCTCAATTGCTTCGATGGCTGGTGCTTGTCGGGCGCCATCTGCAGGTATGGCTTGCTTCCCGATTTTTTTCTTTTTTATCGGTCGCACGTTCCCAATTGAGTATAAATAAAGATTGCAGACAGTATCGCAATAAAAACGTGAAGAAAGTGCTGCGCCGGGGCATAATGAGAACGCATCTTGCATGCATTCATGCGATGCACTCAAGCGTCGTCATGACTTAGAGGTAAACACGGCCGCAGCGGCTTCCACTGCCTGTCTGGCCATTAAACGGTGACACCGGGCCCATGGGTCTATTGGCACGCCATACCTAACGACAATCAAGGGCGAAAAATACCTCAATTAAAAAACACCAACGGCGCGGAGGCGGGCGTCTAGTGCTCCCCCGAATTCCGCATTCCCGTTTGCCATCGTCGCTTTTATGGATTATTGACCGGTTGTTCGGGGGAGGTAAGGGCCGTCGCGGTGCTCGCTCGATCCTCGGAGTTCAGCGAATGGAAACAGATTTTATGTGTCACGACCTGGACGTCACGTCAGAATGAGACTTTTTCCTTTTATTGCCCATATTTCAGGGATGATGGGGAGGGGACGCGCGCCGAAGGCAACTGGGATGGTGGTGGGCCATTAATCAAATTTGATTAATCAAAATTTTCCACGCAGGTAAGTGGTAGGTAGCGCTCTGAGGATGGCGGGTGGCCTATCGATTTAAGGGCAAGCGAGCAAGCGACGGCGGCAGCGGCGATAAAGTTGTGCTTTTTATTAATTTCGATTAATTATTTGAAGAGGGGGCGGCGGCGGCATTTTGTCGCGCATTTGGACGCCATTGATTGTTGCGTTAACTGCCGAAATGGTCACGTTTTTCGTTTGACTAGAGATAAATCGTTAAATGGCAAAATTGAATTGGCAAATAAATTTTCGGGGTGGAGCGAGAGCGCCCGCTGTACCAGCGGGTGCACTATAACAAGGTTAGCGCGGGAATAGATTGTGTGCTGTTGTCGGTATTATTTTTTTTTTCATTTCGCCGATAAGGTTCGGATTTTGTGTGTCTGTTTTTGGGTGGTTCGCAGAATCCACGTGGGATCGTTAAATTTATTTTACGGACTATGGAAATCCTTGTTGGAGTTGTAAATTTTCATGATTAGTCACGGAGGCCACCCAGGGGGTGCTTGGATTGAATTCATTTTGTTTTTTATTTTTTTATTTATTTTCTTCTTTTTTTTTTTTTTTTTTCAATAAAATCGAGAAATGTTTTGTAAATTGAGACTGAATGTAATGAAAATGGTGAATGATAATGAAACTCAAGGAGATAATGATTGGATTCGTTTTATTAACCGGACTTCCGATGCCAAATCCAATCAGAAGCCAATGAAGCGGAGATTGTTTTGAAATTCAAGAGGAATCCATTAAGAGGTTGCAATTTCGACAGTTTATGATGGATGGGAGATTTGATTGATTTTTTATTTGAATGCATTGAAATGGGGGCATTTACTGCGATGCTTGCCATCATAAGTTTATCATTTGGCTGCCTTTGATATTTTCATTGAATTGAACAAGTCCAGAGGGAGACATTCTCCACCAAAAATAAAAAATACCTAATGTGTGAAATTAAATTTTACGTACAAGTACTCAAGGCATTCAATGGCGAGGAACACGAGTGTACCAATTTTTAAGTACACGGATCGACGGATCGGCGACACTCCCACGGCGGTGTCGGACTCAATCGCTGTGTCGGACTCAATCGCTGTGTCGGACTCAATCGCTGTGTCTGGCATGCTCGGCTGAAAACGCTGAGCTAGCGACTGGCTGTTCGCACACTTTGGTACTTTGAGAGTGTGTTAACTTATATCGAAACTAATGCGCAGTACTAGACTTATGAAACAAGGTAAAGATTACCGCCATGGCATCGTGGCACCTACCCACTCCACTCGTACTCTGGTGGTTCTGGGTTCAATCCCCGAATCGAGCATCATTCATAATTGACGGTTCCACTTCAGTCAAGTCACAGACACAATGCTCAAAGAGCACTCATGTCGAGAAAAAGTTTTTCAAAATTCGTCAGTGGTCGATGCATGTCGGTATGAATCTGAACCGAGGAATGAATCAAGCATAGTTAAATGGATAAATTGCAGTGACTTGAATCTAACCACTGATCTAGTTGGTACTTCTTCTTTAGCGGGCACTGCAGTTCGGAGTGGACCTGAGCCGCATATCAACATGTCTGTACAACTAGCACGGTCTTGGGATAGGCGTCTCCAGTTTCGCACACCCATCTGGTTGGGGTCTGTTTTCAGCTGGGAACGCCATCAGAGGCGAGAACTTCCTCTACCAATTTGTCCCTCGTTGAAGTCCCTGGTTGGACTCGAAGACAGTTCCATTCGCTGTACATGACCTAGCCATCTCAGTGGAGACATTCGAATTCGTCTGTCGATGACGTTGTACAGCTTTTACAGTTGGTCGTTCAATCTTCTTCTCCTTCGAGGGATTTTCCTCTCGAAGCGACCACGAATCTATTCGTCCGCATTTGATATGCTTCCATACAGCAGGACTAGGACTATCAAGGTCTTGTATAGAGACAGCTTGGTTCTTCGACAGACTCTTCAGTTGCCGTCGAAGCACAAAGACACAGCAATTGGCCAGAGTTATCCTTCATATTATCACCGCGGCGATGTCATTTCGGGAGAGAGTACATAGGGGAGTCTAGGCAGACAAAGTGCCTTAATAAGTCGAAATTATATAGGCGGTACATGTTTGTCAATTATGTCTAAGCATTATGTTCAGAGCTGCGTTTATATGTAGGCAGACCATGCCTTGCATCGTAAGGATTATTGCAACTCCATAGAATGGACCTGACGGCTGATACGAGGAGCCAGCGCACCATATGAATATTTTAGTCTAGATATAGCTAGAGTATATTTAGCTAAGGATCACGAACTATAGAGAATGAAACAAAAATGTTCAGCCCTGACAAAGATTCAAAAGTCACCTCGCCAAGTGTTGTTGTATCACTGACATTGGCACTCAAGGAGTTATTATTCCGCACACCGCTTGACATTATCTCTGGTATCAGGGCGGTTATAAGGCCCAGAAAGTAAACGTTTGGGATGCATCACATATGAACAAGAAGTCAGCTAACCCTATCCTCAGCGAAGAAGTTCTTTAAAAAAGTTATCTGAATTCCGGAGATGAGTGGCCGGAGCAGATAGGACTGTAGGCTGATTAGATCTGCGACCACTTCGAAAAATCCTTTTTCCCTACATGAGTACTCACTCCAGTTTTTTGCAAGCCAAACTAAAGAAAAGCTCATCCTCCGACCGACCAAGAGAGTGAAGCGAACCCCGAGCAATATGCTCTGTTATGACGGATTGGAACCCACTAAACTCGGAAAAATCTCCTTTGGTCTCTGACGTCTGCTGTGAAATCACTTACTTATCAGGCCTGCGACCATTACACGAAAGACATTTCTGTTTGCACAAAATCGGATCTCCACCATCTCGCCTGAATTGTGCCACTTAGCTGGAGAGGCGTCATATTGCAAAAATATGACCAGAATTGGGGAAATCGGAGCATTTAAGCTGAAGAACTATCGGTTGCAGGCACAGTGCAGCGAACTTCCGTAGACATTTTGACTGCTAACTAGTTGCCTCGTGCCGTGTACCTTCAATTCTCACAGAGTGGAGTGGAGAGCATCAAGACGCAGACAAGATCAGTTCGATTGCCGAATGTACAACATCAACGCTACCAACGGACCTAAAATGACTGACAACGCACTGATCAGAAATTCTCTTATTTATTGTTTGTATTTGACATTTCATGATGTGACAACTAGTCGGGTTACTCGCCAAGTTAATGGACTATGGTAGTTTGGTTTTGTGGTTGAACAACTCAATATCGACTTATGATCAAAAGTTGATGCAAAAGGTCCCAAAAACGTTCGACCATATGCCAAAAGAACGTGAAAAATTCCTTTAATACCCGCGTTCATTTACGTATCCTAGCTGTCAGCTCTTTAATCCAAGTCAACATGCTTGCTGCGCATTTTTAGTCCTACTCTGTCTCAGCCTGTACTCGAAAGTCTTCATTCTATGACAGGACAAATCCACTTACGCACTCGTACAGATGCAGAAGTAGTTTTTCAAATTACTAACGTCCATAAGACCGTTGGCCCGGCTGAGATTCCCCCAATATTTCTGAAGATGTTCTCTTCTCTGGCAAGACCACTGCGAATGGGTTTACATCAATAATACACTTCAGGTAGCATTCCGAGCTGATGAAGGACCGCATTTGTTCATATCTCACCGAGAAGACGCAGCAAATTTTGGACAATGTAGGCGAAAGCCAGATCGTCGACCTTATTTCACGGAGTTTGAGGTCCTAGCGGTAGATGATCCTTAGTCGCGCAGCAAATATCTGCTAAGGCAGATGTGTGTGCTCTGTAATGGATAAAAGAACATCAAAACCGATGGCGCTGGCAGCGGCTTGTTGCTTGAGAAATAGGTCCATCTTGGACTGTAGCGATACTGGAAGACTTCAAGTATCTGCTAATTGGCCTGAGACAGGTAGAACTATACTTTTGAGACTTTGCTGAGAATATTACTCACAGTTACCCCCGTGGCGTATTTGGTGGGTATGTACGTTGACGCCTACGCCGTATGTCTCGATTTAACTTTAATAACTTTCATAAGTCACAGATCGAGTGACTGGTGTAGAAACTAGACCTTCTTCTTCTTCTTCTTCTTCTAGTGGCACTACAGTCCGGGGTGGACCTGGGCCTCAGTCAACAAGCTTCTCCAGCTGGCACGATCTATAGCCAGCTGTCTCCAATTTCGAGCACCAATTTGGCTGAGGTCCTCCTCCACTTGTTGTTCCGTGGGCGTCCTCTATTGCGTTGTCCCACTGGTTCGGAGTCGAAGACTCTTCGGGCTGGAGCAGTGTTGTCCATGCGCTCTACATGGCCTAGCCATCTTAGGCGCCGAATCAGTAGACGGCTGACTAGGCTCATGTCGCCGTACAGTTCACGGTTGCATCTTCTTCTCCAAAAAAACCATCAACGAAAACAGGACCAAAGATGGAACGCAGAACTTTTCTCTCGAAAAGACCAAGGACGTCTTCATCTGCTCTTAAGACTGTCCAGGCTTCTGCGCCATAGAGCAGGACAGGGATGATGAGGGTCTTATATAGTGATAGCTTGGTCCTTCGAGAGAGAGCTCTACTATTCAATTGCCCCTTGAGCGCAAAGAAACCATGGTTGGCAAGAGTTATTCTGCGTTTAATGTCGGTACTGATGTTGTTTGTACTGTTTACCTGGGAGCCGAGGTAGACGAAGTCCTTAACATCCTCGAAGTTAAAGCTGCCTACGGTGACGTTCTGGCCGAGACGTCGACGTTGTGCGTCCTTTCTCGATGACAGCATGTACTTCGTTTTGCAAACTAGGACCTAGGAGGCATTAATTAGGTGGATTGGTTCTAAAACCCAATGTTGTCAGCTGTCACTTAAGAGAACCCTTAATCAGTCACTATTCATGAAATGCGATGGTGTCGATGGAACCTTTGTTGGAATGATCACACCTTCGAAGTGACTAACAATTTTGCAAAATGTCTAGGTACCATCAGACGATGCGGGGAATGCTGCACTCCGTCTGATTTTCCTTAATCGGACCTATATCCGCCCAAGTTTGAGTGCAACGCTCATACATGGACTGATGCTTCAAGCGACGGGATAGAACCCAAAAGCCAGCGATCAGACTTATAGAAGGCAGCAATATCGCGAAGTCAATACACTTGGTTGAACACCAAACACACTTTGTCTTCTTTTTGTCTGTTTCATCGCTATAACCGACAAAGGCAAAGTGAGTTAAGCAATTGCGTTTCGTCTCCTCTGCATGAACTAATGTCTGCCGGCTAGTTACCGAATTTGCTGCTACGTCCTGACTCCTGGCACCTAAGTTGATGGGTTGGCTTCTTCACTAATGTAGCTCATTGTGGCTTTCCTGGTTTACTTCTGATTGCCAGCAGTGATGGCTATGGTCTGCCCTGGAACTGTTTTCGGGTCCATCGGCACTGCAGTTCATCTTTGAAGCGTCGGAATAAACACTGACATTCGAGCCCAAGCTTAAACTCCCACATTCCCATTCGCCTCTGAGAAGTAAGTCGGATTATTTTGTGAAATCTAGTTTGTTGTAGTGCACCTCTAAGCCTGCTTCCGGGCATACAATTAAGTGCAGAGACACGTCTTTTAGTCCTTGCACGGGAGTCTGATTCTCGCTGTGCCCACTCAAAAGCATCCACAGTAGCTACCCTTGTTCTATCCTTCTGCACTGTCAGCCCGTGTCGTGCTTTGACTAGAGGGGTACATAGAGTAACGCCTGCGCGCATAGAAAACCCAAGATTCAGACAAGGAATGCCAAGGAGGTCAGAGTCTCTATACATCGATTCTACCAACCCATCAGAGAAGAAAGCCGTCGCGAAAGACCGCTCAAATGCCCTTCCCGATCAGAGTCGGTTTCAACTGACAGCAGAGAATACCAATTCGAGTGGTTGCCAAAGAAGCCAAGCCAACGCGAACCTCAGACAGCAAGCGCCACTCAAAGCTGACTTAAGTCATCAATATTCCGTCACTTCGCAAATCTTCAAAACCACCACAATTCCGGCTGACGGCTGACATCGTCAAAAATCAACGCAGCTTAATCCCTGTCTCAATTGCTTTCAGTCACTCTTCAGACCTCATTTCCCCCGCCATTCATCAGCCATTTGTCAACGTCACAAAAAAAAAAATGAAAGCGACTTAACCCACTCAAGCGACAGATGCTGAAGGGTTCATTACTCCTCAGGACTTTCGCTGCTGCTGGTTCTTCCACCGAATCACACGGCCGAACACACCGATCGACCATCACACCCGGAACACGTGTTCAATCAGCACTAAGCCCACAGTGAGAACGAATCGATTGTTTAGTAAAATTCCCGCGTAGGCAGATATTAGTACCATAAATCAATATCGCAGAGAGTGTATTTCACGCTTCCCAAGCCGGGCCCCGAACGATAGTGTCGCCCACCCACCACAATTCCGATTAAAAATAAATTTATCTCTCGGCATAAAAGTCGTGTCGCTACAACTAATGAAATCGTAAAAGAAATGTCCAACCGGGATTCTTACAAGCGTCTAATCCATAATCCCGTCACGTCCCTCATGCAACACAATAGACCGAGCGCTCCCAGCTAGCAGTAGCCAGCTCCCGAGCCATCCGTTGGTCACGTTTCATCGGCGAGCTCGCTCATAATCGACTGCTGAACATTGGCTCACCACGGAACAGAAGTACACGTCATTAAGGCACCAATTGCGAGCCGTAATGATGATGATTTCCGATAAAAAAGCAAAGAAAAGAATGAAAGAAAAAGGAAACACACACAAATCCCAGCAAACAATGGAAGACAAAGTCGAAGAGGTTGAGATGTGATTGATACAATGAACCCGCGTCGCAGCTGATGGACGTGCCTCCTCGGACGCCCAAATTGAGCTTCATCCCCGCGAGCTGGACTCAATCCACCGGCGATGCAACGAGAACCGTTGTGCAGTGGCCACGTACGTGAAACAACAAAAGATCGAAACCAAAACAAATGGGAAGTAAATAAATATTTACGGTAATTAAGTGAAGTTGTTCATTGCTGGCAATGGGTGCAGTTCGCAGGAGCGGCTGCTCGAAAATAGACACGCGAGGTGGTTGGGGGCCAGCGCTCTCGATTTGTTTATAATTCGTGGTACTTAAGTTCTTCAAAAAAAATAACCTCACTTGCCGTCCGAAAGATGAGATGCTAGGGGCCGGTGGAGCAGATGGAGGGTGCGAGAATCGTTTCATTTTCGATCTTTAACGGCGAGGAAAAATAAACTTCCAATTGAACGTTGGTTCTTCTTCTCGTTGCTTTCTCTTTGCCGTGCAGCGCTCGAAAGTGGATGGATCTGCTGATTGATATTGTTTACTCTTGACACGGAAATTTGAAGGGCCATCCGGGCGAAATGTGAGATTTCTCAAAATTGAGTGAACTAAGAATGGTGGGGGTGAGCAGCTTGGTCTGGTTCGTTTCAGTTTCAAGTGACTCGTGCTCGGTTTTTTTGATCGACTGGCAGGTTGGGTGTTGGGCGCCATTCAACAATCATATCTTTCATAATTGATTCGAGGGGTCGGGGGCGGATATTTTGTTATTTATGTGCTATGCTGGAGCGGGGTATGCACCCCAGGTGGCTAGGATCAGTCGGCAACATTTCTTTCTATCATTCGGAGAACACCTATCTGTTGTTCTTTAGATATCGGAACTCCGCGCTTGGCAACTGGTAGCAATGCTGAGTAGTTTGCTTTGGATTTACACTCACGGTACATTAAGCGTCTCGTTTTAAAAGCAGGTGAGGCGATAAGGGACTTCAGGAAATGTCTGCAAAATAATATACGACAGCTGATCAAGTCAAGATAACTTGTGGGGCTTAGCTCAACAGTCATGATTTATTGAGGCCCCAAGGACCACTTAGATTAGGAAAGGTCCCGGTGGCCGGAAGTAAGGAGATAATGTAGCCCCGCTATAAGCTTAGTTCGCCAATAGTTCCTCTTAACAACAGTTTGGGCAACTGTGGCGTGATTGAGCTGATTGATGCTAAAACGACATAGGTCGCTTGGCTTACTGAAAAAATATGCTTCTAGTTGGATCTTTCTGCAGAGGAAAAGAACAAAGACGGCAGAGGGTTATATCCTCATCTTGTTCATCTCCACAGTGGCGGTGGAAGTCGTTAGCAGATTAACTCAACGTTCTGGCGTGTCGCAGATGAGAGCTCGAGAGGTCTAGCTCGGTATTTGCATTCATCGGTCCTGAACCGTACTGTAATGTCAACCTAGACCTGCGGACACGAAATACAAAGTCAACCGACACTTAGGTGCCATGATTCTGGAAGCATTTGGCCGATACTGCAAGGATGATTCTGTGTCGAAAGGTTTGAATTGGTGCAGTATTTCAAGTAGGCGATAAGAGTTGTCAATAGCCACTTTTTGGTCGGCTTGCGTATGTTTTCGAAGGACCCTCTGGAGTCTGAGAGCCCGTCAGCCAGCTTGATATCGGTGTAAAGCTGGAAAAGAGTGAAGTCCATAACGAGTTTCTGAATTGCCTGAAGACTGATCCAGTGTAGTCCAAGTTGGCTCTCTTGGTTGCCAATCTGAAGTGATTTATCAAAATTGGGTTGATAACTAAGATCATGGCCATTTTTTTGAAGACCAGATGATGACCATCTCCTAAGAAATTAGCATCAAGAGTCATAGGACAAGGGGCAATAAGGAAGTTTAGAAGCAAGCTCAATCGTAGAGAGCTGGATACCAGAAGACAAAGATTCACTAGGCTGGCGACTTTATAAGTAATGTTGGCAATGAACTTACTTTGAATAACCCAAGCCCCTGCATTGCGACAGGAAATAATTCACAAGTTCAGTTGAAGCAATCGCAGACCATAATCGCGATGAGAGGAATATTTTTGAAAATGAGACGTACGAGCCCACGACCAGAGCTGTTATTCACAAAAACTAGACGCAAATAATCGAAGAAATGGTAAATAAGCAGAATTGTCGATTTTGGAGTGAATATCAGCCAGAAGCATTGCAAGAGCTACCAACGCATCCACAAAAAGTCGCAGGTGACATCATTGGACCGTACTTCTTCAAAGATGATGCGAATCGTAACGCAACTGTGAATGGTGAACGCTGCCGTGAGATGATAACCAACTTTTTTTTGCCCAAAATGCAAGAGCTTGACTTGCATGACATGCGGTTTCAACAAGACGGTGCCACATGGCACACAGCACGCGCTACAATGCACTTATTGAGGGGCGAGTTCTGTGAACATTTTATTTCACGTTCGGGACCGGTCAATTGGCCGCCTAGATCGTGCGATTGAACGCCTTTAGACTATTTTTTGTGGGGCTATGTTAAAGCTCATGTCTATGCAGACAAGGCCGCTTCAATCGACGCATTGGAAGACAACATTGAAGCATTTATTCGTGATATACCGGCCGAAATGTTGGAAAGAGTATGCCAAAATTGGACTAAGCGGATGGACCATTTGAGGAGCAGTCAAGGTCAACATTTGCATGAAATAATCTTCAAACATTAAATTATATGGACCGTACTATCGATTCAAATAAAGATTTCATGCATTTTTCTGAATTTTATGTGTTTTTTTTTGAAAAACTTTCCTATAGCTTTTAAAAAATCACCCTTTATAAGAAACCCAATCCTTCCAGAGTGACAAGTGAGGCCTCTAAACCAGGTTATCACAATCTGTCCACGTGCTATAAGGCGACCGTTTTACTCATACTTCGAAGTTTCACTAATATCCTACTAATTTTATGAATTAGAAGGCTTAGAAATTTGTGAAGCTCTGGTTTCTGAGTGGTTGATTCGATTTGGAAGAAACTTGGTACACAGACATACAGACTTTTAGACGACCAAATTATCCCCCACCGCCGCCTGTGTTGTGATTCTTACATTCTCTTCTTCGTGTTGCGTTACAGATTGGACCTCCACCATTAAGCCGGACTGCCTGTTGTCACCAGTTTCGAACATCAAGTTGATTGAGATCATTCTTCAGTCGGGTACGTGTAGTTTAAACACGGGTGTCCTCTACTGCTTTGTCCTACGGGTTCCTCGCTTTATATTCTCCACCTTAGACTGACTCATCAGCAACCACTCGTATTGTGCGTGCTGTAGTTCTATCACGAGTGGATGGAACTTTCAGTTTTGTGCCAACTCCGAAAGGTGCGGATTGAGAAGCTTTTTGCTAGCCAGGGATACGCTCCCAGCATCGTCAGTGACTTAGCCAGTGACAGCCGTGTGTCGGGAATTTAGCCTACGAAGATTCACCCATCCACTACACCCGCGTCTCACATCAGCTTGATCTAAACTGAAACTGAAGCCAACGCATGAGGTAACCCCGACCCACTTCAGCCGTTTTGCAAGCACAACTAGACTCTCAGACTCATCGCCTAACCTTCGCATGACTTCGTTAAAATTTCTAACAAAAACAAAACTTTTTTTTTCGTTCGCATGAAGTGTTTTTTCTTGGAAATATCCTTCACAAGAAATCAAATCGCGTAATCTCCCTTGTTAGCTCTGTTCAAGAAAAGAAAAAAAAAAGTTTTGAAAAAAAAAATCACCAAAAACGCACAACGACAAGCCAAACAAGACAAAGTTACACTCAAAGTGAATGAAGGCGTATCTAGAACACCCACGTTTCTCCTTAAAATTCCCTGACATCTTTAAGCACAATAATTGAACTCCCGGGCATTTGACAAGTCCCCTTTGTTGTCCTAGTTCGTGCACACCACCACCGCCACCGCCACCGCCACCGCCACCCACTCACTCCATGGCATTCATTAAATTTGAACCCTCGTTTGATTTCGCCGAAGAGATAAAACGACGCACATGTTATCACCAGCGGACATATCCACAAAATGAAAATGTCAACTTCATTTATCTCATTAGAAGTGTTTTCCTTCGTAATGTTGAATTTAAATTCAAAAGGATATCAGAAACATCGCTCCATCGTCTCCCCTTGGCCATAGTTTGACTGCGTGCGTAACTTCCTGCTCGTCCTCTCTCCTCAGCGACAGCCTTCGGCCGGGGGATGTGCGGAGGTGTAGGCGCACCGGAATCAAGGATATCAAATTATTTTCACATTGATTCCCCCTCCCAGCTACTGAGGGTAGTTTTTGTCGCTGCAAACGCTGCAAACGCTCCAAAAAAAAAAAGATACAAAATGGATCAGACAGGAATTCAGTGGTCCACAAAAATCCCACCATTTTATTTTCCATCCCGCCAAGGATCATTGCCGGGGATATCAATCAAGAGGAAGTGACTACAAAAAAAACAACAACGAATAAATAAATACTCGCATCACCGATTTCCGCCTCGGTTCCGTCCAAAAGGGGATACACAAGCTTAATCATTTCGCATTTGTTTGTTTTTGTTCGCAGCGCTTTATGGCGGACTAATAGTTCGGATTATGCCGCCGTCCGGAGGACAGCTCGGATTACAATCGTTTAAACTTCCACCAGAAACAATACACAGACTTATCGGGCGCGGCGGCCAGAGTGTGTGTCATTCTCATAAACTGGCGATAAACTGACCGTCACACCGAGACTACCATCGAACAGCAATATCAATCGACGAGTCACTTCTGGAGAAGCCGCTAACGGCGATACCGACGGACGATCCGGCCTCAAACAAGATACGAACCACCATTAACGTATCGCCTTAATGGACCCCCATTCAGATAGGGCACCGCGACGGGCCGCCACGTTCATCGTGCGCCGCGCTTCCCGTGTAAACAAAGCCGCGACTGACTTTTAGTCTGACATTTACTGGCACTGGCTCTTAAGTTGTCGCAGGCACCACAGTGTATCTCAATTTTGAGGCCAGCGAGCGCATCTCCGCCGACGCGACGACCGTGTGGGCCGGCGACCACGGATGCATCATTTTTCGCAATTAACGAACCTCGCTTGTTGCAGATACACTCTTCTTCTGCTTTTTTTTGTCTTCCTCTTTTTTTTTTTGCTCCGTCTCTCATCCAAGAGAATACATGGACACAAATTACCGCAATTAAGAAGATAACAAAATCATAACAATTTCGTGGTGAATAAATTTACATTTCATCCGGCCGGGGAGGGAGTGCCCTCTCGCCTGGGGGGGAGGAGAACTGAGAAGACACCGAGAACGCGAGGAAAAAAGAAACTAATTTGAATAATCTTCTCCCTGCGTCTGGGCCGGTGGAGTGGTTTAGCGTTAATTAGAGCTCTTGTTCGACGCTCCAAGTAGTTAGTGTTCGCTCTCTGTCTCTCTGCACCCCCCATTCTTTACGCGTCGAGATAGTTTTGAGGACGGGGAGGTTTTGGCAGACATTAATTGTTTGGACATGGGGAATTACTCACTTGTGTGCTTTTTGAACAAACAAAAAAAAGAACAACAATAATTTTGATAAATAGTCGGCGGTTTTTGGGTATTTATTTGCTTGAGCTGCGGCCGATGGGACTTGAATTTGATCGTCGTGCTGGAGGGGGAGGGGGGCAGGTGTATGAATTAATTAGACGATAGTTGGCGGTGGGTGTGGGAACGACGGCCGTTGCATGGGTCATTAAGTTGAGCGCGACATCATCTTGAGTTCGAGAGACATTTTCCATCGCGCTGCAACCCCGCTGACACGCCTTTGAGATCGGCAGGAAGCTGTGGGTGTTGTTCTGGCGAAAATTTGATTAATGATTGGTGCCGGATAAAGGTCAGGATGAGGTTTATTTTTGCGCTGTGGTCTGTGGCTTGTGGTCTTTCGGTTGGAATTGTGCTATGATGGATGAGTTTTGACTGAATCTAGGTTGGGAGTAGCTGCGGGGTGTGAAGACGGTCTAGTTTTGAAACTTTCACCTGCTTTCGACGGACTTCGAATATGTGGTGCCCAAAAACAGACCGAATCTTTCTGATTACTTTAACGACTGAGGTGACGTTGCTTGCAGAAATGGAAAATCCAGTGTTTTTTGGTTGAGCAGGCGGCGCAATACACAAAGTTCCAACCGTTTTGTGGTTCGGCAAGTGCCTAGTTCAATGAATCTTCTCTACAGCGGACACCAGCGGGACTATCGCGATTGTCCGCTATGTAGAGGTCTCCGTTCTAGAGTTGTTATCTTAGTCATCATGGGAACTGACAAAGAAAGTAGAGGGGGTCCATTGTAAGGCAGCTCTATCTTCATGCGAATCATGTGACTGATCAACAACTGCAGTGATAGTGCCGTTAATTTGATCCCAACAACAAATGGTGATTGGACAAGATTTGAAAACCGGATAAAGCGTATGTTGTGTTGCTTTTTTCACTTGGATTCAAACCGGGAACCCCTCTAACCAAGGCTAGGCACTCAACCAACAGCGCCATCTAGCGCTTCTGTCCGTAAAGAGTGGTGTCCCTTATAGAGGGGTGTCCGTTAAGCGAAGAATGTTTGTGAAACACGACGTTAACCCATTGATTCTCAGAAAGCATTAAAAGCGGCCAATTAAACCAAACGCATAAGACTGACTGGTATTTAACGGCACGTCGTTTGTCTGAAAGCATGGAATGAGACAAGCTTCGTAGTTGACATCATGAAATGGGTCCGGCAGCTGGCTAGTACGTGGAATAAGGTCACAGAAAAATCCTTTCTACTGATGAGAAAGTATTCACGATTGAAGAGTCGTTCAACAGGCAAAGTGATGGGATTTATGCGCGGTCGTCTTGACATTCGTCCGAGCTCTTTCCGGGAGTTCAGCGTGGAACCCAACCACCGTCGGAGATGGATTAATTAGACGCCGCTAATGACGGAGTCAAAAACTCCATTTCTTTGAAAAGGTTGGTAAAACCCCAGCGGATGCTTGCTAAACGAACGTTCGCAAGCCTTTGAATACAATACTCTTTCAACAAGACTTCCCACTCGCTGATAGGGCAAAAATGATGAATGACCATCTGGAAGTCAAGACTTCAATCCTTTGGCCTGTTGTAGAGATATTGGCTTTAGCTAGGCGACACCAAACTATTGAATCTTTAAAGCGCTCCCTTATTCAAACAGTCAGTAATTTTGCGATGGATGTGCTGAGATGCCGAAATGAGATTTCCTCGCGCTGTTGTCGGAGTTACTCGGCGGGATATGGCGAGAAACACGGCAGTGCACGAGGAACTCAATGTAGAGCAGCTGCTTCTTCGAGCGGCGAAGACTATGCTTCGATGGCTTGGTCACGCGGCACGAATGTCCTCATCATCACGACTTCCGAGGAGTGCCATGAATGCGATTCCATCAGGTAGGCCACCGCTTGGCAGACCAAGTCCAAAAACTGGCTGGGTTACGCTTGGGCATAACTCCTGATGAGTTAGAGTCGATGGCGGAGGATCGAGTGGCCTGGAGTTCACTTGTGCGTGCATTACCCACGCGACCCCTGTAGTGGATCATGCGGGTCAGAGGATGATGATGTGCTGAGATCCACTTCGCCGTGGAGAGCAAATGGAGGACATTCCGTATAATTTGCTTTACAATTTGAAGCCATTATAATAGCATATGGGTGGCACTACAGCACATTGAGGGGCGGAACCCTTCTTGCAGCATTCTACACATTTTTCTATCACGAGTGGAAGTGGCCTACAGTTTTATGCCGCCTCCGAAGGGCTAAGTTTGAGAAGCTTTTTCCAGACAGCTATGCTCTTTGAGGCAGACACCATGGTTCAAGTGCGTAGGAGCTGACGCACAGATACACAAGAGACCCAAGGCCGCCACATACCTCGCTCATAAGTGAACGTTTATTCGCTTTCAAGGCGGCTATCGCTTGTGGATTGTGTGCATGGACACGACGTGGAGACCGGTTCACATAGTCCAACTCCGTCCTTTCTTGCTACAACTACTACTTCTCCTACGGACTACATTCTGTGGTGGATACATGTAGGTTCACCCTCTAATAACTCAGCATCCACTTGTGTAGTGCGTGCAGTTTTTCTCTTACGAGGCGAGGATACCCACAGTTATACGCCGACTCCGGAGGGCAAGCATTTTCTAGACAAGTATAATCTTTGAGCAGAATCAGTCACTCGAAAGACGTAGAACCGTGAATTATGCAAGCTCCTCGTGTCGGCGACTGAAGCCAGCCCCCTCAGCATAGGAGTCGACGCACCGAATCACTACACCACGGCGTCCTTTCTTGCAATAAAGCCAAATGAAGTGTGTTATGGTAGATGTGCACCGTCTTGTTGACACCACACACACTCCCTTTCTATTTGTTCGATTTAAGGCCAGAATGAGACGGAGAAGGCATTGATTGCAACTCTCCCATTTTCAGAGTAGGATGGAGTTACAGTGACAAGTTGTGGATTCTTCTTATGCAACAATTTCAATTGTTAAGGCATCCACCACCAGCGAGTGAAGAATGAGCTGAACAAAATGTGGTGTGGGAAACTTGGTCACCCAGGCGTACGTTCCACGCATCGCGTGCTAAGCTGACTTCAATTCCTGAGTGAGGTGACCTTTTGCAAGGATTGAGAGATGCGAAATCCTCCACAATGTGCCGAAAAACATGTGCTCGGCATAAAATCGATCGACTTGAACCTTCGTCAACCAATGCCGTGACGGCTGTCATATTTTCTCAATAACGTCGATGGACAGGTCAGAAGACATCTTTAACAGAGACAGTTTCAGTTCATAACTTTGTCTACAGTGTGCTCAAGTGGACTCGAATACTGGGCCTACTACAAAATCACTATTTTTGTAACAATTTTTCACAATCTCAACCCGTCCAGCGGTTGTCAAGCGATCCATATTGGAAATTGGCGAACAGTCAGCTGAACATATGCAGTCTTGGGAGACTATTCGGTCTGACGCATGTGAACGAAGAAGGGATGCCAAAGCCGGACCACGAATTGGATGATCATACACGAGTTCGCATGGAGCCATGGAAGTGGCAATGGTGCGTTAGTTACGATGTGCGCTTGAATTTTATACCGCCCTCTCAGTGACGCACTTTCGCCATTGTTCTTGTCATAGGTTGTGGACATTGCCGCCTCCATGTTTTCGGAGCTCTAAATATCTCCATTTTGACTGAAAAGTCTCACAATTTACTCCAATTTTGTCGCAATTGAACAATAAATCGCATTAAACACAGTTTCAGAACTGCGCCATACAAAAATGTCATCGAGCAGTCTCTCCGACTGTCAAATGCCAACCGACAAAACGTCATCGAAACCAAAGCGATGGCCAAACCACATCAGGAAAAAAAGCTGAACGCTGCTGACACTCCAGGCGACCTTCCAACTGACGCATGGAGGCATGGAAGTGCGAAATCACAAGACATTCATCGACTTTTCGCTGACGTCGAGCGCGTTCCTTCGGAATTCATTTCTCACTCCGAATTCCAACAGGAGCTCCACAAAGCGAACGCAAATATAATTTGTGTGCATAATTTGTGCTCATAAATTCGTCCGACCGCAACGACGACCGATCTCGTGATGTATTCAAATGTCAAGTGGATAGTTTGCTTGACTCCTTGACTGCGAGTCGTCCTCGGAAGCGATAACATAAAGAGAACCCCGCCGACGAAGTGCTCATTTCTGCAAAGTGGCACATTTCTTAAGTCTCAGGCGCTATCGATTGCTCAACTCCTTAAAATTTCGAGCACATCCTCAATCCAGTCCGACCGCCACTCAAGCACATTTGCCTTCCTGCTTGTGTGTGTGTGTGTGTGTGTTGGGGCAGGGGGTTCATTCTTGTTGTTTTTTTCTGCACCCGTTTACCCCTATTACCTTGTTTAGTTGGCCAAGTATTTTTTTCCGACCCATTTTTTCCACACTCACTTAAAAAATAAAATGACTTGGCAGCATTCCTGGTCGTCGCCTTTTCAAAACCTTGTCACGTAATTAAAAATAGGACACGTTAGCACAAATGCACACGACCGACCGTTTGTCTGTAGCTTCACTTTCATCCCTCCCCCATCCGGGCCCACTCTGAGGCACATTCAAGTTGTTATTCAAATTTTGTTGCAAATGAGGTGTCCATCCAGAGAGCTTGTCCCACATGCACCGTCGAGATGCACGTACATTTGTTTGTGGACTTGTGCCCTCTGGAAGGGGCACATCCAGATAAATGGCCACAAAGTAGGTGGTGGCTGTGCCTATTGCATAGTGCCGGCGGTGTGGGCAATGGTAGGACGTGATTCATTTCGTAATTTGAATCTCACATCTGCGCTGGGAGCGTGAGTGTGTGTGGGCTGGGAGACCAAACGAGTGCTGCTCGAATCCAGGCTAGGAGGTTTTAATTGCGAGTATCTGAGAAGATCCCCACACGGACGGAAACAGAGAGCGAACAAAAAAAAAAAAAAATGCCAAGGAAACCGACAGAGAAGGATGCATGCGCTATTTATCTGCGTCCGCAGCGGAGGACACAGCAACGCAACGCAGTACGATGTAACATACATTCCCCTTTTTTTTTTGCAGTTACCAGCAGAGCGCGGTCTCGCATCTCACGTCACAGCGGGTGCTCGACAGATTGTGCCCATGCCGCATGCGAACGTATCGCGGACTTGTCGTCCTCTCAGTCATTCTGTCATTTTCCGAATTGTGTTGAATCGATAATAAATTCGCATAAGCGAGGCGGCCGTAGTCTCCCCCCCCCCCCCCCCCCTGTGTGGGTGGCTTAAGCAATGACATGGCCGTCTAATGTATCCGCCGCCGCATACCGGGGATATGTGCAATAATTCCATTTGGCAATGTGATTTATCCAACATGCAACGCAGTTGTTAATGGGCCCAGTTCGCAGTGGCTTTGACGTCGTGTCAGGTCGCGAATGTTGTGCCAAGTTGGTTGTAATTAGTGACACTCCACAGCGCTTGTCCGTTCACTTTTTACTTTTACAATTGACACTCAACACGTGAGTTATTGACCGCCTCAGAGGTGGACGGTAATTAAAGTCCTGACTGTCAACAGCAGCAGCAGCAACTGCAATCGCTCCATATCGGGACAGATCGCAAATGTCAGTCGAGATTGTCAATTTTTCTCTTGTCGTTTGGGTTTTCCTTTGCCATTCGCAATTTACTGATGACAGCTGAACTGTCAAACAGAGGCGGACAAAGACAGTGACAGCGGGAGAGGAAGGACAGCAATTTCTGCCGTGGCGACAATACCTGAGGATGCGATGTAGAATGCCGGCGATACAGTGTGTTTGTCAGGGAAGGACAAGATTTGTGGATACATAGAGTCTTTCAGAAGACTGTTGATGAATTAAAACGATGAAGATAACGCCAAGTGAGCAAGGCAGCAAGGGAGGACTTAGCCACAAACGGAGCTAGATTGTGATCCATTAAAGAACAAGGAGACGGAATATGTTAATTTATTCTGTTCGAGAAATGACCCCGGACATCCGGCTCGAAGGACCGACAAATGTTAAATTTTGTTTAACTCGTCTCACCAGACTGGACTGGACCTGCTGGACTCTTATCGCGAGTATGCCCCTCAGACTTGGGTACGATTGATTTTAAGTGGCTCGAAGGACCAAAAATTCAAAAAAGACTGTAACTAACCACATCAGACTTGCTGTTGAACTCTCGCATTCACATCGAAAAAATGTCGCATAGATTGGGACAAAGCTTGGACCAAGCGAAGAGTTCATTTGACATTATCCGGCTCGAAGGACCGAAAATTTGCAGAAATTTTAACTAATCTTGCCAGTCTTGCAAGGCTTGTATTAAGATGAACAGTCGGGATAGGATTCATGGTCGCTTGAACCAGCTTGACTGCCTTAAGCGGGGAGCACTGCAAGTACCCAAGGTGGCGCAGTGGTTTGGCAGACACTAAATTTGAGTCCGTAGTTGAAAGGATCACCTCTTGGCGAGCGCTGTGAGTTGCTTAGGTGGCGCAGTGGTTTGAAAGAAGCTTAATTAGAGTCCATTGTTGGCAGGGTCACCTCATGTTGAATCAGAGTCGGTTCTATGAGAACGCAATCAGTCCCAAGTGCCGTTTTGACACCACAGCTTTGACATGTAAGTCGCTGTTGCCGTGTTTGTTGAAAGCGTCAGTTCCTTGATAGTTCTCTTGGATGTCTCATCAAGAGTTTCTAGGGCTCGCCCAGTGACCAATGCCTGGCTACAACAACTGCTGGACTAAGTCAGCCGCCGACCACATCTTTAAACGAAGCGACCTAAAGACCAATTCTGACGTCGATTCTGCACAAAAGCTCGGTTCTAGGTACTTCTAAACTCCAGCTGTCAACATCTTTATCGCCTTTCCTCCTCTCTAACCAAAATAAGGCCAACTTCCGGAGTGGGTCACAGATCTGAATTTTACTTCTTGACACAGTCAGTTCGAACTGGAAAGAGATGAAGCGGTGAATTATGAAAGATGTCCTTGTCGGAGATTAGACCAATGATTTACTCTTAAAAAGAACCCCATCCAACGAACCTTTATCCCTTCTGAAGTTCCTTGTGTGGCCTGAGCCAACACCATACCTTCCCAGACCGTGCTGCTATCTGAAGCCCACATCAAGGCGCAACCGAAATGCCTCAGATGACCATCCACCTCTCACCACACACCGGCTGATCATCCGCCGATAGCTGATGCCCCATCTTGTGTGTTCCAGGTAGCCGAACCCGTCTCGCAGCAAATCTCTGCCGCACACACTGTACCACCACCGCACAACATGGTCACGAGAATTGTTATTTTTAGCCTCTTTGTGTCCAGGCTCCAGCCATCGCGTTTTCCCCTGTTTTTGTCAATAACTCATTCGATATCGCATAACCGTACGGCGGCGCATCCACGGCACAAAAACAAAAATGTCATCTATGGACGTGCGTACGGCTGTCTCAGCCAGCCTCTGTGTGGTGCGCTTCTGGCCCAGCTCCGACCATCAATTCCCATTTAATCAAGCAAAAGGATATGAAGATCAAACGACGACATCGGAGCATCGACTCTCGCCCGGACACCAGCAGTACCTTTGATCGTCTCGATGTCTTGCATGCCCTCGCGCTCGTTCTATTCACGTATGCACTGTCGTATCTGTTCAGTGCGCCCATATCATTTTGTATCATAGCCTCTGCGGCGACGGCGCGGTGATGCTGGCGCGACCGCCATAGACCGGTGCCTCTCTGGAGCCGCACATCCACAGCGGCCGTAAATTGGAAATAAACTTATCAACACGGACAGTGGTCATGTCTGCCATTTATGGAGGCTATCGTTTCATTATGCTACCATCGGATGACATGGCTTTTAATGGTCGCGCGCATTTTCGGTGCCGATGACAGTGAATCACCGGTCGGGCCAAGATGTCAAAGATTCTTTTTTTATGGACTCACACTTCTAAGGACACCGCACCGCACGGTACCTGCGGCAGCGAAACGCAAGATGCGCTGCACTTGAGTCGGAGTCTGGCCTCCTTCCGTGGAACCGTGAAATGAAGCGATTCCGAGGATTTGCTCTTAAGAACCATAAATCGATCGCACGGAAAAATAAGGCGAAAATATGATTATTGCCACCAAGTGCCACATTTGGGGGACCACATCCGCCGGTGACTGCACCTGGCTCTGGGGCAGTTTCGCCTGAAAAGCTTGCGGTTTGCAAAATATGACAGTTTCGCCTTGGTCGCCGGCATATCTCCCGATTGAGATCTCAAACCGGACCGGTGTCTCTGTGATGAATGCAAACAGAGACTGCTGCGGAGGGGGACTCGTGCAGTTCCAGATAAGAAAGGCGATACCGCGGTACATTTGTTTCCTTTTTTTTTTTCTCCGATTGCCTCGATTCAGTTTGCTGCAGCTGCTGCAAGAGCGAATTGCATTTTTCTGCGCACCACTGCAGGCCCGGTTTTGACTTTCTAAATAACCATCGAATGGAATTAATTTAAGGCATGTTAATGGCGTCCGCTGGGAAGTGGTATGTGAATGGTTTGAGTTCTGTTTTTGTGTGTTTTCGGTGTTTTTTATTTTTAATTGGAAACTTATTAATTTATGTGACGGGCTCGAGCACGCAAGTGTGGAAAATTGGATTTGTAATGGATTTTTCTGATTGGATTATGGATATTTGATATGCGGTTTGGCCGGACATTTGAGGCTCATTGCGTAACCGCTACGAGGTGGGGCTGAATTGCTGTGCACAGTTCAGAGGAAGAGAACTCGTCTTTCGTGTTGTGAAACTGCTGACCGGCTGGGGAAACAATGTGAAGTGCTTCACCAGCAGACTCACGGAATGGCGTATTCATTTCATGTCACGAAACCTTTTGTTTATCGGCATTCTTCATCAATGGATTATAATTATGTTGTATACACAAACGAACAAAAATCAAGTTTTCTTTATGGGTCAGAACGAGTGATTGTGGGGGGAATGTGGACTCGGATCAGAATGTCTCGCCCGTCGACTGGATTTGACGTCAATTGATGCCAGTGGACTGCTGTATGTTCACGATTTGAAGGCAGTCGTAGTTGAAAGATGTGTTGACCAAATTTCGTTCGGATGGTGTTTCGGAACGATATCACCTCCGAAACGACGAAAACATGCTTAAAACGATGCTTGAACTCTGAACATCCACATGCCTTCGAAACTCTAGCCCTCTTTAAGGCTCTGTCGGCAAAAGCGATCCTTTGGAATTTCCGTGTTTCCGGTCGTTTGTCTGTCACACTTTCTAATGAACTTTTGGACTTAGATTCGGGCTTAGAGGTCTGCACGGGTAATTAAAAAAGGAGGAGATGATATGAGGGCTGTTCGACGTGGTTCGACGATAGTAACTTTGTTGCAAGATGCAGCTCCGATTGCATGTTGAGCGCCAAGGATGTCCAATTCACGTCATAATACTCAACAAAATCTACGAAACATATATGTAGTGTTGCCGATCTACATTATTCTTGTGTTGCAGGCGTTGGGAACGCAAGTGTGCGGAAGAGACAATGCATGTGCGTGGCGGCGACATAGAACGAGTCTCCTATTATCGAAATCCTAGAATATTAACGTGGCAGGACTGCAAGAGAGGGTTGGCGACAGCCGAGCCGACGGAGTCCGAACGTGTGAAAGGGCTCTTGCTGCAATGGTTGAACTGCAAGCGGTCAACATCAACTCGCACATGTACCGGGTGGGCCATCTAGTGGTTTTTTCTTAAATCATAGATTATTTTGACACTTGCAGCTGTTTCCCGGTCGAAATCTTGACAGGAAGTCAGGTTCATACCTCCGAGGAACGAAATGAGTCGCTTTGCGCTTAAAAAACGTTGGGAAATATTGAAAACTTCTTTCCAAAGTCAGTCAGGCAAATGGTGACTGGACCAGATTTGAAAACCATCCAGTACTTCTCACCTTGGTAAACCACCCTAAAACTAGGCCACAAGGGACCCAAAGAGTTGGTCTAAGAGAGCCACCGCCTAAGGCCGACAGGACATCTTATCACCTACTCCTCGCTCGAAGGACCATAATAATGATCTACCAAATGCCCATTTTTCCAGTGCTGACATACGAAGATTAAATGGAATGCAAAGCAATGAAGCTGATTGTTGTTGCGTCGGATATATGGTCATGCCTGCGACGCGGCTCAATAGAGGCGATGTCTCTGTTCTGGACGTAGACCGAATCTTCGTTAAAAAATACAAAGGTATTGGGGACGGAAGGCAATATGGTCCAGATGACTGGAAGCTGCAGATTCATGCTCTTTATGGTCACTGGACTGAGTAGGTAAGTCTGTGAGGTAAACATTTCATGAAGCACTTCGATTCGTAATTATAAGGTAAACATCAGAAATCAGTCATCTGTGGCCCTGTTTGTTGGTATATGGCGGAAATGCTTTATCCACGAACTATAATGGGCCATCTAGTCTTTTTTTATTTTGCAACTGACAGCTGTTTCGTGCTCGAAATCTTGACGGAAAGTGAGTATCATACCTCCGCGGAATTGAGTCGCTTTATGCATAAATAACGTTGGGACATATTGAAAACTTGTTTCTTGAGTGTTGTGTAGCCCAAACAGAGCGTTTTTTGAAAAGACGAAGTTTTGGCCGAAATTATACACCAACCGCGACTACTGTACGCAAGATTGTGCAAAACAGTTCGTAAGACTGGTATGCTAGTGGACAACACTCATGGTTCCCGTCGTTGTACGGTGCGGTGCGCACAGATGAGATGTGGACGAGAGTGTGAGACTCGATTCACGAACATCAACTCGACATCGATCTGAACAGCTTAACATTTCACGCACTAGCCAGAGGAGAATTATGCACAAAGATGTCCCATTATTCGCTTAAAAGGTCCAATTGACTCAGCAACTGAAGGCGCGCCACCATACGCTTCTGTGTCGCTTCGCAGTTTGGGCCTTAGAGCAGCTTGAATTCATCTTTTCTGACGAGGCGCATTTTCAACTCGGCGACTCAGAAAGCAGGCACATTTTTGTTGACAAGCTAAAGCATGTACAGAGAGTGACAGTTTGGTGCGGATCGTGGAGTGGTGGCATCATTATTCGACCATTTTTCTTCCAAAATGAGGCTGTGAACAACGTTTCGGTCAACAATGGCCGATACAGAGCTCGGTTAACCGACTTTTTTTTACTGAAATTGAAGGCATAGATTTGGACGACCTCTAGTTCATGCAGGATGGCGCGCCATGCCACACATCCTATGCTACAATCGACCTTTTTGGGCACCAAATTCCCAAATCGTGTTATCAGCCGCCTTGGCGATGTCAATTGGCTCCCTCTGCGCAGCGATGTGACACCTTTGCGCTGTTTTTTGTGGGCAATCATGAAGGACAGATGATGACCGATGCCAACAATCCGGAATCGGTTCAAGCAATTAAGGCAATATTATCCAAACAATCCGTGAGCTGAATCATCAACAAGGTCTTGGGAGAATGACAGAATGCGCTACTGCGAAGCCAGTCGAGGCAGTCACTTGAAGGATGTTTTATTTCGTAATTAATGGGAATGTTTGTTCTTACTAATAAAGTTATAATACACGCAAGAAACTTCATTTTGTTAATTTTATTGTATTTTTAAAAAGAAACTTATATTTGGCCCACCCTTTATTGTGATGTTGATCTTGGGCATGTTAATGCTGTGGAGGATTTAATTGTGTAGTTGTTCTAAGAGATCAATTCAAAATATGCTGGGAGCGCTACTAAAAATCCATCAAACCAAGGAGTGTCCTTTCGAGGGGGATCTGTCCACCGCACTTCCATTAAAAGGTCACAGCAAATGAAACTGAATAATATTAACTGACTGCCTTTCCACAGACTGATGTGCAGGAACATGGGTCGGGGGTAGAGGCTAGAGGGCCAGGACCTAATGTGCGAACACTATCTGACTTGACTCATTTGGGGATACATTAACGAAGAGATCTACGCAAATACTTAACCACAAAACATCGGATATGGTATGGGATACCTACAGTTGTGAAAATTGTTCATCAAAAGTCTAACAACTTCTTGAAAGAACCGATACGAAGACATGGCAGATGGTGTCTATTACTAATCTCAGAGTTTGTGCTTAAGTCTCAAACGAAAACATCACCATTTTTCTTGAAAATGTTGCATTTGACGAATGGTTTCGAATGACACCTCTTGTAGGATGACTCTTAAAGACAACCATACGCTCACATTAATCTGTAGAGCATGCTCGGAGCAACCCGTAGAAACCAAAGTCTTGAAATTAGCCACCTGATGTACATGGGGGACTTTCGTGTAACATAACGCTCGAAAAGTCCCCGGTTCAGAAGACAGATGGCGCCACAAATGCAAAAAGTCACTTAATTTCCGCAAAAAACTTTGATACGATTTGTGTCAGAATTTCATGACAATCAGCCAGACTTCCACAAGTTCAACCTCCCACCTACCTGTTGTGCATTTGGTCGCTTCGGACGAGGTTCACCAGCTGCTCTCCATTCCACTCCAGGCGATGTGGTACGGTATAGGATGGGGGACCTTAAGTAGGTAGGTATTAGGTAAGTATAACTGCCGCCGTGTCCAACTTAGACAGTTTCACGGGTCCATTACATCGACATCCAGTAGCATACTGATTCTGATTGTGTGCTGAGTGCATTGAACCTCACCAGCCGCAATAGCGGCCGTCGTCACAATTAGGACGGTCACCTGCAATGCTGAACAGCGTCTCTCACGTCGTTCCACAAGCCCAAAGCCTCAGAGAATGAGCAACATATCCGTGCAGCGGCCTCTCGTAAGCCATTCCACAGATTCTACACCAATAATCCTTTGAACTCGTACTTAGGCGGCATGGTGGTCAAAATTGCAGTCCAATTGATTGCTGGTCTATTTGAGTTACAATTTCAATTGTTTCCCCACGTTGGCACGCCCCCTTCGACACAAAAGCTGCCCTCGTCCAGCTCTGGTGGTGGCAAGTTTCGCACACAGCAAGGCGACGCCAGTCCATTCAAAGCAATTAATTTCAATTTAAACCGACCATTCCCCTGGCATAGCTCCACCTGGCAGCGGATAAATAATGCAAATAGCGCCACTTTTGAATTCCAATCGATTTGAGTTCGCTCGCCTACCCAAAGGTCCTGAATAATTCATCGATCGTGGGAGCCCATGCGTGTGCAAACTGTCATCTATTTTGTTTCGAATGAAATATTCAAGGCGCGAGACAGTGGGAGCTGGCTGGCGAGGCAGGTCCTGGCCCCAAATCGAGGGAGCAAGGACCTTTCTATGAACTCCTCTTCAAATCTGCCCCACGCTCGACTAACGAGCTGCTGCTGTGCCTCCTCTTCGAGTGCCGGAGAGGAGCTTCTAATTAACGACTTCCCGATTGGAGCCCAGACAAAACGAAACCAAATTAATTCCAAATTCGCGCATATGAGTACCCCCCACAGCTGCTTCAGGTGAAAATCGCAGCCACCTCCACGCGCTGGCGGATTATCTCCTGGCAATAAATTGACGCTCGAGAGGCGGGGGAGTGCACTCGCGGCGCCGAGTATGGGTGCAAGACGACCAGGATCCTTTGTGCGCGGTGTGTGTCCTCTACCCGGCGAGGTGTGGCAGGCGCTTCGAAATTAAGACACTCACCGTGGGCGTGAATATGAGGACTTAAATCAAATCACGTCTGCTAATGATGACGACTGACGCTCTCTGCCAGTCTGCCAGTCCGCCTGCAGACAGCATCGGCATAGTCGCAGGGTAATTATTCTCTAATTAAAAACGTGAATAATCGCTTGCACATGAATGCGGGGAATGGCTGCGGCGGCCCACACGCCACGGACTCATTCATGCCTGCGCCTGCACCCAATGCATCCACTGTGACAGCGCAGGGATCGGAGTCTGTGGATTCCTGCGGCGGGTGTGGGCGCCAGTGTGTGAGCTGCTCTCACAAAGGCTGACGTGTCACATTCAAATCTCGTGGCCATGCCGGAGCGCCAGACAAAGACTGACGAAATGTCAGCTGAAAAGGTTAACACTGTTCGAAGGGAAGTAAGTGGGCGTGCCCGTTGATTGCCCGACGTTGCATCGGCCATTCGGGTGCATTTGTTAGCCAAGACTGCGGCTGCTGCTGTCGACGCGGAAGTTCCCGCGCGTAATTAGAGTTATCAGTGGCTGTGCGGTGTGTAGGCAGTGGCTGAGTCCATTGGGCTTCATCAGAGATCAGTGACATCGCCTAAGTGCATTAGTCGGGGCAACGCATTCAGTTTTATTTTCTCTCGCTTCTTGGATGAATCCTTGCTGGATGCAGCACAGATTTAGATCACATGTCGTGTGGCACGGGGGACGTGGGACGGGGAGATGTGCAATGACATTAATTGAATGCAGCGAGTGGGACCAATGACTTGCGAAGAGGCGATGACTTTTGATTTGATTCTATGGAATGGGTGGGGAGGAGGGTATACAGATGCATGGGAACTGGAGTCTGCGAGTCGGTGAAACGGAATAATTGACGCTGGAAGGGGTATGGGTAGCATATCGAGGGTTCATGTGTCCGACAAGCACTCGCAATATGAAGGAGTTAAGGATGTGTGCAACTGCCCCCGCTGGTAATCGAATTATACTCGCAAATTATTTGAAGTACTGGGTGCTGCTTTTTATATTCCAGATCGATTTTGGTCTTCCATCATTTCGGTTTGGACGACGGTTGGTCAATTGGGTTTTGACAGTCCAACGGAGTGGTCGATAACAGTTTTTTGAACATTTAATATTTAAAAAGAAGAGGCCCGAAGTTTTGGGTACTGAAACTGACTACAACGCCCTTGGTAGAAGAATGGTAAAAATGCGTCATTTGAGCGACGGCATCACTTCAATGAGGGGGTCCTAAACGAGGTAACGAGCGTATGTAGCAAACACCACTAATCGAGACGTACAGCATGAATAAATGTCTCGTTTTTGGACTTAGGCTACTCAAGCTATGATAGCGTCATCAATTTTAAGCACAAACTGATGTTTGGGTCAAAAACTATCCGATCTACGTGGTGACAGAATGGGCCCATGTTGCCCCTGGTGTCGGTGTTCTCAGCATTCAGCCCAGTATACCAACTTAATCCAAACCAACCTAACCAAGGTTTTACTTCATTTAAACGTGATGTCAAAACCATCTAGAAAAGCCTCCACGTCTCCATTTCGAGTTTGAAGTATTTTTGTGCTTATGTTGGAAGGTTTACTGAATAGTATGCCACTTCTTCTTCTGGCGCTACAGTCCGGAGGGACATGGCGCTCAGCCAACAAGTCTCTCCAGGTGGCACGATCTTTAACCAGCTGCCTTCAATTTCGCGCGCAAAAATTGGTTGAGATGCTTCTCGACTTGTGTGCGCCATTGCTTTCGCGCGGGTTCTCTACTGCATTGTCCCACCGTTTCGGAATCGAAGACTATTCTGACGAAGAGTAGTGTGGCCTAGTCATCTTGGGCGTTGAATGCATAGACGCCTGGCCATCAACCCAAACAGGACCAAGGATCGCACGCAGAACTCTTCTCTCGAAAAGACCTCTGGCTCTTGAGACTGTCCACGCCTCGGCGCTGGTCCTTCGAGAGAGGGCTGTAGTAATATATAATAATAATAGGGGCGCTACAGCCCGTACAGGGCCAGGGTCTAGCTTCTCAGCAACCACTCGTGTTGTGCGTGCTATTGTTCTATCACGAGGGGAAGTAATACTCGTGAGGGCTGTATTACTTGCGTTGACGTGGCTGGCAAGTCGTCGGCGGTGTGCGTTCTTCCTTGAAGACAGCATATATATAGATTTACCCTCAATCACCGCTAAACACATTTATGGAAGCTTCTGATTCAATGCCAACAAAGGCGTATCCTAGCAATTGTACTCAATATTGGATCGAAGATCGAAGACTGAGTTCTGCACGGCCTTCTCCAGAGTTACCAGAATTATGTTGAAGAAATCATATGACAACGCGTCGCCTTATCTGAATCCTTTTTGACATTGAAGGCCTCGAAAAGTGCATTACCGACCTATGGAGTAGCAAGAATTCGCCATCGTCATCCTACACAACGTGACGAGTATTGAGTCATCAACGAATGTCAAGATAGAATGCGACTAAATTGGAAAAAAAGGGGTCCAAATAACTTCACGTTCAAGGCAAAAATAGAATGGCGCAAGCATAGCAACGAGCTCTGCGAGAGCCTAGAAGACAACCAAAAATGAGGAGTTGATTGAGGCTGAAGTTCATGTTACATTGAACTGGAATTGTTTGAAGGCATTATGTAATGTTCAGAATTATTTCTTGGCATAAAAATTTCGGATACAGAACCTTCGGAATTCAAGTACTAATTACACGCGATTGGCTTTGGCATTCAGTAGTCTTTGCAACGCTTCAACAACGTTTCAAAATGCCCGAGAAGCACTTGTAACATACCTTGTACCATACCTGTACTATGTACAGCGATACTACCTAAACAATAAATGAAATGAAAATGAAATGAAATACCTTCTACATGGCAGCACAATATATCCATGTTGGCTTTGGTGTCAGTGGTCGCTGCAATAATTGACCTAAATTATGAATGATGCGACCTCCGCGCCGTATAATTTACCCTTTCAGCACAGACTGAAAAGTTAAGAGAATATTGCATGTGATGGGCGGAGTGATGAAGAGCAAACTTGATCTTTGTTGGTTCAATTTTTGGAAGATTTTCCCCAAAAAATCTTGGTTTGACGGTTTAAAGCATCCAAATGAGCATTTTTTGGGTCTGAATTTCGGTGAATGGACCGAAAAACAACTCGTATTGGCGATAGTCTAGCTAAGTCAGTATGTCGAAATTGTCGCAGTTTGAGCGAAGAAAAATCCAGTGGAGATTTCAATAATACAAAAATTCACGATATGGTCATTTTGGTGCTGATTGTGAGCTTGTGGAGTTCTCGGAACGTCATTTTTTTCTCTTTTTCAAAGGTCACGCTAATCAGTGCATTTTATTATTTATCGTTTTTTTTTTTTTGGAACTAATGAATGTGGAAGAGGACGGTGCTACGTGTCAGGGAAAATTCCTCTTAAAACGTGAAGTCTACAGTTTACGCTGGCAAAACAAACAGCAAACGACGCGACGCATTAGTTCATGTTGTTGATGACATGCCATCACAAAAGTTGGACAAGCGATCGGAAAGTTCTTGTCTATTTGTTGGAATTCATCAGCTCCAACCATGGTGAGCATACGACCGAAGCTGCATTTATGAAAACTAATTTCAACAGGTTCTCTTTCATTGAAGCAGGAAAAATTATGAAACACGTTTTAAAACTGAAACAGATCGTCTATCTGTGGAAGCGTGCATTTCGACAAGGATAAGTCAAGGTGTCATTTGAAAGGTTTTCATGTCCCAAGCTTGAGGATTGCGCCCAAGTGACACTGTGGCCAGTACCAGAGCCTGCGAATGCTCTTGACTTGGAAGACACTCTTTTTTTCGTTTAACGACACGTAAGCTCGAGACGTGGGCATCGACATAGGCTCCGCAATGACGACAGAGAACGACATCACACATTCGGCGCAGAGCTCCACATATGTGTGTACATCCAAGAGCACAGAGGCAATTTACTTCAGACCTCCTCCATCGTCTGATCCTCTAATTGCTAGCTCAGCTTATTTTCGAACAAGCGTGTCTAATGAAAGGCCACAGAAATGACATTTAATTCGTTCAAAATTCGAAAAATTCAGCCCAATTTAGACTTTGACTGTCATCACAATCCAGTCAACACATGTCGCCTGCATTCCTCTAATCAGTCACAAATTACCACCGCCCCTCGACTGGATTCCAAGCTCATCCAAGCCACCACAAAAAACTTCTCAACGTCTTTTTTTTTTGCGTTCTAATCAAAGGCAAACCTAATCCCGCGCAAGAGCCAACATTAGTTTAGCGAAAGCGAAAAGAACTCTCAAAACTTTATCATTCGCCCTAAATCTTCCGCACGACTGGCGTCCCCTTACATGAGCGGGACTAAATTAAACAAAGGACAATGCGCGAGAGCAAAAGCGCCGACTGCAGGAACGCGGAAATTGAATTCAAATAAACTTCATCAAATATGCAAATGTCCTCGAGGCGCGGCGGAAAAAAAAAATAAGGTTTGTCGTTGCCTCACCCCCGTGCGTCCCATCGAGTCATTAAGATGAGGCACGTACTCATTACAGGGCAGGCGCGCATCACCCACTCCCTCACGGTTCGGCGGAGTTCCTTAAGATGTCCCCCCGCGCCGGGTCGACACATGTGTCGAAAGAGGCGTAACTTTTTGAATATTCGATCTGCTCGAGGAGTTTGATTTGCCAGATATGCAAATGGTGTCTCTGCACCATCCTGACATGCAAATTCGATCAAATAAACAGAATCAATCACTTACCGGTGTTGAATATGGGTGGGCTGTCAATCGTATCGCGTCCGTTTCCAGCTGCTCTCTGAGGATCAGCTCCAGTTCATTTGGTGGTGTCTCGCACAGTATCTCCGTACTCCCTGACAACGAATTCGGATCGTTCAGCATGAAATACACACTAGCCGCACCTTTTTCGCGCAACTGACGGATGCTCTTCAGCAGCTTGTGCCGATGTCCCGGATTCTCAACGCCGATCGCATCCAAATCGGGATCGCCGACTTGCTTGCAAATTTCCAAATCATCGTAGCCGTTGTCGAGGAAACTCTCCGCGTATTGCGCCAAGCCGAGGGCACGCAACCACTCGCATACGATATTACTCACGGCCATTGTGCACACCGACGAATTAACCGATTACTTGTGACGTATGGTGTGTTCGAGGATCACCACCTGACGCGATAAATTATCTTCAACTGACCCGATCTGAGTGCACATACAATCATGTGTGACGCGCGCTCCCGAGACACTGAATTTCTCTGTTTACCGACAGACAACGTGCACCGTGTGTCGAGAGATGGAAGAGAGGGTCCAGCGATCGATGGATCTAGATCGGAGTTCGTCTGTATTCCGATTGATTGAATATTGCTGTCTCGCCCGAACTATTTAACGATCATCTTCCACTGATCAGCGCTGATGGTGGACCTGAAAAGAGAGGAAAAGTTATTACACGAGCACACAGAGAGGGAGAGGGAGAGAGAGAGAGAGCGGGAATGGTTTGATTTATGGCCTCAGAGACAGGAGAGGGAAGTTGTAAATCATCTTCTCAACAAAGCATAGCTAACAAACACTGTGAAACGAAACGAAACAAAACAATTGCCAACGAGTACCCGGAGATGGAGATGCACGTGACGTTATCGTCGCCACAGTTCTGACTTCTGACATCCAAAATGGGAGTCTTTGCCTCTGGCTCGTCCCGCTTGAGTGTTCGTTGGGTACCCTTCTGCGTTTTAATGACTCCACTGCTGTTTACCAATTCGAATCGATGCCAAGAGCAATTACTTCCAATCAGAGAAATTTAAAAACCAATAAAAATTACGTTTTTTTCTCTTCTTTTTTTGTTTCTCTTCACAAAAAAAAAAAAAAAACGGGGAAAAAAAGCGAAAACAAAACAATTTATTAACGCCATCAATTAAAATGTGACAGTTCTTGGGAGCTGTCAAACTTCGACTGCGTTTTTTTTTTGTTTTTGTTTTTGTTGGTGTTTAAATATTTATCGTGCTTATATGCACTCGTAAATTAATTTGAGTTTTATATATTTTTTTGTTTATTTTTTTTATGACACGAACAAAAAAATAAGCCCTCATTAGGTTTAATGGCTTAAAATTAATTGTTCACTTTTCTGTTTGGGGCCATTTTTTTCTTTTTTTGTCTGCCTCTGGAATGAAGGTGCGATTCGCTCTGCTGTTGAACACCACCAAGAGCCGCGCACACACAAACCAACGAAGTGGATATTTTTTTTTTCCTTTCAAAACAAGTTTCGCTCAACTGTTTGTTTGTTCGAGAGCGAAACTTCATTATTCATAGACAAAGCGTTTATGAGTCTATGAGCTGTTAATACTGGCAAACAACGAAAATTGGCGCTATTCTCGGGGAGGAGTGCCGGCTGGGGAGTCAGTGATTTATGGAAGCGGCCAGCTATTATGTTTCAATTACGGAATGGCAACATGGATTAACATACGCTGTTTTGAATTAATTTACATGTGTCAAGAGACTACAAGAGATAAAACTGATAACTAATTGAATTTTACGAATTCAACGTAATGTGCGGTCGCATCTTTATCATTCTGGCGTATTTTTTGGAGCCGATCCAGTTGAAGGTTAGCATTTTAAAGCTGACAAGTATTGTGTGCTTTTGTGGATTGTGCGACTATTGTTTATGCGCAACGTTTGACATTTATGATGATGCATGATGGATGATCTGGTAAAAGTCGAGGTCGAACATTAATGGTTTACTGAGTAATTTAACAGCGGTTGGGCACATTAATCAACACAGTTTACAGAACCGAAGGCATTCACATCTGTCAAAAGCATAAGTCAAACTTGGGGCGTCGCGTTTTGCAATCGCGGCGGAGCTTCTGGAGATGGTAAAGACATTGGCGAGGCTGGTGTGTTAAATGCCGAATGCGGCCAATTTCTCAAGACTAACATCGACTCGGGGCAGTTTTTCGTTGTGACCGGTATCGAGAGAGCAACGGAGTCGCTGCAGTTTGACGGAGGAAAGCTAAAGGGTGATTTTTTAGCTATTATCTTTTTGGCAACACTGGTTTAAACAGCTGACGCACGTTTCGTGTTTTGTTTCACTGTCAAACATCTTCAGTTTGGTCTATAATTTAACCATGAATCGTCTTATAAACGAACAACGCTTGCAAATTATTGAATTTTATTATCAAAATGCGTGCTCTGTTAAGAAAGTTCATCGCGCGCTACTTCCATTTTATGGTCCGTTTAATCGAAGCTCATTTTTGGCTCAATGGGTACGTAAATAAGCAGAATTGTCGATTTTGGAGTGAATATCAGCCAGAAGCATTGCAAGAGCTACCAATGCATCCAGAAAAAGTCACAGTTTGGTGCGGTTTATGGGCTGGTGGCATCATTGAACCTTACTTCTTCAAAGATGATGCGAATCGTAACGTAACTGTGAATGGTGAGCGCTACCGTGAGATGATATCGAACTTTTTTTTGCCCAAAATGCAAGAGCTTGACTTGCATGACATGTGGTTTCAACAAGACGGTGCCACATGCCACACAGCACGCGCAACAATGGACTTATGAGGGGCGAGTTCGGTGAACATTTTATTTCACGTTCGGGACCGGTCAATTGGCCGCCTAGATCGTGCGATTTAACGCCTTTGGACTATTTTTTGTGGGGCTATGTTAAAGCTATGTGTCTATACAGAAAAGGCCGCTTCAATTGACGCATTGGAAGACAACATTGAAGCATTTATTCGTGAGCTACCGGCCGAAATGTTGGAAGGAGTATGCCAAAATTGGACTAAGCAGATGGACCATTTGAGGCGCCATCAAGGTCAACATTTGCATGAAATAATCTTCCAACATTAAATTATATGGACCGTACTATCGATTCAAATAAAGATTTCATGCATTTTTCTGAATTTTATGTGTTTTTTTTTGAAAAACTTTCCTATAGCTTTTAAAAAATCACCCTTTACAATCGCCATCTAGGCTCCCGGAAATTCTGGGGCCACCTGTACAATTGAAGACCGAAGAACGCAGGCGTTGCTAAGAAGGCATCAACGCAGTTGCCACTGATGTGCTTTTACGACACCACGAGGATAAAACTCATTATTTGACGAGTGTTCGGAGGCACAAGCAACACGTGCAGAAAGGACATAAAATATCGAGGTAATGGGACATCGACGAACGCAAAATAACGCTTGTAAATCGATATTTCTTCAAGCTCAAGAGGCAATTGTGCAACACAGCCCATTCTCAAAGTATCAAGCTCACTTTATATAAGGCATTGATAATCCCAGTCCTGCCGAGACTTGAACAATTCGAAAGCGGATCAGCGCTTGGTGTTTTAGGAAGAACTCAAAATAGAAAAGTTTCATGGGTTGGAGCAGAATGTTTAGCCACGAACTGTACGAGCTATACAGTGTCATCCGTCTCCCAAGCTCCCACTCTTTAGGATAGGCGAGTGTTTGGCTTATCGTCGTATCTTGCCACTGAGCTCCAGCCAAGAGGGCCTTCGAAGCCGAGCCTCCTGGTTCGAGAAGGAGAGGCTGACCAAAGACCAAGTTATCGCGAAAACAAGACATGTTGGTCTTGATGATTGGAAGCAGCCTGCCCAGCGATGGAAGGCACCTAAAGCTCAGGCGCAGACCCTCCATAGGTCACAGGTCCAATAGGCTATGCGGTTTTTTTTCGGATGTTTTTGAACACTACATACACTAGCACTCAGGCTCAAAAACTGGTCCATTGTACTACCAGGCAGCAACCTACATTTGCTGAAATTTCATGGTCTTCCGGAAGAATACCAGCAGGCACTTCTGTGATAAGGAGCCTGCATCATCAGCTCTCACCTCATCAGGGCCGAATAACTGCCAACTGATCCGAGCAAAGACGGGACAGTGATAGAGGAAGTGCCCCGCAGTGTCGTCGTCTTCTCCACAGCCGTCGCAGTGGGCTTCATCGCTTAGGTCAATCACATTTGGTGTTTGGCGAAGGTGTAGTGGCCTGTTAGTACGCCGGTAAGTCGTATGCAGTCTTTTCTGTTAAGACATAACAAGAATGCCGTGGATTTCTGACAGACATTAGGAACCATTCCCTTGGTTTGTCTACATCCCGGAGAGTCATGCCAGCTCCAATTGTGCTCTCGATGGAGCCCTAAGTCCCGAACCGAGGACGCGTGTAGTCCCAACGCAGGTTCGGGTCCTTCCGGGTTGGTTCATCAATTGAAATGATACCAGTTCATGCCATTATGGCACAGTTCCTCCTCTTTGGTCTAGCATGAGGTCTATCTAACAGCCGATTGCGAAACAGTTCTACACTGTGATGGATCATAATACCCGACACATCTGAAAGTTGCAGGCAACCGTAACATGATCGCCATAGAGTCCAGGTCGTGTTGCTTATTTATTTTCATGTCTTCCCTGTCTTCTGGGCAACCAGGGGCCCAAACGCTCGGACAGGCTGAAAAGGGTTCTCCGGGGGCACAGAATATGGCATCAACTTAAGCGTCGCTACCGAATGTTTACTGGATGTTGGATGCCTTCCTACCGAGGGCTACATGCTGTACTGGGAAAGCAAGATATTTACACTAAATGAAGCACAAAGAAGTACGAAACGCACAGGAATAGAGAGGTATTATCCTAAACCACTGGATTTATCCCGAGCTAATCCTGTGTATGACAACGCAATTAAGGACCGCTGCGTTTATGGCGCCGGGAACAGGTGGAGACTTGATTTGGTTCTTGGTTGAACTCCACTTCCCTCCACTCCCACTCCAAAGCGTCATGAAAAGTAGTTCGACACACCGTGTGGTGTATGACTTGAAATTGAGGGATTTACAAGAGACACCGAAGCCAAGGAACGGCCTGGCCAAGCGAAAAAGTTTGATAACGAAGATTTGGAGGCATTACTCCCAGAAGGGGCTTGCCACCTGCAGGAAGACTTTGCAGAATCGTTGAAAGTGACACAAGCTGCAGTTTCCAATCACCAGCAATGAAAGTGTTGGGGTCTGCACAGAACTAAGGAAACTGGATGTCAAATGAGTTCAAGGTCCGTGACGAATGGGATGTCAGAGAGCTTGAACGTCACAAAAGAGGGTCCTCATGCTGAACCAAATAAAAGCAATTTACAAAACTTTGGATCAGAAGTCGAATCGCACCGGCCTCTTCTCATTCTCACTTGGACCGGTCCCTGCAGAATGCTCTTTCAGGACATCCGTCCCCAGTCAACTGAAGACATCAGCAATTGGGTTCATTCAGCGAATTTTGCCTATTTCTCCGATTGTGCCTTTTTCCACCAGCAGTTCTATAAATGTCAAAGCATGACGTGAAGTCGCGTACATAAGTATTGTCGGTAGAGGAGTCCAAAATAAGCAGCGGTCTATCTCGCACCGTTTAGGAAATAGGGCCAATTTAAGAGAAACAAATACTTAATATGAAAAAGTGAATTAAAGACCAAGTTAGCCAAAGTTATCGTACCAGTGTCCGCTCTAGTTTCCGAACGACGTCACCGACAACAACAAAAAAACGTCCATCAAATTGAAACCTCCAATTGAATCATAATTTCTTTCACTGCCGAGAAAGTGCCTCATTTCCTGAGCCATTATCTCCGAATTTCTTCGGTTTGCCTTTATTAGTTGAACACATTGTCGGCTCATAAGGAAACCGATTTATCTCGGCGATGTGAAACCCCCACTGCCCCCCTGAACCACTCTCGCATCGGAAAGCCGCCTAAATGCAGCGATTCGTGACCAATTATGTGACTCTTAAGATCTCTATCTCGTCGCTAAAAAAAAAAAAAACTAATAAAAACGCCAACAAACGACACATGGATGCAAACAGAAATAAAGCGAGGCATAATTTCAAAGACCAAACAGATTAGTCCCACGTAGTGCTTCGGTCGATCGTAGCGTGTTCCCACCGTGAATCACTGAGCCCAGCTCGGGAGCGCAAACCTTTTTCATTTTCGTCGTTTTTGTTGGATTTCATCTTTCAGATCTGTTTTTTTTTTTTTTCCTCCTCGCTGACCTACTCTTCCCCCGAGAGCGAATCATTAAGACGAGATACTCATACATCGAATGACGACATCGCTTATATCGGTTTTACGGTGGGAGATTCTCGCCGCTGATAGATGGACGTCCGTTTGAACGGTGAAGTCGTGCATAGGCAAACCAGGCTTGTAGACCCATCGCCCGGGGATAGGCGAGCACTTGGAGGAGATCATTATCACGACGAGCATTGAGGGGACGTTGACCAATTAGGATGACAGTTGATGGACTTAGAATTAATTGATCATCGAGCCGTGGATAAACTGCTTTCGCTGCGACGGCATTTGTCTCAGGAATCCTCCGAGTCACCGGTGTTGGATTTCACTCAACATTTCCGGGTTTCGCAGACGTCGGGCCATAAATCCAACCGTCTCGTGATTCATTAATTCGCTTATATCACACACCATTTGACGGGTTTACGATGTTCTGGCAAAACAGTTTTCAGTGGTATCGTTCGCGATGAGATTTGCTCGTGAGAGATTCATAAATGAAAATAACTCGCATTCGATTGACACCATTCCCAGCGGCCGAGAGGAGGCGAAAGCGAAGGACTTGTTGGTTGATTTTGCGGAAACCCGTTCTGATGTTGGCATCGCATTTTCATTCAAATTGAAGTTATGACGCGTGGACGTGACTGTTAGATGCCATTTGCATACACGGATCGGGTTTAGTTTGACCGAAGATGGTCTTGTGATTACATTCAGTGTTTATTGGACGGTTTTTGATAGAAGAATGAACCTGTTCTAGCAGTGGACCGACACTAATGTACAGTGTCTCAGTTTGGTGGGCTGGCTTGAAGTACCCCACCCGCTGGTCTTAACACACTCGTCTGCAATTCTCTGCTGGACATATTTCGAAGACATGTAGTACACAGCACTACGGTCAGACTCAAGACACTTCGATTGTGGATCGATTCACTCAACTATTCTCAACGAATTCCCATTAAATCCTCACCAACGACAACGATCATTTTCGCCCAAGTGGGGACATCTTCATGCTAGTCTATGCCAGTCAAACAAGGCCCCCTTCTTCTTCTTTGAGTGGCGCTGCAGAACGGGTGGACCTGGGCCTCCAGCTAGACCAATTGCCTTAGACCACGTTGCACATAAAAAGTTGGTTAAGGTGGTGCTTTTACATTTCTGTGCACCAGTTTAGACATATGCGTCCTCTGATGCGTTGCCGCGCAGATACGGTCCGAAGCCAAATCATCGTATTTGTAATTTACTGACTAGGCTCATGTCACTAAAGAGCCTTAGGTTAGGTTAGGTTGAAAATGTCTTTAGATGCTTAGATGCATTTACACGCTTACAAGGTGGAGGAGGCGACATTTATAAGGGCTTCTAGTGGTCTGCTGGGGTTTTGATGACAATCGAGGAATGCCAGTCGGGGGTGGTGAGTGAGGGCAATTGAAATGATTAATCCTAGCAACGGGTATGTAATTGAACTTGGGCAGGAATTCCAGTGGTTGTGGGTAAGTCTATGAACCTTAAACCAAGCAACCTTAAGTCGGCGCCTATTGAACGCTAATCTCAGACGAAATTTAATTAGTTCATGTTCGGAGCTAGTGTCATGTGGACAACTTGGAGGAGGTAGTAAGCGCGTCGTTTTCGTTGGTCGATGAGCCAGAGAGGTGGACACCTTGGCGGAGCTAGCAAGCGCGTCGTGTTCGTGGGTCGAATCTGAGTCGAATCTTCGTCGTGTGGCATCACGTCATGGAAATCAGAAAGAAAAAGAAGCCACGTTGGTTCAAGAATTTGAATTCAAAATTGCTTCTTTTGTCGTTTTTGCCACTTGTTCAATCGGATTTGTCTGCTGAGACCACATGTTTAGCTCTGAACAATGCAATAGCAACAGAGGCGTAAGAATATCACGATGTCTGGCAAATAGCTGCACCTAGCATGTTATTAGAGTTCTGGTGAATCGGGAAGGAGTTCAGATTAGAAGTTGGCAAAGGGGGTTTGAGGCCACTGACAGTGAGTGAGGGTGTCAGTTGAGGGAGGCGAGTCGTCTAACAAGACAAGGAAGGGACTCGCGGTTTCGATCAGATGTAATTTCATTCGGAGGGAAAGAGTCTGGAGCGCATTTTACCACCTTTACCCATGTCTTTACCCAGTCTCCACCGTCGGCCAGGCAACACTCGCTTCAAGTCCCTGTGACGAGGAGAATCCGATGGTAACAAAGTTGGTCCAGATTGTACTATCATCAAAGAAGTGAAAAATAGGACGAAGATGTGTAGAAGTCCGGGTGATTTCCGATTTTCTTCACATCACATAATCTATCTAATCCCCTTTGGTTTGGCTGACAACAATGAACAGATCTGAACTTCTGGTACACGTACTTTCTCGACGTCCGGTCCATTTCAGCGGTTTCCGTTGCAATGCCAAGCGACGTCTTGCTATGTTCGTTCAGACGTGTCAATGTTATCCGCATATGCTATGCAATACCTGAACGGGCTTTCAGCAAATACTGCTTCTAATGTTGCCATGTGAGATTTACACGATCTTCTCCGAAACGATGTTGAAAAACTGACATGACTGCACATCCCTATTGGACGTTGTAAAGGGTGGTTAAATTTTAAGGGCCGATGTTGAATGTGAACTACACCTAAACGTCAAGTTTTTTTCTGCATTTCATTTGACATTTCTCAATTTCGGACTAACTCAATTTGAACCATGGAAAGATACACAATCAAGCATTATGAAAATGGGCGTTCAAATCAAAACGCATATCGTGCACTTCGTGATTTTTTCGGTCAATTTAATCGTCCAAATGTGCGTACAATCGGAAAAATCGTGCTAAAATTTGAGCAAACCGCGTCTGTAGGAGATGTGAAAACACCAGTGCATGCTCGTCCAGCTTGTACTGCAGAAAATATTGCTGCTGTTCGCGATAGTGTGGCTGAAGAGCCGTCCACCTCAACTCGTCGTCGTGCCCAACAATTGCACCTCTCACGCTCGTCGTTGATGAACATTATACATAAAGACTTGCATTTACACGCTTACAAGGTGCTATTGACTCAAGAACTAAAGCCTCTTGACCATTTCAAGCATCGTCAATGGTCAGAATGGGGGCAAGAAATGGCAGCAGTGGATGATCAATTTTCGAAGAAAATCATCTTCAGTGATGAGGCGCATTTTCACCTCAGTGGATTCGTCAATAAGCAGAATTGCCGCATTTGGGCGAATGATAATCCAAGAGTGATTGCCGAAAAACCAGTGCACCCACAAAGAGTGACTGTTTGGTGCGGTTCATGGGCTGGCGGCATCATCGGGCCGTATTTTTTCCAAAATGAGGCCGGTCAGGCAGTTACTGTGAATGGTGTTCGCTGTCGTGAAATGATCGTGCATGATTTATGGCCCGAATTGGAAGATATGGACGTGGACGATATGTGGTTTCAACAGGACGGTGCCACCTGCCACACAGCTAACGAAACAATGGCTCTTTTGCGCGACAAATTCAATGGCCGTGTTATCTCACGTGGTGGCGATGTCAATTGGCCGCCAAGATCATGTGATTTGACACCGTTGGATTATCTTCTTTGGGGTTATTTGAAAGAAAAGGTGTACGTCGATAAGCCAGCAACAATTCAAGAGCTAAAGGATGAGATAATTCGGCACATTAACGGCATAGAACCTCAATTATGCTTCAGCGTCATCGAAAATTTGGACCATCGGATAGAGGTGTGCCGCCGAGGTCGCAGCGGCCATCTGGCCGATATTTTGTCCCATACATAATTGAACCATAGCAATATTATCATAATAAAAAGAAATGACAATAATTTTCTAAATAATTTGTGTTTTATTCAAAATCAACATCTGCCCTTAAAATTTAACCACCCTTTACAATCAACCGCCAACAACCACCTCTTCGCCATCATCAATCAACATAAGTTTCAATCGAATCCAACCCATTCTTCTCAAACCTATTCATTTCTAAGGAAGAAGGCCAAGACTCTTCATTCAATGATTTTCTATCCAATACGCGATTAAAATAAAATGGGTTTCAATGCATTTAAAGCGAGGGCACCCCATCGAAGGTACAGAATTTCCAATAAAATGGGGCTCAAAACTGACATTTCTGCTTGATTGGAGTCGAAATTAACCACGATCATACCAAAAACCACATGGAATCGCCTCCTTTGCTAAATTGGTCTATTTCTGTGTCGACAGAGTGTAGCCAGCACAAGTTTTATTTTACGTTCTATCCGTCTATCTGAGCAACCCTTCATTTTGTCACTCCCTGGCCCGCAAGTAAGTGCAAAAAACTACACCAAGCAAGGTCACACATTGCCTGGCGATATCCAAAATTTTTCAATTAACTCAAACTCCCTCTTTGCAAAGCCGCACACAATTCCACATGGGTCGTGTTAAAACCGTCTGCGTGCATGTGGCATCACGAAAAACGCCCCCACAATGAACCGGCTTTTGATCTCCTTCAGCCAACATGTACGACTGTTCATTCGTAATTATACGCCATTCCATCCATTAGTGCTGATACCCAAGTCACGATTGCCTAGAGCAGTTCCATTATTTCACTGAGTCGCACATTCAGTCGTTCATTCAGAGCACAGACGTGCAAAAAAAAAAAAATGAAAGAAAATTAAATCACTACCCCCAAGGGCATAAAAGAAATTCACCCAAGAACCGACATAATTCAGCGAGCCCGTCTCCTTCGCCTTCTCCTCCCCTTCTGCAGCCACAGTCAGTCCCTACGGCGGGGCGCATCTGCGTAACTCATTCCCCGACGCATTTGGACCCGCAGCGAAAATCTCTGCTTCGAATCAAAGCCAATTGAATTGATCCTCCCCAGGGATTGTGCAAGACCACAAAATTTAATGGAAAAAATTGACTCAAATTAACATTGAGGAAATTCATACAAAGAAACCCCCAACGGCCCGACTAATCACGCTGCAACGCCGCGATATCAATTGGAATGTACTGTCTCAACGCTCAAGCACGAGGAGCTGCTAATTGCCCTCCAATCATTTGCCGAGGTGCAGGCGCAACAGCTGCGATTGCCACGAATTCAAATGCGTGCGCTCCTCATGCGGGAACTCTTAATGAATCGATGGCATAGTTACAGATACTTTTCCATTCGAGTCAATCAGCCAGCCGCCGGCCTTGGGTGAGAGGAACCCAAACCCAAAAAACAACCGACCAGCGTTCGAATGGGTTTCGAATTCAATTACGCAGCTAAGTAGCTTCAACATCCACTCAGCGGGCGGCAGCGGTAGCGGGCAACGTGCACATAAATCAAGCAGCTGTCATCTGTTGATGACCATAACTGGGCGAACTTCACTCGGAGACGTCTAAATAACACACGCATTTCGTCACTATTGCCCGTTTTTGCCGAACCATCTCCCCGATCAATCATCTCGAATGCCGCGGCGCCCAGCCACGCCACGTGTCTCCTCATCTAGAACATTTTAATCGACTGCTTGAAAGTATCTAGATCTAATGATACTAATAGGTCATCAATCAAATAATTCCGCAATAAGAAGCCACCCTCGCCGTTGACTGTCATGAATACAGGATACACTCTGGCAGCAGCAACAACAACGTCAGCACTGTCAGCACTCTCTCTCTCGCTCATATGAAGTGTCAATTTGGAGCGCAGCAACGACAACGACGACGACATGGCAGAAATTTATGCACCAAATCGACCATGACGGTGTCCATGTCTCGTCGACGACCGAGTGGGAGTTTGTGCTCGTATGTGCCCCCCATGGGTGAGGGCATGAATTTATGATGGCATAACGCAGGGACAGTTCCCCACACCAGACAAACAATAAGAGGACACTATCATCAGTGAAGAATCACGGGAACAGAGAAAGAAAACACCAGCGATCCATATCGAGACTGTGCCCCATAATGAGGGTAATCAAGTGACAAAGAAAAAGAAGAAGGAGTGACATGCAAATGACACACGACGATGTGTACGGAGATTAAGGAGCGAGCAACTCGCATAAATCTTAATCGCATTTATGATACACAGTCCGACTGGCAAGTGTCAAAATATATATAAGTGCGCTGAGCTGCGTTAAGGCGCTACAATGTCAACGGCAAACGGCAACGGCGACAGCGACGGCAGCCATGAACGAAGAGCGTGTCGCTTTTGAAGGAGGAAACGAGGTGAATAAATGTGACAGCGGAAGAAGGAACGCATGATGTACTGCTTGGACATTCATCATAATCTTTTTTAGCTTTCCGGTGGCACTCACGGTGGCAGGGCGCGACATGCTTATGCTCTCTGTAATACCATGTACCGTGAAAGTGGGACATTTTGTTTCAAGGGAGGAAGTTTGTTTTCTTCTGTTTTTTTTTTTTGGTTTCGTTCTTCCGGCGCTTCTTGGGGCCAATTAAATGAGGATAAATGGCAGATGGCGGGGGGAGGGGGGGGGGCACCTAGCAGGTCTTGGAAGGAATTTCTGAGAGCGACTGAAGGGGAATCAGTGGTTATTGGCCGTTGTTCGGTAATGAGAGCCTGTCTGCACGATATGGAGACGGAATAGACAAGGTTAGGCGTTTCATTCCGACTGGAAAGATGATAGCCGATGAGGACCAACGCTCTTCGTGGTGCACGTGCAACTCCAGATCAAGCCGACGTCCGCACTTATGAAGCATATGACGGTTGAAACAGAAACAAATCCATCAAGTTATATAAATTGACGAGGCATAAGCGCAATCGACTGTCAACAAGTGTAGGATTGTTTGCATTTATGAAGCTCAAAAGGTCTTCGTCAGTCCTGCCGTGTATTTCACCAGAGCCAAGTGAACCTCAAAAACAACTAAATGCTGGGACACAACATTCATGCATCACAGGTAGTGGCAGCACTAAGGCCAGAATCTGGGTGCCTCCTTAAGCCAATCTCAGTTTTCTGAGAAGCGACTCAGTTGACTGGTGGTGATGTTGTAGATCTCGGGGCCGAAGAATCAATCTTCTGTGCAATCTACTATCTCAGGTGGGTTTGGCCTTCAACCAACAGGCACGATATTGTTCCACTAGGCTTAGTGGGTGGCTTCAGTGCCGAGGAGGTGGACAATGGCTGGCGAGTGACTAACGTCTCCGCTAAGAGGGTACCTCCCACAAACGACACGTCATGTAGCATGAAGCTGTGAAGTGTCGCGTCACACACAATGGTAAGTTGTCAAAGGAGTTTGAGGTCCGTAGTGGAGTTCGTACCCAAAGATGGCGCAACGAAGAGGAGGAGGAAAATATAGACCTCCACCAGTGCGAAGAGACGTGACACTTACGCGTCAACACCGGCGAACCCTAAGAGGGAGGGAGCGCAGCGTCCATGTCATCGAACGAGACGCCACACGAGGCCGATGCAGAAGACGATGCATATTTAAATGTGTCAGACGGGAGGGAAGGGCAATTTTGCAATAAGCAGTATCAACTTTGAATCGGTGCCCTCCGACGCTGAAGAACAATCTGACGCATTAATTCGTTCCGAAGGTCTCTGATCTGAAGGAGGAGACGCAAAAACTGCTCCATGAGATCCGAAAGCTTCGGGAAAGTAATCCTGCGAGGAGAAGGCAGGAGGACCAAGAAAGGGCCCGAACCGAGTCAGCTGCAAAAGCAACAACAACAGCAATCAACAACGAAGAAGCTGCATCAGCAGCCAGCAGCTCAGCGACAACAGCAGAAACTGCAACAAAAAAAACCGCTCAGCGACAACAGAAGCACCAACAACAGAAGCAGCAGCAACATGCTGCAACAACAGCAGTCAGCTGCAATCACAGCAAAAGAAGAAAAAAAAAGTGCCAAAAATTAATTTGTAGGGAAAGCTACTAAAAAAGCACCTGGCTGTAGATGAGCGCTGTCATCAGGTATGTGCTGTCTTCGAGATAGAACGCACAGCATCGACGACTCGACCTGAAAGTAAATATGTGCGGCTAACTGCGTATGCTCACGAGCTTCATCCTAATCGACTCCAACTGTACCAACAACATAAATTCCGAAGTCATAAGCAGAATACATCTTGTCCATCGGAACTGACGAGCAGAATCCTTTCACGAAGGACCAAGCTGACTTCATACAAGACCGTTAAGCATCCCAGACCTGATCTACGGCCCAGAGTCGTGAATAGTATCGAAAGCGGACGAGGAAAAAATTGGTCTTTTCGTTCGATCTTGAGGCTGTTGGCATTTCGAGGATGTGCTGACAGCGGTTTGAGTCTAACGAGGCGTCTGTGGATCCAACGGCTGAAATAGGAAATCTTGGTCGGACCTAAAGAGTCTTCAACTCCGATACTGTAAGCAACGAACGCAACAGATGGTGACCGCGGGATCCTGTAGGAGAAGCCAACAGAGAATGAAATGATGGCGCTTAAGGTGGACAGGCACAAGTGAAGTATGACCGGAAACAACTTGGTGGGCTAAACTGTGGCTGAACCACGAGCACGAACTCTAGAAAAAACAAGAGACGGGAATGGACTACCCCACATTTGGTCGCACAAAACACGAGTCAACTCAAATGGAATGCTGTACCCATTTGCTTCCCAGTCACACACGGTGCTACCATCTCCAAATTCCAGCACAGATCCAAAAATCTAAATAATTCCGCAATAGTCTCTTCCGTTCGGACGCCCTGCCCCGCCTTATCGCACTCAATTTTCATCACATTAACATGATCTTAAATTCCGATGTAAGTTGACACCACGACCCCACCCCGTGACCATCACACCTTCCTCTTCGATCGGCTTACAAACACGACACATGTCTTTCCCCCCCCCCCACCCCCTCCCCCCCCCCCCCCACCCCACCCATCCGCCATTCAAGAGCACGATTTATTAAGAACTGCACGTCGTCGATGCGCCGTGTCACACTGTGTCACAACGGGTCCACGGAACGGGAGACGCCCAAAGGAAGGCAACAAATGGCCGCAAGTAGTCCATATCTCTGCGTTAGCGTTAGCAGCCGACAGAAAACGAAATGCTATGCAAATCGGGAAGTCGGCGCCGATTAGTGTTTTTCTGTTGTTGTGTCTCTCATCACTGAATCACTGTCCCCCATTCTCGGGGATATTTGTGGAAAATCATCGGCATTTGCATTTCAATTGATTCCCGAGACCTGTTCCGCGGAGTCGCCTGCTTAAGAGCCCCAGTCGCTCCCGATTAAGGCCCACGCGGGGCGATGCTAATCCGTCGTTATCCGCTGCGACTTTTCGGTGAGATAATTAAAATGCTAATGGTGCACGTCAGTGCCGCCCACAAGGGGCGCGCAGCACGTTTGGCACTCCGTGCGATTAGCTTCATCTTGGAAAATAATAAATCCCCAATTTAATTAATTAATTGAAGGCGAACAAGCGAACAGGCGCACAGAGACGACGGACTGCTGAGGTGCCGAGGCGAGTGGCCGAGACCACGCGCACAATCTGATAATGGATGCGAAGCGGCGGTTTGCCGCAAATTTCATGATGAATGCATCGGCACATCGCCCCATCAGATATGCGTTTGCTTGGTCTTGCGTGCGGTGTGCCCGGCCCTGATTGATTGAATGATCTGGGTGGACATCCCAGCCGACGGACAATTCAAATGCGATTCCCTCTGCAAATGCAATGAGGTCCAGGTGTGTGGCTTTGGCAATCAGATGGGATGTACACCGAATGAGATTCGCCGGAAGACATGAATTTATCGATTTGCCGCGGCCGGAGCATTCCTCAATTCATAGTTTCAGTCAAATTGCAATCACTGGTACACCTGATGTGATTAATCGTTGATTCCGAGAAACCAAAAGCTGATCTCCTTGAACAGGATGCGGCCGTAATTAAGTGCATCCCGGTGATGATGTGTCTGTGAGCTGTTGCAATTTGAGAACAACATGCGAGTGTCCCAGTTGCAGTGATTGAGCAGCTCTCGGGCTGAGAACTCTGTGCATTACAAGAGTGGTGGAGTCCTTAAGTGGCATTTAAGTCTAGTTGTAGCTGCAGAATATTCAACTGTTGACATTGAAAATTTGCCAATCGACTGAAATTGTTTCTGTCCTTCGCACTAAATCATATTATTTGTCTTTGATAAGAGGATGCTTTACAAACGCCCGCCCTTACGAAAGGGAGCTCCTGGTGAGTGGACACCCGCTGCGACATGATATCGAGTCAATAACAAATAATAGTCAATTATCTTCGGAGCACGGTTTTAAATGTCATGGGGTTTAAGGAACACTTGGCTTAGAGGCTATACACTGATTTCTACGGTCCAACTCGAAGCGACTTTTATTTTGATTTTACTGAGCAAAGCATAGTCAATCCTTGTAGCTAGCCGCCAGGACAAGAGAAAGGCTTAATGCGCAGTAAACTTAGGCGCCTTATTGTTGGGTTCCTGATCCTGATCCTGATCGGATCAATTTTGAATGACCAGCGACGTGGCTCCGCAAATGATATTCACTTGTGCAACTTGTCAACCTGTTATCTTGTTTTAAGCTAGACAGACCGTGATCACGTGGGCGATGGTAGGCATGTTGAGAGAACAACAGAAGGCACAATACGAGTGACTGTTGTAGAAGCTGTTCGATGGTCCACATCGGACCATAACGCCACCCATGTCACATAACCGACGGATTCCCATCACTTACTCGATTGTTTATCAATAAATGTCTCGGAATAAAACATGTCTCAACGGCCAACCACAATAAACGTACAGTCTTATGTCGAAATTGAACGAAAAGTAGCCGGAAACATCGTTAACTTTCAAAGTGCACACAATTTCAATTCTAGCAACTTGAGTAAAATGTCAACACCTGTAGACATTTATGTGCGATTCATGTTGATAAACAACACTGAACGAAACTCAGCAAACTTAACGAAAGTTAACGAATCTAACATAATTTGTCATTCCGGTCACATTGAATCATTTCGGTGAGATCGCTGGGTTGCATAAGTTGACGTATGTACGTGCATGCTTGGCTCTTTACTTTTACATCACGTAAGTACTCTAGTTTGGCGATATTTTTGTGGAAGTTGAATATTTCTTCTTAGGAAACCAACGATGTCTTGTACTGTTATACCAGTGAGTTCTTCTAAGGCTTCGAATAAGAATTAGCATTTCCTTCTCTTCCTAGCAACTGCAAGGGCTGACCTTATGACGAGATTGTGGAAGATTTGGAGCTAACATTCTGCCAATTGCCATTGCGGTTTCGTTCAGTTTCGTTCATTTTTGGCTTGAGTGCACATCTTGTCTTGTGATAACTTTCACGTATTTCAAGTAACGTAGAAAGAGCATGCGTACGTACGTAGGGATAGTACGTGAAATAGTACGTGCTACATAATCCGTGATTTAACTTCACGTCAATTATTACCGGATTTTAAATTCTTCTTAAAAGATCCATTTGTCACTGCTAAACTATGGTGTCAAGCTCATCTTCAATAGAATTTATAGAAACGCACATGATTACGTTCATGAGCTCGCGTACCATAATTTCACGTATATTTAGGACCACACATGATGAGTAATGTAACAGTTCTTCGCATTTGAAACCAAAATTTACCCCAAACAATGTTTCGAGAGAATCGTGAGATGTGGAATATGTAATTTATTTTGGTATTTGTCATCGGGCAGCATGAATGCCGAGCTTGTCGTGTCTATATGTAATCATGTGAGAGGAAACCACGAGATAACGCTTTTCCTGCATCGCTTGACGATTAATGTTCCCGGAGAACTCGACTAACCAGCGTTGAGAAGAAACGCATTATCCGACGAGCTTAGCCGAGCAACCGGAAGCTGGCCGCTGTTCTTGTCCTCAACAATGAACCTGACTCGCTTAGTCGCTTTACTGGACCAGAGCTCCAGATACGTCATTCATTTGGCGACATTTGACATTGGATGGCAGTGCGTCAGCGGAGTCTCGCTAGTCAAGCTTGGTGACAAGGAACGGAAGCAATTTTGACTGTGTTTAAGAACACAGTTTGTAACAAGATGTAGTGGATTGGAACAGACAGACACCGACACATCGAACCCGAACACAATTTACGACGACCATTGTAATTCATGACTTAGCTAGAGGTTGCAATATCAATGAGCAATACAAGACCTTCGGTTGAGAATTAATTAATTTCTTTATCTTCAACATAAAGCTAAAACAATGCCATTAAGTACACACTTATCTTTCTTGGGTTTCAAATCGATGTTTAAGTTGCCAAAGCCAAGGCAACTCATTTGTCAAAAAGCTTGTTTCAACTAGAGGTTGCAGTTTCAGAGCGCAACAAATGATCTTCGGTTGAGAACTAATTCCTTTTTGTTTCTGCAACATACAGCTGAAATGATGCCATTAAATATTCGGTGTTACTCCTTGGTGTTCCATTAGTCAAAGCCAGGACAGCTTGAGGTTGTAATCAACACCATCCCACAACATACTGTAGCGTTCGACTTACACAGTCATGCCAGTCACAGCTTGAGGTTGTAATCAACACCATCCAACAACATACTGTAGCGTTCGACTTACACAGTCATGCCTGTCAACTTAATCGCTGTTCAATCGAATGCCCCACAAACAAGACGGAAAGAATTAAGTCCGCTTGTTCAATTTGAGATCTCCATCAGTGTTATGAAGCCCTACTTCTGCATGTCAATACCTGCACTTCACGTCCACATTCCGACACTAAATCGAAAGCCAACGCCAACGACGACAAGTGAAACTTCACTCAGAACTTCTCCGAACCACATCGGAGGTCTGTCTCCTTTTTCCACCGAATCGCCCTCAGCACGCACGGAATTAGAGATGCCCAAAAATTTCTCCATTTCCATTTCAATTGTCTGCTCCTCAGCATCACCAAACGACCGACCGACCGACCGACGTCTTCCACAGAACAAGAGGAAGGAGGAAGAAGACGAAGAAAAAAAGAAAGATGCTGTCTATGTAAACAACAACAACGAGTAACCCATTCAAATAACAATTAACCAATACGACACATCCACAAATGGAGACCAATTTTCCACTTAACAACATTTCAATTCCACCGACCGACCGAAGAACGACTCGACACCAGGCACATGGACGTCTCTACGACGATGCTGATGATGATGATGATGATACATGGGTGAAGAGTGGAGAAGATCCCTTAGCCGAAGCCATTGTCTGCGTCGTCAATCGGTCACAAGTGCTGAAGCGGTGACATGGTGAGTCAAATCAAATTCTCATGTCACTGTCATTAATATTTTCCTTCTTTCATTTTTAGTCGATTTGTTGCTGTTGTTGCTCTTGTCCGAGCGATGATGTCGACTGAAGCCCTTCAATGGGCTTTTGTACACGGCACAACAGCAACAGACGCGCCGACAGGCAGAACCCACTTAACCCACTCTCGACGAGGCCCGAGCGTGGCCCGTGCAAAGCAATAAATGTCCATCTCTCTCTCTGGTCTTTCAATTCAAATCAATTTCGATTGATTTGATTGCGGTGAGTGTTGTGTTTCCCTTCCCCCGTCCCCCCCCTCCCACTACGATGCCAACCCTCTCTGGGGGACATTGATTGAGACGAACATGCCGAATGGACTTCTCTGCCCGACGGAGTGGCGAACTCAACCATTCATTGGGGGTTATTAAAAGTTTTGTATGCTTAGCCTGACAGCTGTGAAGTGGGCGGGCCAGTCATTAGTAACTTTCCCCCGATTCGACACGACATGTGTGTCTGTCTGCCTTGTGGGTGGTGTGGCTCGGGTGTGAGCATAAGAGTCAAATTAGCACTCCCTTGCAGCTACAACATCGAAATCGCAATAAATTACACTTGCCATTCCAATTTTAACGGGAACACCACCGAAACGACGTCTTCGCCCGGCCCCGGGGATGGAGTGCAGAAATGTCAGATTCCTGAGATTATTTCCAATTCTCGACTGTTCGACTGTGAAGCTTGTTGGGGAGGAGACAACGACGACGACGCGGACAACTCCGAGGAGGCACACACAGAGAGACAGCTGCCGCAGTTGATTAATTGCCCGGGATTTGGAGTTTCTTCTTTTGCTTTTGCCCACTTTTCGCTCCTTATACCCGACAGCGCCCTTCGAGAGATGCATCAAGATGTCTCTCCTTGGCAGACGGTTTAAGGCGAAGGCGATCAACTTTTTAACAAGTGAAAATCTTTCTCGACGCGCGAGTGCTGCTACCGATCCCACTGCTCCCAGACGAGACGCGATGTGAGTGAAAAAAGAGGCGGAAAGGTGATTGATTTATGAGATTTGCAAATCATTTAATTGTTTTATTCGTATTCGCATCGAGACGCGAGGGAGTGGAATGTCGAGAGATAGGATATGACCGACGATTAGATAAATTGACGCGAAGAGGATGCCAAGGATGTGTCAATCGAAAGGTAGTTTCATTTTGAATGACTGATGGTGGAGCTTCTTTCTTTCTGCGTTTAGTCCGCTCCCGCTGCTGCACTCTTGGATATCTGACGTGATAAAGAACGACTTCAGATTGAAAGGTGTGATTAGGGATTGAGTAATCGACAGCACTACCGGGCGGCAGGTCGAAATTAAAAGGAGCCCCGGGACGGGACCCTGCTCGGCAGATGTTCAGACTCTGAGTGATGATGACATGAATTACTCGATTGTCGATCTACATTCAGCCGCTGTGACAGGTTGGAGGGACGTGCCTGGGTCAGACCTCTGTCCTGGAGGTAGTCGTTCTGGAAAATGTTCGGGAACAATTCTGTCGGAGTTTCGAGAGGTTGATCTCGACTTTGCGCCCAAAAGGCTGCTTCGCTTTGATCTGTGAATGTGGCTTTTTTAATGATGCGTTTTATGTTCCAGGTCGATTTTGGTCGGGCGCCATTTCGATTTTGATGGCATTTATCATTTGAGGGCGGGCACTTATAGACCAGCAAACTTACTAACGACGGGATGAATTTATTTAACGCATTTTGAATAAAGAAGTGTTCCACTGTGAACATGAGGAGAGCAAAGATCTTTGAGCGACGTAGTCCATTTGGGTTTGTTCGTGGCAGGCTTTAAATAGCGTCGAATAGCCGGCGTGTGGACAACAATAACATTCAATACCCTCTACACCTCCGCAGAGGAACTGAATGGTGCGCCAATTGGAGATGCATACATAGCGACGCCGCCATTTGTCCATACTTCTTTAAAGATACTAGAGGCAGCACTGCAGCAATTACTGCTGACATTTATTGTAACGTTTTAGATAACTTTCTTGTGTCCCAATTTGTTGAATTAGGAGGGGCCAGAGAATGTGGTTCCAATAAGACGGTGTCACATAACGCAATAAATTTTGTGAGAAACTTTTTCAAGTGATGCAACTAAATTTGCATCAATTCGACCAAAAAAGTATACTGAATATTTAATGCCAATGTTTCAGCATTATTCTGCGCCAAAACAGAGGAATTATTTGAAAACCAGGCTTATTTAGTGCCACACTCAAATTGCAACCTCTTGTTGAATCGACACTTCTGAAAGGAATTCGCCTTACTGTTGATGAAGTCAGCGTTGTAGATGAATTTATAGGCAAAGGACTGAATACTTGAGGGGATGGTTTCAGATTTATGCTGGAGGAAAAAAAGTGGGCCTAGTTTGAGACCAAAGCTATTTTGAGCAATACTCAAATTGTAACCTCTTGCTGAATCGATATTTTTGCATGGAATTTGCCTTACAGTCGTTGAAGTCAATGTCGTAGATACATCCAAAAAGAAATGACTGCATATTTAATGGCATAATTTCACCTTAATGTTCCTGAAAAGAAAATTAATTTTTTTCCAAACCGTTAGCCTTTTGTTGCACTCTCAAGTTGCAACCTCCAGCTGGATCAACATTTGTTGAAGGAATTTACCTTGTTACCGTTACCCACTTGAATTTGAATTGAACTCCAGACCAAAGACTGAATATTCAATGGCATAGCATCAGCTTTAGGTTGGACAAAAAAAAGGGAAACTAGTTCGAAACCAAAGCTATTTTGAGCAACACTCAAAATGCGACCTCTAGCTGGATCAACATTTTTGCTAAACAAAATTCAACCGAATCCGTGCGTCCGTGCCACATGGTTGGACATTAAAATGCCTGTTCCCCTCGACCACATCAACATAACAATCTTTCAGCTCAAACAAAGTCCAAATTGCCTCCACTCCAGGCGACCAACTGAAGAGCAGATTACGCTGGAAAAGCAGTCCCCATAAAACATGCACTTATCTCGAAGATACAACGCAACCAAACCTAGGGAGCGCTTAGACCATGACGCCCACTAACAGACGCCTCACAAAAGCCTGCAAATATGACGCCTTTAACCAGCGGCAACAATGAAATGTTCGACCGCTCTTAGCTCTCACAGTCCAGCAGCGGTCACACCTAAATGTCATACATGGGCATGCACATAGTTCGACTGGGTACGAGTACAATCCCCGCAGTGGTTGTTTTATTGATCCCACATTCTCTTCAGTTGCACAGCAACTGCCACATTAACTACAGCCACCGAGCAACATACTTCAGCCCGTGGTATTTCAACAGGCTCTCAGCCCACGTACCCGTGCAGATGGCCCGGCGCGCACTTTGCCAGCTTGATTAGCGGCAAGGCACCACTAACTCACTATCATCCAACGATAAATGTCGCCATAAGATGCCTCCTACTTGTGCGCGGCTCAAGCAAAACGACCAAAAACGAGCCCAGGGACGAGAACTCAACACTCCTCCAGCGCGCAATTACTTAACACGAAGAACAAAGCATCCACAGATGCGGAGATCCATGCGATTTGCTTTTGCGGGCTTGTACTGGTGCCTGCACAGAGCCCAAGGCGCTAGGCACAGCAACTGTAGCTGAAATTGATTTCGTACCTAACCTCATGTGCGCCGAGTGAGTGCTCCTTTCGCTTGTTCACCGCCTACCGCCCACCGCCCTCTGGACACGGCGACTCTTTCTCGCTCGCATCCAGCAGGTGGTCAGGGGCAATAAATTGCGCTGGCAATTTGGCGCTCCGAGGCCTCCGAACGTGGCATACAAGGCTCAAGACTCGGCCATTGTCGCTCTGGTCACCTTTTGTCTGCGCGCTGCAGATCCATTGTGCAACATGACCCAACAACGACGCTCGGTGCATAGTTGGCGCTTTAAAGTAATTTTCAGTTTTTCATGTTCCCGAGCTGGCCAAGGAAAAAAAATCAATACACAATCAGTCAGACAGGGTGTGCGGGGCAGGGGGCTACGTAAACGAACGACCTCAAGCGGTGCAACAATTGCTCGGATGATTTGCCGCAGAGAGGTGAGTTGGCTACCCTCTGCACACGAACGGCCGGCCGTGCGTACCGACCAACACGTCATCACGTCGCCGAGGCCAGAGGACCGTTGCAAGTTAATCAACTAAAGAAGTAGTTATTCTTGGATTCTGTTTGCCGCTGGTTCTGGTGCTGCCATACCGGCCGTATTTGCGTTTCCATTTGGTTACCCACTGAGCATGGGTAGACCTTTGTATCGCTCCACACATAAGATGTGGATTTTTTGTGTTGGTTTCGATTGGCTACGGCGGCGGGGGGTGCTGCTCTAGAGAACTTTTCAAACGCAGCTCTCGTTGGTTCTCTAATTTGACCTCGTCGGATAACCAGATGAAAGGAGGTTGAGTAATTGACCAAGAATTTCGTGCAAAAAAAAAAAGTTTCCAAGGCATGCTGGCTGACTGGAGATCCTTTTGCGTCTTGCGGGCGAGGACCCTTTGGATTATGGATGATTTATGGTTTTCATTAGTTTTGTGACGGTTAGACATGTTGGGAAATGGTTTTTAATTAGGGCCACTGCTGGGGGCGGGCGCTTACCAGAAAAGGGGAAGTGAATTGGGTGTGGGGTGGGAAAAGTTTGCACCTAATGGCAAATGTTGAAGTTTCGGAAATCATTGGCAGTGAAGACTTTGACGCGTCGCGCTGATGATAACTTTATCATCTCTGAAAGCTTGGAAGTGCTTCAAGCTTAACTACAGATGCGTTGCAATAGGAGGAGATGATACAAGGCTTATCAGAGCTTACGCACCTAGAGGGCGATTGGATTTACTCCCACATAAATATGCAAAAGTGAACGAAACATAACAAAGCTGAGCGATGTGTCCATAGTTGCTTCTCGGCACATTCGCATGAAAACGACGATTGGCAGCACTAGTTATTAAAATTGAACGATACTTAACGAAACTCACCGGAGTGCAAATAATTGCTTCTAGGATATTACGCACCTAGAGGATGATTGAAATCGCTCCCACATAACTAAGCAAAAGTGAACGAAACTTAATGAAGCTGAACAAAGTGCCCAAAGCTGCTTCTGGGATGTTACGCACGTAGAGGACGATTGATATCGCTAGTAATCAAAAGCGAACGAAACTCAACGAAACTCACCGAAGTGCTCCCACATAAGCAAGCAAAAGTGAACGAAACGCACCGAAGTGCCCATACTTGCTTCTAGGAAATTACGCGCCTAGAGGACGGTTGAAATTGCTCCCACATAACTAAGCAAAAGTGAACGAAACTTAATGAAGCTGAACAAAGTGTCCACAGCTGCTTCTGGAATTTTACGTACGTAGAGGACGATTGATATCGCTGGTAATCAAAAGTGAACGAAACTTAACGAAATTCACTGAAGTGCCTACAATTGCTTCTAGTATCTTGCGCACCTAGAGGGCGTTTGGAATCGTTCCCACATAACCAAGCAAAAGTGAACGAAACTCAACGAAACCCACCGAAGTGTCCATAATTGCTTTTGGGAGCTTACCCACGTAGAGGGCGATTGATTTTGCTCCTGAAGCGACCGTGTAGTATTCGAAAATGTTAAAACGTCTTACCGAAAAAATCACCACTGCAACTAAACTTCGGCATATCCTTCGCAACTTACCTGAAAAATAATAAAAAGAAAAAAATTTTAATAAAAACCATTGCCACTCTGGGTAAATATTGATAAACAAAAAAAAAACTTGCATTTTTTTAAAGAGCACTCAAGCAAACAACGGACAAAGGCAAAGGGATACACCGAACCCAAAGTCTAATTAACCACTTAGCAGCATTTTGCGCCCATCCACTAGAGCACGGCGCCCAGTGAAGTCATTAAGTTCGAAGGAGAAGAAAAAGGGACCTCTCGTGTTACCTTTTTTTTCCACTAAATTACCATCTTCACTGTCGCCCACTCCCACACCCAGTGGTCCTCATCTCAAAAGTGTAACACGAAAAAGGGGGAAAAAAATGGTATGTTATGCGGATACTCGCCACAAAAGGACGAGCAAAAACAAAGGACAGCGTCCTTTAATATGCTCATCATACTCGTACTTCAAGTATCCTAGTCCTTCCTCCTGGCCAGCATTTTCCTTTTCGCTTCTCTCACTTCACACAGCATTCGAGAGCGAAGAAGAAGGCAAAAAAAGAACCGAAATCAAGCCGACCGGACAGGATCCGCTCGAAACACTTAAAGGGCGTTAATTTATGGTTTAAGAAAGATTTCAACCGCCACGGTCATCAAGGACCGCCACTCAGCGGAAGCGAGCGGAAACGAAGAAACCAACTGGTGGCATATGTTGTTCGCACACACAATGGGGGATTAGGACAGGGAAGCAGCAGCAGCATTTTCAAACTAAAGACCGGGTTGAATTTCGCGCGCAGGCACCAGTGACACGACACCGTGCTCCACAGCTGCCGTTGGCAGCGCCGCCCGAAAGGGGAAACATTGGCAATGACGGACGGGGGATTAGAGCGGGAACCCTTTGTGCATTCCATTGTGGCGGTAATATGAGCTAATTATTAGCATGATATTGTAAAATTCCCTTCTTTTTTTTTCTCCGCTTTCTGAGGACATCGGTGTCGATTACCAAAACACACGCAAACACAAGCACATGCCGGGCCGGGCTAGTTTTGCGGGTAATTTGATGCGGGGAGTATTGTGTTGTCCTTGAAATGACGCCGTAGAATGGAGACGCCGCCGCCGAGAAGAGGTCCTGATTTGAATAGAAAGCCAATTTGGAAAGGGACTTCGTGCAGTTGGACAACTCCCAACTGAGTTTTGTTATGTGTGCGGGGGGCGGGGGTGTCACCAAGTTGGCTCCAGTCTTAAGAGGGGAGACGAATGTTAAACAGACGATAACATTGAAAATGAAAATGGAATCGTGACCTCAACCGACGTGCAAGATGTGTTTGTTTGAGCGGCCAAGGCCGTCTTAGAAAGGTACATCAAGAAGGAAGACGGCCCTTTTTTTTGGTACACTCGCTGACACCATTAAACGAGCAGTTTTTCCGAGCAGAACTTGATGGTTGACTTGGGTTAAAGGGGTTAGGTGAAAACATTGCACATGAGAGCCGCCTTCCAAGGACCAGTAGGTTCAATTAATGCGGAGCCATCCATCTTGTGGTTCCAAAGGCACATTTGAATACAACACAATTATGATTGGGATTTCGATCAGACTCTTATTTCAGTGCATTCTCTGGATCTTGCCATTTTGAAAGGAAAAGCAGGGAATTCCACGAGAGTTCTGGCAGGACTCGGTTCTGAGAAGGCAGTTTTTGCGCTGTATACAACTTGCCGGGTTTTTGTTTGTCTAAGCGTCCGGAATTTGTGCATAAACACGCCCCATATGGATCGTAGCTGTGTCCTGAATCGAACCCGAACCATCAGCGCAGTGTGTCCCGCAGGGACAGAGCCCCTTTTCGTGTCCTTGATATGATCCATGCTATTAATGCGGAGCCATCCATTATGTGGTTTCAAAAGCAAATTTGAATGAAACACATTTATGATTGAGATTTCGATCAGACTTTTATTGCAGTGTGTTCCCTGGATCTTGCCATTTTAAAAGGAAAAGCAGGGAGTTCCATGGGAGTTCTTGCAGTACTCGGTTCTAAGAAGGCAGTTTTTTCGCGTAATTCGGCCCCAACTTGCTGAGTTTTTGTTGTCAAAGCGTCCCGAGTTTGTGGATTTTGTGCATAAACACGAACTTTTGCAAAGCCCACGTAGAAAGTAGCTGTGTCCTGAATCGAACAGCGAAGCGTGTCCCGCGGTGTCCTTGATATGATCCATGCTTGAATGTGATCAAAGCGACGACGCGCTAAATGCAGTCAACCCATGACAACATAATCCACATCACAGCGTCGCTCTTCAACAGCATCCCTCGAAGATTAACCCACTCAGCGACTGTGGGCACACAGTCTGCTCCTGGGATTAACTTGTCACAATTTCGACTCTCGCCTACCCACTGACCGCCCTGGCCTCATCTTCGCCAGCACTCAACCCACCGCCGGCAATCTCGTCAGTCGACATAAGGTTCAATCGAATCCCACCGATTTTAATCAAACCCAATCGTCCATAATCTTGCCTGCCTCCCTGCAGCCCCAGCGAAGACACTTCAGTTTTACAACATGAATCCAATTTAAGTGACCCACTGACAAAATTCCAATCAGCTTCGGAGTCTTAATCCGCTCTGCTCGGTCCCCCGGCTCCAGCGTCGCGGCGCCAAAAGCCCACACTCGCAGGCACATAAATCATTCATAAAATGTTGCCCACGCCCAAGTGCCGCTGAATCCTCGTCTTTAATCCTGAATCGTAAAAGAAATCCGAACCCGCGTCGGTGGGGGGGGGTAAAGTGTTGAAAAGTTTGGCCGGGATTTTCCGTCTCATCGCCGCCAACTCATAAATCCCCGCAATAAATCATCGTGACTTTAAGGCAGAGTCCTTCATTCGCTCCTCCGTTCGTCTCTCGTCTGCTTAATGACCTCTGATGAGCTGCTTGCGCCTGAGAGTGGCAAACAAAAAGTAAACAAAACTCACTTCAATGTCCTCGCGGACACCTTCACACGTCGCCCGGATTGATTTTGGGCATCTATCACGGACGCCATTCGACATTCGACAGGTATCGCTCAAAAGCGGAAACCGTTTGCTGTTTGCTGCCGCGAAATAAAGTCCAAGCATCCATATCGATCGATAGTCGATTTGTGTGTCATGTCGCCGGATGGCAATGCCAAACAAAAAACTGAATTTTCGTGTACACTGGCGAATCGAGAGTCGAGAGAAAAAATAAAAGTGGGAGGACGTGCCAAAAAATGATTTCACCACAACTAGGACTATGCCATGGAACATCAACCCTCGCTCGCAGCACTCACACCGAGGCGGCCATCCCTCGGAGGTCGCGCTCTGTGCACTCGTCCTGTCAATATTTGCAGTGCAAAGAACACAAGCTGCATTCTGTCAGCAGTCTTTGTTTCGTTTTTATTTCTCTAGTTTCTGGCCGTTGCTGTGTCAGAGCACTTCCCCCGGCTGACGACGCGTCGCCGCCCGACTGTGTGCGGCGCGCCGGCATCATGTAGTTGTTTAGTTTTATGGGGTGTTAATGTATTTGTTTGCATTCGAGCACTCCCTATTTGTATTGGGAAAAGTTAAACAATGTGTTTAGGATTTGGGCGCAAATGAAAGCTGAAAAACAAGAAATATCCTTTTTGCCGGGAAATCACCCCCCGATTGGTGAACTCATATCCGTTTGCAATGTGTGCTGGGCGAGGGGGAGGGAGCGGAGATTTGCATATTTTTTTTTTTTTGCCTAGCTTGGACGACCGGATAAATAGGAAGAAAGAGTTTTTGGTTTGCTTTGTGCCCCGGCATCGACAGTCGACAGGATTGTGGGGCAATTGTTTCGACTTGTTTTGCGACCGTTAAAACAGACACTTGATTGGCCGATTGAAATAAAATATGTGGTCCCGCTGTCAATCGATTGGCAGGACACAGAAATTGAGTTGTTTTCTGTATTGTTGGGCTTTTTTTTTTGGTTGGCTCTTAATTGATGGTGTAACTCACGATTAAGTACCGGGGGGCTGAAAGTTGACTTTTTTGCTCTTTTGGAGCTCTGATCGGACGATCAATATACGATGTGGAGGCTGAATCGATTGACTAGGCTGCTGAACATCGCCCCAAATTTCATGTTAAGATGGCATTGACCACTTTTAACTTTTAAATGGATATGGGAATGAAGATTCGCACTCGTTCGTTAGCTTGTGACCAAAGGCATGCAAATTGTAATTAGAAATACCAGCGAGTTCATCGCCTACTTGGATGAACATTAGAACATTTTTGCGGTGGCTTTCTAGCAAACTTCAACAACAACACAAAGACTGCTGAGCTAAACTTTGAAACATGTAAAGCATTTAGTTTACAACGCTGTACTTCGATGCAGTAGGTCTCTTGATACGTGAGTCATTTGGTGCAGGTGCGGGTGAACTTAGGGATTCTCGGTAGAGCTTCACTAAGGATCCTACTTCACCGAAACATAATCGTCTAATGGGTCTGGCGAGAAGTTAGAACCTCCAAAAAGCATAAACAGTCGACAGAAAAGGCAACACATGACCAACGACTTGACCAGAAAGCAACGATGCCCAGCTCTTCGAGACAAACCCTTCGTTCGTGCAATGTTCCAAAGTAAATAGAAGACCGTCTGAAAGTTCTCAAATGTTGGACGATACGGACAGAAACTTTTACCGCGATTGAAGAACAGCCAAGACTGCTGCTGGTGTCAAGGTTAGTGAGGAGATAACAAAATAAATGCAATGTCTCGTCCCACACGACCATCGAATGACGAAACGATCGACTTTTGAGGTTGTAACGGAATTTGTTTACCTTAGGGCAAACGTGAACTCCACAAGTGACATCCTAGTGGAGATCCGACGTTGGCAACCGTGTCCACACGCCTTACTTGAAGGACCAATACCATGCTCTACTGTGACAGTCCTGCTTTAGGAGCAGAAAGCCGGTCGATAAGCAAACAAGTCGAGCTGATCCTTGGTGCCTTTCGAACAAAAAAAGACGCGTCGGATATGTGGACGCAAGTGGAGATGAGAAGACACATACCGATCGCCGAAATTTGTACCAAGATGTGAATGTAGGCAGGAAGCCAAAAATCGATGGACTGTACTGGCTCAGCCACATCGAGCGCATGGACATCAATTCTCCAGCAAAAATAGAGCCTTCGAATCCCAGCCTCCTGGTTCAAGGAGAGGAAGACCGAACCTCCGGTATAAAGACCAAGTAATCGCGGATGCAAGACAGCTTGGTCTTGATGACTGGAAGCAGCGTGCCCAGGACCGTCAACGATGGAAGGCAGCTATTGCTCAGGCTCGGACCCTCCATGGGTCGCCGGCCTGATAAGTAAGTAAGAATTTGAGCAAAAGCTTTCCCCGGCAACTCTTTAAGGACATTTCGAACATTCCTCTTTAGTCAGTGTTGGCTTTCTAGTTATGTTTCAAGAAAGCCAACACATGTTACGACGTCGACTCTTTTGGAATTTACAGGAAGCGTTTGTCCGTCGCTCAATGGCTTGAGTCGAGGAAATCTGCGAATAGGAGGCATAAGGACTTACCACGGCCATACTTAGTCACTTGATTTGGGAACAAGCTAACTCTTGCAAACTGATGATAATCAGGGCGTTACAGAGAATTGACTAACTTCGTGTTCAAAACTAACATGATCGAATGTTAAATTAAATTTAATCAAAGCGCAAGTAAGTCACTGACCATGCAACTCTGTGTGCCTCAGACCCCGTTTGCAGCTATCGGGTATTTAAGTTCCCCACCTCGCGCGCTCTCACAGCTAATAATTACATCACATTGTTGCACATTTTCCGAACCAGGATTGCATTCGAATGCCATCATCCGCCATAAAGAACGCGACATTCTCCCCTGTCAGCATTTCGCTTTGATTTCCTGTAATCCCACGAATTAAATCACCAGCCGCAATAAAACAGATTCCAAATGTAATGAGATCACACTAAAAAACAGAGCCGATAATTATTTGGAAACGATTTCCGAATTTGGCGTAATCCCTTTTCCCCCGCCAGCCACGGCCAGTAAATAAAAGGATTTTGTGCTTTCATCTGATTTTCGAAACCTTTTACATTTCGAATTTGCTATCCTCCGGAAAAGTGAACGTTTATCGGCTTTGAATTGAATTAATTTGTGCCGATTTGTTCTTGTGGGCCGTTTGAAAAGAGTGGAAGGTTTTAAATTTAATTTAAAAAAAAAAAATATAAATATATTTATTGCAACGGTTTGTTGGAAGCTGTTGATGTTCTTTTAAGATATGCACAGCGGAGGTGGGATTTGTCACACAAAAAATGTATCAACTTACTTTTGTGTACTATTTTTATATATATTTTATTATATTGTATTATATGCCCATTTTGTGGTTGCAAAATTAAATTTAAATAAAGTACTATTGTTGCTTCGATTTCGATCAGATTTTAAGTTCAGTATATTGCTTACTTGTTGCCGTTATAAATGGTATACAAGATCGTTTACATGTCCTTCATCGAAGGACTGACAAGACAATTTTTTCGCTTAAACTCTCGACATATGCGGCGAATATTCTTTTTCAAGGCCTTGAGCTTATGAATCTTATGAATAAGCACGACTCTACAAAATGAAACCCATTGGCAACAAATTACAGAATCGTGGAGCCCAGTTCACATCACAAAAACGGTAAAAAGCACGCCCGAAACGTCATTTCTTACAACAAACGCAAAACATGTCGTGTCGCGTGAGATGTGACTCCGCCCTTGTTGAAGCCACATGTCGTCCACATCTTCAAATTGAGGCTAACAAGTGAATCGTTCAGAAGTTACATGCCCTGCTCCTTTTAGAGCGAAAGAAATCTTCCAAAAGGTTCTGAGTGGCAGTTTAACCACACAGCCATGCCCCCGTCTCGGAAGTCTGTTAACCCCCATTTCGCATCAGCTCCCTCTGTCCACCTACCGCACAAACCATGTCAACCATTCTGGGGTGCCATCTGTACCGACCCTCAAGGTCTTAATTAAGTTGTCGGTGAACTTGTGTCCATCATCCACATGCCAGCGACAGTCATTAGCCTGTCAGGCACCTGTTCGCCTAATCAGACAACCGTCCACCACTCGAAAGGGAAGGGGGAAATGTTCACGCCCCTGTTCGCTACTGCCGCACCAAGCACCATCCCCTGACACTCACCCTACCTGTTGCTAGATTCGTTCCGCTCACCGAACCTCCCGAATTCGAATTTCTTACCTCACACCGTAGGTCCCGTGCATCGCATGATCACTTTGGCGGAACAACAAAGGAACCCTGCTGACTGCGGTGAGACGCAATCAAAAATCCACGACATGTCGATGCCCATGAACCGCAGCAGCACACCACACTCCAGGGAGCGAAGGAATGGCCAGATCCAGTGGATTAATTGATGCATGGTCTGGCAGCACATCGCACAGCGACCGAAGACGTAGACCAAGCCGTGGCCCGTCAAAGAGTGTCACTGTCAGTTACTTTGATGGAGAGCTTTCACGATTTATTTGTCTGCTACCGCAGCGTCCATTAATTTCACCACTGGCCGGCCGGCGGGACGGAAGGGGAGCCAATTCAATTTCTCCTTGCATTTTCCTGCTCGCCGTAGCTCGTATCCATCGATCTTCAGCGCTCCGACAGAACGACGTTTGATGTTCCCGTCCATCGGGATGCGATAAGATCGTGATATGTGATTATTCATCAATTCGTTGCGGTGACAGAAGTGAGTAGGCTCCTTCTTCGTTGGATCACACAGCGCACGCCCATGGCCACGGTCTGCGCAGGTGATAGATGGCCAAGCCGAGTATCGCCGCAGCGATCATGAACTAATGCTAAACGATGGAGAGGCAGCTCGAGTGGCCATTCGATTGCATCCCGTGCGATGATTGAGTGGGCGCGCATCTCTCGGCCAAGTCCGGTACTTGCCGGGGACTACTGTCACATTAAGAAAAGGCAATTTCGCCGCCCACGTCCGGCGCGATCAGCAATTGTGGCGAGTGTGTGTTTGGGTGCACGTGAAGGCAATCACTTGAAAATTGACTTAAATTTGCGACGCTAACGAGGGGGGTCCATTTGCTCTTGTGTTCCTGCTAAGATAGCGCACGCTGCTGAAATCAAAGCCCAATTAGGTTCGCGTCGCGAACTCGTCGTTGTTCAGAAATGACCATTAATCGCGAGTAGCGAATCTGGTGACTGTCGGGACATGGGTCTAGTTAAACACGAGCCGGGAAGTCTCGTTCGTTTATCTCCCATTTTCAGGCAGTCGGTCTAGACAAGGAGGGTTTGGGATACATCTGCTTGAACTACACACGTCGTGCACTGCAAAGGCTGATGGAAAGCTGAAGGTTTTCTTCGTTGAATTGTGCGTCAACTCCTATGCAGTTGAACCTCGGTGTCTAGGTTCAATTCCCACTACGACTAAATACGGCCGCACCTCTTTCGAGTCACTTATAATGCTCGAAGAGTATGACTGTCGATGCAGCGAGAATCAGGGAGTGGCATTCATCTCCGGGGCTGACATGCACACACATCTTAGTCTGGCTCCCTGAACCCCGATTATGCTTTAGCGTTCCAAGAGGAGATCCTGGCAGTCACAAAAAACTACCAAACTGAGATCAGCTTTGGAAATATTATCTGATGGCAACAGAAATCAAGTTTTCCACTACCCTTCGACTATCCACGTTTGAAAAGATGGATCGAAGGTGCTAAATGGCGCGGGCATCTTCTCCGAATTGTTAAACATGCACTCCCCCATCAGAACCCCTGACTAAAGCTGTGTTTTGCAAGTGGAGGTCCTGGCAGTCGAGGAAGCGGCCAAAATGACATCAATGTTGGAAATACCAACGGCAACAGAAATCAAGTCCAAGCTGGTCGCAGGCATCCGTGAACAGCCCGAGCTTCTCGACGTGCAGCTCTCGATTACTCTATGCTGGGTTACAGGTCACAGGGACATAGCCGGCAATGAAGTAGCAGACGAACTTGACAAGGAAAGGGACCGAAGCCGACATATCCCAGGCAATCCTATGGTTCAAACCACCTCTTGCGGATGTCAAGCAAAAAAAAGTGGAATGTGGAGCTGACTGTGATACCTCTCGGATGCTCTGACCCAAGATGAACAGTGAAAAAATCGACAAACTCCTTCAGAGCGACACAGAGTTGCTAGCGATGGTATTTCGAGGACTGAAGTGTCTTCTTCTTCTAGTGGCACTACAGTCAGGGGTGGACCTGGGCCTCAGTGAACAAGCTTTAGCCAGCAACCTTCAATTTCGTACGCCAAGTTAATTGACGCCTTTTCCACTTGGGTCCGCCACTGACGCGACGGCGTCCTCTTTTGCGTTGTCCCACTGCTTCGAAGTTGAAGACTCTTCGGGCTGGAGCAGTGTTGTCCATGCGCTCTGAAAGGCCTAGCCATCTTAGGCGCTGAATCCGTAGACGGCTTACTAGGCTCATGTCGCCGTACAGTTCATGGTTGTATCTTCTTCTCCAGAAACCATCAACGCAAACAGGACCAAAGAGGGGACGCAGAATATTTCTCTCGAAAAGACCAAGGACTTCTTCATCTGCTCTTGAGACTGTCCAGGCTTCTGCGTCATAGAGCAGGACAGGGATGATGAGGGTCTTATATAGTGTCAGCTTGGTCCTTCGAGAGAGAGCGGTTGGCAAGAGTTATTCTGCGCTTCATCTCGGTACTGATGTTGTTTGTACTGTTTACCTGGGAGCCGAGGTCCTTAACTACCTCGAAGTTAAAGCTGCCTACGGTGACGTTCTGGCCGAGACGTCGGTGTTGTGCGTCTTTTCCAGATGACAGCATGTACTTCGTTTTGCCCTCATTCACTGTTAAACCCATTTTGGCAGCCTCCGCTTCAATACCAGCAAACGCTTCATTGACTGCGCGCTGTGTTCGGCCAATCACGTCAATGTCGTCCGCGCATGCTAGCAATTGTACGGACTTCTGGAAGATCGTGCCTCTAGTGTTGGCGTTTGAGTTTCGCACGATTTTCTCTAAGATGATGTTAAAGAAGTCACATGACAGCGCGTCGCCATGTCTAAAACCTTTGTTGACATTGACGGTCTCGGGAGGAGTTCGTTACCAGACCTTGATGGAGCAGCGAGAGTTCTCCATCGTCATCCAGCACCAGCCCTGGCCCTTAAAATGTAACCACCCTTATAAGCACTTCATTAACTGCGATAAATCCCTTCGAGCGAAAAATTTTACGTCGAATATGTGAGACTGAATACAACCCTGAACTCTACGAGCTGTCCCAACTCTACGCAGGGACACCACACCTCCGGCTAAGACCGTCTTCGAATACCAGGCTCCTGGTTCGAGAAAGTGTGGAAGACTGAATCGCCGATATAAACCAGACGCCAGACGACTGGAATAGTCGTGCCCGGATCTGTCAACGATGGAAGGCAGCTATGGCTGAGACCGCTCATTGGTTCGCAGTTTTCATAAGGAAGTCATTAACAAGACAAGACGGACGGATGAGGAGAGAGCACTCCTCCTTGTGGTGTGCCACTTCTTACAAACCTACCAAAGCACCAGACTTGACATTGACATTGACTCTGCTCCTCTTTCAGAGCCACCTCATTTCCAAAATTGTGCACACAATCTCCTAGTTTGCTTCCCAGAGAAAACAAACCCAAAAGTTCAGTTCCACATTACGAATTGACTTTGTTTCGTTCGTAAATCATCGTGGTCTCCTGTCCACTTAAGCCATTAACAGGTGCATGTGAACACATTTCCGAGTGTCTACCGATCGCCACCAAGCACCGTCACACATCGCTTAAAATTCGAACAGATAGCAACTCAATTAACACCCTTCCCCTCGACTGCATGTACATTCGATTTTATCTCATTTAATATCCCTGACAATTAATTTTCGAGCTACTTCTTGTCGCCTGAGTCCGCGCGCACACACGTACACCCCCTACCGCCACATAAGCCATTTGTCAACATAACCAGATGCATATTAGCCGAGCAATAATTATCAGTCACCCTCTAATTGAAATCCATTCCAGATGTTAACTAAATTAGACGAGGCTCCCTTCCGCCCGTTAGCCGGTCATCGACAGTGACAACGATGACGCAGCCCCAACTTGTTTCTGCGTCACATAAAGAAACTCGAGCAGAAAAATGGAAATTCAATTCAAAACCGCAGACGCAGTCCCACACCCTCCTCTCCAGCCCGACTGGGGTTAGTCACGCATCTCTAAATCCCGACCAGAGAGGCGGTACACTTCACACGCAACCCGCACCACACACGAAACGTAATATAATCGCGCCACCTAACAGCTACCGCGCGCTCAACAAACGACGAAGCCGAAGCCGACGCCCACTAGTTCCCAACTATCCATCTGTCGTTTGTCTGTTTGACAGTCGATTAAACAGGAACAAAGCGCGAGGGAAAAAAGAAACAACTGCACACGCACCCCCGACTTCACTCTTAATTGCCGCATAATATGAGCGATTGTTTCACGAGGAGAGCACCATTTGGAGCGGCCGCTGCACAAAAAAGTGCATCATTCGTTTCGGGACCAGTTTGAGTTGGCGACGAATCGATGCACAGTGCTAGTGCTCCCATCGAACGGGCAAACATGACCCGATTTTCCAGTCCCGGCAGGAAGCGCAAACAACGAATAACCCTTGTTGAGCACTCGTGTACGATTCTCCCCCCGGACCCGGTCGCAGCGCGCACTGAATGTGTAATATCATAACGAACCGTTGCGTGTTGACATTAGATATTAGATTTTTTTTTTTTTGTTGTTGTTGTTTCGTTTTCATCGGATTTTCACCTCGTCGTTGCATGTGGACATAGGACTCTGTGCACATAAACGACACTTATTGGTGTGTCACTCCGATCGGACGGGTCGTGTGGGGTGGTGGCCGTATCGTAAAATCGATCAGTTGCCGTCGTCGTCGTCGTGTCGGGAGGTTCGTCCGGGAGCGTGACTTTAATTTGACAGATTGCCAGGGAGAGTGTGACCATTAGAGTTGTCAATAAAAAAACGAAAAAAAAAAAACAAACTCTTCACTTGGTTATGGTTATGATGGGATCCCCAATCATTTGGCTGGTGTTTGAAGTGGGATTTATGACTGAGTTGCGTTTCGCCCGCAAGGGTTTGGTGAACGATAAAACCTCGGAATGGCCAGAGGAGTGCTGGCCCGAGTGGCTTGTTTTATGGATGCTATGCAGAGACCAGTGAACTTTTGATAAGATAGCCGGGTTTAGAGGTGAATCACATGTTCGTTCGAGTGGCAGGTATACTCGTTTGTGAATGATTTTGATGACTGCCCAGAGGGGCTAGCTACTCCTAAGTCAGTCAGTTTTGAACTACCTTCTGTAGTTTTCATTCTTGAGCCTCGAGGGTGCACTTGACATAATTCGATTGTACTGCAACTCTGCACCTACCTTGAGAGCTTTACATGGAAGACAAGACGACGTCTTTAATTTTAACCTACTGCAAGACTGCATCAGGATCAACTTTGTTGACTAGCTCCCGAGGCTTCAATCCTCACAAAGACTTCACTTTACTTTAATATATTTAATGATGAGCTTAATTAATTCAGGTTCGAAGGACTTCAGCAAATTTGAACCCTTTCCTTCGTAAAGGGGCCAACCATAATGGACTTAAGTAAGCTTAATCAATCGGGAATACACTGAAGGACACACTGTGACTATAATAACCACTTTGGTCAGTTCCATTGTGTTTCGTTAAGTTTCGTTAAGTTGCCGTTATTTGCGTCTTATTATTTGGGAACGAAATTAATGCCTCCTCTACACACCGAAGCGTCTTATTAGCATTTATGTTTCCAGAAGCAATGAAATTTGGCAATACTTCAATCCTCACAAGGACGTCATTTTACTTTCATATATTTAATGATGAGCTTAATTAATTCAGGTTCGAAGGGCTTAAGCAAATTTTAACCTTTTCCTTCGTAAAAGGGTCAACCATAATGAACGTACGTGGACTTAAGTAAGTTTAATCAATCGGAAATACATTGAATGACAGACTGTGACTATAATAACCAGTTTGGTCAGTTCCATTGTGTTTCGTTAAGTTTCGTTGAGTTTCGTTAAGTTGTCCTTATTTGCGCCTTATTATTTGGGGACCAAAATAATGCCTCCTCTACACACCCAAGCGTCTTATTAGCATTTATGTTTCCAGAAGCAATGAAATTTAGCAATGCTTCGGACTACTTTTCGTTCGTTTCCAACAGAAGCGGACGTACTTCCATTAAGGTCCATTTTGGAGTATGTCACTCTACAGTCGTGATCGGGTGTATGCTAATAAACGACAGATTAGACGAAGCCACAATGCTTTAACATGAAGAGAGTGGCTAAAATATACGTCCTTGCTTCAGCTTTGAGCGAGGCTTCCGCGTTTTGCGACTATGCCTCATGAAATCTTTCGTGATTGAGTGTGTCATACTTTCCAAGCGCTTAGACCACCCCCCAGTTCTTCATTGTGCATCCCTCCCGCTGCAGAAACTCCCTCAAAAATCTGATCTCTTGCCCTTACTTTGTGAAAAGTAAGATCTTTTTGAAAGAAAAGTGCATGACTGACCTTTCGCCCTGTCCGTCGCAATGTTTCGCTGTGCAATCATGACCATGAGTGGAATTGAATTTAGACACCTATGTCAACAACGTTCGTTCAAACAAAAATAAAGTGCAAAGCACATATGTACGTACATCCGCCACAACTCCGCCACCCCCACCGGGTGAGGAATGGCAGCCAAACACAACAACAGCAGAAGACGAACTCGATTTAAGCCATCCACTTGATTTTTAAATCAGTTTACAGTGCTCACATACCTGAAATACCAAACGTCAAACAAGAACCAACCCCTTTGTTGTTTTGCGCGACGATGTGTCCTCGGTCGTCTTTTAGCCGTGCGGCACCGAGCGCCCATTCCACCGGAGCGAGGAGGTGTGTGCCAGTGTGTCTGTGTCTGCATTGTGTGCGACTATTGTCGTCGTGTGTCGACCATGTGCATTGTTGAACACCTGGCTGGATAGAACGGTATTACATCACCTAGAGTGGCCACTTGACAGTAAATTCGATACCGGCGTGTGTCTCCCCGGCTCACACCCACCAGAGCGGCGGGGGGTGGTAGTTGCTTTCTCTGTCCACGGGCAGCTCAAACCCCTGCGCTGGGAGTCAAATTCACCGCTTTGTGATGTCGGGTGTGTTGTGCTCCGTCCAAGGTAAACACTTTGACATATTTGTAAATTTTTTAAAACGCTTTATTCCACTCGACGAGCTCTCGAGGGTGCATTCCCCAGATGCGAAGCAGACCTGCCACACCACCAGCGCTCTGCTGCTGTGTGTGTCCCTGGCGGTGAAGGGCCGATGCACCGCGATGGAATGACGGGGATGCCTGGTTGGCATATGGCGAATAATTGCTTGGATGTTATATTTTAAAACTGATTATTTGAATAGTTGGCAAATTGAATATCAGAAAAACTCTATTGAAATTCTGCGGCTGAAATGCGGTTTTCAATGAATTTAATTTGTTGTTTGGATTGCCATCGAGTCTGATTGTTCAGCTGAAAGGGAATGTGAAGGACTTCAGCTGTGGACTGTGGATTGCCAAGTGGATGCAGATGCGGCTCAGTGAAATAGGACGAGGCTGGAGTGTTGAGTGTTGTAGCACAAGCGATAATGATCGAAAAATGCGCGGCATCTTTTTGCATCGAAATCATGTGGGAATGCTGTCCTAACTTCAATGTCTGTTGAAGAAAACACACAGTTGCGAGCTCATGCTTTTCTTGACGACCAACGATTGATGATCGAATTGTTGTCCAGAAAGTGTACAGACGTGAAAAATCTCAAGAACAATGTGTCTAAGGAAGACGACGCCACCAACAATCACGTTGATAGAGGATAGAGGTCCACAAAGGATCGGAATGAAGTCCATTTTCAGAGCTCAGCAGGAGATACAAAGTGGATGCTTGCAATTTTTCCATTTTCGAATGCAAAATGGCGAATTGTAACCAGAACGCAAAAGAGCAGGTGCTTGCAAGACTGAACTCCAAGCCCCAGGCTACAGAGGACAGACAAACACGCTGACTCAGTCGACTTCCTGTGGTTCTTTAGCCACGCCAGAGTGACTGAAACGTGGGGTCATCTCCAACATTCAAACTATTAGCACCTTTCTTCGTCTCGACTGTCTAATTATTGCAGAGTGCTTCAAACAGAAACCTTCACAAGCACTGAATCAATGTCATGGCTCAAGCTGTCCATATTTGTACACACACATACAAATTCGAATATTTTTCGCGCAGCTCCTGGCAAAAAGTCTGAACTGATCATAAACCCGCTTATGCTGCGTAAAAAGTCAAAGAAACATTCCACCATGCACTCCACTGCCCTGTCTATGCCCGAAAAAAATACCAATGTCATGTCATTACGTTCTTGGAATTGGATGGATTAAATGTGGATCAACTGGAAGGTCGAGTCAAGTACTAGATGAATCACCGATACCATGCGTCAAACATCTACATTGATGATAGGACAGGACAGGGTTGTGCTTCAGAGAGACTTTGGCTCTTCTTCAATGACATTTGCAGAATCTGCTGATGAACGCCCTCTGCGATCCGTCATTACAAGATTCGCATCTAAGTGGTTTATCCCATGACAACCGTTAACACAATCACTACACAATTTAACAATCTACTTTCCTTCATCGACTGACCATAATTCATGTTGATAGGCCCTAGCTACTTGTAAGTGGCCGCCGTGGTGCTGTGTTTAGGTTCATCAACTTTCACGCCGAGGCACCTCTGATTTAATGGCTTAGCTTTAATAATTCACGGATCCATCGAATTCGTACAATACGAGTAGTTGTTGTAGAAGCTGGGCCTAGGTTCAACTTCAACCCCGCTCCTACTAAATATAAAGCTAATCGATTGATGAACGTGCAGAAATGATTCACTGTGATCGCAATAAGCATTTCGCTTAGTTTCGTTAAGTTTCGTTCACTTTTTGCTGACCTATCATGATAATTTCTTCGCTTAATTTCGTTCACTTTTGGTGGTCTATCATGATAATCACTTAGTTCAGTTTCGTTAAGTTTCGTTAAATTTGTTTAGCTAAATGCCCAATTATAGTAGGCATGAGAGAATAGGATATTGAACTGGAATACGTACATAATTGAATATTTCGTCCTTATTCGACGCTATCTAATATTACAATTGGACCATTAGTCAGCAAAAGGACAAAGTCACCAAAAGTCAACGAAATCTAACGAAAATGAGCAGCCATTCATCATGTGCGCATTCACCATAGTTAGTCCTTTAAATGTATCCGGACGGAGCTTCAAGTTTTCTTCATCAGCGACAGTGAAGTCGTTATGTGGATTGTAGGCTTAGATGTTAGTTAGCGACCAGTCATGCAGTAGGTGCAAAATAGCGCCTGCACCTCGTTCCATTCTCCTCACCAATGAAACAGTCGATATGCCTGAAAGCTAATTATGATGTTGATGACGTTCATAATTCCTCAGGGAAAGGATCAAAGATCCCCCAAAGGCTAACATTACGCAATGGGCGACGTAAGATTGAACTGAGAGATTGAACGACCAGCTAAATTTGCTCTCACTACTAACAGTGCCATCTAGCAATGAACCTTAAAAATCAAGTCGCTTAAGAAGTCAGTCTTCAATCTGTATCATCAACTGAAGCCTTCCATGTGACTCTAAAGGTATACATTTCAAAGGCCATTCAGGCGAAAAGACCGTATTTTTGTTCGTCATCGAACTCATTAAAGGGTCATCATCGATTTCAGATCAGCAACGGAAGCCAATATCGAACAAGATTTTCTACCGAAGGACTCGAGGTACGCTTGCGTACCATCCATTCTTGCCAAGTGCTGATGTAGCAGGAACCTGCTATCGTCTGAACGATTCTCTCCACAACTCTTAACTTTGACGCAGAATGGAGCCATCCCGTTGATTTATAAGAACCGCGATAGTAAGGCCGTCAGGCCACCTTCCTAACCCAGACTCGGATAATCACTTTTTTGATGAAACGCTTTTCCACGAAGTTTGCCAACAATGACCGCACCCTCGCACCAACCAAGGGACATTCTTTTTTTTCATAACCCACTCCTTGTGGTCCCTGATTCCCCAGGATTAACCCCAATCCACTCGAAATCGATACACATTTCAATTTCCTGTCGTCACCCCCGCCCCTCCCCCACCCGGCGGACAACAATAGACACCAATCGACATTCAATCGAGCCAACATCTCTCATAGTTTCCAGAGGACTTGAGAGGACTTCAGAGGCCATCTCGGAGGGTTCTCAGAAACTGCTCGAAATGAAATCCCATGAAAGCGCGGCAAAAAGGGAAAAGCAACGATAAGCAACAATTGAAACCGAAATTAGTTGCATTTTGCAACCTCATCTGGCAGCAAATCCATCCATCCATTCATTCAATGCCCCCTCTTTGTGGCGGGTAATGACGGAATACCATCCACTCCAATATTCCACTGATTTCCATTATATTTCCTTAAACCATAATTACACCGAAAACAGAGCGACTGCAGCAGCCACAGACCCACAGACCGTGCCCCTCTGCCTCAACTGCCGCTGCTGCTGATCCGAGGCAAGTGGAAAACTATGTCAAAGGTGATTGATTGACGACGCCGCCGGGAGCGTTCTCCTCTCGGTTAGTAGCACTTCAAACTTTCATTCCGAATTGCGCTGATGATAGCGTGGCATTAATGCACGTACTCCTCGCTACCCGCCCATCCCCGGAGCAATGGCAGCATCGCCGGTTAACTATGTCAGAACGTATCGTATCGTATATTGAAAGATAGCATCTCTCGCCATCCACAGTAGAGAGAGCCCCTTTTCAGCCACCATCCCCCGATAACATGTTATGAGTGTCGACGATGACGAGCACGACCATTTGACTGTTTGACATTTGAAAACGCTCACAATTAGGTGCTTGCCATCGGGTTGGGTGCTGCATTTTTTCGACTCTTGCTGGCTGCCCCATCCACCGGCGTTTCTTCTTCAAAAGTCAGGTGAAAGGTTAAGCGTTTATTGGCGATGGCATTCCTGTGCCGCACTGCTATGTACCACGCCCATGACATTATTTTTTCGCACAAGCACACACATGCGGACGGCTGAATGTCTGCTTTTGCAATTTATTTCATTGTTTGCTTCGCATTTGCATGAGCGGGGCGTCGATTGGTGGTGCACATGCATATGTGCTGCGTTCTGCGGCATTCCTCACCCACTGGCGAAGGCACAAGCATCCATTAGAGCTCTCTCGAATTGAATGGCACCCAGATGCATAGCAGAACGCGTTCCATATTTTCGAAATTTATGGGTTAAGGCGATGCAGAGACACTTGTTTGCCCGAGGGGGAGTGCTTGATCGGGTACAGTGACTCTGAATGCGGACGCTTGCTGGCGGAAGAGCGCCCTTAGGATGAGTGGAGGGGACATCAAGGATTCAATTGACTGATAATGAGCTCTTCAGGTGAGCCATCGAAATGCAGTTGATTGCAGTCGCTTGTGTGTGGGCGCAAGCAAATGGATTTGATCACGATCGAAGCGTGATCACGATGTGCTCGTGAGTCAAACATTCAATGGAGCGGAAAAAGCCCTCAAATCAATGCCGGGACGACGATTGACGATTCAATTACGAAACAGATGCCCACGGTGTGGACGTGAATCGTTTAGCGTGTCCATGCTCGGTCAAGCGTTTGATTTAACTTCACACCTGCTTCTCACTTTGGCCCTCCTTTTGACGCGCGGAGGCTTTCACAATGACGACCGTTGTCGCCGTGGCTTCTGTGGTGATCGAAAGTTGAGTGAGATCGTATTGATAACTTGATTGAATCGTCCATGGACTGAGTGCAGCGTGGAGTGGAGGGGATTTCTTCTAATGCATCGGCGTTCGGATGTCTGTTTGCGGACGCTTAACTGCTAAATCTTGGGACCGATCGTTGTGAAACTTGAGCACTGGGTGAGGATCGATCTGAAATCAGTTATAGGCTATGTAACACACCCTTACCCTCGGGGGATATACGGGTATTCGCTTACATCAACAAATATTCCACGCAAAACAGGCATTTCTTTCACAAGAATGATGTCGATGCAAATCTCGGTTAAGAAGAAGGATCTGAGGAAGACCACTGATGCCGAGAACAACATAAACAACAAACTCCAACAGAGGTTGAATAAAAAAACAGCTCAAAAACACCGCTCTCTGAGGTACTCACAGAAACATTCTTTTGTTCGCTGAAAGCTTTTCGAATGCAATACAATCCAACGCCCAAACAACGAGCATCGTTTCGGGACACAATCAAAGTTCAATTAAACGCCAATCACAATAAACGCAACCTTCCCCCCCCCCCCCCCTCCCCCCATCGCAATCTGTTGCGCAGCAAAAAAAAACGAAAACAAATCAAAAGAAAAAGAGACGTACAAAAAAAAGTTGAATCTGAAAAACATTTGGAATACAATTCCGACAGATTCCAAAACACTAGCCGGGCACCTGGTGAATGCAAGTATTGGCCGCAATTAAAGTCAGAACTTGTTCACGAACAGCGAGCCACCGACACGCGGACCCGATGACAGGCGTGAAGGGGTTGGGATTCTGAAAGAACGTGTTGCCACCATTTTTCCAATTCTCGCGGCTCTCGCTTTTCGACGGTGAACTGCACTTCAATTAGCCGTACACAAGCCACATTTCACCAATTTCAATCAAAATTAAAACCCACTTATTTGAAGAAGTGGTAAACGCGGAGCTCTGGGCGATGGGTGGGTGGTTGGGTGGTTGGGTGGTGGTTTGCATGGCACATGCACACAATCCTCGTCCTGCAGGGAGATTCAACTGCACTCACTTGTTCATTTTATGACCCCCGCTCGCAGTTGGTTCCAGAAGCTTGTTCTGCTTCGTGAATTTTATGTGAAGTCTTTGGGTGCGCTTCAGTGACGTGATGGGATTTGCCGTTTGCGAGGGGTTTGTGACATGTGCAAGTTAAATGCTTGTTGGAGGGAAACTACTCAAATGTGTGTGCAGTTGATTAACTTGGTCACCGGGTGTTATGATTCGCTTGTGATGGTTCCTGCTGGTGCGGGGGAAAACAATGAATTCAAGAATATGGCTTCATTTCGATGGAGATGTACTGTAGAGAATGATGAGACTACTTTGAGAACGTTGAAGGGCGACAACATCACGCGAAGTGGAAAGGAAGCACGAGAATTTCGTCTGCTTGACGCCTGAAGTTAAGTTTGTCACGAAACAGATCTGTGATCAAGCTTCTCTCTGAAACTCGTAAATGGACGGCTCTATTTTGCCAGTCCTGCTCTATGGAGCCGAAAGCTGGACGCTAAGCAAAACTGCAGAGCTGATTCTTGGTACCTTCGAAAGAAAAGTTCTACGTCGGATATATGCGAGGAAGGCGAATGGAGGAGAAGACATAACCGCGAACTCTACCAGCTGTACCAGGATGTGGATGCAGTCCGGAAGGCAAAAATCCGTTCAGCCACATCGAGTGCATGAACACCAATGCACAAGCAAAGAGGGTCTTCGAATCCGAGCCCACTGGTTCGAGAAGGAGAGGAAGACCGAATCTCCGGTATTAAGACCAAGTAATCGCGGATTCAGGACAGCTTGGCCTTGATGACTGGCAGCAGCCCAGTGCCCAGGACCGTCAATGATGGAAGGCTCAGCCTCGGACCCTCCATGGGTCGCTGGCCTGATAAGTAAGTAGTATTTAAAACAGAAAAGTTTAAACAGAAGACTTCACCTCAACGGACGACAATAGTCTGTTGCCAAAATTAGTCCCGCTTCGTCAGAAAGCAGCCGGTTGCGATCAAGTTGATTGCTTAGAATAAGCAAGTATGTGACCACAACCTTCAAACCGAGATGACGGGTGAATGAGAAGCGTAATTTTTGTGAAAGACAGAAGCGACTACGACGAGAATATGGGTGCTTCGGAAACAGACAGAGGAATGGATTCATACTCCTTCAAGAAGACGTTGAACGAATGTGACACTTTATGCACATTGGGTCTGGAAACTGAAGACGAAAAGACAATGTATGAGTGAGTGTTGCAGTAAGAGTGGACAACAAATTCCGATCCAGTGGCTTAAGAGGTTTTCACTGTAGTTCCTCTCATATGAGCGAATGAAGTCAAATTTTCACTGCCAACAATTCGCTAAACTTGAACAAAAATTGCGTAAAAGGTCTAGATGGGGCTGAAATGCCAGGCCCTGACCCTCTATGAGCTGTAGCGCTACCCGTATTATAAATATATTAAGGTCTAGATTTTCAAGCTCTGTTGGTGTACGGAATATGTCCACCGGAGGGAGGTGAAAAGTGGATTTTGTGCAGCGGATGGAGTACTTTTTTCGGGTCCCCTCGACGCACTTGAATGCCAGTCCTACAGCTTTTGTTGACAAAGACGACTAGTATTGGCCTGACTACTAAGGCAAATAGTCAATTCCCTATGTGCGGTTGTCATTTCCAATTTCAACCAACGTCCTCTTGTCAGCATCATAGCGTCGTTGGATCCCAACGAAATTTGCAGACAACTCACGAAATTTCCCACTAGAGGTGAGACACCAGCTCTGTGCCACGGTGTGAAGGGAGGATCGAAGGAGTTGTGACCCCCAGGCAGCAGGTTTTAGTCCACGCTTCGAGTTTAAGAGGAGATTTCCGAGACGTCCCTAAGTGCAGTCCGTCAAATCGATATGTCCTTCGTCGTCCTCCTGTTTTTGTCACAAATTTCACAAATGAATAATATTCAAACTACATTTTTGTATAGTCTCAAGACGTTATTGTGACGTTTCTTCCTTCATAGAAAAAATTGTTATTTCCCACTCTGTGCGGCTCTCGAAAGTGGACTACCAAATTCGTCTCCAAATCGAAATGGGCTACAAACAAAATCGACCTGGAAGACCAACTTCTTCAGCATCCACTCAAGGATACGGTTTCATCACTTTTGTCGACTCCCGAGAACAGCAGCACATTCTGCTCTGATTGTCTGTGCCTTCTCATTCTCAATCCTTGGCATAGCTCGAAATCATCCGGGCTTTTGATCTGAATTTCCTAGAATACCTCATGCCGGAGTAAGATGATGCGCTTTGGTATTCGATAAGCGTTTCAGAGAATCCATCCAGCAAGCAAAGTGTGAATGATCTGATGAAGTGACAAAGTCTGTTGTTGCTCTCCAAGTTCATCTCTGTCCATTCATTCATAGGAAGGACATGATACGAAGCCGCCCACCCCCCCTCCCCCCCCATCATCTGTCGGATGAGATGATGAATCAATGGAGATTTGCGAGTAATGTGAAAATGAAAGCATCATCTCGTTCTGGGAAGAGAATCTCTCTCTGCACTCCTGGTCATGGCTCGATGCACATCGCATTATGCCACCGGACTGACAGTTTCCCGAATTTGGCCATTCAACCCATCCGACGCATCCGGCCAAGTTGCATTCCACTCCGATTCGGTTCAAAGTAAGTAATTTTGCTGTTAAGGCTGACATTCTGACACTCACCCACTGCCGCCCACCGTAAACGCCCTGACAAGTAATATCGCATACTTTGTGCCCAACATGCCAGGATAAATTCTATTAACAATAACAAAGAAATTTCCATTTAAAGGGGACACCCCCTGCACATTATGGTCTCCCAATAAATGACACCATCTGTTGCAACATCGTCCCGAACATCCCACACAGAGTGGGCGTGGGCGGGCGGTGGTGTGGCGGCATTTAAGTGGTCAAGCATTGAGCGTAGACTGCAAGCGTTGTCAGGCCGGGCTGTCGGTGTGATCTAACTTCCATGATAACAAGCCTCAAAAAAGCCACAATACATGTTTCAATCCAGCCTCTGTCGTCGCCGGCAACCCCTCCCCCTCTCACACATGGCACACCCGGCAGCAGTGTCGGTCCCATGTAACCACAGCATTACATCTTTATTTCCAATTAAGTTCCACAAACATACACACAATGATGGACACGGATGGTATTTATTTGCTTTGCATTGTAAAGCCCCCCCTTTCGGAGTGGGTTGACTTGGTTATACTCCGTTGGGCGGTGGGGAGGGGAGGGGGGGGGGAGATGTCTTCACAATCTTGGCCGTAATCCAAATGCTGAGGGTTGCTGGCCCCGCCCCTCCTAAGCTGGGTAAATCCTTGGTCGTCGTCTTCGTTGTGCCATTTCCACTCGTTGTCTCTTGTTCCTGAGTGTAATTTCAATTTGCGACAATTCCCTTTGTTTCTCGTGGCCTGCTGATGCCACCAGTTTCTCCATCGTTGGCAGCACCTCTGCCGGTGGTTGCCGATGCCATGGACGACAACTTGGCGGACCTGTATCCAAGGCTTACTTCTTTCGTTCAATCTCTCTTCCTCGAATCCTCTCGCAGAGGGGTGCGCTGTGCAGCTGCACTAGCAACGTCGTCGTCGTCGTCGTCGTCGTCGTCGTCGTCGTCGTCGTCGTCGTCGTCGTCGTCGTCGTCGTCGTCGTCGTCGTGCTACTGTCGTTAGCACAAGGAGCTTCATCATAATCATCATCATCATAAAAATAATTGTAATCATCCTTCGAGTCGGGGAATAAGGCCGAAGTATGCGCCCCGCATTGTGCAGATACAATCTTGGCCCCGACTCGGGCAACTGTTCGGCTCGCAGGCACCTGACGACTGCTGCCTCTTGAGGTGCCAAGACAAAAAGTGGGAACATTTTTCCATCCATAGGCGCATTGTGCAGATGGAATACTAACCAGGAGCTGGCACAGCCACCGCAGCATCTCACATCGACGACAGGGATCAACGACACCAGAGCAAAGGAGGAGCAGGAACTCTCCACTGCGACTACGCCGTGGAAGGGGAACCCCTATCTCCGTCTCCGTCTCCGTCGAGTGGAGTGGATGTATCATCATTGCACTAGAATTCTTTTAAACCCCCCCCACACGGTTCGTTCCACATTCAGAGCAGCAGCGGCGGTGCATCGACAGCAGAATGACAACGAAACGTCTTGAGGAAAGAACAAGCATTTTCCAGGAGACTCGAGCAGAAGCAATTACCACCGCAGAGCAGAGCACTGGGGAATCGCGTTGCCACCGCTACCGCTGCTTTCACCAGCTGAGTAGGTAATCCAAATCTGGAGTGAGTCTCTGAAATTAATCCAGCGGAACACGCAGATACGATGACGAACGAGTGTCTAGCAACAAGCGATCATTGTTCGGCAATGTCCGGTCTCCGCCGAGGGCAGACACACAAGGTGATTGTCTGGGCAGGCATCGACTGTGTTCACACATAAGAGTGTTCGTGGCCATTGTGCGCAGATACGGACGCACACACAGACGCACGATACACCAAATTAAAATGATTGACACCGAGCCGACCGCTCTGACCACAATGGAGCACACAACAGTTTCGGGCAGTCTTCGTTTCGTGTTCGCTCCTTCGATTTGTTGCGGCCAATCTGTCATGCGAACCGCACCGTCGGGAATGACGATGGATAAGTAAACACTCCCCCTCCCCCACGTGGAGGGGGGGAGCAGTCTCATATTTCCGATTTTTTCGGAATTAATTCCTGAGAGCCGAGGCAGACAAGTGTACCATGGGAACGCAGCGGCGAAGCTGAAAAAATAAACAATCTTCCGCTGGGGAGTGGGGTAGTATTTTGCAGACAAAGGCGGTCAAAAGTAAACACAAACCCGACCGGGATTATGAAAGTCAATACCATGGGAGAGTCGTTGGTGGACGTCGCTGCTGGAGATGCGAGCTTTTGCTGAGGTGGAGACTGCAGAGCGGTGTTTTTTTCTGTGTTGGCCGAACTAAGTTTCCTGGCGACTGCAAGTGGCTGCGTATGCTCCTTTGTTCGACTCGTGGGAACGGACAGTTATTGTCAATTGAAGTGATTAGAAACTGCGTTGGCATCGAGCGATGAGTGATTGATTGGTCTTCGTCGATGAGAAGGGTGGGTATCCGCACTCGGATCGATCATTGAGAAGGAAGCTGCGAGTATTGATTCGGGTCAGGAGACGACTTACTTGAGCTACTTGAGGGCTTCTGTGATTCTAAATGGAAGCAGGCGACATGTCTACTTCGTTCCTGGAATCCGTTCGCGTGGAGTGCACGCGTGTGTTCTGTGAAGAATGCCAAAATGATTCCCAGTCACCGGAAATGCATAAGCGTCATGTTCGAGTCACTGACCATACGCAGGGAGGAAAACTGTCAGAAAAAGCTTCTCAAACGTCAAAGTCGGTAAAAAAAACTGCAGGTGCTCGCTTCACTCGCGAGACAAAAGTAGCATTTGCAACACGGGTCCTTCTTGTGCAACCTAGGCCCAGTTTTCACTTCAAACAATATTGACCGCTTAACAATCGCAAAACGTGAAATTGTGAAAACAGGTGACGAGAATAGAGCGAGGATGTTCCTCAGATGGTGGTCGATATAGGACATCGTTCAACAACGTCAGACTAACAAAAATATGTGTTACTTGTATTTATAAGCACAAATTCAAGTCGATCGGCGGGTTATAACTAAATTCTTTGAAATTTATAATGGATACATACGATAAACAAGGACGCGTTAAGATGATCGCTTTTGTTCTATTCTTGTCGTCGATCAATTGTTATGACGCAGCGAAAATATCGTCAATATTCTAATTTAAGATGAGCTCCCTCAGCCTTCATGATTAGGAGTTTGATCGAACGTTTTGAGGAAGGAGGTTTAGTGGCCGACAATTCTGGAACATGTCTCATCGAAATATTCGCACTGATGAGAACAGGCAGCGTGTTGCAAATCAACCATCTGTCTCAACTTGTCGTCGCTCCAGCCAAGTGGACTTTTCCTGAACAACATTCGGGACGATTTTAATGATCGATTTAGGATCTGATCTGATCTCATCTGCACACGCCGCCAGCCAGACCAGGAAAATGAAGCACAGTGGTGCGGGACGGAATGTACATAAGTTGGCATAAGTTTGCATTTTTTTTTTTTTACCCTTTGCGTGTAGATCCGTTGCTAATATTTTTCTATTGCTATTTATTCTACAGTCAAATGAAAGAATTGGCCCATTATCTGCAACACATCTGGCAAAAAATGGAAAGTCATTTATCCACAGTGAGAACAGTTGAGTGCTCTTCCGGTTCGGTTTTTTAGCGATTTTTCTTATTTTTTTTGTTTGGCTTTTTCGCAGCTGTTAATTCTTTTGGAATGGTGCCTTCAAGTTTCGGTATTAAATAAAAAACTGGGTACATATTATTTTCCAAACAGTGCTATATTGTGCGATTTATTCTGATAATATGCCAAGAATCGCCTTTTTTTTACAGACATTTTTAAATGTTGTTATGTTGTAAACAAAAAATTGCCTGGGTTTTTTTTTTTTGAAAAATAATATGTAGAGACTCGAAAAAGTTAAGCAGTTTGTTTTTGGGGTGGTTAACTTTTGCGAATTCTTAATTTGTCCAAGGCATGTGTATGCATGCATATACGAAGCAACGAAGGTTTCTTTTTTCAGGAAGAAATCGGAACAAGAGGCTATAGTCATCAGCGTTGTACAGTTGTTAGTTTGCAATTACCATTTCATGCATTTTGTCCGCAAAAGGATACATAAAATGGGTGATTGTTGATGTGTTGCTAAATAAAATTTCGCGTATTCCATACCGGCGCTCGTAATTGACAAACCAGACTTGACTTTTCCATAAAATCACCTCAAAAAGGTTCTTCGCGTTAGCTTTCAAAATATAACCACTTATTGGATAGTTTCTTTCGTCTAAGAACCATTTGTACAGTTGCTTCTTCACACCCACGTTTTCTGGCTTAAGTGAAGTTGTTTTCTTCATTTCTTCGATGCAGCAGCATAAATGCTTGTTTTTTTTTTTAATTTTTGAAATTGCAGCTCCAGAAGCATGAAAATCCATGGCCAATCGACAAGCCAAGCATTTTTCTATTTTCTTTAAAATGCTCCATTTTTCGGCGATTGATAGTCTTTTTTACTGACGTCCTTTCTCCTGACATTGTTCCTGTCACATCCAATCACAAATTCAACTGTTGTCATATACTTAGAACAGTGAACCGATATGTGTATATATGGTTTGGAAGAGTAAAGACAAAACTTAACTTTTTAGAGACACCCATGGAAACTGAAACCTACTTAACTTTTGCGCATCTTAACTTTTTCGAGTCTTTACTGTATTCTGATTTTCTTTGCCTCTGTGACGAAGCAAGAGCCAGTATTTAGTGCGCCGTTCACAATATTTAACTGCGCACCACTCTTTTTTTTTCTAGACTTTGCTAATAAGCCAGAAACTATGTATTAGACAGCTGAATCAGAATCAGAACATTCGAGACAATATTCGGAATCATTAAGTGTTTTAATGGAAAATGCGCTTAAAAGACCCAAATGCAGAAGAATGGTGCTTCGAATCGATTAGCAGACAGAAGGGCACACGGCCGAACATTCGAAGAGGCTGTCTCAGTTGCAGTTGTCCTGAGTTGTAAGTCTATCATCAAAATGCAATGTCTGCAGAAAATATGACTGCTGTTAGTGAAAGTGTTCCATAGAAGATCCATATTTGTCGAATTCATGTCATGACTCAGCGGCTGAAGCCAGCTTACCCCGAAAGGTGTAACCATCACTGCCACCGTCAATACTCTTCTCATCATATATCGATGTTGTGTGTTTTGGTGATGTGAACAGGCGACCAAGATCATGTCATTTGTCGCCACAGGATATCCTTATGCAAAGTATCATGTTTACTGGCACAATCCGAACGCAATTCATGCTTTGAAAACGAAAATTCGTCAAGATAGTCATCGAAAAACAAATCCCTCATCAGTATCGAGTCCTACCAGAACTCCCATGCAGGACATGTGAACGATGTTGTATACCATTCAAAGCGACAAGATTCAAGCAAACGTGTTTCATTTAGTTCACTTTTGGAACCACAAATTAGACGACGACGATATATGTATGTGCCGAGATCACTGTAGGGACGTATTTAATTACTGGATGCAATCTTCTTGCTGAAGACAGAACCAGAGAAAGGCGTATAAAGTCAAGAACGTATCCCTCCTCTTCCTGATGCTGACCCTGTACGACATGATCTCGGCTCAGAAGCCCGACAGACATCGTATCTCCCCAGTTGTACGTTAGAACCTTGTGACTATGGTTAGTTTGCTTAATTCTTTTGCCTCACCGTGAAGCAAGCAAGTTGGACTTGCCAATGAGGCACCACTTGATTCTGTTATTGAACGTGTCCAAAGTCACAGCTACGTCACAGTTCCACATATATAGAGCCTTGGTTTACCTCATTTCAAAGTTAAACGTGCACTCCACCCCAAACCGGAGCAAAAGACCGAACATTCGATTCGGCATCACTTAGTGATCAATTTCCAAAACCGACGAAAATGCTCGATGCACCTCTAATTCGATTCCCACCTCGGACCTCCTCTCTCTCTCTCTGAAAGCCATTGGCATGCAAATTCCATGGCCCACACTCGTCAGAGGGTTCCCCCCCTCTCAGCCCCCGGTGATGGTGCCACTTAAGGGATTGCAGACGATACAAATGAAAAGCATAAAATTTCAAATTCCCGGCAGAACAAAGCACTTGTTGCACGGCACATTTACATCCGACATCCAACATCCGACAGCCACTCACGGTTGCGATGGAACTAGCCCCACTCCCCCATCACCGCCATCGCCATCATCATCAGCAGAATGATTTGCATTTCAAATTGGTCGAGTCTCAATGACTGCCTTAGTTGCAGTGGTACCTGCAGCTCCATAAGCTGTGTAATTATGCGAAAAGATAGAGAGGCAGTGATGCCACTCCGCCGTCGCTGCTTTGAATCGCTGACTGACTGACTCACTGACTGGTCTCCGCCCCATGGCACTCTCCCCTGCTCGGTCGTATGAGCCCGTTGAATCTAAGCCAGAACAAAGCAACCAACAATCTGAGGAACAGAGAAGTCATGGACCCTTCGAGTGCAACGGCATGATGGGCACTGGCACCGTAGCGTGCACACGGTACAGTGTCAGCGATTCGTTATCCTTTTAATTACCACATTACCCGCATTACTCACTTTCGAGATGGGTTCTGCGAATCTCGATCCAAACACCGAAATAGTAACGCATTCTGTTCAGACTGTGCACATGCATGCGGTGGCAGGAAGTGAAAGGATGCCGAAGGATCCGGCCCAGAGGCAAGTGCTCATGTTGCTCATTTGGCTTTGTAAATTTTAATTAAGCAAATTAAAACAAAAATTACAACTTGGACGGGGTGGAATAAACTTCTGACGACAATGGGACTCCGCGGGTGCGTGCACACTGCACACCACTCCACCGCCAAAAATGGAATGATAAGCCGGTTAATGAGCAATATGTACGCGTCTTGATTAAGATCCTCGCGCTCTGCTCGCCTCGTCGTCTGCACAATCAGACAAAGCGACTGCCTACCTCTTAGGCAGGCGTCTGCCTCGCAGATTAGGGTAGTTTCTGTAAGGGACTTGAAGTCGTCTCCCTCTGCTGACGGTGCTGACGATGGTATCTGTTCATAAATTTTGAACAAGAAAACTTAAATAGTTTCGTGGAGTGAAGTTCTCCCTGCGAACTTTTCACTGAAATTAAACTAATTAATTGAGGCAAATGGCCGGGGATGAGGGGATTTAGGGGATGGTCGCTGTATGGTGGGGCTATGGGTTTAGTGAGTGCCGAAGCATGGATACACACTTGTGTGGGCAATTGGAAGAGTTTCAAGAGGTGGGGCAAGTGCAAGCTTCATTGTTTGTACATGAAAATCTTTGCTTTAGCTGGAGAGAGAGAGAACATTGATTCGACTGCACTTAGCTTTGCCTGGCCTAACACCGGCAACAGATTGACGGACGAATTTTGAGAGTTTCAATTGCTTATTGGGAATGAAGGTGGAGTGGCGGACTGGACACCGGGTTTCGGACAGTTTAGATCATGGGTCGCCACAGAAGGTGGATCGTCTCCTGGTGTTACAGAATGGATTGTTCCACACCTAGCGTCTCCATCGGCTGCACAGTGTCCCAGCACCCACATGAGGTGTATATTGAAATGCTCAGCAATCACGTTAAGAGAGAGGCGACAGTTTTAGGGATGTTTGTTGAATTGAACATGAAGTTGTCTAAGGACTTAATTGCGGCATGGATGTCTGAAGATGGACATGGACGTGTCCCTTTTGGACATTACACGGTTCTTGCCTCTTTTATCGGAATGGCTTTTGCCTGAAAAACGCTACAGTGGTCAAAGAGCTTCAAGGACAGAGCAAAATACTCAGGTCCTTGGAATGTATCACTTTTCCTAGGTTCTTATTTACCAGTAAATGGTTTTTGTTTCAAGAAGTAATCGCTTGTTTTTTGGGAATCGCACAGAAAACATTGCCCGATGAAATGTGCCCGCACTCGTTACAATGAACAATCTCGCCACAGTGGCCCGTTTTGCATAAGTTACCCCGCGTCTACTGTGTACTTCCAAAAAGATGTGAAAGATACGAAATAGTTTGTATCTTCATCGGCCGCTTACCGACTGCTTCTAGACCATCTCTCAGAGTGAACCCACGGCGTCTGCAAACTCCGATTCATTTAAGATAAGACAAACGTAGCCGCTGTCAGATTGAAAGGCTCAACAAACTTCCCAATAAAACCTTCAATTCATCTTCCACAGCAAAAGACCATTATCTGACAGATTTTATAATCAAATACACTTCCAGAAGAAAAAGAGAAGAAGAGAAGAAAGAACAAACTGTGGTCACAACACCAGAACATGGATGGTACATGAGATGGCTATCTGTCAGATTTACCCATCCAATAAATCTCAAATCGAAATCTGAATAAATCACATTCCAGCGAGCCGTCTCCACAGGGCCGCCGCCGTCGCATCGTCGTTTGATTTATTGAATGTGTTCCAGGTTGTCTTTCGATATTCGTTTTGTTGCCCCTCAGAGTAACATGCATACGTGCACAGATTCACACAATGATACAAGTGTTGTCTGCCCGAAGAAAGGCCCTCGTCTAGTTGACATCCGATATGGACGAGGACTGGACGGGGACAACCCTTTTTTTTATTCTGCCTGCTCTCCCTGTCTCTGCGGAGACTCCTCCTCGCCCCTCTGCGACGCGCCTTCCGTATCATTAATCCAGTCGATAAATATTTAATAATGAAGTCAGATGCAGGCAATGCGTTGTGTCTGTGGGACGCACGGGAGGCGCTATTCCCAGGCATGCCTTGGCGCAGAAGACAGCAGCAGGCCAGGTGCGAGTAAGACGTTGCGACGAACAACAGGGGAGGCTCATAAAATTGATTTGTATCCCTGAGACAGTGAGACACTCGGATGTGCACCCCACGGTGCGAACGACACCATCTCCGAGAAGACGCTGACTGGCCGACATCGGCGGGGGACTGCACACAACAATTGGGGGCAACTTTAATTACCGGGCGTCATCAGGCGTCACCGGGCGAAGAACTTAATCCGAAGATGGTGCGATGAACGATTTCCCGAGCCACGCATCGCCCCTCGCCCGCATTGACAGTGCAAAACTCAACATCGTCTCGAGAACATCCACTCGCTTGTCAGGATAATTGAATTCCTTTCGAGACGCTGAGCTCGCAAGACTCAGCCGAGAGTGCCGCGCCGTGCAACCCTTTTTTTTTTTTGCTCGCCCCGAATTATAATTGAATTAATTTTCGAAAGGTTATTTCCCATCGCACCGGTCTTCCGGTGAATGAGTGCGCCATCAAGTCAGTCGCAGACTGAGCGAAGGGCGGCCGCCGCCATCGACCGGCAGAAGGGAAGCTTATCTATCGTGAAAGTGTGAACGGTTCCTTTCAAATTTTCTATGTGAGCTGGAATTCAATTTGTCCATTAACAAGAACACTCTGCCGCTCTCACTGATTGGAACGGATCCACCTGCCCCGGCGGTAAGCAGTTGAGATAGGCGTCGAGCACGCGATATTCGCTGCCGGTTCGACGTCTGAGGGTTGCGTTTAATTTATGCAGCGACGATAAGAGCCTTTGTCGGCGTGGAAAGCAAAATAATGGGGAAACCCTCGAGGGAGAGCAACAGCAAATTGGAGATGGAATTGATTGTGAGGATTGACACTCTCACTCGGGGGGGGGAGCGCTGCGACGCGCGGCTATGGACTGAGGGATTTATTGCTTGCCTCGCTCAGCAGTTTCGGTTGACCAAAAAGCCTGCACAAGGGGTGATTGCCGGTGACCGACAGAGAAGGGGACATTTTCTGGCATTATGACCGGGCTTTTGTGGTAAACAAAGGGGCACTGAATTTCCGAATAATCGAGAATTCATTAGGGCGACGGATGGGATTGAGACTGGTCATTGTATGTGTATCAGGACTTTGCAATGGATCAGCGCTGGGTGGTGAACTGAGTCCTTCATGAAGGGATATCTGGAAGCGCCGCTGTGCTGCCGATAGAAGGAATGTCGACTCTGACTCCGTTGAGCAACGCAGCAGAGGGCGCCGCTTTACAGGTGTCGCAAGGGTGTGCGGAACTCGAAGCAGATAGCCAGGAATCAGGCTAGCTGGAGCGGTTGTTGAGCTTCTGGGTTGATCCCCAGGCCCATCCCAAACCACTCGAAGCATAAGACGAAGGAATTTCGAGATGCGGAGCTATGTTTGGTTGGCCGTCTTTCTGGCAACAAATTGGAGCAGGGAGCGTCAAAACCAATCGATTCCGTTGTCACGTAGCGGGCAACGGCAGAAAGATCGAGAGGTCAGACCAACTTACATGCATGATCGTCTTTATGACAAGTTGAAGTACTTGGATTCGATAGACGGGATTTGACTCGACGGGCTAGGACCGTCGGACTGTCTGTCCACAGTTTGAAGCCCATCTGAAGACTATTGCTTGTCGAGATCGACCAATAGTCCCACAATGGCACGGGCACTATGAACAAAATAATTGCTCACAGATTCTTAAAATGAAGCTCAATGAGCGGTGGAATAAAAATCCACGAGGAACATTTGCGATCGTACGCAGTCTAGAAGATGAAAGTCGGATTCTCCAAATTTGAATCGTGGCGCCCAACAAAAGATCGGACCAGCGGCTGATACAGGGGGGATAGAAGCAGAAAAACAACGATGCAAGTGAAGGAATCAACATGAAGAAACCTCGAATGACAACACAAGCCGAGATTAGAGTGGCAAACAACAATGAACCCGGGTTTGCCATCGTTATGCATTAAGAATGAAGTATTCGTTCATATCGTCCCTCTCTTTCTCGAGACAGCAGCCTCGCATTCGAAGACCCTCTCAGCAGGAGCATTGGTGTCCATGCGCTCAATGTGGCAGAGCCAGTGAAGTCGATGGGTGTTTGTCTTCTGGACTACATCCACATCTTGGTACAGCTCGTACAGATCCATTAAACATCCTTGCGATTGATCTGATTGCACCAAGAAGCAGCTCAGCTATACTGCTTATCGCCCAGCAGGACTAACTATGTACATATAAAGGGTGACTTTTTAAAAGCTATAGGAAAATTTTTCAAAAAAAAACACATAAAATTCAGAAAAATACGTGAAGTCTTTATTTGAATCGATAGTACGGTCCATATAATTTAATGTTTGAAGATTATTTCATGCAAATGCTGACCTTGACTGCGCCTCAAATGGTCCATCCGCTTAGTCCAATTTTGGCTTACTCTTTCCAACATTTCGGCCGGTATCTCACGAATAAATGCTTCAATGTTGTCTTGCAATGCGTCAATTGAAGCGGGCTTGTCTGTATAGACATGAGCTTTAACATAGCCCCACAAAAAATAATCTAAAGGCGTTAAATCGCACGATCTAGGCGGCCAATTGACCGGTCCCGAACGTGAAATAAAATGTTCACCGAACTCGCCCCTCAATAAGTCCATTGTTGCGCGTGCTGTGTGGCATGTGGCACCGTCTTATTGAAACCACATGTCATGCAAGTCAATCTTTTGCATTTTGGGCAAAAAAAAGTTGGATATCATCTCACGGTAGCGCTCACCATTCACAGTTACGTTACTATTCGCATCATCTTTGAAGAAGTACGGTCCAATGATGCCACCAGCCCATAAACCGCACCAAACTGTGACTTTTTCTGGATGCATTGGTAGCTCTTGAAATGCTTCTGGCTGATATTCACTCCAAAATCGACAATTCAGCTTATTTACGTATCTATTGAGCCAAAAATGACCATAAAATGGAAGAAGAGCGCGATGAACTTTCTTAACAGAGCACGCATTTTGATAATAAAATTCAATAATTTGCAAGCATTGTTCGTTTGTAAGACGATTCCTGGTTAAATTATAGACCAAACTGAAGATGTTTGACAGTGAAACAAAACAAGAAACGTGCGTCAGCTGTTTAAACCAGTGTTGCCAAAAAGATAATAGCTAAAAAATCACCCTTTACATACATAAGAGATTTGTAGAACAAGATTTCGCGAGTCAGGAGTGTTGTTTCGACAAAGCGAAGTAGCAGCGGTTGCTAACGTCGGGTCTTTACTAAGATGTCACTGCTGCGCACTAAGGACAATAATCGGCTATCGGATGATCTCGGACGAAGATGCATTTGTCATCGCTGGAATTATTCCCGTCGACATGAATGAAAACCTCAATGCCAACTGAGGCCAGGGAAATAAGGAAGAAAGGATACGTTCAATAGCCCTATGGCAATATCGATGGTACCACAAAGGGCTTGACTCATACCTTGATTCCAAAAATTGATGTAAGCCTGAACAGAGCGCAAGGAAACTACAACTACCACCTAACGCAGTTGCTCTCTGGTCGCGGCGGGTACCGATTTGATTTGAATGCCAACTCCCCCTACCGTCCCGAGTGTCCAAATCAGAAGGAGGACGTGAAGCACGCAATTTTCTTTTGCGGAATGGAGAGCAGATCTACCAGAGGTCCTAGTGCGTACGAGTCGACGCACATACCCACAATGCCACGGCCGCCACAAACACCTTTTATACCCCAAAATCGTAGCTCTCGCTCGGAATGTTTTTTTGCTCAGGTGGTGTGTGACGGAACGATTCGTGCTTGACAGCATATACTTCGTATTTTCCTCATGAGAGAGACAAGACCTTTTTCTTGTTCTTCAATCGCAATAAAAGGTCCCACCACGGTTGTTCGTAGGGAACGCGTGATGATGTCGATGTCATCTGTGCAAACCAACGGTTGAACTGACTTGGAGAAGGACCAAATTGAACCAATCACACGACACCGCATTTATTTGGCGAACGGTTTTCAAACGCCTTGGTAGTCCTTGACTGCAACTACACGGCGCATCACGAATGTGTCAGAATAATGAACTGAATTCGGCCTCAAATATACCTTTACGAAGGATGCTGTTGTAGGCGACTTTAAAATCGATGAAAATATGGTGAATATAGATCTAACACTCGCTCGTCTTTTGCAGGGTGTGCCTTAGTGTGAATATTTGGTCGATTTGAGGGGCCTTAGACGGCATTTAGACGTTCGTACTGAAAGCTAGACAAGATCTTATAGGCTACGAGCAGCGGAGATATACAGTGAGAACTCCTTGTGTGGACACCTCCCTTAAACGTACACCTCTGTTAGCCGGCCAAAAAATGTTGCACTGACAAGTTTCACTGTACCTCGAAGGAATTTTGTGCGTGGCACTCATATTCCAGTCGTCAGGCATGCTTTCGACTTCACAAATTCCGCAGATGATCACCGCCACCGACCCGGAAAAGCTCTGACAGCAAACCAACCGAAACAGCGGCCTTTTTTGACAGCTGTGCCGACTTATTAGATGTCAGAGGACAGTTTTATCCGCCGAAAAGTTGTTAATGTTGTGGAGAATGCAGACCTGACGTTTTGGCATATGTTTTTAAGTCTCGTTTTCGGATCCTGTAAAGTTATATTTAGAAATCATTGCCTCTGCGAACGATTCATCTTCACTCTAAGAGACTGAACTGGTACTCTTCACTAGAAGGTATAAAGATTCGCATATACTGTACTACAGGTCCTATAATCGACAGCAAATTAGGACAAGGAAGTCTCCTTTCCTCTGTACTGCTGCAAAGCAGTTATTTGGATGCAAATTGAGACTACAGCCACGTATTGCTCACCAGTGACTGAGACCCTCAGTTATGGCTCACTTATGGCACTCAACCGGGTGCAAAGACTGGCCTGCATGTGTATCGACGGACCGTTGAGAAGTACTCCGTCGGATGCACTTAACATACTCCTTCCACCTTACTCCGTTGGACCTTTTCGACAAACAAACAGCAGCCGGCATAGCCCTAGGACTCAAGACACTTTGACTCACTTCCTAACTCACCATCGGTCACTCGACCATTCTTAGAAACTTCCTCCTCTCTCACACCGGGACGAGATCCACCCCCCAAGTCTCTCGCTACAGCCTGACATCTCATCATGATTCAAACTATCAAGCACAAGTGGCTAGAAAGCACCACCTTCCGTAAAACAGAGACCAGCATTTAATCTGAAAGGATCACACTGTCTGCTCAGGACCATTATTGGTGTCATAAATGGAATAGTGGACAATAGGAACACACGCACGCAGGATGAGTGCCCCATATAATGATTTCTGCAGAAACAGAAGAGGTAGACACTACTCGTGCAGTGCCCTGGATAGTAGTGGGCACTCACACCTAGGGACCTCTTTACACAAGAACCTCATCGAATGGAATGCTGTCAGTATACGCCAGCTACACGGCTTCGTCAAAAACAGCAACTGCTTCCAGGTACAGTAGCAAGTCAATCCTCGTGGTACCACAATGGGCCTAAGTATGACTGTTACAAGCGGCCAGCCACTCCTACATAACCTAACCTGTGTATGGGCGTTAATGTCAACTCTCTAGCAATAATCTGCCATCAAAACTCAAGGATTATCTTGGAATCATAAGTATTTTTTGCAAATTTGAAATTGTAACCTCCAAGTGAATCAAGCCGAAGACTAGCTCCCGTCAAATCATTTAATTTCCTGCAGACATTCCGTCAACATTTCAAACTGATACCAAAGCTAATTGGTCACAGAGAAAATGTAGGAGCGCCTTTAATTACAACCGATGCCACCATCAAGCCTCCAGTGGCGCCCAACGGGAAAAATGATGCACTCTTCTTAAAAAGAAAAAGAAAGCCTTAATCACAACTGGACTTCATGGTCCTGCCCGTGAAAGCCAAACGCCCCAAATGAATGGCGGCCGAACACCAGGAATCCATGTCGAATTGCCAACCAAGCGGGTGCACAATCGGAATGTATAACATCCCGGCAACCTAATTATTTGTCCACGTCTCGTTGAACGATTCCCTTCCAAGGGCAAACAACGAGTACAGCCTCCGTTTGCAGCCTGCCATGGCCTCCTAAGTGGACACGGCGAAGCAAGGTGGCAAGACGCCACACACGCGGCTACCGCGCTTGCTGCACTTCACACGTCACCGTGATGGATTTACGCCATAACTGGCGTGTATAACAACCCGAAGGTGAGCCTTCAAGTTGATTACAAAGAAACTGTGTTTACAAAACCAATTTTCGTCTTCCATTCTGCCCTCCGCGTCCCGTGCCGTCGCACCAGTCAAACAAAGGCCCAATGCCACAGGTCCGTCTTCGTAAGCCTCGAGTCGAACATGTGGCCTATGACCGAGCAGAGGCAATGCCCCCCGTATCCCCTGTCCCCACTAAGGTGCATCTGCAATGTGCAATTGAATTATACTTTCTCTTCTCGGGCACAACTCCAGTCGAGTAGGTCCACCGCGGTCGTCGGGGGCACAGCTGAACACGATGCCGATGCCGATGCCGATGATTCCGACTCTATCGCACAAAAGCGCTGACCTCACGATTTTGTAATTAATTTTCGCTTGCAACGAACTCTCCGAGATACAAGCTGTTGCCAAACCAAACAATGTTAGCCAGCCGATGTGGATGTGGATGTGGATGTGGCTGCCGCCTGATGGCATTTTGGTTTCAATAAATTTGAACAAATTGCATTCAGATGCATAGACAAGGCGAACGGGTGAAGAGATACGTGTGTACACACGGAATAACCACAAAACAACATTCTTGAGTGATTTTCAAACTTACTTCACCTCGTCGTCGCTGCCCACCGGCAGGCACTCCATGCAGTCGAGTGGAGGGCATGGAACTGGAGATGCCTCTTCCCTGAATGGGATTAAGGTTCTGAGAATTTTGTTTTGTTTTTTAATCCAAAGATGGTAAGCCCGAGTGCTACTTAATGTGAAGCACTTCACTGCAAGCAAGAAGACTCTGGCCAACAACAACGGCGGCAGCAGCAGCAGCACCACCACCACCACCAGCAGCAACAGCACAGAATTGGAAACGAAAGAAGGCGGGATAAACACATGATAAATAGATGAAAGATCATTCCGATAGGCAATGGTACATTGGACCCAGTTTGAGTATCTTGTTTCGAGATACACTCGTGGATAGCGTCTCCGACTGCCTGGCCTGGCTGCCTGGTCGGTGGTGTTTTGTGTGATGGCGCAGATAATGACCGTCATTATCCGTAATACAGTGATTAAATGATTTTAAATGTGTGACGCGGATGTGGAACGTTTTGGGGTGGTGGCGATGGCAATGGTGGTGCATTTGTTGCATGGGTGGCTGTGCCACAATGAAGATAAAAGCACCACTTATGGCACTTAAGCAAAGGGGAAGTGTAGGTCTTAAATGACTGATGACTTATGCGTTTATTGTCAACAGGCTTCTGTGTGGCGACGTGATGGGGCTGTGTGGTGTCCGGGATGGTCTACTTAACGGCGACTAGGGGGGACCAACAAGTGTCTTGTCTGTCGCTGCACGGTATGGGAAAGGGTCGGAGCGATGTATCCACGTGGGAAACTGGTCATTCTTGGGTGAAACTGGAGGTGCTTGCTAGGGCCAAGGGACAGTTTGACAGTTTTTTCATTCAAAATTGGACGGACCGCTTCAAGCATCGCCATTTGAATGATATCCTATTCCGCATATAATGGCATGTATGTAGCCTCAAAACAAAGCCGGAATCAATGTTATATCTTACACCGTTGTTGTTTTTTTTTTAATTTCTTTTCTTATCACTCTTATGTGGTCACCATGTATGACTACAATGATAGCCCATTTACGTCCGGTGTCTCCATTCTGCAAAACCAGCTGCAACGCCACATGAGAGCACGCTGGCAATGTAAAAAATGCGTAGATCCAAAGTTCCAAAGGAAAACCAGCGAATGATTGAAGTGCAACCCCAAAGGAGTCAGATCAGAAGGACTTGAAGAAAAAAAAATCGTCGTTGAAAAACTGATGAAATTCAGACTTGGACTCGTTTGAGGTTAGGTTCAAGTGGCTGACTGCAGAAAGAAGTGACAGTGTGGACTCTCATCGGCGTGTCGTGGTCTCCCATATAACGACTTTTGCACAAGCTCCAACGATATAGGGGAAGGAGAACATCCAACACCGCCTCAGCTCATGCAGTGCTCTCATATCTCGTAGGAAACTCCATCAGGGAGCCTACTTCGTCCACAATTTGTGCAAGTTGCACAGTATCAACATGAGCTAGCATAATCGCTTTCAAATTTCTGGAAAAAGGGATCAGCGTGGCTTAAGTATGACTCCACTTCGCAGTCCAGTCATCTTCACGTAACCTAGACCTAAAAAGCGTCCACTGTCCATTGGCCATGCGGATACGACTTCTACTCTAAAACCCAAAGCTCCTTAGGGGCATCCAACAGACACATGAGTTGCAGCATATTTCTAAATGACTCCAGCGACAATGAATCAGCAAGGAGACTGCTTTCGACAGGCAGTCCGAAGCAGTCCTTGATCAATCCGAATTCGGTTGCCTGGGGGAAAACAGAGCCTGTTCTAGCTCAAAATGACGACGTTCTTAACAGACTGCGTGGGACAGTGAACGTCGACTCTAGCTGCTGATGGATGGCCGCAGTGGAAGTTTCTTTCTCGCCAATTTCCTCTGGAGTCTCGTTTAGAAGGATACTCAACTCATGTGGATCCAGAAATCACTGTCCTTACGACAACCCAGTCAGCGCTCAGGTGCGTATTCCGGGCGGTAGTGAGTCTTTCGTTTTTCGTCATGAAACTCCTTCTCCCACAGCGAATAACAGAGTGAAACAATTCCATCCAAGGACTCCAATTATTGTCGCGCCTAAAATGTGATAACTCTGAATGGGAGGCAGTTGAAACTAAACAGCTCTTGGACGCGAAGTTCAATCAATTCAGCCACAAATCTTTCCCGATGTAGCAGTCTTCTATTCAGAAACAGATTCGATATTGTTCAGCCATATTTTTAAAGAGGAATGCTTTCGACTCAGACTCATTCGCTGGTTGTTTGTCTGAAGCATTGGGGAGGCTTCCTGAACGGCAGCTGTCTTACTGATAAGCCTCTGATTCGGAAGCGGTCTCCTTTCTTCTTTAGCTGAAGCCAGTCAATGTATGAGTAGGTAAACGCGTTCAGTATCAATTTCTGTTCGAATGAAATTTGTGATTACGTCTGCCCTCCATTCACGACGTTTCACATCTTGCCGCGACGTTATCGACGCAAAGATAGCTTTCCTCGAGGGACAACCCTACTGATCCTGCTGTGGAGTGAGGAACCAATTGAACAGGTACTGATTTAGCTAATTTCGTGTCATAATTGTGGTCCTGTGGGTGCAGAAAGAGGCGAGGATGTAACCTCAAATTCTATACGAGCTGCACAAAAAAGAAGGAATACGAAAGTGAATCTTTCGGAATCAGAGGAAACTCGGCGATTGTTAAGAAGACACGTCGTCAACATCGAACACAGTCCCGGAAAGAGAGATCAAAACTGTTGCAATTTCTCAACCAGAAGGAACCCACTGCCGGGCGTCACTTGCCCAAATTCCATGATCAACCTTGGTGAAAGTTTACAAGCTTCTGCTATTCAACTGAATGCTACGGCAAGAAGAACGAGCTGTCTAAAGCGTGTCCGAAAATGTACGCAAGATTTGAATTTGCATCAGGGTTTCACTTGTCTACCTCTTAGAATAAAGTCAATTGAATGAAGGCATCTAGCATATCAGAGTCACCTCAAATATCAACATACTTTGGATTATTTCCAAAGCCAGACTATGCCCGCGTTTAAGGCGGTACCCACAAAATGCTTCTCTTTATTTTCAACTTAGAAAGAGGTTGACAAGTGACAACGGTTCCTTAAAAACGAACAAATCTGGCTCAATTTTTGCTGTTAAATCAGGGGTTCCACAAGTTTGTGTACTTAGTCCACATTAGAGGTAACTGTGAAGCTGACAAACTCGCAAAAATCGCCACAAAACTGCCAGATGATGGAATCTCTTGTAACATAGGCACTCCCTCAGCCAACTTAAAGTTACAGCTCAATATTCTCAGTAAACAAAAAGTCAAAATGCCAGATGGAAGACAGGAACTACATGCCAAATCTGACCTCGTCTCGCTCGAAAAACAACACCTCTGTAGTTCGCCTCGATCAGGAAAGGCTCCCACTTCTCTGACCTTAGCGAAACACCGGTCAAATGAATACTATATAAAGGGTGGTTAAACTTTAAGGGCCGATGTTGAATGTGTACCACACCTAAACGTCAAGTTTCTTTCTGCATTTCATTTCACATTTCTCAATTTCAGACTAACTCAATTTGAACCATGGAAAGATACCCAACCGAGCAACGCGTTAAAGTTATTCAGGCTTATTATGAAAATGGGCGATAAATTTTCGAAGAAAATCATCTTCAGTGATGAGGCACCTTTTCACCTCAGAGGATTCGTCAATAAGCAGAATTGCCGGATTTGGGCGAATGGTAATCCAAAGTGATTGTCGGCAAACCAATGCACCCACAATGAGTGACTGTTTGGTGCGGATTATGGGCTGGCGGCATCATCGGGCCGTTTTTTTTTTTTCAAAATGAGGCCGGTCAGGCAGTTACTGTGAATGGTGTTCGCTATCGTGCAATGATCGTGAATGTTTTATGGCCCGAATTGGAAGATATGAATGTGGACGATATGTGGTTTCAACAGGACGATGCCACTTGCCACACAGCTAACGAAACAATGGCTCTTTTGCGCGACAAATTCAATGGCCGTGTTATCTCACGTGGTGGCGATGTCAATTGGCCGCCAAGATCATGTGATTTGACACCGTTGGATTTCTTTCTTTGGGGTTATTTGAAATAAAAGGTGTACGTCGATAAGCCAGCAACAATTCAAAAGCTAAAGGATGAGATAATTCGGCACATAAACGGCATAGAACCTCAATTATGCTTCAGCGTCATCGAAAATTTGGACCATCGGATGGAGGTGCGCCGCCGAGGTAGCGGCGGCCATTTGGCCGATATTTTGTTTCACACATAATTGAACCATACCAATATTATCACAATAAAAAGAAATGACAATAATTTCCTAAATAATTTGTGTTTTATTCGAAATCAACATCGGCCCTTAACATCTAACCACCCTTTATTACTGAGAAAACTGGCTGGCTGTCATAGCAGCACCGTCGACCCAATCCCTTGTTTGTTCACGTGGCAGTGCAACGGGCCCTACCTTGGCTTATGTGTATTCTTTAAAGCCACTAAATACCTACCTACCTAGTCCACTATTATTCGCCCTCTACATAGACGGCATTGGAAATTGTTCACCGAAAGGAGTTAGAGTTGGTGATGTAGAAGTCAAAGTGCTTATGTATGCTGCGACGTACTCACACATTCTCATAAATGAATTGCAAAGCTACAGCAAACTATAAGAAGATCAGCTCAAAGTCAAAACTTACCGCCACAGATCGGGTTTGCAGGATAGTCCGAGACTGGTCGAGAGAAGTTGACAAGGAATTGAACTGAAGTCGAATCACGACATGACAGCTTTGAAAAAGGCGCTAACTGCTAAAACAGCCATCAACCAAATGTGGCGACGTTTCTTCAGCAACCATCGAATCGGCAGTTCTTCATAGTTCAAGGTGTTCAGTTCCGCTGTGAATGCATGTCTCTGGTACGCAAACCAAGTGTTTGGCTAGATATACTTTGAAGAGTGTGAAACGGTCCAACGGCTTGTCATTAAACTCACGCCCCACAACGCCGTATGCTATCTACATTAAATCGTCATCGTGAAAGCAAATGCCGACTATATGATTAAAGCAACAATCTTCAGAAGAAGCTTCTCAAGATGGCGCTTAAATGTAATCAATCACCTTCAACGAATGGAATGAGTTCCCAGTTCCCTCCCACACAACATTGAGCTGGGAGCTGAACAGAGGCTAATGCCAATGAATGGGAAGATTAACTCTATGAATGCATTAAGATGCGCGATGATTATGTGTAGAACGATTGTATAAATGAACCCAGTCTTCTTCTTTACGGCTTGTCTACAAACTTCAGAACCATGCGCTAGGGGCCAATAAATACACTGGAACAGAATATTCAACCAATCTAATCAACGTACAATTTAGGGGCTTATGAGACTTCAACAGGCGCCACATCGACATGACGTCAATGCAATCTGAACGCTTTTGCAATCGTAACGAGGTCGAGAGCATTTACCACACTTACCCAAAACTATTGGAATTGCCTTTATTCATCACTTCTCTGAAGAGGTAACAGAGAATGTTGAGGGATGGAACCTGCTTCTTCAGTTAGCCGGCGAGGCTGTTTCGACTGAAGCTCTACAGGAAGACGTAGACGTAGACCAACGGAGTACGTGTCTCCAACTGGCTGCCTCCGCCAGAGATCTGGTTCACTGAAGGAGCTTACTGACTGCGACTGCCCTGAAAGACCCATGAACTACGTTTCTCCACCAACTACACGTTGCTCTTGACAGCAGTTAGTCTAATTAGTCTCGCCCTCGGTTCCCCCCATCCATGCAGCGACTTTAAAACGCCACAGACTCCTGAAATCGCGCTTTTCCTCTTCAGTCTTTGTCTCTGCAGCGAGATCGGGCAACCCGAGGCCAAAAGGGGCCAACGAAATAACCGAGGAACAAGGAAAATCGTGCAGAAACAAGTACCATCTCGCGCGCACACACACATCAGCACACTCAAAGTCACCCTAAGTTATACAGTGCGACAAATCTGATAAGGAGTAGTGTAAAACTACTTAAAAAACAGTTCCTCTCTGGGGGCGACGGCGGCATGTAGCCGCCTGTTCCTTTTGTTACACTCATTCTTTTAATGGATCCCAGTGCTACCATTCGCCAATGGATGCTGCTGGCTTTTGCCTCCACTTGATGCAATCACTGAACACGATTCCACAAACGACGACGATGGAGGATGAGGATGAGGATGAGGATGAGGATGAGGATGAGGACGTCGGCGGTGATGGAGGGCCGGGCTGAAGACGAGAAAGGCGAACGCAGATTGCATTTCGGCGAAGATCAACAACCCAAAACCTGCTATTACTTTACAAATGCATCGAGGGAGGGTGCGCGCTGGAGTCACTAATGCCACGGAAGGACATGCGAAACCAACCGAATAAGCAGAAAACAGAAAGGCCAAGGATTACACTCCTTCTGCAAGTGACTTTCGAGTTGATACTCGTCGTCGTTGTCGTTTGTTTCTGGTTCTGTGTGTGGTGTTGGGGCGGGCGGAGGGCGATGGGGCTCTGGTGAGGACTGAGAGGATATGGTGTAACCGGACTAAAGGGCCGCCACCGCTGCGGTTGATGATGCCAAACCAACCGAATCCCTCTCGTCTCTCTCTCCAAAAAAAAAAAAAAAAGCAGAGCTCAGCCACGCCACGCCACTAGAAACTGAAACAGCAACTGAAACAGAAACCGTAAATGGGAAGCGCGCGTCATCAGCATTGGAATCAGCACAATGCACCTTAACCACATCAATGTCGTCGCTTCGCGGTGCCAGTGGCGATGGCGACCAACCAGTGGTACCCTTCCTCGGCATGCATCGCATACCCAGACCGCCCTGGTCGTCGCCGCTGTTGTGTTTTGTTGCGACGTTGCTGGTGTGCAAGAAGGAATCCACGAGTCTGGAAAACAGCATGCCATGCTGCAATGGCTCCACGGACATATGTTTTGTGTTTCGCGGTTGAGGAGATTTTTTCGACTCTACCCACCCACCAAGGAAAAAATAAAGGAAAACCAAAAAGAACTTCACGAAGAACTTCCTACAAACTCGCGGAAACAGTCGGATTCTAGGCGGGGAGCGGAGGTCTTCTCGGATTTTAGGGAATGCCGAGCCAGTTTTTGTCATTTGCCGTGTGTTCTCATGCACGGCGACTTCTCCTTTCGCAGTTCTAACTCATTACGCGAATTTCGTTTGTCGTTTGTTTTTGCTGCTCCTTCTTCTTCGGGGAGCCTTTTGTTGTGCGCTTCGCCCCACCGGTTGTGCACATGCATTTTTGTTTTGACATGAGCGCTCATTTGGAAGCGAAATGCCAAACAAACGTTCCACACGGCGATACACACGAAGGGAGGCACAGCACATGAGCACAGAGGCACACCCAGCTTTGTGCATAAAAAGATGAAGATTACGTCTGCCTGCCAGCGCCAGGGTGTGTGCGTGTGTGTTCGTGAATGATGGCGCGGCTTGATGGAGAGAGTGAAGGAAAACTCCAGAGAGTGATCCGGGCACAGACACGCACCCGATTCAACGTCTGCGTTGGTTAGGGTTTTCGTGTCAGTTATGGAGAGGAGTTTAGGTATTTGCAGGTAGGTAGATAGTGAACAGGCCCTGCGGGCCTGAGGGATGAACAGGAGTTCGGTTTGGGCTGTGTGCAGAGACAGTTGCAAATTGTAAAGTGTTATCCTTCGGGTAACAATGGGATGGATGGGCTGGGCTGGCTTCGTGTGCACACATGCTCATTTGTTGTTGCAGCACAGCCAGACGACGTTTTGCAAATAGATTTGCAAAGCGAACGAGTGATGAAATAGGTGCAAGATAATGGAAAGCCCATTCAAGGATTTCTCTCTTTCTTGGCGTGTCCTTAGAGTCGGCTGCTGTTGCTGTTGCTGTTGCTGGTGCTGCTGCAGGCCTCGTGCATTCAATGTGCACCTGCGAGTAATTGCATGACGTTCGAAATTAATGTCAATCCTCAATTTGAGTTGTGTTTACATTGCCGTCGTTGCAGAGAGCGACTCTGTCTGTGTCCGTGTGTGTGTGTGTGTGTGTGTAAGGATCCTGAGAAGGTTAGAAGCATGTAACAGATGGTGTTGCGATTAATGAAGGATTTACTTAAAATTGCACCGACTAAGGGCAACGTTGTAGTTTTCAATGACTAGAGCGAGAGCGGCTAGAGATGTTTTCATTTCAATTCGCTTTGATGTCTCTTTAAACTGTTTGGATGGAATCACCGAAGGCTAAGTGCTCCTGCATGTCTGTCGCACTCGGAGGAACGACAATGGACCTGAGTCTGGGCTCAGTGCTTTCTGGAGGCACTTGGAGCTTGACGAATGATAGTGTGGATGGGCGGCTACTACTGGGCATGGTTGGATTCAGTCTATTGTGCTGACGGCTACTGTCTTTGGCTTTGTTCACCAAGCATGCTACGGACTGGGGGACTCTTTAAGAAGCCGATGGGGTTCAGCAGACCAAGTACAGGGACACCACTGTTCCTGCCCAGAACGGGGGTGGCGGCGACCAGCCATTTTTTAGCTGTCTTCGAACTTCTTCATTCTGAGGAGCGTGCATTTGGAGTGTCGGCAATTTTTGAGAAGAAATAGATATTTTGCGGTCGTCAACAGTACGTCCGTCTGTACTAGAGGCTTGTTACGTGATGAGGGAATTAACCTTCAAGTGAGGGTGCAGGCTCCTGTCTTTAACCTTCCCTTCGGGCGAAGTGTCCGCATGCATCCGGAGTCGTTAACCTCGCGGAGGCTGTGAGAGCTGCCGGCTAATATCAAAGTACGCTGCAAACTGAACGTTAATGAATCATTTTAACATGAGCTAGGTTTAGGAGGAGTGCGTCTCAGATAGCTTTGAACGTCGGAATCAGTGGATCACAGCTCTGACGACCAATGGCACAGACGCATATTCATTCTATGAATCGGTAGCCGGGTATCCGTTTCAACGAGACCCTTGAAAAACTACAATTAAGCGTAACACAGCACGATTTACTACTTTACTTCGTCGCCATTTTGGTAATTAGTTGTCACTTTGACAGTGGCCGTTGGAGAAGAGAAGAGTACACTCATACGCTTGTGGAATTCAATAATGGCGTCGCGATCCCAGTTAGCCGTGGAGATTGAAGAAAACGCAAGAGCTGCCCACTGACAGACAGGTGACAGCTGTATGCCCATTGGTCAATGTGCTTTGTCAATGCAATCACTTGTGTCGGTTATGGTCTCTTACCAGTGGAGGAGGAGGAAGAGAACCTACATTTTTATGACGACTCCAAACGACGATTTACAGGATTTTTCTGCACAGTTATAGTTTCTGAACATGGTCCGAGGCTCCAGAAGAGTGCAGTCAGTGCAGTACGGTCAAATTGTTCACCACTCATCGCTGCATACCAAATTATGGCATGTGATCTGAATGACATGTTAATATGATTTTTTAGAAGCGACTGAGCAAGGCTGCCATTCATTGACTTCAAATAACATGTCCTTCCAACAAAGCGCTGTAGATTCACATGCATTCGATGAAACAACTGAATCACTAAGTTGTCTCTTTCCACGTCAAACAATCTATCTGAGGAAGCTATGCCATGGATGTGACACTGGATTCGTCAGACGTCAGAGCTTGCAGATTCCATGCCAAGCAAACCAAAGCAATCTCATTAGTGGAGAATTGTGTGCGGACAAGAATTCAGGATTCAGCTGGCTGTTCAGACTGACTGCAAATTGACACTTCGCAAGCGTATTACTCTTGCCTACGCTGTGGTGCCATATGCCACCAAGCAATAGAGTTTCAGACACAAACTAAACGCCCTCGAAACGTTATAAGTCAAGTCTTTTGCCAGTTTACGAAATTGAGCGAATACCCAAAAACAGTGTGACAATAATAACCATTTCGCTTAGTGTCGTTAAGTTTCGCTCAGTTTGCTTATTTGTCTAGTCTTCACTTTTAGAAAAATCTTCTCAGTAGACCACTTCGCGTAGTGTCGTTAAGTTTCGTTCAATTTGCTTATTTAAGTCTAGTCTTCACTTTTAGAAAAAATCTTCTCAGTAGACCACTTCGCTTAGTGTCGTTAAGTTTCGTTCAATTTGCTTATTTAAGTCTAGTCTTCACTTTTAGAAAAAATCTTCTCAGTAGACCACTTCGCTTCGTGTCGTTAAGTTTCGTTCAATTTGCTTATTTAAGTCTAGTCTTCACAGTAGATCCGAGTAAAGTTATGACAAGTGACAACTTCTTGTAACATTATGTACAATTCTTGCCAGTTTATGCATATTTTTCCTGAGAATTGCTAGTCCTTCAAATGACTAACGTAACTCAGTAGGTGAGGCTGCAGCCCGTTGAGGAGGCCTCTATAGCAACCACTCGTGTTGTACGTCACCTAAGGAGTGGAGGAGGCCGACTCCGAACAGCGAAGTATGAAAAGATTCTCCTAGGCCAATTGTCAAGCACGGCTAATGACTCGAAGGATGTGGGGCCATAAAGTGAATCAAGCTCTAATGCGGTCAACTGACTTAACGAACGGTCCCTTAAGTGTCCATTTGTCATGTGAATTTGATGAAAAATGATTGTCTCTGTGTTGTCTCGCAAATCCAGACGGCCTCACAGGACAAGAGTCGTATTTTAACTAAAAGCTCACACGCTGCGAGCCGCAGAGGAACTGTCAAACTTGTGACATACGATTGAGCAAGTCACGAGAGACAACACAACTTTTGCTGAGACGTGCACATAAAGTAAGCAAAAAAACACGAAGAATGTCTCTATTATCATGTCTAGGTACATGACAAATATAATATGTTGGGATATTCGCTTCATTTTTGATAGTAAGAGTTTAAGTTCCGAAGTTTGAAGGAAATGCAAGGATATTAATTAATGTGTTTATTCTGGAGATACTATTAGCTTGTCCAAGTGCTAATGCCCTATTATCCTGACCATCGTGGCGTAGTGGGTATGTGCGTCGACTTTCACACTGAATGTCTGGATTCTAGTCTCGACACGATGAACAATTTGCAGACACTGTAGGCTGGGTAGCGTGAACCCCTGATGGTGTGAACTCCTCCCTAGCGTGCAATAAATTCTGATGAAAATGATTTCTAAGAAACGAGTTATCAACTTGGATGTAACAGAGCACTAAGTGAAGATGAAGTTATTTAAATTTTCGACAAAGGAACGAAATGAGCAGAAGACAATATTACGGAGTATTCTGATATAGTATTGGTTTTACTAAAAAATCGTGGAACTGTTGTGCACAAAAAGCATTGAAAAATAAGAAGAAACTAACAAGTATTGAGGATAAAATAAAATATATAAACAGAAGTACTATCCAAGTGTATTCATTTGGTATTCAAAAATGATTGGATAACGCGAACAGTTTAGTTAGCGTGAACAGCTCGTGCATTAATTATGTCCAGAATGTACTCCAATTCACGATTCCACCTCCGTCGCCTCTACAAAGGGTTTGTGAACAAAATGGAACGAGTGTGGTGTCACTGAGCATGAGAGAGGGTGTTTTCATAAACGTCAGACTAACAAAGGACTGCGTTATCCATGCTCATTAATGCAGATGTACGATCATGCTAACTTAGGTGAACGGCAGCACCTACTGTTCATAAACGTCAATAGCTCATCGATGTCGAGCAGATTGTGCAGTCATTATTTGTTCACTGCAGATATGAGAGAAAAGAAAGAAAAACATTTTGTACCATTCTGCACCGTGTGTGTGTGTGTGTGTTCAAAAACTCATGAGAAAAGAAATGCGATTGTAAAGGGTGGTTAAATTTCAAGGGCCGATGTTGATTGTGAACCACACCTAAACGTCAAGCTTTTTTCTGCATTTCATTTGACATTTCTCAATTTTCAGACTAACTCAATTCATGGAACCATGGAAGATACACAATCGATCAACGCGTTAAAGTTATTCAGGCTTATTATGAAAAGGGGCGTTCAAATCAAAATGCATATCGTGCACTTCGTGATTTTTTCGGTCAATTTAATCGTCCAAATGTGCGTCCAATCGGAAAAATCGTGCAAAAATTTGAGCAAACCGGGTCTATAGGAGATGTGAAAACACCCGTGCATGCTCGTACAGCTCGTACTGCAGAAAATATTGCTGTTGTTCGCGATAGTGTGGCTGAAGAGCCGTCCACCTCAACTCGTCGTCGTGCCCAACAATTGCACCTCTCACGCTCGTCGTTGATGAACATTATGCATAAAGACTTGCATTAACACGCTTACGAGGTGCAATTGACTCAAGAACTAAAGCCTCTCGACCATTTCAAGCGTCGTCAATGGTCAGAATGGTGGCAAGAAATGGCAACAGTGGATGATCAATTTTCGAAGAAAATCATCTTCAGTAATGAGGCACATTTTCACCTCAGTGGATTCGTCAATAAGCAGAATTGCCGGATTTGGACGAATGATAATCCAAGAGTGATTGCCGAAAAACCAGTGCACCCACAAAGAGTGACTGTTTGGTGCGGTTCATGGGCTGGCGGCATCATCGGGCCGTATTTTTTCCAAAATGAGGCCGGTCAGGCAGTTACTGTGAATGGAGTTCGCTGTCGTGAAATGATCGTGAATGATTTATGGCCCGAATTGGAAGATATGAATGTGGACGATATGTGGTAACAGGACGATGCCACTTGCCACACAGCTAACGAAACAATGGCTCTTTTGCGCGACAAATTCAATGGCCGTGTTATCTCACGTGGTGGCGATGTCAATTGGCCGCCAAGATCATGTGATTTGACACCGTTGGATATTTTTTTTGGGGTTATTTGAAATAAAAGGTCTACGTCGATAAGCCAGCAACAATTCAAGAGCTAAAGGATGAGATAATTCGGCACATTAACGGCATAGAACCTCAATTATGCTTCAGCGTCATCGAAAACTTGGACCATCGGATGGAGGTGTGCCGCCGAGGTAGCGGCGGGCATTTGGTCGATATAATGTTCCGTACATAATTGAACCATACCAATATTGTCATAATAAAAAGAAATGACAATAATTTCCTAAATAATTTGTGTTTTATTAAAAATCAACATCGGCCCTTAACATCTAACCACCCTTTACTAGGGCAGATTTCCGACGTTTATGAAAGAACACAGATTTTCTTTAGTTCACTAAGTAACTGAGCACAAATCATGTGTCCCCATGCCGAGATGAAAACTTACGTAAATTTTAACATCATTTGCAAATGCAGTGAAGTCTCCCACTGCGGACACCTCCCTTAGACTGACACTTTTTTTTTAATAGAAATTGCTCCAAATGTGTTTGCAAATTGATTTCCCTTAAACGTACAACCCCCTTAGGTGGACAAACATTTCTGCACCACTGATGTCCGTTCAAGGGAGATTCCACTGTGTATGCACTTTGGAACTGGACACCACTTTTTGAAACATTCATTAGTGAACATTGAGAATAGTAACAGACCGAGAATAGAACCTCGGGGTACACCATTGCGAACATCATAAAATGACGACAGTTTTGAACTGCATATGTGAAACAGCTTAAGCAAGATCGTCGTACCTTACAAGACGATAAACTTAATTAGGGGTAACACAGAATTTGAATTAGGATGGCAGCATGGCACAAGGTATTGACAAAGTATTCAAAGTACCACCACTGCTACCAAGAAGTGCCCTTTTAAGGCCATGGGTGCCACAAACGGAAATATACCAAATTTTACGGTTTTGTGTATTTTAATCCACTGCACTTAATTAGAAAATGTTATACGTAGAAATGAATATAAATGGATTAAATAATTAGGTTAATAAATAAATAAAGCGCCATTTACACATCTTCATCGAAACTTAACGAGAGTTCAACTCTTTCGGAAGGCAGATGTAATCGATGCAGCGATTGTTTCATAAACGTTGATGTAAATACACTACGTTCTCGATTAACGCAACTGGATTTAGGCAACTCCTAGGTTTTCGCAACAGCTGAATTTACAACATTGTCGACGCGGTAATCGCAAAAAAGTTACTCGATAAGTGCAACTTTTGTTCTATTATGCATATTTTTTTTTTACTCTGTTTCTTGGCAATCTTTGTTGTTTTCTTTTGCATTACATTTTCTCTCGGCAGTTATTTTCCCCGGTACTTCTGCGTAATAGAACGGTGAATGTATGTATTGAAAGATGGTTTCTTCGGCCCGGGAAGACGATAACTTTAAAGGCTGGCGAATACCCGAACATAGAGAAAGCACTGTGAAAGCACAAGTGATTCCTAAAAGAAGTGGTTCCTCAAGACAGAGGCTGCCTCATTGCATGCGAAGATAAAGGAAATCTGGAATTGAACTTAAACAAATATAAACGCGATTATTGCAACAATCTCGGTCACTGCAACTACCCTTGTTTTAATTAGTTGCGACCAGGATGTGGATGTAGCCCGGAAGGCAAAAAATCCGCTCGGCCACATCGAGCACATGGACAACAATGCTCCAGCAAAGAGGATCCTTGAATCCGAGCCTCCTGGTTCGAGAAGGAGAGGAAGACCGAATCTCCGGTATAAAGACCAAGTAATCGCGGATGCAAGACAGCTTGGTCTTGATGACTAGCAGCAGCGTGCCCAGGACCGTCAACGATGGAGGGCAGCAATTGCTCAGGCTCGGACCCTCCATGAATCGCCGGCCTTATAAGTAAGTAAGTTAATAGAGAATGTACTGTATGTTAATTTTCCAAATTTTTACCACAGTGCCATATCAATCAAAAAGTGACATAATGACGACATCGGCAACGCTGGTTACTGTCGAATGCTTTCGAGAAGTCAAGGAAAGCTAGTAAGTCAAAAGTTCTCCGAATGTCGTCTGTTACTTTTAGCAAGGCTGTAACAGAGCTTTAATTGCGATGTTGCCAAGAGGCCGAGTCCTGTAATGACACCAAATACATAACGTAGGTACGAGTGCGTACATGTCGTCCCCTTAAAGGAATCTGAGCAAAGAGCAATCGGGGTCTAGTCTGGACCACACCAACTTGATGGTTTGTCATGTAATGCCTGCCAGTCACCTCTTGTTGGTTAGTCGACAACAGACATCCACCACAACGAGATGTACAGCTTCACAGCTGGTGGCCTTCCTGTCCACCGACGAATTTGCTAGTCCATCATGAATTTTTGACAGTTAATCACGAACTATCGCGTATTGTCTCAGTTTTACGCACAATTGTTTGAATTCATGAGCACACCATGTCAAATGGCATTCTTTGATAAATGTTGCCAAAATATGAAAAGGGATGTCGATGATGAAAGGTAGTCGATGCATATCTCTCTTCTGATTGACAGCTGCCTAAAAATGACAACATTTCTCCCAAACGCACGTTTGAGCTTACACGCAATTTATGATCGCTCGGATGGACAACAATTTATCAACATCACTGTTCGAATTTTGCCTGTAGTTCGATTTAAACTTACTTGACAGTGATGAAGAATTGTCTTACTTTAAAAAAAAAACACCCTTTTTGTGAGCAACGTCACTCTTTACATTATTTTTGCAGTGCATTCGACCTGGCAGCACATGTGAAACATTGCCAATGATCGTCAACTTGGCAAATCAGCACATGGTACACTGACGGAGCCTTTAACTGTCAACTGTCACAAGAAAAGCGGCTCTCAAAATTGTCAAGTGTTCCTTTAAAAAGCCAAAAATGCTAAAAATTGTGTTTTTTTTTTAAGTACATAGTAGTTGGCAGCACCTGTGAAACATTGCCAAAGATCATCAACTTGGACGAATCAACACATATTACACTGACGAAGCGGTTAAGTGTCAACTGTCAAAAGAAAAGCGCCTCTTAGTGGAATGTTCAAAATTGTCAAGTGCACCTTTAAAAAGCCAAAATCGCTAAAAAAAATTGTGTTTTTGTTCTTCTTTTGGCAAGAAAAGTCGCCAAATTTCTGCAAGACTCCCTGAGGGTCGTACAAATTCTAGGGCTTCAACAGGAACCTGTCCACTGCCCGGAGTCTCTCACGCAACGCACTCCAAATGCAAATGACGCACTTCCCCTTATCAGGAACCAAACTCATTTCCACATTCCTCTAGAGCTCTCCAAACACTTGTTCGAACCACAGCCTAGGTCAGTGGCTTGCCTCAAAAGACAAGACCAAGTTGCCAGACAAACAAAACACTTCAGCCGCAAATGAAGGGCTCCCAATGTGTGTCCGTTCGGTTAATCTGCTTAACGTGGCAGAGAATCTAATTGACGACATCTCTCATATGTGTCATCGAAAAGTTTGTAAGAGACGAACAAAAAGAAAAAACCGCCGCCCAGCGACAGCCAACAACAAAGGCGGTCGCACTGTTAAGCGATTTAAGGGGACTTTAATCTGTCTGCCGTTCCAAACATTATTCGAGATTAAATTCTCACAAGACAAAGCTTCAACTTAAGCGCACCTTTCAACGTGATTCCGTCCTCCTTCTGACGTCCAGACCGAAGACCCATCATCATCGTTGTCGTTGTCATCGTCGTTGGTCGTCGCAGTCGCGTAATTTATACCAACTCCAGCATCCATCCGAGGATAAACTTTGCTGCGTCCACTGGCACAGAGTATTCAATGACCTTATGCAACTTCGCGTATCTAGTCTAACCGGTCCAGAGTGCGGTGGGGAGGACAGAGAGAGCGAGAGAGTGGGGATCTTTCTGCAAGGAGGAGACGCCACGAAAGTGGTCCTCTGATCCTCATCTCTAGCCTCGGAGCAAGCAGAAATTTACTTCTTATTTTTTATTTTCCTGTTCTGTTGCCTCTTTTGCGGCTGTCGTGTGGTGCGTGTCCGTGTGTGTGTGTGTTCAGTGCTTTGTGTCCACTTTGATTTATCAGCCCTCCTTCCTTCGTCAACCGAACCGAGGAGAGAAGGAGTACCGCAGAAAAACAACACAACTGAGTACTTACTTGTTTTCTTTTTCTTTGCTGGTGTGTGCCGTTCCTTTGCTGTTTCACAAACTCGTCGCGCCGTGTATTCCAATTGCCTGAGACAGGGGGTGTCGGGTAATCCTCCCGAAACTGTACATACGCAGGATAACCGTGTTTGCCACTCTTTGGCGGATACAACAAATTCCATTCACAATCGAAAGAGGAAGAAAAAAATAACAAAAATTCTCCATGCACTCGCGCGAAGAGATTTAACTTATTTCCTTTTATTTTTTTCTTTCTACAAAATTACTCGGCTCTTCTCTCTGCGCTCACTTCTTCTTCATATTTGACTTGGTCGCCGATATATTTACTCATTTACACCCCGTTTTTCTTCCTTATTTATATTTATTTATTTATTTTCTTTCCCTTTTTTTTTTTTTTTTTTTACCGCACAAGGATACACGAAACGAAGAAACACTGCCGAGGATTTTCCTCCCTTCTTTGCACGCTCGCTCGCTCTCTCGTCGCTCTTTTTCTCGCCGCCTTCTACTTCACTTTCACTGTGCACACAACGAACCGGGCAGCAGAATAAAAAAAAAAAAAATACGTGAAAAAAAACCCCGAAAAAAGGACGAAGGAACCAACGCAAAAACAAAAAGGAAGATAAATACCGAACCCGAAGCGAAGGATTATTTTGTATCACTTTCAGCACTGAGTGCCGACCGACGACGATTTCGTTTGCAAATTCCGTTTCACAGGTGCAATCCGTGGAATGTGCCGCGGTGGGATCCTTGACAGGACTTAACTATAACGGTCGGCAACATTTTCTGCGTTCGCACTTCTCACCTGACGGCGATGCACAATCGACGAAAAACGAGAGGAGATGCCCCCGATCTACTGTTTAAATGATCAATTTTGTTTACCGATGAGATGGAAATTCTGAATATTCCTTATCGTTTATCGTCACCGGGACGGGGTAAATTTTCACAAGAAGATAACGCGTCCACACTCGCGAACAGACACCAACCGAACTGTTTTTTGTTCGGCTGCCAGCCGTTGTCGCCGTCGAGAGGCAAACACATTCCAGGCAAACGTACCGCACACACGCACACGCACACTCGCTCACAAGTGCGACGAGAATGCACATCGACTTCCAGTCGACACTCGCTGCCGCTGGACGACCAACTGGCGACTGTATGCGAAGCACCACCACCAGCACAGCAGCGCGTCGAAGAGAGAAACCTGTTTGCCCGCCTGCCGACGGTTGTATGGGCGATTGTTTGTGTTTTTGTGGAACGTGTTGGCGGTGCGACGACTTGAATTGGTTTCCAATTTGATTAAGAATGCCGGTTCCAGTAACTGTTAAGAGATTACTGTTGCTTCCAGGGATGGAGAAGAGCATGGCAGCCTGGAAGACGGTGCGTGTGTGCTCTCTTTAATGCGTAACCTTGGCAAGTTGCGTGAATGGAAGTGGGCCAGAGCAACATTGGACGTGCGCTTGCAGCATTCCCGTCGAGACTCGATGTGATTTGGTGCCTCTGTGTATCTGCGCAAGGCATTCTGCAGCCAGCAACACTTCTTGGTCAGCTGGCTACTGAGTGGTTGGTTTGAAAGAGAGGAACGTGCAACATTTTGGGCGCTCTCTTCGATGGCGAACGCATGAATGTTGCTCAGAATGAATTGGAGTTTGGCGATCAGTTGCTGTTGGAGGCATGTTCTTTGCCTTCTATGCTAAGTTGGGGGAAAATCAAATGGTAGAGGAGGCTGTAGTGCGTCAATCAATTGGATCTGCAAATGCTTCTGCAGCTTGTGTGGTGCTGGAGGAAATGTCAAAGACACACTGCATCATTTCGGGGGAGCGCATAGAAGTCAGATTCAAACGTGGATGGAATTAGCTGAACCTTCTGAAATTGTGACAAGAATAAGAAAAAAGTCCGAGCGGCGGAGTAGACAGGATTCAGAGACGCCCCTAGGACTGTCGGCAGTCGCTTCAACGGCTTGTTTGGCAATGGGTATGAATGCTGTAATAACGACTCAACTCGAGGGCGTAGTGCCTCAATGCAAAATGAAAGCGTCATCTTCGAGAGAACATAACATCGATGGCTTTGGGCATGTCGTCATATCGGGAAGAAACATCTTCAAAGCCGATTTTGTCATAGCAAGCAGCTACAAACATAACTTCACGCCTTGAGCAACAACCAGACCGTCGCATGAAAAGTCCATTGCTGGGTGGAATGTCTTCATCTGTATATTTCTATCATAGTATAGAACAGCCCCGCTAGTCCGGACACTCACTAGTTCGGACACTCGCTAGCCCGGACACACCCGAAGCTTTATGTGTCCGGACTGGTAAGGCTGTACTGTACTGACCACATCTGTGATCTCAGCCGATGTTAAACGCAGAATGGAATGATTGCAGCCATCTTTCTCACTTGACCTGTCGAACTATGCCTACTTTGTGCAAAACTTAGTCCCGCGTTGGTGAGTACGAACCGCCCAGTCATACAAGCAGTGCCACGCTTCTCCTCACCATTAGAAGCTACCCATTAGGCTTGTGCAACAAAAAGGGCCAATTTTAAGACCGGATGAAGAAGTCCTTGGTCTCTTCGAGAGAAAAGTTCTGCGTACGGTCCTTGATCATGTTTCTGGTGATCCCATCAAGAGGAGCAGTTTAAACGACGAACTGTAGGGGTTCTACAAAGACACGTACACAGCCGTCCAGCAGCAATGAATGAGACTTGCTCCTGTAGAGCGAATGGACCGATGTAGCCCGAATAATCTTAGACCATGAGCCGCTGGAACAACGCAGAAGGAGTGTAGTGGAGCACGCTAGCACTGGAGAAGGACCTCTACCGCGCTAATTGGAGTAGCTTGTTGGTTAAAGCCTACATCCGGCCCGGACTGTGGCGCTACTCAAAGAAAATGGACATCTTTGGCATTATTTTCTTGTTCTTAGTGATTGCACTGATTCATGGCACGCTAGGGTGGCAAGAAAGAGTAAGGGTGTCTGCCTCTGCTTTGGGCTTATCGATTACTGTTCATCTTTTGATCAATCATGTCGTAGTGCTTGATGGTGGTTCTTGGTTCGATCACGGACACGACAACTCTCATTTTCACAGCACTACAAATGGTCATGCACCAAATGGCATGTCCAAAATGCATGTCTTTCTGCCTCACCAGAACCGGGATGTTTAAGCATGACATCTCCAATGCCCTCGAAAAAAACCCGGCCCAACCATTCCTACCGATTCAACCCAACCCACCGATTCAAATAACCTCACCGACTCAACCAACCCAATTAACTCAACCGACCAACCCAGTGGTCACATAATAAGACTCCAGCAAATGTCAGCGATCCCAGAGGTACATCCTCCACATACCAGCAACAACACAGAACCAATCCATATTAAAAATCTTTACCACCACAGGTCAAGGCTGAGGAAGAGACTTCAGCAAATACAACACCGGGAGTTGAATATTCGGAATGCGGTACAAACGCAATCCAGCATACAGCTGGGGAAGAACCTGCGCAGAATACAGCCAGGACCCGACACATTCCGACAAATCCACCAGATCAGATCGGTAACAAGAAGAAGCTACCACAAGCACTGATAACAAGCGAAGGAGACGCAAACACCCCGGGGGAGAAAGCAGAAGCATTTTCATCCTACTTCGAAGGTCACTTCCACCATTACCGCCTGATGATCCACCTTTTTTGTCACAGAAGTCAATACCTACGTCAATGCACTTGAGAATCCATCTGCAACAGACGTCACCTTCAACGAAACTAACCCAGCGGACAATCCGGTGGGAAACGAGGACCTCACAACGGCCGAAGAAATCACGGGAATTATTCAATGTATGGAGCCGGAGCCAACAAAATCTCGACTTTCGAACCATCATTATGAACAATGGCTGCTTTCCTAGCAAGTGGAATTGCTAGGATTTGTTGCAATTCCAAAAATGGGGAACGCTGCTAGTGTTTCAGAGTACCGACCTACATCGCTCTTGAGCAATATAAGCAAGATCCTGGAGTACCTGGTAGCCCAAAAAACTAAAGCGATGGTCCACCGATCTGAACACCATACCGGATATGCAGCATGGATGCCGGGAGCCACCGACAATGCTCAAAGACTGCAAAATTACTCAGGCGTATCGGTAGTGTCCGGTGTCACTGTACCTTCCGGAGAATTCATTTAGAATTGAGTTGCGTCTCTGTTTAACATCAAATCTGAGGGGTCAGTGATTACTTTGATGTGATGATTTGGGTGGCAGTGGCGTGGCGTCCATATAAGCCGATTCCTACCGGGCTACCTTTTAAAATTCTACTTTTCAACAAAGAACAAGAAACGGATCTTAATATGTGCATATAATTATAATATTTGTGTGCTTCCTACACCTGACATGCAAGCAACAACGAGACCATTCGTGCCACGTGATAAAACCATCGAAGCATTGCTCTTTCCGTTCTTCGCATACTGTCGTGTTTTTCACCCTGCTTTAAAATTGAGCCCTACAAGAAAGCTCACCATTACTCCTCCCATCACTCGTGAAGAACATACCGAGATACGTGAACTTCTTCACTTACTTCAATGGGACTCCACTAACATGTATAGTGCAACAGGCGTTCTGGAAATTACCGTAATCTCTGATTTGTCCACGTTAACCTTCATCCCAGCATCTGCACATACGGCAGCAAGCCTATCGAGTGCGCGCTGGAGTTTCCTTTGGGAGGATGTGAGGATAATTAAGTCATCTTCCAAAATAAGATCGCCTACTTTCAACTCTCCCAATGTGAAACATTTCGCGTCTCGGCTAGAGTAGAGGTGACAAGACGCACCCTTGGCAAGTCAAGACTTCTTCCGACTTACGTTTTAAAATTGTCCACGTCTCGCCACTATTGAGTGGTTAAGCTCCAGTAGAGTCCTGGTTCCTTACCAGCTTGCTTAGTATTTGTGTTCATAAATCCCTTTGTTTGGAATGCATTTAGCCGAGGCATATTCTTTCGTTCAAACAGACAAACTTTTTGCATCGCTGTGGAGTTTATTGTGCCCCAAATTGGTCATTTGTATGTTCGTCTAACTCTCACTCAGCCCAGTCCTTCTTTGGTGCAGTCGATGTTCCAACTGTCGGAGAACAGAAACTATCGAAAGCGCCCTTGAATCGAAAGAAATATTTATATGTACTTTCTTGGATATTGAAGGAGCATTTGACAACACATCGCATGATGCGATTATTAGAGCTCTGGACTAGAAGGAAGTAAACCGAACAGTATCGAAATGGATGTAGGAACTTCTGAGCACGAGAGAGACGGATACATCGGAAGGTATAATAAAAGTCAATACAACAAAAGGATGTCCTCAAGGAGGAGTTTTATCCCCTCTGATGGGGTCTAGTCTAGTTGTAGACGAACTTCTGGAGATACTAACAAATCACGACATCAAATGTCAAGCATATGCTGATGATATAGTAATTATAGCCAGAGGCAGGATGGCGGAGACCATGTGTGATATCATCGAATGGGGACTTCAAATTACTAAAGAGTGGTGCCTGTCAGCTGGACTAAATTTAAATCCTTCAAAAATCACCATAGTATCATTTACAAGAAAACAAAAACTGGAACGACTAAAACAAATTAGTCTGTCAGGCACAATACTGGCTCCAGTAAGAGAGGAGTCATCTTAGACAGCAGACTCAGCTGGAAAAGAGACACAGAAGAGATCACCAGGAAGGCGACGCGTGCTTTAATGATTTGTAGAAGCTTAGCGGGCAAATCCTAGGGCTGTAGTACAAGTATCCTAAGATGGATGTATATATAGCTATTGTTAGACCAACAGTCACATACGGTGCAGTAGTAGGGTCCAAAAGAACCAACCAAGAGAGACAGTCAACAAAGTTCAAAGGTTGGCATGCCTCTGTATCACAGGGGCCATGACAACTTGCCCAACTGCCGTCATGGAGGTGCTACTGCAGCTGACTCCATTGCATCTGGTGGTCGCAGAATGTGCAAACAAAACAATCATGAGAATGGCAAAAGAAGGGATATGAAAGGACAGGTGCATTACATCGAGACAATTCGATGGACTAGTTAAAAAACTACCACTACTGGCCATTCCGAAGGATGACGCGATTAGGAAATTCAATTTCCGAAGGAAGTTTACCAAATAAGCTCAGCACCAAAGGAGACTGGACCAATGAATCCATAGTCCACAGACTGAACAGCAACACCGTGAGATGGTATAGGGATGGATCAAGAACCGAAGGAACAGGGGCATGAGTATTTGGACCCCGGACAAAGTACTGCGAATCCATGCGCAAATGCACCAGTATCTTTCAAGCTGAAGTCTGTACCATAGACAGATGCGCTCAGATCAATCATGACAGGAACCATACCAACTGTGACATAGCAATAATGTCGGACAGTCGTGCCGCTATCCTGGCACTAGACTCCTATATCATCAAATTCAGGCTCGTGTGGGAACGTCTACAGAAGCTTAAGAAGCGACTTCCTGGCTAGAAAAGGAGCATCGGAACAGTTTATAGGCCCCGAACCATTCTGAGAGATCACGTCCTCAGGCAAGAGCTCAGGGAACTATAAAGAATGAACCGGGCAGATGCATGGAAGAACGCCAAAAATGACCAAAAACATCATCCGTATTATAACAGGCTTCCTAACAGGGCACTGTAAACTCAGGGAGCACCTAAGGCAACTAGGAGCATCAGAAGAAGGTCTCGGCAGATTCTTCGGAGAATCGAATGAAATTCCAGAACATATACTGGGATTTTGTGCGGCATTAGCCCACAATAATAATAATAATGGTGTCCCCGATCGAAATAACATATTCGCCGGCACCTAGTGTTCTTCGTTGAAATAAGTGAGGTGTTGTCAAATGTCAACTTCTCATGAATGAGTCGAAGTCACCCTGCGCGAGAGTAGTGATGTCCTCGATCTTTTTACCTGATCTGTACACGATCAAGTCGTCGGCGTACGCAATTGCGTGAGGAAGAGAACTTATTAGATCGCTCAAGAAATTGTTGAACAGGATCGGCGAATTAACGGCACCCTGTTGAAGACCATTTTTTACTTCAAAAATGCCTGCAGAGGTCACATTGCCATTCTTGACGACGAACCTTCTACCAGTAAGCATGTTACACAGTAGGTACAGCAGTGGTTTACTGCTGCCTAGCCCATTGAGCTTGTAAAAAAGTCCTTCTAACCATACGGTGTCTAAGGCCTTCTCCAGGTCAATCAGGCAGGCACCCGTACATTGTTTCTGGCTCTTGTTCCATTGGATATCCGATACCAGTTTCGACGCGGCATGAATAGTGTCATGCCCCGCTTTGAAACCGAATTGGTTATCCGGAATAATATGTTTGTCCTCTGTCCAGTTGGTCAGAGCTCTATTTATCACCTTCTCGAATACCTTGCTGATGTTCGGAAGGAGACTAATTGACCGGAGGTTGCACGGATTCGAAGAATCTTTACCTCGCTTGGATATGGGTTGCACATTCGCAGTTTTCCAATGTTCCGGATAATGTGCATTATTCAGAGCATTGTTAAACAGGATAGTGTACATATTAACCACATCTGGGGGGAGATGTCTTAGCACAATGTTCGAGATCCCGTCGATTCCAACTGACTTTTTCTTCTTAAGTGATTCGAAGACCGCTTGGAGCTCTGTCTTCGATATGAACGGGGGATGAACCCCTTCGTCGGCGATGACATTATCTGCCATGCTATCGTCATTGAACACGACAAAGCCGATGTTCTCAGATCGCCATTGTTGCATGTCTTCTCAAAGTTGCGAGTTGCTAGATTGTACGCAGTTCTCCAGGTTGTGGTTTGGGCGAACACTCACATTCACCTTATACACTTCCTGAAAGACCGCGCCTAGTACCTCCATTTTTTCTTGCGGGTCTTCGACCACAAAGAAGTTATCGTCGAGTACTGCGTTGTCTGGATCAATACCTGCTGTAGTCAGTATTTGTTCGTTGTCCGTCGTTCTGGGGAGCTTAAGACACGGAAGATCGCTATGCTTACTGCGAAAGATTTTATTTATTTGCGGAAACATGCTCGGGTTGTTGGATCTTACAGCCCGAATCTTATTGTTCCAATGCATGTTAACAGAAAGTCTGGTCTGTAGTTCTGAACAATTAATGTTTGAACGTTTTTGATGAGCGATTTCAGTGTCCTAATTTCCTCATCTCGTCTATCAGTAAACCGCCTGTACAAGGTTTTTAATCTTGACAGGAGTCTACTTTTCCGTTGATGTAGTGCGTCAATTGTAGCATTGCGGTACAAGTTTTCGTTGTTTGTGCGTGTATACCGTGGTATCGTACTGTCCATTGTTCGTTTTATTGTCTCGTCCAATTGTATAAGATACATGTCAATCTCCTCGTTTGACAAGTTTCTATTGGACGGTATGTGGAGCGCATTCGAGGAGACTGCTCTCGTCATTTGTCTCGAGAAGCGTGTCCAGCGTGTCCTACTGTAATTGTAGGGTTACGTTTGAACAAACTCTCCTAATTCCGCAATATCCTTGGGGATCTTGATTTCGGCACTGAGTCCGCAATGGTCACTGAGATACACGAAAGTGTTCAAACAGTTTACCGTTTGTGAGTTTGTGTCTGTCAGCTGCAGTCTTGCGTCAAATAGCAGGAGATCCAGATAAGATCCGCTTCTGGGGAAGGACGAGATCTCTGTTGCTTTCAACTCGAGTCTATATTCGACACTGTGCAAGCAATACTAGCTGTAAAGCTGGTCCCCTCTACTATTGGAAACTATGTTTCCCCAATATCCATGTCGGGCATTTAAGTCCCCGGCCAAAATAAAATAGTTCTCCTCCGAGTTCAGTCTTAGACATCGAAAGAGTGAATCGAGCTCTGATATCGTAGTTCAATGTCAGCTCTGATAGCTCTGATATCGTGTCAATGTTCCTCTTCTGCTTTCTCGGATGTCGACTACTGGATGCAACAGCAAAGCATATGGGTTTCGACTTGCCGCTGTCCCCATTTCAGATCATATTCCCGATGTGACAACGTACTATCCGGTGAGAAGGACGTGGCGTAGGTCATTCTCTTGCGTTAGTTGGCTGGTCAGCGCTGAATAGGATTGGTCCCATTTGCCATCGTTGTGGTGATCCTTCCTTGATATTCGTCACGGCTGAAAGTTTACTCAGGAAGATCTAAATGAGACTTACTAGCCACGTGAAGGAGTCAAAATTGTGTAGTTTAAGGATGTGTCCACGGATCGAAATCGTGTTTTTGATGCTAACATGGCACTCTCGTCTCCTGTTTGTTCAGGCCTCGCATGACACCACCGACATTGAGGCGATTCGAGGGCATGATCTAAGCTATGAATAAAGACAAAGGGAAACAGGTATTATTCCGCTCTCTTCGCATTGTTATTAAGCAACAAAGCAAGGGAATAGGTCGGTAACCACGCGCTTTTTTTAAGCCAAAACCACATTAACCGCTTTTTAAGTAGCTCTTGTGGGAGCAGCAGTTAAAAATGATTGTCTGAAGTAATTGCCCCAGATTAGGCATTCTCTCAAGCAAGAAATGTGGCCAGACTGTGGAGTTAAGACGATTTCTTGGCACTGACAAGTGCACGACTTCGTCAATATTCGTAAGCATTTCGCCAATAGTTGGGTCACAGATGTGTGGGTCTCATTGAATGACGAGCTGTTGGCAGGCAGCGACTGCAAACAGCCGTGCTTTTATATCGCCGGTCGACATAAAGCCTTAAATCCGCTCCGCTTGATAACGATAGTCCACACAACATGAGCCCGGAGCTCGTAGGTAGGTAAATGGATGCTCTGAGGGCCTTATGGCTCACATAGACGTGTCGTATCTATTGTGCCTCCCAAGAGCCCGTGCTAAAAGGACTGTAAGGCGATTGTAAGCGGCTACAGGCAGGAGAAAAGGAGCCACTAAAATCCTTCCGTTCCTTTGTTGCAGACAGTCACGCCAGTGAAGTCTGTCCTCGGCCAGACATTGTCTGCATATGGTTCCTTCATGGTTCAAGAAGCAGGTCATTTAACCAAATCATCGCGTAGCGCAAAAATGCATTTTGTTACAGAAAACAAATTCGCAAAGTGGTTCACAGGTCAGGAAACAGGTTTGAAAGCCGATAAAAACCGCAAACGGCGCAGTCGCCGAAAATCACAAATCAAGAGTAGCTCCCGTACTCACGTCTTGCTTCCAGGATACAACGCGAGTTTCAATGCCAAGGATTGTGTGCGGCATTCCAGTCGACAAAACGCGAATTCCTCTTCCTGTCACGGGTGGCCACTCTTACCACCGCTAACCCGGTGGGTCCTCGTATCCAGCAATGAGACTGTCCACTTTTGGAAGCACTTCTTATAAGAAAAAAAAGCACCCCTTGCGACTGTGACACAGGCACCAGGAAGTTATATCGTGAATCACCATCAATTTCGGGGGACGATAAATCGTCCTTTTATTCCCGACAATCCAAGCAAGCACAGCTGATTGTTTGGGAAAATCAGAGGTGGTTGAGTGTGGAATCAGCGGCATTACGTGCGCAGGACAAAAAAGACCCTCTTTCAATTTTAAGAGAGGATTGGTTGCTCTTTAGTCAACATGTTGCAGAATCAAGGCCTTGCAACATTCATCTCTGATTCCACTTCTCTCTGCGATTAGCCTTGTAAGCCGATCTGCATCAGAGGTTTGGAATCAAAAGTTACTCACCTGATCTACACTCTCATTGTTTGGCCAGTCCTGCCGCACGGAGCTGAGGTAGAATGCTCTGGATACAGACATCAACGTACACTAAGAAATAAAGTGTGATTTGATAAGCGTTTGTTTTTGACTTTTCAACAAATATAAAGAAAAATTGCAAAAGTGGTCACAAATTTTATTTGAGTTGATCAAGCAATTCGTGCCATTTGATTCTAAGATATTATTTCATTTAAATATTGACCACGACTTTATTTTAGGAAGTCCATCCAGAGAGTCCAACTTTTAGTCACTTTTTCGTTTTTTTTAATGACAATTATAATGTCGCCTTCTAAGGCTGAACTTGAGGCAGCTTTATAGGCATAAGCGAGTAATCTGACGTATCCTCTTGAAAAATATATAATCTCAAGGAAGGGCGAGTCACCGGTCCGAAAAGAATACATAATTTGCCCACAAGGCGAGGTGGGTAGACGTGCCCAAGCCCCGAAGTCCCACTTAGGTCTTCATAAACTCATTGTGAAGCCCAGGGGGTGGATACAATTCCTCTTAGCCCTTTCTCGTCGTTGTTACTCGGTGTTCAGCCATCCTGATAGTGGCACATTGGTTATTTCAAACAGGTCTTGGAAGAAGACGTATTCTCCCATCGTTCTATACCTCAGCTGGCAGAGACTGGGGCAGGGGCTCTTTTTCTTCTACATCGCGTTTTGTTTTCATCATACTTCAGATGATTATGGCCAGTTAGCGCTCCAACTACCATCCTGAGCAGCTTTTTGTCGCATTCTAGGAGTTGGTCGGCTTTTGCACTGTTGTGCACTGTTGAAGGTTCCACTGTTCATTTGCTGGTTCTACGATCCTTTTCCTCTTGACATCTGCCACGGGTGGATGTAGAGGATTACCTAGGTTGGGTCAGTGTCGGCCCCTTTCCTGGTAAGTTCATCTGCTGCCTCATTGCCGCCTATGTCCCTGTGTCCTGGAACCCATCGGAGGGTTATCGTGTGCTGCGTGCTGAGAGCCTTGAGCTCTTCGCTAGAGCACGCGACCAGCTTGGACTTGATTTCTGTTGTCGAAACTGCTTTAACGGCTTCTTGACTGCCAATAAGAACGGAGACATCAGCCGCTTTCTTGACTGCCAGGACCTCCGCTTGAAAAACACTGCCGTCATGAGGGATCCTGATAGAATCATAGCAGATGCCCGCACCTGTACCCTTACTCATCTTCGAGGCATCCGTATAAACGTGGATGGTCAAGTCGTTAATGGGTTCGTTTTTTACTCCACTCCTGCCTTGTCGGGAAATAGCACCTGAAGGGCAATTCGAACAACACCAGAGGCACGATCTTCCAAAAGTCCGTTCAACTGCTTGCCTACACGGACGACATTGGCGTGATTGGACGAACACAGCGAGCTGTCAATGAGGCTTTTGCTGGCATTGAAGCGAAAGCGTCTAAAATGGGTTTGGCAGTGAATCAGGGCAAAACCAAGTACATGCTGTCATCACGAAAGGACGCACAACATCGACGTCTCGGACAGATCGTAAGTAGTCAGGACTTCGTCTACCTCGGCTCTGCAGTAAACAGGGACAATAACACCAGTACCGAGATCAAGCGCAGAATTACTCTTGCCAATCTCTGTTTCTTTGGGCTCAAGAGCCAGTTGAGTAACAGAGCCATCTCTCAAAACACCAAGTTGACTTTATATAACACTCTAATCATCCCTGTCCTGCTCTGTGGCGCAGAGACATGGACGCTATTGAAAGCGGATGAAGAAGTTCTTGGTCGTTTTGAGAGAAAAGTTTTGCATGCGATCTTTGCTTCTGTTTGTATTGATGGCGTCTGGAGGAGGAGATTCAACCACGAACTGTACGGGCTGTACAGCGGCATGCACCTAGTTAAGCGTCTTCAAATCCAACGTCTAAGATGACTAGGTCACGTAGAGCGGATTGACACCACAGCTCCGGCCCGAAGAGTCTTCGATTCCGAGCCATTGGGACAACGCAACAGAGGGTGTCCACAAAGGGGTGGGGCACACAAGTGGCGAAGGACCTCAACCAACTTGGTGTGCACAACTGAAGGCAGTTGGCGTAAGATCGTGCTGGCTGGAGAGGCTTGTTGGTTGAGGCCCAGGTCCACCCCGGGCTGTAGCGCCGATCAAAGAAGAAGAAGAAGAAGAAGGTAATTCGAAGTTGAGGTATGGGAGTGAATAATCGCTTTCAATTTCTTCAATATGTATTCTATTCATTCTTGACGGCCGTGGCGTTGTGGGTATGTGCGTCGACCCCTACGCACTTGAACCTCGGTGTCTGGGTTCGATTCCCAATACGACCTAAAATCCACCTCTTTCGAGTCACTGACAATGCTTAAGGAGTATAATTGTCTAAAAAAAGCTTCTCAAACTTGGCCGTTCGGAGTCGGCATAAAACTGTAGGTCCCTTCCAGGGTCCTTCATTAAGCGCTTCCTATCTTTAAATTAAAATAAAACAAAGAGTGTGTGAGGTATTAGCGACATTTTGCATTCAATTGAAAGGTCTATCGATGCCATTGTGTATGGAATATAATATTGTTTCCATGTCCGCCACGGCTTCTGTAGGTGGTGCGCATCCGAAATGTCCAATTTCCCATGACCCTGGCTCATAAATCAGGCTGAATTGGATGGCCGATGGCATGGTGTAGGTTGGCTTTAAGGGACGCTGTGATTTGTGGTTTAATCGCACAAACCCACGACTTCAGGAATCCCCACTAAGTCTAACGGGGTCACATCGCACGATCTCGGTGGCCAGTTTACATCTCGCTTGCCACTTGAGACGATCACGCTCTCAAATCGCTTGAGCTGAATTTCCAATGTGGCGTGAGCTGTGTGGCATGCAGCGCCGTCCTGTTGAAACAACATTCCGTTCATCCAAGTCAGAGCGTTCGCCGTTGCCAGTGATGGCCTGGCCATCGTTGTTCTCAATGAAAGATGGACCAATGCAATGACGCCGCCAGACCAAAATCGGCACCAAATAGGACGCTCCTGGATCTCATGTGGATTGTTGTCGTCCCAAATTCGACAAATTTTTCGTTGTTGACGTACTCAATCATCGAGAAATGGACCTCATCTTATGGGTCCCGTAAAATGGGAGAAGCGGGCAGAACATTGAACGAACGTGTTGTTGGACGCTATTCCATAATCCATGGTGCCGCCCATGGTTACTTGGCAAAACAGGCTGAATAAATGACAGCCAGTTTGACAGATGCAGCTTCAACAATATGGCCGCTATCAATTGTGAAAGCGGATTAGCGACCGGAAGTAGGTATGGGTGACTGCATGATTAATCGATAATCATGCTCCTCTTAGACCACCAGGTCCATTGTGCTGTCACTTTCAAACCCAGTTAGTTACTCCTTTGACCTTGTTATGTTCCTACTTGGGATTGAGAAGGCCATACGAGATTTCTTCTGACCCCTTTAATAGTCAATTTATCCAATTTGGCTTTTAAGATAATGTAGGATAACCTTTGGATCTACTACTTACTTATCAGGCCGGCGACCCATGGAGGGTCCGAACCTGAGCAATTGCTGCCTTCCATCGTTGACGGTCCTGGGCACGCTGCTTCCAGTCATACAAACCAAGCTGTCTTGAATCCGCAATTACTTGGTATTTATACCGGAGATTCGGTCTTCCTCTCCTTCTCGAACCAGTGGGCTCGGATTCAAAGACCCTCTTAGCTGCAGCATTGTTGCTCATGCGCTCGATGTGGCCGAACGGATTTTTGCCTTCCGGACTACATCCACATCGTGGTACAGCTCGTAGAATTCGCGGTTATGTCTTCTCCTCCAATCGCCTTCCTCGCAGACGGGTCCAAATATCCGACGTAGAACTTTTCTTTCGAAGGTACCCAGAATCAACTCTGCAGTTTTGCTTAGCGTCCAGCTTTCGGCTCCATAGAGCAGGACTGGCAAAATAAGAGTTTTTGTCCTTCCAATCAGGAGTTTTGAGCCCAGTTGTTTTGACAAGCCGAAGTAGCACCGGTTGCCAAGGGCGATTCTACGACAGATCTCCACTGTGATGGCGTTTGTGGAGTTCACGTTTGCCCCGAGGTAGACAAACTGTTTTACCAACTCGAATCGTGAAATTTTGTCCAAGGTGGTGTGTGACGGAACGTTTTTTGGTCGACAGCATATATTTCGATTTGTCCTCATTGACCTTGAGAGCAGTTCGTTTCGCCTGTTCTTCAATCGCCGTAAAAGCCTCCACTACGCCACGTTGAGAACGCGCGACGATGTCAATGTCATCTGCGTACCCCAACAGTTGGACCGACTTGTAGAAGATAGTGCCTTCCGTGTTTACAGCTGCCCTCCGCACTATCTTCTCCAGTACCAGATTGAAGAAGTCACACGACAGCGCATCTCCTTGCCGAAATCCAGTGCAAGTTTGAAGACTGCACGGTGTATCGCGTGTGTGTTAGCGTGGTGCGACACAACCGGATCATATTTCTACAAATGATCTGGTGCATGCTCCTCACCAGAATATCGCCACCGGCCTTGAAGAGCTCTGATGGTAGGCCATCTGAGCCTGTGGCTTTGTTGTTCTTCATCATTTTAATGGCTGTGCCGACTTCTGCAAAGCTAGGTGGGGGACTATTCCATCGACTGGAGTTGGGATTTCTTGATTTCCAGTTGTTGGAAGTGCTGCTTAAACACATCCACTATTCCCTGCGGGTCAGTAACAAGGCTACCCTCACGATCCTTTAGATCTATGTTATTCAAATCCTCGAGGTAATTAAAGTAATACTTGCTTAGCAGTTGCTGCAAGTGCAGGGAATGTTCCGAGGCAATGTAATATCAATTAAAACAGTAAATAAACAGCCCTGCAGCTTCTGCAGAAGTCATTATATGGTGTTGCAAGTCTTCTGGCTTGGTTGCCTATGAGACGAGACAATGACAGACTTTGTCTTCGTCCCATTCATCTCTCGCGGGGATTAAAGTCTTGTGTTTTATATCGAAGTTCATAAAAGGCGTCAGAAAATCTGTATCCAAAGTTTGTGGTGTGCATTAGCATCCGCACATATCCGCCCTTTGTGCGGCTACCATTGCATCTTTTATTGGGTCCGCTGCAACTGGCCTTTCGTCGTCAAAGAGCATGTATGCAGAGGACACCCAGACCTTCCTTCTTCCATCTGCTGTGAGCTCCAGACAAGTAAAGTCTGGAGTACTGTGATCTGGTCGGAGAAAGGCATTTAGTGAGCTTTTGGCAAGAACGCAAGTTCTCATTTTACCTGAGTTACTAGCGTATAGTGTATACCATTTGACCCTCAATCGAGATATGCGATTGCCTTTGCTGATCCATGGATCCTGAATGAGGGCAATGTCTTCTCAGATTTTCATGCGATTGGCAGCCTTGGAGTGGTGCAGATTTTGTATTTTTTGTAATTTATTCAATTTAAGTAACACTGTACATCAAGCATTGACTTATAACCAGTGCAGGATATATGTTTACAGTATGATTTAATGATAAAATTATAAAACAATAAGACACTAAAGAAACAATGAAATTAAAAGAAAAATAAAAGAAAATTTAAAAAGTGACAAAAACTATCTCAAGGCGGGTAAGTGCTCTAAGCAGACATTAAGAAACCTTCCGTGTTCGACCTGTGACTTCACGTGATTGGGTAGAGCATTCCAGAATTTGACAGCATAAACGAAAAATTGCCTACTAGAGGTTAGACATGTATATGTAGGCGGTAACGATTGGATAAACTTAACATTATTTTTTCATGGAGATACCCAGGTGCTTTCTTGTGAATAATTTTGAAAAGCAAGGCACAACATCGATACTTTAAGAAATCGTCCAATCTGCATCCGAGAAGCTGACGGGCTTCGTGAGAGATATGGTCAAATCTGCGACGATTGAAGACGTATCTCGCGATGGAATTGAAAGCGACATTGACCTTTTGGAACGACCGGGAGTCAGCGTTGGCAATGAGCTCACAAGCATAAGAAATGATTGGTATAATTAATGATTTTACTAACTTTAACTTCACATCTCTAGGATAATATATATAAACCTAGGTTGTTGCCCATGTTTTTCGCATGAGTTGCGAAGAGTTTAATAGAATAGGAGGGAAGTCAGGGAAGTGCGGTTGATGTTTAAGCGGGTCTTAAGCTCAGACCATTTCGCTTTGACCACTCTGAAATAGAACATAGATCGGTGTTTAATTTCACGATGGCACCTTCTACCATTCCAATAGGACATTTGATATACAGTTGTACATCGTCAGCATACATATGAAATTGACAGTACGAAGTGACAGATGGAAAACAACAATGGACCAAGAATAGAACCTTGCGGGACACCATTATTAACAAGGATGAAGGAGGACAGTTGAGAGTTACAGGAAACAGCTCGTAGACGATTAGTCACATATGAAAAAAAGAGTTTGGTAGTTGTAAAGAGTGATTTTTTAAAAGATATAGGAAAGTTTTTCAAAAAAAAAAAGCACATAAAATTCAGAAAAATGCATGAAATCTTTATTTGAATCGATAGTACGGTCCATACAATTTAATGTTTGAAGATTATTTGATGCAAATGTTGACCTTGACTGCGCCCCAAATGGCCCATCCGCTTACTCTCTTTCCAACATTTCGGCCGGTATCTCACGAATAAATGCTTCAATGTTGTCTTCCAATGCGTCAATTGAAGCGGGCTTGTCTGTATAGACACATAGCTTTAACATAGCCCCATAAAAAATAGTCGAAAGGCGTTCAATCGCACGATCTAGGCGGCCAATTGACCGGTTCCGAACGTGAAATAAAATGTTCACCGAACTCGCCCCTCAATAAGTCCATTGTTGCGCGTGCTGTGTGGCATGTGGCACCGTCTTGTTGAAACCACATGTCATGCAAGTCAAGCTCTTGCATTTTGGGCAAAAAAAAATTGGATATCATCTCACGATAGCGCTCACCATTCACAGTTACGTTACGATTCGCATCATCTTTGAAGAAGTAAGGTTCAATGATGCCACCAGCCCATAAACCGCACCAAACTGTGACTTTTTGTGTGTAATATATGGAAGCATTAAAGGGAAGATTAGTCTGCATTACCTTAATGGTGTCAGTTTGGACTCCTTAACAGAGACGTTGCCATCCAATCCGGATGATTCGTCTTCCTTTAGGAGCAGGTTATTCCTCCTCGCCCCCATTAGTACAGCCGGTGGTTTGGAAGGACTGGCAGTTGTAGTGTCATTCGCCTCTTTTCTGGTGTCCTAGCAACTTGGCCATACTCGACATGAGTAGCTCGTTTGCGTCTTGAACTTAATGGTTAACCCGTGCAGCATGAAGTTCGCATTAAAGCCAACGCAGCTGCAGCACAGCGTAGCCGGCCATGACATAGACATAACTTGAAAGTGTTATGGTGGTGAAAGTAGAAGCAGAACCGTCAGCAGATTTCTAATAGAGCTGACGGGTGGTAGTCATCGTCTACAAGTAAAAAAGACGGTTATTTGCTTAACTTTGACGAGGACGACTTCAAAAGAGGGAAGATTCGCCAGCAGCATGCACCGCCACGGGGACCACATTGCTTTGAAACTTGCTCCAGACCTTAAAGTAGGTAACCGAGATCTAGGCTGACAAGGCCGAAAATGTGCTGACTAAGGCGGTGAGGAGACGTCTGACAAGCCTCACAGAGCAACCGCCATACCACAGAGTGGAGAGAGTCCAATGAAGCAACCGAGCTGAGACTTCGTCTGTCCTACCTAGCTCGGGGTGGGGGCTGCTACGATTACACCACATTTAGGCACTTTCACTTCAAAGACGATAAGCAGCCCCTAGTCCCGAGGGATCCAAGGGTTCAATCTTCTGCATTTTAAAAGGCTTCACCTGTGAGTAGTGCATCCCCCCACATCAGGCAGCACGCCGGCCACTGAATAAAACATCAAAATCGTTTTGTGGACGATTTTAATTAGGAGACACAAAACAAGTCTCGGCCCCCCGCTGCTGCTGCTAGCCCGCATGGCGATGAAGATCCTTAATTTCTTCCTCCAGCCAAAGTACTTTCCCGGATTAAAGGGAATCCCGAATGAAAGGTCCCTCCAACCTAGAGGAATCATTTAATTTTACAGATTGTGATGCATGATGAACGGAGAACAGACAGGAGAGTACACACAACAGAACAGGGCACACTCGCAGACACACACACCCCGACGAACTGCGTGTACGTGCTCATGTTGTAACACTTTTCCTCCTCCGTGTGCTTCATTATGAGAACAAACGGCAAGAAGGACGATGACGATGACGACGGCGATATATGTGTATACAATGCGAGACGCCCGCCCGGATAATCCGATTACATTTGCACACAAAAAAGGATTTTCGACATTTGCAAATGTTTGTCTATTCATTTTCCCCTTGCAGCGACAACAGGACTAACCTGAAGAAAATGAAGAAACAACAGGAAGAGTGAAGAAAAATCCAAAACGAAAGGCGACGAAAATGGCAATAAACTACATGATGAAAGGGAAAACGAATGGCGGGAGGAGTGCGGCAAATAACAAATCTCAACGTGAAATGCTTGAGCATTTGCAATTATTCTTGATGGCTGGCGAGGGGTGGGGATGCTGGGGCTGGTTTTATAGAGCTGTGCGAATGGATGAGTGTAATCCCTTTAATTCAACTGACGATGGTGTCCTGTGCTTGGACGGATGCTATCTGATGGCCAACAACTTTCGGTGCGCTTAGGAGATAATTATAAACGAATTAATACCGGTTTCACGTGGCAGATCGCGATGGTGTGCTGTTCACTTTCTAAGAGGTTCTCATTGGCGGGCGCTGGTGTCTGGGAAGGCGATGCAAACGGTCACAGGAGACGTGGCAATGCACTTTCTCAGAGGTTCTCATTCGCGGGCGCTGGTGCCTGGGAAGGCGATGCAAACGGTCACAGGAGAGGTGGCAATGCAAGTGCAATGCATTGAGACTCAACAATCAGCTTGCATTCGTCAAGTCCTGCTTGGAATCCTTGAAAAAGGTTTAATGCCAGGCTGGGGCGAGGCAGGACAAACTCGTCCGACAACCTTAGCAGAGCTACCACAAAAATCGTCGCCACACCAAAGCCCGCACTGACAAAATGCGATATTTCTGGAGTTTAATGACAACTGCGATGTACTTCGATGAGCGCTCCAGGTTGAGGATGCCTCTGCCGTTTTCTCTGCTCGCCTGAAGCCAAAGAAACATCGTTAGGAGCCACATGTGATTTCTTCAGCATCGTTCTTAAGAAAACTCTGCAAAGCTCCAACGCCAACATTGACTCGATTTTCTAGATCTCCATTCAGCCGGTAGTCAACGTGTAAAGGAGCTGGGCCGTGTTGAGCTCACGGACAACTTGGTTCCGGCCTGAAATGCTTCTCACTCCGAAACTGTGGAACAACACAGCAGAATGTCAGTACGCCCACATCTACGTTGGCACACACAACTGTAGAAGGACCTCAACCAACTTGGAGTGTGCCACTTGAACCAGAGAGTCAGAGATCGCACTTGCTGCAGCGACCTCTTGTTTCAGATTGAGGCACAGATCCGCCCCGAGGCAACACGCCGAAGCTTTGGAGTAAACTAAAATAGAAGACAAACGATTCTTGAGAATTTTTGATCGTAGGACAATGGAACCTCAGCATTGTTTGCCCGATCCATAAAAAAGGAGACCCTTTGAACTGCGCCAACTACAGAGGCATCAGTCTCCTAAGTATCGCATATAAAATCTTATCTGCCATACTGTGTGAACGCCTAAAGCCATTCGTCAACAACCTGGTCGGTCCATACCAGTGTGGCTTTAGGACAGGAAAATCCACCATCGACCAAATATTCACACTACGGCAGATTTTGGAGAAAACCCAGGAGCAACAAATCGATACCCATCACCTTTTCATCGATTTTAAGGCCGCGTATGATAGCATTTATAGAGACGAGCTATACAGAGCAATGTCTAGTTTTGGCATCCCTACCAAACTCGTCCGTTTGTGTAGGATGACGATGGAGAATGCACGCTGCTCCATCAAGGTCGGTAAAGACCTAACCGAGACCTTTGATGTCAAAAAAGGATTCAGACAAGGCGACTTTTTCAACGTCGTTCTTGAACGAATTGTTCAAAACTCGAACGCCAACACCAGAGGAACAATCTTTCAGAAGTCCGTCCAACTACTCGCATATGCCGACGATATTGACATTATTGGAAGAACGGAGCGTGATGTCAATGGCGCTTTTGTGGGTATTGCAACGGAGGCCGCGAAGATGGGTTTAGCGGTAAACTAGGGTAAGACCAAGTATAAGCTGTCAACGAGAAAGGGCACCCAACACCGACGTCTCGGTCAGAACGTCACAGCAGACAGATATAACTTTGAGGTAGTCAAAAACTTTGTCTACCTAGGCACCGCTATAAACTCAGACAATGACACCAGCGCTGAAATCAAACGAAGAATAACCCTTGCCAATCGCTGCTTCTTTGGGCTAAGAAAGCAACTGGTAAACAAAGCCCTCTCTCGAACAACCAAGATAACGCTCTACAAGACCTTAATCGTCCCAGTCCTGCTATATGGCGCGGAGGCATGGACTTTGTCAAAAGCGGATGAAGCTGCCCTTGGTTGCTTCGAGAGGAAAATTCTTCGTGTGATTTTCGGTCCCGTCTGCATAGACGGTGAGTGGAGGAGGAGATATAATGACGAACTATACGGGCTGTTCAGCGACATCGACTTAGCCGGAAGAGTGAAGATCCAAAGACTGAGATGGCTAGGTCATGTAGAGCGGATGGAAACCAATACTCCGGCCCGAAAAGTCTTCGAATCCACCCCCGAGGGACGGCGCAGTAGAGGAAGACCGCGACTCAGGTGGCGCACGCAAGTGGAAAGGGACCTCAACCAACTATGCGTGCGAAACTGGAGACCGCTAGCTAAAGATCGAGCTGGCTGGAGACGCTTGTTGGTTGAGGCCCAGGTCCACCCCGGACTGTAGCGCCACCTTAAGGAACTCAATCCATCTGAGAGCTCGAACTGCAATCCGATCATGTTCAGCAACACACTAGCACCTTAGCACCTTTCGGAGATCATTTTGACTGACATCCTTCTCCACTTGTGTGCCCCAACTTGCATAAATATGCCCGTCCGCAGTGGCTTTGCATGACATGCTTGGAGTCAAAGATAAATCAAAGCTAAGCTATCCTGGCTTAGCCACCCTCTGACGACTGAATCCTCCTCAATACGCCGTAAAGCCCGTGAAGCTTGAGTTCGCTTCTTCTTTTCGCAGCTCTGCTCTGCGTTTGCTCTTTGTACTGATGCTGTTACTGCTGTCTATTGCGGAGCAGAGGAGGCGAAGGAGCCCGCCTTCGGATAACCAAAGTAAAGGGTGGTTAAATTTTAAGGGCCCATGTTGATTTTGAATAAAACACAAATTACTTAGGAAATTATAGTAATTTCTTTTTATTATGATAATATTGGTATGGTTCAATTATGTATGAAACAAAATATCGGCCAACTGGCCGCCACGACCTCGGCGGCGCACCTCCATCCGATGGAGTAAGCAGACGTCGTTTAGATCGAGAAGGAGCCTCCTGCCACTGGAGAGTCAATGAAGCTGGAACCACGGTCCAAATGTGGCCAGTAAGCAGACGTCGTTTAGATCGAGAAGGAGCCTCCTCCAACTGGAGAGTCAATGAAGCTGGAACCACGGTCCAAATGTGGCCACAGACCAGTAAGCAGACCCCGCGTAGATCGAGAAGGAGCCTGCTGCCACTGGAGAGTCAATGAAGCTGGAACCACGGTCCAAATGTGGCCACAGACCAGTAAGCAGACCAAATTTTTCTATGACGCTGAAGCATAATTGAGGTTCTATGTCGTTAGTGTGCCGAATTATCTCATCCTTTAGCTCTTGAATTGTTGCTGGCTTATCGACGTACACCTTTTCTTTCAAATAACCCCAAAAAAAAATATCCAACGGTGTCAAATCACATGATCTTGGCGGCCAATTGACATCGCCACCACGTGAAATAACACGGCCATTAAATTTGTCGCACAAAAGAGCCATTGTTTCGTTAGCTGTGTGCCAATTGGCACCGTCCTGTTGAAACCACATATCGTCCACATTCATATCTTCCAATTCGGGCCATAAATCATTCACGATCATTTCACGGTAGCGAACACCATTCACAGTAACTGCCTGACCGGCCTCATTTTGGAAAAAATACGGCCCGATGATGCCGCCAGCCCATAAACCGCACCAAACAGTCACTCTTTGTGGGTGCATTGGTTTTTCGACAATCATTCGCCCAAATGCGGCAATGCTGCTTATTGACGAATCCACTGAGGTGAAAATGCGCCTCATCACTGAAGATGAGTTGCTTCGAAAATTGATCATCCACGGTTGCCATTTCTTCCCACCATTCTCAAGTCAAGAGGCTTTAGTTCTTGAGTCAATTGCACCTTGTAAGCGTGTAAATGCAAGTCTTTATGCATAACGTTCATCAACGACGAGCGTGAGAAGTGCAATTGTTGGGCACGACGACGAGTTGAGGTGGACGGCTCTTCAGCCACACTATCGCGAACAGCAACAATATTTTCTGCAGTACGAGCTGTGCGAGCATGCACTGGTGTCTTCACATCTCCTATAGACTCGGTTTGCTCAAATTTTTGCACGATTTTTCCGATTGTACGCACATTTGGACGATTAAATTGACCGAAAAAATCACGAAGTGCACGATATGCATTTTGATTTGAACGCCCATTTTCATAATAAGCCTGAATAACTTTAACGCGTTGCTCGATTGGGTATCTTTCCATGGTTCAAATTGAGTTAGTCTGAAATTGAGAAATGTCAAATGAAATGCAGAAAAAAAACTTGACGTTTAGGTGTGATTCACATTCAACATCGGCCCTTAAAATTTAACTTTACTTGCCTCACTTCGATTTAAGGGCTTCGGCTGTCTTGACTGAATCTTAATTAATCATCATCAAACCTTTTGGTTGCATTCGGATGTTCACTCCACACAATGGACGATATAGAAGAGAGTTTCGTCCTTGAGATCTCGACAAAGTCAAGATAGCGATGTCGAGACTGAAGAAGAATAAAGCAAACGGAGTGTCTGCAGAACTCCTTAAGGCAGCTGGAGATGAGCTGGCAGGGTACATAGAAAGCATACCGGACAAGTGGAATCTCACTATCGTTTGCCCGATCCACCAAAATGGAGAAACCTTCAACTGCGCCAACTACCGAGTGATAAATTTGCTAATCATTGCTCATAACATCTTCTCTGCCGTTTTGTGGAAGCGCCAGTAACCAGTTGTGAATAACCTGAGAAGCAGCGGGAAGTCCACGTCAGCTCCGGAAAAAAGGACAAGAGGTGCAGATCGACACCCACCACATTTTCGACGATTTCAAGGCCGCCTTTGACATTTTGCCAAACTCGTCAGACGGAGCAGGATGACGATGGAGAACTCTCGCTGGTCCACCAAGGTCGGTAATGAACTCACCCAGACCTTCTATGTCAAAATAGGTTTTAGACACGCTGTCATGTCATTTTTTCAACATCATCCGGGAGTAAATCGTGCAAGATTCACGCGTCAACATTAGAGTCACGATCTTCTAGAAGTAAGAACGCAGAACAACTCCTCTCAATCGCTGTTTCTTTGGGTTGAAGTTGAGTAGTAGAGCCCTCTCGCAAAGAACGAGACTGACATTATATGACGTCTTGATCAGGACAGGAATCCTGCCCTATGGCGCGGAAGCATGGGCTATCACAGGAGCAGATGAAGAAGCTCTTGGTATTTTCCTGGTCCTGTTTGTGATGATGGCACGAATTGCACGAGCTGTACAGCGACATAAGTCTAGCTAGACGTTTACGCATTTAACGCCTAGGATGACTGGGCCACACAGCTCCAGCCCGAAGAGTCTTCGACTCCGCACTAGCGGGACGACTCAATAGATGACGCGATGGCGCACACCAGTGGAGAAGGACCTCAGCCAACATAGCTTGCGAAATTGAAGACAAATGGTTAGATATCGATTCAGTTGGAGAGACTTGTTGGCTGAGGGCCCGGACTGCCCACTTGGATCAGTCCAAACGTATCGTATCATGGTGGACTTCAATGTAGGGGAGATGCTCCGCATGGACTCCCGCTCTGCTATAGGATACTTTCAGCTACAACAGCGCCTTTTAAGTTGGGTGTTCCTTCTTCGAGTGCCGCCACAGCTCAGACTGGACTTGGGCTTACCTTATCCAACAACCACTCGTATTCTGCAGGCCATTGTTCTCTCTGCAGAGGAGGTGTCTACAGATTCGACCAATCAGAAGAACAGCCGTTTGAGAGGTCTTTTATTGGCGGGAACAGTGGCAGTGACTCGAGAGTGAGGGTGCCGTCAATTATGAAAGTCCTTATGAAGTTCCTTTGCGGTAATTATTCTAGATACCCAGCGTAGGTGTGTAAACACCTAACCAATTACGCGCTTGTACTCTAATGCAAAGATGTCTGGAGGAGGGGGTGTTCACTACAGCATCCACCTGGAGAACCATCATCATATCGCTCAATATGCCTGCTCGACGCGCTAGGAAAGATTCTAGAGCTCATCATATACGGTAGGCTACGTGCGGTAGCTGAACAAAACGTATTGCGCAGTTGTGACGCTTGTTGTCAAAAACGCATTCAACTCGGCGAACTGGTCATCTATTAGGAGAGCCTTGGCCAGAATGGATACACCGTACTACCTGCTGAGGATAGTCTCTGAATACCTCAGGAACAGGAAGCTAAGGTACCACTCTGATGAGGGCGCTAAGTACTACAACGTTTGCGCAGGAGTCCCGCAAGGATCGGTCCTTGCACACTTATGTATGAAGGGATTCTACGTCTGTCGCTACCAGATGGTGTGAAAGTAATAGGCTTGGCTGATGACATCGCAGTGGTCACAGTTGCCAAGCACGTCCACGAGGTGGAGTCTGCTACTGACGAGGCGATTGAGAAAATAAAGGATTGATTGGAGTCTGCCGGTCTGGAACTAGCTGCCCACAAGACTGAGGCTGACTTAATAACCAGCCGCAAGAAGGTGGAGTACGCAAACTTCCGGATCGGCATTTAGGCAGGCAATTAGGTCAAAGGAATCATTGAAGTATCTCGGTGTCATGATCGACAATAGACTTCGCTTCAAACCCCACATTGAGTACGCAAGCAAGAAGGCATCGACGATACAAGAGGCACTCTCCCGAATGCTCCCGAATATCGGCGGTCCTGGATACGCTCGTAGGATTCTGTTGTCCAGAGTGGTCAGCTCAGTCGTTCTATACGCCGCCCCGATATGGGCTGGTGCACTGGCAATTACTGAGTGCAGGGGGAAGTTGTCGGCGCGCAATCAGAGCCATCAGCGGCTTCCGAACCATCTCTGACGATGCAGTATGTGTTCCAGCCGGAATGACAGTGTACCTTCGGCGGACCCTGAATCGTCAGGAGGCAAGAAGAGTAAAGACGGAGGAAAGATCGGCATCGATGACGCTGTGGCAAACCAGTTGGGATGGCACCGCAAAGGGCAGGTGGACCCATAGGCTCATTCCCACGATTGAATCATGGAGGCAAAGAAAAATAGGGAACTATAATTTCCATCTTACACAGTTCCTGTCAGAGCATGGTGGCTATCGGAAATACCTCCACAGGTTTGGACGCGGTACCTCACATATGTGCCCCGAATGTCCAGACGTGAATGAAGACGCGGAGCATGCAGTGTTCGCTTCGCCGAAGACAGAGCGAACTTGCCAACCCGGGGGAACTCGTTCGCCACATGACGAGATCTGAGAGCGACTGGACAGAGGTCTGCTCTTTCATAGCTAACGTGCAGATTGCACTACGAAGAGCTGAAGCTCTAAGAAGAGCCCAAGAGGCGGAATAGAGCATAATTGCTAACCAGCCCCGCGAAGTAATGGCTACCGGCAGTTCCGCGGGGAGAGTGGTTCAAGTGTGCAGAGGTGTCGTTTAGGACGTAGGTGCGAGGACAAAGGAGAATAATATCCCATGAATCTGGTAGCACGGGTTACTTGAAGAAAATTCCACATCCATTGGCGCAAACCATAAAAAAGAAAACGCGCTTGTACTCTGCTAACGTTGTCTTCGAGGCGAGTCCGTCCAGAATCACACATCGACACCCTACCCATCCACGGTCCATGGTGTCCACCCCGCTGGAAGCGGATCATTCAAAGAAATGGAAAGCAAATCTCGTTAACATCCCTCTTCCCATACAACAGCCTGCACAGATGAAAGTAATTTCCAGTCCTCCCCCAGTCGGCAGTCCCGTCCCATCAAGTGGATCTCAAGCATCATTGATTGCACGTCGATTTATGAACCACCACTTGCCACGGGTGCTGAGAATGTGGAACACCATAGAGTCCCCGAAACACACACACACACTCACACCCAACTAGCTGCGATTTATTGCATTCATGTCCCGCAGCAGCAACAGGATATGCATGCAATAACAATAACAATTAGCGCTACTAACACAAAACCACTGTCCATTGGCGCAATTAGCATAATGTCCTGAACATTAAACACTATATTTGCCGGCTAACGGCCGTCTGCCACGAGTCCATGCTCCGAAATGTGACACGACAACAATGCATCCCCTAAGGTGCGCGGTGAAGCGGCTGGCGACTTGAAAAACTAAACCACATCCATGACGAGCCAGACAGTGACCGCCGACCAAGGATGGGGTAGCACACACACACATAATCTGTGGGCTTCGACACCCTCATTATTCGCGCACATCTTGGCCACGACTGGGCGGCGCGGCGGTGGACGCATTTGTTGGCCACATAATTTGTAGTTGCAACGACACTTCGCTGGAAATCGTTAATCACATCGAGCATGCCACACAGGATGACTGATTGTCATTTGGCGAGAATGGAGCACTCGCGGTTGTCGGTGCCGTTTTGAAACGACGCGATGCTCGAGGCGTTGCCGTGCCGGGAGGAGAAGCGAGATTTGCGAATTTGAACTCAATTTTAGAAATGCAATCCACTGAGCTGGTCCCCGAGGCTGTTCTGTCGGACAAGGATGCGGCGGCCCAGAGCGGACGATTCAATTGCGACCGAGTGCGGCTATAACAATCAGTGAATTATGAAATTCGGGCAGACGAGGCATCGAATTGAAATTCGATTCGAAATCGAAAGGGATACTGAATGGGATTGTTTCTGTGATGGGATTTGCCCGATCTTGGGGCGGTGGCGCATGGAGTCGGAGTGGACTTTGATTGGGCTTCTTGATGCAAATGAAACCGAATAATTGACGAGCTAATGTGGTATGGGCACTGAGTGGGCGGGGATTTAAATTGCACTGAATGGTGTGCGGTCGGAAATATTGGATGGCATCGAACATTGGTTCGGCTTCAGAGACTGTTGGGTGTGAGATCTGAGATAGCGTGAAGCTGGCCGTCCGCTACAATAGAGAAGTGTGTTAAAATAAAATTGTGTCAAACCTTGTCTTGCATGTTTGAAGGACCATTCACTGAATTGAGCTGCTTTCACTTTTGTAGCACAGGCTTGTCAGGTTTGTTCGTGGTGTCAGACATTTAACATAGTCGACGCACATACAGGGTGTTTTTTTTTTGTAAGTCGTTGGTTATTTTGACACTGACAGCTGTTTCGCGCTCGAAATCTTGACAGGAAGTCAGTATCGTACTTTCGCGGAACGAAATGAGTTGCTTTACGATTGAACAACGTTGGAAAATATTGAAAACTTATTTCGAAAATGAGCTCCAAAAAGTGCTTTATTTGAAAAGAAGAAGTCTTGGCCGAAATGAAGCACCCACCGCGACTGTTGTACGCAAGCTTGTGGGAAAAATTCGTGAGACTGGTACTCATTGTCCCCGTCGTCGCACGGTGCGCACAAATGATAATGTGGCTGTGTGTGGCCACGAACATCAACTCGTCCTCGATTAACGGTGGGCGTTACAGAGCAGAGTTGTAAAAGAATGCAATCATTTGAGATTTCATTCATTGAAGTCACAAGAACTACTTCTTTATATTGATTTCAATCATTGACTTCACTGCCGTACTTCATCGAAAGCATTCATTTTGAAATCACTGATTGATAATTCATTTCAGTAAAGTCAATGAATGCAATTCAAGGAATGCAATCGTCTGTAATTTCAGTGCAGTCACTGAAATAATTGAAGTCATTTTGAAGTAATTTTCATCATTAATATGAATTCTTCTGGATTAAATATAATAGATTTGAAATAAAGTTTCTTTGACAGCATTTTAATAAATTCAGTACAAAAACAGAAAAAATAAAATATAATAACAACAAAAAAATTCAAAAGACCATATCTTTTTTCTCGTCTTCTTATGTGTATGTTGACATATCTCAGGTCCCTTCGAAATGTTGAACAAAATACGAAATGCAATATTAGTCAAACGACAAAGGATGTAACTTACTTTCAGAAGTCTTATATTTTGACGTCATCAAATCTATTAGCTTTTAATAAAAGCAATTTCTGGAAAGTGCTCAACGTCGCCGCTAATGAAGGTAAGGGTGTACTGTACCTCATCGATATAAAGGGTGATTTTTTAGCTATTATCTTTTTGGTAACACTGGTTTAAACAGCTGACGCACGTTTCGTGTTTTGTTTCACTGTCAAACATCTTCAGTTTGGTCTATAATTTAACCAGGAATCGTCTTACAAACGAACAAACGAACTTATCTTGGAAAGTTGGCCGAAGATCCACTTTTTTACCGAAAAATTGTGTTCAGCGACGAAGCTCATTTTTGGCTCAATGGGTACGTAAATAAGCAGAATTGTCGGTTTTGGAGTGAATATCAGCCAGAAGCATTGCAAGAGCTACCAATGCATCCAGAAAAACGTCACAGTTTGGTGCGGTTTATGGGCTGGTGGCATCATTGGACCGTACTTCTTCAAAGATGATGCGAATCGTAACGTAACTGTGAATGGTGAGGCGATGGCGCTACCGTGAGATGATATCGAACTTTTTTTTGCCCAAAATGCAAGAGCTTGACTTGCATGACATGTTGTTTCAACAAGACGGTGCCACATGCTACACAGCATGCGCAACAATGGACTTATTGAGGGGCGAGTTCGGTGAACATTTTATTTCACGTTCGGGACCGGTCAATTGGCCGCCTAGATCGTGCGATTGAACGCCTTTAGACTATTTTTTGTGGGGCTATGTTAAAGCTCATGTCTATACAGACAAGCCCGCTTCAATTGACGCATTGGAGGACAACATTGAAGCATTTATTCGTGAGATACCGGCCGAAATGTTGGAAAGAGTATGCCAAAATTGGACTAAGCGGATGGACCGTTTGAGGCTCAGTCAAGGTCAACATTTGCATCAAATAATCTTCAAACATTAAATTGTATGGACCGTACTATCGATTCAAATAAAGATTTCATGCATTTTTCTGAATTTTATTTGTTTTTTTTTTTTGAAAAACTTTTCTATAGCTTTTAAAAAATCACCCTTTATTTTTGATTATTGCATATTGATCCAATACTTCCAGTTTTATGCATGTATTTGCTAAGTATGCGAAGCATTCATTTTTGCCAGCGATGTTTTCAGCATTAGATGTCTTTTGGATCATCCGATATTCTGATGCACAATCAGAAATCAACTAATAGAGATATTCAACTTTCCAGCCAAAAATGCCATGACCTACCGCAAAACACGCATACTTCTTTATTTGGAAGCTATATTTTACGCATACTTTCACAAGTGAAAAATTCCATGAGTGATGTTCGTCAAGTTTAGCAAATTAAATAGTATTAAAACATACGAAAAAGAAGTTTCTTTCACAAGTTGCATTTTAAAATTAAAGCAAATCTTTACGAACTGCGTATAATGGATATGTAGGACAAATTTTCAAATTTTGCTGCACAGTTTATATGTGATATGAGTCCAAAACTTAAATGCTTCAAGTAATGACTGCTGCTGCAACACCATTAAATCGAATGAATTAGCAAAATGAAGTGTTTGTAATCGATAGATATACAATGTTAAAGTGACAATACGAAATAATTTAAGGAATTAAGTTGTTCTCTGTAAATTTATGTACTTATAAAACCAACGAACATACATACATACATGTGTGAATTTGCAGAATTTCTATTTCATGATCATTGCATTATTATGAATTGTGAATAATTATTTACAAATTGAATTCAACCACAAAATCATATTAAAACCCTTTTGCTTTACCTATTTTCTGATATTTCAAATGCAAAATATTTGAATTCAAATTTAACGTGTCAATGATCAGCGCATTCCAATTTACTTCCAGGCATATGAATGTACCTTCTGAACACAATCTGTGTTTTAAGCTCCTCCTCCTTTTCGGGGTGAAACATATGAATTTGAAATAACGCTCAGATAACGAGCACTTTTTAAAAAAAAATGCTCTGCTTCACCTTTATTTATTTCGAAGGGGAAGACTTTCAGCTGTTCGAAACGCCTCTCACGTATTCACAGATGGTACGACTACAACAAGCTGTCAAACAAATTTCAGGGGCAAGGGACGAGGAAGTTGGATATCTCTATTAGTTGATTTCTGTGCACAATATAAAGTCATTAGAAAAATTAAATATTTTTTAAATTACGTTTAAAGCCAGAGATACCTTGAAGGGAATAATCGAAAAACAAAGTTTCATAGTTTTCTTTCGGACGAATCGTCTCTTGTAGTCAGCTCTGCTTGAATGATATTTCATACCAAAGCACTTATTTTAGATATTTCAGATTGCAATCGGAAAAAGACGGGTTAAGGGCTGATATCCACTTGAGCTTAGCGGACGGACAAAGGACAGATGCAACAATTACATCATTGACTTCTCTTGACAAATTGAAGTGCTGAGGGAATCTTTTAAAAAGTGATTCGTCTAACATTGAAGCTACTTACAATGGATAACTTTTTAGAGGTTTATTAAGGATCATTTTCTTATATTTAGTCCTTATTTTTACCAAAGTGGGAGGAATATAACAAAAAAAAACCATTCCGTTTTCCCGTTGAAGAAACTCGAATGCTTCCGAAATAGGTTTTAGTCCTCTAAATGGTTGAAATCCGTTTGAAGAAATGTTTGCACCTCCAACATCCGACAAATCGTCTTTATGTCTAATTAGATCATTTACGGCATCGTACATAGAATTCCAACGTGTAACGACGTGTAATTGCGACCCCAAGGCGGTGACAATTTCATTTTTTAGAGGACTTGCCTCACAGATGTGAACATTTTTGCATTATCTTTTCAAAAATCAATTGAATTTATTGAAGCTAAGACAGGAAACGTTTATTTTTATTGTTATGTGCTTTACTGTATAGCAAGATGCGATTGAAGTCCATTGATGAAAGTGAATTCAATGTATGCGGTGCAAGGCAAGGCAAGGAAGACACGGGACGATGCACATACATGCATCCTATGTTTACGAGATTATCATAAGATAATGAACAAGTCTACAAAACAAGTACAGTCGACTTCGCTTGACACGATTCTGAAACACCATAACTCAAACAAATTGTTTCATCTAATCGGTGGTTCCCGTTAACCGGGGTTCAATGAGCCTTTCTATTCACTAGATTTTGTATTAAATTTGAACTAAATTGAAATGAGGCGGAATGGAATTGAAAATTACTTCCAAATGACTTCAATGACTTTACTGAATTCACGGACGATTGCCTTCATTGACTTTACGGAAATGAATTATCAATCAGTGACTTCAAAATGAATGCTAACTAACTTTTTATGTTTGAAGACATCGATTTTGACGACCTCTGGGTTCATGCAGGATGGCGCGCAATGCCACACAGCCCGCTGTGCCACAATCGATTTTTTGTGCACCCATGTGTATTGGCCGCCTCGGAGCTGCGATTTGACCCCTTGGGATGCTAACAAAACAAACAACAATCCAGGAATGATTCAAGCACTTAATGCCAATATCATCCAAGCAATCCGTGAGCTACAGCCCGAAACCATCAAACCTTCGCTACTGCAAAGCCAGCCAAGGCAGCCACTTGAACGACATTATATTTCATAATTAATGGTGATGTTTTGTGCTTACTAAGCATGGAAAACATTTTTATTCATTTTATTGAATTTTTAAAAAGAAACGTGTACTTGACTCATTCTGTACTCACGTGGCCTAATTGAACAATGCGATAAACAAGCAGCTGCGCCTGACAATCAACTTCAACCCATCCCATCTAGACAACCATCAAGGGTACTGCTGTTGATGAGTTTTCTAGCTTCCCACCCAGTGCTAGCAGTTAAGATATAACTAACAGGTTTTCAACGTCAACAAAGAGAAGTGTTCAGTCGCTCTTCCTTCACCTGCATGGCGTGTAGGATAAGGATCCAGAAATGCCACTGATCGTTTCCAACACAGACACTGGTAAATGGATGTCCTTGAGTGTCAACATCGTCAAGTTAATGGCTTTAAGTGCAGCCTGTCGCTGGCAATGCTACAGAATTGTGTTGTATTTTAATCCAACTATTGTCGTTCACCTTCAACGCCTGACTTTGACTGACCAGACAGCATATCCTGCCGAAGATTTTGGTGCAAGCTTACAAGCAGTAACAGGTCACGTTCTTGATACATTCGACAACACTGGGCCAAGCTAACATCAGTTGATGCATTTCGCAAAACCGTCCTCGAGGGCAAAATGGAGGATAGGATGGTCTGAGGGGTATTGAAATACAATTGACAGATCACATCTGTGTGCTCGTTCACACGCTGATGGCCATGAAAAAGTTCTTGCACCGACTCGTGAAAAAGAGGCCGGGTAACTTAAGCACTTTCACCTGCTGCAATGGGACTTCACTAACGCGTAGAGTGCCTCTGATTTGATCTCAAAACTAAAACTAAGGGCGAAGGTGTTGGCTCAACAATAGCGGACAAAACTGAACTGAATTAATTTGACTGGGAAGTTATGCAGCAGCCACTGTTATCTACAGAATTAGCACCTTCTGACTACCATCAGTTTCTACGGTTAGCAATTCAATTCCGAAGATGACATCAAAACGCAACTGGAACACTTTTATTTCCCACAAGTCTGCAGACTGTTACAAAAGAGGGATAATCTCTCTTCCAGAACGCTCGAAGGAAGTACTAGCCCATGATGGGCAATATTTGATGGATTAAACATAAGCTTTAGTACCGAAAATGTGCGTTTAACTTTAACCCAGAACTGTCCCTGAATGGCAGTTCCACAAGGCATCACGTCTACGAGATGAAAACGATGAAAATATGCCAAGTAAAACCACCACCACCAGCATCTGTGTTGTGTACATTTTTTGGGTTAAACCCCAGCCAGCCGTTGTCACTCGTCGCTGCATACGAAAACAGACAGCATTCAAGTCGACACTCTCGCCTAATGAAGTGCCCAACAGCTCGTTCAATAAACTCAGCATTAAACGATCGGAGCACAGACAAGAAAACCATCACCAGACATGACACAGAAACGTTCAAAAAGCCATGTTTTGCCGCACCATACGCACGCACGAGGGGGGACCAGTCCACATCTGGGTGCCGTTCAAAAGCGATCCCAAATCAATATCTGCAAACACAGACTGACAACACGACGGAAACAAAACCTAATTACTTCGAACACTAATATTGTTTAGGCGGCGTACACTATCTCTAGCACTTGTTATGGTAATCCTCGAAAATCATGTCCTTAATCCCCAAATTGCATGGCATACTGGCTGAATATTTATTGCCCCGTCCCGCAGAGAGACGGAGAACGAGAACGAGAGCGAGAGATGCGAGTGCATGCTGGTGCCTGTGGTGTGTGCGAATGAACACTTGTATCCAGGTTTTTGGTGCGACGGTGTGTGCGGCGTGTGATTGTCTGGTTGAACATGCTTTTAGCACACCAGAACAGAATGGCAGTGAAATTACACCGAAATGTTGTCATGGTGGGTCCCCCCGCTCATTTTGGAGATGATGTCCCTGTTTCTCTCGGTTTTAACCAGCGCCCTCCTCCAGCCCCCCGTGCAAGGACACTCACCCGGCGCTCCGGCGCTCCGGCACTCCGGCACTCCGGTGCGGTTGAATTAAATTTTACAACTCTCGCTAGAATATAAATTCTCCGCAATGTGACACACGCAGCGACCTCTGGCACAATTAACAAGGAAACATCATCATCATAACCGTAAAACAGGATAATTTTTGCCATGACATTGCTCCCACATCCAACGACCTCCCCCGACCACCGCCCGCCGCCGAGGCAGGTGGTGATGGGATCGTTGATGTTGGCGTGAATGAATAAAGAAATAAGCGGAGCAGGTGTGGCGTGGACTGTGGATACACTTGTAGGCCAGCCGGCCGGATGCGCACACACTGGACTGCAAGCGGAGTTCACTGGGACAGAACACGAGACGGCACACAATTAAGGATGGGGTGGGCGTGTTGTCGGTTGACAGTAAGTGTACTTGTTGGTGGGCATTATGGCAGTGCTTCGTGCTCTCGTGGTCATGTTTCGAACCGCTTGCGTTTGCCAGTTTTTTTTTTCTTGTTTTTTTTTCGGTGCAAAATTTATTTCCACCTTAAGCTGCAATGTCTGTGAAACACACAGGTGCTCGGAGCACCAGAAACAGAGATAAATACGGCTTATCGTTTTAACGGACTGCTGTGCAATTTGCAAGGACACCCGACGAAGACAATGGGGCCACTGCCACTGCCACTGCCGCCGCCGTCGGCGTTATGTGCCTGTCTTGGACGATGCTACTGCGCGGAGTGACCGGATGGCGGTGGCTGGAGGAGGGCCCAATGGAAGTGAAACTTTAAAGGAGGCTGAAGGTGTTTTCGCAGAATTGCTGAATAATTGAATTGAATTTTGCGGGATCCTTGAAATTATGTTTTTCCTACCGGAATACGTGGCAATCTACAAGTTGGTTTACGGGACAAGTTTCAGGTCGGCGTGCATGGATAAGGAGTTGTGGAGTTTTTCACGATTCCCCGTGTGCAGGACCAGGTGGGGGAGTGTTGAGGGCGCTTGAATGGCGAGCGTCTTTAAAGGGAGCCGTTGATGGTCGAGGAGGAGTGGCTGTTGAACAAGGACTTCAAGGCGTTCAAGGAGTTTAAATTTGAATCTCTCTAAGAGAAATCATTTGTGTACACTTGTAATGGGTGACCAGATAGCAACGATAGTTTCTCCAATTGTTATGTTTCAGCACCTGTCAAAGATACCAAAGCCTTTCAGTCGTCAACATATTCAGCAAAGCTTGCCATTTCCTCGTACATCATTTACGTTTGCCGAAAGCATGGAAATTATTTAAAAAAAAATGCTTTCGAAATTCCGTCCGAGATGTACACACGCAATGTGAAGTTCGTCGTAAGGCCGGTCGTTATCATGATTTCAGTGTGCACGCAATTCGTCGCACCGTGGCAAAGTTTGAGTGTGAGTACACTCTTTTGGGCCTTAACCCACCAACCAGACAGAGATTGGTGCAAAATAAACAATCGTGGTCGGCTGGAATGCACAGAGTCATCTCTCTCTTATTTTGCGGTTGGATTTGGGCCTGCATCCGTATAAGCTTGTGCTGATGGGATAATTGACAATAGACAACGGCGTGAATTCGCCAATTGGGAGCTGGACATGTTAGCTGGGCTCTAATCGCGTATGACGACAATCGTCTAGCGCTAGCGTTTCGAAGATGGTTTCGCTTCACGTAGACATGACCAAACGATAGCGCCTGAAACATATTGTTTAGTCTGCTTCAGCCGAAAGCTGTCAGTTACTATCGTGCTGACAAGTGATTTTTGAGCGAGAGGATCTTACAAAATCTGAACCATCAAGCGGACACCACTGGACATCTGCATCATGCCGAGGAAGCCGAGACCGGGGATGGCTGCTGAACAACGGAGAAGAAATACTCCCGACGAGGGATTCAACTGCCGTACCTGCGACCAACCGGATTCAGCGGGGGACATGGTGCAGTGCGACACATGTGACGCATGGGACCATTTTGAGTGTGCCGGCGTCGACAGCTTCATCAAGTCCAATGCGATAGTTTACGTAGTATTCCAGTAGAGCCAGTAAATGTAGTGAAACAAGCCAATAAATACACCCCATACGCCATACCGCAAGGTCCCGCTATAACTGCATCAACGGCGTCACTCAGTGCCGTTAACCGCAACGCGTTTTCATCGAAATTAGCAACCGCGTGTAGCATTTTTCCAAAAGCATCAACAAATTCATCGAACATCGCCGAGCCCTTAAGGATTTCTGCACCTAGTGTCGCCGATGAAGGATTTTCTGCGTTTAGTCTGCGTTTAGGACATCCTGCCACCGTTCAGGCATCGACAAGGGCAATAATATCCACCGCTACTGCAGGGGTTGCATCGGGAGCCGAATATGTTGCGACCAGCTACTTGTGCCAACCAGTGTCGCTGTAGTGGATTACTCTGCGCCCAGTGCAGTCGTAGTTGCTGCCGGTCGTGGAGATCCCGCCCTCGCCCATGTGTCACCACCATCCACTAGACCGCAAACTGATCTGAGAATGTGTTGGTGAAATTTGAGAGGAAAGAGTTACTTTTCGTGAGAGATGATGATGGTCCTATGATGAAGCAAATCATCGACGCTATCACTGATGCGAATCAAGTGGACGACAGTCGTCTGAAAAATGACGCGATGAAAGCCCTGGGGATCCGGAGTTTGACCGGATGAGGCCATTTTTCGCTATGTGTCCATGTGAACAAGCACAATTGCCATAATTAAAGCGAGCAAAATTCACAAATGCTTGACCAAGCAGCAATGCATCCACAAATACTGACTGTTTGGAGCGGTTTATGGCATTGCGACAATGAAGAAGGAGACATCGTTACTGTCAATGGTCTCAGGTGTGGAACGATGTGAAGCACTTTTCTGTGGCCGATCTGTGGATCCAATAAACTGGCTCCACATGTCACACAACCGACGCCACGTTCCAAGCTGTGGAAGGGAAATTCGGGCACTGGGTCATCCATCGTGCGACTCGCTTATTTTCTCTGAAGCTCCGTCAGCTTCTTTTCCGCGGCAGATCAACGCTTTTGCCGGAATAACGCCGCACATACTGAAACGAGTCGTCAAGCATTGGACCGACAGCTAGAAGCACTTTCAGTGAAGCCGTTTGAATGACGTGCTATTACATATAAGGGGTGGTTAAATTTTAAGGGCCGATGTTGAGTGTGAACCACACCTAAACGTCAAGTTTTTTTCTGCATTTCATTTGACATTTCTCAATTTCAGACTAACTCAATTTGAACCATGGAAAGACACCCAATCGAGCAAAGCGTTAAAGTTATTCAGGCTTATTATGAAAATGAATAAGACTTGCATTTACACGCTTACAAGGTGAAATTGACTCAAGAACTAAAGCCTCTCGACCATTTAAAGCGTCGTCAATGGTCAGAATGGTGGCAAGAAATGGCAACAGTGGATGATCAATTTTCGAAGAAAATCATCTTCAGTGATGAGGCCCATTTTTCACCCCAGTGGATTCGTCAATAAGCAGAATTACCGCATTTGGGCGAATGATAATCAAAGAGTGATTGTCGGAAAACCAATGCACCCACAAAGAGTGTCAGGCAGTTACTGTGAATGGTGTTCGCTATCGTGAAATGATATTGAACTTTTTATGTCCCGAATTGGAAGATATGAATGTGGACGATATGTGGTTTCAACAGGACGGTGCCACTTGCCACACAGCTAACGAAACAATGGCTCTTTTGCGCCACAAATTCAATGGCCGTGTTATCTTACGTGGTGGCGATGTCAATTGGCCGCCAAGATCATGTGATTTGACGCCGTTGGATTATCTTCTTTGGGGTTATTTGAAAGAAAAGGTGTACGTCGATAAGCCAGCAACAATTCAAGAGCTAAAGGATGAGATAATTCGGCACATTAACGGCATAGAACCTCAATTATGCTTGAGCGTCATCGAAAATTTGGACCATCGGATGGAGGTGTGCCGCCGAGGTCGCCGCGGTCGTTTGGCCAATATTTTGTTCCACACATAATTGAACCATACCAATATTATCATAATAAAAAGAAATGACAATAATTTCCTAAATAATTTGTGTTTTATTCAAAATCAACATCGGCCCTTAAAATTTAACCACCCTTTATAATATAATAATATGCCCGTAGAGGGCCAGGGCCTAGCTTCTTAGCAACCACTCGTGTTGTGCGTGCTTTTGTTCTATCACAAGTGGAAGGGACCTACAGTTTTATGCCGACTCCGAACGGCCAAGTTTGAGAAGCTTTTTCTAGACTTTGAGCATTGTCAGTGACTCGAAAGAGGTGGGGCCTTGAAAAGTATTTCTTGTCTTACCAGGAATCGAACCTAGACAGGTAGGTCCAAGTGCGTAGGAGTTGACGCACATACCCACAACGCCATGGGCCACCACGTTGGGTGTTCATGCAAGGGGTAAATTCCAAAAAGTGCTTGTAGATCTTCATCCAAAAGAATAATCTGGAATATGATAAAAAAAACAATTTTTTAGGAGGCTGTTGAAAATCCCAAGTCGATACGACACCTAGAACTCAAGATATATCAATTTGAAAATGAAAAACACAAGTAACACGAGGTAAACTAAGAAAAAACTCCTTTGTTACACCAGAAGCATGACGTTGAATTTCCAATGGAATTGCTGCTGCAAAAATTGTACCAGAAAGGATCACTTTACTCCTCCATTACTGTGTAGCGGAGAGTGACGGAAATGAGACAAAACAGGTTAAAAATGATATGAGTGCCAGGACAGGCAAACGACGAGGGCAATGAAATGGCACACATACGAGCAAAAAAGGGGGCAGGCTCTACTCTTATTGCCGCCATTTCCTCTTAATGGATTTAGTAACGTGGTCATACTAAAAATGGTCAAATAAATGCCGCACCAAGGATGCCCTAGAACTGACCAAACGCTTGACTGCACAAAATGGGACACACCATCTCAGACAACTGTAAGCGCTGCGCAACACCTACTCGTCGAGTGTCCTAATCTGACATTATGACATTAAGCATAACGAAAGAACAGAAGTAGACTATCAGGACATCTAAATAGAGTCTCAAAATTTCTAATGATAACGCTGAAGTCCTAGGTCGAGAAGGGACACATGGTTTCTCACTACGAAACAACTTGATCAGACCAACAGGCCGACTCTCACCGATGTTATCCTTGGGAACTGGGCCCACAGATTGGATCTCAGATTGGACAACGACTTCTGTAGACCAAGAAACAATTTGCAGAGTGTCTACAAAATGCTTGGCTGAAGTAAGCAACATCAGGGTTGGTCTTCTTTATTACTTCGTCAAAAGCTAGACGCGTGGAACTACGCTCGATAAGTACTACTGCTGCGTGCTGGCTAACACGCTAACAAACAGCTGTATTTTGGTTCTTCACGTATGCAATCGACAACGTACGACAAGGTACGACAAGGTACGATCTTTCAGTAATCTGTACAAATATGGCGATAAACCTTTTCGTCAAGCACCTCCTGCTATCAGGGGAGCAGTCGATCGAAATATGTACTTGCCGCTGCCTATGATTTGAATTCACACCAAGTCAAGTCAAGTCGCACCAATCGACTATCCACTGTTCGAGGTTTCTAAGAAGAAATTAAGGCCAAACTATGGGTGGACTAGCTGCTGGCACAGCTCGTCTCCCGGCCTTGTGTTCAAAAACTCCCCCTCGTCGAGACAAATTGTTCGGTTTTTTGTCGATTTGATGACGTCCGCACAAGTTAAAATAAACCCAGCCAAGTCCCCCTTGGCTTCTCCAAGTTAAAACATTCGCTTGCCCAAGTTGTGTCCTTTATTTTATCCAAATTCCGCTCATCATTGAAGACCATCTATGCAACGTTTTCAATCTAGTCCGATGTCAGCGGTAATTGCCTTTCTCACAGACAGCGCAACAATCTGCAATCATCAATAATCATTCATCACGCAACTGCAGCTGTCCGTGTACATTCCCCGAAGATGGTCAGCAAACTCATCGCTGTGCTGTTTCACTTTTGGCCGAGAGCACGAACGAACCCCGAACCAGGCAGCAAAAAAAAAAAAAAATAGGGAGAGAAAACTCAAATTGAAATCCCTCACATCAGCGTCACACTTCGACTGGAATTTCGCAGTCCATACTCCCGTGATTAACTCCCAAGAGCGCAGCGCACACACGTCCGACGATATCCAGCTCCAACCCTCCAAGGTAATTTATCTCTCATTCAGTCGACATTCAGTGCAAATTGAAGAAGAACTTCGCCGCAAAAAGGACCCTTCAAAAAAAAAAAAAAAACAGGACCCCAGCATACGGTACGTTATCCCGGCGAATGCAGTTTTTAAGTCGACTTTTCATATGTCTCACACAGTCATAAATGCCCCATTGTGGAATAGAAAGGACCAGCCACCGGGATCCGCCGCACCGTCCGACAGGAACCGGCAGCCAGCCAGCAAACATCATCAACCATAGCAAGCAACGACGGGATTTTGTGGGACTTTCCGCCTGTTGGTCATGCACTCGGTTGCCAGTAAATTTATTCGCTCCTCCTGTCTGATCCTTCTCTTCGCGTGACATTGTTTCTCAGACCGAATTCGAGTTTTTCGTTTGAAAGATAAATGTGCTAAAGGACATCAGCAAAGGGGACGGATGGGATTTCCCACAGTTTGTGTCGTTCACTGCTTGCTGCGTAATGGCCGACGGGTGGCCTGAGGGAGAGGGATGCACTCACGATTGCCTCACATCGAATGGATGTCCTGTTGTAGCAGGGTTTTAATGTCATTTCAAAGACGAATCCCGAAGTAAATCTTTTTTTCCTCGTTTAATTGCCACTGGCGACCGCGATCCATAACCTGTCCGGTGCTCCTCGGGCTCAAACTCAGTGACTGAGGTGAGTCCGTGACACAGTGACAGAAGTTTTCTAGTTTCAATTTCACGCTTTTGATTTTTCCCCGACGGCTGCGACATGTATCTGGTGTCAGCTTTTCTTCTTCGTGTCCAGCTCCCGACTGGATTAGCCGAGGACGACACCGGCCGGACCGGCAGGAGGCAATTCATTTGTGCTGAACATGAGATGCAGGCGCGCTCTTCCTGCGAATCGGGTTTGCACTGGCAGGCCACCGAATTGACCAACGGTGCATGGGGACGGAAAAAAAGGACATTCCGATCCCGATGCCTTTCACTTGTCTCAGCGTCAGCACAGCGAACCGCAGAAGCTTGCGGAAAGGAGTGAAATCCGGGCGCTCGGCGGACGGACGCATTTTTACTTGAGCGAAAATAGAAATTATTTTCTGAGATAATTTATTTATCCGTCGTCGGTGTGGGAATTTATGACCGTGCCAGCGAAAGGAGTGAATTAACACACCGGCACTGACACTGGCACTGGCACTGGGTCAACAGGGCCACAGTCACAGAGGCGACGAAAAAGGATGCGTCACTTGCCGGTGTTGCTTTAAAGGCTTGGTGAGAGTGAAAAACAATTGGCTTTGTAGCTGTTTGCAGCTCATTTGATGGCTGTTTAGCTCACCAGAGAGATCATTTGAATTAGATGAACTGCCGGGGAACATCATTGCAGACGAGCAGGCCCTGAAAAGTATCCTTCTACCGAGGCAATGACTTAAGTTGCTTTGGTTGGCAGTTGGTGGGACTTGAGGTAATTCGTTGTCATCATCGAAGTCTTAACCATGTTTCATTGCTCATGTCGAAGGTAAACTAGGAATTAAGCTACAGGTCCCAATCATAAAGTGAATGCGACCAATTCTGTTTCTCTGCAAAGTCCACTAGAAACCCCTTGACTTGAAGACGGTATAAAATTGTGCGCTGTCATCCTGGGCAGACTCAATTTTCATTTAACAATCATCTTCTGTAATCATGATCGTTTCCTAGAGTGTCTGAAAAATTGAGCTTCCTGCTTCAAGAAGGAGAGGTCGATCAAACCTCTCGTACAAAGGCCAAGTGATCGCGGCAAGTCAACCTGCTCTTAGCGACCGGAAGCAAGAATGGAAGCCAGGCTTAAATCAGGCTCCAAACTACAAGCCATACAACGAATAGTGTTGGCAAGCGGTGCTTGTTAGCCACGATGTTGTCGACGATATGGACGTTGAACGAGTACTCAACTGAACGACTATTTTCAATGTACAGCGTCATTATTTCGGAGCGTTGTTAAAATTGTGCGGAAAAACATGTCTAGTCAGATAGAAGCGGGCTTTGTGTACACCCTTTGTTTACGTGCATTAGGCACGGGCGGTGAATTAAAGATGCTGCTCCTTTTACCTGATGTGGTAGGCTCCGTGCTGGACTTGGAATTGTGCTTCTCTGCCTTTTCCATCGCTTCATCAGGCGCCACTTGCAAGCAACACTCTTTACAGAGTGGGTAAGCCATTCCGTCAGGTTTTTTTTTTGCGCCTTTTCCTCGTCGTATTGGTCGTAGAGGGTTGAGGGATCACGGAGTCTTGAAGTTGGCTTAACTCCGCTTCCCTTTTTTCCCCTACAGCCAAAGTTAAAGGCCGGGGAGCTACAAATTGGCTCCAGCTTGCCCCTTCGGCAGTTGGCGTGCATTTGCCCATCGGCTGCCATGGGGTTTTCGGAGATTTCCAGCAGCTTTTGGGTTATATCGGCTCCCGTTATCCCCGCGGCTTACCACGGGCTTAGCATATTTTTCTTTTTTGTTGAGCCCATGGTCACGGCATCAGCTGCGGTTATCCCCCGCAGTCGATCTAGCTCGCCTGTTAGATATTTTGGTGCCACGGGAAGCTAAGTAAAGGGTGGTCGGCCATGACAGAGCCTCGCAGTAACACGGTAAGGGAATTTTTACTCCCCAAAGTGGCCTGGTATTGGAAGGTCTCCGTTAGAACACAGCCAGAATAATCCCCTGGCTGTCCATTGAATGGTTGGGCATGGATCACATGACACTCTGGATTAGGGGGATCGACAATCACCCCATCCTTCAGACGACGTTGCCAGTCAGAGTTACTTCTTCAACAGGTTTGCGGGTCGACTCTGTACCCACATAATGTGCAGCCATCTCGTTCGGAGACAGTTCAGGGATGTTTTCGAGTGGAAGGAAAGAGGAATGTTGAGGTCCTTGGAATAAATATCTCGATCTAGGTCTTCGACCCGTCTGTGGTAAAGTTGAGTGGCCGATGCAGAGTTCAGAGTAGAGCTCTTGATTTTACCCGGGTAATACACAATTTTACAGTTTTCCGGGTACCCGACTACCCAAGCATTACGGGTAGTGACCAAGTTCGTGGGCTATCCGGAAGAGGGTACCCAAGTCACAAACCAGAGGTAGGCGTATGGGGTAGTTGTATAGAAGATAGTTGTTGGAAGATGAACGAGGAAAATTCTCAAATTTGACCATACCGGCTATATGATTTTTAGTGGAAAATTTCGATGTCTTCAAATGCTCTCCATTGTGTCTGAATCGATTGATATACGTGAGAAAACATCACCAGAGGTGTACAGAAGTCGTAGGTAGGTCATAATGGGCCACAACTGCCATAGTGGGTATGGTAGTTAAAGAGGAGAGGACTAGGACACGGTTGAAACAGTGACGACTAATGATTGAAGGATACTGTCGAAGTTTTGATTCTTAACTTTAGTCCTTAATCCTGATAAAACAGAAAAATAGTGCAAGACTTAAAGGGCTCGCCTAAGGAGACTATGTGGAGCACTAACAGGACATGGAGCATGCAATTACCACCTCCATAGAATGGGTATCACCAATACAGAAATCTGTAGGCATTGTGGCCAGGCTAAGGAAACTGTGACCGACTGCCCAAGCCTCGCCAGAGAAAAGAAAAAAAAAGGGAATCACTTTAAAGAAATCCCGTCTAGAAAAGTTGTACAATTTTTGAAGACAGCACTGAAATCCTAGACCAAACCGAGGAGGTACAATCGATTTTTATAGATGGTCGCGCTGCTAGTATCTTCTATGAGACACCCCGATGGGCTTATGTATGAGTGTGTGCCTGCATCCCCCTTCAACATCAGCCTTAGCCCCTAGACCACATTACTCCTTGTGAAAGTGCAATCGCTCCATCTTGCCCAACTGATCAGACTTGTAGCGAAACCGAAGAGTGTTGGGTACCCAATAATATGGCTCCCGGGTAATAAACGAGGTACCCGGGTATCAAGAGCTCTAGTTCGGACCACAGTCAAAGTGTCGTGAGTCTCATAGATGTACTGGCTGCTACCAGGACATTCGATGGAAGTTGGAGGAGTATGTAAAGTCCCTTCGATCCCGAGATTGATAAGCGCGAGATTGACTTGGGTTTACTGTTGTTAAAGGCACCTTCGATGGAAATGACGCACTTCTGTGGGCATCCGCTAAACAAAGTTCAAATGCTGCAATCTCTAAAATGTTGCATATCACTGTGGATGGGCTTACAAAATAGCCGTCCACTTGACATGCTCACAACAGAATAACTGGAGAACACAAAGCTTCGGTTTGCCTTGGACTCAGCTGCATGTGGTGGGCACCAATTCTGTCCCAGATCAACTCTAACAGATTCAAATGCTGGGACGGACATTGGACTTCATTTTGTTCCACCAGCCATCTCTCAACTGATCAATCTCACGACATTTAGACACAGGCAGACCCAGTGAAGCCTTCACCTAACCCAGTAGCAGAACGACTAACGCAGGGATTGCTGTGGAACATGTGTGTGCTGTTAATCCCCTAGGGGCGCCAGAAAGATTTGGAGTTGAAACGATACTCCATGCAAATTTTAATCAGACTTCAGCCTTTGTGCGAACCTGGAAGGACCTCGTTTGCGGTCGAGAGTCCCATTGATGGAATGAAATGCTCTCACCCATTGTCCGGCACAGTGGATCGCTGGATTTCGCTTTCATTTTGCGAATAACTCCGCAAACTTCGAGCTGGCAACCGTTGACGAGTTCATTGCGAAATCACCGACAGCACCCACGGCACATATCGCGACAAAGGAACGGACAAATCCAATTCGCATCCACATCGCAAAACCCACTTTCCATTGTTCCCACGTCCACCTTTGAATTTTTTCCGCGAGTGTAGTGTGCGCGTCTCCAACGACTGTACGCTACCTCGTTCTGCCTCGGTTGACCATTTCCCAGTGACCCACTTCGCATCCGCCGCCGCGCTGCGCGCCGGTTTGAACTAACGACTCCATTGGCTGTAATCTTCTCCACTCTGGGTCATTTCGGTTGAAAGCACTCGCGTATATCGTGTCAACATGGCACTGCTCCCCCGCTAACGATTCGCGAATTATTACATCGTAATCCCTTGGCCGTATGCACACACAAGGACACCCACGAACGGGGTGGAGCCCTGCTCCGGAACCAGTCGCTGGGGACCGTTGCTCGTTTGATGTGACACCCAGCGGTGGTATTTATTGTTTGTGATTTGTGGCCATCGTATATGTGTGCCCTGGTCGCATGTCCTGGCCATTGATGATTAGTGGTAACAGAGGGCGAAATAAAAACGCTGCCAAATGAAATAATTTCGCGCGGGACAGGTGCCGGTGGCATCTAGCTTCTGTGGCAAAAAATTCGAACGCCGCGCCGGCCGTGAGTGAAATTTATTTATTTTCTGATTTCATGCGATTGAAAAGATTTATGCATCTGTTTGCCATTGATTTAAGCTAGCGAGCGCGCGATTTGAATGAGGTCCAGCTGCTGGCTGCGGTGCTGCTGAGGGGGAGGGCTTAGCACAGCAGATACGAACCAGCAGCAGTGCGTCATCTGTGGCCGGGCTTGTTGCGTGGCGAAACGTTTTCAGTTTCAGCGGTGGCCGCAATGCAATGTTTGACTCTGAAATTTGGTCATATTTGTGCGAGATAATCCGTTGAGAGCTGACATAAATGGTCAAGGATTCGTTGTCACTGCTGTAGCTGTGCATGGGGTTGGGCGCTGCATACGATTGGGGGCACAAATGTGGAAAATCAATGGTTCCTAAAGAGGACTGCAGTTCCGATTTGAAGATGGTCTCGGGGTAAAGTCGGTCAGACATCTGTTGGACGGTTTTGGACTGGTGTTACAGTCGCCTCTCGATAATTCGAAACTCATGGGACCCCATCATATCAAATGGTTCGAAAGTGTCGAGAGAAAAAATATGAAAGTTCGAATTATTGAGTAATAATCAATTGTTATTTATTAACTGCTAATTTTTTAACAAAATCAAATGGTTAGAGGTTCGTAATGTGAATTAATTCTTGGTCTTTTGGAAGAAGTCTTTAATGTGAGTTTGCTTCAAAGCACCTTGCTGAGATTCAATAATTTTTTTTTATCAGAAATAGTGCCTGAAATGCTGTTTCATCAGAGTTGATTTGTAGACAGAAGCTTTGTAATGTGTCGAATGGAGCTCTTGCTTCCTTTACTGACACATCTGCCAAGGACTGATGTATCATCCTCATCTTCGAAGTTAAAATTTCGCCTCGGTCGGTTAGAGGTGCCAAGACAGCAACATCTTGATCCACCTCAACAAAGTCATATAAACTCACTCCGCTAATATCAACCAGTGGAACTACTGCTGCATCTGCATCTTCAGTAATTACAGACTGATTTTTCTGATCTTCTTTTATGAAACCGAATTTTTTTGAAGCAGTTGAGAATCGTTATTGGTGTTACAGCTCTCCATGCCGTGTCAATCAGTAAAATAGCCGTCAGGACCGTGATATTCGCAGTTACCTGATTGTCGAGAGATTCTAAAAAGAGCTTAACAATTTCCTTGCAATAGAAAGTCTTAAAATTATGGATGATGCCTTGGTCCAATGGTTGCAATTTGGAAGTGGTATTCGGTGGAAAGAAGTCGAGTTTTACATTGGACAATGTTGGGGGACTGTTGGAGTAGAGTTTTCCGCTTTTGTCGTTTCATCTCCACGTTAACTGTTAGAAGCCAATCGTTAAAAAATTCTGTGGTCATCCAAGCTTTTTTGTTAGCACGCTAATCAGTAGGAAACGATTTCACTCCTTTCAAACATCGCGGCTGTATTGCTTTTCCTATCACTAAGGGCTTCAGTTTTTCCGATCCGTCCATATTTGCTGCAAGTAAAGCTGTCAATCTCTCTTTACTATGTTTTCCGCTGTGACATTTTTCATCTTTGAAAGGAAGAGTTTTGTCAGGTAAACATTTGAAAAAGAGGCCGGTTTCATCAGTATTAAAAATGTCTCGTCCATCATAGTTTTCTATCAACGTCTTCAACTTGCCGTGCCAATCTAAGCAAACTGCATCACTAACACTTCCATTTTCCCCACAAACAGTTTTCAACACAACGCCATTCCTGCTTCTTCTCTTGAAATTTGTAAGCCATCCTTCACTTGCCGCAAAGTTTTTGATGTTTAGAGTAGACGCGAACTGATTTGCTTTTTCTTTTAAAACGTTTCCTCTAATAGACACTTTTTGTGCTCTACACTGCCTTAGCCAAATGACCGGGCTCTCTTCCAGACGAGGAAATTCACCTTTTGTAGTTCTTTTTCTTACTCCAGTAGTTTGAGTAGCATAAATCTTCTCCTTGTGTTGTTATTATGGTTGAGAGTGTACTCAGAGGAATTTTAAATTCTTTTGCGACAACACTTTTCTTCAAACCTCCATCCATAACATAACACAATCTTTTAATCTGAAACCAAACTGAAGGCAAACTGCTCATTTCAATAGCAAATGCTCTGCAACGATGAGACAAGTTTAAACTTGTCTCAAAATGTACCGAGAATAGTCTATGCAATCTGATAACTTTGAATTGTCGAGTGTTCGAAGCCTATGTGTTCGAATTAACGCGTCGTTTTGTTACGTAGCGATGATTTTTTTGTTCGAACTACCAAGTGCTTAAATATGTATAGATTTTTTTCGAAATATAAAGAGATTTTCCAGGGAACTGGTGACAACTTCGAATTATGGAGAGGTTTCGTAGGTTTGAATTAACGAGAGGCGACTGTATAAGGATCTCATTCTTGTCTTATGCTTTCAGAGTTGCTGAATAAAGAATGAATTCATTGCTGTTGGTGAGACGTGAATTAGCTGCATTCTTCCGTAGTTGTTATTAAGGGCGACCAGGGAGCAATGATCGGCAGATTCAGTGTGCTCGCAATACGTCGCATTGTTGAGTACACTCTTGTGGCCCTTAAATCACCAACCGGACAGAGACGTGAGGAAGAAGACGTCGTTACCGTCAGTGGTCTTAGGTATAGAGCGATTTCTGTGGCATCACAATCAAACAATCAACTGGAGTAACTAGAAGCAGAAGCAGGACTAAGAGACGAATGACTCATGCGTTGAGCAATCAATGCTCCGCAAAAAGTTCGATTAAAAGAGGTAACTCCTCAAGGAGGAGTACTATACGACGTAGATGTCCGATGCTATGGCTTTTATTGCCACTTGGTTGTCGGAAAAGAGGATGATCAAGGTGCACGATCTGCTCTTCTCCTCGAAGAAAAAATCCTTCAGGGGCTTACTTGTTCGACATCCAGGGCGAACTAAGCAGTGTCTGGTGTCAGTCATACGATCATCAAATGTACGATCGACTAGATCTGCGGGATGACACAATGGGCATAAGTGTGACCGTTGTATGCACCCGAACCCAACCCCGAAGGCAATAAACTGTTGTCGGACAAAGCAATTGTTTCAGAATAGCTTTACGGTCAGCACTGGTTAACAAAGTGACATTTTATTTCTTAAATTGTAGTAGATTTTGAAAAACAAGCATACACGCCACTTGACTCACACGCACGGACTATCGTGCGTTGCATCAAGCACGGCCTAGCCGTCATCGTTCGTCAAGCACAAAAATGGCCTCATCGAAATTCAGCGCCGTCTGCCGATGCAATCGCCCACGACACCCTCCCAGCCAGGGCACCCCACAGCCTGGCCGCTTAAGTCTGTGTTCAAAGTAATTGAACAATTTTTCAGTGAATTTTCGGGGACGTCACGCCATCAGACGGCTCCCATCTCGAACGGAAATCATCAAAATAATCATATTGAAAATTGTTAATCCAAGCCCACAGACGCAGATGTTTAACCAAGCAATTTGTCAAGTATCGCGTTACGTTGCCGCTACCCGAGACCCGAGCGAACGTATGGAGATTTCCGAATACGAGCGCACCACATTCCAAGCACCCCCCAAAAGTGATGGTGGATCAGTGTGTCCCAATAGACCACGTCATTGTCAGTTCTTAGGGAGATCTTATCAAAGCACCGTGCAGTGCATCCGCCGCAGACAATAGCCCCGCTTCACAACGTGTCACCGTACGCCTGGAATCCACAAGGCGGCCACAGCGACAATTACATCCACAACCAGTGGCGACCACCATGTCGAGGCAGCGTTAGATTTCATCAAAAAAGAAAAAAATAAGAAAAGAATGCGCCCCTCTGTGGAGCGCTCTCCCTCTGCCGCGCCAAGTCGAGTTTGACGCGACAATTATCGTTATTGTTACGCCAATGTAATCCGTTATGAACACGACAACGACAACGACCACGATGGTGGCGACCACAAGCGGCGGCGGTGGCGAAGATGTCGTGCGGTGCGCGTCGCTAGTTGACGACGACGGCGATGGGAGGCTTCAACTTGTCTCGGGATTATAAATCAATTTGCCGCTGGCACTGGGGAGTGGTAGCCGCTTAACACGTTGTCAATGCATTGAAGGCACGGGAACCGTTCGCTCTGGCTTCTGTGTGTCAGGGAGGGTTTGGCGGGGGGGGGGGGGGGGGGGGGGGGGGGGGGGGGTCTGCTCCAGCATTCGCATTTAACTGTGTCGATGTCGTCCGGTGATTTATCTGCCGTTGACAAGTGCAACGAGTTTTCTAAATTTAACCCCAGACGAAAGGGGCGAGCCATATGGATGGTCTGGGGGTGCTTCCGCGTGCTCAATGATCAGTGTTTTGGGATTTAGGTGACGCTGTTCACTGGATTAGGAGGCGGTTGGGATTGGTCTATTTTCGGCCGCTGGAAGGTGTCCGGAACGGATTTCTGTGCTCTGCTTCTGCAATAAATAATATCTGAGCGAGTGGTGTGAGAGCGACTTCTCTACATCTGAGCAGAGAGCGCAGCGACACAGAAGAAGGGCTTTACGATTGCCACGCTTCATGTGTTAATTTGGACAGGGGCGAGCTGCAAAGGGGTAATTATAGCTCGTTTCGACATTCGTGTTGAGTTCATAAGGAGTCTGGAGTGTTGTGTGAATGTGTGGTCTATTGGAGACTTCCCCGGGCTAACGTACTTTTTCGACAACCTGGCGGAAGTAAGCACTGCCTGGCGTCAGTAGGATCGACTAGATCCGCCATTGTCCCAAAAGGGTCACACAAAACGGCAAAGACGAACTTGTAAGGCTATACTTCTTCTGAATTTATGTGTTCCGCGGTAGTCGTGGGCCTCAACCTACCAGCCAACCATCTTCGATCTCTGACTAGCTGGTTTCAATTAGGTGCTTCAATGTGGTTACTGTCCTTTTTTCCGATTGTCTGCAACATCCTATACGTAGGCTATTGTTCCGTAGACCTGGAGTTCAAGACTCCAGTTGTCCATACGCTCTATATGGTCAAGACATCCCAGTCTTGGCTACACACACCCCTGAGCGCAAAGAAGGCCGAATGGTGACTGGCGGCAATGTTGTCTTGACGAGACCAAGGACTTCGTCATATGCCTCGGAAATTGTTTATGACTCTGAGCGGTAGAGCATGGTTGGGATGGCGAATGTCTTATATAAAGTCATCATCATCGTCTTCTGGCATGGATGATCCACTAAAAGGGTCGCAGGTATAAGGCACGCACTGGATATCGCCACTCGATCCTCGGCCATCGATTCTAACTCATCAGGAGTAATGCCCAAAACGCCAACCAGGCGAGTTTTTGGACTTGGTCCAACTGAATCGTCCTTAGTCTGCCAAGCGGTCGCCTACCTGATCCAATCGTGTTTAAGGAAACAGGTGTTGGCAACTGCCTTTAAACTGAGTACAGATGTTGTTGATACTGTTCAATGCGCAACCGATGTAGACTTAGTTCCTGACCCCCTCAAAGTTATAGCTGTTTTGTTGGGAATAGATCTGGTTTTGAAACTATGGCTTCGAATTCTGACGTTCTGGCTAAGACATCGATATACAGCAACGTCGAGAGATATAATATTGATTCTGGCATCATTTAGAAGCCACTTTATAACGAGTGGTTAAATTTTTAGGGCCGATGTTGATTTTGAATAAAACACAAATTATTTAGGAAATTATTGTCATTTCTTTTTATTATGATAATATTGGTATGGTTCAATTATGTGTGGAACAAAATATCGGCCAAATGGCCGCCGCGACCTCGGCTGCACACCTCCATCCGATGGTCCAAATTTTCGATGACGTTGAAGCATAATTGAAGTTCTATGCCGTTAATGTGCTGAATTATTTCATCCTTTAGCTCTTGAATTTTTGCTGGCTTATCGACGTACACCTTTTCTTTCAAATAACCCCAAAGACAAAAAATACAACGGTGCCAAATCACATGATCTTGGCGGCCAATTGACATCGCCACCACGTGAGATAACACGGCCATTGAATTTGTCGCGCAAAAGAGCCATTGTTTCGTTAGTTGTGTGGGAAGTGGCAGCGTCCTGTTCAAACCACATATCGTCCACATTCATATCTTCCAATTCGGGCCATAAATCATTCACGATCATTTCACGACAGCGAACTCCATTCACAGTAACTGCCTGACCGGCCTCATTTTGGAAAAAATACGGCCCATAAACCACACCGAACAGTCACTCTCTGTGGGTGCATTGGTCTTTCGACAATCAGTCTTGGATTATCATTCGCCCAAATGCGGTAATTCTGGTTATTGACGAAGCCACTGAGGTGAAAATGCGCCTCATCACTGAAGATGATTTTCTTCGAAAATTGATCATCCACTGTTGCCATTTCTTGCCACCATTCTGACCGTTGACGACGCTTGAAATGGTCAAGAGGCTTTAGTTCTTGAGTCAATTGCACCTTGTAAGCGTGTAAATGCAAGTCTTTATGCATAATGTTCATCAACGACGAGCGTGAGAGGTGCAATTGTTGGGCACGACGACGAGTTGCGGTGGACGGCTCTTCAGTCACCTTATCGCGAACAGCAGCAAAACTTTCTGCAGTACGAGCTGTACGAGCATGCACGGGTGTCTTCACATCTCCTATAGACCCGGTTTGCTCAAATTTTTGCACGATTTTTCCGATTGTACTCACATTTGGACGATTAAATTGAAAAAACCGAAAAAATCAGGAAGTGCACGATATGCATTTTGAATTGAACGCCCATTTTCATAATAAGCCTGAATAATTTTAACGCGCTGCTCGATTGTGCATCTTTCCATGGTTCGAATTGAGTTAGTCTGAAATTGAGAAATGTCAAATGAAATGCAGAAAAAAACATCGGCCCTTAAAATTTAACCACCCTTTAGCATTGTTAGTATTTGCTTGGAACAGTATGGTTTTAAGAGATACAATTTTCGTATTATCTGCATCATATTAGATTTTGCATCATGTAAGTTTGTATCAGTTAAAACGCCCAAATACCTGTATTCGCTAACGGGTTCACTTACAAAACACTCTGAACATGGAAGTGCATCATCATAGTCTGCCAGACCACAACTATGAACTTGTAGTCATATGAGTGAAATATCATGTTAAGATCAAGATAATTATTGCCTTTCATTTTCAAAGTCAGAAGTTTGGTTTTGGTACTGACCACTAGCTTGTGCAAAGTAAACCAGTCCCTTAACTTATGGATATCTTCATTCATACTTGCAACACAATCAAATGATAAATTGATACGTAAAAGCTATATCATCTGCAAAAGCGGTTGGATGGCCAAATAGCTGTCAAAAAAACAATCCTTCATTTCAAGAGATAATCCCAATCAGAATGGAAATGTCAGTAATCAATTCTGATTCTAGATGTCATTTGAAATGTTGAAGTTCCAGTGGGAACGCAAAATTTTGTTTCGAAATTTTTTTCACGTAATGCTGAATTTTGGTGCGGTGTTTTTTTCAGTTCAACATCGCATAAGACTTGCAGCTCTAGACTTTCATGAGAAATGCCTCCTCTTTTATAGCTAGGGCTGCAAATTCGCTGAATAGATGTTGGACAGATTCTATTTCTTCCTCGTCCCCGCAGCTTGTACGGTATTTTCCTCTAGCACAGCGTTCGGTAAGGACACCTATTTGCATGCACACTTCCTTGCGAAGAAAATGAATCAGTAATTTCGATCTATCCTTGCTTAGCGTCGGCTATAGAGCCCTTGTCGTTTCTCCAAGACCAAGCCACCGAGTACTGGGTCTATCCAGAGCTTCGTCTTCCAGTTTGTTTCCTTATGGAACTAAGCTGCGTATTGCCAGAGATTCACCCAGCTCACAGCCTTTTCTCGGGAGACTGTCCACTTGTTCGTTTCCTTGGGTGCCAGTATGCCCTGTTACCCAGCACTAGTTAGCTACGAAAACCTGACCAGGTTCGATGTCAGAATGTTGAATGGTATAGCTTTTATTTCCGCCTGGCCTGGTCTGGCATCGCTTATGCTGTGGACTCGCAGCCACTTCGACTTGAAAAACGCTACAATCGTCTCGTACTGCGAGGGATTTTTCGAAGTGGTCACTCTACCCGCGTGAATAACCAGTCAAGCTTTTCCGAGTTTTTGGCTCCATCATGACGACAGACACTGCGCACCTCTGAAATGGTCAGTTTCCCACTTCTGATGTTGATGACCAACTTCCACCTGATCTGGGAACAAGATCGGTGAATAGCATACTCCCACAGCTCAGCAGCCAGCTCCACTCAGCTTGATCCTCTCCAGTGTGACACGTCACGTCAGTTAACCACAATCCGCATCGATGTCAACACAGGCTGACGACACGTGCGCTACCGGCAGCACCGCTTATCCGGTTCACATCCCTGAAAGGCATACTTTTCAGCCTACGACATCAAATGCGACCCAAGTTGCTTCCTTGTGCACTTGCATAAATGCTGAATTTGACCCACATTCGCAGAGAACGCCAGTTATCGACTTCCTGTCTACACGAGACGACCATCAAAGCAACCCAGCCGCTCCGTCATCACACCGACCGACCATACGCGCCAGCCACTCAGCATCTCAAGGAAGAACTTCGCCGTCGACCAACTTGCGACTCTCAAGCACTGAATAAAACACGTGCCAAATGAAAAACTATCTCGTAATTTATTCCCTCAGTCAACTTCAAATTGTCGTCCTAATCTCTAGTGGAAATCGCGAGGCGAAAACCGACCGAGGCGTCTTACTATGCGCTGCCCGACTCGGGAAGGCATTCCAATTCAGAATGAAGAACGGCCAATTTCTTACCTTTTTATGTGCCTCCCTGGGAGCCTCCCCTTCAAGCCTCACCTCATAAATATTATATTCAGGTCAGGAGGCGGAAAACATACAAAAAAAAAAATCGAAATCTAAGAAATCCTCACAAATAACAGCTCTCTCTCACACACACACACAGACAGAGTGGGGGGGGGGCATTTTTCTAAGACTTCCTTGTCCATTCGGCAAGGCACTTGGCTCTCTTATCCGTGGAGCAATAAAATTGGAATCTACTTTAGCATTCGCAGATAAGATCGCGTCATTTTGCACGCCCCATATATTATAATTGACAGCATCACTACCACCAGCAGCGCCCGGCACCAGAGCTCCAGCACCAGCACCCGGCACCCGGCACCCGGCACCCGGTACCACGGCCAGAACACTGATACGCGACTAAACGCTTGTGAGACGAAGGATATTGATAGCCGGGGCACGCCTCCGGGGGGTGGCACATTGTATGTGCACTAGAGAGTCCTTCTATCTGCCAGCGCACCAATCCCACCTCGGAAGGTGTCACTCAGCGATGTTATCTGCTGGAAGTCATCGGAAGCACCTTTCGGGATTCACTAGCATGAAAGGAATTCGTAATCGTTCAAAGCGCCTCATAATCCTTGCACACATCATTGATTGTGCACTGCACTGCACTGCGATCATCCTCTCGTGGGTAGATGCACCTTTTCTCTCTCTCTCTCTCTCTCGCTCTTGCCTCAATTGACTGACATTCTTAGATCGAGCGGCGATAGGCGAGACATTTCTCATTGGATGGCAGCCTGAATGGGGCGTTTGGCGCGGGACACCTGCAGCGCTTGTAAGGACAAAAGCATCTGTGTGCCTGTACCAGAGTGCTGAAGTTCATAAAGCATCGGTGTTTGGCTACGATAAATTATTTAAAACACTATTCACCTCTGGTTCTGGGGCACATCGGGGGATTTTCGTGCGCGAAAGTTGAGTGGCGTGATTAATTAAGATCTGCGAACTGATCTGGATTGAGGGCGTTTCGGTAAGGATGGTGGGCAAATGCAGGACATTTTTAGGACAGTAATGACGTGGTGGATAACTATTTTCAGCATATGACTAAGATTCAGCTGCGGATGTTTTGGCCGGTATGTAATGTCGTGGGTAAATAGGGGCTGTCCGCAGGGCGGTGTCTTGTCTCCTCCGCTATGGTGCATGCTAGTTGACTGCCAATGGCTTTAAATTCTTCGCCCGGGGCTATGCGGATGATGTAGCTGTACTGTCGCAGGGTGCCGCCTGTCGGGCTCTGGCTCTGCTCAGAATCTGAGCCAGGAGATAACTGTAGTCGAATCGTCACTGATTGCTCCAAGACCAAGGAGGGTCTGGCGCTGGCGCTCGGCAACATTATACTGTACTTACACCTCGTTAGATAAATTTGCGTCGGTTTTCCAAGCGGAAACCTATGCCTTTGGGGCGGTGTATTTTTGTATGTAGCTTAAGGCCTGGTTCAGCCCTGTCACCAATCCCAGGATAGTCTAGGAATGCAATTCTTCTCTGAATTTGATCGCCAGTTTAAATTCGATCCGATTTGTCTCGGTCCGGGCCCACCACCGGATGATCTTGCTCAAAAAAGATCAGAGATGGTACTCTTAGAAACCGAACCGGCGTTGGGACTACCGGCTTTCTTATTTAGGGTCTCCATCGATGGTTGAGCCTCTCGAGAGCGCAACCTGATGTGTCATAACTCTCCAGGATATAGACAAGCCAACCGCATGCTCGCAAACGTCTGTAAGAAATCCGCGGAATTCTAGTTATCTCTTAACAGAAAAGACCGCAGATGACTCATCAGAGAAGCGCCTGCTGTTAATCCTACGGACGGTATGAAATCCGCGACATTCTTGTTATCTCTTGACAGACAATTTTGTGGACGACCTAGCAGCTTACTAACAGGCCTCTACACACTTCGCCAACCACCTAAATGTGCTTGGCCTAAGCGATGAAATCCTCTGCGACGACTGTGGAGAGGATGACGAGACTGCAGAGCACTTCCTCTGTCCCGCCCTTACTCGTATCGAATGGCAGCTCTTCGGCACTGATGAGGTGACAGCTGATGATGTAGGCTCCTCATCACAGAAGAACCTGCGGATGACCAAGAATTTCCAGCAAATGAAGGTTGCTGCCTGGTAGTAAACGTCAAGTTTTTTCTGCATTTCATTTGACATTTCTCAATTTCAGACAAACTCAATTTAAACCATCGAAAGATACACAATCGAGCAGCGCGTTAAAGTTATTCAGGCTTATTATGAAAATGGCCGTTCAAATCAAAATGCATATCGTGCACTTCCTGATTTTTTCGTTAATTAATTTAGTCGTCCAAATGTGAGTACAATCGGAAAAATCGTGCAAAAATTTGAGCAAACCGGGTCTGTAGCAGATGTGAAAACACCAGTGCATGCTCGTACAGCTCGTACTGCAGAAAGTTTTGCTGCTGTTAGCGATAAGGTGGCTGAAGAGCCGTCCACCTCAACTCGTCGTCGTGCCCACAAATTGCACTTCTCATGCTCGTCGTTGGTGAACATTATGCATAAAGACTTGCATTTACACGCTTACAAGGTGCAATTGACTCAAGAACTAAATCCTCTCGACCATTTCAAGCGTCGTCAATGGTCAGAATGGTGGCAGGAAATGGCAACAGTGGATGATCAGTTTTCGAAGAAAATCATCTTCAGTGATGAGGCACATTTTCACCTCAGTGGATTCGTCAATAAGCAGAATCGCCGCATTTGGACGAATGATAATCCAAGAGTGATTGTCGAGAAACCAATGCACCCACAAAGAGTGACTGTTTGGTTTATGGGCTGGCGGCATCATCGGGCCGTTTTATTTTTTTCAAAATGAGGCCGGTCAGGCAGTTACTGTGAATGGTGTTCGCTATCGTGAAATGATCGTGAATGATTTATGGCCCGAATTGGAAGATATGAATGTGGACGATATGTGGTCCACTTGCCACACAGCTAACGAAACAATGGCTCTTTTGCGCGACAAATTCAATGGCCGTGTTATCTCACGTGGTGGCGATGTCAATTGGCCGCCAAGATCATGTGATTTGACACCATTGGATTTTTTTTCTGGGGGGTTATTTAAAGAAAAGGTGTACGTCGATAAGCCAGCAAAAATTCAAGAGCTAAAGGATGAAATAATTCAGCACATTAACGGCATAGAACCTCGATTATGCTTCAACGTCATGGAAAATTTGGACCATCGGATGGAGGTGTGCCGACGAGGTCGCGGGAGCCATTTGGCCGATATTTTGTTTCACACATAATTTAACCATACCAATATTATCATAATAAAAAGAAATGACAATAATTTTCTAAATAATTTGTGTTTTATTCAAAATCAACATCGGCCGTTAAAATTTAACCACCCTTTACAATGGACAAAGTGAAGGAAAGAAGAATCGTCATTTATTTGAGATCAAATCAAAGCAGTAGGAATTGAGGATACTCAGTGCAATCGGGTGGCCTTGCGGTAGCCACCTAACCAATCAAAATCAACAAAAGTTCTGAAAAATATACACAATTCCTCCAGCGACCCGAGTTCTGTCTGAACATGGCCCTTTTCTGCTCAAATGTTGGCTGGAATGTTGCACACATCTCCGACACAGCAGCCATCTGCATGTCTTGTCCTTTCATATGCAACGACAACCACTTCAGGTCCCTTCAGGCTCCACGCCTGGCAAATTCCAGTGCCTAAGTTAGCTGCCTTCTTTGCACCTCCCCCTCGCTCACTTCGAACAAGTGTCAATGCCTCATTTAAAGGCACCGCACTGCTGGCGCAGCACGCTTGAAATAAAGTCTTCACTTCTCACGTATCAAAGTGTCGTTTCGAAAATGGCACCAGCACCAGGAATACACAAAACACACCCCCTCACACGGAGCAGCATTCAGAGAAAGTTGAGGAGAAAAAAATTCCGCCAAACAAAACTCATTAAGCTCTCCAGGTGCCTGTGGAACCTTCTGAAGTTTCACACATTCACTGGTGCAGCGCTAAAGTGCTCCCTTTCAATTTGCATCCCCCCCACGGACCGAGGAAAATTGTTTTTCCCACGATGTCCGCAAGAAACCACCGGAAAAAGCGCACGCGAAAGTAAGACGCCAACTCGTTCCAGGGATACGATCCACGAATCCCAGATGCACGAGAGTTCAATGCCCCCAGCAGGGTCTCCAGTCTCCACATACGATGATTACGACTTTAACACTTGCTGCCAGCGGAGGAGGAAGACGGGACGCACTGGCTTTCGCAAGGAGTTACCTTCTCATTTCGTGTGTTAAACTGAAACATGAGCACGCAAATTGGTTTAAGGAAGTCGCAGGACGGCCACGAGGATACACGCATTGCAGTCGGGGTGAGTGCTTACGTAGTGCTCGGGTCAAAGTGAAAATCTCGGTCACATCGCATTTGCGATGATCCCACCTGAAGTTAATTGCGTGTCAAGTCCACGAGGGCGGCGATGACAAGGCATGGCGCTGCGCGGCGACCGCCGTTCAAGCCCATCGCGATCCAATTGGCCTTTTGGGTCCCCCGTAACGAGAGCGCTCATCCAATGTGTGTCACATTAAGTATTCCGTTTCTGGTTTGATATTTATTTTCAGATACATGCCAGGCCTGCATTCTTTTTTTTTTTTGTTTTTTGTTCGCCCGTTTCCTCGTTCATGTGTGAGCCATGAAGAGCACCGAGAGCACCGAGAGTGTCGAGTGCCGAGTGCAGAGTGCAGAGTGCGGCAGTGTGTCGCTTAATTTGTCTTTTTCCCCAGATTATAGCACTTTCCGTAAATCAGGATGAGACCGAATGAGCAAGGACGGTGAATCATCGGCACGGATCAGGCGAGCTTCGGCGCTGGGAGCTCTGAATTTATATATCAAAGGAAATTATTGCTGGTGTACGTGCTGCTGTGACGGGGATATGCAATGTTTCGCCAGGCCTCCAGAGGTTCAGTGTCAGAGCCAGAGGAAGTGGATACTTTGACGGTTATTGTGTGTGCACCGGGGGCCCAACTCGGCCTTATTATGCTACCGGCATGCCACTGCCACTGCACATCCCCCAAATTCTGGATGTGGGCGGGTGGCTCTGTGTGTGTCTGTGTGTGTTCGTGTGCAGTTAAGTTAAGAGAGCAATGAATTTTTAGTGCATCCAGCATTGTCCTGGGAGCACTGAGAGTGTACTTTACTGCATTTTTCGATAATAGGATTTTTATGCACTGCGATACCATGCGATGTGCGTTCTATTGAATTATATGAGCGATGTTGCTGTGGGAGCGTCCACATTTGTGGTTTGCATTTTTGTTTGGTGTTCTTTTTGCTTAAATATCGAACGTAATCCCTTGAATTACGAAGTCAGTGGTCAGCTTTGGGGGAATTGTAGGTGCTGGGCGGCAATGCTGTGACCTGGAATCTGCGTAGATGCGTGTATGGTTTACTTAATTCCGACTTTGAGGAAGGCAAAGGAGGAGCTAATGAACAGATTGGCCGCCGACGGAGTTCCGAATTCAGTTTGTTTAGAGCCGTGGAGGGTCTTAGCTTGAGCAATCGGTGCTTTCCATTGCTGACGGTGCTGGGCACGCTGCTTCCAGTCATCAAGACCAAGCTGTCTTGCGTCCCCGATAACTTGGTACTTACACCGGAGATTCGGTATGCCTCTCCTTCTCGAACCAGGAGGCTCGTACTCGAAGACCCTCTTAGCTGCAGCATTGGTGTCAATGCACTCGCTGTTGACAAACCTATGCAGTCGCCGGATGTTTGCCTTCCGGACTGCAACGACATCATAGTACAGCTCGTAGAGACCGCGGCTGTGTCTTAGTGGTCGATGCCCATTTTTGGTCCAGTGGCTATGTCAATAAATGAAGAAAGATTAGGAGGGAGTATGAATTTTGTTCCTCATCTTGTTAAGGTGAGAGCAAGGCTCACATCTCTTGTGCCAGCAGTCAGAAGGGTGCTGAAGTGTGACTGGGGCCTGTCAAGGCGAGCAGTCCGTCCCGTATATGGTGGCCTATTTGTTGCTTGCGCGGCATTTGCTGCACCGTCATGGTACGATGTTACTAAGACCGTGACAAGAGAAGAAGCAAACTTATGCTCCTTGGTTCACTTCGAGTATGCAAGACTGTCTCTACGGAGGCTGTACAAGTGCTGGCAGGTGTGCCACCGTTAGATCTGGAGGTCATACGTCGTGATATGGAGGCAGCGAGGCAGCGACCTCTCTCAGCATCTGACTGGAGCGAGTGCCTGAACGTTCAGGGTCTAAATGCCCGCGAACTGAAGGCTTTGTTGAAAGATGGTGTTCTTTCCAGGTGGCAAGTACGTTGGGGTAAGAGCACTAAAGGAAGAGCAACGTTTGAGTTCCTTCCTGAAGTTGCTTATGCGTGTGTGCGGGAGTGTCTTCTGCACTTCTCACTCTATGCGGGCTTTCTGTTCCTTGAATGCTTTCTTGCATAAAAGGGCTCTGGTCGGCTCGGCGGAGTGCTCGTATGGTGCACTGAGAGAGGATTGGAGACTTGTGCTCGTTGAGTGCCCGCGATACGTGCACTGCAGGGATCTCTCTGCGATGGGTATAGTGCGGGTAGGTGATGCTTGGGATTTCAGTCGTGTCCTTTTCTCAAGGGAGACAGCTGACAAATCTTCCGGATTAGGAGGCAATAATGGCATTGTGTTTGTCATTGTAGTAGACACTGCTGATTAAATGGGGTTCCCCTAGCGCTGGCCTCAGTTTGTGGTACTCAACTCTTACAGAGTCCTGGCCATGGTGAGGTTGGCGCTGGTCTTAGCGTAGTCTGCGGTTATGTGCTTCCAGAGCTCCCGATCTACTTGCAGGTAGGACTTCGTCCGCAACCTCCTTGAACTTGTGGATGGTAGATGTTTGGGCCGGAGGGAGGCCGTGCAGGTCTCATCCTGGCCCACTCAGATGCCATTTGGGAGTTCTCCCAAACATTGCTTCTTGCTGTGGCTGAGTTTTTACTTGGTACCATTTGGGCTGGAACTGCGATGAGTTGTTGTGTGGGGCATGGGGTGCCTGTTTCATGTAATCGGTGATGACTCGACCACGCAATTAATGCGTCGGTCAGGGGGTGCATAGCGACTGTGGTTCTATGCGCGAACTAACCGTTTCTTCGTCGAGTAGTAGTAGTTTTCTTGTTGTCCTTGTGGTAGTTAGGCCTTTTTGCCTTCGCTTTTCTGGGGTTTCTTTGGTAGAGATAAGTGCATGTGTCATGTACCTGTACTCTCTAGCAATTTGATTTTTCGGTAGTGGTGTAGAACGATTTGGAGGGTGCATGCCTCGGTCTGACCTTGTTGGGATTTGCGGGCAAAATTGTGTTGACTTGTGTTGTGTTTTTGTGTAGATGGATGCAACTCGACCATTGGTCACTGGCTCGAACACTGATTCGATGTGCGTCCATCTAAAAGGTTGCTAGGCCTTGAGTGTTAAGGCACTTATCTAGAAGTGACCTTCACGGTTGCGAAACCCTGACCAGAGGCTATATTCTGGTACCATGGGAGATAGCTGGCCCCGGAAGAGGATAGTTGGTGTCGCTAGGCTTCCAACCTCCTATTCCGTGCTATCAAGAGGTAGGCCCCCTAGTGGGCGTTTCATTGTGGCTGTGGTTGCCCAAAATCGCGTGACCCTTCTAGGGTCTGTGTATGCTAGAATTGTTAGATAGGCCTCGCCCTCAGCAAGGTTTGTGGTCGCCCTTAAGCGTCACTAAATTGCTACTGGGGTGATAGTTACCTCCTCAGGGCGGTGGTCAAAGCTTAATTTGACTCCGTTATTGTGGGTAGGCCCACCGTGAAATTTCCCAATAATTGGCCGGGTATTCACGTTAAGCATACTTTCGACTTCTGTCCTAATCCCGCTCCCCCCTTCGGGTAGGGGTTAGAATATACCCGAGGTAAGGCATGCATGTCGTAAGAGGTGACTAAAATCCATGAGCTGAGAGCAACTGGCTTAGGATACGTCCCTATTTCAGTGCTCGTCGTATATGATGGTTGCAAGCTCGCAAAGAAATTAATGGAAAAGAAGGACGCGCCAATCTCGATTATAGATTTGTCACTATGGCGTTATGCGTGCGAATTGAAAGACCGTCCTCACTCTAATGTCTCATAATTACCGTTTTTAGTTAAATATCGTTTTTTGATCTCTATATTTAGAGCACTGTTTCCAGGGATGTCCGCGAACTAATGTTCGAAGCTCTAGGGGAAGTTCGTCGGTTGACAGATTGATGCTGAATAGGCTACGGCTTTTTTAACATTCGCTAGCGGTCAGTCTGGGGATGTTAAGGCCTCCTACTGGTAGCTTGACCAGAGGCTATAGTCTGGTGCCACGGGAGATCAGGACAGCCCTGAGACCAGCCTGATCAATTGAGGTTGGCCTCTAAGTGGGAGCGTCGTGGGGGCTGTGGTTTAAACCCCAAAATCGCGGGAAGAGTTGGAGACCTGCATGTCTGATAGTCAACCTTGGTTGGGGGTGACTCCGAGACGTTAAAGGTATATGATTCAAAGCTGTGTTTCAATTCAAATCTACGACCCAACGAATAGCAGAGGCTTGGGTAGGCCTCACCACCTTACCAAGGTGGAGAAATAAGTCCATAAGCTTATTTCTAAATTTGGAACTTGAGATTCGTACTGAAGGTCTGGTCCTAGGAGTAAAAGAACTCGTGATATAAGGCTAATGACAGGTGATCACGTTAATCAATTACTCATCTGTCGTAATCCTGCTATATGGCGCAGAGGCATGGACTTTGACAGAAGCGGTCGACATTGCACTTGGCTGCTTTGAGAGGACCATTCTTCGAATGATTTTCGGTCCCGTCTGCATAGATAGTGAGTGGACGGAGCATAGGCTCGCTCTGGCTAAGTCGACGTCGCTGAACAGCTCGTACAGTACATCTTGTACGAGCTGTTCAGCGACATCGAAGCATAGGCTCGCTCTGGCTAAGTCGACGTCGCTGAACAGCTCGTACAGTACATCTTGTACGAGCTGTTCAGCGACATCGACTTAGCCAGAGCGAGCCTATGCTCCGTCCCGACAAATCTTCGAATCCATCCCCGAGAGACGGCCCAGTAGAGGAAGACCGCGACTCAGGTACGCAAGCAGTTGAACATTTTTGTAAATTACGAAAAGATTTTTTCATTGTTTAACAAGTTCCTATACAAGAACTAGATACTGTCGGTTGAACAAAATATTAAAGCCAATAGCAAATCATTTTGGCAATGCATAAATTCCAGAAGAAATTCTGTGTGAATTCCTAATTTAATGCGACTCAACTCTTGAATTATTTGCAAACTTCTTTCAATCCACTTTTACCAATTCAAACCACAACAACCTTACTCCTTATAGCTTCCCTAGTCCTGTAGACGTTGGTTCATTATCTTTGAACCCTACTGACGTCATCCTTGCACTTCACAGTTTAAAAGCGGACTTCAGTCATGGAGTAGATGGTATACCACCCATTATTCTTAAATACTGCTCTATTATACATATATAATCTTTCGTTATCAAAAGGTATTTTTCTAGATGAGTGGAAAGATTCATTCTTAATTCCCGTTCACAAATCCGGCTCCAAAAATAATATTGAAAATTGTAGAGGTATATGCAAACTCTCTGCGATTCCTAAACTATTTGAAAGTATAGTAAAGAATAAAACTGAATTCTCAATCAAGGGCCACATTTCGGAAGCGCAGCACGGTTCTATATCTGGACGCTCAACTTCTACTAACTTATCAATTTATACGTCCTTTGTCATCAATAAAATAGAAAATAAAAAGCAGGTTGATGCAATTTATACGGATTTCAGTAAGGCATTTGATTCGGTCAACCACTCTTACTTACTTACTTAAGGTGGCGCTACAGTCCGGGGTGGACCTGGGCCTCAACCAACAAGCGTCTCCAGCCAGCTCGATCTTTAGCTAGCGGTCTCCAGTTTCGCACGCATATTTGTTTGAGGTCCCTTTCCACTTGCGTGCGCCACCTGAGTCGCGGTCTTCCTCTACTGCGCCGTCCCTCGGGGGTGGATTCGAAGACTTTTCGGGCCGGAATATTGGTTTGCATCCGCTCTACATGACCTAGCTATCTCAATCGTTAGATCTTCACTCTTCTGGTTAAGGCTAAGTCGAGTGTATAGTTCGTCATTATATCTCCTCCTCCACTCACCATCTATGCAGACGGGACCGAAAATCATACGAAGAATTTTCCTCTCGAAGCAACCAAGGGCAGCTTCATCCGCTTTTGACAAAGTCCATGCCTCCGCGCCATATAGCAGGACTGGGACGATTAAGGTCTTGTAGAGCGTTATCTTGGTTGTTCGAGAGAGGGCTTTGTTTACCAGTTGCTTTCTTAGACCAAAGAAGCAGCGATTGGCAAGGGTTATTCTTCGTTTGATTTCAGCGCTGGTGTCATTGTCTGAGTTTATAGCGGTGCCTAGGTAGACAAAGTTTTTGACTACCTCAAAGTTATATCTGTCTGCTGTGACGTTCTGACCGAGACGTCGGTGTTGGGTGCCCTTTCTCGTTGACAGCATATACTTGGTCTTACCCTAGTTTACCGCTAAACCCATCTTCGCGGCCTCCGTTGCAATACCCACAAAAGCGCCATTGACATCACGCTGCGTTCTTCCAATAATGTCAATATCGTCGGCATATGCGAGTAGTTGGACGGACTTCTGAAAGATTGTTCCTCTGGTGTTGGCGTTCGAGTTTTGAACAATTCGTTCAAGAACGATGTTGAAAAAGTCGCATGACGGCGCGTCGCCATGTCTGAATCCTTTTTTGACATCAAAGGTCTCGGTTAGGTCTTTACCGACCTTGATGGAGCAGCGTGCATTCTCCATCGTCATCCTACACAAACGGACGAGTTTGGTAGGGATGCCAAAACTAGACATTGCTCTGTATAGCTCGTCTCTATAGATGCTATCATACGCGGCCTTAAAATCGATGAAAAGGTGGTGGGTATCGATTTGTTGCTCCTGGGTTTTTTCCAAAATCTGCCGTAGTGTGAATATTTGGTCGATGGTGGATTTTCCTGTCCTAAAGCCACACTGGTATGGACCGACCAGGTTGTTGACGAATGGCTTTAGGCGTTCACACAGTATGGCAGATAAGATTTTATATGCGATACTTAGGAGACTGATGCCTCTGTAGTTGGTGCAGTTCAAAGGGTCTCCTTTTTTATGGATCGGGCAAACAATGCTGAGGTTCCATTCATCGGGCATGTTTTCCTCCGACCATGTTTTACAGATGAGTTGGTGCATGCGCCTTACCAAATCATCGCCTGCGGCTTTAAAAAGCTCGGCGGGTAGGACGTCAGCTCCCGCAGCCTTGTTGGATTTCAGTTTAGATATGGCAATCCTCACTTCATCCGGGTCGGGTGGACGGAATTGTTGATCTTCGTCGTCCCTTTCATTGGGGTTGAATGGTTCGTTCTGCCTGACAGCGGGATTTGGTTCTTCGTCGCCGTTATACAGTCTGCAGAAATGGTTTTTCCATATCCTCAGCATCGACTGTGACTCTACTACGATGTTCCCTTGATCATCCTTACAGGCTTCGGTTCGGACTTTATAACCTTGACTGGTTAACTTTACCCTTTGGTAAAACTTCCTCACCTCATTCCTGCAGTAATATCCCTCTATTCTGCCGATCGCGCGCTTCTCATGCTCCTTCTTTTTTCTCCTGAGAAGCCGGTGTTCGTCTCTCCTCTTCTGCTCGTAGAGCTCCCGAGCAGCTCTTGTCCTTTTTTGCAGTGCCGCTTTGTATGCTTCTTGCTTGGCTGCATTCGCCTGCCGACACTCGTTGTCAAACCAGGGGTTTCGTTGTGGTGGCGGATTGAAACCCAGCACATCAGAGGCGGCATCTCTGATGGCTTTTTGGCAATGCTGCCACTGGTCTTCAATACTTGATGTTGGCGGCGTAGGATTTCTTAAGAGGTTAAGGGAGACACGATCGGAAAAGGATTTGGCAATCTCTTGCGATTGTATCCGGCTGACGTTGAACTTCCTCACAGTATTTCTTTGTCTTGGCGGTGTTCGGCATATCCGCAGCCTTACCTTGGCTACAACAAGGTGGTGGTCCGAATCAATGTTGGCGCCTCGGAACGTTCGGACATCTATGATACTGGAGGAGTGCCTTGCGTCTATCGCAATATGGTCAATCTGATTGACGGTTGATTGATCAGGAGATCGCCATGTTCCTTTGTGAATATCGAGATGTGAGAATCTTGTACTGGCTACTACAACATTTCGCCCCGCAGCAAAATCGATCAGCCTAAATCCGTTATCGGATGTGGTGTCGTGTAGGCTGTGCTTTCCGACCGTACTACCAAAGATGTTCTCTCTTCCTAGCTTTGCGTTAAAATCGCCAAGGACAATTTTAAAGTCGTAGCTAGGGCATTGCTCATACGTTTTGGTCAACCACTCACTATTGATAAACAAAATGAATGCCGCCTTTGGGTTCCATTCCCATTTCCTAAGTTGGATATCTTCTTTCTTCTTAAATAGAACCCTAAGAGTTAAAATTGGAAAACTCCTCATCAAAGCCAATTACATGTAGCTCGGGGGTACCGCAAGGCAGTCATCTAGGTCGTTATATTACTTTTATATTACTTTATCAATCAAACACAGTCAATCTTTGCTATATGCTGATGATATGAAAATATTCAAAAGCATTCAGGATGGTAATTATTGTCTTCTGTTACAGTCGGATATTAACAACATCCGGAGTGGTGCGAAAATAATAAACTTAAGCTTAATTTAAATAAATGCCATTCAATTTCTTTCACGAAACTGACTTCTCCAATCCAATTTAATTATTCAATTGGAAATTCAAATCTTTCAAATATTAATAGTCAACGACTTTGATATTATGTTGAACTCCTCATTCAGATTTCATACTCATATTGGCCATATATTAGCAAAAGCAAACTCAGCAATTGGCTTCATTAAGCGTAGTACAAAAGGATTCACTGATCCATTCGCCCTACTAACACTCTATAATTCCCTTGTTCGACCTTTCCCCGAATATGCTGTCGTAGTTTGGAACCCGGCGTCCATAATATTTTCCGATCGTATCACCGAGTACATCTTCTTAAAAATGCATTGGGATTTTTGCCCATCCTGTAAAACAAGGTGCCAACTGCTGGGCTTAAAATCCCTATCAACTAGGCGCACCATTTATGATGTTACGGATATACTTTGCAGTCATATAAAATGTTCTTATCTCTTATCCATGATTCAATTTCATACGCCATCTAGGTCACTCCGCGCTTGGAATATTTTATTTGAAAAGTTCCACATTACAGATTATGGCAGAAACGAACCACTAACGAGAATTATTCGAGCTTTCAATGAATATTCACATCATTTAGATTTGTGTCATACTAGATCGGCCTTTAAAAGTGCCTTATTAAGCCTTTTTATTTTTTAACAATTTATTAAATTGTGAAACTAAGTATTACATATTGTCAATTATAATAAGAATAATGCGCTTGAAAAAATCTGTTAACACCAGTTTGTGTATTAAATAAAATAAATAAATGAATAAAAGAGACCTCAACCAATCAGACATGCGAAATTGGAGGTGCCAGTTAAAGATCTTGCTGGCTGGAGACGCATGTCGGTTGCGGCCGACTGTAGCGCCACCTTGAGTAAGTAAGTAAGGCTATGCCAACAAGGAAACATGCCATTATTGGACCTTATGTCCGCTGGTGTTCGACCAATTAGCAACATCGGACATCTCAAGTATAGAGCGACGTTAACTGTGGTCAGACACGAGACGTTCGACAGCATCGATATATATGAGCTGTGGCACCATCAAGAAAACAGGACATGCCAAGCGAAGCAATGGTCGATGTTGTCGCGATCATGCGACTTGACACGATTTGGCTTGTTTGTCTACTCAACGCTAAAAAGCCAATCACTTTGGACAAGCTCGAGGCGAACATTCAAGACAAACCGCTTGAAGCACTGGCGGCAAAGTCGATGCGGTCATTTAACTGAAGCGCTATTCCATACATAATGGCATGAATGTCATCATTGGTAGTTCTTCTTTAGTCCACCCTCTCAAAATACTGTCGATTGCGAAGTGATTCGTTCTGAACTTGATAAGGCGTCGCTTTAGAAGAGCCCCACTAGGCACAAGAACCCAAGTTTCATCGCACTTGTACTTAGACCAAGTGCGTTTCCTTATCGACCTGTTTAACTGTCTGTGGTGTTTCCTTGAAAGCACACGCGTGTGCCACACTTGCGAGCATTAACTCGCTTCGCACAGAGTCCACTGGCCCGGAAATCGCTTGTCTGCCGGATGTAAGCAACATAAAAACAAACGTGTCACCACATGTGCCACCGGAGGTTGGTGCGTTGAGGCCGCCATGACAGCTCTCCCATGCGGAGCACGCATCTCTCTCAAAAAACACCGCTCGCCTTACTGCAACGACAATGAATATTCATGCAGCTCCGGGTGGCAAAAGTTCGCACTCCATTGTGTATAATATCTTAAATATTATTCAACACACATAATTATGACTTGAATCCGTGCACAACACAGCACGGGGTACGGTTCCGGCGTCTTAGCGGAAGCTCTTGACAACGAACGTCGAAAACCACATTAGCGTCGCAGCCTCCGCGGCAGCCCGCTCGGCTCGAACTACTCCGCCTAATGAATATTTATGTTAATTTGTTTAAAACTAATTAAAGGTTGAATGGAATTTTTCCAAACACACTATCTGGTGGCCTTTGTATAGGCGGCCTGTCGTCCTCCTCGAATGGCAAAGTTTGCAGCTGCCGCGGCAGCCGGTACGGATGCGTTGGCTTGTGTCTGGCGCTCGCTTCCGTGCGCTGCTGATGTTGCTGATGTACGACAGTGGATTATCCTTTACGAGGTCTTAACGCAAAAGTTAGGCAACAGCATTTGCGCTGTGGTTTTATTTTTATTAATGAAGATTGTGAATTAAGCGTGTGAACACGAGCATACACACGAGTAGTGTGTGCGGCTGAAGTGTCGTCGCGGGATGGGGAGTGGAACACTTTAATGTCCTTGTGGCGGAATTGCCAGCATGTGTCTTGGAAAGTAAACAAACGAATGGAAAAGTTCGTTTATGGGCACGCCATGCCAACGGGTACGATTGCAATTGAAGAGCAAAGCTAATCTCCGCAAAGTGAGCTTTTGTTGCAGCGTAATCCTCGGTCGGATTAAAAATGCTGGCATTTCGGGTTGAAATGCAAACGTCGACGACTCGCGAATCCTGATGAGATTTGAAACATTAATTTGTGCTTTTTGGAGACAGTTGGTGGCGTGCGTTAATTAAGTGATGTAGAATCTGGCGTAGTTTGAAAAGATACTTCCTTGTGCAGTGCATGGATGAGAGGCCAATGGGCAGAGTTTAAATGGTTGCTATGGAGGACGCATGCAAAAAGAGAATCATTTCGAAACCAACGACATTTGTTTCTGACATCATTTCTGCAGTCTTCTAAATGGCGATGAGGACATTGATACCGCTGTCAGGCAGAATGTTCCACTCCACAGAATGAACGAGGATATAGGAGAATTCCGTCGCCTCGATCATGGCGAAGTCAAGATATCAAGACTAAAGTCGAATAAAGCTGCTGGTGCAGAGGGACTGCCTGCAGAACTCTTTAGGGCAGCTAGAGATGAGCTGAGTGCACATGGAAAGCCAATCCGACTAGTGGAATCTCAGTATCGTCTGCCCGATCGACCTTAGCTCACCCCACCTACTGCGCCAACTACCGAGGGATAAGTCTGTTAAACATCGCTTAAAATATATTCTTTGCCGTTTTGTGTGAGCGCCTGAAACGAGTCCTCATTAACCGGATAGGTCTTAATGATTGTGGTTCCATGCCTGGGAAGTCCACCATCGACCAAATCTTCACACCATTCGGCAGATCCTCGCAAAAGCCCATGAGATGCAGATCGACACCCACCACCCATGCCACATATGACGGGCATAGAGACGAGCGATGTCTAGTTTTGACATTCCTGCCAAACTTGTCAGGTTGTGCAGGATGACGATGGATAACTCTGCTCCAACTCACCGAGACCTCACCGAGAAGAACGATCTTCCAGAAGTCCATTTAATTGTTATCATACTCGGACGGGATTGACGTGTTTGATCGAACACAGCGAGCGCTCAATGAGATGTTTGCTGGCATTGAAACGGAGATGAGAGCAAAACAATGTACATGCTGGGATCGAGAAAGGATGCACCAGAAATAAATGAGTAAAGAGATATTCAACTTCGGCCATTTTTACCCCTAGTCCATGGCGGAAATTTTGAAGTGTAGGCCGTGAAGGATTAGTGTGTAGTGGAATTCCCATTTATTTCACACATACTTTTACAAGATTCCCGGATTGACCACGACAATTGCGGAAAATTCGCGGATTTTTTAGCAACATGGCCGCCGATTCGTGAATTTGCCCACGACCATGTAGTATTATTCGGAGGGTGCTCAGAAGATGACTCATATTTTTAAGAGGACATATATTTGTAATAGGGGCTTGCGTGAATAAAAATGTAGTAAAAATGTAACTTCTGCAATTAAAATACAGAATTTGTTAAGAGCAATGGATACAAATATATCTAACTCAAACAAATTTGCAATTAACTTTCATCCGTATTCCTGTAAAACAATTAAAATGAGCAAATAAGCTATTTATTTTAAGTGATTCAAGCAAACGTTTCAATAAGATCGCTATTATTAGATACCAGTACACATGTTTCGTGTGAATGCATTTTTTCGGTATTATACATATGCAAAAATAAAGGGTGGTTAAATTTTAAGGGCCGATGTTGAATGTGAACCACACCTAAACGTCAAGTTTTTTCTATGCTGTTGATTTGACATTTCTCAATTTCAGACTAACTCAATTTGAACCATGGAAAGATACCCAATCGAGCAAAGCGTTAAAGTTATTCAGGCTTGTTATGAAAATGGGAGTTCAAATCAAAATGCATATCGTGCACTTCCTGATTTTTTCGATTTTTTCAATTTAATCGTCCAAATGTGCGTACAATCGGAAAAATCGTGCAAAAATTTGAGCAAACCGGGTCTGTAGTAGATGTGAAAACACCAGTGCATGCTCGTACAGCTCGTACTGCAGAAAATATTGCTCCTGTTCGCGATAGAGTGGCTGAAGAGCCGTCCACCTCAACTCGTCGTCGTGCCCAACAATTGCACCTCTCACGCTCGTCGTTGATGAACATTATGCATATAGACTTGCATTTACACGCTTACGAGGTGCAATTGACTCAAGAACTAAAGCCTCTTGACCATTTCAAGCGTCGTCAATGGTCAGAATGGTGGCAAGAAATGGCAACAGTGGATGATCAATTTTCGAAGCAAATCATCTTCAGTGATGAGGCACATTTTCACCTCAGTGGATTCGTCAATAAGCAGAATTGCCGCATTTGGGCGAATGATAATCCAAGAGTGATTGTCGAAAAACCAATGCACCCACAAAGAGTGACTGTTTGGTGCGGTTTATGGACTGGCGGCATCATCGGGCCGATGAGGCCGGTCAGGCAGTTACTGTGAATGGTGTTCGCTATCGTGAAATGATAACGAACTTTTTATGGCCCGAGTAGGAAGATATGAATGTGGACGATATGTGGTTTGAACAGGACGCTGCCACTTGCCACACAGCTAACGAAACAATGGCTCTTTTGCGCGACAAATACAATGGCCGTGTTATATCACGTGGTGACGATGTCAATTGGCGGCCGAGATCATGTGATTTGACTCCTTCGGATTTTTTTCTTTGGGGTTATTTGAAAGAAAAGGTGTACGTCGATAAGCCAGCAACAATTCAAGAGCTAAGGGATGAGATAATTCGGCACATTAACGGCATAGAACCTCAATTATGATTCAGCGTCATCGAAAATTTGGACCGTCGGATGGAGGTGTGCCGCCGAGGTCGCGGCGGCCATGTGGCCGATATTTTGTTCCACACATAATTGGACCATACCAATATTATCATAATAAATAGAAATGACAATAATTTCCTAAATAATTTGTGTTTTAATCAAAATCAACATCGGCCCTTAAAATTTAACCACCCGTTACATACACTACTTCATGTGTATTCGTTAATAATTAATGTAAATAATGACAAAATTCATGAATGGAACCTCAGCATTGTTTGCCCGATCCATAAAAAAGGAGACCCTTTGAACTGCGCCAACTACAGAGGCATCAGTCTCCTAAGTATCGCATATAAAATCTTATCTGCCATACTGTGTGAACGCCTAAAGCCATTCGTCAACAACCTGGTCGGTCCATACCAGTGTGGCTTTAGGACAGGAAAATCCACCATCGACCAAATATTCACACTACGGCAGATTTTGGAGAAAACCCAGGAGCAACAAATCGATACCCATCACCTTTTCATCGATTTTAAGGCCGCGTATGATAGCATCTATAGAGACGAGCTATACAGAGCAATGTCTAGTTTTGGCATCCCTACCAAACTCGTCCGTTTGTGTAGGATGACGATGGAGAATGCACGCTGCTCCATCAAGGTCGGTAAAGACCTAACCGAGACCTTTGATGTCAAAAAAGTATTCAGACAAGGCGACTTTTTCAACATCGTTCTTGAACGAATTGTTCAAAACTGGAACGCCAACACCAGAGGAACAATCTTTCAGAAGTCCGTCCAACTACTCGCATATGCCGACGATATTGACATTATTGGAAGAACGCAGCGTGATGTCAATGGCGCTTTTGTGGGTATTGCAACGGAGGCCGCGAAGATGGGTTTAGCGGTAAACGAGAGTAAGACCAAGTATATGCTGTCAACGAGAAAGGGCACCCAACACCGACGTCTCGGTCAGAACGTCACAGCAGACAGATACAACTTTGAGGTAGTCAAAAACTTTGTCTACCTAGGCACCGCTATAAACTCTATACGGGCTGTTCAGCGACATCGACTTAGCCGGAAGAGTGAAGATCCAAAGACTGAGATGGCTAGGTCATGTAGAGCGGATGGAAACCAATACTCCGGCCCGAAAAGTCTTCGAATCCAGCCCCGAGGGACGGCGCAGTAGAGGAAGACCGCGACTCAGGTGGCGCACGCAAGTGGAAAGGGACCTCAACCAACTATGCGTGCGAAACTGGAGACAGCTGGCGAGAGAACGTGCTGACTGGAGACGCTTGTTGGTTGAGGCCCAGGTCCACCCCGGACTGTAGCGCCACCTTAAGTAAGTAAATGACAAAATTATTTAGTCCTAGTACCTCAGACTGTAACTCTTAGAAAGCTACTTCATGAACATACGCTTTGTTCGTTTGCAATACCCCTCCTTACTGTGTTGAAAATTTAACACCGAAATTTTAAAATAGTTCAAGCAACGATCGAATTTTCAAATAAGAACTCTAATTCACCCCACGACTACGGTTGGGGAAGGGCATCAGCTGTTTACCAGCTGTTCGCAAGAGCTCACACGTATTCACAGACAGGGGACAAGAAGAAGATGAAATCAAGGGGCAAGAGAGGAAGAAGTTGAATATCTCTTTACTCATTTATTTCTGGGATGCACTATATCGACGACTCGGCCAGAACCTCACCGAAGGCAGCTATAACTTTGAGGTAGTGGAGGACATTCGTCTAGTATAAACAACATCAGTACGGAGATTAAACGCAGAATAGCTCTTGTCAACCGCTGTTTCGATGGGCTCACGAGGCAATTGAGTAACAGAGTCCTCCCTCGGAAGACCAAGTTGACTCCGTATAAGACATTGATCATCCCCGTCTTGCTCTACGCCTCAGAGGTATATCCAAAGCGGATGAAGAGATTCTTAGTCTTTCCGAGAGGAAAGTTCTACGCGCGATCTTTGGTCCTGCGTGTGTTGATGGAATTTGGAGAACAACGTTCAACCACCAACCATATGGGCTGTATAGCGACGTGAGGCTAGCCAGGCATCTACTGATCCAACGCTATGGCTAGCCTATGTAGACTCTCCTATCTTCGACTCCGATCCTGTGGGACAATGCACACACAAGTCGAGAGGCTGCTTGGTGTGCGAAACTGGAGACAGCTGGCCAGAGATCGTGCTGACTGGAGAGTCATGTTGGGTGAGGCGCAGGTCCAGGACCTCGGACTGTAGCGCCCTAAGAAGAAGGAGAACGACATTTGTTGTAGAAGCTAAGCCCACCTTCACTACGGGGTGTACAGCCACTGCATACTGACTCATAGTGGCCCAATTTTGCATCAATACATCACTAGTGGATACCAAGACACCCAGCGGCATGCTTAGAGTGTGTCGAACACAAACGCCAACGATATGAGTTTGCAATGGAATGAGCCGTGATGTGAAGGCGAGTTTGAAAAGGAGAAACATGAAACCGGCATCGCCCCAACGCAAAAGCGCAGCTCAAGAGAAGTATCGGCTTTGAAAACGGAAGGAGAGACAGCTTGAATGTCTAAAGATGTCTCTCTCAATGTCCTAGCCCGAGGATATCGGAGTTTAGCGACAAATGAATGAATGCTGATATTTTATAAAAAAAAAACAGCGAAAAGCCAGGCCGCAGGCTTTATGAAAAACATTATCCTTGATTTATGAAGGTAACCTTGAGACCCGTGGGTACTATTTAGTCAGCAGCTCCTTAAGGGACCGGTCAAGGGCAACGGAGAAATCTCAACTCTAGTCCATGAAGAAGTCATTCCGGCTTGCTTCGGAGAAGTCGCCACAGATCTGTACAAAAAGCCGAAGAACAACAAGGCCCCAGGATCTGATGGTTTACTAGCAAAGCCGGTGGTGGAGTTCTTTTAGGGAGCATGCACCAGTGGATCTGCAGAATTTGGGAAGACGAAAACCTGACCGACAACCTTCAGCAGTCAGTACTTCAGACGCCAGTACGTTCGTATTTCATGTACTCTGTGGATCCTGACCGACAACCTTCAGCCTAAGCAGTTACGTCTCTAGACAGACGTCCGAATGGCCCAAGCCGCTTGGAGCCGCGGCTCACTTAGTCCAATCAATCTGTGGCCCATTGTGCGGCAGACTAATCGCCATTAATTCATAAGAATCTTCAACTGCGTGCCCCCCTGTTGTGCCAGTCAAGTCAGTTTCCCTGTTTGTTGAGCATAAATTATCCCCCATGGCAAGCGAGGACATAATAGAGTCTGATTACAACAATCTGTCCAAAAGCCGGAAGCTGTTATCCTTCACCCGCGTATGTTTCCATTCAATTGAATGATAATTCAAAGCGCCGAACGATTTATTGGACGAGGGTGACCACAATGATTTATAAGATCGACTCCCCCCAGTTGGCAAGGCACAACAAAATTATCTCCGAATTGTTCGAGGCAATTCGGGCCTTTGTCCTGATTCCGCTGACGACGGAGAAACCATTATCGAACCAACCCCGCGTCACGGGAAGTGAATGATAACTTCGTTGTACCAGCAGAATGCATTCTCGAATGCGGAGCTCAGCTGCTCACATCAAAGGATTTGAATTGCAGGCCTTGACGTAGCTGCCATGGCATGTGCCCAAATATGGGACAGTCATGCATCGATATGTGGAATCCTTTGACTGCACAGCGGGCCATGAAGCTGGACCCACTTCAGGGAATCGTGCTCCCAATCAATTGGCTCCTCAGATTTATGTCACGCGATGTGAGCCACTCGACTCATGGAGCGAAGATGCACTCCGAAGTGTGACGCGGAGAATAAAGGCGAAACGAGAAACTTCGATGGACAGGCCATCAAATCGAATGCAAGATGGAGCATCCTGTTAAATAAAAGCATATTAGAGCGTGCTTTCGGTTGCAGTCGGCCCCTATTAGTGAAAACTTGCGAACCAATCGACGGAGCTCGAACGGAGCAAGTAAGTAGGCGATGGAAGAAAATTCGACCCGAAGTGTGCAAGATTTCCACGATGTGAGCGAGTTCATTTCGTTTTTTGCAATCGACAGTACGTGACTTGGGTTCAGATAGCAGACGAGTCCTGGCCCCTTCATAATCTCTGAAGTGGGCGGGAGGAGGGGAAACGGGGAAGAAATTAAAAAATCCTTCAAAAGTATTTGATGAAAGAGAAATTGAAATGAAGTGCTCGGATGTGAAGGCAGTGTGAGCTGAGATTCTGTAATGAGGTGAACGAGGACGAGCTGCAGTCAAAGCGGTGGGGAGCGGCGCACTGTAGCAGTTGGAAGATGAGACAGAAAAAGGATTAAAAATCCTTAGTATACACTGTGTATTATTTTTAGGACACTAGCTGCTGTCCAGAAACTAAATGCGGATCGGGTCTGGGAAACCGCATTTAGTTTCTGGACAGCAGCTAGTGTCCAGAAACTAAATGCGGATTGCGTCTGGGGAACCGCATTTAGTTTCTGGACAGCAGCTAGTGTCCAGAAACTAAATGCGGCTTGCGTCTGGGAAACCGCATTTAGTTTCTGAACAGCAGCTAGTGTCCAGAAACTAAATGCGGATTGGGTTCGTGAAACCGCATTTAGTTTCTGGACTAAATGCGGATTGGGTTCGTGAAACCGCATTTAGTTTCTGGACAGAAGCTAGTGTCCAGAAACTAAATGCGGATTGCGTCTGGGGAACCGCATTTAGTTTCTGGACAGCAGCTACTGTCCAGAAACTAAATGCGGATCGGGTCTGGGAAACCGCATTTAGTTTCTGGACAGCAGCTAGTGTCCAGAAACTAAATGCGGATTGGGTTCGGGAAACCGCATTTAGTTTCTGGACAGCAGCTAGTGTCCAGAAACTAAATGCGGATTGCGTCTGGGGAACCGCATTTAGTTTCTGGACAGCAGCTAGTGTCCAGAAACCGCATTTAGTTTCTGGACAGCAGCTAGTGTCCAGAAACTAAATGCGGATTGGGTTCGGGAAACCGCATTTAGTTTCTGGACAGCAGCTAGTGTCCAGAAACTAAATGCGGATTGGGTCTGGGAAACCGCATTTAGTTTCTGGACAGAAGCTAGTGTCCAGAAACTAAATGCGGATTGGGTTCGGGAAACCGCATTTAGTTTCTGGACAGCAGCTAGTGTCCAGAAACTAAATGCGGATTGCGTCTGGGGAACCGCATTTAGTTTCTGGACAGCAGCTAGTGTCCAGAAACCGCATTTAGTTTCTGGACAGCAGCTAGTGTCCAGAAACTAAATGCGGATTGGGTTCGGGAAACCGCATTTAGTTTCTGGACAGCAGCTAGTGTCCAGAAACTAAATGCGGATTGGGTCTGGGAAACCGCATTTAGTTTCTGGACAGCAGCTAGTGTCCAGAAACTAAATGCGGATTGGGTTCGGGAAACCGTATTTAGTTTCTGGACAGCAGCTAGTGTCCAGAAACTAAATGCGGACTGAGTCTGTGAAACCGCATTTAGTTTCTGGACAGCAGCTAGTGTCCAGAAACTAAATGCGGACTGAGTCTGTGAAACCGCATTTAGTTTCTGGACAGCAGCTAGTGTCCAGAAACTAAATGCGGATTGGGTCTGGGAAACCGCATTTAGTTTCTGGACAGAAGCTAGTGTCCAGAAACAAAATTGCGGATTGAGTCTGGGAAACCGCATTTAGTTTCTGGACAGCAGCTAGTGTCCAGAAACTAAATGCGGATCGGGTCTGGGAAACCGCATTTAGTTTCTGGACAGCAGCTAGTGTCCAGAAACTAAATGCGGATTGGGTCTGGGAAACCGCATTTAGTTTCTGGACAGAAGCTAGTGTCCAGAAACAAAATTGCGGATTGAGTCTGGGAAACCGCATTTAGTTTCTGGACAGCAGCTAGTGTCCAGAAACTAAATGCGGATTGGGTCTGGGAAACCGCATTTAGTTTCTGGACAGCAGCTAGTGTCCAGAAACTAAATGCGGATATAGTCTGGGAAACCGCATTTAGTTTCTGGACAGCAGCTAGTGTCCAGAAACTAAATGCGGATTGGGTCTGGGAAACCGCATTTAGTTTCTGGACAGCAGCTAGTGTCCAGAAACTAAATGCGGACTGAGTCTGTGAAACCGCATTTAGTTTCTGGACAGCAGCTAGTGTCCAGAAACTAAATGCGGATTGGGTCTGGGAAACCGCATTTAGTTTCTGGACAGAAGCTAGTGTCCAGAAACAAAATTGCGGATTGAGTCCGGGAAACCGCATTTAGTTTCTGGACAACAGGTAGTGTCCAGAAACTAAATGCGGATCGGGTCTGGAAAACCGCATTTAGTTTCTGGACTGCAGCTAGTGTCCAGAAACTAAATGCGGATTGGGTCCGGGAAACCGCATTTAGTTTCTGGACAGCAGCTAGTGTCCAGAAACTAAATGCGGATTTTGTTCGGGAAACCGCATTTAGTTTCTGGACAGAAGCTAGTGTCCAGAAACTAAATGCGGATTGAGTCTGGGAAACCGCATTTAGTTTCTGGACAGCAGCTAGTGTCCAGAAACTAAATGCGGATTGAGTCTGGGAAACCGCATTTAGTTTCTGGACAGCAGCTAGTGTCCAGAAACTAAATGCGGATTGGGTTCGGGAAACCGTATTTAGTTTCTGGACAGCAGCTAGTGTCCAGAAACTAAATGCGGACTGAGTCTGTGAAACCGCATTTAGTTTCTGGACAGCAGCTAGTGTCCAGAAACTGGTTTCCCAGACCCAATCCGCATTTAGTTTCTGGACAGCAGCTAGTGTCCAGAAACTAAATGCGGACTGAGTCTGTGAAACCGCATTTAGTTTCTGGACAGCAGCTAGTGTCCAGAAACTGGTTTCCCAGACCCAATCCGCATTTAGTTTCTGGACACTAGCTGCTGTCCAGAAACTAAATGCGGATTGGGTCTGGGAAACCGCATTTAGTTTCTGGACAGCAGCTAGTGTCCAGAAACTAAATGCGGATTGGGTCTGGGAAACCGCATTTAGTTTCTGGACAGCAGCTAGTGTCCAGAAACTGAATGCGGATTGGGTTTGGGAAACCGCAGAAACTAAATGCGGATTGGGTTCGGGAAACCGCATTTAGTTTCTGGACAGCAGCTAGTGTCCAGAAACTAAATGCGGATCGGGTCTGGGAAACCGCATTTAGTTTCTGGACAGCAGCTAGTGTCCAGAAACTGAATGCGGATTGGGTTTGGGAAACCGCAGAAACTAAATGCGGATTGGGTTCGGGGAACCGCATTTTAAATGCCGATCGCATTTTAAATGCCGATCGGGTCTGGGAAACCGCATTTAGTTTCTGGACTGCAGCTAGTGTCCAGAAACTAAATGCGGATTGGGTCCGGGAAACCGCATTTAGTTTCTGGACAGCAGCTAGTGTCCAGAAACTAAATGCGGACTGAGTCTGTGAAACCGCATTTAGTTTCTGGACAGCAGCTAGTGTCCAGAAACTGGTTTCCCGGACCCAATCCGCATTTAGTTTCTGGACACTAGCTGCAGTCCATTGCGGATTTGGTCTGGGAAACCGCATTTAGTTTCTGGACAGCAGCTGGTGTCCAGAAACTAAATGCGGATCGGGTCTGGGAAACCGCATTTAGTTTCTGGACTGCAGCTAGTGTCCAGAAACTAAATGCGGATTGGGTCCGGGAAACCGCATTTAGTTTCTGGACAACAGCTAGTGTCCAGAAACTAAATGCGGATCGGGTCTGGAAAACCGCATTTAGTTTCTGGACTGCAGCTAGTGTCCAGAAACTAAATGCGGATTGGGTCCGGGAAACCGCATTTAGTTTCTGGACAGCAGCTAGTGTCCAGAAACTAAATTCGGATTGGGTTCGGGAAACCGCATTTAGTTTCTGGACAGCAGCTAGTGTCCAGAAACTAAATGCGGATTGTGTCTGGGAAACCGCATTTAGTTTCTGGACAGCAGCTGGTGTCCAGAAACTATATGCGGATCGGGTCTGGGAAACCGCATTTAGTTTCTGGACTGCAGCTAGTGTCCAGAAACTAAATGCGGATTGGGTCCGGGAAACCGCATTTAGTTTCTGGACAACAGCTAGTGTCCAGAAACTAAATGCGGATCGGGTCTGGAAAACCGCATTTAGTTTCTGGACTGCAGCTAGTGTCCAGAAACTAAATGCGGATTGTGTCCGGGAAACCGCATTTAGTTTCTGGACTGCAGCTAGTGTCCAGAAACTAAATGCGGATTGGGTCCGGGAAACCGCATTTAGTTTCTGGACAGCAGCTAGTGTCCAGAAACTAAATGCGGATTGGGTCTGGGAAACCGCATTTAGTTTCTGGACAGCAGCTAGTGTCCAGAAACTAAATGCGGATATAGTCTGGGAAACCGCATTTAGTTTCTGGACAGCAGCTAGTGTCCAGAAACTAAATGCGGATTGGGTCTGGGAAAAAGCATTGAGTTTCTGGACAGCAGCTAGTGTCCAGAAACTAAATGCGGATCGGGTCTGGGAAACCGCATTTAGTTTCTGGACAGCAGCTAGTGTCCAGAAACTAAATGCGGACTGAGTCTGTGAAACCGCATTTAGTTTCTGGACAGCAGCTAGTGTCCAGAAACTAAATGCGGATTGGGTCTGGGAAACCGCATTTAGTTTCTGGACAGCAGCTAGTGTCCAGAAACTAAATGCGGATTGGGTCTGGGAAACCGTATTTAGTTTCTGGACAGCAGCTAGTGTCCAGAAACTAAATGCGGATTGGGTTCGGGGAACCGCATTTAGTTTCTGGACAGCAGCTAGTGTCCAGAAACTAAATGCGGATTGTGTCTGGGAAACCGCATTTAGTTTCTGGACAGCAGCTGGTGTCCAGAAACTAAATGCGGATCGGGTCTGGGAAACCGCATTTAGTTTCTGGACTGCAGCTAGTGTCCAGAAACTAAATGCGGATTGGGTCCGGGAAACCGCATTTAGTTTCTGAACAACTGCTAGTGTCCAGAAACTAAATGCGGATCGGGTCTGGAAAACCGCATTTAGTTTCTGGACTGCAGCTAGTGTCCAGAAACTAAATGCGGATTGGGTCCGGGAAACCAGTTTCTGGACACTAGCTGCTGTCCAGAAACTAAATGCGGTTTCACAGACTCAGTCCGCATTTAGTTTCTGGACACTAGCTGCTGTCCAGAAACTAAATGCGGTTTCCCAGACCCAATCCGCATTTAGTTTCTGGACACTAGCTGCTGTCCATTGCGGATTTGGTCTGGGAAACCGCATTTAGTTTCTGGACAGCAGCTAGTGTCCAGAAACTAAATGCGGACTGAGTCTGTGAAACCGCATTTAGTTTCTGGACAGCAGCTAGTGTCCAGAAACTAAATGCGGATTGGGTTCGGGGAACCGCATTTAGTTTCTGGACAGCAGCTAGTGTCCAGAAACTAAATGCGGAGTGGGTCTGGGAAACCGCATTTAGTTTCTGGACAGCAGCTAGTGTCCAGAAACTAAATGCGGATTGGGTTCGGGGAACCGCATTTAGTTTCTGGACAGCAGCTAGTGTCCAGAAACTAAATGCGGATTGGGTCTGGGAAACCGTATTTAGTTTCTGGACAGCAGCTAGTGTCCAGAAACTAAATGCGGATTGGGTTCGGGGAACCGCATTTAGTTTCTGGACAGCAGCTAGTGTCCAGAAACTAAATGCGGATTGTGTCTGGGAAACCGCATTTAGTTTCTGGACAGCAGCTGGTGTCCAGAAACTAAATGCGGATCGGGTCTGGGAAACCGCATTTAGTTTCTGGACTGCAGCTAGTGTCCAGAAACTAAATGCGGATTGGGTCCGGGAAACCGCATTTAGTTTCTGGACAGCAGCTAGTGTCCAGAAACTAAATGCGGATTGTGTCTGGGAAACCGCATTTAGTTTCTGGACAGCAGCTAGTGTCCAGAAACTAAATGCGGATTGGGTTCGGGAAACCGTATTTAGTTTCTGGACAGCAGCTAGTGTCCAGAAACTAAATGCGGATCGGGTCTGGGAAACCGCATTTAGTTTCTGGACTGCAGCTAGTGTCCAGAAACTAAATGCGGATTGGGTCCGGGAAACCGCATTTAGTTTCTGGACAGCAGCTAGTGTCCAGAAACTAAATGCGGATTGGGTCCGGGAAACCGCATTTAGTTTCTGGACAACAGCTAGTGTCCAGAAACTAAATGCGGATCGGGTCTGGAAAACCGCATTTAGTTTCTGGACTGCAGCTAGTGTCCAGAAACTAAATGCGGATTGGGTCCGGGAAACCAGTTTCTGGACACTAGCTGCTGTCCAGAAACTAAATGCGGTTTCACAGACTCAGTCCGCATTTAGTTTCTGGACACTAGCTGCTGTCCAGAAACTAAATGCGGTTTCCCAGACACAATCCGCATTTAGTTTCTGGACACTAGCTGCTGTCCAGAAACTAAATGCGGTTTCCCGGACCCAATCCGCATTTAGTTTCTGGACACTAGCTGCAGTCCAGAAACTAAATGCGGTTTCCCAGACCCGATCCGCATTTAGTTTCTGGACACCAGCTGCTGTCCAGAAACTAAATGCGGTTTCCCAGACCCAATCCGCATTTAGTTTCTGGACACTAGCTGCTGTCCATTGCGGATTTGGTCTGGGAAACCGCATTTAGTTTCTGGACAGCAGCTAGTGTCCAGAAACTAAATGCGGATTGTGTCTGGGAAACCGCATTTAGTTTCTGGACAGCAGCTGGTGTCCAGAAACTAAATGCGGATCGGGTCTGGGAAACCGCATTTAGTTTCTGGACTGCAGCTAGTGTCCAGAAACTAAATGCGGATTGGGTCCGGGAAACCGCATTTAGTTTCTGGACAGCAGCTAGTGTCCAGAAACTAAATGCGGATTGTGTCTGGGAAACCGCATTTAGTTTCTGGACAGCAGCTAGTGTCCAGAAACTAAATGCGGATTGGGTTCGGGAAACCGTATTTAGTTTCTGGACAGCAGCTAGTGTCCAGAAACTAAATGCGGATCGGGTCTGGGAAACCGCATTTAGTTTCTGGACTGCAGCTAGTGTCCAGAAACTAAATGCGGATTGGGTCCGGGAAACCGCATTTAGTTTCTGGACAGCAGCTAGTGTCCAGAAACTAAATGCGGATTGGGTCCGGGAAACCGCATTTAGTTTCTGGACAACAGCTAGTGTCCAGAAACTAAATGCGGATCGGGTCTGGAAAACCGCATTTAGTTTCTGGACTGCAGCTAGTGTCCAGAAACTAAATGCGGATTGGGTCCGGGAAACCAGTTTCTGGACACTAGCTGCTGTCCAGAAACTAAATGCGGTTTCACAGACTCAGTCCGCATTTAGTTTCTGGACACTAGCTGCTGTCCAGAAACTAAATGCGGTTTCCCAGACACAATCCGCATTTAGTTTCTGGACACTAGCTGCTGTCCAGAAACTAAATGCGGTTTCCCGGACCCAATCCGCATTTAGTTTCTGGACACTAGCTGCAGTCCAGAAACTAAATGCGGTTTCCCAGACCCGATCCGCATTTAGTTTCTGGACACCAGCTGCTGTCCAGAAACTAAATGCGGTTTCCCAGACACAATCCGCATTTAGTTTCTGGACACTAGCTGCTGTCCAGAAACTAAATGCGGTTTCCCAGACCAAATCCGCATTTAGTTTCTGGACACTAGCTGTTGTCCAGAAACTAAATGCGGTTTCCCGGACCCAATCCGCATTTAGTTTCTGGACACTAGCTGCAGTCCAGAAACTAAATGCGGTTTCCCAGACCCGATCCGCATTTAGTTTCTGGACACCAGCTGCTGTCCAGAAACTAAATGCGGTTTCCCAGACACAATCCGCATTTAGTTTCTGGACACTAGCTGCTGTCCAGAAACTAAATGCGGTTCCCCGAACCCAATCCGCATTTAGTTTCTGGACACTAGCTGCTGTCCAGAAACTAAATACGGTTTCCCAGACCCAATCCGCATTTAGTTTCTGGACACTAGCTGCTGTCCAGAAACTAAATGCGGTTCCCCGAACCCAATCCGCATTTAGTTTCTGGACACTAGCTGCTGTCCAGAAACTAAATGCGGTTTCCCAGACCCAATCCGCATTTAGTTTCTGGACACTAGCTGCTGTCCAGAAACTAAATGCGGTTCCCCGAACCCAATCCGCATTTAGTTTCTGGACACTAGCTGCTGTCCAGAAACTAAATGCGGTTTCCCAGACCCAATCCGCATTTAGTTTCTGGACACTAGCTGCTGTCCAGAAACTAAATGCGGTTCCCCGAACCCAATCCGCATTTAGTTTCTGGACACTAGCTGCTGTCCAGAAACTAAATGCGGTTTCACAGACTCAGTCCGCATTTAGTTTCTGGACACTAGCTGCTGTCCAGAAACTAAATGCGGTTTCCCAGACCCGATCCGCATTTAGTTTCTGGACACTAGCTGCTGTCCAGAAACTCAATGCTTTTTCCCAGACCCAATCCGCATTTAGTTTCTGGACACTAGCTGCTGTCCAGAAACTAAATGCGGTTTCCCAGACCCGATCCGCATTTAGTTTCTGGACACTAGCTGCTGTCCAGAAACTCAATGCTTTTTCCCAGACCCAATCCGCATTTAGTTTCTGGACACTAGCTGCTGTCCAGAAACTAAATGCGGTTTCCCAGACCCAATCCGCATTTAGTTTCTGGACACTAGCTGCTGTCCAGAAACTAAATGCGGTTTCCCGGACCCAATCCGCATTTAGTTTCTGGACACTAGCTGCAGTCCAGAAACTAAATGCGGTTTCCCAGACACAATCCGCATTTAGTTTCTGGACACTAGCTGCTGTCCAGAAACTAAATGCGGTTTCCCGGACCCAATCCGCATTTAGTTTCTGGACACTAGCTGCAGTCCAGAAACTAAATGCGGTTTTCCAGACCCGATCCGCATTTAGTTTCTGGACACTAGCTGTTGTCCAGAAACTAAATGCGGTTTCCCGGACCCAATCCGCATTTAGTTTCTGGACACTAGCTGCTGTCCAGAAACTAAATGCGGTTCCCCGAACCCAATCCGCATTTAGTTTCTGGACACTAGCTGCTGTCCAGAAACTAAATGCGGTTTCACAGACTCAGTCCGCATTTAGTTTCTGGACACTAGCTGCTGTCCAGAAACTCAATGCTTTTTCCCAGACCCAATCCGCATTTAGTTTCTGGACACTAGCTGCTGTCCAGAAACTAAATGCGGTTTCCCAGACCCGATCCGCATTTAGTTTCTGGACACTAGCTGCTGTCCAGAAACTCAATGCTTTTTCCCAGACCCAATCCGCATTTAGTTTCTGGACACTAGCTGCTGTCCAGAAACTAAATGCGGTTTCCCAGACTATATCCGCATTTAGTTTCTGGACACTAGCTGCTGTCCAGAAACTAAATGCGGTTTCCCGGACCCAATCCGCATTTAGTTTCTGGACACTAGCTGCAGTCCAGAAACTAAATGCGGTTTCCCAGACACAATCCGCATTTAGTTTCTGGACACTAGCTGCTGTCCAGAAACTAAATGCGGTTTCCCGGACCCAATCCGCATTTAGTTTCTGGACACTAGCTGCAGTCCAGAAACTAAATGCGGTTTTCCAGACCCGATCCGCATTTAGTTTCTGGACACTAGCTGTTGTCCAGAAACTAAATGCGGTTTCCCGGACCCAATCCGCATTTAGTTTCTGGACACTAGCTGCAGTCCAGAAACTAAATGCGGTTTCCCAGACCCGATCCGCATATAGTTTCTGGACACCAGCTGCTGTCCAGAAACTAAATGCGGTTTCCCGGACCCAATCCGCATTTAGTTTCTGGACACTAGCTGCAGTCCAGAAACTAAATGCGGTTTCCCAGACCCGATCCGCATTTAGTTTCTGGACACTAGCTGTTGTCCAGAAACTAAATGCGGTTTCCCGGACCCAATCCGCATTTAGTTTCTGGACACTAGCTGCAGTCCAGAAACTAAATGCGGTTTCCCAGACCCGATCCGCATTTAGTTTCTGGACACCAGCTGCTGTCCAGAAACTAAATGCGGTTTCCCAGACCAAATCCGCAATGGACTGCAGCTAGTGTCCAGAAACTAAATGCGGATTGGGTCCGGGAAACCAGTTTCTGGACACTAGCTGCTGTCCAGAAACTAAATGCGGATTGGGTCTGGGAAACCAGTTTCTGGACACTAGCTGCTGTCCAGAAACTAAATGCGGTTTCACAGACTCAGTCCGGATTGGGTTCGGGAAACCGCATTTAGTTTCTGGACAGCAGCTAGTGTCCAGAAACTAAATGCGGATTGTGTCTGGGAAACCGCATTTAGTTTCTGGACAGCAGCTAGTGTCCAGAAACTAAATGCGGATTGGGTTCGGGAAACCGTATTTAGTTTCTGGACAGCAGCTAGTGTCCAGAAACTAAATGCGGATCGGGTCTGGGAAACCGCATTTAGTTTCTGGACTGCAGCTAGTGTCCAGAAACTAAATGCGGATTGGGTCCGGGAAACCGCATTTAGTTTCTGGACAGCAGCTAGTGTCCAGAAACTAAATGCGGATTGGGTTCGGGAAACCGCATTTAGTTTCTGGACAGCAGCTAGTGTCCAGAAACTAAATGCGGATCGGGTCTGGGAAACCGAATTTAGTTTCTGGACAGCAGCTAGTGTCCAGAAACTAAATGCGGATTGTGTCTGGGAAACCGCATTTAGTTTCTGGACAGCAGCTAGTGTCCAGAAACTGGTTTCCCAGACCCAATCCGCATTTAGTTTCTGGACACTAGCTGCTGTCCAGAAACTAAATGCGGATTGGGTCTGGGAAACCGCATTTAGTTTCTGGACAGCAGCTAGTGTCCAGAAACTAAATGCGGATTGGGTTCGGGAAACCGCATTTAGTTTCTGGACAGCAGCTAGTGTCCAGAAACTAAATGCGGATTGGGTCTGGGAAACCGCATTTAGTTTCTGGACAGCAGCTAGTGTCCAGAAACTGAATGCGGATTGGGTTTGGGAAACCGCAGAAACTAAATGCGGATTGGGTTCGGGGAACCGCATTTAGTTTCTGGACAGCAGCTAGTGTCCAGAAACTAAATGCGGACTGAGTCTGTGAAACCGCATTTAGTTTCTGGACAGCAGCTAGTGTCCAGAAACTAAATGCGGATTGGGTCTGTGAAACCGCATTTAGTTTCTGGACAGCAGCTAGTGTCCAGACACTAAATGCGGACTGAGTCTGTGAAACCGCATTTAGTTTCTGGACAGCAGCTAGTGTCCAGAAACTAAATGCGGATTGGGTCTGGGAAACCGCATTTAGTTTCTGGACAGCAGCTAGTGTCCAGAAACTAAATGCGGACTGAGTCTGTGAAACCGCATTTAGTTTCTGGACAGCAGCTAGTGTCCAGAAACTAAATGCGGATTGAGTCTGGGAAACCGCATTTAGTTTCTGGACAGCAGCTAGTGTCCAGAAACTAAATGCGGATTGGGTTCGGGAAACCGCATTTAGTTTCTGGACAGCAGCTAGTGTCCAGAAACTGAATGCGGACTGAGTCTGTGAAACCGCATTTAGTTTCTGGACAGCAGCTAGTGTCCAGAAACTAAATGCGGATCGGGTCTGGGAAACCGAATTTAGTTTCTGGACAGCAGCTAGTGTCCAGAAACTAAATGCGGATTGTGTCTGGGAAACCGCATTTAGTTTCTGGACAGCAGCTAGTGTCCAGAAACTGGTTTCCCAGACCCAATCCGCATTTAGTTTCTGGACACTAGCTGCTGTCCAGAAACTAAATGCGGATTGGGTCTGGGAAACCGCATTTAGTTTCTGGACAGCAGCTAGTGTCCAGAAACTAAATGCGGATTGGGTTCGGGAAACCGCATTTAGTTTCTGGACAGCAGCTAGTGTCCAGAAACTGAATGCGGATTGGGTTTGGGAAACCGCAGAAACTAAATGCGGATTGGGTTCGGGGAACCGCATTTAGTTTCTGGACAGCAGCTAGTGTCCAGAAACTAAATGCGGACTGAGTCTGTGAAACCGCATTTAGTTTCTGGACAGCAGCTAGTGTCCAGAAACTAAATGCGGATTGGGTCTGTGAAACCGCATTTAGTTTCTGGACAGCAGCTAGTGTCCAGACACTAAATGCGGACTGAGTCTGTGAAACCGCATTTAGTTTCTGGACAGCAGCTAGTGTCCAGAAACTAAATGCGGATTGGGTCTGGGAAACCGCATTTAGTTTCTGGACAGCAGCTAGTGTCCAGAAACTAAATGCGGACTGAGTCTGTGAAACCGCATTTAGTTTCTGGACAGCAGCTAGTGTCCAGAAACTAAATGCGGATTGAGTCTGGGAAACCGCATTTAGTTTCTGGACAGCAGCTAGTGTCCAGAAACTAAATGCGGATTGGGTTCGGGAAACCGCATTTAGTTTCTGGACAGCAGCTAGTGTCCAGAAACTGAATGCGGACTGAGTCTGTGAAACCGCATTTAGTTTCTGGACAGCAGCTAGTGTCCAGAAACTAAATGCGGATCGGGTCTGGGAAACCGAATTTAGTTTCTGGACAGCAGCTAGTGTCCAGAAACTAAATGCGGATTGTGTCTGGGAAACCGCATTTAGTTTCTGGACAGCAGCTAGTGTCCAGAAACTAAATGCGGATTGGGTTCGGGAAACCGCATTTAGTTTCTGGACAGCAGCTAGTGTCCAGAAACTAAATGCGGATCGGGTCTGGGAAACCGAATTTAGTTTCTGGACAGCAGCTAGTGTCCAGAAACTAAATGCGGATTGTGTCTGGGAAACCGCATTTAGTTTCTGGACAGCAGCTAGTGTCCAGAAACTGGTTTCCCAGACCCATCCGCATTTAGTTTCTGGACACTAGCTGCTGTCCAGAAACTAAATGCGGATTGGGTCTGGGAAACCGCATTTAGTTTCTGGACAGCAGCTAGTGTCCAGAAACTAAATGCGGATTGGGTTCGGGAAACCGCATTTAGTTTCTGGACAGCAGCTAGTGTCCAGAAACTAAATGCGGATTGGGTCTGGGAAACCGCATTTAGTTTCTGGACAGCAGCTAGTGTCCAGAAACTGAATGCGGATTGGGTTTGGGAAACCGCAGAAACTAAATGCGGATTGGGTTCGGGGAACCGCATTTAGTTTCTGGACAGCAGCTAGTGTCCAGAAACTAAATGCGGACTGAGTCTGTGAAACCGCATTTAGTTTCTGGACAGCAGCTAGTGTCCAGAAACTAAATGCGGATTGGGTCTGTGAAACCGCATTTAGTTTCTGGACAGCAGCTAGTGTCCAGACACTAAATGCGGACTGAGTCTGTGAAACCGCATTTAGTTTCTGGACAGCAGCTAGTGTCCAGAAACTAAATGCGGATTGGGTCTGGGAAACCGCATTTAGTTTCTGGACAGCAGCTAGTGTCCAGAAACTGAATGCGGACTGAGTCTGTGAAACCGCATTTAGTTTCTGGACAGCAGCTAGTGTCCAGAAACTAAATGCGGATTGGGTCTGGGAAACCGCATTTAGTTTCTGGACAGCAGCTAGTGTCCAGAAACTAAATGCGGATTGGGTTCGGGAAACCGCATTTAGTTTCTGGACAGCAGCTAGTGTCCAGAAACTGAATGCGGACTGAGTCTGTGAAACCGCATTTAGTTTCTGGACAGCAGCTAGTGTCCAGAAACTAAATGCGGATTGGGTTCGGGGAACCGCATTTAGTTTCTGGACAGCAGCTAGTGTCCAGAAACTAAATGCGGATTGTGTCTGGGAAACCGCATTTAGTTTCTGGACAGCAGCTAGTGTCCAGAAACTAAATTCGGATTGGGTTCGGGAAACCGCATTTAGTTTCTGGACAGCAGCTAGTGTCCAGAAACTAAATGCGGATTGTGTCTGGGAAACCGCATTTAGTTTCTGGACTGCAGCTAGTGTCCAGAAACTAAATGCGGATTGGGTCCGGGAAACCGCATTTAGTTTCTGGACAGCAGCTAGTGTCCAGAAACTGGTTTCCCAGACCCAATCCGCATTTAGTTTCTGGACACTAGCTGCTGTCCAGAAACTAAATGCCGATCGGGTCTGGGAAACCGCATTTAGTTTGTGGACTGCAGCTAGTGTCCAGAAACTAAATGCGGATTGGGTCTTCGAAACCGCATTTAGTTTCTGGACAGCAGCTAGTGTCCAGAAACTAAATGCGGATTGGGTCCGGGAAACCGCATTTAGTTTCTGGACAGCAGCTAGTGTCCAGAAACTAAATGCGGATTGGGTCCGGGAAACCGCATTTAGTTTCTGGACAGCAGCTAGTGTCCAGAAACTAAATGCGGATTGTGTCTGGGAAACCGCATTTAGTTTCTGGACTGCAGCTAGTGTCCAGAAACTAAATGCGGATTGGGTCCGGGAAACCGCATTTAGTTTCTGGACAGCAGCTAGTGTCCAGGAACTAAATGCGGATTGAGTCTGGGAAACCGCATTTAGTTTCGGATCGGGTCTGGGAAACCGCATTTAGTTTCTGGACTGCAGCTAGTGTCCAGAAACTAAATGCGGATTGGGTCTGGGAAACCGCATTTAGTTTCTGGACAGCAGCTAGTGTCCAGAAACTAAATGCGGACTGAGTCTGGGAAACCGCATTTAGTTTCTGGACAGCAGCTAGTGTCCAGAAACTAAATGCGGATTGTGTCTGGGAAACCGCATTTAGTTTCTGGACAGCAGCTAGTGTCCAGAAACTAAATGCGGATCGTGTCTGGGAAACCGCATTTAGTTTCTGGACAGCAGCTAGTGTCCAGAAACTAAATGCGGATTGGGTCTTCGAAACCGCATTTAGTTTCTGGACAGCAGCTAGTGTCCAGAAACTAAATGCGGTTTCCCGAACCCAATCCGCAGCAGCTAGTGTCCAGAAACTAAATGCGGATTGAGTCTGGGAAACCGCATTTAGTTTCTGGACACTAGCTGCTGTCCAGAAACTAAATGCCGATCGGGTCAGTGAAACCGCATTTAGTTTCTGGACAGCAGCTAGTGTCCAGAAACTAAATGCGGATTGGGTCTGGGAAACCGCATTTAGTTTCTGGACAGCAGCTAGTGTCCAGAAACTAAATGCGGACTGAGTCTGGGAAACCGCATTTAGTTTCTGGACAGCAGCTAGTGTCCAGAAACTAAATGCGGATTGTGTCTGGGAAACCGCATTTAGTTTCTGGACAGCAGCTAGTGTCCAGAAACTAAATGCGGATCGTGTCTGGGAAACCGCATTTAGTTTCTGGACAGCAGCTAGTGTCCAGAAACTAAATGCGGACTGAGTCTGGGAAACCGCATTTAGTTTCTGGACAGCAGCTAGTGTCCAGAAACTAAATGCGGTTTCCCGAACCCAATCCGCAGCAGCTAGTGTCCAGAAACTAAATGCGGATTGAGTCTGGGAAACCGCATTTAGTTTCTGGACAGCAGCTAGTGTCCAGAAACTAAATGCGGATTGGGTTCGGGAAACCGCATTTAGTTTCTGGACAGCAGCTAGTGTCCAGAAACTAAATGCGGATTGGGTCTGGGAAACCGCATTTAGTTTCTGGACAGCAGCTAGTGTCCAGAAACTAAATGCGGACTGAGTCTGTGAAACCGCATTTAGTTTCTGGACAGCAGCTAGTGTCCAGAAACTAAATGCCGATCGGGTCTGGGAAACCGCATTCAGTTTCTGGACAGCAGCTAGTGTCCAGAAACTAAATGCGGATTGGGTTCGGGAAACCGCATTTAGTTTCTGGACAGCAGCTAGTGTCCAGAAACTAAATGCGGATTGGGTCTGGGAAACCGCATTTAGTTTCTGGACAGCAGCTAGTGTCCAGAAACTAAATGCGGATTGGGTCTGGGAAACCGCATTTAGTTTCTGGACAGCAGCTAGTGTCCAGAAACTAAATGCCGATCGGGTCTGGGAAACCGCATTCAGTTTCTGGACAGCAGCTAGTGTCCAGAAACTAAATGCGGATTGGGTTCGGGAAACCGCATTTAGTTTCTGGACAGCAGCTAGTGTCCAGAAACTAAATTCGGATTGGGTTCGGGAAACCGCATTTAGTTTCTGGACAGCAGCTAGTGTCCAGAAACTAAATGCGGATTGGGTCTGGGAAACCGCATTTAGTTTCTGGACAGCAGCTAGTGTCCAGAAACTAAATGCGGACTGAGTCTGTGAAACCGCATTTAGTTTCTGGACAGCAGCTAGTGTCCAGAAACTAAATGCCGATCGGGTCTGGGAAACCGCATTCAGTTTCTGGACAGCAGCTAGTGTCCAAAAACTAAATGCGGATTGGGTTCGGGAAACCGCATTTAGTTTCTGGACAGCAGCTAGTGTCCAGAAACTAAATGCGGATTGGGTCTGGGAAACCGCATTTAGTTTCTGGACAGCAGCTAGTGTCCAGAAACTAAATGCGGATTGGGTCTGGGAAACCGCATTTAGTTTCTGGACAGCAGCTAGTGTCCAGAAACTAAATGCGGATTGGGTTCGGGAAACCGCATTTAGTTTCTGGACAGCAGCTAGTGTCCAGAAACTAAATGCGGATTGGGTCTGGGAAACCGCATTTAGTTTCTGGACAGCAGCTAGTGTCCAGAAACTAAATGCGGACTGAGTCTGTGAAACCGCATTTAGTTTCTGGACAGCAGCTAGTGTCCAGAAACTAAATGCCGATCGGGTCTGGGAAACCGCATTCAGTTTCTGGACAGCAGCTAGTGTCCAGAAACTAAATGCGGATTGGGTTCGGGAAACCGCATTTAGTTTCTGGACAGCAGCTAGTGTCCAGAAACTAAATGCGGATTGGGTCTGGGAAACCGCATTTAGTTTCTGGACAGCAGCTAGTGTCCAGAAACTAAATGCGGATTGGGTCTGGGAAACCGCATTTAGTTTCTGGACAGCAGCTAGTGTCCAGAAACTAAATGCGGATTGGGTTCGGGAAACCGCATTTAGTTTCTGGACAGCAGCTAGTGTCCAGAAACTAAATGCGGACTGAGTCTGTGAAACCGCATTTAGTTTCTGGACAGCAGCTAGTGTCCAGAAACTAAATGCCGATCGGGTCTGGGAAACCGCATTCAGTTTCTGGACAGCAGCTAGTGTCCAGAAACTAAATGCGGATTGGGTTCGGGAAACCGCATTTAGTTTCTGGACAGCAGCTAGTGTCCAGAAACTAAATGCGGATTGGGTCTGGGAAACCGCATTTAGTTTCTGGACAGCAGCTAGTGTCCAGAAACTAAATGCGGATTGGGTCTGGGAAACCGCATTTAGTTTCTGGACAGCAGCTAGTGTCCAGAAACTAAATGCGGATTGGGTTCGGGAAACCGCATTTAGTTTCTGGACAGCAGCTAGTGTCCAGAAACAAAATTGCGGATTGAGTCTGGGAAACCGCATTTAGTTTCTGGACACCAGCTGCTGTCCATTGCGGATTTGGTCTGGGAAACCGCATTTAGTTTCTGGACAGCAGCTAGTGTCCAGAAACTAAATGCGGATTGAGTCTGGGAAACCGCATTTAGTTTCTGGACAGCAGCTAGTGTCCAGAAACTAAATGCGGATTGAGTCTGGGAAACCGCATTTAGTTTCTGGACAGCAGCTAGTGTCCAGCAACTAAATGCGGATTGGGTCTGGGAAACCGCATTTAGTTTCTGGACAGCAGCTAGTGTCCAGAAACTAAATGCGGATTGGGTTCGGGAAACGGCATTTAGTTTCTGGACAGCAGCTAGTGTCCAGAAACTAAATGCGGATTATGTCTGGGAAACCGCATTTAGTTTCTGGACGGCAGCTAGTGTCCAGAAACTAAATGCGGATTGGGTCTAGGAAACCGCATTTAGTTTCTGGACAGCAGCTAGTGTCCAGAAACTAAATGCGGATTGGTTCTGGGAAACGGTTTCCCAGACTCAATCCGCATTTAGTTTCTGGACACTAGCTGCTGTCCATTGCGGATTTGGTCTGGGAAACCGCATTTAGTTTCTGGACAGCAGCTAGTGGCCAGAAACTAAATGCGGATTGGGTCTGGGAAACCGCATTTAGTTTCTGGACAGCAGCTAGTGTCCAGAAACTAAATGCGGATTGGGTCTAGGAAACCGCATTTAGTTTCTAGACAGCAGCTAGTGTCCAGAAACTAAATGCGGATTGGGTCTGGGAAACCGCATTTAGTTTCTGGACAGCAGCTAGTGTCCAGAAACTAAATGCGGATTATGTCTGGGAAACCGCATTTAGTTTCTGGACGGCAGCTAGTGTCCAGAAACTAAATGCGGATTGGGTCTAGGAAACCGCATTTAGTTTCTGGACAGCAGCTAGTGTCCAGAAACTAAATGCGGATTGGGATCAGGAAACCGCATTCAGTTTCTGGACAGCGGCTAGTGTCCAGAAACTAAATGCGGATTGGGTTCGGGAAACCGCATTTAGTTTCTGGACAGCAGCTAGTGTCCAAAAACTAAATGCGGATTGGGTCTGGGAAACCGCATTTAGTTTCTGGACAGCAGCTAGTGTCCAGAAACTAAATGCGGATTGGGTTCAGGAAACCGCATTTAGTTTCTGGACAGCGGCTAGTGTCCAGAAACTAAATGCGGATTGGGTTCGGGAAACCGCATTTAGTTTCTGGACAGCAGCTAGTGTCCAAAAACTAAATGCGGATTGGGTCTGGGAAACCGCATTTAATTTCTGGACAGCAGCTAGTGTCCAGAAACTAAATGCGGATTGGGTCTGGGAAACCGCATTTAGTTTCTGGACAGCAGCTAGTGTCCAGAAACTAAATGCGGATTGAGTCTGGGAAACCGCGTTTAGTTTCTGGACAGCAGCTAGTGTCCAGAAACTAAATGCGGATCGGGTCTGGGAAACCGCATTTAGTTTCTGGACAGCAGCTAGTGTCCAGAAACTAAATGCGGATTGGGTTCGGGAAGCCGCATTTAGTTTCTGGACAGCAGCTAGTGTTCAGAAACTACCGCATTTAGTTTCTGGACAGCAGCTAGTGTCCAGAAACTAAATGCGGATTGGGTTCGGGAAACCGCATTTAGTTTCTGGACAGCAGCTAGTGTCCAAAAACTAAATGCGGATTGGGTCTGGGAAACCGCATATAGTTTCTGGACAGCGGCTAGTGTCCAGAAACTAAATGCGGATTGGGTCTGGGAAACCGCATTTAGTTTCTGGACAGCAGCTAGTGTCCAGAAACTAAATGCGGATTGGGTTCGGGAAACCGCATTTAGTTTCTGGACAGCAGCTAGTGTCCAGAAACTAAATGCGGATTGGGTCCGGGAAACCGCATTTAGTTTCTGGACAGCAGCTAGTGTCCAGAAACTAAATGCGGATTGAGTCTGGGAAACCGCATTTAGTTTCTGGACAGCAGCTAGTGTCCAGGAACTAAATGCGGATTGAGTCTGGGAAACCGCATTTAGTTTCGGATCGGGTCTGGGAAACCGCATTTAGTTTCTGGACTGCAGCTAGTGTCCAGAAACTAAATGCGGATTGGGTCTGGGAAACCGCATTTAGTTTCTGGACAGCAGCTAGTGTCCAGAAACTAAATGCGGACTGAGTCTGGGAAACCGCATTTAGTTTCTGGACAGCAGCTAGTGTCCAGAAACTAAATGCGGATTGTGTCTGGGAAACCGCATTTAGTTTCTGGACAGCAGCTAGTGTCCAGAAACTAAATGCGGATCGTGTCTGGGAAACCGCATTTAGTTTCTGGACAGCAGCTAGTGTCCAGAAACTAAATGCGGATTGGGTCTTCGAAACCGCATTTAGTTTCTGGACAGCAGCTAGTGTCCAGAAACTAAATGCGGTTTCCCGAACCCAATCCGCAGCAGCTAGTGTCCAGAAACTAAATGCGGATTGAGTCTGGGAAACCGCATTTAGTTTCTGGACACTAGCTGCTGTCCAGAAACTAAATGCCGATCGGGTCAGTGAAACCGCATTTAGTTTCTGGACAGCAGCTAGTGTCCAGAAACTAAATGCGGATTGGGTCTGGGAAACCGCATTTAGTTTCTGGACAGCAGCTAGTGTCCAGAAACTAAATGCGGACTGAGTCTGGGAAACCGCATTTAGTTTCTGGACAGCAGCTAGTGTCCAGAAACTAAATGCGGATTGTGTCTGGGAAACCGCATTTAGTTTCTGGACAGCAGCTAGTGTCCAGAAACTAAATGCGGATCGTGTCTGGGAAACCGCATTTAGTTTCTGGACAGCAGCTAGTGTCCAGAAACTAAATGCGGATTGGGTCTTCGAAACCGCATTTAGTTTCTGGACAGCAGCTAGTGTCCAGAAACTAAATGCGGATTGGGTCTGGGAAACCGCATTTAGTTTCTGGACAGCAGCTAGTGTCCAGAAACTAAATGCGGACTGAGTCTGGGAAACCGCATTTAGTTTCTGGACAGCAGCTAGTGTCCAGAAACTAAATGCGGATTGTGTCTGGGAAACCGCATTTAGTTTCTGGACAGCAGCTAGTGTCCAGAAACTAAATGCGGATCGTGTCTGGGAAACCGCATTTAGTTTCTGGACAGCAGCTAGTGTCCAGAAACTAAATGCGGATTGGGTCTTCGAAACCGCATTTAGTTTCTGGACAGCAGCTAGTGTCCAGAAACTAAATGCGGATTGGGTCTGGGAAACCGCATTTAGTTTCTGGACAGCAGCTAGTGTCCAGAAACTAAATTCGGATTGGGTTCGGGAAACCGCATTTAGTTTCTGGACAGCAGCTAGTGTCCAGAAACTAAATGCGGTTTCCCGAACCCAATCCGCAGCAGCTAGTGTCCAGAAACTAAATGCGGATTGAGTCTGGGAAACCGCATTTAGTTTCTGGACAGCAGCTAGTGTCCAGAAACTAAATTCGGATTGGGTTCGGGAAACCGCATTTAGTTTCTGGACAGCAGCTAGTGTCCAGAAACTAAATGCGGATTGGGTCTGGGAAACCGCATTTAGTTTCTGGACAGCAGCTAGTGTCCAGAAACTAAATGCGGACTGAGTCTGTGAAACCGCATTTAGTTTCTGGACAGCAGCTAGTGTCCAGAAACTAAATGCCGATCGGGTCTGGGAAACCGCATTCAGTTTCTGGACAGCAGCTAGTGTCCAGAAACTAAATGCGGATTGGGTTCGGGAAACCGCATTTAGTTTCTGGACAGCAGCTAGTGTCCAGAAACTAAATGCGGATTGGGTCTGGGAAACCGCATTTAGTTTCTGGACAGCAGCTAGTGTCCAGAAACTAAATGCCGATCGGGTCTGGGAAACCGCATTCAGTTTCTGGACAGCAGCTAGTGTCCAGAAACTAAATGCGGATTGGGTTCGGGAAACCGCATTTAGTTTCTGGACAGCAGCTAGTGTCCAGAAACTAAATTCGGATTGGGTTCGGGAAACCGCATTTAGTTTCTGGACAGCAGCTAGTGTCCAGAAACTAAATGCGGATTGGGTCTGGGAAACCGCATTTAGTTTCTGGACAGCAGCTAGTGTCCAGAAACTAAATGCGGACTGAGTCTGTGAAACCGCATTTAGTTTCTGGACAGCAGCTAGTGTCCAGAAACTAAATGCCGATCGGGTCTGGGAAACCGCATTCAGTTTCTGGACAGCAGCTAGTGTCCAAAAACTAAATGCGGATTGGGTTCGGGAAACCGCATTTAGTTTCTGGACAGCATCTAGTGTCCAGAAACTAAATGCGGATTGGGTCTGGGAAACCGCATTTAGTTTCTGGACAGCAGCTAGTGTCCAGAAACTAAATGCGGATTGGGTTCGGGAAACCGCATTTAGTTTCTGGACAGCAGCTAGTGTCCAGAAACTAAATGCGGATTGGGTCTGGGAAACCGCATTTAGTTTCTGGACAGCAGCTAGTGTCCAGAAACTAAATGCGGATTGGGTCTGGGAAACCGCATTTAGTTTCTGGACAGCAGCTAGTGTCCAGAAACTAAATGCGGATTGGGTTCGGGAAACCGCATTTAGTTTCTGGACAGCAGCTAGTGTCCAGAAACTAAATGCGGATTGGGTCTGGGAAACCGCATTTAGTTTCTGGACAGCAGCTAGTGTCCAGAAACTAAATGCGGATTGGGTCTGGGAAACCGCATTTAGTTTCTGGACAGCAGCTAGTGTCCAGAAACTAAATGCGGACTGAGTCTGTGAAACCGCATTTAGTTTCTGGACAGCAGCTAGTGTCCAGAAACTAAATGCCGATCGGGTCTGGGAAACCGCATTCAGTTTCTGGACAGCAGCTAGTGTCCAGAAACTAAATGCGGATTGGGTCTGGGAAACCGCATTTAGTTTCTGGACAGCAGCTAGTGTCCAGAAACTAAATGCGGATTGGGTCTGGGAAACCGCATTTAGTTTCTGGACAGCAGCTAGTGGCCAGAAACTAAATTCGGATTGGGTTCGGGAAACCGCATTTAGTTTCTGGACAGCAGCTAGTGTCCAGAAACTAAATGCGGATTGAGTCTGGGAAACCGCATTTAGTTTCTGGACAGCAGCTAGTGTCCAGAAACTAAATGCGGATTGAGTCTGGGAAACCGCATTTAGTTTCTGGACAGCAGCTAGTGTCCAGCAACTAAATGCGGATTGGGTTCGGGAAACCGCATTTAGTTTCTGGACAGCAGCTAGTGTCCAGAAACTAAATGCGGATTGGGTCTGGGAAACCGCATTTAGTTTCTGGACAGCAGCTAGTGGCCAGAAACTAAATGCGGATTGGGTCTGGGAAACCGCATTTAGTTTCTGGACAGCAGCTAGTGTCCAGAAACTAAATGCGGATTGGGTTCGGGAAACGGCATTTAGTTTCTGGACAGCAGCTAGTGTCCAGAAACTAAATGCGGATTATGTCTGGGAAACCGCATTTAGTTTCTGGACGGCAGCTAGTGTCCAGAAACTAAATGCGGATTGGGTCTAGGAAACCGCATTTAGTTTCTGGACAGCAGCTAGTGTCCAGAAACTAAATGCGGATTGGTTCTGGGAAACGGTTTCCCAGACTCAATCCGCATTTAGTTTCTGGACACTAGCTGCTGTCCATTGCGGATTTGGTCTGGGAAACCGCATTTAGTTTCTGGACAGCAGCTAGTGGCCAGAAACTAAATGCGGATTGGGTCTGGGAAACCGCATTTAGTTTCTGGACAGCAGCTAGTGTCCAGAAACTAAATGCGGATTGGGTCTAGGAAACCGCATTTAGTTTCTAGACAGCAGCTAGTGTCCAGAAACTAAATGCGGATTGGGTCTGGGAAACCGCATTTAGTTTCTGGACAGCAGCTAGTGTCCAGAAACTAAATGCGGATTATGTCTGGGAAACCGCATTTAGTTTCTGGACGGCAGCTAGTGTCCAGAAACTAAATGCGGATTGGGTCTAGGAAACCGCATTTAGTTTCTGGACAGCAGCTAGTGTCCAGAAACTAAATGCGGATTGGGTTCAGGAAACCGCATTTAGTTTCTGGACAGCGGCTAGTGTCCAGAAACTAAATGCGGATTGGGTTCGGGAAACCGCATTTAGTTTCTGGACAGCAGCTAGTGTCCAAAAACTAAATGCGGATTGGGTCTGGGAAACCGCATTTAGTTTCTGGGCAGCAGCTAGTGTCCAGAAACTAAATGCGGATTGGGTTCGGGAAGCCGCATTTAGTTTCTGGACAGCAGCTAGTGTTCAGAAACTACCGCATTTAGTTTCTGGACAGCAGCTAGTGTCCAGAAACTAAATGCGGATTGGGTTCGGGAAACCGCATTTAGTTTCTGGACAGCAGCTAGTGTCCAAAAACTAAATGCGGATTGGGTCTGGGAAACCGCATATAGTTTCTGGACAGCGGCTAGTGTCCAGAAACTAAATGCGGATTGGGTCTGGGAAACCGCATTTAGTTTCTGGACAGCAGCTAGTGTCCAGAAACTAAATGCGGATTGGGTCTGGGAAACCGCATTTAGTTTCTGGACAGCAGCTAGTGTCCAGAAACTAAATGCGGATTGGGTCTGGGAAACCGCATTTAGTTTCTGGACAGCAGCTAGTGTCCAGAAACTAAATGCGGATTGAGTCTGGGAAACCGCATTTAGTTTCTGGACAGCAGCTAGTGTCCAGAAACTAAATGCGGATTGGGTCTGGGAAACCGCATTTAGTTTCTGGACAGCAGCTAGTGTCCAGAAACTAAATGCGGATTGGGTTCGGGAAACCGCATTTAGTTTCTGGACAGCAGCTAGTGTCCAAAAACTAAATGCGGATTGGGTCTGGGAAACCGCATATAGTTTCTGGACAGCGGCTAGTGTCCAGAAACTAAATGCGGATTGGGTTCAGGAAACCGCATTTAGTTTCTGGACAGCGGCTAGTGTCCAGAAACTAAATGCGGATTGGGTTCGGGAAACCGCATTTAGTTTCTGGACAGCAGCTAGTGTCCAGAAACTAAATGCGGATTGGGTCTGGGAAACCGCATTTAGTTTCTGGACAGCAGCTAGTGTCCAGAAACTAAATGCGGATTGGGTCTGGGAAACCGCATTTAGTTTCTGGACAGCAGCTAGTGTCCAGAAACTAAATGCGGATTGGGTTCAGGAAACCGCATTTAGTTTCTGGACAGCGGCTAGTGTCCAGAAACTAAATGCGGATTGGGTTCGGGAAACCGCATTTAGTTTCTGGACAGCAGCTAGTGTCCAGAAACTAAATGAGGATTGGGTTCGGGAAACCGCATTTAGTTTCTGGACAGCAGCTAGTGTCCAGAAACTAAATGCGGATTGGGTTCGGGAAACCGCATTTAGTTTCTGGACAGCAGCTAGTGTCCAGAAACTAAATGAGGATTGGGTTCGGGAAACCGCATTTAGTTTCTGGACAGCAGCTAGTGTCCAGAAACTAAATGCGGATTGGGTCTGGGAAACCGCATTTAGTTTCTGGACAGCAGCTAGTGTCCAGAAACTAAATGCGGATTGGGTTCGGGAAACCGCATTTAGTTTCTGGACAGCAGCTAGTGTCCAGAAACTAAATGAGGATTGGGTTCGGGAAACCGCATTTAGTTTCTGGACAGCAGCTAGTGTCCAGAAACTAAATGCGGATTGGGTCTGGGAAACCGCATTTAGTTTCTGGACAGCAGCTAGTGTCCAGAAACTAAATGCGGCTTAAGTCTGGGAAACCGCATTTAGTTTCTGGACAGCAGCTAGTGTCCAGAAACTAAATGCGGCTTAAGTCTGGGAAACCGCATTTAGTTTCTGGACAGCAGCTAGTGTCCAAAAACTAAATGCGGATTGGGTCTGGGAAACCGCATATAGTTTCTGGACAGCAGCTAGTGTCCAAAAACTAAATGCGGATTGGGTTTGGGGAACCGCATTTAGTTTCTGGACAGCAGCTAGTGTCCAGAAACTAAATGCGGATTGGGTTCGGGAAACCGCATTTAGTTTCTGGACAGCAGCTAGTGTCCAAAAACTAAATGCGGATTGGGTCTGGGAAACCGCATATAGTTTCTGGACAGCAGCTAGTGTCCAGAAACTAAATGCGGATTGGGTTCGGAGAACCGCATTTAGTTTCTGGACAGCAGCTAGTGTCCAGAAACTAAATGCGGATTGGGTTCAGGAAATCGCATTTAGTTTCTGGACAGCGTCTAGTGTCCAGAAACTAAATGCGGATTGGGTTCGGGAAACCGCATTTAGTTTCTGGACAGCAGCTAGTGTCCAGAAACTAAATGCGGATTGGGTTCGGGAAACCGCATTTAGTTTCTGGACAGCAGCTAGTGTCCAGAAACTAAATGCGGCTTAAGTCTGGGGAACCGCATTCAGTTTCTGGACAGCAGCTAGTGTCCAGAAACTAAATGCGGCTTAAGTCTGGGAAACCGCATTCAGTTTCTGGACAGCAGCTAGTGTCCAGAAACTAAATGCGGATTGGGTCTGGGAAACCGCATTTAGTGTCTGGACAGCAGCTAGTGTCCAGAAACTAAATGCGGCTTAAGTCTGGGGAACCGCATTCAGTTTCTGGACAGCAGCTAGTGTCCAGAAACTAAATGCGGATTGGGTTCGGGAAACCGCATTTAGTTTCTGGACAGCAGCTAGTGTCCAGAAACTAAATGCGGATTGGGTTCGGGAAACCGCAATTAGTTTCTGGACAGCGGCTAGTGTCCAGAAACTAAATGCGGCTTAAGTCTGGGAAACCGCATTTAGTTTCTGGACAGCAGCTAGTGTCCAGAAACTAAATGCGGATTGGGTTCGGGAAACCGCATTTAGTTTCTGGACAGCAGCTAGTGTCCAGAAACTAAATGCGGATTGGGTTCAGGAAACCGCATTTAGTTTCTGGACAGCGTCTAGTGTCCAAAAACTAAATGCGGCTTAAGTCTGGGGCTTAAGTCTGGGGATTGGGTTCGGGAAACCGCATTTAGTTTCTGGACAGCAGCTAGTGTCCAGAAACTAAATGCGGCTTAAGTCTGGGAAACCGCAGAAACTAAATGCGGATTGGGTTCGGGAAACCGCATTTAGTTTCTGGACAGCAGCTAGTGTAAAGAAACTAAATGAGGATTGGGTTCGGGAAACCGCATTTAGTTTCTGGACAGCAGCTAGTGTCCAGAAACTAAATGCGGATTGGGTCTGGGAAACCGCATTTAGTTTCTGGACAGCAGCTAGTGTCCAGAAACTAAATGCGGATTGGGTTCGGGAAACCGCATTTAGTTTCTGGACAGCAGCTAGTGTCCAGAAACTAAATGCGGCTTAAGTCTGGGAAACCGCATTTAGTTTCTGGACAGCAGCTAGTGTCCAGAAACTAAATGCGGATTGGGTTCGGGAAACCGCATTTAGTTTCTGGACAGCAGCTAGTGTCCAGAAACTAAATGCGGCTTAAGTCTGGGGAACCGCATTCAGTTTCTGGACAGCAGCTAGTGTCCAGAAACTAAATGCGGATTGGGTGCGGGAAACCGCATTTAGTTTCTGGACAGCAGCTAGTGTCCAGAAACTAAATGCGGATTGGGTTCGGAGAACCGCATTTAGTTTCTGGACAGCAGCTAGTGTCCAGAAACTAAATGCGGATTGGGTTCAGGAAACCGCATTTAGTTTCTGGACAGCGTCTAGTGTCCAGAAACTAAATGCGGATTGGGTTCGGGAAACCGCATTTAGTTTCTGGACAGCAGCTAGTGTCCAGAAACTAAATGCGGCTTAAGTCTGGGGAACCGCATTCAGTTTCTGGACAGCAGCTAGTGTCCAGAAACTAAATGCGGATTGGGTCTGGGAAACCGCATTTAGTGTCTGGACAGCAGCTAGTGTCCAGAAACTAAATGCGGCTTAAGTCTGGGGAACCGCATTCAGTTTCTGGACAGCAGCTAGTGTCCAGAAACTAAATGCGGATTGGGTTCGGGAAACCGCATTTAGTTTCTGGACAGCAGCTAGTGTCCAGAAACTAAATGCGGATTGGGTTCGGGAAACCGCAATTAGTTTCTGGACAGCGGCTAGTGTCCAGAAACTAAATGCGGCTTAAGTCTGGGAAACCGCATTTAGTTTCTGGACAGCAGCTAGTGTCCAGAAACTAAATGCGGATTGGGTTCGGGAAACCGCATTTAGTTTCTGGACAGCAGCTAGTGTCCAGAAACTAAATGCGGATTGGGTTCAGGAAACCGCATTTAGTTTCTGGACAGCGTCTAGTGTCCAAAAACTAAATGCGGCTTAAGTCTGGGGAACCGCATTCAGTTTCTGGACAGCAGCTAGTGTCCAGAAACTAAATGCGGATTGGGTCTGGGAAACCGCATTTAGTTTCTGGACAGCAGCTAGTGTCCAGAAACTAAATGCGGATTGGGTCTGGGAAACCGCATTTAGTTTCTGGACAGCAGCTAGTGTCCAGAAACTAAATGCGGATCGGGTCTGGGAAACCGCATTTAGTTTCTGGACAGCAGCTAGTGTCCAGAAACTAAATGCGGATTGGGTTCGGAGAACCGCATTTAGTTTCTGGACAGCAGCTAGTGTCCAGAAACTAAATGCGGATTGGGTTCAGGAAACCGCATTTAGTTTCTGGACAGCGTCTAGTGTCCAAAAACTAAATGCGGCTTAAGTCTGGGGAACCGCATTCAGTTTCTGGACAGCAGCTAGTGTCCAGAAACTAAATGCGGATTGGGTCTGGGAAACCGCATTTAGTTTCTGGACAGCAGCTAGTGTCCAGAAACTAAATGCGGATCGGGTCTGGGAAACCGCATTTAGTTTCTGGACAGCAGCTAGTGTCCAGAAACTAAATGCGGATTGGGTTCAGGAAACCGCATTTAGTTTCTGGACAGCGTCTAGTGTCCAAAAACTAAATGCGGCTTAAGTCTGGGGAACCGCATTCAGTTTCTGGACAGCAGCTAGTGTCCAGAAACTAAATGCGGATTGGGTCTGGGAAACCGCATTTAGTTTCTGGACAGCAGCTAGTGTCCAGAAACTAAATGCGGCTTAAGTCTGGGGAACCGCATTCAGTTTCTGGACAGCAGCTAGTGTCCAGAAACTAAATGCGGATTGGGTCTGGGAAACCGCATTTAGTTTCTGGACAGCAGCTAGTGTCCAGAAACTAAATGCGGATAGGGTTTGGGAAACCGCATTTAGTTTCTGGACACTAGCTGCTGTCCAGAAACTAAATGCGGTTTCCCAGACCCAATCCGCATTTAGTTTCTGGACACTAGCTGCTGTCCAGAAACTAAATGCGGTTTCCCGAACCCAAGACGCATTTAGTTTCTGGACTGTCCAGAAACTATATGCGGTTTCCCAGACCCAATCCGCATTTAGTTTTTGGACACTAGCTGCTGTCCAGAAACTAAATGCGGTTTCCCGAACCCAATCCGCATTTAGTTTCTGGACACTAGCTGCTGTCCAGAAACTGAATGCGGTTAACCAGACTTAAGCCGCATTTAGTTTCTGGACACTAGCTGTTGTCCAGAAACTAAATGCGGTTTCCCGAACCCAATCCGCATTTAGTTTTTGGACACTAGCTGCTGTCCAGAAACTATATGCGGTTTCCCAGACCCAATCCGCATTTAGTTTTTGGACACTAGCTGCTGTCCAGAAACTAAATGCGGTTTCCCAGACCCAATCCGCATTTAGTTTCTGGACACTAGCTGCTGTCCAGAAACTGAATGCGGTTCCCCAGACTTAAGCCGCATTTAGTTTCTGGACACTAGCTGCTGTCCAGAAACTAAATGCGGTTTCCCAGACCCAATCCGCATTTAGTTTCTGGACACTAGCTGCTGTCCAGAAACTGAATGCGGTTCCCCAGACTTAAGCCGCATTTAGTTTTTGGACACTAGACGCTGTCCAGAAACTAAATGCGGTTTCCCAGACCCAATCCGCATTTAGTTTCTGGACACTAGCTGCTGTCCAGAAACTAAATGCGGTTTCCCAGACCCAATCCGCATTTAGTTTCTGGACACTAGCTGCTGTCCAGAAACTAAATGCGGTTTCCCGAACCCAATCCGCATTTAGTTTCTGGACACTAGCTGCTGTCCAGAAACTATATGCGGTTTCCCAGACCCAATCCGCATTTAGTTTCTGGACACTAGCTGCTGTCCAGAAACTAAATGCGGTTTCCCGAACCCAAGACGCATTTAGTTTCTGGACTGTCCAGAAACTATATGCGGTTTCCCAGACCCACTCCGCATTTAGTTTTTGGACACTAGCTGCTGTCCAGAAACTAAATGCGGTTTCCCGAACCCAATCCGCATTTAGTTTCTGGACACTAGCTGCTGTCCAGAAACTGAATGCGGTTAACCAGACTTAAGCCGCATTTAGTTTCTGGACACTAGCTGTTGTCCAGAAACTAAATGCGGTTTCCCGAACCCAATCCGCATTTAGTTTTTGGACACTAGCTGCTGTCCAGAAACTATATGCGGTTTCCCAGACCCAATCCGCATTTAGTTTTTGGACACTAGCTGCTGTCCAGAAACTAAATGCGGTTTCCCAGACCCAATCCGCATTTAGTTTCTGGACACTAGCTGCTGTCCAGAAACTGAATGCGGTTCCCCAGACTTAAGCCGCATTTAGTTTCTGGACACTAGCTGCTGTCCAGAAACTAAATGCGGTTTCCCAGACCCAATCCGCATTTAGTTTCTGGACACTAGCTGCTGTCCAGAAACTAAATGCGGTTTCCCGAACCCAATCCGCATTTAGTTTCTGGACACTAGCTGCTGTCCAGAAACTAAATGCGGTTTCCCAGACCCAATCCGCATTTAGTTTTTGGACACTAGCTGCTGTCCAGAAACTAAATGCGGTTTCCCGAACCCAATCCGCATTTAGTTTCTGGACGCTAGCTGCTGTCCAGAAACTAAATGCGGTTTCCCAGACCCGATCCGCATTTAGTTTCTGGACACTAGCTGCTGTCCAGAAACTAAATGCGGTTTCCCAGACCCGATCCGCATTTAGTTTCTGGACACTAGACGCTGTCCAGAAACTAAATGCGGTTTCCCAGACCCAATCCGCATTTAGTTTCTGGACACTAGCTGCTGTCCAGAAACTAAATGCGGTTTCCCAGACCCAATCCGCATTTAGTTTCTGGACACTAGCTGCTGTCCAGAAACTAAATGCGGTTTCCCGAACCCAATCCGCATTTAGTTTCTGGACACTAGCTGCTGTCCAGAAACTAAATGCGGTTTCCCAGACCCGATCCGCATTTAGTTTCTGGACACTAGCTGCTGTCCAGAAACTAAATGCGGTTTCCCGAACCCTATCCGCATTTAGTTTCTGGACACTAGCTGCTGTCCAAAAACTAAATGCGGTTTCCTGAACCCAATCCGCATTTAGTTTCTGGACACAAGCTGCTGTCCAGAAACTAAATGCGGTTTCCCGAACTAAATCCGCATTTAGTTTCTGGACACTAGCTGCTGTCCAGAAACTGAATGCGGTTTCCCAGACTTAAGCCGCATTTAGTTTCTGGACACTAGCTGCTGTCCAGAAACTAAATGCGGTTTCCCAGACCCAATCCGCATTTAGTTTCTGGACACTAGCTGCTGTCCAGAAACTAAATGCGGTTTCCCAGACCCGATCCGCATTTAGTTTCTGGACACTAGCTGCTTTCCAGAAACTAAATGCGGTTTCCCGAACAAAATCCGCATTTAGTTCCTGGACACTAGCCGCTGTCCAGAAACTAAATGCGGTTTCCTGAACCCAATCCGGACACTAGCTGCTGTCCAGAAACTAAATCCGGTTTCCCAGACCCGATCCGCATTTAGTTTCTGGACACTAGCTGCTGTCCAGAAACTGAATGCGGTTTCCCGAACAAAATCCGCATTTAGTTCCTGGACACTAGCCGCTGTCCAGAAACTAAATGCGGTTTCCTGAACCCAATCCGGACACTAGCTGCTGTCCAGAAACTAAATGCGGTTTCCCAGACCCGATCCGCATTTAGTTTCTGGACACTAGCTGCTGTCCAGAAACTAAATGCGGTTTCCCAGACCCGATCCGCATTTAGTTTCTGGACACTAGACGCTGTCCAGAAACTAAATGCGGTTTCCCGAACCCAATCCGCATTTAGTTTCTGGACACTAGCTGCTGTCCAGAAACTAAATGCGGTTTCCCAGACCCGATCCGCATTTAGTTTCTGGACACTAGCTGCTGTCCAGAAACTGAATGCGGTTTCCCAGACTTAAGCCGCATTTAGTTTCTGGACACTAGCTGCTGTCCAGAAACTAAATGCGGTTTCCCAGACCCAATCCGCATTTAGTTTCTGGACACTAGCTGCTGTCCAGAAACTAAATGCGGTTTCCCGGACCCGATCCGCATTTAGTTTCTGGACACTAGCTGCTGTCCAGAAACTAAATGCGGTTTCCCGAACCCAATCCGCATTTAGTTTCTGGACACTAGCTGCTGTCCAGAAACTAAATGCGGTTTCCCAGACCCGATCCGCATTTAGTTTCTGGACACTAGCTGCTGTCCAGAAACTGAATGCGGTTTCCCAGACTTAAGCCGCATTTAGTTTCTGGACACTAGCTGCTGTCCAGAAACTGAATGCGGTTTCCCAGACTTAAGCCGCATTTAGTTTCTGGACACTAGCTGCTGTCCAGAAACTAAATGCGGTTTCCCAGACTTAAGCCGCATTTAGTTTCTGGACACTAGCTGCTGTCCAGAAACTAAATGCGGTTTCCCAGACCCAATCCGCATTTAGTTTCTGGACACTAGCTGCTGTCCAGAAACTAAATGCGGTTTCCCAGACCCGATCCGCATTTAGTTTCTGGACACTAGCTGCTGTCCAGAAACTAAATGCGGTTTCCCGAACCCAATCCGCATTTAGTTTCTGGACACTAGCTGCTGTCCAGAAACTAAATGCGGTTTCCCAGACCCAATCCGCATTTAGTTTCTGGACACTAGCTGCTGTCCAGAAACTAAATGCGGTTTCCCGAACCCAATCCGCATTTAGTTTCTGGACACTAGCTGCTGTCCAGAAACTAAATGCGGTTTCCCAGACCCGATCCGCATTTAGTTTCTGGAATCCATTTGCTGCTGTCCAGAAACTAAATGCGGTTTCCCAGACCCGATCCGCATTTAGTTTCTGGACACTAGACGCTGTCCAGAAACTAAATGCGGTTTCCCAGACCCAATCCGCATTTAGTTTCTGGACACTAGCTGCTGTCCAGAAACTAAATGCGGTTTCCCAGACCCAATCCGCATTTAGTTTCTGGACACTAGCTGCTGTCCAGAAACTAAATGCGGTTTCCCAGACCCGATCCGCATTTAGTTTCTGGACACTAGCTGCTGTCCAGAAACTAAATGCGGTTTCCCAGACCCAATCCGCATTTAGTTTCTGGACACTAGCTGCTGTCCAAAAACTGAATGCGGTTTCCCAGACTTAAGCCGCATTTAGTTTCTGGACACTAGCTGCTGTCCAGAAACTAAATGCGGTTTCCCGAACCCAATCCGCATTTAGTTTCTGGACACTAGCCGCTGTCCAGAAACTAAATGCGGTTTCCTGAACCCAATCCGGACACTAGCTGCTGTCCAGAAACTAAATGCGGTTTCCCAGACCCGATCCGCATTTAGTTTCTGGACACTAGCTGCTGTCCAGAAACTGAATGCGGTTTCCCGAACAAAATCCGCATTTAGTTCCTGGACACTAGCCGCTGTCCAGAAACTAAATGCGGTTTCCTGAACCCAATCCGGACACTAGCTGCTGTCCAGAAACTAAATGCGGTTTCCCAGACCCGATCCGCATTTAGTTTCTGGACACTAGCTGCTGTCCAGAAACTAAATGCGGTTTCCCGAACCCAATCCGCATTTAGTTTCTGGACACTAGCTGCTGTCCAGAAACTAAATGCGGTTTCCCGAACCCTATCCGCATTTAGTTTCTGGACACTAGCTGCTGTCCAGAAACTAAATGCGGTTTCCCGAACCCAATCCGCATTTAGTTTCTGGACACTAGCTGCTGTCCAGAAACTAAATGCGGTTTCCCGAACCCTATCCGCATTTAGTTTCTGGACACTAGCTGCTGTCCAGAAACTAAATGCGGTTTCCCAGACCCAATCCGCATTTAGTTTCTGGACACTAGCTGCTGTCCAGAAACTAAATGCGGTTTCCCATACCCGATCCGCATTTAGTTTCTGGACACTAGCTGCTGTCCAGAAACTAAATGCGGTTTCCCATACCCAATCCGCATTTAGTTTCTGGACACTAGCTGCTGTCCAGAAACTAAATGCGGTTCCCCGAACCCAATCCGCATTTAGTTTCTGGACACTAGCTGCTGTCCAGAAACTATATGCGGTTTCCCAGACCCAATCCGCATTTAGTTTCTGGACACTAGCTGCTGTCCAGAAACTAAATGCGGTTCCCCGAACCCAATTCGCATTTAGTTTCTGGACACTAGACGCTGTCCAGAAACTAAATGCGGTTTCCTGAACCCAATCCGCATTTAGTTTCTGGACACTAGCTGCTGTCCAGAAACTAAATGCGGTTCCCCGAACCCAATCCGCATTTAGTTTCTGGACACTAGCTGCTGTCCAGAAACTATATGCGGTTTCCCGAACCCAATCCGCATTTAGTTTCTGGACACTAGCTGCTGTCCAGAAACTATATGCGGTTTCCCAGACCCAATCCGCATTTAGTTTTTGGACACTAGCTGCTGTCCAGAAACTAAATGCGGTTTCCCGAACCCAATCCGCATTTAGTTTCTGGACACTAGCTGCTGTCCAGAAACTATATGCGGTTTCCCAGACCCAATCCGCATTTAGTTTTTGGACACTAGCTGCTGTCCAGAAACTAAATGCGGTTTCCCGAACCCAATCCGCATTTAGTTTCTGGACACTAGCTGCTGTCCAGAAACTAAATGCGGTTTCCCAGAGCCAATCCGCATTTAGTTTCTGGACACTAGCTGCTGTCCAGAAACTAAATGCGGTTTCCCGAACCCAATCCGCATTTAGTTTCTGGACACTAGCTGCTGTCCAGAAACTGAATGCGGTTCCCCAGACTTAAGCCGCATTTAGTTTCTGGACACTAGCTGCTGTCCAGAAACTAAATGCGGTTTCGCAGACCCAATCCGCATTTAGTTTCTGGACACTAGCTGCTGTCCAGAAACTAAATGCGGTTTCCCAGACCCAATCCGCATTTAGTTTCTGGACACTAGCTGCTGTCCAGAAACTAAATGCGGTTTCCCGCTGCTGTCCAGAAACTGAATGCGGTTCCCCAGACTTAAGCCGCATTTAGTTTCTGGACACTAGCTGCTGTCCAGAAACTAAATGCGGTTTCGCAGACCCAATCCGCATTTAGTTTCTGGACACTAGCTGCTGTCCAGAAACTAAATGCGGTTTCCCAGACCCAATCCGCATTTAGTTTCTGGCCACTAGCTGCTGTCCAGAAACTAAATGCGGTTTCCCAGACCAAATCCGCAATGGACAGCAGCTAGTGTCCAGAAACTAAATGCGGATTGGGTCTGGGAAACCGCATTTAGTTTCTGGACAGCAGCTAGTGTCCAGAAACTAAATGCGGATTGGGTCTGGGAAACCGCATTTAGTTTCTGGACAGGAGCTAGTGTCCAGAAACTAAATGCGGATTGGGTCTGGGAAACCGCATTTAGTTTCTGGACAGCAGCTAGTGTCGGATTGGGTCTGGGAAACCGCATTTAGTTTCTGGACAGCAGCTAGTGTCCAGAAACTAAATGTGTCCAGAAACTAAATGCGGATTGGGTCTGGGAAACCGCATTTAGTTTCTGGACAGCAGCTAGTGTCCAGAAACTAAATGCGGATTGGGTCTGGGAAACCGCATTTAGTTTCTGGACAGGAGCTAGTGTCCAGAAACTAAATGCGGATTGGGTCTGGGAAACCGCATTTAGTTTCTGGACAGCAGCTAGTGTCGGATTGGGTCTGGGAAACCGCATTTAGTTTCTGGACAGCAGCTAGTGTCCAGAAACTAAATGCGGATTGGGTCTGCGAAACCGCATTTAGTTTCTGGACAGCAGCTAGTGTCCAGAAACTAAATGCGGCTTAAGTCTGGGGAACCGCATTCAGTTTCTGGACAGCAGCTAGTGTCCAGAAACTAAATGCGGATTGGGTCTGGGAAACCGCATTTAGTTTCTGGACAGCGTCTAGTGTCCAGAAACTAAATGCGGATCGGGTCTGGGAAACCGCATTTAGTTTCTGGACAGCAGCTAGTGTCCAGAAACTAAATGCGGATCGGGTTCGGGAAACCGCATTTAGTTTCTGGACAGCAGCTAGTGTCCAGAAACTAAATGCGGATCGGGTCTGGGAAACCGCATTTAGTTTCTGGACAGCAGCTAGTGTCCAGAAACTAAATGCGGATTGGGTTCAGGAAACCGCATTTAGTTTCTGGACAGCAGCTAGTGTCCAGAAACTAAATGCGGATTGGGTCTGGGAAACCGCATTTAGTTTCTGGACAGCAGCTAGTGTCCAGAAACTAAATGCGGATTGGGTCTGCGAAACCGCATTTAGTTTCTGGACAGCAGCTAGTGTCCAGAAACTAAATGCGGCTTAAGTCTGGGGAACCGCATTCAGTTTCTGGACAGCAGCTAGTGTCCAGAAACTAAATGCGGATTGGGTTCGGGAAACCGCATTTAGTTTCTGGACAGCAGCTAGTGTCCAGAAACTAAATGCGGATTGGGTCTGGGAAACCGCATTTAGTTTCTGGACAGCAGCTAGTGTCCAGAAACTAAATGCGGATTGGGTTCGGGAAACCGCATTTAGTTTCTGGACAGCAGCTAGTGTCCAGAAACTAAATGCGGATTGGGTCTGGGAAACCGCATTTAGTTTCTGGACAGCAGCTAGTGTCCAGAAACTAAATGCGGATTGGCTCTGGGAAACCGCATTTAGTTTCTGGACAGCAGCTAGTGTCCAGAAACTAAATGCGGATTGGGTTCGGGAAACCGCATTTAGTTTCTGGACAGCAGCTAGTGTCCGGATTGGGTTCAGGAAACCGCATTTAGTTTCTGGACAGCGGCTAGTGTCCAGAAACTAAATGCGGATCGGGTTCGGGAAACCGCATTTAGTTTCTGGACAGCAGCTAGTGTCCAGAAACTAAATGCGGATTGGCTCTGGGAAACCGCATTTAGTTTCTGGACAGCAGCTAGTGTCCAGAAACTAAATGCGGCTTAAGTCTGGGGAACCGCATTCAGTTTCTGGACAGCAGCTAGTGTCCAGAAACTAAATGCGGATTGGGTTCGGGAAACCGCATTTAGTTTCTGGACAGCAGCTAGTGTCCAGAAACTAAATGCGGATTGGGTCTGGGGAACCGCATTCAGTTTCTGGACAGCAGCTAGTGTCCAGAAACTAAATGCGGATTGGGTTCGGGAAACCGCATTTAGTTTCTGGACAGCAGCTAGTGTCCAGAAACTAAATGCGGATTGGGTCTGGGAAACCGCATTTAGTTTCTGGACAGCAGCTAGTGTCCAGAAACTAAATGCGGATTGGGTCTGCGAAACCGCATTTAGTTTCTGGACAGCAGCTAGTGTCCAGAAACTAAATGCGGCTTAAGTCTGGGGAACCGCATTCAGTTTCTGGACAGCAGCTAGTGTCCAGAAACTAAATGCGGATTGGGTCTGGGAAACCGCATTTAGTTTCTGGACAGCAGCTAGTGTCCAGAAACTAAATGCGGATTGGCTCTGGGAAACCGCATTTAGTTTCTGGACAGCAGCTAGTGTCCAGAAACTAAATGCGGATTGGGTTCGGGAAACCGCATTTAGTTTCTGGACAGCAGCTAGTGTCCAAAAACTAAATGCGGATTGGGTCTGGGAAACCGCACATAGTTTCTGGACAGTCCAGAAACTAAATGCGGATTGGGTTCAGGAAACCGCATTTAGTTTCTGGACAGCGTCTAGTGTCCAGAAACTAAATGCGGATTGGGTTCGGGAAACCGCATTTAGTTTCTGGACAGCAGCTAGTGTCCAGAAACTAAATGCGGATTGGCTCTGGGAAACCGCATTTAGTTTCTGGACAGCAGCTAGTGTCCAGAAACTAAATGCGGATTGGGTTCGGGAAACCGCATTTAGTTTCTGGACAGCAGCTAGTGTCCAAAAACTAAATGCGGATTGGGTCTGGGAAACCGCACATAGTTTCTGGACAGTCCAGAAACTAAATGCGGATTGGGTTCAGGAAACCGCATTTAGTTTCTGGACAGCGTCTAGTGTCCAGAAACTAAATGCGGATTGGGTTCGGGAAACCGCATTTAGTTTCTGGACAGCAGCTAGTGTCCAGAAACTAAATGCGGATTGGGTCTGGGAAACCGCATTTAGTTTCTGGACAGCAGCTAGTGTCCAGAAACTAAATGCGGATTGGCTCTGGGAAACCGCATTTAGTTTCTGGACAGCAGCTAGTGTCCAGAAACTAAATGCGGATTGGGTTCGGGAAACCGCATTTAGTTTCTGGACAGCAGCTAGTGTCCAAAAACTAAATGCGGATTGGGTCTGGGAAACCGCACATAGTTTCTGGACAGTCCAGAAACTAAATGCGGATTGGGTCTGCCAAACCGCATTTAGTTTCTGGACAGCAGCTAGTGTCCAGGAACTAAATGCGGATTTTGTTCGGGAAACCGCATTTAGTTTCTGGAAAGCAGCTAGTAAAAAAAAAACATTTAGTTTCTGGACAGCAGCTAGTGTCCAGAAACTAAATGCGGATTGGGTTCGGGGAACCGCATTTAGTTTCTGGAGCAGCTAGTGTCCAGAAACTAAATGCGGCTTAAGTCTGGGAAACCGCATTTAGTTTCTGGACAGCAGCTAGTGTCCAGAAACTAAATGCGGATTGGGTTCGGGAAACCGCATTTAGTTTCTGGACAGCAGCTAGTGTCCAGAAACTAAATGCGGATTGGGTCTGGGAAACCGCATTTAGTTTCTGGACAGCAGCTAGTGTCCAGAAACTAAATGCGGATTGGGTTCGGGAAACCGCATTTAGTTTCTGGACAGCAGCTAGTGTCCAGAAACTAAATGCGGATTGGGTCTGGGAAACCGCATTTAGTTTCTGGACAGCAGCTAGTGTCCAGAAACTAAATGCGGATTGGCTCTGGGAAACCGCATTTAGTTTCTGGACAGCAGCTAGTGTCCAGAAACTAAATGCGGATTGGGTTCGGGAAACCGCATTTAGTTTCTGGACAGCAGCTAGTGTCCAAAAACTAAATGCGGATTGGGTCTGGGAAACCGCACATAGTTTCTGGACAGTCCAGAAACTAAATGCGGATTGGGTTCAGGAAACCGCATTTAGTTTCTGGACAGCGTCTAGTGTCCAGAAACTAAATGCGGCTTGGGTTCGGGAAACCGCATTTAGTTTCTGGACAGCAGCTAGTGTCCAGAAACTAAATGCGGCTTAAGTTTGGGAAACCGCATTTAGTTTCTGGACAGCAGCTAGTGTCCAGAAACTAAATGCGGATTGGGTCTGGGAAACCGCATTTAGTTTCTGGACAGCAGCTAGTGTCCAGAAACTAAATGCGGATTGGGTCTGGGAAACCGCATTTAGTTTCTGGACAGCGTCTAGTGTCCAGAAACTAAATGCGGATCGGGTCTGGGAAACCGCATTTAGTTTCTGGACAGCAGCTGGTGTCCAGAAACTAAATGCGGATCGGGTTCGGGAAACCGCATTTAGTTTCTGGACAGCAGCTAGTGTCCAGAAACTAAATGCGGATCGGGTCTGGGAAACCGCATTTAGTTTCTGGACAGCAGCTAGTGTCCAGAAACTAAATGCGGATCGGGTCTGGGAAACCGCATTTAGTTTCTGGACAGCAGCTAGGGTCCAGAAACTAAATGCGGATTGGGTTCGGGGAACCGCATTTAGTTTCTGGACAGCAGCTAGGGTCCAGAAACTAAATGCGGATTGGGTTCGGGGAACCGCATTTAGTTTCTGGACTGCAGCTAGTGTCCAGAAACTAAATGCGGATCGGGTCTGGGAAACCGCATTTAGTTTCTGGACAGCAGCTAGTGTCCAGAAACTAAATGCGGATCGGGTCTGGGAAACCGCATTTAGTTTCTGGACAGCGGCTAGTGTCCGGATTGGGTTCAGGAAACCGCATTTAGTTTCTGGACAGCGGCTAGTGTCCGGATTGGGTTCAGGAAACCGCATTTAGTTTCTGGACAGCGGCTAGTGTCCAGGAACTAAATGCGGATTTTGTTCGGGAAACCGCATTTAGTTTCTGGACTGCAGCTAGTGTCCAGAAACTAAATGCGGATTGGGTTCGGGAACCCGCATTTAGTTTCTGGACAGCAGCTAGTGTCCAGAAACTAAATGCGGATTTTGTTCGGGAAACCGCATTCAGTTTCTGGACAGCAGCTAGTGTCCAGAAACTAAATGCGGATCGGGTCTGGGAAACCGCATTTAGTTTCTGGACAGCAGCTAGTGTCCAGAAACTAAATGCTTATTGGGTTCGGGGAACCGCATTTAGTTTCTGGAGCAGCTAGTGTCCAGAAACTAAATGCGGATTGGGTTCAGGAAACCGCATTTAGTTTCTGGACAGCAGCTAGTGTCCGGATTGGGTTCAGGAAACCGCATTTAGTTTCTGGACAGCGGCTAGTGTCCGGATTGGGTTCAGGAAACCGCATTTAGTTTCTGGACAGCGGCTAGTGTCCAGGAACTAAATGCGGATTTTGTTCGGGAAACCGCATTTAGTTTCTGGACTGCAGCTAGTGTCCAGAAACTAAATGCGGATTGGGTTCGGGAAACCGCATTTAGTTTCTGGACAGCAGCTAGTGTCCAGAAACTAAATGCGGATTTTGTTCGGGAAACCGCATTCAGTTTCTGGACAGCAGCTAGTGTCCAGAAACTAAATGCGGATCGGGTCTGGGAAACCGCATTTAGTTTCTGGACAGCAGCTAGGGTCCAGAAACTAAATGCAGATTGGGTTCGGGAAACCGCATTTAGTTTCTGGACAGCAGCTAGTGTCCAGAAACTAATTGCGGATTGAGTCTGGGCAACCGCATTTAGTTTCTGGACAGCAGCTAGTGTCCAGAAACTAAATGCGGATTGGGTCTGGGAAACCGCATTTAGTTTCTGGACAGCAGCTAGTGTCCAGAAACTAAATGCGGATTGGGTCTGGGAAACCGCATTTAGTTTCTGGACAGCAGCTAGTGTCCAGAAACTAAATACGGATTGGTTCTGGGAAACCGCATTTAGTTTCTGGGCAGCAGCTAGTGTCCAGAAACTAAATGCGGATTGGGTCTGGGAAACCGCATTTATCTTCTGGACAGCAGCTAGTGTCCAGAAACTAAATGCGGATTGGGTTCGGGAAACCGCATTTAGTTTCTGGACAGCAGCTAGTGTCCAGAAACTAATTGCGGATTGAGTCTGGGCAACCGCATTTAGTTTCTGGACAGCAGCTAGTGTCCAGAAACTAAATGCGGATTGGTTCTGGGAAACCGCATTTAGTTTCTGGACAGCAGCTAGTGTCCAGAAACTAAATGCGGATTGGGTCTGGGAAACCGCATTTAGTTTCTGGACAGCAGCTAGTGTCCAGAATCTAAATGCGGATTGGGTCTGGGAAACCGCATTTAGTTTCTGGACAGCAGCTAGTGTCCAGAAACTAAATGCGGATTGGGTCTGGGAAACCGCATTTAGTTTCTGGACAGCAGCTAGTGTCCAGAATCTAAATGCGGATTGGGTCTGGGAAACCGCATTTAGTTTCTGGACAGAAGCTAGTGTCCAGAAACTAAATGCGGATTGGGTTCGGGAAACCGCATTTAGTTTCTGGACAGCAGCTAGGGTCCAGAAACTAAATGCGGATTGGGTTCGGGGAACCGCATTTAGTTTCTGGACTGCAGCTAGTGTCCAGAAACTAAATGCGGATTGGGTCTGGGAAACCGCATTTAGTTTCTGGACAGCAGCTAGTGTCCAGAAACTAAATGCGGATTGGGTTCGGGAAACCGCATTTAGTTTCTGGACAGCAGCTAGTGTCCAGAAACTAAATGCGGATTTGGTCTGGGAACCTGTATTATCGAAATTTTCACCTAAAAAAATCCAAGGATTTTTCAGGCTTCTTATCCTTGCCCATTTTTGTCATACGCTTATATGCCGTTCTACCCAACCGAATGGCATGATACTTACACCATTGGAAAGGATATTCGCGTAGATGTGCACAATATGTATGCGAAACGGTAGCCTAAAACCTCGGTAAACTCATGTACAAAATTACGGCATTTTATGAAAACAAGGAGCTTTTTACAGCGTATTCATAGTGGCGTAACTATATATCCGTTTTTTTTCAAATATCCATCGATAAGGTAGTCCTCCGGCCGTATTCTACGATCCATACGGCAAGTGAAAGTGAATCGAGTGACTAAAGTGAATCTCAGATACGGCGTATTCTACGATAGGGGAGAATATTTAGATCCGTAGAGTGAACACCCGCGCCAACGCTATCGCCCATCCTCGGTCCGTGGGTGAAAATTCGCAGAGGACCGTCCAGCGTCTGATGTTCAGAATTTCAGGACGATCTGGGGGGTTTGCTGGTTGAGAAGTCCTTCTCGAAGAGGAGCTGCCGAGGTTAGTAGAGTGTCCGGAGCTATTTGCTGACTTTATAACAATCTTATCATCCCTGTCCTGCTCCATGGCGCAGAGACATGGACGTTATTGAAAGCGGATGAAGAAGCTCTTGGTCGGGGTCTATCTGTGTGCAATCTTTGGTCCTGGTTGCGTTCTGGAGAAGAAGATTCAACCACGAACTGTACAGCGGCATGCACTTAGTTAATCGTCTTCGGATCCAACGCTTAAGATGGCTATAGGGATAGGTCATGTAGAGCGTATAGACATTACAACTCCGGCCCGAAGGGCCTTCGAAGCCGAGCCATTGGGACAACGCAACAGAGGACGTCGTCGAGATGGCGCACACAACTGGAGAAGGACCTCAATCAAGTTGTCGTGCGCAACTGGGGGCAGCTGGCGAAAACTCGTGCTGGTTGGGGAGGCTTTTTGGTTGGGGCCCAGGTCCGACCGGACTGTAGCGTCAAACAAAGAAGAAGAAGAAGATTCAAAGTTGCAGAGGAAGTTGATCTTAACGTCCCACTGATACACACACATGCCATTCTTTGCACTCTTTCGAGCGGTTTGCAATTAATGCAATGAAACTTTAGTCACGCCTCAGATTAGTCTCCCATCACCCTTGAGACCTAATTTCCTAATTCCCGCCTGATTGGTCGGTCAAATTCGTAACCACTTAATCTTCGTTAAATTTGCATTCAATCTCACAATGGAAGCCGCCTTGAACTCTTTGAAAACCACCACGGCTTCATGCATAAGTGACTTGACTTAAGGACACAAGACCACAACTGCCTCGTCTGATTTTTTCACGATTTTTTTTGCGTTGATTCTAGTTGGCATCATCACCGTCAGAAGGATAAAAATGCAAATTCAGTCGCGTCCATCAGTCTGGACAATGGAGTCTAATCAAACAGGGATAAGACCGCTCCGCGACCGTCATCTACTTTGACACAGCACGCGGTCTTGCTCTGCTTCGAACATTCCAACAATGCAACACACAAGGATCCGATCCACATCCCGAGCCCGCGCAAAAAGGAAGAATACACGACCAAACGACGAACAGGAGGACAGAACAAAAAACAGAAACAACACATAAAAGCATACCTCCCCAATGTTGCTGTACACACAGATCCCCTCGCCGTCTCCCAGGGCCATGCACAAAGGATTCACGTACATAGCCGTAGTCTCGCAGAGAATGAATGAGACCCAGTCGACCATCGAAAAGTGCAAACATTATTTTGGAACATAATTAACTGTATTCAGGGGGTCGTTCTCCCTAATTTCTTCCTTTCGCAGCATTATCCATCCTCGAGCAGGCTCCCCATTTAGAAGATTCTCTTCATCATCATCGTTTAACTGTGCAAATCGACGATGTTTACCCATAGTTCATCCTTAAACCAAAGAAAAACTCTCGGTGTTCTCTCTTTCGCTCTCGCGCGTTGTGGCACGGCGGAGCACCCAGCCCACCCAGACAATGGGTGGCTTGAGAGCAGCAGCGGGCGAACATTGCATGCTGCTGATGCTCGTGTGGCCTGGTGTGGGACATTGTCTGAAATAAGCCATTTTTCTTATCCTTGTTAAGAGGCTGAAGCTGGAATCTTCTTTATTTGCTGACCCTTACCACTTGGGGAACGCTTGAGATTCACTGTGTAAGCTGAGGACGAGCACCAGCCACCAGCCACCAGGCACAAAGGGACCAACTTCCTCCTTTGCTTCGCGTCTAAGCAGAACTTTAAGCTCTTTCACGACCAAGTTAAAATTCGTCCTTCACTGTGACTCCGACTACCCGACTCCCGGACTTCCCGAAGGGAATGGGGGGAAGGGGGGGGGCATCAAGTGGGTGAGAATGTGGCTGGGAATGGGTTGCCGAGAAATGCTTCTGCCACAATGGCTGTTCATCTATTCGGGACTTGTTATAAAATTTCCCTTTTTCACCCTTCTTCACGTTCATGGTGTCCTTTTCCTTTCAAAAAAAAAAAACAAAAAAAAATCCTGTTTCTTTTTTTGTTCTTTGTTTTGTTTTGGGGTCGTCGTCGGTGGCGGCTGGTGAGGCGTGAGTCATTATGCATACCCACACAGGCACACAGACAGTCTCTTCGATTCACTCACTTTCAAGTATTCACTTAGCTATTCAAGCAAAAGGACATTGGGGACCGGGACATTATTGTGGGTGTTCTTTTTTTTATTTATGGGAGTGTGAATTTGGACGTCTTCTCTTCGATTTGTTTTTTTTTTTTTTTTGTTCGTTTTGATCGACTTGCGGATAAAAAAAACGTACTGCGCCTTTGAAGTTGAAAATGAAATAGGATTTGCGTCTCGCAAACAGGATTACACTGATGTTGTCTTGATTAAATGAGATAAAAATAAGGACTTTGTTGCAGAAGGGAAGTTTGCGAAGGAGTTAAGTCAGTTAAGCTTTTTGCGAGCGGGATGAAGGCGCTTGCATCCCTGCGGACGCATAGAAAGGACCACAATTGTGGCTTGAGGATAGAACAGAGCACAAGGCCCCTTCCCCAGTAAGTGATCATTTTAGACGTAGTCCCAGGTAAGGGAGTCATTAATTTGAAAATGAGTGAAGTAGCAGTGGAGGCAACACCCCCAATTTTATTAAGTTCAATACAAGCGAACAACTTAAACAATCTAAACTTAAAAACTAAAGCTTAACCTAGATGGTAGAGAGAGAAAGGCAGGACTGCCGCAGGAAAGAATGGGACTGGAGTTGGTTTCGAAGTGAGGTTTTGCTAAGGTGGAAATCGAAGCGAGCTAAATAAAAAAAATTCAAGAACAAAAGCACAGTTTTATAAGCAGAAGTTGCAAGAATTCAGAAATAATCCAAAAGAGACGTGGAATTTAGTAAACTCAATATTGGAAAAAGTGAAAAGCAATCTAGACGAAACATTAAGAAAAAACTTCGCAAACGAGACAGACTTTAAAGACCTTGCTGACAGGTTCGCAAGCACAATGTCATCCGAAGTAATTAATATTGTGCATGAATGCAACCAAAAAAAAACATTCGTTGGTCATGTAAACAGCAGACAAAACTCAATGTATGCAAATGGAGTATCAATACAAAAGGTTAAAAATGTACTTAGTTCGTTAAAATGCGGGAGTAGATGAGATTAGACCGAAAGACCTGAAGTTTAATGCCGAATCTCTCTCACCAACGATAACAAAGCTAATGAACGTGAGTATAGACCAAGCATCATTCTCGAACTTGCTATAAAATGTCTATAGTTCGACCAATATACAAGAGTGGGAAAAAGAATGAAGTCACAAATTGTGGTCGACAAAATTATGGAAGAACTACTGACAAAAATGCTATGCGAATATGTCGAAAACAAAAGTATCAACCGATTGCTAGGCGACTTTGCAAACAAAATATATGAAAGCTTGGATAAAAACCACAAGTCACTGGTCTTATTCATAGACTTCAAGAAAGCGTTTGATACATTAACACGTCACAAACGAATTCTGAGACAATTGGAAAAGATATGAATAAGAGAGGGCATTTTGGTGTGGTCTGAGAGTTATCTATGTAACGGGTCATTCAAAGTTAAAATTGGTAGCTACTTCAGCGAAGAAAAATAAGTATCATATGGTGTCCCACAGGGATGAAAAGCGGGACCGCTTTTATTTATTATTTACGACAACGATTTAATGTCAGTGCTAAAGTATAGTACGGGATACGCGTATGCAGACGACACAGCGATAGTAATTAGCCATAGGATCGTAGACGAAGCGTTCAAAATGTTGGAATTAGATTTTAATGCAGTTATTGCTTGGTGTCACGACCATGGATTAATTATCAACGCACTGAAGACAAAGGTAATGCACATTCGTCCGCCGCACATCCCAGAAACGAAACTAAAGATAAAAATGCACGACATAGATTGCTTGCACAGATGTGGTAATAATGAATGTATAAGCGATGATGACAACTGCAAATACATAGATATCGTATCAACGTACAAATATCTTGGATTAATTCTTGATTATAACTTAAAAATGGAAGAACCATATAAAGGGTGATTTTTTAAAAGCTATAGGAAAGTTTTTCAAAAAAAAAAAACACATAAAATTCAGAAAAATGCATGAAATCTTTATTTCAGTCGATAGTACGGTCCATATAATTTAATGTTTGAAGATTATTTCATGCAAATGTTGACCTTGACTGCGCCCCAAATGGTCCATCCGCTTAGTCCAATTTTGGCATACTCTTTCCAACATTTCGGCCGGTATCTCACGAATAAATGCTTCAATGTTGTCCTCCAATGCGTCAATTGAAGCGGGCTTGTCTGTATAGACATGAGCTTTAACATAGCCCCACAAAAAATAGTCTAAAGGCGCTAAATTGCACGATCTAGGCGGCCAATTGACCGGTCCCGAACGTGAAATAAACTATTCACCGAACTTGTCTCTCAATAAGTCCATTGTTGCACGTGCTGTGTGGCATGTGGCACCGTCTTGTTGAAACCACATGTCATGCAAGTCAATCTTTTGCATTTTGGGCAAAAAAAAGTTGCATATCATCTCACGGTAGCGCTCACCATTCACAGTTACGTTACGATTCGCATCATCTTTGAAGAAGTACGGTCCAATGATGCCACCAGCCCATAAACCGCACCAAACTGTGACTTTTTCTGGATGCATTGGTAGCTCTTGCAATGCTTCTGGCTGATATTCAAACCAAAATCAACAATTCTGCTTATTTACGTACCCATTGAGCCACAAATGAGCTGACCATAAAATGGAAGAAGCGCGCGATGAACTTTCTTAACAGAGCACGCACTTTGATAATAAAATTCAATAATTTGCAAGCGTTGTTCGTTTGTGAGACGATTCATGGTTAAATTATAGACCAAACTGAAGATGTTTGACAGTGAAACAAAACACGAAACGTGCGTCAGCTGTTTAAACCAGTGTTGCCAAAAAGATAATAGCTAAAAAATCACCCTTTAGAAGCGATTAAGAAGAAGTTATACCAGTCAGCTTATGCACTCTTCCATCTGAGCGATAAATGTATACCTACTCGTAATGTTCTTAAACAATGCTACTTCGGATTGGTAGAATCGCATATTAGATACGCCATACTAGCATGGGGAAGAACTTCACAAATGCAACAACTACAAAAGGTCCAAACACGACTGCAAAAAATAGTACAAAAAGCAAGGTTAATGGTTAATGATGAAGAGCAGAATCGTGGAAACCAAGCATCAAATATGCTGAACATCATACAAATTCATAATCTCGAAATGATGGCAAGTTTGTACAGCGATACCGCATACAGGATCCAGACGCAGCAAACTATCAACACCAGAACCAGACGACAACACCAACTGTATGAAATACCGAGGTTCTGGAACGAATATGGTCGAAGAAAGTAGTAGTCCCAACGATAATTAACAGCCTCCCAAGAGAATACCGTAACATCACGAGAAATGAAGCGCTGAAACAGATTAAAGAAATGTATCTAATTTTTTTTCATTTTAGTTCATTTTTATTTACCGAATTCATAAATAAACACTTAAATACTAGACAAAAATGCTTAAAACTAGTTGGGCGAACATTGTTACTACTTCTAACTGACTGGTCCGATGTCGTCTAATGCGGAAGAGGGCTGCAGACTATAGATTTTAGGGGTTGACGCTAAGATACACAAATTCAAGATGTGCGGGGCAGTCCGTGTCGCCAGTAATCAGTTGGTGGAGGAAGAGCAGATCGGCGAAGGCGAATAAGTTTAAGGCGATCAGTGTAAGGAGGCATGTTGGTTCTGTCAGTCCAGGCAAAGGTCACGTAGAGCGAAACGTAGAAACCTACGCTGGACAGCTTCTGCACGACGAATGTGGACCGCGTAATGTGGTGATGTATGAAGGTGATGTATAGAGATTGTGCGACATAGGGATTCGAAAATTCGCTTGACCAGAGCTTGATAAAGCGAAGCGCTCTATTTATGATATTGTCAATATGGGAACGAGAGTTGAGGTCACGATCACAGATTACACCTGAGTCGCTGAAGGGACTAGGTTGCTGAGGAAATAGTTTCTATGTGGATGTTTGCGGGAGTATGTAATGAATTGATATTTACTGATGTTAAATTGGAGATCGATTTTTTCGCCTGCTTTGTGCAAAGATTGGTTCCACTTTGCTGCGGAAATCGTACTGCCGGTCATTAAGAAGATTTCGCGATTCGAGATATTTCAAAAGCTGACGATATATCAGCGTTTGCATGACCTTAGAAAGAAGTGGGACGTTAGTGCTAAGGGTCGGTACGAGTTGGCTCTCAAATAGAGGTGCCGCAAGCAGATTGGATTTCTCTAAAGAGCTGAGAGCTGGAATGGCGTTGTAAATGTGCGTGGGAATGGAAGACGAGGTGGAATTCTTTATGTTTTGGGACATTGTAGCACTTTTTGCCTCAACTTTAGCGAATTTCACACGTCTGATAATGACCTGAACAAAGACGCGGTAATCAAGCCAGCTAGTCGCAAAGAATGCAAGGCTCTCGACTTTTGGCACCCAACACTCTCTGGCCGGGCCACCGGCTGACCTTGTCTACGTTTGCATTCCACAACCATTCAGACTGAACAAGAAAAAATGTATTCAATTGTGTGCACTGCATTCGGCTGCAAAGGGATCCGGACTTAATTACGAAAAACTCCCCGACTTGACTTAAACGGATTCCTCTCCGCCCGCGACGTCTTCCCATTCCGCCCGCCTCTCAAACCCCATTCATCGTCTCGCCGCATTGTCCGGCAAGCGGACTAGAAGCAAAACTTGACAAACTTGTTAAGAAAAATTCCCGACATCCAGGAAGAGAAGAATTCTTCTTTTTCCGGCACAACATCACACAAGCAAGTCCAACAAGAAGAAAGGAGGAAGAAAAAGTTAAACAAAATGAAATCACACATTTAAGATTCATGAAGGACATCGTTCTTCGTCCCTGTGCGCTCCGCCCCAGTGAAGGGATATTTATAGCCCGCACAAGCTTATTGGTACGGACATCCTTTGTGAGGACAGCACATACCCAACAAATGGCTATTTACTACGAAACGTTACCGTCAACCTTCAACCTCCTACGCCTCCCCCCTCCATCGACCAGGCAACTTCAGCTGACTTGAGTCCACGCGACGCGACGTTTGCATTTCATTTCTGAAGAGGAATGTGTATCCTTCTGGCCAAAAAGGGAACAATCGCTCGCAAGTTCTTGAAATGCACCGAACATCGAGCAACAACTTTGCGATATCTCTCGGAGCCCCAATCTGTCTGTGTGCAGTCAAGCCGGTGGTGTGAAGAGGATAGGAGCCGAGGAAGAGCGGATGACAACAAACAGAAACCTTGGCTGGTGGGACGACCGACGAGGACGACGAGGATGGACGTGCTCTTAATTAAAGATAAAAATTAACTGCTGATTAGGAGTTTCGTTACACACCCACTGTTGTTCCACCTCCAGCGAGGACTGAATGATTTATGGGAGTTAATTTATTGTAAGCAATCTACAATGAAGGATCCTCGAGAGCGAGCTCTTTGGCTTTGGCTGCGTGCGACGCTGGTGTTGGTTGTTGGTGCTGTGTCTCGGGGTGCCGGCACTGCTCCGGACGGTGTTGGTATTGATGGCGTTTTGCTTTCGAACAAAGAGCGAATACTTCCTGAGTGTTAATGTTTGATTGAAGTTTTATATTCGCGCTCGTCTTATCGGTCGTTTGTTTTGTAGTGATGACCGAATTTCGCCCATCGACAGGGAATGGGATCACGTAGTGAAAGTACAATGGATGACAGTGGAGGATGATGAAATGGAATTTCCTTGCCTTCGGCTACATGCCATGGCCAAATGAGAAGCTGAGAGCACAAGGGCGTTTAAGTTGTGAAGACGACATTAAATTTAAAGGAAAGTCACTAAAGCGCGCCTCTATTCAGTCGTGTTGTGGGTGCTATTATTTCCGCGGGAGTGGAGGGGAACTACGATTGGGGACGAAGAGGGACGTCTTTTTAGGCAGTTGTGATGAACTTGGCCATCGGCGGGCGGTGCGTTAAGTTGACAGCAGTTGCATCCAGTGATGCCGAGTCGGAGTGTCGACCTCAGAAACAAGAGAGGTGGTGTCGTGAATGCGATCGTTGGTGTGTCCGGAATCGAACCGAGACATTCAGTGGAGGAATCGTGGCCGAATGGCGCTGTCAAAGAGGAGAGTCTCCATTTCATCGTCGCAACAGAATTCACAGCCATTTCGACGCATCCTTCATCTTCATTCGCTGAGTGGCTTTAGGTTAGGTTAGGTAAGAGTGATTGTCACAGCTGGGATAGTTGTGACCAACTTAGATCCTATTTGGATCCATATTTGGGTATCACTGGATCATTGGATCCATTGTCAGGGAACTAACTGACACCTAAGAAGTACCTGCTGGTATCCAAGTGGTCTCTTCATTACTAGATAAGTTCTAGTTAGGTTCTGAATTTTTATATTTGACATTTCTTCAAGGCTGCTAAATGGATAGTCGCCTAGCGTAATTTTCCTTGTTCTTGCTAGGACTGGATAGGTGCCGAGTTAGTGTAGCGTAGTTTCTACTTCTCCCTCAACTCTGTAGCTCATGCAGAAGTCGTTGTAAGGGGCTCCTTCTTCTTGCACGTGAGCCGAGGATACAGTGACCTGTGATGATCCCCAAGCTCGAATACCTCCCTAAAAAGCCTCCTATTATTCAACGCGATGGCCAAGTATTTTATCATCCAACTTATGTGGATGCCGGGACACTATGGCATCCCAGACAATTGTGAAGCAGACAAACTCACCAGAAAGGGGACTAGCTCCTCACTCTTTCTGGATGGAGACCCGCCATCCATGCCCATCGCTACTGCAAAGCCATTACTTAAGCTTGAAACGCTTGCTCACATAAATCGTAGATGGTCTGCTGCTGGCACTAGGTGTCGCTACCATCGGCCTACCATCGATCCAAAACGCTCGAGCAGCCTGATCAGATTGAGTAGACTTAACCATTAGAACTATTATCGGCGCAAGAACGGAGCATTGTGACATTGGTACACATGCCTCCAGATTAGGCGACTTCTGCAGAAGCTGTGGCAGCGAAGAGGAGGAGAAAAGTGCAGTGCTCTCTCCACCCGCAGAAATCGTTGCCTAGAGCCAATTGTCGATTACTGCAAACCAACGCCAACTTTGTCATGACCGTAAACATTAGAGTTTAGTAGCTGGAGCTGATAGAACCGCAATTATTTGGAGCAGTCCCATTCTCCGCGTGCTTTCGCATGTAATTTATTGTCTCCTTGGGCTTTCGATGAATCAAGATGGAATAGACAGTCATTTTTACGAACGCTTTTGCCTCGAAATCGGAGATTAGACGAGCTTATAACATCTTCAGAATAGAGGTCAGACGGATGACAATGACAAAGGGAAACACCGCTATCAAAGATCAAGTTGGAGAGGTCGCTTCCACTTTATTGAAACAAAACCATCAAATCACAGCCTCCTTATAACGTCTCCCAGCGTCGTCGTCTGCAGCGAAACTGCGGCATTCCATGGAAATCGTAAAACATCGACGCTTGCAGACTGACTCCGCTCACAATTATCTCCAACCATCTCAAGTACGCATATCGAGCTTGTTCGCCGCACGGCCAAATTCAAATGTGTGTCAAACGACTGCGAGTTCATATTGCCGCAGAAGACAATCATATGCCGTTGGACATAAAAACCACTCCTCATCTAGATGCGGCCGCCGCCAAAACGAATTTCCGCTTCATGTGTCCCTTAAACAAACCCCATTGAACGCAATCACATGAGCGAATAAATTTTGCCCACAACTCCATTAGAGAAATCACTTTAACCACACACAGCCATTTACGTACGAGAACCATAAAAATACGAAGAGCACCCGCTCCCCGACCAAGGGTGTGTACTTTTCGCCAAAAACAAAGCCAAACCGAAATGAGAATGGTAGCTGGTGTTGCTTTGTATTGGCGCCAAGCGTCTACACCGCCCCCCAGCGCTGGACAGACCTTCCAAGACTCCGGGGTCTCAGACGCAGCTGAGTTGGATAATAGTCGCCCGCAGTCGATGAAATGGAAACGGGAAAAAACTGCAAATTGTCGATCGTTAGGAAGCATGGCGCTGCCAGCAAGATTGGGGGCGATGTGGCGGAAAACGGGGAAAAAAAAAAGAACCGAGTACACATTTTTGGCAAACGAAAATGCAACGGTAATAAAAGTCATGCGACAAATCAAAGCGAGAACAAAAACTTTTAATAAATTCACGACCACACCAGGAGTCGCTACAGTCGGCCGCGGCGCGGCGCTTTGGTGTGTTTCTTAAGGAGGCGTCTGCATTTCTTTAAGGAGCAACTGGAGAGCGAATCTGTGCGCTCCTTGGGAGTGTTTGAACTTCGGTCTTGACGTTTTATTCTGAGATTCAATTTCCATATAGTGTATAATAGGGGGGCGGGCAGGCTCTGCCGCCCGCCTGGTGGAGGTGTGAATGAATGGGGGATTTGTGGACAATTGTGGCTCTGCAGCGAATGTATTACCGATGCTTGAATAAATGAATTGCGGCGCAAGCGATCGAAAGTGATAGTGGTGTACATTGAAACCGATAAAAGCGCGGAGTATATATATGGGCGACGGTATCGTCTAGGCCAATTTCGAACCGGATTTATGGAGTATAAGGCTTGCAACAAGTTGCCTACAACTTCTACATCCATGACAGAAATAGCGGATTCTGAATACAAAATCATCCTCATCATCGCCTGACCCGCATGTTCCAGTAAAATGGTCGCGAGGGCATAGCACGTACGAGAATTTCCAGGCCATTCCATCCTCAGCCCATGCCAAAGCGCAAGCAGGAACGTTTTTGGAAGGAAGCACAGGAACCGGTCGCCTACCTTATGGAGTGGCACTCCTTGGAAGTCTTGAATTCGTGCTACATGACCAAACCATCGAAGCATAGCCCTTTCCGTTTGACGAAGCAGCTGCTCAACGTTGAGTTCCTCACGCATTGTCGTGGTTCTCACCCTGCCACAGCGAGTAACTCCCAAAAGTGAGCACAAAGGGAATCTCAACTGGGCAACTAGTATTCACGATCTTATTCCCTTGTTTATTAACCAAATTTCACGACCTTTGTTGGAGTTGGAACAAATACTGAGTTGAAAACCGCCAACTTGGCTTTGACAACAACCTGGAGCATACTGATTACAGATCGTCCAAACTATTTTAAAATTGACCCAGCTATAGTACAGGAAAGCTCGGCTTTACTTCTCGCATCACTCGTGAAAAAGACCCCGAGATCTACCTGCTTCAATGGGACTCCACAAGCATGCAGAGTGCATTGAACAGGGGCTCTGTAAATTACCATAACCTCTGATTTGTTCACGTTAAACTTCACTCCAGCATCAGCGCATACGGCCACAAACCTATTGATGGCGCGCTGAAGTTCCGTCTGGGAGAATGTGAGTACAGTGGACTCTCGATAACGTGAACAATTAAAAACCAAGGGAGTTCACAATGGCGATACCACCAAATGCCACAATGGCGACCATCTGCGAGTTTCTCAGCTTCACAGATACCCCTAATATCTCTATGGCCTAGCACGGGCGAATGTGACGGTTCGGATCTCTCGTTAAGAGATGAGTGACAGTTTATGAGTACTTCAGGGTTTATAGAGAACCCTGACCTCCCTGGCTATCCGTAAGGTTGCAGATATCGACCAGAACCAGGACAGGGCTCCGGAACCAAGACACTGCAGTGATAAGATCGACGAAGTGATTTATTGAAATTAATATGTTCAGAGAATACACCACTTCCTACTCCATCTTCCCTCTAGAATCCGTCTGTGTAGAAGTAAAGCGTGATTTTTTAAAAGCTATAGGAAAGTTTTTCAAAAAAAAAAACACAAAATTCAGAAAAATGCATGAAATATTTATTTCAATCGATAGTACGGTCCCTATAATTTAATGTTTGAAGATTATTTCATGCAAATGTTGACCTTGACTGCGCCCCAAATGTTCCATCCGCTTAGTCCAATTTTGGCATACTCTTTCCAACATTTCGGCCGGTATCTCACGAATAAAAGCTTCAATGTTGTCCTCCAATGCGTCAATTGACGCGGGCTTGTCTGTATAGACATGAGCTTTAACATAGCCCCACGAAAAATAGTCTAAAGGCGTTAAATCGCACGATCTAGGCGGCCAATTGACCGGTCCCGAAAGTGAAATAAAATGTTCACCGAACTCGTCTCTCAATAAGTCCATTGTTGCGCGTGCTGTGTGGCATGTGGCACCGTCTTGTTGAAACCACATGTCATGCAAGTCAAGCTCTTGCATTTTGGGCAAAAAAAAGTTGGATATCATCTCACGGTAGCGCTCACCATTCACAGTTTCAGAGGCCCAATTGCTGCGAACTGCGACGAATCGATAATTGATGGTCGTCATTAACACTGGCCGATACAGCTGCGATATTTTCTTCAGTTCGCACTCTACTTAAGCGTGTTGGTGGCTTAATGTCCAACAATGTAAATTTGGTGCGAAATTTAGTCACAATAGCCCGAATAGCCGCTTCAGTGGGTCGATTTAACTGACCATAAAATGGAAGAAAACAGCACGGATTTTGATAGCAAGCGTTGTTCGTTTGTAAAACGATTGATCATTAAATTATAGTAAGAAATGGCAGCAGACCCGTGCGCCGCAGCATAAAACTCGCCTCAACCAACTGTCTAAACTTCTGAAGGCGAAAATTAAGTCGTTTAAAAATAATAACCTAAATACCTACTTGGCAGGCTTGTCAGTGAAAAAGGATACCCATTACTCACTCTGGAAAGCAGCCAACGGCTTAAGAAAACCTCAACCACATGCGGCCCCAATTCGGAAAAATCAATACGAGTGGGCTAAAGAAGATAAAGAGAAAGCGGATCTCTTCGCAGATCACTTGGAAGCAACGTTTAAATCACGCGACGGACAATCGTTTCCTGTAAACTCCTACGGTTCAAACACAAATAATGAACATTTTTGTATAAGAAATGCTACTTTGACAGGACTTAAGAAAGAATTGAAAAATCTCAAACCCAAAAAAGCTCCTGGTTATGACTTAATCACAGGAGAAGTTCTGAAAGAATTACCTCAGAAAGCGCTTCTTATGTTTCTCTACCTAATTAACGCCGTCTTTAGATTGGAACATGTACCTAGTCAGTGGAAAGTGGCGGAAATAATAATGGTGCCGAGACCGGGTAAACCCCCAACAGACAAAAAGTCTTGTAGACCGATTTCACTGCTTCCGATAATGTCTAAAGTGTTCGAACGAATATTACTCAGACGTTTAAGCCCGGTTGTGGACGAAAGACGACTTATTCCTAATCACCAGTTCGGTTTTAGAAGTAAGCATTCAACTATCGACCAAGTACATCGAATAACTGATGTTATAGAAAAATCATTTGAACAAATGCATGTCTGCTCAGCTGTATTTCTCGATGTCTCGCAAGCCTTTGACAAGGTTTGGCACGAAGGTTTGAAACACAAGCTTCGACATTTCCTGCCGGGAAGACCTTACACAATTTTATCGAATTATCTAACTGATAGAATCTTCCGTGTGAACTATGGGAAAGAATACTCCCTATTTAAGCCTGTACAAGCTGGAGTACCTCAAGGAAGTGTCCTTGGTCCCTTCCTTTACTTACTGTATAGCAGCGATGTACCGCAGGTCGTCGGCACATTTGCTGACGACACCGCCATTTTAGTAACTGCCAAAACGGTCGAAGAATCAACCAGAAAATTACAATGTGCTCTAGACCGGATACACGAATGGACGAACACTCAGCGAATTGAGCTTAACGAAGCTAAATTCGCTCATATAAATTTTACGTATAAGAACGTGAATAAGTTGCCCGTTTTTATAAATAATGTTCAAATACCCTTCGGTAATGAAGCGAAATACCTCGGAATGACTCTCGATGTAAAGCTCAAATGGAAGGAGCATGTCAAAAAGAAACGTGAAGAGCTCCAATTAAGATACATAGACATGTACTGGCTTATTGGAAAATATTTCAAGCCAAGTATTGACAACAAATTGCTTATATACAAGCAAGTGCTAAAACTCGTCTGGACGTATGGTATACAACTATGGGGTTGTATCAAAGAAAGTAATAGAAACATACTACAAACATTTCAAAATAAAGTGCTAAGGGTCATCGTCAACGCACCCTGGTATATACGAAACAGCGACATCCACGGAGATCTTGGAATTCTATCAGTCCATGATGAAATTACGAATTTTACTCGTAAGCATAAGCGTCGTCTGGAAGAGCACACAAACTCTGCTGCCCTTCCAATTCTCGACGAAAGCAACGCTTTCCGCCGTCTGCAAAGGACCAAACCCCTTGACCTAGCACGGTGAATTCAACCCGCGCTTAGCTGCGGTGATAGCAAGAACTCTCAATGGAGAATTTCTTGCCAAATGCGCCTAAACCAAGAAAGTAAAACTGCTGGATAAGTGTAAGACTTAGTTGTAGTGGGAATATATTTCATTTGAAGAGAGGTGTTTTTACTGGGTAAAGTGTGTCTTTTGAAGATTTTCACCTACTCCTGCAAAAAAAAATTAAATTATACACGAAACTGAAGATGTTTGACATTGAAACAATACACGAAACGTGCGTCAGCTGTCTAAACCAGTGTTGCCAAAAAGATAATAGCTAAAAAATCACCCTTTATATGGCGTTGCCAAGGGGCATATTGCCGCCGCACCACAGGTCTCTTTCCGGTATCAGGGTTTCGAAATGTTTCTTTGGGAAGTATCCAGGTGACGTGTAGTCAAGGCTTGTGGATGTAAGATGCTGTTCTTTTAGAATTTTAGCATGGCCAAATGTGCAATCACACCACTGAGAGCATGCTTTTGTCGAATTGCACAGTTGGTTCCTATTTGCTTACCAAATATATCTAAGGTACTACTTCAATAGGGTTTCGAGTGCATCAGTAGAAGTATTTCTCAAGGCTCTGCTTACACAGATGCAACAGTTCCAACTAAAGTTGCTGAATAAACTGCCGAGTCAGTCAAATATCAAAATTCTTGTTTCCAAAACGTTTATTTTATGATCATTTGAACAGAAGTGTACACCTTTCCACGCTCACAATAATTTGGTAAATTTATATATTTACGATATATACGATACGCCTAAATGTATGCTTAAATAATTGTTGAGTGCCGATTCAAAAACCGCTTTAATTTCAGACAGACCGTTCAAAAAGAACTCCTCACTGGTGAGAAGGAAGCCTCGAATCTACTCCCAAGGTAAACACACCAAACTTTTCCATTCCATACGTCATACGTCCACACAAAGGCACCCATCCATCTCTACGACTCTATTGAAACTCACAAATCGTTTAAAATTCATTTCAATTTCGTTTCTTCATCCACAACTGCCAAGGCGTGAATCTCATCTCTTCATCGTCATCCTTCAAAAAAAAAAGGGGGAAAGTAATTGAAAAACTAACCTCTGTTCGTCCTCTTCAGCCTCTTCCTCGTTGCCTCAGTCCCCGCCCACCCATCGCAGCACTCGGATGTGTAAGGTTCGATCGCAACCTACTCAATTTCGAATTTCCTTCAATTTCCATTCTCGATGAAAATAAGAAAATTTCCTTGGCATGCCATTCAACTCGGCGTTCATCGTGACTCCTGCTGCCATAAACTATTCATCGCAGTCAATCATCCTCGATTCACGATTATGGCCTACCACGAGCGTGACACGTTCATTGGATGGGTGTTGCCTTTACACGGCAGAAATATGTTGTTTCCCTTTGATGGAGTTCTATATGAGGGGCTTCTTTTTACATGTAGGTCATAGTCAATTGTTTGGAATGAGGCGAGGCGTGTGAAGATATAAGAGTAACTAATTGGTTTGCAGGAAGAGTGGTTCTTTGTGTATTTATTACGTGTAAGTGAGCTGTGAAGTTGGCTGTTTAAAAAGACGAGCTTAAGTGCATCCAATTGACAGACCATTTTGTGTATACTCAAAGTAATAATTACTCAATAACTGGCATACACTTGGAGCTTTGTCAGTGACTCGAAAGAGGTGGAGCCGTGAATGATGGAAGTTGCTAAATTCGAGTATTGAAAAAGGCATTTTTGAAGATATATTGACGCATGATTTCACCGACCAATCAAGCATCCATCAACCGCACCAAACGGTGACTTACTCCAAACGTAATGGTGTTTCGACAATCGTTTGAGTTTCTCGAATTAAACCATGTTTTTCGGAATTAGTTTAAACAATACGCAAAATTTGCCCCGGCCTGAGTGTATTTATGACGAATTGTCAAACTAAACTAACCTAAAAAAACAGAGAACTCTCATAGAAAACAATGTTGCAAATTTAGAGTTCTCCATGTCCCGTGTTCACAGTGTCCAAAGGCTGCCGTGTATATCAATAGAAGGCACGATGCGCACATCACCAACCGCAGCGCTAGAGACGACTCCTCTAGACATCTGTGGCAACGAATTTGCAGAAAAATCGGCACTGAGACTATAACCACTCTCGCAAAGGAGTAATCAACGTATCATATAACCACGCTAGTATCTTAAACTCACACCTTTTTACCGAAGAACCTACGGACTACCTAACCGCGAACGTAGGCTTCAACATTAAATATGAAAGCATCGAGCAGACAACTATGGGAGATGAACTCGACACTGAACAATAACAACGCCAAGGAAATCTACGCAGATGGATCTAAAACCGGTCGTGAAGTGGAAGCGGGAATTTACTCGGAACATCTCCAGATCAGCCGGTCTTTTAGACAACCAGATTACTGTAATGTTTTCCAGGCAATAACGGATATTCGTGAGGCCGCTGAATGGCTGTAGATGCGAACCATATCGAACGAGAGCAGCGTCACCATTTTTAAGATCAAAATTAGTAAGACTCTGCCGTGTGTCTCTTAACGAGATATCAAGCCATTGCAGCCCAACGCTGTGCTGGGTTCCTGGACATCGTCATATTCCAGGCAACTGTGAAGCAAACGAGCTAGCCAGAAACGGAACAATAGTCATTGGACCAAAGATCGAAAACTTCGGGGTGTCAATAGAAACTCAACAAACCAAAATCACAGAGTTAGCGATCAACAGAGACCGAGAAAGATGGAATAACCTTAGCCCATGCGAAACAAATATGGCCAAAAATGAACTTACAAAGAGCCACGGCCATCCTCAGTCTAAGCAGGAAAAACCTGAGTAACTTTGGTGGAGTCTTTACAGGACACTGTGAAATGGGCGGTCTCAACCTCACAATTTACGGTCGAGTTGACCACAACCAATTAATTGTGGAATTCAATTGTGGTAGTACTCAATTGTAGTGAAATGGGTAGACCTAGACACGGGAGAATACTATCTAAACGAACTTCCGGTCACATCCGAAAAGGATGTCAATCTGGGCATTCGTCGAAAAAATAAAACGGTTTCCAGGAGTAACAGTGGCAACACAATGGTCCCTTAGGTCTAAGTGAATCCATCGCTTATGATGGCAGCCACATTACCTAACCTAACCTAGAGTCGTCCGCCTTTACGAAAAACACCATTTCATCTCGGTTTTCCCTCGTTCTCGGCCAGACTCATTCTAGCTTGCAAACGCCTCATTGACGTCTGGCACATTATCTCGTCATCCGCGTCATTACACAGTCGGATGACGATTGATGTACTCTCGGGAAACGGGAAAGTCCAAGAGACCTTATACAAAATGTTCTCCCTACACTATCCAGAGAGACTAACATCAGCGATCGAACATCAACACAGAACACTAGGGAAACAATAGGAAATACAAAACTACGCCTACTGATGCCTCGACCATTCATGAGTTCCGGTACATCCTCGATGAGGCTCTAATTGGAAGCGGGTATAGATCTAGAAAGACCTGCTGCTCGCCCTTTTTGATAGCCGAGAAGAAATTGGATCTTCAACCTCTTACAGTCTACTGAATCTATACCACGATATTGAGACCAATTCTCTTGTACGGCGCAGTCGTTTGTTGGCAGATCCTAGACAAAGTCGTTCACCAGTTCCTTAAGGAAGGTTCAACATCGAGGGCATAGCTGTATTAGCGGAATGCTCAGAACCACTCCTTCATACGCCTTTGACGTAATCCTCAATTTGACGCCTTTGGTTATGTTCTGTTCGACTAGCCTCTCACATTGAATCGGAGGCGGCTAAATGCGTTTAGACGTGAAACGAAGTATAATCTGTCTTCAAGGACGGACACACACCATCGACGACTTGGCCACAACATCACTTTAAGTAGACATACATACTTTCGAGGTAGTTAAGGCCTTCGTCTACCTCGGCTCTGCAGTAAACAGGGACAATAACACCAGTACCGAGATCAAGGGCGGAATAACTCTCACCAATCGCAGTTTCATTGGGTTCAAGATGCAATTGAGTAGTGAAGATCCAAGCTGACATTAAATAACACCTTGATCATCTACGTCCTGCTGTACGACGCAGAAGCATGGACTATCTCTAAAGCTGATGATACCGATAGAAAAGTTGTGCATACGATCTTTGGTCCTGTTTGCGTTGATGGCATCTGGAGAAGAAGATTCAACCACGAATTGTGTGGCTGTATAGCCATGAGTCTATGCACCATGTAGAGCGCCTCAACACGGCGTATCTTCGACTCGCCACTAGTGGGACAACTGAATAGAGAACGCCCACGAAAAAGATGGTGCACGCAAGTGGATATCGACCTCACCCAACTTGGTGTGCCCTATTGGAGGCAGCTGGTTAACGATCATGCCGACTGGAGAGGCTTGATGGCTGAAGCGCCAGGTCCAACCCGGACTGTGACGCCTCTTCACTGACTGCACACACTCCTACCTAATCAACTAGTGCACCGCACCCACCCCAGAACGCTGTCTCCAATCCCACAACGCAAATTTTCGATCGTTGAGCTCAAATCCTTTAGTAATGCGGTGCATGTGCACGCTGATGACTCGAAAACAAAGGAGGGAGTAGGCAATGGCGTTTTCGCTAACGACGTCAACATTAGACAGTCCAAGCGACTCCGTGGTCACTCCTTGGTCACATTCGGTAATTCTGGAGCCACTGGCCACTCCCTATTCGGGGAATATGCCAGGAGAAGTAAAAAAAACCCTTCAGTCGTAACGAGAATGAAACTGAAGATCTGCATGACCGCCTGTGCAACTGTCAGGTTCTGGCAAACAACACCTAAGACCGATCTAAATGACACACGAATTGACTGCCACCTTCGCCACAACGATAGGCACACTTTGATCTGGCCCTCTGGAGAGGATGGTGGTAGTAGAGGCAGAGGGACGGAAGAGATGGCTTGATCTTAGCTTCTTGTCTCCTCAGAGGGATAGGGTGGTCTAACTTTAAGGGCCGATGTTGAATGTGAACCACACCAAAACGTCAAGTTTTTTTCTGCATTTCATTTGACATTTCTCAATTTCAGACTAACTCAATTTGAACCATGGAAAAATACACAATCGAGCAACGCGTTAAAGTTATAATAATAATATAATATGGGTGGCGCTACAGCCCGTACAGGGCCAGGGCCTAGCTTCTCAGCAAACACTCGTGTTGTGCGTGCTATTGTTCTATCACGAGTGGAAGTGCGTTAAAGTTATTCAGGCTCATTATGAAAATGGGCGTATCGTGCACTTCGAAAGAAAATCATCTTCAGTGATGAGGCACATTTTCACCTCAGTGGCTTCGACAATAAGCAGAATTGCCGCATTTGGGCGAATGATAATCCAAGAGTGATTGTCGAGAAACCAATGCACCAATGCAAAGAGTGACTGTTCGGTGCGGTTTATGGGCTGGCGGCATCATCGGGCCGTATTTCTTTCCAAAATGAGGCCGGTCAGGCAGTTACTGTGAATGGTGTTCGCTATCGTGAAATGATAACGAACTTTTTATGGCCCGAATTGGAAGATATGAATGTGGACGATATGTGGTTTCAACAGGACGATGCCACTTGCCACACAGTTAACGAAACAATGGCTCTTTTGCGCGACAAATTCAATGGCCGTGTTATCTCACGTGGTGGCGATGCCAATTGGCCGCCAAGATCATGTGATTTGACACCGTTGGATATTTTTTTTTTTGGGTTTATTTGAAAGAAAAGTTGTACGTCGATAAGCCAGCAACAATTCAAGAGCTAAAGGATGAGATAATTCGGCACATTAACGGCATAGAACCTCAATTATGCTTCAGCGTCATCGAAAATTTGGACCATCGGATGGAGGTGTGCCGCCGAGGTCGCGGCGGCCATTTGGCCGATATTTTGTTCCATACATAATTGAACCATACCAATATTATCATAATAAGAAGAAATGCCAATAATTTCCTAAATAATTTGTGATTTATTCAAAATCAACATCGGCCCTTAAAATGTAACCACCCTTTATTTGTACGATTCATTACTCCTTACTAAGCACAGCCGCAAGGTGTACAGCCCCACGAAGGAATGGAAGCCGAAGACAATAATTGGTAACAAAAAATCTCTGATGTTGTCTCAGTCCTCCTTTCCTTTCTTCTTCGCTCCTAGCTGGAAGCTTCCTGGGGTCACTCCAGTTCCAAACGAACTCTGCCAACGAGTTTAGATCCATCAGTTTCTTGTCCAACCTTTGAAGAGTCTTTGAGAAGTCATGTTTTCAGCCGGTTCATTGTTGCTCCTCAGCTATGGCCAACTTGATGGAGGAGATGCGGTCGATTTTTGACAAGATCATAGAAATACTTGCTGGCTTGACTTCGGGAAGGCATTTGATAATTGGTACCCTAAATAAGGAGCTACTTTGCTGGCTACTCAATTCTAGTCCTAGTGTTGTTCGTCTCATTCCTGATCGTTGTCGTTGGGAACAGATTGTCCCCTTTCAAGTGTGTGAATCAGGGTGTACCGCAAGGTTCCGCCGGTGGCTATTACCCAGACATGCCGGGATTTGCCTGGCGTCAAGTAAAGTGCCGCCAGGCGACGTGGAATTAATGCTGTTTGAGATGAATTATATCAATGAGTCTTCTTAACTTTAATCTCAAAGGTACCACAAATCAATGGACGACATCCATGATTTTGGATTCTAAAGACGTCCCGATTTCGCGGTCAACGTTGGCAGGCACGTAGAAATTTGGAACAGTTTTGTCTAATTCAGAATCAAAATATCAATCCACCACAAAAACTCCGAACTGTACACTCCTTCATAAAGACCTTCGCCCCACATTTCGGCACAAATTTTTTCTCAGTGCAGAACCCATCCTAGTTCGTATCACCCAAGTGTCAACCTCACATGCAAGCGTCAGCCTAGAACATCGTCATCTCATTGCCAAAGCAATAAAACGTTCGCATCACACCAAGATAGAGCCTCTCACCGAGCAGTGAAAGAAAAAAAAAACGAAAACAAACCCAAGCCAGGACTCCCGGCTGACATGCCGCGTGTGTTCATGCCCTCTTGCCCTCTTGCCCTCGGAAAGTTGAATAAAAATTCAATATCGAATCCGTAACATACGATGACAGTCAGAAATTGAGCTTGCATGTAAAGGCACACACGCCACCATGAAGACGTTGTCCCACCAGCATAAGCGTTCGTAACCGGGAAAAACCGACATCGCAAGGATTTCCCAGTGCCCCAGCAGCAGCCTCCATCCCCGTCAGTGGAAAATTCTGTGTGTTGCTGTCGTCTCCGTCATCGTCTCTCGTCGGTCGTCGTGACAAAATAGACGCAATTTTTAGGATAAACAATTTTCGTTTATCTTAGTTCCTGCGTTGCGATGATTTCTCCAGAAAGCGCAAACAAAACCACACCAGGGGAACATTGGCGCGGCGTGGTGGAGCGGTGAGCGAGGAAACGCTTTGCATTTCCTCTCACGTACGGATGAATCCTTTTGTAATAGTCACACACGGAATAACACACACGCTCCTCAGAGTTGGCTTCTTTCCGAGAAGGATTCCATTGTACGTGAACGGCGCTGTGCCGTTGGATTCCTCGGTGCTCTCAGTTCTGCACACAGTGGCACATCTGCCACTGCTGGGGTGAAAAGGAAACGAAACGAAGCTCACGAACCCACGAAGAAACGAATTATCCTCATCATCATGTCGCAGCAGAATCCTCATTCGCACACAACATCCTCGTTTCGTTGCCGATTGCAGGCAGCACCGGCACAGCAAGCCAGAAGATGCCACAAGACGAGACCGAACCCTAAGTGTTACCCGAATTATTTTCGATTTGCGTGAATTCAGATACAACTCTTGGGGCATGTATGGTAGCCCAGGTGATGGCGTTAACTGCGAATGTGATTCGTCCAGGGGAGTTGGGGAATAATTAAATAATAAATGCCGCTGCCGGAGGCGGCGACGACGCACGGTGGCGGCTGTGCCTTGGGGTTGAATAAATTCCATTCGGAAGTGTTCCCAAACAAAGCTGCACAAGTTCGCCCGCAGGGTTGATGGGTAATTAAATAGATTTTTCTTCTCTCCGGACTCAATCGCTCATGTCTTCTTCTTCTTCGGAGGGGATACATGGTGTCTGTTTGTTTTTTGCTGCTTCGTGGAAAGAAAACAAAACACGGCCGATGTGCTGAGGAAGTTTGCGAAAGGACTCTGTCGCAGCGAATGGCACTTGAGACATACTGCATGACAGCGGTGGTACGTTCGACATGACAACGCTGCGGCGTGACACCTTTTTGCGAACAATTTGCTGAAATGTCACAGTTTGGTTGGTGACAAGCGAGATGTGTTGGCAGATGACGTTGAGGTACGTTGATACTGTGTGGATTGAGGCGTAAATTTAACTTAACCTGGGTTTAATTGAGAAGAATAAGACGAGCGAAGCGAGTTGGAAAATCTAGTTTTTATAGAAAAAGGGTCAACATCCGTGCTGAGCTCGAATCTCTGGCTTACAGAAGCAGACCAGTTCTGCTCGATTTTTCGGATAATAATAATGCACATAAGCCACAATGAACACTTCGCTCAGTTTCGTTAAGTTTCGTTCACTTTAGTAAGAGCCAAGCATGAAATGCGAGCATCCACCGACAGTGTTACGGTCATCACCCGCACGATCACAGCGAGACAAAGGAGTCATTGAACTCACAAATCGAAGTGTTTGTTTCATTTATGTTGTCTTAACAAAATCAGATGTGGGGTGATGACCGTAACACTGTGATCCAATGCGGGAGGAGGTGAGAAGGGAAAAGTGCTGCCCCCGCAACATATACTCAGTTCGGGACGTAGCAAAAATGCTACCGCTATTCGACCCCAAAGCGTACGACGGACTTTCCTCTGTGGGCTGGAAGAAGAAAGTCCTAGACATACAAAGGATCCACGATCTAGACGAAAGGTTGGTGCTCATGGCCGCTAGTACCAGGCTAGTGGGAGCAGCGCATTTGTGGAGCCGCGGCGAGACGGCAGAATCGCGGGGGTTTTTCGCGGGGTTGTGCTACAACTTCCCGGCGGCGGACGACGACGCCGGCATCCACTACAGGCTGAGGGAAAGAAGCCAACGCTCCAGCGAGGACACGGAAGAATACATCTTTGCGGTAATGATAGCATCTCGGGGACACGTTCAGGAGAGCACCCTGATTAAATATATCATCCAGGGGATAGCGGATGCAGAATGTCGGGAAGCTTTCAGAGCAGTGAGGCCGTTCTCTGTCAACGACGTCCTGGAAAGGGTTCGCTGGGTTATAGGACTGAGAAGCAGCAGAAGTCGAGGCAGCAGGCCACGACATAAAGAGACAGGAAGCGGGGGAAAATACTTCGGGTGCCTTCAAATCGGGCATTATAAAAGGGACTGCCCACAGAGGGATGGCGGACGAAACAGGGAAGGAATCCGACCAGAAAGGCCCACCCAGCTATTGGTGACGGAAAGTAGGTCCGGACCCATCAAAGACGTCAGCAGGCACGAATACATTAAAGACGTTACTGGGAATGCGTACCAAGTCACAGCGTTTATCGACCTCGGAAGCGATTGTGTCACTCTGTGTAGCTCGATTGCAGGGGAGGGCGGGATCAAGTTAGCGAACGACCAAAGGCAACTGAGTGGATTCGGAGGAGGGACTTGCCAGGCCGTGAGGGGAGGGTACACGCCAAGGTACACGGCAGATCGACTCAGGTCATGGTGCGAGGTCCTCACAGTGCCAGACGGAAGCCAGCCCTGCCCGTTGGTCGAAAGTTCCAGCCTCAATTGCAAGTGGTAAAGACGCACAATAGCGTGTCGATCACCGACTCTAATGCCAACGGTATAACAGCCGTGGGATCTTGTGCTGAGCAAGAACGAGCAAGCGGCAATCGGCGAGTCACGGAACCTAGAACCGAGGTTTCGGGGCCTATACGTCGTCACGAAGCTGCTACCCAACGACCGGTTCGTGGTGGATGTGGTATCCCCCACATACACCGAATTCAATTGAAGCTGAACACCATTAAGGCATCGGACGGGATGAGGCGCTGGTGCAAGCTCCGCACGAAAGGCTCAACAAGGGCAGAAGCGAAGAAGTTTCCTATCTCGACGGATGGCCGAACTGTAGCATTAAATGCGCTCGGTTAGATATCCCCACGCCACCGACTGTTCGGCACAGTGTTACGGTCATCACCCGCACGATCACAGCGAAACAAAATAGAGGACTCAGAAAACGAAACGTGTTTGTTTCATTTATTTTGTCTTAACACAAGTGTCGGTCTTGGCTCTTTCGACGTTATGCGCGATTGATCTTTCTCTAGTTGTTAGTTCATGAAAATAAAATCTCAGGGGCACAACGATAAGGGTCCCCTGATTCGATGTTAAGGACATCCCCGTCCCGTACTGCAGTGGGTAGGTGGCAGCGGGACAGAAAGGTCCTTGGTGATTTCGCAAACACTCCAATACTTGTGAATTCGTTCGTCATTTATCCGTTTGACTTCTAGAACTGCGCCTTTTCTGTTTGCGCCAGATTTCCAGTAATTTTGCATGCCGCTTATCATCGTTTTGTTGAAGCCGAGTGCTTTCCACATCTAAAGGACCAACATTAAAGAATGTGAGCAGATCTAAGTGGCCACAATAAGCACTTCACCCAATTTCGTTAAGTTTCGTTCTCTTAAGTGGCCGGGAAGTGTCTGTCTCGAATTGGACCCAAGACTAGCTACAAAAGCAGACAATCGTGTTGTGCGTGCACTTGTTCTCTCTTGAATGGATTTTTAAGCCGAATCCAAACGGAGAAGCTTGGCAATATTTCTCTGGGCAGGTGTGTGGTCTAAGCATGGTCCGTGACTAGAGAATGGTGAATGGTGGAACATCGCATTGATCAGTTGTTGGAGGAGTTGACGTCATGCACCAATTTGGCCTACGTGGATGATGTAGATCGGATCGTGCCTAGCGGCTGTATGTTCAAAACCACGGGCAGCTCTTTGCGTGATCTACCTGTTGTGCTAGGAATGGGCTTCAGTTAACCCTCTCAAAACCGAGGTTCTCTTCACGAGCAGGAGGAAATTGACTGGTTTGACTCAACTAGTACTAAAAGGTGTCACCATCCGCTTCTCCGATGAAGCTATACATCTTCTTGGATAGAAATCTTCTCTGGAAAATATACATGGAATCAAAAACTGCTAAAACTGGCAGGTTTCTGGCAGTGTCAGGGAATTTTCGGCAAGTCTTGGGGTCTATTACCGAAAAAGTTCTTTCGGATCTACACGGCTATGATAAAGCCTGCTCTCTCCTATGCATCGGTTGCTTTTGTGGAATAAGCTTTCGCGTAAATACGTAAGTAACTTTTGCTTTCACTACGTTTCAAACAACTGTCTGTCTCGGCTGCATAGGGGCCTTGCCTAGTACGCCTGGCTCTGCTCTTGATGCACTTCTGACTCCCCCTTCCCCCTTGATATCCACATCATGGGGTGCACTGTCAAGGCCATCTACCGCTTAGAAATAAGTGGTATTTGGTACAACTCGCACTGGAGCTTTGATGACCTTACGCATCGCATTTCTGTTGACACTAGTCTCATGGATGCCGTCTGACGCACGGGCATCAGTAATCCAGCTGCGACGCTCGTAAAAAGTCGACTTTTCCTGCACTCAGTACTGGCTCCGGACGGAATCTGAGCCAGGGAAAGAATGTAGTCGAATCTTAATGGATGGGTCCAAGACCACGGAAGGGTCTGGCACTGGCGCCTTCGTGGAGAGCGACCACATTAGACTGCACACCTCGTTAGATAAATTTGCGTCGGTCTTCCAAGCGGAAACCTATGCGATTTGAATGGCCACGAACTATATCGTGAAGCAAAGGTGGAAGGGCGAGCGAAGTATTTGTGTCTGTAGCGATAGGCCAGCTGTGCTCAAGACTTTGCTCAACCCTTTAACCACTTCCAGGATAGTCCAGGAATACAAGTCTTCTCCGAATTCGATCGGCAGTTTCAATTTGTTAAGACTTATCCTTTGTTAGGGCTTCCATTGGTGGTTGGACCTCTCGAGAGCACAACCGGGGGTGGCATCTCCAGGATGTAGACAGACCAAGCGCATGCTCCCCAACGTCCGTAATAATTCCTCGGCATTCTTGTTATCTCCAGAGAGAAAAAACTGCCGCCGACTTACCGGCGTACTAATGAACCACAAAACTTTAGCCATGCACTTAAATACAAAACACACACACTAGTCCACCGTGTAACCTTCACCATGTTTGTCCTTAAATGGAGCTGCAGTCAGCGAAGTAGGTTGTTCTTGATTCGATGCTTATGAGCTTTCCAGGCAGAAATTTTCTTCAGTTGAACGGCATGTACGACCGTCTTGTTGAAACCGAGTGCTGTCCCCATCTAAAGGCGAAACCACAATGGAAGTAAGCGGATTTAAGGTAATTTAAGCAATCGAGCGAAGACACTGCAATGTACGTGTTACTGTAGCCACAATAAACATTTCGCCGAGTTTCGTTAAGTTTTGTTCACTTAAGTGGGAGTGAAGTGTCTGGCTCGACGCTGTCGCAGTTATTCCGGATTAATCTGTCTCTTTGTACGTAGAAGGTAGTTGCAAGTTCTAAGTTCATGGATTTAAGAAAAAAATATCTGGGTGCAGCGTTATGTCAAGGAACTACTAAAAGACTATGCCACACTAGTCCACCACCGTGTAAGCTTCATAAGATGCGAAAGCTCTCCAGGCTGCATTATGCTTGCCATAATTGCCGTCTTCTTTGAGCGAATTAATACAGGTTGGAGTGCACACTCCGTGAACAGAAAGAATCGCAGATGGCCTTTTCGAGATTTTAAGGAAAAATTCTTTTCGAGTGGATGCATGCAAAAAAAAATCCAGCCAACTTCCACACACACACGCACGCATACATTTTTTAAGAGCAATTCAAAGGACTGAATGGAAGTGAAAAATAAATACAGATACTCAAAGATTCATTGGAATTCGCGTCCCCAAAAAAGACGGCCCACTCAGTCACTCCGCACCAGAAGTAATAAAATTTCCACAATAATTAAATTACAGTCATTGAATCTCGTCAGCTCGTCAGCCCGTCAGGCCATCTCCGCGGGCAGGAGCAGTCGATTAATCGAAGCCAACCAAACGAACAGCATTCAAGTCGAACTCGTTAGTCGTGAAAATTTCCATTTTTCAAAGCAGTCAAAAAATAAAATATTTATTTTAGCAACAATTTCATCCTTCATCCCTTTTTTTTCTTTTGTCGGATGCGTGCCACACAGCCAAGGCACGACATCCTCGGCACTTATTTCGGTTCGCTTTGTCGAGTTCTTTTCACAGTGTTTTTGTTTCGTTCGTTTTTTTTTTTGTCTTGCCACAGCCGAGGACGAGGTCCTTTGGCAGCGTATAAAGTGATAACATGTTGGGAATTTTAATATTTTCCTTCTGTGTGTCACCCTTTTGGAGTGGCAACCAAGGCGGGCTACCACCAGTTGTCATCGCATGAATAAGAGCTGCTGCCGCCGTTCTCAACCTCGTTGACATTCGCCCTCCCCACACACGCATTAAGATTATAACCTTTGGAGGAGGCTGTGGACAAAAAAAAAGACCCAAAATTCAGGACGATACCAGAGTAAGCACATTCAGTAACCTTTTTATCGAAATTTAAAAACCATTTTATTTGTTGTGCCCTCACAGCGCCGCTCAAAAGGAGCCACGAAAAAACCAGTGCCGGCGTCGACTCTTCTGTTTCAAGGACGACAAGGCAGCCTCTGTGCCATCCCCATAATAACAATGACCGAGCACGAGTGCATTAGAGCTAAGGCACAGCACAACACAACACAAAAACAGCCACCAGAGGAAGGGGTGACTTAGCTGACATGTGCGGTCTGATTAGACAGATAGAACCGTCTCCGGTATGCCAGGCACGTTCGAATTTATATCAAGATAAACTCCGGTTGGCGAAAAAAGAATTAAAACTTTCCTTCTTCCCCATTTAGTGTTATTTGTGTGCTTGTGTGTGTGTGTGTGTGTGTGTGTGCGATTGTTTGTAGGGCTGAGTATCGTATCGTGTGTCTCCTGTGAGTCGTCGTTATTGTGATCCACAATTAAAAGTAAAACCTGAGCTTCATTGACTTTCTACGGCGCGGCGCGGCGGTGAGAGGTGGACTCCATTGATTATGTACGAATTGAATTCGATGGTCACGTAGCTAAGGGAAGTTTTTGTGCGAATTACCGTTGTATGGGTGTGTGTGTGTGTTTGGCAATTGTGAATTTCGAGCAGTTAATTAAGTCCCAATGGGTAAACGACCAAAAAGGAAACCAAATGTATGTGGATAGTTCGGTGGAAAGACAATTCTTAACTTGATCAATTGACGGAGACCTGAGCAGCAGCAGCAGGGGACCAATGCGGAGACCTCCAGTATTAGTTTGATGGTGATATAGACCAAGAACAGGGGGGCTCGAAGATTCGACAGAGGTGAGGGATGCCTTGTAAAAGTGAGGGCAATCCTCGCGGGCAAAGGAATGAAGCAATTCATTTTTGTTTTGTCGCCGTTTCACTCTACATCTGTGTCCTTTGAATATCACAAAGAACTCCTGTTGTCAGAAAGACGTTTAAAATTCAAGTAAAATCCGATTTCATGGTGGAAGGAATATAAGGTGTGCTGGATAGTTCTATTGAAGCCATGCGTGACGTGATCGGGGGAATTTGTATGTCAACAGAAACTTAAAGGCCGAAACAGATAAACATTTTTCACACATAAAAAATAAAAAACATATTTCTTTTCAACATTTTCCAACTCACTATATGTAGTTTCTGCAACCTTTTACTGCACATTGTTGCATTTTCCTATATTACCAATAATAAATGAAGTAAATCCATTCATCTTACATCAAGTTGCAATTCAATTCCTGTTTTTCATTCTTCATTTTTCAATATACGAAATTGGATTGTGATATAAGCTTAAGCAATACATGTGTCCAGTGTCAAAAACGGACCCTGAGTGACGTCACAAAACAAACAGATGGCGGTTTTGACAAGCTGTCCAGCACACCTTAGATTCCTTCCACCATGTCCGGTTTGAAACGTCAAAACATGTGAAACTACAGCAGAAGTTCGGAAAAAATTCGATCGAAATGTCCCACAGCTTGTCAACTTTTCTGGAAACTTTTCAAGATCTGTTTATTTTATAGTCTTATTTTATTAAGATTAAATAATTAAATGAAGCGTGGTTTGAAGCAGGGATGAAAGAGAGACATTTGAAAATGTATCGAAATCCAAGAAGAAATTGTACTAAATAACATCTTACTGAAGAGGGGCGTTCACATGGACAAACATACCGGACAGACATGGTCTGACAAACTCAGATTTGATCGTGTGAATTCAAGAAACGTCGGCTGAAGCACATGTCGGATGATTTTCAAACAAAATGTTGATATTTTGGTGGAGCAACAGGCACATTCGATAGTGTGAACGGCCGTCCGACTGACCTGAACGAGATTTTATTTGTTAAAAAATGTATAGCTGTAAATTTCGGAATGATGTTTGTTTTTGATAATGTACAATTCCGGGATGATTTTTTTGAAATGTATAGGAGCGTGCCTGAGACATGGGAAGTAAAAAGTGAATAATACAAAAACAAGCACCTAACCCTAGCTCCAACGGACTACATTACTCCCACCATAGACTTCGATAATTCGGCACAATGCCGATTTCCATCCATAGAGGACTGAAAAACACAATCACTCGTCTCAGAATACCAATTTCTGATATAAGCTAGACAACGGTGTAGAATCAGCGGTCTTCTAGGCGTCTTTCAATGTCTCCAATTCTTACCGCCACGCAGATCAGTATCTAAAGGCTAAAGTACTAGCGATCAGAGAAGCGTATTAACTCCTCAGTAGTACCAACCAAGCAGCGACTGCCCTAAGAGCCATCTCCGTAATCACTTCCTCTAAATTGGTGCAACAGTGCAAACAGGAACTCAAACAGGCTAGTACCTTGCACCTGCTACTGGCCTGTTTGAGTTCGCAATTATCACACTCTTCTAGGTTCCACGCCACAGCAACATAGAGGGAAATGAGATTGCCGGCAACGCCTCCACTGAGTCGGTGGGCCCCTCAATCAACCACCTCAAATACATCATCTATCAACACTTCATGTCCTTAGCTAGTAGAAGTAGTAGTGGATTAGGTCATCCAAGTAAAAATTCTATAGAAAAACCTGGCTATCCCACACGAAAAGAGGGACTTATGATCTCCTCAATAGAAATCGCTGTCAACGTACGTAAATAATGCTTGGCTTTAAAATCATGTGTAAGTTATCAGAAGCTATTATCACTCTTCGATAAATTTTGAAATATGTTTAACCATTTATTATTTATCCTTAAAAGGATCATCTAACTTATTCAGAGCATTGTTAAAACATATTGTGTACACATTTACCACATTTAGAGAGAGATATCATAGAAAAGTGTTGGAAAACTTTCTGGCGACCGCTTGAAATTAAGTCTTCACTATAATATGATCGGGGATGCATCGCTTCGTGCACGATCACATTATCTGCCATATTATCCTCACTGAACACGACAAAGCCGATGTTCTCAGGTCTCCACTGATCGTAGATCCACTAGAAATTGACAGCTGCTTGTCAGTAAACAGTTCCCTAAGTTGTGTTTCGAGCAGACACTCTCATTCAACTTTTATGTAGATTTCCCGAAAAACAGCACCTACTACCTTCGGATTTTCGAATACAAAGAAGTTATCATCGAGGACCGCATTACATAAATCTATACCTACTGTAGTTACTTCAGCCACGCATTGAGCATTGGCTACTGAAGACGATATTCAGACCTATACTCATGTACGGATTTGGAATGAGATGGATAAATCGGTCAAAGCAACCTTCTTAACCGTGTGCAACAGATGGCTTAAATTGCATGTGCATTTCGAAGACCCAATCGTTAGTTATATTTATGTTTGAGGTCCACCTTGTTCCGGATAAACCGGGACGTCTGCCAACGCAGACACCAACTACCAATATTTCTCGTTACAGCAGAATATCCTTTAAGACAAGGACGGCGTTCTTTTTCACATATGCAAGTTCTATTAGATCGACATCCGCTCACATTGAAAATCAGCACCAGCCTCATGGTGTAAGGTAAACATGGTGGACTACTACCAAAGCCGCCAGCTTTTTATTTTGTAACCTCATTCAAGGTTCGTTTTTGATACTGCACCGATGTGTTTCTTAAGCTCACATCACAATTTAATTACATATAAAAAAACTGAAAAATGGAAAAAAACGAATTTAATTCCAAATTAGAAAGGACGAAGAAAGGATGTATTCAAAAAATCCACAATGTAGACTGAAAAGTTGCGAAAGGAAAATTTTGAGAAAAAAATCGGTTTTTTATTATGTTTCCACCTTTAATATTCTGTTGGCATACAAATGCAAGAGATGACGTTAAGACGTTCAGCAAACCTTGTTTTCTCTACACAATGAATGAATGCAGTCATACGACTTCTGTAGCTCACTTGACACAAATGTCTGCACACAACCTCTGTTAGTTTGACATCCGGTCCCATTCAAAAACTTACATCAGACTCGTGCTTCTCAACTGTGGTCGACTCTGGTTGAATTCTTAAAATGCAGCAATAAAGCCCAAACTTAGAACACATTGAGGATATAGTTCTCCAGTCCCTGCGACCTCAAGTTGGTCTACCCATTAGTCTTCTTCGCCTCATTGCAGGCCCCAAAGGGTTTGTCATAAGTGGATAATTGCACAAAGACCGGGCCTGGTCTAAGTGCGCCTCCCCTAAACGCTCGCAATTACCTGCCGGAAAGTAAAGAGAGCGTTTTAAAATGTTACACGATTGTGAACAACTCGATCTTGACCGACAGGATGAAGGAACTTTCCTCCTTTGGCATTCATTGCTCTAGTTGACTGAAGCGGGCTTGGCCTTCGTAGTTCCGGTTTGCCAGAGAAAGATAAGAGGTCATTGCATTTCGTTTAAGACCACTGAACGCAAAATGCATGAAAGCCCAACGTTTTCCAATCGGAAACTATGCCACCATCGATGTCATTCACATTCGGAGGTTATTGCCGCCCAAATGTTTTTGCGGTTTGGCCCTCGATGGAATTGTTACCAATGCACCGCCCAGAAGGGGGGAGGGGGGGTACATGTGCATTGTTTCCAAGGCAAGTGCAGAATTGTTCTCAAAACAAAAGTCCTGTGTGCAACCGTGTCCTGTTATTAGCACACGAAGAGGGAACACACGAGGGGCTACGTACTCGCAAGTGCATATCGTAGTGGATTTATTGTTTTTGTTTTAAGTTTTTTAATAAGGAAAGTGTGTCTTAAACATGCACGAAAACGGATGGGAATTCATTACTTACGAGCGAAGTGAGTTTGTGCACGGAGCAGCTCCTTTTCTCCGAGGTGATTGTCCCACGTACAAAACGACAGATTCTGGGTTATTTTTTTTTTCCCCAGTATCCCATTCAAGCGTCTTCTCTTTTTTTTGACAGTAAGGACGGAAAAATAAAGGATGACACATTCACACTCACATGCAGGTGTACGAACATGTGCGGCGCTGCTAGCTCCTGTGATCCTTCACGAAAAGCATTTCCAGTGCGTCCTTTTTTTCGGTTTTGTTTCCGTCAAGTCAAGAGTAGTTTGAAGGACCTTAAGAGCTGTTCCCGTGGTTGTTGTTTTGTCATTGGCAAGCCTAGCGCCATAAGACATATTTCGGCGATGGCACAGGGCGAATAATTTATGCAAAGGATACGTGCACGCGAAGAATTCTGGAAGAGAAGAAAAAAAGAAAACCGGAGCCAAGCTCGCCTTTGAACAAGGAAAATCTCGTTTCAGAGATTAATGACAGGGTGACGACAAATCTGTGCAAAATTAAGACCAAAACACGGTTTCCAAAAAAAGAAAACGGAACCCTTCCCACTGCCTCGCATTCAAACAGATTTTGTTGTTTTCTTCGCTTTTAGCTCCTTTTCGTGATGACTTTTAATAAAGGGATCAACAGGGGAAGGGACCGCTTCAGCAGCGTCGTGCCAAACCAAACTCGTAGCTTAACTTTGGTGCGCGCTCTAATTAGACAAGGAGCAAGTCAAACCTCCCACGGGAGCGAACGGTGTACACGTGTGCATATGTGTGGGTGTAGGTGTGTAAGTCAGGTTAACGAAAGTCATCAGGGATTTTTTTGGTGTGGGGTGGGGGTGAGTGTTTTTGGAGGATGAATAGGAAAAATGTATGCATTCTTGAAGCAGGTGTTTCCACCATCATCAGTCGTCCTGGAGCACCCAAAAGGATCAAAATCAGCATCAACGTCGTCATCAGGAATAGGTTCTTTTTTTTTCTCCCTCCTCCAGCTCCTCCTCCTCCTCCACGGCACCGCTTTGTTCTTGGTCGTCTTCTATTTTCGCTGATGATGCCATCGTCATCCTCGTCATCAGCACAGACGTCGAATGGGTGGAAGGTAGCGCAGGCTTCAACTTTTAGGTCTCATTTTAATGAATATAGGTACGTGAATGCTTCAATTTTTGTAGCTCCTACCTGCATTCTAGGCGCACACTAGCGTCAGCGCCCCCTGACAACAAAACAAGTAAAACTTGATGTGTTTTTATTTTCTCTCATTTTGTGCTGTTTTTTTCTTTTTTTTTTGTGTACTTATTTCGTTTTGGCTTCAATTTAAACGAGGCGCAAACAAATAAAAATTCAAGTGCATCTTTAGGGTGCATTCACATCCTCGTTAGAGGATGTGTTGTTTTTTCTCATTCGTTTTGTTTTTCCAATTTCGCCCATGCCGTGGCGGGAGGACGTGGAGGAATATGAGTTACTGGAGCCGAGGATTGGCTCTTGTAGAATATATATTTTAGTTTTTTCACTCGTTTTTTTTCCAGCGCTCCGCGAAGGTGGTTGAGTCTTGTGGCGGTTTGGGGGACGGTGCCAACGGTTAAGGATAATCACTTGCACGGTTCAACTGCCAAAGGAAAGCCACTGGGGAGTTATTTCCGTTCAAATGTACCAACAGCAGTTTTGCGCAAGTGATTAATGATTGAAAGGAGTTTCCCGTTTAGTTTCTCTTCATTTTTTCGTGTGATGTTTCGTCGGTTCGCCCGGTTGTTTTTTTTTTTTTTGGCCAGAGAATGAGGTTTGTTAGTCATTGCCAAGTGGGTGTGAAATGCATGCATGAAATGGAAAGAAAAAGCAAAAGCCCTCGCAGAGCACATTGACCTGATGGTGGCTGTGCAAGTGGCAGAGAAGATGTCAGTGCAAGTTGATGAATTGCTAATTACAAAGTTATTCTTGATTTCAAGAGCGGAATATTGGATCTGCAGAGTCCCGTGTCATGACACAAAAAGAAGCCAGCACTAAACAGAGAAGGAGAACGCTCGAAGATAGAGTCGTGGGGGAACGACTGCTGCTGGAGATGAATCCACGGAAGCTAAGCTTCCTTTTGTCGTTAATGGAAATGAGTTTTCCAATTTCCACTCATTGCCGCGAACAGTGTTCAGTCCATTACGTGAAAGCAACAACACACCTTGTTTTTGGCGAAAAAAAATTGACAACAGATGGGGAACAACAGGTGTTGGCTTTCTTTGCTTTTCACAGCAGAAGTTTTTTTTTAAAGGAGCAGGGAAAGTTTCTCGTTTGGACGTCGACACAGGTAGGAGTAGTGAATTTTACAGCAGCCATTAGGTGACCCATTTCGAGAGACAAAGAAGTATTTACTCCCCGTCCTGAGTTGTTAGCATGTGACAATCTTTTTCACGGGCAGTGGGAAATATGAGTTTTAAAAGCTACTGTTAATCATGCCTTGATAAAGGAGAAGGTCTCGAAAAGAAAGAGGATTCTGATTGGTTTCTTCATTTCTTAGATGCACATGACATTGTGGCGGCCGTAGCGTTGTCGGTTTGTGCGTCGACTCTTACGCGCTGTTGGTGTCTGGGTTCGATTCCCAATAAGACAAGGAAATAATTTTCAGGGCCCTCCCCTGTCGAGTCAGTCACAATGGTCCAACAATATGACTAGAAAAAGCTTCGCCGTTCGGAGGGGCCATAAGAGTGTAGATAAGTCTTTTCTACTTGTAATAGAACAATAGCGCACGCACAACAACAGTGGTTGCTGTGGGGCCACCCATATTATAATTGTTATGACATTGTACGAGGCTCGTTTGATAAGTCATTTAGTTCAGCTTTTTCCAATATATTTTACTCTCAAGGCTTGTTTCCGAGATGAGCGATTGTCCACAATTCGGACGGCAGCTGGACAAATTCTCATGAAGATCTACTAGACAACCTTCTTAGCACCCACTTTCCAGGCTGCTGCGTAGAATTGTTAACAGATGACTATGCTGACTGTTTCACAGAAAGAAATTAGAGAATTAATCAGCAACAATAGGATATTGGATCCTTTTTTCCGGACCGCCTCCCGGACCAGAAAATACCCGTCCAATTATGTTACAAATGTCAGGGGATCCAATCATATCCCAGGTTTTTTTTTTCGGAGGTTTTTAACACTAAACTGGAGGATTCAGGCTCAAATAACTGTACTACCAGACAGGAATCTAAATTTGCTGGAACGGACAAAGCTGGGACAGTGGGCTAAAGCGGTGACATTGCACCGACCGACCTTTAGATCTGTTGTGTCCCCTATTCATACATTTGCTTTCTCAAGAGCTCCCCTTCCATGCAGCTCTTTTCAGAGTCGTATTGAGGGTTATTTGCTCCTATTGCGCGAAGGTGGAATGGGATTTGTCCTAAAGTATTCTCTCTAAGTCAGTTTTCTTTAGAAATCTGAGAATGAGAGCTGGGTCTAGTGACTTCCTCTGATATTAGGTGCTTTCCCAGATATCTTTGTCTTTTGTGGGCTAGCGTCGCACAAAATCCCAGTATATGTTCTGGACTTTCATTAGATTCTCCACAGAATCTGCAGAGACCTTCTTCTGATACTCCTAGTTTCTTTAGGTGCTCCCTGAGTTTATTTAGTGCCCTGTGAAGATACGGTGTCTGCTCATTCTGATACGTACTTCAAACGTCTTGCGGTTATGTTGACCCAAGAGTTTCTTGGCCTGGTTCATACCATGAGCGTTGTTCCGTGCATAGTTCGCTGAGCACTTCCCTGACGACGTGATCTCCTACAGCGCTGTATGGTTAATAATAATAATATGGGTGGCGCTACAGCCCGTAGAGGGCCAGGGCCTAGCTTCTCAGCAACCACTAGTGTTGTGCGTGATATTGTTCTATCACGAGTGGAAGGGACCTACAGTTTTATGCCAACTCCGACCGGCCAAGTTTTGAGAAACTTTTTCTAGACAGTTATACTCTTTGAGCATTGACAGTGATTAAAAAGAGGTGGAGCCGTGAAAAGTATTTGTTGTCGTACCAGGAATCGATCCTAGACAGATTGGTCCAAGAGCGTAGGAGTCGACGCACATACCCACAATGCCACAGGCCACCACTGCGCAGAATGGCTCGGGGCCTATTAAATGTTCCGATGCTCCTTTTCTAGCCAGGAAGTCGGCCATTTCATTGCCTTCTATCCCTGTATGGCCAGGTATCCAACAGAGTCTTACTCTGTAACTCCTACTCAGCTTTTGAAGCTTCTGTAGACATTTCCACACGAGCCTGGATTTGATGATATAGGAGTCTAATGCCAGGATAGCGGCACGACTGTCCGACATTATTGCTACGTCACAGTTGGTATGGTTCCTGTCAAGATTGATGTGAGCGCGTCTGTCTATGGCATAGACTTCTGCTTGAAAGATACTGATGCATTTGCCCATGGGTTTCCCGCCCCTGTTCCTTCGTCAGTTCCTTATCCATTCGTATACCAATTTACCGTGTTGTGCTGCTCAATCTGTCCACTATGGATTCATTGTTTTATGTTTTTGGAATAAAAGACGGTTCTCAATAACTCGATATTTATTCTTCTATATATTTTCTTAGGTTAGGATGATAATATGTGATGGAATCCATCCATGCACTCGTTCGAGGTTGGAATCAAAAAAGGGCTAAGACTGGACTTCCTTGTGACGGGAATTCTTGTAGTGTACAGCGGTGACTTTGGGTACATGGTGAGCTGATGACGAATATTTAACACATTGCTTCAGTCCTTTTCGGTGCTGACCTTAATGGTAAGCTTCTTTTGGAAATTGAATTTCCTAATCGCGTCATCCTTCGGAATGGTCAGCAGTGGTGACTTTTTCGACTAGTGCAACGAATTGTCTCGATGTAATGCACATGTTTTTTCCTATCCCTTCTTTTGCCATTTTAATGATTGTTTTATTTGCATATTCTGCGACAACCAGATGCAGTGGAGTCAGCTTCAGTAGCACCTCCATGGCGGCAGTTGGGCAAGTTCTCATGGCCCCTGTAATACAGAGGCATGCCAAACATTGAACATTCTCTCTCTCTCTCGTCTCTCTTGCGCTGATCATGTTGGTTCTTTTGCACCGTCTGTGATTGTTGGTCTAACAATAGCTAGGTACATCCATCTTAGACTGCTTGGTCTGCAACCGCAGGATTTGCCCGCTAAGCTTTGACAAATCATTAGAGCACGCGTCGCCTACCTGGTGATCTCTTCTGTGTCTCTTTTCCAGCTGAGTTTGCTGTCTAAGATGACTCCTAGATATTTTACCTCTTTTACTGGAGCCATTATTGTGCCTGACAGACTAATTTGTTTTAGTCGTTCCAGTTTGGTGGTGCTATGGCGGTTTTTGCCGGATGTAGATTTAGCCCAGCTGACAGGCACTACTCTTTAGTCATTTTTAGTCCCCATTCGATGATATCACATTCCATGATATCCAGCAGCATATGCCTGACATTTGATGCCGTGATTTGTTGGCATCTGCAGAAGTTCGTCTCCAACTAGACTCCACATTAGGGCCCTGGTAATCAGACGACGCTATGTCTGCCTAAGCTGACCAGTTTTGATGTCAGAAAAAGCCTAGCTTGAAGGGGCTTGTTGGTTGAGACCCCCATGTCTAGCTCGGACTGTTGGACTCACAAAGAAAAAGAAAGGCGAAATCTGCCTATTTGTTCTCTTTCCCTTTTAGTACAAGAGTCCCTCTGTTCACTGCAGTCGATCCTTTCGGGCCCTTTTTTTCCCCAAAAATGACACCTTTTTGTGAGCCACACCCATTCAGTCCTATTCTGAACCACAAACAGGAATCTTTTAGACTCCGAGCTTTTAGCAGAGATCCTGGCAATAGAGAAAGCAGCCAAACACATACAAGCAACCGATGTCCCACCATGAGATATCACCATCTTTGTTCCAGACTGCACTGAAGTTAATAGAATCCAGCACAATGAGATCAAAGGCTGTTATAAACTGCCGCGACTGACAAAGCTCCATCAGCCACCATAAGGTCAAACTCTGGTGAGTCCCGGGCCACAGCTCAATAGCAGGGAACGAGACAGCAGACGAACTAGCCACACAAGGGTCTGAAATGGGCACTGAACTGAACCGACACATCACTGCGACCACCGACCAGCGCATTATACCGGACCATAAGCGACACAATACAAAAAGAAGCCAACTCGTCTTGGCTCGCAAGAAAGGACTGCCACACGACAAGATCAACGTGGCCAGACCCAAATAACGGCAAGAACAAAAGAGGCTTCTGGCGTTGGACCGTAACTCTATCTGTGCGCTCGTGGAACGGATATGGAACGCGGAATCCAGCGATCTCTGCCGGGGCTGCGGGCGACTAAAAAGGCACCCAGACAATCCAGCATCTGATGTGCCACCACAGTATCGGCGCCTAGCTTCGTTGGGCCAAAGATTCTTCACAGAAACTGCGGACATATCGGATCTCTTAAGATTCGTAAAGACCATGCGACCACACTCAACAATGGGCCCTAAGACCTCCGAGTGAAAGTGATATTCGCCCATCACACTCCCCTTCCAAAACCTAGCCTATTTACGATAGTTTTTCTTAAGTTTTTGCCCCCAAGAGGGCTTAATTTCTTTTGATGGCCTTATCTTAGAAACTTTCAAGCACTTCACAAGCAGATCGGATTTAATGGAGGCTGACAACAGCCACGATGCCCATCAAGCTCTGAAAAACACCAACAATCCGCCACCATTTCCTGCCAAATAGTTCAATCCACATAACAAAATGATTGCGTGGATTTTATTTGTGTCCCGCGACACTTAAGCCGGCAAGCGCTTAGCCAACTGGAGCGGGAAAAAACCCAAAAACTTCCAGATTGCCTCAGCAACACCCACTGACAACGGCAACGACAACCACCTCTGGCGGAAACGGACTAAACGGGCGTCCAAGACAAGCCCCCGCCTCGGCGAAACTTTCTCGCAACAAATTAAACGGCATTAAACTTTCCTCAATCCTATTCTAAGCCACGGAAGTTGTTGCCCACTCAAGAGATTTATTAGTGCCATATCACGGTCATTAACTGCTCCTCGAAGCCCGTGCCTTCTTGAGTAAAACAAACACACGCCGATGGTTTTGTGTAGGGAAAAAAAACGTAATATTTCATCAATAATACACGACAAGGACACAAGGGCAGGCGCCCTTAAACATGCTAGAAGGGCAACCCCTAAATTTTGTTAAAGCAAACAGATAAATCGAACGGCAAACACCCAGAACAGCCCGCCCGGCTAACGTTCATGCAAATGAAGTCAATTTATCCTCATGTAGTAGGGGTCCATCGCATCATGGTAGTAATTATTGCTTCCAGGACTATCGGCGGCCGACGGGGAGGACACCGATGAGGCCGACGTCGACGATGACGACGACGACAACGACGACAGCGAGGACAGCGAGGGCAACGACGACGTCGAGGAATAGGCACCATGAAGGCGCTGGTACGAGTGCCGGTACGGATGATGATGGGGACGCTCCTGATAATTATTATCGACCAGCGTCAGCGTTCGATTTGCATAGGGCGAGTAGTACTCCGGCTCGGGGTCGGGTCTCTGATTGCTATTACTATATTCAATTTTCGTGTGCCCGCCGCTGAAGGCACTCTGTCCCTCGATAATGGTGGCCGCATCGGTGACTCGGTCGCCCCGGTTCAATGTGAGCGCTGGCTGCGGCAAAGATTGCGAGATTGTGTGCTGTTGCTCTCTGGAATTCATTTCCGCTAATTTACTGACCCTGGTGCGAGTGGTGCCGGCCGTCATCACCATCACTGTCGGATTCATCGTTTCCATGTGCTCCTTAAGGCAGCTCTGCAAAATGTTGAGGAAGAAGAGGAACGAGAGCAGCGTCAGTGCCGTCACGGTTGATGATCCGCTGCCTTTTGATTTGCCCAACGAATGCGATACGATGGGACCGGCAGAGTCAACTATCGGAGCGTGAGGTCCGGTGCTGTGCCCGCCATGATAGTCGTAGACCGCCGCTGCCGGATGACCGCCACTTGGAGCGCCCATGTGACCGCTGGGTTGCAGGGAAAATGGACAAATTAACAATTTAAATTGCTTAAAAATTTGACTTTAGTTACCCGTATCCAGTCGTATGGTAGCCGGAGGGAGGATGGCCGCCAAAGGCTCCGTTGCCAGTTGTGCCCGTGCCGGCGAGCTTGAGACCGTGCGCGACCGATGCCAGCCCCGAGAGGTGTCCTCGATGGCCGTAGCTGCGAATGAAATGAAATGAAGTTAATTCAATGATTTGGGGTGAGTTTTGATACTGAAAGGGGGCCATGCGGCGCATGTAATGCATCCTTGACCATTGAGTTGCAATTGTAGAGGAGGAAGCGGAAAGGGATTTTTGCACTGTCGGGGGTGATTGCCTTCGGCTGGTGGATTGTACATGTCTTGCGAATGGAGTCTGTCTTATGATGGGCGTGCTTGTCGGGACTCTTGTCGGGAGTCGAGACACAGGATGGGCCGAAGATCTCCCACTACATCTTCAGCCCATTCTGTGTCTTGACTCCGGCGAAGAGGAACCTGTGCAGATTGGTCCTAAGTGGCTGCGGAATGTAGTCGGGGGAACTATAAGCCTGGGAAGAGCATTCCATTTTGGTGTGGTGGAGCTAAAATAAGAGTCTTTTGAATCAACAGCCAGGCTTGATGTAAAGTAATGAGCTTTCCTGACGAAAGGGGCATGTGATGGAAAGAAGGAGAGTGCAATTGGCGAGCTTACTTCCTCATCGTTTGTTGAAATAGCGATAAAAATATGGCAAAGAGGACAAAGTAAGTCGCTGCTCTAGCGAGTCTATTCAGACGATATTGTTGTCTCAGTTGAATTGCCTGAGTCTGAGTTCACTCGCTCGCTATTGGATTCTGTCTAGTACCTGCAGGGTGGTCTTAGGCGCACCAGTTTAGGCATGAGCGTTATACTCAAACTTAGGGCGGACATAAGTCTTATAAATTGGAGCGCAATCAGAGGGGGTGAGAGGATTTCTAGAGGGTGAGAGGACCTAGATATTTCACAGCCTTTTTCTGCGATCTCGAATATGTGACCGTTCCAACTAAGTTTTGTGTTGATACAAGTATCGAGGATGGAAAGTCTTTCGGTTTATCGACACGAGCACGATTCATGGATAATGTCTGATTGTTAAGGAGGCGCTTAAGTGACAGCCGACAGCATTCAGATTTAGAAGCATTGCATTCTACTCTATTGTTCATACCCCATACCTACACTGAGTGCCGAAGTCTAGGAAAGCTGCTAACTCCACACCTAGAATTTCCAAAGACTTCGTGGAGCACCCAACAGCGGTTAACAGAGTTGCACCAGAGGGCGGTGTCGTCTCCCCTCTCTTGTGGAACGCAGCGGTGAACGAACTTCTAGTGACAATAGAGGAGTTACAGTTGAAGTTACAACGAATTACATGTCTTGGAATAACAGGTGCCATGCGCCCCTGCCCTAGAACAGCTCTAGAATCTATAGTTGGGCTGACTCCCTTAACATTCTACATTAGAAAGATTGCTGCCAGATATGCCATCAAAGTGCAACTAGAATATAAGTATAAACCAGGCGACTTAACGGGTCAGCTTAGCATACTCAACTGAATCCCTAAAAGAGTCATGTTCTGTACAATGCCGGATATTATGGCCAGGCAACATTGCTTCGGTAGGCTTTTTGAGGTCGAAATATTGGATCGTGAGGACTGGACCAATGGTGTGCCAACACTAGACACCAGAAGTCTGTTCTGGTTCACGGACGGAGTCGGGGCTGGAGTCTTTGGACCAAACACGAGGATTTCAAGCCGATATCAACGCCATCGAGATCTGCGCCGGACCCAATCTTCTTAGAGATTACGGCGCTAGAATTATAATCTTCTCAGACAATCAGCCAGCGCTTAAAGCACTATCGTCCAGCTTAATGAACTCCAAAACGGTCAAATGTAGTTCAAATGCACTAAAATCGCATGCCGGACACAACTAGCTGTTCGACTGGGTCCCTGTACACTCCGCACATGAAATAGGGAGGGTGGGCTCTGAGTCTGCGTTCACAAGTCCCCAACCGTAGTGCAATGTCAACTGGACAGCAGCTACAACGCTGAGTAACAAATTGGAAAACAAACTTCGCCTAGAGCACTGTACCAACGGGGATGGTCTTAGGATATCCAAGCAATTAATCAGGCCATATTCCTGTAAGGAAATCTTCGACCTCAAAGAATGCTAACGAGCTTTCCTTTTGGCCACTACGGCCTGAATTACCACCCTAACAAAAGTAACCTGTGACAGGACAAGGAATGTATGTTCCAAAGCACATACTCACGTCAGTGGAACTAAAGAAATCCACTACAAAGGACTTCTATCTTTCATAAGGGAAGTAGTACGTGTTCTGGATTAAATCCAATCTTTCGATACAATAGAGGTCGCGGTGTCGTTGCCTTTACAGCATGGGCTGTACAAGAGGGAATAAAATGTACTAGAGCCTGGTCGCTGGTCCTACAAGAGCATTGCCTACGCAGACCATGTAATCGACGACAAAATGGCATCCTCTAGATGCGGCTTAGGCATCAACCCGCAGAAAACGGAATCGAAAATGTGGAAAATGGTCTTTTCTACGGATCTAAATATCCAACGATACTAGGGATGCAACTTGTCAGAGAACAATAGCAAGCACAACGCGAGTGGCTGTTGTGGAAGCAAGGCCCTGGCCGTCTCCGGGTTGTAGCGCCACCCGTATTGTCTTATTTATATTGAATTTCGTTTACCGAAATACCGCGATAAAGGAAGCTCTGTTCTCGCTAAAAAAAAACAAGCACAGATGTCATCATCTTTTCTGACAGCCAACGATCAAATACCTGACTGTAGTCACATGCAAATTAAAGACTTCCCTGAACTGCCGCCTATCTCTGAATGATCTGGACGTGTTTAGCAGTCCAAGTATTTTAGCATCCAACTTATTTGGATGCCAGAACTCTGTGACATTCCAGACAGTTCTGAAGCAGAACATGCACATGCTCTGTACTATTTCCGGATGGAAATGTGCCATCCATGCCAATTGCCACCGCAAAACATCTACTGAAGCTTTGAGTAATTTCTCATACAAATCGTAGATGGTATACCTTACAAAACAGGACAATTATGGCCAACTTTCGGTCAAAAACGCTCACTCAGCCTGATCGGAATGAATAGGCCGAATCTCACAACTCAACACAATACCGGTTATTGCGCCATTGGAAGTAACGCCTGTAGATTAGGCTTTCCCTACAATGACTTCTGTAGAAGCTGCAGAGGCGCGTTGTTTGCACCTGCAGCGCCCTCATCGTCAGTCATCTACAAAGCTTGATCAAAATCACTAATTGGTTTCCGGAATAGAGTCATTTTGATCCACGTATTAACACAACGGTCCTGCGCTGGCCTAAGTGTGAACATTGTCTACCAGCAGGCCGCCACTACAACCTAACCTAACCTTCCTTACATACGCTACCAGTCAATCGACGGTGTCGTAGGTCTTGGAACGAATATGAACATATTAGAGCACTCTCATACGCGGGGGAGTGCAGACAGGAAATCATTTACAAATATGCGGAAGAGTATCAGAGAAAGAACATATAAAGAGGCGACCACCGATTTTGCGACGATCAAGAAGGCTAGAGCATAGACTCAGGTACACTTCATCAAGGAGCGACTACACTGCTCTTATTCAGTTTACTAAGATGCATTGATTTCTCAATAAGCTCCAAGCTAAATTGGACTCTAATTAACTGAGATATAATGGCTCTCTGCAGTTCACATCATTCTTCACTTAATTTTGTTCGTATTCTTGCATTAAACTATAATGTATGCATCTGCAGACGGGCGTCACTGAGCGTGGCTACTCTAATCCTAAGGCTATTCGAGCAAGAGGTACCGCAAGGTTAAGTAGGAGGTCCTCTATTATTATTTCTATTTCTTACGGCGAATTTAATGCATATTGCACGGACTGCGATGTACAGTGAGAGTCAAAAATGTGTACACCGGGTACCGACTACCCTCTAGTCAACAGAGCAAAAGTGGACATCATCACGTCCAACTTGGAAAAAATGTAAATACAGAAATAAAGTCCACAACTCCCATCCATATCCATTTTCATTCCCTGTCTGTTCATATATAGCCTGTCTCACAATCCAGAACATACGCAAACTATCCTCCACGTTTCACCCAAGTCCGAAGATCCGTTTAGGAGCTAGACCACCACAAACATCACTCCTTAGTCAATTTCCACCTCGTTACTTCACACAAACTGCGTCTCAATTCAGAATAGGAAAAAAATCACAAGTGAGCTTACTGCTGCTGCAAGAGTAGATGCCCGTATGGTGTCTGATGAGGAATTCCTGCTGCCGGCATCATACCCGGATCCCCGTACATGGCCGTCACAAGCCGAGGATGTTGCTGATTTTGCTGAAGTTGAACGCCTTGATTCGCCGACTTAATCTGTTGCGCAAAATGAAAGTCATCAGGTTTCGTATCAAAAATTTGCTTGCATTTTGAAAATACCGACCAACTGAACAGCCTGCAGGACCTCGGATAATTTCATTACACACACACGCACGCACTCGAGGACACGAATATACACCAAAAACACTAAACTAAAGTACACGTTCCACCACTAATTGCCTTTTGTGATCCTGTTAAGCGTTGTCAAAACCACGCATTGTCGGAGCGCCCACTGACGCTGACTGAGTCTGACTAATGTGTCGTTTCAGCCCGGAGATGACAAGCTGTGGTTGGGAGCGCTCCAGAGAATTGGGAACAAAAATGCCACACCTGGCCGGGCAGAGAGGCGACTCCAACGGGGCGGTCGACTGACGCTGGATGTGCCAGTTACGCTGTTGAAAATTCATTAAACAACGCTGTCCGGGATTATTGTGTCACCAGAGCGAGTAATTGCATTAATTAACACCCTGTCACTGTGGCTAGATGACAATCAGCCGGCCCGTTGAGTTAGATTCCAGGCAAAAGCTGATGATGGAGGTTCGTTCTAATGGAGAAGCGAAGTCCCTCAAATGGATTGTTGTGGTAGCTGTCAGGCGCAGAGCGTGTAGCGTGCACTCAGAATAGAATTCGTTTTGACGGCGAAACGATGTCAACTGGATTGCTTACGTTCCATGCTCGTTACTTTTTCGCTCCCCCCATCAACTTGAGACGATGATGATGTTCACGCTTCCATGGATTAATGAGAATCCACTCGGGAGCTGTGTTTATGGGTCAAATAATTAGATGACAATGATGAGAGCACACTTCTGGTGCTTGGATTGTGTGCATGGTGCACCTCCACGAGTTGCCAAAGTGACTGCAGTGCGGTGTGACTGAAGGCATTAGTTGTGTGCGTCTGCGCTTGCTCACTGAAGGAGCTCGCAAAGTGCTCAGTGGGTGATGGAATTTGATTAAATTTGAATGCCAATGCAACATGCAATGATCCACTAATCAATGGCGACTTTACACGAACCTTATTTGTGCATTTGTAGACAACAGCTCTGATTTAAGGCTGTATGGGAGGGCCCCGCCGCGACGCTGGTCCATCGACTCAAGGAGCATCTTCTGTCAAGAAAAAGCCTCTCAAACTTCGACGTTCGCTTATACAAAAGTAGTACTTTTTAAGAACCCAATACATTGCTTGACTGCGATTACTTAGCTTGTCGCTTCTCTTTCAAGTGCCCTTTCAAATTGAGTTTCGTGTCTGGTCATGCCTCAGATATTTCTTAAGAGACAAAATAAATATCTTACCATCGTTGACGGGTGCCATCCATCGTTGACGGTCATGGATACTTCTGAGCATCAAGACTAAGCTGTCTTGTGACTTGGTCTTTAAACCGGAGTTTCGGTCTTCCTCTCCTAGTCGAAACAAGAGTTTCAGATTCGAAGTCCTTGCTAACCATGCGCTCGATGTGAATGAGCGTGTGTGTTCGATTTTTACCTTCAAGTCTGAATCCACATCTTTATACAGCTCGTAGGGTACGCGGTTATGTCGTCTAATTCATTCACCTTCCTCACAGACTGCTCTGAATGCACCAAGAATCAGCTCGGCTGTTTTACTCATCGTTTCATATATGTCAGACTGGAAAAATAAGAATTGTTTAAGCATCGAGTGGAGTTTTGACTCAAATTGATGCAACAAACCGAAGTATCACCGCTTTCCAGAAGGCAATCCGTCGTCAGATCTCCACTTCGATGCCATTTGTGGCGTTCACGTTTGCCCCAAGTGCAACTGACTCCTTACTACATCAAAATTGTGTGATGGAGCGTCTTTTCTCATTAACCTCAAGACAAAAGCGCAGGCAGCTCTAGACGTATATTAATCCGCGCCACCGACTGTTCGGCACAGTGTTACGGTCATCACCCACACGATCACAGCGGAACAGAATAAAGGTGTTATTGAACTCAGAAACCGAAGTGTTTGTTTCATTTATTTTGTCTTAACACAAGTGTCTGTCTTGGCACTTTCGACGTTCTGCGCGATTTATCTTTCTCTAGTTGTTAGTTCATGAAATCTCTGCGCACAACGATGAGGGTCCCCTGATTCGATGCTAATGACATCCCTGTCCCGTATTGCAAATTCGTTGTCTGCATGGAGTGTACTGCAGTGAGTAGGTGGTCGGGACAAAAAGGTCCTTGGTGATTTAGCAAACACTTCAATACTTGTGCCCGTTCGACTTCCAGAACAGTGCTTTTTCTAACTCTGCCAGATTTCCAGTCGTTTTGAGACAGTTTCTTCAGCTGTACCGGGTTTCTTTTTCAAATCGAGTGCTGTCCACCTCTAAACGACCAACAATAATGAATGTAAGCAAACCTAAGTCGGGCTTAAGTGGCCACAAGAAACACTTCACCCAGTTTCGTTAAGTTTGGTTCACTTAAGTGGCTGGAAAGTGTCTATCTCGTGCGCGTGCACTACATATCTACATTTTTAAGGTGGAGTTGTGAAATACAAGAGTTATTCGTGTCGATTGGGAATGGAACATCGCATTGATCAGCACATTAGATCAGACAGTAGTTGACGTCACGCACCAGTTTGCTTTACAATGGCGTCCATAACACCAGGCCTATGCGGATGATGTAGCTGTACTCTGTGGATCGTGCTTATCGGGCGTGTGTTCAAAAGCGCAGGCGGCTCTAGATGTGATCGACGACTGGTGTACTAGTGATGGGCTTTCAGGTTACCCTCTTAAAACCGAGGTTGTTTCTTCACGGGGAGGAGGAAATTGACTAGTCTCACTCAACTAGTGTTGCTCTATAGTGCAGAAGCCTGGACAATCTCAAGAGCAGATAAAGAAGTCCTTGGTCTTTTCGAGAGAACAGTTCTGGGCTCCATCTTTGCTCCTGTTTGCGTTGATGGTTTTCGAAGAAGAAGATTCAACCATGAACTATACGGGCTTTTACAGCGACATGAGCCTTGCCAGGCGTCTATGGATTCAACGCCTTAGATGGCTAGGTCATGTGGAGCGCATGGACAACACTGCTCAAGCTCGAAGAGTCGTAGACTCCGAACCAGCGGACAACGCAGTAGAGGACGCCCACGGAACCGATGGCGCACACAAGTGGAGAAGGATCTCAACAGAAATTGGAGTCAGCTGCCTAAAGATCGTGCCAGCTGGAGAAGCTTGTTGTTGTTGAAGCCCAGGTCCACCCGGACTGCCAAGACGCAGTGTAGGGCAACGACTTCCCGATGCAGATTCTACAATCCTTGTTGAAACATTGGAGATCTATTTTGTTCCCAGGAAAATACGGATAAATGTCCTGTCGACGAAATGAGAAACTCCCAACGACGCCAAAATCGAATGACAATCTCTCAAGACAATCAATTAAGCACACACAAGCTACGCATCTCTAAATAAATGCTTTAAACGTAATTGGAAAATTTGCGCACACTCATTTGTCGGGGCTGAGCCCTCATTACACACCTCTTCGCTTGTCATTCATTAATTTCCATTTAATCCGCAATAAGACGCGAATTTAATTTGACTCTGCCGAGTGCTCGACGCTCGTGCGCCATGCGACACACATGCCATCGAATCGGGCAACGCTATCAATTTCCATTTAACAAGGAATTACAAAACTCTCCGCATCCTGCGGAGCCATCAAATGTGCAAGCAGATCCACTCAGCCACATACACACACACACACACACACACGAGCACCCATTAGGCGTCGTTATTTTCTAATTTATGTGCGAATTGGAATTAGCGCCACTCCCAAAAGGGAGGCACCACGTCCCTCTCGATCTAGATCCGGAGTCGCGTATAATTGTCTAAAACCGTATCCGTCGCATCCAGGAATCGCAGAGAACTTGTGCCAACGGCACCACTTAAAGAACGCTGCGCTACTTATCAATTTTCGTTTCGAATTCATGCATTAGTCTGCTTCGTCCTGGATGTCATCGCTGGAGCACCGAGGCAGAAGCCAAACCATCCAGACCGTGCTACATATGCAAAATCAAAAATTCCATTAAGCAATCGCAAGATTTGCACAAATTCATGCACCCCTCGTGGAGTGGGCTGGCGTTGGCCCGGTGCGCCGGGGGGAGGGAGGTGCTAACGAAAGGGTGAAAGTAGTTACGATACGACGAGGACGAGCGCACACCAGCACGCACCAGCAGGATATCGCAACACACTGTGCAAAAGCTGTCAGTCGTAAATTAATATTTTAAGATCTGCGTGAAAGTCTCCTTTGCCCTGTCACGGGGGATTTCCTTTCAAGGCTGATGGCTGGTGGCTGGTGGCTCTGTGCGTGTGTGTGCGGTGAATGGTTGAATTTCAGCTCGTCGAAATGAGGACAAATCCTCGTCTGCACTCGTGGTAAGTTATAAGGCCAATGGCGACGACAAAAGGGGAGAATCGCTGACTTGCTCTGCTGGCAGGGAGCAAATCTTGGTCGAGCATTCCTTTGGGAAGCATTAATTACCGCCGCCGTCGCCGCCGCCGTGTGTGTTTGAATGGAAGACTTTAGATAAGCAATTGGGGTCAGCGAATTTTTTCGTTTTCTTATCATGATTGGATGGAAGAGTTCACTTCAATTTATAATGCCGTCGCCAACAGGTACTCCCGATTTAACTTGATCTATTTTATTATATGTATGTGGAAGTGGAAAAGAAGCGATGTAATGAAACGACGGGGACTTGGTGGGTTCAATCACCTTTAGTGATTCCAAATGATATAGAAGAGTATTTCATTACGCGCTTCCTGTCTTTAAATTTAAATAAAACAAAGTGTGTGTTTCTTTACGCGCGACTTGGTAAATCGAATCCGCGAGAATTCATATGTTACAAAAACCGACACTATTTTATTTCCCTTCATTTCGAGAAGATGTTCGTTGCATACTTTTAGTAGGTAGAGAATTCGTTTGGAATTATGGTTTGAGTTTTAAATAAATTAATTGACTGATTGTTGCAAGCGGAACTTGCGAAGCTAAGTTACTTAGCAGGAGCTACGGGGAGGCGAGTACGAGTACATCATAACAACAAACATTGATGTCTCGGGTGATGTCTGCGAATGGTGCAGTAGGTAAAATATGAATGAAGAGGGAGAAGTAACTCGTGCTTGGTTGGACGTCCCTAGGTTAGGTTAGGTTAGGTAGAGGGGGCTGCCAACGAAATCGCCAGCACACGTTGGTCCATTGCGATACCCATAGTCAGACTACTACCACTGATCGACAACTCCAGTCTAACTTGATCCCAACGGCAAATGGAGACTGGACCAGATATGAAAACCGAATAAAATCGTATTAACTTTATTTTCGCCGGGGTTCGAACCGAGGGCCCCTCTAATCAGGGGTAGGCACTCAACCAACCAGCTGGACTTTCCTAAGTCATCGAACAAAATCAGAAGAAAAGCCGCTGCACATATAATGGCAAGTAACAACAAACGATCAGCTGCGCCAACAGCAAGAAGAACATCAAAAATAGCGATAAAACGATTGTTGCGAGAAGGAATCATTTCCGTCATCAGATTTATGGATCGTCATAAATCTCAAGGTAGCACCTTCAGTGAGATCGTTTACGAGTACCATAAAAATCATTACCACCAATTGTTTACGTAGTATTATGGCGTGTAACGAGTATCGAAGGAATTTACATTGTCACTCGAGATAACGATGCAATTTTGTATCATGGACGAAAAACAACAACACCGATGGTCACTTTGCAAGAGGGGAGCTAAAGAGACTCAGTTTAAACCGATTTAGGAGAATAGGCAGACTCCTCTTAGATTTCATTACTGCACGGAGAGGATTGTCATTAAGTTGTCAAAGTCTTGCAGCGGATCTGCCCCGACAATCCTTCTGGTTATACTGTAGTGTTCTAGTTCAGATTGGATGCTTCTACGGTGTAAGACCTTCTTCTCTCCAGTCTCGAATACTTCCTGTTATTTTAAGTCTAGTTAAGGCGTTATTTATCAATTCATAGTTGACATTATTAAAAGCACCCCCTGTCGACTGTCGACGAGGAAACACTTTGTCTCACACTTTGGTATGCTACATTACTGTTGGGCTACGCAGATGACATCGACATCGTCTAACCTGCCTTAGTGAAAGCTTTCACGGGAATTGAAGAACAGACGAAGCGGGCTGGTCTTCTCACACACGTCATACACGGTCTGAAACAACACAACACGATCGACAGCTACAATTTTGAAGGAGTCAGGGGGGTAAGTAAGTCGGGGTAAACGTGAACATCACAAATGACATCTAGTGGAGTGGATATCTGAGAAGGGATTGGCCTCTGGCAACTGGTGCTACTTCGGTTTTTCGCATCAATTTGAATCAAAACTCGTCACTCGAAGGACCAAAATCAAACAACTCTTATTTTTCTGACATACTAGTATATGATGCCGACAGCAGGACAATAAACAAAACGGAAGAGCTTGTCCTTGGTACCACCGAAGGAAAAAATTCTGAGTCGGATGTATGATCCTGCCTGCGAGGGGGTGAGGACAGGCTGCGACTGCACAGGATCGGCAGCATCGAGCGCTAAGCCACTAAGAGGGCCTTTGAATCTGATGAAAGGAAGACCGAATCTCCAGTAAAAAGTCCAAGTCATCGCGGACGCAAGACAGCTTGATATTGATGCTTAGAAGCAACGTCCCCATGGCAGTCAACGATAGATGGCAGCCTCGTTTTGTCTCTGGCCTTAAGTCCTCGCGGACGCAAGACAGCTTGGCTTCGACTACAGGAAGCAGCGTGCTCAGCACCGTCAACGATGAAGGCTAACTAATGCTCAGACTCAAACCTTCCATGGGCCACAGGCCTGATAAGTCAGTTTGTAATGTTCACTATTTTTTTTTTTTTTTGCTTACTTCACTGTCACCGAGTGCTTAATTGACGATGCCCCATAGACGTTAAATTAATTAAAAATTCTTCATTCCTATTTCATGACAATCGTCCTTCGTTTAAACTTATACTAGTCTTTTCAGCTTCCAGTTGCCAGCCACAATTTTTAACCGTCTTCTTGAAGCACATAACCTCAACGAAACAAGAGTGCGCAAAATGAACGGGGGGAAATGGGAATGGACAACTGGATGGCATCGGTCAACGATCGGGATATGTGTCACAACTTGTTGCAAGAGGCTCCGATTTGGAGGATGTGGAAGGAAAAAATCCATAGACTGCACAGGATCGGCCACACCGAGTGCATTGGCAACAATGCTCCAACTAAGAGCGCCTTCGAATCCGAGTGCCCTGGTTCGAGAAGGGGGAGAAGACTGAAACTCCGCCAAGACAACTTGGCCTTGATGCTTAGAAGCAACGTCCCCATGACCGTCAACGATGGGAGGCGTAAAGCCCTCGCGGGCGCAAGACAGCTTGGACCGTCAATGGAAGCCTATGCTCAGACTCAAACCCTCCATGGTTCGCAGGCCTGGTAACTAAGTCAGTAAGTTCCTTTTTTTGTCTTTTATCCTCACTTCAATTTCAAAGCGTACCTAAATGGCGCTGCCCATAATCGTTCACGTTACAAAAACTTCCTCATTCCGATTTCATATCATTCATTCTAGTTGCCAGCAGCAATTTTCAACCGTCTCCTTGTGGCACATAACCTCAACGAAACTAGAGTGCATGAAATGAACCAGGATCCGTTTAAGACTCCTTACCACAGAATCGAAAAGTCAATCAATCAGTTTTCGATTCCAATCCCTCTCCCCACACTCTTGACCCATTCACATCCGCAACGAGACAATGAGAAAGTAAACAGAAACCTCAAATGGCTCCCGGAAGGAGCACAGTTGGCAGTCCCCAGCCGCAAACATTTACGCACATTCCCCCAGAGCTCTGAAGGAGACCAATAATCCATCACCGAAATTCGTCCAACCCCCCCAGCCAGACAAAGCAATTTCCACCTCGTGCGAGGACTAATTTAAAATGTTCAAAAGATGCCCCCACCCATCCACACACACACACCCCCAGCCAGGTCACCCCGTTCAAGGATACAGGAGATGAAGAGATACCGAATGCGTTAGCACCAAATAGAAATCCTTTTTTCGTATCTTATTTGAGTATTCCAAATGTGCGGTCGTCCCAGAGCTAGACACACTTGGATTCATTTCCTGTCCCAATTTTTAGGCCATTTCACAGTTTATAAGGGAGTACGGCACTCTCTCCCGCATTTAACGCTACCAACATCGTTCACAATTAAGCAAACAATGTTCCTACGGCAGCTTCCACAGTCACCGTCAGAGCCGAAGCCCGGGCGAGGGCCATCCTTCTGCCACCTGCCGCCTGGATAAAAGTCAGGACAACATTAACTTATCGTCCAAGTGATATCTTGGCATTGTTTGATGGCGAATATCTGGGACTGGCTTTTCGGTGGAGGGGGGAGGGACCCTTTGCACCTAATCTACCACATCGGCACGATAACGGCGAGACCGTAATAGCCAGAAGAATGCTAGCTGAATGCCATACATGTCAGGTTGATAGTAGTCCTTGTTGTCGTGTGTCGTTGTCGTTGTCCCCATCGTCGTAGATGTCATTGTTGATGGCGAGACCGATGCCGATGCCGATGTTGTCCTCATGAGAGTGGAACGTCGTGAGTGCGGTGGATGCCACAGCCACAGCCCGATGTACAGAAAATGGTTTACTACTCGTGTCTACCCAGAGGACGGCAACGAGGCATGCTATTGGTTGCTGTTGTAAATTTTTCGTCCAAACTTTCAAAAGGAATTCTAATAGTGTCATAGGCCTTAAAACATGCCTCTACCACTGGATGGGCCTATCTGATCGTGGCCACTAGGGGGGTGTTGACAGACGTTCGAATGCGTGGGTGTGTGTATGTCGTAGGTATGCTCCTCATTGAAGTTTTGAGAGATTTATCATGTGTTCTCGGGCAGGACGATGACGTCCCCGACGTTGATGACACACAATAAGTTATTCGCATCTGGATGCGGGTCATATCGGACTCGCACGGGGATAATAGAGAATTCCTTTTGACTAAATCGAATAGCAATTTACGAGTACTCTCCTCTGGCGGAGTGACTTAATGGATTTCACACAGACTGCGTGAATCTTGCGAGGACTAAGATTGCCGCACAAACGTTGACTGCATGTATGAGTCGTGGATGTGGGCGGAATGGTTGATGGGGATGTTAGTGGCTTACTTGAAATGTTACCGTGAATAATTTGAGGGTTTTATCCTTTTGAAGTCCACCACTTGTGTGAACGTGTTCGAAAAAAAAGAGTTGACTACTCTAAATGGAGATGTTAAAAGAATAGTTAAAAAAGTTAATAAAGGCTGAGCCAAATGAGACCAACTAATGTTAGGTAGGTAGCATGGTACCTGCTAGACTTAGTGGAATACACCGCAGTGGTTCTCTAAGCAGGATATCTCTGTCTAACTGTCTAACCTTCATCCGATTTCGATCCGTCTGTTTAGATTTCCATTGCAGCCGCGTCACAGGGTTTGTCTCCGTCCCAAACTTCTCTCGTGGAAAACATAGTATTGTGCTATATTTCGAAGTCCAGGAAATGCGTCAGATAGTCTGCTTCCTTTGCTATTTTCTGGTTGGTTTAAGTGGCTACAGGTAACGCAGTTTTGATACCACACCTCGTAGACCTGGGTTGTTTGGGTTTGCTAAATCCAGCCTGTGGAGTTTAAGAATGTGCGATATACTTTGGTTAGCGATCTCGGAGAGGTCACTAAGGAAGGGTTTGCCAAACGCGATGTATTCACGGTGTGTAGTCACAGAGAAAGTGAGGCAGACTTACCTCTGAGTGAGTGTTGAGGCAACTGCGTCAGTGTGGGTATTCTGAGTCTAGCAGCGTGGATGCCTATGGGCCAGTGCCCCGTCCACCAGCCACGACTCTAGCTATTTCGAAGCGATTTCTATTGAGGAGGTCATCAGTTCGTATATGAGGTCCAGGTTTTCCTAGAGAATTTATATTTGGATGGCAGGAAGTGTTGATAGATGATGTACTTGAGGTGATTGATTGGGTGGCCCACCAACTCAGTGGGGCGTTGCCGGAAGCTCCTTACTTGGCCAGTTCGTCAGCAAACTCATTTTGCTCTATGTTGCTGTGGCCTAGAACCCAGAGGAGTGTGATATTGCATCTGCTACTGGCCTGTTTGAGTTCCTCCTTGGACTGATGCACCAATTTAGAGGAAGTGACTACCGATTAGATGGCTCTTATGGCTGCTTGGCTGTCGCTGCTGATAACTGCGGCTCTGCCAAAAGGGCAGGTACTACTGAGGAGTTTACACGCTTCTCTGATCGTTAGTACTTCAGCCTGGAAGATACTAGAACGATCTGGGAGGCGGTAAGAGTTCGAGATATTTCTTAACTACACAAACGGATCCAAGCTCGACCATGGTGTAAGAAGAAGGAAACCGCTGAGCCTACACCGCGGTCTAGCTTAGACCCGTCTGTGTTGATCAGAAATTGGTATTCTGAGACGACTCTAAGTCTGATGGCGCTGCACGTGACTACCTACTTGATGTAAAGGTCCAGTGGGAGAAGGTGTAGCAGCGCGTTCAATGCTTCGATGGGGCATGATCTCATCGCTTCGGAAGTTCCGACTCCTGCCGAACTCTGGACTTCGTTGAGTTTGTGTAAGTTGCAGGTTTTGCTTAGAGCGGGCCACACATACTAGTGAGCCGTAGGTGAGAATGGGGACGGACAACAGCTGTGTACATCCAAAGGATCAATTTGGGTTTAAGACCCTAACTTTCGAGCACCTCCATGCGCCCCAGCAGCGTTGATCTGAGTGTCTGCAAGATTTAGCTCGACTTGTAGTGCCTTCCACCAGATCAGTATTGGCCGTACTGTTGCAGTGTACAGCCTGTGCGTTATTTTGGGTCTGTTTTCCCATTTGGATCCGACGACTTTCTTGCAAGTATACGGTGGGATCGATGCTATCCTGATGCGTTCCTATATGTTATGTTTCCAGCTAAGTTTGCTGTCGACTATAACGTCTAGGTATTTAGCTTGATCAGTGAAAGTCAGCTATTTCCCTATCAGCTTTCTTGGGGTGATATACGAGTTTAGTCTTGGAAGAGTTAAAATCCAGTCCGACACTGTGCGTCTACTGTGGCAGTGTTTTACGGGAAGGATTCTATCACGTTTGGGAATTTCCCGTGATGGCTATTGCGAACCACGGATGAGGTTTTGTACTCAATTGAACTTGATCTCTTGAGTATATCGTCAACTACTATGCCCCAGAGAAGAGGAGACAGAACTCCCCCTTGTGGAGTGCCTCTGAAATCCATTTTTTATGCACAGTAGATTTTTGTATGTTTGTATGCTTCCACAGAATGCCCCTCAGGATTCATTTTGTGCATCCCTAATTCCTTTTTTGTAGGTCTTAAGCCTCTGCTTATAGAGGGTTCCAGTCGGCGGTTTCTTTTGAGAATTTTGATCTATTGAAGCATCTGCTGCTGGCTTTGAGTAGCTCAGTTAGATCTAGGTTCCACCGTGGTGGACTCCAACTTACATTCAGTCTGCAACCTTTTTTTCTTTTGCCGGTTATAAATGAGTTCTTCGAGAATAATTAATCGCCAGAAACGATTTCCGGTGCTTCTACAGGCCGATCTTGGTGTACGGTCGCACACAGGAGCCGCCTATTTAGGAAGAGTGCCCAAAACTCAAAATTTGAAATGAGTACTGTTATGCATTTTTTTTTTGTTTTGTTTTTACGTTAGTACAGGTTCATTCACATCATTTAGTAAGTATTACATCAATTTAGTATCAGCTACTGTGTGCAAGCAACGTGTTCAAAGTTGTGAATTTAGGGACGGCTAAGAAAAGTGGTGTGCTATTAAATTTATTGTACTAATTTTATCGAGTGCATTTTTGTTTTTATAAAAAAAACTAGAGTTGATTGGCAGTGAACCGAGGTAAGAGGAATTTTTTCAAACAGATTTCATAATTTTATTGGACATATAACGGGAGATATTGAAGGTTGAAGTAAACAGTAACTTGTTTTAATAAATAACAGTTTATTTTAAAATTGCGCAACAGGCTTTTGAAACTGTTTATGCAAATTGATGCACAAATATGTCCTGTATACTAAACAGAAGTCCAAAGTAAAGGCCTGTTGCAACGAACATTCTTCCACAATCCGACGCAAAGTTCAATGTTAAGAGAAGAACGCTTTTCGAATTTTTTTGCAATAGCAATAAAAAGACTTTCGAATCGAAATTCAATCAAATAATAGAAATTTTGGCCGAAAAAACAAGCTGTGTTGAAAACATGAATGATTGAATGAAACTTCAAAGGCCAATTAAAATCGGAATGGCTCCTGGCGCCTGGTAGGCATCATGAGAGATTTATTCTTAATGGAAATTTCGAAGGTGGTAGGCATTCGTGCTTATTTAATGACAGTAGCGAAAATTCAAAACGCAGAAAAACAGCCGATATTCGATCCGAGCAGCTCAAATGAATTTAAGGGCTGAAGGTAAAACTGGTGCAGCAAACCTTGTAAAAAATGCCATAAATGTGCCAATATATGCTAAAGATTGCATCCAAAGATTTGAATAATCTAGAAAGCATTTTCCAGAAACCAACCAAAAGCGACTATGTTTCGTTTGGAATTTCGGTATTACGTACCTGGACACGGTTGTTTGAGTCATTGCTCCATTTGAGCTATAAATTACCAGCACTCTCTTGGCGCTTATCAAAAGATAACAAAGATTTGGTTGAGAACACAAAAAAGAGAATTCAAGAACAATTTAAAAGCAAGTTTTCACTTATTGTAGACAAACCAAAGCCGGGCTATGGAAACTCGAATGACGGCAATGTAGCTCGAAAGTTTTTCCACAACCACACTGTTTCTTCCCGCATAACAAAAATCAATCAAAGAATTTACATGATTTACTATTACATTAATTTACTTCAAGCCATTTCAAGCGGACATAAAATAAATACGAAGAAATTTGAACAGTATTGTTTCGAGACGGCTTCCTTGTATGTTCAGTTATATATTTGGACTCTTCACAACATACTCATTCATGGATCCGTCATAGTTCGAGAAGCTTTACTACCTATCGGCATGCTTAGTGAAGAAGCCCAAGCAATAGCCCGCAATAAGGATTTCGCCAGGTCAGGTCGTCCAGTGTGGTGTTAACGTGCATCCATGCAATTTTGAGGTTGTATGAGAGTCAGGGTCTTCGGACCTGCTTCCGGCTAACCATCCAACATAATGTACCATGGGAGAGGGCTCCTTAACGGCTTTGTTCCTCCTGAAGCATTCCTCTGCTAGGGCACCATGTGGCTGATCAGCATCACTCGGAAGTTTGTCCAATTGTCTTCCGAATCGTACGCCGTACAACGAACAGGCTACCTTGCTACGAATTGACCGCATCAAGCCTAATCCAGAATTCAAGCTTGAGTGGGATTATGCATGTGTCTCAAGACGAAACTTTTATCTCAGATAAAGATATATTCCACTTCCACACACACTCAAATGTTCATTCTACAACTTTTCACAGCTCGTCGCGTTTAAATCTGACGCAGTTTTGTGTGAATAAATTCGCAAATATTCGCCAAAGAGGAACATTAAAAATACAATTTTAACTTCAAGCGAACACCATGAATCATTTACGAGACCACAATGACAATGTTGGTGGTGTGTATTATTTATTACGGTAATGAGAAACTGGTTTGCATCTCTAAAAGGATGAGGCTAGATGAGGAACAATGGGACCGGACGGAGAACGTATAAAATGCAACGATAAGAGAGACACTTCTTGATGGAGTGTGTAATTTATTTCGTAATTCTTTTTGATGGCTTCTCAGGCAAATTTAAAAGGAATCACTTGTGGCACGTAATGCACGTACTTCCTTATCACTGCAACATTACTTACTTACTTCCTTAAGGTGGCGCTACAGTCCGGGGTGGACCTGGGCCTCAACCAACAAGCGTCTCCAGCCAGCTCGATCTTTAGCTAGCTGTCTCCAGTTTCGCACGCATAGTTGGTTGAGGTCCCTTTCCACTTGCGTGCGCCACCTGAGTCGCGGTCTTCCTCTACTCCGCCGTCCCTCGGGGCTGGATTCGAAGACTTTTCGGGCCGGAGTATTGGTTTCCATCCGCTCTGCATGACCTAGCCATCTCAGTCTTTGGATCTTCACTCTTCTGGCTAAGTCGATGTAGGTATGTAGGTAGACAAAGTTTTTGACTACCTCAAAGTTATATCTGTATGCTGTGACGTTCTGACCGAGACGTCGGTGTTGGGTGTCCTTTCTCGTTGACAGCATATACTTGGTCTTACCCTAGTTTACCGCTAAACCCATCTTCGCGGCCTCCGTTGCAATACCCACAAAAGCGCCATTGACATCACGCTGCGTTCTTCCAATAATGTCAATATCGTCGGCATATGCGAGTAGTTGGACGGACTTCTGAAAGATTGTTCCGCTGGTGTTGGCGTTCGAGTTTTGAACAATTCGTTCAAGAACGATGTTGAAAAAGTCGCCTTGTCTGAATCCTTTTTTGACATCAAAGGTCTCGGTTAGGTCTTTACCGAACTTGATGGAGCAGCGTGCATTCTCCATCGTCATCCTACACAAACGGACGAGCTTGGTAGGGATGCCAAAACTAGACATTGCTCTGTATAGCTCGTCTCTATAAATGCTATCATACGCGGCCTTAAAATCGATGAAAAGGTGGTGGGTATCGATTTGTTGCTCCTGTATTTTCTCCAAAATCTGCCGTAGTGTGAATATTTGGTCGATGGTGGATTTTCCTGTCCTAAAGCCACACTGGTATGGACCGACCAGGTTGTTGACGAATGGCTTTAGGCGTTCACACAGTATGGCAGATAAGATTTTAACTGCAACATTACCCGAGCATATTCAACAGCAGCAGTTTCAACCAGCGGTTCAACTGGGTGCTCCTTAAATCCATGGACATCGTGCAATGTAGCAACTACTGCTTCGGACACATAGCATCCAATTGTGGCGTGTAGTGTGTGTCAAGTGTGAAGCAAAGCACCAATCCGGGGAATGTCCGAGGAAAGAATGCACAGAATATCTCGGATTCTGTGCTACAAACGGGTGTCCCCTGTACAAGGAAAAAATAGCAGAAAAGGCTATGGCCGTGGCGGCGAAAAAAACGCACCAAGTTTGCTGACCAGATCATCGGCGACCATAGCGAAACTCAATACAACGCCCAAACTACCAGTGACCAAGGCTCCAGCCAGAAACACTGATCTTTCAAACTAAAACCTCCAAACCAAGTATGGGAAAACCACAACATCAAGCTGGAAGTAGCATCAACCTTAACGATGAGGTCCAACGAGTGTTCGGTGCCAATCCTTCAACCATAATAGGCTGAGCGTAGATCAGAGCGAGACTGAAAGGTCCGTGGCGCTAGCCACTTTCATTTCCCAAATATGCGACGTCTAAAACGACTGCGCCTAATCGGATACAATGTTAACTCATTGTACAGCGTAGTCAAACGAACAGCATTTAGTCTGTTCCTAAAAGCAAACCAACCTGTCATTGGCTTAGTTAGCGAAACCCGTCTCACTAGCAAAAATAATATTTCCTTCAAAGATTTCTCTATTTTCAGATCAGACGGCACCATTGTGGAACGGGGTACAACCGCTCTCATCGGGAAGACCATCAACTACACCAAGGTCGTGGCTCCGAATCGAAAGGTATTTGAGGCCACCGGAGTCTTAATCCAAGTGACTTCAACGGAGACACTAATGGTCCTGAGCATCTGCCACCGTGATAATAGTCGTAGTGCTCACATATGACATGCTTTTTTCAAGCCATACTTATGGACTCATAGGTGGTGACTTCAATGGAAGACACCATATGTGGCAGGACGCAGGTTCAGATCGACAGGGGAAAGCTATCGTCAAATTGTTAGAGGAAAACACGGACAGGCATTCCCTGGTCGTGATTTCGCAGTCCCAAGGACACCATTGACACTCGATTCCATCCTGGCCACCTCAAACCTAGTAAACTTCATACCAGATATCCGGCACTATTCCTGCGAAACGCTAACGAGTGATTCCGACCACGAGGCGGTCAAACTGGTAATTAAACTAGAACATCCCATATATACCAAAAGCCGACCAGAGGAGGACTTCGTCAACATCAGCTGGATGTTCCTAAACTACACGATGCTGGAGAACATCCGGATGCCACAAACAACGCGGAACCTCACTAGAGTGGAGATCGATACTGCAATTGAAGGACTCGAGTACTCAATCAACAACGCATTAGACCAGCATAAAAGGCCGAGGACAAGCAGAGACAGGTATAATCACTTACCAGTGCATTTTTAAAGTCTTTATTACCACAGGCAAAGCTTAAGGAAAAGATAACACCGGGAGTTGAATGCACGATGTAGCTACTATCAAGCAACTCTCAGTGAGCTGAACTACCCGAACATCATGTGTCAGCATGCGGTACAAACGCACAACAACATACCGCTGGAGAACAAGCTGCGCAGAAAACAGCCACGACCTGACACATTCCGGCAAATCATGAGCAGCAATACTCTAAAATGGTACACAGACGGATCAAGAACCGATGAATGAACTGGAGCAGGAGGTATTCGGACAAAATACTTCTAATCCATTGGCACATCCAAACGCACCAGCATCTTTCAAGCTGAAATCTATGCAATAGGGCATAGACGGATGTGTTCAGATCAATCTAGACAGGAACTATACCAAATGCGACAGCAATAGTCGAATCGCTAACATGGCACTGGACTGCTACATCATCCAATCCAAGCTTGTGGGGGAATGCCTTTAGAAGCTCAAAGCATTGACTAGGAGAAAGAGAGTAGAACTCTGCTGTATACCTGACCATACGCTGATAGAAGGCTATGCAATGGACGACTCCTTCGGTAGGAAAGGAGCATCGTAACCCTCCACAGGCCCAGAACTATTCAACGCCATAGGAGATCATGTGCTCAGAGAAGAATTCAGGGATCTGGAACGAAGGAACGGAGCAGAAACATGGCATGAAGCAGGCCAAGAAGCTCTAGTTCAATGTAACTGAAAAGGTGTTTGAGGCATGTATCCAATGACCAAGAACAAACTCTGTGTCTAACTTAGATGTCACAACACAACTTATGGATATCAGAAGAAGGTGTCTGCAGATTCTGTGGGGCGTCAAATGAAATTTCAGAACACGAACTGGGATTGTATGAGGCACTAGCCGACAAAAGACAAAGATGTCTGGGCAAGCACCTGCTATCAGAGGAAGAAATGATGTCCATCTCTTATTCTCAGATTGCTAAATAAAAGCTGGCTTACAGAGAATACTCCAGAATAGATTTCTTCCACCTATGCGCAACAGGCCATAACCCTCAACACAACTCTGAAAAGAACTGTTTGCGAGGGGAACTCGTAAGAGAGTAAAGGTATCAAAAGGGGGATCGATGCAATATACCCACAAGTCTCAACAACAACAAAATTGTAAAAAAAAACATCTGTTTATAATAAATGATTTAAATCGCTTTTGAACCAACGAGCTGTTAGGAGACGGCAGCAGCTTTTGGTTGCCCAGTATAGAGAAAATGTTCGTTGACATGGTTTGAACCTCCACTGCTCGAAAAGCAGATGGTTTCGAGTGTCACTTGCATGACTGAATGCGTCCATCCATTAAAGCTTTTGCAGCTAAAAATCTGTTTGAAAATAACTTCTCTCGTTCATAGAGAACTGTGAATATATCTAACGATTCCTTGGAGATAGCACATTGTCCAGAATTGCTACTAAGTCAACAACATCATGTCAAGATCTAAACTATTTATTCCATCTTGGACCCTGGGTTGTTGGGGTGGAGTTAACGTTGCAATCACGGTTGACGCAAACAGGTCCTCAAAGGAAACTTAAGAGGGAAACCCGTAGAATCTCACGTTAAATTAAGAGGATGCGAAGTATTGTAGAGGGATACATCAGGCTTAATGGATCCCTCTTACACATTACAAGATGGTACGGATGGTTTGAATCAGCAGTCATGATATGAGTTAACTTAGATTGAGAAGAAAAGTTTTTACTTCATTCTTCACAAGTTTCCTAGGTAGTTTGGAAATTACATAATCGATGCAATCCTCAGGAAGAAAGTATCGGAGGAATTAGCTGAAACTGACCATTAGCTGGGTGGACAACCGCGATCTTGTAGCCTTGCCATCCCTGTCATACATTCAATCAAATCTGCACAAAAATGCCAAGCAAATCAAAAGAACAAGATTACCAATAGCTCCTGGCAATTGCCCAAAATCTCTTGAATGCACATGTTCCCTGTCAAAACAAAAAAAGCCGCATAGGTAATGTTAAAGTAAATTTATTATTACTTCAGGTACGCGTATCTGTTATTGCCAAAGAAGGCTGAGCACCGAAAGTGGTGGCATTCCGGGTTCTGCTCCTTTTCGGAAACCTGTTTTTTTTTTAAAAGGAAAACAACGAGTTAAAACCCTTCTCAGATTGTGATCGATTTCTGAAACATACCTAAGTAAAGCACCACGGGGATGAATCCCCAATGGAAAATGGTTTTTGTAACATCGAAAACAGTCTCAAGACGATCCTTAGCTCCTGGTGAAAGACCCATTTTTTTTTGTACTTTTATGTTGAACAATAATTTCGTGATATTCTATAAATTCTCTTTCAACACGAGTCGAATTTGACAGGTCAACTTGGGAGCAGTGATGCCAAGTCTTATTTTGTGGTGTTGATAAGATGAAGTGAGTGAGTTCGAAATTGCGTTCATGTACGTTCAGTGGGATTGTATGTAATAATTCAACGAGTTCATAAATCCTGAACACATACTTACGTATGAAAATTATTGCTTATTATGCCAGAAACTACCTACCTAGGCTACCTAGTTGTCATCATTAGGAATCATGGTGGAATGAATATTAATATATTAGGAATAATCCCTCAATTTGACATATTATGGAATGGGAATGTGACCAGTTTTTCTTTAAAAACATCTGAGTTGAAAGATTAACACCCAATCCTATCATGAATGACTAATCAAAATGAGGAATAACATGAATAAATTATAATGAAACTCAAATTCAGAAATAAGAGAGCATTATTATTTATTTCTGCTTAAATTCAGTGCTGAACGATGCACAAAAACGACAGCATGTACCGCCTGTCAAAACGAAACTTCAAAACATGCAGTTTCCTTCTTGCCGCTTTGTTGTTGTCTCGTGTTGAATACCATTAAATCAAAGTGTTTAAAATACAATAATACAGCGAAACGAGTCACAAATTCCATAAAACTTCAATTAAAATCTTCAATGATATACCCAAAAGAATGGCCTCATATCAAGTCGGTTCGGTATGTGAGGACTGTCTCAATAGTGGACTGCAAAATCATCTGAGACACTTCTACATCAATCTCGAGGAGCAGATTGTAAAATGTGAGAGTTCCAGCTGCATGTTCCCTTACCTAAGGAAAACCGCATCGAATTCAATGATAGATGCCAGCATAACAGAGCACATCCTCAATTTGGATGATTTCATTGAGGAAAATGCGAGAACGTTGAGCACAACGAACACTGCCAAAGAAGACGTCAAGTCTCAAGTTTCTGAATTAAAAACGGAAGACATTCCCATAATGTTCGACTTTGCTTCATTGTTTACCGATAAATCGATCAAGGCAGAAAAGCCACCACGATCTGATGCCACCCAGTTTGCAGATACACGCAAAAGAGATCACACAACATTTGCTGCGATCAAAACTGAGGATAGGTCGCGGCAGATTCAGGTGCCTCCAAAAGCCCGCATAACACGATGTCTATCGAATGTAAAGAGCAATTCGAAAAAGGTGTCCAAAGCAAAAACTAAGAAAATCGAACCGGTCCTTTTGATTGAGCCGCAGAGTGGGAAAACCATGCGACCCTTGGACCTGATACAGCATTACATGAAGAACAAGTCGAAGTGAATAGGAGCCACAAGATTGGGGTGCTGATGGAAGTTGAATAAACCCTTAAGACTGACTAATTATGTATATTTGAATTAAGTAATGTTTTTGTTGAGATTTTTCCTAGGTTTTGATACTGTACTTAAATAGTGTTGCCGATGCGACAAGTAATTGTGTATCCAATAAAATTAAAAAAACAATCCCTTGTGTATCATATTTCAATAGCGGTTCAATTCGGGACTGGGTGCTAAGTTGCTAACCAAAATCGTGTACATGCTCGGAAAAGACGGCAGAAAACGGGAGGATGACAGACTCGCCGTTACAGGGTAATGCATGTGTGCCCAACCTTAAATACTGGCTCAGAAGAAAAGTTTGACTTCATACTTGAACTTTAATTTTCGGAATGAAATTATTTAACGAATTAGAAGGAAAAGCACTTTGGCAAGGCACAATGGCAGTCACAAGCATACATACATCTAGAAAGCTGTAAGAGACCTCAACTCCAACAGGAATGATCTTCGATGTTTTTGAATCCGATTTGGATAGCTCTGAATCCCTCCCTTGATATCATGAGGTGCGCTCTCAAGGCCATCTTCCGCTGAAAAAGGAGTGGTCGTTGCTACAACTCGCACTAGATCTTCGATGACCTTGCGCACCGTATTTCCTTTGACCCTAGTCCCATGGATATGCCGTCTGACGCACGGACACCAGTAATCTAGCTGCGACGTACTAAGTCGACTTTTCCTGCAATCAGGACTGACTCTGGCCAGAATCTGAGCCACGAAAGAACTGCAGTCGTATCTTCACGGATGGCACCAAGTCCAAGGAAGAGTCTGGCGCTGGCGTCTTCCTGGAGAGCGACAACATTAGACTACACACCTCGTTTTCCTAGCTGAAACCTGTATACCCTAATGGCCACTAACTATATTGCGGAGAACAGGTGGAAGGGGCGGAGTATTTGTGTCTGCAGCGACAGCCACGCTGTGCTTAAGGTCTTGTTCAAACCCTTACCCACTTCGAGGAATGCAAGTCTTCTCTGTATTTGATCGGCAGTTTAAGTTCGCTAAGATTTGTCAGGATCACCACGGGAAATCAGATCTCCGACTTGCTCGACAAGGATCAGAAGAGGTACGCTTAGTACCCAAACCTGCTTTGGGACTACCCACGTCTTTGGTTAGGGATTCCATCGATGGTCGGGCCTCTCGTCAGCAAAACTAGAGGCGGCATGGCTTGAGGATGTAGACAAACTAAGTGCATGCTGTAAGAAATCCTTTTTATCTCTTGACAGAAAAGACTACACATTCGCCAAACTCCCAAATGTGCATGACCTAAGCAATGAAATCCTCTGGAGAAATGGCCGACAATGCAAAGCACTTCCTCTGCCACCGTCCCGCCTTTGCTCGGTTCAGTTGGCACTTATTCGGTGCTGATGGTGTAGGCTCCTCATTACAGAAGTGCCTGCTGGCGCAAGAAATTCCAGCAAATGCAGGTTGCTGTCTTTTGGTACTATGGACCAGTAGTCAGTTTTGAGTCTCCTCCAATGTAGTGTTCAGCGCTGAAACAATCTGCGACGCCTGTGGCGAACACGGCATTTTCAGACGGAGTATATTACCACCCAGCTGACTCAGAATCTTTAAATCAGCTAGGGGTGATCAGATTGGGCACGTGCATCAAGCAATGAAGACCGACACTTACCATCTTATCATCGATTTCCAGCTTACCAGCTTGTTCAGTTTTAGCATTCCCCTTAGGTTGCGCAGAATGGTGATTCAGAATTCTCCTGCTCCATCAAAGTCAGTAAAGAACTCACCTTCAATGTGAACATGGTGTTGGGACAAGTTCTTATGAAATGGGTCTGAAAACAGATGAGAGAAACAATGAGTAAATGTTAAGCGGTGCCCTCACGAAAGGATAGACATCGACAACTCGGCCCAAGAGTCGCAAAGGGCATCTATGTACATATTCGAGGCAGTTAAAAACTCCTCTACTTCGCCTCGGCAGTAGAACAACTTTTGTCAACCATCGCTTCTTTGAACTCAAGAAGTAATTGAGTAATGAAGCCTTCTCTCGAAGAATCGATTTCAAATACTTACTTATTTTTCAAGCCTGCGAACCATGGAGGATCTCAACCTGACCAATAGCTGCCTTCCATCCTTGACGGTGCTGGGCAAGTAATGGTAACCAAGATGTCCTGACTCCGACTGCATTCGTCTCCCTCTCGAAACAGAGGGCTCGGATTCGAAGACACTCTAACCTGGAGCATTGGTGTCCATGCACTTAATGTGGCCGAGCACATATAGTCCACCGATTTTTTCCTTTCAGGCCCTTATTGCGAGTGTCGACTGATGCTTTGATTGCAGCAAGAATCAACTCTGCTGTTTTGTGTATCGTCCAGCTTACGACTCCATGTCGCAGGACTGCCATAATAGGAGCAGTCATTCGGGTCAGGTGTTTTGAGGTTTTGAAGCAGCAACGGTTGTCAATGACCAACCCTACGTCAGATCTTCACTTCGATATAATTTTTGGAGTGTACTCGTACGTTTGCCCCGAGCTTGTAAGGTTGTAGTTGCCGTGAATGCTTCAGCTATGCACGTTGGGTACGGGCGACGATATCCAGTTGAACTGACTGACTTGCCTTCCATGTCTGCTGTAAACACGACAGTATCCGCAGTATCTTCTTCGGTACCTGATTGAAGAAATCAGATTTTTATACAAGGCATCTCCTTGCCGATGGCTAACCGATAATGAAACTCAATTTCGTAGGCGTTTGTATTCGACGTGGGCATATTGGCGAGTCTCTCGTTTAAATGCTCTTCGTAGGCTCCGGCAATCTCGAGTGTGGTCAGGCGTGAAATGTAGAAACTCCTCTTTGCTTTGCTGGCTGGTGGAGCTTTCTGCCACTGGACAGTGGAGCTCAGTCATGCTGCTACGATGAAGTGATTGAAGTCAACGTTTGCTCTTCTGAATGTAAGCACATCCACAATATTTCACGCAAGTCTTGTCAAATGAATTCATGCGTCGATTTGTATGGCGATTGAACCGTCCGGAGGTCACCAAGTTAGGCCGCTTTTACACACGCAACTTTTTACTCACGATTTTCTGCAATTCCCTTTTGTGATCGCAAGCCACTTTTACACGTAGAAATCACCGCTTCCCACCCTTTCTCACATGTGTCATCGCTTTCTTACATATCAATGCATAGCATGCTTCCAATACCCAACATTGAGAAGGCAAGAATAAAGCCATTCGAAAAAAACGAAAAGAGATAAAAGGAAATACGAAGGATCACACGCAACTCGCACGTTTCACCTCCCTTGCCTACAATATAGGAGAGTTGCAGACGAATTTAGCGTGTGCAAAAGAGGCCTTACTTGCTGATTCACTTGCGGGCCTAGTGCTACTTAATCGGGGTGATTCCATTTGTCGTTTAACACGACTGTCGTACGGAAATGACAGAGGTCAACGACAGAAAATCGAAAGCTGACGCTGGCGTACGACAAAAACGGCTTCTGTTTTTTTGGTGTTGTCCCTTCCGACATAGGTTATGTTAGGAAAGTGGGTAGACGTGGTGGAGCCACGCCTCATTTAGGTCCAACTGGATCCATTGTGATGCCCAAAGGGGGACATTTAAAAGACAAAAACCCCCTATTGCCCACTCATCCTGTTCCAGGTGTTGGAGCGATGATTTGATATAGGGAATCACCCTGATTATCACAATCCTTGCTGCCGCAGTCTGTGAATCGCCTCTATCTTTTGGATCGCGTCGTACAAAGTTGTGCTTTCCAAATCATCCGCCAAAGTTCGATTTTAACATCGTATTCGAGAGTGGTCTTTTCACAAACGTCGGAAAGCTGCGCTAGTACAATCGCATTTCTTTTCATTTCTTTCTCATGCGTTTTTGAACATACACACGGTGCAGAATGTCTGCAGGCTTGCTTTAGTGCAAAATATCTTTCTTCCAATCGACCCTGTTTGCAGTAAAAAAATAATGACTGCACAATCTGCCCGACATCGATGAGCTATTGACGTTTATGAACAGCAGGCACTGAAGTTCACCTAAGTTATGCGTTAATGAACATGGATAACGCAGTCCTTTGTTAGTCAGACGTTTATGAAAACACCCGATGTCCACGCCACCGGGGTATTCCAAAAGTTGGACTGACATGTAGCTTCTCCAGTAACAGACTGAAGAATTCACGCTCATCTCCTTGCCCACCACGCCTACCCACGTACGTAACCTAACGTAAGTGCATGCATCGATTTGTTTGGCTGTCAGACCGACCGGAGATCACCAGGTTGCTGTGTGGATTCACTTGCAGGAGACCTCGTGCTACTTATTCCGGGTGATTCGACTTATCGTTTAACACAACTATTGTACGGAAATGTCAGAGATCAACGACTGAAAATCATAAGCTGACGTTGGTGCACGACAAAAACGACATTGAAAATCCCAATTGACTTCTGCTGTTCCTTACGAGATAGGGAATTGCCCTGCTTTTCATATTACGTGCTGCCGATGCCTGTGAATCGCTTTAATCTGTTGTCGCGTCGTAGAAACTGTGCTTTCCAACCCCTCCGCCAAAGATTTCTGCATTGAAGTCTTCGAATTCGATTTTAACATCCTAGTCCAGAGTAGACTCCGCTTGAGTTCATAATTGCAACATTGTTGCCCCTGCACTGCACAGAATATGTTCTCGATGCATTCATGAATACAAATACGGCCGCAAGTGTGCAACAGGTCAGCATTGTCGAAAAAATATTCATAAACGCAACATCAGTAGGCGATACAAAAGTGAGTGATGTTTAATTGTATTGCCAAACAAAAAACACGAAGCAAAAGGGAGAACTCTTAAAGTTCATGCAGAGAATGGAATTCCTCAGGGATCACCACTTTCTGTGATTGCATACATTGAGTCGCTTATAGTCGAACTCCGTCGACAAGAACACAATCTAGACTTCGTAGGGGTATATGCGGATAACATTTATATACTTGCATCAGGTGACCATGATATTGTTGAACGCAACCTAATAAGAGCAGATGCTGCCATAAATGACTGGGCTAAGACGAGAGGAGCAATAGTGCCTGCCCCTAAAATAGAGTCATTACATATGTATACGCAAAAAACACAAGTGCGTTCCGAGACCTATTCAAATTCGAGACGCCCTAATCCTGCACGGAAAGGACCTCAAGCTTCTAGGTATCACTTTCACTAGTAACCTAAAGTGGAACTTATATACCGAAATTATAGTAAATAAACTAAAAACCCACAACAATTTACTCAGGATAATATGCTCGCGAAAAAAAAGACCTCATATTGAAACAGCACTACGTATAACAAAAACCTTAGTAGAAGGCACCCTGCAGCACGGAATAACAACCTACATGTGGACATCAAAAAAACGACACGAAAAAAATTGACGCGGAAATTATCGAGTGCTACCGAACAGCAACAGGTTTGCCAAACAAAAAAAAAAACAGGAAGCAAAAGGGCGATGATTTCAAATAAAAAGAATTGGAAGTCAAGACGTTTTCCAAAAAGGACCGAAATGTCCTTAACATAATAGAAGAATTGCCGGATAATGTTTTTAAGAACCAACTTTCGGTTTCCCTGCAATCCTGCAACAAAACAAAAATCACTGCCAACTTGATCGCAGTTTGACTGTGGCTTTGTTTTTATGAACGCAGTTGTCGACTGCTGCCATGCGTAGTCAATGCAGCGTATTTACATTTATGAACGCAAATTTTGCAGGGCTGCCGCAGTTCGACGTTTATGAACTCGGCCTCCGTCCAAGAGCGATACGAATCTTGCTACGGCACTCGAATCAAGTCTGTCATCTTCCAAAGGTCTAGCGGCAATTGGAAAAAGCAATAACATTCTGTTCACCATTTTTTTTTTTTTTTTGTTTCCTTTTTATTAATTAATTATATGTACCATGTTGTTTTCTATTTTATTTTTTCATCTTTAATCAGAAATGCATCGTTGCGTTCGACTTCCAAAAAAAGAGGAAAAAATAAAAACGAAAATACTCTCCTATATACAAAATGAAAGAAAATTCTCCAAAAAACCTTTCAGAAAATTCGAGTTCTCTTGAGTTCACTTCATTTCTTTTGTTTCTCATGTTCTTGTTATCTTTTTTGTTTTTTTTTTTTTTTGTTTTTGTAAAATTATAGTAAAAATGAAAAAATATATGTATATATATATATGATTTGTATAATTTATAAACTTACTTTAAGTATTCTTGTTTTCTTAATTTTTCTGTTTTTCTTCTTGTTTTTTTGTTTAATTTTTGTGTTACCGCGTTACGTTTTAAGATCTGAATTTCGATATTGAACAAAAATTATGATCAAAATGAGAACGCAAACCACCCCGCAATCATGTGTACCCTTCTTTCTCGTATATGCACGTGTAAGCATATGACGCGATAGTTATCACAATAAACGAAAGATAAATTATATTAAATTAGGGATAATCATAACGTTAGTAAAACCTTGAGAATGAGACAATTTTTTATTGAGACGAGAAAAAAAAAGCGATAAAAAAAACCAAACGATACACAAACAAAATCTACACTTCATACGAGTTGTTGTTTTCTTTTCCTTCCTTTCTTTCTTTCTTTCTTTCTTTCTTATTTTCTGTTGTATTTTGTATTTTTTTTTTTTTGCGTGTATATATATATTACAGAGAGTTGTTAGGTTAGAATATTTGATAAAACAAAAATCAAATGAAAAACAATGTTGTTTTGTTTTTTTTTCAGTAATAAATTACAAACTTAATATCCTCTTGTGGAAGAAATTAACGCGAAAACAAAGTAATAAAGATTATATAAATATAAAACAAAAGACACTGGAATATGTATATGCTCTTTTTTATACACGTGGTGAGGGGGGAGCGCGCGGGAGGGGGTGGGTGAAACGCACATGAGACCTAAGCAATCGGGGGAGTTCGACTGGCAACAGGGGTTCGATCAATTCAATTCAACTGGAGGAATAAGGGCGGATGGCACGGTACAGCATGGCGCTGGTGTCCACATTTTATACCACGTGACCGGAAGTGCACTCTCATCGCATGATCCTATTGAATATCCTCCTTTTCCTTTTTCCTTCAGACGCAATTAACTACGAATTTATTACATTTTAAAAGTGTTCCTCTTTTAATATTATTTATATATATATATATATACTTTTTATATAAACTAATGTGCTCTATAAATAAGGTTTTATTTAAAAAAAAAAAAAAAAGAAAAACAAATTATAATAAACGAACTAAAACTGAGTGGCACAACGCTGTTGCGATAGCAAAACAACGCTGCAATGGTATTTTTTTTTGTTTTCTTTCTTTGTTGTTTTTTGTTCTTTTGTTTTGCTCTTTTTTTGTTGTTGTTGTTGTTTTGTTAAAATTAACTCCTCTCTCGCATTGATTTTTTTAAGTTTTTTTTATTTTATTTTTTGTTTTTTGTTTTTTTTTTTTTGTTTTTACTATAATAGATCTGTATAACTACTACAAATACTCTCTCTTTTTCTTTTCTGCATGTGTGTATTTATGTGTGTGTGTGGAGCGTGAGTTTGTTTGTGTTTTGATGAATGACTCATCGGTTTTTGTTAAACTCATATTTCCATTAGAGATATTAATTAAACACTTATGACGGTGATATAGTCTCACTGAAGATTTTTTTTTTCCTTTTTGTTTTTTTTTGTAATTTTTTTTCTTTTGTTTTCTTTTCTTTTTCTTTTTTTTCATAAAATTTCCATTACATCTAATCGGCGCAATGATGATGCTGATAAGTGGTGTTAAACTGCTATGCTAGACGTGGCTTCTTTTGATCGGGCATATCATCGTCTTCATCCTCGTACTCTTCATTGGAATCACTCTCGTAATCAACCAGGCCCTGCAATCATAGGAGAAAAAATGTCATGCTTAGTAAGTAAAAAACCGTCATCGATGGTAGGCAGGCTCAGACCATCCATGGGTAGTAGGCCTGAGAAGTAAATAAAAACAGCGATGCGCAAATTGAAGACAACGAAAATCGAGTCAGGCAAATACAGTGGAGCTGGAAGTTCTCCATGAACAGAATCAAAGGAAAGAGACCCGGTGACTACTCGGGATGAAATAGAAAGATGAGCTTTTAAGGCAGGAATGATCACCGATGAATATACTAGAGCAGGAAACGATTATCCAATGTATATACATTTTGAACAAATGCCTCCAGTGGAGAATATGGACAACGAACGAAACGAAATGCTCAACTCAGTTTGATTATAGAGAAGTCCATCTTCTTGACTTAGACGTGACCAAGATAGCAATATCGACACGAATGCCTAACAGAGCTGTTGATACGGACGAACTTTTAAAGCAAGATGATCTGGTTATGCGCAGGCACCTGATCTGCTGTAAGATAAGGTCGAATAAAAACATATCGGGCGACTGGATCTCGGTCGCGTTTGCTCGATTAACAAGAAAGAAGACCATTTTGACTGTCTACTACCAAGGAATGTCTTACATTAGCTTTCCAGATCTCTGCCATTTTGTGTGTTGTTTATCAAAATTCGTATATAGACCAGGAAGGTCCACAATAGACTAGATCTTCACACTACGGCAGATCCTGGGAATATCCCAAGAAGTGAAAATCGACACTCAGCACCTACTCATCGATTTCAAGGCGTACATGGAGGAGCGATACAGCACCATATCTATTTTTGACATTTTTGGCAATCTCTTAATTTTCATCGGGAGAATTCTCGTGTTTTATTAATGTCGGTAAGGACCTCACCGTACCTTCTATGTCAAAAGTGCTTTTAGACAAGACGACGCACTGTCATGTGATTACTTTAGCATCGTTCTTGAAAGGTAATTCATCAACAATGAGAAACATTTGGAGAAAGCGTCGAAATGGGAAGCTAAACTGTGCGCTATGGTCATGTTTGTCCTGATTTATCAGGAGAAGAAGATTTAACAACGAACAGTGTCGACGGTTCAACGACATAAGTTAGGACTCACCGGTGGCAACGCCTGAAGTAGCTGGTCCGTGATTGTCTCACGTGAATGATGGAAATTAGTATTAGTGTTCGTTGTGGTTAGAGAGTAGACAGGCGTGGAGGAACTATTTTATTATTGGAAGTGAATACAAAAGCAAGTTTTGAGACTAATAGTCTGAAACGGATTACATTGTGTTCAAATTCCTTTTCGTCTCCCCACCAAAACAACATTCGAAACCTATTTACGATTTTACAATTTATTTACAATTACGAAACCTATATCATGACACTTCATTCATATGGAGCTTTCTCATTCGCAAAGAGCTATGGGGAGAATTCATGCAAACTGACGCTTCATCGCATCATTTGTAGTCGTGAATTTGTGGATCGCGGCCTCTTTGTGTATTGCGTTCTCAGCTTGACAGTTTGCAAACAGAATGATTGATTCGCAGAGAAACAATTTGAAATCGTTAATTAGGATATGTAAACTGCTTTTTTGCTGCGATTTTTGGCGATCAAATAACTCGATAACTCAATACGCAAATGTTTGAATACCAAGAAGTATAACTTTTAATTTGTATTTGCTTCGAAATGGTTGTTTCTGAAAGTTCGAGTTCGCATTTCGCGACTCTATGTATGGCACTTAAAACTACAAAAGAAGTCGATTTGACTTTTGTAAACGCCTCAAATGGAAAATCGAGTAAAAACGAGATTTTTTTTTGTGTTTTAACTCATGTGTTGTAAAAGGTATTGTTTTATTTATTTATTTTTTAAGCAATCAAATTTCCAGCACAAAACAAATAAAGCGGCTGGTTCAACTGATCGAGGGAAACAGAAATTTAGCAACGTGTACGTCAAACAGAAATAAGCAAACGCTGCCTCATTGAGTCTAAAATACTTGTTAAATCTGTAGAAACTGATTAATCTATTCACAATTTTGAAGTCTCTTTGATGTCTCATCTAATAAATCAAATGGAATGCATTTGAATCTTCTTATATGAATCAAATTTCCATTTAATGAAATTCTTGATCAACGCCTCAACACTATTCCAATCGATTATCAGAGAAATGCGTTGCACATATTTACTGAAGCAAGTAGTCATTTTATGCTGAGTTCGGAAACGTTTGCGCATCACTACTTTTTTGCGATGCTTATTGAACTGTTCGATGATGTTTTTGCATTGTTTATGTTAAACATTTCACTTCAATGTGGAAGTTCTTCGATATATGATAGGTTTTTTGTTTAACATGTAGAAACACAAGAAGCGCTTAAGGCGGATGCGCGCTGTTATAATGGAAATTAAAAGGGAAATTCCGAAATTTTAGGATTATATAATCCCAATTAAAAATATCCAGATGATATCTTCCAAAATACACTTACAATTTTCTTATATCTTATCCAACACTTCCCGCATAATTGTTTGCAATTTTCACACTTTCAACCACTATCAACAACGTATCAGGAAATTTAACGATGCTCAAATGTTAAAAGTTTGCTTATCTGATGCGCGGGATGATGTTTAAACGAACGTTAGGCGTTTGCAGTGATGCTAATATTTGTGCTTGACAGCATCGATGCTACAGTGATGCGTTTCTGAATTCACCCCCTTAATCAAACTCCTCAAAAAACAGTTTAAAAACGTAAACGACAGAATTTATGAAAACCACACCATTTAACACCTTGAACATTCAAATTAACAGTCAACTGCAGCTTTGGAATGTACACATGTGGAACATTATACCTGAAACGCAATAGGGCTGGCGTTGTCTTCCAACACAGGCAAAGCATATGCTATGACAAAATACAGCTTCTCGCTTTTTAGAGCGAAATGAGAGCAATGTCATAGAACGTAAGAGGGCAGTTGCACGTGAGGATTTTTCGACATGCTGGGAAAATTAGGGCGAGAGGCGCTTTCACTCACACTCCCTTACAAATAGAGAGATCTTCCCTCAATTTGAGAGACAACTGCCATTTGAGAAATGGCAACAGCTGACTGAGGTTAATTTAACGGGTGAAATTAGTGGAGACACAATATTTTCATGTGAGATTTGTGAATTGAAAACAACTGATAAATTGAGTTGACATTTCAAAGCGCGTTTGAAGCTCTAGGAACGTGAAAAAACGCCAGCAGCAAAGTCCTATTGTGTTTCGCGCATAAGCTCGGGTCGGTAAGGTTCGAAATACCGATATTTAAACGTCTATAAAGTTACTCGACTCTCCAAACGCCTTCTGTTAGTTTAATAAAACAACTTTCGTAATCGGGGTGAATATAACAATTTCTTCTTCCAAGCATGCATCAGAGTTATTTCTTCTTCGACAAGGATATTCAGAGGACCAAAGTTCTGACTACGACCTGTGCAAACATGCGATTGAAGCAAGGAGGACTTGCACCAATTCTAGGAAATGTGTGTGATCCTCTTTTTACCTCAAGGGGGACGATGTAGGGACAAATTTGTAGAGGTTGTACAAATAAGTTTATTCGAGGTAAGGGGAACGGCTTAAATACCAACCTATCCCTATTTAGCCACCGAGTCCATTAAGAGTATTTTCGTTTAGTTTGGAAGAACAAAACACAAATGCGTTACACAAGGAAACAAACTTCCCATTACCAAGTCAGAGCTAATCGACTCTACACCCATAACAGGAAAGGATAAAATGCCGCTTACATTGCGGACAAAAATAGCAACAACGTTTAACTCACCTTCTTTATAACATTATCTGCTGAAGAGTTTGTAGTTGACGTTAGCGCTAACGCAGTTTCCTTTTCACCAGCATCAGCCTCGCCATTAGCGGTAACCGCTGATGTAACCTCAGTGGCACCCACACTCAATAAGCCCTCACAATTTGTACTATTCACTGTAGTACTAGCAGTTATAGCAACAACAACAGGTGACACAGCATCGGTAGTCGCTCTATTGGTGGTGGTGGAAATGGTATTACCAGTCGTTATTATGGTTGAAATACTAGAAGCCTTTGACGAAGTGGTCTCATCCTCCTCCGATGACGAAGATGAGGACGAGGACGACGATGATGAAGATGATGGCTCAAGAAGCTGATTTTGAGAGGCAGTTGCTTCACTAGAATTTATTGTAATCGTTGTTTTTTCCTTAACTTCTTGATGCTGATCCTTCTTTTGTTGCTGTTTCTGTTGTAATTGTGACATTGATTCGGACGATGAGGACGAGGACGACGACGATGAGTTTGAGGACGACGACGACAAGGACAGTTCCTGCTGCTGATGTGATAGCGTCAACGAACCAATGCCTCCTTGTTGGTTGGACTGTGATTGTTGCAGTTGCGTACTAGTAAGCGTCACTTGCTGTTGTTGGAAGTTATGCAGTGGATGCTGCTGCGACGACTGCATAGTCAATGATGAATTCTGCCCCTGTGGTGGGGAATTTGAAGAGTGTGGAGGCGACGACGATGCAGTCGATGATCCACTGCTGCTGCTGCTTCCACTAACACTACCTGGAGACAATGATGTAGAGGATGTACTTAAACTACTATTGTTTGTCATTGAGTGAATTCCTGTCGAGTTATTCGGTGACTTGTTCTGCTGCGGGGACTGTGGGCCATTTTTCTCAACTGTTTTATCTGAAAGCAATGAAAGTTTACCGAACCGAATGCGAACGTTTGCGCGGACATCACTTACTCTTCGTAACGTTATAAGAGTCAAGATCTTCGGCGAAATCTTCTTCTTCATTAAACCACATTTCTTCATCTTCATCCAGCTGCCGTTGATCTCTGCGGTATCGGCCAGTTCGAATTATTGGTATACTTCTAAAACACACAAGATTGAACATGAACAATGTGAAACGAGGTGCGAAGACGAAGAAGTGCGTCCCAACTTACGTGTCAATGGCCAACTTGTCACGATCCTTTATTCGGTCTTGGTACTGATCGTATCTTGTCTTTAGATACTTAAAAGTTTGTACATATTCGATCTCATCAAATATTTTGCTGAAATTTTCAACGAAGTAAACGCAAAGAGTTTTAATGTCCTCGAGTTTGATGTACTCAAATAATTCTAATATAGCTGATTCGAGTAGATTATATCGGCCATTATTTCTAATGAATGCGTCAACAACTGGTGCAAATAAGTTACCCTTAACTATATGCCTGTAAAAAAAAGAAGAAGAAAAAACAACATTAGTTAATACATGAGCAACAAAGAGTAACAATTAGGGGATAAGTATTGATAAGCAATGAAGCACCAAGGGTTAGTGGAAGTCCTGCGCTGTTCCTTGTTCGCCGAAGTCCAATGAAGAGCTATTGCGTAGGAGGCTGTGTAACGTGTAACGACGCAGGTGTACACACGAAAGTTCGTGCCCAACTGTGCTGTGTATGGGCCGCTTATAGCCGTTTCGTCCAGAACTCTAATTGACACGTACCAGTTCGATGTGGTCGACCACAGACCAAATATCACTAAAAATCACACTAAGGCTAATCCTGAAGAAGACTAGCGAGCGAAGTTCAGATCGATACGACTTTAAGTCCCTCCGAATGTCCTCTTAAATCCAAATATCCGCAATCCGGCATTTCTTGAGACAACGAAGTGTGAAGTGCGTTAAGCAAATGACTGCGGAAATCCTAAGAGCCGTTCCTCCACCGCTTTATGGACATTCAACAGGCTACTGTTTCAGTTATTCAGGTATATTAATGAGATCTGAAATTCTGAACACGCCAAGTTTTCAAACATTGCGTTCAAAATTGCATGCGAACTGTATTACCTTCGCAAAAGTTTGGTACAACTTGCGTTCATAAACGCCAATATGCAGTAATTGAACGTGGTAATAGGCCCTATGGGCCAGTAGCCGTCTATAAAGCTGGATAGATGGGGTCTGTAGTGTCGGCTCGCCATCACAACCCCACCTGTTGGTGGTCAGATCACAACTCCTCTCAATATGATTGAACATACACACAAAACAACAAAGATAGGAGCTAAGATGCATGTCATGATTGTTGTGACATATCGATGAGCACCACCCATGATCTACCGTGGTGTTGCCAATACAATACAGGGTCTATATCTCCCATATTTTAGTACACAATGATAGCAAGTCCCATAACGCCATATACGCGGCCTTCATTTTGTTGGTCTAAAGCCCTCCATCATTTGTTGGACCGCTCCGGATAAAAGCATCAATTGGAAACCGGTCGAAAGAGTGCAACGGATGGCGTGGGTATCAATGGAGCGCTAAGGACAACCGTCTTCGAGGCCCTAAACATACTCCTTAACCTTCCGCTGATAGTTATTCGGTAGACAGCCTGCGGCCACAACGTCGATAAGACTGAAATCTCTGCACGTGTGAAAGGGGAACTCTGCTCCGGACACTCCACTATTCTTAGTTCTTCCTGGAAACACCAACCTCCTGATACCAAGGCATTCCCTCCAGATCACACTGGTAGTCTGAGTCTGATTAAGGAAACTCTGTCTTGCCATTAAATCTCTGAAAAAACTTTCCTGCATTGCCGCCTATCTCTATACGAGATGGATAAGTATTTTAGCATGCGACTTATGCGGTTGCCGGGACACTGTGACATTCCAGAGAATTGTGAAGTGCACGAACTGACTAGAAGTGGCAGAAGTTGCAATTTTACATGTTTGTAAAACAGGAGACATGCGCACATTTCCCATAACTGTAGCTCGATTATAAATATAAACCAGGCGACTGAACCGAAATCGAAATCCACGCCATTGAGAACTGCGCTAGAAACAATCTCCTCAAGGTAGATGGCAATCTCCAACAAGGTGGCGCACATAAGTCGAGGGGGACCTCAACCGACTTGGTGTGTGAAACTGGAGACAGCTAACTGGAGGACATGTTGGGCGAGGCCCAGGTCCACATCGGACGGTAGCATCCCAAGAAGCAGAAGAATTCATATATATTTAGACAGTCAGACAGCACTTAAGGCACTAGTGGACTAGGACGATAGGATGCTGGTACTACGACGCACTATAATCACTTGGTAGAGACAACAAAGTGAAGCTCGACTGGGTTCCTGGACACAAGGGGATTGCAGGCAACGAATCCGCTGATTAGCTAGCTAGAGCTGGCTCGGAATCTTACGTTCATAGGTCCTGAACCTTACTGTAACAGCCCGCCTCCGCTGGGCATAATTCATTGCATGTCGACTCGACTTAACATGAAATGCCCACAGGAGGCGCGCCATCTGTAATTAGGAAGGCCGAGTCAAAGGTTTTCAAGTTAGTATTTGTTCCAACTCTCGTCTATGGTCATGCAATTTGGATAATGAGCGAAAGAATGACATCGCGAATACAACCTGCCGAAATTAGAGTTCTTCGTGCTGTTGTGGGAGTTACTCGGCGGGATAAGGTGAGAAACACGGCAGGAACTCAATGTAGACCAGCTGGCTCTTCGTACGGAAAGGGCTATGCTTCATTGGTTTTTTCACGTGGCAAGATTGTCTCCATCATCTTGACTTCCGAAGCGTGCGATTCCATCAGGTAGGCGACACCGCTTGGCCGACCCAGGACGAGGTGATTGGACGAAGTCCAAAAACTCCAACTGGTTGGGTCCATTGCGCCCTTCTTTTCTGGTAGTGTCTGACCAGCTTCGACGCCAGGATGTCTAATGATATGGCCTTTATCAGATCTATTTGCCGGTAACATTGTGAACTTTCGGCGCTAGTGCTCTCTCATGTATTGCAGCGATTGCCGCTTGAAAGAGCCTTCGAAGAGATCAGTGAAGACCACCGCGCCTGTACCAGCTCTCTCTGTATTTAAGCCGTCAGTGTATATGGCGTCGTTGCCTTTACGGCATGGGTTGTACAAGAGGAACGCAAAATCTGTTGCAAGACAAACTTAGTTTTGCTGCAGAGATACAATCAGTTTTGCGTATATAAACTGCGGCTGCAACCCTTCTATTGATTCGAATTTTGAAAAATTGCATATTCATTTCAATCAAGTTAAACTTCTAATCCACTTTTTAATTGTTAGGCCGACACTAATGTACTGGGTCTCAGATTGGTGGACAGCACTAAACAAAGCGGTTAACTGTAAGGCACTCAACCGGGTTCAAAGACTGGCCTGCATGTGTATTAGCGAAACGTTGATAACCAATCCGTCTGATGCACTTAACATATTCCCCCACCTTCCTCCATTGAAACCATTTGGCAAACAAGTAGCAGTCAGTACAGCCATGAGACCAAAAACACTCTGAATGTAGTCTGAACTCACACAACCATTCTTAACGAATTCAAATTTCTTTCCAATGAAACGGACTGCCTACTACTCCAAGCTATCTTCGAGAAGAAATTCTCCACCAGCATTCCTTCCAGATCGGTGTCTGACAATCAGACGCTGGATGATCCCCAGCGAATCTACACAAACGGATCGAAGACGGACCACGGAGTGGGTTTAGGCGTCTACTCCAAAGATCTCAATATTGCTCTCTCTCATTGAAGCTCCCTGACCTCTGTAATTCAGGCAGAAACCATTGCGATAAAGGAGGCACTGTCCTGGCTCTAGAACAATGTAATATCCAAAAGGGATATCACCATTTGTTCGGATAGTCAGAGCGCAATTAATTCCTTGGGCAGTGTCATGTTCCATTCAAAAACTTCGGCTGTCTCTTAACGAGATGGCTGAGCATTTCAATATACAGCTCTTGAGGGTGCCGCGACGCTGTAACATACCGGGAATGCCAATAAACTCGCAACGTGTGGCACAACCTCTGCCCGAGCACCAGGAGGAGATCCACCTTCTATGCCGATCACTAGGTTGCCATCTTTTTAGAGTTCACTCTTTCAATTGAAACAACCAGTCACAAGGCAGCACCTGCCCTAAAACAAAGGAAATATGACCAGCACTAAATCTTCAGCAATCACTCTGTTTGCTCAGACTAAGCAGACCTCAAGCTCATCAGCGTCATAACCGGACACTGCGCAATTGGCATACAATGATTTCTGCTGAAGCTGCATTAATAAAGCGGAGTTAGAGACCACAAATCACCTCCTCTGCTCCTGTAGTGCTCTGCCAAGCTGTAGGTACTCACATCGAGGGGCCAACTACAACTCAGCAACCTCAACAACCTCAGCGAACTAAACAGCGTAAGCATTCGCCAGCTAAACCGCTTTATCACAAGCACCAACTGGTTCCATGTTTTAAGAGGCACATAGTCCGCGTGGAGTCTGGCCTAAGTGTGACCGCCCTTTAGCAGTCAGGCACCACAACCTTACCCCAGTACATCCTCAAAGAAATACCAAATGTACAAGATTTTAAAGCAAAAAAAAAAACTCCAACTTACCTATTATAAAACTCGTCTTTAAGTGCGATTATTTTTCTTAAAAGTCTAAGGGCGCCAAGAACGAGGAACGTATGTGTGCTTTTCATAAGCACTAGTATTCTCTTAAGGAGATCTTTTTGTATTATAAAATTCTTTATGTGATACGTGTGATGTTCGACACAAAATGACAAAATGTCCAAGACCAACCCGAGCAGCTGTGCCGTTTGATAGTCCTCATTTTGTGGTTTATCACCGATGGTATTCATCAACAATGGAGCTGGGGGGAGAGGGAAATTGCGAAAATTGAAAGTGATCACAGTGATAGGGGACATATCTTGTTTGCACACATACCAATCAAAGTTTGAATACTATGCTTGTAGAAGAAATTTAGGAAATCTCCTTTCTCGGTGAGCATGTTCTCTGGCTCCAAGAGAATCTTTATCACACCCATTAATTGCACCGCTCCACCCAGTTCTGGCTCGGAATCAGTCAACATTTGTTCAATTGCTATATTTAACAGCATGCGATCCTGGAAAAAAAAATCGATTGCAATGTTAAATGGCGAGACAATGGAGATCAATGGCGACACACTTACCCCTTCAGTCCGGCTCACTTGCTGCAATGTGTAATTACGCACAACCAATGGCGAAAACTCAACAATTGCAGTTAGAATATCAATCGAGGCTGACTTAGTCTTCTGATCGGCCATTATCAAGGTGATTTCGAGTGCTTGAAGGATGCCCAAGCACGTCAATGTTTTGTAGAACGAATCCTTGCCCGGTGGCTGCAAATTCTGTGCATAGTTGCAGAACTCCTTCAAGAACAGTACAATGTCACGACGTTTCGTCTCCGATGTGTTGGGGTCCGTCAGCAGGGTGAACAAGTCGACAAGGAAACGCTCATCCTCCTGAATCAATGTGACAATTTCCACCTTGTTGAAGAATATGAAACTGGACAAGGTGTTCAGCATGTTGTCCTCGACGAACACCGACGGTGTTGGCAATATGATATCCTGAATGTATTGTACTCTGAATGTCTGATGGATTTTCGCCAATAAATCTTGATTTCTGATCGGAATTGCCTCGCGAAATTTAGCCAATTGTTTCAAGTACTGACGATGCTTCTTGGGCTGGGTCAGATTGGGATCGTATTCCAAACAGCCGACAACATCAAATATTGTATCCTCAGCGAACATGATCTCGAAGAGAGCATTTTTATTCAAAAGGAAGATATTCTTGAATATTTCAAATAGATGATGCAAGCCTTCGATGTTTTCAAGATCTTCACACACGTGGAAAAGATTGAGCAGTTTTTTGATGTAGTTCTCAGATTGGAGAGCCGTCGATAGCTTCTCTTTGCGCAGGGGTGTTGTCAAACAATTTTGTATTGTTTCTGCGATATCCTCAAGACGGCCCAGTTCACAGGGTGGCAGCTCGATCGGTGGCGCTGTGTCGGACATGTCCTCGAAGCGTTCATCTTCGGATTCTTCGACAATGTCCTGGGTGATCTCAACTGAAGGGTCTTTACCTTGCACCTAGAAAAAAAAAATTGGAAAAAAAAAACATTCATGTATGAAAATAAGGAACAGTTGTTTGTTAACAAGATCAAAGTCAACACAGATCGTGTTAGCTACACTTGGCGTCTGTATATTCGATAAGATTGCATTTACAGAAGTGCCACTGATTCCGAAGTCGAAGCAAGCGCTGTATTGTGAACATAAACAATGCAAGCAGCTTTTCCCAATCACGAGAGTCATCGAAACGCGACACGTGCCGGAGCAAGCACGTACACATATGTACATTGAAGACTGCTGTGGTTGCGATTGATTTATTTACATAACTGTGTTCTTATCAATGTACTAAACAGTCATGTATGGGCATCTTATGAATCATCGCACGGAGCAGCGCTTCAATGTTTAATTATACGTTTAGCAGTATTTTCTCAGAATTATTGATGGTTTGTGTGAATAATTCTATTCTCTAGGGCGAGTGGCAGTTAACGGATATACATGAAGTTAAACCAACCGATGAGAATAGGAAAGTACAAGGCGATCGTGACTCATCTGGAGTCCGAGAGATGTCGACACGAATGTAGCAAGCAACAGAATTGGCTAGACTCCGATGACTTCCGGAAGTTGAAACAAGGTTGGTGACACCACAATGGGGAGGAAAAATGGGTTCTAATCAAAAGCCTTAGTAATTTGAAGCAGTACATGAAAAATGTGGGAAATCCAGATAACCTCATTTTTCGATCGTCAGACAAACAACAGAAAATTCGAAACGAAAACATTAGTCGAGGCTCGCATTACAAGATCGAATAACAACGAAACGCGTGATAATCAATTCGACTCCATGCCAATGGCTTCACAAATATTCGATACTGGCGTTCGTTTGCTAGTCTAGCAGAACGGAGAAATAAACAAGCGAGTTGTGGCAAATGAGTCGCTTATGATGAGGTTTGAGAGCTGTTATTTTATACCATTTCTTGAGGGATCACGGCATTGTCCTACGGCATAAGAAGCATGAACAATTTTGAGAGAGGCTGAGAAAGCTCTTGGTCTCTTGGAGAGACAAATTATGGGTGCGGTAGTTGGTTCAGTTTGGTTTTAGGGGGTTCTCTGCAGAAGATTCGAACTATACCGGGAATTCTTTCGCAACGTCTAAGGTGGCTGGGATCCGTAGACGCTTGGTTGCATTCATATCGCTGTACAGTCTGTGCATGTGGAGTGCATGGGCGAACCGAAAAGTCATCGATTGCGAGTTTGTGAGACAACGCAGCAGAGGAGGCACGCAACTAATGTGGTGCACACAAGTAGAGAAGGACCTCGATCAATCTGGTGTGCGCAACTGGAAGCAGCTGGCAGCTTGCTGATTGAGACTTAGGCGCATCCCAGACTGTAACGGCACACAAAGGAGAAGAAAAAATGTAGTTAAACTTTGCAAAGGATGATCTCCTCTCGATGTAGAATCGTGGATGCATGATTTGCAAATGTGTGGCTGTAATGGGGTGTAGTCCTTCGCAAAGTTAAGGGCATGGAAAAAAGGAAGGGGCTTCTTGGAGGGCGACAACATTAGACTGCACACCTCGTTAGCCACAGCCAAGCTTTAAGCACAGGCCGTGTTCAACCCTTCCAGGATATTTCAGGAATGCAAGTCATCTCTGAATTTGATCGACAATTTAGGTGCACTTAGGCCAAAGTAGACCCATTCTACCGCCACGTGGGTGTTTCAAATTTAAGACGATTACCGTGGTTTATGACAGCCAGCGAGTCTTCTCAACAAATTTGATTAGTGCGTTGATCGGTATTTTGCTGAGGTCGTTTAGACCCTCGTAGAAGTAGGAGCCTATGGTGGCCTTCCTAGTTGAGGCAAGAACAGGACAGTTGCTGAAGAGTTGTTGGGTGCTTTCCTCCTCCTCTTCGTCTTGGCAGCTTCTACAGAAGTCGCCTAGTCTTTTTACGTGAAAACCTAGTGGGCAGTGTCCAGTAATGACTGCCACTGTAGTGCCAATTCTCAATCTCTCTTGCCGGATCAGACTAGTTGTTCTTGTTGCATCGAAATTAGGCCAGATTTGCTTTGAGATTCAACAAGTGATGCCTGTCAACCACCTGACATTGAATTTCTTTGCGTAGAGAATATTGAGCTGTAACTAGAAGGTAGCTATAAGAGCACCTATGTTACGAATGATTCCATAAAACTGGCAGTTTCGGCAGACTTGCCATGGGAAATGTGATCGCTGATGAACTTGCTCGACAAGGATCGAAGGAGGTACCCTTAGGACCTGCACCTGCGTTGGGACTACCTGGATCCTAGATTAGGGCTTCCATCGATGGTTGGGCATTTCGAGAGCACAACTGGAGGTGGCATGACCAGGATGAAGATTAACCAAGGGCATGATGTAAGAAATCCGCGGCATTCTTGTTATCTCTTGTCATAAAAGACTGCAGACGAGTTATCAGCGTACTAACTGACCACCTTTTATCAAACACCTGGCCTAAGCAATGAAACACTCTGAGACGCCTGTAGAGAAGACGACAACAATGCAGAGGACTTCCACTGCCATTGTCCCGCCTCTGCTCGGATCAGGTGGAAGTTATTCGGTGCTGATGATGTAGGCTCCTCTTCACAGAAGCGCCTGCCAGTATTCCTCCCGAAGACCAAGAAATGACAGTAAATGTCGGTTGTTGTCTGGTTGTACAATTGACCAGTTTTGAATCTGAGTGCTTCAGCGCAGTGTTTAAAAACGTCCGACACAAAGAAAAAATTGACATGGAAGAACAGATGACTGCATCCAAAACGATTGAGTGTAACCTAGGTTAGGTTTGTTTAGGTGGGTGGACTGACAGCACACTTCGACCATTGTTGGCCCATTGTGATAGCCATAGTCAGACTACTACCACTGATCGACAACCCCAGGGAGAGTGGCATTAGTTTGATCGCAACGGCAAATGGTGACTGGACCAGATTTGAAAACCGTATAAAGCGTATTAACTTTGCTTTTTCATTGCGATTCGAACCTCCTCTGACCAAGGGCAGGCAACTCAACCAACTGTGCCATCCAGCTGCATAGTGTAATCTATTACTCGGCGATATAAGTGGAGACTGTCTTGTCATGGTTGAGTGCATAATTGCAACATTGTTGCCATTGCACTCCTCGAACTATTTTCTCGATGCATTTATGAATACAAATACTGCCGCAAGTTTACAGCGGGTCAGCATAGTAAACAAATTATTCATAAATGCAACATAATTAGGCGATGCAAAGTGTGTTTGAGTGATGTTCAATTGTTTTGCTAAACAAAATGCGAAGGGAAAGTGCGATGTTTTTATGTAAATAGAAAGAATTGGAAGTCAAGACATGTACCAAGAAACAGACATTTTCTTAAAGTAATAAGAGACATTTCCGGATGATGTTTTTAGGAACAATTTTCACATGAAAGAGTCCACCTTTGGCTTTGCCTGCAGTCCTGCAACAAAACAGAAATCACTGCCAACTTGATCCCAGTTTGAATATCGCTTTGCTTTTGTGAACGCAGTTACCGACCCCTGTCATGTAGGCAATGCAGTTTATTTACATGAACGCAAACCTTGCAGGGCTGCCGCAGTTTCGACGTTGTTGTATGAACTCGGCCCTTGTCTACTATGCCCATAGACAAGGGCTAATATCGTATAAAACATGCAGGAACTGCGGAGCAGGAGGTGGAAACAACGCAACTGGGCAGCACTGGCTAATGTAAGAAAAGAGGTACTTAGTAAATACAGTGGTGGTCCAGTATCACAAATTGGTCGACTTTTTTCAAATGCATTAGTGTCTCTGTATAACGTACGAAAAAAAGAGTTGAAACTCGATATAACGAATGTTTTTGTTACCTTAGAGAAGAAGGACACAAAGCAACTCCCTTGACTATTGATGTATGCATGTCGGGCCTGTTGTAAAACTGGTATACACTTTTTGTTACTTTGCTGTAAACTGTTCGGTAAAGTTTGGAAAAACGTCTTTCGCTAAAACAGAATTTGGGGTCTTGGAACAATGCTGAAATGTTTCTTACAGAAGATAGTCGTAGTCCAAGAGAACGATGTTGTTAATATTGATAATGATAAAGATTGTAGCTCCTCAGAAATTTACTCAAACTCTGTTCAGAAAGTAAAGCATACCGATGGGAGTGGCATTGAATTTAACAAGTGCGAAGAGAATAGCGTGAAACAAAGTAACGTAACGTAGGGAATAGCAACAGTATTTGTTAATTTATTTAACGTTTCGTACAAGTAGAATGTTGCTCAGGCTCGGACCCTCTATGGGTCGCCGGCCTGATAAGTAACTAAGTACAAGTTACACATTTAACGACATTATATCCTTCGTTATACTGGACCACCACTGTACTTCTTTGACTCCCTCCAGTATTTGGCAAACTACGCGGTCGCATCAAAATCATTAGAGTACAGTAGCCAAGCGATCCAAAGAAGCTCGAAAAACTTAAAAGGACTGACCTAAGAATGCTATGTGGAACACAAACAGGACACGGAGCATGTAGTTACATCAGCTCCATAAAATGAGTATCATCAATACAGAAATCTGTAGGCACTGTGGCCAGGCTTAGGAAACTATAAACTACATACTAACCAACTGCACACAAGCCTTGCCAGAGAAAGATTCAGAACAATAAACAGAACATCCGTAACAGGGAGATTTTCAAGAAGTCCCATCTAGGAAAATTGGAGTTGTGGAAAGCGGCACTTAAATCCAAGACCAAAGTACAATAGATCTTTATGGTCGCTGTCCTAGTGCCTGCTGTGGCACACCTCGATATCTTCAATTCAACAGGCGAACAACAACATCATCATTTGTACATATGTAGTTAGTTTTCAAAGTTTTTTGCAGACAATATCTTCGGGTGACGACATGGATCTTTGTTGGTTTATGTAGATTTGCTGCTGCACCTCAAACATTTATAGTCCAAAAACAGACAGACAGAAGGAAACATAAAAACAAGAGCAATGCTGAAAATAAACAAATAAGACTTCTACTAGATGTATTGTGTCCTCGTTTGGCTTGTTCTGAAGAACTCTCATCATATGGGTGTCGCAACAGTCCAAGGTGGACCTGGACGTAGCTTCCACAACAACCATTTGTGTTGTGTGTGGTCCTGTCATGTCAATGGATGTAGCCACTCAGTTTTCCATGCCGACTTCGAGCGGCGGGGTTTGCGACTCTTTTTCTAGACTCATAGGCAGAAATAATCTTTGAACTTTGTCAGCGACTCCAAAGAGCTGGAGCCGTGAATTATGATAGCTGCTCGATTCTGGTCAGAAATCAGTTACCATAGAGACAGCCGACTTCTAGCTCCCTTAACATTTTTTGACAGCGTTTTTACCTCGTCTTCTCAAACCAAACGGACCAATCAACGAATGCCATTTCCATTATTTGATGAATAACCGTCAAAAAATTCGTGAATAGCTGCCAAAAAGTCTCTCAAATTCGTCGATGGACGAGCTATGAAGTCGGCTATCTCTATAGAACCTGATTTCTGATTCCGGCATTGGACCCAGAACGCCCAGTGCCCATGTTAAATACACACAATTAATAATTCAATGAAAGATTATACAGAAGAAATGCAATATGTACACATACCTGACAGATTTTCTCCCAAATCTCATCGCAGCCGGCTTTCTCTTGGAAGCTCAAGGCCAAATCAAAATTATCACCTTCAGACCACACGATCAGTGTGTCTTGTTGCTTCTGATAAGCGGTGTCTGGCTGAATTTTACTTTCTAAAAGTAATGATCCATCGGATTCAGCCCTTACAAGCAGTGAAATGCCTAACAAAAAAAAATGGAGGAAAACAAAATTCATATAATTCACCAGCACACAGAATATGCTCAGCTCAGTGCTGCTGATACGTACCTTTGAGCCTATCAACGTAATTAGATGAAACGTGGCCCGTCCCACGATCATCCCATTGCCTCTCCGCATTTAGAGCATAGAGTTTAACACGTCGGCGGGTGTCTGTTGTCATTCTAGTTATCGGTTTATTGGTTTTTGTAGAGGTTTTCTTTGAACGTTTCCCCGTTTTTACGAATTTTTATTTAACCTGTTCTGAGTAGAACACGCCTCTGTTAAATCTGATTCTGCGTGGTTTCACGTCTGCACCGTACTGACAGAAATTAAATGGATATTTGTTAAAATTGAACAAAAGAGACCGTCCTCCTTCGATTATTTGATTACTTACTTTGAAAACAAATTGTTGTTGTTGCTGTTGTTGTTTAGCGTACTTGCATGGATTCAATTTCTGTAGTACTAAACATTTTGATACTTTGTATCTGTGTTGTCTGAAAGTAGAAGAATACCATAAATACGTTAGATTATAGCACAGAAAGGAATATTTTGTTTGTTTTTTTCTGTATTGACTTCGTTACATGTTTTATTAGTCGAGCGTGTACATTGACTAATGGACGTTTGTCGTTTTTGTGGTTGCTGCTGAGGCCGTGTGTGCAATTATTCCCGAACAATCATTGGAAAGAATGGAACAAGCAATTTGTCGTTATTCAATATACGGTACTTATAATGATTTGCAGCAGTTAATGTAGAATAAGTCCAAGTCCGTAGACAAACTTAGCCAGAAACGCACAATATTTGTTTATATTCACTCCGCTGAACAAAAAAATACTCGGTGCTTCTGGAACACATCCACTCCAGCTTACAGGATCATTCACTCAACAGTATAAAAAACAGTCATCGAAGGGTTAACCAAAATCACCTCGTGTAGCAAATAGAAAAAATAAAAGAACATACTTGGCGGAACAATCTTGCAACATTGGCATCTTGCAGGAGTTGTACAAGTATGTGTCTGATGAAGTGTCTCATCACCATCATCATTGTTTCGGATTCAGCCTCACCCTGTCGCTCAACGAAGGACTGACAGCAAATCGAGTGTCAACATTTTTGACCTGTCAACAGATGGCTTCCAATTAACCTTGAATTTTCTTTTACTTGTCACCCGCATGTGCTTGAATTTGTAATTCCCTGAGTTAAAGTCTACTTCCAATAAACAATCATCATCTTCTGACCAACATGATGAACTAATAGGGTCGCGGTGGCAAAGAACGCACGAGGGATCTCCAGACCACTCGATCCTCCTGCATTGACTCTTATTCTTCAAGAGTTATGCACAAGCAAACAACATTGCTCCAGCAAAGAGGATCGTCGAATTTGAGCCTCCTGGTTCGAGAAGGAGAAAAAGACCGAACAACCGGTAGAATGACCAAGTCATCGCGGACGCAAGACAGCTTGGCCTTGATGACTGCCCAGGACCGTCAGCAATGGAAGGCGGAGATATCTCAGGCTCGGACCCTCCATGGGTTGTAGGCCTGCTAAGTAAGAAGTACCAGGCGAGTTTTTGGACATGGTCAATCCACCTCGTCTTCAGTCTGCCAAACGGTCGCCCACCTGTTGAAGTCGCATTCAAGGCACATCTTGGAAGTCGTGATGAAGGGGGACACTTCTACTTCTCAAAATACATTTGAACACGTTTCAATGCTCATATGGATCCCGAAGCGGCCCGTAGTAGATCTGGCCCTAGTTTCCAGAGCAACCACTCGTTTTGTACGTGCTTCTGTTGACTTACGTGTGGAGGGGACTCGAGGAGCTAGTTTTACGTCGACACCAAACAGCGAAATTTGAGGACCTTTTTTAAGAAACTTATACTATCTGACTGAGCACTGTCTTTTAATCGCGAGAGATGGAGCCGGTAACTGTGAAAAGAGCTCGTCGTTTAACCTAGGCACAGAGTAGAAGTCAACGCACACATCCACTTCGCCATGGCGGTTCTAATGGCTTGTTCGAACGAAATTAACTGTTGTTAGATCAATGTAGCCCCCATTTTGATACCACACTTATCGGGCGTTCACCTAATATTAATTGAACCACAATTGGAGCTAGCAATAAAGCGAATGATCTGATTGATTATGATGTTGCCTAACTCGCTTGAGTTATTGAAGACTTATGTCCATTATTCTGCATGAGCTAAGAATATGGAATCTATTTCCTATTCGTCTTCGACTCCTCAATTATGACAGAAAGTGTTGGCGGAAAATTCGGTGATGTCACTTGTCAACACTCTTATTTCTGAACAAGAAGACCGGTCTTGGGGTGGCGCTGCAGACCGTAGAGGGCCAGGGCCTAGCTTCAACAGATAAAGTGCTCTGGAACACATCCACTCCAGCTTACAGGATCATTCACTCAACAGTATAAAAAACAGTCATCGAAGGGTTAACCAAAATCACCTCGTGTAGCAAATAGAAAAAATAAAAGAACATACTTGGCGGAACAATCTTGCAACATTGGCATCTTGCAGGAGTTGTACAAGTATGTGTCTGATGAAGTGTCTCATCACCATCATCATTGTTTCGGATTCAGCCTCACCCTGTCGCTCAACGAAGGACTGACAGCAAATCGAGTGTCAACATTTTTGACCTGTCAACAGATGGCTTCCAATTAACCTTGAATTTTCTTTTACTTGTCACCCGCATGTGCTTGAATTTGTAATTCCCTGAGTTAAAGTCTACTTCCAATAAACAATCATCATCTTCTGACCAACATGATGAACTAATAGGGTCGCGGTGGCAAAGAACGCACGAGGGATCTCCAGACCACTCGATCCTCCCTCCTGCATTGACTCTTATTCTTCAAGAGTTATGCACAAGCAAACAACATTGCTCCAGCAAAGAGGATCGTCGAATTTGAGCCTCCTGGTTCGAGAAGGAGAAAAAGACCGAACAACCGGTAGAATGACCAAGTCATCGCGGACGCAAGACAGCTTGGCCTTGATGACTGCCCAGGACCGTCAGCAATGGAAGGCGGAGATATCTCAGGCTCGGACCCTCCATGGGTTGTAGGCCTGCTAAGTAAGAAGTACCAGGCGAGTTTTTGGACATGGTCAATCCACCTCGTCTTCAGTCTGCCAAACGGTCGCCCACCTGTTGAAGTCGCATTCAAGGCACATCTTGGAAGTCGTGATGAAGGGGGACACTTCTACTTCTCAAAATACATTTGAACACGTTTCAATGCTCATATGGATCCCGAAGCGGCCCGTAGTAGATCTGGCCCTAGTTTCCAGAGCAACCACTCGTTTTGTACGTGCTTCTGTTGACTTACGTGTGGAGGGGACTCGAGGAGCTAGTTTTACGTCGACACCAAACAGCGAAATTTGAGGACCTTTTTTAAGAAACTTATACTATCTGACTGAGCACTGTCTTTTAATCGCGAGAGATGGAGCCGGTAACTGTGAAAAGAGCTCGTCGTTTAACCTAGGCACAGAGTAGAAGTCAACGCACACATCCACTTCGCCATGGCGGTTCTAATGGCTTGTTCGAACGAAATTAACTGTTGTTAGATCAATGTAGCCCCCATTTTGATACCACACTTATCGGGCGTTCACCTAATATTAATTGAACCACAATTGGAGCTAGCAATAAAGCGAATGATCTGATTGATTATGATGTTGCCTAACTCGCTTGAGTTATTGAAGACTTATGTCCATTATTCTGCATGAGCTAAGAATATGGAATCTATTTCCTATTCGTCTTCGACTCCTCAATTATGACAGAAAGTGTTGGCGGAAAATTCGGTGATGTCACTTGTCAACACTCTTATTTCTGAACAAGAAGACCGGTCTTGGGGTGGCGCTGCAGACCGTAGAGGGCCAGGGCCTAGCTTCAACAGATAAAGTGCTCAGGGACCAAGATTGATTTAGCAATGCGGGACGGTTACGTATGTACAACCCTCAACCTGTGCGAAATACCTTGGAGTAATCCTAGACAGGAAACTAAATTAAGGCACTCAATGCAATGGAATGAGTCAAGAAAACGGCCTGTGCCTTATACCTGAGCAACAGGATATTCTGCAAAAAATGGTGTCCAAACCTCAAAACTATCATCGTCATCATCTTCTGACCCGCATGATCCACTAAAGGGGTCGCGGGGGTAAACCACGCACGAGAGATCTCCTGGCAATTCGATCCTCCGCCATCGACTCTAACTCATCAGGAGCTATGCCAAGCGGTCGCCTACCTGATGGAATCGCATTTAACGCCCGCCTCGGTAGTCGTGATGATGGGGACATTCGTGCCACGTGACCAAACCACCGAAGCATAGCCCTTTCCGTTCGAAGAAGCAGCTGCTCAATGTTGAGTTCCACGTGCACTGCCGTGTTTCTCACCCTATCCCGGCGATTAATTCCCACAACAGCACGCAGAAATCTCATCTCAGCAGCTTGCACTCGCGATCTTATTCTTTCGGTCATTACCCAAATTTCATGACCATAGGTGAAGGTTGGAACAAATACTGAGTTGAAAACCGCTAACTTGGCTTTGACACCAAGCTCGGCCTTTCTGATTACAGAACTACCAAGCTGTGTCAAAGCTGACCCAGCTTGACCAATCCTACAGGAAAGCTCATCATTACTCCTTCCATCTCTCGTGAAAAAGACCCTGAGATACTTAAACTTCTCCAACTGCTTCAATGGGACTCCACTAACATGCAGAGTGCATTGAACAGCCGTTCTGGAAATTATCATAACCTCCGATTTGTCCACGTTAACCCTCATTCCAGCATCAGCACATACGGCCTGAAAACTATTCTACGTCTAGTTTTGACATATGGCAGGCAGCCTAGTAAGGTGACCGACTTCCCTACCTAAATTGTAATACAAAGCCTTCCATGACTAGGTGTCACAGGAGCAATTTTCACTACTCCAACTAGGGCCTTAGAGGTCTTACTAAACCTTCTTCCACTTGACTTCTACATGCAGACGACTGCTGCAAAGACCGCCATTAGGATCATTCAATCCAAGTGCTAACTCTCAAGCTCTACTCGGCATGCGAGTTTATTGGATGGACTATAAATTGAACAAGTTCAAAGCGGCTATACTCTCCCGTCTCAAGACATCGAAATACCCTTCCAGTGTTATTTCCCGACAAGGCAGGATTGGAACGCAAATGAGCCTATCAACAATTCGACCATCCACGTCCATACTGATGGATCCAAGATGAGGCACAGGCGAGGCATTTCTCCGAATTGTTAAACATGCACTGTTCCATCAAAATCCCATCAGATTACGGCAGTGTTTTTCGAGCGGAGTTCGTAGCAGTCAAGGAAGCGGCCAGAATGTTGGAGATATCACCGACTGATGCTCCTATTCTTATTGATAGTCAAGCGGCCATAAAAGCAATTTCGGCAAGAGAAATCTAGTCCAAGCTGGTTGCATGCTTCTGCGAAAAGCTCAAGGTTCTTAGCGCGCAGCACTCGAATACTACCTGCCGAGAACTGAGTCGAAACCGACCCATCCTAGGCAATCCTATGTGTCCAAACACCTCTTGCGGATATCAAGAAGAAAGTGGATGACACGATCATAGAGGAAGCTAATAACCAACTCTCTAACAACCTGCGAGACCACTCCCATGCTCTGGCCCAAGTTGAACAGTGCAAAAACCGACAAACAAAAAAATTGCTAGCCATGGTATTTGGAGCGCTAACTGGCCGTAATGATCTGAAGTACCATGAAAACAAAATGGGTCTTACCCATGAATTCACATGCAGAAGCTGTGGCTACTCACTAACTCTGCCACTGGCCTAGCCTCTGTTAGTTGAGGCACAGAACACTGGGCGAACATTTCTTCCACGACCTGTAGGAAGGAACTAACTAAAATCCCCATTGATCTCCATTTTCAGGTTAATTAAGACGAACAAGATGGTTGGACAACGTACGATGAAGATGAAATGGAATTTTTTCAACCTTTGGGCATCACAAAGGGATCAGGACCCAAGGGAGACGTTGCCTTCCGCGTCTACTGACTTAACCTACCACATTGTTTTCTAAAAAAAGAAAACAACAGTGATCTTATATTTATCATAATCTCCGCCTACAAGACGTTGCAATGTTCAGGAATAATCAAAATAATATAGATGGCGTTACACTTCACGGTGCACATGGAGCAAGCTTCTTCAGCAACCACTCGTGTTGTGCGTGTCATCGCTCGATCAAGAGTGATGGGGAACTAAAGGTGCATGCCGACTGCAACCGTTGAGGCTTTTAGTGCATTCAGTGTTGTGACTGAGAGCTTAAAGAGAAATCCTGGTAACAACTCATCAACGAATATGATTGGTTTGGACAGGTTTGGACAACCTAAGCTGTCTTATGACACACACCCTCCTGTCATTCCCATGATTCAATAAAATGTTTGAAGAAAGTCAGAAAAAAAATACATTTGTGCAGTTCCTAAAGCGAAACCCATTGGTTACGACTTCACGTCTCTGCATTGTACACAGAGACTAACAGATCTCTGAACTAATGTGTCACCACCAATCATTCATAGCAGCAGATGAATCAAGTTATGCCACTCGGCACTCACTAGGACATTTGTGCATATTATGAACATTTTAAGTATCTGTTGCTTTCCTATTTGCCTATTTTCCATAATTCATCACAAACAAGTATGTTGTGTCGTCTGCGTATGGCGGCAGTGACATTTCCATTTTTATTTTATTTTTTCCTTCATCGAGAAGGGCACACGCTTCGGGTAAAATGGAAAGTTCTTGTACATATCAAAACACATGATATGCAGAGATCCACCTATGCGTATTCACATTTCCATACACGTTCGCCGGTATGTAGGCAAAACAGGAGGTACACATCGCAGCCTGTGAAGAACTCGATTCAATTTTGAAGGCACGTGCAGAAGGACACACATTCGTCGTATATATTTATAAACAAATTCATCTAGATAAGTCAAAGTAACAACGACTAAACAATCCAACACTCGAAGATAAGGCGAGTGTCGTCGGTACCTATGCGTATGGCAGTAGCAGGTCGTATTTGGGTTACACGTTTTCAAACACACTCACCGCCTAGAACGGCAGACGAACTATGTCTATGCCGAATGCTGCTCGAATTTTGTTTACAAACACTGTAACGCGCAGTCTTTTGCAGTCTTTGTGCTGCTCATTTGAGTCATTTGAGTACGTAACACAAAAACCTAACCTTTTTCCTACTTGCTCGCCATGTGCTAGCTAGCTACTACCATCGCGACTCAGCAAAGTCCATCAATCAGAAGAAGAAGAAAAAGCTATACACGTACGTATGCCCATGTAAACAGGTTTGGTTAAGTGCGATTAACTTTTGATATACTACCAACAACGTAGTACAACCACCCCCACCACCACCGACAGTCTGTGACGCAGATTGTGTGTAAAATGCCGATTACGAAATGGCAACACAAAAATTTAAAAATTTCTGAATTCCATTACGACTGATGTTTGGTGTGTGTTTTTATCAACCAATCAAATATGATACGTCTATTTCGGTTGAATGAAACACAAGTTAGTGATAAGAACACAATCCACAAAACAAACAAACCACACAACCCAACAAAAAGGGGGTAAGTGGTGGTTCGGTATTCGGTGGGAGCGAAATAAGTTCATGATGTTTTATTATGAAAAACAAAAACAGAAAAAGAGAAGAAAAAAAAAAAGAAAACAACGAAAGAAGAAAATATTTCACAAACGCAGCAAAAACTTCTGAATGGATATACCCCACAAGTGCCGTTGCCAGCCAGTGTTTCGTTTCGTTTCATTTCGCTTGTGCGGCAGGAGGGCGGCGGAGGAGAGACGAGCGAGCCTGTGGCTTTCTCTTTCACTCGACGATGAATGAAAAGCTGTTTGTTTTGATTTTGGCGATTTTAGAATTTTCACGCACAAATTATTTAACCAAAGTATTCTGTATTCGCTGTATTCGCCGTCGTCGCCGCCGCCGCCGCATGGGGGTTGAGATGGGAGGTGTAAAAACAAAATTCCTACATTATTTGCATCATCAAAGCGTACACAAAAATACGACGCTAGCGAGATAAAAAAAAAGGGGAAAAAAAAGAATACGTCTGAAACTGGTGGAGAATGGTGTGAAAAGCTGCGCGTAGAAACAACTTAGATAAGTTTGTCAATCGGACTGATAAACAAAAAGTAAATAGAATGACTGATTCGTAGGAATCTCGTCATCGTGTGGAAGATATCGTCTAATTGAAAGGAAAACGTTGATGGTGAAAAATTGATTTTTTTTTTTTTGCTGAAAAAATGAAAACACGCTAATGTCGGTCGGTGTTGCCGGAGGAACATGTTTTGTTCAGATTTTTATTGTTTTAATCAGTGGCATGGAGTTAGTAAGCATTTTGTTACGAAGAATCGTTTTTGCGGAGGTGATAGGAATTGAGATTCACTATGTTATTAAATCCGAGTGGATTGAAGATTCCAACCATTCTCAAGTTGCCGGGACAAGTCACAAGTCACAAGTACAACAATCGGAATCGGAAAATCCTTCTTTAGAGTCACAAATTAAGAAAAGCCGCTTGTTTGCTAAGGCCACTGGCTAAATTCGTCGCCGATTTTGTCAGTGTGTGTGTTATTTCCTTTGTGTGACCCCTTGGTCTCACCTCCCTTGCCAATAGCATTGAAAAATCGGCGACGAATTTAGCGTGGGTATAGGCGGCCTAATCTGTTTTCGTTCACTAATGCGAACGGACACAATGATGTTATAGCCTCTTTATCCAAATTGACTTATCGATCTTTAAAAAAAAAAAACTGTGTATCCTACAGCAACCATTCATGTAGTGGGAAGAACCCACAACAGGAATGGTTGCGCCTACGGTTTTCTGTCGAACCCAAGCGCCCAAGTTTGAGAAGCTTTTGCCAGACACTGTCTGTGCATTGTCAGTGACTCGAGAGAAACTCATCTCCGAGATTAATTATAGCTCCTTGTTTCGGAAATTAAACCTGGACAGCCAGCGTGGGATCGCCTCTAACGGTGCAAAACATAATATTGGCTTGAAATAAAATGAATGAAATATGCTATAGAAACGAAATAAAAAGTACTCGTACAGACTTAAGAAATCTATGGGAACATCCACAGTAGGGAACAAATATACAATAAGTACAAAATATCAAGGCGCCAATCAGCGTTAGAAGCGCCTTTCCGCCAGCTACCAACAGCTAGTGTTCTATGAGGATGGCACTTGTAAGAATTGCAGATGGGACAAGTACGCACATGAATCTAAGTGGAATTGTGTTTGTAGTGTCAGCTCGCTAGTACAACCGCTATTGTCGGTGGTCAGATCACAACTCCGCTCAACATGACTCAACATGCACACAAAACAACGAAGATCAGAGCTAAGATGCATGTCATGAGTATTGTGAGCACCACCCATGTTTCCATGCTCTACCGTGGTGTTGCCAATACACTAGTGTTTGTTGTGATTCGCATTGGTTGCGCCTACTTCAGTGAACAAAATTGGCGGAAATAACACATAAAATGTTGGCACGTCGAGCAAGTCAGTAAAAATAGTATAAACGGATTTTACGTATTTCTTGGGTTGACACATAGCAAACGATTGGCAAGAGAAATTATTCTATTAATTAAGAGGAGGAAGATCAAGTACTGGGGACACGTCGTGAGTAACAGCAAATATCAACAACTTCAATGGATCATGCAAGGAAAGATCGCAGGAAGAAGAAGTGTCGAAAGACAGCGATCCACATGGTTGTCACAACTTAGAGAATGGTTCAATAGCGGCGTTCACACTTAACAATTTGTCGATATGATTAACTTGATGACACATTGAAAAAAAAAAGTCAGAAGGCTTTGTCTACCGCACTAAAAGCCAAATGGTGTGTTCACATTGACGATTTGGACCAAGCACGGTTGTCAAGCAAATCGTATCGACCAATTGTAAAGTGTGAACGCAGATGTCTCAGCAATAGAAATATTTAGAGAAATTACAAACGAGCATCGATGGTTTCCAACCACCGGACCGGAGGAAGAAGAATCACCCGCTGGAACTGACGTACACGGTTTCCTATTTCGATGGCTTTGTTTGGCACATTGAAGATATCCTGGACTCTCATCGCGTATGACAACAATCGTCTGAAGCTGGTGTTTCGACGGTAGTTTCGCTTCATGTAGGCATGAATCATCGAATTACGCGATGAGAGCTCTGACTTTTTGGACAGATTTCAATTAGTTTGAGACGAATCAATGGATTGCATGCAGCTACAGAATACTTTGGTACCGTGATAACATTTCAGTTCACTTCTCATTTCCTTTTTTTGGTGTTTGGAAATCTGTACATAAAATCAAACCAGCACGTTGCCGTATGTCTTAATAGATAAGCTCGATTTGTATCAGCTTTGGTTGCGAGAGAAAAAAAGAGAGAAAATCGATGAAATCCTGTGACTTTGGCATATTAATTGTGATAAATACGTGTAGAACTACTGCCCAGCGTCAACAGCTAACACTAGTTTTTTCTCTTCATCCCATGAATGGTGAGGGATATACAGCCGTGATTTATGAAAGCTCTTCATGTCGGCAATTAAAACTGGAGATTAAACCAGCCAACGTCGTCGACGCACCTATCCACTACACCGCCACTCGGCCGCCAGCTTAATGCTGGCTCGGAATGCTGCATTTTGGGAAGCTTTACTTTGGACCCTAAATGTGCTCACTGCTCAGTGCTGTGTGTATAACAAATGATAATCCGTGGCTCATGTGAGGTGGTGCCCTTGCAGTGAGCTCTTTTTGCCCGTGAAGTCTGTTCTGCGTAGAAGTCGAAGCGATTACCCACTGCACCACGATAGCCACTGACTTCAATTCAATCACTGGCTCAATCACAACGGACGTATGTAGACTCAAGTGAATTTAAGTAAATACACAAAAATAGCGCAATATGACCAATGTATCAAATTACCACTTTGCCCAGTTTGTCCAGTTTGTGCATTTTTACTCGTTTACTGAAGTGGAAGTGAGATCAATTTGGCAGCCGCAATTTCTTTTTGTAATTTTACATATGTTTGACAATGCTTTTAGTCTTGACTGAAGTTTAAGTCTACGGATGTACCTTATGCACATTTTCAACCATTTCAACCACAGTAAGGTTAGGTCCGTGGATTGACGCGAAAACGACGTATCACGTAGGTCCTAACGGACCGTAACGCCAAAAATGGGGAGCAATTTAAGAGGCCTTTAGTTAGTTCCTGCAGGTACTGGAAGAACTGTTCTCCCAGTGTTCCGGGCTGGCTGGGGCACTGGCAGAGATAGTGTAGGACGATTGGAAAAAAATCACTTCGCTCTGCGTATCAGTTTTTATTTTGTCCCGCAATATCAGTTGGTTCATCAGGGTTTAAAGTCCCTAGACTATCGATTAAACGGTGGGTTTCTTATTCGTATCATTATATAATAATATAATATGGGTGGCGCTACAGCCCATAGAGGGCCAGGGCCTAGCTTCTCATGAACCACTCGTGTTGTGCGTGCTATTGTTCTATCACGAGTGGACGCGACCTACAGTTTAATGCCGACTCCGAACGGCCAAGTTTGAGAAGCTTTTTCTAGACAGGAATACTCTTTGAGCATCAGTCAGTGACTCGAAAGAGGTGGGGCCGTGAAAAGTATTTCTTGTCGTACCAGGGATCGAACCTAGACAGGTAAGTCCAAGTGCGTAGGAGTCGACGCACATACCCACAACGCCACGTCCGCCACTTATTCGTATCATTAAAATGTCAGAAACATTGACCCAGGGTGTACATATATTCAAACATGGTTTAGTACAAGTAGCACATTTTGAAAACGCCCACAATAGTGAGGAGTATCATCTTTTTCTTCATCATCACCACAGACCATGCATATCATGGCTAAGTCCCATTTTGGTTTCATGGAACTGCAGATGATTATGGCCAGTTAACGCTCCAATTGCCATCCGTAGCAACTTTTTGTCGCATTGGAGGAGTTTTTCGGTCTTTGCACGGTTTAACTTGGATCTAGCATCCGAGTGAATATGCTATACTTCACGTACGTTAGGGCCACCACCAAATACTCATATATTTGAAAATCAAAACTTCATAAATATAAGTCGCTTCATAAATCTATGTAAGAGCTGTGAAATTGTGACAGACAGACGAAGGAACAAGCCGAAATTATAGAGATTCCGTTTGGAAGCCGAAGACCTTAAAAAGTGTAGGAAGACCTCAGACCTACAGATGTAAACTCTCCTTTACTGTCCGTATTCCGGAACGAAGTGCAGGGAAACTGGTGCCCTTCACCTGACAACCCACTCCGATTTGGACTTTCAAGAGGATTTCTGCACCCGACTCTTCAACTTAGCGGAAATCTAATGCTCTCCTGGCGAATGGACTGTCTAAAGTGGACGGGCATATGTTTTTGTGTTCATTCTTTAGGTGACTTCGAAAGTCCAACGGAGTCACGATGTACAAATAAGGAATGAGAAATTGCTTAAAAGCATTGGAGCAGTAGAGCAGTAAAGTGCCCTTCAACTAAGGAGATATTTCTAGCCGCGTGATTACGAAATGAAAGATGCGGTTTTAAACCTAAGCTTCTAACTAACTGCTATCGCTTGTATGTATATGGAATCATTAAAAGACAATATAGCGTCAAATTTGGGATACACGAGTCAAGACAAGGCTCTTAAATAACATGGTGCCTAATTGGAGCCACCTGAAGAGACTTGTTATTTGAGGGTCAGGTTCATTTCGAACTGGCGCAAGAAGGTTATTGTAAAGAAACCACGCAGTAGTGCCGACGTCACTGCTTTTGAAAAGGCTGAGATGCATCAAGACATGTTGGGTTAGGTTATAGTGTCTCTGTGCTCGCTTATGTAAAACAGCAAAAAAATTTCAAATTTTTTAACTAACTGCAATCAATCCAGCCCCGAATACATCAGGGAATAATGACGTCGAAATTGCTACACACACGATAAGACATGCTAAGCACCCGATAATTAAATCCCATATGCTCATGGCAGCCCCACACAACGCGCCAATAATGATTATTAATGATTAGTATCAATTTTACGCTACACATTTTGTTTAGATCACTTATTCGCGCTTCACATTTACTACATCGCGTTGAATGCCTCCGCAAGAAGCATTAACATTTCTTCACTTATTTGTATGTCATATGCAAATGAGGGCACTGACCAGCACTTTTTAGCTCAACTTTCTCGGCCAAGATATGATGTGGGGGACGACACGCAAGAAATTGAGATTAGGAAAATAGAAGAAACAGATTTTACGCAGCTAATGCCGAATTCTAAAAGTGTGCACATAAGTTGGCGGTCATTAATGCAGAAATGAATGATACAATCGAAAATGCGACACCATTGTACTGTGAATGGTTACATACGATGAGGGCTTGGATAAGCAGGATGGGGGGTATGAAACTCTTGGAAATCAAAGCAGAAGTTTTACCACCAGGTGTGGCAATTTGTGTGCAAGAATTGCCACTCGCAACAAGTTACACCAACTGGATGTGTTGGGTTAGATGACGATGCATTGTTATAGAGAGTAGCGGTGGGGATTTTGAGGGGTGTACTGCGTTCAGGAAGTCAGCAAGAGGAACGAGGCGATGTTCAGAAGTCTCTAGAAGCCATCATCTGATTTTACATTTCCCAAAGAAGTGGGTGTTCAGAAGATCCACCTTCTTAATCTGCTCCGTGAGAAGAACCCCTTGACTCTTTGTTTTCCCTTAAAGTTACACATTAGTTGAGATTTGATAATAAGTTGATTGTTACTATATTTTGTTGGTTAGGTTCGATGTCAATACTTCCAAAATAGTTTGATTAGGAGATAAGTAACCGGAATATAGTTAGGACTTGATTTGCATTTGGGACATGCAGCTGGTGGTTCCTTTTTTAGCAGGGGATGGGTTGTACGTGTGTAGTGGCGGCAAGGCGTAGGCGAATACAATTCTTGACAGTTAGTTGTTTGTGCATTAAGTGAGAAGATAGGGGGTTTCATTGCTGGGTTCATAGCAGTGTAGTAATGGCTTTGCTTTATTAAATGTTGTTTTTGGATACCGTTTTTAATCATCCTTCCGATTCTGTTGGAAACGACCAGCACGAAGTTTGGGGAAAGGCGAGCTAGATTGGTAACCATGTCGGTTTGTTCGCGGTGACCCTACAGACGCGCATTGCTTTTGTTGTGATTGAGCGTAGTTGCGGTGTTTTTCTTATTCATAAGCAATGGCACATACCAACGCTTCGGCTAAGAAGCTAGGCCCTGACCTTCTACGGGCTGTAACACGACATATATATATATTAAATATTATAGACTTTAAGTATCAAATATGCTTGCTTGTACATGATTTTCAGTTCTGTGGATGCATAACAAAGATTTACGTATTAGCTCAAATGGTGACGAGGATAGGATAAAGGATATAAGAGCCCAGTTAATGGAGTGATTAAGTTTTCACCTATTAACTAAATAACTCCCAAATATTAGCAATTAGTTGCACAATCAGCAACACAACCTGTTTTTAAACCAACACGGGTACTTATTAGGGGGTTTACATGGACAAACAAACCGGACAGACTTAGTCTGAGAGACCCAGATTTGATCGTCTGAACGAAAGAAACGACGGTCTGGCGGACATGTCAGATGGTTTTCAAACTGTTGATATTTTGGTGGGAGGACGGATATCAGACATGAAGGAAATTTTATTTCTGAAAATTGTTCAAGCTGTGCTTCAAGGTTGTTCCCAGAAGAAACAAAATTAGATCAAAAATGGCCATTTGTGAAAATCTTCAATTCTGAAACATATAGGAGCGCACCGGAGTCTTGGGAAATAAAATGTGAAGAATGCAAATAAAAACAAGAACCATGGTTCGAAATCTTGTCTTTTACAAGCGCCACAACAAGTACGTCTGACATTATTGAAATTCACTTGGAAAATGGCGTTTGACGACATTCATCCAACAAGGACTGCCCGGTAAGTTTGTCAGTGCAAACCCCCTATTGATCCAGACTAGGACATTCCAAGATTAAGTCTTTATGTTGATTTGGATTTAAGACCCAAACCCATAGAATCCATTGAGTGCGTTGCCTTCTCCCAACTCATAAGCACTAATGAGAGGGAAAGAGATGCGTCCACAAGTGGAAAGCATCACGACAGATGAAGTTGATCAACTTTAAATTTTTCAGACTTTGACAGTTCCTTTCCCATATAAATCATTTTGAGCGCCATTCATATGAGCTCTCTACGATTTGCGAACTTCGCAATGGGGGCAGAGAACCACGAGTAGAATTTATGAAAACTGACATTTCATTGCGAATTTTTTGGTCGTGAATTTGTGGATCGCGTTTGCCTTTTTGTGTATTGCGAGTTCAGCTTGACAGTTCGCAAATAAAGCGATTTAAGATTGATTTGCAGAGAAACAATCTTAAATCGTTAATTAGAACACTTAAACTAACTTCTGTTGAGATTTATGTTTATATTTGCTCAAAATTGGTTGTTTCTGAAATTTCGCGTTCGCAGTATGGCCCTTTACTGGTGGATTTCGGACGCAAGGTATGTATTCACTGGGCACCTCTTTGCAAATACGATTTCCGTGGATTGTAAACACAACGCACACAAGGGATTCTATGGATTTGGGCCTTGACTACAAATCAACAAGAAGAAATCTTGGAATGTTCGAGTTTGGATCAATATGGGTGTTTAGCCCTTAAAAGTCTTCAGTCACACGTGACAGTAGAATTTGTGATGAATATTTTATAAAGCACAGTCCTCTACTTTTGTTTTTGTTTCATAGACAAAGTAGCGCCATATCCATTAACCCAAAAGTGATAAAAATGAAGGCGACGAAGAACACAGCACGTTGAAACTTGGTGTCATTCTACTTAATCGAAACTCGGTCAAAAATGTCTGTCTCTATGCAGTTATCTCATCTTTCCCAACTCTCCAGTCACAGTGCGTGATGAGGAAACGCATTAGATTAAATTAAGTGCTAGTGTGTGACTGCAGTCACACTTAGAACAACATTGTGATATCACGCGGCCTGCAGAACTTCTATTCCTGAAACCAATTGGTGATTTCTGCGAAGCGATTTATCCAGCTTACGCTGATGTCATTCGTCTCGCACAAATTATTGAAGACTTGAATATAGGGGTCATGTGTGTGCGGATAGCGAGGGCACTAGACGATGTGTGGTCTCCTCATTCCCGCAGCTTCCTCAGCAATCAGTGTGTCATCCTACGGGCATGCGTGCCAATTGCAGAGTGCCCTGTTATGACGCCGTTGACTGTCCTGAGTGCTGACCTAGTTAGTCTAAGCGGACAAAGTGAACATTTGAGGTTGGGTGTTGGCCAAGTGTGCGTTCATACAGTGTCTTCCAAACATTTTGCAAATGATTGGAAATTAAACAAATTAAACTAAATTAACACGTTTGATTTACATTTAGGCAAGATGGAGGAAATCAATCAACTTCAAATCAAGGACTTCAACTCATGAGTTTTTTTTGTTGAGCAACGAAACATCGATCGACCTAACTGAAGTTATGTCATATCGAGAGGTGCCATGAAAACCGGAGTAATTCAAAAAAGCTGCTGCTGACTTAGCATTATTCAACCTAAAAGTTTTCTAATTTTGTTTATGTGGAAGAGTGCTACTAATGCAATTCGTGCAACCGGTCAATAGAATGCAGTTTTACGTATTTAGAGGTGTGCCGTCTGCCTCGTAAAGTTTGCTGTTGTTTAGTCAAATTGAACATTTTAGTTGGTTTGTTTTCATTAGTGCTTAACAAACCTCTTTCGAGTCACTGACAATGCTCAAAGAGTATAACTGTCTAGAAAAAGCTTCTCAGACTTGGCTGTTTGGAGTCGGCATAAAACTGTGGGTGCCTTTCACTCGTGATAGCACGCACAACACGTGTGGTTACTGAGAAGCTAGGCCCTGGCCCTTTACGGGTTGTAGCGCCACCCATATTGTTATTTATTAACAGAAATAAGAGAGCACGAATATATCCAGTTTCGGCAAGAATTACCCCTTATCAACGACCACGAAACATGAGAGAGTAGTGGATTTCCCTTGTATTTCCTTACAAAATCCACGGATCCATGTTGGAGAAGGGTTTCATCTGTTCACAACAGCTCACGCGTATTCACACACGTCCAACAAAAAACGGTGACAGACACAATCAAAGGCCAAAGGAGGTGGAAGTTGTTTATTTCTGACGCTTACTCACACAATTAGGTAGACAGTCGCACTTTTGCCGTGATTGTCGGCAAAATGTTGATGAAGCTCCTTAAATCGTACTTAGCATAGGCTAGCGATGCCAAACCGAGACTTTCTTATGTTGAGTTAACCCGAGTTGCAATTGAAGCAAACCGAGTTGCAACTCGAGTCGGCTTACTCGCTTTCAAAGGATATCAAAGTGGACCAGCGGTAATCCGACAAACGTTTTGTAATGCAGTAGTGCGTTGTGCTTTCGACTTTATGATAGAAAACGCAGTGCGTCAAGATTCGAAATGTCAAGTCAGTCATTAGCTGTTTTCATTATTTTTAAGTTTTTGGCAGTTGCCCACTAAAGGTATAGAAGGAATATAAGATGTGCTGGACAGCTTGTCAAAACCGCCATCTTTTTGTTTTGTGACGTCACTCAGGGTCAATTTTGAAACTGGACAGAATATGGCTTAAGGTTGTATTACAATTTAAATATCGTATATTACAAAATTAAGAATGAAAAACAGGAATTGAATTGCAAATTGATGTAAAATGAATGGATTTACTTCATTTATAATTGGTATTATATAGAAAAATGCAACAATGTGCTTTAAAAGGTTGCAGAAACCGTACTGAGTAGTTGAAACGTTGAAAAGAAACCCTTTTTTTTGTTTTTTAGTGTGTGAAGAATGTATGTTTGTTTCCGCCTTTAAGTTTCTGTTGACATACAAATTCCCCCGATGACGTCACGCAGGGTCTCAATAGAACTGGCCAGCACACTGATTTCAAATCACATTTGTCGTTAAATTAATTTGAATCAGCTGTTTTCAGTTGTCAAATGTCAGTTGACACTCAATTTGGGAGAAGATCTCTCAATTTGTAAGAAAAGTCAAGGTTGAAGAGCATGTCTCTTAAAAATATCGAACAAGTCGAAAATTGGGTGCGTTGGTCTCATGATCAGAGATGAGAATGTACTACATATGTATGTAGTAGATGCACTTCATTGATTAATGCTCATGCATCTGCTACGAAGTAACTTATTTGTACTTCGTTTAAAATATCTGCTTAATTCAATGTAAGTTGCATTAGATGATTCATTCTTGGAAATCCAGTAGCCGACGATTTTTCATTTGAATTTTGAACATTTGGTGTTCACGTTAGGACACCTGCGGTAGTAGGCGAGGAGTTCTTTAATAAATATTTCATTTTTAAAATTGTTTTCTTTTTTCAAATCGATGTACTTCGTTTTTTTAGGCTTTCTGCTTCACTTTCTCGGCTCCACATATTCATCCCTGCTCATGATATACAAAATGTACCATGTTCTCATCAATTCTCTCTTTATTTTGCCAAAACGCACGACGCGACATTTTGTTCACGGCCATGAAATGTATGTACGTTGAAAGACAACGCAACGCACTATTGTGTTTCAGGCATAAGGCAGGTTGAGGTCATAATTGCAACATTCTTGCCCCTGCACTGCACAGAATATGTTCTCGATGCATTCATGAATACAAATACTGCCGCAAGTGTGCAACAGGTCAGCATTGTCGAAAAAATATTCATAAACGCAACATCAGTAGGCGATACAAAAGTGAGTGATGTTTAATTGTATTGCCAAACAAAAAACACGAAGCAAAAGGGAGAACTCTTAAAGTTCATGCAGAAAATGGAATTCCTCAGGGATCACCACTTTCTGTGATTGCATACAACGCATACATTGAGTCGCCTATATTCGAACTCGGTCGACAAGAACACAATCTAGACTTCGTAGGGGTATATGCGGATAACATTTATATACTTGCATCAGGTGACCATGATATTGTTGAACGCAACCTAATAAGAGCAGATGCTGCCATAAATGACTGGGCTAAGACGAGAGGAGCAATAGTGCCTGCCCCTAAAATAGAGTCATTACATATGTATACGCAAAAAACACAAATGCGTTCCGAGACCTATTCAAATTCGAGACGCCCTAATCCTGCACGGAAAGGACCTCAAGGTTCTAGGTATCACTTTCACTAGAAACCTAAAGTGGAACTTATATACCAAAATTATAGTAGATAAACTAAAAACCCATAACAATTTACTCAGGATAATATGCCCCCCAAAAAAAAGACCTCATATTGAAACAGCACTACGTATAACAAAAACCTTAGTAGAAGGCACCCTGCAGCACGGAATAACAATCTACATGTGGACATCAAAAAAACGACACGAAAAAAACTGACGCGGAACTTAACGAGTGCTACCGAACAGCAACAGGTTTGCCAAACAAAAAAAAACAGGAAGCAAAAGGGCGATGATTTCAAATAAAAAGAATTGGAAGTCAAGACGTTTTCCAAAAAGGACCGAAATGTCCTTAAAATAATAAGAAGAGAGAATTTCCGGATAATGTTTTTAAGAACCACTTTCGAATGAAGAAGTCCAACTTTCGGTTTCCAATAAATAAATATAACGAATACCGATATAACGAATGTCCAGTATAACCAATCCCCATTTGAAGTCAATTCATCTCTCTAAATAACGAATACTGAAAAATAGTACTACTCTTATGACGAATGCTGTTCAATTTTAAGGAAAAGAATCAAACCATTAGAATCGTTTTCATATGTACATCTCTCAGGTTTTTTTTTAAACTGATATTTTACGTTGAATGACCTATATGTTTGGAACAGAACCGAAGAAGGCGAAGGCCTAAATAGTTGCAGAAGACGAGGATGCGGCAGTCACCAACATCAACGAAGAGGAAGATGGTGCAGAGGTACTGATAGGCATGTGCAATTGACCAAAGCGCTTGTTATTTCTTCATAACATGTATCAACTGGAAGGAAGAAAACCAACAAGATTGCTACAAAATACTGATTCTACGGCAGTTGCATTTGTTTAAGGTCAACAAACTAGTTTCGATATATCGAATTGGCTGAACATTATGTCTTTCATACTGGACGTCCAGTGTAATCGGACAAAAGTCAATCAAAGTGTACTATAAATCATTCTTTGTTTGAGGATTTTAATGAAGCTAAAATGTCGTGAAGACAGCGATCCACATTGTTGTCCAATCTAAGGGAATGGCTCAACCTCTCAACAGAGGAAAGGAGTTACAAACAAGCAAACAGTAACATCGAAGATATCCAACCTCCGGACCGAAGCGGAATTATAAGAAGAAACAGTAGCGAATTAGTTTTAACCTGTTCACAATTCACATACACTCGAGTCACGTTATGAATTGTAGGCATGTCCGATTACAGGGGGATCCTGGTTAGGACAGTCTACGGCTTGTCCACTGTATAGATCCTGGTTAGGACAGTCTACGGCCACTGTATGTGCCGAAAAAAAACATCAAAGACATAGCAAGCTCACTTGTCAAGTCGACCGTCTCATGGGATACAGAACAACACCTGTTTGAACAAAAACAATGTTAACATGTCACTTTGTCTTAAGCAAACGGAAGCGAATTGAGTGTTCACTTCATCTGTTCAAGTCTAGACCTAAATCGTCAAGTGCAACTACAAGAACTACTACAAGGACTACAAGACGTGACAAACTCCTCTTAAGCAGCAGAGAAACTCTGCGCATGGTAGTCGGCGCGCTAACAGGTCGTACTCAGTCGTGATACCACGAAAACAAAATCGGACTTACCCAGAATACGATATGCTGAGGCTGCGGGGAAGAAGAAGAACTAGAGGAAATCACTCACTTCCTTTGTCAATGCCCGAGCCTCTGGCTATTGAGACACAGAAAACTGGGAAAATTTTTCTTCCAAGATCTTCAAGCGCTTACGGAAGTCACCACTAACATTTCTTTGCAGGTTCATCAAGATCAAGATGAAAAACGTACCAACACCTGAGGTCAAATCGTGTCATTCCGGACACCCGGACACGAAAAGGAGTAGGAAAGATGATGAAAGAGGGGGAAAGATGAGGAAAGAGGAGGAAAGATGAGGAAAGATGAGGAAAGAGGAAAGAGGAGGAAAGAGGAGGCTTTCATTCCCCCCCCCCACCCTGAGCATCGCAATGGGCCCAATCGGACCTAACTGAGACGTGGCTCCACCACGCCTACCTAAGTACCTAACCTAACCTAAGTGCAACTACCCAGATTTCTTTAATATATGTATAAGGGCTTCAATTGGAAATGAGACAAATTTTGTACGTTTTCAAAGATTATGTATAGAGTTCGCTAAGAATAAGTACTAAGAATAAATAATACTACTGGTCTACAATAGATCTAAAGGGAGCTAATTAATAATGTTCAATTCAATTCAATTCAATTCAAAATTCAATTACAATGAACTCTCCCTAAGTCGAATTCCTCTCTAACTCGAATTTTTTGTTCGCCATATTTTCGCGGTTCCTCTCAATTTTCCATACAAAAAACCATACTCTAAGTCGAACGCCTGTCTAACTCGAACTAATTTTGATATCCCGTAAAAATTCGACCTAGCCCACTGTATTTGATTAGTTTTAGTGTCGGCAACTAGGTTTGACATAAGTTTATACTTGGTTCAATTCGCTTTGGAAGTAACTTGGTTTGACCCAATTTATCAACTCCATCAGTTCACCCATCACTAGAAAGGGTCCAAATGGCTGCCATGGCGTTGTGGGTCCTACGAACTTGAACTTTCGGTGTCTAGGTTCGATCCCCGGTAGCATAGCTTTCACGGCCCCACCTCTTTCGAGTCACTGACTGATGCTCAAAGAACATGATTGTCTAGAAAAAGCTTCACAAACTTGGCCGTTCGGATTCGGCACTCGGCATAAATCTGTAGGTCCCTTTCACTAGTAAGAGAACAATAGCACGCACAACACGAGTGGTTGCTGCGAAGCTATGCCCTGGCCCTCTACGGGCTGTAGCGCCACCTATTTTATTTATTTATTATCCAAGTTCTACAAATGGGAATAGTCTTATTGGTCAACATTTCTTCATATTTGAACTTGCACTAAACAACGTCCCCCGAATCATCTTCAAAATTTAGAGAAACGAAATTCGAAATTCGTTCCATAAGTGAGCATCGAGCCAAAATCTTTCCAGTGACGTAATTCTCACCACGAACAGTTAAATGCGACCACAAAAACAGGCCAAATTTAATGGCCTCATTGAGCACACCTAGGAAAAGGCAGTTCTACAATCTTCAAAGCGAACAGTTTTGTGTTCCGTCAAAATTCTGTGATGTTTTCTATAAATCTTGTCGCGACAGTCATTTATGGATGTTTTAGGAATTATGTACTTTTGAATCTTCATCAAAAACTGGTTGGAATGACGAAGAAATGATGTACGTTTTTAGCGGATGACTAGTGAGCACTTGGAGAATGTCATACCTGACTTGTAGTACGCTTGTATAAAGCATTTTGATTGTTTTCCAATCGTATCGGCAAATTGTTGAGTGTGAACGCCTCAATTGAAAATTTACTCTTTAAGTCTCTTCTGCAGAAGCTGTCTAGATGGTGAGGTTTTAGATTATGCTCTAATACTTGACCACAAGACGTGCGCCTAAATCATCCAAAGCTATGCGAGGTGTAATGTAATGGACTCTCACTAAGGGGAACTCTCATGGGACATCAAAATTAGTTCGAGTTAGAGGCTTTTTTTTGTGAAAATTTAGGGCAGTGCCAAAATAAATTCGAGTTAGAGAGAAATTCGACTTAGAGGGAGTCCACTGTACTAAGTAAATTGTACCCATTTGCATCGGCAAGTCAAGTCTATTCCGAGACTAAATCGCCAAAAATGGAATCCCTCTGCTAGGAGAGAAGGTGAATCAGGGATATCCGCAAGTGAGTGAGTAAGCAGCATCATCAACGACAAACACGGCAAAAGTGTGACCAACTGCCTTATTATTTGCCTATGACTAAGCAATGACAACACTTCAGAATGTAAACCAACGCAAATGTTCACTGATCACTTGCAGGACGCATACCCATCCCCCGTCCAACGTTCAGCTATAAAAGTCGATATGTACTCCCTCACTGTGTACAAAAAAAAAAAAAGAAGAAAATTGCCCACCTCCCAAATGTTAGGCCACCAAGATTTTTCGTGATTCATTCCCGTACTTGCAAGTATACACAAGATACGAATAGACTTTGTTTCTGTCTTCACACATTATAATTTATCAGTTTGTGAATTTTGTGTACAACATATGCACAGACCCTACACTCATCAATGAATTGAACGTGCTCTAGTAAGCTCCGGCTATGGATAAACCATTGTACGGGCAAGTACGTTGTATCTGGGTTGTATTCACACCGGAAAGGATTCTGATCTTCAGACATAGTTTCCTTGCACCAGAAATGTGAATATGTACCATCAATACCATTGTGACCTTGAAACGCAAGATTTTCGGCAGTTTTTTTTTTCTCTCCTTCAGCAGACCCTGCACCCCGTCCATTATAGAGGTCAGACATGTAACGTGAAGAAAGCATTGCTTTTATTTTGGTTCATTGACATTGGCCGCGTAGATTGTGAATAAAATAATCCATTCAAACAAGCGAGAAGAAGAAATTCCAAACATTTTTTTGGTGCGCGGTGTACAGACCGACCGGCTATTCTTGCTTTGGATTCGAAATCTATTTATAATACCGGGTCAGCGCGCAGAGTTTGAAAACAATTTATTTGTTCGATCAATATTCTCCCCCGTCCCCCCGCACACCGTCGAAACAGCGACATCATTCAGCAAATTGTAAGCGCACACCACACGAACAGCACTCGCTCGCACATTAATCCAAAAAAAAATAAAAAATTCCGTCAGAACATTTACCACCCATTTGCAGCCCCATCAACGATTAATAATTCATCCTGAAACTGATTTCATCACATTGGCAACTCTATTCTGATTGGTATTGGCAATGGCGTTGGTGGAAGTTGTGTGGCGGCATGCGTGACATTGCATGCACGTCCCAACAGGCACACCATGCAAACAAATACCCATCTCTCCATCGAGCACATAAATCGTTCAGCAAGAAGGAACGAAAAAAAAAAACAGATACAACAACGTTCACCGATGTACACCTCCACCGACGACCATTAAAAAATACACATTTTCGTTTTTTTTTTTTTTTTTTCTTCTCTTTTTCTACTTTCGGTTACTGCGGCGTTCCACTAAACTTCTCAAAAAGACAACGCGAACGGCGAATATATAACAAAAAAAAAAAATGATGAGTAAATGGAAAAAAAGGATGCAGAGTACACACTCCACCAACACCATACAGAGCATGACCCTGCGTAAATCTCGCACAAAAGAAGGAAAAAAAAAACGAAAAAAAGGGAATCAAGTCCGTACAACCTTTGCACCACCACCACCCGAGAGGAAAAAACTAAGAGAATATTTTTTTCCAAAATGGGAAAACGTCCAATATATGTACAAATGTAGATATACACGAATGTACGTATGCATGATTTTTTTTTTTTTCAAATCAGAACTTCTTAATTAATTTTGAGACAAAAGAGAAAATGGTGATTCGACCCACCACCACCACCGGCCCGCAGCAGGGACGAATCGGAGAAGCCCGAAGCACCCCCACCATCCACACTAAACGTAAAGAAAATAAATAAAAAAAATAATAATAAGAGAAAAATAAAAAAAAGAAAAAAAAAAGCTATCAGCAACACAAAAGCTAATCCAACAAAAATATTTAAGGAAAGAAATAATTGTAGAAATGCTACGCGAGCTCTCTGCGGTCACTGTTGATCGTTGGAGGCAACACTCAGGCCAGCAATACAACACACATCGATATACACCGCCGCCGCTGAATTTCTGTAGCTGGCTGGCTGGCTGGCGCTCTGGACTCCCAAAAAAATGCACTCGAAAACAATTTCACCGAAGATTTTATTTTATTCGTTATATTGAAAATGTTGATGTGTGGAAAAATTTACCTCGGCACATTGTTTTGTGAAACTTTTCGCACTGTTTTTCCTCTCAATTCTTTTATTTTTCTTTTCTTTTTTTTTATATATATATATTTTCGATGGGAAATACAAAGAAAAAGAAAAAAAAAGAAAAATATCTTTTTTCTTCTTCTTATGTTATATATTCGGCTCTCGCTCGTTACACACACGCACGGTATATACTAGGGCAAGTTTTTTTTCTTTTTTCTTTTCTTTCCTTCTTCGAATTGTTTTTTTAGCACAATTTACACGAGTTCGGAGCACTTTTTTATGGTTAATATATTCGATGATTGTTGATGAGTAGTTTTTTGAATATTTTAGACAAATTTAAATAAATAAATTATTAGTTTTTCGCAAATTAAATTGACATACTCATGTAGAATGGCCACAACATATCACCGCCATATTGGAAAATATTTAATAACGCGAAGTTGCGAAGCTTCGACAAGGCGAAAAAAAATCTAATCGATTGTAGTAGATTGATGGCAGGGAACATCGAATTGTGTACGCTGCGATTATTTTTGTTCGTTGGGACGATTTCAATTGGCAGCGTTTAGTGAATGAGAAACTTAATTAATTGATTGGCCTTAAGTCAAAACATTATTTTCACAAAATCTTTATAAGTCAGGACGCTTTTTAAAGAATGTGTTGAGTCAAAACTCAAAGACTATGCAATTTTACGCTTAGCCGCGTTCACACTCAACAATTTTTCGATACGATTTGCTTGACAGCCGTACTTGATGTGCCAAATCGGCAATGTGAACGCAAAAGTTGTAGTACGGTACACAAAGCAATTTGACTGTTTTCCAATTTGTCGTCAAGTAAATCGAATCGAAAAATTGGTGAGTGTGTACGGCACTACTACCGATTTAGCCCATCAAGCGCGGTTGTCAACCAAATCGTATCGACAAATTATTCAGAATAAACGTCGTTATTGGCAATAGCCTCTTTTAGTCCCTTCTGCAGAAGCTGTCTAGATGGTGAGGTGGTACAATATGTTCTCCACCTCATATTACGTGTGCGACTGCCCCGTCTCTTAGGGATTTTGGGAGCCTTCTTCTGACATGCAACTGTCATCGCCATGAACCAACCCACCTTAGTCTGAGTTCATCTCCTCCTGGGCGGATGCTGTTACAGCCTACTAGTATTTTAGTGATTCCCAATCTATATAAAAGTCATCACACAATATTTAGCGTGCTGTCTAAATTACCACGTTTTGCTGCTTAGGCCACTTTTATACGATCTACACATGTTACCGCTCATTTGCCTTGCCTCATATTTCTTCAATTAGTTCCCGAAGTGTTTCTTTATTAAGAAATGGTTTTAATGTTCCCTAATGTTAAAGTTACAAAACATTTAACTCACGTCGATGTAACCCCACTTAATGCTAAGACATGCAAATTCCTGAACGCACTCATCAGTGGCCCTTCTACTACATTCAAAGCCTTTGACAGATTCTACTACATTTGCCCACTGAAAAAACATAGCATTTACCTTTTAAATAGATTTTTTCAATCAAAAATAAATAAAAACAAAATACAGCAATATAAATAAACTCATTGGAAAACATACCAACTATTCAAAAAAAAAAAAAAACAACTCAAAACTTGTTTTTTTCTTGTCAACGATGAAATTCCAGCAGAACACATGAAAAATGCTAACTCCCGATTTACCTTGAATTATGTAATTACAGGAGGCTCATTAATTTCCATTCAATGTGATGAATAATTGAGACTTTCTTGCAGATCTCAGTCACAGTCGCATCAAATTGCAATGGCCATGACAACATATAGCAATCATTTCCAATCGTTTGGTGGTCGAAACCTGCAATTGGACATTATTGAATACAATCGTGATTCATGCGAGTTCCAAATCCTGAACAAGAACTACACAAATGAGAGGAGTTTCCGCTTGAAATCGGTCATAACTCTTGCCGTCATTTATAGCGCTTATATTGCCTCGATTCCGAGGCGAATTCTATTCCTTGATGGGATATGTCTGCTGACATTAGCATTTTTAATTTACACCACCATTGAATTGGTCAAATCAGGTGAGGTCGTGCAGGCGTGATCGTATGCTCAAACTAAAGTCGAAATTCTTTTGCAGAAAAGGTATTATTCATCTCTCAGTTTGCCCTTCAAATCACTACGGAAAAGTTCCTTTCACGCAAGAGTAGTTCCTTCATTCCAGCAACTAACATTAAGGATGTCGTTATCAATGAAGTCATTCACGATGTAAGAAATGGGCCGTGTTTTCGAGAGTCTAACCCCCTTTAAACTTGTTCATCTTGCTTCTAGCTCGCCATTAAGCATGTTCTCATAGTCAGGACCAAGGGAAACCTTTGCCATACACGACCTATAATTAACATTTTCAAAGTAAACACCACAACATATTTGTATGCTTTCAAGAAGTAACATTTAATTTATTTTTTCAGTCATTGCAACCTCGCATCGAATGTCTAGAAGTGATATATTCCCTGTTCATGCAGAAGCTTGATCCTAAGCGATAGTTCACGTAATAAAGTCGTATATTCTCTCCATATCCCTGCAGTCGTTTTCAATATCATGCGTCTGAAATGGGAAGATGCAATCATTTTATGAGATCATTTCCATGATGGACTGAGTCTCGAGGTAACCTTGAATTTCGACTGAATCCTCTGATTGCTGGTCCACATTGAACCTTGGTCTGGTATTGTTGTTTCCATCACTGGTATATCAATCTGCACTTTTAGCTGTGGAATATTCACTAAACTCTAGAGTGGAACAATTACTCGACTTCAATGCACTTACAAGTCGCTTCAGTTGAATGGATTGCGAGCGTTTTAGGCATTTATCATAAATTGCTGGCATTTCTGTGCGCAGGGTAATAACCTCATCTTGTAGCTGTCTAATCTTGAATAAATTCTGCAGTTTTTCATCTAAAAATACATCTTTTTGAGTGAATTTGTCGCCAAATTTAAATTTATTTCAGATGTTACCCATTTTCTGTGTGTGTTTATGTTTTTAAAAGTCAACTGACAGTTTTGGTGGCTGTCAACTTCAAAAAATTCTGCACAATCACAGTGTTGCCAGATGCGCGTTAATGTGGAAGTAAATTAAAAGTCTAAAAATGCTTTTAATGTGCAATGTACTCGACGTGCAGCAGCGCAACATTTATTAATGCATTTATCACATCTATTTACCCCCTTTTTGTGTAATTAATATACATTTTAAACAAATTTTTGTTCAAGCATTCTGAACACCTCCCACAAATGTGACATTCCGCAAAATGACGTAATTTATCTGCAAAGCCCAGCCCCCCTGACTAGCCCAAACAGCTGTGTGAGTTGTTTTGTTCCAATCAGTAGTCGGTGTTCCTCACAGTGCGGATTGAATGTGATCTAATTTTGTTCATACGCGTACAAAAATTACTTTGTTTACAAATAAACAGTGCATTAGTTGACATATTAGCAAACAAAACCAATTTGTCGAGTGAATTTGGCGAGTTCTTCCGCAGCAACGGCGCCAATTGGATCCGCCGCAAGGAGTTCCAGTGCAAAATCAAAATGTTTAAATAATTTAAGCAGCATTAAACACATGAATTCGGTGCGTTGGGTTTAATTATATGTACATAAAACTACTTGCCTCTGTCATCACCTTACAAGCAAGGGAACATTTCATTTGGAAATATTGTCCGTGATCCGCATAACAGATTTTTGAATAAATTTAATTTGTGATATTTTTAGAACATTACACTATCCATGATGTATAAACTTAATTATGTTGGTTGGCTTGTTCAAGGTCGGGTGAAGGCAGGCGGGGCGAAAAGTTGAAGAAAATCGAAATCGCTACTAGTTGGGAAAGATTCACTGTCGCATTGCATGATTTCATTCGTTTGTGTCTCTGGATTGCTTTCGTCGGTCATGCACTGACTCATAGATTGTTTGAACTCAATTCTTTGCTTGTGCTTCTATTGGCAACTGAAGATAAGACAACATCTTTATTTGACTTCTTCTCATTGGTTTGTGTTCGATAGTTAATTGAATGAGTTATTCGATGTTCAACAAAACGCTAAAAACTAGGCGAAGTTTAGGCCAGTTTGTGGAAACCAGTTTAAATATAGCAAGTCGTTAGTTAGTCGGTGATTTGGAAATCAATTCTGATCATAGACTATCCCATGTTCATTTGAATAAACGTTTTGTTTGCCGGAGAGAAAATACATAAGGTTTCCTCGATTGATAAGCACGTATACCCAACCGGAAACTCCTCCAAACTGACCCCGATTACAAGTTGATTCTTTCAACACATCAATACACCACAATTCTAGTCTGTTTCAGAATTGCTTTCCTTTTTTCCTACACATTGGGCAACACCTGAAGCATCAGCAATTTCTATGACCTTTGAGGTAATTCTCACTTCCACCTCCATACACCGTGAGACCTTTGATGACACTCCTAACTTCAGCGTTTCTCACGATAACCACATAACTTTTATATTTGCCAACCCTTTGCTTATTTTATTGCATTTTTGTTAATGCTTAGAAGTGAGCCTTGCACCCCTTCTATGCCTACAACAGCAGGACTCGAACGTTTGATTTATGTTCCTTTTGCTTCTCCTCCCACCCATCTCAGTATGAGACTCACGCTGCTTGCGTTCAATGGTTCCATTTGTTTGCTTTTTAATTACGCCAGTGGGGAGTTGTTTTCTTTTTGAAAAATTATTTATGTTTAGCTATTTTGGTTGAAAATTATGTGAAATCTTATCTCTAACTGATGCTGACACTCGTGTGAGTCATTCTGGCAGCAAGTGTGGAGTGGACTATGAATTGAATTGAAGACACTAGTGCTGCGACAATACAGATCTTTTGTACCTCCCTTAATTTGGTCTAGGATTTAAGTTTGGATGAGATTTCTTGAGAGTCTTTCCCTGTTACGGATGTTCAGTTTATTGTTGTGAATCTTTCTCTGGCAAGGCTTGAGCAGTCGGTTGGTATGTGATTCATAGCTTCCTTAGCCTGGGCACAGTGCTTACAGATTTCTGTATTGATGACACCCATTTCATGGAGGTGATAGTTACATGCTCCGTGTGCTGTTAGGGCTCCGCTGGGAATTAACTAACAAGCCACTGTAGGCAACATGATCGTTTGATACCAGGCTAGCCACAAGCATCCCACTTGGTCACCATTTAAGGAGTTTGCAACGCAACTGGCTAGACTAGCCAGACATAATATCAATGAGGCATCCCTGTTAAATGCGGTGACTCTTTGCTGGGCACCGGGGCACTCTGGAATCCAAGGTAATTAGGGAAAAAATCGGACTGTCTCGCGAAAATGGGTTCGGAGCTGGGGCAGAATCAGTGCAAACACACCGCTAAGAAGAATCAGGACTAGTAGACGAAGTCCTGAATAGGACCAGAACTCGCATTCTTGGTCTGTGTGTTGGAGCAACAGCAAGAGCGCCATGGCCAATGCTGAGCCAGATGACATCAACATCATGAATCATTGCTTCAGTCGCAATTAGCGTGCGTACTAAAAAGAGACATTACCGTCCATTGTTCTATGCACGTACACATGCACTGCGACTGAACATACCGCAGCACCGCCATCCATAACCTTACCTAGTTTGTATGTATGACGCTTTAATCCAATGTAGACACAGGCCTAGCTTCTGCAGCAAACGTATTCTAATACTCACTAATGGTCTTCAATCAGTCTAAATAATCACCATCACCATCTAATAAAAACCAACCACTTCCTTATCATTTCAGACATAAACCGTAGCTGTTTAGAAACCCTCTCCTCCGTCCACTAGTCCAGAATACAGTCCAATACCATGCACCGACAAGACTCAATACGTCGGGACAGATCATACGACAGCGTCCTCAACAAACTGATGCGAATGAAGTCGGAGAACCATGAAAGCTTCAAGGCAGCAATGTACAACTTCCTGATAGCGGCTGGCTTTGCTGCATTTGCTGCGGTCTGCGTAATACTCGGCCCGTTCGTGAAGCCTCTCTTGTGGGCCTTTCTAATGGGTGCTGTCCTCTTCCCCTTCAAGCGAAAACTGGCACACCTCCTGAAGGGCTGGTTCGAAGGCTTAGAAGATCGCGACTCAAATGTTTTGGTCGCAATATGCCTGGCACCGCTGGAAACGACAGAGTTTTGCGGCAGAAAGCTGGTCTCTTGGCTGCGGGAACATTGGCAAATCATCACAGCTGGTGTGGGAATAGCAACTTGCATAAAGTTGCTGTATCTGTACGCTCCTAAGGGTTTCCTCTGCGCCGTGTGGCGGCTGATACTGTTCAGTCATTCGCTGTTTGCCCAAATTATTGGATGCTTGAACATTTATTTAGTAAGTTCGAACTAATCACTGTTCGACAAGCCTTATTGTGTTGTTTTCTTTCAGTTAATCACTGTAATCGTCATGTACTTGACGTCGGTGTACCTTTTCTGGAAGCCGGAAATCTCGTCAAGATTCGTAATTGCTGGACAATCCCTGTGGGTGGCAGTCGTGAGCTATGCCTGCAGCTTTCTAGGTGCACTGCAGGTGCCGGTCTTCATGCTGATCATGGGGTACGTGCTGGTAGCCATTCTCTATTACATAAACAAGACCGAAGAGGCTAGCACCATTTTTGACAAAGTCAAGCTGCTGATGGACAAGAACGCCTTTTCGAAATCAGTCCATGACATCACAACGAGTAAGTTTGTCGACACCGAGGACAATTCAATGGCGGAAACGCTGGACTCAGTGGACACGGAGACTGAAAGCAAAGAGGACGACCATTTGAGTGACTTCTACTTTAAGCTGCTCTTCTATGCATGCGTGGCCACATTTCTGTACCGCAATGTGTGGATGTTTATCCTAGCCGCTGTTCCTATTCTCATTCATTTGGTGTACACGGTCGGCAATATAACCGGTCTGTCAAGCTTCTTCTGGGAAAAGGTCAACACTGTGTACCTGAACGTCAAGGTAAGACCGACTTTCAGAGACGAGAGGAGGAAGAATAATTTGCATAAGTGCTCTTTCGTTTAAAGGCGTGGGCGCTGGAGCACCACAGCGCTGTGCTGCCGCTGTGTCTTCCCGGAGTTCTGGAACTAAACTACAAAATCAACACAATTGTGCGAAATTCACTCAAGTCATCCGTTGACTTGGTCACCTCCGTGCTAATGATCATCCTGATGATTCTTCTCATCGTCTTCCTCGGAGTGTTCTTCTGCGTGAACATTTACTCGGAAACAATTGAGGTGGCGTACTTGGGCAAAGACCTGATCAACAAAACAATCACCGACCGGCCAGAGCTGATCGACATTCTGCCAGCAAATATGCAGTCATCGATTGATGATGCCCTCGACAATGCCCACCACTATGGGCGACGGAAAATTGAACAGTACATAGACGATTGGCTGAAGGATGCCGATCCGGTGCACAGCGTCAAACTGAAGGATCAGATACTGGACGTGTGGGACAGACTGATACAGTATTGGATTGATTTTAACAAATCGGACACGTATGGACCGCGCGTGCCAACCGACGCGCTGAAGACAACCTTCGGCGAGATTGTCGACAATCCCGGTAAGCGGCGTTGTGTTTATCATCACTCTGTCAGATACATGTACTAATGGACCTCTTTCAAATACTAACAAACCTAAGGTGTGGCTCTATCTGTCGCTTGTGATCATGAGTAATATATTCCCCCGCAATGAATGCTTCGTGTGACTTTGTATGCTTTGCGACAAGTGTTGAGCTGGAGTCTTTAGGCATAGTTGTTCCTTTGTTAGTTCTTGTAGTTACCTAGTTCTTTCTCTGTGCATTCCTCTGGTCCCATCTTCCTTCTGAATTATATATAAGCTAGTATGAATTTAGTTTCTTCCTTTTCTTCTGCTGCAGTGGCGCTTGCAAATGACGCAAACGTTTTTAGAATGACAACGGCAATCTCCTTCTCAGTAGAGCGCTGCGCAATTGCAGAGCAGGTTGCTGATTCTGATGTCATGTCTCGTCTGCAATTTTACATTTCGCAGTGGGGTATGTTTAGACGCACCGTTGTGCAAGGTCCGGACTCCCACCACAACTAGAAAATCTTTTTTTTTCTACGGCGGCAACAGCGCTTGAGTTGGAGCAATCATCCCGATTACGAAAGTCGTTTCACTTGAACGACACAATCCGTTTTGAGAGTCGAGTCACTTTACAGGCGTTTAATCATCGGTATTACGAACCTTAATCGACTCGAGCTTTTGTTCCACATACATTCCAAAACTGCCACTCAAAAGCTTACTGTTAATTTGACAGATCAATTCGTTAAATGCGGTAGTTTTCATAAATTCTAGCGGAAACACATTTTTAAATTGTTGTTTTGAGGTGTTCGCTTAATTAAATTATTCGCGGCATTTAATGTAAATATGGGCAGCATTGCTGTGGTTATTCATTGGATTAGTGTGATGAGAACGACGATCAAGAATTGCAGAAAAGGGAATTATTTAACATCAGAAGAAGTATTATTTTCTTGGACATTTATTTCAGTAAATCTGCCATATTGTGTTTAGAATCTGTACCTTTAGCAGACATGGAAGAGGTTGTTCTTTCACTGTTTAAACAAAACTCTGGAACTCTTTCTGGAGATGGTGATAATGCTGCAACGCCAGTAGGGGAGGAAGTTTCTCTTGTATTTGAACAGCTCGCACTCTGTGTTGATGTCCTTAAATCTATTGAAACCGATGATAGGTCTATATTAACTGGTGGTTGTGGATCAATTTGATGACATCCAAAAACATTTCCAGAAGGATTTATTGTTGCCTTCAAAGAGAGTATCCTTGCCAGCGACTCATCAATGTCGTTTCAAATGTTTTGTTTGAACGGTCCTCCTCCTGTTGCTGTTTCGTTTTTACTTTAAACTCTAGATAACACCAAACCTATATGTTACAAATTCATTAACGTCTTAATGATATATAACTACGGCCGTAAAACATACCTTCAACCATTCCTTTTCCTCCTTTAGAGGTGGTCCCAATCTATGTAAAAATGCTGCGACTTCCTACCATCCAGTTTTGTTTGCATACGTTTGAGAAAAACGTCTTTTGAAATTTGTTGCTAAATTCATATTCGCCTCTATCAGTTCAACCAGCCGCTTTATTTGTTTTGGGCTGGAAATGTTCATCCTTAAGATATACATCTTATAGCATTCCAGTTAAAACACAAAGAAAACTCACGTTTTTACTTGTTTCTCCACTAGAATCGTTCACAAAATTCAAACCACCATCTTTTGTCGTGTCACTCGTCGTTTTGGTGTAGTAAATCGACTTTCGGAATACCGATACACGACAAGTGTCACACAAAATATACGTTCCACATAAGCTCATCGCTCGAAGTCGTTTTATGGCGTAAAACGACTACTTTATCGACAATCGTAATACCGACATCACAGAGACGTTTCGACACAAGTCGTTAAACGACTTTCGTAATCGGGGTGGATATCAGTTCAACCAAGGTTTATTTGGTTCTCTTGGACATGGGGTTACCAAGTGGATGGCAATGGCTATGGATTGTTATCCTAAATTGAGCCCTAATTGAGTCCTGAGTATAGATGATATCACAAATGATGAAGGTAGACAGCTGTGGAAGTTTCTGAATCACCGCCTGGTTGGAAGATATTTCTTTTCGAGCCTTTCACCAGGACTTTGATCAATAGATGAGAATGAGTCTCGTTTTGCACGTGTACCTGTGCCTCAACCAAATAAACGTCTCACCAACTCGATCTCTAGCTAGCTGCCTCCAGTTTCGCACACATAGTTGGTTGAGATCCCTTTGCACTTGCGTGTGCCAACTGAAACGCGGTCTTCCCCTACTGCGCTCTCCTTCAGGCCCGGGTTCGAAGCTTTTCCTTGTCGGAGCATTGGTGTCCATTCGCTCTACATGACTAGCTATCTCACACGTTAGGCCTTTACTCTTCTGGCTAAGTCGATGTCGCTGAACGTGAACGTGTGCGAGCACCTTCTCCTCCCCTCACCATTTTCCTCTCAAGCCAGCCCAGAGCAATCCCATCAGCTTTTGACAAAGTCCATGCCTCTGCAGTCTGCATGACTGGGACGATTAAGGTCTTATAGAGGGCCTTATCAATTACTTTCGAAGCAGCGATTGGCAAGAGTTATTCTTCATTTGATTTTAGCGCTGTTGTCGTTGGCTGAGTTGATAGGGGTTCCTAGGTAGACAAAGTCTTTGACTACCTCTAAGCTATATCTGGCTATTGTGACGTTCTGTCCGAGACGTCGGTGTTGGGTGTTCTCTCTCGTTGACAACCTCGCCCTCATTCACCGCTAAACCCATTTTCGCGGCCTCCGTCGCAATATTCACAAAAGTGCCATTGACATCGGCTGCGTTCTTCCGATTGTGTCAATACCTTCGGCATAGGCTAGTAGTTGGATGGACTGCCGAAAGATTGTGCCACTGGTGCTGGCGTCCGAGATTTGAACAATTCTCTTAAGAATTATGTTGAAGAAGGATTAAGTCAATCCTTTTTTGACATCAAACGTTTCGATTAGGTCTATACCGACCTTGATGGCGCAACGCGCATTCTCCAACGTCATCCTACACAAACGGACTAGTTTTGCAGAAATGCCAAAACTAGACATTGATCTGTTTACCTCGTCTCTACGCATGCTGTCATACACAGTCTGCAACACGGTCTGGAAGGCCAATTGCTTAAAAATGTCGTTAAAATCATGGAAATCGTCGCGGCCGACCGTTATGTAAGCACTGATTCGAATGCCGATTAGCTAAACATTGCACAAAAAACCGATTGGAACTATTTGACAAAGGCTGGATAGAAGGTGAATAACACGAGCTAACGCCAAAGAACCTCATGGAACGAATTGTTGAATCACAGTTGAATCGCAACAACATCGATCCAAACTATAATTGATGGCCATGAAGGTCTTGCTGTGTGTTTTTGGTGAGATTGGCAGGTACTAACTGATACCACACGACAAGACTCTCAACTCGGACCTGTATTGCCAACAATAGAATTGTCTGATGGAAGCAATCGCTGAGAAAGCGGCCCAAAGCAGAGGAGTTGTGTTCCATCAGGACAACGCCAGGCCACACACACCTATAGCGACACGCCAGAAGCTCATGTAGCTTGATTGGGCAGTCCTTATGCATCCACCTTATAGTCCGGACCTAATACCAAGTGATTCCCATTTGTTCCTTTCCATGGCGAACAATTTTACTGGTGAACTGGTGAACTGGTGAAAAGTTCGCCTCAAGAGAGGTTTGTGAAACAAGACTCTCAGTCTTGTCGCTACTATGGATGAGCGCTTTTACGAGAGAGGCATTACCATCAAAACAAATAATCCAATAAATCGGTGCATATTTAACTTAAACTGGACAATTATCTTTGCCCGTTTCGTGCAAAAATAATGGATTTATTTTTCTTCTTCTTTGGCGCTACAGTCCGGGGTGGACCTGGGCCTCAACCAACAAGTCTCTCCAGCCAGCACGATCTTTCGCCAGCTGCCTCCAGTTGTGCACACCAAGTTGGTTGAGGTCCTTCTCCACTTGTGTGCGCCATCTCGTTCTAGGACGCCCTCTGTTGCGTTGTCCCAATGGCTCGGAACCTAAGACTCTTCGGGCCAGAGCTGTGATGTCAATCCGCTCTCCGTGACCTAGCCATCTTAAGCGTTGGATCCGAAGACGCTTAAATAGGTGCATGCCGCTGTACAGCCCGTACAGTTCGGGGTTGGATCTCCTCCTCCAGACGCCATTCAAACAGGACCAAAGATCGCACGCAAAACTTTTCTCTCAAAACGATCAAGAGCTTCTTCATCCGCTTTCAATAGCGCCCATGTCTCTGCGCCATAGAGCAGGACAGGGATGATTAGAGTGTTATATAAAGTCAACTTGGTGTTTCGAGAGATGGCTCTGTTACTCAACTGCCTCTTGACCCCAAAGAAACAGCGATTGGCAAGAGTAATTCTGCGCTTGATCTCGGTACTCGTGTTATTGTCCCTGTTTACTGCAGAGCCGAGGTAGACGAAGTCATTGACTACCTCAAAGTTTCTGCTGCCCATTATGACGCTCTGTCCGAGACGTCGATGTTGTGCGTCCTTTCGCGATGACAGCATGTACTTGGTTTTGCCCTGATTCACTACCAAACCCATTTCTGCCGCTTGCGCTTCAATGCCAGCAAAAGCCTCATTGACAGCTCGCTGTGTTCGTCCAATCACGTCAATGTCGTCCGCTTAGGCAAGCAGTTGAACGGACTTTTTTGGAAGATCGTGCCTCTGGTGTTGACATTTGAGTTTCGCACGATCTTCTCAAGTATGATGTTGAAGAAATCACATGACAGCGTGTCGCCTTGTCTAAAACCTTTTTTGACATTGAAGGTCTCGGTGAGTTCGTTACCGACCTTGACGGAGCAGCGAGAGTTCTCCATCGTCATCCTACACAACCTAACGAGTTTGGCAGGAATGTCAAAACTAGACGTGGCGTTGTATAGCTGGTCTCTATGCACGCTGTCATATGCGGCCTTGCAATTGACGAGTAGATGGTGGGTGTCGATCTGCATCTCTTGGGTTTTTCTTTTTACTACACCCAATAACTCAAAGGACATTCAAAACTTAATGATGCGACGTTCACTAAAAGGCTTTTGTTGTGCCTAGTAAGGTGGAAACCTTGTGTAGGCACCTATGGTCCGACGTGTCAAGTTCTTACTAACTAAAAACCACCTTCCGAGTCTTCCCGTTTAAGTATTACTTCACCAGCGTTCGCGTTCTAAATTTCTAAGATCGCGCATTATTCGTACTGCTGCATCGTTGACAGTAGCCCAAAGTCCTTCGGGTTTCAACATATATTGAACTATGTTTCTGGTGATGGCCGTTCACTAAATTCTCTTTCGTTTGCATACCGAGCATATTCGAAGAAAACGTGCTGCAGGTTCTATACCGCGTTTACGCATCGAGGGCAGGACGCACTCGAATCACGCTTTCGCTTGAATGGATAGATATTCCCGGAAACAACCGTGACCAGTCAAGAACTGTGTAAGATAGTAATTTAGTTCGCCGTGCTTTCGATTTACCATACCTTCAATGCTTGGGTTTAGTCGGTACGTCCATCTCCCGTGTTGGGAAGGAGTCCCATTGTTGTTGCCACGCTTCTATACTGCGGCTTCTTTCGAGTTTCCTCGCTTGATTTACGATTGTCCCGATGTGCACGCGATTGTCAAAAAGTCGCCATGTCCTTAAAGTTAGGATATCGATTGGTACTCTAGAGAATAGTACCAATATCGCGTCGTTGGACACCGTTCGAAATGCACCTCAGTGCACATAATCTATACACAGATTTGATTCCTTGCATGTGCATTCCTTTTTATTTGCAACGACAAACCATATTTGTGCCCCGTACAGCTGTATGCGGGCTACAACTCTTCACTTAAAGGCTAACCACACTTTCATGTCGGGCTTACATCCCATCAAACGTCGGAGACGCCTTCACGTCTTCCATTTCCCCGTGCGCCACATGCGCAATTCATGATTACCCCATTCACCACGAATGTCCACAGCCACTCTGCAGTAGGGTATACCATTGAATTGAGCTCTGTTATTTGAAATCATATAAAATACAACACTTTGAAGCAGCATCTTAACACGAAATGTATATGGATTTTATTTTTCATCTGTATTTGTCCCCCCTGCATGTCTCATGCTAACAAACGGCAATTATTTATAACGAAGGCCATTTTAAAGAGCTAGTTTTAGTGGCTAAACAGGGCATCATTGGCTGGGCGCAGAGCAACACACAGACGATCCTCGAGGTGGCCGAGTCACTTTGGCACATCATCCGAACGAATATATCGATGATCATGAGTTTTACCGGAGAAATAATTTCTCTGATACTCTCTGGCGGTCAGGCGTGCGTGGAATTCATCCTGGACATGGTTTGCATGACGATTGAACACGTGCAGCTGAACTTTCACAATTCTGGATATTTTTTGTTTTGGCCTGTCTTTCAGATTGTCTTCTTCACCGGACTCTTCTACTTGCTGAGCAGCAGTGACACAAAATACGCACCGCTACAAGTGACCAAGTACCTGGGCTTCTCGTCGGGATCGAAGATTGCCGATTCACTGGAGAATTCTATTTCAGGGGTTTTAATATCGATGTTTAAGTGTTCCATCTTTCAAGGACTCTTCACCTGGCTTGTGCACACGGTCTTCGGAGCCAGAATTGTTTTTATTCCAGCAGGAGCGGCGGCTATACTGTCGGCAGCTCCATTTCTAGGCAGTTACTGGTGTGCATTGCCAGCGTTTCTGGAACTATGGCTGGCCCAGGATCGTTTCTACTCCGGTCTGCTGTTGTTCCTGTTGATGTTCTTCATTCCACCGTACTTTGAACAGGCCATCTATGCAGAGATGAAGGGGTAAGCATGAGGAAGGGGGAGATGGTTTTGGAGATGATTTCATTGCATGTGTGCATTTAGGGGCGGGCATCCTTATTTGACTGGCCTGGCTATTGCTGGAGGTATGTATTGGCTGGGCTGGCAAGGTGCCATCTTCGGGCCATTGATGCTGTGCTTCTTCATTGGAATCTTCGAAGTTGCATCGGTAGCATTACGCTCAGAGGAACAAAGGTATGTGGAGACCCATGAGACAGTTAGCACTTTATTGAATTCATCCCCTTTTGGCAGGCGCAACTCCGAGGAAGACACGAGGACAACGTGAGTTCATTCAAATTGTCGCCCCATGTCATCCCAAAGCTTTAAAGAACAAAACTTATAAAAAAAAAATTAAGCTGTTCAATAACACCTTTCAATTCAAATACTCGCCCCCCGCCACTCTACAAGATTGCAATCAGCCACCAAATCTGGCGCAGATTACACGCCGTATGGAACAGTGTCGTTCGCATTTTCGGAAATCGTATATTCTTTTATTTAACAACAATCAAAAAAAAAAAACGAATGCTTAAGCCTCTTTATGTTGTGCGTGATGCAACCAAAAACTAGCAAAACTAATCTTAACTTAAGTACATATTTATTTTTGTTCAAAACGATATTACCTATACATTGTTAGTGCATGAAATGATTTAATTAATTTTTGTATCTAATTTTACATTTTACATCTGAAGTCAATGCGATGTGTTAAAGTTTATTTTTATACAAGACATTACTAAAAACGCAAGTGTGGAATATAGTCTATGCTCCAAGTATAATAACTGAATCTCAGTAATGGTTTTTTTTTTCTTTTCTTATTTGTGGTTTAGCGGTAATCGCACTTCCGTTGCCAAAGCACGCTCTCCTTCGCTAGTCGCGATGGCAATCACACCACCAACAGCTATCATAAAGTACATTACGACAACATTCTATCCGGGATTGGCAAAAAAGAGCGACTCGATGGAACCGTCTCAAAAGTGTGATGAGCAACCATCAGGAAATGTGCCTTCCGATGCATAGGAATTTTGCATTTGCCATTCACTTTGATACGCATTTACTTCACCGAAACGGAAGCATGGAAATATATACAAACAACATGTCGGAAGGACGTTGATCTTATTTAAGCATAAATAAAATAGCCCCTAAAATGCAGTTTCCATTTGGTTTTTATTTCGCAGCTAACCTTACTGCGGTGTAATTCAATGTGTAGTGGCTGCAACATCCCCAATTTATTAACCCTTTAATGCCCATTGCTCCTTTTTGAGCACGCACTCTTTGAACAAAAAGTTTGTCCAACAAAAATATCCCAAACTGCGTGCGAATAGTTTTATTACGTTCTGCTATACAATCTGAACAGCATGCACCGGGTGCAGCTTGAATCCAACTGCATTTGAAAGCTTGGAATGCAGTTGAGTCTGCGCCGGACGACGACACGCATTTTTTGTAAATTTGCTATTTTTACATGACCGACAGCATTGTGCAATAAACAAACGCACCGTCGTTATTTGCAACGCTGCACGCTTCACAAAGATGTGGCGTAGGTTATCTGTAAGCTAGAAAAGAGTTAAGAATTTAGTTTGGAGTTGTCCGTAGCCGCTGATAAATTTGAGATATTTAGTGAATTGAGTTTTTAAAAAACACTTTGTAAGTTTGTAATAATTATTTAGAATGCAGCGCACAACGGCCATCGAATAAACAGGCCAGATTACGAAAGTCGTTTAACGACTTGTCTCGAAACGCCTCTGTGATGTCGGTATTACGGTTGTCGATAAAGTAGTCGTTTTATCTCATAAAACGACTTTTGGCGATGTGTGGAACGTATTTTTTGTGCGACACTTGTCGTGTATCGGTATTCCGAAAGTCGATTTACTACACCAAAACGACGAGTAACACGACAAAAGAAGGCGGTTTGAATTTTGTGAACGACTCTAAAGAACGATGAAAAAGAATGGCAATTGTTATTCACAATTGTACAATGCATATCTCTTACTTAGCATCTGGCAAATCAAATGGATTGCATTTTAATCGAATGCTTCTTCTGATGTTTAGTGGTGGCCCGTGGCGTTGTGGGTATGTGCGTCGACTCCTACGCACTTGGACCTACCTGTCTAGGTTCGATCCCTGGTACGACAAGAAATACTTTTCACGGCTCCACCTCTTTCGAGTCACTGACTGATGCTCAAAGAGTATAATTGTCTAGAAAAAGCTTCTCAACTATGGCCGTTCGGAGTCGGCATAAAACTCGTGAGAGAACAATAGCACTTACAACACGAGGGGTTGCTGAGAAGCTAGGACCTGGCCCTCTACGGGCTGTAGCGCCACCCATATTGTTATTATTATTATACTTCTTCTTGATAGTCGTTATCTTCACTAATCCAATAAATAAACTTGCAATGCAGTCCATATTTACTTTAAATTCCACGAATAATTTAATTAAGCGAACACCTCAAAACAACAATTTAAAAATGTTTATTCCGGTAGAATTTATGAAAACTAACCCCAGTTAACGAATTGATCTGTCAAATTAACAGTAAGCTTTTGAGTGGCAGTTTTGGAATGTGTGTGGAACATAGGCTCGAGTCGATTAAGGTTCGTAATACCGATGCTTAAACGCCTGTAAAGTGACTCGACTCTCAAAACACCTTGTGTCGTTTCAAAGAATGAGCCTAGAGTCGTCGAGCCATTGACAGAGGCGATTGCGCGAAGCCAGCGACTGCGAAACCGCCTTGAGATGCGACAACACAACAACAACGCTTGGTCCAATTCCACAAAACCATCAAACATGACCGGCTACACAAATTGAGCTCGTTGATAGATGCGTTGAATCGGAACTTCAAAACAAGTTCCAATGAATGAAAGGCTATGCATTGATGAGCAGACGTGTGCTACCGAGATTGCCCATTTTCTGAAACAGCGAGGTAAGCCTCACCCATGGGGCTATAAGCTCTTACTACTATGTGACAACAGCGGCTTTCGTTGTTGTTTTGAGACACTCTTGTGCTCATACAATTAAGCCACTTTGAAGGCGGTAGATTAATTGATTAAAATATCACTTTTGTAATGATTACAAAAAAAAAATGTAAAAATGTACAGTAATTATTAGTGTGTAGTAGTTTTTGCCAAGTAGCCCTTGATCATATAATTAACCAGCTGCGAAAAATTAATAAAATTATGAAAAAAGTCATCGAAATATTATTCTTTCTATACAAAATTACATTGTACTTCAAATATCGGGTTGGAAAACTCTTATTCTTAAATATGTAGGTCTGTTCCAATTGCTGTGTAATTCACCGAAAATCACCGAAAAACTGTCAAAAGCCGTTCCATTTGGTGATTTTTTCGTAGTTCTTCACAAAAGAGCGTTCTCATGAGAGTAAAAAATGTCCCCACTCTGCAAATTTCTGTGGGCAGAAAATTGAAGACTGTCAAATTTAAAATTAAAAAAAAACGACATTTCAAATGCCAATTTTCATATATTTTTTTTTGACGTTTCGTGAATTCTGTGCATTTCTACGAAAAGTCGTTCCACAAGTTTGTGCACAGTTTCTCTCTCAAAGAGAGATTTTTAGCCCCACTCCTGACAATTTGCTCAACTACGAATTTCTGTGCACAAATCAATTGGAAAAGACGTAATAACTTCTCCACATCTGCACTGCATAGACGACACTCAGGAATGAGAGATAGAAGATTACGCAATAAGGATTTCAATTTTCGTTCGTTCTGCGCAGCCTACGTCACAGGCGACACGCAATTTGACAGCTCTATGTAATTTCCATACGAAATTAGAATATAACTTATGTTTGTCTTTTTGCTAAGATTAATAGTGTTTTAAAATTGTGTCAAGAAGAAAAAGTTGTTTTAATATATTCTTAATTGAGTTATTAAAATGTTTTAACAATTTTTCGCCTGATTGGGGTTGTTATTTAAATAATTTTGAACAAGTAGTGAGAAGCATTCATACAGATCAACACAAATGGGTTATTTTAGAAGAATATTTTAATATTCCAGTGTAATGTGTTATTTATCACATGATGAATAAGGGATACATTTTCCATTGTATTTTTTTTTTTAAATCGTTGGAGACGAGGAAATTGTTCCCATAGCCTCTTTCAAAAATATCTTCAACGTGTTGCACTTGATCCTTTAGTACCGCTGTTCGCTTTGATAATCCTCATTAATTAATTTCATCGTTTACCCAAGTAAACTTAGATTGTAAATTGCACCCGCTTGAAGCTTCCACTAAAAATGGTTGCAATTGTTGTACTTATTCAATTAAGCATGAACTTACATCTTCTGTTTTAAATCTTTAATTTAATCTTTCAACTGAATTCTGTCAAATTTGTTAAAGAATTTTGTTTGGTAATTGCGGAATATATCGATGAAACCGTGCTTTCAACGCTCGCACATGAATATTCGTTCATAGCTGTTTATCGCATTTCGGTGCTTCGTTGCTCAAGAATCAGATGACACCAAAAAGAAAGCCCGGCGGACTCTTACTTTACTTACTTACATTACTTACATTAGCTCCTTGAGTAACTAATTCCCTGCAACGATCCAAACTATACTCTACGACTTCGATGAGTTCTTCAACAACACCACCACCCCTTGTAACCTTATCGGCATCAGTTACTTCACAACAACATTTTCATTAAGGCACCTACACCTGATATAAAAAGAACAAAATTGTATTCGAATCGAGTCGAGCGACTCAGAAACTATTAGAAGCGCTGCAGTTTCTTGCAACAAACTTGCAATAATATCCTTTTGTCCTGCTTTAATTTATATTGCATCCTAATACATGTAGCTGGATGAATGTATCACTATGGATTGTGGTTTAACGGTTGGAACAGTAGTATAATAGCATAATTCTATACTTATCCTTGATTAACCAACATACTTTAACGTAAGTATGGACTTAAATATAGTAACATAGGTACGCATTTCGAATTGTAGATTCTAGAATAGTAGAAATTATATACCAAAGTCTACTTCCTTCAGAAGGAAATAATATGCTCTTGTCACCTGTAATGTAGGCGATATGTCAGAAAAGTAAACAAACATGGCGGTAATACATCATTCTTGTACGACACCGGATTCGTGAAGATTGATGGGGGGATTTTTCCCCACTCCTCCTTTATAATCTCCAATAGTTTGACTTTGCCAGAGGATTTTTGGGCAGCAACAGTTTTTTTTTATTATATCCCGTATCCTAGTTAAGGACTTTGCGGTGGCCAGTTCAAAACCTTTATCTTTTTACCTTCCAACCACGACCTTACGACCCGCGAAGTGTGTTTACAGTCATTGTCGTAGTGAAAGGTCCAAGCTAATGGCAAATCATCTACAAAATCGCCTTTCAGATTCCTTTCGAAAAGGTTTTTGTAAATATCACCTGTCATTTTCCCAGTTATTTGTGTAATAGGACCTACACCAAACGATGTAAAACATCCCCATATCATGAGCCCCCTCCGTGGCCCAGGTCTTTTTTGTGTACTTTGGGTCCGATTATTCCTGGAATCTGTGTCTCACGTAGGTTTTGCCATTTGTCGTTACCAAATTTCACCTAATCGCTGCAAAAAATCAAATCCCACAATTTCTGATCGATTTCTGATATGTAGTCGATCTTCAACAAGAGTAGTTTTACGTCTTGGCAAATTTTCAAGTTTTATTTTTTCTTGTAAAAATGTTTTTCGCGAAAAAAGCGAGACCAAGCGTTGTTGTTGTGTTGACGCAGACGGTTTCTTAATTTTTTCGAAGTCGAATTTCCTGGCAATATTCAAAAATTTACAAAAAATGCGTATTGTCGTCCGGCGCAGACTCAACTGCATTCCAAGCTTTCAAATGCAGTTGGATTCAAGCGGCACCCGGTGCTTGAACTGTTCAGATTGTATAGCAGAACGTAATAAAACTATTCGAACGCAGTTTGCGATATTTTTGTTGGACAAACTTTTTGTTCAAAGAGTGCGTGCCCAAAATGGACCAGTGGGCATTAAAGGGTTAAGGGAAAACAAAATTAATATTTCCATTTTACTCGATAGCAGCTTACAATCTTGCTTCACAGTTTGGAAATCCACTTCGTTTTCTTTTTTTTTTGTACTTCGTAATTTGCTTCGCTTTTTTTGCCGAGGTTTAGGCCTACCGGGGATACCGCAATAAAATAAAACGCATTGAAAGTCTACCTCCTGTGTAATGTCAAAACGCCAAAACAGCAAAATGGGCAAACGTAGATCTTGTACAGAGGGCTCATTTGGCTCGACCGAAAACGAAATAAACACGTGCTCCTCAAATCGACTTTCTTATCAAAGAATTACACACAATTTTTGCATTACACACAAAATCATTTCATTTATTGTTGCACTAGCTGTAGCAAACAAAAAAATTGCACATTCATTACGTGGGAGGTTTAAGCTGTGATAAATAGTAGGGTTTGTTTACTTTTGAGCATGTCATGTTTTTGAATTAAATCCCGCTAGATCAGCGATTCGCCACACTGTTCGGCGCTGCCGATAGTCAATCGTATTTGAACCCTCATGACCTTCGCATTTCATATCAATTAAACAGAATTGGAATTCATACAAAATCACGTCGGACGTCGAATCATATTCTCAGTCGTTTGGTTTTCATCTTGACATCTTCAACGGGCAATGGTTGCGCTTTCACAATTCGGATTATTGGCGTTGCTTCTGCACATCGGCTCATGCGCAGAAGCGGAGGACGACTTAAATATAATTAATAAGAATTTTACAAATATGCATACCGATGTGCGCGTACATGCGAGCATGCAAGCACAGCTTGCGGCACTTGAACAGGTACGTCTGAGTTTAAAATGTGATCAGGTCTTCTGATCGAAAACCTTTCTTCGCAGACAATGACACAACTGGTAAGGCATGATTCGCTGACAAAGGCAAGGCTAGCATTAATCGAAAGGAAAATCCAGAAGGAACAATCAGATAGTACGAAGGAATCAAATCTAGAAAAAGATATCGTCACAGCCATCAATCAGGGCAGTTTCGCGATTGCCGAGGAGAAGATGCTTGAGCTACACGATCCGACGATTGTCGCGTATATAGTGCGGGACATGTTCGCGAACTCAGACCACGACTTTGGAGTCCTTGTCAATCTGACCAAGAGCTTGAATAATACTTTTATCAAATCTCAGATACTGAAGAATTTGTACTACAGAGTGAGCGAGAGTGATAACATAAGCCCAATGAACCTGATCGCCTTGGCGAAATGCTTATCGGAACAAGGGCGGGGTTACCACTATGATAGAGTCATCGGTATTAACTCCTTTAAGAAGTTGCTTGACCAGATCGCAGAAAACACAACTGCCACCTTCGTAGATGTCATGAAATGGCAGTTGGACTATCAGACCAGCTCCGAAGTTAGAGCCCTCGCTGCGGGCATTGCCGAGTGGCGAGATGTATCTAAGAAAGTGATGATTGGATTGGTGTCTGGAGTGTTCGGGACTGTCGATAGCAACAGAATTCTCGATGCAGTATGCAATCACTCGGACGCTTGGCAAGCACTGGTGGGAGTTGAAGCACTGATTGAGAGGCTTAAGGACACTGACTCGCTCAAGGGTAGTATCGCAATGGATATCGCCTTTCACCTCAATGACATCTTGAAGCAGAAGAATCTCAACTCTTTTGTGCAAGCTAACGCTATGCGAGTAAAGAAAAAGATTCCAGAATGCATCAGAAATTTCTCAAGCGTAACAGGCTTCTGCATTTATAACAGATATTGGGATTCCATCTTGATGCCCTCCAGTTACAACCCTGATCCCCGCGTAAATGTAGTCATTCGGCCGCGGAAGAATCGCGGCGCTGAAGCTACATGGCGCCACTATAAGAACCATGAAAAACTGGTCTTGCAAAATATGCACTATGACTCAATTTTACATGCATCCAATATTACTAACAGGGATTCGCACAATGTCTACACAACGGATGGTTTGGAATTGAATGACGAGAATTCATGGATCCTCGAGCCGGCTGGAGACAGCTGTTTCTTGAAGAGCTACTGGAACAGCGAGTACATGTTCGGGTCTATTGTGGAATTCAGAGGCGATAATCTCGTACTTACGAAGCCTTTAGAATCCTCCTCTGCATATGAAAACCCGCGGTTTAAGTGGCAGTTTGTTGACTGCTAGTTTGCGTGTAAATTGTGTGTATTCCTGAAGTGTCAATAAATTGATTGAATGGATGTGATTATTTATGTACTTTTTTCGAAGATGAAATCAATTGCTGTCGATGTAGATTGCATGTCGATGCGCGCTGAGCTGGTGGACGGATGACGTCAGGGGCTCTCTCTCTAAAACAACTGCGACCGCTACTGTGCAAATGTGACTCGGCAGTGATAATATACAAAATAGATTGGAGTCTTCGCGAACTTGTGTCAATAGGTCTGTTCCCGTACTTTCTGCACAAAATTGTGAAGACTGTCATTTTTTAAGGAGTGGGGCAAAAATCTCCCAGAGAGAAGGAAAATCTCAAAAAGTACAGGAACGCAGTTTTACCAAATGTGTAAATTATGTCATTTGTGAAATGGTAAATAAGAAATGGCACATACTGGTTTGAATTAAATTACATTTGTGATTCTAAGTGCTGTGTAAAAAATGGAAACGTTTTGGACACGACGACGACGTGATGGAACTAATTATCAATGAACCGGACATTGAAAAAGAATTGTTGCCAGCGGTTGTGTCTTCATCTAAGTCAGAAAGAACGTGTGTGAGGGATTATTTAGAAACGACTGTTCCACTCTACTCTGAAAAGGAATTCATAACACATCTCCGTATTAAAAGATCTTTATTTGAAAGCCTTTCGGAAAAGTTTGAAACATCGCACTTTTATGCTGATCTACGGCCCGATAAAAGATGCAGGGCTCATAAGCACACTGCAGTATTCCTATGGTTTGCTGGTCATGAAGCATGTAGTTTCAGAGATTTAGCCGACCGTTTTGATCTTTCATTATCATCTGTTTGTTGTTTTATATCGCCGCTCCAAACTGCGATACTTTCCCTGAACTTGGGCTACAGTGAAAGTGTAGCCCTCGTCAAATAATTTTTTTTGAATTTGTTGCCACATTTTTGTTTTGTTTTTTAGGTCGAATGTTTTCCCAACCTTCGGACGGAGATCTTCCACCAAAGAAAGTAGCAATTTTGTTGGTGCTTCCAAGCAAACATCTTTGGCTACTTCACCAACAGCCTCAACATTCGGATCACTTTCCCTGGATCTAATCAGAATGTTAGGAATGAAAATGAGTAACTATATCGGGATCTCCTGGTCTACAAAGAAATTATTGTTATTTATGTAGGTGGTAAAAAAGCAAATCGTATTACCTGTCTGAAGGCGGTGGTATGTTTTGGGTGAACATTCTACTACATCCATATTATTTTCCGTGGTATTCATTTTTATTTCAAATCCACTACTGTAATATCCACAAAAGCACAGGAAAACAAGTCTAAGTATTTGACACATCAACTGATTTGACAGAAGACCAACAAATTGCCCACAGAAATTTCTTGTGTTAAAATGGGCAGGTAGGGGAAATTTTTTACTCGCTCGAGAGAGCGCTCATTTGACATAAAACCCAAATTTTTGGCGTACGGGAACAGACTTTCGTAGATTTGTGTTGTTTCGTACTGTTTTGTGTTGTTTATTTTGGGTACGGGAACAGACCTAATATCTGCTTCACATTTTGCATATCCACTTCGTTTTTTTTTGTGTGCTTCGTGGCGTTGTGGGTATGTGCGTCGACTCCTACGCACCTACATGTCTAGGTTCGATTCCTGGTACAACAAGAAATACTTTTCACGGCCCCACCTCTTTCGAGTCGCTGACAATGCTCAAAGAGTATAACTGTCTAGAAAAAGCTTCTCAAACTTGGCCGTTCGGAGTCGGCATAAAACTGCAGGTCCCTTCCACTCGTAATAGAACAATAGCACGCACAACACGAGTGGTTGCTGAGAAGCTAGGCCCTGGCTCTCTACGGGCTGTAGCGCCACCCATATTATTATTATTATCGTATTTGCTTCACTTTCTGGGCTCAACATTCTCATCCCTAACCGAATCGTACGTTACCCATGATTAGGCCTATCGGAGATACCTCAATAAAATAAAACGCATTGAAAGTCTACCTCCAGCGTGATGTCAAAACGACCTAGCTCCCAAAACAGCAAAATGGGTCACAGCTGCTTCCCATCACACTTACTTTAAGCGTATATCCGTAGAAACCTATCTGCGTTCCCTAGTAAGTGTCATTGAAAAATCTACCTACTATTATGGCACTCGAATCACCATTTTTAAAATCAAAATGGGTTAGACTCTGCCGTATCTCTCGAGACGAGATATCATTGCACATTGCAGCCTAATAGTGAGCTGGGTTCCTCTTTTTTTTTCATTTTAATTCGTTTGTATTTAATAATTCATAACAAACTTATGTACATACTAGACAAAAATGTTCAAAACTAGTTGAACGAACATTGTTATTAAAGGGAGATTTTTTAGCTATTATCTTTTTGGCAACACTGGTTTAAACAGCTGACGCACGTCTCGTGTTTTGTTTCACTGTCAAACATCTTCAGTTTGGTCTATAATCTAACCATGAATCGTCTTACAAACGAACAACGCTTGCAAATTATTGAATTTTATTATGAAAATGCGTGCTCTGTTAAGAAAGTTCATCGCGCGCTTCTTCCATTTTATGGTCAGCTTATTTTTGGCTCAATGGGTACGTAAATAAGCAGAATTGTCGATTTTGGAGTGAATATCAGCCAGAAGCATTGCAAGAGCTACCAATGCATCCAGAAAAAGTCACAGTTTGGTGCGGTTTATGGGCTGGTGGCATCATTGGACCGTACTTCTTCAAAGATGATGCGAATCGTAACGTAACTGTGAATGGTGAGCGCTACCGTGAGATGATGTCCAACTTTTTTTTGCCCAAAATGCAAGAGCATGACTTGCATGACATGTGGTTTCAACAAGACGGTGCCACATGGCACACAGCACGCGCAACAATGGACTTATTGAGGGGCGAGTTCGGTGAACATTTTATTTCACGTTCGGGACCGGATTTAACGCCTTTAGACTATTTTTTGTGGGGCTATGTTAAAGCTCATGTCTATACAGAGAAACCCGCTTCAATTGACGCATTGCAAGACAACATTGAAGCATTCATTCGTGAGATACCGGCCGAAATGTTGGAAAGAGTATGCCAAAATTAGACTAAGCGGATGGACCATTGGAGGCACAGTCAAGGTCAACATTTGCATGAAATAATCTTCAAACATTAAATTATATGGACCGTACTATCGATTCAAATAAATATTTCATGCATTTTTCTGAATTTTATGTGTTTTTTTTGAAAAACTTTCCTATAGCTTTTAAAAAATCACCCTTTACTACTAACTTACTGGCCCTTCGCGGGCACACTAATCTAAACTTAATCTTTAACTATGTCTTTCGACCAGTGATCGGCTGCGCTCCATAAGGGGATACGCACTACCGTTTCTACCCCGGGTCTAAAGGGTTCGACGCCGGAGTTCCCTCGCTCCCCAGCCAACAGAACTCTCGATGTTGCATCGCAACATCCCGACTCGATACCGCTGTACTGAACCGGAGGAGACCCTCCTCAGCTCATTGTGCGACGGAACGATCGTGGTTGAGTCGCCCATCCACAGTTGAACGGGCGACGTGAAAGATTAGCGGTACCGCATTTATGTCGTGTAACAGCCCGTACTTGTCAAAATGGTGAAAAGCTTCTGGGGGGACAACATTGTGACGTACCCTTTCGTGGCATTGTGTATTGGGGTAGTAAGCCCCAGAGATCAAGTTATTGGCCTGGCTCTGGCAGTATGGCCTCGAATCAATTTCAACAGGAAATTGTCCACTCGTATCGGGTTTGCCTTGTTGTATAAGACCTCTTTGGAGTAGAATTTTTGTACTGGGACTCTGGTGATCTGTAAAGGCGAAGGCAAGCCCTAAGACAAGGGGTGTAACCGCATCTTTTCTCATGCGTATTTTAAAACACAGACCGAATGTTTCGCTTGAAGGTTTAATGGCAATTTCAATGTCAAATGAACGGTTCGGCAACCTTCCAGCAGCGTAGCTGCTATTCCAGAAGAAGCAACTGCTGCAAGCAAATTTCTGATCTTGCACAAACTGTAGCCAAAATCAATGATATGAGGAATGTCTTGCCAGTGTCACCAGACGCACCAAGGAAGAACATGCCAACATTGCCATCATCAATTCATCGTATCGTCACTCCTTTTTGTTGGGGATTCAACAAAGGTACCGTACAAACAAAATTGCTACAAAAACAATTGTCACACAAATTTGGTGCAAGAACAATTGTCAAAAACAAAAATTGTCACAACGCAACGTAAACGTAAACGTCATGAAGATGGCGTCGTAAAATCGCTACACACAAAATGTACGGTAAAATGAATTTTCTTCATCTTCTTCTGTGTTTTTTTTGGAAATTTTCTAGCTATTCTTCTTGTTTGGCAGAAAACCACTCCGAATTGGTACGAATCATCGAGATCGGTCAAGGCGTTCTTGATTTATAAGCGTAGTAACTAACGTCTATATACTATATAACTAAGATAGATAGATAGATATTCGATTAATAGACATTCTGTGTGTCATTTAAGAATCACTTGAGAGTGTCTAACGTGCAAGTCTATGGGTTATACTCACATTAATCTTTACACTGTTCATAATGAATCGGATTGACGCGAAATCGGAAAACCCCCGACATTCTGTTGACTAGAGCATCATTAACACGTATGCTCATCCTAACTTATATTTAAACACAATTATTTCTAGTGCATCTGGGTGCAATTTTTCATTGCAAAGTGCAATTACGGGTGTTTCTATAAAAAGCAGCGTGATTTCAATTTTCTTAAGTATTTGAGCGCAAGTCAAGACAAGATGAAGTCGATAGCTACTATTTCGCTGGTGTTTTTTGCAATTTTTGCAGCTACATCTCTTGCGAAAAATTGCAATGTAGGCAGTGTAGTTTTATCTCCTGGCGAGTCTGTTGTGCACCCCGAAGCGGAGTGTATACGGCTGTTGTGCCTTAGTGATGGCACAACCGAGTACCTTGGATAAGTAGATATTAGTAAACAAGAAACGAACAATTGGTTCATTTGATATTTTAGTTGTCCGGCCACGGCATTGGCAGCGGGTTGCAGAGATGAAGGATTTGAAAATCCAAACCTACCATATCCAGATTGCTGCAGGAGAATCATTAAATGTAATTAAATGTATATATGTATCTAAAACAAACGTATTGCAAGGATTGACAATTTGAAATGGTACAATAAATGGTTTGTTGGATTTCATTGGCAATGTCAATATTTTTCTGCGCCAGTCTTCGATTGGACTTGTAGGCTATTTGCTTTAGCTTCATTGAAAGCTTTCGTTGTTGATATAGATTACAGTCGATAATGCCGGTGAAATACTGGCACCGATTAGACAGTCATGCCGATTGACTGCGGAGAAAATATTTTTGCATCCGTTAGCTTAGGTTAGGTAGTTGGGGTGTCAGCGAAATCGCCAGCACACCTAGACCATGTTGGTCCATTGTGGTACCTATATAGTCAGACTACTACCACTGATCGACGACTCCAGTGATAGAGCCGTGAATTTGATCCCAACGGCAAATGGTGACTGGACCGAATTTGAAAACTCGATAAAAACGTTTTAGCCTTGCTTTCACTGGGATTCGAAACGGGGACGCCTCTAACCAGGGGCAGGCACCCAACCAACGGCGCTATCCAGCTGTATCTTGCATCCGTTACTTTTCCTTTTATTGAAAACGCAATTCAGAAAGTGAGCGATTGTCGGTAAAGTAGTGTACGTAATATGTAATAATGGAGAACGTAGCTCATCTGCACGTTTTCGATCCGAATCGAATTAGTTGCGGATTTCAAAGAAAAAATATGAGTTGGTGCAACAAAAATTAAGTTCCAAATTTGAAATGAACAAAAATGACTTACTTTTATTTTAAGAAAACAAACAACGCGGCTGTTTAGTGATTACCAAGAATACTTGGCACTGAAAGTATCAATGGATAGAAAATTAAGTGCAATTAACATAGGCGAAGTTTGTCAACGCGCTGCTTGTAGTATGCTGTTTTTTTAAATCTCTCCAGGGCTAACTTTTAACTAACCAAACAAACTGAACGCCTCTTGCTCGGAGTGCCTTTAAAGGACCACGTCCGGAGAGCTTATCTCCCGAAGATGCCAATGACCTCTTCATCCGCTTCTGATGTTGTCCTTGGCTCTGCGCTCTCGAGCAGGACTGGGATTGGGACGAACAATGTCACACTATGTCGCAATTAGTCTCGTTCGGATGAACACCCAAATCCCTGATGGAAATTCAAATACAAGTCGGAACTTCACTTATCAGAATTTAATTTAACACTAAAACATCCCTCCGTTCACATTCAAACAATTTACAAATTAAAGCAACTAAACGAGATTTTAGACAGAAAATCGTGTTGCCTCCGGCTCCGGACTCGATGAGGCCGACGACATCGTTGAATCACACCCGTTGTCACTGCCCGTGGGCACGTTTCGTTCGCGTTTCTCTCGTCGCTCCCGAGCTCGCCGATTTTGAAACCAGATCTTCACCCTCGTGTTGGTCAAGTCGAGTTTTATGGCCAATCTATTGGCATCCTCCGAACTCAGGTACGTGGAAATTCTGTAGGCGTTCTCCAAGGATTGAAGCTGCGCAGGGGTAAAGGGAACCCTTGGAAGGCGACCGGGTGTTCGCTTTATGGGACCAGGCCGGAGAGGTCCTAATGGAGGGAAAAGAAAAGCTCACTTAGTAATTGCAGCAGTTTTCTCCTCTCTGTTCAACTTACTTGGCAGCTTCGGTGGGTGGTAGCGGGTGTACTGAAGCCAATCGAACATCTGGTACTGCTGATGGCACTCCTGGAACTGAGCTCCACCATTTCGCAGGGCGCTGCAGTGCTCCGGCGAAGCGCTTTGCTTTATCCTTTCCGCAAGTCCAACGCAGCAATTCGTGCCCAAGTACTTGTCGCCGGCGCGGTTTAAAATGTAGTCGATGCTGAAATCTGCCATGTTCTGCAGATTGTATCCGTATCTGTTCGCTTGCCCGGGTGATCTCTTCGCCTTCGTATTCCTTCAGGGACTGACCTAATTCCGGCGAAACACTCACCATTTATAGAATTTGCATTCGGCATCGTCCATCTCATTTCTTCGCCAATATCGAAGCAATCCCATTCGTCCTTGTTTGTGAGGGATAATACGAAGGCAATCCTGTACAACATAATCGGATCCATTGATGCGCAAATTAGGGCGTTCCTCTCAAACCACATGCGACGTCCTCCCAGGTATACCGGTAGGCTGGTCTCATCGCATCGATCTTACGGCCTTTCTTTCCCTGCTTCCCCTGTGATGCCGAACTGATACTTGCTCGGCCTTCCGCCGCAACAATTGAAAACTAATTTGTTGACTATAAACAAGCCCACTCCGCAGTCCACAGCAACCCCTCTCGCCAGTTCGGGCATCGTTCCCAACTCATCATCCCCTTTCGTGCGCATCTCAAGTATCGGATGTCTTATCAGAAGCGACGATCTGTGAAACAAAAACGATACAAACACACCGCAACCATTAACATATCATATCATTTCATTGTTAAGCGGTTGCAATCATTTGTACATATCTGCCCGGAGCATGGGCTTCTGAATGGAAAACCATGAAATCCGGGGGAAATCCAACAAGCCTTCTTGAGGAACAACTTATTTTGCCGATTGATGGTAATTACTGGATTTATCCCTTTGCAGAAAGGATGGATCCGGGGACTGGAGTTTTTTTTTTCAGTCGGCGCGCCTCAAGTACCTGGTGATGTAATTCTGTAATTGCTACTGGGCGGATGACAAATCACTTGATTGCTGTGCAAAGTTGTGGTGACACGGCAAGATGTGCGATTCCCTGTCTAGATTGAACGCGCAGATAGCACTTCGAGTTGAGTAATTTGCGGATTATCCGTGGGTACTGGGGTTTCAGTTAATTTTAAGGCCATTAGGCGATTGTCTCGATTGTTGCTGGCTGAAGTGCTGGTCAACCGGTTACTTACTGCGAAACACATGCTCCAGCTGAAAATTAGAGAAAGAAAGAATGCTACTCGGTGTTCATAGGGAGCATATGCATTTGTGTGCATTCAGTTTTATGCCATTTTTAAGGGTCTTACAGGCTTTCTTGTTTTCGGTTTGGTTAGGCACTTAGGTTAGTAAGCATCGCATCTAGAGAGATTATAGTACAGTGGACTCCGTCTATGTCGAATTCTCAAGGGATATCACAATTAGTTCGAGTTAGAGTCCACTATACTCACATCTCGGGCCGTCGACCCATTGGGGGTCTGACCCGGAGCACAAGACGCCTTCTATTGCTGACGGTCCTGGGCAGGTTGCTTTCAGTCATCCAGACCTCGATGATTTCGTATTGGTACCGCAGATTTGGTATTCCTCTCATTCCCAGTCCAGAGCATTCATCGTGCAATCATCGGATCTTTGTCTTGAGCACTACGTCCACATCTTGGCACAGTTTGTAGTTTGTTCTCTGTCCCCTTCTTTGGAACTTAGCGGTAAATGAACGGGAAATTAATACTGGAAGATGCAGGATGCAAAGTTATTGCCTATGCGGACGATATTGCCCTAGCTCTAAGAGACATAATGCAGAATGCCTTCGACAAGCTGGAAGCATGGACACAAACATGCGGACTCGGCGTTAACTCACAAAAAACGGATATTGTACTACTTCACCAGAAGATACAAAATTCCTCAGTTTGACCCTCCGTTGCTGGGCGGCACTATCTTACAACTAACTGTCAGTGCGAAATTTCTGGGTCTCACGATTGATAACAAGCTAAACTGGAAACTCAACATCCAGGATAGGGTCAAGAAAGGCTCTTCTGCCCTTTTTAGCTACAAAAAAGCGATTGGGTGCAAATGGGGCTTACAACCACGCATCGCTCACTAGATTTTCATCTCGATTGTCAGACCGACACTTCTGTATGGAGTCTCAGTTTGGTGGACAGCACTGAACAAAGCTGTCAACTGCAAGGCATTAAATCGAGTACAGAGACTGGTGCTCCACTGAGGAGCACTGAGAAGTACTCCGCCAGACGCACTGTATATTCTCCTCCACCTTCCACAACTGGAAATATTCGGAAAACAAATAGCAGCCAGCACAGCCTTGAGACTCAAAACACTCCGACTGTGGTCCGAACTCAACATCGGCCACTCAACCATTCTCAAGGAATTCAACTTCCTTCCTAGCGACACTGACCGCCTAATACCCCAAGCTATCTTGGAGAAGAAATTCTCTATCAGCATTCACTTCAGACGGACTGGGTGTCTGATAGGCAGTCGTTGGATGATCCTGTGCGTATTTTCCCAGAGGGATCGAAGACTAACGAAGGGGTGGGTGCGGGTGTCTATTCCATAGATCTCAATATTGCTATCTCTTTGAAGCTCCCTGATCACTGTAGTGTCTTTCAGGCAGAAACCATGGCGAATAGAGAGATAAGCATTTTAACATCACACTGTGACATACCAGTCAACTGCAAAGCCGATGGTGTGGTACAACCTCCTTCATATCAATCGCAGGTGTACCACCTTTTATGCCGATCGCTACAGCCTACCATCTTTTGAAGATTCATACAATAAAATTAAGGACTCTTATAGGAGTCATAACCGGGCACTGTGCAATTGGCACTCATGCTAGCGGGATGGGTGCCCCATGTAGTGATTTCTGCAGTCAATTTTCCCGGTATACCGAATTCAGCTTGTGCGCGAAGGGCTCCTTGCGATGAATTCTGTTTTATGCGGCTAAAGGTGGTGCCTTGTTAATTTGTTGAAAATTTGGTCTATAGTCGATTTGCCGTTCCGGAAGCCGCACTGATGCGTGTCGATCAGTGCGGTGGAAACCAGCTTTAGACGTTCAAACAGTACGGTGGACAGGATTTGTAGGCGACGTTGAGCAGGGTCTATAGTTGTCGCAAGAGGTATGATCCCTTTTTTTGTGGTTGCGTCTCATGGAGCTGACATTCCAGTCGTCGGGGTTGCTTTCGTCTTCCCAAATTCTGAAAAATTGAAAAAAATTTCAGTCAAGTCGTAGGCCAAAGATGCGGACACAATAGAGTGGCCAGATAGTAATGATAGTTTTCCCAATTGTTATGTTTTAGCAGCTCTCAAGGCTATCAAATTCATCCACCTGGCAAAGCATTCACAAAGGTTCGCCAGCTCATTATGCATCGTTCCACGCTTGCTTCATTTGAGGTCGGTCATCATCATGGCTTCAGGGTGCCAGCAATTCGTCGCACAGTGGCCTAGCTGTCAACAAGCTGAGTTGTCCTATTATTGTAGCGAAACCAATCCATTTGACTGTTTGGTGCGGTTATTGTCATGGCGACATCGTTTACGTCAATTGCCTCAGTTATATCGCGATGTTAATTGACTTTTTGCGGTCACAGCTCGACCACATCGATATATTCGAGCGGAGGTTCCAGAAAGACGGGCTACCTTGCAAAGAAGAACGACTGATTCATCTCACGACCATCATGGTCACCGACTTTATTTCGGCAGACGAAGCCCAATAGCAAATAATCGAGTGGTGGCAAGTCTGATATGCGCCACCACTCGATTATTTGCTATTAGGCTTCGTCAAGTACTTTGTCTACGATAATCCCCAGCCAACCACTTTCGACGAAAGAGGCAACAACCGAGACGCAAATGCCGGCATAAAGCCGCACTTATTGGACTGAGTCATTCAAATTTGGACCGACTAGTTGAACCACTGCCAGTGAAGTTGAGGCGACCATTTGATGATGATGTGCTATACCACACATAATGGCATGAATGTAGTTTCAAATGCCCGTCACGGATATTGGGGAAACATAGTTTCCAATAGTAGAGGGGACCAGCTCTACAGCTGGTATTGCTTGCACAGTGTCGAATATAGACTCGAGTTGAAAGCAACAGAGATCTCGTCCTTCCCCAGAAGCGGCTCTTATCTGGATCTCCTGCTATTTGACGCAAGACTGCAGCTGACAGACACAAACTCACAAACGGTAAACTGTTTGAACACTTTCGTGTATCTCAGTGACCATTGCGGACTCAGTGCCGAAATCAAGATCCCCAACGATATTGCGGAATTAGGAGAGTTTGTTCAAAGGTATCCCTACAATTACAGTAGAACACGCTGGACACGCTTCTCCAGACAAATGACGAGAGCAGTCTCCTCGAATGCGCTCCACATACCGTCCAATAGAAACTTGTCAAACGAGGAGATTGACATGTATCTTATACAATTGGACGAGACAATAAAACGAACAATGGACAGTACGATACCACGGTATACACGCACAAACAACGAAAACTTGTACCGCAATGCGACAATAGACGCACTACATCAACGGAAAAGTAGACTCCTGTCAAGATTAAAAACCTTGTACAGACGGTTTACTGACAGACGAGATGAGGAAATTAGGACACTGAAGTCGCTCATCAAAAACATTCAAACATTAATTGTTCAGAACTACAGACTTTCTGTTAACATGCATTGGAACAATAAGATTCGGGCTGTAAGATCCAACAACCCGAGCATGTTTCCGCAAATAAATAAAATCTTTCGCAGTAAGCATAGCGATCTTCCGTGTCTTAAGCTCCCCAGAACGACGGACAACGAACAAATACTGACTACAGCAGGTATTGATCCGGACAACGCGGTACTCGACGATAACTTCTTTGTGGTCGAAGACCCGCAAGAAAAAATGGAGGTACTAGGCGCGGTCTTTCAGGAAGTGTATAAGGTGAATGTGAGTGTTCGCCCAAACCACAACCTGGAGAACTGCATACAATCTAGCAACTCGCAACTTCGAGAAGACATCCAACAATGGCGATCTGAGAACATCGGCTTTGTCATGTTCAATGACGATAACATGGCAGACAATGTCATCGCCGACGAAAGGGTTCATCCCCTGTTCATATCGAAGACAGAGCTCCAAGCGGCCTTCGAATCACTAAAGAAGAAAAAGTCAGTTGGAATCGACGGGATCTCGAACATTGTGCTAAGACATCTCCCCCCAGATGTGGTTAATATGTACACTATCCTGTTTAACAATGCTCTGAATAATGCACATTACCCGGAACATTGGAAAACTGCGATTGTGCAACCCATATCCAAGAGAGGTAAAGATTCTTCGAATCCGTGCAACCTCCGGTCAATTAGTCTCCTGCCGAACATCAGCAAGGTATTTGAGAAGGTGATGAATAGAGCTCTGACCAACTGGACAGAGGACAAACATATTATTCCGGATAACCAATTCGGTTTCAAAGCGGGGCATGACACTATTCATGCCGCGTCGAAACTGGTATCGGATATCCAATGGAACAAGAGCCAGAAACAATGTACGGGTGCCTGCCTGATTGACCTGGAGAAGGCCTTCGACACCGTATGGTTAGAAGGACTTTTTTACAAGCTCAATGGGCTAGGCATTAGTAAACCACTGCTGTACCTACTGTGTAACATGCTTACTGGTAGAAGGTTCGTCGTCAAGAATGGCAATGTGACCTCTGCAGGTATATTTGAAGTAAAAAATGGTCTCCAACAGGGTGCCGTTAATTCGCCGATCCTGTTCAACATTTTCTTGAGCGATCTGATAAGTTCTCTTCCTCACGTAATTGCGTACGCCGACGACTTGATTGTGTACAGATCAGGTAAAAAGATCGAGGACATCACTACTCTCGCGCAGGGTGACTTCGACTCATTCAATTCAATTCAATTCAATTAATTTTTTATTTTCAATTTCAAATCAACATTGGTTATAAATTTCCGCGAAGCCTTACTGGCTTTTCTGCAGAATGTTGTGCTTCTAACATTGATAACTGAGATTAATTAAGCTTAGTTTAATAAACATTCAATAAAAGTTTACGAAAAAGTTAATAAATTTTAATAAATTAATAAATTTAATTTCAATTGATGGGATTTCGATTTAATAGAAAGTCTTTTAAGATTTTTTTTCGAGTTTTAAAATTTCTAATTTGTCTAATCTCTTGCGGAATTGTGTTGAGAACTTCAGGAACACTGCATTTCAACTCTCTTCTTCCATAGTTATTGTAAAACCGAGGTTCTTGGAGCATACCTTGTGCACGTCTTCTTGTATTTATCGCATGGTTAATTGGTGTGGTGAATCGTCGATCGTCTTGGTATTCTAATATGAGCGTCATTTTGAAGATGTCTTCCACTTGAAGAACATTAAACCTTTGTCGCTCAGCAAAATTTCGATGAGAAGGTACATTTATTTTTTTCAGTGCAACATTTTGCAGTTTTTGTAACTTTCTTATATGTGTGGCTGATGAATTACCCCATGCCAGTATTCCATATCTCAGTTTAGATTCCACTAGCGCAAAGTACACATTCCTTAGAACTGATGTTGGTGCATGGTACTGCAGATGGGTTAGTGCGTATAGTGCTCCCTTAATACTCGATCGTAATTGATCAATATGCTTATCCCATAAGAAATGACTGTCAATTGTTACTCCTAGATACTTGTAACTTTCTACTATATCTATAGGACAGCTAGTAGAGGTACGACAGGAGTCATTCCTACAGTATATTTGCTGTTCGGTAGCCTTGAATTGCGGGTTTCTGATGTGCATCATTTTTGTTTTCGAAGCGTTAATCACTAATCCGTTATCATGACACCATTTCACTGCATCATCAAACTCCTCCTGCATAATTGATGTTGCCGTATGCAAAGATCTGTGTCGCACTACTATCGCCGTGTCGTCTGCATACGCGAATGGGATGGCCTGTTTGAATACTTTTAACAACTCGTTGGTGTATAAAATGAAGAGGAGCGGACCCAATTTTGAACCTTGAGGGACTCCATATTGCACGCGTTTCTTTTGGCTATATGTCTGGTTGATTTTGACACAGAATTGTCTGTTGTTTAAGTATTCTCTTAGCCAGTCTGCCATCAGACCTCTTATTCCAATGTTTTCAAGTGCTTCTATTAGTTTATCATGGTTCAGTGTGTCAAAAGCCTTGCTGAAATCAACGAACAGCACAAGTATATGGTAGCTTTTGTTTAGGCCTTCGTTAACACAATTGGCAAATTCTCCTAAAAGTTTACAAGTGCTTTTATTTTTCTGAAAGCCGTACTGGCTTGTATGTATGATAGAATTTTTATCTATGAAATCTTGAAGTCTCTTTGTTACTACCTCTTCAAGGCACTTTTCAATTATCGGCAATATTGATATAGGCCTGTAATTGCTGAGCTCGCTTTTGATACCTCCTTTATATATTCATGAGAAGTTGCGATGACTGGAAGTTGAATATCAACTTTCAGAAGTCGGAAACCATACTGTTCAGGACCCCGTTGTATAAGGCTTCGGCGGATACAAAAAAGAATTGGCGAAAGTTCTCAATTGTTGGGCGTCACGGGCAACCACTGGCGCAAAGGACTGTAGTCAAATACCTGGGGATCTGGCTAGATCATTATCTATATTTTAACAAACATGTAGATGCTGCTCTAGCCCGAGCCCGAGGCGCTTTCGCTCTTACAAAGAGACTGTTTTACAACAGCCAACTCGATGCGAGGGTGAAGGTGATCTGCTACATGGCCCTCATCCGGCCAATGCTCACCTATGGCTGTCCCGTGTGGTTCAACGTGAGTGCAAGCTTGATGGAAAAGATTCGGGTGTTTGAGAGGGCTTGTCTTCGCCTTTACAGAACACCAGAGTCCCAGTACAAAAAATTCTACTCCAATGAGGTTTTATACAACAGGGCGAACCTGATACGAGTGGACAATTTCCTGGTGAAATTGATTCGAGGCCATACTGCCAGAGCGATGAACTCGGCCAATAACCTGATCTCTGGGGCTTACTACCCCAATTCCCAGTACCATGAAAGGGTACGTCATAACGGCTTCGTCCCCCCAGAAGCATTCCTCCATTTGGACAAACACGGTCTGATACAAAATGAAAATGCGGTACCGCTCCTCTTCCACATCGCCCGTTCGACTGTGGATGGGCGACTCAACCACGACCGTTCCGTCGCACAACGAGCTGAGGAGGGTCTCCTCCGGTTCAGTACGGCGGTATCCAGGCGAGATGTTCGGGATGTTGCAATGCAACACCGAAAATTCTGGTGGCTGTGCAGTGAGGGAGCTCCCTCATCGAACCCTTTAGACCCGGGTTAAAAACGGGCAGTGCATATCGGTCTTTGTCTTGCAGCTGATCAAACGCATTTTATCAGCCGCAACCTATGGCCGACCTACATATCTTAGGGTAGTTTTTTAGGGTAGTTTGTAAGTTGTACATAAGTATATAATAAAAAAAAAAAAAAAAAAAAAAAATAAAAAAAAAGAAGAAAAAAAATAAAAAAAAGAAAAAAAAAAAAGTTTACACATGTGTACACTTGTGTACTTATGTGTATACACATGTATATAGGACATATGCATATATATGTGCGTATTTTGTAAGATACACATATATATATGTATGTATGTTTAGTTTAAGGTAGTTTAAGTTATTTTAAGGTAGTATGTAAGTTAGTAAATAAGTTTTAGTAAAATCAGTTCGGATATTAAGTTTTTTATAATTTTCTTAATTTTAATTTACAGTTAAATTTATTTTTTATTTTTCCAAATACATTATTAGAATAAGTCGAAAGACATAGATTAAGATTAAGTTTAGCTTAGAGTGCCCGCCTAGGGCCAGTAAGTTAGAAGTAGTAACAATGTTCGTCCAACTAGTTTTAAGCATTTTTGTCTAGTATTTAAGTATTTGTTATGAATTAAGTTAATAAAAATGAACTAAAATGAAAATGAATGAATGTAGTTTCAAAATAAACCCAGAATCAATTTTGTATCTCACACGTGGATCATGCTCTTACATCGAACTAATAACAAACTTTCCCCCAGATAATTGAAGTAAGTTTTTAGATTTTTTCTTCGATAATTAATTAATAAAAAACATTGAGTTCCGGTTTGCAACCGTGCCTGCACGTCAACACGTTCAAAGCACTGGTTACTGGACTTGTAAAGGGTGATTTTTTTAGCTATTATCTTTTTGGCAACACTGGTTTAAACAGCTGACGCACGTTTCGTGTTTTGTTTCACTGTCAAATGTCTTCAGTTTGGTCTATAATTTAACCATGAATCGTCTTACAAACGAACAACGCTTGCAAATTATTGAATTGTTAAGAAAGCGTGCGCTGTTAAGAAAGTTCATCGCGCGAAAAATTGTGTTCAGCGACGAAGCTCATTTTTCGCTCAATGGGTACGTAAATAAGCAGAATTGTCGATTTTGGAGTGAATATCAGCCAGAAGCATTGCAAGAGCTACCAATGCATCCAGAAAAAGTCACAGTTTGGTGCGGTTTATGGGCTGGTGGCATCATTGGACCGTACTTCTTCAAAGATGATGCGAATCGTAACGTAACTGTGAATGGTGAGCGCTACCGTGAGATGATGTCCAACTTTTTTTTGCCCAAAATGCTAGAGCTTGACTTGCGTTACATGTGGTTTCAACAAGACGGTGCCACATACCACACAGCACGCGCAACAATGGACTTATTGAGGGGCGCGCTCGGTGAACATTTTATTTCACGTTCGGGACCGGATTTAACGCCTTTAGACTTATTTTTGTGGGGCTATGTTAAAGCTCATGTCTATACAGAGAAGCCCGCTTCAATTGACGCATTGCAAGACAACATTGAACCATTCATTCGTGAGATACCGGCCGAAATGTTGGAAAGAGTATGCCAAAATTAGGCTAAGCGGATGGACCATTGGAGACGCAGTCAAGGTCAACATTTGCATGAAATAATCTCCAAACATTAAATTATATGGACCGTACTATCGATTCAAATAAATATTTCATGCATTTCTCTGAATTTTATGTGTATTTTTTTTTGAAAAACTTTCCTATAACTTTTAAAAAATCACCTTTTAGTTATAACGGAATCTGACATACAATTTGTTGCACAAGAACCTAGGGAGAGGGATTTACCATTTGCATCGTACTCGGTGGAGTCTTTGTTTTGGTTCTCAGGTCGCTTTTCTCTGATCAATGACTTGGCAATAGACTATTATATCCATTGGGATCACTGGAAGACCCTCAGACCCCGCAACTCTTTTGAACGCTTCACCGTTCAAGTGTCATCAATTAGGTTGTCTCCTACATCCGAATTGGTAGCTGGAATCACTTCAAAAAGCTATTCATCATCTTCTGATTATTTTGGACTCGCTTTGCACAGCGCTTTTTTTTCCTTTTTCTCTTGTCAGTCGATTCTGGGATGAACCGGTTGCAGACTCCTTATTGAAACCTTCTTGGCCGTAGCTTTTGCTTCTCCTCGCTGATCAGACCGAGGTTTTGAAAAATGAAATGAGAGGACTTCCATGTGCTGTGGTAGAAGAAATCTTTTCAGAGGAGGGTACATGACTCTCTCAAATAAAGCGCATGCATTGCGGGCACTTCGGTGAACCATGATTGGGATGGGATGAGCATTTTGCTTGGTTTTTTCTGATTCCAGTTCAATTGCGTTTGACATCGCTACTAATATTTTAGTTCTAGTAAACAAAGTTTCTAACTACCCCTCAGCTGCCCATTATGACGCTTTGGACACAACCGTCGTTATTCGAGAGGTCAAATTATTGATGACTCCGTTTGCTATTTGATTGCGTCCGATGCGGTAGAGATTGACCGACGGGACGGATTATGTTGACTCTAAGCGCAATGATCAGCATTTAAGGAAACCCGAAAAGAGAATGTCTGAAGTGTCTAATCGCGGTGGGCCATAATCGTCGCTTCTGCGTAAGCTTGGGTAGAATGTCAATTGTGGTATCATATGGACCTGATCCTTCTCTAACCACATAGCAGACACATATTATCCAATTCTGGTCAAAACAAATGTGTAATCATCGATATAATGCCCTTTCTGTTGACGGTTATGACGTTATGACGGTTATGACGTTTCCGAAGACAAACGGACCGATGATGCCACCGACACATAATCCATACGAAATGTCATTGTCCTTGTTAATGTACCCGTTCATCATAAAAAAAGAGCCTCGTCGCCGAATATGATTTTTTGTTGAAATCGTTGACACTAGACAACACGCATTTTGCTATATGCTTAACGATGTAGCATGCCACGACTGGCTGACAGTCCAGATCAAGTCACTTCGATTGTGGAGCCAATCAGTATTCAGGACACTCAACTGTTCTCCACGAATTCAATTATCTTCCCAACGAAACCGATCGCCTGCTACCTCTAGCAATCTTCAAGAAAAATGGTTCTACTAGCATCCTTCCAGATTGTAGCTATAGGAAGTCGGACAATCAGACGCTGGACGTTTATCTGCGAATTTTGCGCAGACAGATTGACGTACAATGAAGGAGTGGGTGCAGCCTGTAGGTGTCTGCTCCACATGTCTCAGCATTGCTCTATTATCGCAACTTTCCAATTTGTGTAGCGTTTTCCAGGCAGAAACCCAAGCGTTCAAGGAGATAAATCCAAAAATGATATCACTATCTGCTGCAATAAAGTCAAAATATCATCTTTTACTATTCCTTAAATGTCGGCTGTCTCTTAACGAGACATGTGATCCGCAGGTTCAATTCGCTAAGACTTGTCTGGGTCCCGGGCCACCACGGGATCACGGGAAATGAGATCGCCGATGAACTTGCTAGACAAGGATCAGAGGACCCGAACCTGCGTTGGGATTACCCGCGTCCTCGATTAGGGCTTGACAGCACAACCTGAGTTGGCATGACTGCCCAGGATGTAGACAAACCTAGCGCATGCTCCCAAACGTCTGTAAAAAATCCGCGGCATTCTTGTTATCTCTTGACAGAAAAGACTGGAGACGACTTACCGGCGTACTAACGGGCCACTACACCAAAACACCTAAATGTGCTTGACCTAAGCGATGAAACTCTCTGCGACGCCTGTGGAGAAGACGACGACACTGCTGAGCACTTCTGCTACTGTCACGCCTTTGCTCGAATCAGGTGGCTGTTATTTGGTGCTGATGAGGTGTGAGCTGATGATGTAGGCTCCTCATCACAAAAGCGCTTGCTGATATTCCTCTGGAATACCATGAAATTGCAGTAAGTAGGTGGCTACCTGGTAGTACAATGGACCAGCTTTTGAGTCTGAGTGCTCCAGTGTAGTGTTCAAAAACCCCCGACAAGAAAAAAAGCCGTGAAAAAACGGTAAAATATTTCTTTTCAATATTCCCTACAAGCCTTACAAAATATTGCCCTAGTCAAGACATAACACATGAACCAAAAACTGCGTGGAAACTATTTATATTTCAACAGTTTACCAGCACGTTTTGGAAGAGAAACCCAAATGAACTAGATCCAAATTCTTCCTATTTCGTGGCCCGCAAAGAGTTTGAAAAGACAAATCATTCGATCGCCAGATTTGTAAATGATAGTCTCCAACACATGTTTCCCGATTCATAAAACGGATAAAAGACTATTCACACTTCTCTCGGACGCTGCTCCCTATATGAGGCAAGGCAGCCAAAGGTCTCCAAACTTCATCCATGTGACATGCCTCACGGAGTCTCGCTGAAGAAGTATGATTAACATATTTGATGTCGTAAGGCACCTGCTCGCATTAAAACCCTTAAAGAAAACGCTACCAAATGTGCCTTTGCCTCCATAAAGCGGTGGCAACTCGATGAGTACGTTTAATCAATCACTTTTTGAAACGAAATCCAAATGTACTACAGGAAACGACGCAACCAACCCAACACACTCAGCTTCCCCATCGACCGATATCAAAGGGAAGAAAAAAGTGAGCAACACTCCACACTCCACACAGATTTAATGCGCGTAATCCTTGCCCTGAAATCCATTCCGCAATTGTTTTAGTAACAAATTTCAATAGACTCCCGTCTTTTTGCGGCGTCCTTCAAATAACTACAGTAGCTCCTTCCGCCTTTCCGCATATACATCTCAGGTTTCTCAATTTCCATCACGGAATGCGTAATGCGGTGTGGTCCAGGTTGTGGCAACTTCCGCCTCCGGGGATTCACACAGCTTATTCTCAAACGAGAAAAACGCCGCATTGACCTTTGCGGAGAAATCATTAAACTGCCGAGCCGATAGCTGTAAACAATTTAAGCCGAATTTTCCACCCGGATGCACCTTATGGGTGCATGTGCATACGAGTAAATTGAAAAAATGTGCGCTGTCGGCTGGGTTACTCTTGTGAAATGTGATACACTGCCACAGCAGCACAGGAAGGGGATTTCAAAACGCAAAGTAACTTAGTTCCTCTTTCGCATGGAAACTGAGTCAAAAACAAACGAATGCTGGTTCCTAATGCATGCGTGTGGCGATGCCAGATTTTAGCATACAATGTATGTTTTGACCTTTTTGCGAATACGCTGTTGTTATCCTAATCCGATTGTATTTGCAAATGTGAGGGATTTGCTTTCACGAAAGAGAAACGTGGAATGCGGCACAATGCATGCGCCATTTGGTTGTCTCAAATGCGCATCTTTTCGTTGCCATAATGGTTTAGTTTGATAATCTTAGTCTTAGGGGTGTCCTTCATTGAATTAAAATTAACGGGAACTAAACTCATACGGATGCTCAGATTTTTGCATTTTCCACAAGTCAGATGAGACTTAAATCGGCCGATGGTCCATGCACTTATTTTGCTTTAGAGTTGACTACGAAATGCTCCAATTTTGACAGATGCAGTATACGATGGTAATACCCTCAGGAACGCTGCATGTTGATCCCTCCGGCAGCAGATTGCAGTCACACTAGGCCAGTATAGGCACTTTGTTGTACCACGCAGAGTGACTCAGTCATACACCGGGAACCAAATGACGGTTGCAAAGCGATTTAGCTGGCATAAGCTCATGTCGTTCAGTTCACTGAGGTTGTTATATAAAGGGTGGTTAAATTTTAAGGGCCGATGTTGATTTTGAATAAAACACAAATTATTTAGGAAATTATTGTCATTTCTTTTTATTATGATAATATTAGTATGGTTCAATTATGTATGGAACAAAATATCGGCCAAATGGCCGCCGCGACCTCGGCAGCACACCTCCATCCGATGGTCCAAATTTTCGATGACGCTGAAGCATAATTGAGGTTACATGCCGTTAATGTGCCGAATTATCTCATCCTTTAGCTCTTGAATTGTTGCTGGCTTATCGACGTACACCTTTTATTTCAAATAACCCCAAAGAAAAAAATCCAACGGTGTCAAATCACATGATCTTGGCGGCCAATTGACATCGCCACCACGTGAGATAACACGGCCATTGAATTTGTCGCGCAAAAGAGCCATTGTTTCGTTAGCTGTGTGGCAAGTGACACCGTCCTGTTGAAACCACATATCGTCCACATTCATATCTTCTAATTCGGGCCATAAAAAGTTCGTTATCATTTCACGATAGCGAACTGCCTCGTTTTGGAAAAAATACGGCCCGTTGATGCCGCCAGCCCATAAACCGTCACTCTTTGTGGGTGCATTGATTTTTCGACAATCACTCTTGGATTATCATTCGCCCAAATGTGGCAATTCTGCTTAGAGGTGAGGTGAAAATGTGCCTCATCACTGAAGATGATTTTTGATCATCCACTGTTGCCATTTCTGGCCACCATTCTGACCATTGACGACGCTTGAAATGGTCAAGAGGCTTTAGTTCTTGAGTCAATTGCACCTTTTTTTTTTTTTTTTTTTTTATGGTTTGCGCCAATGGATGTGGAATCTTCTTCAAGATTCACGGGATATTATTCTCCTATGTCCTCGCGCCTACGTCCTAAACCACACCTCTGCACACGTCTACCACTCTCCCCGCGGAACTGCCGTTAGGTATTACATCGCGGGGCTGGTTAGCAATTATGCTCTATTCTGTACGGCCGCCGCTTGGGCTCTTCTTAGAGCTTCAGCTCTTCGTAGTGTAATCTGCACGTTTGCTATGAAAGAGCAGACCTCTGTCCAGTCACTCTCCGATCTCGTCATGTAGCGTACGAGATCCTTCGGGGTTGGCAAGTTCGCTCTGTCTTCTACGAAGCGTGTGCAGTAGAACACTGCATGCTCCGCGTCTTCATTCACGTCTGGACATTCGGGGCACATAGGTGAGGAATCGTGCCCAAACCTGTGGAGGTATTTCCGATAGCCACCATGCCCCGACAGGAACTGTGTAAGATGAAAATTACAGTTCCCTATTTTTCTTTGCGTCCATTGTTCAATGGTGGGAATGAGCCTATGGGTCCACCTGCCCTTTGTGGAGCCATCCCAACTGGTTTGCCACAGTGTCATCGATGCCGCTCTTTCCTCCGTCTTTACTCTTTCTGCCTCCTGACGATTCAGGGGCCGCCGAAGGTACACCCTCTGGCTCTCGTTTGCGAGTATGTCAATGGGGATCATTCCGGCTAGAACACATGCTGCATCGTCAGATATGGTTCGGAAGCCGCTGATGGCTCTGATTGCACAGAGCCTGTACTGCGCCGACAACTTCCTCCTGCACTCATTAATTGCCAGTGCGCCAGCCCATATTGGGGCGGCGTACATCAGGACTGAGCTGACCACTCTGGACAGTAGGATCCTACGTGCGTATCCAGGACCGAAGATATTTGGAAGCATACGGGAGAGTGCCGCCTGCATCATCGATGCCTTTTTGCTTGCGTACTCAATGTGGGGTTTGAAGCGAAGTCTATTGTCAATCATGACACCGAGATACTTCAATGATTCCCTTGATCTTATTGTCTGATTTCCGATCCGGAAGTTTGCGTACTCTACCCTCTTGCGGCTGGTTATTAAGACAGCCTCAGTCTTGTGGGCAGCTAGTTCCAGACCGGCAGACTCCAACCAGTCCTTCATTTTTTCTATCGCCTCGTCAGTAGCAGCCTCCACCTCGTGAACGTGCTTGGCAACTGTGACCACTGCGATGTCATCAGCGAAGCCTATTACCTTCACTCCATCTGGTAGTGGCAGACGTAGAATCCCGTCATACATGATATTCCATAGGAGAGGTCCAAGGACAGACCCTTGCGGGACTCCCGCGGAAACGCACCTTGTAAGCGTGTAAATGCAAGTCTTTATGCATAATGTTCATCAACGACGAGCGTGAGAGGTGCAATTGTTGGGCACGACGACGAGTTGAGGTGGACGGGTCTTCAGCCAAACTATCGCGAACAGCAGCAATATTCTCTGCCGTACGAGCTGTACGAGTATGCACTGGTGTTTTCACATCTCCTACAGACCCGGTTTGCTCAAATTTTTGCACGATTATTCCGATTGTACGCACATTTGGACGATTAAATTAACCGAAAAAATCACGAAGTGCACGATATGCATTTTGATTTGAACGCCCATTTTCATAATAAGCCTGAATAACTTTAACGCGTTGCTCGATTCTGTATGGTCCATGGTTCAAATTGAGTTAGTCTAAAATTGAGAAATCTCAAATGAAATGCAGAAAAAAACTTGACGTTTAGGTGTGGTTTACATTCATAAAATTTAACCACCCTTTATAAGTGGGCCCATACGTGTGAGTTCCTACGGTTAGCCAAAGCACTGCAACGAGCAGTCTGATGTGTCGTCTTCATCCATGCAGCTTCTACAGAAATCGTTAAGGGTGTCCTGATCGTGTGCCCTGTTATGACGTCGATGAAAGTCCTGACTGCTATTTAGTCCACGCAGGCAGAGTGACCGATTGAGATTAAGTCATATTAGCCATATTTCCTTTGATCCAAGGCATGTGGTGCCATAAATGCCTAGCAGTTGCTTGTTTTGATTATTTGCATGTTTCGAAGATATTAAGCTGTAGATGGATTGGAGGCATAGAGGATGGCAGGCCTCCTGGTGAGAGAGAGAAGAGCTTAATACCACACCTTCATCGGCTTTGAATTGCTCGGTATGTGATAATCTCCCGGTAGTCTGTGAGCTTGTTTTGAAATGCTCAGCCATTTCGTAAGAGACAGCCGACAGTTAAGGGATGATTTTGAGTAAAAGATGACACTTCCTAAGGACTTTATTGCAGCCGAACAGATAGTGATATCATTTTTGGATATGCCCACATGATCGCGTTGGTTTCTGTGTGGAAAACGTTACAGAAATTGGAAAGAGCAATGTTGAGACTTGAGGCTACACTCACTTCCTCATTCTTATTCAATCCTTGTGCGTAAATTCGCAGACTGTTTAGCCGACTTCCAATACAATCTGGTAGAATGCTAGAAGGCTAGCAGAGGCATTTCTCTCGAATATTGCTAGAGATCGCAGGCGACTGGTTTCGTTCCGGAGGAAATTGAATTTGTGGAGAATAGTTGAGTGGTCGCGGCTGAGTTCTTTCCTTTCAATTATTTTTATTATATCGGATTACTGCATATAATCCACCATAAAACCTTAAAAAATATGCATGAAAAATGCTCAATGTTTGTACATAAAGCTACTGGCAGTACAGTGACATGAGCCTAGTCAGGTGTGTGCGGATACAACACCTAAGGTGGCTGGAACGTGTACAGCGCATGGACAACTTAGCTCTGGACCAGTAGGACAACGGCGCTTTTTTCAGTGGCTACAAGAGCAGAGTCGGTGATTTGTGGTCTCTAGTTCTCCTTCAATCATGCAGCGGTAACTTTTACTGGCGAGTCATTACAGAGTCATGATAAATGACTTCTTACTGCCGGAATTGGATGACCGAGGTTTGGTGAGCAGGTGGTTTCAACAAGACGTTGCAGCAGTGCACACATCACGTGTCGCAATAGATATTGTGAAGGAAACGTTCCCTGGTCGCCTAATTTCCCGTTTTGGCGATTTAGCGTGGCCAGCAAGATCGCCCGATGTTACCATCCCAGACTTCTTTCTTTGGGGCTACTTGAAGTCGGGGATTTAGGCCAACAAGCCTCAGACAATTGTAGCCTTTTAATGCCGAAACTTTTCATATAACTCACCTAGACATGTGACAGATGACTTCAGGTAGTGCGTGGCCAATTGGGCACGCTGGCCGTTACCGACAATAAAATTGAAAAGATGTATTTGTATGGAAAATTATTTTTATTGAAAATAAACGAAAAAAGTTGATTTAAGAAAAAAAAAAACAAATTTGGATCAAAACGCATCGGCGTTGCATCTCAGGTTGTGTGAAATTCCATGAAACAGTTCTTTTCACTGGTTTGCCGGAAATGTCAAGTTCATTTGTGCCTCGAACTTGACATTTCCGTCAAAAAAATCGAGTTCGTGACTCGCATTCTGGTTTTTTTTTTTGCATCGATGTTGAGTTGTTGCATCTCAAGACGGTTTCTCAATCGCTGGCTTCGCACAATCGTCTCTGTCGATGTTGACGGCTCTGCGCTCGAAGTCATTGCCTGCTCATTCGATGCACAGCCATCGACGGCCGATTTCGATTTCTCGGTTGATTCGCGTTGTCATTGAAGTAGAGCTATGTTGCATGCTTTCGCTTATCGATTTGAAAAAAGGTAGCATCACTCCAGCAGATTCGTGAGGTAGGATATCTGACCACCGACATGAAATAGTTGATTCCGAGGAATAGTTTCATTTAATTTCTGGTGTGTTCAGCCCTTCGGCTTGACCTACTGACAAAGGTAATTAACAAGGTAATTCACAATAACAATTAGACAAGCTTGACTTGGGGCGGATACGCTCTAGATGCCGTCAAGTAGGTTTTTTTTTACGCATCGTCAAATGACGTATGCAAGTGTAGCTGAAGGGATGAAAACTCCGCTCCGCTTTACTCCACACAAGTATGCAAATGCATTTCTGGTCTCTAATTATTATAAATAGCGAGTCATTGTTCCATTATTACCAGTGAGAATCCGCCGCGAAAAAGTTCAGAGAACTAACAAGAAATTAATTGAAATGAACCTGAATTGTTCTTTTCTCTTGGCAAGTTGGGAGTGAGTATCCGCCTTACTCAGATCCTCTTAAATTACTTGTAAGTACGTTGTGGCTGTTGTGTGTCTAAACTCGCATTAGATAATCATAAGACGTATGCAATCAAAGTGTGCATTACATCATTCAGTAAATTGCTGACGATAATCATAGTCCATCGATTCAATGTTGCTGGTATATTGTGTATGTGAACTGACTGAAATGCAGAATTGTTACTGGGCTTGCCACGTTTTATACATGAAGGGTGTTTTTTTTGGCGCGGAGAACTTTTATTTGGATGTATTATATGTTGATGTGACAGTCCTCGGTTGTTTTGAGGTTTTTTCTTTGTCGGAGGTTTTTAAACACTACACTGGAGCACTGCGAATCAAAATCCCCTGAAATCTCTGAAATTTCCCCCCGGAACTACATCGTCAGCTCTCAGCTCATCACCACCAAATAACAGCCACCTGATCCGAGCAAAGGCGGGACAGTGGCAGAGTAAGTGCTCAGCCGTGTTGTGAAGGACCTATGTTATGCCAACAATCCGGGACTGTTTCAAGCAATCAGTGAGCTACAGTCCGAAACCATCACCAAGGTCTTGGAATTGGCGTGACGGTATGCGCTACTGCGAAGCCAGCCGAGGCAGGCACTTGACAAGCGTCGCAGAGGGTTTCATCGCTTAGGTGTTTGGCGAAGGTGTAGTGGCCCGTTAATACGCCGGTATGTCATCTCCAGTCTATTCTGTCAAGAGATAACAAGAATGCCACGGATTTCTTACAAACGTTAGGAAGCATGCGCGAGGTTTGTCTACATTCTGGAGAGTCATGCCACCTCCAGTTGTGCTCTTGAAAAGCCCAACTATCAATGGAAGCCCTAACCAAAGACGCGGGTAGACCCAACGCAGGTTTGGGTCCAAAGAGTACCTCCTCTGATCCTTGTCGAGCAAGTTCATCGGCTCATTTCGTGATCCCGTTGTGGCCCAGGACCCAGACAAGTTTTAGCAAATTTAAACTGCCGATCAAAGTCAGAGAAAACTTTCATTCATGGACTATCCTGGAAGTGGTTAAAAGGTTGAGCTTGGTTGTTGCTACAGACACAAATACTCCGTTCCCCCATTTGAGGTTTGTTTGGTTCACTTTGAAGCGATATTACGAGTACTACTACAATTGAATATGGCGTTGTGGTTCTGTGCGTCGACTTCTACACACTTGAATCTACTATGTCTTGGCTAAAATAGTTTTGAAAAACATGCTTCAATCGAAATGAGTCTCTTTACACTTGAACAACGTCCAACGTGAGTGCTGTGTAGCGCAAACAGAGCGTTTTTTGAAAAGAAGTTTTGGCCGACAAAATGAATCCCGCACCGCGACTGCTGTACGCAAGTTTGTGCAAAAATTTCGTGAGACTGGTATGCTAGTGGACGATACACATGGTCCCCGTCGTCGTACGGTGCTCACAGATGAGAATGTGGCTGCTGTGGCCGAGAGTGTGAGACTCAATTCACGATCATCAAGTCGCCATCGATCTCAACATTTCACTCACTAGCCTGAAGAGAATTCTGCACAAAGATCTCGGATTATTCGCTTACAAGTTCCAATTGACTCAGCAATTGAAGGCGCGCAACCATCCGCTTTTTTTATCGCTTCGCAGTTTAGGTCTTAGAGAAGCTTGAATTGGACAACGATCTTGAGGCGCATTTTTATCTCGACGGCTACGTTAACACACAAAATTCCCGCACCTCGGGCACGGAAAACCAGCACGTTATTGTCGAGAAACCAATGCATCCACAGAGAGTGACCGTTTTGTGTGGATTGTGAAGTGGTGGCATCGCTGGACGATTTTTCTTCGGAAATGAGGCTGGGAACAACGTTTCGGTCAACGGTGGGCATTATAAAGTTAACCAATTTTTTTTCTTTACTGATACTGAAGACATGGATTTGGATGACCTCTGGTTCATGCAGGATAGTGCGCTGTGCACACAGTCCACCAAATTCCCAAATCGTCTTATCAGCCGTTTTGGCGATGTCAATTGACCGCCTCGGAGCTGCGATTTGACCCCTTTGCATTTTTTGTTTGTGAGGAACTGTGAAGGACCTATGTTTTGCCAACAATCCGGGAATGATTCAAGCAATCCGTGGGCTACCATCACTAATGTCTTGGAAAATTGGCATGACGGAATGCGCTACTGCGAAGCCAGCCGAGGCAGCCACTGGAACGACGTTGTATTTCATAATTATTGGAAATGTTTGTTCTTACTAATAAAGCCATAATGCATAGAAGAAATTAAATGTTTGTTCATTTTATTGCATTTTTAGAAAAATTTGTATTTGGCCCGCCCAGTAAACTAAGGAGATATCAAAGAAAAATAAAGAAACAGTTTTGGAGTCTAGTTTGGTTATTCGCTTAAGCACGAAGCGATCTTTTTTTTTTTTTTTTTTTCATAACAAAGCCGGTACATAACATTGGGGTAGTAAGCCCAAAGATCAGACTGTTGGAAGAAGTCATAGCTCGTGCAATATGCCTTCTGATCAGCTTAATAATAAAATTATCTATCCTGTTCAAGTTTGCCTCGTTGTACAGGACCTCGTTAGGATAGAACTTCTTGTACTCAGACTCGGGTGTACGATACAACCGGAGACAAGTGCGAAGACACTGTCTCTCGAACAACCTCATCTTTTCCATCTGGGAAGGACTCACATTGAACCACAGTGGACAACCGTAGGCCATAACTGGCCGGATGAGGGCCATGTAGCAGATTACCTTTACTCTGGTGTCAAGTTGGCTGCTGTAAAACAACCCCCTTGCCACAGCAAAGGCCTTTTTAGTTTTCGCCAGAGCAATATCTATATGTTTGTCAAAATACAGATATTGGTCCAACCACATGCCTAGATACCTTACTACACTTTTCACATCTAACGGCCGTCCCTGCGGGTCAACTATGCCGAACTTACGCCAGTTTGTGCGCGTATCCCATGCTGGCATGTACAGCGGGGTCCTGAAAAGGATAGTTTCGCACTTCAGGAAGTTGATAATTAACTTCCAGTCGTCGCAAAATCGCTGAATTTGTTCGAAGTCAAGTTGCAGCAAGTTACTTATTACTTCGACCTTCGGACCTGATCTGTACGCTACTAGATCGTCGGCGTACGCAATTAAGTGCGGCATGGAACCTATACCATCTGCAGTGAATATTGAGAACAATATCGGCGAACCAACCGCTCCCTGTTGCAGACCATTTTTGATGTCAAAGACAGTAGAAGATAGTAGAAGTAAAATTGGAACGATACAGGAAGATCACTTCGGACTGATGAATGCAGCTGACTCCCAATTTTTTGTTTTTGTACTATTTTAGCCCATGCTTGACCTTGTGACTGCACGGTAAATACAGTTCTTTGTCAACATCCTATTCTATGGAGTTACATCTTTCATTTGACACCAAATATGTTCATTTGGATGACTTTGAATTTTGAATAAAGTTCCGCCGGATTCGCAAAATTGCACACTGTGCGACGATCACATGTCCGAAATCATATTCAAACATTAATGTCATCAAATTGTCTGCCAGATAAATTCAATACTAAAGTGATTTCTCTAAGATCTACTTAAATTTAAAGTACGCCGCCTTCAAACACCCTCTACTGGAAAATGTAGATCCACAGAAGATATCACATCTCCTCACTCAACTCCTGGGCTAGCAAATTCGTTAATAAAATTCAAATCCAAGCCTGTCTCATTTCAGTTCAGTGCCACTTTGGCTTAAGCTCAGTTAGTTACTTTCTTGATTAATCTAAATCCATTTTGAGGCGGACTACTCCGACAATGAGCACACGTATGTGCACGGTTAATCTTCTTAAGTGAAGAGGCTCCGCTCGTTAAGAACACTGCCCGACGAATCCTGTTGTCGTGCAAATCCGCTTGCTGCAACGTATCCTGGCGCAAGACTCTGTTATTCCATGCTATTAACCAAAATATTGTCTCTTTGTTTATCAAACAAGAATAGATTATTAACATAAACAGCATTACGCTAAGCCGATTTGTTCCTCAAATTGATCTCACTGCCGCGGCCCAATTGACAGGCTATTTTCTCATTTCAGAAAGGATGCACAGCACAAAGGTGTTTATGTTTGCCAAGGAGAGGCACTTAAGAGGATTAAATTCCTGCATTCTTCCAGCGGTCATGTGATCGTCGTTAGTGTTCAATTCTCGTGCACTGCTTTTCATACGAGTGGAGGAACTTTTGCTAATTCAATAACCACTCGAAATTTGTGTTCATAAGTTGTGCGGTTAGTTGATTAGTTCGTTTTAGTGTGTGGCTGTCACCATTTGGGTGTATATTTTCCCGTACGGCAGCAATTCCATGAGGCAAGCTTTATGACTCGCAAGGGAATGTCGATTGGTTGGTGTGGTTTCGTTTTTTTGTTTTCTGGTTAATGGAGCACGATACAGGGAGAATGACGCATTAAACCACTTAAACCGCCACCACTCTACACCGATAGTTCCAAATATCCCAAGAAATTAAAGGTTGACTAGCAGTATTTGCATTTTCACAACACGGGGGATGACTAAGCGGAGGATGGCCCACATCGGAGTGAATAATGGTTTCATTCTGAAGTTCATTGCATTCATTCCTTTGTTTATGCAATTACACATCATACAAATGGTTTTCTCGGATTCGTTGGCACTGGGTACAATTTGTGCGTTATTCTGGCAATATCGTCTCGCTCGTCCCAATTGGTTGTTTTATTAGCGTAGACTGAGGACTTGACGTAGCTCCAGAGATTGCCGTTGGAAGCAGTCGCCAAGATTCTTGTTCACATTTTGAAGCATTGCGGCGCTTGTAAGGCAAGTAGCGCCGTCTTGTTGGAACCACTGCTCGGCTATTTAAATGATATCGGGTTATGGGCACAGAAAGTCAGTTAGCATCGCCCTGTACCTGAGACATACTCCTTTCGCAATTCGAGCGAAATAAGATCCAATGATGCCTTCAGGCCATAAACCGCACCAAGCAGTGAATCCTTGTGGACGCATTGGTACTTGGTCGAACACTTGTGGATTGTGTTCCCTCCAAAAACGGACATTTTACTTGTTGACATAGCGGCTGAGCCAAAAATGGGCTTCGTCCGATGACGAAGATGCCCCTTTTGGCCAGACTCCGGATCTTCGGCCAACACTTTCAGGGCCCAATTAGCAAACTCACAGCGTTGTCTGTGGTCGTCCGACATCAGTTCTTGCATCACCACAATCTTATAAGGATGCAGGCCTAAATTCAACCGGAAAATGGCTCTCTCGCGATGGTGAAAGATCTCGCGATTTCAACACGACTTAGTCCCGTCCTTGCGCACCGGATTTCCTTTAATCTAATCTCAGAAGGATGATTATCAATGGATTGTGTTAACTTACATTCAAAGTTGACTTTCCCTGCACTCAGGACGGGCTCTGGCCAGAATCTGAGCCAGGAATGGAATGTAATCGAAACTTTACGGATGGCTCCAAGACCAAGGAAGGGTCTGTACACCTCGTTAGGTAAATTTGCGTCGATCTTCCAAGCGGAAATCAATGCTAATGGCCACGAACTATGTATATTGTGAAGAACAGGTGGGACGGGCCGGAGTATTTGTGTCTGTAGCGATAACCAAGCTGTACTTAAGGACTCACTCAACCACTTAACCACTTCCAGGATAGTCAAGGAATGCCTTCCCTGAATTTGATCGGAAATTTAAATCCGAGCCTCCACGGGATCACGAAAAAAGGATGATGAACTTGCTCGACAAGGATCAGAGGAGGTACTCTTTGGACTTAGGTACTTCTGAACCGGCGATGGGACTACCCGCGTCCTTAGTTAGGATTTCCATTGATGGTTGGGCTTCTTAAGAGCACAACTGCAGGTGGCATGACTCTTCAGGATGTAGACAAGCCAAGCGTGTGCTCCCAAACGTATGTAAAAAATCCGTGGCATTCTTGTTATCTCTTGACAGAAAAGACTTGAGACGACTTACCGTCGTACTAACGGCCACTACACCTTCGCCATAAGCACCTCAGTGTGCTTGGCCTAAGCGGTGAAAAGACGACGACACTGCAGAGCACTTCCTTTGCCACTGTCCCGCCTTTGCTCGGATCAGGTGGCAGTTATTTGGTGCTGATGAGGTGAGAGCCGATGATGTAGGCTCCTCATCACAGAAGGGCCTGCTGACATTCCTCCGGAAGACCAGGAAATTTCACTAAATGTCTTTGGCTCCCTGGTAGTACATTGGACCAGTTTTTTGAGTTAAAACACCTCCGACATAAAATTGTTCCGCTGATGAAGCTTTAATTTTCTGGGATGTCATCGCCCAGACCTCAATCCTGTAGAAATTTTGTGGGCTAGAGATTGTCGTTACGCTGAGGAAAATTGACTGTTCAACAAAAACGAAGCAAATTGAGTCAATTATTCAAGTGTGGTACCTGGATTCATAAAATCACTGAAAACTGCCAAAAACTTGTAAAATTCATGCCAAAATTGTGTTCAAAACCAATGGTGGACACATTAAATATTAATTAATAACTCATTATTCGTCCATTACTTATTTTCACTCTTTCAATAAATTATACCAGTTTTGAAACATTAATTTGCACAAGACTGTAAGCCTAACTAGCCTCTACACTTCTGTAGATAAACGCTTCCTGTCATGTGCGTGCACAGTACACACCTTTCGAATGTCTGAAATTCCACAACAAACATTTGTTTATTTATAAAAAAAAAAGAAATGCCCCCGCTTATCAGCACATCTGTCAGACAAGCTCTCTTTCGCTGCGGCAGTCTGTGCGTCTCTCTCAAAGCATAAGCTTTGAATTTATTTCTTATTATTTGCGATGTGAAATGTGAATTTGTGTATGTATGACTATGTAGTCGATCCAAAGAGAAAGTCACACAACACCAGAATCCAAAACCAGAATATCACGAACAATACACATTTAGTGTAAGAATCGTGCATACTGCAAAGAATTCTAGATTCTTGGCACCACGAAAAAGTGTGCGCCACTCCGCGGCCAGTCGGTCGCTAAGCTTCCATCCACAAGGTAATCGGTCGCGAGTGCTCAAGAAAATAAAAGATAAATTCATTTAGTTCCTGCTGCCGGTAATGAAACGTTTCGCTGGAGTGAAGATGGTTTGCGACAAGTTTATTACATTCAACAATGGAGTTAAAATGCCAGCTCTTGGCATTGGCACTTGGCAGGTATGTACGCAAACAAACGATCGAATACAGCGATTGGACGGCTAATTATGGGGAAACATGTATATTCACCATTTGCTGCTGATGACTCAGTGGAAGTTTGGGAAACGATGGGTGTAGTGATTTACCAAGCGAAGCGATTTTGTTTTGAATTTGAACCACGAAACCAGTTCTTTGAATTTTCTTTGAGTGAAATTCGGCTACCTAAAGTGGGCCACAGCCTCCCGCCTCTGTTTACTGACTGCAACTCTTTAAAACAGTCCCACAAGAGTTCACAAGAGGTCACTGGCTTGTTCGGATTTTGAAGTCGAGAGACGAAGGTGTTGTTTGTTTGTTTTTTCGGGTAGTCAGCAGTTATTTACCAACAGCCAGTCACTTTGCAGCTGCATTACTCGGCAATATTTCATGCGGGCATACAATTTGAGGCTAATGGAGTGCTTTCTGATTGGAAACAAGTTATTTGATCTTTGCCTTTTCAATAGTTATTATTATTTACTCGATTTAGTCTCGCATTTGACCGTTGATCGTTGCTTGCGCTTAGATGAGGAATCAGTCCAGCCCAGTCTGAAAACTAAAATAACAATGTTTTTGAAATGCGATAACCTTATCTGTTCTTTGACCCTTGCCATTAGCACAGTTCGTGAGATATTGTAAGGGGTGTGATGAATATTGCGTTCGCATTCGTCAATCTAAACGTTCAATCTTAATTAACTCTAAGCAACATTGCAACTTTGAGGGAAATGAAAACAAAATTCATCAAAATTGCTTTATTTAATCTAACTAGTCAAAGACAATAGACGGAGCAATCTTTAGTATAGTAATTATGTGTGTATTCTAAGTAAAAGCTTTCAGTTTATGCTCGATTCAAACAAGTAATTACTTGAATTCATCATCATAGCACGTTCATATGTACATACACGGCGGGCCAAATACAAGTTTCTTTTTAAAAATGCAATAAAATGAACAAACTTAAATTGTTTCCATGTATTATGGCTTTATTAGTAAGAACAAACATTCCCATTAATTATGAAATACAACGTCGTTCCAGTGGCTGCCTCGACTGGCTTCACAGTAGCGTATTCCGTCACCACAATTTTCCAAGCCATTGTTGACGGTTTCGGCGTGTAGCTCACGGCATGCTTGTATGATATTGCCTTTAAGTGCTTGAATCGTGTCTGGATTGTTGGTATAACATCGGTCCTTCACGGTTCCCCACAAAAAAATAGTATAAAGGTGTCTAATCGCAGTTCCGAGGCGGTCAATTGACATCGCCAAGACGGCTGATAACACGATTTGGGAATTTGGTGGGCAAAAGATCGATGTTGGACTGTGTGGCCATCCTGCATTCGCCAGAGTTCCTCCCAATCCATGTCTTCAACTTCAGTAAGAAGTCAGTTAACATGGCTCTGTAACGCCAACCGTTGACCGTTGTTTCCAGCCACATTTTCGAAGAAAAATGGTCCAATGATGCCACCACTACACAATCCGCACAAACTGCCACTCTCTGTGGATGCATTGGCTTCTCGGCAATAACGTGCGGGTTTTCTGAGCTCCAGATGCGGACATTTTGTTTGTTAACGTAGCCGCCGAGATGAAAATGCGCCTCGTCAGAAAAGATGATTTTTCAGCCAAAATCTGTGTCCAATTCAAGCTGCTTTATGGCCCAAACTGCGAGGCGATAACAAAGCGGAAGGCAATTGCTGAGTCAATTGGACCATGTAAGCGAATAATCCGAGATCTTTGTGCAGAATTCTCCTCTAACTAGTGCGTGAAATGTTGAGCTGTTGTGATCGATGGCGAGTTGATGTTCGTGAATTGAGTCTCACACTCTCGGCCAGAGCAACCACATTCTCATCTGGGCACACCGTACGACGACGGGGACCATGAGTATTGTCCACTAGCATACCAGTCTCACGAACTTTTTGCACAAACTTGCGTACAGCAGTCGCGGTGAGTGCATCATTTCGGCCAAAACTCGTTCAAAACAAAGACCGCACAGTTAGGGCTACACAGCCGTCACTTTGGAAATAAGTTCTCAATATTTCCCAACGTTGTTCAAGCATAAAGCGACTCATTTCCTTCCGCGCAGCTATGGTACTGACTTCCTGCCGAGATTTCGAGCGGGAAACAGCTGTCAGTGTTAAAATAACATATGATTTAAAAAAAAAAACACTAGATGGCCCACCCTGTATTAACGTGTTACTCTCCCCACAGATTAGACCCTTTGAATTTGAATTGTCTAGGAAAAAAACTTCTAGAAGAAAATACATATATTTGCAATCAGAAGGACAAGAAACGTGTTTGTGTAAAGTCGATACCATCTTCCGATTAAACAAAGAGCAAAAGGAGGCATAGTAAGCCTTTTTTTACTTTTTTAGGTCAACTAAATCCGAACTCTGGTAGTCATTAATCTGAAGTTAGTTTTGCCCACTACTGGAGAGTGATTAATTTCACTCCCGCTCAAGTAAGTAAAACTGAACGAATTTAATGAAACTGAGTGAAGTTTGTAGGTTGGAGGGCCCATACACGACACAGACACGTCGCCGCAACCCAATATATTTTCTTTGTGCACATGTCTGCGCAGACCGTCTGTGTCGTGTATAGTGGATTTTGCACAGGCAAGCGGGAGAATTCATATCGTAAACTTGAATAAATACACGGATAGACAATTTTGGATCGAGTTTTTGGAATTTTTTAAACGTTTGCCGATTTTGTGTCAAGTACTATTACTTCTGTCATTTTTCCGAACCTACGACCACGACGAAATGATACAAACTAATGTCTGTGCATAGTGTCTGTACCTTGTGTGGCGAAGGAGTGCTTGCACAGACTTAAGGTTTGCAGTATGAGCTCTATAAGAAACATGCTGGACAAAAAGTACTTAGAACTGACTTGAATATAACCAACTGAGTCTTACATCTAGCCTACCGACCCTATGCGAGTTCTCTAAGCTGTCTAATGTATAAATTTGTTGTGACTTTCCGCTTAAACTGCGTGTTTTTCTTCTCAATCTTAATGGACTACCATTTAGTATTTTTTATAGCTGAATTTTATCGAAGTCACGCTGCAACAATATATTTGTTACTTCGACCTTCGGACGTGTTTTTTACGCTACTAGATCGTCGGAATGGAATCTACATACATGATCTGCAGTAAATATTGCCGCCAATTTTTAAGTAACGTCTCCCCTTTCCAGAACTAACCTTCTACCTGTTATCATGTCGTAGATCGTGTATAGCAATGGTTTAAGTATGCTGAGGCTAACCAGCTTGAGAAAGAGGCCCTCAAACCAAATGGTGTCGAACGCCTTCTCCAAGCCAATCAGATAGCCACCCGTTTTTGCCATTGTTTCTTGTCTTTATTCCATTGAATGTCGGACAACAGTTTGGACGCGGCATGTATGGTATTATGTTCCGCCCTGACTCCGATCTTGTTGTGCGGTATGATGTTATTTTCCTCAACCCATTGTTGCAGAACTCAAATGACTATCTTTTCAAAAACCTTGCTTTTGCACGGCCGAAGACTGATCGACCAGTGATTTGATGGAATAGGTTTGTCTATGTCTCATTTAGGGATCGTTTGCACCACAGCTGGGTAATATGCATTATTTAGCGCATTGTGTAAACTGTGTTGTGGACTGGACAGCTGCCGAGGTAGTATAGCGTAGTTTTTATTTCTTCCTCATCTCTGCAGCTCCTGCAGAAGTCGTTGTAAGTGGCTCATTCCTCTTGCATGTAAGCCCAGCATTCAGTGAGCTGTCATGATCCCTACGATCTTAATGAGTTTATTTCTTTTAAGGCTCAGGAGTATGCTTGTCTTTTTCGGATTAATTAAATGTCATAATTGCCTCGAAGTCCTGCAAGTGTCTAGTTCCCTTCATCTCCGATTGGTGATATTGATGACATCTGTATGTAACATGGTATTTATTACTTGAATTGAGGGGTAGGGTGTCTCCTGATTAATTGCCAGGGCAGGCCCACCCCTGTTCTAGCTAGCTCGACGGCTCTCTCATTGCCTGGAATGCCACTAAAACTTGATTATTTCCATGTGACCTGGGCCATGTGTTCTCTCATACTAATCCCTGCCTTGGTAGCTGTCAGCTTCCCGTATATCTGCACTCTGCTCCCATGATGCAGATACACGCAGATCTTTGGATTCTGCTTACCTGTGTTCTGCACTGCTATGATGGATTATTCAACAAGGAGTCGGGATCAAGCTTGCTGGCAGTCAGCCGCTCTATCTTAACCTAACCTTGTACTTTATACTGTATCGTCATTCACAGTATCGTGCACATAGCCAACTTGCATTCTTAATTAATAACTGCAAACGAATTGAGTACACACCTCCGATTTTGTTGTACACACATACATTTCAGCGCGCGTAGTGTCTCCAAGATAGCAATCAACAGAAAATGATTTCCACACGACTATGACCGCGAGGTAATCACATACTACCTCAACAGAAAACCAGGCGGAGATTTCAAAGTTCAATGATTACTTGCACAAGACACCAGATTCACAGAGAGCCTTTGACATTCTTATCTAGCTGACCCAAGTGCCAATGTCCAAGTGCTGAGACGGCCGACGCTGATAGAGGCGAGTTGAACAGTTTGAAGCAAATAAAACTATTTATGGATTAAAAGGGGCTTGTGTGTGATGTATTTCAGAATTTTGAATTGACAGGGAACTGAAGCAAATCGGAGCGTCGAGTATTCTCTATCTTTGGTTTGATTTAACAAGAATTCTGCTTGTGCGAAATAGAAACCTCCGGACATTGTCCATCGTCCAGTAACTTCTGCATTTTTACTCTGCTCCTTTGGCGGTCCCTTGACTGGGAGTGTACTATAATAAGGATTTAATACAAATCATTTGCTGCCTGTTTAGGGATTGTATCCACGTGGTTTTACACGATTTAGCCTCGATGATGACTGCTATCGCTTCACTGGTAGAAGCCGTGCTGCTCGCTGTTACATATATGTCGTCGCGTTGAGGTAGCGTTGTCCAGGGACTCTCAAGTTGCTGATTGCCTCGTTAGGATGGTTCCTGATGTCTAGAAGCTATTTTATGAACAGTGTCACCATGTTGCAAGGGGATGATGCGTGCTTCGTCGTAAAGCTTCTTGTTGCTGTGGTGCTTTCGACGGTCCCTGTCGAAGTTGAGACCGATACATATTCGCAGTATTTTCCTTTCGAAAATTGCTGGTCTTAGAAATGGTGCGCCTTATTGGGAAGCCGTACGTTAAGATCGGCTGTGTTATTTGCTTGTAGAGCAGCAGCTGTGTTTTCTGGCTTAATCGATTTTACCTACGCATCAAGGAATAGATGCGATGGAAGCCTAGGTTGGCCTTCTCAAAGGTCAGTTTCGACTGCCTGTTGAGCTTCACCCTTTCCGTAAAGTCAGCGCCAAGATACTTCATACAGTAATAGTGACGTTTTTTTGATCCCAACGGCAAATGGTGACTGGACCAGATTTGAAAACCGAATAAAACTTTGCTTTCACTGGGATTCGAACCATGGACCCCTCTAACCAGGGACAGGAACTCAACCAACGGCGCCATAAAGTTGTTTGCTCCGTGCCGTTAGGGAGCACTATCTTTATGATCCGACATTTGGCTCCCAGCACAGTCTCCTTAACCACATACGTTACGACTTTCCAACATTAATACGAATACTCTACTTTGTGCAGCAGTCAAATTTGTACGCTGTCTGCATTTTAGCCCTTCGCGTAGAGATCGGTGGTAACTTCGAGCTGGCATAAGTCAGCGAGTCTTCTGCGAGTAGACAACAGTTCAGTGTGTTGGTTGGAGGCGGTTGATCTGCCGGGCAGATGTTGAAGAGCGTGGGTCCTAACTTCCGCTTTGGTGCTCCACTATGTTGATTGGCTGCCACTTCCGCTTCCACTTAAGCGTATAATCTTCTGGGATGCATAATACTAGACTATTGCGATAAGGTTGGAGGGGAATCCCATCTGATTCAGATTGTAGATGAGTCCCTCTATCCACCTTGTGCCGAAGGCCTTTTACACGTCCGGCAACGGTGTCTTCGCATCTATTCAGGGCAGCTACAGCAGCGTGGTGGCACTTCATTAGACTATATAGCGTCGAATGTGTTTTTCCCGGAATCCGTGATGATGTTTGAAAATAGTTTTTGCGCTGCCGGGTGCTCCAGGATTTTGCTTATATTGCTCAAGACCGATATAGGCCTGCATCCTGAAACAAAACACTAGCATCGTCCCATTTTTTGGTATTGCAAGAATTTTTGCCACTTTCTTTCCGCTGGCTAGGAAAGTAGCAATTGCTGATACAATTTTTAGATTGCTACATCTTTTCATCAACGTACTACATAACCCTACTCTCTTGGCTGTTTGGTTGAGGTGTTCGGAAGCATATGAGTTTCGCTTAGTCGCTGTTGATTCTTAAGCCCTCATTTGAGGTTGCAAACCCTGGATTGACTGATGTTCCGATGTCCTCCTCTGATTGTGGCTACCGCCGGTGAGAGGGTGGTAGCGTAGATTATGGAGTGACGCTTTCATTTTCATTGATTGGCTGGTCCCATCTTCGAGCCTTGTGGTGCTTCCGTGTTGATACTCTTAACTGATGGTCTGTGCGTCAAAGGCATTCTCGATTTGCAACCGACATGCCACTGTCGCGATCGTCGCATTGTTGTTATTACAAAAAATAATCACCCATAATCTGGGGTACATACTTCTTCCTGGGTCCAGTTGCATACTCCAAGTTGGATGAGAACCACTGCCAGGGAGTAGAGACAAGGTTAATACACGAGACTGATTGACCGTTGATGGACTTCAGAGTTACAGTAGAATTCGCGAATAGCGACCTCGATTATAACGACATTTCGGTTACAGCCACGAAGAGAAACCCTGAAGTTTGGTTTGCAATACAACAATTAGTAAACAAAAATTGTTCGGATGAAGCGATAATCGCTTATAACGACGACAAATTTGTCTCCCGCCAGTGCTCGTTATGAGCCAATTCTCTTGTATGTTATATTTTGTTACGTAACTTAAGTTAGTGACTTTAAAAACGCAAATCACTTGGCAACCTAATTGACGCAGTGTGAGTCAGTTGAAGTGGAACTATTGTTTACCTATGCTTGAGGAGTCAGTCCGTGAATTGTCTTTTGTTTATTGTTTGTCTGTGTCTTAGCACTGATTAAGTGGAATCTGATATCCTATCTACTGATAAAATACCAATTAAATAATGTGGACTATTAACATGGGCTGATGTGCAGGTAGGTGTAAGAGTATCACTTACACCGCATTGTTGATAACTACCTTATTCAAACAGTTACAACAACACAGTGTATTGCGGTGACATTTAAAGTAACTATCTTCTGTCTGATTTATAGAGAGAGTGGAAAGCTAATAATTGGCTGTAAAAGTTGAGATAATTTGTGTTCGGATCTAATGCGCCTGTTTCGGTTTGTATCAAAACCCTTGTTTTATGTAAATAGATAAGACGTATGTACATAGGGTGCACAACCGGCTTAAGGCTGCACAGGAGATTCGTGTATAGAAGCAACCGAACTGCCCTTGACTTCAGTTCTATTGTTTCGTCTAGGTGACCAGGCAAGAACGATAGGAAAAGAAATTCAAATAAAGCAACAACGGCCATCATCATTGTCATCTTCTGACCCGCATCTAATCAGGGGTAAAGCACGAGTTAATAAATGCGAAGAAGGGTTTATTAAAAGAAATCAATCTTTATTGACCAACTTCCAAATTACAACTGAAGTACAAATAAATCTTAACCTAAAGCGGAAGTTACCTTGCTGAATTGCATTTCGGCGATAGTTCGGCCGACACCAGTCAGCAACGGCGGCAAGACACAAGTCAGCAGCGGATGTCGACGTCCGGTGGTGACCCGATTCAAGGTTGCCCAAAGTATTCATGTGGTGGTGCATTGGGAGCGTTTGTGCTGGGGCATTTGATATCGCAAAAATCGTGTGAGCGTTCTTAAGTCACGCACTAGAGCTCTCCAGTCCACTCAATCCTCCGCCCTCGGCTATATCTCCTCAGGAGTTATCCCTAAGCGCAACCAGGCGAGTTTTTGGACTTGGATCTGCCAAACAGTCGCCTATCTGATGGAATCGCATTTAAGGCACGCCTGGGAAGTGTTGATGGTGGGAACATTCGTGTCACGTGCCAAAACCATCGAAGCATCGAACCTTTGCGTTCGAAGAAGCAGCTACTCTACATCGAGTTCCTCGCGTACTGCCGTGTTTCACACCCGGCGAGTTAAGCACGAAGAAATCTCATTTTGATGACTCGCTACAATAAGTGCGATCTTATTCTGCTAATAGCGTCTCGAATGGTGGCCTCGAACTCGTCCTTAAGTGATTGACTTGTTTGCGTAAACGAAACCAAAAAGAAGTGGTGTCGAATCACATGATCGTGGCCGATTGATGAACGCCCGCCGTGAGTTGACTTTCACAATTTCGAGCGTTGTGTCGCTGAAAAGACATGTGGCGGCATCTTCTTGGAACCACATCTCGGTTCTTGATGTTGTGCAGCTCTAGCCACAGAAAGTGGGCAAACCTCGCTCCATCGACCATAGACGGTAACGTAGTCTTACTTACTAACATACATATCAGGCCGGCGACCCATGGAGGGTCAGAGCCTGAGGAATTGCAGCCTTCCATCGTTGACGGTCCTGGGCACGATGCTTCAAGACCAAGCTGTCTTGCATTTGCCATTACTTGGTCTTCATACCGGCGATTCGGTCTTCCTCTCTTTCTCTGACCAGGAGGCTCGGATTCGAAGACCCACTTTGCTGGAGCGTTGTTGTTCATGCGTTCGATGTGGCCGAGCCAATGCAGTCGACGGATTTTTGCATTCCGGACTACATTCACATCCTGGTACAGCTCTTAGAGTTCGTGATTGTCTTCTGCTCCGTTCACCTTCCTCGCAGACGGGACCATATATCCGACGTAGAGTCTGCAGTTTTGCTTAGCGTGCAGCTTTCGGCTCCATAGAGCAGGACTGGCAAAATTAGAGTTTGAGCCTTGTTCTTTTGACAAACCGAAGTAACAGCGTTTACCAAGGACGGTTCTACGGTGTATCTCCACTACGATGTGGTGTGTGGAGCTCACGTTTATCCCGAGATTATTCAATAACCGTGAGGCTTTCGTCTGGATATTCCGACATTTGGACTGATTTGTAGAAGATAGTAGAAGATAGTGGCTTCTGTATTTACAGCAGCCCGCCGCACTATCTTCTCCAGTGCCAAATTGAATAGATCACGCTACCTCCTTTTTACCATTTTCCATCTTTGATCCATCTGTCCACCAACGCGGATAATCGAATTGTTGATCGGTTAATTTGTATTTCACTCCTCCCTTGTTGGGACATAACACCGGAAAGGGATTCCAAAATCAAGGAACGGAGGAACATAGTCGCTTTCGGCTAAGTCAATTTGTAGTCGATCTAGTATACTTGCATGTCGAGTGGACCTTGGAAGCCAGTCACTGGATTGGCTGAGTCTGATGGCGCTCTTTACTGCAGACTTCTGTATCTAGAGGTCAAGAGGCAGTAAATTTAATAAAGCCTCCAAGTCCGCGGCTATATTTTAGTATATATAGGTAATAAAATTTTCTTTTGCTTGCTTCAATTTTTATCAGTTTCAAGTCAACAAGTGAAATTATAATACATTTTCCCTTTTAGGCCCCCGATGCAGAAGTCGAAGTTGCCATTAACCTCGCCCTGGAAGCTGGTTACAGACACATCGACACTGCTCCAGTCTACCTAAATGAGAAAACCATTGGAAAAGTTGTCAAAGAGTGGATTGACTCGGGAAAACTGAAGCGTGAGGATCTGTTCATTACCACAAAGCTCCCGCCGCCAGGTAAGGCCATATACATCAAGAGTTTCATAAAGAAACCGTGCTAATGCATCCCCTTTTGCCAGCTCTCAAGCCACAAGTGATTGAAGCCGTCTTAAAGAAATCCCTGGCAGACCTTCAGCTCAGCTATATCGATCTGTACTTGGTGCATGTGCCTTTCGGACTCAAGCTAGACGACAAAGGTGAGCTTTTACGGGACGAAAATGGCGTAGTTCCCGCTCTCGATACCGACCATTTGGCGGTTTGGAAGGTAAGCCCCCACATCTTCACACTGTCTCTGTATTCAAGTCTGATTCCTCTCAAAAGAGCATGGAAGCTGTTGCGCAAAAGGGTCTGGCCAAGGCGATCGGTCTGTCCAACTTCAATATCAAGCAAATCCAAAGAGTTCTGGACAACGCCACTATTCCACCAGCAAATCTCCAGGTACTGCAGTTTAGTCGGCATCAAAACATCATGTACTTACTGTCTCCTTTTCTTTCAAGATTGAGCACCACGTTTACTTGCAACAGAAGGACCTGATCGAGTTCTGCAAGTCGAAGGGAATCACCGTGACCGCCTACGCCCCTCTGGGCTCAAGGGGCATCGCAAACTTGAACAAAGTCGCTGGAATCACGTAATGTCCTGCAAAACTGAATACAACTACGATTTCCTAACATTTCCACTCGCTCTAGTCGTGAATTACCCTATCTCATGGACATTCCAGAGGTCAAGCAGATCGCCGGTGCGCACAATAAAACCCCAGCTCAAGTCCTTCTTCGGTGGATCCTCGATCGCGGCTTGGCTACCATCCCGAAAAGTACAAACCCCGAACGATTGAAGCAAAACTTGGACATCTTCGATTTCTCACTGAGTGCTGAGGAAATCAATAAACTGAATGCGCTCGACGCCAATGTCCGCGTTTGTGATTTTGCATTCTTTAAGGGGTAAGGACATTTGAACAGACTGCTGATCAGTACTAATTTCTGTTCCTGTTTCCACAGAGTTGAGAGACATCCAGAGTTCCCCTTCCCATTGAAGCAGTAAATCTGCACCGACCTTCAGTTTGATATTATGAATAAAGTTTGATATGTTTGTTGTACTTATTGTCTTTAAATCTGTTTTTCTGATGGCTTCGTAAGAAGCATTCGATTTGTGGAATAACAAGCAGATACGATACGACTTTTTCTACGACTAGAGACAAGGACATTTGACATATGGTGCATGGGTAAATATTCGTATTTGAATTTCGAATTAAGCTTACAGACTATGGGACAGGACGTAATATAGTCTAGCACGATGTTTCGTTGCAAAAGAATCCACACCGCAACATGGCGATCGCCGGACAGTCGAACCAAATCGATCATGTGCTCAATGAAGCAAGGCATGCGTCAAAAATCGTGGCTGTGCGAACATTCAGAGGGGCAACCGTCGACTCTGAACATTTCCTCGTACCAGCAAGATTGAAAGCTCGGCTGTCCAGTGACATTTGACGCCTGAGCACACCGGAGATTGCCAGAGCCTACGAAGAGCAATAAGGTCGCTGATTGGTGTAAGTGGCTACCCGATTTGACTCAAACCGAGTACAAGTAGCGCAGTTGCACGCCGTTTTGATACCACACCTCATAGACCTAGGCTTGGGTTAGCTAAATCCAGCCTGTGGAGCTTAGGAATTTGATTATGTTCGATATACTTTGGTTAGCGATCTCGGAGAGGTCACTAAGAAAGGGTTTGCCGAACACGATATATCTTTGTTTGGCTCGTGCCGGACAGTCACAGAGAAAGTGAGGCAGACTTTCCTCTGAGTGGCTGTCGTGGCAACTGCAACATTGTGGGTTGAACGGTATTCCGAGTCTAGCAGCGTGGATGCCTATGGCCCAGTGTCCCGTGCTTACAGCCACGACTCTAGCTATTTCTTAGCGATTTCTATTGAGGAGGTCACCAGTCCTTCTTTTCGTGTAGCTGGGCCAGGTTTTCCAAGAGAATTTTTTTTGGACCTAGACCTAGTCCACCTGCCATTGGCTAAAGACAGGAAGTGTTGATAGATGATGTATTTGAGGTGGTTGATTGGGAGGCCGACCACCTCAGTGGGGGCGCTGCCGGAAGCTCCTTGCTTGGCCAGTTCGTCTGCAATTTCATTTCCCTATGTTGCTGTGGCCTGGAATCCAGAGGAGAGTGATATTGCACCTGCTACTGGCCTGATTGACTTCTTCATTGCACCCTTGCTGTAGTTTGAGGCGAGTGATTGGGTTTTCCAATCCTCTGTGGATGGAAATCGGCATCGGCAAGCCCCACCTTGCTTTAGGCGTAGAAAGCAGCACTTGCTTTCTTAACCTGGTTTTCTATATTAGACTTCCAGTTGAACTTGAGATCCAGGATGACGCCTACGCACTTAGCACTGGAGAAAAGGGAGGGAGTAATGCCTACGTCGAACACCTACGCCAGCGAGATGTGGTTCCATTGCCGCTCGGCCATCATAGAGGTAGCGGAAACCACATTAGGTTACCTACCACCTCCGACGTGAAACCTGTGACGAGTGTGAGCAGAAAAAACGTGCAATCGACGAAGCATACCAAAGGTGATGCAATGGAAAACTAGAGCAGCGCAGGAGGTATACCGGGCTAGAAGACGGGAGGAGAAAAAAGTCTACGCCTGAAGAAAAGGTCTTCCGCAACCTCCCAGCTCAAGGATATCGAAGAGTCAGCAAAAAATACGGACCTTTTATAAAAAAGCCAAAGGCTTAAAGCTTTAGGAAGGCACCCAGGCTCTTCAAAATTGTGAGGGTAACCTTGTTTGTGACCCGCAGGGAATAGTGGATGTGTTTAAGCAGCACTTCCAACAACTGCTTAATGGGCCTGACCAGGAGAGACTGATAGGGAATTAAGAAATCCCAACTCCAGTCGATGAAGTAGTCCTCCCACCTAGCTTTGAAGTCGGCACAGCCATTAAAAATCTGAAGAACAACAAAGCCGTAGGCTTAGATGGTTTACTAAAGCTCGAAGCACAAAAGTCAACTCCAAAAAAAAGAAATCCTAGCGGAGATCACCCTTGGCAACCGCTGCTACTTCGGTTTGTCAAAACAAGTGAATTCAAATCTCTGGACTCGAAGGACCAAGATTATGGTGTACAAAACCCTTATTTTGCCAGTTCTGCTATTTGGAGCCGAAAGGTGGACGATAAGCAAAACAGCCGAGCTGATTCTTGGTGCAATCAAAGCAGTTTGCGAGGAAGGTGAATGGATGAGAAGACAATGGAAGGCATGAATCGGCCACATTGAGCGCATGGACAACAACGCTCCAGCAAAGAGGGTCTTCGAATCCGAGCTTCCTGGTTCGAGAAGGAGATGAAGACCGAACCGCCGCTATAAGGAACAAGTTATCGCGGAAGCCAGACAGCTTGGCCTTGATGACTGGAAGCAGCGTGCCTAGATGACTGACAGCGATGCAAGGCAGCGGTTGTTATCCATGTTCATTAATGCGCAGACTAGATTTATATTCATATCATCTGATAAAATTGATAGAAAAGTTTTTTAGCGGTGTAAAGGAGACTTCTGACTCGGCTTTCTTGTGAATAGGGACAAACGTTACAGAGATTCCAATCGTCAGGCATATTTCCTACCTACCATACCTTGCATATGATATGGGGCATTCACCAAATCAGATCATCCATAGCTGCCTTTCAAATTTCACCAGACCAGTCCACACCAGAACTTACACGTAGACTTCAGTGGGCCTAATTCAGAAAGAAAAATTAATTTATTCAAATTTGAGTAGCCCGACCATTTCCAAGTCGACACTATTCAAGCAAGCAACTGCCCTAAAAATGTCGATAATCTAGATTCTAGATTCTAGAGCATCAGGCACGTTTAACCAATTGATGAACCAGAATGTAACGAGCGAAGGAAATCTCGGATCTGGCTCATTTACTAATAGAGGTGAGTTGGTTAGGTAGGCAACTGGTTAGGCTGTTTTCGCTGCTCAGTTTGTGGTTGAATCTTCTCCTTCAGATGCCTCAATGCAAACAGAATCGCAACCAGAACTTTCCTTCTTCATCTGCTTTTGAGATTCCCCATGCTTCTTCGCCGACTTGGGTATAGTCAAATTGGTCCTTCGAGAGACGACTCTACTACTCAATTGCATTTAGAGCCCATAACAGCGGTCGGGAAGAGTTATTCTGCGTTTGATCTCGGTACTGATGTAGTTTAGGCCATGACTACGACGAATTTCAGCGACGTCGACCCATTGTAGACGCTTCCGTCTCAATAAACGACTCATTGACGGCTTGCTGTGTTCTGCCAATCACGTCAATGTCATCTACGTATGCTAATAGCTGGACGGACTTTTGGAAGATCGTGCCTCTTGCGTTGGCGTTTGAGTTCTACACGATCTCTGTCAACCACTTTAACATAACTTCGAAAATGATTGAACCGATGTCGATAATCCAGTTTAAGAAGTGTAATAATAGCACGAAGAGTTGACTGTTGATCGAACGTAAGGAAATCTCCGATTCGTCGGATTTTCACTCCGGTTGAAATTGAATGTCGTTTTCATTGAACATTAGCGATTTTATGAAGACTTAATGGAGCGAAATACTATGCTCTCCTTAGACCTCTAGGGTCCTTTGTGCTGTCAATTTCGACTATTTACCTCATTGACCTTTCTGCAGTTGCGTTGTTTTTAGAAACTATTGTTATTTTCACTTGTCTGTTTTGACAATCTTAACCAATTGGTTGGTTTTGAGGCAATTTAGGATGTGCGTTACTGTCAAGGTTTTTAAATGAAGAACTAACTACATACCTAGTCATCTTCCTCTCGGGAGTGGTAGGTTGGCGAATTGAGAACCTTTGAGTCGACTCAAATGTCGAACATTTTCGAAATGGGAGAGATTACTCGATCTTATCTTATGCGTTAGTTAGGCAATGAAAACATCTCACATAGAACCGTAATATACTAATTTGCTTCATGTCTAACCCTAGTACAACTTTAGTTTTGTTTAGATTTACGGCTGGCGAGTCAAATGAATAAATGTGTGAGTGAGAGGAGTTGGTATTACTGTTGGCGAATCGAGAACCTTTGATTCGATTAAGTGTCAAACTTAAAACTTTCGAAGTTTGATCTCACCCTATTGCGGTTGTCGAATGTTCGGTAAATTTAACGTCATTCGGGTTGTTATTTGGCAAGGGCTGTGTGAGAAACGGTCGAACCTTGTGCAAAGAACGATGTCGGAAACTAGAACAAGGTATTCATATTTAATTTTGTTATGAAATAATACATTTATTATTATTATTATTTTATTCAACTGCAAGAGGACGAATAAAAATCAGTTCGAAAAGTTAATAGAACTGATGGTATCAAATCCCAATTTGGCGAGAGTTTGGTTCTTCAAAAAAAAAAAACCAAAAGGAGTATTGGGACCAGTTTGCTACAACTCTCAACTCACTTCGGCCACCTAGCCCTGATGGAAAATATTGGCACAAGGTAATTTGGATATTTGAATAAAGGAAATCAAAACTAAAATTTCGAAATAAAACTTTTATATATTCAACAGGTTTGGCTGGATTATATAGAGCCGAAATGGTGGCAACTGATGGTGGTTAATACTCTCAAGTTCCGTTAACTCCTTTGGAACAAGCTGTCGATGAACTGCTCGGACTTCAGCAAGCATTTATTTTCCAGAGCATTTATGGGCGTCTGACTATCGATAATAGATCTACCGTTCGTCAGATTCATACAACTGGTCCTTCTTGCTTGGAATAGAAGCTGCCTCAAATTCCTCAAAATGCGTTCGGCAATCCGATTATTTTCGGATCTTCCAGCTATGGAGTAGTTCCATATGCCCCTTAAAGTGAATTTTAACCCCATCGCTGAGCTTGAAATAACATTTCTTCAAGAATTTTAAATAAAAATGTCCAAAAATTCTCATTTTACTTCCAAATGACCTCGGCTTTCTGTTTATTTAAAAAAAGCAAAGTCGCAATATACTATTATGTTAACTTACAATTCATTTACTCAAAACAAAAAAAAAATCCTCTCCTCTACAATGGCTTATCGTTACTTTATTTGTGTATATGGATAGTTTTCCCTTCACTGTTATCTTCAATCTTATAAAAAATAAAAAAAAATAAATGAAAACTCTTTCTGGACAAAAAAAAAGTAAAGAATCACATTAAACTGCCGTCAAAAAAAAATGATGAACAAAAATATGTAAGATTTCTTGTTTTTTTATGAAAATGTACTAGACACTAAGCACCAAATTTTTGCGTTACCGTATAAAAAAATAAGAAAACTTCTTGCAATACTACCATCACATGGCGTCGATGTGCGCGCCTGTGTGCACCTCAAGAGACAGTGATTTTGTTCAATTAAACTTAAAGTAGGTGTGTTTTGTTTTTTTTTCGTTTGCGGTTTGTGCGAGCCAATCAATTCGAACGCACATTATTCCCTTGGTGTTTGTTACTTTATTTACTATATTTAAGTACAGTATACTTTATGGAGCTATTATATATTTTAGCCGCAATCTTGTGTTTTGCTCATCGTTTCGTGTATATCGTCAGGCAATAAGGCATCAAAAATTATATATGTATTCTTCATTTGAAATAATAAAATAAAATATGTGATTTCGTTTGTATATTTATCTATGCAAGTAGGTATGTATGTATATGTAGTTGGTAAATATATATATTTTTTTTTTTGATAAAATATTTGATTTAGACGTTTGCCAAAAAGTAAAGAAATTCGAACAAAATATATTATCTAATGTGTCCTTTTTTTTTATATACATATATATGTAATATATGTGTGAACGTGTTTCTTCTCAAATGATTAACGCTTTGATTTTAAAAGTGTAGAACTAATGTGTCCCCGTTTGCGCTGGGGGAGGGATTACCTGAAATTTACTTATATCACTATTTATTTATTAATTTTTTTTTCTGATCATATTTTTTTTTTTTTTTTTTGATTTTCCTTTCTCAATTTGCTTATGTTATGAAGAAGTTCTAACATGTGTGGTAAAATGTCGTTCAACAAACTACTAATTAACGTTAATAATTGATTCGCGGCCCTTGCCGACGCCCACCCATCGCACCGGGATGCTGATTTCCCGCTCAACGAAACGAACATAGTCTTGTGCGTTCTTTGGTAGTTCATTGAAATTGCGCACGTGTGCGGTGCTCTCCATCCAGCCGGGCAAAGTCGTGTACTCGACCTCGATTTTGGCCAATTCAGCAATTGTACCAGGGAAATGATCGACCTGTTGTCCGTTGCTCGTGTAGCTGGAAAAAAAAACCACAAGTGTCATTGTGAGGATATCGATGGCAATCATCATTGATGATATTAACTTACCCAACGCCAACTTCAATTTGCTCGAAGTTATCAAGAATGTCCAGTTTGGTAATGCAAATGCAAGTGTAGCCATTCACCAACGACGTGTACTTGAGCAAGGGTATATCCAACCAGCCGCAACGACGTTTTCTCTTTGTGGTCACTCCAATTTCAGCACCTCTCGTTTGAAGGATATCACCGACATCCTGAAAAGAAATCAAATGGATTTCCATACACCGATACATTCTGTGGATATTTGCAAGTGTTTCTTACATTGAGTTGTTCCGTTGGGAAGGGACCATCTCCGACCCGAGTGGTATACGCTTTGACAACACCAATGACATTGCCAATTGTCTGTGGTGGCAAACCGAGACCGGTGAGTACACCACCAATGCTGCAGTTACTGCTTGTCACATATGGATAGGTTCCAAAATCAATGTCCAACATAGCAGCGTTGGCACCTTCAACAAGTACAGTTTTTCCTTGGCGAAGGGCTGTGTGCAGGAAGCAAACTGTATCTTTAACGTATGGCCGGACCATTATTGCGTACTCTTGATATCTAAATAAAAACTCCTCTCTCAGGACCAACCACCTCTCGAAGTCTCAATCAAGTTCTATTTACCTTTTCAATTCAGACTCCACATCAACACTTATTGTGGGGAACAGCCGCACGTGTGTCGCAACTATTGCGTTGAATCTATACAGAAAACAAAAACAATTAATCAAAAAATCTCTGATATTCGAGAACTTACTTTTCTGTGAACAATTTGAAGTCGGACAAGAGGTCGCCAACCCGGATGCCGTTGCGGGTGGCTTTGCTAGAGTAAGCTGGACCAATACCCTTCTTGGTTGTGCCCAGGGACTTGCCACCCTTCTCGGCCTCTTGCATGCCATCGACTTGCTGATGGAAATCGAACACCAAATGCGCCCGATCCGATATAACCAGTCGGTGTTGCAACTTTTGCAGGCCCTTGGCTTCGTTCTTACTCAGCTCTTCGAACAAGCTTGGCAGATGGATAACAACACCGTTGCCTGTAATTCAAAATAAACCCCGTTTAGAGAAAATGCATAATTTTTTTTCGATTTGCCACGCTAAATAGCAGCCCGCACACGAACGACGACAACAGACACGGAATCTGCTTAAAACATGAATCAAGTAATGAGCCTAATTATAGGCAGCAGCAGCTGCTTTACAAGAACACATCCCTCCTGCCCTCCGTCAGTCGTAAATGTTTTTTTTTGTTTTTATAACAAAAACGAAAGGAGCCTGCTAGTCTCCCCTGGCACGGGACAAGTCACCGAGTCGAACGAGTTTAATGGCACATGTACAAGTGTATGTAATCAAATTGATTTTGTTGATGGATGCTTATCCATACACAACATAAAAACATTGTGAGAAACAAACAAACAAACATGTGAGTGTGTGTGCGGGCGCGCCACTGGCGACGAATATCACCCGAAAGAAAATCAAGTCGAATTAAATTCCTGTCTCTCTATAGTGGCTGCCTCTGTGAATGTCGACCGGTGGTTGGAGGTTTATTTTTGTAGGTCAAAGTCAATGGATTTGCTGGCGTCGTTTCAAAATGTACGCTGAATGCAAGAAGTCCTTTCAATTACGTGTGGCAAAAGTTTATTTTTACACAAGGAATGATTTTACTTCGTCAAATCGATGAATAAGATAATTTTTTTCATTTGTTTTGTGCTTTAACGTCGGCTTCTTGATATGAATAACATTCAGCGGAGTGATATGGATATGGCAAGCGAGCTTCCCGTTTACAAATAGCATTTCGGGTGAAGTACTGCGAAACAGTCATTGCGAAAAAGGGAAAGTAAAACGACAAACTGCCGCATCATCATCTTGTTTTATATCACTTTTGAAACTCAAGCATCATCACTGCTGCCGCACAATGTCACATCGTACTCAGAACTCGTTCGAAAAAGTGCTCTTTCGGTTGGATCTTGATTACTTTACTTCACTTTTGCTTATGTGACACAAAAAGCACTCGTAGGAAGTCGTAGGAAGTCGTATGAGTAAGCACAGACATCGGCAATCTATTAAGCAGATGCATGAAAAGCAACAACCATCGATTGGAAATTGATAGACCATTTTTTACGCTCGCTCAAGGGATTGCTAATGCCCTTAAGTGGCCGGGGTCAAGACACGGCACGGGCGAATGTATAGAGGAAGAAAGGAAGAAAGGGAAATGAGGTACCTGTGCACTTTGATCTTAAATATCTGCGGGTTGTAGTCTGTCGGAAATATTGGGCTGGAAAGAGCATGCCATACTCGCGTAGTCCCGCCAAAGGACGAGTGTCTAAATTTAGCTGTGCGTCCTAAAGAAGGCTTAAGGGTAAATTGATGAGCATTCCTGGCGAGACGAGTATTACGGGTGAATTCATGGAGAGGACGAATGCACTTGGCTAGCTCACTTAAACATCGTTTGTTAAAAAAACGATCAAATGCGGACAAAGAAGAGACGGTAAGTCGATGTTCGAGCGAGTCTAATGGCTCTGCTGTTGTCTCCTTTGAGTTTCATCGCCCGCTTTTGGATTTTATCTAGTAGGTGCAGGGTGGTCTTGGGGGCACCAGACCAGATATGAGCGTTGGTCTCAAGCTTGGAACGGATATACGCCTTATAAATGAAAGCCAAATCAGAGATGGTGAAATATTTCTATTTCTTACATCAATTGGGAAAACTTAAACATTTCGCAACATTTTTGGCGACCTCAAATATACGATCGTTCCAACTAAGTGTTGTGTTGATACACATACCGGTCTCATCGACACAGGCAGGCGTCGTTCATGGATAACAAGGGTTCACTTGAGTGACAGCAGACAACATTGATTTTTTGAAGCATTGAATTTCACTCTGTTGTTCTTTCCCCAGGTAATTATGCTGTCAAGATCGGGTGCTATCATCAGCGAAGGAATGGATTGGATTAGAAGTAGCAGACAAGAGATCCACTCAGGCCTATTCCAGACATTTATTTGAATGGAAAAGTGATTCCCAAGTGCGAAAAGTTCAATTATTAGGATCAATGATCAATAGCGAAGGAGCATGTGATGACGATATCATCCATCGCGTAAGCGTAGGGTGGATGAAGTGGCGGGAAAACTCAGCCATCTTCTGTGACCGAAAAATACCCCCTAAGCTGAAAGGAAGGCTCTACACCGCAGTTGTACGTGCGGCGCTCACATACGGTTCACAATTTTGGACAGCGTACAAAAAGTATGAGCGTACAAATTAACGGCGACTGAGATGAAGATGCTTCGCATTACAACACGGAGTAACGAAGCTCGATAGAGTTAGAAGTGAAAGAACCCATCGGTAAGAAAGTTGAGTACGACCGGCTCAGTTGGTATTGTTATGTTCAAAGGAGAAATCCGTCGAACCGCGTTAAAAAGGCAATATCAATAAACGTTGCAACGCAAGCGCGAAAGAAAGACTGGCCTAAAAACTCCTGGATTACACAAAAGCAAAAACACCAGCATTTGATCCGAGACAGGGATGCCTGTCGATATTTCTTGAGGTCGAATCGGCGAACCCCACAGGCGGACCGGAGTAAGGATGCAGTAAAGTGGGAGTGTTACGATGCCCATAATTCGAATCATAACCTCGTCGTTAGAAGAAAGAAGAAGAAGAAGAAGACAAGAGATCATTTATAAAAAGAGTCAAGAGACAGAGTCTTGAGATATTCCAGCATTTATTCGGTATTATTTATTATATATATTATTTATTTTATTTGGTGGTCCAAGACAACTTGAATATTGAACGGTTCGAAAGGTAATTTCTAATCAATGGAAGAAGAGATTCATCGATACCATAGGCACGCATATCCGACAAGAGGGCTTGATGCCAAACTCTGGCAATTTGCTTAGAAATATCAAGCGCAACGATCTTGTTTTCACCTGCATTATGCAATTGCGCTAAGTTGACACATTGACATATCATGTTATAATGGCTGTCAAAAATTTGGTAGGCAGTAACGTTTCCGTAGATGGCGGGTGTGTATTCAAGCGCTCGCATTCGAAATTGATATTCATTCTTAGTGCCAAGGATTTTTCGAAGTGGTCCAGAGCAGGGGAAAAATCTCTGGCACAAAGAGACGACTGTAGCGTTTTCCAAGGCGAAGTGGCTGACATACACGAAGCAGCACTTGCGCTGAGAGAACACAAGATAACCAACAACAAATCGATTTGCATTTTTTTCCAACAGCCAAGCGGCAATAGAGGCCATTGCATCGGACATTTTGACATCGAACCTGGTCAGATTATACAGACAAAGAGCCAGGTTAATGGGTACCAGGCCATACCGACATCCAAGACCAGGAAACAAAAAAGGGAAGAATGGATCTGAAGCTGGGAGAATTTCGATCCCTGCATAGAGCCAGAGCACGATGTCTTAGTCTGGAAATTGGAGCAAAAGCAAGGGACCTGTGGCCAACGCTGAGTAAAATGAGATCAACATCACTGATCAGCTTTAGTCGCAAGGAAGTGCGAACGCTAATAAGACTCCTTACTGGGGACTGCGCCATAGGACATAGGAACGCATGCATCGCGATTGAACATATCGCACACGAAGGCAAGACCTTGCAACAGCTGTGGATATGAAGATGAAATATAGTCTGTCCACTATCTACTTTGCGATTGCCCAGACCTAGCAAAAAAAAAAATTAAGCAGTTTCTGGGTAAGTTTTTCTTCGTAGAGCTTGAGGACTTGCGTGATCTAGAATTAAAAAAACATTCGGAAATAAGATCTCACGGTAGATAATCATCATTCATCACCTATTAAGGGTACAATGGGGCCAACATGTTGGTCAAAGTGAGTCACGATCGCAAGGTTCTAAGGGCGCCCATATACCTACTCTCCTGCGTGCACTTGGTTTCATGATTCTTCACGTCCATACTCTTTTCCGTCCATATCCAGCGTCGACACACATCACGTTTTAAGGAAGGTACAAAGGCAAACCTACGTCTGTATAAGTGGAGCCCTGATTACTACTCCTACTGATGCACTCGAAATCCTATTGAAGCTTACTCCCGTAGATAGATTTGGTAAGCAAATAGCAACCAACTGCGCAGTTCGTCCAAGGGCGTGCTCTCAATGGTGTGACTTCACATATGGACAAGCCAAAATCCTACACAAACAAAATCCTTCCTCAATTCACTCAGACTACAACTCACCACGACACTTTGCAGAGAACAATCTCGAAACCCTGATTCCGGACAAAGACCTGTGGTAAAGCCATACACTTTTACACAAATGGATCCAAGACGGATGATGGAGTAGGAAGTGGCGTTTTCTCAGAGAGTCCAAATCTGAACAAATCCGTCGTTCGTCTGCAGTGTCTTCCAAGCCGAAATAATGGCGATTAACGAACCCTGTCCTGGTTTGAGGTGGAACATGATTTCAGCCCGCGATACCTGCATCTTTGCGGATCGCCAGGCAGCAATTAAATTCCTGATGTCGTTCTCCATAAACTCTAAAGGAGTCATAAACTGCCGCGCATCTCTGACGAGATATCCGAACAGTTTTACATCCGCCTGTCCTAAGTACCAGCTGTGAAGCTGTAAAAACTGGCAAAAATCGCAACCATACTGCCAGATGCATCTCTTGTAACATAGGTAGTTCCTCAGCCATCTTCAAATTACAGATCACCATTCTCAGAAAGTCAATGCCAGATGGAAGACCGGCATCACATGCCCAATCTCCAAGCAAATCTGGCCTCATCCCGATCCAAAAAGATCAGATTGCTTGATCTCTTTAAAGAGTTCCAAATTCGCACTGCAGTGGGATTAATTATCGGGGACAAATGTAGTAGTTGCCTAGATGAAGAAGCGAAGAGCGTACAACACCTTCTCTGTAGCTGCCCTGTACTCGCCTCGATACGGACAGCTCCTAATTCTTCGATAACCCAGGTGGCCTTAGTGAAACACCGTTCAAATAAATACTAGAATTCACTGACAAAACTGGCTGGCTGTCCTAGTCATCACGCCGACCCAATCCCGTGTCTTTTAACCCACGTGGGAGTACAACGGGCCTACTTTGGCCTAAGTGCGTCCTTTAAAGCAACTACCTAGGCTCTCTCTTTGACTTGTTGGCACCCAAAGGAACATGTTTAAGAAAACTCTGGATGCCCACGAACCCCAAATGTCTGACTCCTCACAATCCGAGGCAGTTATGAAGTTTGGAACGAGATGGAACTCAATGAATCGAAAATGATTACGACCGCAGATCAGGGTAAACAGTGCAAAATTGTTCCATGTGACTCGGTAACTTCAGCCAACACAACTGCCCGAGTCATTATCGGTTGCTTTACTGAGGGCGCCCTTTATTTAGGTTAATGACACATTGTACTTGTCGCCAGATCTGTCGGATTACGCGAACATAGCACATGAGACGATATCCCATGTGTTTAAGGTAAACTGCAAGTAATAATTAAAACGGCACTAACTCACTTGGAGCCTACGACTTAACGAGTTCACCTGAATTTGTGTTACTCCGCGCTCCCATTTATACTGGCTCATGTTGCCGCCTATATGTATACAAATGTAATTAGTCAGAAACGGCTACACGTACACCATGCACAGGACGGACGTGTGTGCCAGCGTATCTGCCTCCAACTAATTATATTGGCGACTAAATATAGCAGTGTACATGGCGCCGTGAAATACAAGTTCACGTGATCAAAGCCCGAGCCTCTAATTTTAGTGGAAAACGAAAACGTACGAATGAACATTAAATAAGATCTCAAATGTTGTCGACCGATTGTGAATCATTAAAACCTGATTTCAGGCATGAAGGTATTCGTGTGAAGTGCAAACTGAATTCCAGTGGAGATGAATTTGTGCAAGCACAAGGGCATTTGCTATAGCAATTCCCTAGTAGTTTGTAACGAATTGCAGTTTCCCTTGTCATAATGTGCACGTATAATCTAAGGAAATACTTGAAAGGTGCACTGATAAGCTCGTGCTCTTGAAACCCGTGCTGCGATATAAAATGTAGATAAATGCGCAGCTGGTAAAGTAGTCATCACTGGATAGATAACATGTTTCTGGCTAACATTTCTAAATGAGCTAGACAATATTTCGAGCAATTTATTGTTTTCGCTTCTCTTCGACCATTCGATTTCTATTTGGATTGGTTCCAAAACCCATTTACAAAAGTATTTTTGTTTATATTAAATTATTTCTTGGAAATTGTTTGCCGCGGAACAAATTTCTCGGGATTTCAAAGACTTTTTCTTTTTAAATTTATTTCATTTTCGTTCTAATAGAAGAATACAGAGCTCGCTTATTTACGCACACTTGTATGACCTGCGAAAGAGGCTTGGTTCCAGTAGCCTCGCAGCTACAACCGACTATATAAAGGGTGGTTAAATTTCAAGGGCCGGTGTTGAATGTGAACCACACCTAAACGTCAAGTTTTTTTCTGCATTTCATTCGACATTTCTCAATTGCAGACTAACTCAATTTGAAAGATACACAATCGAGCTACGCGTTAAAGTTATGCAGGATTATTATGAAAATGGGCGTTCAAATCAAAATGCATATCGTGCACTTCGTGATTTTTTCGGTCAATTTAATCGTCCAAATGTGCGTACAATCGGAAAAATCGTGCAAAAATTTGAGCAAACCGGGTCTGTAGGAGATGTGAAAACACCAGTGCATGCTCGTACAGCTCGTACTGCAGAAAATATTGCTGCTGTTCGAGATAGTGTGGCTGAAGAGCCGTCCACCTCAACTCGTCGTCGTGCCCAACAATTGCACCTCTCACGCTCGTCGTTGATGAACATTCTGCATAAAGACTTGCTTAGACACGCTTACAAGGTGCAATTGACTCAAGAACTAAAGCCTCTTGACCATTTCAAGCGTCGTCAATGGTCAGAATGATGGCAAGAAATGACAAGAGCGGACGATCAATTTTCGAAGAAAATCATCTTCAGTGATGAGGCACATTTTCACCTCAGTTGATTCGTCAAAATAAGCAGAATTGCCGCATTTGGGCGAATGATAATCCAAGAGTGATTGTCGAAAAACCAATGCACCCTCAAAGAGTGACTTTTTGGTGCGGTTTATAGGCTGGCGGCATCATCGGGCCGTATTTTTTTCAAAACGAGGCCGGTCAGGCAGTTACTGTGAATGGGTTTCGCTACCGTGAAATGATAACGAACTTTTTATGGCCCGAATTGGAAGATATGAACATGGACGATATGTGGTTTCAACAGGACGGTGCCACTTGCCACACAGCTAACGAAACAATGGCTCTTTTGCGCGACAAATTCAATGGCCGTGTTATCTCACGTGGTGGCGATGTCAATTGGCCGCCATTTGACACCGTTGGACTTTTTTCTTTGGGGTTATTTGAAATAAAAGGTGTACGTCGATAAGCCAGCAACAATTCAAGAGCTAAAGGATGAGATAATTCCGTACATTAACGGCATAGAACATCAATTATTCTTCAGCGTCATTGAAAATTTGGACCATCGGATGGAGGTGTGCCGCCGAGTTTGCGGCGGCCATATGGCCGATATTTTGTTCCATACATAATTGAACCATACCAATATTATCATAATAAAAAGAAATGACAATATTTTCCTAAATAATTTGTGTTTTATTCAAAATCAACATCGGCCCTTAGATAGAAAGAGCAGCTGATCATTCAGATGGGGTAGCGGGAAGTTGTTGAATTTTGGTGGTGAAAGGGGCATCAGATTTTTTGTTACTTGAGTTGATACCATGGCCAGCATTTAAAGCCCATGTGCGCCCTCCATGATCTCACTGATCACAGGCGGAAACTTCCCTGATACCAAGATCACCATATCATCGTAATACTTTGACCCCTTCTCTATTCAGTCTTAAGTCGTCATGACAAGGGACCATGACATTCTTCATGCATTCATTTATACGTCAGTTTAGTTCGAGAAGTCTATTACACTCAATTGCCTATTGAGTCCAAAGAAACAGCGGTTGGCGAGAGTTTCTTGCATTCGATCTTGGAACTGAGATAGACAAGTCTTGTCCAAATCATAGACTAACCTAACCTAGTCATACATCGATGCCCATTGTAACCCTTTGTCCAAGTCGTCAATATTGTATATTCCTTCTGGAGGACAGCACATTCTTCGTTTTTTCCCCCGTTCACATCCAGGCACATTTCAGACACTTTCGTCAGAATACCAGCGAACGCCGCATACACCGATGTCACCAGCTGAACGGACTTCTAAAGAGTGTCCCATAGTTCAGGTTTTTAATTAGAAAGCTGGCATTTTTATTGATTCATAGATTACACAGATTGGGGTTATGTTTGGTTTAGCACATCAGATAAATGGCTGCCACGGCTTTGTGGGCAAGTACATTCCCTTTAATTGAAATTGTCTAGGACTGTTTCGAAGAAATGTGACTGAATTTGATTAATACACCTCCCAATTTCCTCTCTCAAGGCGTTGGTGGTCGTGGGCTTGTTTGCATAGACCATTGATTCAAAAAAAAAAAAAAAGTCCAATGGCGTTAAATCGCAAGATCTGGACGGCCAATTCTGATCGCAAAAACGACCGATTATACGAATAGGAAGTGACTCATGCAGAAATTGAATTCTTTCTCTGGCTGTGTGACATGTGGCACCGTCTTATTGAAACCACCTGTTGGTCACATCCATACCTTGTAATTTAGTCACATGTCACATAACGAAAACCATCAATTGTTACTGCCCGGCCATGATTTGTGGATGCATTTGTTGCTCAACGATTACTCGTGGGTTCGTCTGAACCGCAAATGCTACAGTTTTGACGGTCAAGATGAAAATGGGCTTTATCACTGACGATGATTTTGTACGAAAATGTGCGGTCTACAGCTGACAAATTTACATTGTTTTTAAAATATTGCTATACAATGAAAATGCGCTGTTGTTTCGTGTAGCGCTCGATTTTTATTACCCCCGAAATGACAGCTGTCAAATTGTTATCTGTTTTGCGTTGGCATCAGTGTACTATTAAATGGAATTTGAATTATGCGACACTTTTTAAAAGATCGTGTCTCTACTCTCTTCTGACATTCAATCTCAAAACGACATGGTTTTGGCTCCGCCGTTGACAACATAGTTGCAGTGACTGTACGTGAAAAACAATTTGATTGACAAATCAGCGGAACGCCAGTGTAGCGCTTACGCAAGCAGCACAAATAAAACACTGCTCACTCCGAACTTAAAATGAAATATGAAGTCATTGTTGTGAAAATGAACAATGGGCCGCTAGTGGCAGTTGCCTGCTATCCGACTCCACCGACACCCTATTCCATCATCTGATTCGTTCACTTAGGCATTTCACATCTGCTGCTAGTGCATAACTAGCTAATTGTCAGTTCAAAAACTAAGATGGAGCCGAAAACACGCTCTTTACATAAAAAGTTCAGAATTCAGGCACAGCGCACTTGCGTGACAGTGCATAACACGCAGTGATTAAGTGTACTGTCATCGAGCGATCATTCAAATCTTTATCGGCTCCCTTCAACCGTAGATAATAGCTTGTGCCGCCAGATAGATTTTGTTTCAGTAAAACTGTCTACATTGTTCACACGCATGATAAAGATAAACAATTAAAGGGCAATTACTTATGCAATCGTGTCTGTGAAGCCAGTCCTATCAGCGAACGCGATAAATCATTTCCACTCCACCACAGACCGCCTTAGTCATGTGATCACACCCAGGTGTTATTTTTTTCTTTTCTTCTCTTTACATTTTTCCCTTTCACTGAGAAGAATAGAAATCACACCTAGGCGCAGCACAATGCCCGTCACACTGCCCGTATTACGATATTTCATTTCACACACATTTCTGATTAGAACAACGTCTGTACGGCCTGCCTGTGTGCTTATCACATTGAATACAATCGCACCGGCACCGGCGGTGTTAGAGGCATCGGTCAAGGTTTACTCCCACCCCAAGCAACAGTTTCTCGAAGTCATGTGTGTTGTGGTATTTCAAAGGAAAGGAAAAACTAATGAAAACGAAAACGGCAACCAACCACCACTGCCGCTGACAGAATCTTCGTGGGAGATTTTTTTCTTTCGATTGAAGGCACGCTGCCGACTGAGCTGTGTGCAAACTGCAGAGATGATGCAATACATATATTATTGGCCCAATTCTGACGGCGACCGAGAACGCGTACTGGTCTTCTTTTCTACTTCTCTGAAGGCGCAGTGCAAAAGGGAACAAAAAGAAGACATTTCAAATCGATTTTAGATTTCTTTTATAACAACACACAGTGCACACCTACACTCGACACTTGTACACGAGCATGCATTATTTAGGTGTTCTGTAAATTGATTCATATAAGAGAAGTGCACAACTCACCAATTACGGAAATACATTTCTCGTTGACGACGCCGCTTGGCAAAAGATGAAAATCGAATTCGGTTCCATTGGCGACGACCGTATGCCCGGCATTATTTCCACCCTGAAATGATAGAATTATTGATTGATAATAATTGGCGCTGTTCAAAGAAAAACTACTCAAATTAAATGATTTCAACGAACACGTGACTGTGTGATGTAGTCACCCAATAAGAATAAGCGTAAAAATATAATAATTAGCATGAGTGCCTCCGCTGTTGGGAAGTAGACAAACACAAAGTGAGGTGAATTTGGGTGGAAAAAAAACTGATTTGTACTGCAAATGTGAATTATCCGTCGATTCGTATTAGATCAACGCCTCAACTTAATACACAGACACCACAATTGACACTGTCTACACCGGTCGCCCCTGAAGATATCCAGAGAATTAGAGCGATCTGTCTGAAAGCAACGATCCAGAAGCAGGCCTGACTTCCAGGAGAGGCTTCTTGAGTTTATACCGGCGATACACGAAAGAAAAAAAAAACTGGAAAGCCATAAAAGATATGGAAGTGAAATGTTTTAGGCCGATATAGACATTTGGGGGGGTAGGGTCTGTGCACACAGGGCAATGTTGCTGATCGCTCCCAACTTGGCGGGATGCCAGCAACGATCCTTGTCGATGCACACATCAAGTTGGCATACGGCCTGCTTGCGGCGCAACCTGGATAGCCTCCACAACACCCGTTGTGAGGTGAACTAATGTATGCAACGACTCCCTTGTGGTTGTGCAGAGGACTAACAACCCGCCCACATAGAACAACAACAGTTACAAGAGAGCAAACTGCCTCGGATCTACGGACGGAATCACAACGACGAAGCGGCGCGAAAAAGGACATCGATTCCACCTTGGACAAAATTTCACGATCGACAGCTACAATTTCGAGGTAGTAAAGGAGTTTGTCTACCTCGGGGCAAACGTGAACTCCACAATCAACATCACAGTGGAGATCCGTCGTAAAACCGCCCTTGGCAACCGGTGCTACTTCGCTTTGTCAAAACAACTGGGCTCAAGACTCCTGACTCGAAAGACCAAAAGCATGCTCTACAAAACTCTAATTTTGCCAGTCCTGTTGTATGGAGCCGAAAGCTGGTAGCTAAGCAAAACTACAGAGCTGATTCTTGGTACCTTCGAAAGAAAAATTCTGCTTCGGATATATGGTCCCGTCTGCGAGGAAGGCGAATGGAGGAGAAGACAACCACGAACTCTAAGAGCTGTACCAGAATGTGGATGTGGTCCGAAAGGCAAAAATCGGCCACATTGAGTGCATGGACAACAACTCTCCAGCAAAGAGGGTCTTCGAATCCGAGCCTCCTGGTCCGAGAAGGAGAGGAAGACCGAATCTCCAGTATAAAGACCAAGTAATCGCAGATGCAAGACAGCTTGGTCTTGATGACTGGAAGCAGCGTGCCCAGGGCCATCAACGATGGAAGGCAGCAATTTCCCAGGCTCAGACCCTCCATGGGTCGCCGGCCTGATAAGTAACTAAGTACGACATTTGGGGAAAAGCGTACAGGTTGGTCAAACAAAAAAACTTAAAAGCAATATATGCCCGGCAATAACCACCTCTGAAATGAGCACCTTTTCCCAAGTGGACAGGCTTTCGTTGGCATCGTTATGTTGTAGAGAAGCATGGCACAGACCCCTCCAGTTACCATTGAGGAGCTCTATAAAGCTACCTCCAAGATCAAAAAACGGCAAGGCTCCTGGACCTGATGCGATCTCGAATAAGGCCAAAACGGCTGTGACGGTTAGACCCGATGCCTTCCAGCATGTCATGGGAAAAAGTCTGGAAGTGGAGGTTTTCTCCACACATTGGAAACTGCGGAGCCTGGTGATACTACCAAAAAGTAAGAAACCGTCGCGAGAACCGTCCTCGTGTCACCCCATGTCTACTAGACACCCTAGGGAAGAACGGTCAGAACGGATTATATACGACAGACAACTCCCGAAGGCAAACATCGCGCTATCCAATCATCAGTATGGTTTCAGGAAAGCGCGTTCAACTGTTGGCGCCATAGATACGGTGGTACACTTGGCTACAGAAGCCATTCAAGGAGGTATGTAGTTAAAGATGGAGGACCAGAAACTATAAAATAACGTTAAAAACGAATTGGGCGCACATACGGAGATCCCTCATCGCCATGGGTATTGGGTACGCCAGCTGACTTGCTGAAGATAGCCATGGACTACTTCGCAACAGGAAACTCACGAATCACCCCGACGATGGCATCAAACTTTGGAACATAATGTATGATGGTGCCTAGCGCCTTGTGCTACCAGAAGGCGTACATCTCATCGGGTTTGCAGACGACACAGCTGTAGATACAGTGACAAAGGAAATAAGGGAAGTGGAGCTCGCTACTAATACAGCGCTCTCATAGAAAAATGATCGGCTAGAGACAGCCGGCCTGGAGTTAGCCACAAGACAAGACTGTCCTCATAACCAGTTGCTTAAGTGTGGAATATGCAAACTTTCGTAAAAATCAGACGATCAAGATCAAGAAGTCGCTTAAATACCTCGGAGAGGGAGAGCTAATGGTTTAGGACACATCCCTAGTCTCTACCCCAGTGCTCGTTAATGTGAGGGTTAAAAACTCACAAATAAAGAATTATGTGGACAGTGCCCTATCTTAATCATAGATTAAGGCACACAGAAGGACACTTAACACAACAGGCGGCTAGTGTGGCATTCTACTGGTAGAAACAGACATTTCTTATTGGTTTTTTGCGAACAATTCTCAAATGCTCTGATTCCAGTATCTGACGCGGCAGAAAGTTTTACTTGCCCACACAAGTGGGCAACGTGCTCTCCTGCTACAATAGATTCGGTTGCGAAAGCTTGACACAGAGGCTTTAGTCTGGTGCTACGGGCGATCAGGGAAGCCTTAAGACCAGCATATGTTTCGGCCAGATCGGTTGAGTTGACTCCCAACTGGGAGCCACGTAATAGCTGTCCTTGAAAACCCCGAGTTGCGGAGAATGGTGGAGATAAAACCAGATTATATGACTAAGAGTAAATGATCCAAATCTGTTTGGAGTTGCATAAAAACAACCGGGTGGTGCGACTCAAAGAGCAGCAGAAGTTTTAGATCGGTCTTACACACCAAAGCGGGGGAAAATGTCCATAAGTCTTAATTCTAAATTGGTACTTGAGACTCCTACTTAAAGCGCGTCAGGTCCAGCGTAGCAAACTGGTCCTAGCAGTAAAAGAACTCGGTAAGGAAACCTTTCGGCGGAGCTTCCGTTAATCCCTTACACACTTGTCTACACCGGTGTATTATTTTACTGAAGGCAGCTCCTTGTTCGGCCAGTTCGTCGGCATTCTCGTTGCCAAAGTGCTCTAAAAGCTCTTATTTTGCCAGTGCTGTTATAGGAGCCGAAAGCAGGGAGATAAACAAAACCGTAAAGCTGAATTTTGGTGGCTTCAGTCGTTTCTGCGAGGAATGTGAGATGACACAACAACGAGCTCTATGAGCTGTGAACAGAAGTAGTACAGAATACAAAAATGCGACGAGCGTATTGACACCAATGTCCCGGTTGAGAAGCTCTTGAATTCTCGCCAAGAAGGAGAAGGAGACAGAACCAATGGTATAAACACCAAGCGATCTAGACAACTTGATTTCAATGACTGGAAGCAACGTGCTCGTGACACTCAACGATGGCAGATAGTCCATTCCGCAGACCGTCTATTCGATATAAATAAGTAAGCGTGCAGACTTGCATCAGACTAGGCTTTTGTAGACCAGGCTTGTGTAGACTAGGTTAGTGGAGTTCACAAAAGAACTAGGTAAAAAAAAGAGTTCCAACACGTGAACTAAGTGAACTAGTTCACAATTCAATTTTATTTGATTTCACTTAGTTCAGTAGTTCAAAAAACTCAGGTATATACCTGTATACATGTAATTCGATAGGAATAACTGAACTAAATCGAACTAAACTGCACTAAATTGAGTGCTTTGCTTTGTATTTGTATGGGCAGTGTGCACATCGGGGTTGTTTTTGTTGAACTACCACAGCACAAGCACGTCGAGCATCGTTGCGTTGCCGGTTGAGTATGCGAAGGGAATTTTAAAAAAGTATGTGGTATACCGACCCACCGTCGAAAATTGCACAAGACTCAATTTCCTGAGCAGTGAACTACATTCAACTAAATGAACTAGAAGAATGAACTGACTCAATAAACAGATTTTAACTAAACTGAGCGCTCTCTACATTGAACTAAAATAATAATATGGGTGGCGCTACAGCCCGTAGTTGGCGAGGTCTTAGTTTCTCAGCAACCACTGGTGTTGTGCGTGCTATTGTTCTATCACGAGTGGAAGGGACCTACAGTTTTATGCCGACTCTGAACGGCCAAGATTGAGAAGCTTTTCTAGACATTTCTACTCTTTGAGCATTGTCAGTGACTCGAAAGAATTTCCGGGTCGTACCAGATATCGAACCTAGACAGGTAGGTCCAAGTGCGTAGGAGTCGACCCATATACCCACAACGCCACGGGCAACCACGGACTGAACAAAAATGAACAAGCCTAATTCAGGCGCCTCTTATTTTCAACAATTCATGTTTTGCCTGCAGAGGTTATGGTAATTTCCAGAATGCCAGTTCAATGCACTCTACATGTTAGTGGAGTCCCATTGAAGTAGTTAGAGAAGGTCAAGTATCTCGGGGTCTTGTTCACGAGTGATGGGAGGATTAATGCTAAACTTTCCTGTACGATGGGCCAGGCTGGCTCAATTTAGGAACAGCTTGGGAGATCTGTAATCAGGAAGACCGATTTTGGTGCCAAGTTGGCGGTTTTCAATTCAGTATTTGTTCTCTCACATACGGTCATGAAATTTGGGTAATGACCGAATGAATAAGATCGCGAGTGCAAGCTGCTGAGATGAGATTTCTTCGTGCTGTTGTGGAAATTACTCGCCGGTATAGGTTGAGAAACACGGCAGTACGCGAGGAACTCAATGTAGAGCAGTTGCTTCTTAGGACGGAAAGGGGTATGCTTCGATGGTTTGGACGTGGCATGAAAATTATCATCATCACGACTTCTGAGGCGTGTCTTGAATGCGACTTCATCAGGTAGGCGACCGCTTGGCGGACCCAGAACGAGGTGGTAGGACTAAGTACGAAAACTCGCCTGGTTGTGCTGGGCATAACTTCTGATGAGTTAGAGTCGATTGTGGTGTATCGAGTGGCCTGGAGATCTCTGTAGTGGATCATACGGGTCAGAAGGTGATGATGATGTTTTGCCTGGTCACTTTCAATTGCTGCAAACGTCCACAAATTGTTTGCAAACGGTCTGCTGCTGGAAATTCTAGTTCTTAAGGTCTTTTACATACAGTCAGTCTCAAAAGTAAGATTAGAGCTTTAAGTTGGCTGAGTTCTCAATAAAAATTGAATTGAGCCGAGACTCCAAGAAGAAACTTGAGTGAAGTTTTTTTGTATACCAATCAGTTACTTAAAACAGGCGAATGTATAAGGATAGCCCACCACCAATAGGCACAGCGTGTCATAGACCAAAAATGAAGCAAAATTCACACCACAAAAGTAAGCAAGCACACATATGAATCACGTAGAGGACTCCGCCATAATATGGGGACTTGTGGCAGCAACAATTTAGTTCATGCTGATCAAGAGAGTTTGGTTACATAAACAATCTCAATAATACCAAGATTCAAAGGCGTTTGCAAGCGAAGCTTAGAAGAGCACGATGCGATGAGTACAGGAAAAAAAAATCACCACTTTAGGGCAAACTAATCGTCAGTTAATATTAATAAATGTTGCTGCTGATGTAATTATATATATTTATTTTTTTGTTTGATGTACATTACATATGTACTTATTATTAGAGAAAATTCCATTTAAAATTTGTGTCTTTGGACACCCTTCTGGATTTGATTTTTGTTGAAAACTCAGACAACTTACTTTTGAGGGTGACTGTACATACGACCTTTCTGTTGCTTGTGCAGTCCTGTAGAACAATGTGGAGCGCTGTCTGTACAAGTTTAACTGTCCACACGACCTTTCTGTTGCCTAAACAATGCTGAAGAAAAAAGTGGAGCACAGTCTGTACAAGTCTGCAAACCAATCCGCCTTGACGAATGCCACCCCACATACAAGTCCCTAGAGCTAACACTACGTGCATATGTACCTAGTCACACAAAAATACGCATAAGTTTGTGTTTTATCAAAAAGAAGAAATTCTCCATCGGAAATTTGAGGGGAAGCAAAACATTTTTTTTTTTAGAACAAAAAAATGGCTCCCCTCGCTTTCACAAATACATGAGCACACAAACATTTGTACGCATACCAACACAAGATTGATTAAAAATTAATACATGCGTACGTACAAACTGGAACCGAAAAATCTAGTATTGACCGGCTTTAGCCACTATCTCCCTCAACTTATCATTTACATAGCCAATCGACGAATTTCATGCGACCAACTGAAATTGAACACCACAAAATGTTAATAATAATTCGCGTTGCGTGGCGCGTATACTCTCGGAAAGTGGGCGTGAAAATCACTACCCGCTCTTGCGTGGAGTTGAATGACGTGACTTGTGACGCAGAAAACACACGATATGCCTTTGTGTTCACATTGAATGTCACGCATGTTTGTACAAATAATACACGAGAAAAAAAAGGGAAAAATGACACTTGTTTTGAAATGAAATGTTCCACAACACAAAACTTAACCTTGGGCGAATCTAAAAGAGACAACATAAATAAATAACAATATATATTCTAAAGCACAGACTTGTATACAGTCTTTTTGTTAGACTGGCATACACATCATGTCTTATATTTAACAAAGAATTTTGCGTAAGAATTCAAGATCATTTTGGCACAGTGTCAAAATTGTATACATTCGCAAGTGTATCGCTTCGTTTAAGCTAGTTGTGAAGAAAAGACTCGTGATTCGAAATGTGTTTATTGTTTTTCTCTCGTATATCTGCAAACTACGGGTTTTGCTTTTATACAAATACAAATTAAATGCGATGACTACAGAAGAAAAAAAATCACCACTTTGGGGCAAACTAATCGTCAGTAAATATTGATAAATGACGGAAGTGTGAAATCAATTATTTAACTTGTTCAAACGAAACAGACAGCCTAACATGCGTACGACTATCCGAATTGATTCACAGTCGTATCATAAATGCACTCAGTTTCCGAGAAAGAAGCACTAATGAACTTCGTGTTTATCACCCGAACATTGTCTCCTTATTATCACACATTATTCCACGATCAAAGTCTGATGAGCGCGGCTGCTATCGGACAGTACGTGTTGAAAGGCTGTAACGTGGTATAGATTCAAATGCCAATCGTTGTAATTCGTCAGCCGTGTTAATTCGTTCGATCATAATTGTGTTGACAAATAAGGAAATCGACGGTGAATGCTGTGTATTCATTGATGTTACCGTTTAAGCAAATGACCAGCAAACATCAAGACCATAAGCATGTGTGTCAACATTTCGCCAAACTAGTTTACAGTCAACTTCCGCGCTTGAAGCACGTGTATGCGTACATCGATTTGAAAAACTAAGCAACAGAATGGTTTATAAATTGTTGCTAAACAGTTTATCGTCTAGCAAGAAAGGGTTGCAATCAGGTTTACTCAAATTTGTTGCTAAGACTACAAGAGAATTCGCGAATAGCGACCTTGGTTTATAACGACATTTCGGTGAAAAGCTAAATTTCGGTTTGGAATTCAACAAACCATCGTTCGGATAAAATAGCTTATGACGACGACAAATTTGTCTCCCGTCAGTGGTTGTTATGAGCGAATTCTACTGCAGTACTTTTTAGCCAGTCCATGGTACTCTGGCCTAAGTGTGACTGCTGCTCATCAACCAGTCACTCTAGCCTAACCAGCCATAGATCTGTTAATTTACTAGTCACTGTGGATTCATAACTTATCCACAAAATCTGATCAACCTTGTATAAATGACAATAGTCTACACTCTGAAATATAGTATTTATATGGAGGAAGCCAGTCTGAGTTTGACCAGGGATTAGATTCTACAGCACCCGACGCACCTGCCACTGCGCTACGGCGGGCAAACTCTGGCATATACAGTGACGGAAAGATAAATAGCACCCCATAATAATAATAATAATATTGGTGGCGCTACAGCCCGTAGAGGGACAGGGCCGAGCGCATCTCAGCAACCACTCATATTGTGCGTACTATTGTTCTATGGCGGGTGGAAGGGACCTACAGTTTTATGCCGACTACCAACGTCCAAGTTTGGAAAGATTTTTCTAGACAGTTATACTCCTTGAGCATTGTCAGTGGCTCGAAAGAAGGGAGGGGCGTGAACATTATTTCTTGTCGTACCAAGAATCGAACCTAGACAGGTAGGTCCAAGTGCGTAGGAGTCGACGCACATACCCACAACGCCACGGGCCACCATAAGAAGTATAACTTTCTGTCTATATGTGATGGGAAATTGTTGTTGAAAGTTCGCGTTCGCAGTTCGCGGCTCATATGAATGGCCCTTAAGACATTAATTTGATTGTCTTAAAGCCAATGTTGTACTGACCTGACTTACACGGGTGATTGTCGTGGACAAACAGCCTGTTTATGGGCAGATTTTCGAAAGCGAATGGTTCAATATTTGATTGCAATATATTCTTATATTGATGTTGATCCATTCTACCAGATATCTTAATAAAAGCACATCACTATGCCAAGAAAAAGCTGCCCGAACCACGATATTTCCAGCATTATGTTGAACAGTTTTCAAAGTGTACTTTGGATTGATGTCTTTACCTGTCGGGCGACGAACATACACACTTTTCCATCCGATCGAAGTCTATTAAAGTTCAACTCATCGCTCCAAAGTTCAGGTTTGTTCAAATGATCTTTCGCAAGCTCCAAATTTTATTTTATTTTTTCCCGCAGAGTAATGAACTCCTCTTCCCATTATAATTGAAAAAACGCAACTTAAACTAGTTAAACTTGTAATTAACTAAACAATTTTATATTTAATATAGAGCCAGGGTCTAGCTCATCAGCAACCACTCGTGTTGTGCGTGCTATCTCTGCCGAAGAGACCTACAGTTTTATGTCGACTGGATGGAGAAGAGAAAACAATACTACACTACCTCGGAACATGTCCTGCACTTGCGGCAACAAGAAGACTACTAGGCGAGTACAACTTCAACAACTTTGAGGATCTGAGTAGCATTGATCCAAAGGACTTACTGCAATTTCCTAAAGCCTCTAAATGGCTATAAAACAAGGCAGAAGTAATCACAAATAGCCAACAAATCCCAAGAGGTATACAAAAATTCCAAGAGGGAAGAACTGCAAGATCAAAGAGTAAATGTGTTCTGGACACAAATCCGAACGTGACAGCATGGATGGACCGGATGGTCTAAGTGAGCATGACTTCCCAATCAGTCATGCAGTCACCCTAACTAACTACCTACCTTTATGCCGACTTCGAACGGTCAATTTTCTGTTTGAGGTACAAAATAATGCGGAACTAACGCAATAGAGCATTTAAATTCAATTTTCTGTGCTCGAATAAATAATGTAGTATTTAGTATAGTACTATTCGAATGCACACACAATGTTGATGGTATCGTAAAATGCGACAAAATTACTGTTATGCACACAGCTATGCTTTATTCAAAAATTGGCAGTTAATTTTTTTTTGCGGGACTCCCTTTCAGGATCCGTTTTGTTTGATGCAATGTAATAAATAATTTTGTTGTATGGAGTATGGGGTGCTATTTATCTTTCCGCCACTGTAGAAGAACATAATATGTATATTTTTGAGCTTACGAGTGAAATTCAGGTACATACAACGCCTCCCTCAGTACAACTCTCGACAAGACTATCATTGGATATGCAAAGTATTAGATGTCATGCAAATGACATGTTTCCAAGTAAAACCTAACCACGTTTTCCATGATCTTGCTTTTAATACGATACATTCGAGTCCAGTCATTGTGTAAGCCTCTGTCCTAATAAAATTGTTTATTTAATGCAGTTTCGTATTCCCACGAAAACACAACCATGTCCGCCGTTTAATAACCTAAATTGTGATAAAAATGAAGGCAGAACGTAACTAGATACAATTGTGTACCCTGTTGTCCATGCATTTCAATGTTGAGCTGAGTAACTTCATCCACAATATGAAAGTAGCTCACGCGCAAATGTCACTTGGTCAACAAAACACACTTGACCAAGGACAACAATCATGTACGAAGGGAGCACTCGCCTTCGAAGTCCTGCGACAATTCCTGGGTAAATACATAAATAGAAACATCATTTTTCAGGGTTCCAGTGTGTCCCTTAACTAGATGAATAAATCACATTTAATCGAATCCATCTCTCAATCTTATTTTTAGCTTCCTCTGAAGCCTTGCATCCTGTTTTCAGTTTTTTTTTCTTTGTTACCAAAATACTTTGGATTTCCCCCCTTAGTACGTAAATATTCATATCAAATATGTACATACGTGTGTAGACTGTACATATCCCCGCACGACCAAATTAATCAACGTGTCTGATCTCTGAGCAGTAAAATTTGAGCCATTTTTTAACCAACAGCTTGCGTTATTTTGGAACGCCTTACGTAAAAAATAGTCATCCACTCATTTTCATTCTCTTCAGAATCATTAAACCGATAGGTTTAGGTGAAAATGTGCTGTCTCTAGTCGCGGCCACTTAGAGCTGACTGCCACCGAAGCGGGGATGTCTATCTTTTCTGCATTAAAACGGAAAAAGAACAATTCAGCATGATGTCATGTACACCGACCAGCGATAACATTGATACTATACAGTATACAGATGTGTAGATAAAGATAGACATGTGCTTCACGAAGTGATTCGGGCGAATTTCATTCAGCTTCTTCGCTGTGGGGCTGTAGCTGTGCCAAATTTTTATTTTATTTTTTTTGACATTTTATTTCTTGGAACCTGGTACCTGGCGTTCCCGGGGACTGGTCAGAAATTACGAAAGCAGCGCCGTAGGATACAGACAAAATTATGTAGAAATCGAATTATATCTATGCTTGAACCGTGTGACAGCGCACACGTGTACACCAGGGGCATACAAAAAAAATGTATACCCAATGAGAACGCAATATAATCACAAGTCCCTCTGAAACCATGTGACTCGACTGGCGGGCAAGCGCTTGTATGTGAACCACCTTGATTAGTTAAATATACTCTGTAGATTAATTTATTTTCTTTGTATAAGAATACGAGCAAGTTATATAAACACTTCTTTACTTCTTGATTACGTTATTTTCTCTCTTTTTTTCCAGAAATCCTTGCTTAAAGAAATACATTTCTTCTGTTTAGGCTTCGGCGAAAAAATCTTTTTTTTTTCAAATTTCCTAGACATGTACTTGAAAAGGTACAGTGCACCTTGATAGTTCGCAGAGAACTTAGAGAAGAAATGGTTCATTTTTTTACAATGACTTACCTGACACCGACAAACAATGTCGACTTCGGTTGCCAGCATGTCGACAACTTTTCCTTTTCCCTCGTCACCCCATTGAGCGCCTAAAACCACTGCGACCTTCTTATATTGACTAAGGCGATTCACGATGCGATCGGGATTCCCGTTTGCAATTTGTTGATCTTCAGACATGTTTTTTTTTTCTTTTTTCGCAATTAGGAATTCTATATTATTGTCAATTGTTTCACTTGTCTTAGGAATTCTCACTGTATTGCTAAATACGAGAGGAAATTTTGTTGTGTAAAATTTCTCAAAAAAACTCGCGGCGTACTAAACGAACCAAACGACAGAAAATTTATAAAGAAATCACTTGTCTCTTTAATGTCAGTTGATTAGGCATATGCTCAGAACATATGCCATGCCAATTGTCACTTTGACCGCATGCGCTTTTGATGGTTTAGAAAATTTTCGGAGTTGTACTACTCTTCCGTTAGTGGTTGAAATGAAGTGATGCCAAGTCTGGCTTGGTCAAGTTGTTTTCTTATAAATTTAGCGGGACATTGAAGTTGATTTAGATTTCTTTTACTATAATTTTGATTTTAAACACTTGTTCTATAAGAGACAACATATGTACGTTTTTACAAAAACATTATTTTTTATATCACTATTCTTTCTACAATGTTGTAGTTTGAAAATGAGTATACCTTCAGTTTTATTTATCAGTGTTTGTTCACAACACTCTTTCAAATGTTCTTCTAACAGAAGACTGGTTTGATTTTTCATAGTTTAGCCAAATAAAATAAATAAACTATTTAACAAAATATGTTGATGCTGTTGGTGCTCAGTCAAAATGCTGTGTCTACCGTACCACAATCTGACGATTGACCATCAAGCATTTGAACGCCGCTATAAATGGGTTCACACGATCAAACATACCGGACAGTTCTGGTCGGATGGGTGTCGTTAGCGTTCACACGATCAAACATTGCGTCAGATTTCATTTTTCAAATGAATTTCAATGATGGTGGACGTACGTTTCTTCCGTTCACACGATCAAATCTGAGTCTGTCAGACCATGTCTTTCTGGTATGTTTGTCCATGTGAACCCCCCTATAGCGAATCAAGCTGGGGCGAGCTGATAAACATCATCAGGTACCGACCATGACCGCGGTACCTACTCCACAATTTATTTGTTTTTTTTAAAATACCTATGCACCCAAAATTTAATATTTTTATCCAACTATGGGCGTTGTTCAACTTCTGATAGCATCATTTTATTTTAAAGGTTTTCCTCTTCCTTAGTGTAACTCCATGCCTAATAAATAAACATCAGCCCCCTTCGCTGCTATTTGCGAACGCAGCCGCAAGTGTCAAGCGTCAGTCGGAAAAGCAGCTGTTTACCGGTAAAACAACATGTCTTCAACAGATTTGTGCAAAATGTAATTATTATAAACAATACTGTTTCGCAAAATAATGACGCTCCCATTTCAGCTGCAATAAAGTCCAATTTAAGTATACTTGTCCAAAGTGTAATGTCGCATACTGTTCCGTTGATTGTTACAAATCGCCCGGCCACCAAAAATGTTCCGAGGAGTTCTACAAGAAATGTGTCGAGGAAGAACTCGCCGCAGCGGCTGCAAGTAAAAATTCCAATGAGGACGTGAAGCGAATGTACGACATACTGAACAGAGTTAATGGGCTATCGGAACCGGACGATTTTGAATTGGAAGAACCCGAAGAAGATCTTGACTCGGACGACAATAGCTATGAAGATGATGGTCTGTTTTCTGATGTTATCCTTGAGTAGAACTCATCATTATTCTGTTTCCACAGCGACTAGCATAGCTAACCGCCTTGAAGGAATCGATATTAACGACTCTGACGCGGTGTGGAAGCACTTGACCGAGGAGGAGAGAAAGGACTTTCAAGGGCTCATTGAAAATGGGGAAATCATGAAGCTTCTACCAAAATACAAACCGTGGTGGTCAACGGAGAATAGTAAGTTAATAACCGAAGTGTCGGAAGAAAATCTACCTAAAATATGCGACAACATTCCGCTGTTCAGTACAATCTACTCAAAAGAGCCACCGCCATGCATCCACAATAATGTGTGGAACGTTATCGCCGCGTATGCTTGCACCGTGAAGTTCTTCAATGGAGAACATCACACCAACGCCTGGGAGGCTATCAACTATCTGCTATCAATCTCCGCAAATCTTAGGAGAAATATGAACTTTGATGATGCCGAACAGGCGGTGGTGTCGGTTGAAATGGAAGGGCTGGCAGAGAATGTTGCACTTCCGTGTGAGGAGTTTGCTGAAATCGAAAGCGACTGCAGGAGAATAATGTCGGCAATGACTTATAAACTGGCCGCCTTGTCCGATGTCCTGTGTCTGTGTAAACTTGCCAAGGACGAGCAGTATGGGGAGAGGTCCAAACGGAAGACGTGCGAGTTCATTCAGAAATTCGATGGGAAAATTGTAGAAGATTTTTCAAAGAGCAAGCTGAATCTTGTTATAAAGAAGGTGGAATTTTTCCTGTCGTACGTTCAGAGGGATACAAAATAAATGAGTTGAAAGTGATTTCTTTTTATTTCTCCATAATTTTGCATTTTACTTAGTTATTTTTAGAGTTATTTTATTTAACCCGTAAATCATTGTGTTTCCACCCTGCACATTTCCTAGAATCAGAGATGTCAAAAAAAAAAATCCCAAAATGGCGACGGCACTTGCTCGTATTCCGCCCAAAACTCTTCCCATTTCGTTTGTAACTTGCAAGAAAGCTGGTTCAGCGCTGCTCAATTTCTTGAATAACTCGACCAGATTACTGCATTAAATATGGTAAATATTCTTAAAATTACAATTTGAACTCCTTAATCACATTTCTCCGTGAAGAAGTTCAAATTTTCCGCAAAATGCTTGCATCCACGTGTCAACTAACCTCAAATTCGCCTTTCTCCAGGCTGCTACAGGCAAGGATATTGAGAAACCCCAAGGTGATTCAGCATCTGTTCATCGCATTCGCATCACACTCACATCGAGGAATGTGCGTTCATTGGAAAATGTCTGCCGTGACTTGATCGGAGGTGCCAAGAACCAAAAACTCCGTGTTAAGGTAAGTTCACACACACCCGCTTCAGGCGCTGATACAAACATTTTGCATTTACCTGGAGGATCATGGCCCATTAATGTCATTTTCCTAGTTAAAATAAATGCTAGAGTAAATTTCTATGTATTGCTTCGCTTTATCTATTTCCTGGATAAAGAGATAAAAGATTAGAAGACAAACCTCCTCCACATCCACTGAATTGTTTGCACTTTTTGAGGTCGACGTTAAATAAAATGCTTGCGTTATCTTTTTACAGGGACCAGTACGCATGCCAACAAAGATCCTCCGCATCACCACCCGTAAAACACCTTGCGGTGAGGGTTCCAAGACCTGGGATCGCTTCCAGGTAAGACAAATTTAGCCATTCTAACGTCACCAATGAGCAAACCGGTATCGAGCTTCAAGTAATTCAACCAGCTAGTGGACAGTACCAATGGCTTGCTTAGAGAAAACGTACTCTCATAGTCCCAGTCGAAGATTTCCACCTTCGGTTGGGCTCTCAGAGTATTACAGATTAACTTTAAGGAAAATTGAAGACGACACAGGCAGTATAACACATTTTCCTCTATTTTTTCTTAGATGAGACTTCACAAGAGAATCATCGATTTGCATTCCCCCTCTGAGATCGTGAAGAAGATCACATCCATCAACATCGAACCCGGTGTAGAGGTTGAGGTGACCATCGCCAACTAAGGCGGGCGAGCATTGTCTTTTGTACTAAAGAATAAAAGTACATAACCTAAAAACAAAATTATATGAATTTTATTTATTTGCTGCGACGCAATGACTTGGGGCATATAATGTTGTTGAATCAAAGACGCGGCGTGGCTCATCGCTACGTTCCAATTGAATTTTGTCTTTCCGTGGGCATCATCTTTCATTTGAGACGTGGCCAGAGCCAGCTCGAGGGGTTATTTTACTGTTTCCTTTCCCGGCACGTTGTCCAACATTCAATAACTGTTCAATTAACGTAAATGAACCACTATCCTCTTTTTAACATCATTGTGTGCAACAATAACTGCATCTAATCGGCTACGTAACGGCATCTACAAATTAAATAAGGAAGCGCACTGCATGCCTCCTCCACTGCTTCCGAAATAGAAAGGAGATCAGAAAAAATAAAGAATCGTCAAATGAATACGAAGGCTGCATGCATCTAAATGCGATTCCATCCGGTAGGAGACCGCTTGGCAGACTAAGGACGAGGTGGTTGTAACAAATCCAAAAACACGACTGGTTACGCCTAGGTATTACTGCTGATGAGTTGCAGTAGTAGTTTGCGGAGGATCGAGAGGACTGAAGACTCCTAGTCCGTGCTTTACCTTCGCGACTGCTTTAGTGTATCATATGGGTCAGAAGAATGCTGCATCATGATTGGAGTGTGCACCAGGGAGCTCTTGCTGACAAGACTGGACTGACTGAATGCTTGCTTATTAGTTGGTCAACACCTCCGCTGCGCCCGTAAGAAGGATAAGCTCTGATACAGTCTTACCAACGACGTTGCTCGAGGGTTGGGAACACCATCTCTGGTCGAGGATGCCCGGGTCGAAGATTTCACTACACGGAGGTGGAAGTAGGTGTTCGTTGGCAAAGGCTGCATATCGACTGTTGTGCTTGCTTAAGACACCGCCGCGTAGCACCGCTCTCCTATAAAAGTTTGGAATGGATACAGGTTAGAGAAAGCGGATGGAAAAATCGTTCTGTCTGCACAGCCTGGGAATGATTCCCAGAATGATTATTCCGTTGTCTACAAAACTTTGACATCAGTTGAGTCGCACTGAAGGGTGTGACGTATGGAAACGGATGCAAGATGATTTACAGAAAAAGTGCTTAAGTTTGTGAAGATGAGTTTTTAATTCTGTCTAGTCAGTCTTGATACATTCTTGAGGATATTTCTGCCAAGCCAAGTGGCAATAAAGGCCATGGCATCAGATGTTCTGACATTGAAGCTGGTTAGGCTGTGCAGACAGAGCGTCAATGAGATGCCCTTGGTGAACTCGATGAACATCTGCTGGGAACCGGGGCATACTGGGATCCAAGAAAATGCAAAGGCGGACAGCTTCGCGATAAAGGGATCGGTGCTGGGGTCTCGAATGCGCAGATGCTAAGGAGCAAACTAGAGGACGAAGTCCTTGATAGAGCCAGGGCTCGGTGTTAATGGAGCTACGGCGAGGACTCTATTTCCGACACTGATCAAGAACAGATCAACATCATTGACCGAACTCATGCTTGCATGGCACTGTCCATAGGTATACATGCATGCATGCAACGAGTCCAAACCGAACATACCGCATTACGAATTTTACGGAAGCTGCAGAGATAAGAACGAAGCAGAATCGATCCAACATCTGCTCCGAAGAAAGGGAGGGAGTTCCTAGGAAAGGACTTCTTCGTAGACACGGAGGACTCAAGCGGTGTTGAACTGAAAAATCTCCTAAGAATTAAGATTCGCATGTGAATCTGGGTGGTTTTACGACTAAAATAGATCTCATCGTGGTAAAACGTCCCAAATAACATGGCACAATGGACCCAACACATTGGTCTAAGTGAGCCACCGGCCATTAGGCAGCCACGACACCCTATTACCTACCATGGTTTATGGACATGCTTTGCTACAACGAGTTCCAAAGTACATACTTTCTCACATTTCCGATTTAAGAGGTGAGGTGACTTCATCCATTCGTGAGAAGAATTTGCAAAAACTAAAAGGTTAACACTAGCGATACGGCCATTCCAATCGGATGACATTCACGTGATTGACCGAAATCGACGAGCCATCAATGAGGCGCTTCATAGCATTGAGACTGACAAGGGGCTGGCGCTGAACGAGAAACAACGACAAACAGTATCCACGTCATGGACAAAGCGCCACAGCGGGCTGTTATGCCTTCGAGGTAGTCTGTGACTTCGTCTACCTCGGCATTGCGGCGGACAGATCTAACACCACCAGAACATAGATTAAATGCAGAATAACTCCTGACAACCGTTCACTCTTTTAGCTCAATAATCGATTGATTAATAGAGCTTCCCTTAGAAGAACCAAGCTGACTTTATGCAAGATAATGATGATCATTCCAGTCATGATGCACGGCGCAGCACAATAGACAGTTCCAAAAGGGGATGAAGAAGCCTTTAGTTTTTTTTTTCGAGAGCAAAGTTCTTCATGCGGGCTCCTGTTGGCGCTGATTGTTGTGCGGACGACATGAGTCTTGCCAGGCATCTACGAATACGTCTAAATTTGCTGGGGAATGTAGAATGCAGTGGTGGCCCATGGCGTTGTGGGTATGTGTGTCGACTCGTACGCACTTGGACCTACTGTGTCTAGGTTTGATTCCTGTTACACCTCCTCCTCCTCTTTCGAGTCACTGATAATGCTCAAAGAGTATGTACAAATGTCTAGAGCTTCTTCTTCGGTCGGAATCGTCATTAAAGTGTAGGTCCCTTCCATTCGTGAGAGAACAATAGCACGCACAACACGAGTGGTTGCTAAGAAACTGGGCCCTGGCTCTCTACGGGCTGTAGCGCCACTAGAGAACTTGGCTCCCGGTCGAAGAGTATTCAATTCAGAGTCTGTGAGACTCCACAGCAAAGGATGCAATCGTCTAATGTAGTGCACACAAGTGGAGTAAGACCTCGACCGACTTGGTGTACGCAACTGGAAGCAGATAGCCAGAGATCATGCTTTCTCGAGAAGTTTGTTGCTTGAGGCCAAGGACTGTAGCGCTACGCAAACCGGAAGACCGACTTACAAACTGATGTAAGGCTGACCAGGTTTGAAGGTGCTACGTAGAACGTATACACAATTCGGATTGGGAGGGAATATTCGTAACGAGGAATCATTGACGACTACGTCCACGAAGGCGCACAGACATTGAAGACTTTACCCAAGTTGGCGTTAACAATGCTTCCAAGCCATGCACCGGGTGAATCATGAACTTCTAAACTACACGGCGATTAATTTATCATCAAGTTCAGGAAATCCAACGCTCTCTGGGTCATATACGATACATGGGAATTTGAGCGTGCTACGAACCCTCTAACGATAAGATTCTGGTTAGTGTTGCAATCATCTGTGCAACCGATCTGGAAATCGAGCAGAAATAAGTTTCCTTCATCACCTCTGCGACGTGGACACAACTGCCCACCTCCACATGGTCCACATTCATCGGAGTGTCTGCCATGCTTTGCGGCAGTCGTCGCATTCGTTCCTCACTGGTCAGTCGAAGTAGATAAACAACGCCTCATCACGACATGCATTTGAAAAACAAAAAACCGTCTCGTATTAAATAACTTTATTTCAGCTCAATGTGATACAAAAAATGAGACAAATTCGAATGAATTGCAGAAATCAATTGTAGGTCATGTACCGAGGGGTGGCACTGAACTTAGCATAGCTCTTGATGACCTTGTTGACGGCCTCCAGGAAGTCCTTCTCGGTGGCGACCTTCCTTCGCGCTCGGATTGCAAACATGCCCGCCTCGGTGCAGACGGACCTGATTTCAGCTCCAGTTGAGTTGGGGCACAAACGAGCCAACAGTTCGAAGCGAATATCCCGCTCGACGGACATCGAACGGGCGTGAATTCTGAATATATGCGTGCGACCCTCCAAGTCGGGCAGACCGAATTCCACTTTACGATCCAAGCGACCGGGACGCATGAGAGCCGGGTCCAAGGTGTCGGGCCTGTTCGTTGCCATGAGTACCTTAATGTTGCCGCGAGGATCGAATCCGTCCAGCTGATTGATAAGCTCCAGCATTGTTCTTTGAACCTCGTTATCGCCACCAGCGCCGTCGTCGAAACGAGCACCACCAATCGCATCGATTTCGTCGAAGAATATCAAACAGGCCTTCTTGGAGCGAGCCATCTCAAAGAGTTCGCGCACCATGCGAGCGCCTTCACCTACGTACTTCTGAACAAGTTCGGAGCCGATTACGCGAATGAAGCAGGCGTCAGTGCGGTTGGCCACAGCACGAGCGCACAATGTTTTACCTGTTCCGGGGGGTCCGAAGAGGAGAACGCCTTTCGGTGGCTCGATACCCAGATTGACAAACTTCTCGGGATGCAGTAGAGGGGTCTCCACAACTTCCCGGAGTTTTTCGATTTGCTCCTTGCAACCGCCGACGTCGCTGTAAGTCACATCGGGCTTGTCTTCCACCTGCATCATGGTGACTGTTGGATCGATCTTGGGCGGAAGTGGAATGTGAATCTGGTACTTATTGCGATCAACGCCGACACGCATTCCCTCTTCAATATCAGTCGGAGCCACTGAGTCAGCCAGGTCAACGACAAACTTAGCAAATTGCTTCACATTTATGATGTATTTTGGATCATCTGAGTCAGCGTTGATTATCTTTGTGCATCGGGCCACTTGGAGCGGTTGTTCGTTTTGCAAGGTCTGCTTGTCAGCTGCCAAGTCCCACAGGGCTGGCGGTGCCAGTCCAGTGTCGCTCTCCTTGATTCCAGTCAACTCATTGACCTGCTTAATCGCTTTGTGAATGTCTTCTTCGATGGTCTTAATCGCTTTGTGGTACTGACTTTGGCCGTATGTCTTCAGGAGTTCGATGTCTCCCTCATCGAGAGATTTTATTTCTTTTTCCGGTTTTTCATCATCTTTAACGCGACGTTGATCGGTTCCAAGATAGTCCGGCATTTTTATTTAAATATTACAGCGAAAATAATGAAACAAAGTGAAACTTTTTTTTTGTAACAGAGGAATTGCTAATTTGCAATGTCAGCCTGTCAAAATATTACCAGCACAAATAACAGTTGTGAAGTTAGGTGGGGTTTTTTTTTGTAGATCTGTTTGCGAAATGTGGCAGTAATGTGTTGTTTGTTTGATTTTTTTCTGATTTTGCTTAAAATTATTTATAAATTATTTTTTCTTTTCTAGTTTATTCTGGATGATGCGCAGTATTGCATAATTTTCATCCACTTTAACAGATTTTGCAGGTCAAAGCTGGAATATAGGTGGATTACATTTGTCAGCGGCGTTCACACTCAACAATTTGTCGATTCGGTTTGCTTGACAACCATGTTTGTTGGACCAAATCGTCAATGTAAACGCTTGTTACCACAAATTGGCAGACTTGTAGTACGGTGGACACATCATTTGGACTTTTTTCCAATTTGTCGTCAAACAAAACGTATCGACAAATTGTTGAATGTGAAGTTGAAGTGAGCATGTCACTGAAAGTCTTGTATTAACAAAAAAGAACAATATGTTCTTAATAAGAATCAATAAATGAAATGAAAATGAAATGAAACTCGCTTTTATAAACTTACAGACCAATTTTTCAAAATTGTACACAAATTTAATACACTCGTTTCCATTCGGATATTAAATTCTAGCTGTCCCTAAAATTAGCTGTGAGATGAATTGCATACAGCTCGAAGACAGGGTAAAGTTGAACAACAATATTCATTTCTTTAATACTTAGTCAAATACACGAATAACGATATAATTTTTGTTCCGAGTGTACATGTTTGTTAATTGGTTTCAGCAAAATTTCGAACATCTTCAGCAGCTCATTTGTAAGAAACCCGAAATTATTTTATTGCCCTCAAGTTGGCCTCTTTGCTTTGGTTTCGTGGAAAAATAGTTTTATTTCTCACCGCCTGGTTGGCGGCAGTGTAAAATTTGATAGTTCTTTTTAACATGGCTACTTCAGGTTGGTTTCTTTATTTGACAATTGATTGAAAATTTTCACAAAATTTATGAAACTTATTAAATTTTCTATTATTCGCAATAATGTGCAAAATGTGCGCGATAAATTTATCAACGATTTGATGTAAAAAGTGGCCTTGCATGTTGTTTCTTTGATAAATTGTGTGTAATTGAAAAATTTCTGACATATCATCGATAAATCTGTTCTGGCATTTTGATTCCGCGTGGCTTAAATAAATGAAAAAAAGTTTTTTTTTCTATTGATTTGAAATACATCAGGAAAATTGAAATTGAATTTGTGAATATTTTTCTCATTTTTTAAACAGGCAAAAAGGGTAAGAAGAATAAGGGGACAGTCATCTCCCTGCAATCGTTCCTCGCTAATGGTGAGCCTCAAGCTGGTGTCACGCAAGTCGCAAAGAAAGTCCGTAACTATGGATTGGACAGTGACGAGGACGATGGTTCTTTACCACAAGTGTACCAATTGCCGACTGCGCCCCGTGCCAGTCGGATCTTCGATGATGATTCCATACCGCATAAGCCGCCTTTCTTGGCATATATCTCGAATTTGCCATTCGATGCCAACGAAGATGATATCATGGAGTTCTTTTTCCCGATCGAGCTAATATCGCTGCGCCTGCCGCGCGAGGACGGAGAAACTGGTCGTGTTCGGGGTTTCGGTTATGTCGAGTTCGAGTCTCGTGACGATTTGATACACTTTATAAGTCTGCCAGATCCGCAAGTGAGGAATCGCCGAGTCCGAATTGAAGTGTCCAACGAAAACGAACAACAACAGAACCAGAGAAGAAACGCCGGCGATCGAAACAATCGACGTGGTTATGATGGATTTGGGTCTGGTGAAAATCGCGAGTCAACGAACTGGCGTCGCGACGGTGGGGGCAACGGCGACAATGATGATGGACGTCGTGGTGGACGAAACTACGATCGCGATCGCGGTGGCTTCAACAGAGATCGTCAGCCTCGCGATGGGTCACAAGAAAAGGGTGGCTCTTGGCGAACTGGCGATCGTCCGGCATATGATGCGTCTCCTCGTCGCGGTGGCGGTTTCAGCAACGATAGATACCGTGATCGCGGTGACCGTGGAGATCGTAGCGACCGTGGCGATTGGGGCGATCGTGGTGACCGTGGCGACCGTGGTGGTGATCGCGGTGATCGCATGGAACGTGGCGACCGTGGTGATCGCATGGAACGCGAAGGCGGCGGCAGTAGACCAAGCGAAGACGTGCCACAGGAGCGACCAAAACTGAACTTGAAGCCCAGAACACTGCCACTCCCTGAAATTGTTCCAAAAGTAGAAAAGGAAGAAGTGGGTTCCGATGGAGAGCAAAAGCAGAGTACTATAGATTCGGCGTCTGATTCAGATACAAAGTCGAAGTCGGCTCGTGTGGCTGGCATTCCGGCGGAGAAGGTATTCGGATCGGCAAAACCAGTTGATACTGCTGCCCGCGAAAAAGAAATCGAGGAGCGACTCGATGAGGCACGTCGCCAAGAACGGCTTCGCCGTGAGCAAGAACAAGAGGATGTCGAAGAGGAACTTAGCGAAAAGGTCGCTGACGTAGAGTTGAACAAAAATGACAAAGAGACTAGGAATACAGCAATTAGCAGTTGGCGACGCAAAGACGACGACAGCGACGGCGGCAGAAAGTACAGTCCCGATCGAAATGCTCCTGCTCGCAGGGCAGGTGGTAAGTTTGGACGACCTTCTCGCATCCCTTTTCCTCGAACTAATCGTCCCGTTTTCAGAGGAACGCCGAGGCCGCGACAACAGGGACTTCAACCGTGACAATAGAAATCGCGATAGGAATGACAGAAACGACCGAAATGACAGGTATGTACTCAAAAATCCGTAAGCAATTTGTTCTGTAGCATTGTGAGAATTCTAAGAACGACAATCGAGTGCACCACCACGTCGACTTCGCTTGCCTTTGTGCGGAGAAAGTGAACAAAGAACCGCTGATGGTGGAAAGTTGTGACTCATTGCAATCGTTTTTATCTCCGCAACGAGAGAAGTTTTTCTTTGGAAGTGTTCATTTTTCCATTGACGTACGTGGGTTGTGTGATGACGTATTTTGTGTTAGCAATTGTGGACGAGCAATCTGCAAGTACCATCAATGTGATACCGACCATAATGTGCAGTGTATTCGCTTGCAAGAAATTTGACAACAGTTGTGCCTGGAGCACTGGGTCATTGATTTTGGGTGCTCGCATAAATTCTAAATTGATTGGTTTATATCGGGTTTCTCCGTGCGTCTTAAAGGACGTCGTTCACAAATATAGGTGTGGTCTCTGTGCCATTGATTGGCGAATCCAAACATTCGGATAAAAGCAAATAATGGAATAATTCTCTTTGTTTGCAAATGTCAAAGGGTAATGCATGATTTGTATCGGAGATGCGGGGTTCAATCAATTTGCCGTCTTGCCGTACGTGACGTGGGATGATAATTAAATCGATTTAACGCTCAAAAATGTTTCCACTCCAAGACCATACGTGAGTTTGAAGCACGTGCAGAGTGTCATTGGAGCGGCAAATATGCACTTTTTGCTATCTTTGCTTGGTGGTCGTGTTTTGCCAACGATGCTTGGACGTTTTTTTTTGTTTCTACTGAAAACGCAGTCAATGTGGGGGAAGTTTAGATCGATTTGACCGAATTGTGCTGCAATAAAAATGCACGCATGAAGGTTAACTGAAACACTGCGACGATCTGTTTGCTTTTTTTTGTGTGCTTTGACAGAAATGTCAAGTGGATTGGCTAGTAGTAGTAGATGTAGTAGATTTATTGAGATTTCTTTTTAAATTTACACTTTAACTTAAAAGGTAAATGTAGAGTTGTCGACTTAGAATCGGTCTAGCTAAAGAAGAGTTATTAAGAAGCGACAAATTATAGGTTATGCGAGATAATCCGCAGATATAATAAATACAATTGTGTTCAATCAAAAAAAAAAAAAAAATACTCAGAAATTACCTTGTCGGAAGGCTCCAGAATGCCTTGGTCATGAATAGGTTATCCGATGGATTCAATTTGTTCTGGTGATGGTGGATCGAAATATGACGAATAGAGGGAGATAATAATAAATTTGACTGGAAAACTACTAGGAGAAAAATGCGATAACAAGACATTTCGTAATCATAGTCTTTTATCGTGGGCCATGTTTGTGTTGAAGTTGTTGGCTTTAATGCCGCCTCTTTCGCAGGTCAAAGATGCTCAAGCGATTATTCATTTGTTCAAGTATAAATGCATGTATACCTGGCATATGGCATTTGTGTGCCAGTGTGCCATTGTAAAGAATAGTTGATAATGAATCGGCACGACCTACCGAAAGAATTTCTGAATTGTGAATTTGTGCACTCGCAGAAATTCGTTTTCTGTGCGTAAACAAAATTCATGATAACCGAACGTGATGCAGTGGCGCGTTGCGACCGTGAATAATCAAAACAAACAAACCTTATGTCACTGGAATGCACTTCTCAATCAGTGGACGTAAGAATTCAGCACTCTTCTGTTGCGAATGTTGAATGTTCGGCGTTTTATGCAATATCGCCTTTAACTCCCTCTCAACTGCTCTGCCCAGTCATCTTTCAGCCATATCGTCAGAATGGTGCAAGTCATAGTAGGTGATAGGATGCCCTGTCGACCGTGGCTCACTTAGACCAACTTTTCGGTTCAATTGTGCCCCATGGTGCAAGTCATGCTTTCTATTCTGTTTAGCAGGGATGAGTCCATAAATGCAACATTGTTGCCTCTGCACAGCACAACATTTATGAATACAAATACTGCCGCAGGTTTGCAGCAGGTCAGCCTCAGTATTCATAAATGCAACAGAAGTAGGCAAAGTAGGCAACATTTAGAAAAAATTTGGCCTTTGTATAATCGATCCAGAACAAACGATCTCCTACGGCAAAACCGACATGATATCGTAAGACTGTTGGCGGTCTGTACAGGACACTGGCCGATAGGAAATCATGCAGAAAATTAGGTATCCCACACAACTTACTCTGTCGCAGCTGCAACAGCACCGATGATAGGGAGACCGTACCACATTTCCTTTGCAACAAAAAACAAAGGGCGATGCTTTTAAATAAACCGAATTGGAAGTCAAGACATGGTCCAAGAAACAGAAATCTCCTTAAAGTAATAAGAACGTTTTCGGATGATAGTTTTTGGAGTCATTTTCGCATTAAGAAGTCCACCTTTCGGTTTCCCTGCAATCCTGCAACAAAACAAAAATCACTGCCAACTGGATTACAGTGTGGCGGTCGCTTTGCTTTTGTGAACGCAGTTGCCGACTGCTGTCGTGCACAGTCAATGCAGTTTATTTACATTTATTGAACGTAAATGTGTGCAGGGCTGATGCAGTTTGACGTTTATGAACTTGGCCCAGATGTATTTGTCTCTTTTCTGATTTGTCCATGTTTCCCTCCAAGGTACATCTTGTCTTAATCTCTATAATCTGGGTCGTAGTGGTACATGAGCCGTTCTGTGCTGAAACCACTGGCGTCGTGCGTTCAACTACTGATCTCTCGCGAGTGAAGCGGACGTGTGACCTACATACATTAATGACGAGATAGAGTCGTGAATAATGAAAATTGTTTGTCGTATAGGGAAAAGGAACCGGGATAATCGGCTTAAGAAACGAGGCACAATCGTTATGTCTTACTTTTGATCGCCTTTTTCACTTTTTGGTTAGATTGTTAGACCATTCTCCATGATTGTGGCAACTGATGTGGTGTTGACTGGTGAGTTGAATCCAGTACTCAATCATTCACTCCTCCATCTTAGGCTGTCCCAGTTTTCCATCCCAAGTCTTCTCTTTGGACGTCTAATGACCCGTGGCAGTCCTTCACTTCCAATCGTTAACGACTTAAACCAAGGATCACGAGAAGAAGTTCCCTCGGTCTATTTGGCCTATTTTGTGACCATGTTTACCACAAAACCTCTTGTCTCTGTATTTCCTGAGCCACGTTAAGCAACATAATTTCCCTAATTTTACTAAGGTTCTCGTAACGCTAGGACCTCATGTATACATAAAGTGGACTCTCCCCTTCGTCTAAATTTCACGGGATACCAGAGTTAGTTTGAGTTAGAAGGAGTTCCACTTCGATGATGCTTTTTTGTATGGAAAATTGAAGGGAATGTGCCAACATATCGCGAACAAACATTCGTGTTCGAGAGAAATTCGACTCCACTGTATTTACCGTCCTTCCTAGAAAACTACATATATCCTAAAGACGATGCAGACCTACATATATTGTACATATATTTTACATATGTATGTATTGCTTGCATTTTCACCCCACCCTTGCCCGCCATTTTATATTCCTGCAGAACAATAGGCAAAGGCAGTATCGATTTATTGTGCCTCGTGTTGAATGCATGCGCTTGACCTGTTTTTCCTCCATACACAACTGTTAGGGGTGGGTGTGCCTTCCGGTGGTAAATGGGTAGTGTGTCACAGTTGCTTTCTGCCGCGCGCAGGTCAATCAGGGTGTGACAACCAGTATTTTAACGCAATCAACCCTATTTATGAAAAATGGGCGTTGTGGTCGTTTAACGACATACACACATTTCTTCTTCTTTTGTTGGTGAACACGCTTTATTCGGAAAACAGAAAGGCATTTTGTTGATCTCTTCAAAGAATGGTCCCTAATTTCGTAGCTCATGGCAAGATGTGATATACACCCAATTTTGTTTTTTTTGGAACGCATCTACCGTGTAAAAACAGAATTAGGTGTGTGTATAAAATGTCACCTTTCTCTTAGAGAATGGATTGATCGTCCCAGCTGCTCCTCCAATTGGCAATTTTCAGAGAAAGCACTTAAATTACGCGCTATTTGGAACTGCTGCTTGACTGCTCGTGTCAGACATGACTACACCATCGCATGGGGTGTACATACTTGTTAAACTGTGTTCCCTTGGCTTAGGTTGCCTCAGTGCGACTCACGATTTTTAAGAATTCCTTCGTGTGATCGATCCCTTTTGTCTCATCGCCCTTGTCTACAACATTGAAAAATCGGCGACGAATTTAGAGTGTGTCATGGCCGCCTTACCTTTCACGTGCTTAGAGCAAACATGGCAATGTTCATGTGAATCTTCTGAATCTAGGGCACTGCCGCAAACAGTAAGAGCTAAGCTTATGCTTCACAAACGTATGCGTTTGTTATACATTTATGTGTGTACAAACAAAAGATCCCCGTTTGAGCTCATTAAACTGTGCTCTTGGTGCGGGCAGGCGCGTCGGATATTACTTTGGATGTTTAGGTTCAATTCCAGTCGCCACCAACTTTCATAATTCACGATTTCACTGTGTAGCCCCTTAAACTTCGTTGTTCGGAGTCGGTATAGAACTATAGGTCCAATTAACTCGTGAGAGAAGAAGAACAATGGGACGCTTAACTCGATGATTGAACAACTTGTCTTGGTTGCTATAGAAGCTACGTCCGCGTCATGTTGTGCTACTTCTATTTCATTATCAGCCAAAGAAGAACTACTAGTGTTAAATACGGACATATAACTCTTGAACCAACCATCATTTGCTTAAATTAAGTTCTTTTATATTGAATACATTTGTTATGCACTATGTAGGTTAGGTTAGGTCAGTGGGTAGACGAGCGAGGCAGGTCTCACTTAGGTCCTGATCGACTCATTGTGATGCCCAAAGGGAGAATACATCTTTCTCTTCACACCTTCGTCGTACCCATCATGTCTGCATGTTGTCCAAACATCCCGAAATCCTAATAAACCTGAAAATATAGGTTAAGGAGATTTTAGTTAGTTCCGGCAGGTCCTGAAGGAAATGTTGTCTCAGTGTTCTGTGCCTTAACTGACAGAGGCTGGACCAGTGGCAAAGATTTCTTCTTCACCACAACAGCGTCTGCATATGAAGTCATGGGTAAATCAATTTTGCTTTCATGATACTTCGGATGAATATGGCCAGCTTAGCGCATTGACAACCATCCGTAGCAACTCTGTCGTGTTGCAGGAGTTTATCGGTTTGTGCACTGTTAAACTTGGGCCATAACATCCGAGTATTCTTGCAGGTGGTTAGTTGTAGTGCAGACAAAATGTCCCCTCCTCTGCTCGATTCAGACATCGACTCTTTTTAGCGCGTTGTCCATCACACCACTACGTAATGTTTCGTCTCGTATATTGTGCTGCAACTGCCTCCCTGGTCTCTGGATTATTAACATACGCTTTTTCCTTTTAAATGTCGCCATAACGCTCTAAACGGCCAAGGCCGAGCTGATCTAAGGCCGCACACGCTAAGTTTGTCTGCAACTTTCCAAACTTGTAGGCAAGGGAGGAGAAACGTGCAAGGGGTAGACCGAGTTGCGTGTGCTCGAGAATTGCGATTGATCCTTCGTATTCCCTTTTATCTCATTTTTTCGAATTGCTTTATTCTTGCCTTCTCAGTGTTGGGTATTGGAAGCACAATTGGAACATGTAAGAAAGAGATGACACATGTGTGAAAGGGTGTGAAGCGAAAAATTGAGCACGAATTGCAACTACGTGTAAAAGTGGCTTGCGATCACAAAAGGGAATTGCAGAAAATCGTCAATAAAAATAAGTTGCGTGTGTAAAAGCGGTCTAACTTGCGATTTATAAATGCTGCGTCATAACAACTGATCGTTGACAAGAATAGAAAAAAAATGCATAACTTTGAACACGTGTTGTGTATTGCATGCATCCATTACACCTTGCCAAGAACTCAATTATAACCTACAAATGTCACTACTTGACGAGGAATCATTGAACCTATCTATGTACATATAGATATCGATATCGCTAGATTCAAAATGCGTCATAACCTCGTTTGATACCTCGTTTAATCACCCATTGATTACTTAATCTTTTTTTACCGTCGTCATTATGTGATTTTCAATTCGGCGATACATACTTACTCAATTACTTATCAGGTCTGCGACCCATGGAGGGTCTGGGTCTGAGCAGTAATACTTGACGATAATTAAGTATGTAAAATGGATGAAGTGCTCTTTAAAAAAAAGAAGAAAGTATTAGTGCATTATTTGCAATTTAAATTAGAATCTCCCGAATACAAAACTCTTTACGAGGGGATGTCGAAATCATGCAACGGTATATAAAGGGATGTTGATTTTGAATAAAACCCAAATTATTTAGGAAATTATTGTCATTTCTTTTTATTATGATAATATTAGTAAGGTTCAATTATGTATAGAACAAAATATCGGCCAAATGGCCGCCGCGACCTCGGCGGCACACCTCCATCCGATGGTCGAAATTTTCGATGACGCTGAAGCATAATTGAGGTTCTATGCCGTTAATGTGCCGAATTATATCATCCTTTAGCTCTTGAATTGTTGCTGGCTTATCGACGTACACCTTTTCTTTCAAATAACCCCAAAGAAAAAAAGCCAACGTTGTCAAATCACATGATCTTGGCGGCCAATTGACATCGCCACCACGTGAGATAACACGGCCATTGAATTTGTCGCGCAAAAGAGCCATTGCTTCGTTAGCTGTGTGGCAAGTGGCACCGTCCTGTTGAAACCACATATCGTCCATGTTCATATCTTCCAATTCGGGCCATAATAAGTTCGTTATCATTTCAGGTAGCGAACACCATTCACAGTAACTGCCTGACCGGCATCATTTTGGAAAAAATACGGCCCGTTGATGCCGCCAGCCCATAAACCGCACCAAACAGCCACTCTTTGTGGCTGGTTTTTCGACAATCACTCTTGGATTATCATTCGCCCAAATGCGGCAATTCTGCTTACTGACGAATCCACTGAGGTGAAAATGTGCCTCATCACTGAAAATGATTTTCTTCGAAAATTGATCATGTTGCCACAATTCTGACCATTGTCGACGCTTGAAATGGTCAAGAGGCTTTAGTTCTTGAGTCAATATCACCTTGTAAGCGTGTAAATGCAAGTCTTTATGCATAATGTTCATCAAGGACGAGCGTGAGAGGTGCAATTGTTGGGCACGACGACGAGTTGAGGTGGACGGCTCTTCAGCCACACCATCGCGAACAGCAGCAGTATTTTCTGCAGTACGAGCTGTACGAGCATGCACTGGTGTTTTCACATCTCCTACAGACCCGGTTAGCTCAAATTTTTGCACGATTTTTTCCGATTGTAAGCACATTTGGACGATTAAATTGACGGAAAAAATCACGAAGTGCACGATATGCATTTTGATTTGAACGCCCATTTTCATAATAAGCCTGCATAACTTTAACGCCTTGCTCGATTGTGTATCTTTCAAATTGAGTTAGTCTGCAATTGAGAAATGTCAAATGAAATGCAGAAAAATACTTGACGTTTAGGTGTGGTTCACATTCAACACCGGCCCTTAAAGTTTAACCACCCTGTATTATCGGAGAATGCCTTTTTTCGACTCTATTCCACACACAAATTGGCGGATCGCCGCGTCTGAGAGGTGTTGTAGTAAAAATGAACTGGATTCGAACCATGAACCATCGACGTTGGAATCAAACTCTATGCCACGGCGACCCCTTTGAAAATGATCGTTACGCAGAGGATCGTAATATAGTCGATTCTCGATTTGAAGCTCAAGGGACCAGAGAAAACTTACCAAGGTTTCAAAATAGCAAGAGTTCAATTAAACAAGACGGAGGAAGAAAAAATTCATGTAAACGCGAGTTTGATTAAAGTTCTTGATTTATCACTTCAAACATGTTCATTTTTAAAAGAAGTCCGTAAGTTTCTGTTGAGTGAGTGACTTCTGTCTTTCTTTGTCGTCTGAATTGAATTTTCGATTGTGGTGATAGCTGAGAAGAAATCATCACTTGTATCGTTTCTAAAGGCGTAGAAGCGTAGGGTAGTAAGAGTTCCTTGCCTCGCTCGTTTAAAATACACAATAAATGTACATTTTATTTCATTCGTGTAAAGAATCGACATGTTGGTAAGCAAATGGCAGGTCGGTTCATGAAAAACGCTTCAAATTATAGAGAGTGGGCAAGGCTGACTTCAAATTGTTGAATGTCGGCGGGTAATATATTAAATTGCATTCCTTCAGTTTACATTTCAACTTCAAATTACTTTTATATTGATTTTATTCAATTTATCGAGTATTTTGCAAGGGATCGGGAGAGATAACAAAATAACGAGATATTCAAATTAACGAGTGTCGACTGTATGTGGCAGTACATATACAGTCCAACGTCTGTAAAGTGCCTTTCATATGAGCCGCGAACTTTCAGAAACCACAATTTGCCCGCAAATATAAACAAAAAAGCTATACTTCTTGGTAAAAGATGCGAATTGAATTATCGAGTTATTTTTATCGGCATTAATCTCAACAAAAGTTGCTATAAATATCCCAATTAACGACAACGATTTCAAATTATTTCTCTGCGAATCAGTCATTCTCTTTGAGAGCGCAGTACTCAAAGAGGCAAACGCAATCCACCATCAACACGCCCAGAAAATCCGCGATGAATTATCAGTGTGTACAATTTTTACCTCTAGTTCTCTGCGAATGAGAACTCCATATGAATGAAGTGACAGTGTTTGCGAATTTCGCAATTCGTAGTCATCGCATATGAATCGGCCTTAGGTCGAACAAATGTTTCAGAACTTAGACCCAAGACTTACATTTTCGCACTACACTTCTTAAGTCGACTCTCTGTCAGTCGAATACCTCATTAAATAGAACTTTGCGACATGTCTTACTTTTCGTAGAGGAGAGTTCGCTGCATCTCTCATACTCCAACATCCATTCAAAGCATGCAGAAGCAACAGAGAAAAGAAGCAAAACAAAGGAATAGCCTTTTAATACCATGTTCCCACCGAATCGAAATCGCGTTATTTTTTATGAATTCTTGTTGAAACCTGAATAAAATGTCATCAGCTGGGTTCGGATTTTGTTGATCTGAAAAAATTGAAAAGGCAAACCTTAGGATAGGATAGGAATGTGGGTAGACGTGACGAAGCACGTCTCACTTAGGTCCGTGTGGACACTGTCTTGCCCAGAGGGGGAAATGTTCCTCCTTGTACCCTTATCGCACTCATCGAGACGTTGTATGTGATGACCTCTCTTCGTCCTGCCCAGCCCGACATCCTAATGAATCTGAAAAAGTTAGATAGTTGGATGTTATTGATTTCTTGCAGGTCCTGGAAGAATAATTCTCCCATAGTCTTGTATCGCTGTTGGCGCTGAGGCTTGGGCAGTAGCAGAGATAGTGAGGAGTGTTCTCTCTTTCTTCCACATCGCCGCATCCTCTGCATACGTAGTCATGGGATAGTCCCATTTTTGATTCATGGTACTTCAGATGGTTATGTCCCGTTAGAGCTCCGACCACCATCCTCAGTAGGCTTTTGCCACACTGAAGGAGTTTGTCGGTTTTAGTTCTATTTATATCGGGCCCTATTATCTTAGTAGTCTTACCGTTGGTTAAGTTAAACCACCTTTTTCTTGCTAATTTTAGAATTTTATCATCCACCGTCTTCCTGACATCTGCCAGTGGTGGTTGAGTCCATTCATTTGGGTGGGATGGGTCGATTACGGCCCCAGCATTTATAAAAAAATAAAAGACATTTAGCTATAGAAGCATTGAACTACCAAGAGCTTTTCTGCTAATTATCTTCTTCGGTTGTCTCTCAGCCCAATTTAAACCATTAACATCAATATTTTCTGGAATTTTAGAGTCCAAATCGCCGTTCATTACATAACTTATCTGCTCATTTGCATTGAAAACGGCAGTACAATTTTTCAGGACCTCCCTTGCAATCGGCGCTTTTTTTTCATCAAGTCTTTCTGAGTGGCAAACACTTCGCCAATTGATGTTTCTTGATGAGAGTAGTGCTAGTTAAAATTATAAGTACATACTTCTTCGATACGTTTTTTTTTTTGGCTCGACTAAAAACCCATGATTTCAGCTGTAATCCATCTTCAATTAATCATACAGGTGACATCTAAGTGCAAACCGCCTGTGGTCATGCATTTTCATGTTATTCTCCCTACAGACTAGACGTTTTTTATTTAAATACGACGAAGAATGTAGGTACATATGTGTATTACGTAGTGCGAGGAACAGTGGGCTCCCCCTCAGTCGAATTATCACGGGATATCAAAATCAGTTTAGATTTACAGGATGGTTTTTTCTATGGAAAATTGAGGGATATGCGAGAGTCCACTGTATGTACATGCATACATACGAGCATTTTTCTACAATTTTTTAGCGAACCAAATTTGTGAAAATGCAAAATAAGCAAAAACAAGCAAATGGTATAAAAAGGCATAAAAAGTACGAAAAAATACGCGTGTGTTAAATGTATGGTGGATTCGCATCTTCATGTTTGGCCGCTTTTACATGTGCGAATTTTTACTCACGATTCTTACCAATTCCTTTGTGTGATCGATCCCTTTTGTGTCACCTACCTTGCCTACAAACATTGCAAAAATAGAGGAATAGAGGCTCAAAAAGCCGCCTCACAATTGGATTCTTTCGCTTCGGAGAATCATGCATTTGGCGTCTGTAATTTTTGGACAATTCGCTCAGCAAAATGTCGGCGCGAAAATTCAAAAAAAAAAAAAAAAGTGTTTATCGACGAAATTGATGACAAGTGCTTCAATGTGGTTTGTTTTAATTGGATGCTCCATAACTAACCATCCTATTTATTCTCATGTTAGATACAAACATTTTCAAACCTCCTTTCTCGCCCTAAATCCTCCTTTTAACCTCCAATCATCCTCCTTCTCCTATCGAAATTATAATACGATTTTTTTCAACGAAAATCAGTTCAAATTTCTTCGCTATGAAGCCTTAACCCAAAACTAATACACGAAACAGAGCAGAACACACTACACCAGTCTCAATGTGTCTCAATGTACATTCTGCGCGCGTCATTCTGTTGTCTCGTTATGTTTTTGTTCGGTTGCAAAAATACCGAAAAAAGTGTACATTATAAATGCTAAACTTTTAAATATGTCGTGCCTGAAATTCTAATCATGCATCAAATCGCAGCCGGATATACATATGTACTTCGCCAAATCTCCTCGAAAACAAAATGTTATATGGCCCGCGACGAACAAGCAGTTGACTTAGAAAATGACTTGGAATACGATACAAACCATGTATATATTTCGTATTCAGTTATTTAATTTAAAAGTGTTTTTCATCGTTCAATATATTGATTATACTTTCACCCAAAAAACCCCCTCTTTGGCAAAATTTGGAAGGAAAACCCTGCTTTTGTGACAAAAGAGGAATGGGATTGGTTATCGATAACAATATTTATTCCCGTCACTATTCGACTTATGGAGGTTCGACCGTATTCTCATCTTTCAACTGTGTTATTGGGCTCACTCTGACCACATTTCTCTTCATGAACTGCATTGCTTCTCTATTTTATCATTCAATTTGTCTGGATTAACAATTGCCAGAACCTTGCTGCACCTCATGATGTCATCTTTTGATCGATTTGACTCATAACAACCATCAACAACTGTATTCTAAATTGTTCCTTTCTTTACAGAAATGATCGCACTAGCAAGGACAAGCCAATTACTAGGGAAACCCGGCCAAGGGATGATAGCAAACAAAAACGTGAACCTAAACCAGAAAGGCCAATGCCAAAGTATCAGCCACCAACTGCGGGACCGGTAAATGCCAATAATTGAAAGGATCCCCCTCAAATTTGCTAATGAATCCACATTTCTCTTTATGCAGATTCTTCAAACAGCTAACAAATATTCCGGGCTACTGGACGATGAGGGCTCCGACTAGGGTGGTGTATTCATTTGCAACAAATAAAAATTTTATTAATATATTACTCAGCGGTCTAGTGGTGTTGTTGCGCGATATTCCCCACATGCCATTTAAAAATTTATAAAAACAAACAAAAAAAAAGAAACATATACAAAACTTATTTCTAAATCGTAAACGAAAAGAAAACTTCACATAATTCAGGACATATTCATTTACGTTTTCCTTATTTAATGAAGCATAATAAAAAAATATCTGTAACGTGGAAAAAGAAAAAACAAAAAAAAACGCCCTTCCTCTTTTTTTTTTTTTTGGTTCTTTCCTCCAACCGACCGGACCGGACCGGACTGTCTTCAGAGCGATTGCAATTATTTTATTTTTATCTTACTGTGTACTCTGTGTAATATTCTTCACGTAGATTATTATAACTATTATTATTTTGTTTTAAGATCATTTATAAGGGTTGTCTTAAAACAAACGCGCATACAAACGATATAATATGAACTCAAGCAAACGCAAACGGAACGGTTAAGTAGTTGCGCGGACAACAATACACGAAACAAAACACACGATAGAGAACAATAGACAATTAAATAACAAACATGAACTTATACATAATAGCAATTAAATTGAAGTTGAGAACACATTATCGAACTGGTAACAGTTTAGTCAAGCTGCTGCTGTTGACTACTACTCATTGCATTTCTTGACGATTAAAGAAAACTGAAAAGAAATAAAACAATTGCGGAACTCTTGCACGGTTTGCGAGCCCAAAGGAATTTGATTAAATTTAATTGATGAAGCGAAACACGTCAAGCGGAGAGACAAGAAACAAAACAAATGAAAATAAATATGAAAATGAATAAAATAGGATATGAATAACTAATTAATTTATAAACGCCGTTAAACAATTAAAAAAACAAAAAACAAAAAACAAAAAGGGGAATAAGAGGTTCTACTTTGAATATAAGTTATGTTTATTTTTTAAATAGTCAAATATCTTAGTGTTCTAATTTTAGCCCATTCTCTGTAATTTTAATTTTAAATAAGCAGTTAAACCAGTAAACTGAGAAGATAAACACGTATACAAGACAAAATTACGGATGATTACATGAGAATATCTCTAGAATAAAACAAAACCGAAAGAAAAACCGATCATTTGGAATATAATACAACAAAAACAAAAAATAAAGGTTTATTTAAATAATTTTTAATAATGTATTTATATATTATGTATAAAACGCGGAAACAACAGAAAAATAGAAAAACAACACAAAACAAACAAAAAAATCATCCCAACGTCGGGCGCAAAAAAAAAAACCAACCATCTTTTCTTTAAATTTTTCATTAAAATTTATAAAACGCCGAAGGAAAACGTATGCATTTTTATTTAGCTTAACTTTCTCTTTATCCGTTGTGTAGACAATTTTTTTTTTTTTTTTTTTGGGGTTAAATAAATTCGAATATCGATCAGTTCAGGCTCTGATCCGTTAAAAATTGTAGATTTTCCATGATTTATCAATAAAGTGTGTCGTGGAAAGATCACGGTTTGGTTTCTCTGCGACAAACACCATAAGTTTGATGTTTTACTTTATTCTTTTGGTGTTTATTTTACATCGGGAAGTAACATGTCGGGTGTTTCATAAACGTCGGAAATCTGCACTAGTAAAGGGTGGTTATTTTAAGGGCCGATGGTGAATGTGAACCACACCTAAACGTCAAGTTTTTTTCTGCATTTCATTTGACATTTCTGAATTGCAGACTAACTCAATTTGAACCATGGAAAGATACGCAATCGAGCAACGCGTTAAAGTTATTCAGGCTTATTATGAAAATGGGCGTTCAAATCAAAATGCATATCGTGCACTTCGTGATTTTTTCCGTCAATTTAATCGTCCAAATGTGCTTACAATCGGAAAAAATCGTGCAAAAATTTGAGCAAACCGGGTCTGTAGGCTATGTGAAAACACCAGTGCATGCTCGTACAGCTCGTACTGCAGAAAATACTGCTGCTGTTCGCGATGGTGTGGCTGAAGAGCCGTCCACCTCAACTCGTCGTCGTGCCCAACAATTGCACCTCTCAGGCTCGTCGCTGATGAACATTATGCATAAAGACATGCATTTACATGACATGAAAAACTAGTATTAACTAGTGAAGGCTGCCATAGCTCAAGTTCACTACAACGAAGTCGATATGATACAGAATTTCGCTAGCAATTCCTTTCCGAGAACTCTAGTGTCCTGCATTTTCTTTTGTCCGAGGTTTTTAACACGGCTCTGGAGCACTCAGATTGAAAAGAAAACTGGTCCATTGCCACATTACTCATATTTCTTGGTCTTCCGGATGAACCCAACCAGGCGCTTCTGCGGTGAGGAACCTACATCATGAGCTCGCACCTCATCAGCACTGAACAGGTGCCACCTGATCCGGTCAATGGAGGGACAGTGGCAGAGGAAGTGTTCTGCAGTGTCGTCGTCTTCTCCACAGGCGTCGCAAAGGGTTTCATCGCTTAGGTCAAGCACATTTAGGTGTTTGACGAAAGTGTAGCGGCCCGTTAGTACGCCGGTAAGTCGTCTACAGTCTCTTCTGTCAAGAGATAACAAGAATGCCGCGGTTTTCTTACAGACGTTAGGGAGCATGCGCTTGGTTAGTATATATCCTGGAGAGTCATGCCGCCTCCGGTTGTGCTCTCGAGAGGTCCAACCATCGATGGAAGTCCTTACCAGGAACGCAGGAAGTTTCATCGCAGGTTTCGGTCCTAAGAGTACCCCCTTCTTGTCTAGGAAGTTCATCGGCGATCTCATTTCCCGTGATCCCATGGTGCCCCGGAGACTAAACAATTCTTATCGGCCTTAGACTGCTGATCAAATTCAGAGAAAACTGGCATGCCTGAACTATCCTGGAAGTGGTTAAAGGGATGAGCGCCTTAAGCACAGATTGGCTGTCGCTGCAGACACAATGACTCCGCTCCTTCCACCTGTTCTCCACTATATAGTTCGTGGCCATTAGGATCGTATAGGTTTCAGCTGGGAAAACCGACGCAAATTTGCTGGCGCTGGCGCCTTCGTGGAGGGCGGCAACATTAAACGAGGTGTACAATGTACTGCTGTCTTCCTCCACGAAGGCGCTAGCGCCAACGCCAGTGTTTGGTGCTACTTTTCGATTGCTGCTTAGTTTAAGGCGTACAAGCGAGGAGTTGTTGAACCAAAATCTCGTTCTGTGGCATCACAATGAAGAACCAAGTTGGACAGATTCCGTCACACTCTATCTCGTAATTCGTTGGCTTGTAGTCCGGAAGGCAAAACTCAATATTCAATCCAGTTAGGTCTTAGATCCAGAGGAGAGGAAGACCGAATCTTCGGCATGAAGACCAAGTCATTGCGGACACAAAACACCGCGGTCTTGACTACTGGGCGGAGCGTGCACCGTCAACGATGGAAGGCAGCTGACAATTTTGAAAGAAAACATCCCAACCAGTTGAATTGTCAAGAGTTCACTTTAATTTAACACCAATTTATTTCCCGTTTAATGATAAATTTGAAGTAGCTTGCTATCCGCTTATCGGTGATATGCAGATCTATCATCTCCAGTAACGTCTTCTGACGCTCCTCGTCAAATTTGTCGATCCAGAAGAACAGATTCATGATGTACTTCTTCCCTTCGAAGGCATTTTCGGCACCAAAAATCTGGATCTTTTGCATGTTTTCTGCGGCGAGGTGAAACACAACGAGTGTGGTTAACTGAAGCGATATCTTTCAAGGAGTCTTACCAATGACCGATTCCGTGATTGATGGTAGTTCCTTCAAAAACACTTGGTTCTTCTGCTTTCCCAGATTCGCCAGGGCGACGAGGACATTCTGGGAAACTGTCAGCCTCAACAAGACCTGCTTCGGCAGGTTGGACAGCCAGCCTTCAAACTCCTCTGGTCTGCAATGGAAAAGCTGTTAAATATCGAGAGGTAAAGGGTGTATTTTGCGAAGACAAACCCATAAGCTTCGTACAACGTGGGCGAAAGAACAATGTCGCAAAGGAGGGTTATGACTTTGGACAGACCTTCTTTGGAGAATTTCCCAACCTGCGCGGCGGATATCACAGTCCGCAGAAGCGCGCGTGTATTTTCTTCGTCGCACTTCAGGAGTGTCAGTCCACTGAGCAACAAGTTGCCTCGCAGAGCTCTTTCCAAGCACTGGAAGTTGTCCATGTTGATCCTGTCAATTTTCGATACAATGTCTGAAAGAATGTCGCAACAAATTTAGTAGGTCCCCTTGATTGCACAGACCGAAGAAGTGGCCACGTACTTGTAAGGAAGTCCAATATCTCGCTGATTTTCTCAACTCTGCTGTCCATCTTGTTCTCGTAGAAAACGCACATCAGGTAGGCGAGGCTGACGTTCTGTTGCAGGCAATGTTGCCCCCCGGCTTCGATAACCTCCTTCTCCGTTGCGGCGCCCTTGGCTTTATTCTTCGACAGCCGTGACCCTTCGGCCTGCTGATAGGGAAACGTTCCAAGAAAGTTGCTCGTGAAACTGTCGGCGAAGTTCTGGCGAAACCATTGGCTTAGAGCCGAGTTGTTGACTTCTAACTCAAGAATTTCCACAAGCGACCACAGATTCTGGAGGATCTCCAGGACCACTTTAAGCGTGTGCGCCGCATCGAAGGTGAGAATGATCTGCGACAAGCTATCGTTCTGGCCTGGCCGAACCTCCAGCCACGACTCGTACAACAGCGGCATCAGGTGCTCAATGTATCCTTGAAGGATTGTGCTCTCGTCTGATTTCGTTGTTGACTTCTCCTCAATGGATTTGCTGAATATCTGTGATAGGTCACAGTTCGCACTCTGTTCCCACCTGATGATCGGGAAGTACTGCGCCTGGGCCGAACTGAATGTGTTCGTCACCTTGTACTGCGAGTTTGCCTCAGTCGATGATATCTTCAGGCGGTTGCGACGGTTGTCGATCAGGGTTTTCAGCATTCCCTGAAGGCGCTCGAGCACCTTGCTACGCCACTTGATCGTTGTTGTTTTGTTGCCCATGTTCACTGTGAGCGTACGGCCGGGCTTTGAGTCAGAACGGAGTTTCGAAATCATGTCGAGGAAGTTCTGAAATATCTTAGTGCTGTTGGTGGCAACGAGGTTAGGAACGTGCTGCAGGAGCACATCGAGCAGAAGCAGTGAGTCCTCTTGAATGGACGGCTGGATGTGGGTCATGGCGCATCGTAAATATGACGAGATGGCGTGGAAAAATGGCTCAATTGTCTCCGTGGGCAGGGCGGCGAACAAGCTGCTGAGCACCTTGAATGATTCCCTCCGTGCATCCTTGTCCACGTCCAGGGAGATGGCCGAGATCGATTGAATAAGATCACCCAGATGTCGGAATACATCTTCGGAGTTGGCAACCGAGTCGCGGAGAGTCCGCAGTGCCTCCAAGCGAAATGATGAACTGCTGTGCTTCAAGCGGCCGAGAGTTTCCTAGAGAGAAGCAACAAAAACACACTCAAGCAGTTTGAGAAGTGATCGGCGAGTTGGTGCTTACCTTCATATTAAGTTTTCGTCGTCCATCTTCCACTTGCGACTCGTGCAGCTGCTCCTTGATGACAATTTTCTTCACTTTGAAATCGGTCTTCGTCACGTTCAGACCCTTCGGCAACTTGGCACCCTTTAGCTTCACTTTTGCCTTCTCCGCGCGAAGGTTTTTCTTGTGATGACCTCCCATACTTTTGTTAACTTTAGAAACAGAAACACAAAATGTAGAACCTTGCCTTGGCGATTTTCACACGAATGTACTCAGCTGGCACGTGGTGTTTGTTTTGAAGTTTGACAGGTCGGTGTTTTAACAGCATTCCAGGGTTGATTTTCCAGTGCACCTCGTTCCAGGCGACAAATATTTTGAAAATGCCGAATACCGAATTCGCCAGAGAATGTTATGTAAACAAGACCGATGTGGAAACACAATTTTATTCGCTTAGAATACGTACACAACATATCAAAATGGTAGAAATATAAAGAAACTATTGCTTTCGGAGTCTTTCCATGGCTTCGACCTCTCGCATCATTTGCTCTTCGCGCTTCTGTCTTATAGCACGTATGGCTTCCTGGAGCTGCCTCTTCGATTCCTCATTCTCGGGGGGATACAGCTCACGTTTGGTCTTGGTCACCCACTCCTCGAAGTACTCCGGCTGATTGAAAATGTGAAAAAGTGCGACGGGAAAGGTCATGTAAAGGGCCATTTTGCCGACTTCAAGTGCCCAGCCACCCATTGTTGTTCCTTAAAGAAAGAAGTGCAATTTAAACAAATCTCTTTTGGTTCTTCTAAATTATATTACAATTAAATCGCTAGATATCAACTATTTCGAAGAAAGAAAATATTTGTGAAATTGAAGTGTTATGGAAAATCAGCTGACTTCGATGACAGTTGGGAAAGTGATGGGTTCGAAGTAACAGAGCGGTTGCATGGGCGAGTAATTGGGAATTTCTATAATTGTTGGAATAAAATTCGTGACGGGTAGGGTGTTGCATACATTGTCGTAAAACAACTTTTTCCAATCGATGTTGGGCTGAGGTTTAAATTGAGGCACCAACAAATTATTATTTTTAGTTTTAATTAATATAATCTTTTTTTAAAATTTTTTTGTTTTACCTTCACAGTTTTCAATTTTCACAGAAAAGTGCATGTATTCTATCTACAAACAGAAATCTCATTCTAGAGACGAAATTAAGCTGGAAGCTGAACATCCAGGAATGCGTCAGAAAGACTTTATGCTAGGATCTGAGATCTAAATAGGGACAATAACACTGCATAGTCTACTGGATATTTATCTCTATAGTTAGGCCCGTACTACCATATACTGTCCCGACCTGGTGGACCTGGTGGCCTTACATAGAAACATCAGTTGCAAGCCGCTCAAAAGAGTGCAACGGATGGCGTATGTATGCATCAGTGGAGCGCTAAGGACAATCCCCTCCGAAGCCCTGGACATACACCTTAACCTTCCGCCGAGAGAGTTATTTGGCAGACAGTCTGCTGCCTGCTCGGTGATAAGGCTAAAATCGCTAAACATGTGGAAGAAACTCCCATTCGGACACTCCACTTTTCTCAATTGTTATATGTCCTTACCAGAAAACACCGTCCTCCTAACACCCAGGCTACTCTTCGAGGAAAACATCTCTATCACCATTCCCCTCAGATCATAGTGGGAGTCTGATTATCTGAGCAGCCAAGCAGCGAATTGCCGCATATCTCTCAACGAGATGGCCAAGTATTTCAGCATGCCGGGACACTGGCACATTCCAAAGAAGTGTGAAGCGGACGAACACGCTAGAAGGGGTACCAATTCGGTACTTTTTCCGCATAGAGATATGCCATCCATGCCTATCGCTACTGTAAAGCATCTACTATAGCGTAAACTGGCACTAAATGACTCACTACAAAACAGCCATGGCCATAGATCCATGCTGTAGATCCAATACGCTCACGTAGCCTGATCAGAGAAACTTAGAACCATTATCGGCGTACTTACCGGGTATTATGCCATTGGCACACATGGCTACAGACTAGGCCTCACCTTTAATGGCTTCTGTAAAAGCGGGAGGAGGAGGAGGAGGCGGAGGAGGAGGAGGAGGAGGAGGAGGAGGAGGAGGAGGAGGAGGAGGAGGAGAAAACGTCATTTGGACACCTACTACTTCAATAATATTTCAGTCAACTTCCTGCTTCATATATGTTTTATACATAGATAGTCAGGCGGCCATAAAGGCTCTGGATAACCATCAATAAAGATGGTAAAACTTTGCCGTCTATCTCTAAGGGAGATAGCGGCCAGATGCAATCTTACTCTATGCTGGGTCCCCGGGCATAAGGGTATACCGGGCAATGAAAGAACTGATGAACTAGCAAGAAAGAGGGGCGAGTATGCCAATGGCAGCAGATCACAATAAAATTGCGATTGATATCGATTGCGAAAAACGGTACAAGTCGCAATCGGTCGAAACTTCACACTTGTAGGATATCGACAGCGATCTGGCCTATGCTAAATGAACGAAGGACTGATTACCTCCTAAAGCTAGACAGGAAGGTTATCAGTAGAGTGATAGGGGTGCTGTCTTATAGACAGCCATGCCAGAAGACTTGGGACACCTTATAACGACTTCTGCAGAAGCTGCATGAATGAAGAAGAAGAGGAAACAATATTGCACTACCTCGGAACATGTCCTGCACTTGCGGAAACAAGATGAAGACTACTAGGCGAGTACTACTTCAACAACCTTGAGGATCTGACTAACATTGATCCAAAGGACATACTACAATTTCTTAAAGCCTCGAAATTGCTATAAAAGATGTCAGGAGAAATCACACATGGCCAACAAATCCCAAGAGGGAATAACTACAAGTTCAAAGGATAAATGGGTTTTGGACACCGAACCTGACAGCATGGATGGACCGGAAGGTCTAAGTGAGCATGTCTTCCAAATCAGTCATGCAGTCACCCTACCTACCCACCTAAGTATAATTAAACTGTAGCTCCAGACGCCTGCCTGACAGTACCCTTGGCGAAGCGGTGAAGTCGCGTGAGCGAGCCGCCAACCCCTTACCAGAAATAAATGAGTAAAGAGATATTCAACTTCTTCCTCTCTTGTCCCTTGATTTCATCTGACAGCGTTTTTTATACGCTTTTTCGTCCCCTGCCTGTGAATACGTGTGAGCTCTTGCTAACAGCTGGCCAACAGCTGATACCCTTCCCTAACCATAGTATTGGGGTGAATTAGAGTTCTTATTTGAAAATTCGCTCGTTACTTGAACTTTTTCAAATTTCGCTGTTAAATTTTCAACACAGTAAGGAGGGGTAAGCAAACGAACAAAGCGTATGTTCATAAAGTAGCTTTCTGAGAGTTACAGTCTGGGGTACTAGGACTAAATAATTTTGTCATTACTTACATTAATTATTTATTCATTAATTATTAATGAATACACATGAAGTAGTGTATGTATTTTTGTACTGGTAACTATTATTAATATTATTGAAACAGTTGCTTGAATCACTGAATCACAAATAAACAGCTTCTTTGCTCATTTTACTTGTTTTATAGAAATAGGGATGAAAGTTAATTGCAAATTTGTTTGAGTTAGGTATAGTTGTATCCATTGCTATTAACAAATTAAGTAATTTAATTGCAGAAGTTTTCATAATTCATGAATGAAGGATATAAAACTAAGTTCATTTGCCAGTCATGGCATCTAAATCTGCTATATTTTACTCTGAAGAACTAAATTGATGCAAAGTACTCCTGCAAATAGAGCGTAGCATTACATTTTTATTCACGGAAGCCTCTATTACAAATATATGTCCTCTTAAAAATATGATATATATACACCCTCCAAATAATACTACATGATCGTGGGCAAATTCATGAATCGGCGGCCATGTTGCTAAAAAATCCGCGAATTTTCCGCCATTATCGTGGTCAATCCGGGAATCTTGTAAAAGGCTGTGTGAAATACAAGGGAATTCCACTACACACTAATCCTTCACGGCCTACACTTCAAAATTTCCGCCCTGGACTAGGGGTAAAAATGGCCGAAGTTGAATATGTCTTTACTCATTTATTTCTGTCCCTTACTTTAAATACACCAGGCTTTCTTACAGGCGCCTGTCCGACGGTTTTTGGTGTACACTTATTCAACTATGAGCGCGAGTTGGCAACAAGTTCAAGTTGAAAAACATGCGATAAATTAAACGGTGTACGCAACAGTTAATTATCATGATCGGCAGAACTGATTTTTACTGCACTTTACTAAGCAGTTTAAAATCAGTCCAATTAAAATTCTGAAAATGCGAGTACGTTAGACTTGAAATTAAGTACTTCCGTATGCAAAGCGTCGCACAGTGTGTTATTTTCGACATCTAGCGGAACTTTATTCCTGTTGCGCTTGGTATAGCTAAAGTATGGATTTTCCTATTCGGTGAAGGAAAAAAAGTAATTCTATCAAGTTTTTAAATCAAACAGCTATGTGTGCTCACTGATAGGGGGCGTATAGCCCACGCCATCTTTCCTCCATAAACCTAATGGATAGAAACGTGTCTAACTAAAAGACTACTGAACCGATTTTGTTCAAATTTTCACCAATATATTCAGAAAAGACAGTAGAAAAATCACTTCTTTTCCTCTATCCCATTATCTCAAACAAGTCCCAAGATATTTTGATGAAACTAACACATTATAGTCCATTTTGTTTGACTTGAAGTTAGTCGCTCTCATCATCGTCTTCATCGGAACTACTTCTAGGTGGTGCTACTCGTACTTCGGGAGCCTTTAACAGGGCAATACATTCTTGTTGAATTGGTTTCTTTTTTCTGTGGAGCGCTGTGCTACGACTCGAAAGATATGGATCTGATGATATTAAAAACCTGTTTAATACTCTTACATCTCTATTCGTAATTTTTCTGGAAGATTTCCGGCTAAAATGCTCTCGAAATCGTTTGTATTCCTTATTGCTCGCTTCTTGGGCTTCCTCGGACAATTTACCAAGTCGCATAATGCTGGCTTGAATTAATTATCTCTTTTGAATGTATCAGAAGTTTATGTATGCTATATATGATTTTTCAATGGCATAGTTTGCAAACTTGTCTGCATCAATTTCATATTCACTCGATATTACTTCGAGTAAAATTTAGAAATGGTAGATCAAAAAGGTCGGTAAAGACCTAACCGAGACCTTTGATGTCAAAAAAGGATTCAGACAAGGCGACGCGCTGTCATGCGACTTTTTCAACATCGTTCTTGAACGAATTGTTCAAAACTCGAACGCCAACACCAGAGGAACAATCTTTCAGAAGTCCGTCCAACTACTCGCATATGCCGACGATATTGACATTATTGGAAGAACGCAGCGTGATGTCAATGGCGCTTTTGTGGGTATTGCAACGGAGGCCGCGAAGATGGGTTTAGCGGTAAACGAGGGTAAGACCAAGTATATGCTGTCAACGAGAAAGGGCACCCAACACCGACGTCTCGGTCAGAACGTCACAGCAGACAGATATAACTTTGAGGTAGTCAAAAACTTTGTCTACCTAGGCACCGCTATCAATTCAGACAATGACACCAGCGCTGAAATCAAACGAAGAATAACTCTTACCAATCGCTGCTTCTTTGGGCTAAGAAAGCAACTGGTAAACAAAGCCCTCTCTCGAACAACCAAGATAACGCTCTACAAGACCTTAATCGTCCCAGTCCTGCAATATGGCGCAGATGCATAGACTTTGTCAAAAGCGGATGAAGCTGCCCTTGGTTGCTTCGAGAGGAAAATTCTTCGTGTGATTTTCGGTCCCGTCTGCATAGACGGTGAGTGGAGGAGGAGATATAATGACGAACTATACGGGCTGTTCAGCGACATCGACTTAGCCAGAAGAGTGAAGATCCAACGATTGATCATGTAGAGCGGATGGAAACCAATGCTCCGGCCCGAAAAGTCTTCGAATCCACCCCCGAGGGACGGCGCAGTAGAGGAAGACCGCGACTCAGGTGGCGCATGCAAGTGGAAAGGGACCTCAACCAACTATGCGTGCGAAACTGGAGACAGCTAGCTAAAGATCGAGCTGGGCTGGAGACGCTTGTTGGTTGAAGCCCAGGTCCACCCCGGACTGTAGCGCCACCTTAAGTAAGTAAGTAAGATCAAAGTCGTTCACAGACCTTCAACCGATACAGACGTGTTTCGACTTAGTGCGAATTCGGCAAGTACTTACTATATATAAAAACACAGCGAGTTGCAAGCCAATAGTGTGGCTCAGAGGAAGTGGTGCTAGACCGCGGAGTTAGTGAACCCCGTGGTGTGGGTTCGAAAACCAGAAACGCAGTCGTCGTTTTTTTTTTTTTTTTTTTAAAGTAAATAGTAAAATAAAAGAAAACGAATGTCATCGAAAGAGCGGTCCGCTCTCTTAAAAGCGGGCAAATGTGAAGAAGCGGTGCCTGATACATCAGACCACCAGGCTGGCACATCAGGCCACCAGCCATCGCAGCCGGAGGAGAGGAAGAAACGGAGGAAGAAGCTTCACCCACAACCTAATGTGGTAAAGCGCCGTTCCACTGTCGCCTCAGGCGATACGAAAGTTGCGGAAGAAGAAGCAACAACAACAGCAGCAGCTATAACAACAACAAAAGCTGCTGCAGCAGCAGAAACAGCCTTAATCGCAGCTTCAGCTGCGCTACGCAAAAAACCTCTGGACAACGTCCAGTACGAATCGGCAGAGGGTGAGGGGAGATTCTCGTACGGCGGTAGCGGGAACCCCTACCGTGACCTTACATCATCCGAATCTGATGATGAAGAGGAGGATGAACGCGAAGAGCTGGTGAGGAAGCAGAGGGAGAGAGAGGAACTAGACGCCCACATCCTGGCACTTCAAACTAAGCTCAAGGCAAGGAAAGCGGCCAAGGAAACGCAACAGCAGCGACAACAACAACAGCAAAAAGAAAAGCAGCAACAACAGCAGCAGCAACAACAACAGCAGCAACAACAAAAGCAGCAACAACAACAGCAGCAGCAGCAGCAGCAGCAACAGCAGCAGCAGCAGCAGCAGCAACAGCAGCAGCAGCAGCAAGACCAGCAGCAGCAGCAGCAACAGCAGCAGCAGCAACATGAACGCTTCCAACAGCTGGCAAAGGGGCAACGTTCCACACCTGCCACGCGACAGAAACAACAACCAATGAAGCAGAAGCAGCAGCAACAACAACAACAACGACTTCCTCAGAAGCAGACGCAGCAGCAACCAGCAGCAGCAGCCAAGAAGGAGAGGTGTCCGCCCATCAACGTCTTCGGACTGGAGACGAAAGAGGTGGACAAATTATGTAAGTTGGCCACAAAAAATTCTTATTATTTAAGGTATAAAGGGCCCTTAAGGCTTTCGGTCCACTGCTCCGAGGTGGCAGATTTCCGCATCATAAAAGAAAAGCTAGCGGCGGCGGGGGCCGAGTTTTTCTCGTATACCCCAAAAGGGGAAAAAGTTAAGACAATGCTCCTCAAGAATGTGGATCCCGCTACTGATCCCGAGGATATCCTCGCTGTGCTGCGCCAGGCGCAGAGCGACGATGTCACGTTCGTTGGGGTTAAGCCCTTCATCACTGCGGTAACGAGAAAGGAGAACAGGAAACTTCCTTTCTTCCTTGTTCAGGTCACCCCAGACAGTAGAATAGAGAGCCTAAAGCGAATGACTCGTTTAGGCTCCTTGTCTGTGAAATGGGACACATTAATAAAGACGAAGCACATACTCCAATGTGCTCGCTGTCAGAGGTTTGGGCATGCCGCGGCGAACTGCAACATGGAGTCTCGCTGCGTCAAATGCGCAGAAACCCACAATCCAGGGGAATGCCGTTTAGGGAAGGAAAAAGTCGAGGACAGGGCTATGCTCACATGCGTACTCTGTAAGACCAATGGGCACCCTGCAAATTATCGGGGATGTCCTAAAGTCCAGGAAATCAGAAAGAGTGTAGAGGCAAAGAAACAACTCAAAATGGTAGAATCGAGGCCAGTGCCCCGTGTTCCAGCTACCACTGTTACGCCGGCCGTCTCCTACGCCCAAATGGCATCAGGAAGGCAACCGGTACAACAGACAGTGCCGAAGGTAACCCCGGTCCCAGTGGCCAGGCAACCTGAAGCGAATCTGGATATGATGGCGGTACTGCTCTCTATCCAGGGGCAGATCGCTCAGCTCGAGAAACAGTTCCAAGAGCAAGCAGCGCGAGTAGAATTAATCTACTCGACGGTGTTTGCCGTGCCAAACGCATCATCGGTCTAATGGCTGCGCACGCAGCTAGTAACCTTAAGATCCTAGCAGTGAATGTGAATTCACTGATTAGGACAGAACGCAAATTAACGCTCGGCAACCTTATGCAAACTCACAATCCAGACGTGCTGATGGCCAGCGAAACTAAGCTGAACCAGACGCGCACACTCTGGTACAAGAATTACCACGTAGTTCGAAGAGACCGGCCCCAATCCTTGCGAGGGGGCGGGGTCGCTCTCTTAATCAAAAAAGGCCTTTGTCATAAGGTCATGTATAGCAGTGAAGTGCGAAGATTTCAAGTGCTAGAAACGTGTATTGCACGCATTCCTCTCCAGGGTGGAAAGCGGTTATATGTGATCGCGATCTACGCAGCTGACAATCCAGCACTCAATCGCAACTTTATTTCAGAGCTCGATACTCTTTTCACTAGCCTTCGACTGAGCTCGGAGGAAAACTATTATATAATTGCTGGGGATTTGAACTCCAAGCATAGAGAATGGGGCAATAGAGTGCACAACGACAGGGGGACCCCACTGTATAACTGGTTGGCAGAGCACAATATTGAGTTCAAGCTAGATTTGCTTGCAACTGATAGGCCATCGTACCCCAGATCCGGGTCCTATCTGGATCTGTTGCTGACCGACAGACGACTGACGATACTAGACGTGGAGAGACGCACGCGGAACTGTTTAACTGCGGTTGAGTACGAGAGTGATCACTGCGGACTCTTCGCGGCTATTCAGCTCCCGAACGAGGTGGAAGAACTGGAGGAGTATGTCCAGAGGAATCCTTATAATTACAATAAGACCCGCTGGCCTCGCTTCTCCAGGACGTTATCCACAGAACTACGTTCGAGTGGGATCAATCCTCCATCAAACAGAAACCTAACGAACGAAGAGGTTGACAGGTACCTCATACAAATGGACGACGTAATTAAACGTACCATGGACAAGACTATTCCGAAGGTGGTACAAATCGATGACAGCGATGTTTATCGAAATGCTACCATCGATGCACTTCACGTGCACAAAAGTAGGCTGCTGTCAAGACTCAAACTCTTGCACAGGCGGTTTACAGACCCACAAAACGCGGAAGTTAGGGCATTGAAATCGGAGATCAAGAACCTCCAACAGTTAATACGTATCAATTATAGTTTGGCCATAAGCTTGCACTGGGGCAATAAGATCCGGGCTGTACGTTCTAACAACCCGGGTATGTTCCCACAAGTAAATAAAATATTTCGGAGGAAAGATCAAAACGACATTCAGGCCGTTAGACTTCCCAGGACGACAAATAACCAACAACTACTGACTTCAGTTGGCATCGATCCAGATGGGGCAGTGCTAGACAACGACTTCTTCGTGGTTGAAGATCCCCAGGAGAAGGTGAAAGCAATTGGTGCTGTGTTTCAGCGAGTGTATACGGTCAACGAGGTTCGTAGGCCGAATCATGACCTGGAGCATAGCGCCTCGCAAAACCACTTCGAGCTTCGAAACGAGATAAGTCAATGGCGATCTGAGAATCCTGGTTTTACCAGGTTCAGTGACGATAACATGGCAAATAATGCCGTCGCCAATGATGGAAATCACATATTGATCTCTCAAGAAGATCTTCAGGGTATCTTTAACTCGCTGAAGAAGAAAAAGTCGGCGGGAATCGATGGTATACCAAATATTGTGCTTCGCTATCTTCCTCCCGAAGCCGTGCAGATTTACACAACACTGTTCAATAATGCGCTGAGTAATGCTTATTACCCGGCACACTGGAAAACAGCTGTAGTGCAACCAATCCCTAAACGGGACAAAGACAAATCTATCCCGACAAATCTTCGGTCGATCAGTCTTCTCCCTTGCATAAGCAAGGTTTTTGAAAAGATAGTCATTCGAGTTCTGAAACAATGGGTTGAGGAAAATAAAATCATACCGGACAACCAGTTCGGATTCAGGGCGGGGCATGAAACTATACATGCCGCGTCCAAACTGGTATCCGACATTCAGTGGAACAAAGATAAAAAACAATGCACGGGTGCATGTCTGATTGACTTGGAGAAAGCGTTCGACACCGTTTGGTTAGAGGGTCTCTTCCTCAAGCTGGTCAGGCTCGGCATAAGTAAACCATTGCTATACACGATCTATGACATGATAATAGGCAGAAAGTTCGTCGTGAAAAGTGGCGACGTAACTTCTACCATGGTCTTTGACATCAAAAATGGTCTGCAACAGGGAGCTGTTGGTTCGCCGATCTTGTTCTCAATATTCACTGCAGATCTTATAGGTTCCATGCCGCACTTAATTGCGTACGCCGACGATCTAGTAGCGTACAGATCAGGTCCGAAGGTCGAAGTAATAAATAACTTGTTGCAATATGACTTCGAACAAATTCAGCGATTTTGCGACGACTGGAAGTTGATTATCAACTTCCTGAAGTGTGAAACTATCCTTTTCAGGACCCCGCTGTACATGGCAGCATGGGATACGCGCACAAACTGGCGTAAGTTCGGCATAATTGACCCGCAGGGACGGCCGTTAGATGTGAAAAGTGTAGTAAGGTATCTAGGCATTTGGTTGGACCAATATCTGTATTTTGACAAACATATAGATATTGCTCTGGCGAAAGCTAAAAAGGCCTTTGCTGTGGCAAGGGGGTTGTTTTACAGCAGCCAACTTGACACCAGAGTAAAGGTAATCTGCTACATGGCCCTCATCCGGCCAGTTATGGCCTACGGTTGTCCACTGTGGTTCAATGTGAGTCCTTCCCAGATGGAAAAGATGAGGTTGTTCGAGAGACAGTGTCTTCGCACTTGTCTCCGGTTGTATCGTACACCCGAGTCTGAGTACAAGAAGTTCTATCCTAACGAGGTCCTGTACAACGAGGCAAACTTGAACAGGATAGATAATTTTATTATTAAACTGATCAGAAGGCATATTGCACGAGCTATGACTTCTTCCAACAGTCTGATCTTTGGGGCTTACTACCCCAATGTTATGTACCATGAGAGAGTGCGCCTCACCGGCTTTATTCCTCCTGAAGCGTTCCTCTATCTCGACACAATTGGCCTAATACAGGATCCACAAGGATGTCCTGTCATCTTCCACGTCGTACGCCGAACAGTGGACAGGCGACTCCAATACGAACAGGATGTCGCTCGCATGCACGAGGATCTCCTCCGGTTCAGTAGAGCGATCTCTGCTCGAGACAGGAGAGAGTCTGCCAAAGAACGGCAATTTTACTGGTGGTTACACCAAAACCAGCCCCCGCCGCCGCTGGATTTTCAAAATGACGCGGTAGTTGACCATAGTGGCCAACTTACATAGATCTTAGGGTAGCGTAGGAAAAAAAAAAAAAAAAAAAAAAAAAAAAAAAAAAAAAAAAAAAAAAAAAAAAAGGTGCACCACGGCGTATAAATTTTATATGTTAGGCATATACATAACATATACGCCCTGGTACACGTGCCGTACTGTTACGGACATAGTTAAGTTAGCTTATAAGTTTTTATATTATGTTAAGTAAGTTTAAGATAGGTTAAGATAGATATATAATGTCAAGTTTTTTTACCAGTTTTCTTGGCCAAACTAATCAGAAAGTACACAATTGTATTCAGACAAAATAAAAAAAAAAAACCATAGTTTAAGCCGAAAGGCACAATTAAATTTAGTTCAGAATAGCTTAGAGTACCCGTATAGGGTCAGTAGGTTAGATGTAAGAACGATTGTTAAGTTAGTTAAGCTAGTTTTAGTTATTTTTGTCTAGCATGTAAGAAAAATTAATTATAAAATAAAACAAAAACGAAGAAAAAAAAAAAAAAAAAAAGTAAGATCAAATCAATGCTGATGCCTATTATATCCGCGCTTTTTTCTTCCTGTGATCTTGCTTGCCATTTCTTAATGTCTAACTTGTAAGCAATGTGTGACAGCCATTCAAATGATCGAATCCAAGAATGCAAGGGAGAAATCCCTTATTTGAGGGATATATGGGGTGCGCAGCTGAGCGCAAAATGTCTCAACGGATTCTGGAAGTATATAGTCCGGAGAAGGTAATAAATAACATCTCGAGGCGGCTACAAGCGGATACGTATTGAAAACTCTGCACAAAGTTAGAATATTCAAAAAACGGATAATTCTAATGCCTTCAAGTTCATCGGTAATTACTACAATTTGCTGAGGTCGTACAAGGTTCAAACATACCAAAAGATTCCTTACATAACAGGTGTGAAATTGGAAATTAGAAAGATAGCGTTGCTACTTACTTCACACGAATACGATGAATTTGAGTCACATAATGCAACTAATGATTTACATTTCTCTTGCTGAAAAATGATTGCTGTTTGCGATATCACACAACGGTAAATACCGTTTCCATGACATTTTTTTTTTGCGGAACGTTAATACCTGGGGTCATACCTGTCGTTTGACGTTGGACTTTGATTTTTAAATTAAGTTCAGCTAGATTCGCAAAATAACACACTGTGCGTCGGCTGTACTCTGAAGAGGTGAAAATGCAATGGAATATTGCTCGGTTGATGAGAGAACTTGGTAATTCAATATTGTTCATGTTTTACACTATGACGAGCAAGCGCTTAAACTTCCTGTGATAAGCTGGTGGCTGCTAAATTCGAAATTGTGCTATATCGGATTCCAATGAAGATTTTTTGTGCGCGGAAATCCAATTGGCAGATCGGTGCACAAAATCAAGTTGTGCAGTAAGAATAAGTCACGCTGTCGGCAGTTGGTTTGAGGAAGCTCGAATGCCTATGCCAAGATGCATTTATTTAATGCACATACTGCTTCGCTAGGAAATATTCCTACGAAACGGTAAAGGTGGAGGATTTCACTTCGACTCAATGTATGTCCCAATGGACTATTGTCGACTGGTATACCTAATTATTGCCGAGAGACAATAGTAATTCAGTTTTTTGAAACATTTGAAGCGAAAAGAAAGATAGGTGGATCAGGCAAAATCTTCCAGATCGACGAGAGTAAATTTGGAAGAACAAAATTTAATAAAGAAAAGCGTGTGGACGACTCCTGAGTTTTCGGTCTAATTGAGGATGGGTCCGTAGACTTGAGACTGGAAATCTGTCTAGAAAACTGGCGCAGTGCTGAAGTGCTAGTGCCGTCGGCTGCACGTTTATTTTGCTCACACTAGCCGTCATACCACGGGTTTCTTATCGGGGATAGGAGGTAACGAAGGCAGGACTCTTGTGTGATATAAATTTGAGGACAATAGCAATTGTCCTAGCATAAAGAAAAAAGAATTGAGAAAAATTATACTCTTCAATTCCTGCAGAAGTGTTCTAAAAAACAGGTGTCCGAAAATTACTACTACTACTACTAAACTATTTGTATAGTTTTTGGCACATTCTAACCGTATCTACCGGACAACGGATGACAATTCCGCCATTATTTATCTTCTGACCAGCTGGTCCTATTTAGGGTGGTTAAATTTGAAGGGCCGATGTTGAATGTGAACCACACCTAAACGTCAAGTTTTCTGCATTTCATTTGACATTTCTCAATTTCAGACTAACTCAATTTGAACCATTTAAAGATACACAATCGAGCAACGCGTTAAAGTTATTCAGGCTTATTATGAAAAAGGGCGTTCAAATCAAAATGCATATCGGGCACTTCGTGATTTTTTCGGTCAATTTAATCGTCCAAATGTGCGTACAATCGGAAAAGTCGTGCAAAAATTTTAGCAAACCGGGTTTGTAGGAGATATGAAAACACCAATGCATGCTCTTACAGCTCGTACTGCAGACAATATTGCTCTGTTCGCGATAGCGTGGCTGAAGAGCCGTCCACCTCAACTCGTCGTCGTGCCCAACAATTGCACCTCTCACGCTCGTCGTTGATGAACATTATGCATAAAGACTTGCATTTACACGCTTACAAGGTGCAATTGACTCAAGAACTAAAGCCTCTTGACCATTTCAAGCGTCGACAATGGTCAGAATTGTGGCAACATGATCAATTTTCGAAGAAAATCATTTTCAGTGATGAGGCACATTTTCACCTCAGTGGATTCGTCAGTAAGCAGAATTGCCGCATAATCCAAGAGTGATTGTCGAAAAACCAATGCATTGTCGAAAAACCAGCCACAGAGAGTGGCTGTTTGGTGCGGTTTATGGGCTGTCGGCATCATCGGGCCGTATTTTTCCAAAATGAGGCCAGTCAGGCAGTTACTGTGAATGCTGTTCGCTACCTGAAATGATAACGAACCTTTTATGGCCCGAATTGGAAGATATGAACGTGGACGATATGTGGTTTCAATAGGACGGTGCCACTTGCCACACCGTTGGATTTTTTGCTTTGGGGTTATTTGAAAGAAAAGGTGTACGTCGATAAGCCAGCAACAATTCAAGAGCTAAAGGATGAGATAATTCGGCACATTAACGGCATAGAACCTCAATTATTCTTCAGCGTCATCGAAAATTTGGACCATCGGATGGAGGTGTGCCGGGGCGGTGTGAGGTCGCGGCGGCCATTTGGCCGATATTTTGTTCCATACATAATTGAACCACACCAATATTATCATAATGAAAAGAAATGACAATAATTTCTTAAATAATTTGCGTTTTATTCAAAATTAACATCGGCCCTTAAAATTTAACCACCCTTTACAAGTTTTCAATTGTTTTTCACCACACCATTGCGCGAAAGTCAAAGAAATCCACCACTCCAGCTCAACTGCCTCGGTATGTTCCTACGTTTTAAAATACTAGCTTTCAAATGTTCGTAAAACAAACCCTAACTCAAGCAGGGAGTTACGAAACTCCATCTAGAATAGATGGTGGTGTAGCTAAACAAAGAGAGACTCTTGCTGCCGGAATATTTGATGATCACTTCATTAATTTCGTCTGATATGCTTATCAGGATTCAGTACACAGACTCATTGAATGTCCACTGGTCACAGCGCGCGTCTTATCTGCGATCGACTCATTTGTCAAGCGTGATTACTCTTCGAATTCAAACAACACTTCAGACTCCACTCAGTTACAAAACAACAAGAAGTTTTTCTCCAACCATTGCAATAATCAAGACTTGTTGTAATTTTAAGATTTTTATTTGTCGTGGAAAACGTGTTACAGCAGAAAATGTCTTTTCCTTTGATACCACAGATAAGGTAAGAGAGATGTGTGAAAAAGTACAAATGCGCATCAATTCATGATTCGTAAAAGGTCTTCTCAATGAAGCGTGGTAGAGTGAATGCCGACCTATGAATGGCCGATGAGTAGTACCTCAGGCCCATCTTGTCGATTTCTTCGTTTGAAAATGTGCGCGCAGGTTCCTCGCGCAACGATCGGGATGTGTCGAGACTTCCAATGACAAAGCCAATGTTTCCGCACGGATAAGACGGCACCGATGTGACTGCGTATGCTACTTGAGCGAAATGCTGCTTGCAACCGGCCATCACATTTTTGATGTGGTCCTGGTCCAGCCAGAAACTTCCGCCCTGCGATGAGACGATTCCACCTTTCCGCAGCGCGTTCTTCATGAGCTCATAGTAGCTCTCCTGGAACAGACTGATTGCCGGTCCAATTGGATCCGAGCTGTCAGTGATGATGACATCGAATTCATTTTGGTGATTTTTCATGTATTCAAAGCCATCACCGATGGTCAGACGCAGCTTGGGATGCTCGAAGCCACACGCCATCTTCGGGAGATACTGCTTCGACAGGTCAACTACACGATCGTCGATCTCGACTTGGTGTACCTCTTCGACGTCCGGGTGCTTTACAACTTCACGAGCAACCCCGCCGTCTCCTCCGCCGACGATAAGTACTTTCCGCGGTTCCGGGTGGCAGCATAACGGCAAGAAAGAGATCATCTCCTGATAAGAGAACTCGTCACGTGAAGTACACTGAATGATGCCATCCAAGATTAAGACGGTTCCAAACGTCTCGCTAAACACAAATTAATGAACAATCGATTCAGTTTCGAGCAGTTTTTCTCTACTTACGATTCAACAATCTTGATGTCTTGGAATTTCGACTTTTCCTCGTGCATCACCTTCTTCACTTTCAGCGAGAAACAATGCCCCGGCCAGAGGTCTTCTTGGATTTCGCTGAACCAACCATTCTGAATGACATTCATTTTGATAAGCGACGATCGTCTTCGTTCTATCACGCAGCGACAATTACGGAGGAATGCCAACAAGAAATGCTTCTCAATCCCGAGTTGAAAATGAACTGCAACACTTGTTGAGTTCGGTTGCTAGCTCAACTGGCCGAGTACAAGTGGAATGTAATTCGATCGGAGGCCACTGCGGGCGAATGGAGATCTTATCAATTGATGTGTGAACGGCAGATGAACACAAATCGATGAGGTAGCAAAAAGTCTATGTTGTGTTTATCACCACGAAAGCGTGTCTTTTTGGGAATGATCGTCTATCTTCTTTTCTTTTTTTTTTTTCAACGCTGAATTGTGGATTGTGATTGCCGGTTCGTGATCAGTGGAAGGTGTTGGCACACTAGATCAGGGATGTCAGAGGTCTGAGGTAAGTTGGACACGTTTATAAATGGAAGTGAAAGAAACAAGAGTGCATTGGATGTGTGTTCAGGAAATTATTCTGTTCTTCTTAAGTGGGCTCCAGCTAGACATGTGTTAGAGATTCGTTGGGAAGGTCTTGTACGATGGGCGAAGGGCGTCCATGAATACTCGTATATCTTCGAAGACAGACAGCAGCACGTATGGCGAATGCGTACTGCAATTTCAACGCAGAAAAGGAAACACCTTTTCAAGATAAGCCGCATCTCACGAAATGATGTATTTCCGGCTGCACTTCTAACATCGTAGACTTGGTTAGGATCCTCTTATAGCTCCACTAGTGTGAGAAGGATAGCATGCCCACAAATCATCTGTTCATCCATTTCACTAGCTGCTTTGAATTTTTTCATCGAAGTTAACTCAAATTATAAATGAGAGTGCAGTGGTGGTCCAGTATAACGAATGATATAATGTGCAGGTGTATTCGGTGAATCCAAAAATTCGTAATAACGAGTAAACGTTCGAAACGTCCGAAACGTTAATTAAATGGACAGATGTTGTTGCTATTCCTTACGTTACGTTACATTTCCTTCGAGAATATTTTATGGAATGTTCAACCTTATTCTCTTTGCACTCGCATGCCCACTGAATGCCCACTCGCATCGGTATGCTTTACTTTCTGAACAGAGTTTGAGTCCATTTCTGAGGAGCCACCATCTTCATCATTATCAACACCAATAGCATCCTTCTCTTGGACTACGACTATATTCTGTAAAGAACATTTAAGCATTGTTCCAAGACTCCAAATTCTCTTCTACCGAAAGACGTTTGCGGGTTAAAGACATTTTTCCAAAGCTTACCGAACTACAGTCACAACAAAAAAAACGCGGCAGATGCTTTTCAGCACAATATGTAATATAATATAATATGGGTGGCACTACTCTCGTGTTGTGCGTGCTATTGTTCTCTCACGAGCTGAAGGGACCTACAGGTTTATGCCGACTCCGAATGGCCAAGTTTGAGAAGCTTTTTCTAGACAGTTATACTCTTTGAGCATTGTCGGTGACTCGAAAGAGGTAGGGCCGTGAAAAGTATTTCTTGTCGTACCAGGAATCGCACCTACACAGGTAGGTCCAAGTGCGTAGGAGTCGGCGCACATACCCACAACGCCACGGACCGGTACAATATATGCTATTGCAAAAAAGATAACTGAATGAATATACGCCACTTGTTCTTACTCGAAACTAAGATCCAAATGTGCATATGCACCTGACAAAACAAACAAAAATCCTGAACTCTTTTTTTCATACGTTATTTAGAGACACTAATGCATTTGAAAAAAATGTCCGTTATATCGATCATTCATTATATAGGCATTCGGTATACTGGACCACGACTGTATTTGTTTATTTTTTCTGGATTTTAAAGCCTCTGCCCTTAGCCCGTCTCAATGAACTCCTACTCTCACGGAGCACCTTCGATCGTAGAGCAAGTACCCAACCCCCGGGGGACATCGTTGCTGGGCGCAAACGATATAGATTTCAGCCACTTCATCAAAGAAAGAACGTCGACCGACATGGCTTTTTATACCGCTCTGTACGATCCAGCCCGTCCCATTGGTACAATCAGGTGATACGTGCTCTCCGCAACATAAGTAACAAATTGTGGGAAATATTTTTGATATATTATTCCTTATAACATTTATCTCGTAAAACTGTAGTCCTCTTTAATAACCGATCCCAGACGTGTTTTATCAATTCATTAATACCAACAAATGTCTGATGGGACCCTAAAATTGAATAGTATTTCCCCCGATAGCCCTCAAACCATTGTCAACTTGTTTGCTTCATTCTTCAGTCGATTAATAGCAGTCAAAATCTGGATCCTGTATTTTTAAGTTATATGAATAACAGCAGTCAAACATGTATCTCCGTATTTCATATTGTTGATGGACAAAATAAATCATCCTAAAGACGACATCTATCCGAGTCGGCATAGCGGTCATATTCCTTAAAAAATGCACCAACGCTCTTTCTGAACCCCTTATTATGATCTTTCGCTCTGCGAACTATGTTCCCCCCTGGAGAAATACCTTCATCTTCCCACACATAAAAAATGCGAAAAGAATGACATTTCCAATTATAGGCCGATAGCTAAGCTATATAGTACGAATTATTGTTGGTACTTCCATTGCAAACCCATATTTTCACCACGTCAGCATGGTTTCCTCAAGAGCAGAACTATCACAACTACCTCTACAGAATCTTTTTGCGAAATCCCTTTAACATCGGAGGAAGTTTTAACGAAGTGGATGTTGTTACCATAGACTTTGGCAATGCCTTTGACAAAATTATTCATTCAATAATCTTCTTTAAGCTAAATGCCCTAAGTTTCCGGCCTCACATCATCGCATGGCTTGATTCGTACCTTGAGAATCGCCACTACAGAGTATTCCTCAGACGTTCAACATCGGACTCTACTGTTGCCTCACCGGGCATGCCGCAAGGCAGTCACTTAGGTCCTCTGATCTTCTTCTTAACCATCAATGATGTCGACTACATCGTAAAAGACTCCCTTCTATCTATCTTCGCAGTTGGTATGATTGGTTTGCATGTCCAACGAACCCGAGTCACATGCATTTAAGAACGACTTTGATGCCTTATGCATTTGGTGCTACAGCAACTTTCTGGAACTAAACGTTGGTAAGTGCAAGTTCATTACTGTTTCTTGCAAACGCTTTCCCCACCTCCCAGATAATACTACCTGCACATCGGGCCTGTGCCCACAGTCTTTTAAAAATGTGATAGGGAGCCAAATTTCCCGTCCCATATTCACTGATTCACCATATGATGCAAAGAGCCAATTCTTCTACCACTGGCCTCATAAAACGCTCGTCCTAAGACGTTAATAAATGCCTAGAGTATGCCAGTCAAACTCAAAGCTCAATTCGTATTGAAGCTGTCCAACGTAGATTCCTAGGTTTTGCATTACGCGGATCTCCCATGGCAATACCGGCTTGCAAACCCTTAAAAAACGCACCGAAGTAGCATCCCAGACATCCTCTGCGCCGGCCAACTTTTAACTGGAATGATCGTTTCCCCTGCCCTTCTGGAAATGATTCCACTCAACTCCACCACTCTGTAGCTCTTTTCAGACTCACCCTACATCGTACCATGGCCAGCTTAAGCCTATCTGCAGAATGTTGCGATTACCAAATCTATCTCCGAATTCCCTTGGCATTCACTCACCATGATCTTACACCTACCTCCCATTTGCCTTCCCAAATGCGTTGCGGCTAAGTCGGCACTAAGACTAAAAGAGTCCATCAATTTTAAATTTAGCATTGTTACTTTGTAAATATTTCTAATATTAATACAGATTGCCAAAACAGCACATCACCCGCTTCGACCGTAAATTTACTTTAAAAATTCCTACAAGAGAGCACTGGTCAGAACCCATAGATGAATCGGAAAACTCCCGTAATGTATACACAAACGGCTCCAAGCAGTATTAAGGTATCGGTGCCGGTGTCTTCAATGCATCGCAAGACCTTAAAAGCTGTTACTACACGAGAAAAGTAGCATCTTCCAAGCGAGCGGAGCCGGTGACCATCCATAAAACAGCGGAAAGCCTGAAAAGCTACGTAAACCATACTCGCTTTAATATTTATGCAGACAGTCGGGCAGCTACAAACTTCGAGGTAGTTAAGGACTTAGTCTACATCGGCTCCTCAGTTAACAGTGCAAACAACATCAGTACCGAAATCAAACGCAGAGTAACTCTTGCCAACCGCTGTTTCTATGGACTTCAGAGGCAATCGAGTAATAAAGCCGTCTCTCGAAGGAACAAGGCGGCTCTAAACGAGACACAAATCATCTCTGTCCTGCTGTACGCCGAAGAGGCATGGACGTCCTTGGTCTCTTCGAGAGGGAAGTTCTGCGTGTGATCTTTGGACCTCTGGTCTCATGACAGCAGTCTTAGAACTCAAACAAACAATACAAAATTGTTATACCTACGAGGGAAGAGTGGATAAATAGCCCTCCTTGGATCACTGATGGCGCCCAAGGATGGTACACAGACGGGTCGAAGTCAGAAAGTGGAGTAGGAGCAGGCATTGTAGGACCCAGATGTAACCTACACATACCCCTCCCCACTATCTTCCAAGTTGAACTCTTCGCCATAAATGAAGCACCACATTGTATCAGCATTACAAATCTAATAAATACAAAAATATCGATACGCTGGCAGAGAAAAACAGGCTAAAACTGATATAGGTGCCAGGATATAAAAAAGCCACGAGGGAAATGAAAAGGCAGATATCCAAGCAAAGAATGGGGCTGAGACTCCTTTTATTTGACCTTTCCCTCTTCATGGATTCAGCAACATAGATGTACAACAACATATAAACAATTGGACAAATAAATGCCGCATCCAATTCTGGCATAATCAGGAGGGACTTACAAACTCCAACAAAATAAGGGTTGATCCCAGAAGAACCAAGGAGGCTCTAAAGCTAAACAAGCCTGACCTTAGGATATTATGCGGTGCACTTACTGGCCACTTCTTGTGCAACTATCACCTATACAAAGTGAGGCATAGCAGCTCAGAAAACTGTAGACACTGTTGACAATCAATGGAGACCATGGAACCACCTACTAATCGAGTGTCAAAATCTGACAACCACCACTACATACAAAATAACCAATAGAATCACATTAACAGGAACAGACTATCACCTAATCTAAAAAGATCGTCAACTTTCTCAAGGTAGCTCTGAAGTCCTAGATAAAGACAGGGAGCCACAATAGATCAAATGTGGTCGCAGTGCTATGTGACTCTATAGTCACTCCTCATTATTTTGAATTCAATTCAAATTGGTCCTGTTCGCGCTGATGGCATCTGGAGGGAAAGATTCCACCACGAAATGGACAAGCCGACTGTACAGCGACATGAGCATAGTCGGGCGTCTACGGATCCAACGCCTTAGGTGGCTGGCAACTTAACTTCGGCCTGAAGATTCTTCGACTGCGAACCCATGAGACAACGCAACAGAGGACACCCGCGTCTAAGAAGGCACATACAAGTGGAGAAAAACCTCAATCAACTTGCTGGGCGTAACTGGAAGCAGCTAGCCAGAGATGACTAGGATAGGCTTGTTGGTTCAGGCTCAGATCTTGTCGCGCCACACAAAGAAGCAGATGAAGTTTGCAAACTGATTTATCAACGTGTTCTATTCTACAAGAAAATAAGTTCTTTGATGACGATGCGCTTCTCGAGCTTTTCTTCTCGTTCCGCAATTATGTACGCATGTTTATTGTCGCTTCATTAAAAATGAGACCATCCGATTGTCCGCTTCTAACCTGTATGCGATAACCCCTTGCCGACAAATGCGGAAATGTCAGCAAATTGTTGAAACTTAATACCCCTCAGATTGTGCCTCAGATTGTAGCCGAGACAGTATCATTTGTGTTCAATAGAATGAAGAAACCAGCGAACTTTGATTGCTCGGAAAGGAGAAAAATCCAAAAATTCAAACTTACAAGGACATTTTCAAACCAGTGTCCAATTGAATTAAATCCAAATAAGACCCAATCCAATGATGCATGCCAATCTGTCCACTGATCGCGTTGAAGATCCGGTTCTATGGCCGCACTCAGCCCCACCATTGAGTCACAACAGCACGTACGAATGAATTTCAGCAATTATTTCCCAACCCGTCCATTACAGGCATCACATGTGAATTACCACCTTCGTGCGTCACTTAACGCATCGCGAATCTGAGTAACGATCCAACACGAACGCATCCCACAGCACCGCACTCGCAATAATCTCAGACACGCAAAAACCAATAACCCAGTTATCGAACGGTAAAGATGCCGCAAACAAAAACCAGCATCGCCCATCGGCCATCGGCATTTTAACTTTGCCCCGTCAAATAACTTACCCCCACCCGCAGACGCACAAACACACACGCGCTCGGAGAAGAGGAGTACGCGATAAAGAATCCCCCGCTTGGATCCGTGGTCCCTCAGATTCACTCTCTCACCGGCACTGGGGTACTGGGCAACTGGGCAACGGGGCAACCAGGGCCACAAGATTCGAGGCGACGCTCCACTAGGTCGGGCCAACGCCAAGTACGAGCATTTTTGGCCGGCCGGCCGGCGGAGATTTAATACCACGCAACCATCACGGAGGTGGATACCGCTCGGCGTTAATTTATTACGCGGAAAGATGCCCTGCGCGGCTGAATTAATGCATCGCCAATTAATTGCTTGTTTCGGTGGTCTTTTGGGCCCCTTTTTGGCGCGTCTCTGGGGTGCACGCTTCAGTGATTCATCCGGTTTCAGTCGATTGGTGGACGGTTCCGTGGGGGGAGCGAAGATCGGGGCTCGGGGACAAAGGACACTGGGTCGGTAATAAACGGGTGCGAACAGCGATTGTTTTCGAGTGTTGCGATGTTTTAATCGCTCAGAATCTCTTAAGTTATGCAAGCGTAACTTAGCGGGTTTTCTCTGCGTTCGCTGGGCACGCTCAGAGGCGTCGCACTTAATTGCCAAGTGATTTGATTTAAGGCGGCACACGGAATGTGGGTCACACATCTCGGGGATGTGGCCGAGATTGAAATGAATGGACAATAAATGATAATTCCTGGTGACTTTTAGTAGTCGGTTTGTTCACTGGGCTGCTGGATGGACGCAGGGCTTTATTTATGTGCTGACTGCGGTGGAAGGCGGTAGATAGCGCGTTGCTTGGGGATGACAAATCGCTCACGACCGCTGCGCTTGTGTACGCATTTGTTGGTGTCCGCGCCAAAAGTAACAACCTTTCAGTGGCCGCAAACAGCAGGACAACCCAAAGGGACATGTACCCCATGTGAGATGGGAAAACAGGAAGATCGCAAAAGGGCTCAGCGTGCAGGAAGTCGTTTGTGCTAAAAGGTGGATCATTAATTCGATTCCCATGAAGATTACGAAAGCAGAACGGGGATTAATTTCATGTCGCTGCATTTGAATTGTCGCGTTACACGAGACGTTTCTTGCGCGACGAATCAAAGGACTAACCGAATCGTTTTGTGGATACTTGTGCCGGATACCTTCCGTTAAGAGAGATAATCGCTGGAAGGATTGAGATTTAGTAGCAAGGACTTATCGCTCGGCAACCGCACACTAAGTGCACCGCTTTGAGAGTTTCGATTAAGCAGCAAGGACTGTGAATTATTTGCCCAAACTGCTGGCAGATGGTGTGTGCAAATGCTGGGATGAAGTTTAACGTGGCCAAATCAGAAGTTATGGTCATCTCCAGAACGCCCGTTCAATGCACTCTACATGCTTATGGCGTCCCCTTGAAGCAGGAGAAGAAGTTCAGGTAGCTCGGGGTCTTTTTCAGAAGTGACGGGAGGAGTAATGCTGAGCTTTCCTGTAGGATCGGCGAAGTAGCTCACTTTTGAAACAGCTTGGTAGATCTGTAATCAGGAAGGCCGAGCTTGGTGTCTATTCCAACTGTCGCCTTTGGACATGAAATTTGGGTAATGACCGAAAGAATCAGATCGCGTATGCATACCTCGTGCTGTTGTGGGAATTACTCGCCGAGATAGGGTGAGGAATACGGCAGTACACGAGGAACTCAAAGTAGAGCAGCTGCTTCTTCGATCGGAATGGGCTATGTTTGGATGGATTGGTCATGTAGCACGAATGTCCACATCATCACGACTTCCGAGGCTTACATCGGATGCAATTCCATCAGGTAGACTACCGCTTCGGAAGCAGGTGTAACATCATGGATGAGCGAATGTCAAGGGAATTCGGAGATAGATTTGGTAATCGCAACATTCTGTAGATGGGCTCAAGCTGGCCATAGTTGGTACGATGGAGGGGGTGTCTGAGAAGAGGTATGGACCTAAGGCTGCAGGGTTTGAAGTTGAGTGGAATCATCTTGAGAAGAGTAGGCGAAATGATTACTTATTCCAGTTAAAAGTTGGCAGGCGAAGAGAATGTCTGCTACTTCCCGGCGTTTTTTTTTAGGGTTTGCAAGCAGGTATTGGGTTGTAGAGCAAGGCTGTCAAGCCATGGCAGACCCCGTAATGCAAAACCTAGGCATCTACATCTGACAGCTTCAATTTGACTTTGACTGGCATACTCTAGGCATTTATTAACGTCTTAGGACGAGCGTTTTATGAGGCCAGTGGCAGAAGAATTGGCTCTTTGCATCATATGGTGAATCAGTGAATATGGGACGGGAAATTTGGCTCCCTATCACATGTGATTCCTAAGTCATTTTTAAAAGACTGTGGGCACAGGCCCGATGTGCAGGTAGTATTTTCTAGGAGGTAGGGAAAGCGTTTGCGAGAAGCAGTAATGAGCTGGCACTTACCAACGTTTAGTTCCAGAAAGTTGCTGTAGCACCGAACGCATAAGACGTCAAGGTCGTTCTGGAATGTATGCGAGTCGCTTGAGTTGTATATTGTCCTGCATATTTTCAAATCAACTGCGAAGATAGATAGAAGGGAGTCTTCTATGATGTAGTCGACATTCTTATTGGTTAAGAAGAAAATCAGGGGACCAAGGTGACTGCCTTGCGGAAAGCCCGATGAAGCAACAATGGGGTCCGATGCTGAGTGTCTGACGAATAATCTGTAGTTAAATTAAGCCATTGGATTATATGCGGCGAGAAACGTAGGGCCTTCAGCTTAAACAAGATTATTGGATGGTTCATTTTGTCAAAGGCTTTGAGAAAGTCTTCATTACCTTGCTGCAATGTTAAAAGCGTTTTGAAAACGAAATGAAATACACAACTCTGGATAAAATAGTCGAAACAGCAAGAACTTTAAAATGTCTGCTTTCATGGTCAAGGGGTAAGTGCGCTGCAATTTTGTTTGACCAGTCAGGTGAGTTCAGATCCTCAAATAAGGAGACCCCTCGCCAACTACCTAGGGATAAGTCTCCTAAACATCGCCTACAAGATCTTCTCTGCCGTTCTGTGTGAGCGCCTGACACCATTGTTTAATAACCTGATAGGTCCTTCTCAGTGCGATTTCAGGCTGGGAAAGTCCACCATCAACCCAATCTTCACACTATGGCAGATCCTGGAAAAATACCCAAGAGATGCAGATAGACACCCACCACCTATTCGTCGATTTCAAGGCCGCATATGACAGCGTGCACAGAGACGAGCTATACAACGCCATGTCTAGTTTTGACATTCCTGCCAAACTCGTCAGGTTGTTGACGATGGAGAACTCTCACTGCTCCAACAAGGTCGGAAATGAACTCACCGAGACCTTCAATGTCAAAAAAGGTTTTAGGCAAGTCAACGCGCTGTCATGTGATTATTTTAACATCATACTTGAGAAGATCGTGCACAACTCACTCGCCAACACGAGAGGCACGATCTTCAAAAGTCCGTACAGTTGCTAGCGTACACGGACGACATTGACGTGATTGGACGAACACAGCTAGCTGTCAATGAGGCTTTTGCTGGTATCGAAACGGAGGCGGCTAAAATGGGTTTAGCAGTGAACGAGGACGAAACGAAGTACAAGCTGTCATTGAGAAAGGACGCACAACATCGACGACTCGGCCAGAACGTCACCGTAGGCAGCTTTAACTTCGAGGTAGTTAAAAACTGCGTCTACCTCGGCTCCCAAGTAAACAGTACGAACAACATCAGTACTGAGATTAAACGCAGAATAACTCTTGGCAATCGTTGTTTCTTTGGGCTCAAGAGGCAATTGAGTAATGGAGCCCTCTGTTGAAGGATCACGCTAACATTATATAAGACCTTGCTCATCCCTGTCCTGCGCTATGGCGCAGAAGCCTGGACAATCTACTTGGTCTTTTCGAGAGAAAAGTTCTGCGTTCCATCTTTGGTCCTGTTTGCGTGGAGAAGAAGATTCAACCATGAAATATACGGGCTGTACAGCGACATGAGCCTTGTCAGGCGTCGACGGATTCAACGCCTAAGATGGCTAGTTCATGTAGAGCGCATGGACAACACTGCTTCAGCCCGAAGAGTCTTCGACTTCGAACCAGTGGCACAACGCAATAGAGGACACCCACGGAACCGATGGCGCACATAAGTGGAGAAGGACCTCAACCAACTTGGAGCGCGAAATTGGAGGCAGCTGGCTAAAGATCGTGCCAGCTGGAGAAGCTTGTTGACTGAAGCCCAGGTTTGTGCCGCCACTAGAAGAAGAAGATGTCAGGTGAGTGACATTTAATGCTGACTGTCCCTTTTCCTGTTTATGAAAAATTGTTCGAAAAACCAATTATTCACCAACGTGTCGTCAAAATATAATCCAATTATGTCACAATCGTCGTCTCCGACACATTTGACAGCTCCACCTCTTTCGAGTCTATCAAGGAAAAGCTTTTCAAAGTTCGCCATACACAGTCGGCATTAAACTGTAGGTCGAGTACAACTGTGACCAGGGAGACCTAGGCATATAGTGCCACCATTGCTAGCCACAACTTTTCCTCATCTTTCTGGCAATTTTCGGACACCATCTCGAAAAAACGATGGCTTTTTCCAATTTTGGACTTCCTCCAAAGAACGGAAATGCAGATCCTCTGGGGTATGTGTAATTGACGAAATTTAGTGTTAGTCGGAAGGTGTGATGTCTGGGCTAAGCGGCGGGTGGCGTCTTCAATTAACGTTTCCACCTATTTACGCGCTACACAAAGAAGAATGATAGGATAGCATCCTTCTCTACTGTTCATCACTGCAAGAGCTGGACGCTACGTTTCGGATGGAATGGGTTCCTTTTACCCATCAGGACAACGCAACGAATTCGCAAGGACCTAGCTGAGACGCCTTGTCAATTAATGCAATACTTGTTGACAAAGTGTGCAACTTACGACTGCACACAAAGTCACGTTGTTTTGCCATTGATTGCGTTCCAAAAAAACACAATCACCTCTTAACTATCTGCATGAACAAACATTGTCTTTCGACATTTAATCAATTTCCATCAACAAAGTTGTTTGATCCAAGAATCAACAGAAAGTCTCGCTAAACTATGCACAGTCGTCCGCCTGTGTGTACCGCATGTTCCACGGCAAGAGTCCACGAAAATGGGCCGCACAAGTGCTGGCAGGTTGTAAATTTGTCAATTTGGACAGAACAGTGGCCGTATTTATTGCCCCTGATGAGTGGCGAAGGATAAACTCGGCTCAGGTTGAACTTTAATAACTTCGTCCGCGTGGAAGACACTCAACATCAAATGTTCACATTTTAATTGGGTGCTTATTTACCCCGTCTTGTCATATTGTACAGAATAACTCAACTAGGCATAAATAGTTGTATTCAACTTAATTGTCATTTAGTAGGCGAAATTTACAACCATCGGCTGTGGCGTGTACTTTCATTGCGTGGTGCATTCGGAGTCGGTGGCTCATTGATTTTCAAGAGAGTCATTGGTCTAAAGGAATGTGAGTCCTTTTAGTGATTGTTGGAGATTATGTTAAAGAATCGAACACATAATAGCGTACAGATAAGGTTCAAAGTCGAAGTTATGCAGGGTGACCAGATATGAACGATATGAAAGGAAATTTGTAGAAAACAACAACCGTGTGAGGTTGAATAAATTTATTCTGGCTTTATTTTGATGACACTCATGCTATTGTATATCTGCACTTGATTTCTTCTTTCAGCCAGCTATAGTGTCTGCCTGAAAGTAGACACAGTGATTCGGTAGCCGGAAGAACTGTTAAATTTTTAGATTCTTAGCTCCTTCTGTGAAAATTCGCAGAGGACTATCCTCCCATAGAAGGCAATGAAATCGCTACTAATGAGGAACGCCATAAACGATAGGTGGACGGATATGGATACATGCACATAATCGAAATCAATGTGGTCTGCACTAAATTAAAAGAGAACTGGTGCTCTCCTCGAATTAAATATTAGTACAATCGAACTCATAGGCAACAATTGCTTCACAATTCACGGATGAAATAAAATCGATTGTTCATAAATGCAACATAAAAACATATAGTGGTAGAGAATCGAGTGCAACCCAGTCAATGTTCCTTGGAAACGTATCCGAAACCGAAATAGCTAACATTTTGAACAAGATGAACGCAAATAAGTCTCCCGGCGTAGATATCAGGGCTAAGGACTTGAAACACAACTCGAGTGTCTTAGCACCCACAGTCACGCAATTGGTGACTAAGTCTTTGGAGGAAAGTCAATTTCCAAAGAAACTTAAAACAGCCATTGTACGACCTATCTATAAGTCCGGGACAAAATCCGATGTCTCGAACTACCGTCTCAATACTACCAGCGATTGATAAGGTGTTGGAAGAAGTAATGGCGAGAAGGTTGCAAGATTATATTGCCAAATACCAGATTATAAATAAGAACCAGTATGGTTTCCTCAGAAACCGAAATGTAAATCAACTACTGAGTGAATTTGCCAATTATATAAACAGCAATCTCAATAAGAACTTCCACTCGCTGGTGATCTTTCTATACTTCAAGAAAGCTTTTGACACACTTTGCCACACCAACATCATCAAAATGCTGGAGAAGATAGGAATTCGTGGTCGAACATTGGATTGGCTTGCGAGTTATCTTCGGAATAGAGATTTCAGAGTTAAAATATCGAACAGCTATAGTAATTTGCGAAATGTTGAATTTGGTGTACCTCAAGGGTCTATTTTAGGACCTCTCCTATTCATCATATATGTAAACGATATGCTGTCTGTGTTGAAAAAGAGCGTCGGTTTTCAATATGCTGATGATACGGCCATAATTGTGAGCCACAAAGATATTAACATTGCCACTCAAACAATGCAGTCAGAGTTCGATAATATTCTGCGATGGTGTCACGATAATGGTCTTGTTATAAACTCGAAGAAAACCAAGGTCATGCATATTCGTCCACATCATATAATAAGAACACCAATAAAAATAAAGTTCCATAGTTTCGAGTGCCATGCCGACAGGTCTCATCAAGCATCTGAGACAGATGACTGCGCAGAATATATTGATGCAGTTAACGTGTATCGATATCTCGGCGTGGAAGTAGACTGCAACTTTAAGTGGGACTACCACATAAGGTACTTATGCAGGCGACTTCGGCAGTCGACATATGCTCTATACCACCTGAGCAACCACACGTCGTTTGAAGTACTGAAGCAAGTATACTACTCTCTAGTGGAGGCGATACTTCAGTACGGAATAACGGCGTGGGGTAATGCAGCGCAACATAGAATAATGGAACTTCAAAGGATTCAAAATAGAATATTCAAGATTCTCTGGCGAGCCAAGAATTGTACTTGTTATGTCGAAAATATGTGTAATCTAAGCGAGAACTTAAATATATTAAATGTAAAAAAAACTTTTTCTTTTCAATGTAATCAACTAGACGTACAACGACACACGATTCAAACATCCGATCGACCATTGTGTCAACACCAGACAAAGGGCAAATGGACTCTTGAAGATCCCTAGGATCCACAACTCATATGGAAGACGACAACTTTCCTTTGTGGTTCCAACCATATACAATCAACTTCCTCGCTCTCTATGGAATATCCAACCGATACACACACGAAAACAAAAAATAAAAAACTATGTCTTATTAAATAATGTTAATCTTTAAAACTGTATAATGAATCAATTTGTGTTCCCAAAACAAATAAGAATTACTCACAACTAAATGTAAATTCCTTTTGAATAACCTTCTGCAGAAAAGCCTCTAGGCTTCGCAGATTTCATATTGTCATGTTATGTAATTTTAGTTTCTCTAACTCTATGGAGACGTTGGGAGACATGGAAGATAATGAATTTTATTTTTTAAATTGTAAATATCTTTATGAAGACAATAAATAATCAATCAATCAATCAATCAATCAACCAGGCCAGAAGACTTGGAATGCCCGTACAATGATTTCTGTAGAAGCTGCGGGGATGAGGAGGAAGAGGGAACAGACCTCGGAACATGTCCTGCCCTTGCAGAAACAAGAAGACGACTGCAGCTATTACTTCAACTGATCTGTCGGACACTAGTATAAGAGATATCCTACAATATGTAAAAGCTACTGATTGGACAAACAATCCAGACCAAGAAGCGCAGTATGGTCAACGGGAGAACCAGGTGTGCAAAGCCAGATAGTGACAGCAGAATGGACTACAATTGTTTAAGTGGAGTTTAGCTTGTACGCAAAAAGCAAGCACCCACCGTGCCTACCTACCTCTCTACCACCGTCTGGTGTTCAGACTTCCAGTATGATCTGGAGAGGGTTGCTGAAATCCTTTTCTGCAAAGGTACATGTCGAAGTTCTTCCAGGCAGCGATTTCTGCCCATTAAGTCTATAGGCGGACCATTAAGGAGTATGTTCAGAGCTGCCGGAGGGGACTGATTTTTAGAGCTCCGCTGATACATACACAATCCAACCCTTGCACTCTTGCACTATGGTTCTGACTACTGCTATGAATAGCCAGTGGACCATGGGGCCTGTAGTCCCCATTTGCACCATATAGCCTTTTTACAGAAGTTAGAGCCGTAGAGGCCTTTTTGGCACTTTCCTGGATGTTTGGTTTATAGCATCATTGGTGTCCATGCGCTCTATGTGGCCAAGCCAGTTCAGTCGTCGGGTTTCTGCTTTCTCGTAGCTCGTAGATTGTGTCGAATCATAGAGATGCGTGGAATCAAAACGACTTCACCCTTGTACTACCCTTTCAAAGGGAAGTAATTTTTATTTCTGCAAGAACCTTCTTCAAAATACAGTCAAACTCCGATAACCCGAACTTGGCACTAAAAATAATTCTAGTTATGAAGTAAAATACAAATTGACTGCGGAGGGAATATTTTCTCATCCGTTTGTTTTCCTATTATTGAAAACGCAATCGAGAAAGTGCGCGGACGTCGGTAAAGTAGTGTACGCCAATTCCTATTATGGAAAACGCAACTCATCCGCACTTCATACATTTTGTAACGTTTTAAATACGAATCGAATTGGTTGCGGATTTCGAGGAAGAAGTATGAGTTGGTTCAACAGAAAGTAAATTTTAGATTCTAAATGAACAAAACAATTTGCTTTCATTTTTAGAAAACACACAGAATATTTGGCACTGAAAGTAACAAGGATATAAAATTAAGTGAAATTAACATTTTTTCCATGGATCATACGAAACTTTTTAACAGTTCTTCTAGCATTTGATTTGCTTCTGATAAGTGAAACTGCGGAAATTCCGAAAAACTCTCTTCAACTTAATCATGCCGATTATAAAGGCTGGTTCAATTTTAAGGGCCGATCTTGATTTTGAATAAAACACAAATTATTTAGGAAATGATTGTCATTTCTTTTCATTATGATAATATTGGTATGGTTCAATTATGTATGGTACAAAATATCGGCAAAATGGCCGCGGCGACCTCACACCGCCGCGGCACACCTCCATCCGATGATCCAAATTTTCGATGACGATGAAGCATAATTGAGGTTCTATGCCGTTAATGTGCCGAATTATCTCATCCTTTAGCTCTTGAATTGTTGCTGGCTTATCGACGTACACCTTTTCTTTCAAATAACCCCAAAGAAAAAAATCCAACGGTGTCAAATCACATGATCTTTGCGGCCAATTGACATCGCCACCATGTGAGATAACACGGCCATTGAATTTGTCGCGCAAAAAAGCCATTGTTTCGTTAGCTGTGTGGCAAGTGGCACCGTCCTGTTGAAACCACATATCGTCCACATTCATATCTTTCAATTCGGGCCATAAAAAGTTCGTTATCATTTCACGATAGCGAACACCATTCACAGTAACTGCCTGACCGGCCTCATTTTGGAAAAAATACGGCCCGATGATGCCGCCAGCCCATAAACCACACCAAACAGTCACTCTTTGTGGGTGCATTGGTTTTCAACAACCACTCGTGGATTCTCATTTGCCCAAATGCAGCAAATTCTGCTTTTTAACGATAAAAATGTGGCTACATTTGGTCGATTATGCTGACCAAAAAAATCACGAAGTGCACGAAATGCATTTTGATTTGAACGCCCATTTTCGCAATAAGCCTGAATAACTTTAACGCGTTGCTCGATTGTGTATCTTTCCATGGTTCAAATTGAGTTAGTCTGAAATTGAGAAATGTCAAATGAAATGCAGAAAAAACTTGACGTTTAGGTGTGTTTCACATTCAACATCGGCCCTTAAAATTTATTTACCACCCTTTATAACAGGGAGGAAACTGCGGATGCGGATTCGATGAATTTCATTCGGCCGTTTTCTATAATCGGCATGAATATCTTCAGTCCTCCTATTTGTTCTCCCAGCCACCTATTATTTTTTTCAAAAATAAAATCCAAACTCAACCAATATACAAACGTAGTAATGTGTGCTCCTGCAGAGTTGTAAAAGACTGCAATCTTTTGAGAATGCAATCTCTGAATTCAAGGAAAGAATTATCTGTTTTGTGATTCAATCAATTGACTTCATTTGGGATTCTGGACGAAGTCACCATTCTATTTGAAGTCTTGATTGGATCAATCTTTACGACCAGTCTTTTGATTTGAAATCAATTGAATGCAAGTCTATCGACTGACACTGAAGTCACTTTGAAGTCTTTACCATTCACTTGAAGTCACACGCATTCAGTTGAAGTCTTTTCGATGCAGTCTATGGGACTTCACCGTTTTTAGTTGCAGTCTTTGGGATTTCAGTATGTGAGCAGGTTTGAACAAGTCAGAATCACGAATCACACTTTTATATGGAGTATAATGGGCTTTTAGGTTTAGAGGAAGAGGAGTACGTTGTGTTCACGTTGGTAGTAGGGGATGGGGATGGAGTCGTACTATTACAAATGAAGCACTTAATAAAACGAAAGTAAATTAATAAAATTTATTTGCATATTTAACAATTTTCCAAACGATTAACTTTCAGAAGCAAAAAAAAGCAGCACATAACGAAATCACGATTTTCTACAAGTCTATATGTTTACTAGGTCATTGGAACAAACACAGGTTCCCCGAAAGCGATGCGTTATTAAACGAACAACAACACGCCAAATTTGGGAATTCCCCATCAGAATTCGATTTATCGAAGGTGACACCAAATAATCTCTTCGACTTAAGACATTCGACTAATAGAAGTTCAACTGTATAAAAAAGCTTAAAAAAAATAGGTGAGTAAATAGATAAAGTCGTTCTCAAGCTTTGGCGTGACCAAGGGAAACAGGGATTCATATTTATAGATTAAAAAACAGGCCTATACATTTCACCTATTTATTACTGAAAATGTTCAGTTAAGACAGCAGAAATCTACATGACTTGGATCCGTACAAGCTAGACTAGATTGATGTTGGTGAAAAGTCTACACCGCCCCATTATTGTCTTTCAAATTTAAGCTAAAGCAAAATGAATGTGTTTACCTCTACGTTGGTGTCAAAGTAGTCATACGATAAATGCGGCGATTCTCCAACCATGAGCGTTCTAAACACGAATGCAAGCTTTTGTACGAACTTTGAGCGTTGCAAATGTTCTTATCAAATGCATCCAAAGAATAAATACCTCAGATCTCTTTGCCCTTATCTGAAATGGAGTTTCTTGACAAAATGTGGTCCATTTTCTTCCACTCATCCTCAAAATCATGTAACGTTCAACAGCCTACAAACCACGCGTCACTTTCCTTTGTCAGAGGCTTTGTCATGTTCCGTTTAAACACCGCTCAACTAACCTTGATCAAATCACCACAAAGGACTGTGATTTCAAAAGATACTTTAAAAAATATAACTCATCACCTCAACCGTCCGCACTGTTGACTCACTGACTCACCATAAAACCACAAAAAACCTTTCAGTCAGCGCGCATTGGTGTGTTGTCCATTGCAAAAGAGTTGTGGAACGCATTCGTACTCTCGCTCGAATTCAGCAGTCCACAGCAAAAGACCGGTCTCTTAGATACACCTGCGCGTCTCTTTCTTCGTTCAGATACCGTGCGCCGTTCTCTTCGTCGTTCAGTTGATATCACATGTGCACCACCAGCCAGCAGCAGACGATCTGCGCAAAAAACTTTCGATCGGATTCCCACACACAACAACCTGTATTGAGGCGGCGGCTGGCAAAGAACTCTCCTCGTCGTCGTAGATTAAAACCAACCGACTGGCCGTGTGCGGCTTCAGTCTGTTTATAATCGCCAGACGGACGCATCTAGACGCGACGCGGTTCGAGCAACAGCCGTACGGAACATCGATCAGTCGCTACGTGTTTCCGAATTGTCACTGAAACGCTTCTGAGCGGTCTTTTTTTTTTTTTTGCAAAATTTTTGGTAACGTCCAATCGCAGCTAGACACTTGCAAGTTTTTGGTGAAACCGACGAATTTATTCAACAAGAAAAAAACCGAAAAAATAACACTCGTCGTAGTTGCACAATATTGTTAAGTTATCGGGCTGGGCTTTCAAGTTCGCCAGAAGGAAAACGAAAGCAGCGTGGCGTCGGCGGCGCCCCCTTGCGCAGTGAATTTAGTGTTTTATGGTTTTTTTCTTTTCTTTCGTCTGATTTTTTGCTTGTTTTGTTTTCACGTCCAACGGAAGCCGGATTTGACGCATGATATAGCGCCAACCTGACAGCAGCACTGCGGTGCAACTAACGCCGAACGAACTTTGCGCGACATTGCAACACACAACGTCCGCGTCGTGTGCATTTGTTTATGAGGGCGGAAACACATTTGGATTACACCAGACGCAAGCAGACAACCGACACACTGTAAGTTCGTTTTTTTTTGTTTGTTTTGTTTTTTGTTTCTTGTGATCTTCCGTTGATTTTTGTCGCTCACTGATTGAGTGGCGTGCGTGGCAATTGGATGACAAATTGGTCCAACTTAGCCGTCAAGTTCAAGTGCAAAGCGTTTTGGAGGCGCTTTCAAGCTGGCGACAGTGATGGTAGCTGGGCTTGTGGGTGGAATGTGACGCTAACTCTGTGTGATGTTGGTGGATTTCGATGTGTCTTGTGTTTTAATTGTGATGAAATGTGCGAGTCGAAGTGTTTGCTTTTTTTGAGAGGGAGTGGGAAGAGGGTTTTTTTTTTGCAGTCTTGAGCCAAATTTTTTTTGTTTCGCAATTTTTTTCGATTGTGGATGTGGATCTTGAGTTTTCAACGATTTCCAGTGAATTTACGTGGTGGTGGTTAATGAATAAATATGCATGGGAGGGTGTGTACAATTTAGAGGCGTTTTTATTGAGATGTCCTTGATAGTGTGCTTCAGGCGTCAGGAAGTATTTCGTCAGGATTTCATTCAAGTTGCATTCCTTACTAAATTATGTTCCTGTCCGAGACTGAGGCGTGAAAATGCCTTCATTTCACATCAAAATTCAATCGTTTATTTCATCTCGAGTTTCGATATACAGTCGCTTCCCTCTGAGTCGAATTTTCTCTTGATATCAACATTAGTTCGTCTTGATTTTTTCTATTGAGGGGAATGCCAAACTGTGGCGAACAAAGTCTCGAGTTAAGCGTAGTTCAACTTAGGGGCAGTCCACTGCGCCCCTAAAATGTCTCATGGTCGAAAATCCTCTGCGATGAGGTAGGGAACAGAAAAAGGCACCAGCATCGGGACAGTTGAAGTGCTTCTTACCTTGACTTGAATTCATTTTCTTACTCTGAATGATGCCGTGGAATGTTTTTGAAAGTGTAGATATTTTTTGATAATTTCACATAGACTTCCTTTTAAAATGATTTAAGGGGTCTCACTATAGGGACTTCCGTTAATGGCCGCCATATCGGTTAAATTGACCTTCATTTATTCAGTCTGTTTTGTCAATGGTTATTTGACCGGACATAGCGTTCAACAACACGTGTAAATGATAAAATTGTTCTATGGTGCGTTTCACCTTTTTCACGGCCGCCATAGGATGAGGCTCATTTTTGGATGAAAGGGTACATCGTCAAACAAAATGATTGAATTCGTGGCTATAAAAATCCACATACAATCCAAGAACATCCCGAAAAAGTCGCTGTTTCGTGGGGATATTGGTCTGGCGGGGTCATGTTTTGAGTTGGCCTATTATTACCAACTTCTTTTTGCCTAAATTGGATGATATGGGCAGCAACGAAATGTGGTTGCAACAGTACACACAGCTCACGGCACATTGGCAATTCTGCACGAGCGATTCGAGGGCCACGAGATGGACAGAGATCGTGGGGGTTTTCTGAAGTCGCAGGTCTATGCGAATAAGCCACAAACCACGATGGCCCCCAAGGAAATGACAACTCATGCGAATCGGTCAAATCCAGCCTGATTTATGCGCCAGAGTCATGGAAATCTGGGACATTTTGGATGAGGTCGTTTGAACAAGTCCCAAAACTCGTCTCTTTCCGCTTGATAACTCCTGATGGGTTAGAGGCGATGGCGGATGATCGAGTGGCGTGGACATTTGTCGTGAGTGCTTTGCTCCCGCGATTCTTTTAGTGGATCCTGCGGGTACATCATTTTTTTTCTATTGGTTGGTGGAAATCTTCATCAAGACACTACGTCAGATTTTTAGTGACTTAAACTATATCAACTTAACTAAATTTCCTTAACTAGTAGTTTCCCTTTCAAGGTAGATTTTTGGTAAAAAATGATGTCCTGCTGATCACCTGACATAACCATCATTAAGTTGGTTTAATATTATTGCTGTACACTCAACGTCTCGTGTCCAATGTTTGGAGAATGGCATGCTCTCAATGACCGAAGTTTGTCGTCGACGGTAGTAAAGATATCTAGAGAGATAAAGACACTAAGATTTCAGTTGCAGGAGCTTTCACAATAGCCCGCTTAATTTTATTTTGAAAGGACTGTACAAATCCTCTGTTATTTGCATTTTTACAACTCCAGAATTGTATTCCGTAAGTCTATATAGACTTCAGTACTTGCTTGCATAAAAGCAGTTTGTTGTACACGCTTTACTTGGAATACTTTCCATGTAACCAATACATTTCTCTATACCGATTCTCAAGCAAGCATTATGTTTCTGTTTCACGTGAGCCTTCCACTTCAATTTCACGTCGAGAGTCATAGCAAGATATTTAGCTTCATTAGACATACAACAAATACCCGCACAAATACCGTGCGTGTACAATATTAATGAAGACTGGTCGATTTTCTATCTGTCTGCAAGTAAATTGATATGCGTTGATTTGGTCTTATTGAGAGCGATACGTCAACGTTTTGTCCATTCTTGTATACCTTGTCTAGAGCTCGTTGAAGGTATTCAGTTGCAGACTCAAGTGAACTTGCTACTGATGTCATCTGCAAATGTAGCCACAAGTGTGCCCTCAGTTTGAGGTGTACAACAGAAACAACGTTAGACCAAGGACAAATTGGGGCAATAAAGAGGATGATTCATCTTCTCTTCAAAAATGCGTAGAAAAAAATCTAAAGTTAACAGATGAAACATTGTCGAATTTACTTATTCAATGTCAATCTCATTGATTCCACTTTTCTATATTTGATCTAACAGAATCATTGCTAATAATATCATCATTTTTATCTGTCGACAAATCTAACTATTTCCTTCTGTTGTACAGCACGAAGCCTACGCAAAGCTATTCGCACTTGGCCAGCTTCATTTCGAATTCAATTCAACATCTATGTGCTTGTGTAATACAATAATTTACACATTCTACGGTGATTTGTGAAGGATAACATGAAGTCGATTGTTTTATTTGCTGAGGTTCTTCCCGAGATGAAGTCAAACTTAACGTTTTAGGGAAAAAGTTGTTGTTTATGCGACTATGGCCTAATCCAGAACATAAGTCATCTAGGTACAGTGGAAGCTGTCTGAGTTGGCCACCCGCGGTGCAAACTCTGTGACCAGGTGGTTGCCAAAGGGTGTACGTTTCTTCGATGTTTGCAAATGATGAAAAACACGTTCGTTACTGTTCGTTGCTGTTCTACATATGTGCATCCAACTGCCTGCGACTAACTCAAGCTGTTTTTTCCATGCGAGCGGTGACAAAAATGAGAAATTCCCGTCCAAGTTCTATGATAGAGAGGTTTCCAACATAAGTATACAAGCACTTTTTTCAAAAAATTTTATGCAATTTTCTTGTTGTAGAAATATTCAGCCCCACTTTGACAGGTGGTCAACTTAAAATGGTGGTCAAAGGTTTCACTGTACAAAGTTTTAACCAAAATCGAACAGCCGTTTAAGGGCTACAGGTTCGCATGCATTCAAGCATTAAAACTTTCTTATTTATAGTATTGGTTAGGAGGCAATTTTTACTTTGTCATGTGTTGAGTCATTCTGCTTTGCCTTCAACTACACTCTAATTTGTCAAAGGAGTCCACCTCCGTTTTGCATACAGTTCGACTGAATTTCATTGATTCGCCGCCCTTGCAGATGTGGATGTGGATGGCCGTGAACTTGTTACCATCAGGTTTGTGCCTAGCAAACAAAAACCCAATAAAAGCAATAATGTTAAACCCCATGGCTCTGACGTCCAATTCCGATCACGAAAAGGCGAAATTATACGACTAGACAATTACTCATGCGACAATTGTGTTGTTTGCTTGGAATTTATGAGATGTGTCAGCGGCGGTTTGTTGAAACCTGTGAAAGCTAGATGGTGACTCTTTTTCTTCTTTTGCTGGTCCTATAGTCTGTGGTGGAACTGGGTCTCAGTCAAACAAGCCTCTCCAGCTGGCACGATCTTTAGTCATGTGCGGTCGATCTTTGAGCCAAGTTGACTGCGGTCCTTCTCCATCGATCCTTCTCAGCAGTGTCTACATGGCCTACTCATCTTTGGCTTTGAATTCGTAGACGCCTAGCTAGACTCATTTCGCTGTGCAGTCTACACAGTTCGAAGTTGAATCCATTTCTTCAAATGCGATCCATCCAAGCAGGACCAACGATTGAACGCAGAACTTTTCTCGGGACTTCTTCATTTGCTCTTCAGATTGTCCACACAGATTTGTCCACAGATGCTTTTCAGATTTCCCATGTTTCTGCCTCACCAACCAGATGTTCAAGGCATTCAAACGATTCTAGCTCAAAATGTCCACTTTGTGGATGCAAATGTTCCTCACTTGTGGATTCTAATCTAGGTTTCCAGAAACTTGGGAGATGTCAAGCGCATTAAGATGAAATTGAGCCTGATTCGCAGTGTTCATAGGCAAGTGCAGCAGTTAATCTCTATGCTCCCAATTCTTGACCGCTTTCCTGAAATCGTGCTTTTAAGCTTTGCAGCAGTACACTCACGAATTGATTCGATGTCTGGAGCTGAGAGTCTTCTTAAACGACGGCCAGGAAGAAGGAGATTGCTTATTTATCCTGTCTCCCTGAATTTTGCGAATGAATCCCTTTCAAGTTGAATCACATTGCGAACGAGTATTTTCTAGAAATTGCAATGAAATCGCTTTGTTCCTTCACACAGCGCTCGATTTCAGCAGCTGAACTGTCAGCTGACACGCTGTCACACTGGTAACTGGCAACTATTTGCACAAATGTCGCATGGCTTAAGCGTGTGTCCATTTCGTATCATCTCTTCCCTTTCAAGCCACCTCAAAATGGCAACTTCGATGGCTGGCAGCTGCTTAAACTTCCTATACCTCGTTGACCCATTTCTTCCTGCGGAAAATCTCTCTTAATTATATTTCCCAAACGACCCATTCATTGGCCATTAGAGAGATGCAAATGCCTATCAGTGGCTCCTGTGTATGATCACGTTCATGGCCAGCGCCTCAGGCAACGTTCACGACAAAAGAACGCTGAATTATGACTCTCATCAGGCACAAAAGTGATGCGACCCTTCCCAGAGGAAGCCTTTTATTGACACTCGAACCCCGAGAACCACCTGGCACATGATTACATCATGGGCTCTTAAAGCGGTTGTTTAATTTATTTTCAGAAGTTCAATTTGCTTTTGCTCATTGGTTACGAGGGCTACTGGCCACGCGATAGAAAGTCGCTGCGATGGGAAATAAAATCTTTCACGGTTCTTTCACTGATTGCGGCGCTCATTCTAAACCGTTAAGCGCGACTGATGCGCACATCCTTCTCGGGGGGAAAGCCAGATCAGTTTCACGAGTGACTGGGTTTGTGTGAGTGATTGGTGGGAGAGTAACGATAAGGAAATGGCTCCGCTGTTGAGTCGGTTACGGTTTGATATCGCTTCGGTATGACTTTAAGATCTGCTCGCAAATGAATGAGACGTAGTTTGGCGCAATTAAGCTGTTCGAATGGCTCTTCGAAGTGCAGTTTCCACGAGATGTAGTGATCGTCAGCGCGTCTGTTAAATGGGCGACGTGCTTACGAAGAGATTGCAATTTTGTTGGATTATAGCATGAATAATAGAGGGAAACTTAAACAGTCATTAGAGGAAAGGGTGTCGTTAAATGTTCATCGATTTTAAGGCCGTATGTGACAGGGTTTTGCAGAGACGAGCTTTAAAGGGCATTGGCTGGTTTTGACATTCCTGGCAAAACTCGCCCGTCTTCACAGAATTAAGATGGGGAATGCTCGTTGCCCCGTCAGGGTCAGTAAAGAGTTCACCAAGCCCTTTGATGTACAAAAAAGGATTTAAGACAAGGCGACGTACTGTCATTCTCCAGGAAATCGCTCCTAACTCCGAAGAAAACAATAGAGGCACGGTTTTGCACAAGTCAGTGTGGTTGCCCACATATGCCGATGACATCGACTTCATCGGACTGTCAGAAGGGCAATTGTGATCATCGAGAACCTATCGGCTAAGGTGGGTCTTTTGGGATCATAGAAAAACAAAATTTACAATTCAGTAAGGCAGTCGCTCCGGTTGGTGACTCTAGTCAAACTATAAGAAGTGCATAAAGAAGGTCCACCAACACCAATGTCTTGCAGAAAACACCACAAAGGAGGAATGTAACTTTGAGGCAGTGAGGCTGCCTAGGCTTCGGTGTAAACCCCAGTCCTTTCAGAAAGGTCCAAGCTAAGACTGGGCTGTTCACAGTCTTGTTTTTCGACAAGGAAGCATGAACATTATCAAAAGCGGACGAAGAAGGTCTTGGTTGCTTCGAGAGAAAAGTCCCTCGGATTGTAGTTGGTCTAATGGTGCTCGGGGTAGGCGACTGAACGACGAGCTTTACAGACTGTACAGCTACGTGTCAAAAGAATTAGAGGTCCTCGTCTCAGTTGGCTAAGTCCCGAGTAGACGCCAACGCTCCAGACCAGAAAGTCTTCTTTTTGCCACGTTGTCCCTAGAAGTTGGAATCGAAAACTTCCAGGGACAACGTGGTAAAGGAAGACTTCCTCTCCGGTGGCGAGCACGGTTGGAGAGAGTTCTCAGTGAGGAAGGGCATAGCACAAGTCCATGTTATTTGGAGAGACATTTGGATTAAGGGCCATATCCACCACGGACTGTAGCGCCAGCTAAAGACGGTTGCCATGAAGTAACATCGAGTAGGATAAGGTCAATGTACAAAAAATGCCCGAACACTGCTTGCGGCATAATGTCCAAGTAAAGCAAGACAACCACACCAACCGCCTCTTTAGTCAATTTCTCCTGGAGACAAATTTCTCCATCAGCAGATTGGGTTGGAAGTCCAACAATCGGACACTGGACAGTCCTCTGCGAATCATAGACTGATCGAAGACAGGTGAGCTAATGGGATGATAGATGTCTACTCTGTCTCTAGCAACACCCTAGTTATTGTAGACTTTTTCAGTCGGAAACTAAGGAGCCACTGTTCTAGCCCAAGAATATTTTTTTTCGGACAGCTAAGCTGGGTCTAAGTTTCTAGACAATGGCAAGCTTCAATGAAACATCGCTTTGTTCTCTCGTGCAGCGCACATTTTCAGCAACAAAAACGATCTGTTGTCGGCTGTCTCTTGATGAAATGGCTCAACAGTTTAATATGCACCTCATGTGGGTGCAGCGACGGTCTAACACGCCGACTAGTGGCGAACCGATGAAGTCTCTAGGCGTGCTATGATCCTACGTCTCTTGCTACAGTTTACCATCTTCCACAATTAGGACACCCAGTGGCAAGTTGTTGGACAAGGTTTATTTGTCGAAGCCTCAAACATTCACTTTTCCTGATCCGACACTCAGGGCACTTAGGACAGTCATGTGCCAAGTTGTTCAACAACTGTGCTGCACGAGAGAACAAAGCGATGTTTCATTGAAACTTGCCATTGGATGGCTCTCCAGCCCATACAGTGATTTCTGAAGAAGCTGCAATTATGAGGAGGAGGAAACCAGACTAGCCGCAGATACCTGTGTACTTAGGAGTCCGCTGTGTCAACAATTTGGTCAAGTTGAATGAAATTGGCGTAAGCCAGCCAAATCGCTTCGTGCCAATCATTAACTGGTGCAACACAGTCCCGGTGGTATCACAATGGGCGTTGATTGGCCTAAATGTGACTGTTATCTGCAGACAGTCACTAGAACCTAACCTAACCTTAGACACCTTGGAATGAGTGAATCAGAGTGTACTCGTCGTGTCTAGGATGAGAGGATGAAAGGCAGCCTTAGTTTGCTGTCATCGAAGTGAAAAAAGCACTGTCTTTGCGCAAAAACGGAGCAAAATTCTATTTCTGGCACTTCAAATAAGCACAAATAGGACGTCGTTATATCCTCGGGCAAGGACTTTACGTCCGTTAGCCTCTACCTGGGCGTATCTAACAGAGACACTAGAATACCTCATCGACACATCCCTAGTTTCGAACTCCAAACACGCTTATTTCAAGAGAAAACTAGTAGACACCGCTCTGCACTCATTCATCCGTGTCGGAACGTGAATTCTGGACCAACGATCTGGAACAATTCTGGACAGCCAAGGTCCTGGTATTGGTCTGGAAAAAAAAACTTCAATTGTCGCACATCCTTGGATGAGAAAGCCGGACTGTTTAAACTCCGCCAGTGTTGGGTACGGGACCAGCGTGATAACCCCGGAGGCTGAAATTGTCACAACTCAAACTGAACACACAAATATCGATATACTCCTCGCCATTTGTCATTTCCACACAAAGGATCTTGCAATAAAATTATCGACCGCCTGCCACACTGGATCGAGCTGGATGCCAAACGTTCGATAAAATTCCTATGTCTTCACTGAGCTGAAATCGGTGAAATAATGGTTATCTTGACTGGCTAGAGGACTCAAAGACTGCCCAGAAACAGACTAGAAAACTCAATGCAACAATTCACTGACTTCTGCATGAGCTGTCGCGACGAGGAAGAAAGTGAAAACGCTCAGAACCTCCAAAGGCTGCATCAAACAGAGCGCGGGCCATAACGCACCTTAGGCAACGATGCCACCGATCGCGCTTCGTTGATGACCTTAGCAATCTTAGTGCTAAGCCTATAAATTGCCTTCTTTGCTACAGTATTACGAGGGGCGTTCAATATATTCTCGGTATCGATATGAAGGAAAATGCTCTAGCTGGTTTCATGGTGAGAATTTGTTGTAAGGACTCCCAAATCAATCCTCATGCAAAGCATTCTACTTGCCACCTTGTGAGCTGAAATCAAAAGTCTACGTTGCTCCGCTAATGGACCCTGTTGCAAGTTCAAGTAGGTTAGAACTATTTTCAAATTCCACAAGTCTGCCCGCCAGCTCCGCCAATTCACATGACGAAGCTATACCCCCGTTCCACCACTCAATCACAAATCCAAACAAAGGCGTTCGCCACGCCTCGAGGAGCGCAAATAAATCAACGGACCCGCACATTATTTGTCCGACACCGCAAATAAATCGAATTTAAATTGTTTAGGCGCCACAATTAAGCCTCATCTCTTCGATCTCAACCGTCGCACATGTACAAGAGCATGTTCAGCGTCGATCGGGTCAATTCGAAACGATGACATAACAGTCTAAAAATAAGTGCCACGCTGAATTATCTCAAAATACCCTCAAGTCAGCAGTTCAACTTGCTGATTTCGAGTTCCAGGCCTTAAGTGGTCACAAATCGATTAGCAACAAGCCGGCCCAGCCCATCAGCCACCACCACCGCCGGCCGCGCTATAACAAAACAATGAATATTCAATCAATAATGCGATCAACGAGAAATCCACTGAAAAGTGCATAAAGAAATCAAAATAGCCGGCAGTCATTCGGTGGGCGGCGGGAATTGAGTGATTTAGATTGATTTCAGATGCCTGCCGGTCCCCCAGCGCTGCTGACCACCGCCTCTGACCACTGGCACTGGCACGGAAGGAAGCACGTTGTCCGCACGCTACGGACGGATTTTCATTCGCTCCCTAGGACCGCAGCAGTCAGAATCGAATTGACTTCACTTCTAGCACCATTGCGCCATTATTAGTGGCAGTGTTTGACAGTTCTGTCTGAAATGTATATCGCACTGACCCCAAAAATGATTGTAACCTTAGGTCTCATAATTCATTGTGCGGCGGATACCTTTGGCTGCATGTGCATTTCCTGGCCGCTCTCGGTTGCGATTGCAACACCAACTGTGCGCTGTGTGCGCCCCCTTGATGGTATCGATTTCGAGGAGTTGCAGCTTTTGACATGTGCTCTTTTTTTTTTTTTTTTTGCTTTGCAGTGACTGTGGTTACCCTTTGTAGAACCGAATCTTAGCAATCTCGCCCCCAACTCTCGTGTGTGTGTGCGAGCAAAAATTGGAGCAAGATTCTTGACATTCGTCACACAGCGTCGGTTCTGCAGCGCTTTGTTGGCGCGCAGAGTTTCCTTTGTGTTGCGGTTTCGTCGTGACAGACGCGGTGTTACACGCAGACGCGGCGGGGAGAGTAAAACAAAAAAAAAAAAAACAAAACAACCGCACTCGATGCGAGTGTGATTTACAACAGAATCGTTTGGACCTGACAAATGGTGTGTGGCCAATGGAGTCACACTATTGTGTAACAAATGTACCTGTCAAATTAGATCTGACTCAGCGGTGCGAGATCAGCGGGAACGGAGAGCGGGGACTTTTTTGCGAGGAATTTATGGTGTTTGCGCCGCCGATTGCGGAGATGGAACGCGGTGCTGATGGGCGTTATCTCAAATTCCGGCACTTGACATTCCTCAGATAAGGAGATGAAGCACTTGGGCGCAGCGCAATAAGAGACAAATATTTGATTGAAGCGCAAATAGGAGGAGAAAGAAAAGGTTGATGTACATGTTCGTGGCAAGGTAACTGGCAAAAGTGAATCGCAAAGGAAAGGACAAAGGGACGCTGGATCGTCGACTGATGGACGAGAGTATTCTGTCAAAAATTATGCGTGTTAACCTTGAGGGGCTTCAATGGGTGCATTCGAGGTGCGTTCGACTTTAAATCTGTGGACTTGGACGCGTGATGAGGAGGACTTTCAACTACGCGGACCTTGGGAGGCAGTGGTGGTATAGGACTGCACTTAGGCCTGACGGTCCTTTGTTCTACGACGCAGAAGGGACATTTAGTAACCCATGACGTTGTAGATGGACACAAAGTGTGTTAGTTGTGTAACGCTGTAATCTCTTCACAAGGATGTTGTTTAGGTCGCCAGAGATCACTAAAGGAGCTGCCCCCTCTAACTTTCGGAATCTGACAGCCAACAGAGCCTGGTGGAGTGGCGCAGAAGATGTGGGGTGCTCTCAATTTCTTCCTCATTTATGCTTCCTTCCTCCTCATCCATGCTTTATCCAGGCAGACGTCATTCGTGGAATCTGCCAGCTTCCTTGCATGCTCTTCCACCAGTATGCTCTTCCCTCGATAGTGACACCAAATATGATGCTTATGAGTATGAAAGCTTGGGAGAAAGTAGCGATCTTGGCCTTGACCCTAGGAAACATTTGACTGGACGACGCACGTCATAAATATTGACTTAAATATGGTCACTCGTCTCGCGCTTAGTTGACTGGCTCTCAACTGTAAATGGCAAGTCATAATGAATGGACGCTTCACTTCCACTTTGTCAAAATTGATCGAAGAGTATTCCCAAAGTGCCCATAAATGCTTTAGAGAACGTACTTACACAAAAACTCAAACAGCAACAGTCATTTACGTCCGAGCGATTAACTTTTCGTTTTGACACCACAACTCCGATCCGGGACAACACAACAGAGGACGTCCTCGATCGAGATGGCGTACGCAAGTGGAGAAGGACCTCAACCAACTAGGTGTGCGCAACTGGAGGCAGCTGCCAAAAGAACGTGCTGGCTGGATAGGCTTGTTGGTTGCGGCCCAGGTCCACCCGGGCGCTACAAAACTAAGAAGAAGAAGTATTTGTTATGTTCTCGATTTATTCCTTCTCCTGCACACCAAGCGTTTAGGTTTGAAACTCAAAAAGTGATGAATTCACTCACCTAGGAACCAATTGATGAAATTAAGAAGTTTTGGCCAAAATGAAGCAACCACCGCGAATGCTGTACGCAAGTGAGACTGGTAAGCTAGTGGATTATCCTCATCGTCGCCGTCGTCGTACGGTGCACGCAGATGAAATGCGAAAATGAAGCTGGGAACAACGTTTCCGTCAACAAGTCATGTTAACCGTTTTTTTTGCTGAAATTAAAGACATGGATTTGGACGACCTCTGGTTCCTGCAGGATGGCGAGCCATTCCACAATCGATCTGCTCCTGATGAATTAGAGTCGACAGCGTAGGATCGCGTGGCATGGACATCTCTAGTGCGTGCCATATCTCCACGGCTCCTTTAGTGGATCATGCAGGTTAGAAGATGATAATGATGTAGTCCTGCCTTTAAGCTGGTTCTTGGGGTGTTGTTAATTGCTCCCGTGACTCCCTCTGTCAATGCCTTAAAGTTGGCCGCTTGCCGTCAAACTATGTTGCGCCTACTTCAGAATCGCTCTGACGGCCGCTGTGTGACGGTCTTGGTCGCCATCTCCTGCAAGTTCTTGAACTCCGACTGGGACTGGACGGATCAATAAATTTCTTCGATCTTTACCCTTCAGCAGAAAACGCAAATCAAAGCCTATCTTGGGCCTACTCTTGACGCGTCTTAAGTGGATGATGAGGCGTGTTTTCGTACGTGTTCCATTTAATTATTTTCAAGTGCAGATGTAATCTGAAAAGCGCACCGAGTGCACGGGACAAGTTAATTATTGTAACCATAGCGCCCCTCGTTCACTCACAATATTATCACTTTCGCTGCACTCCAGCGCAAGGTACTCAGCATTCACAGTTCGCCCCGTAATCACCGTCTGTGTAAGCAGTTGAAAAATGCGCAATATCTTGCGACCGAACTCCCCAGAGGCAGCATACCCGCTCAATGGCTCACTCAGCCATTCCGTGCTCATCTGAGACAGTAACTCATCCATTGTCGCTTTCAATTAAACAACTCCCCGCACGAAGTATCACCTTACACTGATCCCAACATTGTCTACCCGATGAATCCATAAGTCACTGGCTGGCCTTTATCGCGCGGCGATCGCCTCAACCACACGCTCGCATGCCTGTCGCTGTTGCTGGTCGGAGATGACCACCCATTCTGCTGATGGTATGTGAGAACCAGCGTTGGAGCAACTTAATTAAAATTTTTGCTCGACCGCCGCTCCGCGCCGCCACCGAAGTCCGCCTGGTGGCAGACCGGGTTCTGTACCAGCGAACGAGGTGCAATGGTTTTACTTTTAATCATTCACTCGTGGCGAGCACATCGTAGCAAAGCGAAAGGTAATTGTGGTCGTTGTCCGATCTCGGTGATCGCTGATGCTCATCGCCTGGCTATCTAATTGATTTTGATTACTTCATGTCAGTCACGATTCCTCGCATTACACGTGTGAAGTGACAGGAAACTGGTCCCCAGGCGAGGCCTACGATGCGATGCGATGTGATGTATTGTTCCGCCAGCTGGGGCCCGGGATGTGACGTGAAATGTGTGGCTGATGAGTGTGCGAGCAGAGGTTAATTAGGCGCACATGCTGTAACATTCTGTCAAGGGAACCTTGTCCTTGATCTTCGTTCTGTTCGAGGATTTAAAAGGAATTTCTGATGACTTTTGCTATTCAACTGCAGCGTGTGTCAAGGGGCGCCGTCATATGTTGGAGCTAATTGATTTTGCCATGCACCATGTGTGTGTGTGGGATTGTTTCGTTGGACATGCAGTCGAAGGTTCGGTATCGTTCCTTTGTAATTGATTTAGTGTGGGCGCGTTGGTTGGCTGAGGGCAACAGCTCAGGAGGAGCTGGCAATTCATTCGGCGCAGGCACGGATCTTTCTAGTTGATGGTTGTGCCTTTCTGTTGTTGCGCTGGAATAGACATCCTGGTTATGGTGCGTAAGCCATAAACTGACTTTAACAGCGGCAGTGGGCGGGAGTCATTCGAAGGAGCGTCGTCTTATTAAAAAGTTTCAAGGGCCACCATGAAGCCAAGGAGATTGTGGTGAGGCATGCTATTTTCTTCATCGATTGTTTATATTGGATTGCATCTGCTTTGGTGTGGAAGCAGTGGTCCACAGACTGAGAACGAGCTTCTGTTCGAAGATCGCGCGATAACCGTCTGTGAACAGCAGACTTACTTAGATCTTTTTCCTGATGCCAAATGACTGTCTGTAGAGGATGTAGAGGAACTACAGGCCCTGCAGAGTCTTAGTCTAAGACGGCAGCCTTCCATCATTGACGGCCCTGGGGACACTGCTTTCAGTCAAAATCAACCTGAAAAGCGTCCGCGATCACATCGTCGTTATCAATGATCCAGCCGCCTTAGGCATTCAATCCATAGCCTCTTGGAGGGACTCGTGTCGTTGTCCCTTCAGATGCAATCAAGACCAAAGATCGCACACAGAAGTTTGCTTTGAGAAGAGATTAAGGACTTCTTCGTCCGCTTTTGAACATACCCACGCCTCTGCACCGTAGATCTGGACTGGGTTGACCAATGTCTTTTTTAAAGCCAGCTTAGATCTTCAGGTCAGGACTCAGTCAGTCAATTGCTTTTTGGGCCTAAAGAAACAAAACTTGTTCTAAGCTTGATCTTGGTACTGACGTTGTGAGTGCTATTCACCTCGAAGCTGAGGAAGACAAAGTTCCTGACTACCTACTCATAGCTTCAAGACGTCGTTACTGTTTGCGTTTATTACCCACGCTTATTGCCAGATCCATTCTACCCGCTTCCTTCTCAATGCTAGCAAACGTTTCATTGACAGATCACTACTTACGGAGAAGCTCGTCAATGTCATCCGCGTAAGCTAACAGCTGGTCGGACTGCTCGAAGACCCTGCCTGTTCTGTTGGCCTGTGAGTGTTGCACTTGCAAATCTTCTGAAGAACGATGTTAATGAAGTCACAACTAAGCGCGTCGACTTGTATAATACCGTTTTTGACGTTAAAGGTCTCAGTCATCCTGACTAGTTAGGCTTTCTTACTCTATACCTTCGCACCGTGCTGTGTCTTGACCCCGGACATTTAAGGGTATTAGCAATCCCTTGAGCGCCCGGAATGGCGATGTGGCTCGTCCCTATCCGCTCTGTTTTATGCGCACTAGTCGACGAGCATTATCTAGAATCTACCGCAAAATCTAGTATATTTATATTCACGATCCAATGAACAAACTGCCGAAACGCAAGAAGTTGTAATGTAAATTCGAAATATTACCTTCTTACAGAAACCTCCGTTTTGCTGCCTGCGTTGTCCAGTTTATTTTGATTGCCCACTCTTCCAAGTGTTGAGCCATATTCCACGAGGAATAAAAATGATTCCTTTCCTCAATCGTCTCAAATAGCAACATAAGCTGCACTCTTAAGTAAAAGATAGAGTGGCCAATGATCGGGTGAATCAGAGAAGAAATGCCATAGGCAATCATCTTTGGATAGCGAAAGGGTGCGTTCGTTGGTTTATTCGTAGTAGGAATTCCACTTATTACAAGGCTGTTTACAAATAGTTGGGACAGGTCTCAAATTGATTGAATGTCATGACTAACCATCATCATTAATCAAAATCATAACAAATCTCTTTGCTGGATGAGTCTCTTTCGACTAATGTCTCGACCATAATGGATGTAAGAAGACTTAAATTAACTTAAGCAATTGCACTGCGATTACAATCACCAATTCACTAAATTTCGTTCACTTTTGCTGACTAAAGGCTCAACAGTTTAATGCATCGATGGACGCAGAAATGTGCTTACAATAACCACTTCACTCATTTTCGTTAAGTTTCGTTAGTTTTTTCTTACATAAGGCTCTGCCATAATTGACATAAGAAGACTTATGTGCGTAGGTAGGTACGGTGACTGTTCGCTTAAGACTTAAAAGCAAACCCCACTTAGACCGGTTTGGTCCATTATGCTGTCACTTGCTGGCGCTGGCTTTGTTCCAACCTCCTTATCCCGTTGACCCTTCTGGATTTGGTGCTCTTCTTTCACCATTTTATAGCCATTCCGTGGCTATATATCTTTTATCCTTCCGTTAGCTAAGTCTTCGAAGCAGTGGTAGAAATAGCTTCCTAGCAGTTTTCTGCTTGTTTCTGCAAAGGCAGGACATGTTCCGAGGTAGTGCAGTGTTACCCTTCTTTCTCTTCATCCCAGCAGCTTCTACAGAAGTCATTGTAGGGCTCTCTAAGTCTTCTGGCCTGGTTGCCTATGAGGCAGTGTTAGTTTCCTGTTTAATTCCAGTAGAGCATTAGTCTTAAACCGAAACTGTCATCATAACAAACCCTTAGCTCAGCTTCGTTGAGTTTCGTCCATTTTTTCTTTTTTCTTCTTCTTGGACTTTCGCCTAAGTTCTGAGAAGCAACTATGGACACTTTGAAGCAATTGACTAATAGAGCCCTCTCTCGAAGATCCCAGCTGACTTTATAGAAGACATTGTCTATGCCAATCCTGATCTACGGCGCAAAGGCGTGGACATTATCAAAAGCGGATGCAAGAGGCCCCAGTTATAGTTTCCTTGCATAAAAGAATAAAAACATCACATTCGGCCCTTAGCTACGTGCATCGACAAGAGGGCACTCGTACAAGCCCATCAAATACGAGAAGATAGGCAAAATTCTGAACCCAACTTCTTACCACTCATCAACAATTACACAATCATTTTGAACTACTCGCAGCACATGACAGAACAAAGCCATCGCCCATTGCTGGCTGCGTGAGTTCCAGTCGACTTTTTGAGTTGATTCCACCCATCAATGCCATTCAAACCGAGTTGAGTGGGCACTAAAGACACGCCAGTATGGTGCACGTGAGCAGTCACGTTTGTATCAAGGCGGAGCTAAGAGCGGCAGACAATAATCATTGTGTCACAAGCCGAGTATCGATGCAAAGTTTGCCGACCACTTCAAGGGCTCTCCAGATGCTCTGGAATGCCACTTCAAACAGCCGTTTATATCTCAGTCAAGGCAACACTCGCAAAAATAAGAGAAAAAAAAAACAACGAATATTCTAATGTGCTTTATTTCCTCGAAAAATAGAACGTATTTGAACACGAGTGTGCCTGCTGCAATAAAAGTCACCGTAGACGCCTATCTCTTGCGAAAACTGAAACACTTGATAACGTAAAGTCCCCCTGATGGGGCTAGATAGCTTAATTGATTTATCACTTCACAAATTTGCAAACACATTCGTGTCGCTGGAATCCCAAAGCAGCTCTCGAGCGAAGATAATTATTGCGTTGACGTCGTTTCTGCGAAATATTCCTTCGCGCAAGCGATCTGCGCCAAAGCAGTTTAGAGGTCATAAAGACGAGCCACGATATTAAGTAGATAAGCATCTGAAGGAAATGTGGGCGCACGGGCACTGGGAATGACTTACGATGCCGGGATGCTTTCGATGTGAATCATTTGTTTTTGAGAAAAGTGACAAATTTGAACTTGAAACTGAGCAGAGGAAGAGTCATGTTTTTGTTGTTCATGCCATCCTTGGTTTGTGGGGAAAATGTGTCGTTTGGCATCATTGGCTCAAGAGGCAAAGAAAGAGGAAGGCAAAGAGAAAATCTAACGAAACTTAACGAAAGTGAGCGATGTGGTTACTGTAGCTTTGACCCAGTACTAATTAGGTTAGGGTTACTGTTGGGGTGCACTTAGATCAAGATCGTCCACTCGGCTCATTTTAGTGTGATCCACAAATTGCTGGTGGAGTTGGAGCTATTTGGAACTGAGAATGAAGTGAGGTAAGATTGAGAACTGCCACCACGACATCAGCTGCAAGCTACTCGTTCGAATTCGATGGACAGTTCGTTAATTACAGCTCCGCCTTAATCTTCCGCGGATAGTGTCATTGTAGCGTCTTTCTCCTAAAGATCATTGTGATATCAAGGACAGATATTGTCCTATGTCCTGATAGCCAAGCGGCCACTGGATGCTGTCACATAAAACTCCATGACTTCTCTGAGTTCTCTTAACGATGTGGTGGAGTATTTTGGCATTCATAAGCACGCCGTGACATACCAAAAAAATGGCGAATGTGACGGGCTCGCTAAAAAGGGCACTAGTTCAGTTCTTTCCGTGCCTGATCAGACCAAGCAGAGAGCAATGATCAGGAACAACCGCCGTATCCTAGCAGGGCACTGCAGACTCAGGGACCAACTAAGAAAACTGGGCGCATCAGCATCGCGAAAGTCTCTGCAGATTCTGTATGGAATCTAATGAAGTTTCAGAACAAGTATTGGGATTAAGTGAGGCAGTAGCCCCCACAAGTCGAAAATGGCATGGCAAGCACCTACTATCAGGGGAAGAAAAGAAGTCACTAGAACCACTGTCATTCTCCGATTCCTAAATGTAACTGGCTTAGAGAGAATACTCTAGAATAAACCTCTTCGATCATATCTTTTCTGCAACTGTGATATTGTGCCTCGGCTCCTACGCACATGATCAGTGCTGTGTCTAGGACGAACTCCAGAGCGGAGCACCTTAATAAAGCGTTCCTCAATAATGTCTAGTTCTGCAATGACGAACTCAAACAAGGCTCAAGATTCATCATGGTTCCACCGAAGGTTTCAGCAACAGTTACGCAGTGAATTCGGATTCTCATCAGTCCTTGTGAGTCGCCTTCGCCCGTTGTCTAGGTTTAATTTCCCCAAAACGTACAACTTTCATAATTCACGATTCCGCCTCCCTCGAGTCACTCCCAATGATCAGAGGGAACTGAATCGATCCAATGTGTCTTAACAAAGTTCTGGAATATCTCCGCAAATCAATTTAAATGCTGCTGAGTTCCACTTGGTCGGTGCGACATTAACCGACTGAAAACCACTGTCTTCAGTGCTTATGCCTGAAACACAATAGTGCGTTGTGTTGTCTTTCAACACACACATTTCAATGGCCGTGAACAGAATGTTGCGTCGTTCGTTTTGGCAAAATTTAAGAGAAAATTGAGAGGATTCTAGTAACATGATACATTTTGTATACCAGAGACGACGCACCCAATTTCCGACATGTTCGATATTTTCAAAGAGACATGCGTTCAACCGGGACTTTACATATAAATTGAGTAATTTCCACCCAAATTGAGAGTCAACTGACATTTGAGAACTGAAAAGCAAAAATAAGAGAGTGTAGAGATAGCCGACTTCATAGCTGATTGCGCCCTGCTCTATCGACGAATTTGACGCATATTCACCTAATTTTTGACGGTTATTCACGAACTTTTGACAGTTATTTACAATTCATCGAACATTGTCTCATATTCACGCACACTTGTTTGCAAAAATCCCTACCCCACGAAAATAGCGGCTGATTTGTGAATTGCTGCCCTCAACAAAGTCAAAATTCATGAATTGCCCACAGAATTCGTGAATTTGACATTCATCAACAATTCTATATTTGGGGGTGTTCGTGAATTATAATCACAAATCCAAATTCTAGATTTTATTAAAAGCTTTATGGTCTGAAAATAAAGGCAGAGCTTTAAAATTGTTCAATTGGTCTGGCTTTTTTTATTGTCATTGTATCTCTTAAAACAAATTGCTTCTTGTAGTACACAATAGTTACACTCGAAGCAACGCGTGAAGCCTAATTTTTAATTTAACCATAATTTGATTTATTAGTAGAGATCAAATAACATTAGAGTTCAATAATGTGTTACATTTTTTTTCTTTTATGCCGATGTATTAGCCCCTAATCTAATAAGAATATTCCTTAATATTGGAATTCGTGAACGCCGCCCAAAACTAAATTCCTTGTGCAGTTTCCCCTACTTTTCGCGGTAAGAAAAATTTAAAATCTGATTTGAATCTTAGAATTAGATCTGTTCCAATTGCTGTGAAATTCACCGAAAATCACCGAAAATCACCGAAAAACTGTCCAAAGCCGTTCCATTTGGTGATTTTTTCGTAGTTGTTCACAGAAGAGCGTGCTCATGAGAGAGTAAAAAATGTCCCCACCCTGCGAATTTCTGACACAGAAATTTCGTGGGCAGAAAATTGAAGACTGTCAAATTCAAATTAAAAAAAAACGACATTAAATTTTCATATGATTTTTTTGATGTTTCGTGAATTCTGTGCATTTCTACGAAAAGTCGTTCCACAAGTTTATGCATAGTTTCTCTCTGAAAGAGAGATTTTTACCCCCACTACTGACAATCTACTCAACTACGAATTTCTGTGCACAAATCAATTGGAACAGACCTTATATTTAGCTTACGCATTGCACGATATTGTGGTTGCCGTGACGACCGCTAAATAATTCACCTCGGTAGCTTGGAGGGGAAGGCAATTAGCTGTTCGGAAAGCTCACACGTGGACACACGAGGATTCTGGCTTCCTCTCCACCTCGAATCAGGAGGATTCGGATTCGATAACCATCTTAGCTGGATCATTGCTGTCAATACGCTGAATGTGGAAATGCTGTCGAAGGGTTTTTGTCTTCCGGACTACATCCGCATCTTCATACAGCTTAGAGAATTCGCGGCTCTCCCATCTAGTGATGTGCCAAACCGACACTTTCTTCAGCCGAGTTAAACCGAGTTGCAACTCGAGTGGACTAACTCGGTTTCAAACAGTATTATTTGATTTATTGATTGGTACTCTACTATTAACATAATAAAAATTCACAATAGCTGAATGTATATTCTCTGTATCATACTGTACACTTGAGAAAAGATACCAGACCATACACATAACAGACTAACCCAAATGCATACATATGTGCGAAAAGAAACAACGTGTAGGCGAAGTTAAAAAAGGAACATATTAAATCAAAAGGAATTTAAAAAGCACCCTGTGCAAAACTAAGGCTTTTGACTGTTCAGTCAACGACATCTGTTAACAAAACTAATAATGTTCGGACCATCTGATCAGGTTATTGACCCGAATCTCGCTTTGCTATAAATACAAGCAGAATTCAGTTTTAGCTCTCTTCTCTTCGTTGCGAAATAAAGGTAACACCGAATGTCAAACAAGTGTTTTATTTATTTTGCGCCCACCTCCACTCGCTCCCTACAATCTTCAGAAGTGGGATTCGAACCCACGCCCCTACAAACGAAAGAAGAGCAAGTTGACCACGTCCTAAGACCTTACACCTTCAGAATTGGATACACAACCGCGAACAACGAATACATTCGTGAGCCAGGTTAGGATCCGAACTTCATGACAATGCTGGTCTCTGCAACGTCCGACGATCTCAGCACATTGCACATCGCATTTGCTGCAATTCACAAATTCATTGAATAGACGGCAGACTGCCCCTTGGCCCTGGAATAACGATGACGAAGTTCATTCAGCTGTGTAAATCCGTCAAACCGTACATCAACGAAAAGTCGATGCTTATTTGCCCAAAAACATGTGTTGGTAACTGTTCGCAGTGCAGCGTGCAGTACTACGACGCAATCGAGTGCTCACCGGAGGAGGACTTCTCCGAAGAAAATATCCAGCGAATTGGCTCACGTTACGATGCACAGATCGTGATATTCGGGCAGGGGTTCCAAAAGAAACTCGGCGATATCAAGTACTTCATCATCGGGGTGCTGGTTCAATCGGTTGTGAGCTGCTGACGAACTTTAGGGTCGGAAAAGGTCCAGATCCGGGATATGGTCTGAAAAGTGAGAACTCGTCATCACCCGCCTAATGCCCAGCGAGTGGTGCTTGAGAAGAAATCTATATCCTTCAACCCGAAACAGCATCCCTTTAGGCCCGCCTTATCAAAACAGAAAAGTACTTCTTGTAGACGTCTGACGAGTTGACGTTTTGAATTTACTGCACTTTAATTCCGTCTTAGTTGCGGCAACTCGATTCGACATAAATTTAACCCAGTTCAACTCGGTGTCGATGTAACTCGGTTCGACCCGGTTTATAAACTCGAGTTTACCCATCCACCTTCATCGTAAACAGGACCATATATCCATTTCTTGCAACATCACCAAGAATCAGCTCCCTTGCTTTACTTTTCGTTCAGCTTTCCGTGCAATGTAGCAGGACTGGCAAATAAGGGTTTTGTAGAGCATGAAATTGGTCCTTCGAACCGCGGTTGCTTAGATAAACTGAAGTAGCACCGACTGCCAAATGTGATTCTGCGTCAGATCTCCACTAAGATGTTACGGTTCAACTATAATGCGCATGAGCGAGCATGAGCTAGTGTCAAATTTCAACGAAATGTTTCGTCATGTTTGCAAAAAAATCATGTCTACTCATAATTAGCATCTGCTCGCATGTCCATATGTCAGAAATTTTTTTGTTTCATTCAGCCGAAAAATGTCGTGTTCAATTATAAGTGTATGTGTGTATGTACGAATACCAACAGAATATCAGCTGATTTGCTCATTTTTCAGATTTGTTTTCTTGTCTGTGTTTTATCTGTCACATTCGCATATGCGCGGTGCGATTCATTTCGCACTAGCTTATGCTTAACGAAACATTTATGTTTTGCACATGCTTAACGAAATGCTCGCAATCTTTCATGGACGACATTATAGGTTGCCGCATAGGGGTGGGTGTATTCGCTCACTCACTCATGCGCGGCACTAGCTAATGCTCGCTCATGCGCATTATAGTTGACCCTTTAGATGTGCAGTTCACGTTTCAAACTGAGTTAGACAAACTCCTTCACTAACTCAGTGCTGTACCAGCGAATCACGACATGAAATGTGTCATAAATAGTGAAGCAATCAAAGCTGATTCCTTAACAAATGTCATCACAGCTGACAGTCGAGCCTGATAACGCACGACTGAAGCTCGTTCCCCAACCAGCACCCACACTCTGAATTCGATTCACAGAATTTCCATCTAATCCCCACCCATTCCCAACCAAGATCACAAGCCGCACAGTTTCGAAGAATTCCCGAGAGTCACTCAGCCTGACTCACCAGCTTTCTCGTCTTTCCAGCCCGAATCGAATGACCTGCTCACCTCGAAAAAAAAAGACGAAAAAACCAAAGAACACACCACAATCCTATCGAATTGCTAATTTCGATCCAACGTCCAGGACGCGGCCCCATGCATTAAGTCTCCCTCCGCACAGGAAGTGACTCCAACCTCAGAATACCTAGAATTACCGTGAATCCTCAAAAAAAAAGCCGTCCGTCCGTGCGGGAGAACACAACGTGAATACGATTTCAAAAATGTCCATTGTTCTGTCCGTGTCCACTAATTAGGACGCACCGAAACAAAGGCAACGGGCTCACGTTCCGCGGATCCGAAACGGCTGCACCGCTCCACAGTCCGCCCCGTGGCATTTTAAATGCCACATCACGCGGATATCTGAAATTCCATTCGCTGAACTGGCCGTGTGCACGCTGTGTGCATTCGAGATACGATTTTTCCTTAATCGAATATGAGTCCGATCCGCACAGCAAAACTCAAAGGTTGGCATTTATTATCTGCTAATGCCGCGCTGTGCCGCGCCGCTGGTACAGATCCCGAGCGCTCTGCGGCGATGTGCGATGTGACGAGGAGAACAACCTGTGTCCATCGGATACTCAGTTCCGCTGCTGCGCTGACATTGAGGCCGTATAACATCTGCATTTTGTGTGTCCCCTGCCGCCTGGGCGGAGGAGGTGCATTGCAGAAAAAATATCTCGGCTGGCTGGTTGCGAAACTCCCGTCCCGCCGGGATTGCGGCACTGGCACTTTGTGGTCGTTAGCGATTTCAGAAATCGTTAGATTCACGTCTGGGCTTACGTACGAGTGGAATTAAAAACGCGCCGAGTGTGTTGCAAATCACTTCCATTGCACGTCTGGTATGGCACTGCTGCCACTGCCACCGACACCGTTGTTGTCGTCGTCGCGTTGTGCCGTAAAACTTAAGTAGGCCACCGCCAGCCAGCCAGCCAGCCTTATTGTTGGTTTCTAAGTCACAATCCGATTGTGATCGTGAATTTCCCCAACAGAAGCGAGCGTGTGTGTGCATGCGCTGCGAAATTCCACTTTCAATTCTTTGTCAGGCAGCGTCAGGTTCGGCGACTGGATATCCCGGCAAATGGGCGAATGGGATTGAATGCGTACGGCAGCCGGGCCGCTGAAGATGGGTTTCCGCACGGAAGAGCGCCACGCCGTAGATGCAGTCGACCGGGACCCGAGCAGATCGACATTCACTTTCGGCCATGCGATGGAGTGGCGACGAAAGGATGCTTCTAGGTTCTGTTGCAACGGATTAGGGTTACTTCTCCTTCAGTCGTCAGTGTGGTGAGAATGAGGACAAGTGAATGGTGGCCATTTGAATAGATCTCTGTCTGTCACAGGAGCTAGCGGATGCTTGCATTCAATAAGATTTCGGATGACGAAGCTCCTAGAGGGAACTAAGCATGACTTGGTGGTGCAGACCACTAGAGGCAACTAAGCATGACTCCGGGAGCATGACTTGGCGGTGAAACTTCGGTTTCAGCTCAAAGCGTCGAGCTCTAAGGATAGTCGACGTCGGTCTGGTCACGAAAAAGTGGCAGGAACTTATCCACGTTCCAGATTTTTCACAGATCAGCACTCATTCGAACCCCTACATGACCCCACTGTGCGCTGGCCGAGCGTGCTGTGACCACAGACATGTCACAAGCGAGAAAACGAAACCCTGATTAGCCGCAGTCACCTGGGGGACTACACTTTAATTAAGGCTCCCGCATCAGTTGCATGCCACGTCGCGTCGTCGCCTGAGGTGAGGGCGAGAGAACGCATTTACCCCCGATAAAGGCGAAGGCACCCGATCCTCGCGAACATTACAGATCTCGCGTCTGCGGCTCAAAACCTTATCTTTATTAATGTTCAATTGAATAACATTTAATCGGTGAATGGCATTGTTATCTGCGTGCGCTAAGAAATGTCAGGATTAATGGACACTTGGTCGTAAAATGGTGTAAATAAAATGGGCGCTCCATTGGGGCAGACTGTGCGCCCGGTGCCGGGTGATTAATGTTGGCATTCCATAAAAAATTTGTTATCGCACTGGAGAGCGCTGTGTTTGTTTGGAGGCGCTGTGCTGTGTGTTGCCCCCCCCCTTTGTGCTGGTGCTGGTGGAATCGAGCAGCCCGCATCTCCTTCTCGTGCCAATGATAACCGCATGGAGTTGCAATTTAAATCACCATCGACGCGGACATGACGCCCGAGCGGGGGCTGTGTGTTTCGAAGAGAAAACTTAAATTAATTAAACGAGCCTTCTGTACTGCGCCTATTGTGGTGGCCATGGAAATAATGGTGCTCGCACTTGACAAATGGTTCCGTGGACTGTGAACGAGGTCAGCTGGTTTGCATCGTTTCATGGCTTGAATCGTCGACACACTCGATGGTGGCGATGGCGATGTAACAACGATTTTTCGATGTTTTTCTTGAAGGTTTGGACTAGAGCACCAGCCTGTCAAGAGCTTGTGATGTTTAGTTAATCGACATCCTTGAGGCGGACATATGGAACGAGGTGATGGATGAAGATGATTCCTTTGTTATTAAAATTGGATACATTTACTGGACATTAGATGCGATGGAACGGAAGATTGGTGGTGGTTGACGGCTTTAGCTCGACAGAAGAAACGGAAGCAGTACAGGAATGAATGGGTGATGCTCTAGACCCAGGTTGGCAGATTGACCACACTTAAGGCGCACCATAATTGATTTCGATAAACTGCAGTCTTATGTCCGAACCGAAAGAAAAAGTAGCCAGATATTGGACGACTCCATTTTGAAAGTGGCCATAACTCCGTCTGGAAGCTAACGCAACATTACAAGTGTCACTTACGCACACAGAGAGTGATTTCTTTCGCTCCCACTTAAGTAAGCAAACGTGAACGGAACTTAACGAAACTTATCGAAACTTATCGAAACTTAACGAAACCTAGCTATTGTGGCTACAGTGTAGGTATCATTTCTGGGGGATCGTTCTATTGCTAAAGTTCACTTGAATTGCTTAGGTCCCTTTTGGTTCTGCCTTTAGACTAAACAGATGGTGTTGCCAGAGCTTTCATTGCCACCTGACTGGCTATGCATAAAATGTTAGATCAATCGGAACTAATCAGGCGCTTGGATCAGGCTGAATTTCAGTGATAGCATGGGTTACGTCGACTTTTCAGCACACTACTGATCGGTCTTAGTCGCAAGGTTGTACGCATGCTAAAATGAATCTCTTACCGGGAACTGTGCCAGACACACATGTTATGTGTCTGAACTTACTGCAGAACGACTTTTACAGAAGCTGCATACATGACGAATAAATATAATCTATCCAACAAGTACGCGACTGGCCAGCCCTAGCAAAGAAATGAAGGGAGTTCCTGGGTAAACATTTCTTTGTAGAACAAGACGACCTAAGCGGTGTTGAACTGAACAACTTCCTGAATTCGGGTGGTTTTAGAACTAAACTTGGTCTCACGGTGGTAAACCACCCAAAACAAGGGGTAAGGTACGGCCTAAAGAGCCGACAGGGCACCCTATAACCTACCTAAGCTTGCAGCTTATAGGCACAGACCTAGAAACTCCATAAGAAAATGTCTAATGGATGGCAAATAGCATGATATTGGAAGCCAGTTCATCTCTCCTCTGCATGAGATGACTGTGCCCCCAAATCGTTCGTGCAGAATGTCCACTATGTCATCAGCTGTGTGGCACGTAGCACCGCCGTCCTTTTGCAGTGGTCTCTGGTGATATAGAGGTCAGTGGTCTCTATATCACCCAACATGCGACGAAAGTGGTTCTCATTGATCGGTAGTACTCTCCGTTGATCGTGATTGCACTCGAAGAAATTCTTTTCGATAAATGCCGTCGCTCCAAACAATGACAAACCACCCGTACCCAGTCACACAACAATGGGCTGAAGATGATTTGTTCTTTTGCTCAAATCAAAGTCGCCTTCCGTCGTCAGCGAACATACGACGTTGCGTGTGATCGTCTCCCTTCATCTCCTGGGTCAGACGGAATTTGTATGGATGTAGGCCCAAGACCCATATACAGACTATAAATTTGTCAAGCCGTCATGTCAGTCAATGCTCCTGTTTTTGTGAACTTTCACAGGCACGTGCGGGTATTGTCTTATTTATTAGTTGCTCGCTGGCCCGGTCGATTTGGTCATCAATCGCTGAATAATCAATTATTTTTATTGTTGAACTTTCGTTTTCCCGGGGTGGACCTGGACTTCAACCAAGCAAGCCTCTGCAACTAATGCGAGACAGAACGTACAGCACTAATTCGATTGAAGTGTGTGAGTCGACTGAGATGCGGGTGTCCACTGTTGCCTTGTCCCACAGACTCAGATTCAAAGACTCTTTAAGTCGAACCTTAATTGACCATGGCTCCGTCACCTTAGGCGTTGGATCCCTAGACTGGTTCCACCTGTTTGAATCTTCCCCTCCAGATGGGACTAAAGATCAAGCAGAACTCTTCTTCAATGACACAAAGGACTTCTTCGCTTTCGATATCCTTCATACTTAAACACAGTAGAACATGACTGTAATGATCAATGTCGTGGTCAACTTGAGTCTTCTAGGGACGGGTCTGTTTCTCAATTACCTCTTGAGCTCATAGAATCAGCGGTTGGCTAAGGTTACTCTGCGTTTGATCACGGTACTGACGCTGTTTGTGCGTTTTGTGTTCACTGCGCATACGAGGTAGACGATGTCCTTAACTGCCTCGACGTTATAGCTGCCCATTGTAACGCTTCGACAGCTGGATGGCTGTGTGTTGGTTGAGTGCCTGCCTCTGGTTAGAGGGGTCCCCGGTTCAAATCCCAGTGAAAGCAAAGTTAAAACGCTTTTATCGAGTTTTCAAATCTGGTCCAGTCACCATTTGCCGTTGGGATGAAATTAACGGCGCTATCACTGGAGTTGTCGATCAGTGGCAGTAGTCTGACTATGGGTATCACAATGGACCAACATGGTCTGAGTGTGCTGGCGATTTCGCTGGCAGCTCAACTACCTAACTTAACCTAACGCTTCGATTAAGTACGAGGGATCAAAGATGGTTGTAACATGTCTTGCCGGATGGAATCATCTTAAGTCTTTTGTTGTTTATTGTTGTCCTTGAAGGAAAAGTGACGGACCCAAAAGTGCCTCAGTTATTCTTTGCTGATGATGGAGGTAGGTATCCTAAGTGACGATTAGACTTCCGTTCCAACGAGCACTTGACGGGCTCATTAGCCAGCAAAGGACCGAGAAGAAGAAGACTGAGAAGAATATGCTTCGCATGGCAGCAGGAGTAACAAGGCTCAATAGAATAAGAAGCTCAAATATATGAGGAAGCCTTCACTTCACAAGAACCCATCTCTAAGAAATTTAAGCACGACCGAGTTGGTATTGGCAAAAGCGAGATCCTTCGAACTCCGTTCAAAGGGCAATACCATACAATGTTTAAACGCAAACGCGAAAGAGAGACGGGTCAAAAAACTGCTGGATCATACAAATGCCAAAACACCAGCATTTGATCGGCCTCTGTGATGAAGCGATCCGAGATAGGGAGACCTGCCGATATTTGCTGATGTCGAATCGACGAAAATCAAACAGGCGGACAGTGAAAGAAAAAGAAGAGTGACGCTTGGCTCCAGACAGCATACAACTGGGCGCTTTTCAGCCGCTTCCTTTTCAATACTGGATCTCGCCTCAGTGACGGCTAGCCTTGTTCGGCTAATAATTGCAATGCCATCCGCGTAAGCTAACAGCTGAACGGAGTTCTGGAAGATCGTGTCTTTACTGTTGGCGTTGTCGAAAATACCTTGTCAGCAAAAAAAAGAGTCCTGCTGGAACGCTCGTGAAGGATATTTCAAGGGAATTATGAACCATTAATAATGGAAATATTCAACCAGTGCTTATCAGGCCGGCGACCCATGTCTTCCATCGTTGACGGTCCTGGGCACGCTGCTTCCAGTCGTCAAGACCAAGCTGTCTTGAATCCGCAATTACTTGGTGTTTATACCGGAGATTCGGTTTTCCTCTCTTTCGCGAACCAGGAGGCTTGGATTCAAAGACCCTCTTTGCGGGAGCATTGTTGTCCATAAGCTCGATGTGGCCGAGGTAGTGTAGTCGACGGATTTTTGGCTTCCGGACTACAACCACGTCCTGGTACAGCTCGTAGAGTTCGCGGTTATGTCTTCTCCTCCGTTCGTCTTCCTCGCAGACGGGACCATATATCCGACGTAGATATAAGACTAAGGATCAGCTCTGCAGTTTTGCTTAGCGTCCACCTTTCGGCTCCATAGAGCAGGACTGGCAAAATAAGAGTTTTGTAGAACACGATTTTGGTCCTTCGAGTCAGGAGTCTTGAGCCCACTTGTTTTGACAAACCGAAGTTGTACCGGTTGCCAAGGGCGATTCTACGACGTATCTCTACTGTGATGTCGTTTGTGGAGATCACGTCTGTCCCGAGGTAGACAAACTCCCTTACTACCTCGAATTGTAGCGATGTCGATCGTAAAATGGTGTGTGATGGAACATTTTTTAGTCGACGGCATATATTTCGTTTTGTCCTCATTGACATTGAGACCAGTTCGTTTCGTCTGTTCTTCAATCGCCGTGAAAGCATCCACAACGAGCGACGATGTCGATATCATCTGCGTACCCCAACTGTTGGACTGACTTTTAGAAGGTAGTGCCTTCCGTGTTTACAGATGCCCTCCGCACTATCTTATCCTGCACTAGATTGAAGAAATCACACTACAGCGCATCTCCTTGCCGAAATCCAGTGCAAGTTTCAAACGGCTCAAAAATCCTTGAGCCGAACTGCACGGTTTATCGCGCGTGGTGTGACACAACTGGATCAGTTTTCGCGGGATCCCGAAGTCGGCCCTCGCATCGAGTAGCTCCTTGCGATGAATGCTGTCGATTGCGGCTTCGAAATCGATGAAAAGCTGGTGCGTATCGATTTGAAACTCAATGGTCTTCCAACCACATCAAGCTTTCATCGAAATCTCAGCCATAAATGGGTTTTATTTGAATTTCCTTTTGCAACCACAAAATGGATTATTGACTGTACTTGCACTACAAAATTGAGGTCCGAAGAATCTTCTACTTCCCGGCTGTGAGATGAAAACGCATGGTTTAGCTAACGTCGCTGTAATTCAATTTGGGTGAGATTCACTGTTCAGTGCCAACACGTACACGAACCTGTCCAACTTGGTCTTCCAGGAAGGGTTTCATTACTGAAGCGGCACGTGGCAAGAGGTTCCTTATTTCCTTCGAAGTCACACTTTCAGAAGCACCCCTCGCAGGAGTTCTATCGCAATTCTTCTTCTGCGCACAAAGTGTCCCCAGATTGGACATGCAAATCGCACATAAACGCGACAATTTAATTTACCCTAGAAGCAGCTTGCTCACGCGAAAGCATCCAACTTCCTTCGTACATTGTTGCCGGCGACTTTTTGCACTCAAATCCGCATCAGATGATCCCTTGCCAACACACTCGGTTCCACTGTGTGTCGTCTTATCCAAAAAAAAAACAAACAGAAGCCAACAAAAAAGTGAACGCCACTAGCAGTCGTTAGGAAGGAAAAGCGGTAGCAAATCTGTTTCACTGGTCGGTTTTTCTTTTAATTGAACACCGCGTCGCCGTCGTCTCTGCGTTCCAATTCGAATTTGGAGCCCAGTTGCAGGCGGCAGTTGCGATCAGGCTGCGCCAGCGAGTAAGAGGCGAAACACTTGCGTAGATTTTGCGAATTTAATTAGAAATTATTAGTTCCCGGAGTTGGAAAGTAAAACAATGGCCGTTAAAGCAATTTCCACAAGGAGTAGCCACTGCACGGCACTGAATGCTAGGTAGGCCACTACCGCATGTGTTTGGTGCCGTGTACGCGCCCACCATCGGGGTGGGTGATGGCGCGCGACCACAATCCCGAGGAGAGACGATCGACGGACGACTATGACAACGACGACGACGTCGACGTCGACGGGACGGGACGGCATACGGCGTTACTACTGTGCTCCTTTGGCTGTCTCTTAAGGCCTTTCTACTTCACGGCTTGTACTCAAGATTTAGTGTGTTCACCGATGCGCAGGCACACACACCGAGCCTCTGGGGCTCGGGGGGTGTGCGGATAACACGTGTAGCTGGACAACTCCATGGGCCCCGGACACACATGCATTAATTATCCGTGATTTCGAGCGGCGGAGAACCAGTGCGAGTGAGGAACAGACGCTTAGTCATGGAATAGTTGTTGTGAGACTCTCTTTTGTTCGTTTTTTTTTTTGTTTGCTTCACCATCACCTCCGCCTTGGCTGGAACGGACTAGCTGAGGTCTTTATAACAGTGTCGTCAGTGATTTCCGGGATAGTGCAAAATGGCTTGTCTACGGGTTTGCGTCGTTTTGCCCGTGTACGTGTGGCATTTAGCATGTCATGTTGTAATTACGTTTCAGACACTTTAGCATAAGTTATGACGGTACAGTCCTGTGAGTCAGTTTTCGAGTATATGCACGTAATAAATTTGTGACAGAAATTGGATGCGTAGGTGGGCAGAGACACGACGACGATTGTGTGAGCGCTGACTGCGCGCTATACAGATGCACCGATGGTCGGGTGTGGAGGAGGAGGAGGAGACGGAGGAGGATGTGGAGAAGGAGGAGGAGGAGGTGGAGAACGAGGAGGAGTATTGATTCAGAGTGTCTAGCGAACAGCAGGCACTGAAGTGTCCTTAGCAGAAAACCCTGAAGTGTTTGACTTTTTGAAACACATTCACGGAGTGATGTGTTGCGAACGGAGTGTGCTGCAATTCAGTGGAAGTTGGATAGTGAGGCACTCGTCTGAATGATTATGTGTAACAAAGCCTAGTCCAGCAGGTTGAATGAGTGTCTGACTTGTCTTTTGCAAGTCCTTGAGTGTTGTGCAAGTTCTGCTGGCAGTTGTGCAACGTCTTAAGCCACTCGACAAGAACCCACAAGGTTGTAGTCCATCATGTCACACCGCACCGAAAAAAGGTGTGCAATGACCTTCTAAACTGCTGATGAATGTGGCGCCAATTTGTCGAATCCTTTTGACTTCACCCCGTCGTCAGAACTGTCATCATTCTGCTGACCAAACAATACCGACTGTACCCACTCCTTTATCCACTCAACAATACACATCTCATCGTCGCATTTCAAGTTCAATGGGACAAAAACACTTAACGAATCCGCAAACAAAGGAAAAAGAAACACTCCATGATATGCATTGCTAATGTACACACATTTGCATCTGAATGCATCGTTCGGCCGCTCATCATAGCCTCTCCAGACGCGAATTAACATTCGTAATCCCTCGGATTCCACCGCGAAAACATTTACATTTCCATTTTGAACAACAAAATCTCTCCGTGGCCCAAAATGCCACAGCATAAGCTGCCACTTGCGCGGTGCCTTACGTCACCCGACAGCCCGTTCAGGCTTATCATAAATATTTTCAATCCTGAATTCCACGCACGGCACGCCTGCACTTCACCCTCAATGCTGGTGCCATCGAACAAAGGTCACCCTCGACTGTTGGGTGACCCAGTTTCGTCGTTGAGAACTCACCAAAACAATGCGTTCAATTGACACCTGGTCTTCGGCGACAAAATCGCCGCAAATCCCCATCGAGGAGCCTCTCGCGAAATTATCCAGAATTCCCCCAAACAAAAAAAAACCGCCTCAACACAGAACTGACATTCGGATTATGACAGTCAATTAATGGAACCTGTCTTGTGTGGCTCCCTTTGTTGTCACTGTCGTCCCGCCGCAGCCGATCGTCGGTCGGTGTTTTTCCAGCCGCCGCTGGATTGGATTTGGGTCAATCTTCTACGTCGTCATCGCAGCGCTGCCTATCAGGTTTACTCTTTCGAGTTGAGTCTCTCGAGAGCATACCCCGCCGCATCTGTCGATGATATTTCAAATCGTCATAATTACCCAACAATCAGTGACTGACAGTTGAAGATCGGACGCCGCTTCACTCCCCCTCCCCCTTGGCCGCTGCCTGTCAAGTTCGTTTCGTTCCCAGCTCATCGCAGGCGGAGAGATGTCTTAATGAAGGAGAGACTGCCCAACAATGGCGGCCGGGGCGCTGTCAAGTGCTGGGAATTTGTTGTTGATCCAGAAATATTAGCCGGTGGCGAGAGAGCCGTATACCGTAAATTTTGCACATTCTCCCAGCGCGCTGACGAAGGAACAGGTTGGTTGGCATCATCGCGCCGCGCCGCCATGAGGAATGGATGACAGCAGTTGAAATGGGTGGGCATTTGTAATCTGCCCCAGCTGAAGTCAGATGACAACAACAACAAAAATTAAAAGATCCGAATATGATATCGTTCGTTCGTTGGCGTGGTTATTTTGCATTTTTTTGCATTTTTTTTGGCTTTTTTCGTTTCTCTTCGAATTGTTGCGATCAAATCGAACGTGTAATGAGTTTTCGCGGGCGCCGAAGTGCGGTACTACGATTCGTTCTGGCGTGTCGTGAGCGCGATTGCCTTTGAATTTTAATTTAAATTTTAATTTATAGAACTGTGGTGGCGAGGCGAGGAGCTTTACGAGCGTTTACGATCGTGGTTGAGCAACAGGTGATAACGGTACAGGTGCTGCGCTGACGGTTATGCAATTTATACATTTGGCGCGGTGCGGTGAATGGAATGTTGCGATGAGGAGCAAATTGTCGTCGATTTGGGGAAAAAAATGCGCGTACTTTGGATCTCAGTCAAATTTTTGGCGGATCGTTAAACGAATGCCAATTGACATTGTTTTTGCGATCTGCAGAGGTGCAACCGAATCGTTTCGGGCCATTTGGTTGGCTTCCTTATGGTCCCCGTGTGCGGTGGCGCGCAGGCGTGTGTTTGTGTTACAATTTATTTCATCTTGGGCGTGGGCTTGCAAGTGCTTCCCAGGTGGTCGAGCAGCGGATTAAGGTGCGCTCGCTGGGATTGCGTGTAAGATGTGGACGGTATGCATGTTTTTCGGCTGTCAAATAGGGTCATTCTTGTGACAGTGGCGATCTGATGCGATGTTTTGTGTTCCAGAAGTGGCTTGAAAGTCATTTTCAAGTTAGGTTGTAGTGATTGACGCGGTAGGGACCAACTTCGGGGTCCACTGTGCTGTCACTTCGTAGAGCACTCGATTGTCGCAGTCCTTCCTGTCAACCTGGTTATGGCTCATCTAATGTTGTAGTTGTAGTCGAGGATGCAAGTCGTACAAAAAGGGGCTTACGATGGGTTTCATGTTGAAATTTTGATGCCGATGAATTCGGTCACAAGCCCAAGTGAGTGCAAGAGATTCTTTCTCAATTTGGGCGCAACGTCTTTCGCAGGCGGTAATTGTCCTAATAAGCGTGAGAACTCGGCTTTAACTGGCCATCCTGTTGACGTTGTCGAATGACAGCCAAATGATGAGCTGTCGGCCGATATAATCGTTCCCAGGTCGCTGTCGTATTTTGCTTATACCGGTTTTGTTTTTGATTTGGAGAAATGCTTGATCCTACAGCCGAACCCCATGCGAATGCCCGTTCCTTCTTAAGCTCTTCCATTGTTAAATGACGGCCAATCTGTTGATCCGAATGATTAGTTCAATCAAAATGCGAGTCTCTAGCACGTTCTTAGGCCGTTCCATCTTGGAAGTACCAGAAATACGATCGCCGTCGTGATGGAGGCCAGGCATATTTTGGTGTTCGAAGGTTTTATGGCCCGTTAGTACGCCGGTAAGTCATCTGCAGTCTTTTCTGTCAAGAGATAATAAGAATGCCGCAGATGTCTTACAGACATTAGGAACCATACGCTCTGTTTGTCTACGTCGTGGAGAGTTGTGCCACCTTCGGTTGGGCTTCTCGGCACATCGATGGAAACCCCAATCAAGGACGCAGGTAGTCCCAACGCAGGTTCGGGTCATAATAGTACCTCCTCTGATCCTTGTCTAGGAAGTTCTTCCGCGATCTCATTTCCCATGATCCAGTGGTGGACCGGGAACCAAAAGACTTCCATTCCTGAACTATCCTAGAAATGGTTGAGCAAGGCCTTAAGCAGAGTTTGGCTGTCGCAACTGACAGAAATTCTCCGCCCTCCTACCTGGTCTTCATAATATAGTTCGTGGCCATTAGGGTCGCATAGGTTTCCGCTTGAAAACTGATGCAAATTTAGGTAACAAGGTGTGTAGTCTTATGTTGTCGCCCGACACGAAGGCGCCAGCACTGGACCTTGCCTTGGTCTTGGACCCACCCGTGAAGATGAGAGTACAGTCCTTTCCTGGCTGAGATTCTGGCCAGAGCCAGTCCTGAGTGCAAGGAAAATCGACTGGATTACAGGTGTCCGTGAGTCAAACGGCATATCCATGTTACTAGACTCGAAAGAAATACAGTGTGCAAGGTCATTGAAGCTCCAGTGCGAGTTGCGCCAAAGACAACTTCTTTTTAAGCGGAAGATGGCCTTGAGAGCCCACGATGTGGATATCAGGGGCGGGAGGGAGATTCAGAAGTGCATCAAGAGCAGAACGTAAGAGCCCCCTTTGCAACCGAGACAGACCGTTCTTTGAAGCGCACCAAACGATCGATGCATACGATAGAACAGGCCTTATCATAGCCGTGTAGACCCAAACGGCTCTTTTTGGTAATAGACCTCAAGACTTGCCGAAGATTCTCTTACATTGCCAGAAAACTGACAGCGCCTTGGTAGTTTTCGATTCAATGTGTTTTCTTCCAGAGAATTTGTCTATCCAAGATTTGTCTACACCCATATAATAACATCATCGGAAAAGCGGAAGCCAATCAATTTCCTCCTCCTCATGAAGTGAACAACCTCAAGAGCATTAACTGAAAGACCATTCCTGGTACTCCATTCGTTGCCTGCTGCCACACAGCCGCCAGGAGCGATCCGAGACTGTATAGCTACATCATCAGCAGAGGCCTTGGCGTAGATGTTAGAGCTATTGTGGGCATCAAGCAGAGAGTCAACCAGCATGCACTATAGCAGAGAAGACAGGACGCCACCCTGAGGGCAGTCTCCATTTACCTCCAAAATAACATACTGGCCACAATCCGCATTCACAATTTAGTTCTATTCATTAGCTTTGCTTTGATCCACAGCAACTAATGTTCTCTTGCGGAGTTCATCAAAAGTCGCATTGTCAAAAGCACCCTCTATACCGACGAAGATGCCCAACGCGTATTCTTTCCTGTGAAGTGCACATTCAATTCTGCCAACGAGACTTTTAAGTGCCTTAAGGTCTTCAGGTGGCGCTACAGTCAGAGGTGCACCTGGGCCTCAACCAACAACCGTCTGCAGCCAGCTCGATCTTTAGCTAGCTGCCTCCAGTTTCGCACGCACAGTTGGTTGAGGTCCCTTTCCACTTGCGTGCGCCACCTGAGTCGCGGTCTTCGTCTACTGCGTCGTCCCTCGGGGGTGGATTCGAAGACTTTTCGGGCCGGAGCATTGGTTTCCATCCGCTCTACATGATCAATCGTTGGATCTTCACTCTTCCGGCTAAGTCGATGTCGCTAAACAGCCCGTATAGTCCGTCATTATATCTCCTCCTCCACTCACCATCTATTCAGACGGGACCGAAAATCAGACGAAGAATTTTCCTCTCGAAGCAACCAAGAGCAGCTTCATCCGCTTTTGACAAAGTCCATGCCTCTGCGCCATACAGCAGGACTGGGACGATTAAGGTCTTGTAAAGCGTTACCTTGGCTGTTCGAGAGAGGGCTCTGTTTACCAATTGCTTTCGTACCCCAAAGAAGCAGCGATTGGCAAGTGTTATTCTTCGTTTGATTTCAGCGTTTGTGTCATTGTCTGAATTGATAGCGGTGCCTAGGTAGACAAAGTTTTTGACTACCTCAAAGTTATATCTGTCTGCTGTGACGTTCTGACCGAGACGTCGGTGTTGGGTGTCCTCTCTCGTTGACAGCATATACTTGGTCTTACCCTCGTCTACCGCGGCCTTCGTTGCAATACCCACAAAAGCGTCATTGACATCACGCTGCGTTCTTCCGATAATATCGTCGGCATATGCGAGTAGTTGGACGGACTTCTGAAAGATTGTTCCTCTGGTGTTGGCGTTCGAGTTTTGAACAACGTTCTTTCAAGAACGATGTTGAAAAAGTCACATGACAGCGCGTCGCCTTGTCCGAATCCTTTTTTGACATCAAAGGTCTCGGTTAGGTCCGTTTACCAACCTTGATGGAGCAGCGTGCATTCTCCATCGTTATCCTACACAAACGGACGAGTTTGGCAGGGATGCCAAAACTAGACATTGCTCTGTACAGCTCATCTCTATAGATGCTATCATACGCGGCCTTAAAATCGATGCTCCTGGGTTTTCTCCAAAATCTGCCGCAGTGTGAATATTTGGTCGATGGTGGATTTTCCTGGCCTAAAGCCACACTGGTATGGACCGACCAGGTTGTTGACGAATGGCTTTAGGCGTTCACACAGTACGGCAGCTAAGATTTTGTATGCGATACTTAGGAGACTGATGCCTCTGTAGTTGGCGCAGTTCAAAGGGTCTCCTTTTTTATGGATCGGGCAAACAACGCTGAGGTTCCATACATCTAGCATGTTTTCCTCCGACCATATTTTACAGATGAGTTGGTGCATGCTCCTTACCAAATCATCGCGTGCGGCTTTAAAAAGCTCGGCGGGTAAGCCGTCAACTCCCGCAGCCTTGTTGGATTTCAGTTTAGATATGGCAATCCTCACTTCATCTGGGTCGGATGGACGGAATTGTTGATCTTCATCGTCCCTTTCACTGGAGTTAAATGGTTCGTTCGACTTTTAAGCCTGTTGCATCTGAGACAGATGATGGATTGGCAAGCAGTTTTGCTCACGTGTAGGTCAACCAGCCTTTCCTTGCTTTTCAGCAAAAGAGATAAAATACCGACTGGCGTTGTTACTAAGAAAGTAATAAGAGTGGACCTAACAGCCCTCCGTGTGGTACTCCAGCGAAATCGTTTCCCCGTCCCCAAATGAACCACTCTAATCGTGGCATTCATGTAAAGTATTTATTAAAGGCGATTGCTTCAAATTCAGCCGAGGTGACTGACATCATCAGACATCAATAACGAGTCGCAGCCAGAAGCGAGTAGACCAGATGAACGATAAAACGAACAAGTCTAATTCGAACCACCAATCGTACATCGCCCCGTCGGCATTAGTGCCGAGTCTCTGGCATTGTTGCAGTTCACGCAGGTTGGCCGTGGGCTGTCGAAAAATCATCGCCCAATTCTCTGCAAAAACAAATGCAAATACGCTGGCAAAAGCAATCCGCAGCGGATATCCATATGTCAACAAACCGATAACCTGATTACTGCCTTTATGGTGACTCCAAAAATATTCATGGCGCCACAGAGCGCAAACGTCCTTAGCTCAGAAACCGAACGTGTGTGTGTGTAAATATGCACGGTCTTCACCCAACTCATCCGCAGCTTAAGTCATCACAAATTGCCGCCCCAAACGACGCTTAAATTGAATGCAAAACTAGCTCAGTGTGGAGATTTTTTGTTTTGTGCAACAAACGGTGACACAACGAGGTCTCAGCAAAATGCAACGCAACGACGCTGGGAAAAAAAACCGCTAACCTCACGTGGTTATCATTTGTTATTGTTTAATCATTTTTTTCCATAAATAAACGAAACAAAAATGTGATACAAATCCGGCAAGACAATGAATTATTATGCGGACCAAGCATGCATGGGTCTGGCATTCCGCAAGTCTGGTGCGCAACGCATGAATTTTCAACTTTACGCACGAACGCGACGCGCATCTGGGTGCGTGCACATGGGGCGGTGTTCGTGGGCTAGGTCTTGCTGCGATAGAAATGGGAGAACAAGCGATAAGAAGACTAAAAGAATATTTGCACGAGCTGATAGTGGAGCGGAGCGGCGGCGCGGCGCAGCGGTGCGCTCGAGCGAGTGAAGTTCAATGCGTCGCTCCGTGTAGGGGGAACAAACTGAGTTGAATAGAAATGGCATGTGTGCTGTTTGCCAACTGATTGTGACAGCTGATAGTGAAGCGGAGACAGGTGAGAACAAATGGGCAAAATGAACGCTTTTACAGCGACTTCAGGGGCAAATGAAGGAGACTGCTGGGAGATTACGAGGCGCGGGGGGAGGTTCATTTGGGGCGGACGGCTTAAGAAGTTCAATATTTGTTTCCTTCGCTGATTAGACCGGGGAACTGGCAACAATTTGAGACACTCGGAGTGTTTTTGATCGCGAACAGGTTGCCTAAATAGAAAAAAACTGAGGCCACCGAAAGATGGATGGTTTGTCGGTCGGTGGGTAGCTTATTTGTTCATACACGACTGGGATTACTGACTTGATGGACAACTTTAGGGTTCTGTTTGCGCTGAAGACCAATTGATGGAGCTTGTTTTTTTGTTTTTTTCGAGAGGACGTCGTTCGCCCATCTGATTGGGAATTCAACGCGCAATTAATCAAACGTTTGCCCAACGTAAACTATTTACATATCTGCCACATCATGGGGCGCATTGTTTCCGCATAGGGCAGATAACAGAACGTGCTCGAAAGACGATATCTGATCTTGTCGACAGTGTGACCTCAACAATCAGCGTTGTTTGACAGATTGTCATGCCAACGAACGTACATTTAATCGGAGATTGTATGGTTTTCTGCAATGACTTCGGCAACAGAGTACATGACAGCTCTCTCAGTGTTTAATAAGTTTCAGTAAATATTTGAAATAACAAGAATTTCAATGCTGACCCCCTTAATGCGAGAAACACAGCACTGCGTTTGTGCTACCATTTCAGCGTTGCGTCGGTGGTCCGTCAAGGCATACGTTGAAATGACAACACAAATGTCAGCTGCTTTTAGATGACACACAAAGAAAAACCCTTCAATTTGTAACGGAAGTGTCAACAGAACGCACTCTCTGACGCACTTTTTTCAACATTTCGAAACATTTGCGTTAGCGAGTGCGTTCCTTGCGTTGCTTTAATCTTTTAACAAATTAACGTTAACACGACGCAGGGTTTTGGGTCTTGCCTTTTGTATATCTTGTACATGTGACTTCTGTCCTGTGCCATGATTTTTCAGTGACTCCGATTTTCGGTTCAATGCCTGGCCTTCGTGCAAAGAAGGAGACATTTGTCTGGTCATTGTTCTCTTTATGCGATGTTGAGCCACCCTTACAAATCTGAAAAGAGGTTTTAATAGCACTTCTGTTAGATCTTGGAGGTCTTGGAAGACATGTTCTCCCAGTGTTCTGTTTCTCGACTTGAAAGAACTGACGAAGGAACTGGAACAGGGGTTCTTGGTCCCAATTTAGGAAACAGGCCAGCATCTTTCAAGCGGAAATCTACGCCACACACAGATGCGTTCTGATCAATCTTGTTAGGAACTATACCAAGATTGATTTGATTTTTTTGTCAACTCCGGACATCTGAGGCAATCCGGTTTCAAGTCAGTACAGTACAGTGTGGCCTTTCTTTCCTTTCTCGTGGGACTAAAATCGATACTTAAACTCCTCCGAGGGCATTAGAGACCTCCAAACAACCGATCCACTTGACGAAGGAGGAGACAATCGCCACCAATAGCTAGGAAGACTTGGAAGCTGACAGCGACCAATTGATGTCAGCCTAGATGACTTAATCCACGTGGATGATGACTCTTGCTCGGTTGCCAGCTCATTCAAATTCTCTGTATCGTCTATCAACTGCCTACGCAGCAAGATCCACAACTGCAGACGAACGATGCGTAGGCCAAGTGGAAAGAAAGAGCTTAGAGAGCGGAAAAGGTCGAGGCTTCAAAGAGCACTTGACTTTCTAGAGGAGACATGCAAGACTGTGGTCCAGCCACTTCCTGACTGCCCAAGGATTTATCAGAAGAAGTTGCCTGCCGGTGTGTACCAACCACTTGCTGACTGCCTAAAGGCATCTCCGTAGGAAGCGCGCCCGCTCCTGTGTCAGAACTTTTTGTTCCCTGGGGCGGAGGAGCCATATCAATAGATAAGCCAACGGTGGGAGGGGCTGACAAGTTTGAGGAGTCCTATCAGTAGAGAGGCCTATCAGTAGGTAGGGCGACAAAGAAAAAAACTTGCACCGGCGACTTTGCTGGGCCATGTCCTATTGCGTGCTATGGTGGAGGTGTCAAGGACCAGCCGGTTCTAGCCGGCAACTTACTCTACTTCATCTACCGCCATAGACACCTGCTTCACTACTACATCACCAGGGGCGGCGAACAACTTGCCAAAGCCAAGAGGTTTCTGCGTAGACTCAAAAGTGGCGACCCTGAATCCTTAACGGAGAGAGAAAAGGACAAAAACGATAATGGAGTCAACTCTGATGTCATGGCACACCAAGTGCAAGAGCAAGGTCCACCACCAGACATCAGCATCGGGCACTACCCCTCCACCTCGAGAAGCGCTGAAGCTGTAGGCCTCTAAATTGCTGCTGGCTGAAATGTCCGAACGGCGATTGAGGGAAAACAAAGGCGGGACCTACTCAAGAGGTACTGGTGCTCCCTTGGTGGAAGAAAGAAGCGGACATTATCATCTCACGTCAATCAAGCTGGAACTAAGCTACCCCAGGTGACGACAAACCCCGTCTCGAAGCGAGTCGAAAGACCTCAAAAAGGGTACATCTCGACATCTAGCTCTCGGCAAATCAACGAATGTCCAAGACACACAAATACTCGGCGGTGGCGGGGGAACATCTACGTGTCGACTGTGGAAATCCCGAGCGCAGACTCTCGGGTGGCCAATGGAGAATCACTGAGCTAAAGAACGAGGCAACTAGGTAGGTTTTCAGCAATTACCTCCGTTCCTTGAAGCCCTTGTCTTCCTTGGCAACCCTGGCGGTTTCCAAGCGCTTTCCGAACCGCAGTTCCTTCACCTTCATCCAAGTGAAAGACTTCTCTGCGCGCTACCGTCTTTTTTCAGGGTCACCGACCACTCACTCGTCATCTAACTGTGTTCAGCACTCGTTTGTCGGCCGCCAGTGTCACGGTGTCGAATGTGACAAACCGCAGCGCTTTCTTTCGCATCAAACGACGACTGATTAAGATCCAGCGGCCAGCGAATTGCATTTCACTTAATAATCATTTAATTGCGGATATTTATGTTTTTCTTGTTAATTTCTCTCTTTGTTGCGTTGGTTCTTTCATAAACGCTCATTAACCAACTTAAATGTGGGTCATCGCGGTTAATCATCTGTCGCAGTGGTCAGTCGCCGCACCACCGAGCATATGACACTTCCGACAACGCATCAATCTCTTCCCGCTCGTTGGGTTGTCAAAAATTAATCATCGACGATATCTCAGCTGAATTATGACTGAAATTAGATGGAAACAACGTGCCTCATCTCATCGATTATTCCGCGGTGCATCTTCACCTCACCTCACTGACTGGCTGTCGCACTGACAGGGCAGCGCGCATAGAGTCATTTTCTCAACGGCTGATGCTGATGCAGATGCAGATGACTATGTCGACGTCAACGACGATGACTGAGATGATGATGATGACGGTGATCGCTGTGATTGGATCTGTGCTTGTCCAGTTGGTTGACAATGATTGACTCACCCGCGGTGGGTTTGAAATTCCGCGCAGGATGACGCTTAAACGGCCGCTCAGGTGCTCAACACCGATTGGGCGCTGCGCCATCCAACCATCCACGAGCGGAGCACGGAAAATTACAATTTATTAGCGTTGAGACAATTGAATGGTTAATTAAATGGAATTACAGCGGTTAGCTAGTCATTTCCTTGAACACACACACAAATTGATTGCCGGTAAGGTCGGCCGGCCGTGTTCAGTGCGCGCGTCACGCTGCTTAGCCTGCAAACGATGCTGTCGTGTTGGATGAAATTAATGTCAGATGTCAGTGCAGACTGCAGAGCGATCGGTCGGTCGGTTGGCGGCGGGTAATGATACGCCAAAATCCGCCAACGTTTCGAACGTCATTATTTTCGTGACGTTCGGATGACCTACCTACCTACCCCGGCACTTGTCGGTGTTGTTTTTGCGTTTCGGCGCAGCGGTTGCGGTCGGTGGCCCGGTTCGTTAACCCCAATATTTAATGTTCGTTTCGATTATGCTTTAACCGCATGCACCGACTGGGATGTGTATGTTCTTGGTCTGTTTCTGGCTCGGTTTCCGGAGAGCCACGACGAGGAAGACTGGTCCAGTTACGTCAATCAAAGGACAATGGAGCAGTTGTTGGCTGCCAGTTGATGGCGTAATTGTCTGTGGTGAGGAGGTGAGGAGGCTGGGGCATGTTGCGGTCGAGCGGACGTGGCATCGCATGAATTTGTGCGACTTTGACAGGAGAAATGTCAACAAAATTCAAGCGAATCTTTGACAATCTCTGAGAGAAACCACAAGTGGACTTCAAAGTTAATGAAGTTCTCAAGATTTGTGTGTGGCCACAGCTGGCCGGCGCGGCGGTCCTGTTTGACAGTTGCGTTGGTTAGACGATGCGACGTGTTATTTGCAAATGTCAACCGTTTCGTTGGTGGGCGCGCATCAACTTTCCGCAGACCGTTGTCCGAATTCACTGTCTGCGCTGCCCACACACGGGTGACCACTTTCGAAAGGATGACCCTTGCCGAAAGCCGGTCGGCACGACGTCCCTCATTCTCTTTCACCGCAAGTCAAAATGAGGATGACAAATGTTCGCTTCCTTGCAACTCATTGACCCACACTCGGGGCGAACGCATGTCCCATCCGTGTGCGCGACGCGCACAGCTTGATGTTGGCACCTATTTCCTAACCAAACATGACGTGTGCGTTTTGTTGTGTTTGGTCAGCAACTCCTCCGGACGGACGACAATTCCGCGGAACACATGTAGCCTTTGACGAGCACGAGGACATTTCTCATGAGGCGACCTCCGTCCAAAGTGAAAAATCAAATATGCAAATGCCACTTCCTAGTGCGCGCTGGGAACGGGGAAGCAGCGCTTTTCTCGAACTGATCTTCGCATAGCGACGTAGGCGCGTTGGCGCGTTGGGCGCAGGCGCGCATCTGCGCATAGAACTCAATCATATTAGCATGCGTGCAGCGGCGTGCACGTGTACGCGAGCATGACGTGACACGGTCTTCCCGCGCGAACATTATTCATAATCGCCGAGCGAATGTGTGTGCGTCTTGTTGCTCCGCCGCGCCATCAGAAGGCGGTGGTGTTTGGCTAAAAATAGAGAAGAGCCTGCCGGTGAGGTGGCTTGTGCGACAGTGCTCATCTGAGCGCACATCACTTGAACGGCGCGCACACGTACCGACCGCGGGGATGCTTGAGGTCTTCTTTTTTCATCGCGGGCACTTTATCTAATGCTCCTTCACCGGATTTATGGTATTGTCGTGAGCGGGGTTTGTGCGAGTTCTGAACGACTTTCTAAAGTCACTTCAGCGCGGCAAGCAACAGCCCCGGAGGAGCTGCGCGACTGCGAGCGAAGATCAGTGAAGCGGGCGAGACGAGACGAACAACAAGTGTCAAGTGGCGGTACCTGGAACTTATTTAGACATGATGAGCGCCTACTTGCACTTGTGTTCGAATGTTTTGCACAAGAGTTGCCGATTTCGCAAGTGCCATCCTTTCTGCGGTGGCTGCTGGTGAACTTTTGCCGAGAACCGTGCTGCAGTCAAGTGTGGCACAGACATCGTGAGATGCGCATTAAGAACCTTGGTCCGCGTCGGTGATGTTGACTTCTTGTTGCGATGTGCATTTGCAAGTGCGTGGCATTTGCTGTGAGGAATGGTTACACGCCTCGATGCAGAATGACGTTCGGATGCTTTGCGGCGAGAAAGTGATGGGAACGAGTGTGAATTTGTAGTCATCCTCCGCAGGCAACCTGGTGCGTGTGCTCCCAATCAAAGGCTGCCCTTTGAAGAAAGACCTCCGCGAATTGTCGTGACGGTATGTTTTGCGCGAGCTTGATTTGCCAGAACGTTGAGCATGCCCGAGAGGTGGTGCATTTGAATTGACTGATGATTCACTTTTCAACTGTTTAACATTCCAATTCGTCTAACTCGCCTGAATCAAAATGTGCCACGTGACGTGTGACTGTTGCAAAGCTTGTTGTTAGCCTTGTGCTTGTTTGTTCACAGTTCACGGTTCACAATAGTTGTTACGACAGCCATGTAGCGGTATTCGAAGTGTTTCACAGACGGATTGGTGAGTGAAAACAGGAATGTTTTTCAGTGAAATGCAGCTGTTTCTCTTGAGAGACGAGATTCTTTCGTTCAATCCATAGTCCAGGCTTGAATTCTACACTTGTAAGTTTCTTTGCCTTGCACTGTAGACCGTGAAGTACACCAACTTCAATCGTATGCCCGTGCAAGTCATTAAATTCCGATTCAGTTCACGTTGTAGGCCAGGCTTACGTGCGAAAATTCGCGTCCTTCACTCAGCTTGGGAGAAATGAGTGCAATGACCCACTCTACCGAGGACGTAGCTTGTTGTTTACTGACGAAAGCTGATACAAGCCAAGGAAACAAGGGCTTAGACACATTCCTCAATACGCTCTAATCCCCAAGTGAAAGGACTAACTTCCACCCTCCGAGGAGAACATCATCGTTCAGCCAACTCACTTCAGCACTCAAACGCTTTCACTTTCATTCAGTGGAACCTAGATGCCTTGCATCAGTCAAAGCCTATTTGGAGGCACTCGAAATGTAGGATTACTTGGTCAAGAAGGACAATCATCCTTCATATATAGATTTATCTGAATAATCAGTCGTGTTTCAAGCCGGGGAAGTCCATCATCGACCAAATCTTCACACTTCATTTTGCGCGGTGGGCTTTGCCTCAATCGGAAGTGCGCCGAAGGTCGTTCGGAGTTCGAATTTAGCCAGACTGTGGCTAAATTGAGGTGAGGCAAACCATCTTGGACAGACACATCACAATAGGCAGCTAAAACTTCGAGGTAGTCAAGATTAAACGCAGAATAACTCTTGGCAATCGCCGTTTCTTTGGTGTTCAAGAGGCAACTGAGTAGAAGAGCCGTCTCTCGAAGGACGAATATGACTTCGTTTGACACCTTGATCATCCCTCTCCTGCTCTATGAAGCGGAGACATGGACAATCTCAAAAGTGGTTGAGAGAGGCCTTGGTTTGTTTGGGAGGAAAGGATCTTCGATCCTGTTTGTGGGATCTGGAGGAGACGATTCAACCACGAGCTGTACGACATGAGTCTTGCCAGGCATCTACGGATTCTATTCCGACGTTGGCTAGCCCATGGACAACTAAGCTGCATCTCGAAGTCCAGTGGACGCAATAAAAGACCAATAGCTACGTAACCAATGGCGAACACACGTAGAGAGGACCCCAGCCAACTTGGAGTGTGCAACCAAAGAGGGAGCTAGCTGGAATGGGGTTTTGGTTGAGGTCCAAGTTCAGGCCCAGGTCCACCCCGGTCCTGTACAAAAAATGCGTATCGCGTAAGCATCACTGCCTTTGCGATGCTATGCAATGATTTGCGATGCATTACGATAATCTATGATGCCCTGGTTGCTTTTGTTTGCGCAGCACCTGCTTTCATATGACGTTTTAGAACACGATGCATTGCATCACTGTTCGATGTTTGCAATTAAGAACGTTTCACGTTGCAGTACGGCGATAATACTGCATTTACGAACTCAGCCTTTGTCCAGCGCAGAACTGCCACAACGTGTTAATTAAGAAGTCTAAGTGGATTTGTTAAAGGCTGCATGCAGGCTACTCGGTCTAAGGATACAGCTTTTTGATTACATTCACTTTGAGTCTGAGTTGGCTTTAAGCGGCTCATCCCTGTCTGTCGTACTCGTTCGCTGTGCACTGGCATTCCACGGAACCATCGTTGATATAGTGACAGAGTGATGTCCCAACCAACTTTGGGACTTAGTTTCTAATGATGTACTAAACATGTACTAAACAAGTACTAATGAGTCATTCCCACTTACAACAGCTTTCATATTCACGGTACACCATCCACAGACACCACTGAAAGGGAGTAATTGCCAAGAAAACCTTAGCAAATTTAGTCGTTCGGTGTCAGCATACAAGCCCTTCAGTCCCCTCCACTCGTCAGGATTGAAAGACGTTTGTTAACTCAAGTCAACGTCAAGTCCTCTTTGTAGTTCGAACCCTGGTCCCTGCCTTCAACAATTTACTCAATTTAAGCGATGCATACATTAAGACTCATTTAGCTCCATCCAATCCAGGATGTGGTCCTGTGGTTTCGCAGTTTAGTACCCAATTCTGTGGAAACTGATCGGTGCAGTGGAGCAGCGCAGTCCACAGAAACGACTTCAGTGCTATTTGAATTTATAAACCCATTCCACAGCTCCAGGAATCGATATATCGGTGGAATCATCTCTGACCTTCGCACGAGCAAGCATAAAAACCCAAGCAGGGAATAATCTTCAGTCCCCATCTCGCCCTCGATGACACATGTCTGCGGCCCTGACAAATGCTTACCGTGAAATATTCACGGCCCTGCGTTGCATCTTGCACGATGTCAATTGCCGATTCCAAGACTTCGTCACCGACTGAACCGAAACGAAGCTATTTTTAGTTTTATTTCCGGGCTTAATTGAGCAAAAAAAAAAAAAACAGTTCGCGCTGAGACCCAGCACAAGGCTGCAGTGTCCATGCCCTCTCCAATATCAGATTAATAAAATCGACATGAGTTTTAATTAAGCAATCAAAATCTCGACGACGAACTGAGTTGTCACTCGCATCGGAGCGAGAGGTCAAAGCAAAGTCGTGCGCATTCCTCCGGCAGCCGACCAAAAGGGAGCCTCAGCTGTAAGCTCTTTCACAAGTGACAGGCCGCCGACACTCATGGTCACATTTCACTTGTTTTGTTTGCTGTCTTGTTCTGTTTTGTTCGCCAGCAGATTTCGTGGAAGACAAGAACAATCGAGAGGAGAAAAATTGACTTTCATTTCATAACAAACACAAATTCCCACAAGACGGGACCGTGTCAAATTGCATTTGACGGACGACGAATTTTATTGCTTTTGACATTTGCCACTTAATTTTGGCATTCACTTTCGCTGATTCGCCTTTTTGAAGTCCCCACTGGACAGGCGAAAATCTTCTCAAAAATTCTCTCGTTTTTGCTCTTTTTGTCCCTTATTGAGAATTCCTCGTTTCAATTGGCGTAATCCGAGCAGACTTCGGCGACGGTGGACATGCACAAAACTGAAAGTTATTACTGCATTACGCTTATCGGGAGAGATTTATGAAGCACATTTGCAGCGTCACTTGCAAGTCCTCAGCGAGTGGAGAGAAATGCCAAGCGATTACGCAAGCTCGCCTCGTTCCGGTAAGGCTGCCGTGTTTATCTGCGCGCTCGTTCTTAAGGGCTTTTTGCTGCGTTTTCAAGGCTAAGAGCCGTAACTTTGAATTCGGCGAAATGACAAGACTGCCGTGATTTTGTTTACGTCATGACAGCTCCGATGTGACAGGCGAGAGAGAAATGTTCCATCGGCGGGAATTCCGCATGGTCCTCCTCTGGAAACTGAAAGTTTTTTTTAATTTTTTGTTTTCTTTCGGCGATAGGCTTAATTAATGTGTGGAATTAAGGTTGCCACACGCGTGTCTGCGCGACAAACGTAAGAGGCTCGATTATTGAAATAAATCTGAGTCACGTGACAAGATCGCCGATCGTAATGGGTTTCGTGTGATGTCATCGCGGCTCAGGCTTTTTGTTGCGATTACATGGGTGCGTGTCCGGTGATGTGGGCCTAAATTCTTCTCATTGTGGGGTCATTTTTTATCTGCCGTTTGCAAAGAGAAACTCATTTCGGTGATCGTTGGGGTTCGGCGTAATGGATCTGGAGAACGAAAATAGATTTTAATTGAGTCTGATGGTAATGAACTTCCGAGAGGGCATTGTATTGAATGTTGTTTGGCTTCGTTCAGAGGAGAGGTAAATGATTGTGAGCAACATTCTATCATTCTTAAGGCCCAACCGTAAGAGGAATAAAGGTAACTTAAGCAATCAAGCGTATACTCTGTGAAACACTGTGACCATAAAAACTATATCGTTCAGTTTCGTTAACTTTCGTTAAGTTTCGTTAAGTTTCGTTCACTTTTGCTTTGCGCTTTCACAATCAATCTACGTAAAAGACAGTTAGTTTTGGAGTTTTCCGTAAGATCCCAGAACGCTTGAAGCCCATGGACGATTTGAAATCTGACTATGATTCGTTCAGTTTGAACATAAGCTAATATTTGGTTGCATGCTGTTAGAGTGTAAGCTTCAGTATAAGCATGTTTGAGTCTACGTCGACTACCATCAGATCTGCGAGTGTTTTTAGAGTCCGTCGAATTGATCGTAACCCAGAGACCTAGAGACGCCAGAAGTGGGCGTGTGCTGCAGAATTGATTTGTTTGATTTCTACCTACAATTTCTAGGACAGTTATGGCTGGGCCTTAAGCTTCCATAAACACTGCAGGGTGAACAGATAAAATAAACAACAACGGCGTGAGATCTAAACCTATTCTGGCACATCATTTAAGTGGCCGCAATACTTCAAGTAATCGGCACAATTTTTGTTGAGTTCGTTGGATATTGCCGACATTATTCCAGTAGCGTCTCAAATGCTGAGAGAAAATAGCCCCAGAGATCGCGGTCGCATGATCGCGGAGGCCAATTGATAAAGTTCGCCGTGAGATGACCCAGTCCCCAAAGTTCTCCTTCCCGACTTCGATCATTGCGTGGCTTGTGTGGCATGTAGCGTCATCTTTTTGAAACCTCGGATCGGATATGTCGATGTTATCGAGCTGTGGCCATAGAAAATCGGTTAACATCTTCTATACCTGGGACCATTGACGGTCAAGATGACTCCTTCCTCAGTTCGAAAGAAATAAGGTCCGATGATGCCGCCATGCCATAAACCAAACAGTCAGTCTTGTGCATTGTGTTCGCTCCGAAAATCCGGGAAATTTTACTTGTTGACAGTCGCTAAGCCAATACTGGGCATGGTTCGAGAAGATGGCCACGATCCGGATCTGCTGTCAACATTATCGGCGCCCAATAAGCGAACTCACGGTGTTGTCTATAGTCGTTCCCCGTCAGTTCTTGCTTGTACGGTTGTAGGACCAAGTCCAACCACAAAATAAACCGGGTTGACTCTCTGGCGGTGACCAATTCAGCTGATCGGTGCTGCATTTCGACATTTCGGGGTCTTCTTCGATACTGATCGCTACGACGGCTATGTGGCTTTCATTTCGCATCAATCTCTGTCTGGTTTCGTTGCTTAAGGTCCGAAAGACTGTACACACACTCAATATTTCCCACGGTACGAGGGATTGCTTCCAAACTGAAGAAATGGTCACAACCGACCTCGCGACGAAATCCACGTTGCGTATTTACAATTGAGTCGGAATTTCGATTATTTTTTAATAATTTCCGCACGCTTGGCAAGCGTGAAGAGATCCATGATGAAATGGCAAGCCTCACTGAATATTTTGCCTGCTGGATGTCATTGGCAACTTTGACAACTGCTGCAAATTGACAAGTGGAAAAGCTATCGTTGACATCTGGTCACCCTTTACGAGGTGCCTTGTAAACGGAATTAATTCGGAACAGCTGCTCGCTTTATTTGGAAAAACCTCAAATGACCTCAAATGCCTTGACTGACTCATGTTTGAACCACAAATTCGATGAGCAACGCTAAGCGTCAAATCAAAATTCCAGAGACACCCAAGTTCAAAGTGACCGCGATCGAATTTGATTGTCACGCCGATTGTCACTCGCCATTGTCTATGGGTTATGCAGGAATGCTGACACATTCCGGTGCGTGCACTTGAGTAAACCAGCAATTTGATCAGTCACATGAACATTTTGACGCATAAGTTGCGAAGAAATGACGCCGTTGACAGCATTACGTATTCTCTCGTCATTAGATTGCGATTGAATACACGCCACAAAACGCCCCAAACACGATACGAGGCTAAGGTCAGTGCAAATCATCAAAAGCGGAACCATGACCAAGTGCAAGGGGCAGACGGGAATTCCAAGACGGGCGCGCTCACAACTCCAGCCACACTAGACGCGTCATTTCAACGCACACTTGGTCGGCTTCCGAGAGAAAACGCAAGTTTAAGCATTCCTTTGTCATCCATCAAACACCGGTCGGATCAGGTATTTATGACATAATCATCGCAGGCCGCCGCCGGCCGCAAGACGATTGCATGTTTACGACCCAGGCTGGATCAATGAACTGATTGTAATGCATCAGATAAGGCATCGCTTTCGCTAATGAGGCACTTAAGACAATAAATTAATTCCTGACACTCGCTGTTAGTCCAAGGCCATGCCAGGATCTTCGCATTTGCGGAAGATGATATCGTTGGCAAGCAAAAAAATGAATTCCTTGTCTTGTTCTCGTCGGGTTTAGTCGCCTTTGAACTTGGCGACAAGGGGTCTGTAGAATATTTTATCGCGCGCTTACGCCCACTGCCAGCAGATCTTCTCCCGATCGGACTGTGCAGTCAGCCAGATCAGATCGAACGTTTAATTACCATTTTGGGCCAGACTTGGAGTTGACCAAATCGTCGAACCATCTTAGATCGAGCCAGAGCAATGAGGGAGAGAATAAATTCCTTTCATTCCGGTTCTGAAGATTCCCAGGCAAACGTACTTGTGCTTCAAATTCTTTCACAGTTGTTGGTGCAAAGTGCGGTGGTTGGGAGGCAGTTGACCGATCGCTTGTTTGAGATCCGGTACATTCTTGTTGAGACCGCTTGGCTTTAATGGTTTTAGAGTTCACACATTTAAGGCATTCTGTGTGAATGGACATGCCAAGGTGGAGATAAACGTCTTTTCGATCAACGCTTAGCTGCTTAAGAAAGGTACCCCAGGGTGGAGTGACCTTCTGTGGGTGCTAGTCATTAACTAAGCCCTAGAAGAGCACAAATACTCGGGAAACAAGGGAAATTTCAAATTTCACCCGGCTATCAGTAAACTAAAGGGTGGTTAAATTTTAAGGGCCGATGTTGATTTTGAATAAAACCCAAATTATTTAGGAAATTATTGTCATTTATTTTTATTATGCTAATATTGGTATGGTTCAATTATGTATGGAACATAATATCGGCCAAATGGCCGCCGCGACCTCGGCGGCACACCTCCATCCGATGGTCGAAATTTTCGATGACGCTGAAGCATAATTGAGGTTCTATGCCCTTAATGTGCCGAATTATCTCATCCTTTAGCTCTGGAATTGTTGCTGGCTTATCGACGTACACCTTTTCTTTCAAATAACCCCAAAGAAAAAAATCCAACGGTGTCAAATCACATGATCTTGGCGGCCAATTGACATCGCCACCATGTGAGATAACACCGCCATTGAATTTGTCGCGCAAAAGTGCCATTGTTTAGTTAGCTGTGTGGCAAGTGGCACCGTCCTGTTGAAACCACATATCGTCCACATTCATATCTTCCAATTCGGGCCATAAAAAGTTCGTTATCATTTCACGATAGCGAACACCATTCACAGTAACTGCCTGACCGATGATGCCGCCAGCCCGTAAACCGCACCAAACAGTCACTCTTTGTGGGTGCATTCGTTAGTCGACAATCACTCTTTGATCGTCATTCGCCCAAATGCGGCAATTCTGCTTATTGACGAATCCACTGAGGTGAAAATGTCCCTCATCACTGAAGATGATTTTCTTCGAAAATTGATCATCCACCATTCTGGTACGACACACTAAAATTATCACAAACAAATAGGTGATGCACTGTGCCTTCGATTATCAAGACGAGCTGACTAGACCGCTGTTAATGATTATTGAAGAAGGAAAACAGCCAAGAGTACCCAAAATCTGTCCCAAGCTAAGGTTGCTGACCGAGTAAGACAGTAGTCGATTCACCTAAGTGCCCCACCCGGCCAAGCCCCTTACGCATTCGTTTATTTGATTGCCAAACCAACCTCATCGTTTCATAACTCAAGCCTTCTGAGGCATCTTTCCATCGGCCCACGTGTTGACTTTTCTTGATAAAACAATCCGACTAAGGACTGCAAAAAAAGCCCCACAAGCACCCTACTCTCAATTGCTGCGTAAACAATTAAATAAAGTTGTAACATATGCCCGATTTTTTTTTTGCGCTAACGCCAAATACATCGACTAACGTATGGCGCGCCGTGCCATTAACTCACCTTTCACCGAAGCACAGCCCATGTCTATTTTTAGCTCTGCACTTGAGTACACTTTTTCCCCCAGCCTGTGCTGTGATTGCAAATTTCGGACTTTGCTCCTATCAAAAGTGCAAACACCTACTGAAGAGCAAGGCAAGAAAAAAAAGCAAAAGTTTAATATTTTTCGGATCGATTTCGATCATTAGTCTCGACTACGTATCCGTAGTCAAACAGAGCAAAACGAAGCAAAAAAAAAGAAAAAGAAAAATGAGCCAGCAGTGAAGCAGTGAAGTGTCTCCCTGTAGTGTCAACGCACACGCTGAGAAGATACGCGGCAATTTCTCTCCCGCGGGCTATCGTTTGATGCTCGATCCAAAGATGCGATTAGTTAAAGCCACACCGCTAGAAACTACACAGGGTATTGTTGTTATTTTAGCGGAATAACAACGTGTTTACAATGCTCAAGATGACTAATGGCTGTCCGTCGGTAGCTTTGGGCAATTTTGACGTTTCAATAATATCGTCTAGCGTACTTGTCAATGGGCCTCAAGCGCAGCGCAGGCCCGCTCCAAGTGAGTTGATCATGTTTCTTCTGCGCCATATTTCACTCCCTTCATTGATCTCTCTTCCACTCTGCGTGTGTCCGTCTCCCTCACACATGTGATCTCTTTCACTTTTATGTTACGGCAAATTAAAATCGCTCTTCCAAAAAAGCATTCGTTAAATTTGTTTTCTTCTCCTTTCAGGCTCGCAGTGAACGCTGGGTGTAGCAAGTGTCAGAAACTGTTGGCACCGTTTCACTTTCAACTGTCATTAAGTGATCATAAATTAATTACCAACTGGGGATATAATTAATTCGGTGAACAGCATTGCTTAAGCGCGGTAATTACAATAATTTTCGAACACTTTTGACAGTCGGCCAGTTGGTGGGAAAGGAAGACGCCAGCCACTTTGACAGATGGGCAACAGTCAACACAGCATGACACCTGGCCGCACCGAACAAGTGTGAGAAAAGTTCGCGTCACACGAAGAGTGAGACACAGATACCGAACTATTACAACTGCCACTGGAGTGGTCGCTGTAACCGTTGCATAATTTGACAGCTCAACGAGTGATATACAATCGTAATTAACTTATTGAAAATCGATTTCAATTAACAGCGGCGCGGTGTTTGTTTTTGATTTTTTTTTTCTTATCCCGCAGCAGAGAAGACCCGACGCGAGAGCGCGACTTGTGCGGCGCGGAGTGAACGCGTGAAGGAAGGAAGTTTTGTTGTTCGCGCGCGCGCAATCGCCGCGCGTTTGTGTGTGTGTGTGTTTAGTCGGCAAAATTTATTGTCCATAAAATAACGGCGTTGTTGCTTCGGGTTAACAAGGTAATATTTCTCGCTGGCTCGCTGTGAAGTTGTGCATTAAAGTTACAGTGTAAACAGGCCTTAAGAGATTAGTGGGATGCTGCACACACATAACCAGAGGTTAGGTGTTTGGCTTGGGCTGTGCATCGTGTTGCACCGAATCGAAATGGTGTTGTGTTATGCTTAACAGTTATACGTTACGTATATACTATGCGTTCGGTCAGTGAATATGCAGAATTGTTCGAAATTGCCCACGGGTTGGAAATGGTGTATATCGCGTTAACTTAAAACAATAATGACGCATTTGAATCGAATACGAGTGGTCGTACTTGGTAGTTCCAAAGTTGGAAAGTCTGGTAAGTTCATTTATGAATAAATAAAGCCTTAAGCGTTTAGAGTTTGGAAACCTGATCAAAAGTAAACAAGACGTGAGAGTGATTGAGCTGTTGACTACATTGTTGGGGCTCCATACTTGTCTGGAGGTCTGACATCACTGGCAGATCGTATTCTATTGGGTTGGGTCAGTGTTCTGAGTGAAGGAAATGTCTGGTGGGAAATGCAATAAGCTCCATTTTCGAGTTCGAAATCGCGAGCATTTTTGAACGTCAATCAGCGCATCCAATATCAGTTGACTTCAACGACAAACGATCGTCGGTAGACATCAATTGTTGCACAAGCTGCACAAGATCTTGTAGCACTTAAAAGCAAGGCGTATACGCAACATTTTTCGCTAAAATAGAAGAATTGCTGGAACGAGTTGCAATATTACCTTGAGTGCCTAGTTATTGTATTATTGTGCGGCAACTACCAGCACTGCACTGTATGAATAGCGGTCTCAGAGGATCGGGTGTTATTTGGTGCTAAGAATCATCAATTTTTTGGTAGATAAAGTTAGTATAGAAGTGTCCTTATCACATTTTTGAGTAAAATGAGACGGTTTTCTGCAATAGCCCTCTGAAAACTATCCTAGGACTGGTTGGAGAAACAATTTGGGTAGCGATACAGCCTATAATGGAGCAGGGCCTTGCTTCTAGGGTACGAGCGATGAGTGAAGGGGACCAACAATTTTATGCCGACTCCGTGGGGCGTTTATTTTCTAAGCAGAGTAGGAGTCTCGACGCATGTATCCACTACGCCGCAGCTGTTACAGTACATTAAATACATATCTTATGGTTGAAATAAGAAAAAAAGTCACCTATAAATTAGCCAATGATTTGCCATGATTAAGATGATACTGAAGTCAAGTATTGTTGCTTCAACGTTGCCGCAGTAAAGGACTGTTGTTTGTAACACTGCCTTAAGCACATTCAACTCACGCGCATATAGGTATCCATCCACGAGTTTTTGACGAATTTCCCCCCTGTCTCAGTCTACGTTCGTGAAAAAGGAACTATGAATGATGACAGATGAGGTCAATGTGTCGGTTGGCAACTTTACAGACTGCTTACATTCGCTGGAGCTCCAGTGTCTTGATGTGAAGTTGATGAAAGTGATCAAGACTGTCATTCGTGCCTTTACTGAAGCCGACTAATCTACAGCCAATCAGTTTCAGTGTCAAAGTTTCAAAGTTTTGCTGACTTTTTGTGGTTCCTGCGTGTAACAGTGGAGATTAAGACGAGCTTGATAGCCTGCGAGATGAGATGAGATGATACCATCCAGCGTGATGCACGGTACCCTAAGCAACAAAGTCATTTGTTTTTTTGAGTCACAGTTGACAAGAAGATCTTGGTTAAGAGGAGGTCATCGGTGAAGCCGAAATTGAAGTTAAGCTAGTGCTTAGTCTCATTCAGTAGGATTTCCTAATATCGGGCTATCTCGAAGAGGGCCCACGCGCCACGTCCTCTCATTGCACATGCAAGTAGTTGAGCTAGTCAAACGTCATTTGGTCTCAATCATGCGACCGCTTCATCATCAGGTTCACTCAGAAGTCACGCAGTCGAACGTGTCTACCGTGTACCTCGTGTGCACCTCATGCTGCTTTTCTCTTTCTTCCCATTGCGCACATTTGAGTTAGCAAACAGTTGCGGAATAAGCATATTTTTTGTATTTAAGTTGAATGTGAGTGAGTTCAATTGTGATTCATGTGTAGTCATTATTTATGACTTCCCCACACCAGTGCAGTGGCAAGCGGTCAAAATAATATGTGAAGCACTTGAATCGTTTGGTCCTTCGGGCCGGATTTGCTCCACCGACGAATAGATTCAGGTCCACAGGCCTTTGATCTTTGCGAGAGACACTTTCGGTTTAATAGCATCTTGATGATAAGATTCAGTGACGAACTGTACGAACTGTACAGCGACATGAGTCAAGCCGCACGTCTGCTGAACAGGATGGGCCATCTAGTGGTTTTCTTTTCAATTATAGGTTATTTTGCCATACAGCCTATGCCACAACCGATCTTTCGGCGCAGCAAATTCCCAAATCGTGTAAACAGCCGTCTTGGCGATACCAATTGGTCGCCTCAGAGCTGCGATTTGACCCCTTTTTTGTGGGAACCGTGAAAGACCGATGTTATGCCAACAATCCAGAAACGATTCAAGGCCAATTCCATCCAAGCAATCTGTGAGCTACAGCACGAAACCATCAACAAGGTCTTGGACAATTGAGGTGGCATAGTGCGCTACAACGAAGCCATTCAATGCAGCCACTTGAACGTTGTTGTATTTTACAATTAATGGGAACATTTGTTCTTACTAATAATGCCGTAATAGGTGGAACAAATTTAAGTTTGTTCTTTTTATTGCATTTTTAAAAAGAAACTTATATTTGGCCCGCCCTGTGGAACATACTGGCAGCACGGCTCCAGCTATAGCCTGTGCAACATCGCAGCAGGGAACGTTCGCTTCTCAGGTGGCGTCCATAAGTTGAAAAGGGCTTCAAACAACAGACTCCTTCAGTGCGGCAGGAAGTTGCTAGATGCTAGATGGCACTGGGCACAGTCACCTGATGTACCATCGCCACTGCCAACGACGAAGGTGACGTGGTGACGAAGAGGAACAGATGACACTCCTCACCACTCTGTCACTGCCCCAGTCTCTGTCAACTGAGACACAGAACACTGCGAGAGTACTTTTTCCACGCCCTTCAAGAAATGACAGCTAATCATCAGCTAATCACGGCTACCTGCAGAATCTTGTTGGTTGATGGCCAGGTCCACAGATGCACCCGCGGGCTTCCGCAACAGAATATCTAGAGTTCCCTGATGATGCACAACCTGTCAAACAAAAGAGATTAAAAAGCCCATAGCCACTGGCACCAGTTCGCCCATCACCAAGCCGCCACTCAAATCTTGATGGCTGGCAAAGTCCGATGACGAATACGGCAGGCAATTAAACCCGCCGCAAGCGCGACATTCATCTGTCATCTGTCACACGGCGATGAAGGACACTCGCCGGTCTCCAAAGATCCTTCAAACTTCCCCAAAATGACATAATCCCACGAATTCAAATGACATTCAACACCGCCGCCCGTCAGACACTCAATTTCGACGCGAGACACTTCATGCAGTGTTCTGCGAAAATACTCGCACACAAGCTCCCCTCCAACCGGAGCACAGGTGAAAGTATCCACGGGCACTATCCCCTTTGTCTTTGTGTCGCATGTACCGCCAACAACGCCGTGTGTCGCGTGAGTTCCTCCTCTCGATTCAGCACACTCTGTGAGCGCGCGAGCGCGTGCCAGAGCAAACATTTTAGATGGCATTTTGTTTGTTTTTCTGCCTCGCGTCAGATGCAGCGATAACCATAATCGGAATGATTTACATTGCCTACACATAGTATCGGGATCAAGGTGGCCACCAGATACATATGTATGTCTGTCTGCATGCGCTGGTGGTCATGGGGCGGCTCGCTATCGTCCCGTGAAGATCTGTGCATATAAATAGCGCGGCGATACCCAGATCTGGGGTTGCGCGGATCGGTTTGTTTTAGCAATGAACTCGGGGCCGTGACACGCGGATACCGTTCTCTCTCTCTCTGTGTCTCTGTCTCCCCCTCCCTGGGCCCCAGCGACTGACAACTGACGAATGCATGCGGGTTTTGAACTTGAAAACTTGTGTCTGTCTGGCGGCAACGTCGTATGCTAATTTTGGGGACGTTTTCTTCGCTTAATTCACCGTTTGTCTGCGTCGCTTTTTAGGTTAATTGCATAACGGAAAGCAGGAGGCGAGCATTTCTTTCCATTTAATGGAGCCGACATGTTTGATTAAATCGTTGTCCAGAATCCAGTGACTCCGATCGCCGTGCCACCACCGCCGCCGCGGGTACAGGTGAAGAGCCCGATGAGCCTAGTGAGTTTTTAACAAGATTTGTGAAAGCAAGAGTCATTTTCTGAAGTTTACTCAAGACTGGCGCTTATCGGTATCTCGAAATGAAAGTGTTTTTATTTTTTGTCTGCTTTGTGTGTGTGTTTCCTTTTCGGTTGAATTATGGAGATTTGTGCCTTGTGGCCGTATGGACCGCCGTGGACTTTGGCCAAATGCCTGGAGGGAGCCCAGCCAAAAAAAAACAAGTAAACGCTTCGTGCAACAAGTGAGTTTTGTTGAAAGTTTTCGCTTTTGTGTCTAGAAGTAAGTCAAGTTCCTGAGGTAGTGAGATACTCGTCCATTTAGTGGGCACTTTTAGGTTCGATTTCATAAGTTCCATGTGGGAATTCACGTGACCTATTTGGCGGGTCGCTACTCGCTGTTGTTTGATCGGCTGATCGTCTGCATTGCGTCGGACAGTTTCTCTGAACGGACAAACAAGTTGTTTGTACGCTACTCTCTCGGATTTGAATATTTAACAATCATCACTGATGACTGACTGAATTGAATGCCGGTGAGTTGCACTGAAGATGGGTACCACTTCCGCCAACCGCTTGAAGTGTAGTCGATTTTTCTTCAAAATAATGTAAACTGCGATCGATGGACGTGTGAAAGACCACTCCTTGCCTTTGGGAGAGGTTCAGGATGGTGACTGCAGAGCGGAGCTCGGCTTAGTCCAGCGTATGGATGGTGACAGCATGATGGTCTAAGTGAGCATGATTTTCTTATATTCATGCAATCAGGTCTACCTACCTATCTATCTAGGCTAGCGTCGGCCTTCTTTTTTGCTCTGTCACTGAAAGGATGTACAGTGTACTCCCTCTTAACGGACACCCCTCATAAGCGGACACCTCTCATAAACCACCCAAATTTCTTGGTACCGACCGCGACGGTGTCCCGCCTTGGTTGAGGTCTTTCTCCACTTGTGTGCCACACTTTAGACGTCAAGGCGTCCTCTGCTCTTTTGCCGCACAGGCCGGAGCTATGTTGTCCATGCACTCTACATGGCCCAGCAACCTTAGGCAATGGGTCCGTAGACGGCTGACTAGAACCATGTAGCCATACCGTCACAGTTGGCGGTTGTATCTTCCCCTCCAGACGCAACGTCAACGCAAACAGGACCAAAAACCACGCGCAGAAGGTCTTCTCTTAAAGAAACCACGCACTTCTTCACCCGCTCTTGAAACTGTCTTCGCCTGAGCGCCGTAGAGCAGGACTGGGATGATGAATGTCTCGAACAAAGCCAGTTTGATCCATCGAAAGGGGAGTCTCGTACCTAATCGCCTCTTGAGCTCAAAGGAACAGCGGTTGACTAGAGTTACTCTGCGTTGATCTTGTTCACCGCAAAGTCGACACAAAATCCCTGACTAACTCGGCGCTCTGTCCAAGACGTCGATGTTGTATGTCCTTTACACTTCATTTTTGCCTTATTCATCGTATAGCCCATTTTAAGCGCAACGCTAGCTCGTTCAACATCGTTCGCGTATGCCAACAGCTGGACCTCCAAAACAGAATGCCCCTAGTGTTGGCCTGTTAGTTCGCAAAATCTTCGCCAGTGAAGAAGCCGGTGAAGAAGTTACGTGACAGCGCGTCGACTAGCCTAAGACTCCTTTAGCCATTGAGTGTCTTAGTCTCGCAGTTCATTGCCAACGTTGATGGAGCAGCAAGTGTTCTCCATCGTTATCCCCCAAAAACGAACGAGTTTCGCAGGAATGTCAAGTCCAGCCATGGCGATGTATTGAATTGAATTGAAGAGATCGAGGTGTGTCACAAAAGACACTAGTACTGCGACCATAAAGATCTATTGTAACCACTTCTGTTGATCTAGAATTTGAGTGCTGCCCTCAGAAACATGGCGATGTACAGCTGCTCTTTAGGCACGCTGCCTTAAAGTCGATGAATGGGTGATGAGTTTTGATCTACATTTCTTGAGTCTTCTCCCAAATTTGGTCTCTGTTGGACTCCACTCACCTTTAAGGCTCCAAGCAAGGTCACAAAACTGCAGATAACATCTCTGACGGGAGTCTTCTCGTCGTTTCTATTCGTAGAGCTCAGGAACAGCTCTTGCAGTTCGTTGCAGCTGTGTGTTATAGGCTTTCAGCTTTGATTCACGTGCCTGCCTGTCGATGGTGTCGTAAAATCCTGCACATCAGCGGCAGCTTCTTTTATGGCTTTTCTGACAACGCCCCCGATTGTCTGTGCCGTCGGTCCACAAAAAATAGTCCAGACGTGTGGACGTGACCTGACATTGTCCATGTACGAGCGACGGTTTTGTGATGTCACTTTTAGACAGACCGTGACTCGTGAGGCATTTAAAAACTATGTCCTCTTATGAAGTGTAGATCAGCTCATCAATTTCTGCGGTTGACGGGAGAGTCGAATGGACTGGACGGGGTTCTTTTCTCAGAGTGCTGAACATTAGTTCATCTAGACACATTTCCAATGGTTACTGCTATACTCAGGTTTGGAAAATATGCACGCTTCCTATTTGGTGACCATTTGGTGAAAGCGTTTTCAACTATTGCAATACTAAGGAGCCGCTGTGGAAATATTGTGACATTAAATGCTCCCAATCGTCGTTTAATGAATGACAGTCTACACGTCAACGCATGAGAAGGCGTAGAAAGCAACCGTGCTTCCGACTCAGACGAACCAAGACCACATTCACTTTGTGGAAAATTATGCACAAATCTTTGAATTCACTTCAACTTGACAGAAAAAGAAGAAGAAGTTGACAGAAGGGCTTCATTCACGAGACCATTTACGACGTCGACAATAAAACGTGACGCTTAAAACCTATAATTTCAAGAAAACTTCTAATGAGGCGCTACCATCGATCATATGGGGGCAATGTTGTGGGCTACCTGCTACTGGGCTACTTTGATTAGAATTACCGTGGAAGAGCGTGGTATTAAAAGAAACTGATTGCTTTTTGATATCACAATTGGATGCGGTGCGACGTGAAAGTTTGTTCTGTTTACAGAATCGACCTTGGAAGGTATGTGTAGGATTGATGGTCGGCTCGGCTTTGAAGAATACCTAAAAAAAAGGGCATGAAAGCACCAGAAAGCCAGCCCTCACGACACCAGCTTAAAGACTTTGTCATCAGGCGGAAGTTCTCTGTAACTGCACGTGGTTTTCAGACCTCGAGTCGACCGTCAATCAGATTGATCACATTACGATCGATTTGAGACACTTCTCCAGAACCTTCCGAGGAGCCAACATTGACCCGTATAGTTTCCAGGTTGAAGACAAGGCGTTGAGGAAGAACACTACAATTGACTTCCACTACAATTGACCAGTATTTGAGTCTGAGTGCTCAAGTGAAGTGTTAATAACCTGCGACAAAAAAAGGTAAAGTCGCAACGGACTTGCCAAAATCTCTCAGTCTCCCAGAAAATTCGAACAAACAGTCGGAGAAGTTTGGAGACATAGTGAAGAAGCCATCAAACAAGGTTCCACTGATGTGTTCACTTTTCATCTTTATAACGCAAGAGCGATCTCCAGGCCAGTCGATCCTCCGCCATCGACTCTAACTCATCAGGAGCACTCGCAACCAGCCTAATTGTGGGACCTCACTCTGCAAAGCGGTCGCCTATTCGATGGCAATGCATTCAAGACATGTCTCGGCAATCATGACGATGGGGACTCATTCACTCATGTCACGTGGCCAAACCATAGAAGCATAGCCCTTTCCGTCCGAAGAAGCAGCTGATCTACATTGAGTTCCTCGCATTCTGCGGTGTTTCTCGCCCTGTCATGACGAATAACTCCCACAACAGCACGAAGAAATCTCATCTCGACAGCTTGCATTCGCGATCGTATTCTGTTGGTCGTCACAAAAATTGCATGACCGTGGGTGAGAGTTGGAATACAAACTGAGTTGAAGACCGCTAACTCGGCTTTGAGACCAAGCCCAACCTTCCGGCACCAAAAAAAAAAAAAAAACCGTGGCTTACCAACGATTGTTGGCAGGCGGAACCGCACAAAGTTTCGCTGCGACGAACTACGTGTACTGTGCGAGTGCTCAACGAAGGGCAGAGAGCCGACATGGCTGCGATGGGTGTTCCATTTAAATCACTTGAGTCGTTGAGGAAGTTAGCGATCAGAAATGTATATTTGCGAGTCGTCAGACCTGGACAGGAGCAGAGTGCACTTTCTTCTTCTTCTTCTTTAGCTGGCGCTACAGTCCGGGATGGACCTGGACCTCAGGCGACATGCTTTTCACGCACGTTCAGGTGATTGAGGTCGCTTTCCAACTGCGTACACCACCGGAGGAGTGGTCTTCCATTACCGTGTTGTCAATCGGGATTGGAGTGGAAGACTTTGCGGGCCGGAGCATTGTTGTTCATGACCTAGACATCTGAGACAAGAGACAGTCTCCTCCTCCAAACACCATCAGTACATACGCGACCAAAGATAATACCAGGGACTCTTCTCTCGAAGCGACCAAGAATCTCCTCGTCTGCTTTCGTTAGTGTCCATGCTTCTGCGTCATGCAGCATGACTGGGACTATAGGGTTCTTCGAGAGAGGGTTTTCTTCCTCAATTGCCTTCCAAATCCAAGGACACAGCGATTGACGAGGGTGATCCTTCGTTTTATCTCCGCGGTGGTGTCCGGCGTTAACTTCGGAGCATAGGTAGACAAAGTGGTTCATTACTTCGAAGTTAAAGCTGTCTATAGTGTCTATAGGAGAAGACAGCATAGCATGACAGCAAGACCCATTTTAGCCGATTCTGCTTAGTCTATGTAGCTCCCTGTTGGTGTGATCTTCCAAGAGGCGGCGTTAGTTGCGCACTTAGCTAAGTAGCTTAGGCAGGTAGGACATGTTTACTATAAAGAAACTATGCTCCACTTAGACCTTTGTAGTCCATTGTGCTATTACTTTGGGCTTTTTGCCATAACTCCTTGTTGACATTTATGCAGCCCCCCTTTTTTGAGAGAATTTTATTTGCTTTGACCATTTTATAGACAATTGGTGATTTTGAGAGATTTTAGGCTGTCTACCACCCTATGCCGTACAAGGCGCGGCCCGCTCTTCTTTAGCTGCATTAAACGCAGCTCGCTGCAAGGGAGGCAAATTACTGCCGCAATTAATGCGAGTCCAGATTGAGTTCAAGACTTTTCCAAACACTCGTTCTATGTATACAGAAAATCTTACCACTAAACTATACTATTCCATTCACAAAATATGATTCCTACGACCCACATAATGTATGGTGAGTGCAACGGACAAAAGTGTAAACAATAAACACATGAACTCAACAGCCCTCTGTGTAGTATGTAGCATGAATCACAGTCGATACCGATCGAATGCCACTTGACACTTTCGGACATCTGTGTGCTTATTATTTACGGTGTACTTGCATGGCTTACACTACACTACCTTCTAGTCTAGTCTTCTTCTAGACTGTGCAAGGACCAGGCATGTACCGAGGTAGTGCAGTACAGTTTTCTAATCCTCCTCATCCAAGCAGCTTTCACAGAAGTCATTGTAGCGTGCTCCAAGTCTTCTGGCTTGACTGCCTTTGAGGCAGTGTCCAGCTATTATGCTCTTCCCGTCTACAGGGACAAAATGAGATTTTTTCCATGCATTATGGCTTTATTAGTAAGGACAAGCATTCCCGTTAATTATGGAAACCAACGTCGTTCTAATGGCTGCCTCGACTGGCATCACATTAGAGCATTCTGTCACCCCAAATTTGCAAGACCTTGTTTATGGTTTCAGGCTGTAGCTCACGGATTGCTTGGATGGAATTGGCCTTAAGTGCTTCAATCATTTCCGATTTGTTGGCATAACATCGGTCCTTCACGGTTCCCTACAAAAAACCAGTCCAAAGAGGCCAAATCGCAGCTCCGAGGCGGCCAATTGAATTCGCCAAGACGACTGATAACACGATTTGGGAATTTGGTGCGCAAAAGATCGATTGTGGCATTTGCTGTGTGGCATGACGCGCCATCCTTCATGAACAAGAGGTCGTCCAAGTCCATGTCTTCCATTTCAATAAAAAGAAAGTCGGCTCTGTAACGGCCACCGTTGACGGAAACGTTGTTTCCAGCCTCATTTTCGAAGAACAGCCACATTCTCCTCTGTGCGCACCGTACGACGGCGGAGACCATGAGTGTAACAATACCAGCCTCATTTTAGCCACATCCACGGAGACCACGAATGTTGTCCACTAGTATATCAGTCTCACGACATTTTTGTACAAACGTGGGTACATCAGTCGCTGTGGGCGCTTTATTTCGCCCTAAACTTGTTCTTTTCAAACAAAAAAAACCCACTGTTTGGGCACAGCACTCACTTTGGAAAGATTTTCAAGCGTAAAGCGACTCATTTCGATCGGTGGAGGTATGATTCTGACTTTGTGTCAAGTTTTCGAGTGGGACACAGCTCTCTGATCCAGGAGGGCTTTAGTTTTGTTTAGATTTAGTGCAGGACACTTTGCTTTCGATGCTCACCTATGGTTGGTGTTGTTTATGACGTTTGTTGCTTTCGTGTCTGCAGATTCTATGCCATTCACAGACCAACCGCTTTCCCTGCTATTTCATCGGCTCTTTCGTTGCCCGTACTCTTTTGTATACCCAGGGACTCAACATTGGGCAAGGTTCCATCTATCTTAAGAGATATGCGGCAGAGTTTTACCATCTTGGAGTTAGGTTAGGGGGTAGATGCACCGCAGCACGTTTCACTTAGGTCTTCATGGACCCATTGTGATGATCATGGAGTGGATTGATGGTGTTTCCAGAGTCTTTATGGCTATCTACGTAGAAAACTACTGTCTATCCGACTCATTCGTAGTCGCAGGGCTACCTCCTGAACAGCTGTTACTTCTGCTTGGAGTACGCTGCAGTCAGCAGTGGTTCCGTAGACGGAAGGCCATAGAAATCCCTGGTGCCCAGTGTATTCACCTCAACTTGTTTTTTTTATTTTGGCTGTGCCCAAGGATGAAACATCCTCCATTAGCACCCAAGTCTGAACCCGATTTTGGGCACACTCCTACGTACTAACCCGCACCCTGCACTCTTCTAGGAATCTGCCCACGGATCTGCCGTTTGGTGTTACTTAGCGGGGCTGGTTAGCAGATATGTGCTCCATTTTTCTTTTCTCTTTCGAGCCTTCTTAGCTCAATCGGCACGTCAAAGTCATTTTCCAGCTGACCCTGTCATATGGCTGACTAGGAGCTCAGGCGTTGGTAGACTTGTTCTTGCCCCAGCAAAGGGCCTGGAATGGAATATTGCGGCTTTCTCTTCACCCGGGCGTTCAGAACATGGCAGAACCATGACCCGACATGGAGCTGCGGCCGATGGTAGTTGCAGTTCCCATGAGCTCTCGCTGTCCAGCGGGGATCCGTTTGTGCGTCCATCTGCGTTTGGTTGTGGTGTTCCCCTGACTTGCCATAGTGCCACAGATGTTGCCTCTTTCTTGAGTCTTATTGGGCTAGTCCTTGCATGGTTTGTGGTTTGACTTCGGTGGACGCTTTTTCATCTCGTTAGCGAGAATGTCGACAGGGAATATACCCGCAATGACGCCAGCTGCTTCGTCTGTGCTTTCATCCGTCTGTGTCCTCTCTCGTGGAAAGACACTCTTACGATATATGATGTTATTCTTGCCATGACTCGTTCAAACGGCGAGCAGTCAAACGACCTTTTCCGGCCGCCTTTTTTCCCAGCTATCGATCGTCTTTTGTTGAAATGACGGAACCGTTCAAAATTGGTTTGCGCTGGTTGGCGAGACTATAGCTTAAGCATCTCCGTAACCCGAAAGGGATCCCCCCTCGCGATCGAGTGCGTCATTCGACATTGACCGCAAGCGCCACATCAGCCAGGCAACTTTAAGTGTTACGCTGTAGCTTCGCTTTGTTTGAAGGCAACTTCCTCAAAGTCACTGACTCGGCTTTCCACTTCGAGTACTCATTAAAATCGCATAAAAATCCATCTGTACGCCTAAATGGCAGCACCAAATCACAAACCTGTCCACCAGCCAGTCTTTACGACTCCGTGAGAAATTTTCAAAACAAAAAAAAAAAAAAAAGACAACAAACCCGCCATCGCCAAGGTCCCCAGCCAATTCAGCAGTGCATCCATTAGTCATGCCAACAATCACTGAAATCATCAATCAGTCGAGGGAGTGCCACTAGTTACTCCAGCGGCGCGGCGGCAGCAGCAGCAGCATCAGCAGCAGCTCTCCCTTAAAGTGGGTAACAAGAGGCGAAAGAGAAGTCCTCTAGATCAATGAACGATTGATCGTGAGTTGCTATTAAATTGAGTACCGCCGCCCGGTGCGGCGCGGCACCGCTCTAAGCATTGACCTTTAAATTGTTGTGATTTTTTTTCTGTTTTGTTTCCCTCGGTTGAGTACGAAATTAAGTCGTGCAGGAACAGGCCCAAACAGCAGCAGCAGCAACAGTGTGCGGGTATTTAAATAATCCGCCACTTAAACGTGCAGTAAGGCAGCCAATAAACGACACCTCACCTCGCAGCTAAACCGGCGCCAATTACATTTCCATAATAATTACACCGCACTCTAGTACCGTCACAGATGCGCGAGTACATGTGTTTGCTGGTGCTTACTACGGCAGCGGCAGACAGAAAACACGAGAGCGCGGGTATGTTGCTCTTCTGCTGTCATAACGACGCGACGGCGACATCTTGCGGCGATCGGCATTATGCAAATCAGTCTGAAGTCTGAAGTCTGAGCGATCAATTTGTGATACCGATCGTCGTCGTCGTCGACGATGGAGGAGACTCGCGGGTGGCGAGAGAGGCGTGCGGTTGCGCGCAAGTGCGCTTACTGGCTTGTTCTGCGGCACCGGTCGCGCTCGCGGATGATGATTACACAACTTTCTACGAAAAGGCGGTGTCAAGGCGGCGCAACGTGTGGTGGCTCACTCTGGCACCTCAGAAATGTCAACTTGAAGGTGAAATGCCATAAAAATGTCGGAATTTAGTGCGCCCTCACTGTCGTCGGCGTGTCCTTGAGTGGTGTGCATTTTATTTTCATTTTTCAAGGTGACCGTCTGGTTATGAAATAATTGATGCTCAAATTGGCAGGTGCTGCCAAAATGGTGGCGGAATGTGGTGCCTAGAAGGTGTCGAGGGAGCGATGCTAATTGACAAGCTTGCACACAGCCTGGCCTGGGGAGACAATTTGATCTTATCATTTCATCGGGGAAACCAGACATGTGACCCATATCCTAGCTGTCTTGGAGACGGAAGGTTGCGCTGGGGCCGCAGAAGAATGATTTGTAGCTGGAGCAGATGCAAAAGTGGATGATCAAGGACAGGGCGCGAAGATAGTGTTGTCTGATTGGAGTCGACTTGGCTTAATCATAGGCGATCGGGTCCACGGGCAATTGCTGAAATGTGTTGAAATTAGTACTTCCTTGCTTGTCTTAAGTGTTTAAGAAACGCAGTGGGAGATGGTCACGATTGGATAAATGACGCATAATAAAAAAGGCGGGACTCAATACTAACCCCTGTAGAACTCCATAGTCTGCGAAGATTTAATGTTGTTTTCCTAGTACAGGGATCTACTAGATCTAGCTTGATTCAGGAAGTTAGCTTATGTCAAAGTGGCTCTCTGCTTGCACAGGCCCGCGTGTTTTTGACGAAGCGATAAAAGACGCTTATATTGCTAAGTTCGACACGATTATTGAAGAAGTAAGCCCCTAGGTGACATTTCCTTCGGGAGGAGAGGACGCTACAAGTGCAGAGAAGGTGTCAATGGCTGCCTGTTCTTCCTTTTGTCTGCAGATTTTGTAAGGACATTGGCGCTTGAGTTCCAATAAGGCAGTGCTGAGTGACGATGAGAGTCCTTAGCGCCTACTCAGTCTTATCAGGCTGTCTGATCGTCCAGGATGATGAGAGTAAGCCACGACGGTTTCATAGATCCAGTGCCATCAGATCATCTACCATTGGTCTGATCATCCATTTGAAGCAGCAAGAGATGATTTGCAGTAGCCTTAGGCATAGTTTGCAAATCTCCTTCTGGAATGAGCACTGAACTAGAACTAGCGAGTGCGTCAGCTTTGCGCTTTTTCTTAGTCACGCACGTACAGCTTGTGGTCCACTCATAATTTGACTTAATCTTGTGTTGAACGGGTTCCAACAGCAACTGCAAGGTTATGTAGAGAACGATTCAACTTGTTTCTACTTGAATAAGCAACAGTGAACGAAACTGATCGAAATGGCTATTGTGATATGTGTGATATGTGCCATCTGTATAATTAACGTGTGTATAGCTCGATTGATTTTTCTTCCCAAAAAATAAGTGAACGAAACTTAACGAAACTGACAGAAGTGACAATTGTGGCATATGCCTGTTGTGCTCCATCTGTGCCCATCTGTGTCATGTAGGTGCAGTTTAGACTAATTGATTTTGCTTCCACTAAAATAAGTGAACGGAACTTAACGAAACTTAACGAAACTTAACGAAACTGAACGAAGTGGCTTTGTGGTTAATGCCATCTGCTTCGTTTACGCGCGTAGAGTGCGATTGATTTTGGTTCCATTAAAATAAGTGAACAGAACTTAACGAAACTGAACGAAGTGGCTTTGTGGTTAATGTCATCTGCGTCATTTACGTGCTTAGAGTCCGTTTGATTTTGGTTCCATTAAAATCAGTGAGCGAGACTTGACGAAACTGAACGAAGTGGCTATTGTGGTCAGTGAATCATTTCAGTGCATTCCCTCGATTGCTTAAGTTGACTGAAGATTCTTTATGTCCCTTATACCTTGGCCCTGTGGATTTAACTTGGCTGCCTATCCATGCGGGTGAAATGATAAATCAATCGTACGCACTTTGGCGCATAAATCAAGCCTAGTTTGAGCGATGGCACGGGTTGCATTAACTAGTCTTTGTTAGGTCGTTTCCTACTGGTAAGCTTTGACCTGCGACTTAAGGGAAGCCCACAAATCTACACCTTCCGTATGCGATGACCTCAAGCGGCTCGAGCTGAGTGTCTATTCTGCCGTCAACTGTGTGACACAAAGAACAACGAGCCGTCTTTTTTGGAAACACTGGTCGTTCACATCCATATCACCCAATTTGATGACGAGTTCTACCTTTCCAGACCCAATTCCGACCATGGGGAAGGTCTTCAGCAGCTCACAACCGATTGCACCGGCGTCGACAATGAAGTACTTTATGTCGCCGAGAACCTCTGCGTGAGCCAAATGCCTGGGCATCTTCTTCGGAGATGTTGTCCTCCGGCAAGCACTCGATAGCGTGAACTTGCCGCTGCACGCCTTCAACACTTCTTGACAGCAGTTGCTTGCTACGTTGACGGATTTACGCAGCTGAACGCACTTTTGGGCGTCTTCGTTGTTTCAGGGCCGTTGACAGTGTCCTGTTTGTTCAACGAATTTGTGAATTGCGGAAAATGCGGTGTGCAATGTGCTGGTGTGGTCGAACTCTCATTTTCCGCCTCCGCCAATGGCTTGAAGACGATGTCGCGTTGGGTCAAAATCCACACTAAACATTTGCTGTCTGCACCATCTGCACCATCTGCACCATCAGTTCCAATCCGACAACATTGTGGCATTAGTTTTGCTGGAAGCGGAAGTTAGCATCCAATTGATCCAGGATCTCTATGGAGTCCAGTCGGCGAACATACGGTGTTCTCTATGCTCGTTGGTCATCTCGGTTGGATTTTGTACGGATATAGACCATGGTCCTATTTTGGACACTCTTAGAGACAGCGGCGATGATTTATGCAAATCTTGTCTTTTATCAACTCGAATTTGACCAGAAAACATTGACGAGAATAATCAACTATTTTGTATGCCAATTTGTGTACCATCTTCTTCTTTGGGTGGGGCTACAGTTCGAAATGGACCAGGGCCTCCATCTCCAGCATCAAGCCACTCCAGCGTGGTTTCTGGCTAGCTGTTTCTTCTTCAATCGTGTGCGACACCTTAGACGCTTGACATTCCCTGCGGCGTTGTCTGACTGGCTGGGAGTCAAAGACTCTTCGGGCTCGAGACACGCTGTCCGTGCGCTCTACACGGCACAGGCTTCTTACGCGTTGGATTCTAGCCCGCACAGTCCTCTTCTCCAGAAGCAATCAACGCTAAAGATCGCACGCAGATTTGTGTTCTTTAGAAGATCAAGAAAGTTTTGAGATTGTCCATGTCCCTAAGCCTTCCAGAAGGACTTTGTTGATCAATGGCTTGGAAATGGCTTGGACAGGAGTAACAGGAAACACACATTTGTTTAAATTATTACCAAAACACTCGACAAGGGGAAGCTCTGTTCGAAGAAATCAGTATCTCGTCATCGGACACATTGACCTGTGGTAACAGACCAAGTCAACCAGTTTGTTAGTAGTTTTCATCTGAAGACAATCCCCATCAAAGGAGATTGTAGTTCGCTTTGAAAATAACCGCCTCTTCTGCTGCGATCGCACATCCGTTCTGCTACTTCTTAGCCGCCGAACCTAACAAGGCTGATGAGTGATGAGCAGGTTTGAGTTTCTATTTTTGTGGATTTCTGTGTCATGGACTGATCAGATTATCGCTCGGAATGCACCTTTGACTTAGCATGCCGATCGACTGATTGCCTGAAATGTGGCATCAATTGGTTGTGTCTTTTGCGATGAAGTCATCCGCAGATCCCGGCTTAAGTTCAAAGGACTTGACTATTTGGCCGGCAATCAGTGTCAATCGAATGGCGCTCCCAAATGGCCCGAGCTCAAGGCTGAAAGTTTCACATTCTCGAGGGGAACCGAATCCATCCCCATCTCCTAGGCAAGCGATTGACAGTCTTTGCCTCTCGAATTCTGTCGCAGATTTCGCAAAAAAAAAAATGTCCCAACAAGGGCACTGAGTCTCGTTTGCAGCTGAGCCTTGCTCTCCCTCCTGTCATGTCGCCGTGTGTGTGCGTGTGTGCGTCTGTCCGACCTGACGTATTGTCCACTCTGTCACGCAAAACTAAACTCTCTCAAGTCTACCGCCGCCGCCGCTGTCGCAGCCGTCAGTGTCGCACCGCATCAAGCCACCAACACCGAACCAGAAGGTTTCGCGCGTGCATATCGCCTTTCACCTATCGCCCGCCATCGCCCGGTTAGCCATCTAGAAAGGCATCCCCTGGGAGAGCATTAGTCGAGCACGGATCAGCCCAATTGGGTGCAACACAACTATCAACACACACACACACACACTTTGGGACACTTTTCCGACGCATTGCCTGCGCCCCGAGTGCAGCCTAAGTGGTCTTGTTGTGGATCGCCAGTGAGCCGCCGACTTACTTTGCATTCGCGCGCCGATGCCTTTTGTTCGTCGAGAAACCGGTGGTGTTTGGGGGGTCCAGCAAGGAGTAATTTTTGATTTATTTGCACTCGACTGGCAGAGAAGTAAGTGGCGTGTCCGTAAGCATTCCGGATGTCTGGGTTGAGTTGACTTGAACGGCGGGTGGCAAGTGATACCCTGGCCGGTGGCGGCTGCAATAAAGTTGCAGTGGCACCAAGTCATTGACTGGAGACTGGACTGGCCGGCATAGTGGAGCTCCCGAAGCTCCCTACTGGCCAAGGTTTTTGGGACAAACAACTTTTCCTTGGGCGTCCTCTTGACTTTCCCTTCAAACGACGACGCGTTCTCTGTCATAAATCATCCCTAAGCCGCAGCAGAACGTCATGTCAAGTAGACTGACGTTTGATAGTTCAGAGGTTTCCCGGTCGCCACTCTAAATGGTGTCGAATCGTCGGCTTAGTGCTAGCGGCCATGATTCAAATCGAACAGTTCATTCTAATCACCGCCACCTTCACTACAGTTTTCCTACGGTTTTCGCGCACACAGCACTTTCACTTCGTACTGTACAATCACTTTTCATAAATTTCCCTGTCTCCATCCGCCGCGTGCAGACTTCACCTTTCGCGGGTCTTCCTCGACACGAAAAATTCCACCGGGCCACCGTGTCAGCCATGTTTGTTTTCGACAAACAAACACCCGTGTTTTGCGGCTGCGTGAACATCACAAAAAAAAAAAATAACAGCTACACACGCCTCGGACGCACACGCAAGCGCAGAATAATAAATTTTTGAACTATGCACGCTTAGTCTGGCACTGGCAAACTGATTAGACTTGTAATTATAGGTGTCTAAGGTCAGGATGTGTTGACTCTCGATAAAGTGCTGACGCTCGTTGCGCCGCGCCGCGCCGCTCCATGCCGCGCAAGTGACCAGAAACGTGTCCCGGGTGAAAATGAAATTGATGGTGTTGCGTGTCGGAGGCTGTCGCGCCACTTGATTGGATTAAGATACGTGCCGCTCTCACGCTCATGCCTCGGCGATTATTGTTCAGTTTGGCAAATAATTAACCTCCTTTCGCACCTCATTCCTTGCTGAGCTTAGGAAGCGCTTCCACAAGCTATTGGTTGATTTATTTGGCTGCCCGCCAAGGCAACTGTCAAATAATTTGTTTTGATCAGATTTTCGATGTTGTACACATATTTTGTGTGTTGAAAAGAAATTGATTTGGTGGCTTTATTAATTGGTCCTTTCTCTTTTCTGATCGTTTCAGCTGTCACTGTGAGATATTTGACGAAACGATACATCGGCGAATACAGTTCAACAAGTGGTGAGTATCTTAAGGTTATGCAATGCGGACAAAGTGAGGGTTATTGATGTGATGCGAGTGCAAGAGTTCGAGTTACGCAACCGGATTGCGGATTGATGTGAGATTGGCTGATGTGAACATCGCGTCGCGCGAAGTTTCTCCGTCGCGCAACTCCTCGCCGACGCCGACGCCGACGCTTGTGAGTCATGTTCCTTTCATTCGAGCCGTTGTGCTGTAATATGGTTGTTACCAAAAATATGACATCGCGGGACGATAAGGCGATCCTAAGCGCGTCCATCTCGCTATTTTTAGCCGAAGTCTCAGCAATTTGACGGTTGACATCATCTGCACTTCGATTGGCGACCACTTAAGCGGCACATGAAAGAATGATGCGTATCGCGGTTGAAGATCACGCCGAAAATCATATCGGCCGCCGTCCATCTGGGTTCATCTTCAGCTCGTTGATGGCCAATGAGACGTGGGTTTTCGCGGTTTGCCGCTTACGTGACAATATTGTCGCTTCAAGTGACAGGCGGTTAAGTCGTTACACTCCCCATCGGCCGTGGAAAGAGTTCTTTGAACGACGCCACGTATCGTAGGGTCGACAAGTGGCAGAAGCAAGTGCCAGTGATGGCAGTGGAAGATTGATGCTCATAAAAAAAATCGTCATTACTTGCGGCGGACACGTTAACTTTGATCTCGAAATTCAGCGGGCCACGTTCACGGTTCGCGTGTCATTCAAAAATAAGCAGTGAATGGAGAGGAGACGTCCGATTTGGCAGCAGATGGATGCTGCTGTTGCAATTACTACGGATTTAGTCTCAATTGTACAAGATCATCAATGCAATCAGGCGGAAGAGTGTTGTCCCTTTGAGATTTATGGAGACGCGGTAGGGATCAAAATCACAATGATTTCTTCATTGTTGGATGGCGGCACAGCCCAGGTGGAGTTGGCCCTTTCTTTTGCAACTACCACTCATAATGCCCAATATTTCGTCACGAATGAAGGGGACCTACAATTTCAGTGCGTTGCCAGTCAATTGAGAGAGCTGTCGTGGAAATGAAAGTTAGGGTGAATCCTTGAGTGTTTGAGTAAACGCACTTCGCATTTGCTAAGGCTCCGCCGGGAACCCTATAATTTCCCTGTGTCCTTGCGTCCATCTGCCTGTCACACTAAATTAACGTGACATTTGGAAATTAAATAGTTTGGGCCCATTGTGGAAGACCCAGTCAGGAAACCAAGGCGTGCTGGACATAACAGAAACCGTCACATTTTTCATTTTGGGATCTTATTCAAGTCCATGACAATGGACGGCTTTCTTCTTTCTTTCTTAGGCTTACATCACAATAAGATTCGGTTTACAAAAAGTGATCAATGAAATACAAGAATTGGATTGCAAATTGGTGTAAGACGAAAGGATTTAAATGTCCACAATGTGCAAGGAAAAGGTTGCGGAATATATAAAGAGCAAGGACATCTTGAAAAAAAATCACCTTTACTAACCCATTTGTTTCCACCTTTAAATTTCTGTTGACGTTGCAATTCAGGATATGACGCTTAGGATCGCGCCGGCATTCTTTAATCCATGGTTTAGGCCTAGTTATCACAGATTTCCAAAAAGAGAGGTTTTCGTGTCCCAAAGAGTGGCACAAAAATAACGCAAGATTTGAATTAGATACGAGGGGCGTTCAATATGAAGCTGTGGTTGTATATATAAATTGACTTATTTATCAAGTAATACTATTATTTTAGTGCATTCATGTAAAATTTCATAAAAATGTGATTATTAATTCGCGTTTTATCTCTAGTTCAACAGAATACCCATTTATTGCCGACTTGAGTTCTTTATCATCCGAAAATCTTTTTCCACGAAGACATTTTTTCAAATCCGGAAACAGGAAAAAAATCACTAGGGGCAAGGTCTGGACTATAGGGTGGGTGTTGGATTTCTTCGAAACCACAATCTTGCGCAGCAGCCTTAGAAGCTCGCGCCGTGTGAACAGGGGCGTTGTCATGAAGAAGCAACACACCCGCTGCGAGTTTACCCCGTCTTTTCTTTTCAATTTCCTCCCGCAAATTATGCAAAGTGGAAGCGTAGGATGTGGCGTTGAAGGTTTCACCTTTTTTTTTTGTACTCAATGAGCAAGATTCCCTTTGAGTCCCATGAGCCATGAGCATCCCGGCAGACGGAGTGACTTTGAACTTCTTCGGGGGGTCTGTTCCTTTTTTATGCCACTGCCTGGACTCTTGTTTGCTTTCAGGGTCATAGTGGTGGATCCATGTGTCGTCACCAGTAACAATTCGATCCATAACACCGTCCGCGTTCTCACTACACATCTCCAAAAGCTCTGTACAGCATGCGATTCTCACTTTTTTCTGAGGCGCTGTGAACATTCGTGGCACCTGCACTTGCACTGACCTTTGAAAGGTTCAGATGGTCATGAAGAATGGTGTGAATGGTACCAATTGAAAGCTTGGTGATTTCTGCCATCATTTTCACCTTTATTCGGGCATCCTCAAGACCAAGTTTTTCGACTTCTTTGATCCTTTCTCCCGTACAAGCAGTAGCCGGGGCGTCGGAGCGGGGGTCGTCTTCAATGCTCTCTCTGCCTCTCTTGAACTCACTTGACCACTTTTGCACAGTTGATAATGAAGGTGCGGAACCCTGGTAATCAGCCACCATCTCTTCATGAATAGTTTTTTGACTTTTTCCTTGCTTAGTGAGAAATTATAATTACAGCGCGATGCTCAATCTTCACCATCATCGTCTCAGTTGCCATTATGATTCTGTTTAACTAGATATAAAACGCGAATTAATAATCGCATTTATATGAAATTTTATATGAATCCACTAAAATAATAGTATTACTTGATAAATAAGTCAATTTATATATACAACCACAGCTTCACGCCGATACCGAGAATATATTGAACGCCCCTAGTAGAAAATCCAGCATTTTGTCTTTAGTTTGTTATACCTTTGTTGAATCATAAAACACATAATATAGGGTTATTTATGGAATAACCAATGGCAATAGCCTCCACGGCTTTGCTGCACTCTTTCGTAGAAATTTTGCGTGGCCATTCTGCATAAATGTAGCTGAATTACTTTGATGCAGCGCTTATTTCCTCCTGCAATGCACTTCAAATAACCACATAAAAAGAAATCGATGAGAGTACACGGTCAGAACATGTCTCATGCAGTAGTTGAATTGTTTCACGGGCTGTAGCAGTGGCACCGTCTTGTTGAAACCACATATTGGTCACTTCAATATCATCCAATTTCATGTGATCCTCCATTTTTACGTAGCCTAATTTATGGCGGCCGTGTCGTTGTGCGTGTGTGCGTCGACTCCTACGCACTTGAATTTCGGCGTCTAGGTTCAAATCCCAGTGCGACAAAAATAATTTTCATGGTCGCACCTCTTTCGAGTCACTGACAATGCTCAAAAAGTAATAACTGTCAGTCTAGTAAAAGCTCCTCTAACTTGTCCGTTCGGAGTCGGCATAAATCTGCAGGTCCTTTGAGAGAACAACGCAACACTAGTGGTTGCTGTAGAAGCTAATCCCTCAGCCTCTACGGGCTGTAGCGCCACCTCCATATGTCATGTCTCCATATGCTTATTCTCGACAGGAATACTCTTTGAGCATTGTCAGTGTCTGGAAAGACACGGAGCAGTGAATTATGAAAGCGGGTACATAAATTTGGGGATTGAACCTGGCCACCCACCTCCCAATGTAGCAGTCGACGCTCCTACCCACTACACCACGGTGCGCCGCGGCATCCACAATAAGTCCCAAAGCGTGTAAATCTGTGACCCCTCTTGCCGTTTCGAAATCAAAGTGGCTATGAATCATTTTATAGAATCATCGTACAAATTCTGCATCGGAAAGGACCTACATTAGATTAAATTTATTTCGAGCACTGTGCCCCCAATAGAGCACGATGTGCCCCGATTGGCTCCACTCGCGCAAGCGTGTGTCCACATAAGTTGGTGCTGCAATGATATGCGGCAATTTGGTGAAGCTCATGCGTTGAATGTGACCGCATACAGAGTTTTGAGATTAGCCGTCTGTCAGAGCTGTCAGAGCAGATGACGATATATGGGACAGAGAGTTCATAATCGATATAGTTTCTGCATAGAAGACGCTACAGTGGCCAGGGAGTTTCAATGGCAGGGGAATATTGAGTTCCTTGAAGTAGACTCCTACACCGCCCGTCTTCGATCCGTCTGTGTAGATGCGTCTGGTTGTCAGAGATCCAGTCCGATCTGGAATGGAAGCTTGTAGAGAAATTCTTCTCGAAGAGGCGCTTAGGTGTCATGAGATCAGTGTGTTCGGGGATGGATCTATATTTGCCTAGGGTAGTGGAGCGTCCAGAACGGAGTTCCTTCAACATATTCAGCGATTTCAATCCGGTAGCAATAGGTTAGGTTAGGTAGTTGGGCTGCCAGCGAAATCGACGGCACACTCAGACCATGTTGGTCCATTGTGATACCCATAGTAAGACTACTACCACTGATCGACAACTCCAATGATAGTGCCGTTAATTTGATCCCAACGGCAAATGGTGACTGGACCAGATTTGAAAACCTGATAAAAGCGTTTTAACTTTGCTCTCACTGGGATTCGAACCGGGGCACCCTCTAACCAGGAGCAGGCACTCAACCAACGGCGCCATCCAGCAGCCATCCATCCGGTAGCCATACTTGCCGATTAAGTCTATCAGCGGAAGATTGAGGAGGGGATAGCCTTAACGCTCCGCTGATGCATACGCATGCCACCCAACGGGCACTCTATCGAGCGGTTTGCCGTTGATGTCTTTATCGAGCGCAGTCCACCAAACCGCCACTCCATACAGCAGTATGGGTCTGACTACAAGGCAATTTTGTCGAATAGCCAAGTGGCAATAAAGGCCAAATTACTAGACATTCTGACGTCGAAGCTGGTTAGACTGTGCTGAAAGACCATCAGTGAGATATCCTTGTTGACCCTCTGCTGGGAATACTGGCATCCAAGGCAACGAAAAGGCAGACAGTCTCGCAAAAAAGGGAGAATCTCTAACCATCTCGTACGCCCAAGGGCCATTCAGCTCTATAAGGAAAAAGCTAGAGGGCGAAGCCCTAGATAGAGCCAGACCTCGATGACTTCGCCTGAATATCGGAGCAACAGCGAGGACTCCATTGCCGACGCTGAGCAAGACGAGATCCACATCACTGATCAGTTTTAGTCGCAAGGATGTACATAGGCACGCATGCTATGCGTCTAAACTTACTCCACAGCGACTTTTGCAACAGCTGCAGGCATTAGGAAGAAATTGAATCTATCCAGCATCTGCTCTGCGATTGTCCAGCCAAGGCAAAGGAAAGAGTTGCTGGGTAGACACTTTTTCGTAGAGCTGTGTTGATTTGAACAAATCTCCTAATCTGGGTGCGTTAAGAACCAAAGCAGGTCTCACGGTGGTAAACCACACCCAAAACAAGGGCACAATGGACCCAACAAGTCGGTCTAAGTGCGCCACGGCCTAAGGCCGACAGGGAATCCTCCACCGCACGTTGATCTGTGCCCCTTTCAAAAGGCGATAATGCCATGGCTCTTCCCGCTCAAACACAAACCTCGCTTGACCAGGACTCATTCAGGAATTCAGACGTTCCCACGTCAAGACGAAGATATGCGATTATTCCAAGTTGCGTAGCTCCTCTCCAGCCAGCCTATTTCGAGGTCACTTCTCCCACTGCGGCAACTGGCTCCATCATATTCCACGCCACCACCGGAAGGCGTGCAACAAACAACACAATCGCATGCGAGTCGATATATGACACCCTCTGCCCTTTCAATTCATAGCAGTTCACACACAAAGAAAATTTCACAACAACACCCGAGTAGGTGTTGTATCACACCATCCACCCATGATTCAACCGCTAAGAGCTCGCGTGCGCCATGCACTCATTCACTACGACCCCCCCCTCGCCGCACCACAAGCCAGCAGACTGAGTCTAAAGCTCGCACAGGCAGCGAAGAGAACTCCTTGAGAATGGCACAGCGAACGCTATCATTAATTTGTGCAACACTTCCATTCCTCAAAACGATTTCCTTACCAGACCGTAACTAATCCTCGACTTTGTCGCAATACGTCCCATGCATCGGTCGCGCTCTCCGCGAGCCTCGAGTTAATTGGCTTGAAAACCTTTTGAAAGCGGCCCGCTGCTCCTGCTCCAACGACACACAATCAAAAGGGGGACACCACCAGCACCAGCATCAGCACCAGCATCAGCACCAGCATCAGCACCGAGCATGAGCACCGGCAAAGTGCAAACCGAACGACAGGCGACGACCGAAACAGACATGGCAACAAACAAACAAAACACAAATAAAGCGTCTCCCGCAAGCATCCTCTCGAGTTACACACGCTCCGACCTGCTTTCGTGGATGCGTCCCACATTTGGAGCGCGAACCCTCGCCTCAGATAGACGGCTAGATACAACCGTCAAATGGCATCCTCAATGCCATTCCAAATGGCATCTGTCGCCCCATAGTCCCCGCGTGGTGTTGGTGGTCTGCGATTCTGCGCTGGCGCTATATCATATTCCTCCGCAGTCCGTATGCACGGAGACGCGACGCGCCACCAGCAGCAACCTAATAAATCTCTCGCTCGCACCGTTCTGCAGCGGAACAGCACTTGTTGCTGGGAAGTTGGCACCTCCGCCGAAAGGTGGAAGGTAGGTCGCCCCGTATCGCATATCCCACAACGCTTGCAAATAACAATCACTTAACCCCACACCGTCGTCGCTCGCGGTATTAGTGCGGCACTAACTCGACGACGACGACGACGACGACGACGGCGATGGCGGCGGTGGCGGCTATGGCGACAGCCGCAGGCTATGTGGAGAATCCGAAAACGAATCCGAGACCTGTCTTCAAGATCGTTCGCGATGGTGGTGCATCGTAGCGTTTGGCTTTTGCGGTAACTTGGGTGGTGTACTCGGTGACATGGCGGATGGTGGCTCCTTGCTTGTGAAACCGACCAGATTCGATTTGAATCGATGTCGACTACCCATCGATCACGTGCATGCTGGTGCTGTGTGTGTGTGTGCAAACAAGACGCTCCGGCTTCGACACTCAATCAATCATTTGGCGTCGATCCTTCTAATGGTGGGTGGTCGTGTGTCTGTCAGCGTGCCCTTTGGCTGGTTAACAAGATGTTAAACATTTGCGGGCGGTGGTGTGGGGCTTCTTGCACTTGCCCTTTTGTTTTTCTTTCCTCTCCAGGAGCGAGTGACAAGTGGTGACGAGTCTTGTGAGGCATAGCTTGATGGTGGGACTCGTTGCGTCGACGGAAGAAGATAGCCAAACTAGCGATGGTGGAATGTGCTGTTTAGTTTGGGAAGCACCGGCTTTGCCTTCCGAGGACTAATGTAGGTCCAAGCGTCTGGTTAAACAAGTTGGCGGACCAAAGATGACAAGCTCAATTTTGGGGATAGGGCTTTTGCCTGGATCTGGAAGATGTCTGGATGAAGGTCTGCAAGCTGACCTGCGTACGTAATGCCATCCTCGTTACATAGTCCATGGATGCAAGCAAAGATCATTATCTCTTGGTCGTTCAAACAGTGCGTACATCAATGTGTAGCAATCGCGCACCAGATTTGGTGGCAGGGAATATTTTCAGTTCGTTGAAGTGCAACAATGCGACGGGAATAGACAGAGTAGGACTATCGATCTGAAGACAAGACAGAACAGATTCTCAAGTAAATAGTAACAAAGCTTGAATAGGGTCATCCAACTCGTGGTCTGAATTTGACATCCTTGTTTCAGTCACATCCCTCAAACTGAACTGTGATTTGTTTTCTCCTACAAACTACCATAAACGCCTGTAAGTTGGCCTTCATGGTCAACTACGGAGTCAGTTTGAAAAGCCAGCCGCAGCGGAAACTGGGTTTCGTGTAACCACCAGTAAAAGTGCCGTTCAATGGCAGACTCTCTCCTGTCTCGAGCAGAGATCGCTCTACTGAACCGGATTAGGTCCTCGTGACCGCTAGCGAGATCCCGTTCGTATTGGAGTCGTCTGTCCACTTTTCGGCGTGCGACATGGAAGATGACAGGACATCCCTGTCGATCCTATATTAGGTTAATTGTATCGAGATAGAGGAACGCTTTAGGAGGACTAATGCCGGTGAGGCGCCCTCTCGACACCGAACTGTCATCCGAGACTGCAGACGTTTTGTAGAAGACTTGCCACAGTTGTGAAAACTTATCACAAAAGTAGTAATTCCGTCCGCCTTCGTCAATATGTTGTGAAAACACCATCTCCATCCTCGTCCAGCCAGGGTGCGTTGATGGTTAATGGTTGCATCTGACCACTAGCATCTTTAGGAATAGACGCAAAAGTTGTATCATCTTAAAAATATGGCATTTTTGTATAAAACGACACATTTTCGTCGACTCCCGTTCACTGACAGTGGCGAACCGTGTCTTTGTAAGCCTTTACTTCCGCTTGGAATAAAAAAAATTAAACTGGCGAACTTGCAAAGACTTAAATTCAAAGCAGAAGCATTTCTGACTTGTCCCAATATTTCAAAATCGGTATTAATGTCTTCTGACTTTATTGGAAGTTCTCGAAAAACCTCTGGATTAACTCCATTTGTCCTATGTGCTGATACTGGTCCCCGTTGTCACACGATTTCCACTCCTGAATAATGATCTCTATACTTACTCAGTTTCAGTAGTACTTTTTATGCTGCCTTTATATCAACTTCTGTTCGTTCTAATTATCTTTAGAATGCACCTGCATCAGCCAATTTTCCCACTACCATCTTAAATATTTACTACATAGGAGACACAGTTCAGTGGCTTAAGTCGCTCGCAAGGAGTGAATTAGGACCTCAACCGATATCGGCAACCAATGGTGTTGAGTCTGAACCAACACTCCCGAGATACCTTTCATTTTGTACCCCAAAACGTTGGTTGTTCCTTACGGCGTTGGATGTTGTGTCGATATCGCTGTACAGACGACGTATTTCGTTGTCGCCTCCTCTCGAATCAGAGACTTCACCATCCACTGCTAACAATTTATCGGTTTGGATCTTCGCTAGTGTCAGCTGCACTGGTGTACCATCTGTTGGTTTCATCGTTAAAGCGGAAAGTACCTCCGTTGCCACAGTTCATCTGAGGCGCTTATATAGAGGATCTCTAGTCTCGATATGCGCTCAGTAACCACCTCTATTGCAGAGATCCCACACTAGATGTCACCATAAACGCCAGAAAAGGGTTTAGGTTTCCTTCTGCGTTCCTAGAAGTATTTCTCTCCTGCTGATCTGACTGCAATTTTGAAAATACACATCTGGGCTGGTCGCTATTTAATCACTTAAAACGAAAGGACACAGATCCGCCATTGAAGCACATACATCTCTTGTACGCCGTCAGAATGCTTCTGGTCCGCCTTTATTTTGTTGCTATTTGAATAACCAGTGCTCTACTAACAATTGGTTTCATCATCCTCATATTCTGAATCGCCTGATCTACTAAAGGAGTCGGGGGGACAATGCACACACGAGAGATCTCCAGGCCACTTGATCCTCCGCCCTCGACTCTAACTCATTAGGAGTCATCAGGAAGACCAAGGACGAGTTGGAATTTGTCCAACTACCTCGTCCTGGCTCTGCCAAATGGTCGCCTACGTGATAGGGTCGCATTCAGGACACACCTCGGAAGTCGTGATGATGAGGACATTCGTGCCATGTGCCCAAACAATCCAAGCATAGCCCTTTCCGTTCGAAGAAGCAGCTGCTCAACAGTGAGTTACTCGAGGACTGCCGTGTTTCTCACCCTATCACGGCGAGTAACTCCCACCATAGCACGAATACATCTCGTCTCGGCAACTTGCCTCCTCTTAAATAATTCAACCGAAATACTCGCACTTCCAGGAATGCCCAGTAGTCTCACTTTCGAGGCCGATTTCGCACGAAGGCAGGTACTCTCTCTGTGCCCGTACCACGGGAATGTGGAATGCTTTCCCCAAATCAAGCTTGTCCCTCTTATGATGCTGAGAGGTTCCACCACGGAAAGAAGCCACTGTGCACCGCCGGCAACTCCTTCTCTCTTCTCGTCACTCGTAACATGTCACTCATAACCCCCTCGTAAATACATTTACATCGAAACTCGAAAGCAGCGACGTCTTCAGTTTTATGTTCCCTCCCCCACTTGCGCCCAAAACTAATCAGACCTCTTTTTTTTCTTTTCATTTGCAGATTACCTCTATCGACACAGTGTGACCTTTGATAACGTGACAACTGACGTGGAGATCATGGACACATCGAAATGCGCGGTGAGCTTCATTTATTTTTAAACCAACCATCGTCAGCAAGCACTCCCTCCACCCGCCATCATCCACCACATTCGCGCAATCTCATACGCCTTAATGGATTCATCTCAAATTTCAGTTCGTTTTCATAGGCGGATGGGCAACCTTGATCCCCGGCGCGCCGGTCGTTGTCTCCGATCGGTTTCGTAACCTTCGCAACCGACTGCATTCCCATGACCGATTGCCACCGATGGCGATGGTCGCCGGCTACAACAATACCGACTGATGGCTGCATTCACTGCATTCACTGCCGCCACAGCTTCCATGGCTTCCATTGGAGCGCCTCTCCGCTGGTCTCGCCGGTAACCCTGGTGATTAATTACCCGCCGGTTGCGAGTGCCTTCTAAGATCCCTCCTTTTCTTTTGCTGGCCCCCTTCGGCTAAATGGCTTTGTTGTCTGGACACATGTCGCGAAGCCATCCGGCCGGCCACGAATGCAAATGACCCAATTACGCTAATTGCCTGCCGTTGCTGCCCCGCCCGCCCATTAGACCGACTGCAACTCCCCCGATTCCCAGTTTGTTGCATCAGATCGGTGTGCGTGCAGCTGGAACTGCGAGTGGTTGGGCCACTTGACTTTGATTTGCGCGAAATGTGTCGCGGCATTTAAGTCTTTCGATTTTGAAACGAGCCGAGTTCAAAGAGGTCCCACCTCACTCCCGGTGACCGCAAGCGTTGTGCCGCGAACCAGCCTTAGTCACACCGGCTGAGTGGGTGCCGATGCTGGTGCCGATGCCGATGCCGAGGCATTTTTCACGGAATGCCATTTAGTGGGAAATGGAACGAGCAATTAAAAGCACCGGCTTGCCGATGGTATTTCGAAAGAAGTCCCTGCTGCTAGGAGTGGACAGTGCTGCGGAAGGTGTCGTGCAGTATCGATTGGCGGGTGTAGTGATGTATATTTTAATTAACGGAAATCGTGAGTTCTGAGATCGGTGCGCTAGTGTGCTAGTGGCTGTGGAACGCACGGATCGGTGGGGGGCTTTAATGGGATTCTGTCAGGAGTCGCTGAGTTGATTTACGCTGCGTTGCGAGTGATTGGGAAAGAGAATCGATTTGCCGGAGCTGTCATATGCGGAGACGTGGCCTGATTAGATCACAAGGAGTTGCTGCTCGGTGCTCTGTGATGACGAGAGCGTGGGATCAGTGAAAAAGGGCGTGTTTATATGATGTGAATAATCGCGCAATCTTCCATCTTCCATCTTCCATCTTCCATCTTCCATCTTCCATCGGCAGACCCGGCTCCACCCCAGGCTGTAGGACCCTACAAAGATGGGGGGTTCCAGGAAGCACCAGTGAACATTTGCTTTGTGGGATAACATTACAGATCGATGCTATTCGAGTGCAAGTCTCAAGTTAGCCGTGGAATGGGGATCGAAATCATCGCAAAAATTGGTTGAGAGGCTAAGCTATCACTCATATGCAGAGTGGGCCAAATACAAGTTTCTTTTTACAAATGCAATTAAATGAACAAAGCTAAATTGTTTCCATGCATTATGGCTTCATTAGAAAGAACACACATTCCCATTAATTATGAAAGACAAATGGCTGCCACGGCTGGCTTCGCAGTAGCGCACTCTGTCACCCCAATTTTCCAAGACCTCGTTGATGGTTTCAGGCAGTAGCTCACGAATTGCTTGAATGATAGTGGCCTTAAGTGCTTGAATCGTTTTGGGATTGGTGGCATAACATCGATCCTTCACGAAAATAAGTCCAAAGGTGGTAAAATCGCAGCTCCGACGCGGCCAATTGACATCTCCAAGGCGGCTGATAACACGAATAGGGATTTTGGTGCACAAAAGATCGATTGTGGCATAGGCTGTGTGGCATGGTGTGCCTTCCTGCATGAACCAGAGGTCGTCCAAGTTCATGTCTTCAATTTCAGTGGAAAAAATGTCGGTTAACATGGGCCGGTAAAGCCCATTGTTACCGGAAACGCTGTTCCTAGCCTCATTTTCGAAGAAGGCCACAGCAGCCACATTCTCATCTGTACGCACTGTACGACGATGGGGAGGGTTGTCATGAGGATTGTCCACTAGCATAGCAGTCTCACGAGGTTTTTGCACGAACTTGCTTACAACAGTTGCTATGGGTGCTATATCGTCGGCCAAAAATTCATCTTTTCAAAAACCTACACAGCACTCATTTTGTAAATATTTCCCATCGTTGTTCAAGCCTAAAGCGACTCATTTCATTTCATTCCGCCGAGGTATGAAACACCTGACATATGATTTAAGAAAAACCACTAAATGGCCCACCCTGTACATAAAATGGAACTCCAGAATTAATCGGAAGTTTTTCTCTTGTCAACAAACCCAAAATCATTACAAAGCATAGAACAGTGTCGATTTTGGAGTCTTTTTAAAATGAAACCAACAGATGGTACACCAGTGCAGCTGACACTAGCGAAGATCCAAACCGATAAATTGTTAGCAGTGGATGGTGAAGTCTCTGATTCGAGAGGAGGCGACAACGAAATACGTCGTCTGTACAGCGATATCGACACAACATCCAACGCCATAAGGATCAACCAACGTTTTGGGGTACAAAATGAAAGGTATCTCGGGAGTGTTGGTTCAGACTCAAGACCATTGGTTGGCCACATCGGTTGAGGCCCTATTTCACTTTGATCAAAGCTTTGTTGTTTTCATCAATGGAAACATCATCATAGAATTGCAGTTGCATCCTTAGAATGATGAAGGTTGATCTGGGTAAACAATAGTATGGGAAGTTACCGTGGGTTTCGTCTATTATTCGCACTTCTTGGAAATGTAGCAGAAATTGGTGCTTCCAAGGTACAGGTAAGGACGGGAGTCATATCTTGAACGGATGGTCTCAAACGAGTCTTTGTCTAGACGCACAGCGAGAGAAGAACCGTCTTTGTTTTCCCGGTTCTTACACTCAATGTGAGAGTAGATTTTCCTCTTCTTTGTTTCGAGCCCAGGGTTCTGGATATGTAAGCGCGCCAGCACATCTGGCATTTTCCTGAGTTTCCCCGGGATCCAGCTGACGGCGCGCGCTTTGTTTTAGTGGCCTGAAAACGTCTTGTGGTACCCAGAGGAGAGAATTTTCGTCACAGAAGTACTTAGCCAGGGTTTCCTGGGTAGAGAACTTCATCATAAAGGTTCCGTTTTCCAGAGCACAGCCCTCCACTTGAATGCAACCATTCTCTGCGTTTGATAGCTTCCACAGTGGATCTTCGCAGTGTTTGCACTCTTCGTCGGTCATACTGTCACCATTGCCAGCTTTCTCAATTCGGAGTCGCAAGGAGGAGATAGCAGCACTTTTATGGGGCCGCAATTTCATTTGTCATTGTGTTCATTTGTCTTTTGAGGGCTTCTCCTGCAACAAGCATTTCTGTCCACCAGAGCTGTAGTCTTTGCTGGTTGTAGCATCGATTTCTTTCAAACACCGCCATCGCGAGTGATTGTAGTTTTTATTTCCTTTTTCTTTGGGAGCCTGCTGAAAAGGAGGCAGCGTTGGTACCAAGGGAGCTATCGGTTTCAGTTGGAGGGGCCTCTGCCGACCTGTTTCTCTTCGACGTTGACACCAAAGGGCAGTTCTCAACACTTGCGCTTTCGGTCGGGGTCTCTTTGCGCCTGCGCCGTGCGATTGCCGTTCGCCTTCTTTTCCTCTTAATCAGGAGACCCCCGTTCAACCTTTTCGACTTCCCGAGTCATGCCATCAGAAACAATACTCTCATCAGCCATCTGTATATGGGATTGGAGATTACCAGATAGAGCATCTCCGCTACTTTCTCTACTTTTCCAACTTAGACTACCGAACGTATAGTAGACTGAGTTGCAGGAATCTTCGCCGATTCCTTGGTCAGCGCCGCAAAGGGCGGGGGTAGTGGGCAGAAGAATGGGTGCGGCCTCCAGATTCCTTGCCCCAGCCACAGTCGAGAAGACTACGTGTAGCATTACAGCGACTTACTAGCGACTTTCACCTAGAGTAATCAAAGCCTTATTTTTCTCCGTCATACAGATTTTTGACTATTTTAACATCCAAGTCGAGACGTTTCTGGCATTTGGCTCGACGTCTCACCTGGGATCTTAAGCACCGACGATATGTGACTCTTAAGCCCTTCCGCCACGACAAGTCAACCGGAAAGGAGGGTAAAGAAAGAGCACAAGAATGTACAAGAACAATGATGAATAGCCAAATGCGTTTGAGGCTTATTTTTAAAGTGCTTCCTTCTCAGTTCCGTTTAAGTCGGTGGTAGAACAGGAACTTGTATTTATCGCGTGTTGCATGCTTTCTATCCCTTCTTCATCCAAGCAGCTTCTACAGCAGTGGCTTCCGATGACAGCCAACCACGGGGTGTGATTTGCCAAGAGTCTACGTCCTGTAATGACACCAGCCATGCTTTGGGGCTATCTTGAAGATAGACAGTCATCACTAACGCATCACCAGTGGTTCATATGCCTCAACAACACGTCAATTGTTATTAACGCCATACAGCTGCAATCAAAAGAATGATCAATTGTAGGCAATTGTATGTCCTGGACAAGACGACAAGCAATCAACTTCGTGCAAGATTTTAGACGATAGACCTCCGCAAACATCACACATTTTTTCAGTTCAAAATGTAAGTGGATTGGCAATATTACACCTCTACTTGGATGAGTTTTTGTTACAGTTCACAGCTTGACATAATTTTCCACGCAATCAATCGCAAAGTGTGGCACTCCGATGCCCTGCACGTGAGTCTTATGCACAACTAGGCAGCTCCACATGCATTCAGACGGCAGATTACCAATAATTTGGTAAACAATTAATCAGCGCACATCACCGCGACCAGCATGTCCTTCAAAAATCGGCCGCAAGCCCACACGAAATCGGTGCAATTTGTCACTTTCGTTAGCATGCCATGAACGGGGTCGCCGCTATTAACATTCCCAGCAGCGCTAGATAAATCGCACAGCACTGTCAACAACTCAGAATTCCAATTACAAGTGCCGACAACAAATCGTCGATTCTCCGAAAAATGCGATTTGCAATTATAATCCCACAGACCCTCGACGGTACCACGGTATCACGTCGCATGTATCTCAGTCAAAACACATGAAATACACTAACTGTCCACTTACTCACTCTTATTTATTGCATCTCGTTGCACCTAATGCCAGATCGAGGGAGCCCGCTGAATGGATCCCGGGCACTGCAACCGTGCTGCGCGGTCGCCATCGTCGCTGCCACAGCCACCGCGCCGCCAGGCTGAAGCAGACATGCCAAAAACAGCTTAGAGCGGCGACTTTGACAAATGCACCTTAAATTAGCCTCCGCGGCGAACCTAACCTTTTCAATTATTGATTAGTTGTGAATTTGAGATTATTATGCAAATATCTGGGGACTTTCCATTAGGCCGTGCACGTCGTCGGGATGCTTGTTGCCTGCAAGTGAAACATTGGACTGCGCCGCCGCGCCACTTAGGGGCCCCCGGGTTGCGCAAAGTCCCCACCGACGATGTCATAATTTATTCGATAAGCGACCGCGTCGTCGGGCCAGCCCGGCCGCTAGACAATGGTCTTGCTGTTGCGCAACCACCCGCGCACTCGTGAGAATGAACCCTACGGCCGCGTGGCTTAGTTAGAACGAACCACTTTCGCCGGCCCAGTGACCACTTTCACAAGCGGCAGGACACACGCGAAGATGAAGATGTGCTGGCAGAGCTGATGACTGGCGACCAGCCTACGCACAGCAGCGCCCGCGGCAAGGAGCTCTCTGATTGTCGGAATCATCACACGGCCGCGCGAGTGCTGGTTACAGTGACCCACATACGGGCTTGCAAGTTGCAACTCACTTTTCTCATTCCCGAGGCAACGCGGCGGCATGGACGATTTACATATCGCCACTCTTCCTCCCTTGGGCGGGGGGGTGTGCTCGCACGCGGGCACTGTGGGTAATTTGTAATTTGATTGCTCGGCGGATGATTGTCTGCCGCGCATGAGGCTTCTCCGTGGCGCTGCGGGCCACGGCTACGATAAACGTGTCTCTGCAGCGTCAGTGGGTTTGTGTCTCTGTCGCTGGCTTTGGCTCCGTTTGTTTGCTTTCTTGCTGTCGTCCATCGAGTGAGATGTCGGCGCTGCTGTGTGTGTGTGCGGCTGGTTCTGGTTGTGTTGCTTCCAGTTCCGTGGAAAGAAATCAAAATTAGATATGGCTCCGGTTTTAGCGGTGGTTTCCTGTGGGAATGTGTGTTCTACATTTCACGGAACAATCTGCCAGATTAAAGGGCGTCAAGGCATGATGGTGCGCGTTGCTTTGATTTCAAATTGAAAAGCCGACAAAAAGCACTGCGTTGCGGTCAAGTTTCTTTTGAGTGTGATTCTGTGAATACGAAATGCGCGCGAGGAGTGACCTCGATTGTTGTGAGAATGCAAGGTGCACTTTCTCTGTGAGACGCCCTTTGCTGCTGGGGAGGGGAGAGGGAAGTTCTGATCACGAGGATATGACGGGGCTGTTCATCTTCTTCTTTAACTGAAGAAGGATATAATAAGTAAGGGTCCAGTCGGTCTATTGAGTGCCGAGATGTTGGGTATATCTTTAAAAAGGGAGACGTTATGAAAGCGGATGGCACAAATTCAGAGACAAGCTGCGTCATCAACATCTACTGACCCGCATGATCCACTACGGGGGTCGCGAAGAGAGAGATCTCCAAGCCACTCGATCCTCCGCCGTCGGTTCTAACTCATTAGGACGCATGCCCAAGTACAACCAAGTTCTTGGACTTGGGTCTGCCAAGCGGTCACCTACCTGATGGAATCGCATTCAAGGCACACCTCGGAAGACGTGATAATGAGGACATTCGTAGCACATGACGAAACCATCGAAGCATAGCCCTTTCCGTTCGAAGAAGCAGCTCTTGTACATTGAGTTCTTCGGGTACTGCCGTGTTTCCCACCCTATCCTTCCGACTTACTCCCACAATAGAACGAAGAAATCTCATTTTGGCAGCTTGTATTCGCGTCTTATTCTTTCGGTCATTACCCAAATTTCATGACGATGGGTGAGAGTTGGAGCAAATACTGAATTGAAAAGTCTTTAATGCCAAGCTCGGCCTCCCTGATTACAGATCTTCCAAGCTGTTTCAAAATTGAGCTAGCTTGGCCAATCCTGCAGGAAAGCTTAACATTACTTCTCCCATCACTCGTGAAAAAGACTGAGCTTCTCCAAATGCTTCAATGGGACTCCACTAGCATGCATATTGCATTGAACAGGCGTTCTGAAAATTACCTCTTAATTGTCCATGTTAACCTTCATCCCAGTATCTGCACATACGGCAACAGGTCCACTGGTGATCTGATAGCTTATCTCACCGAAAAGTGGAACGAATCTTTGCATAATGCAGGTGAAAACAAGATCGTTGCACTTGATATTTCTAAGGCATTTGACAGAGTTTGGCATCAAGCTCTTTTGTCGAAAATGCGTGCATCTGGTATCGATGAATCTCTTCTTCTATGGATTAGCAATTACCTTTCGAACCGTTCAATTCCAGTTGTTTTGGATGGGTTCAAGTCTGATATCCACCAAATAAATGCTGGTGTACCCCAAGGCTCTGTTCTGTCTCCGACACTCTTTCTCATTTTTATTAATGATCTCTTGTCTGCTACTTCTAATCCAATCCATTCCTTCGCTGATGACAGCACCCTCAGCTTTTCATATTCGTTCCGAGACTCACGACCCTGCCCTTCGGCCGTAGAATTGGAACGGCAGCGTATGTTAAGCTCCTTGAATTCCGATCTTGACAGCATAATTAACTGGGGAAACAACAGCAGAGTGGAATTGAATGCTTCAAGAACTCAATGCTATCTGCTGTCACTCAAGCGAACCCTTCTTAATCAGCCATTATCCATGAATGGCGCTTGTGTCGATGAAACCGGAAAGCTTTCCATCCTTGGTATGTGTATCAACACAGCGCTTAGCTGAAACGATCACATATTTGAGGTCGCCAAAAATGCTGCGAAATGTTCAGGTTTCCTTAATCGATGCAGGAAATATTTCACCTTCTCTGATTTGGCTTTCATTTATATGGCGTATTTCCGCCCCAAACTTGAGTACAACGCTCATATCTGGTCTGGTGCCCCAAAGACAACCCTGCACCGTCTAGATAGAATCCAAAAGCGAGCGATACAACTTATAGGAGACGACAATGTCGCAAAGTCATTAGACTCGGTCGAACATCGACGTACCGTTTCTTCTTTGTCCGTATTTTATCGCTATTTCAACAAACGCTGCTCAAGTGAGCTAGCCAACTGCATTCCTCCTCTCCATGAATTCACCCGCAATACTCGTCTCGCCAGGAATGCTCATCAGTTTACCCTTAAGCCTACTTTCGGACGCACAATTAAATTTAGAGGCTAGTTCTTCAGACTACAACCCGCAGATATTTAAGACCAATGTGCACAGGTACCTCCTCTCCCTTTCTCCCTCTATACATTCGGCCCGTGATGTGTCTTGACCCCGGACACTTAAGGGTATTAGCAAACCCTTGAGCGCGCGCAAATTATAAAAAAAAAAAACCTATCAAGTCCACGCTGGAGTTCCGTTTGGAAGGCTTTGAGGATAACTAAGTCATCTACAAAAAGAAGATGACTTACCCTCAACTCTCCCGATGTGAAACATTCCTCGCCTCGGCTGAGCTGCAATATCCAGTCCATATATATGTTTAATGAAAGAAAGATGTTACAAGACGCACTCTTGGCGAAGGCCAACGCCCACGGTGAAAATGTGTTGATTTAGCTACAGTTTGTGTATAGAGACTGAATGGCCTTCAAAAGAGGACCCTCAATCCCATATGCAGAGCACTCGAGGAACTCAGTCGTATGCCTTCTCCAAATCTGTAAGACAGCTGAAGATCGGCTTGGCATATTCCCAAGCCTTTTCGAGCACTATTCTTAGATTGAAAAGCGGGTCGGTTGTACCTTTGCCGGGACGAAAACCGCACTGTTCATACCCCATGCTGGACTCGACCATAGCTCTAGAACGCGTCTCCAACACCGTAGCGTAGACTTTCCCGGGAGACTTAGAAGAGATATGCCCCGGTAATTGGAGAAATCTCTTTTGGCGCCCTTTTTGAAAAGAGGGACCATCATCCCATATTGCCAGCCGCCAGGTGTCTCACCGCGTTCCCAGGCCACCTTATTGACACGAGAGAGCCCTAAAACTCCCTCTTCATCCATGGCCTTAAGCATTTCTCGTCGGATTTCATCCACACCTGCGGATTTGCTAACTTCTAGCGATTCAATCGCCAAAATGACTTCCTCAGCCGTTGGACTATTCTCCGCCCCACTCACGACTATGCTCAAAGAGTAGGTATTTCCTGTCCAGAAAAAGCTTCTCGAACTTGGCCTTTCGGAGTCGGAATAAAACTATACGTCCCATCCAATCGTGGGTTAATAATAGTTCGCACAACGCGAGTGGTTGTTGTCGAAACTAGGCCCTGACTCTCGCGACCTCGATATACCTATGAGTTACCAGTTACCAGTAACTTCATTTGGGATAGGCACATCAACAAATATCGCTCTGATCTCCAGAAGGCATTATTCATTCTGTACTGCCTTGGAAACTACTCGACATTAAATGTTCAAAAACAAGTGAACTACACCTTGATCGAATGCCAGTTAAAGTGCGGTGCATGTACCAGCTTGAGACAACGCATCCAACATCCAATAAACTTCAGAAACTCCAAAACACCATCGTCAACAAGATAAACAGCCGATGTGGATCTAATTCATGCACCTTTTCAAGTGGCTAGGAGTTCAACAAAGAAGGAGTTCAAGATGACGTTAGCTCTGGAATACTATGAGGACACCTGCTTTCAGAAGCGCACACACCACCAGTTCAATACCCGAAAACGATCTCAAGGCAGGCTTCTTCTTCGTGTGGCGCTATAGTCCGGGATGGGCAAATGGACCAGCCATAGACAGATGCGCTCAGATCGATCTTGGCAGGGACTATATCAACTGTGACAGCAATAATGTCGGACATTCGCGCCGCTGGCACTAGACTCCTATAACATCAAATCCAGGCTCGTGTGGGAATGTCTACAGAAGCTTAAGAAGCTGAGTAGGAGTAACAGAGTGAGACTCTGTTGGATACTTGGCCATACAGGGATAGAAGACAATGCAATGGCCGACTCCCCAGCTAGAAAAGGAGCATCGGAACATTTTATGGGCCCTGAACCATTCGGCGCTGTAGGACATCACGTCGTCATGGAAGAGTTCAGGGAACTAGAAAAAAGGAACCTGGCAACGCTCATGGCATGAAGCAGGCCAAGGAAACTCTTCGGCCAACATAACCGCAAGAGGTTACGTGCTCTGTTACGTTGTCAATGAGGTTCGAAGTCGAAGAGTCTCCTGGTCGGAATGGAGGTGTCCATGCACTCTACATGTCCCAGACACCTTTGAGGTTAGATCTGTAGACGCCTGGGTAGGCTCATGTCGCTGTACAGGCCGTCAATTTCGGGGTTCAATCTGCTCCTCCAAAAGCCGTCCGCATGACCAAAGATCGCACACAGAACTTTTCTTTCGAAGAGACCATCCGATCTTCCGATCTTCATCCGCTTTTGAGGTTCTCCATGTCCTTGCTCCGTGCAGCAGGTCTGAGATAACCAGTGTCTCACATAGAGTCAGCTTGTCCATCGAGAGACGGCTCTAAGCTCAAAGTAGGCCTTCAAACCCCAACAATCGTCAACAACTACGCTACGTCAGAAGACGGCTTGTATACAGCCTACCATCTGCTTTAAATGAATTTCCGCAAAAATAAGCAAGCCGTCTGGCGTCTAGATTGGGAGATACACTTCAGACGACTAGGTTAAGGTGGCTTAAAAATGCACGTAAACAGATGCCGTAGATAGCCAGTAATTCGCAAACGCTATGGTTCCAACCTTCACCTAGACGCCATCATCAACCTATCACCCGACTGACCACGTGCCACTATTTTTCAGACACCCTTCCGTCTCCGTCCCCCCTCCCCAGCCTTGTGAAGTGGAACATCAAATCGATGACCGTCGTATCAGTCTTAATTGACACACAAAACGTCATCAAATGGCGCCATCTGACTGCGCGCTGTCACTATCAGATTGTGACAACTGTTCATCGCGTAACATCTCAATCAAGTCTAGTCGTCGTCGTCGTCGTCGGCTCGACTCCACTCGACCGAAACCGCAAATTACAGACGACCAAACAAATAAATTTAATTGCGACTTAGGCGTGCATCACACACGAGACCTTGAACTGCTTACCAGCGGCGAACTGGCTGCTCCTACATCTCGCAGCATCGCAGCGACTACTCTCACGCTCTGTTTCGCAGATGTTGTAGTCGTGTTTGTCAACCCGTTGACTTTTGCGGTCGCGCTGTGCGCACGTAACTCTATAATCAGCCCATCTGACATGTTGCCAGCGAATCCGACCGCAGATCTAACCGCAGGCCCCGCACAACCTCTTACTTTGTATCCCCTGCCCGTGTGGAGGGAGTTTCATTTTTTTTTTTTTTTGTTTGTCTCGTGTTTTGTCCCAATCGACGGAGTTTTCAATTTTTGAATTAAATTTTCAGTTTTTGTACTACTTACAGAAGACCGGCTGCCTCTACGAACACATCCGATGGGGGGATGCGTTCGTTGTTGTCTATTCGATATGTGATAAGCCGAGCTTCTCCGAAGCCGAGGACTGTCTGGAGCAGCTGTCCAAGCTGAAATTGCCATCATACTACACCACCCTGCTGTTGGGGAATAAACGAGATTTAGATCATGCCAGGTAAGTGATCGACATTGGCGCGTCTCCTTGGCACTTGACACTGACAGTTGGGCGTTCTTTTCTTGCAGGAAAATATCTGTGAACGATGGACACGAATTGTCACTGAAGTACTCATGCCAGTTCTACGAGGTTTCGGCCGCAGAGAGCTTTGCCGGGGTGTCGTTGGCGTTTCAGTCACTTCTGCGCGAGGCTAGATCCATTCAGTTATTAAAAGCTTTACCCATTAGACGAAAACTTGGAGTTAATAGTGTATCCAAAGTGAGTATGAATTTTATTTCAATTTCTGGGGCTGTTGGGTTTTGGTTTTGTGGATAATTACCGAGGCAGGGTAATACAGGTGGCTACTGTACTGTAGGAAGGTTAAGTCTGAGCACAAGACCTGCTCTCTCTCGTTGGATGGCCGCGTGAATCATTGCAGAAGAAGTATATTCTCGCACAGCTAAGTCTAACCAGAATCCAAAGGTCAGCCTGCCTAGGTGTTGCTAGTTGCCTCAGAACAACATCGACGGTAGCACTCGAGGCCATTCTCTTCCTCTCTCCTCTCGACATGTTCTGCAGAAACAGTGCAGCCGCATCGTCCTTAAAGCAGGTTTCTGGAGGCAGCAACCAAACGGTAACGCAGCCGCACAAAGTATAGGTCAAACAGGCTATCTACCATCAACCCTATCCTTATAGAAGCTTTAATCAGCGATTTCTGGACCGGATACAATGGCAGGAATAATTGGTAATAGAAGCAGAGGGTGATCGCCTTGTACACGGACGGCACAAGGACGAGCGGTGGTACAGGCGTTAAGAGACGACTGCAGCGTCTTTCAAGCGGAAGTGGCTGTAATACATGAAGCAGCGCTGGTGCTGAAAGTTCACGTAACCGACAAATCGATCCCCGTTTTTTCTGATAGCCAAGCGGCAATTCAGGCCACAGCATCAGACATTCTGACGTCGAAGCTGGTTAGACGATGCAGACTGAGCATCAGTGAGATATCCTTGGTGACCCTCTGCTGGATACCGGGGCATACAGGCGTCCAAGACAACGAAAAGATGGACAGTCTCGCGAAAAAGTCTTCGGAGTTGGGAAAATCTCTAGCCCTCCCGTATGCGCATTCGACATTCTGCGCGACAAACTAGAGGACGTAGCCTTTGATAGAGCCAGTGCTCGATGGCTTCGCCTGAGTATTGGATCAACGGCGACGGCAAGTGTAGATCGACAGCGGTGATCGGTTTTAGTCGAAAGGTTGTACACATGCGAATAGGAGCCCTTACCGGGCACTGAGCCACAGGTACACATGCTATGCGTCTGGACTTTTGCAGAAGCTGAAGGGATGAGAAATAAATAGAATCTATCCAACATACGCTCGGCGGTTGTCCAGCCCTAGCAAAGAAAGGGAAGGAGTTCCTGGTTAAACATTTCTCCGTAGAGCTGGATGCCTATGCCTATGTGGATCTGGGTTGTTTTAGAACTAATGAAGGTCTCACGGTGGTAATCCATCCCAAAACAAGCGCACAAGTTGGTCTAAGCGAGACACTGCCTTAAAGGCACACAGAGCACCCGATCACCTACATACCTACCTACCTAAGGCCGAGGTCAGTTTGCATCCTCCAATTATCCACCGGAATACTGCCATCTGGATCTGTTCTATCCACGATGTCGATGGTCTTTCAGGAAGTGGCTGTCTGCTTGTCCTGATCTGCCTGCTTTTATTTTCGCTCGTTGGAACTACTGTCGGTTGCTCGTCTCCCGATCTGTTGCCCCTGTTGGAGGCCTCTGTTGCCCTTGTAGGGTCTAGTGCTCTGATCCTGAGCAATAGCTGCATTCCATCGCTGATCGTTCACCGTCTTGAGCATGCTGCCTCCAGTCATCAAGGTCGAACTGCCTGCAATCTTGCCTTTATGAATGGAATGAGCCAGCATTAGTGTCTCGATTCGGACACGGTCATTTTCAGTAACTTTTCCGCACATATCGGCTAATATCTCGGTCAGCTTCGTTTTTAAAACGTTCATAACTACGATTTATTGCATAAACCATCAAAAATAAATCGAAGGGCCAAAAATCCATGATCTTGATGACAACTAATTAGTTTACGTCAACACATGTTTTGCAAGTCAAAACTGATCGTTTAGTGTGACATGTGGCGCCGTCTTGTTGAAATCTTCTGCCTTTGTCATCCATCTCTGTCATATCTCTATTCTTGAAGAAGTATGGACTAATGAGACCATTTGCATTTTGGCAAATGACGGGCCTGAGCTGACTTACGTTGTTCACAGTCTTGGGTATGCTATGCTACTTCCTGTGATCAAGATCAAGTTGTTTTCCATCTACGATCACTTGGACATTATACCGGATATTCTGCGATCCTCTCTCGAGCCAGTAGTCTCCGGCTCAAAGACCCTCTTAGCTGGAGCGTTGGTGTCCATGAGCTCGATGTGGTCGAGCTAGTATTTACTGTTCACATCAGCTCGTAGATATGGGTGGTGTGTCTTCTCCTCCATTCACCGTCCTCGCTGATAGGACCACATATCCGACGCAGAATTTTTCTATCAAAGGCCGCAAAAATTCGCTTCACTGTTTTGATTATAGTCGAGCCTTCGACTCCATATAGCAGCACAGGCATTATGAGAATTTTGAAGCGCATACGTTCATTCCCTTGAGCCTGGATTCTTCGTTTGAACAAACTGAAGTAGCAACGGTTGCCAAAGACGGTTCTACTTCGGATTCGTGTATTTTTTTGTCGCCTAAGCTTTGTTGGTAGCCTGGAGCTAGGAGACTACGAGAGGTCTTTCCTTCATTCGAAGCTTTTTTTATACCGAAGCTTCCGTCTCCTATCTTGATACTCCTCTTGGTGTACCCTTGCTTTGTGTTGCAAGCCTTCTCGAACCACTGGTTTCTTTCTGGAGGTTGACTGATGGGAGGTAGGGGAGCACTTGCTCTCTCCCGTTGGATGGGAAGTGAAACTGAGTTCAGTTCGGTCTTGCCTCATGGCGGAGTGGCAGTATAACCACGTATCGATGGCACTTTCGGTCTCTCTTAGTTGCTCTTCATACCATCTAGCAATTTGTGGTGTGGTCATTGTCAAAACTCCTCCTCGTTGGCTGGTCCAGCTTTTTAGACATTGGACAGTCGATCTCTGAAACGTGCTACTAAGAGGTAATGGTCAGAGTAGCCAGTTGCCATTTGACGCACGTCTTGGGTCGATTTGGTTTGTGACATCCGGAGATCGCCAGGTTGGTGAGTAGAAACTTTTGCTAGGGAATCTCGTTTTTATCACGTGCATGTCGCATAGTGTTTCAATCGGAAGCAGTATGGTGGAGGCTGTGAACCCATTCCGAGAGCTCAACGTGGATACCGTCTGTAATGTTGTCAGCATGATCCATTTCAACGAAAAAGGTGTTAACATCTCAGCCAAAGCTTACCGAAATGGATGTTTTAGAGAATTTGTCAAGTCTCTTAAAAAACACTATTCGAAAACAAATCGTGGACTGCCAGGTCTTGTTGGAACTACCGCTCATAAGGCGAAAACGACGCAAACATAGCTAAAAAATAACCACTAACGTGTCGTCATCTCGACGGCCAGCCCTCAATCCTTTGGACTACAAATTATGGTCTGTTTCTAGGGTCAATGGCTTGTGCTTGTCGACATGCAATCATTGAATCCTCGGAGCGGGTGCAATCGGGGTAATTCTCTTATTGATGCGAATGAGTGGCCAGATCGAGTTCGCCGTTGTTGGAGGACATTTTGAAGAATATGTTTTGCAATCTGCAGACATTAATATCCAAATATTTGCTAGCACTTGGTATAATCGCTAAGGACCCCTTCAGATGCACAGTCGTTCCATTATAAGTTACATCGAAACCGGTGTACCGATTTTAATGAAACTTGAAACATAGTACAAACACGTCTTGTACGAATAAGTCTTGTGTACTGGCAAGCCATTCACTGTATTTACTTAGAAAGAAGTTTTCGTTCCGTTGTTCCGTCTCGCCAAAAAAGATTGCATAGCGATTAGAAAAAAAAAAGTTCTCTATGTGCCACGTGGTAGGTTTGTTTAAGGATTTCAAACGTTTCCTTATGCTTAATAGCACCTCCAATATATTACGTATATTTTACTTGACCCTTTTAAAAAAATGTTTATGTATATAGAGTGAAGCATTTTTTACCTTCCGACTGTCACATCGGCCAAAAAAAACTTAGAGACCCTCGACTATGGAACTCAAGCCAATATGGCCACAGTTGCATCTTGGACTCGATACCGCGGGAACTCATGGGGACTCGAACAGACCATAGTCCACCCAAGCCAGGTTTCAAAACGTACTTCGACGTACTTCTCCCTCTAAGAACAGACTCGGATATCAAGCCTATCTGCTTTCCCTCTGATGTGAGTGTATGTACAGACGGTTCAAAGATGACTCGGAGTCGGCGTGAGTTTCTGAATATTTGCAATCTTTACGCTGCCAAACCAAGCCGGCATCTTCCAAGCGGAAATCCTTGCCAATAGGGATGCAAATCGGATCCCATCCAATTACAATGGCAATGCATAGAAGAGTAATGTTTCGTTGACAGTCAATCTGCCATCAAGGCTGTTGCATCTTCCATCATAGCCTCAAAATGAGTCGCAATGAGCTGGGTGTAGTAGCGGAAAAGTTACCCTAATCTGGGTTCCAGGACATTTTGTCGGTAGTGAGATAGCCCACGAACTAGCCAAACAAGGAGCCGCACTCAATACCTCGTCTGCTATGGAGGTTCACATATCATTTGGCAGAATTCTAGTTAAGCCACAAACGACATCGCATTTCTTTAACACATTTGCTGCCATGTCGTACATTTTCATGAGATAGGCAGTGATGGAGAACTACTTTTTCGGTACTGAGAGGCGCGAAAATGAAAAATAGAATGTCTTGGCGTCGCTAAAACGTCTTGGCAGCCAATGTGTTGAAATGGCTAATCTAAGATGGTATCGAAACTGTGCTTAATCTAGGACGAAATGGCCAAAGTATAACACATCATGCACAAAAGGTCTTCTAAAGAGGTCTCGCGCACCGATTTTGCGTCGTCATCATCATCTTCTGACCCGCATGAGCCACTAAAGGGGTCGCACGAGAGATCTCTAAGCCACTCGATCCTCCGCCATCGACTATAATTCATTAAGACTTATGTCCGAAGGAACCAGCCGAGTCCTCGGAGTTGGTCCAACCACTTCGCTCTGGGCCTGCCAAGGGGTGGCCTACCTCATGGAATGCGAGACAAGCCTCGGAAGTCGTGATGATGGAGACATTCGTGCACGTGACCAAGCTATCGATATTGCCGATACTGCAAAAAAAAAAGCGATAAGAACCACTGGCCGATAGGAGATCATGCGGTTAGATTAGGAATTCCTCATAATTCACACTGCCGACATTGACTCAGTTCCTGAGCGCATATCCAGCACTTGCTAGAGAAAGGCAACGGACTCTGGGCAGACTTTCTTTGAATCTTTCGGCGAGATAGCTGGAAGGAGCATCAAAGATTTGAATATCCTCATGGACGACGCACGATCGCTTTCAATTCACTACATCACATCCAAACCGTGCTCAGTGCTAATTGGGTTCACTTTGGAACCGCCACCAAACACGTGTACAATCGTTCATAATAATGGCAAACAATTGATATGCCCGCATAAAGCGATGACCTTACAAGACCCTCCTGAAGATTATATTAAAATTTTAATTAATTTAATTAAATTATTTATTTTTTCTTTCATTTCTTTCCAGGTTTTAGGCAATATTTTCGGTAAGAACAGCAAAGACAGAAAGAAACGTCCGTCCCTGAGTATATGAGTATATGAATAAGGACATCATCGGCAGCAGCAGCACTTAAGGATACACACATCGAGTAGCATTTTTTTTTTCAAATAAAGTTCCATCTCTAGCCACTAAGCCACACGTTCGTTTGCAGTTTTAAGTTATTTAATATTCCCTATGTTTCGCACGCATAACAGTGCACGTCAGTATGTAAGAAGTCGGATACTATGCGTATACACACAATGCCATATTTTTTAAGGTCAAAACTACACACATTCTGCGAGCAGACGTCCCGCCGAGGGATGCTCCGCAATTATTGTTTCTCACATAATCTTAGTTATCGCTTGTATAAACTTGTAATTTATTTATTTGTACATATTTATGCATTATTTAAAGTTGAGTGTATTTTTTTATTTTTATTTGTATTTTTTACAATTAGTTGACAGTATTGATTTTTTTTTTTTAAAAAATAGTGTAGGCTAGCATTTTAAGGAAGTAAGGAAGGCATTTTTTTTTTATATTTAGTTGGGGAGAGTGTTGTCAAAATTGTTCACATGTGATCTTTCGATGAAATCGGGTATTTTTTGTTGAAATTATTTTCAGTTTTATCAATATTTTGTATGTTCCTGTTTACTGTTTATGTATGTACGTATAGATTTTGTATTTTTTACAACCAATTCAAAAAATCATAAATAAAGTTGAAATTAAAAAAAAATTAAATGATTGCCGGTGTTTTTATTTAAAAAAGGTTCGTCCTGGGCTCTCATCGTGTAATTTTTCAGAAGATTCTAGTGCTTAGCATCACCGCCCGAAGGATCAGAGGAGGTACTCTAAGGACCTCAACCTGCGTTGGGACTACCCGCGTCCTCGGTTAGGGCTTCCATCGATGGCTGGGCTTCTCGAGAGCACAACCGGACGTGGCATGACTCTGCAGGATGTAGACAAACCAAGCGCATGCTCCCTATTGTATGTAAGAAATCCGCGGCATTCCTGTCATCTCTTAACGGAAAAGACTGCAGACGACTTACCGGCGAACTTACGAACCACTACACCTTCGCCAAACGCGAATGAAACCATCTGCGACGCCTGTCGAGAAAACGATGACGCTGCAGAGCACTTCCTCTGCTCCCGTCCCGTCTTTGCTCGGATAAGCTGGCAGTGATGAGGTGCTGATGAGGTGCGAGCTGATGATGTAGGCTCCTCATCACAGAAGCGACAGCTGGTATTCCGCCTGAAGAGTATGAAATTTCAGCAAATGTAGGTTGCTGCCTGACAATGGAACGGTTTTTTATTCTGAGCGTTCCAGTGTGGGGCACAAAAACATTAGACAAAAAGAAAATCACCGCCCGATGGTGCTACTGTCACTGGAGAAAGTAGTACATTCTCGTAGACTGTTACTGTCAAAATGTTAGTCGAATCGGACCCGTAGTTTTGTTTTGAACGCGGCCGGAAACACAGATTTTAGCAAAAAAGGTTGGTCAGTGATTCGTTTCTTGTTTTTGGAAGCGAAATCGCGCAGCGAAATCAAAGAGCACTTGGTTGCTCTGATTCTTCTCGTTCGATGGCGACTGTCAAAAATTGGTTTAACGAATTTGAACGTGATCGCTCGTCGATTTTTGACGAGCCACGCCCAGTTGCACTGAAAACTGCTACCACCCGGGATAACGTGACAAAAATCCACGATCTCGTATTGGAATACCGCCGATTGAAGGTGCACGAGATAGCTGAGACAGTAGGCATCACAGAAGACCGCGTGGGTCATATCCTGCATGGAATAGTGGGCATGAGGTAGCTGTCGGCGCGATGAGTGCCACGTTTGCTCACTTCAAGCATAACAGTGAGACCACGGCCAAATTGGCTGAATTAGGCTACGAACTGCCAATCCATCGTATTGTCCAGATTTGGCTTCGTTTTTTTTCACTCGTCGGACAAAAATTTGAGTCGAATGAGGGGGTTATCGCCGCGCCGCCACGGAGGCCTACTTCGCATACCTCCAGAAAACTCATTTTTCAGCGGATTAAAAAAGTTAGAGCATCGCTGGGTCAATGGGTCAAGTGTATCGAGCTAAAAGGAGACGAGGTTGAAAAATAAATCGACACTTTTCCAAAATGTTCGCCTATCTTTTGTGGACTAAGTACTTATCGGACCACCCCCGTAAGTCCATCAGCATCGCCTCGCTATCGTTTATTTTGCATACAGTTTGAGTGCTACTGAGGACGATATCTCAGACGTAAAAATGACGTGTCATATTTCATAAACAAGCTCTAGCCAACTTGTTGTACAGCGACAATCGCCTAGATGATGCGGCTACTCTGTTCAGAGGTTCAATAGACCCTCTCCACCAGGTTTGGGGATTTTGCACCAGGTTTGGGAAAACTACTAGTTCAGAGATGACAACAAGCCTCGGATAACCATAACCCTACTGCCGACGATCATGGACAATGGTGTTCGAATGTGAGGCCCCTAGACCACGTGCAGCTGATGAATTTGAGAAGGTCCTCAAAGTCGTCTATAATCCAGAAGGTGTGATGGGATGAACCGGGCAAAAAGAGGATGAAAAATTGCTAAATTGACGGTAATTGGTACAAAGAGTGAAGGTGTAGCTTGTCTGGAAGAGGGTCTGCATGTTCGAGGCAGATTTTTTGGCAAGGAGCGATAGCTGCTTAACAATCCGCATCAATTCTACATTCGGTAACATCAGACTGATCTGCGCCCATGCCCAAACGGAGGTTGAAAATATGACGAATATGGCATTAATGACTTCTATGATCTCCTAAAAAGGACGTACGATCAATGCTACCAGCTACGACACTAAGATCGTTTTAGGAAAAATTCCAATCCCAAATTGACTCGATCGAAACCCATTCATACAATGAACTTTGGGGTGGTGGACTTTGTCGGGGGGAGAAACTGGTTTTCTACTGTTGACCAGATTGATTACATTAAGATGGATGACAAGAACTACTTCAGTAAGCCCATTAATTTAGTTGTTGCTCCTAAGTTTGAATGATGACTCGCGAGGGAACAACGGTGTCGAGCAAGATCTTCTTTCTTTATTTGACGCTACAGTCCGGGATGGACATGGGCTTCGACCAAAACGCCCCTCAAGCTAGAGTGATCTCTGGCTAGCTGCATCTAGTTTCGTACTTCAAGCTGATTGAAGTCCTTCTCTACTTGGGTGCACCATTGGTTTCGTGGGCGTCCTCTGTTGCGTTGTCCCATATGATTGGAGTCGAAGGCCGGAGCTGTGGTGTCCATCCGCTCTACATGACCTAGCCATCTTAAGCGTTGGATCTAAAGACGGTTGACTAGGTGATGCCGCTGTACAGCCCGTTCGTGGTTGAATATTCTCTTCCAGACCATTCTCTCAAAACGACCAAGAGCTTCGTCATCCTCTTTTAAAAGCGACCATGTCTCTGCGTCATAGAGCAGGACAGGGATGATCAGAGTGTTATATAAAGTCAGCTTGGTCTCTGTAACTCAATTGTCTCTTGAGCCCAAAGAAACAGCGATTGGCAAGAGTCATTTTGCGCTTGACCTCGGTACTGGTGTTATTGTCCTTGTTTCCTGCAGAGCCGAGGTAGACGAAGTCCTTAACAACCTCAAAGTTTCTGCTGCCCATTATGACGCTCTGTCCGAGACGTCGATTTTGTCCTTGATGACAGCATGCACTTTGTTTTGCCCTGATTTACTGCAGATCCATTTTATCCGCTTCCTCTTCAATGCCAGCAAACGCATCATTGACGGCTCGCTGTGTTCTTCCAATCACGTCAATGTTCACCGCGTAAGCAAGCAGTTGAATGGACATTTGGAAGATCGTGCCTCTGGTGTTGACGTCTGAGTGTCGCACGATCTTCTCAAGGAATCACACGACAGAGTGTCTCCTTGTCTAACATCTTTTTTGACATTGAAGGTTTGGGGGAGTTCGTTACCGACCATGCTGGAGCAGCGAGAGTTCTCCATCGTCATCCTGCTCAGTCTGACGAGTTTGGCAGGAATGTCAATACTAGACATGGCGTTGTATAGCTCGTCTCTGTGCACGCTGTCATATGCGGCCCTAAAATCGACGAATAGGTGGTTGGTGTCTATCTGCATCTCTTGGGTTTCTTTCAGGATCTGCCGTAGTGCGAAGATTTGGTCGATGGTGGACTTTCCCGGCTTGAAACCGCACTGATAAGGATCAGGTTATTCGTGAATGGTTTCAGGCGTTCATACGGCAGAGAGGATCTTGTACGATATGTTAAAGAGGCTGATCCCTTGGTAGTTGGATCAATCAAATGTGCCAACCTTCTTGTGGACCGGACAAACGACCCTGAGATTCCACTCATCGGGCATGCTTTCCTCTGACCATATCTTACAGAGGAGTCGGTGCATGTACCATACCAGCTCATCTCCAGCTACTTTAAAAAATTCTGCAGGCAGTCCGTCTGCACCTATCCCTATCTTGAATTCGTCTAGGTCGGGGGACGAAATTCTCTTCTATCATCGTCCATCGACTGCGGCTCTACTAGTAGCTGTCCATTTTCGTCCCTGCAGGCTTGGCTTCAGTCCGTGGTCTATGCCCTCCGGAAAACCTTTTGGCAAAACTTTCGGACCACCTTCCTGCTGTAATACCTCTCCATCTCCTCGACAGCGCAATGTTCGTGCTTTCTTTCTTTTTCCTTCTGAAAAGCTCACGAGCAGCTCTTATTGTTCGATGCAGCGTTGTCTTGTAGGTCTCCTGTTTGGCTGCATGTGCCTGCCTGTACTCGTCGTCAAGCCATGTGTTTTTTTCTTGGTGGTGTCGTACAACCCAGCACAAATGGATGCCTCACCTATTGTGAGTCGAACTTTCAGAGAGCTTCTGGGAGACTCGGTCGGGAAAGCTCGATCGGTCGATTGAATTGAGTGCATCACAGTTGAGTTTATATCCAACAACGGCACAAAAATAAACCATTAATGGACTGCTCCAACTAACTGGATGCTACATATATTTCGGAACTACCTGAAATCGTCACAAAGCTAGTACAAGCCATCATGCCACACACGCCTCACTTGTAGAAGGTTTACAAGCGTCATCGTGCCAAGCTCGTGTATGTTTTGCAGCTTTTGTCATATTCGCATTCAAAATCACAGCCCGTCTAAGTCAGAAGTGTTCCACAGAGCAACGCAACCACTGGCATTGGTTGAATCCAAGCCCTCTCCCATCAGCTATGCCACGCCACGCTACGAGAAGTCCCGTGACGGTGCACCTTGATGTCGTAAACGTGCTGGTCTCCCTCCTTAACAAAGGCCAACGAGAGGGCGAACCGCTAGACGGATCCCGAAAAGAATCCCATCAGTTGGCGCCCATAAAATTTCATAAAACACTTCCGCAATAGAGGCGACGGCGAAGGCGACGACCCCCGTTGCCTCGGCCAAGAATGCCAATTTGCATTCGAACTGGGCCCAACAATCCTCCTCGGACGGGGGCCAAACAACATTATTAAATCACCTAAGGACATCCCTGCTCCTCAAATAAATTTATTATCCCATTATTCTGTGGGACCAGAGAACAGTCTGCGTTCGGCATTGAGCCCCAACTGATCTTCCGCATCTTTCTGACACAGACACTGTCCATCATGCGGTGTGTGTGCGCCGCTGTGCGACTGTCAGAGGATGCAGACGCGGTATCTCGCTTCTAACATGCAATCTAATGAAATCTCCGGCCACTGTGGCCGTGTGAAACGAGCCAACTGGTCTCCCCCCCCCCCCCCCGTTCACCGTTCCGCACACATGCAGCACTCCACATTTAATTGCTGTCAGTCTGACTGCTGATTAGAGATAGCACTGGGTGCGATGGGTGCTACTGTTTGGTGGCTAGGCCAGGCGGCAAGCCCAGGCTCGTCGCACACTGCCATACGAAGTGTCAAGGTTTAGTGTGAGATTTGAAATCTTGATGGGTGCTACCAGAGGCACAGAGAAGCTACCGAACTGCACGTCGCGTTCACGGAAATGTTTTACTTTGCCACTGAGAGGCGTGCCGCCGTCGTGTCGTTGTGGCAGTGGCGTTTGCAGAAATTCTCTTCTGCGGCACATGTGAGTGCAGGCGAGGACGATACCGTCGCTGGGGCTCTGCACCTACAAGTCGGACTTCAGGGGATTTCCATTCGTTGCTTGGAAGAGAATGGTTTTGTGGTTTTCTCATGATAAAACTATTCATGAAAAATGTGACGTTAACTTATTTGACATGCTGACCAGCTCAGCCTAGTCTCCTGATCTTCCAGTTTTGTTTCATTCATTTTGTCGGCGATTTCTGGCATGATGACTTCTTTTGGGCGACCTGTTCGGTGTCACTTGTGCTGGCACGACCATGGCGTCCAAACAAAAATTTAATGACGGAGCTTGCTCAATTGAAGCAGTAAGGTTAGTGCACAGGAAATTCAATCCGTACGCGAATGGCCTCTTGAAGGGACGAATGACCTCTTCAGCCACTTCATCCCTTTCTCTGAGTCGCGTCGTATAGCTGGACTAGGATGATCAGTGTCTCATATTGAGTCATCTTCGTGCTTCGAGTGACAGCTCTATTACTTCCTCTGTTCGGCCAATCACGTCAATAATGAGGGTTTTCACTTGGACACATGGCCACATTCGGGAGTGAATACCGAGAGAGAAATCTTACAGATCTTGCCCCTCCTTAGCCGTTAAGGTCTCATGGTATATAATGTTGGGGTAGTAATCCCCAAAGAACAGACTGTTGAAAGAAGTCATACGAGGGGCGTTCAATATATTCTCGGTATCGGGGTGAAGCTGTGGTTGTATATACGAATTGACTTATTTATCAAGTAATACTATTATTTTAGTGCATCCATGTAAAATTTCATAAAAATGTGATTATTAATTCGCGTTTTATCTCTAGTTCAACAGAATACCCATTTATTGCCGACTTGAGTTCTTTATCATCCGAAAATCTTTTTCCACGAAGACATTTTTTCAAATCCGGAAACAGGAAAAAAATCACTAGGGGCAAGGTCTGGACTATAGGGTGGGTGTTGGATTTCTTCGAAACCACAATCTTGCGCAGCAGCCTTAGAAGCTCGCGCCGTGTGAACAGGAGCGTTGTCATGAGGAAGCAACACACCCGCTGCGAGTTTACCCCGTCTTTTCTTTTTAATTTCCTCCCGCAAATTATGCAAAGTGGAAGCGTAAGATGTGGCGTTGAAGGTTTCACCTTTTTTTTGTACTCAATGAGCAAGATTCCCTTTGAGTCCCATGAGCCATGAGCATCCCGGCAGACGGAGTGACTTTGAACTTCTTCGGGGGGTCTGTTCCTTTTTTATGCCACTGCATGGACTCTTGTTTGCTTTCAGGGTCATAGTGGTGGATCCATGTGTCGTCACCAGTAACAATTCGATCCATAACACCGTCCGCGTTCTCACTACACATCTCCAAAAGCTCTGTACAGCATGCGATTCTCACTTTTTTCTGAGGCGCTGTGAACATTCGTGGCACCTGCACTTGCACTGACCTTTGAAAGGTTAAGATGGTCATGAAGAATGGTGTGAATGGTACCAATTGAAAGCTTGGTGATCTCTGCCATCATTTTCACTTTTATTCGGGCATCCTCAAGAACAAGTTTCTCGTAGCTCGTAGCATATGCCTTTGACCAACTTAATAATAAAATAAGCTCTCCTGTTCAAGTTTGCATCGTTGTACAGGACCTGTGGAAGCGTGCCCTAAGACTGAACAAAAGAAAATAATTTTCACATTAGTATATGCATAAGTATGAATAGTTGTTGTTTAATTCACAACAATTGGGATACCCAGACTCGGGTGTATTATACAACCGGAGACAAGTGCAAGGACACTGTCTCTCGAACAACCTCATCTTTTCCATCTGGGAAGGGTGCACATTGAACCGCAGTGGACAGCCGTTGGCCATAACTGACCGGATGAGTATCATGTAGCAGAGTACCTTCAAGTTGGCTGCTGTAAGACAACCCACTTGGCACACAGCAAGGACCCTTTTAGCGCTTGTCAGAACTGATAATGATCCAACCAAACTATACCGAACTTGCGCCAGTTGGTGCGCGTATCGTCTGATGCCTTGTACACCGGGCCCTGACGAGGATAGTTTCACACTTCAGTCATTTGAGTTGATTATCAACTTCGAGTCGTCGGCAAATCGCTGAATTTGTTCAAAGTCACGTTCAAACCCAATATTCATTACTTCGACCTTCGGATCTGATCTTTACGCTAGTAGATCGTCAGCGCCTATAGGTCCTGCATGAAACCTATAAAATCTGCAGTGAAAATTGAGAACAAGATCGGCGAACCAACCGCTCCATGTTGCAGACTATATTTGTGTCAAAGATCGTGGCAGAAATTACATAGCCACTTTTCAGGACGAACTTTATACCTATTATCATGTCATAGATCATGTATAGCAATGGTTTACTTATGCCGAGCCTGACCAGTTTGAGGAAGATGCCCTCCAAACGAACGCCTCTCTACAAGTCAATCAGACAGACACTCGCACATTGTTTTTTGTATTGTGTACATTTTGGGGGGGGAAGATAGCGAAGCACAATATTCGGTATACCATCGATTCCCACTGACTTTTTCTTCTTCAGCGGGGTAAAGATGCCCTGAAGATCTGCTTGAGACATCAAGATGTGATTTCCATCATTGTCAACGGCACTGTTTGCCACGTTGTCGTCACTAAATCTTGTGAAACCTGGATTCTCGTATCGCCATTGGCTTATCTCGCTTCGGAGAAAGAAGTGCTGTAGGAAGGCTCTGTGCTCCAGGTCGTCATTCGTCCTACTAACCTCGTTGACCGTGTACAGGGTGGGCCAATTAAAGGGTGATTTTTTAGCTATTATCTTTTTGGCAACACTGGTTAAACAGCTGACGCACGTTTCGTGTTTTGTTTCACTGTCAAACGTCTTCAGTTTGGTCTATAATTTAACCATGAATCGTCTTATAAACGAACAACGCTACCTACCGCAACATAATTAATTTTTGGTGAATGGGCTCTTGGAAAGTTGGGCGAAGATCCACTTTTTACCGAAAAATTGTGTTGAGCGACGAAGCTCATTTTTGGCTCAATGGGTACGGAAATAAGCAGAATTGTCGAGTTTTGGAGTGAATATCAGCCAGAAGCATTGCAAGAGCTACCAATGCATCCAGAAAAAGTCACAGTTTGGTGCGGTTTATGGGCTGGTGGCATCATTGGACCGTACTTCTTCAAAGATGATGCGAATCGTAACGTAACTGTGAATGGTGAGCGCTACCGTGAGATGATATCCAACTTTTTTTTTGCCCAAAATGCAAGAGCTTGACTTGCATGACATGTGGTTTCAACAAGACGGTGCCACATGTCACACAGCACGCGCAACAATGGACTTATTGAGGGGCGAGTTCGGTGAACATTTTATTTCACGTTCGGGACCGGTCAATTGGCCGCCTAGATCGTGCGATTTAACGCTTTTAGACTATTTTTTGTGGGGCTATGTTAAAGCTCATGTCTATACAGACAAGCCCGCTTCAATTGACGCATTGGAAGACAACATTGGAGCATTTATTCGTGAGATACCGGCCGAAATGTTGGAAAGAGTATGCCAAAATTGGACTAAGCGGATGGACGGATGGCATTTGAGGCGCAGTCAAGGTCAACATTTGCATGAAATAATCTTCAAACATTAAATTATATGGACCGTAGTATTGAGTCAAATAAAGATTTCATGCATTTTTCTGAATTTTATGTGTTTTTTTTTTTGGAAAAACTTTCCTATGGCTTTTAAAAAATCACCCTTTACAAGTTTCTTTTTAAAAATACAATAAAATGAACAAAATTAAATATTTTTCCATGCATTATGGCTTTATTAGTAAGAACAAACATTCCCATTAAATTATAAAATACAATATAATAAACAATAAAATACAAAAATACAACAAAAATTATAAATGACAACGTCCGTGGCTGCCTCGGCTGGCTTCGCAATAGCACATTCTGTCACCCCAATTTTCCAAGACCTTGTTAATGGTTTCGGTCTGTAGCTCACAGATTGCTGGGAGGATGTTGGCCCTAAGTGCTTGAATCGTTTCCGGATTGTTGGCATAACATCGGTCCTTCATGGTTCCCCACTAAAAAAAAGTCCAACGGGGCTAATCGCAGCTCCGAGGCGACCAATTGACATCGCCAAGGTGGCTGATGACACTGTTGTGGTATTGGCTGTGTGGCACGGCGCGACACCCTGCATGAAGCAAAGGTCGTCCAAATCCATGTCTTCAATGTCAGTAAAAAAGAAAGTCGGTTAACATGGCTCTGTAACGCCCACCGTTAGCCGAAACGTTGTTCCTAGCCTCATTTTCGGAGAAGGCCACTTTCTCATCATCATCTGTGCACCGTACGACGACGAGGACTATGAGTGTTGACCACTAGCATACCAATCTCACGAACTGTTTGCACAAACTTGCGTACAGCAGTCGCGGTGGATGCTTCAGTTCAGCCAAAACTGCTTCAAACCACAGCACTTACTTTGGAAACAAGTTTTCAATATTTCCCAATGCTTTCCAAGCGTAAAACGACCCAATTCGTTCCACGAACCTATGATACTGACTTTCTGTCAAGATTTCGAGAGGGAAACAGATGTTTGTGTCAAAATAACGTATGATTTAAAAAGAAACCACTAGATGGCCCGACCTGGAATACAGTAGCAATTGCTTTCAGGGAGCCTGTGAGAGCCTGTGTAAGAGCTTGAGTCTGGATTGTAGCCTACTTGTGTGCACGCGAAGTGCATCGTTTCATCTCTCACCCGAGCCCTAATGCCGACCACAAGCGCATCCGTTTTCTCAATATTGCTGAACTCCATTGTTGAGCCATCGTGCCAGTATCTCTGGTCGATGCGCTTACACACAGCTCCTGATGAGTTAGAGTCGACGGCGGATGATTGAGTGGCGTGGAGATCTCTCGTCCGCGCTTTGAATACGCGACCTCTTTTGTGGAAGTGGTTTGCCGAGGTCTTTCGTGACGCTGATTTGAATGGCTTTGTATCCCCAAACCGACAGACTGAAATATGTACCAAATTTCGACACCAAAGGCAAGCAGTATCCAAAGGAGTATCGGTCAGTCGGTGCGGTGTGCCTCTTCTCTGCGATAATCAACCATTTTCTTCCCTCTTCCTCTTTGTTTGGTACTATAGATCGAGGTGGACCTGTGACTCAACCAACAATACTCTCAAGCCTCTCCAAGACCTTCTCCAGTTGTGTGCGAGGCCTTTAAAGCAGCCATCCTCTGCCATGTCCTGTCGAAGGCTAGGAAGCGAAGACACTTCGAGCCGGAGTCAAGCTGCTAATGGCCCACGACTTCCGGAAAATGAGCCCCTGGCTGATCATGGAATTGCACCACGCATCAGCTCCATCACGTCACCTCTGTCCAACGCTCTGGGCATACCTCCCCATTGTTGCAACCTCCACCTACGTCCGTATTCGTCTAATAGAACTAAACTCCTCCAACAGAAATAGTCCTCCCAAGGGTTTTCTGAAAAGTAAGTGCCTCGCCGCAGCATCTTCATGTGAAGCAGCCCTCCCAGCGTTCAGCCTCGGCGATCAATAAATTCCCCCAGACCAGAGAGTTGCTCTACTACCGACGTGCAGAGACGCAACACAGAAACAGAGCAGCACATCATTCGAGCGCGACAACAGTGCGACCTCCATCCGAATCGAATGTCGATCGATGCCAGCGCGCTGCAGCGTCCAGAATGCGAGCGCAGACGACCGCAACGCCGCCCGTTCACTTCCATGTTTGACCAACATAATCAGAACATGATCTCTAAATTAATTGAAAAACCTTTGGGCCAGCGATTGCTGGTGCGATCGGTGTTAACCTGTTCCGCGCACGCGAATTTATGTCCGGATGGGCTGTGCAAGCAAATCGGTGCGCCGCTTCGACGGCAAATTTATTCAATTCTCCAAGAAATCGCACTTTTGTCGTTCGCGCCGCTGTGAAATAGTGCAATATTGCGACCAGTAGGTAACTGCAATCCCCCCCCCCCCCCCCCCGCTGACACATGGTAGTTGGACATGGACACTTTGGCAGACGACGAGGAAGCTAGCGGACAAGCGGTGGATATTTGCATCTCCTGAGGTGACAGCGTGGACAACGGCGCGGACGACAGCGTCCGCGGCGAAGATGACACTTGCTGCTGAGCGTGCGTGTGTATCATCTCGTGGTAGATCAAATGTTGCCACTTGAATGATGGCACTGGAATAGGATGCCGCGTCCCGAGAGGCCATAAACTAGCGTGGTGTGTGCACAAGTGATATTTCGCCAGGCCCTGCGGCAAGTCACATGAATTCATTCCGATCCGATGAGATCGCAGAGGTTTAATTGGACGACGGGCCGTGTCGTTGACTGGATCGTATCCGCGCGGAGCCCTCAAAGCCAACCCAGGCGCCTACATTCCGCGTGTGAAGCGACTGAGTCGCTCGCGCCATTGTTGTCAGTGCACATTAGCGGAGACATTCGGAGGGACTGCGATCTTCCACTCCGCTTGTCCGTGACATCGACACGCACAATGGACAACATTCCTGCGGCTCCTGTGCGGCAGCCCAACCCCAGCTGCAGTGTGTTCTGAAAATGAGTTAGTTTCACACGTTGGCTCGCATTAGAATCACCCAAGTTGCATCTGTAATCCAATTGACTGCATCGCTTCCCAGAAACACGTTCCGCGACCAAAGACACACACACACACACTCGTGCGGGGCGTCACTCCCCACTGGCGCAGCGGGTGGGAACGTTGTTAATATTCAACACAAGGCGTCAGCGCGCGAAAAACACCACCCCACCGGCCAATTCGCAGCACATTCCCATTCGGCCGCAGGCGATCAGAAGAATAGGATTTAATTAATATTTCAACGGATGCCATAAGCATCTGCGGGGCGCGCAGTCTCGCCTGGACGCGTTCGTGCATCGCAGACGTGGACATAGGTCAAGATGGACTAGCGTCAAGAGAACGCCCTCACGCACACACGCACAGCAACGCCTCTGAACGGACGAAGAACGGACAAATCTGCTGCAGCGAGTCTTGTTGATTTAATTTCGCATCCATTTGCGAAAAACGAAGATACTCAGCATCATCGAGCGGAGTGACACCCTGACAGGCGGACAGACAACAATTATTAATTTCATTCGGTGATGCCGAGCTCTTCCAGCAGAGCTCACGAGCAGCTGTCCACAGCTGGGGCCAGCGCCGCAGGCGTTCCCCCTCTCCCCAAAGCCCTGTCATATCTTTCATCCTCTCTTTAGAATAGGAATGGGATTACAATTCGCGATACCTTTGTGCGCGCCTATAAATAGGACTGGAAAGCGTTCCAATTCCGATTGATGGGAGGAACACGCCCTCCCACTTAAGCCACTTGCAACGCTGCAGCGTTCAGTGCGTGAGTAGATTAATGAAGAGCTCGCTACTCAGCGGGCTCGATTAATATTTCAGACATTTATGCAGATCGTCTCGTCTCGTCTCGTCTTGCGTGTGTCGAAATATTGCGACGGAATCGTAGGACGGGCACCCCGCCCGACCGGTTGCCCCCCCGGTGGGACTTGGTTTTTCAAAATAACTTTGATCTATGGACTCTCGGTCGGTCGGTCGGTCGGTCGGTCAGTCGGCTGTATCCGGTTTCGGTGCCCCGATCCGTGTGCTCTTCATTCAACAATAGACCGGCATTCCATTGGTCACGTTCCATTGAGACGCTGATTGATGTCCGTGGATGGGGCTGCTTCCCATTGTTTGGTTCATCACGGGGGGATTGTCTATCTCGCGAAGGTGCCAAGTTGAGTGCTTGTCAGTGGCGTTGGATTGTTCGCAAAGAGATCCGCCGCCGATCGGTTACGAAATCGCTTCACATTTTGTTGCTGTTCCTCGTCCGATTCGCATTGTCATTGGCAGTGTTTGTGTATCTAACGGATTGTATTTGGGATGGATACAGTTATGCTGGCAGGGGATTATGATACGATGCACGAGGGGTCATTAGCATTTTGAGGTGAATATCTCGGGGTTTTTTTTTCTCTTCTTTTTGGATACAGTTGAGGTGCTTCCGGTGGTGGTTCGGGTTTTTGGCGGCCAGTGGCGGTTTGAAAGCAGATGGACTTGGACTGCAGTGAAGGCTGAGAGGGCACTCACGTGGCGGACGCAGTGCTTGCCTTCTGTTCAGCGGTGACATCGAATTGATATCGAATTCGAAAACTGATGACGGGAAGGATCAGTCGTGGACCGTGGAGCTTCAGTAGATGTTTAAACGCTGATTGTCGTGAGTGTGTTTTTTGTATGGTTTCCGCCAATGAATGTGGATTCGTTTTCAAGATACTGATAATCAGTGCTACCAGCATGAACGATTCGCTGGATATTATTCTCATTTTTCAACGCGCCCACGTCCTTAATCACACCCCTGCTCTCTTTAAACACTCCCCCCCACTGTACTGCCGTAAGGTATAGCGAATCAAGCTGAATCCACTGTGTTTGCCTGTTTGGTTCGCCATACTCTTTCAAGCCTTCTTAGCTCGGTCTGCACATTTAGTGCACAGAAACAGTTTCCTCCCACTTCTTGGCTGACTCCGTCATATGACAGACCGACCTAGGAGGTAGGTTTATTCTTGTCCCTTCAAATCGCCTGTAGTCGACAATCGTGTGCTTTGCGTCTTCATCAATGTCCTCACGTTCTGGACAAAGGGGCTAGCTATCGTGCCCGAACCTATGAAGATATTTTCGATACGCCCCGTGGCCCGACAGGAACTGCATAAGATGGAAATTGCAGTTTCCGCGTGCTCTCTTTGTCCACGTTTCGATTGCTGGAATCAGTCTGTGAGTCTACCTTTGCTTGTAACCCATCTGACTTGCCGCATTGTCTTTCTTCCTTTCTTATCCTGTTCACGCCAGTCTCGGGGCGGTTTGTGGATCGCCGAGAGGCGAGAATATCGATGGATACCTGCAATCACTCAGGCTGCCTCGTCCGAAATTGTTCGGAAGCGCAGAGCTTGTTTGTTGACACCTTTATAGATAGAGCTCCGGTCCAGACTGATGCAGCATATGTGAGAATTCTTGGGTATCCGGGTCCGCCGATGTGCAGCAGCTTACCGGAAAGCGTTGCCTGTGTCTTGGACGCTTTTCTGCAGTATTCGACGTGATTTCGAAGTTAGGTCGGTTGTTGAGCATCACACTTCGGCTTCCTGGGACCTAATTAGCTGGGAACCAATACGGAATTTTGTGTATTCGGGTGCTTATTAAAACAGCCTCTATCGTGCGGTCAGCTAGTTCAAGGTCGGAAGATTCCAGCCAATTTTTTGATCCTGGCGATTGCCTCCTTTGTAGCGGTTTCTGCCTCGTGGATGTGCTTGGCCTTCACGACAGCGATGTCGTCGGCAAAGACGATAACCTTAACTCCATGTGGCAGTGTCAGTCTCAGCACTCCTTTGTACATTAAGTTCCACAGAAGGAGTCCAAGAACTGAACCCTGTGGAACGCCTGCCGAGTCACGATCGCCGTGAGTGTCAGTTGTTGCATTTGATTTGTGCAGTGCAGCACTAATTACCAATGAAATGGGTGGCATTACGATCCGATGTGGACCACTTGCAGAGGTGCTGAAGCAGAAATGATGTCTGCAAGTTTTCCCAGGGGACGCCGACGATGCTGAGAATGCGGAGCAATCAAACCTGCCAAGCGTCAAATGGCGATGACAACCCAAATACTGAATGTGGCACTCAATCAGGATGATAAGAGAGGAGAATTACGGCCTCCCGACCTGCCTGACGTCAAGCGAATCTGTCGTCTAACAATGTTCACTGCTTTGGACGGCCGTTGGAACAAGCACATCTGCAAGATTAGTCAGAGGAAAGGATACCCAACGAGTGGCATCTAAGTATGGCAACGCCAATCCACAACAAAACGAACCTGCGCCAGATCCTGGAAAATAGCTAAGAAGTGCAAATCGACACTCACCATATATTCGTCGAGTTCAAGGTCGCATATGACAAGATATGCACCGCTACATCTAGTTTTGAGATCCTTGTCAAACGCGTCAGGTTGTGCGACGCAGATACGGAAAGGACCCAGGCGTCTATGGCTCCATCCCTAAGGTGCCTGAGACATGGAGAGTGAATGAACAATCAGCTGAGCATTGTCGAACCAGTGTGGCAACATAAAAAAGGCTGAATAATAAAAAAAAAAAATAAGTTGACATTTTAAAATACGCATGCTTTTCGATTCGTTAATGCTTTTTAGGTTACATTTCGTTATGTTTGCAGAACGAAATTTCTACTGCGGAAGCATCGAAAATGTTGCAGAAGGTTTTCGGCCATCAGGTAAGTAGTCCAAACAAGTCGGCAAATGCAGAGAAACTGAACGACAGTCTGAGCATCAACTGATGGTCATCCGGACGTGTAGGAAATCAAAAATTTTCTGACACATGTGACACTGTTCACATTTCAGTTTGACCAGTCGGTAGCATTTGACAGAACAGACAACCATTGGATTCTGCACGACGATAGTCACAGTTGACATCACGCCACAGACTATTTCGCCAAATGTTTTAGTTGTAGCTTGAGGCCCAGGTTGGACTGTAGTGCCACACAAAGACGAAGAAGAAGATGCATTTTCTACGTCCTTGGTGTTAATTGTGTCTTTAAAGAAGCATGCATTACCTTGACGAAAATCATAAGCCTAGACAATCAAGCTAATCCTTTGCATTGTTAAACAATAAGAAGCACAGAAACGTCTAGGACTTAATAAAGGCCCAATGATAATAGATTTGCGTCTATTTGAGGATAGAAAACTAAGAGCTAGCAAACAGTGCTTTTATGTATTTGTATACAGCCTTAGTCGAGCATGACTGCAGTGAAAACGAGGAAACAATCACAGAAACCATATCCTGATGGCTAGAAACCCAAACGGGGAAGTCTCTAAAGAACTGCAGGAGCTATTACTAGTTGAACCAGTAGACAGCGCTTCGGGGAACGCCTCCAAACGGAGGGGAACAAAATCAGAAGGTGTACACCGTAAAAGGGACAAACATTCTAGATGCAAAGGAGTCCTCGTCCCTCACTTAGAAAGAGAGAAACTGCCTAGCATAGTGGAGAGTCTTAGTGTATGATCAGCTAACTAGCCCACAAATCTGAGTAAACCCAAAGCCACAGGGAAGGACTCCGTCGTTAAGACGGGATCATACCTAGCAATGGAGGGATTGACAGAGTGAGCCGAAACGAAACCTCGAAGGCAATAGAAGCAACGCCACAATTGAAAAGTGTGAAATAAAAAAAAGGCTATCGATGTATGGCGCGATGCGGATACCCAGAGGTCGTAATAAAAAACCGAAGTCCACTGAAAGAGGATCTAATGTAGAACTGTAACTGACCAGATAAACGAACAACAGCGCCAAACAAAGAACCGAGGAACTCGGAACCCACTACAGCTCGCTATAGGTGAGCTTCGAATGGGGTAAGAAAATCAAGGAAGCCCTGCCTAAAGCTACCTTCGACCACATTCGCAGAGATACTCAACATGAAGCGCCGATTTGTGGAGAGTGGCTAAAGGCGCTCACAATCCTCGACGGTAAAGATCAGTGTTAAAATGAGTTTGGATCGTTTTATTGTTCCCTTTTCTATCGTCACTCGTCACTACGATGGGTGAGCCCATCAATTCCGCTGTGCATCTACACAATTTTAGAACGCTGCCGTTTGGATGAAATTCAAACAATGAACCCGACAAGAGAAAGAAAACAAAAGGAACAAGCAGCCAAGTTTCCGTTGCCTTTGCAATTTCTGTATATCCGGCTCGAAGGACCAATTAATGAACTACTGCTTAGACTTCTGTGTGTTAATTTAATCGTCTAACGCAGCCCGAAATCGACAGCAGGCGTGCTTTTTGCCCAATTGCCAGCGAAGCGCCTCAGGAACTCGCAAATGGATGTGCTCGAATTACCAGAAAACACTCCAGTTCTGCAAAGCTGGTCATTAAATTCCCCGCATCGCAAGGATTTCCTCGAACCCAGACCAGATGCAAGCTTCTCTACACCAGCGCTTAAGCCAAATGTCGCTCCCTGCATTTGTGAAACCCGAATAACAACCAACGGACCGTGTCACGTCCAGTCAAACAGCTTCTCGCAGCCGAACTGGTCACATTCGGCACGTCGAACAAGCAGTCACGAATAAATGTCCATTCAAACTTTAAGTGCTTCCTGTCAAGGGATAGTTTATGTCGCAACTTTCATTTCCCAGATGACTCCATCGCGCCGGCTACAGACTCATCATTCACATGCTCACCCAAAGCCGAGGGGATCTGGGTCATTCCCACACGACTGCCCACAGCCCGTCGATCATAAACACAAATCCGAAGCACATCGTTAAATAAATCGGGGGGGATGGCATCACCCTCTGCCGCGAGAGGTCATCGTAAAAACTCCAAGTGCGTAATGTGCGCTGGACTCCACTGAAAGCCGACACCGGCTCCAGAGGACATAAAACCGAAAATAAGTCTATTCCTTCGAGCAGCGAGAGCTCCTCAGGTGTGGCTTGAAAACGGAGAAAAACTTGTATATTTGGCCAGCTGCCACCGGCTGCCACAATGGGTTACCCAATGCCTTACATAAGTCGCCTGCTCGTCCCGGCGAGAGTGATTTCTGCGAACGGGAACTTATCCCCGAGCTGGATGTGGCCGGCGGTCGGGAGCCATTGACCGCGTCGCAATTTGGGGCCCTAATTGGACGCGCTAGACGACTGTTAATCACTTAATCAGTCTTTATCGCGTCTCCCCTCAGGCAGGCGGCTAGGACACGTCGCCTCGCCGCAGGCCAACAGACCGAGAACTAATTAAGCAAATGCCGACGACATAGTCTCCGTCTTCACGCCGGCCCGGATGGCTATGGTGACCGACGACGCAGCAGACTCCGTCGCCGAAGTAGTCGCCGTCTGCTGGGCGAGCAGTATTTCATGATTATTATGAAATATGTGTGTACTCGGTATTCCATTATCCTTAATGTCATTACATTAGGATTCCGTACGTCTAAGTGTGTTTTATGATAGGCTCACCGTGGCCGTGTGCGCCTGGCTGCCTGGCTGCAGCAAGGGAAGCCAGACACATCTTGCCAGACGCCGGCCGGCGCAGCGCAGCGCAGGACCCCGCTAATTAATTTCGTTGCTTTGTTCGCTTTCTTCTCTTTTTGGCGGGATTCCTATTTCTCGGACTTCAATCATCCTCGGAACGATGTCGTAAACTCCAATGTGGCCCCTGTGCCGAAGGTTCAGACGACAGAGGAGCATATTAAAGTTTTTAATTGCTCCCCTTTTGAGCAGTCCCTGCACTGGCAACGAATTACGCGCCGTTCTAGTTGCAGGGCTACAGCGCAGTTCCTGCGGTAATTGAATTCAATCGATTCACAGATTGCACGAGTCGTAAATTGAAGCGAAGTGCACACGGTTGGATGTCTGTTTTTTATCGCTTCCGCTGTAAAAATGCAGCATTTAGCGGTAATTTACTGCGCAATAATGCGATTAGCGTCGATGTGGAATGGATTCGTACGCGATTAAGATATAAGATGTGACGGGAAAGTTGAATTTTATGCCCGGCTGGAGGGTAGTTACCGAATTTTTTAGTTCCGTGATAAGATTGAGACTTGAGAGGTTTTTTGGGGGCGGCGCCGTTGGGCATTTTAGGCTGTTATTTAATTCCATTTTGCAGTGCTTCAGTCTGATGGGGAATCGGAGGACTTTGGCTTTTAGTACAGTGGTCCTAATTTGAAGCATTGAACTCGATTGGATTCAGAGGTGGAATGTGTTGGCATGTTTCCTTGCACGTCGGGACTTTATTTCGTCGTTGAACAGGTATTTCAGTTCAGAACAAAAACAAATGTACAGCACTTGCTACGTTTTTTCGCAAATAAGTGATGTATTGCAACTATACCAAGGCAAACTTAGATTTAGCTAGACGGATAAAGTGCTCCATTACTGGCCGCCTCCACTGGGCATACATAATTGATTGCATTTCGACCCGACTTAACTTGAAATGCCCAAAGGAGGCGCGCCGCCTTATGTTAGGTTTTGACGTCGGACGGACCATACTTTGGTAAGAGGTGTGCAAGCTTGCGAAGAGCCGAATTCGGAAGATCCGAGCGGGGTGAACCAGACCGATGAAGTGCCTATCCCAACACAAATCTCTGCAGCAGTGCCAGAAAGGAAAAGGAGGTCATTGGGGCGTCTGATCTGGAAAAGACTTTGCCTTCCTCCCCTACTATGTCCTTCAGCAAATGTTGCTCGAGGTCGTGAACCTCCCTTAGCATGGGAAAAGGATTGATCCAAAATAGATGCTTCCGTTTTTCTTCATCTTCTTCCAGCTCTTCCATCTGCTCAAGGTCTTCTAGCTGCTGAAGGGCTTCTTGGTCCTCCAAACATGTGCATTTTGCAACCGTACCAACAATAACTTTTTGTTTGTTCCACTCCAAATATGCCTCACACTTCGTTGCCGTTCATTAACAATTCATACAATTGCTCAAATGGGACGTCTTGACATACTTTGCCCAGTCACGCTAACAACTACTATCTGTCTTTAGATGTCAGCGTTAAATGTTAGAGTCGGCCTGTTACGCCACGCGCCTGAATTGAGTGCTTTCTGATAAAACAGACGAAATCAAACATTCCTGCATGTTTAGTGAACCTGATTGAGCTCCAGTTCAGGCTGTTCTTCATTTCCTAGCCGATACCTTTACTTTGCTGTTGGCTAGTGATTGTTCGCGACTCTCTCGTCAAATAAGTTGAAGAAGGGCCTACGAAGCGCTCTCTGTCTGGCTGGTAGGGTCCTCCTCTCGACTGTATTGTTGCAGCTGCGACAGTGTGTGTTGTGTGGGATATCTAGTTTGAAGACATGATCTCCAATCGACCAGTGTTCCGTACGGAACGTCACCAATCGACCAAAACGATGTCACAACGAGTTCGCTGGATGACGTCTATTGTTTTAGATAATCTTGATATTGCACAGTTTATCAGTCTGGCGCATTGGAGGAAGTAAGTAGAGATATTAGCCTTTACTGCTTCTAGTGGGATGTCCACCTCCTCGCCAAGCGAGCACTGAAGGGCAGATCCCTGCCTAGCCAGTTCATCAGTTCTGTGAGCCTGAACTCAGATTAGGGAGATTTTCAGCTCGCCTTCTCAGTCAGGCATTACTGTACTCGTTTTGAATGTGAAGTAAAGGGGGCTGCTTGGCTATCAATGCATGTGGCAACCTTCTACCTAGGCAAGATATTTGGATGTATTTTGGCTTGACTCAAGACCTGCCCGAATTGCAAAAAGGTTCCACCTGGTACACACGCATTTTTCCTAAGGGCTAGTGTCTTTTAGTTTCTGCAAAATGTGCTGTATGTGTCGTCAAATTCCTGCCAACGCCAACATCAGCCAAGATTTGCTTGTGGTTGGTGGACGTCCAAAGAGAACAGCATCAGTAAGGTATGTATTTTTTGTACGAAAGCGTGTGAAGCAAAGTTGACAAGTATCGAATTTCTCGACTCACCATGCGAATCTCCATACACGCTGCAAACATCTCATTGCGCTTCTATCGCTTTCACACAGCAGTATCGTTGCGGCTTAGGGTCGAGATGAGTAGTTTGAGGATACAAGTACTGGGTGGTTAAATATTAAGGGCCGATGTTGAATGTGAATCACACCTAAACGTAAATTTAACATTTCTCAATTTCAGACTAACTCAATTTGAACCATGGAAAGATACACAATCGAGCAACGCGTTAAGGTTATTCAGGCTTATTATGAAAAAGAGCGTTAAAATCAAAATGCATATCGGGCACTTCGTGATTTTTTCGGTCAATTTAATCGTCCAAATGTGCGTACAATCGGAAAAGTCGTGCAAAAATTTGAGCAAACCGGGTCTGTAGGAGATATGAAAACACCAGTGCATGCTCGTACAGCTCGTATTGCAGAAAATATTGCTGCTGTTCGCGATAGTGTGGCTGAAGAGCCGTCCAACTCGTCGTCGTGCCTCAACTCGTCGTCGTGCCCAACAATTGCACCTCTCACACTCGTCGTTGATGAACATTATGCACAAAGACTTGCGTTTCACGCTTACAAGGTGCAATTGACTCAAGAACTAAAGCCTCTTGACCATTTCAAGCGTCGTCAATGGTCAGAATGGTGGCAAGAAATGGCAACAGTGGATGATCAATTTTCGAAGAGAATTATCTTCAGTGATGAGGCACATTTTCACCTCAATGGATTCGTCAGTAAGCATTTGGGCGAATGATAATCCAAGAGTGATTGTCGAAAAACCAATGCACCCACAAAGAGTGACTGTTTGGTGCGGTTTATGGGCTGGCGGCATCATCGGTCAGGCAGTTACTGTGAATGGTGTTCGCTATCGTGAAATAATAACGAACTTTTTATGGCCCGAATTGGAAGATACGATTGTGGACGATATATGGTTTCAACAGGACGGTGCCACTTGCCACACAGCTAACGAAACAATGGCTCTTTTGCGCGACAAATTCAATGGCCGTGTTATCTCACGTGGTGGCGATGTCAATTGACCGCCAAGATCATGTGATTTGACACCGTTGGATTTTTTTTTTGGGGTTATTTGAAAGAAAAGCTGTTCGTCGATAAGCCAGCAACAATACAAGAGCTAAAGGATGAGATAATTCGGCACATTAACGGCATAGAACCTCAATTATGCTTCAGCGTCATCGAAAATTTGTACCATCGGATGGAGGTGTGCCGCCGAGATCGCGCCGGCTATTTGGCTGATATTTTGTTCCATACATAATTGATCCATACCAATATTATCATAATAAAAAGAAATGACAGTAATTTCCTAAATAGTTTGTGTTTTATTCAAAATCAACATCGGCCCTTAAAATTTAACCACCCTTTGCAATCCAATACTAGTTTGGCTCTAACCTTTCTCAAGTTGGAGGGAGATGAAGACTGCTGCTCTGTCAGAGAGAATTTAAATACTTTTAGTAAAGAGTCAGTGTCAGAGAGAATTTAAATATTTTTAGTAAAGAGTGACCAGATAGGGTGAGTGACTCTTATAGATCTCTTATAGAGCCTCTAACCTTTCAGAGATTAGTGCGAAATGAAGAAACTATTGTAAAGACAAGTAATGAAATGCCCATTCGACGCGGAGCAGCAGAATTGGGCATCACCAGAGAGTCAAACCGCCTTATGTTGCGGTTTGCAGTCGGATTTACGAGTTTTTGCAAGTATGTGGTATAAAAAAAAAAGTATTTTATTGTCATAACGCTGCTCCACTAAATTCCAAGCAGTCACATAATTATCAGCTGTTACTGGCAAATGCTTGATAATATTGCCTGGTGCTTTAGACAAGTGCGTGTTGAGGTACTGCATTTTCTGCACTGAGTAAGTGCATTGTTGTTGTGCACCAGTGCTTTGAAGGTATCATAAAAAGAATGCCATGTTCCGTGGCGTTGTGGGTATGTGCGTCGACTCCTACGCACTTGGACCTGCCTGTCTAGGTTCGATTCCTGTTAGGACAATAAATACTTTTCACGGCCCCACCTCTTTCGAGTCACTGAGAATGCTCAAAGAGTATAACTGTCTAGAAAAAGCTTCTTAAACTTGGCCGTTCGGAGTCGGCATAGAACTGTAGGTCCCTTCCACTCGTGATAGAACAGTAGCACGCACAACACGAGTGGTTGGTGAGAGGCTAGGCCCTGACCCTTTACGGGTTGTAGCGCCATCCATATTATATTATTATGCATTTGTCCCCAATTCTAATATTAAACAAAAATACATGAAAACGACAACTATTTAGCTGTCACATGAAATCGGTCGCAAATGTACGACTCTTAAATTGACAATCACAATACGCAGTGCAAAACGCACGATTGCGATAATCAACTATCGCATTTCTCCTTAGCCGATTCCACTCCTGGTTATAGAAATAAACTACAAATTGTTACCTGCCTGGATCGACCTTGTTAGTTGCAAGACTCTCTACTAGGCGGCCCATACACTGTCAATATCATTGTAGAATATATCGCATTGTAGAATATATTACACAACAATTCATTTGACGAGTAAATATCGTAAAGAGAAGATGTGGATGCCTTTACTAAAGGGGAGTAAAAATCAAGAATCTTGTTGGGAAGGTGGGCAAGGTACTATTACATCGTAACGAGGACAAAAAAGAACAACAGTGTGGAGTCTATGTGAACAACCAGCGGCGAAGAGGGGGCATATAAAATAGAAAATAACAGTCTGGCGGCCATCAAAGCAATTTCGACAACAGAAATCGAGTCCAACCTAGTTGCATGCTGCCACGAAGAGCTCAAAATTCTAAGCACTCAGCACTCGATTACTCTATGCTGGGTCCTAGGTCATAGGGATATAATCGCTAATGAAACAGTCAGGAAAGCGGCCGAAACTGACCCATCCCAGGCAAGCCTAAAGCTCAAACCGCCTCTTGCGAATGTCAGGAAGGAATTGGGCGACACGATCATAGAGACAGCAAACAAAATATGGAACTCTGTAGTCCACTCGGAGTTGAAGACTGCAACAGTGACAGTGATCCTGCAGGAAATGCCTAAGACCTCATTACGATCACATTTCAGGTTCATAAGGATATCAGGATGGCTGAGCAACACATAAAGATGACTGGTACGCAAAGGGAGTCAAAACGATACTGTCAAGCACCACTGTGGATCCAGCAGGACTTAAGTGACGTCGCCCGTCTACCCATCATTCATGCAACAAGTCATAGTTTGGCTGGTTCCCCTTCCGCCAACTTCTTGTACAAGTCAAGGAAAAACCTGAAGGTTCCTCTATCCCGACTCAGACCGAACGAGTTCATACGCAACTGTGTTCAAGACGCTAAATCTTGTAAACTGATTGATTGCGCGACTTATCCTTCTGTTAATCAATGTTCGATGTTCGCAGGAAGCACACGCTGGCGTCGCCATTGTCTTGCCTTCGTCTATTGTGCTCTTAGATGATTCCATGGCCAGTCTCCCGCGGCGACCCGGTTTCCAATGAAAACAATGAGACGAACGTGCCCACGTTAGACCTTATATCGTCCACAACGAGTCATCCAGCACATGGTTCACAGGGTCCAGCATGTAATAGCTTCATTAAGACCCTTCGCACTGCGACCAGCTTCCATGTGCAGCAGCCTCCTCCATGTGCACACATGCTGCCAAAGCATCTCCTCTCCGGCCCGACAGTCGATGATGGTAAAATCAAATGTCCCGTGGCGCCCGAGCCAAGACAACGCCTACCCCGGTGCAGCAGCCTCTATTGAGCATCTCATGGCCCCTCTTTTGCTGATTCATCAGCACCACCGAGGCAGAGAGAGAGAGAGAGAGAGTGGAGCCAAGACCAAAATAATTCCCCATTCTAATCGCAACAGTAAATAAGCCCTCCGGACGGCGTTGTGAACGATTTTGGCGATTGTACAAACCCGTGTTCCGGAGCCGGACAGCTTCTGCCAGCGTCCCGCCAGCGGCGCGACGGTGCGACGGAGTCTGCGCCCGATCCCGGCGGATGATTTGCATCCATTGCCCATTACACAGGTGGTTGATTGCTGGAATTACAGTGCTTTATGGCTGTTTTAAGTTGTTTCGTTGTTCACTTAACCGCCGATCGTATCGCGTCACCGCCAGCGGAAGCCGACGATTGGAGGAAAACAAAAATATTTGCACATGGCCCATGACGGAGGCTGGTGTTGGCTGTTGTCTGTTGTCTGTTGTCTGTTGTCTTACACGGCGCGACGTGGCCACGTTCGCTCTGGTTAATGGTTTTTTCAAACAGCGTCGTTTGCAGTGCGCAGCGCATGGAAGGAGGTGCGAAATTGTGTTCCTGTCGTCACACGGTGCTGCGATGTGGAGCTCACGTGCAACTAAATAACAGCGACACAACTTTGTTGCGGCTGTGCATGTCATTTGCAACAATGTATGCCTTGCATTCGTTGTAATCCTTTACTCCCGCTGACGGCTCACTCGGCACCGAAGGCTGCTCCAATTGCACGCGCATGTTGCCTAGGGGCAGCATTTTTGGTAGTAAAAGGCCCCAACTCAACCGCCGAACAGGTTTGCGATCGACAAAGAAGCAGTTCTGCCAGCCAACGCTCACGATACACCCCAAAGGTAGTCGGCACAGCCGCGCCCGTGCATTATTCGCCGCGAGATGATCTAGAAAGATCACCACCAATCGGGCCGCGTAACGTAATCACACTTAAAGCGTCTAATGAACCCTGAAACCATTCCATTCCGTCGCTCCCATGCGCTCAGCCATCACCTGGGATGCTCTGGTTTCATCTCATCGTTGCCACGCGATGCGCAGTGCACTTCCTAGAAAGTTTTGCAGCCGCACCACATCGCCGGCGCACATAAATCACTTGAAGAGCGCCCCGTTCGCAGATCATCATTTCGGGCACTAAACAAAAATTACATGCTCACCTTGCGCGCTCAATCATCATCAACGGACATGAACCGACTATTACGCTAATGAAATTATTCACAAATCGGCACCGAGTCATGCGGATGCACCGGCCTGCCCGCCTGAGTGGCCACCACCCCGCCAAGTGTATCAATAGCGGCCGGTCCGCCTCTGCGCCAATATTATGATATTAGTAACTTGTAACGTCGATTAGCATAATTCTGGAACGGCACTCGGCGCAAGAGCACGGAGTGTACGGAGCACCTGCAAGTGGATGGTGCAGCACTCGTCGGGATCGAATTACCGCTCGCTGGCCGTGACAGTTCGTCGCTTGCGGGCGGCGGCAAAGGGGCCCCGCTGAGCCTGAGAGCAAATAAAACTCGGCGCGCAATTGATTTGATTAATAAGCGCACTTTAGCGTGGTCCCGTCCCCGTCGCGTCGCCGTTGCCAGTTGTCGGTCTAGCGCATCGTCATCGACCGACCACTCCAGCAGTCTCGCATCCAGTCTCATCTGGTCGGCCAGCCGCGCCACTTATCTCCGCGTGCGCGCACACGCGCTGAGTTCTATCGACGGATTGGCAAATGGCCAATGTGTTTGCCCGCTCGAGCGTGCTAATTGATGCGAGCTGATCGATGACCGGCTCGCATAAGCGGTTGCGCGCACGCGCTTCAAAGTCTAGCTGCCCGCACTCGGGACGATGATGAGGAACACGACTGCTGCAGATGGCGAACAGCGAATTCAATTAGATTCCTGTTCTTAATTCGAGATGTCAGCATTATTGATTATTAATTAATGGATGCGATGGATGCGAGACGCCTTGAGATACCGCGCACCACGGCGCTGCAACAGCCACAGCCACGGCAGAGGGGAGCACTTGTCTGATGGGGAATCGCTTGCATTTGTGCCAATACATGTTAAAATTAATGCAACATGAGGAGGATCCGGCGCACGTACGGTGCTGGTTCTGGTGCTGGTCCCAGAAGGGCCGCCTCTGGGCTCTGCCCGGGGAATTGTGACAAATTGACTAAAGTTGTACAAGTTATTGTGGCATCCTCGTGGATTTGTCTTTGTTGTTGTCGGCTTAAGAAATGGAGTTCCCTGCGACTGCGGGGAAGGGGGAAGTTTAAACGTTTCGTTGAGTCAGAGTACGAGGCGCCCAAGATCAAATGGAGTGGGCAGCGAAGGGGGGTGGATTTGACTGTCTTTGAAGTCCGTCGTTGTTAAGAAACAACGAGTCCGTCACTCGTTGTTTCTTAACCACCAACATTTTCTAGTTGACTAGCATCATGCTCTTAGGCCGTGTTCCGAGCTCCTGCCAGAGGGTGAAGGCAAATGCTCTCATGTCGAAGCGAAGCTCCTTAAACCCATCAGTCTCTCCTCCTGTCTCCTGAGAACACTGGAGGAGTTTATAGACCAAAATATCAGGCCAACCATTCCACCGAGCTGACTGTCGCCCGCCCAGACTGACTTCCAAAAGGGTAAGTCCATGGAGACAGCCCTCCAATCGTTGATAGGAACCAATAAAATATAAGGAATTCACCCCCACGGCTGTCCCTGACATCGAAGATTGAACCAAATGCAATCTCTCTTGCGCTGATCACCAACGGGATCAATAAGTCACTGCCGGCTGCGATGGGAGATGCTGCGATCTACAGAGGAGTTAATAGAGGAACCCCGCAAGGAGGTGTACTCTCACCGCGTCTATGGAACGTAGCAGCGAACTGCTATTAATACTGGAAGAGGCTGGATTCAAAGTCATTGCATATGCGGACGATGTTGCCATATAGTCACAGCCTGCTGCGATGGGTTGCTGTTAAGCTCTTCGTTCGTGATCCTTTCCGGCCAGAAGACCTTCAGGATTCGTCTCAGTTGACGAGGACCTTGTGAACAATGATAGTGGTTGTCTTCCAAGTCTCGCATCCATAGAAATTGAATATTCGAAGAGTGTGGTGGAAATCTGGTTGGACTTCCAGACGTTGCCAAGCGAGTAGTAAGCTTGGAGGGTCTTGTAAAGGGCGATTTTTTAGCAATTATCTTTTTGGCAACACTGGTTTAAACAGCTGACGCTCGTTTCGTGTTTTGTTTCACTGTCAAACATCTTCAGTTTGGTCTATAATTTAACCATGAATCGTCTTATAAACGAACAACGCTACCTACCGCAACATAATTCATTTTTGGTGAATGGGTTCTTGGAAAGTTGGGCGAAGATCCACTTTTTTACCGAAAAATTGTGTTGAGCGACGAAGCTCATTTTTGGCTCAATGGGTACGTAAATAAGCAGAATTGTCGAGTTTTGGAGTGAATATCAGCCAGAAGCATTGCAAGAGCTACCAATGCATCCAGAAAAAGTCACAGTTTGGGCGGGTTAAGGGCTGGTGGCATCATTGGACCGTACTTCTTCAAAGATGATGCTAATCTTAACGTAACTGTGAATGGTGAGCGCTACCGTGAAATGATATCCAACTTTTTTTTTGCCCAAAATGCAAGAGCTTGACTTGCATGACATGTGGTTTCAACAAGACGGTGCCACATGCCACACAGCACGCGCAACAATGGACTTATTGAGGGGCGAGTTCGGTGAACATTTTATTTCACGTTCGGGACCGGTCAATTGGCCGCCTAGATCGTGCGATTTAACGCCTTTAGACTATTTTTTGTGGGGCTATGTTAAAGCTCATGTCTATACAGATAAGCCCGCTTCAATTGACGCATTGGAAGACAACATTGAAGCATTTATTCGTGAGATACTGGCCGAAATGTTGGAAAGAGTATGCCAGAATTGGACTAAGCGGATGGACCATTTGAGGTGCAGTCAAGGTCAACATTTGCATGAAATAATCTTCAAACATTAAATTATATGGACCGTACTATCGGTTCAAATAAAGATTTTATGCATTTTTCTGAATTTTATGTGTTTTTTTTTGAAAAACTTTCCTATAGCTTTTAAAAAATCACCCTTTATATGCGAGACAAGATGTCAGTTTCTCCACCTCAGTAGCAGAATTTGTTGACATCCTCGATTGGCTTCGCGTCTAGCAGGAGAGGTGCCTCGCATATTGAGCCAATACTCATCACTCATCAGCTCTGTCTTGGCGACGTTGATTTTCCGACCAGGTCTTCTGGAGTTGTGGTCTAACGCGTGTATTTTTTTTCCTGGATACCGCAGCAGGCAGATGTCGTCGGCGTAGTCGAGGTCGTGGGTTGCCTCTGTCAGGGACCATTGGATTCCTTTGGAAGCGGCGTTGTTTGTGCGGTCTAGAACTTGGTCAAGGACAATGGTGAAAAGCAGGGGTGATAGTATACACCCTTGCCGTACTCCTCTGATGTTGGTGAAGGAGGTGCTGTCCTTACCCTTGAAGCGTACCTTGCAAGATGCCTCTCAGTAAAGGTCCAGGATGAGCTTGATGATTGTAATGCAATGTTGTTCAAGGCGTTCCAGATGGCTTTTCGTCGGACTATCTCGAAGGTCTCGACATCATCTCTCGAAGTCAACGAATAGCAGAAAGATGGACGAGTTCCATGTGATAAACACATGAGTGGTTGATTTGCTCACGTCTCAGATGTTCCTCAACAGTTGGGAAAATCTGGTGTAGAATCGTTGCTTCTGGATTGCATTGAGGAGTGAGGTTTCCTTTTCTTTTTTTGGGATGGTGGCAATGACACCTTTCCAGCTGTCGGTGATTGTTCAGAGTTGAGTCCAGGCTGCGCGGATGATCGGGTACAGGATCGGTGCCATGAATGATGCTGTTACCTTGAACAGGCAGGTAATCCGGGCCGGAAGCTTTGCGGCTCTTGAGCTTGCGACTTGTAAGCAAGTCTCTGGAGAAAAGGCCTAGTCTTTCTGCGTGGAGGCCTAGTAGCCAGCATCCGGTGATCATTACCACTGCAGTGCTTTTTTTTAGATCACTTTTGGGAGATCAGGTTACTTGATCTTTTACGGTCGAGATTTGTTTTTTTTGATTCGACAAGAGATGCAAGTCGACTTGGGGACTGGCGTTGACTTTCTTTGCGTGGAGCTTATTGAGCTGAAGGTAGTAATCTATGTTACAAGAGAAACTATCAACTGACAGTCTAGTGGTGCGTTTAGCGAGTTCATCAGCCTTGGAGTTTCCCGGGATGTCTCAATGGCCTGGCACCCCACACCGGCGACTGTTGAAATGTTCGGCGCGACAGTCGATTACTGATTTGGAGTTACTAGAGAACGATGCCAGGGATTTAATTGGCTGTTAGTAAAAATGCAGATATCGCGTTAGCCAGGAAAGGGCTTCGCTAATCGCCATTAATTCCGCTTGGAAGACGCTACACTGATTGCGTAGACGAACGGATCTGTCCAGATCTACACCCTCCGAGAAAACGCCGCTTCTTACTCCATCATCCGTCTCCAATCCATCTGTATAAAAGTGTATGACTTTACCAAAGGGAATGGTGCCACCGTACCACAGGTCTCTGTCCGAAATTAGGGTTTCGTTGTTTTCGAGGAAGCGTCGAGGTGAGGTGTAGTCTAAGTGAATTGAGGTGCGTTTTTGTTCGTATAAGATTTTGACGTGTCCGAAGGTGAAGTCGCGCCATTGAGAGTACGCCTTTAGACGAACTGCGCAGTTGGTTGCTGTTTGCTTACCAAAGATATCAAGGGTGGATGAGGTTCAAGAGAGTTTCCAGCGCATCAGCGGGAGTAGTTGTGGGGGCTTCAATGGTGCAGCTGCAGGCTTGTCTCTGTACCTTCCTTAGTTTGTTGAGGTGGGTAACGACGTTCAGTATGGGCTACCACCCCATATAGGAGGATGGGTCTTATGACAGAATGTGAAAAGACACTCTGTCATGTAAGGTTGGGGACCCCAACTGTGACCAATGTACACGGCAGTAATGGCTTTCCTTACCCTTTCTTCTGTGTTGAGCTTCCAGTTTAATCTGCTGTCTTGTATAAGGCCGAGGTATTTCGCCTTATTCGAGAACGGAACACTGGTACCATTTTGGGTGCGGGGGGTCGATAAGAGGCGTCTTAAATTTTCTAGTGAAAAGGACGATTTCGGTCATCTGAACATTAACACCCGGAACAGTATCAGTCGTCCAGTTGTTAAGTTGATTGAAACGATAGCGATAGCGATATTTTGGCAACATCATCCGCATATGTAATCGTTATACAACCCGCCTTTCCCAGCACTAGTAGCAGTCTCCTTAAGGTTCGTACAATTACAACGATAACCCACAAGTGAGCAACCACTAGCAGGCAACATCTTCCTTAAAACAAAGGAAATATGGCCAGCACCTATCTCAGACGATCGCTCTGTCTGCTCAGTCTAAGCACACCTGCACTCGGGATCCTCATCGGTGTCATATTTGGGAACTGCACAATTGGGTACAATGACACACCGGGGTACAATGACTTTTGCAGAAGCGGCATGGATGAAGAGGCGTTAGAAACAACACATCACCTCCTCTGCTCATCGCGTCGTGCTCTGGCTGGTCGTGGACACTCACACCTAAAGGCCTACTTCTACAAGATCCTCAGCGAACTGAATGGCGTCAGTATATTCCAGCTACACCGCCTCGTCAGAAGCACCAACTGGTTCCAGAATTAGGAGTAAATAAATCCGAGTGATACCACAATGAGCCTAAATTGATCTAACCGTGACTGCCATAACCAGCCAGCCACTTTTACCTTACCTACTTGACCAGGAGGAGTCTACACCTATTGTTGAATGGCTCGATAGGTACCCAGCAAGTGGGGGCAGAGCTTGTGGGTCACGCTTCGACTATCTAACTCGACACCCAATCCCTTGTCAACTTTTATGCCTCCAAAATCAGCAAACAGTCCTCCGCTCGAGCTCTCACTTCTCCGTCCTCCCAATTAGTCTCGAATGTGATAACACACTTCCCAGAGGGCTCCTGTCACGATTCTCCGCAACTCAATCCATCGCTGTCACATCCCCGCCTACGGCGGCAACCTGATTCACAATCGCTGCAGCGGCGAAAAAAGAGCCTCCACACAGTAACGCAGCCACTGAACCGGCATCGTTAACATAATTCCACAAAGCGGCATGTTTCGACGCAAAAAAGTACTCGCAATGCGCCCGCAGGCCATCACTTGCCCACACAGTCAATAGGACAATAGGAAGTAGCCCCAATGCCGAGTGCGGCTTCTCGATTTGTCTGCCCCCGTTCCCAGACCAGGCCACTAATTGCTGCAGGTCCCGCGCAGTCGTCACTCATATTGGAAACGAGTGCACATCATTGCCACCAGCAATGAACTTGATCTTGGAGGCGTTCGCCAAACCACCTGGCACCGGAGACACTGTAGAAGTTCACATCACCGCACGACACTGAGAGAGCCGGCAATCGTAATTGCAACGAACTCGATCGAAACTCCTTCCTCGACGCAGGCGACAAACGGACAAGTTTTCTCTGCGCGGCTTCATAAATTCGAAACGGGCGTGAATCTAGAACACGGCTCGACCTTGTGGACATTATTTGATTGCACCACTAGGCGAGCCACCACGCATTTGGTCGGCCGGGCCGAGCCGGGAATCAAGAATTCGGCAATGAATCTCAGCCAACGAGTTGGAAGTGTCCCAAAGATACGGTCGCGGCGGCGTGGCGCCCCGCCGAGCACAGCGGGCCCGATGGCGATATAATTTACTGGCACCGCAGCTATTTGGAGCGATGCTTGCCGAAATCAGTTGGAGGCCGATATTGGCTGATCGCGTCACCATTAACCAGGAAATGCACGGGGCAGGACTTTCAGGCGATTCATTAGGGAAATGGTGCGTCTTTGAAACGGCACAACGCTACGTTGCGCGTCCGCGACATTAATGATGCGAACTCACCAATTGCTGGTGTGCAGTGGGCAGTGGGCAGTGGGCAGCGGCCATGTGAACGTTTGTGAAATTAATTACCAGCTGCGGGATGTTGGACGCAGCTTGAGCGTCCCGAGGCCAAGACCAAGACCACGAGACCCAGCCGGGCGACAGAGACCGACCGAAGGCAAATGAGCAAACAACAACTTTGAACCGGACAGGCGCAGCAGTTGTTACGCAGCAGGTAGTTGCGAGTGTGGGCTCGACGCTAATGTGCGTACTCACGTTCCACGGGAGGTGTTAAACGATTCGGGATCCCCTGACCGAGTGGGCATGGCCGACGGACGATTAGTCGGTAATTGCGGTGGTTTTAATTAGCGGTCTTTAGTTGAAAACAAGACGGTAAATTGGAGAAACATAACCATTGCGAGCCGTTGCTTGTGGCCGGTTATTTGTGACAACTCTCGGTTTTGCTTTCAGCTGGACTTAATGACACTTTTGGCGTTCGTCACTTGGTGGTGAAAATTTATTTCTTCCTCGTCAGCGTGATTGGTGGCCGTCCGATCGTCGAGTTCGTCTCGGATTTCATTTATGAATGTTCGCCATGGGAGGTAGACAGTTTGATGCGGAAGAGAGATCTTTCTGCGGACAGCCCGGCAAGTCATCGGCTTGAAGATGGACATTAGGGCACAAGAGCTGTCGCAAGCGATTTGTTAATCGAATGACATATTTTCCCTTTTGTTGGACTATTTGTGGCTATTTTGATGGCAATGCCGATATCTCTCTCTCTCTCTAAAAGTCCCCGTCCCTGCTGGAGTCTTGTTTCCCAAGCCGCTCTTGAGCCGAACTTTTTTCCAGGAAAATCGTTCGCCATGGACAGGAACAAGTTGTAACCGCTGGATTCTCGGTCTGGAATATATGGTGGACACACAAGGACCTCCCAACCACGTTTCCGAAACTTCTGGTGAGTCACCATCGATGTGTGTGGCCTGGCGTTGTCCTTATGGAACACAATTCCTTCTGAGCACTTGCTTCCATCAGATGGTCCAATTGTTGACAATACAGGTCCGAATTAAGAGTAGGTGATCCGCTCATAGTAGATCTGCCAATCCCACCAAACACACAGCAAGACCTTCTTGCCCGTCAATCCTGACTTTGCAACCGTTTAGGCCGACTCACCGCGATTCGACTACGACCAGGAGATGAATCCATCTCGCACATCTTGGCAATCGATTGGATCTAAAATCTAAATTCAACACATACGACATCTTTCAAGGGTGTGAGAGATGGGCTCACAACTTAAAAGGCGAATATTAAATGTTTGCCACGTCTGAGGTGCTCTTCGATTTGTCATAAGACTCATAACATGCAGCTTAGTTCTTATCTTTCTTGTCTCGTGTGGCGTGTGCATGTCCAGCCTTGTATCGGGGGAGTTGTGATCTGACCACCGACTAGCACGGATGTGCTGGCAAGCCTACACTAGAGCAATGTTTTTGAAAGCATGTCCCACAGAGGCTTTCATTGTAGCGTGAACCACAACATGTGAAGGGGAAATAACACAGTAGGCTTTGAGCATTTATTTATTATAGTCGCAGTTCGGCGCGGTTGAAAGGTCAAAAATTCAACCAAGCTCTAGCGGTCTGACAGAACTTCTGACACTTGCCACCGGTTGGGGTATCGAACTTTGAACAGTAGTCGCGTTTGTTTTCCTTTTTTTAGCATCGACTTTGTGTTGTGTAAATGATGGCAATAAACGCATGGATTATCGCATGTATGTAGCTTCTGTGAATCCGTTCGAAAAATACTCATAAATTTAAAAATAAACAAAAAAAAAGACCGCGTTTTTGTCGATGATCAAATGAATTCGGGGAACACTTTTTTGAGATTTTTTGAAATTGTGACCGCTGACAGGGATGAGAGAGAATTTATGACAACAATGAGAAATGTCAAGCAATTGTAGTCAATTAGCACTTCAAAAGCGTGTTTTCGCTTCACAGTGCTTGGCATTATTTACGAAAAGTGATTTTCGAAAAGATTTTCGAAGAGAAATGTCAAAGCCTGACAACTGACAGTTTATGGGGCGAATTTATTGGCCTGGATGACTGGGCAGAATGCAAAAGAGAAGTCAAATGACACAATTTGTTTGGTTTTTTGATTTAAAAATTGCTCAGCGTCGCAGTGAGTTTTGATGAGTGAATGCCGATGCACAACTGACAGCCGCGAGTGTAGCCTCAGACGAAGGGCTTGTCCTAGGGAAAGTATCCCCAATGGTTGTTCTACAGTTATTAGGGCCACGAGTTGTTAGTTTTTCTACCAACATCAAGCTGCTTTTTCTTCCACTCACCTTCGTAGCAGAGCAGAGGCTTCGCATTCGCCGTCCAACTCATCACTAGAATGCAGCCAGACAGTTCGTGAAAACACCAAAAAACGGTCAAGATTCTAGCTTTTTGTTCGTCCATCCTGCTTGGCAGATATTAAAATTCTTCAATTTCCTTGCGGGCTTGTCTCCGTCCCAATTCGACTTTTTACATACGATTTTTACAAATTCCTTCCCACTGGCATGACAAACGCCAACAGCTTTCTGCAGCTGCGATGGTCGACTTCCCCGCCCTGAAACCGGTTATTCACGAATGGTTTCTTGGAATGGATCTTGTATGCGTTTAGAGACATATCCCTCGGTAGCTCGCGCAGTTGAATTTGAGGTCTCCTTTTCGTACGTTCTAGCCAGTAAGGCGATAAACGATTGGATTTGGCAGCTTATTTGAGTAAATAGACTACTGTCAAGTATTAGCACATAACCACTGACCATGGTACCACCTCTTGACGCAATACGATTATGGAAGTTAATGGGCCATAAGTGCTTAATTCAACGTCCGTCGAACTAAACTCTGTATAGCAATCAACGTTACGGAAGCAGCTTTCAGAGATGACGAGGGGAAATGCATCCAGCAAAGCATGGCTCGAGAATTTAACAAAAAACCGGAACGCGTGCGCGTGTGCCTTTATTTGTAGACAAAGCTGGGAATCGTCGTGAAGCCTTTAGGAATTTCAGCGTTCTGCCCAAGCGCTGATGGAAAACAGGCATAATTTAACAACGTGACGACTATTGCTTACGACAATGATTCCAGCCTTGTGGCCACTGATGTCGATGTCAACGTAATTCCGATCAAGTCATTTGGTGAAAGACCGCCCATTTCGTCCACTGTTCCGAAAAGAAGCCAGAAATCACAGCATAACCCATCACATTATAACCGAAGGACCTCCAATGTTTGGCAAGCCCGCACGCAAAAGATCTCAGGTATGTGCAGACGTCGGTATGTGCAGTCCATGAGCTAGTCCTCTGCTGATGGTTAGAAAGAAGAGCAAGTTTCTAGGCGATTTAGAGACAACTGACATCTGGTCTTCGACTCTGAATCCGAGGGACAACGCAACACAGGACACCCGCGTCTAATGTGGTGCTCACAAGTGGAGTGCCTAACTGGAGGCAACTAGCCAGAGATCCCTGCTAAAGTGGGTGGAGTGGTTGTTCGTTGAGGTCCAGGCCACGAAGACAAAGACAACAGAACAAGAACGGAAGACAGGCAATAACTTGATTCGTGACGGTGCGTAAATCAATCAAAGGCTTGCACTTGTCTCACGCTGCCACACGTTGCTCCACTTTGGCAGCCAATTTCTCCCTCCTTCGACCACCGAAACATATCAATTCCCTAAATTCCCCTTAATGGCTCGCCCAAATCACCGCATTCTGAGGCATGCGCAGATGCGAGCAGAGATTGCGCTCGCCTCACAACTTTCGAACCAGTGAACCAGTTCTTCCAGAGTTGATGATGGCTCACCCGAAATTAGGTCCAAGTCCTCCTTTCAGTTGCCATTCCAGAGATTGCCGAAAAATTAGGTCCCTCCGCTGCTGAGGCCATTATTACCGTATTCCTGCATCGCCCAGTCTGTCCCTAATGACCTCAAAATTACCTTAATCGCGGATCGCTGTGCGATTCTCCGCACACAATGGTCAATGCCCCGCGCGGCCGCCTTGCAGAACTGACTTCTTAATCTTGATCGTCATGACGGCACGGCCGTATGGCGGGGATAATGATCTATAAGCCATGTTGCGCGTTCCCGAAAGCATGTTCGCCTCGCTTCGGAGCCGACCGCGACTTCAGCTAACGAGATCTCGCCGCAAGAGCCAGGGCGCCGCGCCGTGCCGCGTCGGCCGCATCCTTAATTACCTCCCATTTAATTGTTCATCACAGAGTCGTTGGCACATCGTCGCGCTAGCCTGTGTGGCCACCGGTCGCCGGTGTTGTCCACATCCTCGGCTCTAGTCAATAAATCAGCAGAACAAGGTTGCCGGCATCCGAAAGCAATAAATTAAGGCCGCAAGTCCCTCCGTGACTCATTTGGGGCCGTTGATCCTTGGTGACTCCTCCTGCACCGGCGCAGTCACCTATCGCGACGGATTCTGTGTCATCTGGCATTCCACGGACCACGACACGGGTCAATTGCATGCCATGCAGTGTGCACCCGGCGGCAACATAATTTGACTGTCTGCCGTACTAATTAAGTGGAAACACATTCGAGCGCTAGAACGAAGCCTCCGGGCACGGTGCCGACTGTGGGACTGTGCTCTGTGATCTGTGCTCTCTGCTCCGTGTTCTGTGTTCGGAGCTCTTGATCCTGGAGTCGGCTGAACCTGACGCTCAGCCGCAGAGACGATCGCCTCCGAAAGGGACTGCAAGTGCAATGGTATGCGTCGGGGTAACGGTTACATTGTGGATATCAGAGATTCAGATTTATTCATTTCCAAACCGAATTAATGGTTTCATGCGAACGGCTCCGGTTGGCTCGGCCGATTGTCTTTCAGGGATGCCCGGCATGCCATGCGGCATACGGCACCTCTCTCCCGGTATCGTATATCTGTTGGCAGTGAGGAATGTTGACACACACACACACACGCGGCAGGCCTGGAGGGGTTTGAATTCTTCTTCCTCCTCGTGTGTGCACAGTATCTCTGTATCTATGGGTGGATTGCGTTCCCTCGTGGCATGACGGAGTGTGGAAAACCTTTCCGTGGTCATTGCTGACAGAAGGTGAGCAACAATTTGTGCGCCCTAGAGGTGTTTGCTTACACTCGCAGATGGGGGTGGTGGTTTGGAGCGATGACTCTTGCATAAGTGAGGAGGATGTGATGTGGGACTTGGTCACGGATCGAGACGAAGCGTCAGACGATTGGCGACTGGGGCAGCGAAGTTCATGTGCGAAGTATCCGGGTCAGGGTACCCTACGAACCGGCGGGACTGGATGGGATTGCTGGAGGAAATGGTGCAAGCAAGGTAACTGGGAGTGCCTTCTGATGCGCGAGTTTGTCCTAGATGAGGATAGTTGAAAATGTTGGGTCACCAGTGGACTTGTCAAAGAGGTGCAAGAAGTATGCTTCTTCGTCCACGCAGTTCAGTGTTATATCATGTAATCCACGACTATCTTCAGTCTGAACAATCGATGACTCGATCCGACCACGACCACGATTAATACGACGCGGATGAGCCGAAGGAAGGTTGTAGATTGTCTCACCACGAATTGAAGTTCTGCCCAAAGGTTCCATCCAATCATAATGGATGCACATACCTGAACTTATGGGTATTTGACATCATCAAACGAAAAGTAGCCAAAAGCATAGTAAGATGTTTAAGTGTCCACAATTGCTTTGGGAAACTTAACAAAAATTACAATAACAACTGACTTTTATGTAAGTAGGGAGTGAGTCACTTCGCTCGCGGCACTTAACGAAACTTAACGACACTCAACGAAACTTAACGAAGCTGAACGAAGTGCTTATTTTGATCGCAGAGTATCCCCTGGATCGCTAACTTTGACATACGACTACGTACGGCCATCATGGTTGGACCTTATAATAGTGAAGAAGGACTGCTGATCTACACTTTCGACAATTTAATAAAAAACGTTGATTCAGTCACTAGTGCATCTTGCTGTTGATGAAGTGTCTGTCAAACTATCACTACCTCACTGTTGATGGGGACTGAACATCAGAAACCTACTCTCCTTCACCTTAAGTCATATGCATCCACCACAAACATAGCAAACTTCCACTTGTAATTCCAAAAGAATTCCCGAAATGCACTCAAGTTTCTTGCACCTCACACTGTATCCATTGTTCGCAGTCGGCAATAAAACCATCAAGACCGATCGCGACCGCGCGACGTATGGAAGTCAGCCGGGGGCCAGCAGACATCATGTCTCGCCTCACACAACACTCACAATCCGTGCTGACTGCTGTGCCATCAGAAGAAATCTTTAAAAAGTCATAAATCTCCGAAATAAGTACGAAGATGTATCCACTCCTTGAGAACGATGAGAAATACCGAATGAATGTCTTGCAGCAACGAAAAGGAAGACACTCGCGAAATACAATTAAAATTTGAAAAACGAAACCAAAAGATAGCACATTTCGTGTCCCGGGTGAAAGCAGTTTCGCGATAAATGCAAATGAAATTCACAACTCGAGTGATGGTAGTTTCCACTTTTATTTGATCAGATACTTGTGTACTTATCGGTGTGCGCGGATAGCATTTCTTCAGAACTGAACCGAGGGAGTGCAATCGGCCGGCACGGCCGCGGCGGCAGTGGCAGCCGCGTGAATAGGACAAGGTGCGCCAGTGGTAGCCGGTAGTTATCTGAAGAACTCTTCAGTCCTCGAACGTGCGCTGCGCTGCGGATGAGGGAAAAGTTTTCTGTGGGCGTATGGAGCTTCTGAATGGCATCTGAAGATCGGTAGCCTTTAGGTGAACTTGTCTATTATGAATTTCATCTTTTTTGTTCCTCTCTTCTCTTGGGTAACACTGGAATGGGGTCGCAAATGCCTGCGGATTCAGAGAGACGACTGCGGCAGCAGATGTTTTTTGTAACCGGAATCAGTGCAAAGATGCAAATTCGTGTCTAGCGTCTGGTTACTGATTTGTGATAGGTTAGGTATGTGCGTTGACAAGTTTTCGTCTCTCGGGGATCGGTGAATTCGGAACGATCACAGAACTCTTAGTCGAGAGGGACGTCGGCTGATTGTCTGTCTGCCACGTCTGATTGTTTGTATCTGGCACAGCTATAATTGATTGAAGTAAACTCAAGCGTATGTCAGAAGCGAACGAAAAGTAGCCAGAAACATTGATCATAGGAACTTAAGCTAAGTTTAAACTTCAATCGTCGTTAATATTTCTAGAGAGGTGTTCATTTCACTCCGCCTTAAGTAATCAAAAATGAACGAAACTGAACGAAACTCAACGAAACTTAACGAAACATAGGGAAGTGGTTCCTAGGCCACAGTGTATCAGTTCTGTAAATTGGCTTGGACTATTTGACTATTGAACTGTTGGACTATTGGACTGTTGGACTGTTGGACTGTTGGACTGTTGGACTGTTGGACTGTTGGACTGTTGGACTGTTGGACTGTTGGACTGTTGGATTGTTGGACTGTTGGATTGTTGGACTGTTGGACTGTTGGACTGTTGGACTGTTGGACTGTTGGACTGTTGGACTGTTGGACTGTTGGACTGTTGGACTGTTGGACTGTTGGACTGTTGGACTGTTGGACTGTTGGACTGTTGGACTGTTGGACTGTTGGACTGTTGGACTGTTGGACTGTTGGACTGTTGGACTGTTGGACTGTTGGACTGTTGGACTGTTGGACTGTTGGTCTGTTGGACTGTTGGACTGTTGGACTGTTGGACTGTTGTACTGTTGGACTGTCGCACTGTTGGACTGTTGGACTGTTGGACTGTTGGACTGTTGGACTGTTGGACTGTTGGACTGTTGGACTGTTGGACTGTTGGACTGTTGGACTGTTGGACTGTTGGACTGTTGGACTGTTGGACTGTTGGACTGTTGGACTGTTGGACTGTTGGACTGTTGGACTGTTGGACTGTTGGACTGTTGGACTGTTGGACTGTTGGACTGTTGGACTGTTGGACTGTCGCACTGGACTATTGGACTGTTGGACTGTGGGACGGTGGGACGGTTGGACGGTTGGACGGTTGGACGTTTGGACTGTTGGACTGTTGGACTGGTGGACTGTTGGACTGTTGGACTGTTGGACTGTTGGACTGTTGGACTGTTGGACTGTTGTACTGTTGGACTGTTGGACTGTTGGACTGTTGGACTGTTGGACTGTTGGACTGTTGGACTGTTCGACTGTTGGACTGTTGGACTGTTGGACTGTGGGACTGTTGGACTGTTGGACTGTTGGACTGTTGGACTGTTGGCCTGTTGGACTGTTGGACTGTTGGACTGTTGGACTGTTGGACTGTTGGACTGTTGGACTGTTGGACTGTTGGACTGTTGGACTGTTGGACTGTTGGACTGTTGGACTGTTGGTCTGTTGGACTGTTGGACTGTTGGACTGTTGGACTGTTGTACTGTTGGACTGTCGCACTGTTGGACTGTTGGACTGTTGGACTGTTGGACTGTTGGACTGTTGGACTGTTGGACTGTTGGACTGTCGCACTGGACTATTGGACTGTTGGACTGTGGGACGGTGGGACGGTTGGACGGTTGGACGTTTGGACTGTTGGACTGTTGGACTGGTGGACTGTTGGACTGTTGGACTGTTGGACTGTTGGACTGTTGTACTGTTGGACTGTTGGACTGTTGGACTGTTGGACTGTTGGACTGTTGGACTGTTGGACTGTTGGACTGTTGGACTGTTGGACTGTTGTACTGTTGGACTGTCGCACTGTTGGACTGTGGGACGGTTGGACGGTTGGACTGTTGGACTGTTGGACTGTTGGACTGTTGGACTGTTGGACTGTTGGACTGTAGGACTGTTGGACTGTTGGACTGTTGGACTGTTGGACTGTTGGACTGTTGGACTGTTGGACTGTTGGACTGTTGGACTGTTGGACTGTTGGACTGTTGGACTGTTGGACTGTTGGACTGTTGGACTGTTGGACTGTTGGACTGTTGGACTGTTGGACTGTTGGACTGTTGGACTGTTGGACTGTTGGACTGTTGGGCTGTCGCACTGTTGGTCTGTTGGACTATTGGACTGTTGGACTGTGGGACGGTGGGACGGTTGGACTGTTGGACGTTTGGACTGTTGGACTGTTGGACTGTTGGACTGTTGGACTGTTGGACTGTTGTACTGTTGGACTGTTGGACTGTTGGACTGTTGGACTGTTGGACTGTTGGACTGTTGGACTGTTGGACTGTTGGACTGTTGGACTGTTGGACTGTTGGACTGTCGCACTGGACTATTGGACTGTTGGACTGTGGGACGGTGGGACGGTTGGACGGTTGGACGGTTGGACGTTTGGACTGTTGGACTGTTGGACTGGTGGACTGTTGGACTGTTGGACTGTTGGACTGTTGGACTGTTGGACTGTTGGACTGTTGTACTGTTGGACTGTTGGACTGTTGGACTGTTGGACTGTTGGACTGTTGGACTGTTGGACTGTTCGACTGTTGGACTGTTGGACTGTTGGACTGTGGGACTGTTGGACTGTTGGACTGTTGGACTGTTGGACTGTTGGCCTGTTGGACTGTTGGACTGTTGGACTGTTGGACTGTTGGACTGTTGGACTGTTGGACTGTTGGACTGTTGGACTGTTGGACTGTTGGACTGTTGGACTGTTGGACTGTTGGACTGTTGGTCTGTTGGACTGTTGGACTGTTGGACTGTTGGACTGTTGTACTGTTGGACTGTCGCACTGTTGGACTGTTGGACTGTTGGACTGTTGGACTGTTGGACTGTTGGACTGTTGGACTGTTGAACTGTTGGACTGTTGGACTGTTGGACTGTTGGACTGTTGGACTGTTGGACTGTTGGACTGTTGGACTGTTGGACAGTTGGACTGTCGCACTGTTGGACTGTTGGACTATTGGACTGTTGGACTGTTGGACTGTTGGACTGTGGGGCTGCTGACCGATTGAAAATTTTGGGGGCGTGTATGTTTGCGGAGCTCTATCTCCCACGAAGTTGCACGGACTCAGGTGCAACTTTGTAGATTAATTGAGTATGTACTAGACTAGAATATAAACTGAATGTTTTCAGAGTCTCATATGTTATTCTCGAAAAAAGTAGCCAAACTTTGCCATTTTGAACCGTGGGTCACTCGCTAATACCAAAAGTCTGCAAGGCTCCTTAACGAGCAGCAGTGTCTTGTCTATAACGGCGCCAACTTAAAGTCTTTAAGCAGAAATTCACCATGGTAACTTGAACTAATTGCACACATTTGTATGAACCCCTCGATCATCGCATTCACTTTGGGACCTTGACTCACTGAGCCTGCATTACGCATACCCTCCAGGAAGTCCAATCTCTCACTCGCCATGTGATCTTGATTTATGTGATCTCTTAAAATATACAGCCTCCCCCCGCAACACACACAGACAGCCCCACGATCGCGACCGTCACTTAATTACCCACGAACCCACGAATTCCCGAAAGTGAAAGTCACATCATTCTCACCGCCGCCAGTCCGCATCGATTGGGGCCTCAGCGGCGCGCCGTTGTTGTGTTCCTCGAAACTCAACCTCCAATCAGTAGCTCATTACGCGTCAAGCCTTCCGCCTGCCGTCCACCTCTTCTCGGTGCAGCGCCAGCGTCTCTCATTCTAACACCACATCAGTCAATTGCCATTCCGCCAGAGATTAATGACCACAATTGACCCGACCAATTACAAGTAACTAAATCCATTGGCAACAACAAATGTATCCACCATTCATCCACCTGACAGGCAAATTACATCCAAACGAAGCGGGGCCCGTCCAGCGTTCACACGTGACCCCGACCTCTTCGCCGCTCACACGCCCGTCGGGACCCGCCACCATGGCGCGAAAATTTGAATATTGACAGGTTGCATGGAGCTCCAGGGATACCACACGCAGCAGAAGTTCCCTCATTTTGGTGGAGAGTTTTAATTACACGACTTGTCTGCCGGATGGCCGTTGCACGCATCGGATGGAAAGTCTCTCATCAGCCGGCCAGACAGACAGACAGACAGACGGACGCTAGACAGCGAGATAGACGGACAGCGCAGGCGCAGCTTACATCAGCACCACCACCAGCAGCCCAGCAGCAGCAGCAGCTCTGGTCACATCAGACACGGCGTTCACATGCAAATCAAGCAGCCACCACCTGTAGGAACGCGTCACGATAGATAACCTGTCTACCTACATTGTGCGGCTGTGCCGAGTGCACTCCCAAATTGGAATCGCAGAATCACTTAGCGTCCGAGCGCCTACTCCGCGAAATTTCGCCGGGATTTTATTTTCGATAAAATTTATTGCCTTGCCATTTGTTGGCGGCTGCGCTGGGCCATAATTGCGAACTACATAATGAAGGATGTAGATGGATGTGATGGCTCACGGATTGGTACGAGCTGCCCGCCGCGCCGGACGGATGGCTGCCAAATGACTGATGGAGTCATAAATGGAAGCGTACGTGGTTTTTTTTTCTCTCCCTCTCTCGTTCTCTGTGGTATTCTGGCTCGGATCCTCCTGTGCCGCCTTCGCGTTAATCTTGGCCTGACTTTCGCCTCGAGGAGAATGTTTGGATTTAATTGGTTTGGCATTGGTGCGCGGGGCCGGGCCGCGGCATCGGGGAAAGAAACTCTCTGCGCAGAAATCAATCTGTGATGTGTGTCCTTCTGATGGGTGGCAAGCGACGGCTTGCATGTGCAGTCGTTCCGTGGCCACTCGGATATCGGCTGAGCGCCATCAGCCGAAGAAGGGTTTCGTCATATTAATTCGTGCCGAAGTGCAGCACTTTATTGGGTACAGTGGGTCTGGCAAGCGTTCTTCGAATGAGGTCATATGGGGCACGATTGGATTTCGACTGGGGATCGTGCTTGTGGCGAAGCCTGTGCTGTGGGCATCAGTGGGATCAATGGGAGTCCAGCGAGGTGTTGTTGGGGCATGCAGACTGCTATGGTCCTCCACATGTTAGATCGTGGGACATCAACAGTACACAAGTCGACGTCGTCAAGTTTATACAACGGTTTTAGACTTTCTGTGGAAATGTACGCGTCCTTAGTCGTCGTAGCCAGATTGTAGGCATGTGGCTGTCGATCCAGTACTATGTAAGGAACAGCGTACGGAGGCTTCAGCGGCCGTTGCGTACTGTCGATGTGCACATATACCTGTGGTACCGTATCAAGGTTCTCTGGAACAAAGATTGGTTTCGCCTGGTGCTTGGCAAAAGTAGGTGATGTTCTCTGACGTGGCTCCCTCAGCTTTTGTAGAAATGACATGGGCCCTTGTACTCTGCTGGGTTCTGGTATCAGAGCCACCTGGGTGTCAAAGTTGTTCACCATCGAACGTCCTATTAGAACAGTGCCTGATGCCAGTTCCGGGGCAAATGAGTGATGAGACCTGCCTTAAGTGCTCGATGCCATTGCTCAACCACTGCTCTTAATCGCAGACTGTCCCAATTCGTTTAGTACGTCTTAAATGAAAGCTCCTACTTTTGACTAATACCCTTGAGTGTCCTGGCCGAAGTTATAGAGTCAAAAAGGGAGAAAGGAGGATGAAAGGTCTATGGGTTGGGGGGAGCACTCCATATGCGTGTAGTGTGGCTCTCTACATTTAATTGTGCGCCCGAAAGCGTGATTAAGGGTAAACTGATGGCGAGACGGGTAGAGAGAACCTAATTAGCACTGTGTGCCGTCTTAATGCCCCCCGCTCTATAGTTGATGAGTATTATTGAGATATCACTAACACCAAACTGAGGATTTTATGAAGGACATTTGTTCCTTTGTAGAAATCTCACCAATTGAGCTGATAAACGGTCTACCAAGCGCTCGTTGTTTGACTATTGCAAGTGCCGGGCAGTTACAAACGAAATGTGGTAAGGTCTCCCTCTCATCAGTGTTGTTGCAGCTGCGACTGCGTGAGTTGTGTGGATACCTACTATTTCAGCATGATTTCCTATCGGCCAGTGTCCTGTACAGACCGCCACCAGTCTTGCGATATCATGTCGGTTTCGCCGTAGGACATCGTTTGGATCTGTATCGATTATAGAGTTTGTTAGTCTGGCCCGTGGTTGGTTATTTGAAGGAGGTGCTTAGAGATGTTTGCCTTGACTGCTTGTAGTGGTTCAAACACTTCCTCTGCAAGCAAGCTTTGAAGGGCAGAACCTTGCCTAGCTACTTCATCAGCTTTCTCAATTCCTGCGATGTCACTGTGACCAGGAACCCAGATTGAGTTGGCCTTCCAATGAGTAGGCCTGACGACAGGCTTCCCGGATTGCGCAAAACTCCGCACGACTGATGTACACTTAAGGTAATTTAGGATCAGCATTAGTGTCAGCAGAAGCAACTGAAGGACCTAAGTTTTCATCCGAATAAGTAACTTGTTGCATGAAACAATGTCGAGGACTTTTGTGTGAGCTCTCTACCACTAGGTAGCCACCACCAGCTACCTTATGCAGCCATCACTTCCTGGCGACGTGGTGTCAGCTGAATTGAATTGTGATCTGTTGAAGCCTTCAGCAACAGTCCGAAAAAGATGGTGCTACAGCTCTGGGCGGACCATGGACTCCATCTAGACTTCATACCCGTGTTGAACGTGTCATTGTTGTCTCAGCTAAGAATGTGAAATATTAAATTTGGAAGCACTTCCTTTGCAGAGACAATAAAAATGGTAAATTAACACATCTCCCACAGCACGACCCATCTATGCCACGTGACGGTTTAGAAGGTCTGAGCCTGTTAGTGCGGTTCTACATTAAAACAGCATTCCACCTCCCTCCGAGTGGGTAAAGCTGGAAACAGGATAGCTAAACGCTTGTCTCCTGTTTAACGCTAATTGTTCATGATGATTAAATACAGAAACATGTCGAATCATGTCGAATTTCTTAAAAAAAAGGGCCCCACAAACCACACATTCACTTATCGAGACGGAAAGCATTTCGGTACGCTCTTCATATTGACTTGACAGTCTTTCAATTCTCAACCCTGACCTATCACAAACCGCCTTTAAAGAGTTCACACACATGTCCGTCCCTGGTCGTGTGTCCTCGAACGCTTTGAGGAGGCCTTTCTCACGGAACTCGCCGTCCAAGAGACCAAATCCATAGCCAATTACGCAAGTATCCCACGAAACGAAACCGAATCCAAGCCAGAGCGTTGCTAATGGATTCCATGGCATGCACCCGGCGCGGCATTAATCCCAAGTGAAAACAAATGTTTCCATTAGCAGCAGTTCCCTGCAGCCTGCAGCCAGTTAACTAGCGAGTCCACCAAGCAGCCTTGTTATCTCAAGGTCCTCACTAAATCACGCTCACTTTCGAAAGGAGTAACACATTCGATTGCCCGAGTGGTGGCTGCATGCCATGTGCATGCCTCCACATTTCATCGCATTAGGATGTCACAAATTTATGACCGCTCCAGATGTACACATTCGAACGGGCACCGCAGTCGTCGTCGTCGTCCTCGTCGTTGTGTCGCATTGCGGCCATTCATTGTCGCGCGAGCGCAAAACTATCGCCGACTCGCGGTCGCATTGACATTCTCGACAACTGAAGGTGGATGACTCCCGAAACACAAGACGGTAAATCTGCGCGGCGCAACCGGAGACCCGCAGCCGTGCAATTATCCAGCGCGCGTTATTGTTATTATTTACGAGCGGTAATTGTTCCAATGCCTCGGTCCGGACGTATCGGATGGTGGCAGCAGAAGCAGAAGCAGGAGCAGTTGGCCGAGCCGCCAGCGCTGGCGTGCTGGAGTGCTGGAGTGCCATGCTCCCGGGGCAGCACTAACGCATTCACTTTCTCTGTCACTGCGCGGGTAAGAGTTCCTCTCGAATGACCGCTGCAGCGACGACGACGAGGATGACGGTTGGAAGAAGGAAACGCTTACCCCCAGCTGGACCGAGACGCAAAACGCACGTGGTGTGCATTACACCCAGACGGGGCACCACCAGACGCTCGCACGCTCTGATTAGTCTTAAGATTCGCAATTACATGCGAGTACTTGCACGGAGTGAAGTAGCGCGGCGTACGACGCCACGTCCGCCTCTCCATCCGCGTGCCGTGCGGCAGTCAACTGTGCCGTGAAATGTAACTCGACCGCTGAACACGATATGCGCGGGCGATGCGGCGTCGAGTGGAGTGTGCGTGCGACAAATTGATTAGCGCGCGGTCGCGCGCATAGAAGCCACGGCGTCTTTATTAAAACATCACATTTGACATTTGTAATTTTGACAGTTTAATCCCACGGCTAACGGGGCCCGCTGACAGACAATGTATTCGCGCGCGCCGATGTGACGGCCGATTTGCACTTCGAGTGACGTTTTGGGAGCGCGCGCCTGATGCTTGACGGGGATAATTGGCGCGATTAGCCGCGGAATATTGTTTCAATCGGATTTGGATTTGTGTGGCGAATTTTAGTTAATTTAAAAGCTAATGGGAGGATCAAGTGGTGATCTCTGGCGTGGGATGGGTGGGTGACGGCTGGAAGTCAGCCATGGACGGTGGCTTTGGCAGCGGTTTTGCTTGCTTTGGACGTGAATGTTGGATGTCCCAGGCCGCTTTGGGGAATAATCTTGTGTCTCAAAGGGAGACAGATGTCAATGATGATAGCTTGCAGACGTACGCCTAGGAGCATGGTTGGTTTTGGCACTTAAAGCAGAAGCGTGTGGACCAGAGTTGACACAGAATAATGTTGAATGGCCAGCACCTATGGGGCACCTTGCACACTTTCCGCAGAAGACTTCATTACTTGACTTAAGTCGAAAGGGCCTGATTAGTCTTGAGCTCAGAGAGAGCGGGTTTTATGCTCTTGAACCCTGAGCCGATGCAGAGCAGATTATGTCTTCGACCAGTTGTAATGGAATTCGGGTCACAAGTTCGGTTTTAGATGCGTTTATTTCCCATTTTGGTGGTTTTGTAAGCAAATTTTGAATAAAGCACGTTAACGATCCAAGAACTGGCACTTACCAACGTTTAGCTCGAGGAAGTTGGTGTCACGCCAAATGCAGAAGGAAACAAGGTCGTTTGGTAGAGCAAGCGAGTTGAGTCAGCTGGATATTGCCCTACTTACATGCATATCATCTGCGTAGTTAGTCGCCATCATTGATGGTTAAGACAAAGATCGGAGGACCAAGGTGACTGCCTTATTAATGATTTGGAAACCAATTAAAGTCAGAAAACCAGCAGAAGCCGCCTTTCGCGATGCAGCGAATGAGTTAATCTTGTGACCGGTATAGTCGATATAAACTGTTAAGCGATACCTTCTAAAGACGCAGACGGACACAAAATCGAAGAGAAGGTTATCAGAATCGGTTTAAGGGCCTCGAATGCCGCCTCTCGCTGCGTCAAGCTACGTTTCCCTCATAATGGAAAATGCCTTCATCTTCGCCACACTTAAAAAAGTTCCAAGCTTCTTTCTATCCCCAAATGTATTCGACTCATTTTACTTCTATTGTAGTCCCATCTTTTCACAACACCTTACAGAAACTTACTTACTTACTTAAGGTGGCGCTGACCTGGGCCTCAACCAACAAGCGTCTCCAGACAGCTCGATCTTTAGCTGTGAGAGAGTTGAATTTCCGGGCATACAAAGCCAACCGTACTGAGGAAAACCGGAATAAGTTTAAACGGGCCAGAAATGACTGCAATGCAACTATCAGACGTGTGAAATTCTCTTATGATCAAAAGTTGAGGCAAAAAGTGCTACAATGTCCCAAAGGTAGCAAAAGCTTTTGGTCATTTGTAAAAAAACATAAGGAATTCCGCCTCGCCTTCAATTCCCACGCTCATTTACAATGACATTCCAGCTGTCAGCTCTTCAGACAAAGCTAATCTGCTTGCGGCGCATTTTGCAGCCAGCTCAACATTGCCAGATTCCAATATGTCTCCACCTGTACTTGAGAGCGTTGATTTCACCATGGGACAAATCCACTTCCGCACTCGTACAGTTGCAAGAGTACTTAAAGATCTCGACGTGCACAAATCCGCTGGCCCGGATGGTATTCCCCCCTTTCCAACTAAAGAAATGTTCTTCTGCGCTGGCAAAACCATTGCGTAAGCTATCTATCCGAGAGGATGGAAAACAGCATTTTTCCAGCCCGTCCCTAAAAAGGGTGAATCTTCGTCACCCACCTCGTACCGACCCATAGCACTTACGTCCCTTCTTTCTAAGGTCATGGAAACGCTGATAAATCGTCAGCTTATGAAATATCTTGAATCGCGGAAGCTTCTTAATGACCGGCAGTACGGTTTCCGTAGCAACAGGTCTGATAGCTTATCTCACCAAAAAGTGGAACAAATCTTTGCATAATGCAGGCGAAAACAAGATCGTTGCACTTGATAGTTCTAAGGCATTTGACAGACTTTGGCATCAAGCTCTTTTGTCGAAAATGCGTGCATATGGTATCGATGAATCTCTTCTTCTATGGATTAGAAATTACCTTTCGAACCGTTCAATTCAAGTTGTTTTGGATGGGTTCAAGTCTGATATCCACCAAATAAATGCTGGTGTACCCCAAGGCTCTGTTCTGTCTCCGACACTCTTTCTCATTTTTATTAATGATCTCTTGTCTGCTACTTCTAATCCAATCCATTCCTTCGCTGATGACAGCACCCTCAGCTTTTCATATTCGTTCCCAGACTCACGACCCTGCCCTTCGGCCGTAGAATTGGAACGGCAGCGTATGTTAAGCACATTGAATTCCGATCTTGACAGCGTAATTAGCTGGGGAAACAACAACAGAGTGGAATTCAATGCTTCAAAAACTCAATGCTGTCTGCTGTCACTCAAGTGAACCCTCCTTAGTCAGTCATTATCCATGAATGCCGCTTGTTTCGATGAAACCGGAAAGCTTTCCATCCTTGGTATGTGTATCAACACAACACTTAGTTGGAACGATCACATATTTGAGGTCGCCAAAAATGCTGCGAAATGTTTAGGTTTCCTTAATCGATGCAAGAAATATTTCACCCCCTCTGATTTGGCTTTCATTTATAAGGCGTATATCCGCCCCAAGCTTGAGTACAACGCTCATATCTGGTCTGGTGCCCCAAAGACCACCCTGCACCTACTAGATAGAATCCAAAAGCGAGCGATAAAACTTATAGGAGACAACAATGTCGCAAAGTCATTAGACTCGCTCGAACATCGACGTACCGTTTCTTCTTTGTCTGTATTTTATCGCTATTTCAACAAACGATGCTCAAGTGAGCTAGCCAACAGCATTCCTCCTCTCCATGAATTCACCCGCAATACTCGTCTCGCCAGGAATGCTCATCAGTTTACCCTTAAGCCTACTTTCGGACGCACAGTTAAATTTAGAGACTCGTTCTTCAGCCGTACTACGCGAATTTGGAATACTCTTCCCAGCCCTATATTTCCCACAGACTACAATCCGCAGATATTTAAGACCAATGTGCACAGGTACCTCCTCTCCCTTTCTCCCTCTATACCTTCGGCCCGTGCTGTGTCTTGACCCCGGACACTTAAGGGTATTAGCAATCCCTTGAGCGCGCGCAAATTATAAAAAAAAAAAAAAAAACAGTTGGTTGAGGTCCTTTTCACTTGAGTGCCCCACCTGAGTCGCGGTCTTCCTCTACTGCGCCGTCCCTCGGGGGTGGATTCGAAGAATTTTCGGGCCGGAGCATTGGTTTCCATCCGCTCTACATGACCTAGCCATCTCAGTCGTTGGATCTTCACTCTTCTGGCTAAGTCGATGTCGCTGAACAGCCCGTATAGTCCGCCATTATATCTCCTACTCCACTCACCATCTATGCAGACGGGACCGAAAATCACACGAAGAACTTTCCTCTCGAAGCAACCCAGAGCAGCCTCATCCGCTTTTGACAATGTGCATGCCTCCGCGCCATATAGCAGGACTGGGACGATTAAGGTCTTGTAAAGCGTTACCTTGGTTGTTCGAGAGAGGGCTTTGTTTACCAATTGCTTTCTTAGCCCAAAGAAGCAGCGATTGGTAAGAGTTATTCTTCGTTTGATTTCAGCGCTGGTGTCGTTGTCTGAATTGATAGCGGTGCCTAGGTAGACTACCTCAAAGTTATATCTGTCTGTTGTGACGTTCTGACCGAGACGTCGGTGTTGGGTGTCCTTTCTCGTTGACAGCATATACTTGGTCTTACCCACGTTTACCGCTTAACCCATCTTCGCGGCCTCCGTTGCAATAGCCACAAGAGCGCCATTGACATCACGCTGCTTTCTTTCGATAATGTCAATATCGTCGGCATATGCGAGTAGTTGGACGGACTTCTGAAAGATTGTTCCTCTGGTGTTGGCGTTCGAGTTTTGAACAACGTTCTTTCAAGAACGATGTTGAAAAAGTCGCATGACAGCGCGTCGCCTTGTCTGAATCCTTTTCTCTCTCGGTTAGGTCCGTTTACCAACCTTGATGGAGCAGCGTGCATTCTCCATCGTTATCCTACACAAACGGACGAGTTTGGCAGGGATGCCAAAACTAGACATTGCTCTGTATAGCTCGTCTCTATAGATGCTATCATACGCGGCCTTAAAATCGATGCTCCTGGGTTTTCTCCAAAATCTGCCGCAGTGTGAATATTTGGTCGATGGTGGATTTTCCTGGCCTAAAGCCACACTGGTATGGACCGACCAGGTTGCTGACGAATGGCTTTAGGCGTTCACACAGTACGGCAGCTAAGATTTTGTATGCGATACTTAGGAGACTGATGCCTCTGTAGCTGGCGCAGTTCAAAGGGTCTCCTTATGTTATTTTATGGATCGGGCAAACAACGCTGAGGTTCCATTCATCGGGCATGTTTTCCTCCGACCATATTTTACAGATGAGTTGGTGCATGCTCCTTACCAAATCATCGCGTGCGGCTTTAAAAAGCTCGGCGGGTAAGCCGTCAGCTCCCGCAGCCTTGTTGGATTTGAGGTTAGATATGGCAATCCTCACTTCATCTGAATTGTTGATCTTCATGGGCCCTTTCATTGGGGTTGAATGGTTCGTTCTGTCTGACCGTGGGATTTGGTTCTTCGTGGGATTTGATTTCTCCATATCCTCCTAGCCGGCTGACGTTGAACTTCCTCACAGCATTTCTTTGTCATGGCGGTGTTCGGGATATCCGCAACCTTACCTTGGCTACAACAAGGTGGTGGTCCGAGTCAATGTAGGAACGTTCGGACATCTTACAGAAACAACCTTACATAACTCGTTTCCAAGATCCTATCAACATTGGAACAACGTAACGAAGTGGACGTTGTAATCACCGCTTCTAGCAAACCCTTTGACAAGACAAGCCACACAATCATCAACTTCAAACTATAGGCCCTTGGTTTCCCGCCCTCACACCATCCTTTGGGTTAAATCGTACCTAAAGAATCGCCACTACAGAGTAGTCTTCAGACACTCAACAGCCGACCCAATTGTTGCCTCATCGGGAGTACTGCACCTTGGTACTCACCTTGGTCCCCTAATCTTTATCTTAACCACCATGATGTCGACTACATCATAAAAGATTCCACTTTATCCGTCTATACAGATGATATAAAAGACAATATACACTCCAAAATGATGCCTTCGGCATTTGGTGGGACAACTTCTTAGAACTTGTCTTTTCTTTTTTTTTTCCTACGCACTACCTTAAAAACCTATGTAAGTTGGCAACGAAGACACTGTCTCTCGAACAACTTCTTAGAACTAAACTTTAGTAAATGCCAGTCCATTGCTTTCTCTCGCAAACGCTTTGACTTATGAGGCTTCTATCTGCCCTTGCGCTTGAGCACAACTCTCATATCAGGTCTAATACCCCCAAGACCTCCCTCCACCTAGATAGAATCTAAAGCGAGCGATAAGTTCGAAGAGTTCGATAAGTTTATCGAAGTCGACAATATAGCAAAGTCATTAGAGTCGCTCGAACACCGACGTACCGTGTCTTCTTGGTCCCTGCTTCATAGCTCTCTCGTTCATAAAAAGTTCATAAATGCACCCGCAAATATACCCGGGCCATTCACAGCTTCGCTCCGTACAAATCCCCAGGCCTGGACGGCAAACAACTCATTATGCTGCAAAAACTGCAGCCATTTAATCATGCATCGCTTCACGCCTGCCTGCCGAAGAAGCGTATTCTATTTGCATGCAATGCGTCGCACCGAGAAAATGCTAGAGCGTGAGTCCACTCTTTCGGAGCTTGAGCCACAAAACTAGACACAGATTAGTGCAAAATGAAGAGCACATAGCCGCCGTTGGGGTCAGCACCGTAGGCGAGCCAGAAATGTCGATTCGACGTCGATCATCTGAATTGGACATCGCCAGAAAGTCTGCCGGCCTATTTTACGGTCGGATTTTGGCCTACATCCTTATAAGGCTGTGCTGACGCAAGAATTGAACCTGGATGACCATAGACAACGTTATCCCCAAAGATTGACGGATTGTGCGTTTTATGGCATCATCGGACCTTATTTCTTTTGAAATGATGAGGGAGACAACGTTACCGTCAATGGTATCGGGTATAGAGCGATGATGTCTGTGGCCAGAGCTTGAGCAACATCGATATATCCCAGCTATGGTTCCAAAGAGCTGCAGGCCATACACGCGACGCAACGCTAGAAGTTGTGAAGGAGAACCTTGGCAAGTTGGTCATCAATTGGCCGCTGCGATCATCCGACTTGACAACTTCTTCTTCGTATGGCGCTACAGTGCAACAAGCCTATCCAACAAGCGCGACATCTGACAAGCTGTCTTCAGTTTCGCACGCCAAGTTGGTTGAGCTCATTTTCCTCTGTTGCGTTGTTTGGAGTCGAAGAGTCTTCGGGCCGGTGGTGAGTAGTCCATGCGCTCTACATGATATACCCTGTACATCAGGTACGTGATTGAATCTTCTCCTCCAAGTGCCGCCAATGCAAACAGGACCAAAGATCGCACGCAGAACGATTTTCTATCGAAGAGACCAGAGACTTCTTCAACCGATTTTGAGATTGTCCACGCCTTAGCTCCGTACAGGAAGACTGCGATGATCAGTGTCTCATATAAAGTCAGCTTGGCTCTTCGAGGAGACGGTTCTAAAGGGTGGTTAAATTTTAAGGGCCGATGTTGATTTTGAATGAAACACAAATTTTTTAGGAAATTATTGTCATTTCCTTTTATTATGATAATATTGGTATGGTTCAATTATGTATGGAACAAAATATCGGCCAAATGGCCGCCACGACCTCCGCGGCGCACCTCCATCCGATGATCCAAATTTTCGATGACGCTGAAGCACAATTGAGGTTCTGTGCCGTTAATGTGCCGAATTATCTCATCCTTTAGCTCTTGAATTGCTGTTGGCTTATCGACGTACATCTTTTCTTTCAAATAACCCCAAAGAAAAAAATCCAACTGTGTCAAATCACATGATCATGGCGCCCAATTGACATCGCCACCACGTGAGATGACACGGCCATTGAATTTGTCGCGCAAAAGAGCCATTGTTTCGTTAGCTGTGTGGCAAGTGGCACCGTCCTGTTGAAACCACATATCGTCCACATTCATATCTTCCAATTCGGGCCATAAAAAGTTCGTTATTATTTCACGATAGCGAACACCATTCACAGTAACTGCCTGACCGGCCTTATCATCATCATCATCATCATCTTCTGACCCGCATGATCCCCTAAAGGGGTCGCGGGGGTAAACCACGCATGAGAGATCTCCAAGCAACTCGATCCTCCGCCATCGACTCTAATTCATCAGGAGCAATGCCCAAGCGTAACCAGGCGAGTTTTTGGACTTGGTCCAACCACCTCGTCCTGGGTCTGCCAAGCGGTCGCCTACCTGATGGAATCGCATTCAACGCCCGCCTCGGAAGTCGTGATGATGGGGACATTTGTGCCACGTGACCAAACCACCAAAGCATAGCCCTTTCCGTTCGAAGAAGCAGCTGCTCAATGTTGAGTTCCTCGCGCACTGCCGTGTTTCTCACCCTATCCCGGCGAGTAATTCCCACAACAGCACGAAGAAATCTCATCTCAGCAGCTTGGACTCGCGTTTTTATTCTTTCGGTCATTACTCAAATTTCATGACCATAGGTGACAGTTGGAACAAATACTGTGTTGAAAACCCCTAACTTGGCTTTGACCAAGTTTTCTGATTACAGAACTACCAAGCTGTGTCAAAACTGACCCAGCTTGACCAATCCTATCGGAAAGCTCAGCATTACTCCTTCCATCACTCGGGAAAAAGACCCCGAGATACTTAAACTTATTCACCTGCTTCAATGGGACTCCACGTTAACCCTCGGCCACAAACCTATTGAGTGTGCGTTGGAGTTCCGTCTGGGAGGATGTGAGGATAACCAAGTCATCAAAAAGAAGATGACTTACCCTCAACTCTAACCATGTGAAACATTCCTCACCTCGGCTGCGCTGCAACATCCAGTCCACAATATACAATGAAATGGAGAGGTGACAAGACACACCCTTGGCGAAGTCCAACGCCCACGGTGAAAGGTGTTGATTTAGCACCGTTGCTACAGTTTGTGTATAGAGACTGAATGGCCCTCAGAAGAGGCCCATCAATCCCATAATCTTGCAGGACACTGCAGAGTTAACCTCGAGGGACTCGGTCATATGCCTTTTCCAAATCTACAAAACAACTGTAGATGGGTTTGTCATACTGCCAAGCCTTCTCAAGTACCATTCGTAGAGTGAAAAGCTGGTCGGTTGTACTTCTGCCGGGACGAAAGCCGCACTGTTCATCTCCCATCCTGGGCTTGACCATAGCTCTAGAACGCGCATCCAACACCTTAGCATAGACTTTCCCGGGAGATTTAGAAGAGATATGCCCCGGTAATCGGAGCAATCTCTTTTGGCGCCCTTTTTGAAAAGAGGGACCATCATCCCAGTTTGCCAATCGCCAGGTGTCCCACCGCGTTCCCAGGCCACTTTAATGACACGAGAGAGCCATAAAACTCCCTCTTCACCCATGGCCTTAAGCATTTCTGGCCGGATTTCATCCACACCGGCGGATTTGCCAATTTTTAGCGATTCAATCGCCAAAATGACTTCCTCCATCGTAGGACTATTCTCCCCCCCAACTCAAGACTGCGGGTCTGTCATCCTCAGTGCACTGTTCGGTATTGAGCAGCTCCGAAAAGTGCTCGCTCCATCTGCCCTCATTGCAAAGCAACACCCCATCTTTGGATTTGACTCCTTCGATGATGTTGAATTTCCTTCCTCTGAGTCGGCGAATGGTTTGCCAGAACTATGGTCGATTTCCAGTTTCTCGCCGAACTCCTTCCAAGACTGCTCTTTAGCTGCTCGCACAGCTAATTTGCAAGTTCTTCGCGCCCCAGTGTACCGGTCACGAGAAGCAGAGTCCCCCACGAGAATCCAGTCTCTGTATAAACGGCCTCATTTTGGAAAAAAATACGGCCCGATGATGCCGCCAGCCCATAAACCGCACCAAATAGTCACTCTTTGTGGGTGCATTGGTTTTTCGACAATCACTCTTGGGTTATCATTCGCCCAAATGCGGCAATTCTGCTTATTGACGAATCCACTGAGCGGAAAATGTGCCTCATCACTGAAGATGATTTTCTTCGAAAATTGATCATCCACTGTTGCCATTTCTTGCCACCATTCTGACCATTGACGATGCTTGAAATGGTCAAGAGGCTTTAGTTCTTGAGTCAATTGCACCTTGTAAGCGTGTAAATGCAAGTCTTTATGCATAATGTTCATCAACGACGAGCGTGAGAGGTGCAGTTGTTGGGCACGACGACGAGTTGAGGTGGACGGCTCTTCAGCCACACTATCGCGAACAGCAGCAATATTTTCTGCAATACGAGCTGTACGAGCATGCACTGGTGTTTTCACATCTCCTACAGACTCGGTTTGCTCAAATTTTTGCACGACTTTTCCGATTGTACGCACATTTGGACGATTAAATTGACCGAAAAAATCACGAAGTGCCCGATATGCATTTTGATTTGAACGCCCATTTTCATAATAAGCCTGAATAACTTTAACGCGTTGCTCGATTGTGTATCTTTCCATGGTTCAAATTGAGTTAGTCTGAAATTGAGAAATGTCAAATGAAATGCAGAAAAAACTTGACGTTTTGGTGTGGTTCACATTCAACATCGGCCCTTGAAATTTAACCCTTTATAGGGAAGGCGTCAAGGTAGTTGGGTACGAGGCTGATTTTGAATTATTTTGGTATCAGGAAAGTTTCCGAATGTGATCAGTGGGATCGTGGAGGGCGCTTTGAAGAAAACTTGCACCTGGGCATCAATTCAAGCAAAACGGAACTGATGCTTTTCACCAAAGGAACAAAAAGAACCAAAATCCCCAACTTTCCTCTTCCCCGTCTGAACAACCAACCGCTCTATCTATTTGCACCAGTACCTGGGCGTAAAATGCTAGATCCCAAGCTTAGCTGGAAGATAAACGTAGACCTGCAGTAGAACCTTCGGCAAAAGGTGGGGTCTCCAACCAAAGTTGACCCTATGGATGCACACGGCGGTAGTTCGGCCGATTCTAACAAATGGATGTACTAGTGATCCAGGCCTGCGCTTGGAAAAAATTACAATTTAAACAAAACTCAACAAGGCACAAAGAACAGCATGCATTGGCACCACAGGCGCTCTGACGATAATGCTACATTTTGACCTTAACAACACTTCAGCACACAGGCTCAGAGAATCTGGGTGCTGGACATCATAACCATATGGTCCCAGAAACATCTTAGATTCCTTTCTTAGGGACCTCTAACAACACTCCACGGGCTTGAGACCCAAATCCCCGAAAGAACGAAATGGCAAGGTGGACAGGTGTGCAAGGATTTTAACAAGGCTCGAAAATGGGCAGCGTAATCGCGGCCGGTGTGTTCTCAGAATTCCTCAACATTTCCAAAGCCTACAGACTGCCAGATTATTGCAAGATAAGGTCTCAGGATCTGCCACGAACTTGCCTTCCTCTGTTTGCTTACGAGTTTCAACAGATTCTGATTGTTGCTTGGACCATGAACATAGACTGAATTGATTCACGAACTCATGGCATGTCAATTATCAGTGCAATGTCCTGTGTTTCTGATGCACGTCGCGCCAGTAACTCTCGGCCCGGACTCAGAGTCCATAGCCCGACTTGTACTTCACACACTTGACAGGTAGTTTATCAACTTGCTGATCATCTTAAGATTCTGCATGCGAAATGCACTTTACCAGCGATTTTGGCAACAACGAATAAACGGTTCAGCAAGTGGACACCAGTGCCTGAACAAAGACACCACGCACTTAACGCGATTCACAAGACATTTGAGCACTTTTATTAGCCCGCCCGAGCCTCAGGCGATCGCTCGAACACTTGTTAGCCAGCCGATTTGGCCCATTTCAAGCGGTGCGCCTCGATAAAGCCGCACAATGTATCGCAACAAATCAAGTGATAAGGCCTTAAGTACCGCATCACTCGCAGTCGCTCGGCCAGAAACTGTGTCAGCGCACAGCTCCGGCATTCCATCGCCACCCCTGCACCGAATATCGGTCGACAGAGTCGCGTGTGTCCCAGATACAGTCTGCCAGCCGCCGTCAGAGCCAATCAAATGAGGAAGAGACATGTCGCACCGTATCGCTTTCATCGCCAGCGCATAAAGTATCTGAATAATGACGAGTAAAATTATTTAAATAAAGAGCCGGGCGTACGGCAGCTGGTGTGTGTGTGTGTGTGTGTGTGTGCCTGGCAATGTTTTATCGCCGTTGACGCGCTCGGTGTCCAGTAGATGGCGCTGATAAGCGTCGTCGTGGATTTCCTGATTTATTTGCATTCTCGCTTCGTATCTGATGACGGGTGGCAGTAGCTGCAGCAGCGTCCAAGCGAACCATGCATCACTTCGGATGCGTCCATCTGACAGACAGCTTGTGTTGTTGTGAATGCATGCGATTATCACGAGGCGAGGCGGGGAGCATGCGCCACATGCGCTACTTTGCATTTTGAAGGAAAGCAAAACAAAAAAAAAAACTGCCCGCCCACATGCGGTGGCACATAGTTTCCTCCACTAGCACAGTTTCTGTCACAGCGGGAGGGGTGGAGTGCTCCGTCGTCACTGATGAGCCCGTACATCCTTGATGAGAAGCAATTATTTATCTGTCTGCTCGGTTGGACGGTGCTGTGCACCTTTATTTGCAATTAACATTGAGATTGATGTGTACGGTGGTTGTGTCCGCCTCGTCTGGACCTCGGCAGTTCACAACCTCGCTGCCGAGCAGTAGCCATTCGTCTCTGCTCTCTGATGTAGACTGCAGCCATTGTTCGTTCAGCCTGACTTACGTGCGTCGCCGTGGTTTTGATGACGATCTCGAGCGGCTATCTGCGATTCTGCGGAGTGCATTGTTTTTATTGCAGAAGAAGAAGTCATGACTGTTCGCAACAATGTCAGGGATGACTTCTGATGAAGGCGTTCATATAATAAAGTGGGTGGCGGCGCATTGCATTGCACATAGCTTCTACAACATTGACTCGCGTTGTGCGTGCTTTTGTTCGATTCAGAGTGGATCGCTGGAAGTTTAACAAGCTTTTTCTAGACGCCTCTCTGAGCTTATGTTGTTGCTCGTATCGGCAATAAAACCCGGCCACGACCCACGGCGACGGCCACCAGGAGCTAATAGTGGGCCATCCAACGCATGGTCTCGCTTTGACATCATTGTTTCGATCGCCAGGTTTGGTGCTGTCGGATTTGCATCCACAACCTTATAATGATCATTCTTGAAGTATTGCACGCGATGCCTGCTGATTAGGATGAAACGAAGTAGATTGGCGATGGAAGCAACTCAAGTCGCTTAAGTCGTTGAAAAAATGTGGGTCCAAGAGCGAGGTACGTAGGTAGGTATGTAGTTGGGTGCCCTGACAGTCTTGTGGCCGCAGCTCACTTAGACCAATGTGATGGGTCCATTGTGCTGTCGTAGTGACTGCGAGGATTTCGACCACGCTTCGCCTTTAGCACTTTCGACGACTTCAGTGATTACTGCAGATATTTCTGCCACCACTACTGGGACTTCAGCGGCACTTACTGCCGGAACCTACGTCACTTCAGATATTCCGATGCTGTTCCACAGTGCCACAACTTCTGGTGGGACTTTCAACAGCGCCGCTACGCCTTCAAATGTGGAGGAAGAACGTGAGTTGGCCCGTCTCGAAAGGCGTAAACGAATAGCAGACTTACGACTGGAACTTGAAGAAACGCAACCAACATCAACGACTAGACGAGTGGACTGCCGCGATGTAGAGGACGCAGTCCCTCCCTTCGCTGATGACGATTCGTACGGTATCAAAAAGTGGATTGCCGACTTTGAGGATGTGGCTCTGTCACTGGGCTGCGACGACAGATGTAAGTACGTCTGTGCAAGAAGACTGATGAGAGGTACTGCAAAGATGGTGTTGCGAACGGTACGAGTGGATGACTGGAAAACTACTGATCAAGGAATTCCGACAGCTGAGACGACGAGTGCGTGCACGTGATGAGACCTTGCTGCATTACGTCCTCTCCATGCAAGAGATCGCCGCCTATTCGGATGTGGATGAAGCTGACCTCATCGAGCATATCATCGACGGGCTGACAGACACATCATCAACTGTCTCCATCCTTTACGGCGCCAAGTCGATTGCGGAACTTAAGTGCTTGCTGCCACGATAGGAGAAGAGGTGTGCAGTCAAGCCAATTACGACGACTCGAACTAGTACAAGTGCAAGACGATCATCGGCAACCGCCACTTCAGCAGCGAAGACTCCTGACACCATGATGACACCTTGATGGTCAAATCGATTGTTCGAGCTATGGGCATATTGCTGTCAACTGTCCAAAGTTCAAAGGGCCATAGGTCATTCACAAAGTTTTGTCACATGATAGGTATGTTGTTCGGCTAGGAATATTCGACTGTGGAAAGACGATTTCTCGTAGAATATTAGCTTAGTTAAGTTAAGTTATAAGTATAGTCGAGTTAAGTTAAGTTTGATTGATGTTATGTTAATTTATTTAGTCGATCGAGGCCGATCAATCTGTCAGATTGGCCGAGATGTAGTCGATGAAATAAATATGTAATTTTGACCGAACCTGTACTCGATGACAGCTTCGCGGTGTTATCGATTATTACGAACCGCAGCCAACTTCGAGTCGGGGTCGGCCATTACGAAAAAGGAGATCGCCACGTAGGCAGACATATGTAAAAAAGAGCGACGAAAGAAAGAACGTGTCCCAATTTCTTGCACCAACGACCTTTCCGCCTAATTGTGTGTCTAATTGGTAGTCTTTTATTTGCCATATGTAAGTAAATGGCAAAATGTCTAATATTTCATTTCCAAATCGGTTTATTATAAGTTGTAATAAGTGTCGTAGGTGAGTAAGCGAAAAATAACCACATCATTCGCAAATAGAAGGACTTTCATTAAAACTTCTGCCATTTATACTCCAACGGCAAGGAGTCAGTTAGATCGTCTGTAAATAAGGCGAAGAGATATGGACTAAGTGAGCACACTTGTCTTGCGCCCATCTTCGACTCAAACCAGTCAGAAATTTCAGCTCCATTCGAAACCGTCTGTCAAGCTGTCTGTCCTGCAAGTAAAGGGTGGTTCAATTTTAAGGGCCGATGTTGGCTTTGAATAAAACACAAATTATTTAGGAAATTATTGTCATTTCTTTTTATTATGATAATATTGGTATGGTTCAATTATGTATGGAACAAAATATCGGCCAAATGGCCGCCGCGACCTCCGCGGCGCACCTCCATCCGATGGTCCAAATTTTCGATGACGCTGAAGCACAATTGAGGTTCTGTGCCGTTAATGTGCCGAATTATCTCATCCTTTAGCTCTTGAATTGTTGCTGGCTTATCGACGTACACCTTTTCTTTCAAATAATAATAATAATATGGGTGGCGCTACAGCCCGTAGAGGGCCAGGGCCTAGCTTCACAGCAACTATTCGTGTTGTGCGTGCTATTGTTCTATCACGAGTGGAAGGGACCTACAGTTTTATGCCGACTCCGAACGGCCAAGTTTGAGAAGCTTTTTCTAGACAGTTATACTCTTTGAGCATTGTCGGTGACTCGAAAGAGGTGGGGCCGTGAAAAGTATTTCTTGTCGTACCAGGAATCGAACCTAGACAGGCAGGTCCAAGTGCGTAGGAGTCGACGCACATACCCACAACGCCACGGGCCACCACTTGCAAATAACCACAAGGAAAAAAATCCAACGGTGTCAAATCACATGATCTTGGCGGCCAATTGACATCGCCACCACGCGAGATAGCACGGCCATTGAATTTGTCGCGCAAAACAGCCATTGTTTCGTTAGCTGTGTGTCAAGTGGCACCGTCCTGTTGAAACCACATATCGTCCACAATCATATCTTCCAATTCGGGCCATAAAAAGTTCCTTATCATTTCACGATAGCGAACCCCATTCACAGTAACTGCCTGACTGGAGCCATTTTGGAAAAAATACGGCCCGATGATGCCGCCAGCCCATAAACCGCACCAAACAGTCACTCTTTGTGGGTGCATTGGTTTTTCGACAACCACTCTTGGATTATCATTCGCCCAAATGCGGCAATTCTGCTTATTGACGAATCCACTGAGCGGAAAATGTGCCTCATCACTGAAGATGATTTTCTTCGAAAATTGATCATTCACTGTTGCCACTTCTTGCCAGCATTCTGACCATTGACGACGCTTGAAATGGTCAAGAGGCTTTAGTTCTTGAGTCAATTGCACCTTGTAAGCGTGTAAATGCAAGTCTTTATGCATAATGTTCATCAACGACGAGCGTGAGAGGTTCAGTTGTTGGGCACGACGACGAGTTGAGGTGGACGGCTCTTCAGCCACACTATCGCGAACAGGAGCAATATTTTCTGCAGTACGAGCTGTAAGAGCATGCACTGGTGTTTTCACATCTCCTACAGACCCGGTTTGCTCAAATTTTTGCACGATTTTGCCGATTGTACGCAAAAAATCACGAAATGCACGATATGCATTTTGATTTGAACGCCCATTTTCATAATAAGCCTGAATAACTTTAACGCTTTGCTCGATTGTGTATCTTTCCATGGTTCAATTGAGTTAGTCTGAAATTGAGAAATGTCAAATGAAATGCAGAAAAAAACTTGAAGTTTAGGTGTGGTTCACATTCAACATCGGCCCTTAAAATTTAACCGCCCTTTATAAACAGCTACCACCGCATTCCTAATACGGTCCTGAATATCAGATTTCCCGCTTAGCTTACTGTCTATTACGCGTAGTAATTGGTATGACTAGTACAACTTAGTTTCTTGTTCTTCAGCTTTACTGAGCTTATTTGAGGTATTTTGTATCGTGTTGTGAACATTGCAAGCTCTGGCGGAAGGCAGTCATATCCCAACTATTAGCCCATGGTCCCAAGCGGCCTCTGAAAATGAACTTCTGCACTCTCCTGCATGATCCTGGTAGCCTTTGCTTCGCGATGCAGGTCATATGACTTCTGGTTGTTTATATGGGACAAAAGAGGATATGGTCCGTCTTGTATAGTCCCGAAGTATAGTCACGAGCTGTTGTCATTTTTGTGTGAATTATTTCTTGCAGTTTCGAAGAGTGCCTATAACTTCTTGCTAGCCACCCGTAGTCCTTTATTCTCCAGTAGAGGCTGACCTTTTGTGCTTCCCAACTCGAAACTAGTTAAGCCAAGAGCAGATAGTTTCCCACGATAACATGAGAGAGAGTGCTAAATTGAAGCAATATGCTGCAGTCCGCCAGGGAATTCGGTGTCTGCAGAGAACATTCGCTCCAATCATTACAAAGACGAACTTCTAATCGCCCAACTTGTTAGCAATTTTGTCGTGTAATTATTCACACAATCTTCCACCTTCACACCAATTCCCCTGCAGACTGCAGTCTGATGATAATTGCCCCCCCACACTCGCCAGATGGCAAGGGAAACTGAAATTCCTACGAAGTGCCGATCTCTAGCCGATCTTCAATCAAGAGTCGTAACGAAAGCAGTCGCCCGTTCGTTCGAAACCTTCTCCTGGACGAACCTAACCCATCATTTTTCCCATGACCATTTGGCAAATACGAAATTCACTTCATTGGCGTCGCATTCGAGCGCCCGATCGATCGGGAATAATCGAAAATTACAGGTCCTCGCTCGATGGCTGGAAACTACTCAATAACAACGGCAGTCAGCTTAGCATCTCAAATCTGGTTTATTAGGCTCCTCTGCTCTGGGAATCGCCTTTCTAATGGGCCGAGGTGCTTAGGTGCTCATCCACTCGGTCCACTCAAGCAAATCAGCCTAACTACCTTCTAACCGTGGCAACGCGATGCCTGCCTTTCTCGCCTAATGATAGTATTGACCCTAGTCCAGGCACACCTCGGTTGCGCCAACTAGTCCGTGAATCCGCGCACACCAGGCGAAGGGTATTCAATTAAAAGCACTTTAAGAGGCTGACTGCTGATGAAAAATCCACCATAAAGCACCTTATCGATGGCTGCGGCTGTAATAACAGTAATAACCGCCATCACTTCTGCTTGCCAATTCATTCTGGCTGGCTGGCTGGCTGGCTGGCAGTGTTCTTCGTTCTTCAGCTCCTCCCACTCCCACACCCGCTGCAGCTGCTCCCTGGTCGTGGCCGCGTCCAAATGGCAAAATTGATCCCCCAGTTAATTTGCGGACATGAAACTTGTGTTGAACAATCGCGTAAACGCTGCTCCCTCGGATTGCGGCTGGCCGAGCTGCTGGTGCCGTACTCTCCTGCCTGAGATTTATCAATGGCAAATCATCGTCATCATCATCTTCGTTGCTGGAGCTGAACTTGGAGCTGGAGCTGAAGCTGGAACCGTAGCCGTAGCCGTCATCGTCATCATCATCATCATTATCGTGGTCGTTGCGATAACTCCTCTTGGTCTGCTGTGTGTGCCAGTGGAGTTCATGTGCATGAAACAAGAGCACGAACGATCTTCGGCGTGTTTGCAGCGCGGAGGCGGCTGCAGGAGATTGGCTTGGCCAACGCGATGTAAGGACTAACTGTTGGCCCGGCACAGCGGAAAGGTTAGATTGATCTCCTGACCCTCTGGTTCATCCTTAATGCACTCGCGCAAGTCGACGATAGAATCGTTGTTAGGTGCACTGCACTGCACGTATGGAATGCATCCGCAGGCTGAGGGATGCACTCCAGTGATGCTGGTGGTGGTGGCGGTGATTGCCGATGCCTCTCCAGTGCAATGTGTATCAGGTTGGCCATCATGTATGGACTTGGCAGAGTGCCCTTTTCCTTTCCTTCACAGCACAGCACAGCACTGGCGGCTGCAGAATAGAGATGCATTCGGAGTCGAGTTCCGATATTGGTGGAAGGAAAAAATGAAGAGATTTCCTATTTTGATAGCCGATGACGGCTGTGGTGTGGTAACCTGTGCACCGGAATCTGTCAGTTGTGGTGGCTGAAGAGGGTCAATAGACTTGCGACGAGATATGAAGGAACGAAGGAATCTGGACAGCGGACGAGCGCGCATGATTCCACTGGGATCCGCGAGGGCCAGTTGAAAAGACGTGATTAGGAAGTTAAGCTTCCACGATCAGAGGTCGACTATCTGTGGCAATTCGGAATTCGGTGGGATTTATTCAAATTGCCTTTTGCGAAGGGGAGACTCTCGTCTCTCTTTTGTTAAGATGGGGGTCAGGTGATGTTACAGTCGGCCCTTCATTTGATTGGGTAGATTTACAGTCGGAAGGACACACGACTGAACTGCGATTGTCTTTTGGGGAAAGAGAAGGGCAACCAAATCGTGGGGCATTAGTTAAGATGGGTTTTATTGGAGGGTTGTCGGACACAATCATACACATTTTCACTTTTATATTTCATTAAATTCACTGGATCTTGTCACTTGGAATGGAGGCTGAGCAAGAACAAGGAAGTTCTTGCAGGACTCGATTCTGACAAGGTAATTCTCGATGGTTTTGCGACACACATCCGGCAGTAGCGCGGCCATAACTTGTTGCGTATTCCTCTGCAAAGCGTTAAGGGTTTGTGGCGTGGGTGCATAAACATAATGGCCCTTAGTAATAGAAAAACATAAAGTCGCTTCTAAAGTCGAATTTTGTTAGGTGTAGCTAAGGTACTTTTAAGTTTCCGTAGTAATAAATCAGTTTTAACAAAACTCGAATTTAAAGTAATCATTGTGAATAAACCTGACATATTTGCTATTGTGAGCTAGCACAGCTGATTTTGACAGAATAACAAACTCTAAAGTTGATTTTTTATTTGAAATGGCAAATTCGAATGTGGTAAGTTATTTAACAAATTCCACTTTCATTAATTAATTTATATCTATTATATATTTAGAAACGTGAAAGAGAGCGAAATTGGACAGTGGAAGAGAAGGAATTCCTAAAAGATATCGTCGCTCCTTACGTCAATATCATCGATTCAAAAATTAACAACAACAACATGATTGCAAAAAAAAGGGATTCGTGGACGATAATTGCGGATGAAATGTCCCGCATTGGTATCCATTTCCCAATGCCAAAATTAAAGGCGCAGTGGATGAGGATGAAGCCTTCAGCACTAAGCAATATAGCCAGTTTTCGAAGGGAAACTCATGCAACTGGTGGCGGAGTCGAGTCTAAGGAACCAGATGGCCTCGACTATGCCATTCAAGAATTGTTGCCGCAAGATTTTGAGGACGATGTTGCGACATTCGACAGCGATGCTCTTTTCGAAGAGAAGCCAATTGCGGTAGATTTGACGCCGAAGGCAAAACTGGTTTCAACATCAAGTTTCGATTCAACGCCAAAGAAGAACCAGACATCAACTGTATCAAAAAAATGTGTCACTGGGCAAGATGTTTTGCAAAAAAGGTTCGAACAAATCGAAATGGAAATTGCACAGCAAAAAAAGCTTTTCGAAATGCAATTGGAGCTGATCAATCTGCAGATTCAAAATGAAAAAAAAAAATCTTGAATAATAAACATGAAATGTAGATACATATGTATAAGTCTGTGAAATGAATTGTGATGAAAAGGAAATGTAACTGAAACAGTCTGATAGTTTTAAAATATACTATTTATTAGCAACATATGCATATTTTGTTCAGTTATTGTTGGAGAAATGCGTGGTGATAAAATTTGTTCTAAATTGTCCTCCTCTTCTGTGATTTTCTTCCGGCGGGTTTAGGTGTTCTACATTGTCGTCCTCAAGATCTGGAGAAATAAAAATATGGTATAATAGCGAATTTTATACGTTATGGTTTCAATTTACTGCGAATTTGAGATGCATCTCCTGTTAATGAATCGTTTCGAATCTTGGCAATATTCCAGAGCACTGCAATGGCAGCTATTGAATTCCTTGTTGTATTTAAATTGCATTGGAATCCATTAAAGCAACATCTAAAGCAATTTTTTAACTGTCCAAAGGTTCTTTCAACTACACCCCTTGCAAGAATATGATGTCGTTGATAAGATTGTTCAGATGCAGTTAAGTTGATCCCAAATCTAAATGGTGTCATCATTTTTTTTCCGCTTTGTTTATACCCGCCATCCCCGAGTATGATTCCTCCCATGCGATTCATCTCCTCTAGTCTTCTTTTAATGCTTGAGGAATTATAAATTCGTGAATCATGTGCACTTCCTCTCCAACGTGCAAACAATGTCCAATATTTTTGCATTGGAATCAACTAAAACTTGAACATTTAGCGAATAAAATCCCTTCCGACACCGGTGACGTGCTCCTAATTCGCCACCTGGATTTTTTATCTTTATCTGAGTGCAGTCTATAGCACCCATGCATTGAGGAAACCAAAATTTACGAATAAATCCTCTTTTAACTTCCATGATGCCCTCATTTGTTTCCGGAAAATTTATAAAATCTGGGAGTTTTCCAGCCAGTGCATTGGCTACTTTGCGGATTACCGTGCTGGCTGTTTTTTGACTTACTCCGTGCATATCAGCTGTGAAAGGGTTATTCTGCAATATAATATTTCACCAATTAGAAATTAAACCGATGGTACCTGAATCGAGCTGATAGGATCCTTTTGCAAGGTGCCGTAAAGTAATCAATACCATAATAAGAGGTGGAACGGGTGATCCTTTGTTACTGGTAGGTCTAATGTCGTCCTTAATTAAATCCGTTATCCAACGTATGGTTTCCTTGTCAAATCTTATGGAAAGACTTATTTAACTTACCTATAGTTTTTCTTAAATTCGACATCACTGTAATACTCTAGTGCATTGAATCGTGTTCTATATATTTTTCGTGTTCTATTATTTTCTGAATCATTAATTATTTCCAAATCTGGCAAAATTCGTTCGAAACTCATTTTGAAGCATTGAACTGTCACTTTTAAATTCGACTTAGATACGACTCGGCCACATCTAAATATTTGTCGATTTTAGAAGTGGGTTGCTCGTTTATTACTACGGATTTCGTGTTAAACTCCAGTTTACGTAAATCTCGAGTTTAAATTCCTTTATTACTAAGGGCCAATAAATGTAAAGTCTCGCAAAATGAAACCCAACGGCCATGTACGGCTGTCCCTATAGGGTATAACGACCTACAAGGGACTGACGAATTTGGTCGTTATAAGTGATAGATTGCTGTAACCGATATCAAGGTATATAATGGAGTTCATCCAGGACCTAAGAATTTGGTCGTTGTAGCCTATGTCGCTGTAAGCGATTTTTACTGAATGACGCTAGCTAACTGAACTTCATCAGCGGAAGCTACCTTAACCACCTTGTTGGAACCGCCAATCGGTTCCAGATATATGCCTCAGTCAATCCGCGTGGTATCACAGTCGGCAGTCAACTCCAGCATCCCTAGTGCATTCCCATGCCAAGCAATGTCGATTTCCGCGATTAAGGCTGTCGAATCGAACGTTTCCTGCATACCGCCGATGTAGGCGCAATCATTGATAGCATGCATGCGATAACAAAGCACCCCAGTCGTCGCGATGAAGCCCCCCAACAAGGCGGATGCTTAGCACAATGCCGGGGGTCAAATGCTATCACCGTCGCCCGTGCAAATGGCTCTATTCGCCACTAAGCCCAACACCGATGGGAAACCATCCCACCACAAAACGCACACACCTCTTCTACCACCACCCGCCGCCGCCCAGTGCCGTATGGGAAAACGCTTGATCATCCTCGGCGTACCAGGAACAGGTGTCAATTGAGTTGCCAGCGCCCGAAACAGCGGCGGCGCTTTTCACCATTAGTACCAATAATAACATATTGACACGTATTAATGGCCGTCGACGTTCGACGGATCCGCGCATAACCGTAAAATATCGCCATGACAACAGGGAGGCGGTGAGGAGCGGAATCGGACCCAACCTCGGCACAGTCGCCGGAGCGCAGCACGGGCACACATAACATGAAAATCGTGAGCTCATTAAAAGCAGTCACCTGACAAAGATATTATAGATGGCTATCTCTGGGGCAGATGGAGCTTTCCGAAGACCGAGGACTGGGCCCAGTCCGACTGCGCTTGTGTCGCCAAAGATCGCGCTGACGATTCTCTGATTTTTTTTTCCAGCAGGAGTTCGGTGCGCCCGTAACAAACCGCGGCCCATGCCCAAACCGAAGCCGATGCCATTGTGTTATCGATAGTGAAACGGACCGACTATCGGGCAATAAATAATCATAACTGTAGTGGAAACTTTGAAGGCGACATGTCCAGGGCCGGTGCGGCGGTCCCGATGGCCGAAAGTGAAATTCAAATGGTGGTGGCTGGGGGACGGAGCAGTCAGTCGTCCAAGTGGCACCCAATTCGAGACATGACGCGAAATTAGTTTCGTTTCGATGGCTTTCTGGGATACATACCATCATCGAGTGGGTGTGATGTGGATGATGTCCTCGCGGGCATTGCAGTTGATTGAGAATCGCTGGCTCTTTGTGGTCTGGTCTGCAGCACCCTTTGTTGGAGCGAGGCCACGGTCGTGACTGGGAGAGTACTCCATTGACCGCCTGCTCTGACGGGCGGTGTTACATTTTCGGTCGGTCCATAGCCGGAGGTGGCTTGCAGTTGATTGCGGTTTGGATTGATCTTGAAATCGCATTTGTATTCGTTTTTCACACGTGCTCTAGGTCGGGGAAGCGGTGTGTGTGCAGTGGGTGACACTGATCATGGATGTGGGTGTCGGAGTGCTGAGGGAAGGCCTTCCTAGCATCGAAGCAGGAAGATGACATCCTTGGAGAGGGCCTGTCACATTCGTGGCATGAATTTGCGATCACCGTCTGCTTCACAATGTGACTAGCTTAGCGAAGAGGACGCTCAAAATCCAGGCGCCAGCTTCGGTAGCAGACTTTGCGCAGGAAGTGACCGTCGCCATCATTGAGAGTTAAAGTTAGACATGGACCTGAGCCTCACCCAACTAGCTCCTGGCTCTATTCCCTTCCTTGGGAAGGTGCTTCCAAATAGGAAGGATGACGATAGATCTGCCAAACTCATCAGGTTGTACATGATCTGGACCTGGACCATAGCAGACTCATTGAAGCTAAGATAAGCATACTAGAGATTGCCTAGAAGGACGGAGCCTTCACAAGAGTGCGTATGGAGTCCGGCAAGGTTCCAAACTTAGTTCACTGCTTTTAATTACTTTCCAAATGAAATGTTAAGCTGCTTGAAGAGGAGCCCCCCGCTTACGGATGACACAGCAAATAGCCATCAAACTCTGGAAGCAGCGGAGAGAGTGATGCAAGAAGAGTCTTCGGTCTTCGGTCTTCGGTCTTCGGTCTTCGGTCTTCGGTCTTCGGTCTTCGGTCTTCGGTCTTCGGTCTTCGGTCTTCGGTCTTCGGTCTTCGGTCTTCGGTCTTCGGTCTTCGGTCTTCGGTCTTCGGTCTTCGGTCTTCGGTCTTCGGTCTTCGGTATTCGGTCTTCGGTCTTCGGTCTTCGGTCTTCGGTCTTCGGTCTTCGGTCTTCGGTCTTCGGTCTTCGGTCTTCGGTCTTCGGTCTTCGGTCTTCGGTCTTCGGTCTTCGGTCTTCGGTCTTCGGTCTTCGGTCTTCGGTCTTCGGTCTTCGGTCTTCGGTCTTCGGTCTTCGGTCTTCGGTCTTCGGTCTTCGGTCTTCGGTCTTCGGTGCCCACTAAGAGTGCCACACAGTGACCTTAGCACTGGCTACCCGACAAAGTCCGACTTTTTTTATTGATTCCGAGGAACTTCCTCCATATCCCACCCATTTCCATCCATTAAAGTCCTTCGGGAGTCCTTGAAATCCGAAAAATCAAATGCGGCTCGCTCAGATCACGTAAAGTCGACTCAGTCCGTTTCCCATTTTACTGCATTTTTTCGGCTGAAAAGTGCCTAATTCTCGAAAATCGATTTTCTTGTAAATTCGACTTGCAAATGCCTGCAATATGATGTGACGGAGTGTGGTTGACTAAATCCAACTGATCTGCGCTTGGTTTTTGTCGTTTGGTTGCGTATTTCGGTTGAAAAGTCGATATTTCGATTTTGCTGACGTATATCGAAATCACATTTTCACTCGTTTTGGCAGCGGGTCTGGCAATGACGTGATCGATTTGCACTGAATTATTGACAGATTGGTGGGGAGTGTTGCCAGAAGGGCGAGTTGAAGATGGGAGATGGGCGAGTTGGTTTAAAAGAAAGTGATAAATGATTTTATTGAATTTTGATGAAAGTGAGCGGGGATATGGGGAAATGCATGATTTTATTGCAATACACGCTGGTGATGGACGATTGAGAGTGGGTTTCTCTGGGAATTGTCTGTAAGTTGATGGAGATGGTGTCGCGAGATGGATTTGAGGGGGGAATTAGGGGAAATTGACCTGGTTACCGTTTTTGCGACGGTAGCCATCCCATCCCAGCCATCCCCCAACAATTGTCTGTCTATGGGAGTTGTTCGTGGCCACGGTGGCGTAGTGCATAAATTCGGGAGCGAAACAAGCACGTTTGCGTTTCATGTGAATTGAACCCAATCTCTTAAGAGAAGTCTTGCTGAAAGCGACTCCTCTAAGACTCCAGCTTCAGTCAAGACAATTCAGGCCTTCATGAATAGACAGGAGGACGGTATGCCAGACTGTAGCGTCTGTCTGATGTGCTCGAAGTGAGCAAGACTGACTATTGCCTCAACGGAGTCGAAAATGTACCGAGTTTTGAGAGGTACTCTTCCACTTCTTTGAAGGACTCTAAATTTCATCGCCTGTCTGCGAAGAAAGGGATTATCTTTCGATCGAACTAATCTGCTACGAGATAGCTTATCTGTCGACGGACGGGCGGACAATTTATGAGACTTCTGACGTCGCGACGTCTTTTCCGGAAATCTGATAATAAAGTGTGGTTAAATTTTAAGGGCCGATGTTGATTTTGAATAAAACACAAATTATTTTAGGAAATTATTGTCATTTTTTTTATTATGATAAAATTGGTATGGTTCAATTATGTATGGAATAAAATATCGGCCCAATGGCCGCCGCGACCTCGGCGGCACACCTCCATCCGATGGTCCAAATTTTCGATGACGCTGAAGCACAATTGAGGTTCTGTGCCGTTAATGTGCCGGATTATCTCATTCTTTAGCTCTTGAATTGCTGTTGGCTTATCGACGTACACCTTTTCTTTCAAATAACCCCAAAGAAAAAAATCCAACGGTGTCAAATCACATGATCTTGCGGCCAATTGACATCGCCACCACGTGAGGTAACACAGCCATTGAATTTGTCGCGCAAATGAGCCATTGTTTCGTTAGCTGTGTGGCAAGTGGCACCGTCCTGTTGAAACCACATATCGTCCACATTCATATCTTCCAATTCGGGCTATAAAAAGTTCGTTACCATTTCACGATAGCGAACACCATTCACAGTAACCGCCTGACCGCAGCATCCCTTAGCGAGCGCAGTTCCCCGTCGCTTTGGTCTTTTTGAAATCCCAACGGTCCTTTATCGTCCGATGGACACAGGGTAATGTGTCAACCACTGGCTAGTACCTTTCGTCCAAATGTTGTAAAATATCATGATGTAGACCGTTTCGCGAGTAGACCACCTAATGTCTCACGAAACGCCATCGCTCATCCGGTCCTCCGGGACACATCCGCCCCAATGCAACCCGATTCGACACAGTCGCATCCAATTACCCACCCCTCATCGCAAGCGATTCGTTCCAACTGGCAGACTGCACTCACTCGCGACGGCACGCAGGAGTGAATGCCCCAACGGACGGCACAGTCAGTCGCTTGTATCGCATGCCGGCCGCAGGAATATAAGGCAATAAATTGAAAATCGTGTCTAATTAAAAGGCCGACGCGCCGCCACGCCGCCTGTGCATGCGACTCGCCCGATCTCATCACCTGCCGCTATCGCAACTAACAAGCCATGCCAGCGCTACTGTGCGCCACCGACCAGGACAATAGAACCATAAACTACAGCACAGCCACCACACTGACCACTGACCACACAGCCAACCGCCAGTTTGTTGAAACACCGATTCCAGCGCTGCGTACACGAATTCCAATCCAAGTCGGATAACAATCAACCTATCGGCCGTTGGGTCCACTAAGCCTCTTCGCCTCCTTTCCGTTTGCCTGCCGCGCCATTGCCACAGCCAGCGCACGGAGTTAATTACCAGCCAAAGTCTCATAGTTACACCACATTAGCGGCGGGGCGCATTTGTCTCACACTCCGCGAGGCGAGGCGAGGCCTATTATCCAGCGGACCACGGCAACAATCATAATTTACACTCGCAGCCACGTCGTCGTCCAGGCCGTCATCCCGGCCGGCGGTTCGCTCGATCCAGGTGCGGTGCCAAGTAACCACCACCGATCGGCGGCTGATTGATATCGGTGTTAGGTTGTTCCACTGACCTTCGGATTCCCACCCAAAAGGGATTACAGCATCTCGCAGCCGACTACCGTCTTACGCCAGATGTTGCGCCGGACCGACACATTCCCCATGCCAGCCAGCCAGTCAGCCAGCCAGTCAGCCAGCAGCTTGATCGATACAGGCGCTCTTAAGAGGCCATATTTCAAGCGATCTTGTGGGGAAAATCGGTCCAATTTGCCAGACAAACATAGGACCGAGGATAAGGCGCTGATTTATGGCGCGCATAAATCTTGGAGGTTATGTAAAAGACTCTCTCTCCTCTCTGGCTCTCACACTTACTCTGCCTCGCGGTGAGTCTCGTCTACTAAGAGGCGGCGGACGGTGCGCGATATCGGACGCGAATATTGGTAGTAAGTGGCCATTAGCTGGGTTATCTGCTCCCACTGTGGCTGTGGCTGCGGCTCTGACTCTGCCGCTGCCGATGGAGATGGAGATGGAGAAGCTTTTCCTTGGCAAAACGAATTTATCATGCGACACTAATTGAGCTTCCGTACAGGTGAGTGCACTTTTAATGAGCTCACGACTTTCATGTATGGTCTAGTCGATGGCGATGGTGGCACGGCCAGCGAAGTGGCCAACCACGACTCAATTGGTTGCGCGCGTCTTCAGTTGTGCGCGCTGCGCTCGCGCTGAATACAATGGACGCGAAGTGAAGTGGGTTTTGTTTTCTTCTTTCTGTTGCTTTCTTCTTCGTCCTCTTCGGTCTTCTTCTTCTTTATTCCCACTGACATATGCAAATGTTGCGCATTTATTTGTTAGCCATCTATCGCTTGGATATATCGGCATAAACTAATAAATGTAGGCGCCATATTTGCAGCACCTGCTGGCGATGGTGGTGGTGGAGAGGTTTCCTGGACGGGCGAGTGGAATTAGAAAGTGAAATCCTTTTATTCGATCGACAACTGCGACGACGACGACGACGACGACCACAACTGCTACGACGGCGATGATAATGATGATGATGATGTCTGGGCGGAGGAAGCATCCTCGGTGGCCAGAGTGAAAATGGAAAGCACGGCGAAGGAAGGTCAGGTCAGCTGGGGGCTGTTACGGAAGCACTACGAGAGACGGCTGGGAAGGAGATCGCTTGTTAGTTCTCCTCATCGATGAAACGATGTTTTTTCCCTTATTCGACTCGATCATGGGAACGACGCGCTCCAAAACGAGCATGGCGCTAGGTCGCTTCATTTATATTCGGTGTGTGATAACGCCAATGGACAGGCACTCCTAAGATTATGCTCCTTTTCAAGTGGGTCTCGGTGCGGCAATCTCGATAAGTCAGCCCACTGTGCAGTTGTGTTCTAACAATTCCCCAAAAAAATCAAACAAGACTGGTTCAAGAGACGATTAGAGTAGCTTCAGCAGCGCCGTGACAAGACCTGAAGGTACCACAATCTTCTCTTGAACCAGAGCCGACTGTTGAAACTATTCCGAAGATGCTACACTGACGACAGTTCACATTTTGAAACATTTACATCCAATAGCTGCCGTCGAAAACTGCACAATGACAGGAGCAAACCAAGGACGCACAACTATGCAGAATCAGAATAGAGGCTAAGACATTTACCTTCATTAGCCTTGTCCTTCCAGGAGCGTGTACATCTGTTTATCGTGCCCGACCGTACACACCACCAGCTTGCCGCCTCAGAAACAGTTCACAGCTTAAATCATCCGGGACACGGGTCTCACGGTAATCAATCGCACTCCGTTTTTTTCTGAGCTCTGAGATGGCTTGAGGAATGCTGCGATTCTGGTGATGCCGAATGATTCCTGATTTAGAGGAAACCACGGTTTGACCCACTAAAGTGGTTCTCGGTGGAGGGTGTGAATATTCCAAGAAGCGATTGGCTGATAAGTGCGCTTGTAGCAGCCTTGGTCATCCAAAAAAAGTGGCATTCTCTTTAAATTCCTTAGAAACTGATTGACATCAAGTGGTGGAGTGATTCAGGTGCATTCACGTCGCCGCAAGCTTGAGTTGAGTTCATTCTAGCAGCTTCCCGAAATCTCGTGAGTTTGACTAGAAGTGTGTTTGGTGCAATGATGCTCACGTTTCAAGCATCGAATACCTAAGACAACTTCGATTCTTCGATTTCTTCGAAGTTGATTCTTCGATTCCTCATTTCTACAAGAGCTGAGTGAGGCAGTTCAGAAAACATCGCCTATTTTTGCCAAACACAAGACGAAACCAATCTTTGTACGAGACAACCTCGATACGGCAAGAGTACGCATTTAAGATTGCGTTTCGATGGGCTTATAAATAAACAGCATTCATATGAGTTATGGTTTTTTAATCCCATTGCAGCCTCTAAACCAGAAATATTGTTACAAAATAAAGGGTGTTTTTTTTAGACCAATGAAATAGAATAAAACAAGGATTATTTTTTTTAAATTGACTTGAAATTTACTTTATTTGAAAGATCATCGTCCGGCATTATAATCTAAATTTGATTTGTGACACATGGCTGATACGGCTGACTAGTAGTCTACTCTGGATGTCCAATTTTGGATGACTTTTTCCAACATTTGTGGTCGTATATCGGCAAAAACGCGGCGAATGTTGTCCTCCAAGTGGTCAATCGTTTCGAGCTTATCGGCGTAGACTAGCGACTTCGCAAATCCCCACAGAAAACAGTCAAGCGGCGTTAAGCCCCACGATCTTGGCGGCCAATTCACGGGTCCGTAACGTGAAACTATGCGGTTACCAAACGTTTCCTTCAATGAATCAATTGTGGTACGAACTGTGTGCCATGTTGCACCGTCTTGTTAAAACCACAGCGGCTGCAAATCATGGTTGTTTATCAAATGAACGAAAAAGTCAGTAATATAAGGCTCTACAGCTGTTACAATTGACTGCAACATTCTGGCCAGCATCATTTTTAAAGAAGTACGAACCAATTATTGCACCATCTCATAAAGCACACAAAACAGTCTGCTTTTTTGGATGTAACGGTGTCTCAACATGCACTTGAGGATTATCATCACTCCAAATATGACAGTTTTGCTTAATGACGTATCCATTCAACCAAAAGTGAGCATTGTGAAAATGGACGTAGTGCGCGATGCGTATTTCGAACAGAACCATGATTTTCAAAAGAAATTTGCACAATTTGGAAGCGTTGTTTAGGCGTCAGTCTATTCATGTTGAAATGCCAAATAAATCACTTGACAGCTGACAAAATGGCCGCCAGCTAAAATAGTGTTGCCAACTTAAAGTTCTATACCTTTAAAAAAAAACACCCTTTATATATGGACTGGATGTTGCAGCGCAGCCGTGGTGAGGAATGTTTCACATTGGGAGAGTTGAGGGGAAGTCATCTTTTGGCGTTTTGTTGTTCAGTACCGAGTTTGTCTCCCATAGTTGTCTACTCGGTATTCTGGTTTTATATTTAATGTTGAAGTCTACGAGGGTTAGGTCGTCCGTAGGTTCTTCGGTGAAAAGGTATGAGTTTAAAATACTTCCATGGCGAACTGGGCGCTGATTATTCCATTGCGAGGGTGCATTTATTCGCAGTGCCGATTCCACTTCGCCATGGTCACCATTTAGCATCATGTCTCCTCATATGGAGAGTCATTGGCCTTTACTAAGCCTTCGCACCGCGTCGAGGTGTGTAACCACGCCAAAAAGTAACTATTGGGAATTTTAAAAATAGAACAAATTAACACAATCTTCTTAAAAGTATGTGTAGTTTCAAAATATAACTGGAATCCATGGAATATCTCACACCGTTGTTGTATATTTAAAGGCGATCTTACCTCTTGCAACAACTATAGAGGTATATCCGTGCTCAACGTCGCCTACAATATCCTGTCCAGCGTACTGTGTGAACGTCTACAGCCGTTTTGTACCGCACTAATCGGCACGTACCAGTGCGGCTTCCGGCCCGGTAAATCGACTATAGACCAAATCTTCACACTAAGGCAGACCCTGCAGAAGACCGGCGAGTTTCAAACCGAAACGCACCAAGTTTTCATCAATTTTAGAGCCCCATACGACAGCATTCATCTCAAGATGCGATGCCCGGAAAAAACTGATCCGGTTGTGTCGCACCACACTAACACATACGCGATGCACCGTGCAGTTCGGCTCAAGGATTTCTGAGCCGTTTGAAACTTGCACTGGACTTCGGCAAGGAGATGCGCTGTCGTGTGATTTCTTCAATCTGGTACTCGAGAAGATAGTGCGGAGGGCAGCTGTAAACACGGAAGGCACTATCTTCTACAAGTCGGTCCAGCTGTTGGGGTACGCTGATGACACCGACATCGTCGCGCGTTCTCAACGCGCCGTAGTGAAGGCTTTTACGGCGATTGAGGAACAGGCGAAACGAACTGGTCTCAAGGTCAATGAGGACAAAACGAAACATATGCCGTCGACCAAAAAACGTTCCATCGCACACCACCTTGGACAAAACCGCACGATCGACAGCTACAATTTTGAGGTAGTAAAGGAGGTTGTCTACCTCGGGGCAAACGTAAACTCCACAAACCACATCGTAGTGGAGATCCGTCATAGAATCGCCATTGGCAACCGGTACTACTTCGGTTTGTCAAAACAACTGGGCTCGAAACTCCTGACTCGAAGGACCAAAATCATGCTCCACAAAACTCTTATTTTGCCAGTCCTGCTTTATGGAGCCGAAAGCTGGACGCTAAGCAAAACTGCAGAGCTGATTCTTGGTACCTTCGAAAGAACAAATCTACGTCGGATATATGGTCTCGTCTGCGAGGAAGGCGAATGGAGTAGAAGACATAACCGCGAAATCTACGAGCTGTACCTGGATGTGGATGTAGTCCGGAAGGCAAAAATCCGTCGACTGCACTGGCTCGGCCACATCGAGCGCATGGACAACAATGCTCCAGCAAAGAGGGTCTTTGAATCCGAGCCTACTGGTTAGAGAAGGAGAGGAAGACCGAATCTTCGGTATAAAGACCAAGTAATCGCGGATGCAAGACAGCTTGGTCTTGATGACTGGAAGCAGCGTGCCCAGGACCGTCAACGATGGAAGGCAGCAATTGCTCAGGCTCGGACCCTCCATGGGTCGCCGGCCTGATAAGTGAGTAAGTTGTTGTATTTTATTTCAACGGTGTAACATCAAATCGCTGATCAATTTCCGCTAAAAGTCTTCACTTTAATGCCGCCTCTTTCTCGACGATGGACGACAGTCATTGTGTCTAGCATTCAAGAAACTGGTAAGGCCGACACAGTAACCTGGCCCACACCTCAGTTCGAGTTCAAAACAATGTGGAACTAGACGAAGGACGCTTGGGCCTCGGTGACTGAACTATTAAGTAGCGACTATCTAGGATGTAAGGCAGCCTTAAACCAGAGGCTCAAACCCTATAATGTGCGACTTCCGACAATAAAGGGTGTTGTGGTAAAAGTGTTGAATGTGAACCACACCTAAACGTCCAGTTTTTTCTGCATTTCATTTGACATTTCTCAATTTCAGACTTCAACTCAATTTGAACCATGGAAAGATACACAATCGAGCAACGCGTTAATGTTATTCAGGCTTAAAGGATGGGATAATTCGGCACATTAACGGCACAGAACCTCAATTGTGCTTCAGCGTCATCGAAAATTTGGACCATCGGATGGAGGTGTGCCGCCGAGATCGTGCCGGCTATTTGGCTGATATTTTGTTCCATGCATAATTGAACCATACCAATATTATCATAATAAAAAGAAATGACACTAATTTCCTAAATAATTTGTGTTTTATTCAAAATCAACATCGGCCCTTAAAATTTAACCACACTTTATTTGTACGGAATTTCCATTCATTCAAGACATGTATCGTGGTATAGTGCGGATAAACGACGTCTAATCTAAGTCCATTCCCACGAGGAGTGTAAATGTGCGCACAACCTTTTGTGGCAATTTGTCGTCTTTATCGTCCCTTCACCCATCCACAGTGTCACGCAATACCGTCTGCGTTGTATGCTGCTCAAGACGTCATACGATAAGTAACACTCAGACAAAATAAGGCAAAAGTTCCTCTCACAAGCAATGAACGAACACTGAAGTCAACACTCTTCAGATTGCAACCTTCGTCACAAGTGCCCCTCCAAACCGGGAACAATGAGCCTTCAAAGCGTCTCCCATCGTCGCATCCGCAGATGTCATCTTAAGGCCATCAAATATCACAACTCAGTTGACAAGTGTCAATATTGGCCAAAGCCTTGTGCACACATTCCACATTTCCTAACAAGGACCACGGGTAGTTCCATCGGTCGCCACCTCACCGGAGCTCGGTTTCAGTGAGCCAATATTATTCGTCTCTCTTCAGCTTAATTAAACACTGGCCAGCACACAAATTAACGCCGTCTCCTCGGGTCTCGGACGAAGTGAAGACCTCCCTAGAGCGCATGGGACATGGGAATCAAATTGCAGCTCCCCACTGGCCAACTGTTAATGGATCTCCTCCGAGGCCGAGCCCGCTCCCAAGCCCGGTGATGGTGGCTGTGCGCGTCGCATTTCCATCGCATTGATTATTAATTAAACAGTTCCGCAGTTGGTGAGCGCAGCTCCGCTGTCCTAGTGCAGCGCAGTGCACAGTGACGCTGACAATGAGTGCAAATCGCTGTGTGCACAGTAACCCGTCCCACGTAGCCGTAGGGCTAAGCGCGCCGATAAGTGTTTGGCTGGTGCTTTAAAATAATGCGCGAGGCTAAGTGTTAATTTCACCACTTGCTTCAGTCAGACGTCCGTCTACTCGGCGCAGGTGGCAGCGATCGCAACGGCGCGGCAAGTGGAGGGCAAGCAATGAGTTTGTTGCATGAAATTGTCGTCGCCTGGGAAAAGTAAAAGGACGCAGACAGAGACTGAGATGAGTTGGACATGGGTATCGGCTTATGCTGGATAAACACTAGACCGACTGGTGTGGTGGCGAGTAATGGGAATCGTTGTGAGGGGGACTCGATTGTCGAATGGACGTTTGGGAGTAATGGGGAGCTTTGGTCAATGTACAGCGAATTCGAATGGATTGCTCCCATTTTAAATGAAAACCAAGGGACCACCATGACTGCCTTGTGGTATATCAGGGGAAAAAGTTAACAACAACGGTCCAAGAGGCCTACCTTGATGTACATCAGAGCGTACGTCGTAGGGACTGGACAAGAGGACTACCTAGTGGCTCACCAGAGCGGACGTCATGACAGGGGAGCACGGTGACTGGCTCGAGGTACACCAGAGAGGACATCGTGACAAAATGAACACCAAAGGACCAAGTGGACTACCTGGTGGCACACCAGAGCGGACGTTATCACAGGAGACCACGGTGACAGGCCCAAGGTACACTAGAGAGGAGATCGTGACAAGAGGAACACCAAGGGTGCAAGAGGACTGTCCTGAGGCACACCAGAGCGGACGTCATGACAGGGGACCATGGTGACGGGACCAAAACGACTGCCTTGAGGTCCAAATGAGACGTCATTAAAAAATGAACACCAAAGGACAACGACTACTACCCTGTGGTCCACCAGAGGAGCTAGCAAAGAAGCCGCATAGGGAACGCCTGAAGGTGTCTGGATCGACTGCAGGGAAATTGCTGACCTCTTCGTTCGAAGCTTAACTCATCCTTCAGGCACACAATTCCAAGAACAATCCTTCTCATGGCTTCCTCTGCAGCGGCCACAAAAGAACCACTGACTCACTCGGACCACGCCACTGTTGACTGCATCATCTCGTGCGAAGCCGTGACCATCATCACTCCGTATGCAGTTAAATAACCGGATCAGAATAAACGAACACCCATCGCACCTAATGGACAGCACTTGCATGCGCCTAATGGCGAGAAAACTATTGAGCAGCCAGCCCATGGCCATTAATTAACGACCCAAAGGCCACTCGACCAAACGAGATCTGCCACTCCAATGTGCCGGCAATCTGCACGCCAATGATCCGCATTAGTCCGTTCGGCGCTGTGCTGCGTGACACTCAGCCAGCCAGCCAGTCGGCCGTGCTGCACAGCTGCTGGAATATTTGTGACCATATGCAGATGAGTACAGCGCTTTTCGGTTAACGAATGCGATCACGAGACTGGAAAATTAATCAACCCTCAACACGAGTCACCAAATGGAACCATCCGCCATCACCATCACCGGCGATCCCATCGGCATGCTCAATCTGGCTGACACCATCGCCCGCAGCCTCGGCGATGGCTCAGTGCGGCTGGGACCGGCGCGCCGACACCTCGGTAATTCACACTCGAGTCTTGACTGCCCGCCACCTAGGTGGTCATAATGGCATGCCCCGAGGTGGAAGGTGTTAAATTCCGCCGAGACCCAGACTGAGTCTGCAGCTATCTGGCCGTGACATTGAGGATGCATTATGGCGCGGCTTGTGTTGTGAGCGATCGTGCGCGTACGGAAACGCGGCTAATGGCCGGTAAGTGCGCCCCGACAGTGATTGCAGCTAGAACGGCCGCCTAAGAGGTCATTAGGGTTCAGTAATTATGCGTCCACTTCGGGCGGCCCTTCAGCCCCAACGGGGCTCGTATTATAATCCCATTAAGTAGCGAAGCTAATAAATTTATTTGCGCGCGATAAGTGCTAGGCGTTCGGTAATTATTTCGAACAGGATTACGTGATGAATTGAAGCGTCCGGACGGTCCAGGACCCACCGACGGATTCCCATGGCCATGACTCATCCGAGGCGAGGACTGCTTTGCGGGGCGATAAAGTTTAATTATTGTGTTGGACTGGTTGTAAATTTCCGCAGCTTATGGCGTTCGGCGGTGGCGATGGCAGTGGCAACAGGAAGATGGTCATAACGTCTTTGTTGGCCAGATGCCGGGGGCAGCAATTAGCTTCTAATCTCATTTGTGGATTGCAGCAGTTTATGGCTGGCCTACCGCGCCCGAGTGCTCAGCCGGGGATCATGTCTGGGCCGGCCGATTGCATTTTAATTGCTTTCGAATTGGCCTCTTAAAGGCGCAGTCGGATCTTGGTGTCTATTGGTTCGCTTTTGAAGTTGCCTCGGGTGGCTTTTTGGAGTGTGGACGAAGAGTGGAAGGTGGGATTGTGGTTACGACTAATTTTATGAGAACTAGATTGAAGAGAAAAATAGACATGCTGGCATCATCCTCATCCTCATCCTCATCCTCATCCTCATCCTCATCCTCATCCTCATCCTCATCCTCATCCTCATCCTCATCCTCATCCTCATCCTCATCCTCATCCTCATCCTCATCCTCATCCTCATCCTCATCCTCATCCTCATTGAATGCAATAAAAATGACATATGATTTCATATGCAAATGACGTCGTTCGGGCATCGTGGTCCCATGGTCATCTGCCGACGGTCGTCACAAATCAATCAGCTTCCGGCGCTCCGGCCACTTGAACGCTTCAATTTCTTTGATTTAGTTGGATTAACCGCTCTAAATCACTGACGAACCAAGACACCCAGAGCAGCACCTAACCTAGCGCGCTGCTGCATTGATCGATGGCTCCTAACTGAATCAAGTGGCGGTGCTGCCGCGCAGTCGTGCAGCTCAATCTGCTCGCGTCCACCTGTTCCCATGTTCACCGTTTAATTAGCAGACAATGGGATGGAAACGGGAATCCATCGCATCGCAGTTACGGTCGAGGGTATGCAGATTGACTTGGCCACCAAAACGGGGTCGGATGGCGAAAGTTTGACAGCGTCTGCAGTAGAACATGTGGAACGTAACTCAAATAGAATGCCGATTGAGGTCAGCGGGAAATGCGCAGCAGTCTTGGCTTGGCGGCTGCTTAATTAACTTCACGATGGAGTGGGTACCTTGAGCTAAACGTGTGCCTAGGCCATGAATCTTTCTTGATATGGGAAGACCTCGAGCAAGGTAGAGTCGGTGGCTGCTGAGCGATGCTGTTGCATGCGCATGCGATTAACGAATGATTCGGGCGCAGAAGTGACAAAGGGTGCGGGTGCGAGTGAGGAGGCCCGTACAGTTGGCCCCGCAGAAGTGGGTCAGTCGTACCTGACACTGAGTTAGAGTAGCCAGTTAAAGGTGCTGCTTGGCAAAGTGGAATGACGGCAAGATGGGATTCCAATTCGAAACCGTGAGTGACCAACTAAGGGTTGTACTGAACGATGATTCACCGACCTCGCTTGGTGGTGCATTGTTGGGTCGGTCACATAGAAAAAGTATTTTATGCAAAAAGCTGGCCTCTAGCCTCCAAGATGATCTGGCCTAACTTTGATCCCAATCGCTTTACACAACCGCTCTCTCTTTCTCTCAATAGAGTATGGTGGTGGAATAATATAAGACCACGCCAGGAGACTATGTATCATCGCAAGCGACTTCTGCAGAAACTGCACGAGCAAAGGAGAGACAAAAAGTGTGCCACACCTTCTTTTATGACACACACATCCAGCTCTGATGTCTACACATCCTCATCCACTACGAAACTTCACTCACTTTATATGAAAAATACCGAAATCCTTTCATTTTGGACAAGAATAATGAACAGAACGGATATTGACGTGTGCAAGAAATTAATCGTTGCAACAAATAAATCAGTTCTGCGGCGCACGCTCACTTCTGACGTCTGGTTTCTAGGTTTCGACTCATTCGATTGACTCTAAGACCACGCGCAGATCTGATGCCCACTCTCTATATACTGAAGTAGGAAGTTGCGCATGAGGGGCATAAGTGTGAAAACAGGGCTACCCATTCAGCCCCCAAAATGTGCCATCAATTAGCGATGTCATTAGTTGCTGTGCCCCCTAATGCATTGCCTTGCACTTGTTTCTGGGAATTTTCAAAGATCGCTCTAATTGCATTGTTTTATTGTTCTTCAATGTATTGTGATTCTCTCCGTATCGTCGAAACCGGAACAGAGTAAAAAACAAACTAAATTTTTGTATTGTGAACAAAAATAATTTTTTTTTTTCAATTTGAGAGTGGTAGACGAGATAGCCTCGATGATGACTGCTATCGCTGCTGGTAACGTTGTCCGGAGATTTTATTTCTCATGTTCGCGATTGCCTCGTTAGGATGGTTGCTGATGGCTAAAAGCCTGCCCCATGCATAGAGAGGGCCAAATACAAGTTTCTTTTTGAGAATGCAATAAAATGAACAAACTTACATTTTTTCCATGTATTATGACTTTATTAGTAAGAACAAACATTCCCATTAATTATGAAATTGAACTCCGTTCAGGTGGCTGCCTCGGCTGGCTTCGCAGTCACCCTAATTTTCCAACATCTTGTTGATGGTTTTGGGGCTGGAGGTCACGGATTGCTTGGACGATATTGGCCTTAAGTACTTGAATAATTTCCGGCTTATTGGCATAACATCGGTCCTTCACGGTTCCCCATAAAATAACGTCCAAAGTGGTGAACAAAAAAACCCAGGAGCAACAAATCGATACCCACCAGGTTTTCATCGATTTTCAGGCCGCGTATGGCAGCATCTGTAGGGACGAGCTACACAGAGCAATGTATAGTTTTGGCATCGTTACAAAACTGCTCCATCATAGCGGTAAAGACCTAACCGAGACTTTTGATGTCAAAAAAGGGATTCAGACATCGCAATGCGCTGTCATGCGACTTCTTCAACATCATTCTTGAAAGAATTGCTCAAAACTCGCACACCACCAGAAGAACAATCTTACAGAAGTCCGTCCAACTACTCGCTGATAGTGACTGACTATAGCTTCCCCTTAAGTTAATAGTACGTAAATAAGTTGACGGTGAAAGCCAGTGTCGTTCTCAAAGAAATATGAACCAATAACGCCGCCAGCCCAAAATCCGCACTAAACAATGACTCGTTCGGGATGCATTGAACGCTCTTAGATCTCATGTGGATTGGTATCGTCCCAAATTAGACAATTTTTTTTTGGTTGACATCATCCAGAAACCATCCATCTTATGACGACCGTAAAATGGGCAACATTTCACCTTATTAGAGCGAACACAATCGACCAAGCATCAATGCATCTACAAAAATTGACTGTTTGTAGCGGTTTATGACAAGGACGAAATGAATCAGTAGACAATGATGTTAACCGATTTTCCGTGGCCAGAGATCGACAACAACGATATATCCGAGCTGTGGTTCCATCAAGATGTTCATGCGACTTGACGCAGCCCCAAACAAAATTATCGCGCGGCCTTAGCCTAACGAACCATCCATTTTGGACGCGCTCGAGACCAACATTCGAGACCTTACAGCATGAATAAAGACGCACACAGTAAGCTGATGATGTGCTATTCCATACAAAATGGCATGAATGTAGCTTCAAAATAAATCCAAAGTCAGTTCCATACCTCACTCGGTTGTTGTTTTACTTAAATTTATTTTCCTATTGTTCTTATCTGGTCGCACTCTATATATGAGTACCACGAACGTCCAAGATGGACCTGGACCTGGCTTCTAAAGCACCCACTCATGCTGTACGTGGTATTGTTCCATCGCGAGTGGATGGGATCTACAGCTTCATGCCGACTCCGATCAGCAAAGTTTGAGGAGCTTTTTCTAGACAGACAGACTGTGCGAGCACTGTCAGCAACTCGAAGGTGGTGTAATCGTGACACCTGGCACCCCCGACCTAGGAGTCAACGCAACCACTCCACTATGCCACGGCGAGATAAGGGGGTTCTAATAACAACAACAACAGTCTCACCAAATAAAGCCCAGCATCTACTTCCCATTGGTCTGTTTGTCAAAAGTGTTGCGGCAAAGACCAAAAGTCCTGCTCTATGGAGCCGAAAGCTGGACGCTAAGCAAACTGCAGAGCCGATTCTTGGTACCTTCGAAAGAAAAGTTTTACGTCGGATATATGGTCCCGTCTGCGAGGAAGGCGAATGGAGTAGAAGACATAACCGCGAACTCTACGAGCTGTACCAGGATGTGGATGTAGTCCGGAAGGCAAAAATCCGTCGACTGCACTGGCTCGGCCACATCGAGCGCATGGACAACAATGCTCCAGCAAAGAGGGTCTTTGAATCCGAGCCTACTGGTTCGAGAAGGAGAGGAAGACCGAATTTCCGGTATAAAGACCAAGTAATCGCGGATGCAAGACAGCTTGGTCTTGATCACTGGATGCAGCGTGCCCAGGACCGTCAACGATGGAAGGCAGCAATTGCTCAGGCTCGGTCCCTCCATGGGTCGCCGGCGTGATAAGTAAGTAAGTGAGTTGCGGCAAAGACGGGAAATTTAGATTTTTAGGGCACCCGATTCGACTGCAAATCTTCTACAGGGCGGGTCATTGGTTATTTTGACACTGACAGTGGTTTTCCACTCAAAATCTTGACAGAAAGTCAGTATCATACCTCCGCGAAACGAAATGAGTCGCTTTACACTTGAACAGCGTTGGGAAATGTTGAAAACTCATTTCCAAAGTGAGTTACCCAAGCAGATCGTTTTCTTTAAAAGAAGAAGTTTTGTTCGAAATGAAGCATCCACCGTGCGACTGTTGTACGCAAGTTTGTGCACAAAGTTCGTGAGACTGGCTTTGCTGACGACATCGCGGTCGTGACGGTGGCTAAGCACATCCACGAGGTGGAAACCGCCGCAAACGAAGCAATCGCCAGGATCAAAAATTGTCTGGAATCTTCCGACCTTGAATTGGCTGACCACAAGACAGAGGCTGTTTTAATAACCAGCCGAAAGACTGTGGAATATGCAAACTTCCGGGTTGGCTCCCAGCTAATTAGATCCAAGGAATCACTGAAATACCTAGGAGTGATGCTCGACAACCGACTTAATTTCAAAAAGCATGTCGAATACTGCAGCAGGAAAGCTTCAAAGATGCAGGCAGCACTTTCTGGTATGCTGCCAAACATAGGAGGATCCGGATACCCAAGAAGGATTCTGCTTTCCAGAGTGGTAAGTTCAATTCTCCTATATGCTGCGCCAGTCTGGTCGAGTGCTCTCTCTATAAAGGAGACAGCTAAGAAGCTCTCGTCACCATACAGGCTCTGCGCCATAAGAACAATCAGGGGCTTCCGGACAATTTCGGACGAAGCAGCCTGTGTGATTGCGGGTATGGTCCCCATCGACATTCTCGCAAATGAGATGCATAGGGTCTACCTAAGGCGATCGACGAACCGGCCAGAGACTGGCGTAAACAGGATAAGGAAGGAAGAAAGAGCAGCCTCAATGACAATGTGGCAAGCCAGATGGGACATCTCAAACAAAGGTAGATGGACTCACAGACTGATTCCAACAATCGAAACGTGGACAAAGAGAGCAAGCGGAAACTGCAACTTCCACCTTACGCAGTTTCTGTCGGGCCACGGGGTCTATCGAAAGTATCTCCATAGGTTCGGGCACGATAGCTCTTCCCTTTGTCCAGAATGTGAGGACTCTGAAGAAGACGCAGAACACACGACTTTCCACTGCAGACGATTTGAATGGACAAGAATAAACTTACCAACACCGGAGCTCCTAGTCGGTCAAATGACGGAGTCAGCCGAGAAGTGGGAGGAAATCTGTTCCTTCATACCAAACTTGCAGATCGAGCTAAGAAGGCTTGAAAGAGTAAGGCGAGCCGAACAGGCAAACACAGTCGATCCAGCTTGAGTCGCTTACCAGCCCCGCGAAGTAATACCTAACGGCAGTTCCGCGGGGAGAGTGGTAGAAGAGTGCAGGGTGTGGGTTAGTACGTAGGCGTATTCCCGAAATCGAGAACTTGGGTTTGCGAATTGTGCATGCTAATGGCACGGGCTATTAGTATCTTTCGAAGATTTCCACATCCTTGGACGTAACCAAAAAAAAAAAAAAAAAAACTGGTATTCTAGTGGACCACACTCATGATCCTCGTCGTCATACAGTGCGCACTGTTGAGAATGTGGCTGCTGTGGCCGATAGTGTCAGACTCAATTCACGAACATCAACTCGCCATCGATCTCAACAGCTCAACATTTCACGCACTACCCTGAGGAGAATTCTGTACAAAGATCTATGATTATTCGCCTACAGAGTCTAATTGACTGAGCAATTGAAGGAGCGCGGTCATCCGCTTCGCAGTTTGGTCATAAGAGCAGCCTGAATTGGACAACGTTTTTGGGCGATGTCTGATGATGTCTTCATCTCGGCGGCTATGATTTGACCCCTTTGGACATATTTTTGTGGGAAATCGTGAAGGACCGATGTTATGCCAACAATCTGGAAACGATTCAAGCACTTAAGGCCAATATCATCCAAGCAATCCTTGATATACAGCCCGAAACCATCAAAAAGGTCTGGGAAAATTGAGGTGACAGAATGTGCTGCTGCGAAACCAGACGAGGCAGCCACTTGAACGACGTTGTACCTCATAATTAATGGGAAAGTTTGTTCCTACTAATGAAGCCATAATACATGGGGAACAATTTAATTTTGCTCATTTTATTGCATTTTTAAAAAGAAACTTGTATTTGGCCCATCCGGTATAAGCACCCCGGCAGCAGTGTTCTGTCCAGCAGCCTTACCGAGAGCTCCATTGACGTTTACACAGATGACTCTAAACCAAACGAGGTGTCGGAGTTGATAGATTTAAAGTAACCCAAAGAAACAGCGAGAAGTGAAGCTCTGAAGCATCTCCCTTGTTTGCTGGAACAGTTCGCCAAAGTAAGACCACACACGGGCTGTAACTAGGTTCTGTGACAGCACTATGGACTTAGGGGTTCAACCGCCATCCCTATCCTTTAAGGGCCACTTAGGGGCCGTAAGGAGCCCAAAACAAGCTCAAAAGACACACCAAACCAGCATGCGAGCATCGAAACCCTGTCAGGCTTCCCCCCAGAGCCTGTTGCACGCTTCGTGACTTCGTGAATTTCTCCTCGGACAGCAGACCGAAAGCTTCAGCCATCTGCAAAACCCCCTAATCGCCCAGTCATCATTCAGATTTCTCCACTCCGAGCGTCATCAGCCTTGACCACTTTCCTCGTCGATCGTCGGCCCACTACCGCCGCCACCGCTGCCGCATGCATGCACAGATGCAATTACTCCCTAATTTATTGGAGCGCTTTGCATTTCGCATTACGGATTCATAGCACCACCGCCGCGGCCGCGGCCGTCGCCACTGCCACTGCCACCGCCACCGATTGCTTCCTGATGATGATGCTCGACGCCAGTGCTGTGTGAATTCTGATAGCCGCACCACAACCAGCCAGCCAGCCAGCCAGCCAGCAATCACAACCGCACGATACTCCTATTAAAATGTTTACCTAAATGCCACACATTTCATGGAATCCATCGGGTGGCTGGGTCCTCGACTCGACGACTGTGGCTGTGGGACTGTGGGACTGTGTGTGAGAAATGCAGAGGATGCCTTCAATTAATTTCCGATTCTGGAATTTCTCGGGCAAAAGCGAAAAAAGACGAGACAAAGCAGAGAAGAAGACGCCATCGAGGGGCCGGGTAATTGATGGAATGATGCAGTGCCCGCAAATGGACAAGACCACGCGATAAATCTCTAAGTGACCGCATTCACGACGGGCGAAATGTTCATCATCACGTGTGGTGGAGGGACGGCCCGATTCCGATTCCGAAGGGTCGGCGCGGCCGCATTTCAACATGTGCGACAAGGCGACAAGGTCCCTGGCATGGGCTCCTGCATAAATGCGATGCCATTCTGTTGTAAGCGCCCGCTAAGTAGACCGACTAAGTGGGCTTTTATTTTTTGCTGCCCTGTCCGGGGTGTGCACACGCGAGTAATTTATGTAATTTCCACGCACGCGGCAGGAATTAACGCAACTCAGGCAAATTAATTAAAAGGGACGCATGCAATCTGCACACGGACCCCAGAAGGGGGTCGGTCACGGCAAGGGCTTAAGTGGTCGCCTCAAATGCAATCGTAATGAAACGATTGGTTTTGCCTCTCACATTCTGTGGGGTTAGACGTCTCAGCATGGACGACGAGCGACGACCGTCTGTGATTGAGAGAACATTTGTCACGCAGCTTTGAGTCGACGATGAGGCGAATGGGCGTGGGGGAGGGGCGAAAGGAGGATCAGACTACGGTGACCGCCTAAAGACGGGTCTCGTGCATCAGCAGACGCTTGATGTTGATGAAAGGACCAAACAATTAAAGCGACATTGAGGACGTGGCAAATTGCTACTCAGCCAAAAAAAACATCAAAGGTGCTGGGATGAGAGTGATGGCAAAATGGACCGTATGACCGAGTGACCGCATGTTTCTCTCCAAAAGCTAGTAAGGTCCTGAGTTGTCTGCCGTGGTATCTGGATGGTGCATGGAAACTCTATAATATACCAGCTGGAGCCTGTGACTTTGTCAAGAACTTCAGGCTTGACGACTGGAAGCAGATTGCACCTTTTGTTCAGGCTCAGACCCTCCATGGGTCGTCGACCTGAGATGTAAGTGGATCCTCGTCGTAACACAACAGACCTACGCCGGCCCAAGTGTGACTGATGCACGCTTGCAGGCGAACCTAACGATTGTGTATAGGTTGCTCGCTGTTTGCTTCTGTTGTCAAGTATCGGTGTGCTGTTTTTTTTTTGTCGGTTTTTGAACACTACACTGGAGCACTCAGACCTCAAAAACTGGTCCATTATACTACCAGGTAGCAACCTACATTTAATGGAATTCCAGGCGTTTTTGTGATGCGGAGCCTACATCATGAAGAATGACGCGGATTTCTTACAGACTTTTGGGAGCATGCACTCGGTTTGTCTACATCCTGGACAATCATGCCACCTCCGGTTGTGCTCGCGAGAAGCCCAGTCATCGATGGAAGCGCAAGTTCGGGTCCTAGGAGTATCTCCTCTGATCCTTGTCTAGCAAGTTCATCGGCGATTTCATTTCCCGTGATTCCGTGTTTTCTCGGAACCCAGACAAGTCTTAGCGAATTGAACCTGCCGATCCAATTAAGAGAAGACTTGCATTCTTGGACTATTTTGGAAGTGGTCTTAATCACGTTTTGGCTGTCGCTACAGACAGAAATACTCCGACCCCTCCACCTGCTCTTCACAATATAGGCAGTAGTCATTAGAATCGCATAGGTTTCCGCTTGGAAAACCGACGCAAATTTATCTAACGAGGTGTGCAGTCGAATGTTGTCGGTTTCCACGAAAGCGCCAACGCCAGATCCTTCATTGGTCTTGGAGCCATCCGCAAAGATTCGATTACATTCTTTTTCTGGCTCGTATTCTGGCCACAGCCAGTCGTGTGTGTAGGGAAAGTCGACTTAGTATGTGCGTCGCAGCTGGATTGCTGGTGTCCTTGCGTCAGTAGGCATATCCCTGAGTCTGTGGTCAAAATAAATGCGATGCGCAAGGTCATCGAAACTTCAGTGTGTACCAAAGACCACTTCTTTTTAAACAAAAGATGGCTTTGAGAGCGCACCAGATGATGTGGATATCAAGAGGAGGGGGAGACTCAGAAATGCATCAAGAGCAGAGCCAGGCGTGCTAGGGAAGGGCCCTATGCAGCCGAGACAAGCCGTTCTTTGAAGCTTTGTGAAAGCAGCAGTTACGTATTTACGCGAAAGCTTATTCCACCAAACGACCGATGCATATGATAGAAGAGGTCTTATCATAGCCGTTTAGATCCAAAGGGATCTTTTGGGTGATAGACCACAGGATTTGCCGAAAATTCCCTTACACTGCCAGAAAACTGACAGCGCCTTGGTAGTTTTCGATTGAATGTGTTTTTTTCAGAGTAGTTTTCTATCCACATAAAGGGTGATTTTTTAGCTATTATCTTTTAGGCAACACTGGTTTAAACAGCTGACGCACGTTTCGTGTTTTGTTTCACTGTCAAACATCTTCAGTTTGGTCTATAATTTAACCATGAATCGTCTTACAAGCGAACAACGCTACCTACCGCAACGTAATTAATTTTTGGTGAATGGGCTCTGGGAAAGTTGGGCGAAGATCCACTTTTTTCCCGAAAAATTGTGTTCATCGACGAAGCTCATTTTTGGCTCAATGGGTACGTAAATAAGCAGAATTGTCGATTTTGGAATGAATATCAGCCAGAAGCATTGCAAGAGCTACCAATGCATCCAGAAAAAGTCACAGTTTGGTGCGGTTTATGGGCTGGTGGCATCATTGGACCGTACTTCTTCAAAGATGATGCGAATCTTAACGTAACTGTGAATGGTGAGCGCTACCGTGAGATGATATCCAACTTTTTTTTCCCAAAATGCAAGAGCTTGATTTGCATGACATGGAGTTTCAACAAGACGGTGCCACATGCCACACAGCACGCGCAACAATGGACTTATTGCGGGGCGAGTTCGGTGAACATTTTACTTCACGTTCGGGACCGGTCAATTGGCCGCCTAGATCGTGCGATTTAACGCCTTTAGACTATTTTTTGTGGGGCTATGTTAAAGCTCATGTCTAAACAGACAAGCCCGCTTCAATTAATTCATTGGAAGACAACATTGAAGCATTTATTCGTGAGATACCGGCCGAAATGTTGGAAAGATTATGCCAAAATTGGACTAAGCGGATGAACCATTTGAGGCGCAGTCAAGGTCAACATTTGCATGAAATAATCTTCAAACATTAAATTATATGGACCGTACTATCGATTCAAATAAAGATTTCATGCATTTTTCTGAATCTGTGTTTTTTTTTTTTGAAAAAATTTTCTATAGCTTTTAAAAAATCACACTTTACTAATAAAGCCATAATGTATGAAAAAAAAATAATATTATTCATTTTATTGCATTTTTGAAAAGAAACTTGTATTTGCCCAACATATTCTCGGTCATCAGCTTTGAGAGACATCGTAATTAAAACAATTAATTAACACATTGAATTCCGAGTCGAATGCAAAGCCATAACCTTGCTGAAGAGGAGGAATCATAGAAAAACCAACTGGATACGGTTTAGGGATGAGCTAGAAACTCGCATCGAACTTCTCCCTAGGCTCAAAACGAGGCGGAAGGTTGAGAAGGCAGTTCAAGATCTGAACAATATCCTACCCAAATGTTACAAACTGACATGTGGAGGAACGCAGAACTGCAGAGTATTCGTAAGGAAAAGAGGAAAACTTCTTAATAGGTCCCTAAAAACCAATACAGAGGAGGACTGGAACCTGTACCGATAAAAAAAAAGGAATATAAGAGCTTAATTCGAAGATCGAAAAGTGCCTCTTATAGGGATTTCTGTGGAAAGATCGAAACACTCAGTGAAACCAGCAGGCTGGTCAAAGTCCTTAAAAAAGACAAACCTGTCAGACTGGAAACACTCAGGAAACTTATACTGAGTCTAAAACTGAAACTCTCAGTCTCATGCTTGAGCCAGGAAACCAAGTCATAACCGGCTCACAACTTCATAGCTCCTATCCCAGGAACTGGAGATGAGCTGATAATCATCACACGCCGAGGCTGGTATGTGTCATTACTCGTGATAACAGACGAGGCTATCAAGTACGCAGTGGAGTCCTTTGATGGTTTCAAGTCGCCAGGTACCGATGGCATATATCCAGCCTTGCTGCAAAAAAGCATCGACCCATTACTACCGGTTCTGAAAAGAATTTTCACTGCCAGTCTAGCACTGGCATATATCCCGAGCCCCTGGGACACAGTGAGGGTAGCCTTCATACCAAAAGGCTACTCACTCGCCAAGAGCATCAGACCGATCAGTTTAACCTCCTTCCTGCTGAAAAGCATGGAAAGGCTGGTAGAGCTACATGTGCGCAAAACTGCTTGTGCAGTCGATGGGAAAGAATACGCACTGGGCATCTTCATCGATATAGAGGGTGGTTTTGACAATGCGACTTTTGATGGCATGTGCAACTCGGCCAGAGAACATGGTGTAGAGGAATCATTCGTGTTGTGGATCAAAGCAATGCTAATGAATAGAACTATGATTGCGTATGCGGACTGTGGCCAGTATGTAATGTCGGGGATAAATAGATATCTTCTCTGTTATGGTGCATGCTGGTTGACTCTCTGCTTGACGCCCTAAATAGCTCTAATGTCTACTCCCAGGCCTATGCGGATGATGTAGCTGTACTGTCTGTCGGATCGTGCCTAGCGGCTGTTTGTTCAAAAGCACAGACGGCTCTAGACGTGATCGACAACTGGTGTACAGCAATGGGCTTTCAGTTAACCCTTATAGGGTTAGGTTAGGTAGTTGGGCTGCCAGCGAAATCGCCAGCACACTTAGACCATCCATGTTGGTTCATTGTGATACCCATAGTCAGACTACTACCACTGATCGACAACTTCAGTGATAGCGCCGTTAATTTGATCCCAACGACAAATGGTGACTGGACCAGATTTGAAAACCCGATAAAAGCGTTTTAACTTTGCTTTCACTGGGATTCGAACCGGGGACCCCTCTAACCTGGGGCAGGCACTCAACCAACGGCGCCATCCAGCTGTTTTTTTAACCCTTATAAAACAGAGGTTGTTCGCTTCACGAGGAGGAGAAAGTTGATTGGGCTGACTCAACTAAAGGGTGATTTTTTAAAAGCTATAGGAAAGTTTTTCAAAAAAAAAACACATAAAATTCAAAAAAATGCATGAAATCTTTATTTGAATCGATAGTACGGTCCATATAATTTAATGTTTGAAGATTATTTCATGCAAATGTTGACCTTGACTGCGCCTCAAATGGTTCATCCGCTTAGTCTAATTTTGGCATACTCTTTCCAACATTTCGGCCGGTATCTCAC